>JAUPFN010000026.1:6861891-11861891 GCA_036924255.1 Apodemia mormo
CTACATTCATAACGCTCTTCATACAAACACGCCGGCTTCGGGGACTCTTAACACCACTTTCGGATAGTACCCGACCAATTTGATCATGGTACGTCAGTCTTGATCTCCTCCGGTTCCTAAATCCATCCACCTTCGCATTGTTTATCTGTTTAACCAGCATTTCATTTACCGTTCTTTCAACATGTCCGAACCCAGAGCATAATCTTCCTCTTTTTTACACCGATACTCTCTTCTGTGGTATTGTGATCCGGTGTTAGTGTTGACCAAGTCCCGGATTCGATTCCCGGGTTGGGCAAATCAAAAAATGTAATTTTTTTCAGATAAAAACAAGTTTGTATAAGTACCCGGTTGGCGATAGGCTTGCTACCTATGACATTGTGGGGCTAAGAATCTTTGGCTAATCGTAGGTACATTGGTTGTAGGTTACGTACATGATAACAGATAAATTTTATATATGTATAGTCAGTTGTCGAATTTGAAAGAGGTTATGTTGTTTAGTTTATGGTCAAATTTCGACCAAAGCCGATGCCTAGTCTATAATTTTCCATACAAACTTTCTTTCCTCAGTTCGATTGCTTAGGTATGATTGTTTTTTTTTATTATATAATATACTAGCTGACCAGGCAAACGTTGTTTTGCCATACGTATTAGGAATCCATAGCAGACAAACAACGTGACACGTAATTTATATAAGTATTTATATTTATATAAGTATATAAGTGTCCTTCCAGGCAGCGGAAAGGACATTGAACTTTATATAGTGGTTAAGTATTCTTAAATTTTCTAATTTTCCGCGCAATTTTCATAATATTTTCTTTTATAAGAACCTTCTTCTGACAATTAAAAATACAACAAAAAAAAGAATTAGCGAAATCGGTCCAGCCATCCACGCGTGATGTCGTGACAACGGAAAATAGGGATTGCTTTTTATATATATAAGATTTATTACACTCTTTGATCTCCTTAGGATTTAAGTTTTTATAAAGTAATTTATGTTTGACTTCAGGTATTCAACTGTCTCCTTGTTAAATTTCATCAAAGTTAATTCAGAGGTTTAACCGTGAAAGTGTGACAGACAGACAGACTTTCGCTTTGATAATATTAGTATGTATACTAACAAACAATGCCTAGACCAGTTGGCCTAGAAAATAAAATTTGCAAATTGCTTGAGAGCTAGCTCTAGAAAGTTAATAATAAGGTACCTTGTTTAGTGTTTTGCGGTAATTTGGGAAATTTCCTCAAAACATTAAACAAGAATAGCAAACTTTTTATGAGCTTTTTTCTTACAAAAAGTCTTACAAAAAGACGACTAAAAATATTTCTTTTGCTTAGGGACTATATAAACAATGACCTGTCGTTCGTAGTAGTAAATATTAGCAACGAATAAATAAGAATGAGGTGTTTGAACACTGTTACACAAAGTGACACTGGAAACCACCTTTGGAAAACACCAGATTGTAGATAAGCAGCCTCGGTCACCTCCAGTATGCACGAGTTCATATTTTTTTTAAAAAGCGGTCAAACGAGCAAGAAACTATCTTGATGGTAAGTGATAACAGCTGGATTATCGCTACCGTCAATAGTATTGGTATAAACAAATAATTATACAGAGCAAGACGGTCACCTTGAATTTAGCTTCTTGCTTTGTTTGAAAATTGTGCTTTAAAACATCCCTAATACTCCATTTTAGACTGCCCCGTTGGTGGAGTGGTAAGTGAAACTGACTACGAATTGAGGGGGCTCGGGTTCGATTTTCGACAGGGACAAACGTTTGTGTGATGAGTATAGATGTTTGTATTTATAGAGTTGGGTGTTTATTATGTGTATATTTATATATGTATTTCTATGTATTGGTATCGTAGATTGGCACCAATGACACAAGCAAATAATTTACTTACTTTGGGGTTAGATCAATTTGTGTAATTTGTCCAGCGATATTTATTTATTTATTTATTTATTCATTTAGCTAGCTGCAACATTCTTATACTCTTCTTTCTACATATATCAGCGGTGTACCTTTCATCCTTACTTAAAGCACACAAAGAATTGAGATTTTACGGCTTAATTCATAATATACCAATCAATAGACATTAAAACAAAAAGCACTTATCAAAGGAATCTACTGCATAATATCGTGCAAAAAGGCAAAAGTGATATTATTAAAGGCCTACTTTTATACATGCATAATTGAACTTAATATGCAACTTGTGAAAAACAAGCTAAAATAACTCTTAATATGTGGGATAGACAAACGATTATTGCTCGCACAAGCATTGATCCTGTCTTGAAATCATGTACAGACTAGAAATTAAAGAGACAATAAACAAATGTAAAGTTATTTAGTCTACCTGTTTTTTTTTTTGTTAACAAACAAACAAAAAAAATTCTACCTGGTGCATAGATAATCTATGACCTGGTGCAACTTGTGACTTTTACATCTTTATTCTTGGGCACTTGATTAGGTACTTGCTTAGATGCGCACACATACGATATCCTCCCACCAATTTTTAGTATATTAATCAAACGGTCTCGCGTTTTGATGTATTTTAGAAAAAATATACCTACTTTAGTTTATGTAACTTTCTTTTATAAGATATATTAACAGTATATAATATAAAACTTAATATTAGTGGTCATACTGAACCGTAAGCTTGATATGGTATAGGTTTGAAATGAGATATGGATAAGAAGCTTTTGACCAATTTAGCTCATGTTCGAATTTAAAATAACTTTTTGGCTCAATGATTCGTCTTTATTCTTATCATAGGATAACAAACAAGCAAGTGGTTCTCCGGATGGAAGCGATACCGTCGCTTGTAGGCGCCAAAGATGTAAACGGAACTCAAAAGTGACGAGCAGTGACGCTATTGCCATCATTAGCAGTGTGTCGCCCCAATCAGGCCAATGGCAGACTGGGGTGACACACTGCTAAACTCTTCGACTTAATAGTCATGGCAAGACTGACCAATCGTTAGCTGTTTACGAAATTCCTGGCATAATGCCAGATGGTATGTTCTTCAAAGAGGGCCCAAACTATGTTCCGGTCATCGATACTCGACTTATTGTTGAATAAACTTTTATATAATATACAAACATGCGAATGTCGGTTTATTCCAGCATACTCGGATAATTTCATTCGTTCATTTTTTAAAAGGGGTAAACGTAAAGATTAATATACTTTTCATTGTTATTCATTTTTCCTTTAAATTTTATCATATAACTTCACAATGTTATTTTACTTATATTAAACGATTAAAATATAAAACATATCAATAAATAGATAATGTTGAATAAGTTTAAAAAGCAAAATTACTTAACGAATTTTGTAAAATAAAAGGTAAAAAAATCAAAAATATAAAATTGGTCATTTATAATATTATTGCATAAAATATTATTTTCCAGAACGAGTTTTTACTGTAGTTACTTCGAGAATAATTTTTCCAATATTTTTGCACTGTTACGAACAATATTTTGGCGCTATTAGGAACTCCGAAAGACTCAGTTCCTTGTTTCCTTTGAGAAATCGTATTAAAATTATACTTTGAACGAGTGATTCTTGTATTCTCGTTTGATTTTGACATAATTACGTATTTAAATAGTCTTTTACTATTATAATTAATATCAGCAGCAGCTCGGTGGCCCAACTTTCTTACCTCGGTCTTTATGCAAGCAACTGTAGAAAGTTTAAAAAAAGGCCAAGTGCTAGTCGGACTCGCGAAAGAAAGGTTCCGTATCATCATATATAAAAACGGCAAAATCACGTTTGTTGTAAGAGAGCCGCCCTTTAATATTTATTTTATTTTAATTATTTTTTTTTAAAGTAAATGTATAATTAAATATTTTGTGAATATTTCAAGCGTCTAGCAGCTGTCGTTATAAAGAAAGAGAAAAAAAAATTGCAAAAAGAATCACGTTTGTTGTATGGGAGTCCCACTTAAATATTTATTTTGTTCTGTTTTTAGTACTTGCTATTATACCGTCAACAAAAATATATCATGTTTGAAAAATTCAACTGTATAAGTATAACTATCACAGTTCATGAGATACAGCCAGATGACAGACGGACAGATAGACAGACGGACAAACAGCGGAGTTCTAGTAATGGGTCTTAGTAATACTAAGCCCTAAAAATGTATTTACTCTAAATAAAAGTACTCTGTGTAAATAGCCACCTGGCAGACTAGCCCTTACAGTTACTCAGTAATCCTACTAACATAAAAATATCAATCTGCCACCTGGTCTATAATTGACATGGCGAAGATGACTTCAGGAATCTCGTCGATGTAACGGTACTATATTTGTGAACAATTTAACTTTCAACCGAGTTCTCACAAAGAAAATGGTTCTCCAGTCGGTTGTATGTTTCAATGTGATTTTTTATATTATAAGAAAGCAAAAGAAACAGAGGAGTCTCCTGATGGAAAGAGTTGACCATCGCCTATAGACACCAAAGTTGCTAATAGTGCGTTGCTATCTTGTGGCAAAATCTGATGTCAAATGCATAAGTTTATCTTAACCTCCGAACCGGTACACAACAGTGACAAGCACTGACACTTGACACGTTGCAGCAGGAATAGGTAAGGCGGTGGTTGCACACCCGGTCGGGACAACGGGCGATAGAACTCTACCACCTATTAGCGACGATGGTACTGACTCGCATAGCTAATCGGCTGCCTTTTACGACCTGCCTGGCAGAACACCATTTAGTCTTTTCTTCAAAGGAGCCCAGACCAACACGGGAGAAAATGTGAAACCGTTAAAGACAAACAGACAGACAGACAACTTGAACTTTCACGTATACATTTAATATCAGTATATATAGAAAACGGGTATATTTAAACCTGAGCGCATCAGTGACAAGCATTGACACTATTACAATGATTTAAAACGTTATAATTTCAATATGTTTGCTGTTTTGTGATTGGTTCGCTGCGTTTCATGCTGTTTCGAGATTGGTTCGCCAACTAGCGCTCGTAGACAACGTAATAATATCATATACCATAACCAATCACGACGACGCAAATATATCAATACTATAACGTCATAAATCCTGGGTGTTCCGGTGCAGCCCGGCCACAGTCAATTTTGCAATTTATAGACATCAAATTTAAATGTTCTTTTAATGTTCTTGCAGTACCAATGAATAAATTAAATGTACCTCAAATACATCTCCTTAAAAGAGCACTTTTTAGTGGCCGGGAAGTAACGTATACGCTGCAGCCCGGCCACGGTTATATTTTCCAGTAGGATGCTCAGAATGTTCTTAAACATAAACCAAATAAATGTTCCATTTGCGTTCTTTGGTTTTTTGAATGTAATATACGAACAAAAACGACTATATAAACAAAAAATGATTTTAAATTAAAATGTGCACTTAGCGCCTATAGAATTAAAATAGCAAATCTGCTTATTTGTAAAAAGCTGCTATCACAATTTTTTTAGGAGCAAATCTCTAGAAAACCAGACGTAAAGAAAAACAGTAAAACAGTTTTGATTGTAAAACGATGGTGCATTTTCCTATATGATATATTATTATTATAAACAAAGTAATTGTAAATATATTATATGTATCTAGCTGTACGTAATTGCATTAATAATTTTGTAGTGAATGGGTACTTATTCTGTTATATCTAATTAAAATATTTATAAAATTAATCGCCCCGTTGGTGGAGTGGTTAGCGACCCTTACTACGCAATCGACGGGGCTCAGGTTCGATCTCCGACGGGGACAAGCATTTGTGTGATGTGTATAAATGTTTGTATTTCCGGGTTTGGGTGTTTATTAAATATGTTCTAGTTTTTATATATGTATTTTTATGTATTAGTATCGATGACTAACACCCATAACACAAGCAAATAGTTTGCTTACTTTGGGGTTAGATCAGTAAGTGTAATTTGTCCCGTGAATATTTATTATTATTATATCTATGATTTGTCTTCTACCCTCACATTTTTTTTATATATCATAAGATAGCAAACAAGCAGATGGGTCTCCTGATGGAAAGAGTCAACTATCACTTATAGACACCAAAGATGTTAATGGTGCGTTGCTATTTTGGGGTGAGGTCTAATGCCACATGTATAATTTTACCGGCTTAAGGTTTAAGCACTGACGCTATTACGGCAGGAATAGGTAAGGCGGTGGTATCAGAACCGGGCGAGACAATGCAGAACTCTACCACCTAGTAGCCACGAAGGTAGTGACTCACGAACCCAATCGGTCGCCTTTTACGACCTGCCTGACAAAACGGCAGTTTGTTTATTCTTCAAAAAAGCCCGGGTCCAACACGGGGAAAAATCATGCCAGACCCTGTCAAAAGCCTTCGAAATATCAAGCAAGATAGCTAGTGCTTCACCATGATTCTCGATGACCGCGCTCAAGATGTAGGTGGCATACGCTAGAAGATCCTACCAATAGAGATAGTACACAATTATCAATATAAATAAAAATATGTGAGTGTAGAAAACAAATCGTAGATATAATGCAATTCCAATTCCCTACAACATTTAACATTTTTTTTATTATTTTAATATTCTATGCAATTACGTACATCTAGATACATATAATATATTTATAATTACTTTGTTTATAATAATAATATATCATATAGGAAAATGCACCATCGTTTTACAATCAGAACTGTTTTTCTTTACGTCTGGTTTTCTAGAGAATTGCTCCTAAAAAATTGCGATAGCAGCTTTTTACAAATAAGCAGATTTGCTATTTTAATTCTACAGGCGCTAAGTGCACATTTTAATTTAAAATCATTTTTTGTTTATATAGTCGTTTTTGTTCGTATATTACATTCAAAAATTCAAAGAACGCAAATGGAACATTTATTTGGCTTATATTTAAAAACATTCTGAGCATCCTACTGGAAAATATAACCGTGGCCGGGCTGCAGCGTATACGTTACTTCCCGGCCACTAAAAAGTGCTCTTTTAAGGAGATATATTTGAGGTACATTTAATTTATTCATTGGTACTGCAAGAACATTAAAAGAACATTTAAATTTGATGTCTATAAATTGCAAAATTGACTGTGGCCGGGCTGCACCGGAACACCCATAAATCCTTGGTGTATTATATAGCGGTGATACTCAACCCAGAGATGTTCTTCAACTCCACCACCTAGTAGTATGTAGTGACTAGTAAAACCAATCACTCATGCGCTCACCTTTTCCGAACTGTCTGAAAGACAGTCTCATTTTTTCAGACATTTGAATGGTAAAGAAAACATTTTGAATTAAAAATGTATACAAAATAATTAAATATATTTTTTATTAGCTGACCCAGCAAACGTTGTTCTACCTTTTTAACTACTCTTATTTTTTTTCTATATTTTCTCACCTTTTAAACCTTCCCTGGACTTCAACAGTTAATTCAAAACCAAAATTAGCCAAATTGGTTCAGCCGTTCTCGAGTTTTAGCGAGACTAACGAACAGCAACTGATTTATTTGATTGATAATTGATACATGTTATATATTATCTACATATTATACAAAATTATGGAACAAACAACCATTTTTCATATTTGGGGCTACTATTACACACTTCAGATTAGAAATAAACCCTAAAACTTGTTTTCTGACCCGGGAATCGAAATCAGGACCTCATAATTTTCAATCCAGATAGCTAACAACTAAACTATAAATAAAATATCGTTTGTATGTAAACTGCTATGTATTTTATTAACATTTTTGATACCTATAAAAGAACGTTAATGGGTAATAAAAATTCACTTTGCACCATGAAATGTGTAAACGATGCAATATTACCGTCTCGCAATGCACCTGGCTAAACTACAGATAAAGCAAAGCTAAGACACAATAATCTGAGTAGGATCGTTTACACTCTACGACATCCTTAAAATAATTTTAACCTCAAATATGTTTTCCCTTTTCTGTCTTCTTTCGTTGTTTAAATGTACATTATACCTGGCTAAACTACAGATAAAGCAGGGCTCAGACCACGGATTAAACTGGATCCGCCTTTCAAGGCAATGTCTTAGGTTGTCAGTTCACATGCACACACAAAAATACAGCATTATAATACTTACCGATGAAATAAAAACTCTAGAGGGATTCCTTAAGCTTTCACTTTTTATTTAACATGATAAAATATCTAAAAATGTTTGACATTCACAGAAATAATTGCTTAAGTGAGTGGCTATTCATTTTTCGCCCAACATCGTGTCTATTGTTATTTGTGTAGTCCGTGGGTCAGACACAATAATCTAACTTGGTTCATTTACACCCTTAAAATAATTTATACCTTAAATACTTATATGTTTTTTCTTTTCTGCCTTCTTAAATTTTTTTAATAATATTCGAATATAGAATTATTATTACTCATTATGTAAGATTTGTTAGATAAGGTAAAGGTAAGATCGTCTGAGATTTTTTGCTATCATCATATAAATTCTAACGCTCGCACTGCGCAAATGAATTTTGTTAAAAAAAGTTTAGATATTCGTTTCGAACACAGCCACTGAAAATGTATTTAAATAGTTTGGTGCAAGCGGCACCGTACGACATTTAGGTAATGTCGTACGATATGATATTAGCTGGACGATTTTCATATAATGTATGAAAATCGTCCCGCTAATCGTTAAAAAATGACCGAACCGTCTGCCTAACACTCGTTACGACAAAGTTTCTTCACGTAACCTTCGTAATTGGTGGTTTATTACTACTTAAGTGTAAAATGTGCAATCAAATAATCATTGGCGTGTAATATAATAGGCACTAAACTATGTTTGATATTACGTTAGTCGATAGATATGAGGCCGTTATATTTATAATAAAACTAGCTGCAGCGTTCAGCCCGCTGCATGATAAAAATTTTTGGCGAATCCCGCGGGATTGCCTAAAACTTTTCCGGGATAAAAAGTAACTTATGTGCTATTCCAGATTATCATCTACCAGTTTACCAAATTTCATTCAAATCCGTGTAGTAGATTTTGCGTGATTGAGTAACAAACATCATTCCATCCAAACATCCATTCATCCAAACATCTAAACTTTCTTATTCTTTTTCTTTTTAATTTCTTTTCTATTATTTTTTTTTATAAAAATATTAGCTTTCTATACTTTTTCCCTATATGCTATATTATGTTAAGCAATCAATTCTTGTATATTTGTATGTAACTGGTTTCTCCGAAACGGCTCTAACGTTTTTGATGATATTTTGTATTTAGATAGCATTTTACTATTGAAATTGAGCAGGTGTCATCTCCGTGATAAACTGTTTTTACATGGAAAAATATAATCTGTGAAGCTCGATTACCCAGCTAGTAAACTTTAACTGTAGTAAAAAATTTCATACTCATCAGTCCGCGCAATTTTCTTTAAAATGGGTACAAAGTTTTAGTATCTTAACGCCCGTATCCCCGAAGAGGTAGGCAGAGGTACAACATGTGCATCCACGATTAGCCGAAGATACTTGGTCCCATAATGTGATAGGTGGCAAACCTATGGCACTACTTTCCAATCTCGGGCAACGTTATTTTTATCAGAAAACTGAAAAAACACATTTTAGAATCGCCCGACCCAGGAATCGAACCTGGAACCTGGGCCAACTCCGACACCGGACCACTAGACCATAGAGGCGATACAAAATACAAAATTTTAGCTTACCGTATTATAGGAGGGAACCGTAGGAAAACGGGGAGGGTAGCTAGTTTTTATTATTAATAGGATAATAATTATTCAATTAATTCAGCATTCAACCTACGCTATTCTTTAAATTTAAATGTAAATACAAAAATTTAAATCTTAATCTTAGATATGTTTACATTAGGACGCAACGTGGATAATGTTAGCAACATTTATGCAGTAAAGCATCAAAATAAACATCATGGAATAAATGCATCGCAAATTATTTGATGTTCCAACATCTTAGAGCATACATTATTATAGTTTACAATGAAGTCGAGTAATTATTATATACATATTTATTGTTTCACCCTTCATAAAGTGAATTGCTATTCGGCTCTCCTGAGGATACTTCGGTTACGAAGTGAAACGTGCGTTGAATACATAATTTGCGTGTTACTTACATTGCTTCTAACGTGGAAAAAAGTGTGTTGGAAGTGTGTGTTCTATAATTTTGCCGCTGTGGTCTTCGCTAATTTTCAGACCTTGGATAAGTTTGCCCTTATTTCTTACAATACCTTTCGTTTTAGTTGCATCACAGCAATTTCATATAGGATTTCGTGGAATTTTTGCAGATTAAATACCACCTTCCTTAAGTCGAGTATAAGTATTCTTTCTCACCCGCGAAATGCATTTGCCTCTGCGCCACGCTCCTCTTGGAAAAAATGGATGATTATTAAGCTATTCCAAACAATAACTGTAGAATCGCCACTGGTGTGAACATACATAAAAATACAGTGAAAGAACAGGCAAGCAGTTCATAAAAGGCCCATGATGGTCCAAACGTGTCACTAACATTATGTCTGCTAGGCTCGCAATGTCTCAAGTCTCAAGTGTTTCGTACCAACTATCAATTCCGATATAACGTCAGTATTTATCACGATCGTGTTCCAGTTTAAAGGCTAAGATAGCCAATAAACTTAAACTTAACTTTTTTTAGCCGTGTTGGTCCGGGCTCTTTTTAAGAGTAGACTAACTGCCATTCTGCCGGCAGGTCGTAAAAGGCGACTGATTGGCTATACGTGTCACTACCATCGTAACTTCTACATGCTAGTATTCTGCAACATCTCACCCGAGTATTTGGTACCACCGCCTTACCTATTCTTGCCGTAATAGCGTCAAAGCTTGATTGAGTGAGATGTAACCTCGCTACTCAAAGAGCAATGCGCCATTAGTTTGGTGGCTATTGACGATTGTTCATGAGTGATAGATCTATGGAATATACTCGTAGGTGATAGTGGTAGGCAGAGGTACAACAAATGTACCCACGATTAATTGAAGATACTTAGTCCCATAATGGGACAGGTCGTAAGCCTATCGCTATTCGGGGCAATGTTGTTATTATCAGAAAACCGAAAAATAAAAACATTTTTTTTTAATTGCCCAACCGGAAATCAAGCCCGGAGCCTCCTGCAGTTAACTCCGACACCGTACCACTAGACCACAGAGGCGATATGTCTTTGACAATTATAAATAATTTTAAATAAACACTACCGTATGCTGTAACGTAGCATTTATGTAACAATATCAAGGAGAAATACACTCTAGATCGGTGTTTCCCAACGTAGGGCCCACGCTCCACAAGGGGGCAGTTTTAAAAATGGACTCGACATGACTTTAACGCTTTTGCTCCGGGCTATTTAAATACAATGCTAGATATCGTTGCCAAATTTAACAAACTTTTCAATGAT
Source organism: Apodemia mormo (assembly GCA_036924255.1). NCBI lineage: Eukaryota > Metazoa > Arthropoda > Insecta > Lepidoptera > Riodinidae > Apodemia > Apodemia mormo. Next base: position 6,873,240 of record JAUPFN010000026.1, read on the forward strand.
ATCTCACATTACACTGCCGCGGGGAACACCGGACGTTTTAAAATTCACTATACAACGCTGTTTTTTTAGAAATGTTACAGTAGGTCATGGCACAAAAAACTTCGGAAACACTACTCTAGATAAACATAAGCTCTAAGATCGATATAAATAAATGCATGTATGAGTCGCCCTTGGTGCCGCCGGCCGCCGACCCCAACACCCAAGGTTGAGTATTTCGCTCCTTGCAAAAAGTTGACGCACGATCGCATACCTGATAACTAGCATATACCTCACCTTTTATTAATTTTAACAGATACCGAAAAGTTTTCTGATATATTTTGAACCAATTTTACAAAAAAGTGAAACTAATATATTTTCAACCGATTTCCCAAAAAAAGTGACCTGCTAATATATTTTCAATAACAGTTGGTTGCTAATATATTTTCAACCGCTTTTACAAAAAAGAGTGGGCGTCTAATATCCCAAAATAGAAATATAAACAATGAGGCTCTAAGCTGTTACTGAGCAGCTTAGAGCCTCATTGTGTATAATACCACTCCTGTATCTCGGATGAGCACTTAAATCTGTCACTAGATGGAAATGGGAACTCTCAGAAAATGTCAGAGATCTTATACGTAGGAAAACCGCCGCTACGCAGCACTAGATTCATAGTGGACAGACGAAAACTGGCGTGCGTTGCGATCTTGTAAGGCTCCCAACGCACGCCGGTTTTCGTCTCGCCTAGTTAAAATATGTGACTTGGCCGTTTCGTTGCTTAAGGCACCATGGCTTAACAAAAAAGTACCATCACACCATACATAACACAAATGCAATAGTTAATGCATGCAATGCAACACTTAGTACATTGAAACGGCCAAGTAACGCATTTTAACTAGAGTGTAGAGTTTATGAAGTTAGAGCATGTAGAGTTAAACCACGTAGTGTAGGGCATGTAAATTCAGTCCATAATAGAGTTTTGGTATGCAAAGTTAGATCATGAAGAGTTAGAAGCTTGGCGTTACATAAGATCTGATAACTTTTTACAGTGCAAGCCATGAGCTCTCTTCTTGGCAACATTTTACATGAAAATGTTTTTGATTGGATTATATTTATGCCTAATGTCTGTTATCAATATTAAAAGACATTTTATTGTTTAATCTATGATCGAATTTCAAAAGTGGGGTGATCGTTAGTAGAATTAAATACAGAAATATAATGATTTATTATAATCTTAGTGGCAGAAACTAAAATGGGTTAAAACGTAAAAACTATTCTACCAATAATCACTTGATCATAACAATGTGCAATAACAAATTGTACACCAAAAAACACGTACAAAAATAGTGGAAAAACCTGTAAACTGATTGATATATCAGGCCATTCCTGAAACTTGTCGCTAAATTGAGATACTTAAAGGTTAAACATGACCTTACAGGCCATTCCTGAAACTTTCCGCTAAATTTAAGTATTTGAAGGTTAAAGGAGTAAAAACTGTACCTAAGCATAGATTTTTTCAGGATTTAAAAATCTTAAGTTTATTAAAAATTACAATATTTTGATTTTTGAAAAGCTTTATATTTTGAAAACGATGATCGAATTTGATCTTTTGTTCAACTTTAACAAATTCAACGCAATTTTGAGATCAATAATGTTGTCTTAGCTATATAATCGATAGGTTGAAGAATATCGCAGTGATGACAAAAAAGTTTTTTTTTCAAAATTTTCGACATTGATTAATCCCTAATAAATCGACTGATTTTACCCAATTTCTGGTATTTGTCGCAGTTTTTTTTAAGGAAAAGTTGATTGGATTTGCAAATCAATCGGTGTATTAGTCTGAACATTATTTAAAAAAAAACATGAAGTTTGTTTGTTGTAAGCAACACAATTTTAATATTTGAAAAGCTGTAACTTTTGGAAACTTCGTTCAATTTTGATTTTATGATTAAATTTAGGCATAGTGTTTTTTAGTTCCAAAATATTGTAAAAATTAAATCTGATTGGTTGAAAAATTTTGAAGATATGAAAAAAAATACTTTTTTAAAAATGTTTCGTCACCGATAATTTACGAACGGATAAACCGATTTTCATGCAATTTGCGGCATTGCACTCAGTTTTTAAGGAATAGAGCTGATTTATTTTTGTCATCAGTCAGTATATTAGTTTGGAAGTTATTTAAAAAAAATTATTGCTTTACAGAATTTTTTTTAATTTAGTTTTTTCAAATTTTCTCAATAATGTCTTGGGTGGAATCGGTTCAAATTTGCAGGAAGTCTAAGTTTAACGAAATTTAATCGAATGCTTCAATCAGCCACGTTTCGATCGGGCAAGCCGTTCAAAAGTTATAAGATGTTTACATACACACATACATGCATACAGACATACTGACGTATTCGTAAAAATAGTCGGGAAGGTTCTTGCTAGAACTTTAAAACATGAAAATTTGTTAAACATTTGATTTTCGAAAATCGGGGCAAAAATAGTAATTTTCTTATACTACTAACGTATTGGGAAGTTAATAAAGACATTAAATTACAAGCTGTTATTCGCGACTTCGTTCGCGTGACCCAAAATCATTACTTCTTTTTGCACACTTGGACAAAAAAGATTTCTAATGATTAAATATTTGTTACGATTGGATCGGTTTTTTGAGTTTATTTACTACAGACATGTATTATGTTTTATCTTTATGCTTAATATTAGTATACATATATAATAGACCGTCTGCCATTCTGTTAGTTAGTTAGTAAAAGGCAAACTATTGCCTAAACGTTTGACTGCCATCGTGACTATTAGGTGGTAGAGTTCTTCAATATCACGCCTGGATCTGTTATCACCTTTAATTTTAAGGATAGGGTAGTCGGTAAGTTAATAGTATTACATTCAACGGAACAAAATATTTGAAAAGTAGAATATCTTCACGCCGTATAGGTAGTCAGAGGTACAACAAGTGCACCAACAATTAGCCGAAGATACTTACCCACAATTTGATAGGTGGCCAGCCTATCGCCAACTGGACACTTTTCCGATTTCAGCTACCGTTGTTTTTGTCAGAAATCTGAAAATACATTTTGCTATTGCCCGAGCCGGAAAACGAACCGGGGACCTCATGTGGTCAACTTCGACACCGGACCACTAGAGCACATAGGCGACATTAAAAAAGAAACATGAAAACTAACTAAACATACTTTATTAGAAGAAGCAGATTTACGAGACGATAAATTATCTTGTCTGGTACCATCACCTTACCTAATCCTGTCGCAACAGCGTCAGTTCTTGTTGCCATTTTGTTCCGGATTGGAGTGTCACCTAGCCGGTAAATTTTTGCGACATCAACATCTCGCGACCTATAGATAACTATAATATTATATATAGACGATAGAAATCTCTTTCCATCAGGAGAGCCATTTGCTTCTTTGCTATCTTGTGATTTAAAAAACCACACCAACACACAATATTTCGACTTCATTTATATGCGTAATGATACTATTAATATAAAGATTATATTATAAAGATTCAATTGAAAAGAAAGGTGAAAGAAACAAAAAGGATTTGGAAGCAATGATCTAAACAAAAGAGCCAAAAAACAATCTCCGCGATTCTAGTCCTTTCTCGGAATTAAAAAGAAAACTTAGTGCTCCCGACTTATGTCGTCCTTTTTACACTTACGAAACTACTTATGAATAGAAAGAGATGACTGGTATGCACTAGGGGGCTGGAACACTAATGCGCATATCTGGGAGGTGACGCAATGCTTACGCAAGCGGTCATTGACCGGAAGGTGACCCTGAGACCTTCAAGGGCTCAGAGGTTTGCGAGGACGAAGGGAGCTTGTTTTTATACCGCGGGATTGTATTAGGATTTTATAAATGGATAAATTATTTTCGATGAAATATTTAAATAAACTAGCGATCGCCTGTGGTCGAAATTCGACCTATAGACTAACTATAAAATCTCTTTTACGTTTGGCAATAGATTTTAGCGGTAAGGAAAATAATACACATACGTTTTTTTATATTATGAGATAGCAAACAAGCTAATGGGTCTCCTGATGGAAGAAGTCAACCATCGCATATAGACACCAAAGGTGTTAATGGTACGTTGCTATCTTGTGGCAAGGTCTAATGCCACATGCTTAAGTTTACCGGCTTCCTTACCGTCCATACCGAAACACGACAGTGACAAGCACTGACGCTGTTGCGGCAGGAAGAGGTAAGGCGATGCTAGACCCGGATGAGACAATGCAGAAAAAGAAATCATGTATGTCACACATCGACATAGAATACGTCACATGAATGTAGTGTGTGCGATGTTTATTGTTATTAATCTATTTATATCTATATATATAAAAATCAATTGCTGTTCGTTCGTCTCGCTAAAACTCGAGAACGGCTGAACCGATTTGGCTAATTTTGGTTTTGAATTAACTGTTAAAGTCCAGGGAAGGATTAAAGGGTGAGAAAATATAGAAAAAAAATAAGAGTAGTGAAAAAGGCAGAACAACGTTTCAGCTAGTTTTAGGGTTTAGGGTCAATACTCAATACTCAATACTCAATAATTTATTGCTTAATATGTTACAATTATTACATTTGGTGTTATTATATTATATTAAATGTGGTGAACATATACACCCTAATAGGATATTGCAATGTAGGACTGGACCGATCCATTTTATGATACAATTATACGGCTGTCGTTAAAGAAATCGTTTATGGTGTAGTAACATTTTTCTACCAATAGACTTTTTACAAGTTTTATAAATATACGATCATTTTCTTCAGATTTAATGTTATCAGGTAGTTTATTATATATTTTTATACACATTATATTCGGTCCGGAACTATGCATTTTTAGTTTTGATATTGGCAATTCTAGATTATATTTGGATCTACTTGCGAAGTATCGTGGCATATCGGTTTTATTTTTAAAAAAATGGGGATATTTTCTTACAAATTTCATTGCTTCCAATATGTATATTGATGTCAAAGTTAATATTTTGAGGCTTTTAAAGTATGGTTTGCAGCTTTCGGTTTCTTTAATGTTTTTGAGGATGCGTATACATTTTTTTTGGGAAATAAATAGCTCTTGTATGTTTGAACTATTACCCCATAGCAAAATGCCATATGTAAGCCACGAATTTGCGTATGCGTGATATGCTACCAAAGCAGGTCTGTCGCTTTACGTAGTTCTCTCAAAGCGTATGTAAAGCTCGACATTTTTGTTTTTATTTTACTTATATGATTCTTCCAGTTGATATTAGAATCTATATCTAGGCCTAGTAACGTGAACGTATCAACGCATTCTATTTTCGTATTATTATATTTAAAGTCAATGTTAAGAGGAATTTTTTGATAGGGTCTGAATTGAATTAATTTAGTCTTTGAAAAATTTATGTCAAGGTTGTGGTCTTTGATCCAGTTATTTAAATTATTAAAAATGTCAGTAAGATTTTGATTTAAATTAATATTATTTTTACAAGATGTCAAAAGTGAGATGTCGTCCGCAAATAGTACGCAGTATTCATTAAGTATTTTTGGAAGGTCATTAATGTACAGTAAAAACAGGATACATCCTAGTACGCTTCCTTGTGGGATAGAATTTTTTATTTGTGTCATTTTTGATTTAATAATGTCAATTTTTCCGGTCTTAGCATCAAAGTTTTCAATTGCTACGCATTGTTAGCGATTACTTAGGTAAGACTTGAACCACTGTAGTGGAATTCCGCGAATCCCTACGTCATAAAGTTTTCGTAATAGAATGCTATATTGCACTTTGTCGTATGCTTTTGTCATATCTAATAAAATTCCTACGCCATATTTTTTTTTCGTTGATTATATTAAGCGCCGCATTCATATACTTGTAAACTGCCAAAGATGTGGAATGATTTTTTCGGAAACCATTCTGAGAGTCGTGAAATATTTTATATTTTTCACAATAGGCATTTAATCGATTTTGCATTGCTTTTTCAAATATTTTTGATGATGTAGGTAAAAGAGCTATAGGCCTATAGTTTTGTAAGTCAAGCATAGACGACTTTTTGTGGATGGGTTTTATTACTAATATTTTTAGTAAGTCTGGAAAGTTACCCTCTTGGAACGATTGGTCGATCAATAGGTAGTAAGGTAAGGTTAGATCTTTAGCGCAATATTTTATCAATTTTGGTGGTAACTCTTCTATACCGTAGCTACTGCTATTTTTTAGGTTTCGAATAATATTGTATATTTCGCAAGGGTCAGCTAGTTTTTTATAAATCTAATGCATTTTATTTAAAAATATGAGGTTTCTATCGGTGATTAACATCCCTATTGACTATTCATTAGCAAATTATTTACTTACTTTAGGGTTAGATCAATTGTAGTGTATTGTAGCGTAATTTGTTCAGCGATATTTACCCCGTGTTGCACTCGGGCTAATTTGAAGAATAGGCCAACTGCCGTTCTGTCAGGTAGGTCGTAAAAGGTGACCGATTGGCTATGTGAGTCACTAACATCGTGGCTACTAGATGGTAGAGTTCTGCATTGTTAGCCCGGGTCTGGTACCACCGCCTTACCTATTCCTGTCGCAATAGCGTCAATGCTTGTCACAGTGTTCCGGTTTGAAGGGTAAGGTAAACTCCAGTAAACTTATGCGTGTGGCATTAGATCTCGCCACAAGATAGCAACGCATCATTAACACCTTTGGTGTCCATAGGCGATGGTTGACTCCTTCCATCAGGAGACCCATCTACTTGTTTGCTATCTTTTTTTTTTATATCATAAGATAGCAAACAAGCAGATGGGTCTCCTGATGGAAAGAGTCAACCATTGCCTATAGACACCAAAGATGTTAATGGTGCGTTGCTGTCTTGTGGCGAGGTCTAATGCCACATGCATAAGTTTACCGGCTACCTTACCCTCCAAACCGGAACACGACAGCGACAAGCACTGACGCTATTGCGGCAGGAATAGGTAAGGCGGTGGTACCAGACCTGGGCGAGACAATGCAGAACTCTACCACCTAGTAATATCTCTTATAATATATATATATATATATATATATATATATATATATATATATATATATATATATATATATAATATATATGTTCCTCTGTGGTTAAAGCAAGCCAGCCTGTTTCTTCTCTGGTTGGGTGTCATAAAATAGCAAACGACAGATGGGACTCCTGATAAAAAGAGTCAGCCATCGCCTATGGACACCAAAGGTGTTAATGACGCGTTGCTATCTATATATCTATAACGCGTACCGGCGTTTACCTTATCCTTCAAACCGGAACACGACAAGCACTGACGCTATTGCGGCGGGAATAGGTAAGGCAGTGGTACCTGACCCGGGCGAGACAATGCAGAACTCTACCACCTAGTAGCCACGATGGTAGTGACCCGCATAGGCAAAAAAGGGATTTGTGAAATATTAGGCTTGGAATTGCTAATTTTTGTTAAAGTGTCCCCTCACTCTGCCAGCTAAATATTTGTTTCTGAATATGTGAAAAAATAGTAGGTATTTATAATGAAGGTAAAAAGAGGACAATTATCGCAGCTGAGTAGGCTTTGAAAGTTTACAAGTAATATTCGACAAACTTACAAAGTGTACTTAGGGAAGTAAAAGCGGATTGATCTGTCATCCGTATTAGAAAAGCTAAATGTGATGTAAAATGAAAATACTCTTCTTAGTCCGCATTATTTATATATATTTATACACAACAAAAATGTACACAGACTTAACTTAATATTTAAGGGCACTCTATACTAATCAACCTTATATAATATTGAAACACTATGTAAGGACGTGGTGCATCTTATTATGATGGGCAACTGCAATACCCTATTGCGCGTGGTCGTGGTCATTTGGCCAGTTTTATTTAATTTTAGACATGGTGCACTAAAAGATCATACAAACTTTGATATTTTATTTTTTTCCAATACTATTTTTTTCCAATCATGTTTGTGCATTATACGGTGTGCCCCAGAATTCCTAGAAGAAACCGGGGCGTGACGGCCATACGCATTGAATAGCTGATGTAAAAAATATTTCAAAAAATTTAAGTCGAAAAATTTTTTTTGTGTGTAATAAAAAATTAAAAAAAAATGTTATTCAATATTATCGATATTAGCAACCCCAATTTATCGAACTGCGTCGTCATAACAAAGGTTATGCTTCTATCTCACTCATTCAATTTATGTCCATCAATGTAATTTAATAACGTTTTTTTAATTTTGTCTTAAACAAAAAAATTTCGACTTAGATTTTTTTAAATATTTTTTACATCAGTTACTCAATGCGTATGACCGCCACGCCCCGGCTTCTTATAAGCATTCTAGGGCACACTGTATAGATAGGTTAATGTATTACGAACTAGAGAAGCTATGCTACGTAGAATTCGTGTTCCATTTCGTTAGCACTCCCTGCAGCGCTAAAATAATAAATCGTCCAAAGTCCAAAGTCAAAATTAAACAGTATATTCTATATTTTCCATCGTCGGCACTTGGTGTTCCATTATTGTAACACAATTGACTAATCACTTGTACTTTAATTTCACATCAAAACTTTATTTTTGTATAAATTTGAACTTCCTGAATATCTTAAAAAGTGAAACCGGTCTAGTGATATACAAAAATAAAATTTTGATGTGAAATTAAAGTACAAGTGATTATTCAATTGTGTTACAAAATTAAACACGCATTAATCAAAAGTTCGTAACCGCTATGAATATCATATCGCTTATGCGTTTCATTCAACAAGCTCTTACGTAGGTGCAGTCCATGGACTGTAATTTAGTGGAACACAAGTGACGTGACGCATGCCTTAATGTCTAGTACGTTAGTACATAGAAATCTTTGATATTCACATCTTTCTCTTATCTGTCCCTATTTTTGATAAGTAAGGGGGGAAACGGGGGTGGTTCTTCATGAGCGATGTTTTCTGAACGATGTTTTATCATTCCCCATATTCCCCCCGCTCTCAAGTACCTCAACAAAATATCCAATACAAGTAATTTGTATAGCAAAACATCGACCATAATCGACATCGATCGATATACATAAACTCTAGAAAACGTCGATGCCCTGATATCGATGTTTTTTATCAGCGATGTTGCATCCCTAAATATACGTCACTAGTACAAATATAGACAGCACGTGAGCCCGAACGTGCGAACATTTATGGAGGTTAACCGTATCACGTGTGCCCGTAGTTTTCTATCTAACGGATGTAGCACGTGGGCTTTTCCACTCACTTTTACATTTTCCCATTGTAGTATAATGAACTAGATACTAAAGTAGGACTAATTTTCCGAAACTTTGACTTTGACTTCCGAAAAAGTAGGTTATCAATTCGGCTAAAGTTTTTTTATGTTTGTTACCTCAGAATTCGGTCATTTATGAAAAAAAATCTCTTTTTGTTTGGGAGGGTAATATGGTCCTATTTTATTTGATGTCGCGACTGTGGTCTAGTTGTCCGATGTCGGAGTTGACCACATGAGGTCCCAGGTTCGATTTCCGGAATGGGCAATTAAAAAATGTGTATTTTCAATTTTCTGATAAATACAAGGTTGCCCGGGATTGGAAAGTGCCTGGTTGGCGATAGGCTTGCCACCTATCACATTGTGGGGCCAAGTATCTTCGGCTAATCGAGGGTGCACTTGTTGCACCTCTGCCTACTTCTTCGGGGATACGGGTATGAAGATACTTTTTTTACTTTGGTGACCTGATGTATAGTGCCGGAGATACAGGAAATGGGAGATCGGTTGCTGAAGTTTTACTGCATTGAAAATTATTGAACGTGTCGCTTGGTTAAGGTGCTTTTTCAACCAACGAAAAAAAAATCTATCTATACCGTAAACTGGTAAAGTGTCCCAAAGTTTCTTTCATACAACTTTCTCTAAATTCACAAAATCGCAGAAAACCTTCTGGCCAGAAGCTAGATGCTTTTCTATAATGTTAGTGAGAAAACTTTGTTCGTACATCCACTTTCAGATCAGTGCCTCCCACAATATTTCGTCAGACTTCTCTTGCATTCACTTTTGTCAAATAGTGTACGAAATAACTATAAACTTACATAAATGCAAATAAATACACACCAGGAGGATGGCGCTGCTGCCCGTAATACAGGTATTCTTTATCTAGTATGGGTATCAACGTGCAACATTGTGATGTCAAAATATATTACCACACACTATAATTTTAAAACCTGTATGAAACAATTTCAACTAAGTTGGTAAATAAAGATATGTTATTATTATTACTTTTCAATAATCTTGCCATAAACCTTTGATGCCAAACTGATCAAACTGATGGCTCTGCATGAATTACAAGTTTGTATAAGGGCACGATGACCGCAAGCCGCCAGTCCTCAGCTCTCTCAACATAAAGTTGAGAGCCTCAGTCTCAGCTCACCCATTGTACAGTCTGTTTTTAATAAGTCTACATAAGTAATACATAGTTACTTCTCTTTTAATTGAGTACAATAAAGCATTAAATAAATAAATAAATAAAGTTAACTTAAGTATTACAGACAAGCCAAAAAGAGTACCAGACAGCAGAATCACCATATTTGAACATCTTCACAGATGCCATAACCATTACCGCAGCTTTTCCATTTTCAGACATCAAAATCCCTAAAAATTGTTTGGTAATAAGTATTTTATAACTGTAATAATATTTGTTTAACCTCGTATAAACATGATGTAGAAAATATATATTTAAGATCCAAGGTCAAAAAATATTTAATTTTATATTACGCAATGTTTATATGTAACAGATAATATTTACACAAGTTTGTTATTCGCATAATGTAAACAGATATTTAAATATTATATATATTATTATGTAAATAGCGTTAAGATAATTGACGTTACATATTACTCATCGTTTCCTCGATAAGTCGTGCTCGCGGACATTTAATTCATCAAGCCGTACTCAAACCACTTAGGTACCTAAAGGCTTACATAAAAGCGATATTAGACAATAAAATAGCCAAAAGTTATTTTTTTTATATCATAAGATTTGTTTGTTATCTTATCTTATGGGTCTCCTGATGGAAAGAGTCATGAATTATGGACACCAAAGATGTTAATGTTGCGTTGCTATCTTGTGGCGAGCACTGACGCTATTGCGGCAGGAATAGGTAAGGAGGTGGTACCAGACCCGGGCGAGACAACTAAGTTAGCAAATAAAGATATTATTATTATTTGTACAGCTACTCATCTCGAAACTTTAAGAGTTCCGGTAATGTTATGAAAACCACGGGCTTATTTATTATTATTATTATAGAACTCTACCACCTAGTAACCACGATGGCAGTGACTCGTATAGCCAATCGGTCGCCTTTTACGACCTGCCTGGCAGAACGGCAGTTGGCCTATTCTTCAAAGGAGCCCGAGACCAACACGGGCAATATTATTATTAAAGTTCTAAAAGATATAAAATATCTGTCGATACTCACGTGCATTTGTTTTTAAGTATCATACATCATAAAATGGCGAATTTAAGAATATGCTTATGCATATCCTTATTTCTTAAATTTCTTTAATTCTTAAATTTCTTCAATTATTTAATAATAATCTATGGGAGCTTTATAAATGCGAAAGTTTGGATATAACAAACATCCATCCAGGATGTTTGTTACTCGATTATTCAAAACAGCTGAACCGATTTGGATTAAATTTGACACACATGCAAAAATTAAATCATCTGCACTTGGTGAAACGCCATTTTTAATGTTAAATTTACTTGCACTATACGTTGTACTACTATGCAAACGTTGACGTTTATTAGCTTTTAATATTTTCAACGTAATCACTTCGTTGCATTGCGAAGAATTTATCAGGTTTATATTTTTAACAGCGTTTTAAATGGAAGAAAAACATTTAACTCGTTGACGAACAAAAAACTGTTCATAAAAACATCTTATTGTTAACCACCTCTGTCGTCAACTGTTTTTTGCTTTTTACGGCTTCTTCGGCCTTTCAGTCCTGAAGATGCTGTAAAAGGCGATATAATCTAAATACATGCATTAAAATTTAAATTAATGCTTCACCCTTCATAGAGTGAAGTGCTATTCGACTCTCCTGAAGATGCTTCGGTTCGAAGTGAAACGTGCGTTGAGTACATAACTTGTGTGTTACTTTGCTTCTGGCGTGGAAGAAAGTGTCGTGGAAGTGGCTGGATTATTGTGCCGCTCTGATCTTCTATAATTTCAGACTTTGGATAAGTTGGCCCTATTCCTTACACTACCTTTCATTTCTGATATATCACTGGACTAAAATGTAAAAATTTCAATGTAATAGATAGGTATTTATAACATTTTTAAACGAAAATTTTAACCATGCCAAATTTCTTACTCCTCCATCTTTGTTATTGCTTTGAGAAGGGGTATATTTTTTTTTCATTCACCTATATTAATATACCTATGTGAAGATATTTAATGTGATAAAAGCCTGTCCTACTTTAACCTTAAAGATTAAATAAGGACAAACCAATACAAAAAATTTCTATAGTCAAAATTTATAATGGCGGCAGTTTCTATACAAATGCCAAAAACACAATAACGGTGTTTGTGAACAACATTTAAAGCCCCAAGGCTAACGGGTCAACGGCCAACAAGGTGACCTGAAAGTCACTGTGACCTACCCTAACGTCTGTCCGGGGTTCGATTCCCAGAATGGAATAATAGTCTGGAAGTCTTTTGAAGGTCCGGTTTCATAACAAAAAATTAGAATAGAGGTAGGTTAGGTTTGCAAGGACGTCTGTTGCGTTTGAAGTGGGGTCTAAACTAAAGAGCTATGATCGTGTTTAGTGATTCCATTTTAATTGACGTTCATCTGAGTTTTAGATTTTTATTTAAATAATAACATGTACCCGCGGTTTCGCTCGCGATTAAAGTTATTTCTTTTCTTCGGGAACACTTTTTAAAGGTAACTTTTCAATCTACTAGGTGGTAGAGTTCTGCATTGTCTCGCCCGAGTCTGGTACCACCGCCTTAATTATTCCTGCTGCAAAAGCGTCAGTGCTAGTCATGGTGGTATTCCGGTTTGGAGGGTAAAGTAGCCAGTAAACTTATGCATGTGGCATTAGACCTCGCCACAAGATATCAACGCATCATTAACATCTTTGGTGTCTACAGGCGATGGTTGACCGTATCCATCAGGAGACCCATCTGCTTGTTTGCTATCTTATGATATAAACAAAAATCGGAAAAAGTAAAAAAATAACCAGTTGAGTGTGAGCCGAACTTGTGCACAAAAAAAAAACAGCAAAAAAATCACGTTCGTTGTATAGGGGCCCCCTTAAATATTTATTTTATTTTGTTTTTAGTACTTGTTATTACGGCATACAAAAATACATTATCTGTGTATATTTCAATTGTTTAACTATCACGGTTCATAAGATACATGCCTGGTGACAGACAGACAGACAGACGAACGGGCGGACAGCGGAATCTTAATAATAGAGTCGTTTTACCCTTTGGATAGCGAATAATAAAAGCAATTAAAATAAACAAAAATCGCAAAAAATTAAAATACAGTCAAAAAATAAAAAAAATGCCTTTGATACCACGACGAATTAATGGTTAATGTAAATTAAACGTGAAAGTGAAAAAATAAACAAACGAACTTTCGCGTATGATTCACGCAGCTTCGCCCGCGAGTAAACTAACATGTCATCAACGTAGTTTTTGAGCTCAGAGTTCACAATTTAAAGCAAAAACTAAAAGTTTATACGGAACTCGCTGTATGCAAGTCTAATTCGCACTTGGCCGATTTTTGTAGTTGAAAAATAATCTAGATACGCCAATGTTCACAATCAGATAATTGTAATTTATTTCCAACCAGATTGTTGAGTTGATCCGGGCTTCTTTGAAGAATAGGCCTATTGCCATTCTGCCAGGCTGGTCTTAAAAGGCGACCGATTGGCTATGCGAGTCACTACCATCGTGGCTACTGAGTGGTAGAGTATGCATTGTCTCGCCCGGGTCCGGTGCCACCGCTTTACCTATTTCTGTCGCATCAGCGTCAGTAGCGTTAGTGCTTCTCACTGTCATGTTCTCGTTTGAAGGGTAAGGTAGCCGGTAAACTTATGCACCTCGCCACATGATAGCAACGCCCCATTAACATCTTTGGTGTCTATAGGCGATGGTTGACTCTTCATCGGGAGACCTCCCGCTTGTTTACTACTTACAATATAAAAACAAAAAAATACCCATTTTTACGACAATTACGCGAAAAGAGGAGAATAAAATTTGGCACACATCTATATACATATAATAAAATCGTAGAAAAGTCAAAACTGTATATAGTTTTTAGAATTTTTGTCTGTTTGTCTGTTTGCCTGTTTGTCTGTTTGTCTGTTTGACTAACGAACAGCAATTGATTTTTATATATATGTAAATGGTTCGTTGCTATCCGTGTAGCGGGATGGTAGTACCAGATGCATAAGTCTACCGACTACCTTAAAATTTAAATAAATAAAATAAAAGATTGTTTACTGAAAGAGGGTTTCAGTAACAACCTTTTATTTTATTTATTTAACTTTATTTTTCACCTTAAAATAATTTTGTACAAGAGGCGAACTTAACCAGTCAATAAAATGCTCTTGATCGTCTTGAGAGCTGGTTAGTCTCATGTCGGTCGCAAACACAACGGATACATCTCAGCTTCAAAACCGCAAATTACATCACCGTTCAAATGTGAACAAAAACATTATGCAGCCGTAATTATAATATGACGCAATGTATTCTTATGAATCATATTACCTTGCAGCGGCATTGTTCGTTCCCTTCCCAGAATACTGTCTAGACTTCTGATTGTCCCGTTGCACCGGTCACGAAAATAATACATCCATTTTGTGCAGACAGCGGTTTATGTAGAACATTTATTTAGTGTACACAGAACTCTATTGATTTTTAAGCGACGAAAAAACGGTGATTATCAGTTTGACAATGTAGTATCGTTAGAATTAGATAAATTTCTCCCATTTTGGTCTGTGCTTCTTTGAAGAATAGACCAAAGGCCGTTCTGCCAGGTAGGTCATACATGGGGCACACTAAAAGTTTTCCACATCTAGCTAATTTGAATTTCGAATGTTATATTTTTAAAACGTTGCAACCTTCTTAGTAATAAAAAAAAAAACAATTGGCGGGAAATGATTTATCAGTTGTTTTTTTATCACACATCAAAATTCTACGTACGCAACGAAAATGGAATTAAGTCGAAAAGATTTTAGAGCGATAATTTTTTAAGATTTTATAAGTTCTTTTTCTCCGCAAGACTGTGCCGCTCGTCTTCAAAATGCTTTTGGGAGAGAAGCACCTTGTTTGAGCACCGTGAGGTGATGGTTTGCTGAATTTGAGAGAGGTCGAGTTTCTTTACATGACGAATTTCGTGAAGGGCGGCCTTCAACTGCCGTCAACGAAATTAACGTTAAGCGGTTAATTGCAGAAAACCCCCGGATTACCTATGAGACAATTTGAGGACTATTGGGGATTGGTATGAACCAAATTCAGAAACTTTTACACGAAGAATTGAAAGTTCGGAAACTTTGTTGTAGTTGGATTCCTCATGAACTGATGCTACTGAAGTACGACCACGGACATTCTAATGCTGTTTAAGGAGACGAAACGTGGATTTATTGTTTTGAACACGAAGAAAACAGCAATCTTGTGAATGGGTGTTTGAAAATGAGAACAGACCAACAAAAGTGAGACAGGCGAGAAATGGTAAAAAATGATCGCGTTTTTTTTCTCACCTACGGGTCCTATCTGTACAATTCCACTGTAATCACAAAAGAGTGTTAATGCCGAGTGGTATTCTACCATTTGTTTACTCAGGGTGTTAGAAAAAGTTCGCGAAAGACGACCCACAAGCCGCATTCTCCTACGCCATGTTAACGCTTCTTCACACACGGCCAACAAAACTTCCGAATTTAAACATTTTTAGCTTCCGAAAAAGAACATCTCGTCACTCATCCTGCGCATAGCCCCGACCTAGCACTCTGTGATTTCTGTATTTTCCCCAAAATCAAAGATTTGATGAGACGTTTTACTTCTACCAACTCCGAAGAGGCAGTGATAGTGTTCAATCAGCACGTAGAAAATATGCCTTCAGATCTGTGGTCCTCCTGTTTTAAAAAATGGTTCGATCGCATGAAAAAATGTTTAAAAAGTAAAAGAGATTATTTTGAAAAGCAATAAACATAATAATTTGGTTATAACATGTTGTTTTTTTAAGTTACGCAAAACTTATAGTGTGACCTACGTAAAAGGCGACTGATTGGCTATATGTGTCACAACATCTTGACTGCTAGGTGATAGAGTTCAAATACGACCCGCCCGAGTATTATACGCTACCACCGCGTACCTATTCCTGCCGCAATAGCGTCAATGCTTGTCTTTGTCGTGTTCCGGCTTGGAGAGTAAGATAGCCAGTAGTAGACTTATGCATGTGGCTTTGCCATCCCGCCACAGGGATAGTAACGCACCATTAACATTTTTTGTGTCTATAGGCAATGGTTTCTCTTTCCATTAGAAGAGCCATCTGCTTATTTGCTATCATATGATATAAAAAACCGTGGTGTCATGATATATCAAATATGAACGATGTTCCTTATTATCAAAAATATAATTTTAAGATCTATTCGAGGTATAAATAAAATAATTATACGGGTATACATTATTTATTACGAATTTTATAACTTTTTTATCAATAAAAATCAGAAAAACTACTTTACAAAATTATATTAACACCTTTATTTTATTTACAATGACTTATAAAATGTATATAATAACTAGCTGTTGCCAGTGACTTCGTCCGCGCGGACTTCATTTACTCCGCACAGCACCTTCCCGCTAGGTGATAGCGTGATAATACGTAGCCTATATGTTGACCCGACCTGTTAGCAATATTCATGCAAAGTTTTAAGTAAATCCATGCAGTACTTTTTGAATTTACCCCGGACATACATACAGACAAACAAACAAACAAACAAAAATTCAAAAAACTATATTTTTGGCTTCGATATCGCTTGTAGATGACGCCCCAAGTATTCTTTTAAAAAATTATTCAATATACAGTTTTGACTTTCCTACGATTTTATTATATGTATAGATAATAGCAAACTGCAATAATATTAACAGTCATCACGTTGACTTTACATTAGACACTATAGCCCATTGACATGTATAATATTACCACATTATACTCGTCAATGCTATAGCCCTATAGCCATCACACATAGACTATACATAAAAATCTTATGCATCTAATCTGGTTAAATGAACTATCTTTTGTAACTTTTTATAGCCTCTGAAAATTACAAACAAGGTGTCATTCGATTTGTATTGTCACGTAGAAAGTTTAAAGCAAAGTCCGAAAAGGCGCTAGGAAAAATTGCAAAAGCTATAAACAAATAAGCGAAAAAAGTGGAGATTTGTTTTTTTTTTTTTGAATATCTCGAAAAATATTCAAAATATTCGAAATTTTAAAAATTATTCAAATATATCATCAAATTTACTACAAAAAATTTAACTTTTGGAGCCGTAGCTCTAATATTTATAATTTTTACAAATCCCTGAAAATAAAACCAAAAACGGATGGTCTGGCTTCCGCGCGCATTGCGTCAATCTAACACAGCAACAAAGAACTTATTTAAACATATTAAATATCAAAATTAAGGAATAAAAAAATGCATGTAGTATTGCAATACATCAATGAACAATAATTCGCCGTTAAAGAATTTTTATCTCAATTTCATTTCATTTAAATTCAAATTAATGTAAAATTATGCATTTGTTAATTAATTACTTTTTCTAAATATAAAGTTAACATAAGAACCCCGATAATTATCAAACTAAAGCCCTAAATTTTTTTCACTCAATGAAGTTACTTTTTTATAGGCTAATGAATAGATTTCCGTTCCAAAAATTACAAAATTTTGATTTTTTTCACTTTCTTATTAACAATTGAAAATTATAAATTTAAAAAGTATAATACAATACATAAATACCAGTCCCTTGCGAGGATTAAACTCTAGCCTTTATCGAGGTCATCCGACAGTTAAACCAATTATTTGACATAAAAGAGAATAAAATATTCAACCGGAGAATTGAACATAGGTATTTAGGTATCCTATAATCTAACTCGCATATTTGTATCGACGCTTCTACAGTTTAAACAAAAGATTTATAAAATGTACACAGACGCCTTACTACAAAAGTCTTGCCTCTGTTTTTGGTTTATTTTGTGAACTAATTCAGTAACATGAAGATGTACTATAGTTTCCGAGAACGATTTCCAATGCCATACATAAACCGGCGTAAGGCCTCTGACACATTAACGAATTTTACGACATTTTTACGCAGTGGCGTTCTCTTATCAATGGTGATCTCCAACGAACTTTATCACTTGAGCAAAAAGTAATTTCATTTCATTTATTTAGTCTAGATAACCCATCTTTACTACAGACATATGTAAACATCAATTCGAAATCTGGGTGGAGAAAACGAAACGAAACTTGTGCAAAACTATCCCGATATGTACCCGATTTGTCGATAAGTTGATCAAGTATCACATTATTTTAATTAATTCCGATATCAATTTGTGACTGCGTAACACCACTGTCTAACTCTTCGGTGATAAGGGCTTATCACCGAGTCATTTTTACATTTATATCACTTTTCACTAGACAAAAATTCTTGTACTTTTGTATGAGGCAAGAATCGAACAATTAAACAAGGTTTAATAAAATTATAAATATTAAATAATAAAATTTATGAACTGCAACGAATCAACCAGTAATTACCGCCGACGGATCGATCTATTGCTCGGCTGTTGCTTATTCTCAGTATGGCCTTCATTTACCAATGTTTCATCTTGGTAATATATCTAATCTGGTGATATATCTTGGTAATATATAAAGCGGCTTTCCTTACTTATTTTTTATAAATAATAAAAACACCATAAAATAATGTCATCACATTCAAATAATGCGTTCCGGCATTTTCTGGTACTTGAAATGAAGGTGTTATATATATATATATATATATATATATATATATATATATATATATATATATATATATATATATATATATATATATATATATATATATATATATATATATATATATATATATATATATATATATATATATATATATATATATATATATATATATATACATACGTAAATTACATTTTAACAACTTTTAAATTACAATTTAATATAGCAACATAACTACAATTTACAATTTTTATAAGTCACCCCTCTAATTAGCTTCAAGCCTTATTATATTATCCCCTGTATCATTATGGAATATGTAATAAAATTGAAATTGGAGTTGTAAATTGAAATCTTTTGATCCCATCACACCCGTTTCCTTTGCTAGGTAGGCACAGTTAATTGAACGTCTAAAGACTTTCCGATTCACCACGATTCGCCGATTTATTGGTTGGCGAGATGAGTGGTGATCCCTATCGCTGTATTTTACCGACCTGATTTCGATTATGGACTATTTCTAGCGATAACCCAGTCCCGACCGACGTGTTTAAGTGCTCATCTGAGGCACGACAGTGGTAACTCACTACCCTATCAGACTCCAAGTGGCTACTGAAATTTTATACTTTCAATCGAACACGAGACTTCATGAACTGAGCCGAATAGGCTAACCCCTAGACCGCGAAGCAGTCTTTTAAATTATATTTTATGCCTCATTTTAAGAACAACTTTAATTGTCGTTCTCTTATGCTCCTTCATCACCCTGAAGTGAAGCTCTAGAAATGTTTAATATATTGGCAGTTTTTAAAACAAGTCCATTTTTGGCATCTAAGTTGGAATTCAGTTTTTTTTTTCGGTAAATACATATCTGTAGACTTTCAAAATCATGTCTTTTTTAAATCTGTTCTAAGCCGGCACGCCCGGGGAGATACCACTCTCTCACTTGACACCGACGTAAAGTAGCAGCTCCGCTACTGCGTTTCGTCTGGTTTGTGAGAGTCCCGGAGGCCTAACCCCCCCCTCCCCCGCTATTTAAAAAAAAACTACCCCAGGGGGGTACTTCTTGCACCAGCAGTGGAGAATCCCCCCCTGAGCGTCCGTGCTCTGGATTCCAGCCAGATCATGGATGCTCAGGCTGCCCTGCGTATTCTGGGGGGGGGGGGCAAAATTGCGCTCATAGACAATTCTGTCCGGGGCAAACAGACCAAGAAGACCATGGCACCCCCTACCACGCTTACTGAGGATTTCTGCAATATCAGGGGCCTTCATTCCAACCTGAACGCCGTCCACTACCATCTCGAGACGGCGAAGCCAGCTTTACTCTTCTTGACCGAGACACAGATATCTTCTCCGGCTGATACATCCTACCTCTCCTACCCGGGGTACAAACTGGAACATTCCTTTGTACCGCGGGCTGGTGTGTGCGCATACGTCAGAGAAGATATCTGTTACCGGCGCCTCGGCAGACTTGAAGGTCAGGACCATCCACGCAGCTACGCGTGCCTATACAGGTCCCATAGCGGGAATACTGAAGTTGACCGGCTCATTGAGCGCTTACAAACGGCTGTGGATTCCGTGTTAGAGCAGACCCCCTCCGCAGAGATCGTGATCTTGGGCGATTTTAATGCCCACCACGCCGAATGGCTTTGTTCTCGCACCACCGATCATGCGGGGAGGTCTGTTTGTTACGATTTTGCCTTGGCGTATGGTCTAACACAATTGGTAACCTCGCCTACGCGTGTTTCCGATGTGGATGGCCATACGCCTTCACTGTTGGATCTCCTGCTGACCTCTGACCCGGATCGTTATCAGGCATCGGTGGACGCTCCACTTGGCGCGTCGGGCCACTGCCTGATCCGGAGCAAAGTGCCGGTCACGCGCCCATCACGGCCTCCCTTTGCAGGCTGTCGTCGCGTTTGGCACTATAGGTCAGCAGATTGGGACGGGATGCGGTCTTTCTTTGCATCCTACCCATGGGGGCGGTTGTGCTTCTCGCTGGATGATCCGAATGCTGTCGCTAACTCTGTCGCTGATGTGGTGCTGCAGGGCATGGAACTTTTCATTCCGTTTTCTGCGGTGCCCATCGGTGGCAAGTGTCAGCCTTGGTTTGGTCGCCACTGTAAAGCGGCTTTACGCCAAAAGCAGGAATGCTACCGAGCTTGGGCTGCTGCGTCGGCATCTCGTGATTTAAAAACTAGTGCATTGCGAAAGGAGTACAACTCGTCCTCGAGATTCTTCAAAAGAGCTATCGCCAATGCAAAAGCGAAACACATTAGCAGAATTGGTGAGAAATTAGTTCGCCTTCCTTCTGGCACTCGTGCGTTCTGGTCTCTCGCCAAGGCTGTCTTAGGGAATTTCTCCCAGCCTTCATTTCCATCCTTGTACAGAGACGATGACTCTCTGGCCCATACCGCAAAGGAGAAGGCCGATCTTCTGGGCTCGTTCTTTGCGGCCACCTCGACTCTGGATGAGCGAGGGAACACACCGCCTACCATCCCGCAGTGTGATAGTTCCATGCCAGAACCGCAGTTTCGGCAGTCAGCTGTGCGTACAGCACTTCTTTCTTTGGACATCCACAAGTCGAGGGGGCCTGATGGCATCCCTCCTGTTGTGCTTTAAGTATGTGCTCCAGAGTTGGCGCCAGTATTGACGCACCTATTCCGGCTTTCCTATTCACTCGGCGTACTGAATTCATGGAAAACAGCTTTAGGGCATCCCATTCCTAAAAAAGGTGATCGCTCTAATCCGTCAAACTATCGGCCAATAGCCATAACCTCCTTGTTCTCAAAAGTCATGGAGACACTTATAAACTGTCAGCTCCTGAAGTATTTAGAAGAACACCAGCTGATTAGTGACCATCAGTACGGTTTCCGTCGTGGCCACTCAGCTGGTGATCTTCTAGTATACCTGACACATCGTTGGGCGGAGGCAGTTGAGTCCAAGGGGGAGGCATTGGCAGTTAGTTTAGACATAGCGAAGGCCTTCGTTCGGGTATGGCATAAAGCGCTTCTCTCAAAGCTGCCTTCCTATGGGCTTCCCGAGAAACTATGCAAGTGGATCACCAGTTTTTTGGCTGATCGGAGCATTAAGGTCGTAGTCGACGGTGCATGCTCCGATCTTAAACCTGTCAATGCTGGTGTTCCCCAAGGCTGCGTGCTATCACCGACACTGTTTCTTCTGCATATCAATGATATGTTGCGAATTAGTAACATACATTGCTATGCGGGCGACAGTACTGTTGATGCTACATACTCCGGCCGTAGCGGTATTTCTCGGGAACACGTCGAAGAGGGCCGGATCAAGCTCGTGTCTGAACTCGAGAATCAACTAAATGATGTCTCAGAATGGGGTCATCAAAACCTTATTACATTTAACCCCAAAAAGACGCAGCTCTGTGCGTTCACCGTAAAAAAACACCCTTTGTCGTTCGGTTCGAAAACACTCTCCTGACTGCCTCAGCCAGTATTGGAATTCTGGGAGTCGACATATCGAACAACGTTCAGTTCCGCGGTCATTTGGAAGGGAAGGCTAAACTAGCCTCCAAAAGCTTGGTGTACTTAGTAGAGCAAAGCAGTACTTTATGCCAACCCATCGCCTCCAACTTTACAAGGCCCAAATTCGACCTCACATGGAGTACTGTTCTCACCTCTGGGCCGGAGCTCCTCAGTACCAGCTTCTTCCTCTTGATCGCATTCAACGTAGAGCGGTTCGAATCGTCGACGACCAGGCTATTTCTAATCGGCTTGACTCTTTGGCGTTACGCAGAGATGTAGGCTCGCTCTGCATCTTTTACCGTATTTATCATGGGGAGTGTTCCGACGAGTTGTTCGGACTAATGCCTGCCGCTAAATTCCACCATCGGACATCGCGTCAAAATTTAAAGTTCCATCCTCACCACCTTGATGTCTGGAAATCCACAACCGTGCGCTTTTGTCGACACTTTTTACCTCGCATTACTCCTTTGTGGAATCTATTACCCTCGGGGGTGTTTCCGAATGGATACGACTTAGGGACCTTCAAGAAACGAGCTTATTCATTCTTAAAAGGCCGGCAACGCAGCTGCAATACCCCCGGTATTGCGGATGTCCATGGGCGGCGATGATCACTTACCATCAGGTGCACCATCTGCTCGTTTGCCCCCTCTACTATAAAAAAAAGGTAGTATAAATTGAACCTTGGAAAGCTGGTATCATTATTTTCAAACTCGACATTTGTACGTGTCATTTTTGTCTCCGAGATAGAAAAACAGACATTATCTTTAGTTGATGCAATGTAACAGTTCAAGTTGCATCATTTGTTTTAGCCTTAACCATAAACCGACAAAAACCGTCGCTCACAACTCTTGTTCCCGGTAAAATGAGTCACGGACGTCGCGACGCCCCTCCGACCCAGACTGTCCCCTCGTGACAATGACACTCGGTCACGTGACATTATGCAATGTGCCTTTGCTATTTACATTTTAATTGCGGTGATGACTTATCAAATACTACTACATACTACAAATAATAAAATAATATCAATACAATATGTACGAGTAGTCTTTGTTCTTTAATTCAAATTCAAATTCAAATATTTATTTGGTATCAACTTATACATAAACTTACAATACTATTGAATAAATATGAGCAATTCCCTTAAAATAAATTTATGAAGAGTAAATTGAGTGCAATTTACATACATGTACATTAACTTAAAAAAAAAACACAAGACAGAAAACGAATGCTTGAAATGCTGTGATTGTGATTGAAAAGTGATGTGATTATTAGGTTTTTTTTTAAGTTGGTGCAGATCAAGCATTACAAATATTTTATTGGAACGAAGTTACTTATCGCGCGTTGTGAAAGGGGGCTAGACGGAAAAAATTCTTACCAAAAGTTGTCACGACACTTTTTGCTATAGTAAGGTATTGTAAGCTGTGCGGCGTGCGGATGTTTCTCTGTCTGTCTGTCTGTCTCTCCCTCTCTCTCTCTCTCTCTCTCTCTCTTATACAAATCAAGCCAGATATTTTCATTTCTATTTCGCATTGAGCAGTGTGGTATCGCGACGATTATTTTTGTTGAGTGTATACAGGTTTTTTGTAAATAATAATAAAAGGAACTTCGTTCCATACGGGTGTCCCTTGACACCTCTCAATTTTTTTTTATTTCATAGGTTTCCACAAATTAATCTCCCACCAATGAAAAGCACAGTTCGTCAACAAATTTTTCAAACATAGCACAGTGTATCGCGTGGAACATGCTAGGTGGACAATATTATTTTATGTTATATAACGATGCTCTTACTTATTTCAAATATGGGTAGTCATGTTTTTGTAATAAAAAACGAAAAAAATTATGATAGCAAAAAAATATTTTCAAAAATAATATATGAGCAACAATTAACTTAGCGAGTACTATGAATGCTGTAAATTGCATGCAGTTCAGATCGAATAAGTATCAAGAGGTATGTACAATATAAATCTAAATACATAAAATTACAAATAGTAACAAAACAATCATAGGTTTATTTACAATAAAAGAAAATATATGCATGAAAACTAAAACTAAGCAGCAAAGATAATATTTCATAACGTAACCTAATAATCATCATCAGAGTCTTCTGATGAATCGTTTACTGTGTAATCGTCATCATTTTGTGGAACTGTGCGATAATATGATGACGTTTCCAGTCTTGATTCTACTATACTAGGGCTTAAAATTAACTTTAAAACCTCTGAACATATTTTTTCCGGCTTTTTTTGGGGAATCTCTCGAAGGCTATTGATCAAGGGATCAGATGTTATAACCAACATTGACAGCAAGTCTCTGTTCGTGGCAACACGCGAGCACTTGCGGGTGTTGTACTCCCTAAATCTGCGGCAATCTTTATTACGTGCTTCCTGAGCCTCTTCGGAAAGCTGCCCAATTGGAAGCAATGCAGCTTTGATGACCTCTGTACTATGAATTAATATTTTATGTACAGTAGCAGGCATACAGTACCACGAATAGAGACTTAGATAATGTCTTCTGGTTTCAAGACAAAATTTATTAAATTCAACTAAGTTTATCTCGAATCCAGAAGACAAAGTCCTCAATATTACATCGAACTGTTTGATGATTTCAACATCCAATCCCGTGATCTGAGCACTCATCTCAGCATTCTTAAAAAACCGACGAGCCGTGTTTCCATCGTTTGAAGAACCAAATCCTGGCTTTGGTTTATCTACAATAAGTCCCATCTCGTTCTTAAATTTTAACTTAATTTCGTCGGAACGAACCTTGATATCTGCTTTGTCTTCGTTGCTTCTAGCCTGCCATTTCTTAATATTCAACTTGTAGCTGATATGTAAAAGGCATTCGAAGCAACGAATCCAAGCATGAAGTGTAGATAAACCAAAGCCAAAATGATCTTGGTTGCTGTTGAAGTTCGCGGGTTCATCATTCATCGTCTTGGGGGTGGCGCCACAGATGAAACACTTTTGAGTTGAACGAGTTTCCGTTAAAGCGTTGCATACCTTTCCGTCTGTCATTGTCAGCAAAAGTTCGTGTTTCACAGAGATTTGAGAATCACCAAAGTCGATACGTGTTGGAAGAAGAGCGTTAACTTCTTCCAACAATCTATTTGTCTCCGTTAACGTGAAGTCATTCGTTTCTTTAGCAAATATTAATTTGACTGGGCGACAATACAATGTTGATGAAGACCGAGGATTTTGCCAAACAATTTTGGCCCCATCATATAATCTAAGGGGAACTAAAGAAAATACGAAAAGAAATTCGTCCGTATCTTCAGTGTTCTCAAATCTCTGTTTGTATGTGCTGTGCCCAGAACTTCCATCACATCCCCATTTACTTACAAGTGTAAAAGACGAACTTGTTGCGAGGACACTGCTGATAACTTCATGCTGTGCTAATACTAAACGTTCCACTGTTTTGTTTAATAATGCTTGCAAATTTATTTCAGCACGTGTTTCTGTTACAGCAATGTGCTCCTGTGCAGGATAACAGGCCTGTTTAGATTTTGTCAAACTATAATATGATGGAAACACATTATGTCCTGCCTTCATAGACCACTTTCTTGTTTGTTTGTACGCATGTGTTGTTGACTTAGAATCTATATAGTAAGCTAACGCTTCGTCACTACTTAACTGCCTAGGATTAACATTACTG
Source organism: Apodemia mormo (assembly GCA_036924255.1). Lineage (NCBI taxonomy): Eukaryota > Metazoa > Arthropoda > Insecta > Lepidoptera > Riodinidae > Apodemia > Apodemia mormo. Next base: position 6,899,350 of record JAUPFN010000026.1, read on the forward strand.
GTATCCTTAGACTTAACATTAATAACTGAGCTTTCACTAATGTCTCTAATTACGCTGGCAATTTTCCGTTGTCCTGCTGAACGCGCAGCAATTTCGGCAGCTGTCACCAATTCACTGACACTTCGCGATTCTACGAGATCCACGACTCGACGTTTTTTGGTTTTAAACGACGATTCTTCGAATTCTTTGCGAGGCCTTCCTGCTGAAATCACAGCCTCACTCGAAGTTGATGGTTGTGGCTCAAAAGAACTCACAGTAAACTGTATATCTTCTTCATCCAGCCAGGTCTTATTTTTAATTAAAAAACGCTCCTTCGATTTTCCTGAAGCCAACCATTTGACACCAATTTTATTGGAAAAGTTGGATATCTTCAACTTTATTTCTTTTTGGCTACATTCAGTAATGTTACCAAAGTGAAATTTTGAAGAAAGGTACTCATATATACCCGAGTTCTTTTCATTTTTTGTGGGTTTCAACCACTCTTCAAAAAATTCTACCCTAGAAATAGAGTATAAGCGTTCTGAAAAAAAAAGAAAAGAATATGTTGTACTGAAGTGTGCTAAAAAATTTGTGTATTTTTATGAAGAATAAAGTATTTCCTATGATATATCAAAGAACTAGCCCGGATAAAGGTGAATGTCTGCAAAATTAACTCTTTAAAACTATTCTTTCATAAAAAAAATACGTTAAAATATATAAGCTATGTTAAAATTATACCTAAAATTCATTTGAACAGATTCAGATTTTAAAAAAGGTTTTTTAAATAATAGGACTTACCCTCCGTGTTGATATCCATCACAAACACTCAAAATATTAACTATAAGCCACTATGGATGTGTACGAAAGTGTCACTAAACTGCAACTGATTGACTGTAACGATTTCATTAAACTCAATACCTGACTTCTAACCACTATTCCTTATCAGTTAAGCATTTGACAAACAACCGATTCTTGGAATCTGGAGATTAGGGGTGTTGTTTACGTTTTGCAATTAAGATTTCCTGGAAATGATAACATGAATTTTGTCCACCTAGCATGTTCTAGGCGAAATACTGTGCATAGGTACAAACGTGTATTTATTAGATCCTCAAAAATGGGATTGGAGATAGATTCATTACAGCCTTGAACTAATTTGCACTACACACCCGCTCTACCTGAAATTTTAAAACTAATTTCATGCAAATATAAAGACAAGTATGAGGACCCTGTTTTGGTTCGTGCTTCTTTGAAGAAAAGATCAGCTGTGGTTCTGTCAGGCAGTTCCTAAAAAGCAAACGCTTGGCTATGCGAGTCACTACCATCGTGGTTACTAAGATGTAGAGTTCCGCAACTCGTCCAGTATATGATACCACCACTTTGCCTATCCCTACTACAATACCGTCAATGTTGTTCATAGTTATGTGGATTTTAGAATGTAAGGTAGCCGGTAAACTTATACATGTGTCTTTGCTATCCCGCCAATAACATTTTTGGTGTCTATAGGCGATGGTTTCTACTTCCATCAGAAAGGTCATCTACTTGTTTGCTGTCTAATGTTATAAAAAAGTAGCTACTAATGCGAGTAATCACTTGTATGTAGTATAGGTTTATCAATACGTTTCTTGCTACAGGACATAATGACATACTTAACCGCAAATAACCATGTCATTGGATTTAAATTCAATGCTGCACGAACAAATCATGATGCCCTTTATGTCTCTAACAAAGGTTACATCTGTTTTTATATGAATAAAGAGTGGCATTCCTGTAATACTTATACCTATTTAAACAGATATTAGGATTTTGTACGATTGTTATTAAAATGCTAACTTAGATAATAATGCCCCATTTTGCATGCTTTAATTTTAAAATTTTATTGAGTACTTATTTATAAATGTGGAGTAAACAAGGCTATCTGGGCCGTGATATATAATAACAACAGCTTTATTTCAGATGTACATCCATATATAGCGACATCAATTTATGGCACTCAATTCTCCGTCCCTATTAGGTAAGTAATTTGGCGTGAAGATTTGTATGTACGTAGTGAATATTTTTTGTGTATTTCTGAGAGAATAGAATTCTGTAGTGTCTTGCGATTGTTTTGTATACCTGCCTCTGTTCAGTACAATGGCGATAATGCTGCAAAACACTGTCTTTTTCTGGCGTAAAATTTTTTTTGCGTATTTCAGAGACAGCTTTAATAAAAGCTGTCTCTGAAAAAAAGATACGAAAAATTGTTTGTTTAAACATCGTTCGTTCAAAAATAAATATTAGAGATAAAATTACTACTAGTCTAGTAAGTAACCCAGGCTACTAGTAGCCCAGGACTTTACTCAAGCACGTCAGATTAACATTTTTGGTGGGTTATTAGGGCAGAAAAAAAAACAAAATTCCAATAACTTCAGCTTGTAGAAATTGTCAGATTACTTTTTTTTCGTTATTCTTACATCATTTTTTACATAATAAAAGAAAATTCAAACGCGCTCGGGAATGTCAAAACAACATTTTCTTTGCAATATAATGACCCTCCCACTCCCTTACAAAACACTTGAATCGACAGATTTTAGTTGGCAATTAACCCACCATACCATAATCTGACACGATTTAGTGTTTCCATGTCACAGTTTTTTTTATTTTTTTATCCGTAGTTTTTTTCCACCATTGAAATAAAAACACCATACATTTTCGCCGTGTTGGTCCCGGCCTCCTTTGAAGAATAGGCCTACTATTGGTACTATTCAGACCGACCGGCCCGTATCGGCCGAGTCCAGATGGTATTTTACAATTCGGTAAAACAAATTCGGTAAAACAGGAATTACAGTTTATATTTCCTTCGTTATTCACTTTCCATGATTGTTGTATGGCTCGGAACTGCTCCTTACGGCTCCGTAATACTCCGACCGGACTGCACGAAAAATAGGTGGCTCCATCGGCATGCGTCGAGTCTTTCGAAGTTGTATAGTCGCGGAAATTGAATGTAGAGCAGCGGTACAGGCACAAGTGACGTAAGGCTTCCGTAGCGAGCCGGTCGATGTAAATCGTACCTTATTCTTACATCAAGACGAAAGATACAAAGACATTTCATGACTCCCATGACCCCTCCCCTTGGATCTGCGCTAGGGGTCGGATTTCGAAAGTTTAAGGTTAATAATAAGTATTACTTAAATTTCATAAAATTCCTTTGTTTGTTTTGTGCGTTCAACGATAGCAAGCAATAGCTAACCATCATGAATTTTGGTCACCTCTGGACGAATAGGAGACATTATCGAAGAAAAATAAGAACTTATGTAGTCGGCGGTGATCACTTACCATCAGGTGAGCCTTCTGTCGATTTGCCGCCGTTTTTTATAAAAAAGAGTACCTCTTAACACATTCCCAAGTTTAATTTAACTTCACGTAAGAATAACGTATGTACAGAGTTTGCAATAAGTCTGCAAAGATAAACATGCACTTGGTCACAAGTGGGTCACATGTACATCAACAGTTCCTTACGTAACTAGCGGGTACATGACAGTCAGCACAGTAAATATACGCCATCGAACCAGTAACGTATGTTGGTCTGAAATATGCTGAATTATCTTTTTTATTTCTTAAGATAGCAAACAAGCAGAAGACAAGCAGAAGGTTCGCTCTGCATATTTCACCGTATTTATCATGGGGAGCGTTCCTACGAGTTGTTCGGACTAATTCCTGTAGCTAAATTCCACCATCGGACATCGCGTCAAAATTTAAAGTTCCATCCTCGATCCTCAATGTCTGGAAATCCAAAACCATGCGTTTTTGTCGACACTTTTTGCCTCGCACTACTCCTTTGTGGAATCAATTACTTTCGGGGGTGTTTCCGAATGGATATGACTTAGGGACCTTCAAGAAACGAGCTTATTCTTTCTTAAAAGGTGGCAACGCAGCTGCAATACCTGCGGTATTGCGGATGTCCATGGGCGTCGGTGATCACTTACCATCAGGTGCACCATCTGCTCGTTTGCCCCCTCTACTATAAAAAAAGACTCTCCTTATTGCCTATAGACACCAAAGATTTTAACGGTGCGTTGCTATCTTGTGGTGAGATCTAATGTCACATGCATAAGTTTACCGGCTACCCTCCAAATCAGAACACGACAGTGACAAGCACTGATGTTATTGAATAAGGAATAGGTAAGGCGCTGGTATCAGATCTGGGCGAGAAAACTCTACCACCTAGTAACCACGATCGCAGGGAACCGCATAGCCAATCTGTTGTCTTTTACAACCTGCCTGTCAGAATGACAGGTGGCCTATTCTTCAAAGGAGCCCGGACCAATACGGGGGAAAACTAGTATGCTCTGTTCAGTCTGAATTATGATTCAAAAGTATACTTAATTGTACAGTTAGTAATGAAATCCCTGCTTATATCGAGAAAGGCTTATAGGTCATGTCAATGATTATTATTATATTTTTAATGGCAATGATTTCTCTTTCCATCAGGAAAGCCATGTGATTATTTGCTATTTAATTATATAAAAAATATTATGAACCAAGACTGACATACCATGATTAGATTGACTGGGACAGTATCCGAAGGTGGTGCCAAGAGTCCTCGAAACTGGCGTATATGAAGAGAGTAATCAATTTGGAGGAAGCAAGAAAAAATTGCAAGGATCGTGAAGTATGACATTTTGTTCTTTATGCCCAACTGCAAAAGATCTGGCGTAAAGATATATAACCGAATAAGAGCCGTTTCAGAGGAGTGCGGCCATAAAACATCGTGACACGAGATTTTTATATATTAGACTAGCTCCGTCCGCGACTTCGTCCGCGTATAAATTTCGAAAAAAAAGTAGCCTCAGTAACTCCTTGTCACATCAGCTATCTGCCAGTGAAAGTCCCGTCAATATCGGACCAGCCGTCCCAGAGATTAGCCGGAACAAACAGACAGACAAAAATTGTAAAAAATGTTATTTTGGTTTATGTACCATGTATACATCCATATGCATTTAGTAAAAAGCGGTTATTTTAATGTTACAAACAGACACTCCAATTTTATTTGCTTTCCCGTGTTAACTGCTCATCCAATCACCATCGAATCGAAAATAAGCTGATAATTGAAATAAGATGACGTGCGAACTCAAATCAATGTTAATTTTTTTATTCAAATTAACCTTTACAGGTACTTTTGACGGAACGACAATTTTATTGCTACCATAGGGCAAAACTCAAGGATCGCAATGTTATCGATAATATGTTTATCGATATAAAAATAAGTAACGTCTTTAATTTTTATACCTACTAACAATATTAGTTCAATGAATTAATTCTTCCTCAATTACTGCAATCACCGCGTTTTACATTATAAATGAGGTAAATAGTGATTTATGTAGATATAGGTCGAAGTGACCCGATCAGTATTTGTATACAATTGGATTACGAAACATCGAACGAGTTATGCAATCGCGTGTTACACTTGTGACCTAATTTTATATTGATAACGATAGTTTGTTAGTAAATATATTCTTTACGAATATAAAAAAATATTTTTGACATCGCATTGGTTCTCTCGCGGGATAGGCAGAGTAAATTGAATACAAATTGACCAGTTTGTCGTTTGATGATGGACGCTGATCGCTACATTTTATAGACTTAATAATTACTATCAATATATTTTATAATCAAGACTAGTAGCTTTACGTTCTTATATGAAGTACAAGGGGTCTAACACCCACGTCCTTACTTTGAGGTGCTACTAAGATTTCGATTATTTGAATATAACTTCTATTAAGCTTCAATAACACTTGCTTTCGAGGCAGGAATTCAGCACCTCGTGATTTGTGCTTACAGAGATTGAGATCACAGTCAAGTCATCACAGTAGGAAATTATGGTTATCGAAATGACATTACCATTGATGACGACATGCAAGGATGAAAAAAGGAAGATCTTTCCATCAAGATAAGGTGTATTACATGCGGACTAAAATCGATCTGAAAAGCCTTGAAACTTGTATATAGTGTTACAAGATAAATAAATATTACAGCATTATTTAGGATTTGCTTGAATTTTTATGTATTTTAGCGTTGAATATTGCTTGACCGCTATGAACTAAATAAGGTAACTAGTAGAACACAAGACTAAGTCCTACTATTATTACAGATGATATTATAGTAGTTATTATTGTATCATAAAACAGCTAGCTAGTATCAAGACGAGAAAATCTACGACATGCACCACACGCCACAAACATATATTGTATATTCTAAATCCCTTCTGGATTGTAACTTACTCCATAACTAGTTTCAAAAATACACCACTAACCGCAAACCTGACGTCCATTTTAAATGAACATTAGATGGTTGCAACACATGACTACTACTTGTTAGGTTTTAGTAATGTTAAAGATGTAAGCCGTCGTTTTTTTATATCCTAGAATAGCTAACAAGCTGTTTCTCGTGGTGAAAAGAAACAACTATCACGTATTGACACCAGAGATTCATAGGTTTATCGCTTACCTTACCCTAGTAAAACGTGCTAGAACGTAACACGACAGTGACAAGTAGTAATTAATAGTAATACGTTCGCATACGTCTCACTTGCATGTAGAATATATCTGGCATAGGTTTTAAAATTTCATTACCCTTCATTAAGGATTAACTACTTAAATATCGGTAAATGTTTAAATGAATAATTATTTATATAATATATGGGTCGTGGTGACCTATTAGGAATTTGTATACAATTGGATTACGAAATATCGAACGGGTTATGCAATTGCGTGTTACACATACGTAACCTAATTTAAAGTTGAACATTTAAAAGTGGTAAAAACGGTCATTAAAATGATGCTATCTTATAAATGTAATTAATTATACCTAAGATATAATTAATTATTATATATAAGATAGCAAACAAGCAGATGGGCCTCCTAAAAAGGTAAAAAGGTAAAGGTGTTAATGGTGCGTTGCTATCTTGTGGCGAGATCTTATGCTACATACATAAGTTTATCGGCTACCTTACCCTCCAAACCGGAACACGACAGTGATAAGCACTCACGCTATTGCAGCAGGAATAGGTAAGGCGGTGGTTTCAGACCCGGGCGAGACAATGCAGAGCTCTGCCACCTAGTGATTTCTGTCTAATAATTGCTAATATTGGATATTTATAGAACAGTTAATATAAATAATTCTTTCTTAACTGCCTTTAAAGAATGCCTACATAGCCTATTTTTCTATTTATCAGGACCCATTTCGAAAAATGTGACATCCGCTTTAACTGCCAAATAATTCGTAAAAAGCGAAAGATTGGCCTTGCATATCTTTACCATTGTGGCTGCTAGGTTGTAGAGATCTGAAACATCCCATAGGTGTTTGGTACCATCACCTTACCTTTCTCTTCCACAATAATATTACTGCTCTCTACTGTCATGTTCCAGTTGTGAAACTATACGTTTGTTCACTGTTCTGTGGGAACTGGATGTATTTTCCTACTCCTCCTATACTCTTCTGATTAAATTCGATGCGGGTTCCAAGATAGCTTAGCTTTTCCCCCAGGGCATCCTGAGCTCGCAACTCAGAGGTTATCAGGAAGGTTGCCGCTGTTGATTCTGGTTTACAGAAGTTACAGTGGTGGGAGCGAGAGGTGGGCCCATTGCCCTGTTATTCTGTGTAATACAAAATATTAAAACGCTAAAAAACTTTGGCCAGAAATCAAAACCTGGTTATCTTGACCTGTCCTAAAAGAGCCACTAAATCAACGAAGTAATATTTTTAATATACTTTAATATATTTCTATTCAAAAATATTCAGGTCAAAAAGACCCTCGCGATATTTTGTATACAGTTGGATTACAAAACATCAAACTGGTTATGCAATTGTCCCTCACAGTTAGCTATGTGACCCAATTTGTTGACAACGATAAAAGTTGCCATTTATATCTAAGTCATTTATTAACTTTTCTATTTCTAACAATTTTGCTAACAAATCACTAATAGAAATCTATTGTTGGATAGTAATAGAACAATTAATAAACAGTTGCTAATAGGGAAACTATTCATCCGGGTCTTTAGAAAAAATAAACTATCTACCTTACTGCCAAGCAGTTCGTAAAAGGTGATCGATTGGCCATGTATGTTACTGCCATCGTGACTATCAGATGGTAGAATTCTGCAACGTCTCGCATGAGTTTGATAACATTGCCTGATCTTTTTCTTCGGAAATAGAATTAGTGCTTATTATAATCATGTTCCGATTTGGTAGATTACCGAAATATCTATGCTTGTGGCATAAAATCCCCGCCACATGAATAGCAACGCAGTAATTTATTTTTTCTATTGTATTTTCAACCGACGAAAAAGGAGGTTATAAGTTTGACATGACGTATGTATGTGATATTGTTGGAATTAGATAACATTTAAGTATGATGATGACTATTTTGACGTCCAAGCACGTATACTAAATTTCGTAGATGTATGTATGTTTGTATCTTTATATGTTTGTATGTTTGTCCACGAATTTCCCAAGAAATAAAAATATTATCGAGATCATCCTTTTTGTACTAAATCAGGTATATTTCAACTTAGGTGACAGTCTAAAATCTAATTCTAAACCAAAATTGATTCAGAAGTTTTTGAGATATCCGTCAGTTTAGTTTTTCAAATTCAATTATTATTTATCAAGAGAGCCACCTATTTTTGTGTTGCGCTCTAGTGTACAACCGCTAGAGTGTACTATGTGTATGAAAACCATGGTTTAAAAAAATAGTAAAGCCTGTGACAGCCTAGTGTTAAAAAAAACACGAGTTGTTTAAAAAAAGAACACACAGCGTCATGGACTCAGCCATTTATGTTTACGTGAATACGTTTACGTAACGGGCAATATTTTACGATGGTAAACATTTTTCATTCGTCGTACAGGTGCCGTCTTTGATTAGTTCGGAAGCCTTCATATTTTTATCTTTTTGCGTTCTTGGTACTTCTTCACTTTTGTTCATGAGCATCATTAGATTGGTATTAAAAATCCCTTTTAGACTGTGCACGTTCTTTGTTTTTAATTTTTCACTTAAATATCATATAGTTTTAGTAAAAGCGTTTAAAAATATTTTTTTTACTTACACAATCGATAAATCTTTATAAGAGCTGTCGAATAAAACTTAATCGAACGTCATTGCTGCTCGAGTCATATGTTATATTATAAGGTCGGGGCAAAAGTATTTTCGTATTGTTCATACAAAGGAAAATATTATTTTTAGATATATTTTTTTATTTATTTATAATATGTATGTGCCGTTTTGATCGATGACTTGTCGCCATTTTGTGGGTTATAGTTCTATGATCCCGTTCCTAGAAGTAGAAATTTTGAGATTTTTGATTTAAAAAATCTGACAGGTAGTGTTCTCAGTGTTCTTTTGAGGTTAGCTTTATGCTTCCTAAAGAGTTCTGCAATGACCGAAACAGGTGGAAATCTGATGGAAAAAGGTCAGGGCTATACGCAGAATACATCAACACATCCCAGCCAAGTTCACCCGTAATCAACTGTTTGAGAAATGATTTGGAATTGTTACGTTTCAACAAATAATCGCAAATGGAAACACGGTGTATTAGGTTTCTCTCAGTGAGTTCATATGGAACTCAAATGTCAAGTTTTTTCTTGTACCCAGACTTTCGTAAATGACGTAAAACTGTTTTATGATCAACATCCAGTTCTTCAGCAATGTCGTAGTTACTAATATGTCGATCTTGCTATACTTTCTCAAAGATGGCACTGATTTTATCTGTGATAGGGCATCCAGAACGAACCTCATCTTTCACACTAAAATTTTTAGACTTGAAACACTTTAATCACATTTGTGCTACTCTTATTGATAGGATACATGATTAGGTTCGTAAACCGCACAAATTTTATTCGCGGCGTTCTTGTTAGACTATGCAACGTGAAAAAGTTATTTTACATGAGAAAAAGGTTATTTATAGAATTATTAGCTGCACCGTGCACCTCACTGCATTATAAAAAATTCTGGTGAGTCCCTCGGGAATCCCTCATTTTCTGTAATAAAAAGTAATCCTATGTACTATTACAGGTAATCATCTACCTTTGTGCCAAAATTCATCCAAGTTCGTTGGCTAGTTTTGCGTGATTGAGTAACAAACACCAATCCATCCAAATTCCAAACATTCGCATTTATAATATTAATATAGATTAATTTAGATAATAGATCGCTCATCGCTCATAGTTGAATGATCATTTTTAATATAACATTGCGATTTTGTTTAATTCTATTTACTGTTGTTCTGATATGCAATACGAAGACTTCATACGTACGATTTTTTGTAGCTGTTATTGTATGGAAGGTAGGATAGCCGGTAAACTTATGCATTTAGCATTCTGGTGTCTATACGCGATAATTATCTTTCCATCATCAGAGCCATCAGCTTGTTTGCTATTCTATGATATAAAAATACACCAATTTTATTAACTTAAATTGGTGTATTTTTAAATTAATATTAATTTAAAATAGCTCTTGTGGTTTGTATCAGTTATCTTTTTCTGTAAAACTATATTTATTGCCATCACAAGCATTGACTGTACTAAATCAGTAATAATCAGTATGATATTTAAAATATATTAAGTCTATATTCGACGTAGTAAATCCGCACTTGAAATAAGCCGTACTTTGTAATACCTAATGTAGTTAAATTGCACTACCTTTGCAAAATCATAAATTACATGCAAAATAATGTAAGCATAATGGTTAAGTGGTGGGTCTAATCATATTCTCACAATTCGTTGGCCTCACTAACAAATTCCGGGTAAAAAACTACATTTATATCAATCTGGAAAATCTAAAATTAAAATCCAGAGTCAAAATAACGTCGCGTTGTCCTCGAAAAATATGTAAACCTATCGTTTCTTGTTATTAGTAATTATATGCAATTTTGTTCAAATGTATCCTCCCTCCCTTGTTAGTCTGGGTGCCCTTTGAGGAATAGGCCGTCTGCCATTCTTTAACCTTACCTATTCCCGCCGCAATAGCGTCGGTGCTTTTCGCTGTCATGTTTTGGCTTTGAGAGTAAGGTAACCGGTAAACATTTGGCATTCCATTCCTGATACTCGGATAGCAACGCAACGTTAACGTCTTTGGTGTCTATAGGCGATGGTTTCTCTTCCCATCAAGAAAGCCATCTGCTTGTTTATTATGTGATAATATACAAAAGTTTACAAGTTTAGTAACACAGATAGCTACGCATTATGCATAGGTACTTTTAGTTATTAAGTATCTTCATACGATATTTATCTGTCTATATGAGGAGAACCGTCTCTCTGTTTGCTATCCTATAAATAAAAATCGCACCTTTCTATCACTTGATACTACTGCATCGAATTGATTTTTAATACGAAAAATAATAGGTTCTTAGGTCGCCAGAATCTTTTATATTTATATATGTTCCAAAGAAGAGGAAAGTTTTTCATGGCCTGTAAATTGTTTTGTTATCAAAAATTGTGTACTTTTTAAGAAGTCCCGTTGTTATTAAGGAAAAATCTAATGATAAAGTGAAGAAATCGACAGAAATCTCTAAATATTAAAGGGATGGCAGTTGCTGATTGCAGTTTAACCGATTTTTAATTATCTCAATTGAAACTTACAAGTGTTATTTAAAGATATCAACTTTATAATAAGTTAAAATAAGTCGTATACCTGCAGATAATATATAAGTATTGTAAAATAGTACAATAAATTAATTTTAAGAAAGCAAAGCTTATTCTACACCGTCATTACAAAAATATTACTTTTTAAATAAGAATTCGTCGTAACAAGCCAGCACCTGGCCCAGTTCCGGCGTATCTAAGTCGAATTGCGCCAGCATCAGACCCTTGCATAACCACTTGAACTATTTCGATACACTATTGTTCAGTTACTTTAAGTAATTGAGAACATATTCACTTGTAATTATTAATAAACTTATATTTTTTGACCGCCTCGTTGGTCGAATGGTTAGAGACCCTGACTACGCAATCAACGAGGCTCGGGTTCGATCCCCGACGGGGACAAGCATTTGTGTGATAAGCATAAATGTTTGTATTTCCGGGTTTGGGTGTTTATTATATATATTCTAGTATTTATATATGTATTTCTATGTATTAGTATCGTTGACTAACACCCATAACACAAGCAAATAATTTGCTTACTTTGGGGTTAGACCAGTAAGTGTAATTTGTCCCGTGAATTATTATTATTATTATTATTATGTTTTTTTCTTCTCAGTTCTTTAACTGGTTGTAACTAAATTTACGGGCCGTATAGCCAAGTAAATGTAGTTTGTGGTTGTAATATACGTTTTTGGGGGATTAGTGTTGTAATATTTCACCTTCTTCTAACTGCATAAATTTTCTCACTATCCTGCATGTATTCAGTATGGAAGCTTTTTGGAGGGTAATATATAAATTATCTTTTAGATCTATTAGTTTTAAACTATTGTGGAGCTGTTTGGGAATGATACCTGTGGTTGAAATAACTATTGGGACTATATATACTTTATCTTGTTTCCATATTCTTGTAACCTCATCTTTAAGCTCTGCGTATTTACTTATTTTTTCAGTTATGGTTTTTTGTATATTATGTGTGTTTGGCACGGCAATATCTATGAGGTATGTGATTTTCTTGATTTTGTCCTGTAGTGTAATATCTGGTCTATTGTAGGGAATTGTTCTATCGGTAAGTATTGCGCGGTCGTAATAGAGTTTATGTGTGGTATTCTCTAATACAGTTTCAGGTTTGTATTTATAGTATGGGGTATTTGTATCCTGTATAAATTGGTGTTTAAGTGCTAGGTTCTGGTGAATTATGTTGACGACTTGGTTGTGTCTGTGTGTGTAATCTGTTTGTGTTAGTGTTGTGCAGGCTCCAGTTATATGTTGGATTGTTTCTGGTTGGCTATGGCACCTTCGGCATTTGTCATTTGTAACTGATGGGTCTTTAATTATATGTTTTCTGTAGTTTTTGGTGTTTATTACTTGATCTTGGATGGCTATTATAAATCCTTCAGTTTCTGGAAATAGGCTGCCTACTTTAAGCCATTTATTCGATGCTATTTTATCAACATGAGTCTGATCTAAATCGTGCGGGTGTCGTCCATGAAGAGTTTTCTTTTTCCAGGTGTCTATTTTTCGAGTTTGTGTGTCAGTATTTGTGGGGTCTTGTATATTTGGTTCGCTTAGGTTAATAGGAGTGAAGTTGTAGTCGTTATAAATAATAGCTTTATGTAAGTTACTTATCTCAGATTTCGCTTGGAAAAATATTTTTAGGTTATAAATTTGTTTTTGCCAGAGATTACTTATATCAATTAAGCCTCGACCCCCGTTTTGTCTTTTGATTGTCAATCTTTCTATAGCAGATTTTGGGTGTAAGTGGTTGTGTTTAGTAAGTGTAGTGCGGGTAACTCGTTCTAAGTTTTCTATATCTGTTTTTGACCATTTAATTATTCCAAAAGAGTACGTTAATATTTGGATCGCGTAAGTGTTTAATGCTTTAATAAGATTTTTACCAGAAAGTTGAGATTTACATATAGATCCTAGTCTTCTTTTATATTCTGTCGTTAAAGTCTTTTTGATTAATGTGTGATCTAGTCCTTTTAATTGCTTATATCCCAAGTACTTATAAAGATCTGTGGGTTCCATGGCAGTAATTATAGTATTATCATCTATTACATAATCTCCGGGCTGGATCTTGCCTCGCGTTATGTGTAAAGTCTTACATTTATCAATACCAAATTCCATGTTAATATCTTTGCTGAATTCTATTGTTTTATCTAATAATTTCTTCATATCTTTTTCGCTTTTTGCATATAGTTTAATGTCATCCATATATATGAGATGTAATAAAACAGTATCTTGTCCTGTATGTTTGAGGCAATATCCAGCTCGGCAACCATGCAGCATATTTGAGAGTGGATTTAAGGCAAGGCAGAACCACAGAGGGCTTAGGGAGTCACCTTGATATATGCCTTTTCTAATGAATATTTGCCTAGTAGCTACTGTATTATTATGGTTGTTTATTTGTAATGTGGTTTTCCAATGTTGCATAATATTTTTAATAAATTCTATTATTTTTGAATTGATTTTATATATTTTTAATATCTTTAGTAACCAGGAGTGTGGAATACTGTCAAAAGCTTTTTTGTAATCTATGTAGGTGCAATGTAAGTTTCTAAGTTTGGTAGTGGCATGCTTATGTATAGTGGAATCAATAATGAGCTGCTCTTTGCACCCCATGTGGCCCCGCCTACATCCTTTTTGTTCCTCGGAGATAATGCGGTTTTGTTCGATATGTGTAGTGATTTTACTGGTTATTACTGATGTAAGGATCTTATATATGGTAGGCAAGCACGTAATAGGTCTATATTGTGAAGGCTGCGCTGAGTAGTTACTCTTTGGTATCATGTAAGTTATTCCCGTGGCTATGAATTCTGGTATATTTTGTTTTCCTGTAATAATATCTGTCAAAGTTCTTGCAATACAGTTGTGTAATGATGTTAGTTTTTTATACCAGAAGTTATGAATTTTATCTATACCGGGTGATTTCCAATTATGTAGTCTATCTGTTACCTTAGTGATGTCAGATTTTGTGATTTTATGGAATTCCATCTCCCCTATTGTATTCCACCTGTTTTCTTCTTCTATGATCCAATGTGCCTTATCGTTATGCTGGGCTTGCTCTTCCCATATTCCTGACCAGAACGTCTCTAATTGCTCTTGTGAGGGTATTTCAATGCTGTGAGTTATGGGTGTTTCAGTGTATGCTTTTTCTAGATTTTTGTAAAATAATTTCTCATTGTTGGTGAATAAAATGTTATCATTTTTTCGTTGCTGTGCTTTTTTGTATCTTCTGAGTCTATGTACTTTTAGAGCTAGTTTCTGTTTTAGAGTGTCAAGAAATTCTTCAGGTTTCCTATTATTGCCTTCATGTCTGGTGTGTATCATTCTACTTTTGAATATTGCTTCTACTCTTTTAACAACTTTATTGGACCTATTATTGTTAATATACTGAGTGAGTCTACCGCAGTCTACTCTAAGCTTTTCTATATCTTTTTCTAGTCTTACTTGCCACGGAGGCTTATCGGTATGTTTTGGTTTAAGATTACTACTCTTATCACGTTCCAGTATTTTATAATTAAGTTCTTCGGAGATAACTACAGCTGTGCAATAAATGATAGTATGAATATCTACTAATTGTATATCATCAGAAATAAATTCTTTCAGTATACTTTGATTAAATAAATTAGTTAATTGAAAGAGTTTTTCACTATTTTTCAGTTTAGGCAATTTTGGTCGTAAAGCTGGGTTCATACCAGAATACTTTGTTAAAGCTGATCTAAATTTATCTGTTATTTCTTGTTCATGAGTATTAGTGATAGGAGTAGGGTTTACAAAAAGTTCTATATCATTTTCCAACGTAAGAGTAACTGTCTCAGTTTGCGTAGATGTGTCTAGTGTTTGTGCGTATGACTGTATTTGTGATTGTGTGTAAGGGATCAATAGTGTATCTGTTTGTGACGGTAAAGACTGAGCATTTTCTTGGATGTTATTTGTATGTATGATGATGTTTGTGTGAATATTATTGTGGATTTCATTTCCTAACTGTGTTTTAACCTCATCTTTCAATCGGTTCAGTACTTCATCAGTTAGTAATTTATTACGTATTATGGCACGTCTTTGGTCAGAGATGCGTTGCTCGGTTACTTTAATTTGTGGATACTGTTGTGTGAACGATTCATGCAGTTGTTTTCTGTATGTAGTCATGTCAGTCTCTAATTTCGTTATGTAGTAATAGGTGCGCATGATAAACATGTTTACATCTTTATTCCACGACATGCGCATCCTGGGTTTCCCTGCCTTAGTGGACGCAGGTAGAAAGGCATTTACCTCCTGCGCAACATTTAAGGTTGGGGTGGGTGCTTCACGTGAGTTTTCATCCACTGAAGGTACTGGTGATGGAATGTATGAATTTGTAGATGAGCTAGAAGGTTCAACAATTGTATTTATGGAATTTGAACTAATATTGTCACTGTCTATAAGTCTGTCCGTATTGTCATTTGGGTCGGCTGTAACAAGTTCGGAGGACCCGGTGGGAGCCCGCCTGCTCAGCTCCGCACCACTGACGGTTCGCATGCTGTGACACCCAGCGTCAGCTCCAGGTGTGCCCCGGCGATTACCCCCGGGAAGCGGCCCTATACGTTTACGACATTTACTTCGTGTCTCCATGTTAAATGGGTTACCATTGCCATGTTAGCCGTGCCAGTAGTAGCATGATGCATATCACGTGTCCGCCCCCTACGTGAATCAGATGATCGATTCGGACGTGTGGTTGGATTTTAGGGGGCTTATTATTATTATTATTATTTTTTTTTTTTTTTTTTTTTGACATTATTTCAGTGATTAGTCTGTCCGGCTCAGCTCCTGATGTCATGGTTTCAATGCCCTAATCGAGTAAAATATTTATGGGACTTTTGTATGATAAATAACAACATCGGCCAAGAGTCTGATAGTGTAGGTTCATGAATATAAAATACGAAAAATGTTGGGTTAGGAAAACTGGGTTAAATTAAGTAAAAAATTTTCTCCACTAAAATGACACTAAATAACACATAATATCGCGGTTTAATTATGCACTTATAGAAGATTTTTTTTAATCATCATAAGATAGCAAACAAGCAGATGGGTCCCCTGTTGGAAAGAGACAACCATCGCCTATACATACCAAAGGTGTTAATGATGCGTTGCTATCTTGTGACGAGGTTTAATGCCACATGCATAAGTTCATCAGCTACCTTACCCTCCAAAGCAGAACACGACAGCGACTAGCACTGGCGTTATTGCGGCAGGAATAGGTAAGGCGGTGGTATCAGACCCGGGCGAGACAATGCAGAACTCTACCACCTAGTAGCCACGATGGTAGTAACTCACATAGCCAATTGGTCGCAGAACGACAGTTGGCCAATTCTCCAAAGGAGGCCGGGACCAATACGGGGAAAAGAATTTACTTATAGTGATGCTATGGATAAAAACAGTATTACGAGTATTTTTCTAAATAAATCTAATGTAATTGAGTAATCATTGATTAACTTATTTACATTAACAACATGCATTTTTCTAAATCTAACGTGAGATTGGGGGAGGGGGAAGTGTCTTTTGTAATTAATGGATATCCAAAAAGCAATAATACGAATGCCGAGGAACGATAAAACACACTGGGGACGCGCCGCAATGGGGCGGAGCGCACCGCATCGTAACGCAGCTCATTCCCATATTTCTTTCCAAATGTTATTCTCCTTTGTCAATCATCATAACGTAAATCATATAGCTCTTTGTAGCCTTAAACTAAAATTATTAATCGTGCTTAATCCATAATTACTTGATTTTATAATTAAATACTCAAAATACGGAGGAACATGTACATGCAATTCTCTCGCTATAGCACACTGGCGATGGAGTGCAGCGCGCTAGTCTTCGCATTCACTGAAATCCCCCGAGCTAAAATTCGATCTGATAAGTCCCGCTGAAGTGTGCGATAGCCGAAAATGTATAGAAGCGATCTAGGTGGATCTTTGCAATGCGATCCGCGCTGTTGCGGCAAGACTCAGTATGCTAAATATCATCTAGTAGTCACGATGATAGTAAAAGATTTGGCTAAACGTTTGTTTTATGAACTGACAAGAGAATTTAATCAACTACGTAGAAGTTATGTTGAATAGAAGTCGTGTTCCATTTCGTTAACTCTTGTTGTAGCGCTGAAATATGTAATAAGAAATCATCGAACTAATGTCAAAATAAGCAGAGCTGCATCTTATACATTGACGTGTATAATAATACACGTCATTGATCTTACATATGTTCGCTCCACTTGGTAAAAGGGTAAAAGATTTATCAATTTAAACAACATCGGACGGAATATTGGATTATATTAATTAATTATTAAATATTAAATACAAAATACACGTCTGATGACACTTTATTGTATGTTACGACACTTCACTTCTCAGTTTCACAAAAACGAATGCCTGGAAAACATATCTGTCAGGCCTTTTATAATATTTTATTCTAATAGTTTATTTACTTAATTATTACCTTAATCAAATAGTTGACTTAATTTCAGCTCAAAAATCATATTAATTTTAAATATTTTAAATAATTAACAAATCTTAATATTCCATTAGATATTTTAATAATAAGTAAAAATTAACACTTTATCTTTATCTTGACATAACAGTTTAGAAATTGATGGCCGCATATACTCATTTTAAATACGAGTGTGTAAAATATTGACAACACATAATAGAGTATAAGATATATTCGAAATCAAAAGGTCGTAACTGCAAATTTCATAGCGCTTACGCGTTTAACTCAACGAACTGTACGTGGTACGACAGGTACGTGCAGTATAGGCCTTTTCATCATCAGAGTGCTAAGTGTGAGTTTTTCTTTTACATTCGATCGTGAGCGCGTTTGGAGTTTACTAGGAATTTGTATGTGATTTGTACAGCGCCACCTAGTGGTAAACGTGAGAAACCAGTTTACCACTAGGTGGCGCTGTACAAATCACACACAAATTCCTAGTAAACTCGAAACGCGCTCACGATCGAATGTAAAAGAAAAACTCACACTTAGCACTCTGATGAGCGCAAGCGTAGCCGCCATGTTGAAACGGCGGTAATTCAAAAAATTCGTACTGTTTTAATCAACAATGGCTGGACAAGGACTATTATCTCCACAAAGAAATAAATTATTGGAAAAAACCATCGATGGTGCTTCACTTATTTATGATTCAGTTGAAGCTCATAATTGTGAACAATTGAAAAGGTGGCTAAAATGTTAATGTTAAGATGGCTAAATTAATATTTTGAGGCTATACATGACATTATTAATTAGACAAATGTAAATATGTTTAGAATTTTTTTATCAGAAACAAAATTTTTAATGCGACATAATAAATAAATAAATAAATAATATATAAAAAATTTACAGGTTTTAAATGATTTGTATCGTGTATCACTTTTACATACTCCATAACAACACCGTTTTGTTGTTCCTTTTCGTACAGACAACATAATTATAATGGAGTACAAAAATTTTTTTCCGATTATTTTGACTTACTACTTATTTTTTTTTTTCACTTTTTTTACAATTAATCAACTTTGATTTATATTTTAATTTTTGATACACGGATAGCGAACAATTTAGCATGGTTGTTTACAAAAAAACAGTACGAAAAAGATGGCTGATTCTGACGCATGCGCACAAAAAATTTTTGTGATGAAAAGGCCTATTGGACTACAATTTAATGGAACACAAGTGGCGTAGCGCGTGTATTATCTAATACATTAGTAAATATATAAAAATCAATCCCTATTTTCCCTGGTGACAACATCACGCGTGGATGGCTCGACTGATTTCGCTTATTCTTTTTTTGTTGTGTTTGTAATTGTCAGGAGAAGGTTCTTATAAAAGAAAATATTAAGAAAATTGCGCGGAATATTAGAAAATTTAAGAATACTTAACCACCATATAAAGTTCATTGCCCTTTCGGCTGCCTGAAAGGACAATCCCGTATATACTTATACAAATTACGTGTCACGTTGTTTGTCTGCTATAGATTCCTAATATGTATGGCAAAACAACGTTTGCCGGGTCAGCTCGTTAGTAAATAAAAGTCTTTGGAACTGACAGTAAAATTGTTTTTTTCTTTAAAAACCCCGACCAACACGATGTAATTGATATGCTTATTTGCGATTATGTTTTTTATGAGTCAGGCTTAAAAACACCGATTATATTTCACCTTGCTGGTGTTATATCACGTTTAGTATTAGTACCTTGAGAGAAATAGGTGCGTCTACTTCCGATCTGTACGCATTGTCAATTACCTTACAAACTTCCGTTCGACCTTATATATTAGATAGGGGTCATTTGTTATATAAACAATACTATGTACACGACAGTATTGTGTCACCGTCAAAATTGATTTTATTTGATGTAGGAAACAAACACAGAGCTTTTTAAATCATTACATAGGAAACAAGTAGATAAAAAAAGATGTATCTTTGACTAATGACTGTCTACTGATGGAAAAAGAAACCATCGACTATACACACCAAAGTTGTTAAAGATGCGTTTCCGTACGTGTGTTAGGATGGCAATGCCACATGCATAAGTCTACCAACAAGTGGCAGAGTTCTGCAACTACTTGTCTGTATATTTGGTACCAACACTTTACCTATTCCTGCCGCAATAGCGTCAATGCTTGTCATTGTCGTGTTCCAGTTTGGAGGGTAAGATAGCCGGTAAACTTATGCATGTAGCATTAGACCTCGCCACAAGATAGCAACGCACCATTAACACCTTTAGTGTCTATAGGCGATGTTTGTCTCTTTCCAACAGGAGACCCATCTACTTGTTTGCTATCTTATGATGTTAAAAAAAACTTTTATAAGTGCATAATTAAACCGCGATATTATGTGTTATTTAGTGTCATTTTAGCGGAGAAAATTTTTTACTTAATTTAACCCAGTTTCCCTAACCCAACATTTTTCGTATTTTTTATTCATGAACCTACACCATCAGACTCTTGGCCGATATTATTATTTATCATACAAAAGTCTCATAAATATTTTACTCGATTATGGATTGAGCCGTATAGACCAATCACTGAAATAATGTCAAAAATATAAGTTTGTTAATAATTACAAGTGAATATGTTCTCAATTACTTGGCTAATTACCATCATGGCTACTAAGTGGAAGAGTTCTGCGTTATCTCGCCCGGGTCTGGTACCACCGCCTTACCTATTCCTGTCGCAATAGCGTCAGTGCTTGTCGCTGTCGAGTTCCGGTTTGGAGGATAAGGTAGCCGGTAAACTTATGCATGTGGCATTATACCTCGTCACAAGATAGCAACGCACCATTAACATCTTTGGTGTCTATAGGCGATTGTTGACTCTTTCCATCAGGAGACTCATCTGCTTGTTTGCTATTTTATGATATAAAAAAATCAAAAAAGAACAAATTGGCGGTCTATGAGAGTTTATAAAATTTGAATATGCAAGAATATTTCAATCCGTACCTAACATGGTAAAGTGTGTCAAAATACATACACAAATCGTTGAATTATCGGGTGATGCAACAGAAATTGTCGCTTGAGCAACGGCGGAGGATGTACTTAATCGAGCGATCAAACCATATGTCGTGACTTTGGCTTCAATTTGCTGGCTTCACAATTTTGACGATTTACTGACTAGACGCAAGGTTCATAGAAATAAACCTGAATAACTTTACAAAGAATAGTTTTATTTGGTTGAAATAAAAGCTGAAGTATTTATAACTAGCTGTTGCCAGCGACTTCCTCCGCGCGGACTTCGTTTACTCCGCACACCTCCTCTCCCGTAAGTGCTAGCGTGATAATATGTAGCTTATATGACCCGACCTGTTAGTAATATTCATGCAAAATTTGAAGTAAATCCATGCAGTACTTTTTAAGTTTACGCAGAACATACATATAGACAAACAGATAAACAGACAAACAGATAAACAGACAAACAGTCAAACAGACAAACAGACAAACAGACAAAAATTCTAAAAACTATATTTTTGGCTTTGATATCGATTGTAGATCACGCCCCAAGTATTCTTTTAAAAAAATATTCAATGTACAGTTTTGATTTTCCTACGATTTTATTACATGTATAGATACTATGCTATATAATCATACCTTATTTATTAACGTTTCATAGGGATTGATGACCATCATATAATCACTTAATAGAAACAGTGAGAAGTTTCTCACTCTCATATTCTAAAAAATTGGTAAAGTGCGTGTCGGACCACGCGCAATGTAGGATTACGAAGTTACCTATCACTATAATGCGGACTAAGAAGGGGTTTTTATTTTTTCATATTATGAACATTTAACCCATAACATCAATGACAGATATATCCGCACCACAGATTCAGCGATTATAAAAACTTTTCCAAGTAAATTTTATAAGTTGGTAGACTATTACTCAAAAACTTATAAAACCTTCTAAGCCGTGATAGTTTTTCTTTTATCCTCATTATATTAACTACTACTGTGAATTTGGATTAATTCCTGCCGCCGAATCCCATCATCGGACATCGCGTCAAAATTCGAAATTCCATCCTCACCATCTCGATGTCTGGAAATCCACAACTGTGCGTTTCTCTCGACACTTTTTGCCTCGCACTACTTTGTTGTGGAACCAATTACGGGCAGGGGTGTTACCAAACGGATACGACTTGGGGGCCTTCAAGATAAGAGCTTACTCATTCTTAAAAGGCCGGCAACGCAACTGCAAGACTTCTGGTATTGTGGATGTCCTTGGCGGCGGTGATCACTTACCATCAGGTGCACCTCCTGCTCGTTTGCCCCATGTTCTATAAAAAAAAAACACACTCCCAAAACCAACCGTTAAGTGGGGGTTTACTCTAACGAAAATTAAAGCCTTAAAGTTTAATATTTAATAAAGGATTCCCTTAATCGAAAAAATGTTGTCACAAACTACAATATTTTTAAAACCCTATACAACGATACCCCGCATTATGGTATACGAGAAAAAAGTTAATATCCCCAATTTACATGTCGAGGAGCTACCTTCAAGGAGCTATTTCTTAAGATTTTATGTTACTACATTACACCACTTTGTTGCTATGAATAATATGTATATTCCAGCCAAATTACAGTATTCTAAAAAAAATAAAAGTATTTTTTTTATATAGAAAAGGGGGCAAACGGAGAGGAGGCTCACTTGATGGTAAGTGATTACCGCCGCGCATAGACAACTACACCACCAGAGGTCTTGTAATTGCTTTGCCGGCCTTTTAAGAATGAGTGAGCTCTTTTCTTGAAGGTCCCTAAGTCGTATCCGTTTGGGAAAATTTCTGCTGATAGCTAGTTCCGCATAAGAGTAGTGCGGGCAAAAAATACCTTGAGAATCGCACGGTTGTTGATTTCCAGACATCCAGATGGTAAGGATGGAACTTCGAATTTTGTCGCGATATCCGATGGTGAAATTCGACGGCAGGAATTAATCCAAACAGTTCCTCGGAACTTTCAGGTATAGTAAATAGAAATTGTAAAAATATAAGCATGGAAAACGGAAGACTCCAGAAGACTTACAGAACTTAGTTCGATTCGCTTGTTCTTAAAATAACACGGCCTCACGATTAAATTAGACATGACTATATCTGAATTCTATATTTCACGATTTGTATTTAAATCAGCCACTACAATAACATCTTAGGCAAGGACGAAGGTGAGACGCGAGGTCTATTATTAATTTCCTGATTTCCTGAAATAGTATAGTTTTGTAATTTTAAAACCACACTTGTTAATGACCTACATTTATTAATATCATTATATTTATTATGTTATTTTATATCATAGGTTACTAATGACCCGTTTTCCCCATGTTGGTCCCGGGCTCCTTGGAATAATAGGTCAACTGCGGTTCGTCCAGGCAGGTCATAAAAGGCAACCGATTGGCTATGCGAGTCACTACCGTCGTGGCTACTAGGTGATAAAGTTCTGCATTGTCTCGCCCAGGTCTGATACCACCGCTTTACCTATTACTGCCGCAATAGTGACTAGTGTCAGTGCTTGTCACTGTCGTGTTCTGGTTTGGGCGGTAAGATAGCCGTTAAACTTATGCATGTGGCATTAAACTTCGCCACAAGATAGCAACGCACCATTAACATCTTTGGTGCCTATTAGCGATGGTTTCTCTTTCCATCAGGAGACCCATCTGCTTGTTTGCTATCTTATAAAAAAGCATCGTAGCCCTGATGATGCCGTAAAGAGCAAAACCGGTTGGCAACATTAATAAAATAAAAACCGGTCACGTGTGAGTTGGAGTTCCGTATAAACTTTTAGGTAACCACAGCTACACATAGAAATACCCACAGACGATATACATATTGATAGACACGCTATTTGGGAAGGAAACGTGTCACCGCCCATATGAGCAAACGCTCCTATCACTGCCAAAAATGTCATATGAATTTAGTGTATATAATGTTTATGTTTATTAATTTAATGTATTTCTAATGCATTTTAAAGTATCTTCACGCCCGTATCCCCGGAGGCGTAGGCAGAGGTACAACAAGTGCACCCACAAATTTATGCAATGCAATTGCAATTTATGCAATCTAATGCATTTTATTTAAGAATATTAGGTTTCTGCAATCCTCCGCGATATAACCTTTTACTGTACCAAACTTCATACTCACCATTCGCGCAATTGTCTTAAAAAGGGTACAAATTTTTCCTTCACGTATTAATATAAAGATTTATATTATGGCTTTTATAAATATAGCATTAACAATATATTTATATAGTGTTAATACTTTTAAACTAACGCGTTTTAATATATACTAGCGACCTGCCCACAGTTTCACCCGCGTAGCTTTTGTTCCCGTGGGAATATCGGAAAGGTTTATATACTAAAACCTTTCTCAAGAATAAATCTATCTATTAAAAAAACCGCATTAAATCCGTTGCGTAGTTTTAATGATTTAAGCATACATAGGGACATAGGGACAGACAGAGAAAGCGACTTTGTTTTATACTATGTAGTGACTACGCAATAATTTCACAAAAATTGAAATAAAAAATATAATTTAAAAAAATAATGACAAATCTAGATGATGCGGTGTATTCCAATTGCGCCCTTCTTTTTATAGCATATACTTACACTTCTACTTAAAAAAAAAAAACATTTTCAAAATTATATAAACGGGTCAAAAACGCGTACATTTACCTATAGTACTTACTTGTAAATCTCGACGTTTCGGTCAAGTTACATTGACCGTGGTCACGAGCGGACTGGAACAGCGAGTTTCCTCTGTCAATCACGTTGGGGTCGATCTTAGTCTACCCCCTTCTGGTCCTGTTTTATCGAATTTAACCTACACACAACACTAACCGTATCTTGAACTTTATTCTTTTGCAGGTGCATAGGCCGTTTTACTAGATTTCAAGCAGGAGATAATGTAAGTCCATCTTCCCCATAAAAAACTTTATATTTTCTAATTTCAGTAGCTTCCCGTGCCAAAATTTTTCCGAAGAAAAGTTTTATTGAGTAATTTTCAAGGCTTTCTCGAAAAGCCTGGGGAATTCAGACAAGCACGTAAAACTGTAAGTTTGGTTATTGCTAGAATAGGTGATGATTGTAATAAGATCAGATAACTACCCATATCTCTACCCGACAAACAGGTGAACTGTAATGAACCGGAAATTTTATGGACAAACCGGTGAACCATCATGAATCCGAACGTTTCATTCTTAAGTTAATTATGGTTTTTTACAGAAGAGGGGGCAAACGAGCAGGAGGTGCACCTGATGGTAAGTGATCACCGCCGCCCATTGACATCTGCAATACCAGAGGTCTTGCAGTTGCGTTGCCAGCCTTTTAAGAATGAGTAAGCTCTTTTCTTAAAGGCCCCCAAGTCGTATCCGTTTGGAAACACCCCTGCCGGTAATTGGTTCCACAACAAAGTAGTGCGAGGCAAAAAGTTTTAATAAAAATGTAATGATTTATAAGGTACCTAATAATTTTAACCCGTGGCTTCGCTCGCGTTGATGTTTGTCAAATTATTGTCAAAGATTGATAATGATTATTAGAAAGTAAAAAATAATGTGATTTTTATTGCTCAATTGGGACCATTAAAATTTAAAAAATCCTAAATTGACCTTAGTTTAAAAAACTGGAAACATACTTAATTATAATGATAATTAACAATAAAATATTCTAAGAAATAACAAAATATCAGCGCACATTAAATAAATTATTATCCAAGGATCTTCATAGTAACGTAATTTTTAACAAATAAAATGTTAGCACACGTCCAGTAATGACATTAATTGCCAAATTTTCGATACCTTAGGTTATATTATTGTAATTTTCGAAGAGACCTCTAATAAAACATAAAAATTCAACTTGTATTACTAGCTGGAATTGCTGCTTTCATTGGGTGAAAGTATTTTTAAAATCGGTTTAGTAGTTCAGGCGCGAAAGTGCAACAAACAAACAAACTCACTTTCGCATTTATATTAATTAGGATTAAGCAAGCGGAACAACCTAAAAAGAAAAATCCCAAGAACTCGTACTAAACCTAAAGTAATGGCATTTACAGGGTACTCCCATTGCCCAAGAAATCGAAAGGAGCCCAGCGCTTGTACCAAACCTTGACACAAACACTCCTTTCCTAACTCGACATTTGATGTTTCGTAACCCCGCTATGCTGGTTGCTGTATCCTTGAGGTTTGCGTAACGAGTTACCTCATGTTCTAGCGTTGTAGATGGCGCTAGTTCCGATTACTCGGAAACATTACCGCTTATTAACCTTTATTACATTAGATGTTGCTAAAGACATCGTAATTTTAGTTTACATATCGTATGCTTATGTAGCGTTTTGTAATCTGACGAACTAAACCAATTTCATAAATTAAGCAATGTTCGGTTGGGTCATTTTTGAGATGGATGTCTATTTAAAAATAGCAAAAATAGTCTGATAGCTAGTTTTTTGAATATTTATATTTCTCATGATTAGATTAGTTGTTGCTAAATATGTATTTTTAGGGTAACATAATTAGATATTCTTTTGCAGCGGTTTGTAACAACTGAATCGATTATACCTTATTATCGATTATACATCTTCAGATTTTTTTAATATGGCTAGGTTAACATTAAGAAAAGACTGTCATAAATACTTGTTACACTTTTATATTTCTCATGGTTAGATAAGTTGTTGCTAAAGATATCATATTTTTAGGCTAACATAATTGGATATTCTTTTGTAGCGTTTTGTAACATAAACAACTGAATCGATTATACCTTCTTATCGATTTTGAAGATATATCGATATATCTTCAAATTTTTTAAATATGACTAGGTTAAAATTAAGAAAATACTGTCATAAATACTTGTCACACTTTTTTTTGTCCCACGTCAATCTGATTGTCACCACCTACAAAATGGCAAAAAGTTATCAAACAAAACAGAACATATAATAATATGTTAAATGTCAATAAATGTCAAATAAAAATCATATGTAAATAAATTATGATAAAAATATCTTGAATTTGTATTTTATATATAAACTAGCTAACCCGGCAAACGTTGTTTTCCTATAAAATTTACTTGTATTGAGTATTTTGGTGGGCTTCTTTATAGTAGGGGGGGGGGGGGGGTTAATGGGGATAAAATGGAGATTTTCTCGCCCGAGTCTGGTACCACCGCTTTACCATTCCTGCCGCAATAACGTCAGTGTTTGTCGCTGTCGTGTTCCGGTTCGGAGGGTAAGGTAGCCGGTAAACTTATGCATGTGACATTAGACCTCGCCATAAGCTAGCAACGCACCATTAACATATTTGGTGTCTATAGGCGATGGTTGACTCTTTCCATCAGGCGACCCATCTGCTTGTTTGCTATCTTAAGATATAAAAAAAAAACTATCGTTTTTTTAAGTTTGACCAAAATTTCATTGAATTCGGTCCAGTAGTTTCGGAGTCCATTGCAGACAAACGACGTGACACGTAGTTTATATATATAAAAGAGTAAATATTTATTAATACGAAAATCCTTTCACTCCGACCTTGTTTTGAAAATATCCCAAAAAAGAGAGACAGTTTTGAGTTTAAGCATAAACACTGTATAGAAAATATTGGTCTCACTGTATTTATTTACTAGCTGTTGCCCGCGACTTAGTCCGCGCGGACTTCGTTTACTCCGCACAGCTCATCGCCCGTAGGTGATAGCGTGATAATATGTAGCCTATATGTTGACTCGACCTGTTAGTAATATTCATGCAAAATTTGAAGTAAATTCATGCAGTTTTTTTTTGAGTTTACCCCGGACATACATACAGATAAACAGACAAAAATTCTAAACTACTATATTTTTGGCTTCGATTTCGATTGTAGATCACGCCCCAAGTATTCTTTTGAAAAAATATTCAATGTACAGTTTTGACTTTCCTACGATTTTATTATATGTATAGATTATTATTTTATTATATGTATAGATATAAATATTTGTGTGATGAGCATAGATGTTTGTATTTATGGGTCTGGGTGCGTATTATTTATGTAACATTATTTACTTATACATATATTAATGTTTGAAAGACAATCCTAAGCGTCATTGAGCAAACTTTACAGGAGAGTGATTTAAATTTCAAATATAAAAAAAAATTAAAAATCATCTAACTGACTTCATTTTTATGTATTGTAATTGTATTTTGTATTGTATTTTACAAATAGACCCTGTTAATCAGAAAAGATCCAACCAACATTTTATTACTTTTAAGTTAATGTAGTTTAAAGTTTGACAGTACAAATCAAAGTACAAAAAGCATCATATGTAGCAATCTATTTACAAATTTTAAGAGGAATCACGAAACAAGAGATAAATTACTTAATTTACTTAAAAACTGCTTGTAAAAACGCAAATTACCAGTAACGATTTGAAATTTTGCAAACCATTACTATTAGAATTCGTTTTGGCTAACGTAAATGTTTACGAAAGACGTTGGCAACAAGGCAATTTGATTTTGAGTATCAATAAAGTATAGTATAATAGTTTAATATTTTACTTACAAAAAGTATAGTTCTGTAAACACTATCAAAGGTTATGTAAATTTGGGGTAGCCAGATATATTATATTAGCAATTGGAATTTGACCGTAATTTTATCAATATTGTATAAATAGTTTAACGCCGGATCCCTGATAGAGTATGCAGAGAGAATCGAGTGTCATATCTCACTTATAACACACTATCCTTTCATAGTCTTGTTTTCTCCACATTCGTTTCTCTCTTCATACAAACACGTCGGTTGATTGTTTATTATTAGTAATTGCGCGATGGATATTTTATTATTTTTTTAAATATAGCTGGACAAATTCCACGAATTGATCTAACCCCAAAGTGAGCATATCATTTGTTTTGTTGATGTTAGTCATCGATATTAATTACATTTTTAAACAAATATTATCGTTAATTTTTTCTCCATGTTGATTCTGTCAAACAGGTCGTAAAGGCAGCCGATAAGCTGCTGCACGTGTCACTACCACCGTGGCTACTAAGTGGTAGAGTTCCGCAAATCTCGTCCGGATATTTAGTACTATCGCCTCACTTATTTCTGCTGCAATAGTATCAATGCTTCTCACTGTCGTGTTCCAGTTGGGAGGGTAAATTAACCGGTAGACTTATGCATGTGGCATTGCCATCCCATCTCATAGATAGCAACCCACTATTAACATCTTTGGTGTCTATAGGCGACGGTTTCTCTTTCCATCAGGTTCATCTGCTTGTTTGATATCTTATGATATAAAAAATGGGCTCTTATCCAATCCCGGGCAACGTTGTTTGTATCAGGAAATTGATAACAAATTTTTTTTGAATTGTTTGATCCTAGAATCAAACCCGGGACCTCACATGTGGCTAACACTAACATCAGACTACTAGACCACCGAGGATAAATAATATATATTATATTTATTTTTAATAAAATAAAACAATAATATTTCCATACCATTTATTTACCAATAGTTAAAACAATTTAAAAGAACGTAAAGAATTTATATAATACATGGTTCCAGAGTTAACCACTCTCAAATAACAATTTTTTTTTATTGTAGAGGGGGCAAACGATCAGATGGTGCACCTGATGGTAAGTGATCACCGCCGACCATGGACATCCGCAATACCAGGATTATTGCAGCTGCGTTGCCGGCCTTTTAATAATGAATAAGCTCGTTTCTTGAAGGTCCCTAAGGCGTATCCGTTCGGAATCACCCCCGAGGGTAATTGATTCCACAAAGGAGTAGTGCAAGGCAAAAAGTGTCGACAAAAGCGCACGGTTGTGGATTTCCAGACATCGAGGTGGTGAGGATGGAACTTCGAATTTTGAGGCGATGTCCGACGGTGGAATTTACCGGCAGGAATTAGTCCGAACAACTCGTCGGAACACTCCCCATGATAAATACGGTAAAAGATGCATAGTGAACCTACATCTCTGCGTAACGCCAGAGTGAAGCCGATTAGAAATAGCCTGGTCGTCGACGATTCGAACCGCTCTACGTTGAATGCGATCAAGAGGAAGAAGCTGGTACTGAGGAGCTCCGGTCCAGAGGTGAGAACAGCACTCGATGTAAGGTCGAATTTGGGCCTTGTAAAGTTAGATTAAAATGATAATCAAAAATTGAAATCCTAAGTTTGAATATAGATTCAACTATTCTAGATTTATGATGTAAGTGATATAATAAAATTAAATTCTTATAAAGTTACGCTTACGAGTTCTTATAGTCAACAATTCCACATTTTAGATTTTTAATGTAAGTGATATAAAAAGTTAAATTCTTTATTAACTTACGCTTACAAGTTAACATTTCCAGATTTAAATCTGGAAATCTCGTACATCGTACATCTGAAATTGTAAGTCAACAATTCCAGATTTACGATGTAAGTTATAATAAAAAAATAACCTCTAAATCACATAATAATATGTTTACAAGTTTCGGTATTCAACAATTCTAGATATACAGTGTAAATGATATAAAAAATTAAATTCTTATTAACTTACACTTAAAAATTGACACTAAAAATTAAATGTTTGATCACTTATGTCTACAAGTTTTTATAGTCAACAATTCCCGATTTAGTGAATATGAAAAATAAATTCTTGATCACTTGTGTTTACAAGTTCACAACAATTCCCGATTATAAATTTAAGTGATAATAAAATTTAAAAATTTGCGCACTATATTTTGCATCAAAACAGTGATTTATCAATACGAAGAACTTTTATGGCATATACAATTTACAATAGGTTTTGCTACATCTATATTAGAAAATACTTTGTCTATTCCTTTTGGATAAGCTTCATACGTCGATGCTGGGTAACATTCACTGATGCCAGAAGTAGGCATACATACACAGAAAATTCCAGACTTATCAACACCAGAATTAACAGTTCCACAATTACAGTTTCCATAATTGTAATTTCCAGTGTTAAAAGTTCCTGAATTACTATGACGAGTGTTCATAGTTCCAGAATTGCAATTTCCGGGATTATTTGTCCCAGGACAGATAGGAACGATAGTACAGGAATGTTCAGATGCTGTATTTATTGGGATATTATTTACAGAAGGTTTAGCTATACACGTGCACTCTATTTCTATTTTTGGCTGTGGTTGGCAACACTGTGTATGAATAACCGGTTCTTCATAAGGTGTGTTTTGTGCGGGTATATGAAGATATATTGGTCCATCGTAGTTTTGAATTTCGATTGTCGTTGTTGAATCCGAACACGCAAACGTAAGTGCCATCTGTAACAAAATCTTAGCTCGATTATTATGGAAAAGCAGACTTGGTAATTTTCATATTTTATTAAACACTTCGTGATGGGCTGCGACTTGTAAACAATAAACTTAATAATTATATCTAGTGGTCCGATGTCGGTGTTGACCATAAGAGGTCCCGAGTTCAATTCCCGTGTCAGACAAATCAAAAAAATGTGTTTTTTCAGTTTTCTGATAAACAACATTGCCTGGGATTGGCAAAGTGCCCGGTTGGCGATAGACTGACTACCTACCCTATTGTGGACTTCTTCGGATAATTGTGGGTGCACATGTTGTACCTCTGCTTGCCTCTTTGAGAATACGGGGGTGAAGATATTTTAATAATTAAAAATGGGTACACTCGCGTTTAATCGGTGCAAGTTCCGACTAGTTCCGGACCTACATGAAGTCCTTCCCAAGGGTGAGACCGACGCGGACACTCGGACGGTACCGACTTATTTTATTCATTTTTAATTATTTAGTTTCTAATATCTCACGAAAATATTAATAACTTTAATAGACTATTTTTTGACCGAACAAATATTTAAAAAAAATACAAATAATTTTGAAATTTATCGTTGTTGGCTACGGACCGTTTAAAAATATACTGATATGAATTACTTACGTTCACAGCAAATACAACAGTATACAAGAACTTCATTTTGAGCACTTAGTTGAAAATTATGTACAAAGTTTTCCCTTATATACAACAACCTTATCAATTAACACACACTTTTCAGTTAACTTCGGCGAATATATTTAGGTTTTGGAAGTAATGGCACGTTTTAATTTGTCAATTTCTTGCTGTTTCGTAGCCTAATTACTAAAATTTCATATTTAAATTGCCTACATGGAATACTTAGGAAATAATTCAGTAATAATAATTTAGTTATTCCATAGTCATGATGTAAGTTATAATTAAAAAAAAATTACGTTTACAAGTTTCTATATTCAACAATTCTAGATATACGATGTAAGTAGGGTTGCCAGATGGTCGGGATTCGTCTGGATTGTCCCGACATTTCGTATGACGTCCAGAGTCCCGAAAAAAACAAATATGTCCCGACAAAATAAAAATAATTTATTAAAAATCGATTCAATCGATCGATTGAGTGGAATAAAGCATTATTCATTTTTACATTTTTATCAATATCTTAAAAACTACTCAACCGATTTCAATGCCCAGCGAACTTAAAAATTGTATTAATGTTTCCTATGTGTTTTCAAAATTTCACTTAAATCACATCAACGGTTCGAGAGTTATCGCGGAACAAATAAACATATATACTTACATTCATTAATACATACAATAAACGTATTTTCGCCCCAACTCGATTTAGAGCCTTCGCTCTCTCGGTCAATAAACGTTATATTATTATGTGATCTCATCTATAATTATAAAATTTAATTAATAAAAAGTGGATTTTTATTAGCACTTTTTGTCCCGACTGTGATCCCAAAATCCCGACCTTTTGAAATTTTGCCCAGATATTTTAGTCTTCCCATCTGGCAACCCTAGATGTAAGTGAGAAATAAATCTTATTAACTTACGCTTACAAGTTCTTATAGTCAGCATTCCAGATTTACAATGTAATTAATACTAAAAAAATTAAATTCTTAATCATTTATTAATTTTACTTTTATTAATTTTATAAATGTCCGTCTTTAACTTTTATTAATTTTATAAATGTCCGTCTTCATGTTTGCTTAAAATTATAATTTTAAAATATATATTTTATTTAATTTTTTTTAAATAATTGGTCATTTCTGTAAGCAAAACAAAATTCTCTCTGGTTGACGTGATTTTTATGAATCGTATTTTACAAATATTGTATAAATTGTCTTTTATATTTTGTTGTGATATTTTTTTTTGACGTCGACAAGTGTTCTTAAATGTACCTACGTCGAATAAATATAATTTGAATTTGAATTATTTGAACTTATGATACAAGCTTCGTAGTTTCGCAGCTTAATTACTAAAATTTCATATTTAAATTGCCTAAATGGAATACTTAGGAAATAATTCAGTAATAATAATTTAGTTAAGCTTACGTACGTAAAGAACAATAGGTGCGTTGATTTATTATAAAGAAATATAAAGCTCGGTTCCCTTGCGGAATAGGCAGTGTAAACGGAAAATCTATAGACTTTCGAGTTTACCAACAAGCTTAGGATAAACAACACGATAAAATTTTATCGACCCGTTTTCTCGACATTTATGTCACTTTATTTGCTAACGCATTTAACACTTGATTCGACATGATACTTCAAAGGAAGAGACATTTTCTCTTTCATCATTTTTACTCGATGGTAGTTATTTTACCGATCGAACTCTAAGCGAGGTCTTGCTTTCATTTTATCAAACAACACTCGAGCAAACGTCACTTTCTCGATCGAGGTGTATCTCGCGGTGTTTATCCTAAGCCTGCAGGATTCACTTCACTGGCTTCTCGGTTGACGAGATGAATGGTGATTCTCATCGTTGCTTGTACCAACCTGATAATATTATCGATTATTCTAACGATAACCGTGACCGATAGCCTTACTTGCTTATCCGGAGCACGGAAGAGATAACACACCACTCAACAGACTTCGAGCTACTTCTAAAAAAGAAAAAAAATATAGAAAAAATTCTAAAATCCTCAATAACAATTTTGCTTCATTATCTGAGCTGAATAGGCTATACCCAAGGCCACGAGGAAGTCGAGGTAATTTTATCATAAGATATCAAACAAGCAGATAGCTCTCCTCATAAAAAGAAACAACGATGTCTGACCAAGGATGTTAATGGTGAGTTGCTACCCATGTATGTAGTAAGGATGGTGCCACATGCAAAAGCTTACCGGCTACCTTACCCTACAAACCAAAATACCACTTTGAAAACTTTCAATGCTATTGAGTATTATGGCAGTAATTGTTAAGGCAGTGGTATCTGAACCCGGTTCAGATGTTTTTTTTTATGTTATAAGATACCAAATAAGCAGATGGGTCTCCTGATGGAAAGAGTCAACCATCGCCTATAGACGCCAAAGGTGTTAATGGTGCGTTGCTATGTTGTGGCGAGGTATTATGCCACATGTATAAGTTAACCGGCTACCTTACTTTCCAAACCGGAACACGACAGCGACAAGCACTGACGATATTGCGGCAGGAATAGGTAAGGCGGTGGTACCAGACCCGGGCGAGACAATGCAGAACTCTACCACCTAGTAGCCACGATGGTAGTGACTCGCATAGCCAGTCGGTCACCTTTTACGACCTGCCTGGCAGAACGGCATTTGTTCTATTCTTCAAAGGAGCCCGGAACCAACACGGGGGCAAAACACAACCAACATGTTGTAGAACTCTACTAATTAGTTATGATGTTAGTGGTATATTAACGTTCTTTCGCCTTTCTGCACGGCCTCCTTTGAAGAATAGGCCAACTGCCGTTCTGCCAGGCAGGTCGTAAAAGGCGACCGATTGGCTATCGAGTCACTACCATCGTGGCTACTAGGTGGTAGAGTTCTGCATTGTCTCGCCCGGGTCTGGTACCACCGCCTTACCTATTCCTGCCGCAATAGCGTCAGTGCTTGTCGCTGTCGTGTTCCGGTTTAGAGGGTAAGGTAGCCGGTAAACTTATGCATGTGGCATTAGACCTCGCCACAAGATAGCAACGCACCATTAACATCTTTGGTGTTGCTATCTTATGACATAAAAAAAAGGTCATAAGAGGCAACCTATTATTATATAGGTATCACTACGGTGAGCAATCGATTGCAGTCGGGTTTGATTCCCGACAGGGACAAGCAATTTGTGTGATGAGAACAGATGTTTGTATGTTTGGGTTTGGGTGTATATTAAATCTTGTGTTGTGTCCAAGGGGGGGGGGCATTGGCTCGTTCTCCTTTGATAAATAGACTAACTGCCGTTCTGCAAGGCAGGTCGTAAAAGGCGACTAATTGGCTATTACGTATCACTATCATCATGACGACTAGGTGATAGAGTTCCGCAACGTCTAACCCGGGTATTTTGTACCACCGCCTTAACTATTCCTGCCGCCATAACGTCAATGATGAACAAAAATTGACAGATTTATCTATGTTTTGAGAAGAATAAGAGAAGTAGCCAACTTAAAAGCTGCATTGCTGGCATATCACGGATATGTCTCATCTGTATTGCAATATGGAATCTCTATTTGGGGAAACTCAGTTGACTTAATTAGGATTTTCAGAATTCAAAAGAAATGTATACGTGCAATATGTAATGTAAACCCCTATTTAAAACTCTTAAAATACTACCTTTACCTTGTCTTTACATACTATCGGTATGCGTATTTGTAAAAAAACATCAACATTTGTTTAAAACAAATGCTCAAGTATTAGGGAACTCATATTTTAGAAACAGTGAGAAGCTACATGTGCCAAGCCAAAGACTAAATATTTATAAAAAAAATGCATATTGTATGGCAAATAATATATACAATCATATTCCTGATAGTCTAAAATTATTACCTATAAATAAATTTCGCAAAAAATTGTTTGATTTACTCTTAAATAAAACATACTATGATATTAGAGCATTTTTAGCAGATAAGATTAAATATTAATAAACAGAAATATAAGCTTGTACAATTTACCTTGAAATTTAAATGTAATAAAAACTGAACGACAAATTTTGTAAAATGGTAAATTTTTTGTAAATTGTAAAAATTTGGATTGAGCATAAGATCATATTTTGTAAATTGTAAAAATAACTTTTGATGTGAAATAATTCTAGTAAATTGTAATACATACAATTGTAATACGTGAAATAGAAAAAAAGAAGCCCGCTGAGTTTCTTCCGCCGGATCTTCTCAGTGTGTGGCCGCGTTCCGATCCGGTAGTAATTATAAAGAAATCGACCTAAATTAAAATGTTTGCACGCCATATTATGGTAGAATATGATGGTAATTTAATTTATTTTAATAACTTGTGACACCCATATTCTTGCAAATAAATATTTTTCATTTCATTTAATTTCATTTCAATGCTTGTCATTGTCGTGTTCCGATTTGGAGGGTAAGATAGCCGGTAGACTTATGCATGTGGCATTACCATCCTACCATCCAAATAACAACGCACCATAAATTTTTTAATAGTGCGTTATCCACGTGACGGAATGGCAATTCAACATGCTTAAGTCTACCGGCTACCTTACCCTCCAAACTGGAATACGACAATAACAAGCGTCGATCTTGGACGATATTGCGGCAAGATTAGATAAAGCGGTGGTATCATATACCCGGGCGAGACGTTGCGGAAATCGAATTCTACCACCTAGTCGTCACGATGGTATTAACTCATATAGCCAGTTTTACATTTTACGAACTGCCTGGCAGAAAGGCAGATCTATAAAAATCAGGAGAGATTAAAATATTGTTTTAAGATAATTAACACGCTAGAAGAATAAAACAATTTTCAAATCAAACTTATTCAGCAAATGGGGACAAAATACATTCAAGCAAAAATCAACATTTTAACCATATTATAGAGTTTAAAATAGATTAACACATTATCGATTTTGTCATTTATAGTCTGTGTGATTTGTAAAAAACAAGAGCATTATCTGTTCACTTATCAATGCGTGTATATGTAGATCAGTATGCCAGCACGCGACATACTCTCCATGTATCTTAACATTGGAAATGTATGGACATTACATCTAGCAATCACGTTACCTGTTAGTATATGTACGTGAGATATGTCGCGAGGTAGAAGAGATATTTGTCAATGTCCTCAAGCAGTTCGTTTGTCTTCAAACACATGCTACGGCGTATGTAAAAGTTACTGTTATTTCGAATTAGTTTAGATACATGTACAAATAGAAAGCATATCTTTAATAACGAGAAAAGGGGACGAAAATATTGTTTTTTGGCTATCAAAAGTGCGCATTCTGCTTACTAGCCAAAGTGGATGGGCATTTGCCATGAATCTTTATAGCAAACACTCTGTGTTCTAGAGCTCTGTCTGATTTTTTTTCCATCCCATGATACTTATTATTTTTTCGGGAAACAAAGTAACATGTGTTAAGTCTATACACTACCCGTGTACCTACTAAACTTCATGTCAATCACTTCAGCCATGAAACGTAAAAGTGATCACATATTTTTCGTATTAAATTTATATTTATTTGCGTCTTGATTGTCCTTCTTCTTCATCCTTACTTTATTGCCCTAAAGTAAGAATCTCAAAAAGACAAAGTAAATAATATTTATATTACACCTACAGGTATTACCTTATTTATTCCTGAATCCCTCAGATTGCTTGAAATATGTATAATGTACTTATAGTTTGAGATGTGAAACCTTTTTTGACGCACCTTGGCAGTTAAACCATCAGGTATGCCGGCACGCCTAATGGTATATTATACTTTGTTACGTCTTTATTCGTTCACCATTTTCACACGCACTTAGTATATCTTTCATGAGGAATTTAAAAAATGAATAAATATTCAGTTTTGATCATGCAATATTTATAAACTTTAATTATTAATTCATTCATAAATTCTATAAAATAGTTTCTCGTTGGCTAAGCATTTTAAGATGCCTGAGTTTTTAATGTTGGTTTTAGAATTTGTCAATTTCGTACTTTATGTATAATTTGTTGGCTATTAAATATATTTTCAATTAAAATAATGTTGTATATTTATATAAAATACTTTGATTCTGTTTTATTTTTTATTATTTTAAACTACTATCAACGTTGTGGTAATTCAATACAATAACATTACTTCTGTGTTTTATTCACGAGTTTTGGATAAGATGGGTATTTTTCTAATAACTTTTATATTATGTTATTAGAACAACTGAAGCTAGTCCAGTAACGTTTAATATACAACTGTTTTTATTGTAATTTTTCACACAAACAGCTAATTGCAAATACAAAGCACTCCCTAATAATGAAAATTATAAATAAAAAATTTGTTGGTTGTGTTGCAAAGAAACTACTTGTCTAAGGTTATTAGTACCTTAACATATCTTTACATGAAAAGAAAAATTGCATTTTTCATGAAAAAACCAAAAGCAAAATACGAGTTAAAAAAATTCCTTTAGTACAAAAGATATGTCTATGTTAACCTTACGTGTATGTCCCGTTACGTTTGCAGTAGGTTAGCATCCGTAGGAGAGATCCCTGTTATGTAGTACTAGGGTTGCCAACTGTTTAAATGAATCAAAAAGCAATGATATTCTTTTGAATAATATTCTAGAATTTTAACATATCAAATATTACCTACACTATTCTCCAAAACAAGAGGAAGAGAACCTTCTCTATTTTGGAAATATTATTGAAAAAAGTGTGAAATTTGTTTATCCATACTTTCATAAAATATCCATACTAATGTAATATAATAAATGCGAAGGTATCTCTGCCTGTTTGTCTGTCCATCTCTTCTTCACGCCTAAACCACTAAACCAATTTAGATGAAATTTATCACAAAGATAGTTTAAAATCCGAGAAAGGACAAAGGATAGCTTTTTTCCCCGGAAATCCCACAGGAACGGGAACTAAGCAGGTCATATTTTAGAAAATTTTCCACGCGGACGAAGTCGCGAGCACAGCTAGTATTTTTATATGTTTGTTACTCTGAAACTCTCTTTTATTTACTTACTGATATGAAACAATATAAATATATTCTATTCTAATATATTTTATTTGAGAGGATATGCTTAGCGTTTAGTCCCATATACATTTTGTTGAAGATCTGACTCAGAGATATGCAGAAGTATGGAAGTCAATTGTTGTAGTTTTAGTCTTAAAACTATCCTATATTTTAATACTATAAATATTCGTGTAAATTCTTTTAAGTGTTAGTCTAAATGTCCACTGTTCCTCGTATCTTGCGTTTTTATTGATACAATCTTAAATAAATCCATTCAAATCGTCAATCTTAATAAGAAACTGAGGTTGTTTTGTGCCTTTGTGGTCCAGAGATGAGAACAGTACTCCATGTGAGGCCGAATTTGTGCTTTATAAAATTGAAGGCGATAGGCCGACAAGAAAATACTATTTGACTCTGTTGAGCACACCGAGTTTTTTAAAGGTTAGTCTAGCTTTACACACTAATGACCGCGAAATTGAACGTAATTTAATATGTCGACTCCCAGAATTTTGACATTACCTAAGGCTGTCCATCCGTAAACCGAGGTGATA
Source organism: Apodemia mormo (assembly GCA_036924255.1). NCBI lineage: Eukaryota > Metazoa > Arthropoda > Insecta > Lepidoptera > Riodinidae > Apodemia > Apodemia mormo. The sequence goes on from JAUPFN010000026.1 coordinate 6,938,866, forward strand.
CGACAAATAGTGTTTTTAAGCGGTAAAAAGCGAAAAGCTGTGTCTTTTTGGCGTTAACTGTCACCAATTTTTGACGCCCCATACTGAGACATCAGTAAGTCGATTCTTGACTCCAGAGACAAGCTTGTTTCGGCACTCGACGTGGTGTTTTGATTTTGCAACATTTTTTGAACTGCTGCATGAAACTAAAAATGTTTTTCTTTTGTGACAGCCCTAGCGAGTATCCGCCTCGTTACTGGGTAAGCGGATTATGTCACGGTGTCCGTCCCCGTGTAACAGCCTGAGTATGAGAATCGTCAGCCTGAACATTGTTTACATTCGAGATCAATGTGTTATTCTCCTAATTACGTCCCTATTTTTAATCTTGCCTTATCCTCCTATAAAAATTCCTGACTGAGGTCAAAATAGGAAATATTTTTGTATATAGAAACCATCTTTTTAATTCCTCTTCTCGTGGCTCGAAATCTTTGTCGCTAATGACTTTGTGAATAAGAAATGAAGTAGGTACGCATATTTAAAGAATTTGATTACTAACTCTTAAACCTCTGACTAGGCTAGAATTTAGTTGAACATCTAGTAATTTAGTTACTTAATACTAAGCATGTCTGAACACAATGTTTAGTTGTGTAGATTAGTTCATAAATTAGTCGAGCCGATTCATTTAGTTCTTTAGTTTAGTTGAGTTTTATAGTTGTATTATGCTATTTTTTGGGGGTGTCAATCTTGCGAAACACAACTTGAACACAGAATACTGGAGACTAACAGAATGGTTTGGGACAGTTTGTTCCACACCAGTCCGAGATATCGCGTCTGTAAGAGGTGTACATGTGTGCGTTGCTCGAATATTACTTGTATGTAACGTTGACTTCAGTTAGTCTTCAGTATTTCGTGACTTGAACTTTACTCGACTATAGTGCGAACGATTTTTCGGAAGTAGCAAGTGGTTACTAAAGTACTCTCCACTTAACTATATTTTTAACGTGGTGCAAACTAGGCTTTACAAGTCAATGATTGACCCTTTGCGTATTATCTAACGTTTGCAATCCGCCTGCGATCAGCGATGACTTTTAAGTCATCAAAAACGTCGCCAATTGCTTGCTGGTCACTAGATTAATTTTTTGCCATGTCGCCGCACCAGAACTAATCAAGCAGCAACGACTGTCACTAATATACAAGGCTGTTATGTGTCTTGCAATAACTAAACAATTACGATAATTTCACATTGCGAGTTACGTGATAACCCCCCGGGACTGACTGCGTTACAGCGCCAAACAGCGACGCTATGGCGACTATTTCTCAGAACTCTACCACCTAGTTTTCTGTTACGATTTTAGTAACACGTAAAATACCGGGATTCTATAATTAACTATCCGTCAATAGTAGCATTAACCATTAGCATCCAATTTAATAATAACGGGACATTCCACAAATCGTCTAAATATTTGGCAATTTGACATTTACCTATTGGAATAGTTTTACTCGTAGCTCATGCTTTGTGTAGTGGTTACACCGTAGGGTTAACATTGATTGTTACGAGTGCGATTGTTTAATGGAGGTGTTTGATTGTTCAAAGCAAAAAACACGTGTAGACAGCCGTTGATTAGTGTGAGTGATTAGTAATCAACATAAAAATGATAAGATGCTGATTACTCATCACTCGCACTAATCAACGGCTGTCTACTCGTGTCTTCTGCTTAATCGCTTGCTAAGCACCTGCACTGAACACTCGCCTTCGCACTAATCAAAGAACGCAAAGCATCAATCTCGCCTAGTAAAAAAGGAACCCTTTTGAAGAATGTCTATTCTTTCTATTCTTTCTATTCAACTGCCGTTCTGCCAGGCAGTTCGTAAGAAGCGAATGATTGGCTATGTGAGTCACTACCATCGTGGCTACTAGGTGGTAGAGTTCCGCAACGTCTAGCCCGGGTATTTAGTACCACCGCCTTACCTATTCCTGCCGTAATAGCGTCAGTGCTTGTCACTGTTTTATTTCGGTTTGAAGGGTAAGGTAACCGGTAAATTTATACATGTGGCATTAAGATTTCGCCACAAGGATAACGCATTATTAACATCATTGGTAGACACCGGCGACACAAAAGGCGATAGTTTTTCTTTCCAACAAGAGAGTCATCTGCTTGTTTGCTACTTACGATTTAAAAAAAACACGTAACACATAATTATCCTTTTTACAAAACCAAGTAAAATAAAAAACATTGTATCGTTTATCAACACTATTGCATACACATTATTATACTCTCATATAGATCATTGTATGTTTGTCTAACCCAATTCGATACGACTCTACCAATAAGTTAAAAACCACCATAACATTAAAGAAATAGAGTTGATTTTACGTTGCATTAATCTCACGTTTTAGTTTACTATTACGTAAGGCAATTTAAGGTCACTTCTATTGCATAACTTGTATATTACTGTGAGAGCGACCAAACAATGTTGATCCTATACCTCTGGTTTAATTACGTCGGCTGGATCATTTTTATTATAGTTAGAGGAGGGAGAGGTAGGTCATTTCTGATTGGTCTTGGTTAGGATTTGCTTCGGCTAATTTTAGAATGCGGGTGTTGAAATACTATAGTTCATTCGTATGATTTATTAGTTTATCCGAGCTATTGAACTTATTGTTACGAAAATGCAAAACAATACTATGTACTTTTTAATATTATACAGATTTTTCAACTGATTTCTTAAAAGTTTTTATATTTAATTCAACAGTATGTATCTATTTTAAACAGTATGTATCTATTTTAAAGATCAACTTTGATATAAAATACATAAGATACACAGTGTCTCAAAACCGTCCTCAAAAAATGAGCGCACAATTTTAAATTGTGCGCTTATTTCAAAATAGCTGATGCCCGCAACTTCGTTTACTCCTCACTGCTCCTCCCCCGTAAGTGATAGCATTATAATATGTAGCCTATATTTTGACCCGACCTGTTAGTAATATTCATGCAAAATTTGAAGTAAATCCATGCAGTACTTTTTGAGTTTACCCCGGATATATATACAGACAGACAGACAAAAATTCTAAAAACTATATTTTTAGCTTCGATATCGATAGTAGATCACGCCCCGAGTATTCTTTAAAAAATATTAAATGTACAGTTTTGACTTTCCTACGGTTTTATTATATGTATAGATGGAATCGCGTCGGTCGCGATATTGTCAATTTTATTAATTTTTGTACATTGCTTTGTAAAAACGACTATAAATCTTGCGGTTAAGGTTGGATATTCAAAGACATATGTTTTTGCCATATCTGTAATTGCTTATGTGAAATTAGCGACACTTTTGAGCGACAGTTTTGTTTGGAACTTTGCATCTTAGGTTTTTTTATATCAATGAGATCAACAGATAAAGATCTACTGTAGAAATCGGAACTCGACAGTGACATGTGTTGACACTATTGCGGCAAGAATAGTTAACGCAGTGGTACCCGCATGTACGAGACGTTCGGAGTTGTATCACCTACTAGTCACGATGATAGTGACACATATAGTCAACCGTTCGACTTTTACGAACTGCCTGATAGAATGGCAGATTGTCTGTTCTTTCAAGGGCGCCCGGACCAATATAGGGAGAACTAACTTAGTATTATCATGGACAATTGTAGTAATGTTTGTTTCCTCGCACTACTTTGTTGTGGAACCAATTACCGGCAGGGGTGTTTCCAAACGGATACGACTTGGGGGCCTTCAAGAAAAGAGCTTACTCATTCTTAAAAGGCTGGCAACGCAACTGCAAGACTTCTGGTATTGTGGATGTCCATGGGCGGCGGTGATCACTTACCATCAGGTGCACCGACTGCTCGTTTGCCCCCTCTTCTATAAAAAAAATGTTCACGTTGAAAAGTCTACGTAAGCTAATTTCGATAATTGTCATATCATCCGAAAGGTGGATTTAAGGTACGGTTTTTAGAGCTAATTTCTTTCACTTCTAATAATCGATAAGATAAACCAGTAACAGAGAATTGACATCCGCCTTCGAGAAAAGGAACAGGTCATCAAAATGAAAAAATTAATACAAACTTTCATGCCTTATTCCAGCCCCTTAAGGGTTGATTTTCAAAAAAAGTAAGATATGCTTGACTCTGTCTTCAACTATCTCCATGCCAAATTTCATCAAAATCGGTTCAGCAGTTTAGATGTGAAAGCTTAACAGATAGATAATCAGACAAACTTATGCTTTCGTAATATTTTTAGGAATTATGAAGGGTGGATAAACTTAATTAACCACATTATTAAAAATCATTCAAAGTGGATTGTCAATTTGACTTTGACTACTGGCAGCCTTAAAATCCTAAATTAAAAATAAATATAATTTCTAAATTTTAATCAATTTGAAAAAAAAAAACTGTTGTTTGTTTTGTTTAGATGCCTAAACAAAAAAAACTTCAACATTTTTTTTTTTGAATAGGGGCAACCTAATCATTTGATTAGCGGCATAAAATATACATATATTTTGTGATTGTAGTAGTTTAAGCAATCTACAAACTCTACAAAAAAAATAAAAGAAATTATAAAATTCAAAGTAAAATGAATCAAGATATTATTTATTTTGTAAACACTATATATAAGTTTCAATGCTTTTCAAATGGACTTCGGTCCTCAGATTCAGGATGCGGATAGGAAAATCTTCCCAGCCTGGAAACCTTTCCGCATCCATTCATCCACTGAAGATCTTCCCTTCTCCGTCCTCGTCACGAGTGTGACGTCATTGATCTCCAGTTATGCCGTCACCCTGACAAGCGTTGGCAAGCTGGTTTTACCACCTTGACTGCTAAGCTTTTCAGTGGTAACCTGCGGAGCCACAGTGGCCTATTTTCATACCTACAAAACATATTTAATAAATCATAAAAGTCATCACGTTATATTTGAGAAAGTAACGAGAAAGTTGGCTTCTATGCTTTTCAATAATTAAAATCATCATATCCACGATACCCACATATCGGTGACACCGTGACATAAGAAAAATGACACAGTTACATGACAATAAATTGCTTAATTGCATGCATACAACAGACCCTTAAATAATTTATTATGAAAAAATTGACCTGATCTGGAAACCTTGGCTTACATACATAATACGATGTGATGCAACCGTGTTACGTCAGTTGCAGATTATTAAAGATCTATGACCTAGATTACCTAGTTGGCTTCTATTGCAAAAGTGGATAAAAATTCTCACAACATTGATTTGCAGAGGGTTCAGTATATATAACGAGCTGTGCGCGCAACTTTGTTCGCGTGAAAAAATATTCAAAATTACCGTGGTTTAAACGATAGACAATCCCGGGGTTTTACCCGCATAGTTCTCGTTCCCGTGGGATTTCTGCGATAAACACTATCCTATGTCCTTTTACGGGTCTCAAACTATCTTTATAGGTACTAAATTTCATTTAAGTAGGTTAAGTGGTTTGAAGAAGAAACAATCAATCAATCAATAATTTTTATTCAAAATGAGTATGGAGCATACATTTTTTGAACGTTAGTGATACAAAAGTAATAATAATACAATATTAAACTTGTGATTGAAAAATAAAATCGTGATAAAATAATAAATGCATATAAGTAAGATCACATAAAATTAAATAAAAATTTAATTTAAGGAGAACAAAAATAATGTTTAAAGAATATTTCATTACTTAACACTTTATTTTTCTTGGACTTAATATTCACTGTATTGTTTTAAATAAAATATTACTTGCATGCAAAAATTAACATTTATTGTAATACAATTGTAATTAATTATTCAATTAGGTATTAAATATATAACTGTCATATCCTAGTATAACTTTATGTAAGACTCGCATGCCATCAATGTATGGCGGAACATTGTGCCATTGTGTATATATATATATATATATATATATATATATATATATATATATATATATATATATATATATATATATAGTCTTAATCGTAATAACTTGCGAACTATCCTATGCAATGGAAAATAAAATCAATTACGAACCTTTTGTTTCAAATATATTTTTTTATATCATAAGATAGCAAACAAACAGATGGGTCTCCTGATAGAAAGAGGCAACCATCGCCATATAGACACCAACGATGTTAATGGTGCGTTACTATCTTCTAGCGAGGTTTAATCCCACATGCATAAGTTTACTGTCTACTTTAGATACTCTCTAAACCGGAACACGACAGTGACACGCTCTGACGCTATTGCGGCGAGAATAGGTAAGATGGGGTATTGTATACCATCTATCATTACAAATATATTCCATGCAATGTTATAAATAAATAATTAAAAAATAAATATTATACACACCACATTCGTGTGACATACATGATAATATACACATATTATTTTCTTTACCGCTAAAGTCTAGTTTGACCACAAACTTCAAAGCGATTTTATTAGTTTATTCGAATTTCGACCACAGGTCGTTCGATAGTTTTATTAAAAGTGTAAAATGAATAGTAACACAAGTCATTTGTTTTCTCCAACAGGCTTAGGATAAGCACCACGAGATATATATCGATCGAGAAAGTGACGTTTGCTTGACATTTATTAATATCTCGATGGACGTTATTAAGCATGCCACGATAAACATTTAAAACGTCAGAGATAAATTAAACAAAAAGTTTACTCGAATAGAGAAATAAATGTTGTCACTAGAAGACATAGATATTATACTAATTCTGATTTTTAAGATACACCTTTGGTGCATTTAACTTGTGTTAATCATTATGAGCTTTTGTTTACATTTATAACTTCCTGTCATCATTTCTCTTCTTTGTCAGAGTCGAAGGAAATATAACCAAAGCCTAGTGTAGCCGTACCTATTTACAATTGTAATTAAAGATATTTTACAGGTTTTTGAATTATTCTCTCTTTTTAGTTTTGACCATCAAAACTAGTTTTTTATTCTATAAAACTGAAACAATGAATTATGATTCATAAGATGTTTTAATGTAAAGGGCAATTAAGATGCCAGCGTGTATTTATTTTTGGGTGTATAACTGCGTAACTAATTATGCGTAAAAGTGCGTAACAATTATTATTAACAAGCTATTTTTTTCCACTGTAATTATTCCTTTCAATTATAATTCTAACATTATTGAGTAAATTAACATCTTCTTTTAGACTAATCAATCAACATTTTTGATCAATTTTTTTAATGAGAAACTTCCATAGAATTGTTGTAATTTGACAATGACACGAAAATGCATTACGATAAACAAACATAAATGTATAGTATTATGCCAACTAGAAAATAAGATAGAACAGAATACAATTCACAGTATTTTATGTTACAAATAATGTTATCTATTAATAGCTCCAAAAATCAGCCAGATGCAAGCAATCCAACCTAAGACTTACTGTTAGACCGTGGTTTCCAAGAACAAACTGAATTTTTGTGAACAGCTTCGTTTTGACGAGACAACCATATTTTCTATCTTTGAAAAATCTCGAATCGGGTAACTAATAAAGATAGATAAAATAAGGAAACTTTAGAGTGTCAGACTAAGAAAAGTTTCCACTTTACGTGTATGACAAAGTTACCGTTGAATTACAATAATAATTAACAAGCTGTTGTGAGAAAATTAGGTTATTTTTAAATTGATTAATATCAATTTAAAAATCTCACAAGTCGGATTGTCAGAAAAATCATCAAATATGCAGGACAAAAGTTTCATAGTAGTTTTCATAATATAATCAAGCCATTAAAGTCGAAAAATAATTATTGTTATTAATAAATATTTATTATTTACCGAACCCAATGTCTTCGCAGCATTAACTTTATTAGTTACCCGATTCGAGATTTTTCGGAAATAGAAAAGACGGTTGTCTCGTCAAAATGAAGCTTTTCACAAATATTCAGCTTGTTGTTAATCAAAAAAAAGTTAGTTTGTGGGACCACGGTCTGTGATTTATATCTCAAGAACGAAAACATTTTTCTTCGACTTTTCAGTTTATCTCTCTTTGATTCAAAGACTTACTCAAAGAGTATATAAATTTTATTTTATTTTGTCTTCTTACATTTACTTCTAACGAAAAAACGAGTGTGAGCTACACTCGATTTTTTTGTTATTTTTGATTGATTAATTAATATTTTGATTATTATAATATGTTTTTATGTATTATTTTTCCTGAGTATATGTTATTAATAGTAACATTAAATAATACAAAATAAGCACCAGCTTTAAATTAACCTTTTATTTTACATTTAGTTTTCTACTGAATTTTGTAAAAAACTTTGTAAGTAGTTGTAATTTTGAATAGAGTTGGTAACACTGAGTAGCACGAGAATTCGTAGAATTATTTTCTCTATACGAAAAATAAAAAGTTTATTTACAATACGTCACATTACGTCAAAAAGTATTGTACTTTAACTAATTTGTATTTTGTAATTAATTATAAATTAATTAATTATCTAACCATTACGTACAAGGAATTATTGATTTATACTGTTTGGTTCTCACATCTCTAAAATCATCATCATTCTTCCGATTCTAGTACAAAATTAAATTGTGTTAGGTATGTGAAATGGGAACACAAAATAAAACGTAAGTAGTGTACTTCTTTATACTTATATTTTTTAAAAGCCTATATAGGTTATTAAAAATAATTATGATTTTCTTTTCAGGATAAGCATAAATTAACTTTGTCGCCATGGTGGATTCATGGACTAGACTTGTAGCACCAAAGATTAGTCTTTAATATTGGGAAAGCATAATATAACACCATATATTCTACAAATACTTCATACATTATAATTTCTAGAGGAAGAAAGGAAAACAATGGAACACTGTGTAAGTATTTATTTACATACATATCTCCATGACAAATCATCTAACAAGGTAGACTGAAAGAATCAAATTTTAAACATATTTTAATATATTTCTTTCATTGTAAAAGTTGTGGTTTTTTACAAAATTAATATCATAAATTCAAGATTATATCAAAAACTTGATTCTTGTAAAAAAATCCTGAATAATATGAGAAGCTTTCTCTGGAGAATAGTGTAGGCTTCTTTCACTCCCTTTTATAAATGTAACCAATTGTTTTTTCGACCCCATTATATAATTTACAATGCAAATCTATATAACACTACACAAAATGCAACATGCAAGACTGGAGTCATAAGTCCTGAGTTAATTGACAAAAAAATATATTAAGTAAACATATATAACAACATTTTGATAAGATATATTTGTTTACAGGTTGACTAAACTGCGAGTAATGGAAATAGAATAAAGAAGCCTTTCTATTTATTACATTTTTTGAAATTGTTGATTAAGAAGATTTATAAGTTAATGCTGAATATTATATTTTTCTTGCTGTTTTTAATGGTTGTGCAAGATTGAAAAATAAATTTTAATTTGTAGAAAACAATTAAGTTTATAACATGATAGTCTTAATGTACCTAATATGTGTAATTTTTAAAATTTAAATTAATAGAAAGTTAATGTTACCTTAGGAAAAAATATTTTACTTGTTGATTTTTTATTTTCAAGTGAAATTCCATACTACTCATACTATATAGTAAACTAATTTTTGATATTGAATTTTCATTACTGATTAATTATGCGAGATAACAAGAGATATTTAAATTGTAGAAAACATTTAAATTTAAAATATAATAGCTTTAATATAGTGCGTGTAATCTTCTATAAGTTTGTTACATTAGTGAAAATTCAAAGATACATGTTAATAAATTTAAGTCATAAGGTGATAAATTGTGAAAATTATTTATCTATTCTGAGAAGTACAAACATTAATAATAATTGTTAGTTTAGTAAAGTAGATGTGTTTGTATATTTTTTAAAACTCAAATTTAATTTTCTTTACAAGACTGCTTCATATTACACACTTTTTATAATTATTCATTTTGTATTTTGTGTGATTTATTCATTTTGTAACTTTATTAAAGAAAATAAAAATTATTTCTCAAGACTTTTCCATATAGTAAAATCTATGTTTGGCATTAAAACATTAAATACTATGAATAGTGTGTCATTAAACTTATACTTAAAATTAGCCATTGATGACTATAAGTTTCATTTTTATTATATAAAATTATTTAATACTTAGATAGAAGGTTTGCCTAGAGTATATATTTTTTTAAATAAATCTTATACAACACTAAAGTATTTTATTATACCAATAATCCACTAAGTATTGTTACTACCAAAATCACTTCGATTAAAAAACAACAACAAAAGTAACAAAGTTAACACTTCTAAAAGAAAATACTTGTAATTATCATATCGAAGGGTCCTACGTATACTTGTGCAAGTGCAATGACACAACTTTACTGGAGGCCGGATTAAATGTTCTGTAGCTTGTAATCTATACCTTCATATAATAAAATCGTAAGAAAGTCAATGTATGTCCGGGGTAAACTCAAAAAGTACTGCATGGATTTACTTCAAATTTTGCATGAATATTACTAACAGGTCGGGTCGACATATAGGCTACATATTATCACGTTATCACCTACGGGGGAGGAGCTGTGCGGAGTAAACAAAGTCTGCGCGAACAAAGTCACGGGCAACAGCTAGTTTTGACATAAATCAATAGAAGTATTTGAAAATTTGTACAAATTTTCAAATACTTTATTACATTAGGACAAATATAAGGTAATTTTAAGGCTTTTGAGGCAAGAAAATGGTTTCCGTTGTTTTGCAAGTTGCACCAGTATACATAGGATCCATCAATATCTTCTATTATGTAGTCTTCGCATTTCAGTTATGCCATATGAGGGCATCATTTGTTCTTCTAGGATATTTGTCAGTAATATTAAAAATTCTGCAGTTGAAGTCTTATCTGCAAATAATAATTATATTTTTTATTGACATATATTATTGTAATAAACAATAATAACAAGAACTGACTGCCTTTCTGTATGGTAAATTATCTTTAAATGTAGACAAATATAAAATAATAATGTTTACACATGTAGGTACCTAGGTAATTGAGAACTACATGTGTCATATTGGATATTTTAAGTTATGAATATTACAGAAAATAATTCATCATAGTAGTATGTTAATCATACATGGAACTTGGTCTGAAAACAACTGATTAAAACAAATACTTTTTTTTGACTAAATATAACTTGAATGGGTAGTAAAAACTCCTTAAATACATAATCAATGCAAGCCTTAGAGGAATAACACATTTGCATCATTATTCTATGATGTAAGCATTGTTGTTGTTTGTTGGTATGTGGCTGTAAGTATTGTGAAAAGTTGACCACCAAGAAAAGGATTATTACTTGTATCCAGCTGAAATTTAACATACACTTGACATGTATATGTAACATATTAACTGTTTAAAAAAGAAACTCGAAAAACTACAGATAACTTTTGAAAAAATATAACTTTATTGAGTTCACCTAAGTCAAATTAGTATTTACTACAAAAATATTCTGTTATTACAGTTAATGAAGTTGGATGGCTGTCATATCTACTAGAAACTGAATTACAAGTCTCTTATGTTCACTTACCTTTAACTAAAGAGGCATGCCTTGATCGGTGTGTGGCTCTAAACCTCAAAATTCACAAGGGTCTATATTATTTAGAGAGCCATGGTTATTGGGTTTATTGAAGCGCTATAGTGATTGGAATGCTCCGTCCGTTGTGTAAAAAGATCACACAAATTTCCTATGTGCCTTCTTTGTATTTTGCAGGCTTGCCGTTAACCGTAGATATTTAGCACATAATAGGTATAATATGGAACTGCCACCATTATTAAATACATATATGCCATACTGCCTGCCTGCCTGCCTGCCTGCCATACATACTACTGCCAACACTGGACCGAAATCTATATTTAATAAAATGAATTGAAATCAAAAAGTTTTGTAATTATTGTATAATTAAAGTATAATAATATGAAATAGTGTATAAGGTTATCAACATTTTAACCAAATTTTAACGAACTGTCCAATGACAAATCGATAAAATGACAGCAAGACGTTTCGATCGATAGAGAAAATAACTACCGTCGAGTAAAATTGATCATTTTCTCTTCCTTTGAAGTATCATGTCGAATCAAGTGTCAAATGCGTTAGCGAATCGAGAAAGTGACATAAAAGTCGAGAAAACGAGGTCGATAAAATTTTATCGTGTTGCTTATCCTAAGCCTGCAAGTCTGGCAAATCTTTACAAAAAATAATAACATTGTTTAGCTTATCTTACAGAAATGTAATTTTGTAGAGGGTTCTATACAAACCCTTACTTAAAAATATTTTTCCAATTTCAAAGTTTTGATTTAATCTGGTTAATTTAGAGGATAAATTATTATTTGAAAAAGGCTATATTTGTGCTTGTATACATGTAAATACGTGTGTGTATCTGTGTATGTGTATTTGTGTGTGTGTGTGAGATTTGGGGGAAGATATACGGGGCTACAGCCATGGGGTACTATAATAACTCTTCTAGTTCATATGAAACGATATAACCAACACCAAAGATCTTCAAACGTTGGTGCAAGCGACAGCAAAGCACCATTTACTTCTTTGGTGGCTATAGGTAATGGTTGTCTGTTCCATCAGGAGAGTCATATGTTTGTTTGCTATTTGATAACATAAAATAAATAGCAAGGTAAATCTGCGGGGGTTTTAAAACATGGTCTGTAGTTCAATCTACCTGCCACGTAAAGGGTCTGGCTTAATAATATTAATGTATGTAATTACAATAATAATTAGTCACGGAACAATAATTATTACTCATACACCTGATAATAGCATATTATGATGGTATTATGCGGATATTGTAAGCAAATATTATATCATGGGAGTGAATCACTAAGTTATGTTTGAGAATGATGAATTTGTTAAGTTACGGAAAGTTTGTAGGTGGTTAAACGCTCTCATTCATTTGTTGTACCACTACATTCTTTGTTTCTACTACTATACCATCAGTAGTTACCACTTCTAGATAGGTTTTTATAAATTGTAAGATAGCAAACAAATAGATGGCTTTCCTAATTAAAAGAGACCAGCAATACCCGTGCGAATAATTCGCACTAAGTAATTTTATTAAATACTTCTTAAGTTGATTTGAAATTGAACAAAAAAATTACCAACGGTCAATCATGTTGACGTTGTTTCAAAATTAAAGCTGTCAGATGGCAGCATTACTGTATTATGTCTTAAGATATGTATTTAATTTTAATTTTAAATAATTTATAAAAATAAAAGCAGTAATATTTTTTTTAGTTGTATATATATATATATATATATATATATATATATATATAATAATTATCGCCTACAGACACCATATCACCACAGGATAATACTGCCTTGCTATCCTTGTAGCGGCGTCTTAATGTCACATGCATAAGTTTACCGGTTAATTTACCCTTCAAACTGGTATACGACAGTGACAAATACTAACGCTATTGCGACAGGATTAAGTAAGTAGTGGTCCCGAGCGAGACAATGCAGAACTCTGCCACCTAGTTGTTACGATTGTTGTGACTCACATAGCCAATTGTACGCCTCTTACGAACTGTTTGATAGAATAGCAGATGGTATATTCTTTAAAGAAGTCCCCGCAGGCGTATCACCTAACACTTGCCATTATTCGCCAGTGATCAGCGATCATTCTTAAACGTAACGAAAAAATCATCAAAAACATCGCCAATTGCTTGCTCGTCACTAAATGCATTTTTTGCAAAGCCACAGCACCAAAAATAATCAAGTGGCAACGACTGCCACTAATATACAAGGCTATAATGTGTCTTGCAATAACTAAACGATTACGATAATTGCGCATTGCGAGATACGTGATAACCTCTCTGGACTAGGGCCTAGGGTGGGGAATATATCTCGGTAAAATATAATTAGTACACCGACTACCCTTGATAAGCCAATAGTATTGCGTCCCGTACGAACGGCTATAGATTTTCATATAAACACGATTCACTCGTTTGTCGATTGTTAAGATAAGTGATGATCCCTATCGTCGTATTTTACCAATCTTAACGATTACCGCTTATTTATAGTAATAACAAAAATCAACAGCTTTACGTTGTCATTTAAGGTACAGAGAACAACTTACCACCCAACAAATTCCGAGCTGCAATTTAAATTTTTGATTTAAGAAAAAACCTCGACCTTTTTTTCGACCTGGGGATCGAACCCTAATGTTCACGATGCAGTTTAATATTTAAAAAAACACGTTTATAAAGAGCATAATGTAAGTCAAACCTTGACATATAACTACAGTTACATCACAAAAGTGCATACACAGATAGCGCTGATTAATGGAGTGTGTAGTGTCGAAATTGATGTCTTGCGAAAATGTTATAACAATACTATCGTATTTGCCGTGTGATAATACAGTCAAGGGTAAATACACATTTCTACAGTTTAGCGTAATATTTCGTAAGTAGAACTAGTTTTGTTATAACCAGTCGTCATAGTGATAAAAACGGCGTACCTACATCGCTTTAACAACATTCACGGTTAACTTTTTTATATCATTGATTAGAATACAAACAGAAAGCTCTCTGGTTGGAGAGAGATAGTTCTGGCCTGTTCTGGCCTGGACTGGCATTTTTTTGCCACAATAGTCACTGTGTCAGTCGTCAGACTTATGATAATACAGTCAAGGGTACCTAAATACACATTTGTACAGTTTAGCGTAATATTTAGTAAGTAGAACTAGTTTTGTCATAACCAATCGTCATAGTGATAAAAACAGCGTACATCACTTTAATAACATTCACGGTTAACTTTTTTATATCATTGGTTAGAATACAAACAGATAGCTCTCTGGTTGGAGAGAGATAGTTCTGGCCTGGACTGGCATTTTCTTGCCACAATAGTCAGATAAAAACAGCGTACATAGCTTTAACAATATTCACGGTTAACTTTTTAACCAGTTTCCTTATATTATTTGATAGAACACAAACAGATAGCTCTGTGGTTGGTGAGAGATAGTTCTGATCTGTTCTGGCATGGACTGGCATTTTCTTGCCACAATAGTCACTGTGTCAGTCGTCAGACTTATGGTAATACAGTCAAGGGTAAATACACATTTCTACAGTTTAGCGTAATATTTCGTAAGTAGAACTAGTTATGTGATAACCAGTCGTCATATGATAAAAAACAGCGTACATCACTTTAACAACATTCATTCTTAACGTTTTTATATCATTGGATAGACTACAAACAGATAGCTATCTTGTAGGAGACAGATAAGTTTGGCCTGTTTTGGCCTGGGCTGGCATTTTCTTGCCACAACATCACTGTGTATGCCTTATGATGATATAGTCAAAGGTGAATACATATTTTTAATACATATTTTGTAAGTAGAACTAGTTTTGTTACAACTAGTCATCTAGTAATAATAACAGCGTATATAGCTTTGACATTCCCAATTAACTTATTTACTAAAAACAGATGGCTCTCTTGTTCGAGATAGTATTAGCAATTGTTGCCTCTTGTTGAAGAGAGATAGTTCTGGACTGGACTGGCATCTTTTTGCTACTACTTCGGCTTTCGGTGTGTCAGCATTATGATAATACAGTCATAGGTAAATATTTCATACGGTTCAGTTCAGCGTAATATTTTATAAGTAGAACTAGTGATATCAGCAGCGTATATCGCTGTAACGACATTTATATCTTTGGATGGAATTTTTTTATATCATTGGATGGATAGAAAACTAACATAGCTATATTGTTGAAGAGAGGTGGTTTTGGCCTGTTTTGGCATGGACTGGCATTTTCTTGCCCCAATAGTCTCTGTGTAAGCCTTATGATAATACAATTCAAGGTAAATACACCTCCTTACAGTTAAGCGTAATTTTTTTAAAGTAGTTTTATGTCGTTCTGTTACATTACATTCACGGTAAACTTTTTACACCATTGGATATAAAACAAACAGAACCTCTCTTGTTCGAGGTTGAAAGTTTTAGCCTTTTCTGGCCTGGACTGGTTCTTTCTTACCACAATACAGTTTTCGGGTAATATTTTGCTCTTGCTAGAGAGATAGTTCTGGTTTGTTCTGACCTGGGCTGGCTTTTTCTTACCACAATAGTCACTGACTGCCTTATGATAATGCAGTCAAAGGTAAATCCCTATTTCTACAGTTTAGTGTAATATTTTGTAAGTAGAACTAGATAAGTTAAAGTGGATTTATGCAGTTTTTATCACAGTAATAAAAATTACCTATTTTATAGTTATCTTCTGAAGGTTCCGTATTCTACAATGAACTTGAAAAATATTTTGTAGGGTATTTCCTCTGCATATAATGAGAAATGTTAAAATATTGCGTGTTTGAGAAAATAATCCATACTAATATTATAAATGCGAAAGTAACTCTGTCTGTCTGTCTGTTACGCTTTCACGGCCAAACCACTGAACCGATTTGGATAAAATTTGGTACAAATATAGTTTGAGACCCAAGAAAGGACATAGGATAGTTCTTATCCTGGAAATCCCACGGGAACGGGAACTATGAGGGTTTTTATTTTAGATTTTTTTCCACGCGAACGAAGTTGCGGGCACAGCTAGTTTTTCAATAAAGGTATTCGTTTGAAAATATTAAACTTTGAAATGCCAATTTTTGTCAGAGTGAGCCAAATATAAAGTATAAATATGTGGGTATGTATGCCCGTTTTTATTTATTCACGCTTATGTTGCTTGACGGATTTGAATGAAACTGGACTTATAATGTTATTCTATATGCAGATGTAACTTATAACCTATTTGTTATCCCGAAAAATATATTCCCGTTGAATTCATAAAAAAAACATCAATCTTAGAGGAGTGTAAATCTTACTGCGGCTGCTGTGTGGAGTGGCCTTTCGCTAATGTTACAATATCATAAGCCTCTCAAACTCACAATTCAAGCCTCAAGCTCCTCATATTCTTAACCGAAAAATCTAAGTATTAACTACTTAACCTACGTTAGTTAAGTTTTCCCTGTATTGGTCCGAACTCCTTTGAAGAATAGGCCAGCTACCGTTCCGCCAGACAGGTCGTAAAAGGCGACCGATTGGCTATGCGAGTCACTACCATCGTAGGTACTAAATGGTAGAGCTCTGCATTGTCTCACCCGGGTCAGGTACCGCCGCCTTACCTATTCCTGCCACAATAGCGTCAGTACTTGTCACTATCATGTTCCGGTTTGGAGGGTAAGGTAGCCGGTAAACTTATGCATGTGATGTCAAGACCCCACCACAAGGATAGCAACGCACCATTAACATCTTTGGCGTCTATAGGCGATGGTTGACTCTTTCCATCAGGAAACCCATCTGCTTGTTTGCTATCTAAAAATATAAAAAAATTGACATAGAGCTTAACATAATATCAATTGTAGTTAAACATATAGCTGACGATAAAAAGTGTAAAATATCCGACTAGTATTATTGATGCCTGTATGTTTGTTTATATAAAATAAAAACAATCATAAATGAGAACTCTACCACCTAATAGCATATCATCGTGGCTATTTGGTGGAAAAATTCTCTCTCATAGTCGAGTGACTCGCGTATTCAATGGTTCGCCTCTTATGAACTGCCTGGTAGTAAGGCAGATGGTCTATTCTTCAAAGGGAGCCCGGATTAACACTGATTAATTCATATAATAACAACCAATCTCAGTGGAGAATTGCAGCGTAGCGTGGCGTTTCGCTAGTGTTACAATATCTCAAACCTCCCAGTCTCACAATTCACGGCTCAAGCCTCTCACATTGCAAAACGACATGTCAAAAGCACAAAAACCGTTGCATCAGGAGGCCTTGACACGCGTTACATCACAATCCAAGGTGAAGAGCGGTAAATGGTCTTCTTATGTAACTCTAGTAATTGCTATTGCTAAATCAATCGTTTCATTCCCAAATTTCATTCTATTGTGAAGTGGGTTAATGTCATGTTACCCGACTATAAAAATTTGAAATTCAGTTTTTGTAGGTGCGAATCGAGAGTAACTAAGATTTATATACAGATGGAAATAACACTCTACAGTCTTTCCTCTGTTGACACAATTTTCTCTATTTAAAACAAGATTTTTTTATATTATGATGGGTGTTTGTTACTTAATTACGTAAAAACTACCAAACAAATTTGGGTGAAATTCGGCATACGGGCAAACGATGATCTAAAATAAGACATAGGCTTATGTTTTCCCTTTCAGAATTTTCGACATGGTCATACAAACTTTCATTTCCTATTTAAGCTCATTTAAGATTGATTTTTTTTTAAAGTAAGCCTACATTTGGTTTTGTATATTAAACTATCTCTGTGCCAAATTTTATCAAAATTAATTTAGTGGTTTAGTCGTGAAAGTGTTAACAGACAGACAGACTTTCACATTTATAATTCTAGCTGCGCCCTGCAGCTCGACGCATTATAACAGTTTTTATGAATCCCATAGGATTAACAAAAATACCCTACATGCTGTTCCAGGTGTGCTAAATTTCATTTAAATCCATTCGGCTGTGTTTAGGTAAAAGAGTTAACAAACATCCACCCATCCATTCAAACATACTTTTGCCTTTATTGTATTAGTAGGATTATTAGTATGAGTAGAGAGAGTAGTAGTAATATAGAGATGAGTAGTAGGGAGATATAATATGAGTGGATTAACATGTCATTAATATAGTTTTACATCTCTCTACTACTACTTCGCTTAACTTTTCTTCGTTTAACTATGAAGTTAACGCTTTCATAAGCGTAACAGATAGACAGACAAATTGACAGATTTTCGTTTTTTTAGTATTAGCTGTGTCCTACAGCCCGCTGCGCCATAATTTTTTTTTGTGAATCTAATCTTATTTTTCCGGGATAAAAAGTATCCCATATGCTATTCCATGTCATCATCTACATGTGTGCCAAAAGTCATCCAATTTTCAGTTGTATTTGCGTGAAGAGTAACCACCATCCATCCATCCTTACAAACTTTAGCATTTATATTAATAACTGCACCGTGCAACCCGCTGCATCAAAAGTTTTTGGTGAATTTCACGGGTACAACTCCTATTTACGGGATGCAAAATAGCCTATGTGCTATTTCAGGTTATCATCAATAAGTGCGGCAAATTTCATCCAAATCAGTTAACCGTTTTTGCGTGAAATAATAACAATCATCCATACATCCTTACAAACTTTTGCATTCATAATATTAGTATGAATATAGGTATTAGTAATATTATTATGGATCTGGTATGTAACTATTTAGTAGTTTATAATATTAGTTAAGCTACGTACGCACGGACAGGCGACTTTCTTTGCGTCTAGTACCTTGCGCCTCGTGACCAAAAACTAACAAGTTTGTTTACTTCGATAGGTCGCTAAACAAGCGCGCAGTGCGGCTGATCGCGAACATTCTAGAACGTTCGTTTTACTAAGCGATTATCGGTAGTTGGTTCGCTAAGCTCTAGGCGCTAAGCAAGCCTCCTGTTTATGCGAACGTAGTTTAAGAGTTTTTTTTTATTATAAGATAGCAAACAAGCAAATGGGTCTCCTGATGGAAAGAGTCAATCATTGCCTATAGACACCAGAGATGTTAATAGTGCGTTGTTATCTTGTGGAAAAGTCTAATACACATGCATAATTTTACCAGCTACCTCACCCTACCAACCATAACACGACAGAGACAAGCACTGACGCTATTGCGGTACGAATAAGTAAGGCGTTGTTACCAGACCCGGGCGAGAAAATGCAAAACTCTACCACCTAGTAGCCACGATGGTACTGACTAGTATAGCCAATTGGTCGCCTTTTAAAACCTGCCTGGCAGAATGGCAGTTGGCCTATTATTCAAAAAAGCCTAGGACCTGTTTTGATCCTGTCTACGTTGATTTGAATTGGCGTGAAAGCATGTATTTTTTTTAGAGACAACGTCAAAAATAAAGCACACTTCGGGTCCAGGTCAAGCTGTGTACAAACACTAATAAAAAAGGTCGACCAAGATATTTTGTTAAAGATTAGCGAAGCGCGAAGTATTTCACTCAATGTCAAAGATATGACGAAAACGATGTCATTAACTGCATTTTTATGTCCAAATATGAACATTCATATTTAGGAATATGTTTCAGGTTTTTTAAATTATACGTCAAGCTGACCAACATACCCTTGCCCGCGACTGGAATAATTTTCTCCAGTGTTGGTCCGGACCCAAACAAAGGGGCTAGCGCTATAGGCCAGTGGTTAGACGGATCTGAGCGATCTTTTTTTTAGGGATTGTGTGCACTAAAGCTGTCTTTCAAGATTTTGGGATAACGCCAGTTGTGTAAGAGAGACGTAAAAGACACGATAAAATCGTAAAACTGTTGTTTATGTCTACTAATTTCGCTTTAAAATATATATAAATAAAATAAAAAAAGTTTTGTGAAACATTGCATGTGCATTACATTATTATAATTGGAATTTTACCAAGTGGTGACGACAAATAGTATAAAATATATGCATGTAGCATTACCAACACGCCACATGGACAGCAACACACCATCAACATCTTTGATGTCTATAAGCAACGGTTTCCCTTTCCATCAGGAGAAAAATCTGCTTGTTTGTTATCCTAAAATACAATATTAAACTTGTCATCTACATAATATCTATATATGGGTGATTCCGTTCTAACTGTGATATAATGTCAGTACCGTGTCATGTCTATTTTTAGAATTTATTTATAAATTGTTAGTTTTTTTTGTCGTAAACATTAGAATTTATGAGGTAATTAGTTTAAATCATTTATTACGACAAAAAAACTAACAATTTATAAATAAATTCTAGAAATGGACATGACACGGTACTGACATTTAAGTGATATATTGTAAGTTTTCTGTAAGTGGCAAGTTATATTATATGAAAATAATGTTGAAATATGTTTATTATTTTCCAATAAGTACAAAAATTTCATAAATTAATTATTAATTAACGACCTGTGAGAACAAACAATACAGGACATTGAATATCACAGTTAGAACGGAATCACCCATATATTATGTTAACCCGTGTTGGTTCCGGGCTCCTTTGAAGAATAGAGCAACTGCCGTTCCGCCAGGCAGGTCGTAAAAGGCGACCGATTGATTATACGAGTCACAACCATCGTGGCTACTAGGTGGTAGAGTTCTGCTTTGTCTCGTCCGGGTCAGGTACCACCACCTTAAGTATTCCTGCCGCAATAGCGCAGGGCTAGTCACTGTCGTGTTCCGGTTTGGAGGGTAAAGTAGCCGGTAAACTTATGCATGTGGTATTAGACCTCGGCACAAGATAGCACCATTAACATCTTTGGTTTCTGTAGGCGATGGTTTACTCTTTCCATCATGAGACCCATCTGCTTGTTTGCTATCTTGTGATGTAAAAAAATCGTTAATTGTTTATCAAATACTAGCTATGCCCGTGCCTTCGTCCAAATAAAAAAATTCAAAACGAGGTTTAACCCGTATAATTGCCGTTCCCGTGGGATTTCCGACATAGAAACTATCCTATATCCTTTCTCGGGTCTTAATCTATATTTGTACAAAATTTCATCCAAATTGGTTCAGTGGTTTAGGTGTGAAGAAGAGACAGACAGAGATTTACTTTCGTATTTATATTAGTATGGATATTTTCAGTATTTATATAATTTCGGCAATAAAGTGATAACATTGAATCTTTCTTTGAATTTGAATCTTGAAATTTTTTTTTCAGGGTAACATCCCTACATGTTATGTGGAAATGTTAATATTTTTCTCACGTACCCAATTGTGTGGGATATCGTTGGATAGGTTTTTAAAAAATATGGCAGGTTTGTGAAAACAAGTTTTCAATTAAGATAAGATAAGATAAGATAGTATTTATTGGTACCACATTTTTAACATAATAGTTACAGTATACAATATACAATATTTATTAGTTTACAAGGAGAAAAGAACAAGTTAAAAACTATAACAAATAACAAAATGTAAACTTATACTACTTTTTTTATAAGTGATGTGATACCAAAAGGATGCTCATCTCAGCATACGCTATAGCAATATATTTGCTATAACACTGATTTTCAGTGAGTCCTCTATGATGATCCCATGAGACTGTCAAAAAAGGAAACTTAGTGCTTTGTTTTAGTGTTTTTATATAAAAAGTATAAGTCAGTACATAAAAGTGTGTTAATATAATAATAAAAACATTACATATATGAATAATAATAATAATATAATATTCTAATCTTACATAATTAGTAACTTGGGATGGAATTAAGGGACTCGTTTATAAAATAACTATTAAGCTTTAAAGTGCTAATTTTTATTAGAGTCAAGACCCCCCCCCCTCCCCCCCCTCTGCATGCTAAACAATAAGTTTTGCGGGTGGGAAAAAATCATGTTAGTAATAAATACAATGAAGTTAAAAGGAAAACTATCACGGCTTAGAAGGTTTTACAAGTTTTTGAGTAATAGTCGACTAACATATAAAATGTACTCAGAGAAGTTTTTATAGGCGATAAACCTGTGGTGCGAATGACTTTCCATATTATTGTGATGGGCAACTTCGGAATCCTACATTACGTGTCGCCCGACACGCAATTTACCAATTTATTTCTCAAAAGGTTTGTGGTATTTAGACGTCATCTATACTTTCGGCTGCTTAAGATGTTCTATAAATTATATATTATTTACGTACATATAGACATAGATCCTTAGATATAAATAATAAATAAATATTCACGGGACAAATTACACTTATGATCTAACCCCAAAATAAACAAATTATTTGCTTGTGTTATGGGTGTTAGTCAACGATACTAATACATAGAAATACATATATAAATACCAGAATATATATAATAAACACCGAAACCCGGAAATATAAACATTTATACTCATCACACAAATACTTGTCGCCGTCGAGGATCAAACTCGAGCCGCGTCGATTGCATAGTCAGGGTCGCTAACCACTCGACCAACGGGGCGGTAAATATAGATATAGAGGGATTCGCAGTTTTACTGCGCTAAAATTACGTATCAAGGCTTCATAGATTATAATCAAATGTATGTCAACATTATTACATTACAGATTGCATCAAAGTTAGATATAATTTTGTCATCGCTTTGAGTTGGGGCAGGATTTTTACATAATTGTTACACAAAATTAATTAATAGCTAATTAAAATTAGACTGACAGTTCATGCCTTATTTATTAATGACTAGCTGTACACGCGACTTCATCCACGTGGTAAAATTTCTAAAATAAAAATAGACTAAGTTATTCTTTATTCCATCAGCTATCTACCAGTGACAGTCCCGTCAAAATCGATTAAGCCATACAACTGAAATAAAGAGTTACAGTGGTTTAAAAAATAGATAATCCCGGGGTTTTACGCGCATAGTTTCTGTTCCCGTGGGATTTCCGGGATAAAAACTATTCTATGTCCTTTCTCGGGTCTTAAGCTATTGAACGAAATTTCATTTAAATCGATTAATTGGCTTAGGCACGAAGAAGAAAAACAGACAGATAGAGTTACTTTCGTATTATTTCGAATTTCGAATTTCGAATACAGTCCTCTTTTTTTACATGAAATCGTGATCCTGTAAAAAAATTCTGTAACCCGCCATTGGTGACGTCAATTTCACTTACAATATTGGTGACGCCGGTCTAACAGACCAGGGTTTTCAACCTAAGATTTTACCAACCATTGACTAGTTATCCTACTTTTAGTGAGTTTGGGTTTAATTTATAAACACATTTATGAAAATAAAACACAAAAATTCAGTCGATCAAAGGTTGTTTATTACTTATTAAAAAATTATACTCACGACACTAAAAAAAATTCTATTTACACATTATGTTTATAAAAAAATTGGAATTAATAAAAATGTTTAATTTATTTGATTAAAATTAGCCTTTGTTAATCTTAGGATATTGCCAACTCTTAGAAAATAAACAAAAATAAATACCCTTGTAACAAAAAAATATTAAATGTATTTTACTGTATGAAAATATTATAAATATTTTACTTACATGTGTTAAGATACTTTTAATAACTGTGTGTTAATGCACGGATGAACTATTAACACATGTTTGGTAACGCTGGTCTTCCGGACCGTGTTGGTGCCAATTCATGAGTGGTACCAACGGTGTGGGATTTAAAATGAGGCAGTTACTCGAAATCGTAACTCGAATCGACGGCGGGTGAAAAATTAATTCGAATCTTTCGAATCACCCGGTCTCTCAGACATATACGTCACCAATGGCGGGTTAAAAGCTAATTTTCTAAATCTTTAAAAGCTAATTCGGTTGAAAAATTAAACCAAAGAATAAAACAGAGGAGTTTCTCAATTCGAAGTTTTTTTTTTTTCTGTTAGACTACTCATAACTTAAGGTACACGGTAAATTTATGCATGTAGCATAACAACGCACTATTAACATCCTTGGAGCCTTTTTCATGCGAGAACCAGCTGCTTGTACGTTAAACTGTAAAAAAAATCTAGTTAATGCTAATCTAAAAAGAATATCTCGTTGGTCCCGCTTTTAAGAATAGACCATCTGCCATTCTGCCAGGCAGTTCGTAAAAGACAAACCATTGGCTATTGGTGTCTATTGTAACTACTAGATGGTAGAGTTCCGCAATGTCTCGCCTGGGTATATGGTACCACCGCTTACCTATTATATTATACCTTACCTATTCCTGCTGCAATAGCGCCAATGCTTGGCATTGCCGTATAACGGTTTGGAAGGTAAGGTAGTCAGTTTAAAAGGTAAGTAGCCGGCAAACTTATAAGTGTGCCATTTGCTAACTTTGTTTGTTTATTTGCTAACTTTTATATAAAAAATGAAAATGTCCGAGTGTTAATAGTTTTCCATTGCTTTGCAAAAACTCTCCCACAAAATTACAACGCAACGACAAAATAAGTAATAGTGGTTAATTAAAACATAATAATTAAGTAAATTTAATTGAACTATTTAACCACCCACCATGTTTCTAGCTGCAGTGGAGTTGCAACAGGTCAACTAACTTGGTGTCGAAATATTTCAGAAGGTCTACAACATGTTCTACGAAATAGAGCGCGCGTTTTTATTTTTATATTAAAAGTTATGTATTTTGTATAATATTTATTTAATTTAAAAAAAATAATATTTTTATAAAATTTAATATTTTTATAAAATTTAATATTTTTTGTATAATATAAAAGTATTATTGTTTATTGACTTGATTTAATAAATTTAAATATAGTAATGTTGATCCGGGCATTTTTTAGGGTTCCGAAGTAAATTAGGAACCCTTGTAGTTCCACTATATCCATCCGTCCGACCGCAGTCTAGTTCAGAGATCAGCACTAAAAAAAATTGGTAAAGTACGTGTCGGGCCACTCGTGATATAGGGATCCAACGTTGCTCATCAAAAAATGCGAATTAAGAGGAAACTTTTATTGTTTCATTCTATGAACATTTAAGCTACGTCAACGTCAATAACAAATATATATCCGCACCACAGGTTTGTTCCATATATATCCATATTCGTCATTGACGTTAAATAGGTTAAATTAGTGTTTCCCAAATATTGTTCTAACATGGCCCGATAACACTGCCCCTTTTTGATCCACTTAATACTTTTAAACCCAAACTATTTTTAGATTACCTATTAGATTACCCATTAGATTAATATAATATACATTTAATATTAGTAAAAACGTTTAATAAGTACTACTTACTACGGTATTGCTTATTGAGTCACTAAATTTTAGTGCCAAGTATGGAGCTGTCGCTTATTTTTATTTAAAAAAATCGAATCGAATCCAAGTTTTTGAAAAATGACGAAAGTTTTTTTCTACGGTCTGGTTTCACTTCAAATCGGCAAAATTAGGTAAAACGGGACCAACAGGGAAGCCACTGCTTCACATTTATAATTTGTGACAAAAGGCATGAAAATGTTACTGCTTGATGAGCTAATTTTGTGTATATTTAAAAGATAACCAAAAATCTATCAATCATCGTTTGATAGAAAGTAATATTTTTTAAGCAAGGCGGGAATGTTGAAAACCGGTATTTTGATGGCTCAGTGCCGGATCACGACCCGGCAAATGAAAAACTTTGGGTTAAATATTCATAGTATGAAACAATAAAGCTCTCTTTTTAGTCCTCATTATTGTGATATTTGTATATTATACTTCACAATCCTACATTGCACGTAGCTCGATGCACACTTTACCAATTTATTTGAAAAATAAATCATATGCCTTATTGCTAAGCACATCGTTAAGGCGAGTGAAGAGTTTTGGTACCTTCGCTTTACCTATTCTAGCAGTAATCGCGCCGTTGCTTGTCGTGGTAACTTTTGCATTTGACCTTCCATCCCTACCTCACTGGTAGTAACGCACCATTAGCTTCTCTGGTGTCGATAGTTTTCTCAGAACCACCAAATTTTTTTACTGTATATGACATAAAAGAATTAAAATATAGCATAAATAACATAAGTACTTTTACTTCGCCGTGTTGGTCCCGGCCTCCTTTGAAGAATAGGCCAACTGCCGTTCTGCCAGGCAGGTCGTAAAAAGCGACCGATTGGCTATCGAGTCACTACTATCGTGGCTACTAGGTGGTAGAGTTCTGCATTGTTTCGCCCGGGTCTGGTACCACCGCCTTACCTATTCCTGCCGCAATAGCGTCAGTGCTTGTCGCTGTCGTGTTCCGGTTTGCAGGGTAAAGTAGCCGGTAAACTTATGCATGTGGCATTAGACCTCGCCATAAGATAGCAACGCACCATTAACATCTTTGGTGTCTATAGGCGATGGTTGACTCTTTCCATCAGGAGACCCATCTGCTTGTTTGCTATCTTATGATATAAAAAAAATACTTTGCATGTTTGTTATTTTATCTGTAAAATGTAGCTCATCCATATCAGTCGTATACATGATACCACTTATACATATATTTAGCAAGCGTGAGGTAACAACATATATGAGCGTCGGTGTTGACATATCTACGGAACTAGAATTTCATCACCGCTGTAATGTTGCTAGTTGCAAATATTTGGACTTGAATAAGGCGTCCATAAATATTATGAGGCTTTTTGTGTTTCTTTGTCTCCCACTACCCCCTTCGTGTTAGGTAGTGACACGTGACTATAATTAATTAATTAATTACCACCACCAAGGAACCAATATGGTAAATAAATGTGATAACGTTGCGTTGCTATTCGTGTAGCGGGGAATTAATATCAGAAGAACTGAAAATTCTCAATAATTCCTCCATGAATATGTGTTTCTTTGAGATTAACAGTTAACATATGTAAAATTACGACGTCGCCTATCAAGTCCAAGTATGGCTAAGAACTATTGATATGATTTCATACATTTAAAACTTTATGATTGTTTAAGATACTCATAAATGCAAAGTGATAATAATAATATAATAATAATAATCACGGGACAAATTAGACTTACTGATCTAACCCCAAAGTAAGCAAATTATTTGCTTGTGTTATGGGTGTTAGTCAACGATACTAATACATAGAAATACATATATAAATACCAGAATATATTACATAAACACCCAAATCCAGAAATACAAACATTTATGCTCATCACACAAATGCATGACCCCATCGGGAATAGAAACCGAGCCCCATCGATTGCGTAATCTCAGGTAACTCGACCAACGGGGTGGTTAAATTATTATTTTTTATAAATCTGTATAAATTGGATATATTAACCATCTCTTTTTTAGTAGTCGTGTCAGTTTTGACCACATGATATCCCGGGTTCGATTCCCGTGTCAGACAAAACAAAAAGTGTTTTTTGAGTTTTTTAATAATAAAAACACCGCTGTCCGGGATTGGATAAATGCCTTGTTGGTGATAGGCATACCCCACCTATCACATTGTGGGATTAAATATCTTTCGCTAATCGTGGGTGAACTGGTAGTACATCAAAAAATGCGAACTAAGAGGAAAGCTTTTATTGTTTCATTCTATGAATATTTAAGCTATTCAACGTCAATAACAAATATATATCCGCACTACAGGTTTGTTCCATATATATCCATAATCGTCATTGACGTTAAATAGGTTAAATTAGTGTTTCCCAAATATTGTTCTAACATGGCCCGATAACACTGCCCCTTTTTGACACACTTAATACTTTTAAACCCAAACTATTTTTAGATTACCTATTAGATTACCCATTAGATTAATATAATATACATTTAATATTAGTAAAAACGTCCCTACCTCTTCGGGGGTACGGGCGTGAAATATTTTTGCTAACCTGTGATAAAAAGATAAAATAATGAGATGACATGCGCCTATAACCTTCGTTCGGCAATTATCGTACAACTTGCCGGCAATTTATGCAAGTAGCAAGTGCGGTTACGAATATGCTTTCATAATTAGTAAACTATTCAACCGAATCAGTTGTATTGCACACTGTTACGTTATGGCTATTTTAAATCCATTAGGGTTGTCCTTGGAGCGCACTTTCCGGTGTCATTTCAACATCGATATCGGTAATCGAGAGTTCCACTACGAAATAAAACTAAGGAGCCTATTCACTCTTTCGGGATCTTATTTTTTTACAAATATGTACGAAAATACTGTTATGCATTTATCCCTGACGATATTGGCAGATATAACCAGTGTATTTGGTGTGTTTTATGTGTGCATTTTACCGCCCCGTTGGTCGAGTTTTTAGCGACCCTGACTACGCAATCGACGGGGCTCGGGTTCGATGGGATCATTTGTGTGTTGAGCATAAATGTTTGTATATTCGGCATTGGGTGTTTTTTAAAATATATTCTAGTATTTATTATATATTTCTATGTATTAGTATCGTTGACTAACATCCATAACACAAGCAAATAATTTGCTTACTTTGGGGTTAGATCAGTAAGTGTAATTTGTCCCGTGAATATTTATTTATTTATTTATTCAGAACTAGTTGTTACTCGCGGCTTCGCTCGCGCATATTCACCTTAGAATTTATTTAACCTTTCTTTATAAGCTACTTTATTGAAAACCTCTACAAAATCGGGCGGACCGCTAGTATTGTATAAAAATAATATTTACGTATTCATTTTAGTTATTTATATACGATATTTTTAGTATCAAAATTTAAGCAAAACATGTAAGATTAAAAATGCCTATTGGTAATATACCTATCGAACAAACTAACGTAGTTACAGAAAAAACTTGTAGTACCTTATCTAAATCTACCTATGCCAATGTATATTGTAGGTATACAGGTATACCGAACTATACCACAAACCTAAATAAATTATACCTATTTATAGGATTGCTATATATGTAACACACCTATCTAACGTAACTGTATTAAAAAATCTGTAAGCCGGTTAACCCTGCAGGTCATCCCTGAAACTTCCCGCTAAATTGAGGTATTTTAAGCTCAAAGAAAAAAATATGCCTAAGCATAGAGTTTTGAGTTCAAAGAGTTCAAAAATCTAAAGTTTTTTAAAAAATTGTAGTTATTCAGTGTTCGAAAAGCTGTATATTTTTTCAAAATTGAAGTCTATATGAATTGATTTTTCGAATAACATTCAACACAATTTTTGAGCTCTAAATTGTTTTATTAGGCAAAAAATATCTAAGAAATAAAAAAAAACTTTTTCAAAAACTTTCGTCATTGATAAATTCCGAAAGAATTAACCTATTTTAATCCATTTTACTGTATTTGACGCCGTCTTTTAAGCAAAAGATTTTAAAATAAATCGGTAAATTAGCCTGAAAGTTGTTTTAAAAATACGAAGTAAGTTTCCTGTAAATAGCGTAATTTAAATATTTTAAAATTTGAATCGATTTTGATTTTGGAAACGGCATTTGACGTAGTTTTTTTAGTACTAAAATAACGTACAGGATCAAAAAATTATTGCTTGAAAATTTTCGAAGTTAAGTCGAGAAAAAGCCTTTTTTTTATTTTTATACTAATAATTACTTAATACTTGCGACTTCTTTGGATTTATAGTCAAGCCATAAGTTTTGTTCCATTCAGATATTGTTATTAAATCCTTATTTATCTGGGAAACTGCAGAGAAAAGGTCATCTATCTTGGAATGCGTATATATCTGGAGATCATCTGCGTACAGCTGAGATTATAGACTTCAATGATTTGTGACTGTATTGATGAATATTGTAAAAAGTATATACTGAAATACATAACTCATTATTGTCACTCTACTCAATTGATACAAATCTCAGGCAAATATGTCCAAGGAATAAAAAATATATAAAATTTTATCCCCTATTTCATCCCCATCGGAGTTGAATTTTGAAAAATCCTTCCTTAGTGGATGCCAACGTCATAAGAGGAATACGTTACGTTAGGAATGTGAGCTTATATAAACCTTTACCCTTTAAGAGGTTGAATTTTGGACGACACGGAAATACATAACTCATTATTTTTGTTGTACTCAATGCATACGAAATTTCATTCAAATATGTCAAGGAATAAAATGTTTAAAACTTTTTTCCCCTATTTCAACCCTTTGAGGGTTGAATATTAGTGATGCTTTCTTAATGGATACTTACGTCATAAGAAAAATACATGTGCAAAATTTCAAGTATCTAACACTAATGGCTTGGCAATGGTTTGTGCGGTTATATAAAACTTTCATCCGATATTTTACCCTCTTGGAGATCGAATTTTGAGAAACACTTAAATACGTCATTCATTATTTATTTTTTACTCAATTCATACGACATTTCATGCAAATATGTCCAGGGAATAAAAAATGTATATGTTTATTATGTATATAATATGTATGTGTATGTGTGTATTTGTATATATATATATATATATATATATATATATATATATATATATATATATATATATATATATATATATATATATATATATATATATATATCGTCGTATGTATTTATATTTTTTTATATATTTATTTAGTTAATATTAAAAATTTTCATAATATAGATTGTATTTGGAAATTATGTCTCTTAATTAAATGGCACCACTAACTAAAATATATTAATTATAAGATCTTCTCTACCTAAAGGTTGTCTGGCAGAGATCGCTCTTTAGCGATAAGACCGCCTTTGTGTACCCACTATATACATAATATTAATAAAGCAATAAAGAGTATTCATTCATTCATTCATTCAATTTCATACAAACTTTTATCCCCTATTTCACCCCCTTTTGGGTTGAATTTTGAAAAATCCTTCCTTAGTAGATGCCTACATCATAAGGAAAATACGTGTGCGAAATTTCAAATTTCTAGCCCAAATTTCTAAATTGAAAACAATACTCCAATAATATGACAGGTCAAATCAATCAAATCAAATCAAAAAATGTTTTATTCAAGTAGACCATTACAGGCACTTTTGACGAGTCGACATTTTTTTTAATTACTCGGAACGGAATTATCGGAACGCGCCCACACACTGAGAAGATCTGGCGAATAAAACTCAGCAGGCTTGTCTTTTTGTTATTTTTTTATAATAAATGCGTTACATTATTACAAGAATTATTTCATATTACAAAAATAAAAGAGATTGGTATGAGGAGTAATCAGTTTCAAGCTTGTTCGTCTGGTAAATAATCTGAGACTTTATAATACCTTTTTTTACTCAGATTTAACACATTTTTTAAATTTATTTATTGATAGAGCTCTTGTAGCATCGGGAAGTTTATTGTAAAAGCGTATACATTGTCCCATGAAAAAGTTACTTATTCTATAGAGACGAGATGTATGTATGAAATTGGTAAATTACGTGTCGGGCCACGCGCAATGTAGGGCTTCGCAGTGACACATCACAATAATGCGGACTAAGAAGAGAGCTTTTATAGTTTCATACTATGAACATTTAACTTATTCAACGTCAATGACAAATTTATCGTCATCGTTCGCGGCGTATAAAAACTTTTTTAAGTAGGTACTTACTTACTACCTGGTAGACTATTATTCAAAAAGTTGTAAAGCCTTTTAAGCTGTGACAGTTTTTTTTAATCTTTATTATAGTTACTATTACTATGATTATTTTCCCACCCGCAAAACCAATTGTTTAGCCTGCACAATATTTTACAAACGAGTCCCTTAATCGAAAACTTGTTTTCAAAAACAAATAATTTATAAAACCTATCCAACGTTACCCCATACTATGTGTTACGGGAGAAAAAAATTAACATTCCCTTTTTTTACACTTACATGTAGGAGAGCAAACTTTACATGTAGGGGAACAAAAAATTATATTTTTCATAATTTAATGTCACTGCTTTTTTGGCGTGACTAATATGTAAATTCATGCTAAATTCCAGCTTTCTAGTACTAAAAATAAAAAAAGCATCTTTATTTTAATTTGGCATATTAATCGAAAATGTAATGTACACTAATCTTAACAAAAGATTCTCGACTGTTTGAAGATGTTTATAACTTTTTGTATATACCGTGTCTAATTGTTTGTTTGTTCGCTGATTTTCATAAGCGGCTGTAACTAATAGAGTAAATGCAATCTGAAAGACGCTTAATCATTCGACATTTAGTGAATTTCAAAAGAAAATAAAATAATAAGGCTGTGGTTATCTCATTCTGAGAAGAGAGCAATTTATTTGTTTATTATCTTAATCACCTCTGTGATCTAGTGGTCCGGTATTGGTATTGTCCACATAAAATCCTGAATTCGATTCCCAAGACGAGCAAATCAAAAATGTATTTTGTCAGTTTTCTTATATAATTTTCCAATCCAATTACTTTGCCCGGAATTGGATAAGTTCCCGATTGGCAACAAGCTTGCCACCCATTACATTATGGGACTATGACTTATGGCTAATTGCACTAACTTTGTCTTAGGACAATCCTAAATACATAATACGCTGTCACCTCTTGTCTTAAATGAAAAGTATGTGGCAGCATATTATTTAGGATAATGTTAGTGCAATTGGCCATTAGTCCCACAATATGATAGGTGATATCTATGGTTAATCGTGAGTGCACTGGCTGTATTTCTGCCTACCTCTTTGAGAATACGGTCATGAAGATACATTATCCTGTAACATAAACTTTTTGCATGTCATACTAGCAGTTACCCGTGACTTCGTACGCGTGACCGGAAATCATTACTTCCTTTTGTTCACTTTGTTAAAAAAGTAGCCTATTTCACCCCTGGATTATTTACCTTGCTAAAAGTGAAAAAAAAATGTGTAAACGGTAGACCCTACGGACCATTCCTAAAACTTCCCACTAAATTAAGGTATTTTTAATTTTAAACTCAAAAGAGTAAAAATTGTAAGATAGATTTTTTGAAAAGCTGTATATTTTGGGAACAATGATGGCATTCAACTCAATTTTTGAGATCTAAAATGTTACTTTAGCTAAATAATCGATAGGTTGAAAAATTTTGATGCAATGTTAAAAAACATTTCATTATTAATTTTCTTCATTGATAAATCCCAAAAAAAATACCGGTTTTGAATAAATTAACGGTATTTGACGCAGTTTTTAAAGGAAAAAAAGCTAATAAGATTTTTAAGTCAATCGGTGAGTTAACTTGAAAGTTATTTAATAAAAATTTAAGCATTAGACGTAGTTTTTTGAGGAATAGAGCTGATTAGTTTTTGTACTTAATCGGTACATAAATCTGGAAGTTATATTAAAAAATACTGTTTCGCCAAAAGTTTTTTTAATGTTTTTTCTACATTTTTCAAAATCTCCCGGACCGAATCAGTTCAAATTTCCGTTTCGTCATCAACCGCGTTTCGATCGGTCCAAGAGTTCAAAAGTTATGAGATTAAAGTTACGTACACACATACACACACACACATACATACATACAGACATACTGACGTCATCGTGAAAATAGTCGGAAAAGGTTCCTAGGAGCTCAAAACGTGGACATCTGGTGAAAACTCTCTCTCTCGACTCTTTCCATCAGGAGACCCATCTGCTTCTTTGCTATCTTATGATTTAAAAATAATGGTGTATGTAGTATATTTTAAGATTTGCTTAGGGCTACATAATGTCATTACAATTTAGAGGCACCGCATACCTACTTTCTGTTAACCTAAAGGTTGACTGGAGGAGAATGCCACTAGGCGTTAAGTTCGCCTATTGTACAAATTATCTTAAGATGTACAATAAAGTTAAATAAATAAATAAACGCAGCATTAATATCTGTGGCGTCTTTGAACAATAGTAATCTCTTTCGATCAGGCAAGCTATCTGCTATAAAATAAAGAAGTCAGTCAAGTATTCAGCACTTTTCATTGTCAGCACTTGGTAAACTACATGTTAATGAACTATTTCACCACTTAATGCACTTGTACTATTTTACAATACCGCATTCTCCTACACCATGATAACGCTTCTTCACATACGGCCAACAAAACAAAGTCATTTTTAGATTTCGAAAATGTACATTATATCACTCATTCTGCGCATAGCCCCGACCTAGCACCTTGTGATTTCTGTATTTTCCCCGAAATCAAAGATTAATCTAATAAGTATAATTATTGTGAAACAGTAAAACCTTATTAAGAGATAAAATATTGCATTAAAATTCAATGCTTTTTTCTCACGATTCAGTTTGGAGGGTATGAAAGTCAAAAACTTAAACGTATGCCATTAAGTCCCTTTCACACGATAGGATCTTCACTATTTATCGGTAACATTAATACGTAGGTCACACTATAAGTTTTGCGTAAAGCCTTTTAAGCTGTGACAGTTTTTTTTAATCTTTATTATAGTTACTATTACTATGATTATTTTCCCACCCGCAAAACCAATTGTTTAGCCTGCACAATATTTTACAAACGAGTCCCTTAATCGAAAACTTGTTTTCAAAAACAAATAATTTATAAAACCTATCCAACGTTACCCCATACTATGTGTTACGGGAGAAAAAAATTAACATTCCCTTTTTTTACACTTACATGTAGGAGAGCAAACTTTACATGTAGGGGAACAAAAAATTATATTTTTCATAATTTAATGTCACTGCTTTTTTGGCGTGACTAATATGTAAATTCATGCTAAATTCCAGCTTTCTAGTACTAAAAATAAAAAAAGCATCTTTATTTTAATTTGGCATATTAATCGAAAATGTAATGTACACTAATCTTAACAAAAGATTCTCGACTGTTTGAAGATGTTTATAACTTTTTGTATATACCGTGTCTAATTGTTTGTTTGTTCGCTGATTTTCATAAGCGGCTGTAACTAATAGAGTAAATGCAATCTGAAAGACGCTTAATCATTCGACATTTAGTGAATTTCAAAAGAAAATAAAATAATAAGGCTGTGGTTATCTCATTCTGAGAAGAGAGCAATTTATTTGTTTATTATCTTAATCACCTCTGTGATCTAGTGGTCCGGTATTGGTATTGTCCACATAAAATCCTGAATTCGATTCCCAAGACGAGCAAATCAAAAATGTATTTTGTCAGTTTTCTTATATAATTTTCCAATCCAATTACTTTGCCCGGAATTGGATAAGTTCCCGATTGGCAACAAGCTTGCCACCCATTACATTATGGGACTATGACTTATGGCTAATTGCACTAACTTTGTCTTAGGACAATCCTAAATACATAATACGCTGTCACCTCTTGTCTTAAATGAAAAGTATGTGGCAGCATATTATTTAGGATAATGTTAGTGCAATTGGCCATTAGTCCCACAATATGATAGGTGATATCTATGGTTAATCGTGAGTGCACTGGCTGTATTTCTGCCTACCTCTTTGAGAATACGGTCATGAAGATACATTATCCTGTAACATAAACTTTTTGCATGTCATACTAGCAGTTACCCGTGACTTCGTACGCGTGACCGGAAATCATTACTTCCTTTTGTTCACTTTGTTAAAAAAGTAGCCTATTTCACCCCTGGATTATTTACCTTGCTAAAAGTGAAAAAAAAATGTGTAAACGGTAGACCCTACGGACCATTCCTAAAACTTCCCACTAAATTAAGGTATTTTTAATTTTAAACTCAAAAGAGTAAAAATTGTAAGATAGATTTTTTGAAAAGCTGTATATTTTGGGAACAATGATGGCATTCAACTCAATTTTTGAGATCTAAAATGTTACTTTAGCTAAATAATCGATAGGTTGAAAAATTTTGATGCAATGTTAAAAAACATTTCATTATTAATTTTCTTCATTGATAAATCCCAAAAAAAATACCGGTTTTGAATAAATTAACGGTATTTGACGCAGTTTTTAAAGGAAAAAAAGCTAATAAGATTTTTAAGTCAATCGGTGAGTTAACTTGAAAGTTATTTAATAAAAATTTAAGCATTAGACGTAGTTTTTTGAGGAATAGAGCTGATTAGTTTTTGTACTTAATCGGTACATAAATCTGGAAGTTATATTAAAAAATACTGTTTCGCCAAAAGTTTTTTTAATGTTTTTTCTACATTTTTCAAAATCTCCCGGACCGAATCAGTTCAAATTTCCGTTTCGTCATCAACCGCGTTTCGATCGGTCCAAGAGTTCAAAAGTTATGAGATTAAAGTTACGTACACACATACACACACACACATACATACATACAGACATACTGACGTCATCGTGAAAATAGTCGGAAAAGGTTCCTAGGAGCTCAAAACGTGGACATCTGGTGAAAACTCTCTCTCTCGACTCTTTCCATCAGGAGACCCATCTGCTTCTTTGCTATCTTATGATTTAAAAATAATGGTGTATGTAGTATATTTTAAGATTTGCTTAGGGCTACATAATGTCATTACAATTTAGAGGCACCGCATACCTACTTTCTGTTAACCTAAAGGTTGACTGGAGGAGAATGCCACTAGGCGTTAAGTTCGCCTATTGTACAAATTATCTTAAGATGTACAATAAAGTTAAATAAATAAATAAACGCAGCATTAATATCTGTGGCGTCTTTGAACAATAGTAATCTCTTTCGATCAGGCAAGCTATCTGCTATAAAATAAAGAAGTCAGTCAAGTATTCAGCACTTTTCATTGTCAGCACTTGGTAAACTACATGTTAATGAACTATTTCACCACTTAATGCACTTGTACTATTTTACAATACCGCATTCTCCTACACCATGATAACGCTTCTTCACATACGGCCAACAAAACAAAGTCATTTTTAGATTTCGAAAATGTACATTATATCACTCATTCTGCGCATAGCCCCGACCTAGCACCTTGTGATTTCTGTATTTTCCCCGAAATCAAAGATTAATCTAATAAGTATAATTATTGTGAAACAGTAAAACCTTATTAAGAGATAAAATATTGCATTAAAATTCAATGCTTTTTTCTCACGATTCAGTTTGGAGGGTATGAAAGTCAAAAACTTAAACGTATGCCATTAAGTCCCTTTCACACGATAGGATCTTCACTATTTATCGGTAACATTAATACGTAGGTCACACTATAAGTTTTGCGTAACTTAAAAAAACAACATGTCATAACCAAAATAATATGTTTATTGCTTTTCAAAATAATCTCCTTTACATTTTAAACATTTTTTCATGCGATCGAACCATTTTTTTTAAAACAGGAGGACCACAGATCTGAAGGCATGTGTTCTACGTGCTGATTGAACGCTATCACTGCCTCTTCGGATTAGTAAAAGTAAAACGTCTCATCAAATCTTTGATTTCGGGGAAAATACAGAAATCACAAGGTGCTAGGTCGGGGCTATGCGCAGAATGAGTGATATAATGTACATTTTCGAAATCTAAAAATGACTTTGTTTTGTTGGCCGTATGTGAAGAAGCGTTATCATGGTGTAGGAGAATGCGGCTTTTGGGTCGTCTTTCGCGAAATTTTTCCAACACCCTGGGTAAACAAATGGTAGAATACCACTCGGCATTAACACTCTTGATCTTCAAGTGGAATTGTACAGATGGGACCCGCAGCTGAGAAAAAAACGCGATCATTTTTTTACCAACGTTTCTTGTCTGTCTCACCTTTGTTGGCCTGTTATCATTTTCAAACACCAATTCACAAGATTGCTGTTTTTTTCGGGTTCAAAACAATAAATCCATCCATCCAGACAATGTCATAAACAGTATTAGAATGTCCGTGGTCGTACTTCAGTAGCATCTGTGAGCACCATTCCACGAGAGCCCGCTTCTACTCCGCTTCCGAACTATCAATTCTTCGTGTAAAATTTTCTGAATTTAGCTCATACCAATCTCCAATAGTCCACGAATTGTCTCTTAGGTAATCCGGGGGTTTTCTTCAATTAACCGCTTAACAATAGCCACATTATTTTAGTTGATGGCAGTTGAAGGCCGCCCTTCACGAAATTCGTCATGTAAAGAAACTCGACCTCTCTCAAATTCAGCAAACCATCGCCTCACGGTGCTCAAACAAGGTGCTTCTCTCCCAAAAGCATTTTAAAGACGAGCGGCACAGTCTTGCGGAGAAAGAGAACATTTAAAATCATAAAAAATCATCGCTCTAAAATCTTTTCAACTTAATTCCATTTTCGTTGCGTACGTAGAACTTTGATGTGTGATAAAAAAACAATTGACAAATCATTTCCCGCCAATTGTTGTTTTTATTACTAAGAAGGTTGCAACGTTTTAAAAATATAACATTCGAAATTCAAATAGTTCCGATTAGCTAGAAGTGCAAAACTTTTAGTTTGCTCCATGAAGCTTTTTATCTAGAGAGCTAGAAAATTATAGGAAATAAAATATATTTAAAAAATACGCTAAAGTCTTTCGTGTGTTTATTTATTTTTCTACCAGGAGAGATTTCAATCTTATGACGTAGAAAAAAATCGATATTAAATTTTCAGGGCCACTCTCGCCTTTTACAAAATTCTTCAAGAGGACGACAAGCAAAACGAAGAAAATTATGTTTATCATACATATATAACAACAAAAAAAGTATGTTCACCCCCATATCCCCGAAGAAGTAGGCAGAGGTATAACCAGTGCACTCACGATTAACCGAAGATACTTAGATCCACAATGTGATAGGTGGCCAGTCTATCGGCAACCGGACACTTATCCAATCCCGGGCAACGTTGTTATTATAAAAAAAACTGAAAAAATACATTTTTGAAATTCCCGACCTGGTAATCAAACCTGAGACCTCATGTGCTCAACACCGACACTAGACCACTAGACCATAGAGGCGATAAATAATAACAGTTACAAAATAAATCATTTGTAATAGATTGTGTGCAAAAAACTGTAACAATATGAACGTTACAATGCATTGCTTCATTTATTGCATTTATCGACTGCGAAATGTATACTGTGACCGATGTATACACCACTGCAATATTGCGGCCGTGTGTTACATTTTTATTAAATAATATTGCAAATAATGTTATATTGTAATATAAAAGATAAATAATACTATATAATATTGTAAAAAAGAAACGATAAATCATGTTACAATATATCGACGGGTTCTACATAAGTTGTAGTAATTTAAAAAAATGCGATTTTTGTCTTATTTATGAAAATGATTCCACTTTTATAGATTTTTTAACAATACGAAGAATAAAAATGAAATTTCTATTTGAAAAATCTAACTTCTAATAGAAAATTCATGACTGGGCGAAAAAAATTGGTATAACAGTCAATACTAATAAATGTCAGGTCATCATTGTTGGTAGCTCGCGTCGGGTTCAAAGCCTAGATTGGAGCCACATTTCACACATTTCAACAGTAGTTTTTGATAACATCACTATCCCCTTTCTTCCTTGCATCAAAGATCTAGGACTCATAATAGACCAAAATATATCCTGGTCACCCCATACTACTGAGGTTTGTCGTAACATTAATATGGCTCTACGAACCATTTATCGTTACAAAAACTTTTTGCCACTTTAATCAAAACTCCTACTTGTGTAGTCCCTAGTTCTACCAATACTAGATCATGGCGATGTGCATTTCATAGATTAAAGTCAAAAT
Source organism: Apodemia mormo (assembly GCA_036924255.1). Classification (NCBI taxonomy): domain Eukaryota; kingdom Metazoa; phylum Arthropoda; class Insecta; order Lepidoptera; family Riodinidae; genus Apodemia; species Apodemia mormo. The sequence continues at coordinate 6,978,681 of JAUPFN010000026.1, forward strand.
AAAAAATATATATTACTAATCTGGGTTGAAAAATAAAGAAATGGTGTTTTTATTTTGGCGATTTCATAATTTTAAAATGTCAATTATTTCTGTGTATAATCATTTTATTCCAATTTTATAATAGAAGTCCATTATTCTGCCAGGACTGGGTGAATTGATGGATTTCTATTGTTTGTATCAGGTTAAGTGAGTTCCTGATTTTATATACATTCCTTGTGTCTCATCTAATATCTTTAATAAATAAATAAATATAAATATTCAAGGGACAAATTACACTAACTGATCTAACCCCAAAGTAAGCAAATTATTTGCTTGTGTTATGGGTGTTAGTCAACGATACTAATACATAGAAATACATATATAAATACAAGAATATATTTAATATACATACACCCAAACCCGGAAATACAAACATTTATGTTCATCACACAAATGCTTGTCCCCGTCGGGGATCGAACCCGAGCCCCGTCGATCGCGTAGTCAGGATCGCTAACCACTCGACCAACGGGGCGGTCAAATCTTTAAACGAGTAATTCTTGTATAAATGTGTGTATTTAATCTGAACCTCGAAATCGACTCAAACGATATTCATAAAACTTTGTATCCTCGGCGCACATGTTTCGCGGGCGATAAATCGATCTAACTAGGTTTCATTTCTAGAAACGTCGTTTTTACCCAAAAAAAAATATCCAGGTACTTTGTATTATTTGCAGTTGACTGGCAGAAAATTTTCTTAGGTGAAGAGCAATGTGCGCAAAATTTGAATAAATAAAAAAAGATAGATTTGCTTTCATTCCCCCCAAATTCATGATTCTCTTCATGAAAACACACTGGCTGTTTAACAATATCAATTATTACAATACTAATGTGAATGCGTCCATTAAATGCATTAGCAAATTCGTATTTCGTCACAAGGTTATGTTGCGACAAGATGTTTGTACATCGGCCATATTGTGGACATCAACTTACATGAAATATTTCCACCAGAACCGGTCCCATTAAATCTCAGCAACTTTACACTGAAATAGTTAAATATTTCCATTAATAAACTGCCCCGTTTGGTCCAGTGATTAGCAAGCGTTACAACGCAATCAGTGGGGCTCAGGTTCGATCCCTGTAGAAATACGTAGTTGTTCATACACACACACGCACATCTAACTCGGGAAATAGAGACATGCTAAACACAAATGTCTGTATTTCTAGATTTAGATGTTTATTAAAAAAAGCATCTTCACGCGCGTATCCCCGAAGAGGTATGCAGATGTACAACAAGTGCACACACGATTAGCCGAAGATAGTCCCATAGTGTGATAGGTGGCCAGCCTATCGCCAACCGCGCACTATTTCATATCCTGGGCATCGTTGTTTTTGTCAGAAAACTGAAAAAACACATTTTTTTGAATGGCCCGATCCGGGAATCCAACTCGCGACCTCATGTATTAAACTCCGATATCGACCACTAGACCACAGAGAAGTTTATTAATATATTTTTATTTCAGTATTAATAAATGTATTTTTATGTATTATCATTACTAATAGCCATACCATAAGTAAATAACTTGATTACTTTGGGGCTAGATAACTTCATGTATTTGTCCACTGATATTTATTTAATCGCCTCTGTATATATAATAGTGATCCGAAGTCGGTGTTGACCACATGATATCCCGGGTTCAATTCCTGGGTCGGACAAATAAAAAATGTATTTTTTTTCTGTTTTCTGATAAAAACAACGTTGCCCGGGATTAAATAAGTGACCGGTTGGTAATAAGCTTGCCACTTATCACACTATGAGTTTAAATATCTTCGGCTAATCGTGGATGCACTGGTTATACTTCTGCCTACCTCTTCAGGGATACGAGCGTGAAGATATTTATTTATATCCGTCAAACAATCGGCTATGCAGTATATAGGTGATAGTTACCTCTAGCATCAGGACAATCATCTGCTTGTTCGATTTCCTATGAAATAAAGTAAAATAAACAGTATAATATTATTCGATAACATAATCTATATATATAAAAATCAATTGCTGTTCGTTAGTCTCACTAAAACTCGAGAACGGCTGAACTGATTTGGCTAATTTTGGTTTTAAATTAATTGTTGAAGTCCAGGAAAGGATTAAAAGGTGAGAAAATATAGAAAAAAATAAGATAAGTTAAAAAGGCAGAACAACGTTTGCCGGGTCAGCTAGTTTAAAATATAATTTACTAAAATTAAAAATATGATACAAAAGTCAAATAAACAGCCCAACGTGACTGAATAAATTTATTTTAAGGATAACGTGAGCGCTGTAAGAGACACTCAGATGAATTAACTTTCTTAAAATACCGTCCATAGCAGTATTATTCCAATTGAAATATTTCCCCCGTGTTGGTTCAAACTTTTTTGAATTTGCCGTTCTGCCAGGCAGATCGTAAAAGGCGAACGATTGGCTATACGAATCTCTACCATCTTTGCTACTAGGTGGTAGAGTTCTGCATTGTCTCGCTCGGGTCTGCCTTACCTATTCCTGCCGCAATAGAGTCAGTGCTTGACACTGTCGCGTTCCGTTTTGGAGGATAAGTTAGCCGGTAAACTTATGCACGTGACGTTAGACCTTGCCCAAGATAGCAACGCACCATAAACATCTTTGGTGTCTATAGGCGATGGTTGACTCTTTCCATCAGGAGACCCAATCGCTTGTTTTCTATCTTATGATATAAAAATATCATTAGTAAAATTTCTAAGCAAATTTGAGTATTGTTTAAATTACTCATTTATATTATTTATTATAATATATATTTTTTAATTATTAATTTATATTCGGTTATAATAATTTTTATAATCTCGATCGTCGGCACTTGGTGAAATACTTGTACTGTTTCACAATTCATTGAATTGTAAAGCAAGTTCAAGTGTTAAATTTAAAATAATTATTATCTAATATTATTTTAAATTCGTTTAAAATCATATTAACAACCAAATAGAAATTTTATTACCGAATCTTTATAGTACCATAAAAATTCTTTAAATAATATGTACCTAAAATAATGTCATTCCAATCGTTATATATTTTATGTTTAACAGCATATTTTAAAAGTTTTGGGTATATTTGGAGTTAATTGTTTCAGGTTGCGTTATCTTATACTGTTATAAAACTTTCAGTTACATTTTTCCAATTACACAATAATATATTACAAAAAAATTTATTAAATGACAAAAAGTCTTCCATTAAAACCTTTAGAAAATTATGCTTTCATCCAATTGAAAGTAACTGGGTAATTTTGCAATAGACTTTTTAAAATTATATCATCTAATACAATTTAATACTATATTTACAATCAAATATCAACAAGTAAATAAAGGTAATATTACTGAAGTATTTATTAAACGATAAAAGGTCATTGAATAAAATATAAAATAAAATATTTCTTAATTTTTTATGAATGCTCCTACAGCTATTTCACTTTTACGCATAGTGTAGTTTTTGAACCCGTTATGCATATAGCAACGCACCATTAACATATTTGATATCGATAGGCGATGGTTGACTCTTTCCATTAGAAAATTATCTACTTGACTTTATCAATTATATAGAGGATAAAAAATTTGTATGAAGAACTATATCGGTTAAGTGTTACGGCCTGGCCACGAGAAAATCGCGTCCGAGATTTTTCGCGCTGCGCGAACGGCGAAGCGTCTGGCGTCTAAAACAAATGTATGGGGAAGTACTAAGCATGCCACGCGGCGCGGCGACCGGCGGGGCGACAAACGAATTTTGCCGAACGAATCGCGCATGCGGCGGGGGACGCGGCAAGCAAGTGACACAAATGTATGAATCAGCACAGCGCATGGCGGTAGCCTCAGCGAATAGTCTAGAAACTAGAATGCTTTAATTGTAGTTGTCGAGAAAATACACTATGAACATTTTCACTTTAATTTTCAAATACTTACTAGGTCAATAATTTGTAAGTCTAATCACCACATCATAAGTATAAACAAAGTCCAGAGATACAGTTTTTCTTTCTTCCCACAATGTTGAATATTCATAAAAATAGAAATAGTGTCGCCAAAAAATCGATAGTTTTAATCTAGAAATGTCATTACGTCGATAGTATCGATAGTATTGAACACGCAGCTAAATAAACTATCGATTGTGTCGATAGTATCAATTTTATCTAAAAAAAAACAAAGTATCGATTTTAACAATAGTATTATTAGACAATATTGCATTGACTATCGATACATTCGATAATATCGATAGTTTGTACAATCGATAGCATCGGTCAGTATCAGATTATTCTATTCAACTTTATAGTTGACTATCGATAGTTTTGATAGAATCGGTACTATTGATAGTAATTGCAATTAAAGCAATATTAAATAGCAATACTATCAATAGTATCGATACTCTTGATAGTTTTTTTTTTATGTCATAAGATAGCAAACAAACAGATGGGTCTCCTGATGGAAAGAGTCAACCATCGCCTATAGACACCAAAGATGTTAATGGTGCGTTGCTATCTTGTGGCGAGGTATAATGCCACATGCATAAGTTTACCGGCTACCTTACCCTCCAAACCGGAACACGACAGCGACAAGCACTGACGCTATTGCGGCAGGAATAACTCTTATAACTCTTGATAGTATATTTTTTAATCATGAATATTATCGATTGATTGATTGTATTGCTGTTTATTAATACTATTGTATTTACTGAGGTAATGAAACCCTATCGATAATGGACTATCAAGCGGCAACACTATAAATCAAAGGTTTTGAGTTTCGACACTCATTCCAAAAGTTTAACTTGATATAGTGTGTATCTCTCATATTTATTGTGAAATTCAACGTCTATACTATACCCCAATTCTTATTTAAATCATGTACTAATTGTACTACACATTCTTTTCCAAATAGTAACTGTTGAAGTACAAAACTACTGTCCTCCAAGCAATATCGAGATGAAGGTGAAAAAGTCATCTTGCTCTCGGGCCATACGGTCGTGGCAATGAACACAAGCGCCGCGCCCGCCGCGCTGCCGCCGGTTTTCGTGGCCGGGCGGTTAATCTACTCGCAAGCGAAGACACGTGCAGCAGCTAGTATTCTATCGATTCAGGTATGATTCAGACCGACGGCTCGGACGGCAGTGCGTTATAGGAAATTGGAATGTTTAAAATCGGCTGGACGGCTCCCGCCGGCTCCCAACTGCTCCATACGGATTCTGTGACAGACAGCCGGCTTCTTGGCGTGAATCCTTTATTATCTTACTTATAGCTAAATCTATACAAATAAATAAAATTGGAGTGTCTGTTTGTAATATTAAAATAACCGCTTTTTACTAAATGCATATCGATGTATACACGGTACATATACCAAAATAACATTTTTTACAATTTTTGTCTGTCTGTTTTTCTGTTTGTTCTGGCTAATCTCTGGAACGGCTGGATTTTGACGGGACTTTCACTGGCAGATAGCTGATGTGATAGAGAGTAACTTAGGCTACTTTTTTTCAATTTTATTCCACACGGACGAAGTCGTGAGCTCAGCTAGTCTTTAATCATAACGATATCACAAGAGATTTACTTGAACGCATTTAATTCGGAATTAGCTCGGTACAGTCTTAAGGTTAGTGATCAAGTGCCTCTAGTCTAGGGTTGCTATTCGTCCCGATACCTCGGGATATGTCAGCTTTATTAACAATGATGTTATGACGTCCAGACAACCTACAAAATGTCCCGATAAAGATATTCGAGCGCAGAGCTACAAGTTTTTTAAAAATTGATAAAGCGTCATCTAGTGAGCGTCAAGCGCAGAGCTACAACTTTTAAAAAACACCGTGGAAGCTATTCTTCAATGTAAAAAATTTTCACACGAGTTATGAAGAATTTTATAAATTCGTAAAAAGTAACTGACGATTACTGTCCCAGGTAAAATCATCCAATTAATATCAAAAGGAATTATGTTAATTAATTGTTATGTTATCCTCGACATATTTTAATAAATGAATATAAATAATCCCAAATGGTTTTCTTTTAAATATTCCTTTTTTAATTTGAGATGCGATGGCTTTGCTATTGCCCTTAATTATATGAAACTCCCGCGTACCGACGAACACAATAAATACAAAAAAGGACCCCATATTGTAAATGTCCCGGTAGGGGATTTATGGCAACCATACTCTACTACCTACTCCCAAAAAACTACAAAGCTACTTGCAAATCCGAGGTAAGTTGACCCAGAGTTCAACCACAAAATAAAAAAATAGTTCAACTGTTCGTATTAAGATCAAATAAATCGGGCACGGTGAATAGTTGAAATATTTCTTAAACCAACTGTACATTTTGATTGACCACATAATTGTAGCACTCATAATATATAAAATTACCCAAAAAATCCGAACAAAAAGTCAACGTGATTGAATAACATTATTTCTCAAGAAATGTATGTTTGAAACAGTCAGACGGATTAACCTTGATAGATTTACCCCCTCTGACGTAAAATCTCACGTGAAGCGGCAGGTGGGCACGTGGCATTATGTAATTATATCCTTAATAACGTTTTCATAACAGATATAATTATAGTTTTTATATAAAATATATTTACATAAGTATTAATTTTTATATTACGTTGAGGTTTTTGTCTTAAACATTATGTAATTTAGATATATCTGGATCTAATTCGCAGTGTATGGCCATTTTCTGATCCGGTAGTAATTTTAAAAATAGTGACGCATCAAAAGACATTGATAGTCCACAGAATAGTACTCTTTTTGTTAAAACTATATTAATACTAATTTTATTATTATTTTTAAGGTTTAGATGTTTGGATGGATATTTGAATAGACGTTTGTTACTCAATACCGCCAAAACTACTAAATGGATTTGAATTAAATTTAGCACACATGTAGGTGATGACTGGGAATAACACATAGGCTACTTTTTATCCCGAAAAAATGAGGTGTTCCCGCAAGATTCACTAAAAACTTTTATAATGCAGCGGGCTTCAAGGTGTAGCTAGTTATGTGCTAGTTATGTCGATGCATTGTCATCACGCCACATGGATAGCAACGCACTGTTATTTGTTAATTCTGTCTTTAGGAGATAGTTTCTCTTTCCATCAGAAGACACATCTGCTTGCATGCTATCTTATAATATATAAAAAAATATCGTTATAAGCCGAATATGTGCGTTTTTATTTATTGGTAGATACTTTATTGCGTTTATAATATAAATTAAAAGTGATTTGAAAAATGATTGTCCGACAAAACTACTCATCTATGATCATGTCTACCACCGCAAACATTCCGTACTTAAGTATTATTGTTTGTGTCCAGAATCTGTACATACTAATTGCAGAAATAGTAAACGCAGAAATTCTTAGAAAATTTGGTAGAGTTGTCAAAACGAAGCCACTCACAAAGTTTCAAATATGTATTGATCATATAACAAAAAGAGTGTTGTCCCGCGGACTAAATTTTTTTATTAAAATCTAACATTTTATGATTTATGTTTTATTGTGACAAATATGATAATATACATGTGTGTATATTATTATATTTGTCACAATAATATATACACACAATTACGTATACCTACTGTTTTTTTACGGCTGCAGTCTGTTGTTAAACTGAGGAGAGATTTTATTGTTTAGTCTAAAGTCGAATTTTGGGCCACATCCGATCGCTAGTACCTAGAAATACGTATATAAATACTGAAAATTTATTACGTAAACGCCTAAACCCAGAAACATATTTATCATCATACACATAATGTTTATTTTTTTATATCATAAGATAGAAAACAAGCAGATGGGTCTCCTGATGGACAGAGTCAACCATCGCCTATAGACAACAAAGATGTTAATGGTGCGTTGCTATCTTATGGCGAGGTCTGATGGCACATGCATAAGTTTACCGGCTGCCTAACCTTCCAAACCGGAACACGACAGTAACAAGCACTGACGCTACAGCGGCAGGAATAGGTAAGGCGGTGATGCCATATCCGAGCGAGGCAATGCAGAACTCTACCACCTAATAGCTACGATGGTAGTGGCTAGCATAGCCAATCGGTCGCCTTTTACGACCTACCTGGCAGAACTGCAGTTGGCCTATTCTTCAAAGCAGCCCGGATCAAAACGGGAGAAATTGCTGTTAAGGATTGAACTCGATCCCAATCGATTACGTAAGGATAATAAAATTCAATCATTTGTATTTTAATTGTGCAAAAGTGAAGTAAATAAATTATATCGTATTAATTTTGTTTTAATTACGTGTTAATTAATCGATTATAGATAGTTCAATATCAATTAGCTGAGTATAATTGTACCTAATATCTTAACTCACGTGAAGCGGCGTTCACGTGCTGAATTGCGTAGTGGATGGGTCACGTTTAAACCTACTAAGCGGCGTTAATTCCACCCTATTGTCTCATACATAATATAAAATTTTGATGCAATAGCTTTGTAAGTAAAATTGATTTTTGGTTATATAATGCAGTCTTTGACCGCTTTGTTAGTTGAGTGATTATCGACAATACGCAATCATTCGGGCGCTGTTCGATTCCCGAAAGGGACAGATATTTATGGATGAGTAAAGATAGATGTTTGTATTTCTAAGTTCAGGTGCTGATACGGGATTTGGTTCAGGGCAAGTTATGGTTCAGGAGCTGGCGACGAATTTTGGCAAGGAAGGAAGGGAAAATATATAATTTCGTCAAATGGCGATACCGGCCCTGCGAGTCTGGTAGAGCGTTTACGGTTATTTCACTACTGCGCAGTACACATTTGCAAAAAAAAAAACAAAAAAGGTATTTTAGCAACTTGATTTTTATTTCATCTTTTAATTAGGTTTTTTAAGAATTCGAAAAAAAATATTCCAGACATTTTTGTCGATTTTGAAGTACTTCCAGACACCTTCAAATACATTTAACGAAAGTTATCAACAAATTTATTTTATATTTATTTATTTATTTAACATTTTATTGTAAACATTTTATTGTACTTTGTTGTGGAACCAATTAAAGGCAGGGGTGTTTCCAAACGGATACGACTTGGGGGCCTTCAAGAAAAGAGCTTACTCATTCTTAAAAGGCCGGCTACGCAACTACAAGACCTCTGGTATTGCGGATGTCCATGGGCGGCGGTGATCACTTACCATCAGGTGCACCTCCTGCTCGTTTGCCCCCTCTTCTATAAAAAAAAACGCAACAAAATATACAATAAACAAATATCCTCCGTGTTGGTCCGGGCTCCTTTGAAGAATAGACCAATTTTTCAATTTAGTTCCATAATAATTTGGTGAAGACCGTTATATACTGGGATACAAAAGTTTAGAATTCATTTATTGTATTTGTTTAAATTTTCCTTAGGAATTTTACTGGTTTTAATGATTGTTGTTTCCATTATTTAAGTAAGGTTAAGTTAACACATGTAGGTATTATGTTTACCATAAGACTCTTAGTAAAGCGGAAATATTTTAATGTTTATAATGTTTAAGGAAATATGTGTGTACATTAATATTGTTATATGGCCTCTATAGTCTGATGATCTGATGACGGTATTGACCACATGAAGTCCGGGGTTCGATTCCCGGGTCGGCCAATTCAAAAAGTATCAGTTTTCTTGTAAAGATTTTGCCCGGGAACGGATAAGTGCTCGGTTGGCGATAGGCTTGCCGCCTATCACATTGTGGAACTAAATAACTTCGGCTATCCGAAAAGTTTGTCGGAACACTCTCCATGACAATTGTGGTAGAAAATTCTAAGTGAACCTACATTTCTGCGTGAAGCCAAGGAATCATACTGATTGAAAACAGCCTGGTCGTCAACGATTTGAACCGCTCTATGCTGAATGCGATCAAAACAAAGAAGCTGACAGTGCGGAACTCCTGCCCAAAGATAAGAACAGTTCACCATGTGGGGACGAATATACGCTTTGTAAAGTTGCAAGCGATGAGCCGACAAGAAGTATTGTCTCTACTGAGCACATCCAGCTTTTTGAGGCCAATTTGCCTTTCCTACTAAATGATCATAGAACTGAACGTTGTTGTCGCTGTCGCTGAACAATATGTCAACACCAAGAATTTCAATATTGGCTGAGGCTGTCAGGAGAGTATTCTCAAAACGAGGTTATACGACAAAGGGCGACTTTTTAGAAGTGAACGCACATAGCTGTGACTTCCTGGGGTTAAATTGAACTAAATTGAGTCGACCCTATTCCAATATTTTGTAGAGTTCAGTCTCGATTTCAGACACTAGCTTGTCCCGGTTCCATTGACATGTTCCCGAAAAATAACGCTATAACCGGAGTACAAAGCAGCACCAGTACTGTCATTTGCATAACAATGAATGTTACTAATTCGCAACATGTCGTTGATATGCAGAATAAACAGTGTAGGCGATAGCACGCAGCCTTGCGGAACACCAGGATTGATAAATTTAAGGTCGAAGCGCGCACCGTCGACTACGACCTTGATGCTCCGATCAGTCAAAAAACTGGTGATCCAATTGCATAATTTCTCGGGAAGCCCATAAGAAGGAAGCTTCGACAGAAGCGCTCTGTGCTACACCCTATCGAAGGCCTTCGCTATGTCTAAACTAACAGGCAATGCTTCCCCCTTGGACGCAACTGCCTGAGCCCAGCGATGTATTAGGTGTACTAGGAGATCACCAGCTGCCCGACCGCGACGGAAACCGTACTGGCGGTCACTAATCAGCTGAATCTCCTCTAAATAGTTCAAAGCTGACGGTTAATTATCTTCTCCATGATTTTGGAGAACAAGAAGCTAATGGATATTGGCCGATAGTTTGAAGAATTTGAGTGATCACCTTTTTTAGGTACAGTAATCATCTTGGGTTAATCGTGGATGTGCTTATTGAAACCTCTGCCTACCCCTTCAGAGATGCAAACGTGAAGATATGTATTAATTATTATTATTATTAACAGGAAAGATCTAATTTTTTGTATGTAATGATCAAAGATAAAGTCATAAACAACGAAACCAATTTTTCTCACCTATGAAAATCTACCACTCCAGAGTAACATAATCTACTTTTGACCTTGACTTGACTTAGCGAAAGGAAGTAAAGTTTTTGGATCACGAAAACGAAGTGGTGGAAAAAGTTTGTACTATCATAAAGTTGTAAAGTTTGTGAATTTGTTGAAATGAAGTCAGAGAAAAGTATGGTCATAAACGAAACTGTCCTACAGACAAATATGCCAGTAGCAGCTCGGGGTAGAGAGTTGAATGAAATGAGTGAGGCAACCGCGCAAGAAGTTGTAGGGACAATAAATGGAAAGAAGACAACCAACCATGGTGGTCCGCCAAGCTCGATTGGCTGAGAAGGGTTAACGGTCGGGACCGCAGATTATGGCAAAGGAACATCTGCGCGGGGGGACAAGCTGAGCGGGCAGCCCATGAGGCGTATTGCGCATCTAGGGCTAAATACCGCCAGGCCATGAAAGACGTGAAGGCCAAGTATATGCTTATGTTAGCAGAAAGTGGTAATCAAGATCCGGGAGGCCTTGCCTATAAATCTGCATCTGGAATCGTTCACCCTCCAAAAAATGTAATCAGTGGTGGTAAACTATTATAAGGTCACACCGAGGACATTCAGTCCACAATGAATGAGTTCCTGAGAGTACTATGCCCCGACGATGATCCGGTTAGTGACTCGCAATATCACAGGACTGTAAGAGTTGCAGCCGCTTGTGTTCCCTCCGGAAGTGATAGCTGTCCTCTAGATAAGATGGCGATCGATCAAATTATCAACAATTTACCCAATAAGGCGCCAGGCCTTGATGGGTTGTCGGCGCAAATTAATAAAGAAGATTGGAAAATGGCCGGGACCGAGGTAATGGGGGTAATAGAGTCCTGTTTTACAGAAAGGGTATTTCCGGATGTGTGGAAAAAAGGGGAAACTGGTGGTCCTTCCGAAAGGGAACGACAAACCCTTGACCGACCCTAAGGCTTACCGGCCCGATACACTACTGCCAGTACTAGGGAAAGTTTTGGAAAAGGCAATTTTAAATAGTCAGCCAGGGGTATTCGCCAACGTCTCTGAGAGACAACACGGCTTCGTAAAAGGCAGATCGATGACGACTGCATTGGCCTCAATCCTGGACAGAGCGAGAAATTCGGAATCAACCTATGTCTAAGCAATTTTCCTAGACATTTCCGGAGCCTTCGATAACGCTTGGTGGCCAATGTTTATGCTAAAAGTGAAACAGAAGGGTTGTCCGCCGAACATTTATAAAATGTTGACAAGATACTTCACCCAACGCGAGATGGGCTTCGGACCAACTAGCTATCTTCGGCTAATCCTTGATGCACTTTTTGTACCTCTACCTACTCTTTTGAGGATACAGGCGTGAAGATACTTTTTTATCTGAGAAAAATTTTACTTTATGTTATAATTCTATAAAAACATCTATAAATAATTTATTGGGGAAGGTTTTGTTTAAATAAATAATATATGCGCAATACAAATTAAATCACGTAAAATTCAGTTAGGCAACGTGTGATTGCTTTCATTATACGCATTTTTTCACGTCTCAAGTTAAAGCAGGTTTAGGAAGTCATGTGGACTTACGAAATTTGTGAAGGGAAATAGACAGAATTTTTATTTGAAAGTTGGTTTATAAAAAAATAAATACTATCACGTCTACAGGTATACGGAGGTGCAACTGCACGTACGATTAGCCAACATTAGACCTACAGTGTGAAGCTATTGACATATCAAGCATAATAATAATAATAATATTTTGCTGGACAAATTACACGAATTGATCTATTTCCAAAGCAGGCAAATTATTTGCTTGTGTTATGGGTGTTAGTCAACGATACTCCCCCGTGTTGGTTCCGGGCTCCTTTAAAGAATAGACCAACTGCCGTTCTGCCAGCCAAATCGTAACAGGCGAGCGATCGGCTATGCGAGTTACTACCATCTTGGCTACTAGGTGGTAGAGTTCTGCATTGTCTGGCCCGGGTCTAGTACCACCGCCTTGCCTATTCCTGCCGCAATAGCGTCAACGCTTGTTACTGTCGTGTTCCGGTTTGGAGGGTAAGGTAGCCGGTAAACTTATGCATGTGGCATTAGACCTCACCACAAAATAACAACGCACCATCAACACCTTTAGTGTCTATAGGCGATCGTTGACTCTTTCCATCAGGAGACCCATCTGCTTGTTTGCTATCTTATGATATAAAAGAAAACTAATACATAGAAATACATAAACCCATCGATTTGTAGTTGCTTCGCTAACCACTCGACTAACGGGACGGTCGAGCATATATCTAATATCAGGCCAGTGATGTTTTCTCTAAAAATCGTCGCCTAATCAAGCATATGCCGTGTATCGAGCAAATAATGTTTTTCAGAAAAAACTGTCGTCAAATTGAGTTCATATTCAGTTCTATGCACAATGCTAGTAAACTGTTTCTACAGTAAAATAAAAGTGCTTTTTTATTATTTTCCTTGTAAATTTTCCTTTTCTTCTTCCCATGAAAACTTTCCTCGGACTTCTACGAACATTTAAAAATAAATAGCTGAATTGGTCCCCGATCTCACTGTGGTCAAAATTTAACTATAATTCTATCAGCTAACCCGCCATAATTTGTTTTGCCATACAAATTACTTTCAATGATTATTTTGGTGAAGTACTTGAGAGAAGAGGTGGTGGGGGATTAATTGAGATAAAAACTATCCTATCTTTTAAGTTGGACCAAGCAGTAAAACCTATGAAATTTTATTGAAATCGGTTCAGTAGTTTTGGAGTCTATGGCAGACAAACAACGTAATACGTAATTTATATATAATATCTGGTTGACCGAGCTTTGCTCGGTTTTTCACATACCCATATCTTGGGAACCGAGCTTGTCTTGGACCTGGAACCTTGATAAATCGATTCCTATAGAATAAATAATTTTTCTTTTCTGTACCTGGTTGACCGAGCTTTGCTCGGTTTTTCACATACCCATATCTTGGGAACCGAGCTTTTCTTGAACCTGGAACCTTGATTTATCGATTCCTTGACCCGAAAAACCCCTAATTTGTGACTCATGAAAATCGTTGGAGCCGATTCCGAGATTCCAATTTTATATATATATATATATATATATATATATATATATATATATATATATATACAAGAATTGCTGGTTTAAAGGTATTAGATTAAGATGACTATTAAGATTTTTTTATTACTTCATAGATTAGTAATAGAATAGTAGACTACCTCGTGGTCTAGGGGTAGCCTATTGGGCTCAGACTGTGAGGTCTCGGGTTTGATCTCCGGGTCGGGCAAAGTGTTATGAAGGTTTTTTCGAGATTTCTTCGAAAATCTAATCTTCAGTAGCAGCTCGGAGTCTAGCGGAGTGATGTATTACCACTCCCGTTACACACCGTTAAAATCTTTAAAGTCTTCATTTCCATTAGAAGATAATATGTTTTCTCACTCGCTGTCCTATAATAAAAAACAAGTAAATAAGAAACAGGTGTAATACTTATCAAGTAATTACAAGTTATTATAAACACCTACTTAAAATTCTATTTTTCGATTACAATTTGAACGTCATTCTATTGTTAAAGTTTCTCAATAAGTTTTCCTCATACGACTTCCGATAAAAGACAGACATCTAATGTAATAGGAAAATGCATTGACTTTGCTTGTCCAAGGTTGCCCTCGCGTTGTACTCAGAGCTATCTTGCATAATAATACGGGCAAACATTTCCTGAAATGTATCTAAGGCCAATGAGAATTTATAATATAGGACAAAGTTTATTTTTAGAGTATATTCATTGAATAGTTAAAGGAAAATCTTCACTAGGTAATATAATAAAAAGACTATAATGTAAAAAATAGTACCTAAACTACGCAGATGGTTTTTTAAATTCTTTTATCTATTATAAAAGATTGACTATTATCAACGAATGATCAAGTCTGTTTATAGAAGAGGTAGGTGGCTCGCTTTGAATAAAAGACCAAAATATTCTAGCATTCTGTCAGGTATTTTTTATAAGACGAATGATCGTCTATATATGTCGCTATCATTAGACTACTAGGTAGTAGAGTTCTGCATGCAGGTGTAAGTGCAAGGTATAAAAAAAGCAATACTCGTGAGTATTGCTTTTTTTTATACCATTAGCTAGCAAACAAATTTTGGAGCGTGTGATTTATCCGTTGTGTTTGCGACTGACATATGACTAACCATCTCCCAAAACGATCAAGTAAGATTTTTGTTGACTGGTAAAAGATTGTGTGTTCTAAAGAAAATATATATTTTTTATATTATAAGATAGCAAACAAGCAGATGGCACTCCTGATGAAAAGAGAATCCATCCATATGCCTATAGACACAAAAGATATTAATGGCGCGTTACTATTCGTGTGGCGGGATGGCAATGCCACATGTTTACGTCTACCAGCTACCTTACCCTCCAAACCGGAACACGATAATAACAAGCATTGACGCTATTGCGTCAGTAATAGTGAAATCTGTGGTACTAGGCCGCGTTGCGATCGGGTAATAGTTATAAAGTGCCTGTAATCTGAATAAACCTTTTTAATTTGATTTTAAGCCACCGAGTAGTCACAAATAACAATGATAGTAAGACGGATAGGCAATGGTTCGATTTTAACGAAATTCCTTAGAAATTGGAAAATGGTCTACTTTTCAAAAGGAGCCTGGACCAATACAGGGAATACCTCTTTTTAAAAAATAAATTTTTAAAAAGAGGTATTCCCTTTTTAAAAAATTATTTTTAATAATTTAATTTTTAAATAAATACTTAACCCAGATGAGACGTTACAGAACTCTACACGTTTAACGGCAATCGCAGAAATGAAAATCGCTGAAAAAAATGAAAATATTTATTTGCAAGAATATGGGTGTTACAAGTTATTAAAAATTAATTAAATTACCAACATATTCTACCATGGCATGGTGTGCAAATATTTAAAAATTATTATTATATACTATAACATTACGCTTAAAACATTTGTATCGATTTTTTAGAATTACTACCGAAGTGAAGAAGTGGCCGCGTTCCGAACGCGGTCACACCACTCATATTTTTTTGGTTTTGTTTACCCACCACTAAGCGTCGAGTTTGGGTTTGGAGGGTGAGGTTTTCGGTAGACTAATTATGTATGTAGCATTACTATCCCGCCACAAGGACAATAACGCACCATTGGCATCTTTGGTGTAAATAGGCAATGATTTCCTTTTTTATCAGGAGAGTCATCTGCTTGCTTGCTATCTAGTGATAATATAAAAAAGGATTAATGTTGTCAGTTACAGAAACAGAGATACTAGTCACCTTTTAAGCCGATAACCCAATAAATCTTGGTGAACCTGAGTGTGTAAACTTGCGGTATTTTTTCTAATTCCCAAATAAACATACGTAATGTTAATTTAAAGATGTATTTCGTAAAACTATTGTTAATTCAGGAAATAACTATTTGTTATTCACTCTGACTACGGGGAATAAACAGAGGGTCACACCAGCCTTGGCGCTAAAGGTAAGAGTGAGAATAAATGTATTATCATTACTGTGTCTACTTATGGAACGATGATTCAAGAATTGCAAACAATGGCGATTGCCGGTATATTTGGCTAACTGCACAAAAACGGTTAATGTGTTTACAATATGAAAATAATGTATGAAATTCTGTTTATCTATATATATAAAAATTATATATATAGATAAACTGTTTAGCTGCAATCTGTTTATCTATAAACAGATTGCAGCTTGATAGTATCCAATGTATATCCGGTGTAATTTATTACTCCGATCTTGTGGATACACGTGGGAACTTCCGTGCCTTCAAACGATTTTGTCACACTTACTACTGGAAGCAAAATTAAGTAGGCCATTCTGGTAGGTCCCTTATTTCCAAACTTCCGTGGTGCAATAGCAATCAGGCTTAACCTGATTGTAAAAGTCTCATTTCGTAGCATTTTTATGCTTTTAACATTTTGCTGTCTCCTGCTAAAAAGGGAGGGAAACAGGATGTATTTTCCTACTCCTCCTATATACTTCTGATTAATTTCGTTGCGGGATCCAAGACAGCTTAGCTTTTCCCCAGGGCACCCTGAGCTCGCAACTCAGAGGTTATCAGGACGGTTGCCGCTGTTGATTCTGGTTTACAGAAGTTACAGTGGTGGGAACGAGAGGTGGGCCCATTGCCCTTTAAAAAAAATATATATATATAAAAATTAATCCCTATTTTCCGTGGTCACGACATCACGCGTGAATGGCTGGACCGATTTCACTAATTCTTTTTTGTTCTGTTTGTAATTGTTCTTATAAAAAAAATATTAAGTAAACTGCGCGGAAAATTATAAAATTTAAAAATACTTAACCAACATAATATAAAGTTCAATGCGCTTTCGGCTGCCTGGAAAGACAATCCCGTATAATTATATAAATTACGTGTCACGTTGTTTGTCCGCTATGGATTCTTAATATGTATGGCAAAACAACGTTTGCCGGGTCAGCTGGTAATATAATAATAATATCTCTGAACAATTACACAAAGTGATCTAACTCAAAAGTTAGCAAATTACTTGCTTATGTTATGGGTGTTAGTCAACGATACTAATACATAGTAATACATATATAAATACCGTAACATAAATAATGAAATCCAAATCCAGAAATACAAACATCTGTGCTCGTTACACAAAGGTTTGTCCCTATCGGGCATCGAATCCAAGCCATATGGATTCGCAGTTAGGTTCGCTAACCAGTCGAACAACGGGGCAGGGCAGATTAGTGCATATACAAAAACAAATAAGTATCATCTCGCTGATTTCCTTGTGGGGTAGACAGAGTAAACCAAAAGTCAACAGACATGGATATCTCCGAGTTTTCTCGTCCGCGTACAACCGCTTTATTTATTCTTGCAGCAATACCGTAATTTTTTTTATATCGTAAAATAGCAAACAAGCAGATGGGTCTCCTGATGGTAAGAGTCAACCATCGCCTATAGATACCAAAGATGTTAATGTTGCGTTGCTATCTTATGGCAAGATCTAATGCCACATGCATAAGTTTACCGGCTACCTTACCCTCCAAAGCGGAACACGACAATGACAAGCACTGACGCTATTGCGGTAGGAATAGGTAAGGCGGTGGTACCAGATCCGGGAGAGACAAAGCAGAACTCTACCACCTAGTAGTCACGATGGTAGTGACTTGCATAGCCTATCGGTCGCCTTTTACGACCTGCCTGGAAAAACGGCAGTTGGTCTATTCTTTAAAGGAGCCCGGAACCAACACAGGGGAACCAATGCTTGTCACTGTCCAGTTTAGCCGTTAAACTTTTGCACGTGGTATTACCATCCAGTCACATTGACACATCGTCCAATCCGTGGTTTCGATATGTGCTCGACAGTGACAAGCACTGACGCCATTGTGGCAAGGATAGGTAAGACGATCCCAGTTCCGGACAAGACGATGCAGAACTCTAGCACCTAGTAGCCACGACGGTAGTGACATGTATAGCCAATCTTTCGTCTTTTATGGACTGCTTGATGGGATACTAGATTGTCTTCTTTTCAAAGGGGGCCCTGACCTAACCCAATAGAATTAGAAGTGTAAAGTGACAGTAAAATCTCTTTGGTTATACTGTTTGTGTCTGGCTGGTCTTGGAACCATTAATAAATGATATTTTAAATAAAAAAGTCTATATTCTATCTCATTCTCTCTCTCTTTGTGTCGCATATTCGTTACATCAACACGTTTCGCCGTGTTGGTTCCGGGCTCCTATGAGGAATAAACGAATTGCCGCTCTGCCAGGCATGTTGTAAAAGGCGACCGATTGGCTATGCGAGTCACTACCATCGTGGCTACTAGGTGGTAGAGTTCTGCATTGTCTCGCCTGGGTCAGGTACCACCGCCTTACCTGCCGCAATAGCGTCAGTGCTTGTCGCTGTAGTGTTCCAGTTTGGAGGGTAAGGTAGCCGGTAAACTTATGCATGTAGCATTAGACCTCGCCACAAGATAGCAACGCACCATTAACATCTTTGGTGTCTATATACGATGGTTGACTCTTTCCATCAGGAGACCCATCTGCTTGTTTGCTATCTTATGATATAAAAAAAATCAAATTTTAAATCACGATTCTAAAGAAATTTCAATTCAAAATAAATTTGCTGGTCTAATCTGCCTGTATACAAAAAATTTAAGATTTTCAATGTAGAAAAAGTATTGATTTTTATTTCCTGCATTTTTTTTTTATATTATAAGATAGCAAACAAGCACATGGGTCTCCTGATGGAAAGAGTCAACCATCGTCTATAGACACCAAAGGTGTTAATGGTGCGTTGCTATATTGCAGCGAGATCTAATGCCACATGCATAAGTTTACCGGCTACCTTACCCTCCAAACCGGAACACGATAGTGACAAGCACTGACGCTATTGCGTTAGGAATAGGTAAGGCGGTGGTACCAGACCCGGGCGAGACAATGCAGACAATAGTATCTACAAGGCCTGATTTAAAACGATTTCATTTGCAATTGTTTCGTTAATGTAAACAAATTAATTAATTTGCTAATATTTCATAATTTAATAAAAGAAATCAGGAATTTTTATCAATCAATAATAGTAATACTGCTGACGCAAGTTATATTTAAAATTCTTTAAATTGCATCAATATTAATTACTAGATTCGCCCTGACCTCAAAATTCACGATTATATATGTTTTCATTATAAAATGAACGAATATCCTAATGGAATGTTGACGCCATTGCCTCTGCACATCGCCAAATTTTTTATATAAAACTAGTTCTTACCCGCAATACCGTTCGCGTGACCTAAAAGACATGGCTTCTTCACTTGGGTACTCAGTTAGGTAAAAAGTAGTCTTTCTAATTAATGTGACTGTAGCGGATCAAGCAATCTACAAACACTACCAGAAAAAATAATAAAAAATGGAAAAAAATGAAATTCAAAAATAAAATCCTGAATCGCGATATTACAATTATTTATCTTGTACACACTATATACAAGTTTCAATGCTTCTCAAACCTAACTTCCTGCCTGCCTTCAAAAAACCTGCCTGGCAGAACGGCAGTTGGCCTATTCTACAATGGAGGCCGGGACCAACACGGCGAATAACAAAACTTCAGATTTATTTTATTTACATATACAGATCTGCAGATAGTCATGGAAATAGGTAAGTAACCATGATATATATACAACAAAGTTGTTAATGGTGTCATGCCGATCATTGATAGGATATCAACAACATGACATGTCTATTATAACTGCTGACATGATCTCTAATATCAATAGCTGAAGGGCTATAACACCAAACAGATAGACTGCCCAGCCAGAGTTTAAAATTAAAGGGCTATTAACGCCAGAAAATGTAGTATAATTGAATTAATATTAATACTTATTATTATTGAGCCTCATCTTGAATGGCAAGGAAAAACGCAATTACTCAATTAAAACCTGAGCAAACAGCTGTCCTGAAAATAACGATATTTTCTTATACTATAAGATAATAAACAAGCAGATGACTTTCTTAATTTAAATAGATACTGTCGCCAATAGACACGATGTAGGAATTCAGTATTTATATTTTAAACATATATTTAAAAAACAAATGTTGATGAAAAAAGACATCCCACTGAGTTTCTTACGCCGGATCTATTACGGCCGCGTTGCCATTTGGTAGAAATTATAAAAGATATTGACTTGTGAAAAGTGTATGTAATATTAATGGTGTATTTTAACCATGAAGCATATCTGGAGGCAGCATTTCTAATAACTACTTGAAACACAATTTTAAATACTGCTGTCGTCTTCTAAATTCTTACCCTCTCTTTCTAACACAACTGTATAAAAAGAGATGGAAAGACCTCAGAGACAGAGATATAACGTAAATATTTGTTTCAATTGATTAATACGAGTGCTTGCTCCACCTATACCTAATACTTAATGACTTTAACATTTTTGACTTTGAATTTGACAGTCACAAGTACTGACGCTATTGGGGCAAAAATATGGTAAGACATGGCAAATCTAACAAACTGCATCTCTATTTCTTTTATTTGATGATTATGCAATAAAACAATTCAGAAAAGCTACATGATGCACGCGCTATTGCACGTGCGGAGAACACGTTGGTCGCCACGTGCACTCACTGATAAGGAATAAAGTCTGAATTACTAGGATCATTCATCATTAGGCACGACTTCTAACACTAAGATAACATTGGCATTGAATTGCTTGATTGGTAAATAGGGTAATATAAAGCAACGTTCAGATTGATTGGCTTGAAGTGAAATACTCGTGTTTATTTAGTGTAATATTTCGCCGTGTTGGTCCCGGCCTCCTTTGTAGAATAGGCCAACTGCCGTTCTGCCAGGCAGGTCGTAAAAGGCGACCGATTGGCTATCGAGTCACTACCATCGTGGCTACTAGGTGGTAGAGTTCTGCATTGTCTCGCCCGGGTCTGGTACCACCGCCTTACCTATTCCTGCCGCATTAGCGTCAGTACTTGTTGCTGTCGTGTTCCGGTTTGGAGGATAAGGTAGCCGGTAAACTTATGCATGTGGCATTATACCTCGCTACAAGATAGCAACGCACCATTAACATCTTTGGTGTCTATAGGCGATGGTTGACTCTTTCCATCAGGAGGCCCATCTGCTTGTTTGCTATCTTATGACATAAAAAAAAAAAAAATCTTGTATTTGAAAACTTTTATTTTCGTAATGGACTTAGACATTTGACCTATAAGACCAGGCTTTTTTGGGCAAGCAGAATGTTAGGCGAACCAAAGTGTAGTAAACTTAAAGCCCGCCTAAGGGCGTCTCCTGTGAGACCGTACATTGGCTTTGGGCAGTATCTTGACGGTAATGTCTCTTTTTCACGCCTAAACCACTGAACCAATTTGGATGAAATTTGATACAAAGGTAGTTTGAGACCCGAGAATGGATATAGAATAGTTTTTATCCCGGAAATCCTATGGGAATGGCAACTATGCGGGTAAAACCCCGGGACTGACTATCTTGACTATCTTTTAAACCGTGGTAATGCTAATGCTAAAGTTACTCCAACTTAGGCTACTTCTATTTATAAATGTTTCCACTCGAACGAAGTCGCGGGTACAGCTAGTAAATAAAAAAAACGCAATAATCTTCTATACAAATGATAAAATTGGAGAGTAATCACGTGAGGCTCGAAAGGGGGGCCATAAAAAATCACAAAATATCTCAAGGGGGAGAGGGGTGTAGCAATATATCATGTGTGTTTATTTGCAAGATACTTATCCAGTTACTGGTGTTGAAAGTTTTGCTAATCCGTGGTCCGAGGACACTGTACATTAATGTTCATGTATGTACAACAAACTTTTTCGCATTCCTTGCATTCTTATGTCAGCCAAAAATAACCTGCAATCTTTTTGTCTACCTCTAAATGTTATTATTGTAGTCTTTAATTTCCTATAATAAAATTAGATGATACTTATACATGTATTTCGTAAATGTAAAAAAAATTAAGATTCTTTGTAGGTACTAAAAAATACACGGGGGGGGGGGGGTAGTTTAAAACATCACTATATATCACCAAGGGGGAGGGGGGTTTAAAAATTCAAAAAAAAACATCACGTGATTAATGGACGGCCCCATAGATACACGGTACATATTATACCAAAATATATTTTTTTACAATTCTTGTCTGTCTGTCTCACGAATTAAACTAGATAAGCCTTTCAAAGCAATTTCTTAGCTTGTCAGTTTCGCTTGCATTTATTTACACTCAAAAATACAGAATTATGTTACTTACCGATGAAATAGCTTTTTATTTAAAGTTATAAAATAGGACATTGTGGCATATTTCTATTTTTTTTACGATATAGTACATCTAAAAGCGTTTGAAATTTACATGCATTTGCTCATATGAGCGGCTACGCATTTTGCACCTAACACCGTGTCTATTAGTGTTTGTGTGGTCTGTGGTCTATTAGTATTTGTGTGTCTGTATGTTTGTTTCGTTTAATATGTGAAACAGCTGGACCGATATTGGTGGGAGTTTCGCTGGCAGATAGCTGATTTAATAAAGAGTATTTTAGGCTATTTTTATTTCAGAAAAATTTCCGCGCAGACAAAGTCACGGGGCACAGCCTGTAAAATATCCATACTAATATTATAAATGGGAAAGTGTGTATGTTTTTTTTTCTTTCACGGCAAAACGGAACGACGAGTTGGCTTGATTTTTAAGTGGAGATAATTGAAGGGATGAAGAGTGACCAACGAGGCGGTTGGTCGAGTGGTTAGCGACCCTGACTATGCATTCAACGGAGCTCGGGCTCGATCCCCGACGGGGACAAGCATTTGTGTGATGAGCATAAATGTTTGTATTTCCGGGATGGGGTGTTTATTAAATATATTCTAGTATTTATATATGTTTTTCTATGTATTAGTATCGTTGACTAGCACCCATAACACAAGCAAATAATTTGCTTACTTCGAGGTTAGATCAGTAAGTGTAATTTGTCCCGTGAATATTATTATTATTTTATAGGCTACTTTTTGTCACTTTTTAACCCCCTCACTTTCCTAAAATGAATTTAACGAGAGCGAAGCCGCAGGCAAAAGCTAGTACAGTATATAAATAAACATGTCATAGGTTGACATAGATAAATTAGATTGAAAATGACTAATAAGCATCATAATTACATGTTGCGCAATCTATATGTGTAATCTTAAACACACGAGTCAAGCTCAACATCCAAGCGAAGCTCACGTTGTGACCAATGTGAAGCAACTTTGTATATTAAATTTGTATTGTACTAGCTGACCCGCACAGCTTCGCCCGCGCGTAGATTAATATGTCGTCAAGATAGCTCTTCATACAATTTTCATCCCCTATTTCAACCTTTCAAAGTTTGATTTTTGAAAAAAATTAGCCTATGTTTGATGGTAGTAGTATGGTAGCCATGTATAGTTATGTAGATGGTATAGTTATGGTAGCCATGGTAGTGTTGAAGAGCCCCGGCTCTTCAACTACTACCATGCCAAATTTCATGAAAATCGGTCCAGCGGCTTAGCCGTGAAAGCGTAACAGACAGATAGACTTTCACTTTCTGTACTTAAATTTCACTTCTAAAAGTAAAAGTACAAATTGAATAGTAATAATGTCTAATAATAATGGAATTTCATCAAGTGCTTATAATGGAAAGTATAAAATACTAGCTGCAGTGTGCAGCCCGCTGCATTACAAAAGTTTTTAGTTAATCCCGCGGGATCACCTAACTTTTCTGGGATAAGAAATAGCTATGTGTTATTCTGGGTCTTCAGCTATCTACATACGAAATTTCATCGTAATCGGTTCAGTAGTATTTGCGTGAAAAATTAACAAACATCCGTACATACATACTCACAAACTTTCGCATTTATAATATTAGTAGGATAACCCATAGGCCACGACGGTGACTGCGTCGTGGTCTATGGGTTATCCTACTATATATGCTATATAAAAATATTATAATGCTATATAAAAATCTTTAGCTATACAAAAAGTATTCTATATAAAAATCAATTAAACGCAATTGCATACTTTTGTATAAATATGTGTATATCAAAAACAAGTCTAAACCAATTGTTGACATCATGGAATTAAGGAAATCATAAAAAAAAGCATGATTTTGCACTAATAAACGCTGACTAATCTTCACAATGTACACAACATTGTGAAGATTAGTCAGCGTTTATTAGAAGTTTGTCTGGTTTTTCAGTTGAGTGTCTGGTACAGTAGTCTATGAGTTCATAAAATAAACTTTTTACGTCATACTTTTCCGTCATCAAAGATTTTAATGGTGCAAACAAAAAGAAGATACTTCTATTGGACAGAGATAACCATCACCTATGGACACCAAAGGTTTTAAACTTTCATTAGCAGACATGTGGCTGAGAGCAAATGCCAAGGCTAGTTTACCGACTACCTTACCCTCCAAACCAGAACACGAAAATGATAAACACTGACGCAAATGCGGCGCATAATATAAGTCAATTTGTTTAACTGTACGAGTGAGTTTTAAGAAGTAAAATCAATATAAATATATTAATTAATATAAATTTTATTTTATAAAAAAATTTGCTGAACTTTGTTTAGCCATATAAAATATTGAATTCCTAATATTGCTATTAAAAATAGGGGTTGATGGTAGAAGCGTGAAAATTTAGGATTGTACTTATGTATTTTTAGCCCCACATCATTTTAAAAATACTAGAGGTATGAATGAAAAACTGATAATAACCTATTCTCAGACTTACTGAATATACACATAAAATTGCATCGAAATCGGTCAAGTCGTTTCGGAGGTATATGGTAACTAGAACTGTGACACGAGAATTTATATATTAGACTAGCGACCTGCCCGCGGTTTCACCCGCGTAACTTTTATTCCCGGCGCGAATATCGGAAAGGGTTATATACTAAAACCTTCCTCAAGAATCAATCTATCCATTAAAAAATCGCATCAAAATCCGTTGCGTAGTTTCAAAGATTTAAGCATACATGGGAACATAGGGACAGACAGAGAAAGCGACTTTGTTTTATGCTATGTAGTGATATAAGTGATTTAGGCTCAACTCACATTGGCGCAGAGTCGAAACGTCATATTTTCCCGCCTACAGCATATTTATATCTATTGTTCTATTTAAGTACAAATTTTTGCTATGTAAATATGGAAGCGCGCGTTGACGTGCGCATTCGCGCTTCGACGCTCGACTGAAGTCGGTAATTAAATAATAGAACAATAGGAATGAATATGGTTTGGCGGAAAAATATGACGCTTCGAATCTGCGCCAATGTGAGTTGAGTCTTAGAAGAAATACCGTTTTAACTGAGTTGTGAAACAATACAAAAGTATCTTCACGCCCATATCCCCGAAGGGGTAGGCAGAGGTACAACAAGTGCACCCACGATTAGCCGAAGATACTTGGTCCTACAATGTGATAGGTGGCAAGCCTATTGCCAACCGGGCACTTTCCAATCCCGGGCAACTTTGTGTTTCTCAGAAAACTAAAAAAAACACTTTTTTTTAATGTGCCGACCCGGGAATCGAACCTGGGACCTCATATGGTCAACGCCAACGCTGGACCACTAGACTACAGAGGCGAGGCGACAGAGGTGAAACAATACAATTATGTTAATAAACTAGCTGACCCGGCAAACGTTGTTTTGCCAAATTACTTGTTACTTAAAAGGGGGGAGGGATTGTTGATAAACACTATCCTATCTTTTAAGTTGCACCAAACACTAGACATCTACAAAATTTCATTGAAATCGGTTCAGTAGTTTCGCAGTCCATCGCGGACAAACACCGTGACACGTAATTTATATCTATAGATATAATAGGTCAACTGCACTTCTGCCACGCAGATCGTATAAGGCGACTAATTGGCTATACTAGTCACTACCATTGTGCTACTAGGTGGTAGAGTTCTGCATTATCTCGCCTGGGTTTGGTACCGCCGCCTTACTTTTTCCTGTCGTAATAGCGTTAGTGCTTGTCACTGTCGTGTTCCGGTTTGGAGAGTAAGGGAGCCGGTAAACTTATGCATGTGGCGTTAGACCTCGCCACGAGATAGCAACGCATCATTAACATCTATGGTGTCTATAGGTGATGGTTGACTCTTTCAATCAAGAGACCCGTCTGCTTGTTTGCTATCTTAGGATTTTAAAAAAATTACACTAATTGATCTAACCCCAAAGTCAAAGTAAGCAAATTATTTGCCTATGTTACGGGTGTTAGTCAACGATATTAATACATAGAAATACATTGATAAATACTGTTACATATATAATAAACAGCTAAACCCAAAATAACAAACAAATGTGCTCATCACACAAATGTTTGGCTGTCGGGTATCGAACCCGAGTCTCATCGATTTGTAGCTAGGTTTGCTAACCACTCGACCGAAGGGGTCGATCAAACTGTGAGTTTTACTCACTACTAATAGTTTTACAAAGGATTTATTTTGTAACTGTTATTATCTTCGCTGTGGTCTTGTGGTCCGGTATCGGTGGTGATCACTTTTCAATTCAAGCAATTCAAAAATCTGTTTTTTTTTCAGTTTTCTGATAAAACGGAGTTATCGGTTTGGAGGGTAATGTAACCGGTAAACTTATGCATGTAACACTCCAATCTCACTAGACCGATAGTAACACATCATTAACATCTTTGGTGCCTATAGGCGATGGCTTATTAATAAAACTTTCGTCATTGATAAATCCTCACAAATTGACCGATTTTGATCCAATTAACGGCATTTGACGCAGTATTTAAAGGAGGAAAGCTAAAAAGATTAGCTCTTTCCATCAGGAGAACCATTTTTTTGTTTGCTAGCCTACGAAATAAAATAAACGTATCCTCTTTGAGTTTGCAGACCACACCGAAATAAACACTTCAATAAATACTCGCAAACACGTTGACGCCATAAAAATTGTATAGTGGTTACGCTATTTATGCAAGGCTTACATTATTCTATTACAATTCAGATTATAAAATGAGTCATCATCTCTGTGGTCTAGTAGTCTGAAATCAGTGTCTGTGATGAGTACAGTTTTCTAATAAAAACTATATTGCCGGGGATTGGATAGGCGATAGTCATTCCACCTACCACATTATGGGACTAAGCATCTTGAGCTAACGTGAGTGCCTCTGCTTACCTCTTCGGGCATACGAATGTGAAGATACTTTTTTCTCATAAAGTGAAAAAATATATATTCTACACTTTACATCGTCGGCATTTGGTGAAAAATCCATTACAATACTATATTTAATCAGAATATTTACAGTTACTAACTGATGATACTTATGTAAGCGAAACCGGTGGAAATTAATTATTATTACCTTATTGTGAAACAGTACAAGTGTATTAAGCTATAAATATTGCACTTATGAGGCTGGTTCTCATGTGAAGTCGTTAAAAGTTAGTAATGAAAATTGCCGGCAATATTCCCAAAGTTAACAAAACTTCCACAAACGTTTCTAAACTTGCCGGTAACATTGACATGAAAAATGTTAACACGAACGATATTTTCTATAACACTGTTAATTCTAATAAAAAAATTAACTAAAAAAAATAATTAAAAAAAAAATTAGCGGTTGTTTTTTCAACTTTGGGAATATTGGGTTAGTGTGAACTTTTATCAAATGATACTCAGACTCTACGCTGAGTCGGTGTAATTATATATCAGATTTTCTTCATATCCAGCTATCGAAACTAGCACTTCAAGATTTGAGCTATACAGTCAAAAATATCGATAGACTTTTTTATAATAAAAAGCTGCTGTAACTAATACAGTAAATGCAATCTGAAAAGACGTTCAATTATTTAAATTTGAGTGAATTTTCAAAGATAATAAAAATTATATGATAAGACTGTGGTTATCTCATTCTAATAGGAGAACAATCTACTTTTTAACTTTCCCGTAATATAAAACTGTTTTTTATTATACATGACAGCAAACAAGCAAATGGTGGTCCACAAGTGATGGTTTTCTCTTGCCACCAAGAGAGCCCCTGATGGAAAGAGAAATCCAAAACCTGTATACTCCAAAGGTGTTAATGATGCATTGCTATCCGTGTGGCGGGATGGTAATGCTACATGCATAAGTTTGCCTGCTTCCTTGCCCTCCAAACTGGAACACGACAATAACGAAAAATTGATAATATTGCGGCAAAAATAAATAAGGTGATGGGACCAAATACCCGGACGAGACGTTTTGGAAATCCACCATCTACTAGTCACGATGGTAGTGACACGTATAGGCAATCATTCGCCCTTTACAAACTGCCTAGTAAAATAGCATGTAGTTCCTTTGCCCATCTGCCCGTCTGCCAGGCAGTTCGTAAGAAACGAACGATTGGCTATGCGTGCATTGCCGTCGTGGCCACTAGATGGTAGAGTTCTGCATTGTCTCGCCCGGGTCTGGTACCATTGCTTTACTTATTCCTGCCGCAATAGCGTCGTCGTGAGGTAGCTGATAAACTTATCCATGTGACATAAGGCATTAAAACCTCGCTAAAAGAATAGTAACACACCATTTACATCTTTGGTGTCTATAGGCAATGGTTTTCTCCACGGATTAAATGGATACGACTTACAAAACAATTTCTTAGTTTGTCAGTGTAGCTTGTTGCATTTACACACGGAAATACAGAGTTATACTACTTACCGATGAAATAAAATCACCCCAGGGGTAATATTTAAGCCTTGTCATCTCATTCAGTCCGATAAAATAGTACAACATCGTTTATTTCTATTTTGTCACAATATAATATAACCTACAAATGTGTGACATTTTTTACAGTAATAGGAGCGTTTGCTCATATGCGTGGCGACATGTTTCCTTCCCAATAGCGTGTCTATTCATATTCATGTGGTCTATGGTTTTCTCTTTCCATCAAAAGGGTCATATGCTTATTTGCTATCTTATGATATAAAAAAAAATTGTAAATATAACTACATGAAATAATACTTCTTAATTTTAAGTAATAAATATTGCATATTCTTACATAAAATAATATTTACTTTTTAAAATTATTCTTTAATTAAAAAATATGAAAGTGACAAGTGACGAACGATGAAATTATTTTGTTTATTTAATTCAGACTAAGTTCAAAATCCAAGTGTTTAATTTTTTCAAATATATCCAAACACTTAAGAGATGCTAATTACTTATATGACTATAAGGTATGCAAAAAATGTTTGAAGATGGATGACAACACACAATGTAAAAGTACAACAATAACAATAAAAGTAGTTACGCCAATGTATGTAAAATAGCTCTGATCGCATATCTTAGGTTATTATATTATGTCAAATTGTTTTTTCCTAAAGCATTTTTCTAAAAACTAAAGCAATGTAAGCCGGCCATAATGTTACTACAAAATCAGTCAACAAAGTCAAAGTCAAGGTCGCAGCAGAGCTTACGTAATCGACTACATTATGTACCAAATACATAAAACCGTCACTCGTACACGTGTCTGTTTAGATCACCTGTCTGACATTATGTAACTGACTGTATTTCCTTATAGATAACATATTTCTAGTAAATATTAGATGTTATCATGTAACAGTCGATTAATGTTATTATTTGTGTGGTTGTAGATAAATTATACCATTTTACACGTGGTTTTAGCAAAGAATTTTCCTGGTATAAGGAGCTCAGCCCTTTTGCTCTAGAAAAATATGGCCCCATTGTTTTCTTGCTTCTTGATGGCCTTATTATTGACTAGCTGTGCCCGCGACTTCGTCCGCGTGGAAAAATTTCTAAAATGAAAGTTTATGAAAAAATGAAAAATTTCTAAACTAAAAAGGAGATGGAAAGGCTTTTTATTTTATTTTTTGCTCGTACCTAACTATTGAGGTTATTTAATTTTAGTATTTGCGCGGCCTAACCTGACCATTGAAGTTTTTAATTTTTGTTTTTGCTCGGCCTAACTTGACCATTGAGAGTTTTTAATTTTTGTTTTTGCTCGGCCTAACCTAACCATTATTACTTTTTCTAAATATTCTACTTCAGGTACAAGGTGACACATGTGTAGGGTTTAGAGAAACTTTGCCTTAGAAAGTTTTCAAGTGCGTTTTGAATATGTACGAAAGCATATTATATGGATTCTACAAAAGATTTTGGGGCATCAGTTATTATTTTTGATAAATGAATGCATTAATAGGGAATCAAAATGATGTAAAATAGGAATAAAATTACGTACTATTTACAGGCATCATATCTGATTTTGCGAAATGTCGAGAATAGTGATGAAAATTGCCGGCAATATTCCCAAAGTTGCCAAAACTGTCACGAATGTTTCTAAACTTGTCGGTGACATTGGCAAGAAAAGTGTAAATAGAGAACGATATTTTTATAACACTGTTTATTTTGATAATTAAAGTTTAACTTTTTAAATCGAAAGTTTAGAAATATTCGTGTCGGTTTTGGCAACAATATTTCCAGAAATTTACATCACTATTCGAGAAGTCGCGGTAATATTTATTAAAACATATTGGTTCAAATAATAACCATTTCCCTTTTATATCCTAAGATAGCCAGTAAATCGCGTTCACAGATACTTGTGGAATAACGTGAAAATCAACATTAAACGTTATATCGTTTAAACTCTATTGGCCACGTGTTAAGTCTTGGACTATTTCTGCTCTACCAAAACCACTTAATTACTGAGAACCCGGTTTATATTTATGGAATATAGTCAAATCTAACAGTTATTGGAGATGTTTATGAACTATCTATTTTGCAACAAAAATCGCATTACCTCCGGTATTATGAGATTGAAAAAAAAAAACAGGTTCACTAAGTTCATTTTGCTTTACTTGCATTTTCCATTTAAGACCTTTTCTCGCAGAAATTCCAAATAGGCTTTGATGAAACAAATATCACAATTAAAGTAGCTCGAAAATTTTATTAATTTGATATGGATCTTACTTTTATCCATGAGCTTTTGTTAAGGCAAGGGTAGGTTAAAAACCCCTTCTTATACGGACATCATACTTAGGATTACTAATTAAATGTTTTCTCGGATAAATATTTTGACTAAATCAAGTATCGTTACCATTTAAAATTTGAGGGTACTTTTGAAAATAAGTTCTTAAACGACCGATCACCAAAACTTGAACTATTTGACTATTGTGAATTTTAATATACGATTTTACATACACAAAAAATGTACTTAAATTGATTTTTAATTAGGTAATTATTATTTGGAATTAATTATGGTAGCGCACACACTTTGACGTTATACAATTAAAACGACTAGTTCATATTCAACTTTTAACTATTTGTAATGCCAATAGTAAGTTTCTATCCTTAGTATTTCTTTTTAATTGTCAAAGCAATTGACTCATTTGCTTATGAGCTAATTTTGAGTTAATCTGGCACTGAAGGGGGCCCGGGACAACACGGGAAAAGATGGAAATGAATGCTTTGAATGTTTACTGTCTCCATAGGCTTTTCTGCAATGTGTGCGTGTTCTATCTCCTACAATATTTAGGTCAACCAGTGTAAGAGAAATGTCACGTTTTGACTGCACGTGGGAACGTGACACTAAGGCTTCTCACACGCGAGCGATTTATTACGATTATAAACATATATTTATTTTGACGTGAATAACTAACTAACTTACTCTTCTGGCTCAGTGACCCAAAGTGAGTCTTGGCCTCCGAAACCAGGGCTCTCCACCTCTCACAATCTTGCGCAATATTCCGCCAATTATTAGCTTGGATATCACACAAACCTGGGGCGACCCACTGGTCTCCGCCCGGTGGGTCGACCCAAATACGCTCCCTTGACTGCCCGATATTATGATTATGACTGCCAGATATATGATATTTGGCTCAGATACTAGATCTTCAATTGACGTGAATACATCTTTGAATTTGTTTTCATAGAGAGGGACAGTTCAAAAAACGGATGATAAAAAAGTGAAATGCGGGATACAATTTGCTGTTATAGTAAGTCAATATCCAAAATTTAATTATACCGTTAGATAGCTAAAGAATCAAAAATTTTTTACGCTAAGTAAGTAATTCATCCTTCATCCCACGAAAAGCATAAAGTATACGCTTTTTAGGGGATAGAGGATGAATTATCACCAGTTTTAGATAATTTCAATACGTTACAGAATTTGTATATAGTATATCTCGAAGAATATTTTGACTCGAAGCAGTTATGACGTTTGACTAAGTTTTGTTCGACAGATCTTGTAAAGATTTATCAATTGTGTCAGCAAAAAAATTAATTTTACATGCTTACAGTAAATATATGAGGCGTTCAAGTGAAAAAAAAAATAGAAAAAAAATGTTATCGGTCAAAATACCTTTCAAAATTCAATTTAAAATAGGATAAACGTATACCATCTAAAAGTAATTTTAAAAAGTAATCGAATGATACTCATGAAACCCCATATGAAAGAATGAAGAAGTCCCGATAATACAATTAAATGAAGGCGCCCAAACCGATCAATGACGTCACGTGTACGATAAATAAAAAAATATTAGTCGTTTCGTATTCATAAAACATACAAGCCTGTGTCCATGACACAGCCACAACCGGTTTTTTTTATTTTAAATTTAAAACATACCCAATACCAGTGACTTCTTGTTGGTCTAGGCCAGGGGTTTTCAAAGGGTGTGTCGCGGCCACCTAGGGGGTCCCGAGGCCCTTGCGAGGGGGTCGTGGAAGGTTGCTAAAAAAAGGGTCACGTCTTGAAAAACACTGGTCTAGGCGTCCATATGAAGAATAAATTATCTAACACTGTAAGAGGTATGTAAAAAGGGAATGACTGGCAAAACGTGTCACTATCATCTACTTCTAATTTGAAGGTTTACTAGATGCTAAGATTCGTTTGGTACCACGCATCGCTTTACCTTTTCCTGCCACAATATTGCCAATAATCACCCTGTTGGTCGAGTATTGAAACAAGACAAATCTGTAAGGATTCTGACATAAGGTACTCGGTTCTTTCCGCCTACCCCGTAAGGAATCTATCGTGTATATACATGTGTGTAAATATATAAAAAGTTTGGCAAAACTTATTAAAAAAATTTTCCTTTGTATAATTAGTTACTAAAGCTTCCCTTATAAGTTCATGCGATTGTTGACGTTCACGACTGTTAGACTCCAGACTGCACATACCCTTAATCTGAATGTCACAAACACCCACTCAATAAAGCTATGTTCAGTTGGTCTGGACGCCTACATGTTTGTAAATTTATGTCAGATTTAGTTTTAATGGAATATTATCAAGAGCGTTACGTGACCGAAAACTATCATCTAATCCTTTCACCGCAGGATTTATGAAACCACTGAGATTTGCATAATGGATACTTATTTATAGCTCAGAGGCTCCTGGTAATGATAAGCCTTTATTTTTCTAACTAGATGGTAGAGTTCTGCAAAATACCGATCTTGTTTGTTACCAACTCTTCCAGGATTCCTTTGAAGAATAAACTAACTGCTATTCTGCCAGGCAGGTCGTAAAAGGCGTCCGTCTAAGACTACTATCGTGACTAAGAGATGGTAGAGTTACGCAACTTCTCTTCCGACTATTTAGTATCACCACCATACCTATTCCTGCTGCAATAACGTCAATGCTTTTTGACGTCGTGCTGCAATAGCGTCGTCGATGTTGTGTTTCGATTTGAAGAGTAAGGTAGCCGGTAAACTTATGCATATGGCATTGCCATCTAACCACACGGACGATTAACATCTTTGATGTTTATAGACTATGTTATCTTTCATCCAGAGAGTCATCTGCTTGTTTGCTATCTAATGATAAAAAAACATACTGACAACATCGTAAAGTTTATCAAAAAAGCTTCCTATGATCTCAAAACGTGAAGATCTAATAAAAACTCAATTTTCGAAAATTTGGGTAAAATCAGTGTCTTTCATTAATGCGAAGTTAAAAAAATCAGTCAAATCAAAAAAATCATTAAAAAAACTCCTCCTAATTTTAAAAAGTTATAATCTCTTGAGTGATATATCACTGTAGATAAGTCTAGTCAAAAATTGTCAGCCGATTTCAACAACGCCTGTTGTTGAAATCGGCTGACAATTTTTATGTGGTAATATCATGAATAAAACAATACAATTTAAAAGGCAAATAATATCAAGTCAGCCGCCGCTATACACGTGCTGGGGAACACGTGAGATGTTTTGTAAATTGTTTTTTACGACATTTTGTACTGAATATTTAGATATGAAGTTACTTTTGCACGTGATAATGTTGATTTGCAAGCTTAGGATATGCACATGACATATGTTACGCATTAGAGTACCTTCTTGCTTATCAACACTTGTCTAGACATCCAACGTAAAAACTGATAAGTACTTCTTCACAGTCGATATTTAATATGAATTATATATACATCAGACATAGATATCAGCAAGTATTTTTTTCGATTATCGATTTTAATAGGAATCAAGCTGTCTACGCAATAAAAAAATAAGACGATCGACAAATGTACAAACGGCACGTCTAGCATATTTTAGTAATTTTCATAGTGTTATGACATACGGAATTTTATCGTGGGGTCGAGCTGCTGATATAGAAACAATACTTATATTACAAAAAAGAGCCATTAGGTCTATATATAATATGAGTTCAAGAGAGTCACTAAAAGAAAAATTTAAAGAAATCAAGAATAAATACACGAAAAAATATGAACTTCTTTCAAAAATTAAAAGATAATCATAATTTTAATACAATTAATAAAAATAAACTTGCCATCCAAAATTTTAGGTTAAGCAAATGTGCAAAATGCTTTAAGGGATTATCCGTGCGTATATAACCATATTTGCCAGAAAAAAGATTCAAATCATATTTAAAAAATACTCTTTACAAGAAAGCTTACTATATTGTGAACGATTATTTAAATGATACGAATCCCTGGAGTTAATCAGAAATGTTAATTTTAATTTTATGTCTCAATTATTAATCATATTTATAGTTTTAATTATTTATTTAAGTATTGACATCAGCAATTAAAATAATTTTATCTTTTTATTTAATTTTGACATTTTGTAGTTTTCTACTTAATTATTGATTCTGTCATTTTTTTAGTGTATATCATGTGTTTTTAAAGTGTTATTCCAGTTTATTTTAATTGCGGTTCAAAAAATGTGTAAGTTATACTTATTTTGAATAAAATATATTCTATTCCATTCTAATCGTGTAGACATCAGAGACATAGAGTAGTAAGTAGTAGACATCAGAGACATAGAGTAGAGTAGTAAGTACAGATACATAGATCATCTCTGTACTTGTCAATAGTATATTAAAGTGTGTATGCAAAATATACCGACTTGGAAGAAATGTTACATCTACATTCCATTGAAGAAAAGCCTTCAAGGAGCTCAAAATAGTGACTTTAACTTGAAAAATCTGAGTTTTTTTTAATATTATAAAATAGCAAACAAGCAGATGGGTCTCCTGATGGAAAGAGTCAACCATCGCCTATAGACACCAAAGGTGGTAATGGTGCGTTACTATCTTGTGGCGGGGTCTAATGCCACATTCATAAGTTTTTTTTTTATTATCGATAGGTAAGCGCTTGACCTCGATCTCGCCTGATGATAAGCTAAGATGAAGCCTAAGATGGAACGCGCTTCCCTAGAAGGTACCTGTTCACTCTTCTCTTGAAGATTAGTTTAGATTAGTAAGATAAGTTTACCAGCTACCTCACCCTCCAAACCGGAACACAACAGTAACAAGCACTGACGCTACTGACCTGGGCGAGACAATGCAGAACTCTACCACCTAGTAGACACAATGCTAGTGACTCGTATTGCCAATCGGTCGCCTTTTACGACCTGCCTGGTAGAACGGCATTTGGCCTTTTTTTCAAAGGAGCCCGGGGCCTACACAGGGTAATCTAAACATGAAAAGTCTGAGTGAATTTTTATGATTTATAATGTATTATAAAATTTCATCGTCTATGAAGCCTTATTTTAAAGTGTTAAATTATCCGCCTCTGTGGTCTAGTGGTCCAGCGTTGGCGTTGACCACATGAGGTCCCGTGAGGTCGATTCCTGGGTCGGGCACAAAAAAAAAGTGTTTCTTCAGTTTTCTGATATATATAAACACAAATAAACACAAAGTTGTCCACTTTGTGTTTATTTTTTCTGATAAACACAAAGTTGCCCGGGATTGGAAAGTGCCCGGTTTGGGCCTTGGCTTGCCACCTTTCACATTTGTGGGACCAAGTATCTTCGGCTAATCGCGAATGCACTTGTTGTACCTCTGCCAACCGTTTCGGGGATACGGGCGTGAAGATACTTTTAAATTATTAATACTGTGACCTAAATCAGTCTATATAAAACCTTAAAGCGACAAAGTAAGAAAAAAATATTAAACCTTTAAACCCTTGCCACCAGGGCTTGTTGACCGGTAATATTTCAAAACTAAATCAGCGTAAATACATATAGAGCTTTTACACTTTCAATCCTCCGTACTTGATGAAATTTCATTATTATGCGTTGAAACTAGTGTTAGCAACCGCGCTTAACGACATGTACTAGCTGGCCAGATGTGTGGCGCCCCTGTGTTATGCACCTGTTATTTTGAGATAATGACGTCATAATAACAATGGACAAAATATATAACTAAGAATGGTATAAATAGGCGGAGATAGCATATTTTCGATTAATTGTAATTCTATCGCTTGTTGAAGGCGTTACTCTGGCCAAAGATTATACTGTGCTTGTAAAAGTGATTCAAGTGTTTTATTCGGCCAGACTGCTTCTCGGTTATACTAGGTGGCAAGCCTATCGCCAACCGGACACTTTCTAATCCCGGGCAATGTTGTTTTTATCAGAAAACTGAAAAAACACATTTTAAATTGTCCGACCCAGGAATCGAACCCGGGACCTCATGTGGTCAACTTCGACACCGGACCACTACACCACAGAGGCGATTGCTTATACAGTGTCGACTAAATTATTAAATTGATTGATTGATAAAGAATATTACATCCTGAAGATGCTTTAAGAAGCGAAACAGGTCGGTCTGTTTAAGTAATATAGTCTATACTTACAGTGAAATATAAGTATAAGTGTGGTATAAACTAGTTTCAACTAATAATACATATAGAAAGTTTTGTTAAGGTAAGGTTAAGGCTCTACCGGTTCCTTATGGACCAAATATGTACGGGTTTCCAATCGACTAACCGTTTTCCGAACCGAAAAATTGACAGTTTACAGAGTTTATTAAAATTCATTTTTGTGTGTTCACTACTTCCTATTCTTGTCCGTACTTTGTGTGACGTACCATTCTCTCTCATCTCAGATACACTCCGAACAAAATCTTATAATAATAAAAAAAAAGCTGTATTAACAGGTACTTTCAAACCAATTTCAAGCCTTGCCAATTGCCTTCAAGTGCCAATAATGAATAATCTTAATAGCAATTTTACTAATAAACTCATTTAATTTGATTCACCTTGGTTTCATTTGAAACTTGGAACTTATGCGCTTTATAATAATAATAATATATAATACCTAATTACCATTTCTACGGTTTCTGTATTCGCCGAATATTTCAGGAATATAAACCCCACGAATAGGATTTATACTTTACAGATAACGATTCAAAGAATTAATTTGTAACTTTTTTATGTCATTGGATAGCAAACAAAGCGATGGTTCCCCTGTTTGGGGTGCTAGATGCTCTATTTTTTACGGGTTACCCTGTTTTACGCGCTACGAAAATATAGAGACACGTAATTAGAGAAGGTATATAATAAAAGATGCCGTATTTTTAAAAACTCCATCTAAACTGGTGAGCTCAACTGAAAATGAGCGTTCTGTCCATGGAGACTTCTAGATTCCATGGTTCTGTCTTCTCCGGTGGCTGTTTGATTTTGAATTCGTCGTCCATGTCATTATATTTTTTGTTATATTTGCTTCAAAAATGAAGACCGTTTCAATACTGTGACAAAAAATATAAATTTAAAGTTAAAGAGTTTGTTATTTAATAATGTCGCTTTAAGTTTTTCCCATAAATAAAGTCTAAAGCTCGTATTTTAGATGTTGGTAAGACTTAAATCGAGGACTGGAAATAGCAAAAAGATAACAATATATTATGACCACCAAAGATGTTGCTATTCATATAGCGGATATGGAACATTCCAATCTCACCACACAGATAGCAACTTAAATATCTTTACCATATTAAATAACAAAATATTTAAATACTATGTTCGTATTACATAAGTACGTGATATTATGAATATCATTACATTTATTATGTCACGATTTAAAACTTCGCTGATAAGATGGAATTTTATCGTTAACTGCGATAAGATTTTATTAGATTTGTGTTGAACTATGATTTCGGATTTCGATTGTTTTAACCAACTTTAAAAATACTTTAATAACTATTTTCCAAAAATTCAATAAATTTTTAACCAACTTTAATAAATATTTTCTATGACATTGCTTATTACAAATATGCAAACAAAAGAAATATATTTTCCTCGTTTTCATCTATACATCTAGTAATCTAGGCATCTGTTAAAAGGCTAAAAAAAGGATAATATGTGTGACCCCAACTTGGTTCCCTGTGATATCTTTTGTTTCTTTTAGTCTCTCTGTCTGTCTGTCACCGGGCTGTATCTCATAAGCCGTGATAGCTAGAAAGCTGAAATTTTCCCAATTTCCGTTGCCGCTATATCAACAAATACTAAAAATAAAAAAATTAAAACATTTAGCACCCCCTTAATACATCCCCATACAACAAACGTGTTTTTTTCGTATTTTTTATACGATACAACATTAATAACGGTAACAGCCAACAGGTAGACGTTTAAAATTTTCACAGAATATTTAGTTGTATATTACCTTTCAAAATAAATAATTAAATAAAAGTAAATTAAATATTCTCTCTATCTTCATACTGGACCTTACACATCTCATCAGTTTCCCACCTGTCATCCGTAGGCTGAGTTGCGAGCTAAACCTTGAATCCTTTCCTTTGTCTCCATCCTTACACAATGTTTACAATCTTCCCTACAAGTTCGTCCTGATAATGCATCTGCATTTGAGTGGGACTTTTCACTGCGGTGTTCTATGTTAAAGTCAAACTCTTGCAATTGCTCAATCTAGCGAGCCACTTGGCCTTCCGGGTCCTTGAATTGTAACAACCACTTCAAAGCAGCATGGTCGGTACGCAGCTTGAAGGGTCGCCCAATCAGATACTTCTTGAAATGTCGAAGAGTCTTCACTACTGCCAATAGTTCTCTTCTTGTAACACAACAATTTCGTTCTGACCGCGACAATGATTTACTGAAGTAAGCTATCACAACTTCTTGATCGCCTTGCTTCTATGATAAGATACCACCAATGGCAGTGTTACTTGCATTTGTGTCTACGACGAACTGCCCTTTAAAATCAGGATAGCCCAAAATTGGTGACTCACACGACCGCTTTTTAAGTTCATCGAAATCTTGTCTCCCTTAAAAATTACGTTTGTTGTATACAAACATTTTTAAGCGAATTGTTTCTTACTTTCTGGATCATATTGATAGATATAGATTTCGTCAACTGTAATGGTTTTAGAATGAATGTTATCTATTATTTAATAACTGACGTTCAAAAAGAGGTTACTATTAATCCTATTTTGAATAAAAAAGTTTTGACTTTGACTTTAACTTTGACTTTAGAATTACGTTTTGAAATCCCGTTTTCGAATTGACGCATTCACAACACCAATTCAACAAGCCTGTTTTCAGTTTCGGAGAGCCAACACGGAATCCAACGACGACAGATCTCCATTACTCCAAGATGTACATGTAGAATGATATAACGCTTCCCAAACTAACGCTTAGGGTGTTCTCGACGTCCGTGTATCTAATACTTGGGTCTTCTCACACCAACATTTCAGTAGCACACGTTTTTCAGAGTTTCTGTTGTTTGCGCACGACCGTTTTCGTAGTCATCTACGATGTTAGTTTTATCCGTTTCAAATGAAACAAACCGTCTAAAAAATGTTGCCCGGGATGAAACAGAGTTCTCTTATGCTGATTGTA
This sequence comes from Apodemia mormo, assembly GCA_036924255.1. Lineage (NCBI taxonomy): Eukaryota > Metazoa > Arthropoda > Insecta > Lepidoptera > Riodinidae > Apodemia > Apodemia mormo. The sequence continues at coordinate 7,019,236 of JAUPFN010000026.1, forward strand.
ATCGTTGTAAACTTAGTTGTTCGGTAAAACTCAATTTAAAATCGTAAAATATCATAGCACACAAATGTCCGCGATTAAGCTCCATTGTTTTGACGAAAAAACAGTTGTAGTAAAATATTATGTAACTGGAATATTGTGTGTAGTTAACTTTGCGTTAATTTAAGTATTCTGTAAATCTTAATTCATTAAGGTGTACAATAAAGCATTAAATAAATATTGTTATTTTTTAAGTATGTGGCTTCATACTTGTGTTCTATTTTTAAATAAGTTTGCTTTTTATACGTTTATAAACATATCCCACCGGTGCATTCCATTTTTAAATTTCAATCATCTCAAAACTTATCGAGTGACATGCGTAGGTAGGTACATAGAAATACAAATATATTTAACCAGAAATACAAACCTAAATGCTCATCACACAATTATGTCTCTATCAGAAAATAAAAACGAACCGCATCAACTTTTTAATTAGGGTCGCTAACCACTAAACCAACCGGATCAATCGTACATTTATATCTATCTAAGTTGTATATCTTACACACATGAAGGATTACATGTAGGAATAACGTTAGGCTAGAATAAAGATATTTGCTTAGTCATTGATATGTAATACATTGCATACGTCAATAATGACACAATCGTAATATAATCGTCATATCGTTATAAAATATTAGTTCTTTTCTAATAAAAACAGGCCAAAAACGTGGGTTTAAAGTTACTAATGAAGCTAGACATCTTTGGTAAGTGGCATTATCAGTGGTCAAGAGCGGATAGCATTTTAGCTTAGCATCAAGAGTCTTTGTATGTCACTTATTTTGCTACATAATCAAAGATCCGTCATACATAGCAGTGATCATTAGCAACCAATCTAATAATAATGAGGCCTTTCACAATTTATACGGGCATTTGGTATTTGGATATTGTTAGTTTCAGCTTACGCCTCATAAAAAATGTTACTACTCGTAATTAAAACGAGTCGTTTTATTGATATAGGAATCGAGCATTACAGTCCTATTTTTAATTTATTTTACAACATAGCAAACAAGCAGATGGTTTTTCTGATGGAAAGAAACAATTATCATTTGAAGAGGCCAAGATGTTAATGATGCGTTGCTCTGCGCGGCGGTATGGTAATACCACTTGCATGAGTTTACCAGCTACTTTACCGTCCAAATTGAAATACGAAAATTAAAAGAACTGAATAGGTAAAACGATAGTACCAAACTCAGGCAAAAGGTTGCATAACTTCTACAAACTCCTGCCAGTAGGTTACCATAGTAACTTGGTAGTTACGATGGTAGTAATGTCTTTTGTTAATGTTTTCCTTTAGGAATTGTTTAAAACAATAGCAGTAGTATATTATCAAAGCACACGATTGAAACGCGGTTGTTGATGGCATTCGATTGGATTCCGCTCAACTTAGACTTTCTGAAAATTTGAACCACGTCGGCCAAGGAGATTTTGAGAAAATTTAAAAAAAAAAATTAAAAAATTTTTTGGAGATTTTATGCACCGATTAGATTTTATTAGCTCTATTCCTTACAAAACTACGCCTAAAGCAAAAATTGCATCAAAATCGGTTTATCCGTTCGTGAGTTAACGTTGACGAAAAATTTTGAAAAAAGTGTTTTTTGACATAACTTCGAAATTTTTCAACCAATCATTTTGCTATAATCTACAATATTTTAGTACTAAAAAACTACGTCGAATACCGTTTCAAAAATCAAAATCGAGTCTAATTTTCAAAAGATACAGCTTTTCAAATACTAAAATTATGTTGTTTTTAGCATACTTACAAATATAATTAATTAAATTAATAAATATTTCAGGCTAATGTACCGATTAACTTAAAAATCTTATCAGCTTTTTTTCTTAAAAAAACTGCGTCAAATACCTTTAATTGGATCAAAATCAGTCAATAACGAAAATATTTGAAAAAAAACTGTTTTTTTAACATTGCTTCGAAATTTTTCAACCTATCAATTATGTAACTAAAGCAATATTTTAGAACTCAAAAATTGAGTTAAATGTCGTTTAAAAGATTGAAATCGGTCATCGTTGCCAAAATATACGTTTTTTTAAAAAATCAATGTATGTAAGTACTGCCATTTTTAATAAAATAAATGTTTGAACTGAAAAATCTATTCTTATAGTTTTTACTCGTTTGAGCTTAATTTAGCTGGAAATTTCAGGGATCTTTCAGGGTCAACCGTTGACATATTTTTTCATGTGAAAACGGATTATCATTTAGGTAACACTTACCGAGATCAATTTTAATAATGCAAGATTATTTAAACACAAAATTTCGTTAAAACTGTTAGAGCCGTTTAGGAGAAAGCATTTACATACAAATATATATGTATATATCAATTGCTCGTTTAAAGTATAGTATAACACAGAGTTACTAATCATGTAATCGATAAAACTGTTGTTCTATTTCAATAACGACCTTTACCCGTCTCTCCATATCATTGTGATAAGGATTATTTGGTATTTTTATATTTGTAATAACATGTTGACTCACTCACTCACTCATATTTGAATAACATGTTGATATGAAAATCCTTGTGTGAATCATCTTTATTTTAAAAAATATTTTTTTTTTATATCATAAGATAGCAAACAAGCAGATGGGTGCCTGATGGAAAGAGTCAACCATCGCCTATAGACACCAAAGATGTTAATGGTACATCGCTATCTTATGGCGAGGTCTAATGCCACATGCATAAGTTTACCGGCTACCTTACCCTCCAAACCGGAATACGACAGCGGCAAGCACTGACGCTATTGCAGCAGAAATAGGTAAGGTGGTGGTACCTGACCCTGACAATGCAGAACTCTACCACCTAGTAGCCACAATGGTAGTGACTCGCATAGCCAATCGGTCGCCTTTTACGACCTGCCTGGAAGGACGTCAGTTGGTCTATTCTACAAAGGAGGCCGGAACCAACACGGGAAAAATGTATTTCTGGGTTTGGGTGTTTATTAAATATATTCCAGTATTTATATATGTATTTCTATGTATTAGTATCGTTGACTAACATCCATAAGACAAACAAATAATTTGCTTACCTTGGGGTTAGATCAGTAAGTGTAATTTGTCTCGTGAATATTTATTATCTACTAGCTGCAGCGTGCAGCGGGCATTATAAGTTTTTGGTGAATCCCGCGGAATCACCTGATTTTTCCGGAATAAAAAATAGCCTATGTGCTATTCCAGATCGTCATCTACCTGTGTGCCAAATTTTATTCAAATCCGTTCAGTAGTTTTTGCGTGATTGAGTAACAAACATCTATCCAAACATCCAAACTTTCGCATTTATAATATTAATATAGAATAATATAGATTTGTTATATATTTTTAAATATATCATAAGATAGCAAATCAGCAGATGGCTCTCCTCATGGAAATAGAAAACATCACCTATAGACACCAAAGATGTTAATGGTGCGTTGCAATCCGTGTGGCAGGATGGTAATGCTATATGCATAAGTATACTATCTACCTTACCCTCTACACCGGACCACGAACATGACAAACATTGACGCTAATGCGGCAGGAATAGGTAAGGCCCCGCCTTACCTATTCCTATACCAAATACCCGGGCGAGACGTTGCAGAAGTCTGCCATCTAGTAGTCACAATGGTAGTGACAATTATAGCTATTCGGTCGCATTTTACGACCTGCCTGACAAAACGGCAGTCGGTCTATTCTTCAAAAGAGCTCGGACCAACACGAGGTATAAACTGTATAAACCTTAAAAACAACAAAGAAAAATATCGACACGCGGGATTTGAACCTTCGACCATCTCCTTAAAGCCGGGAGATGGTCGCAGGTTCAAATCCCGCATGTCGATATTTTTCTTTGTTGTTTTTAAGGTTTTTCCAGTTTCCCAAGCACGGGGTGAGTGCTATAACACAAAAATAAATAAACTGTATAATTGTTACGTATTAATGGTGCGTAGCTATCTTTGTGTTGGAGTGAAATAACTACATGTATATGTTTACAAACTTCCAATCCAGAACACGACATCGGCAAGCACTGACGACGCTGTGCGACAGGAATAGGTAAGGTGCTGTTACCAAATTCAGTCAAGACTTTGCAAAACTCTACCAAAATTTAGTACACGTGCTTGGATTCCTAAATAGATCATACTCAAATCTATATTAATATTAATATTAATATTAATATTAATATTAATATTAATATTAATATTAATATTAATATTAATATTAATATTAATATTAATATTAATATTAATATTAATATTAATATTAATATTAATATTAATATTAATATTAATATTAATATATTAATATTAATATTAATATTAATATTAATATTAATATTAATATTAATATAATATTAATATTAATATTAATATTAATATTAATATTAATATTAATATTAATATTAATATTAATATTAATTTTAAAATTAATTAATATTAATATTAATATTATCCCTATATTAATATATTAATATTATATATTAATATAGATTTGAGTATGATCTATTTAGGAATCCAAGCACGTGTACTAAATTTTACGTATTATTTACGTTAGTAAATTATTTAGTAAATTAGTAAATTTACGTTAGTAAATAAAAATAAACGTAAATTTTACGTTAGTAAATTTTACTAATAAACCAATATTAATATTAATATTAATATTAATACTGTAAGGTGCTGTTACCAAATTCAGTCAAGACTTTGCAAAACTCTACCAAAATTTATTAATATTAATATTATTAATATTAATATTAATATAAATAATAGTAATAAAATATTAATATTAATTAATTAATTAATATATTATAAATGCGAAAGTTTGGATGTTTGGATGGATGTTTGTTACTCAATCACGCAAAAACTACTGAACGGATTTAAATGAAATTTGGCACACAGGTAGATAATAACCTGGAATAGCACATAGGATACTTTTTATGCCGGAAAAATTAGGCAATCCCGCGGGATTCACCAAAAAATGTATAATGCAGCAGGCTGCATGCAGCAGCTAGTATTATCTAATTCCTACAATATTACATACATACATGTCAAACTGATAAACTCTGTTTTTCGTCAGTTGAAAACTCAATATTAACTATTTAGGGATGTTGCATAAGCAGATTAAATGAATATTTATAGAAGTGTATGTATTTTCAATGCAGAATGACTTATTGTAACACCTTTCAGTCGATTTTTGGACCAACGTCGAACGTCGAAGCCTGGATCAATATGAAATGACATTTTCAATATTTCGCGTGTTTCGTTTGCTTTTTAAATGTGGAATGATGTGCTGTTACGACTTTATAGTCGATGTATTCTTCAAAAAGAATCCTGAATCGACATGAGATGATATTTTCAATATTTCGTGAGTTTTGTTTGCTTATTATCCAATGTGGAACGATGTATATTGTATTGTAATGCATTTATAGTTGATGTATTTTTCAAAAAGAAGCCTGGATCGACAAGAGACGACACTTTTAATGGTTTATGAGTTTCGTTTCCTAATTCGATGAGGAACGATGTATTTTAATGCATTTATAGTCTATGTATTCATCAAAAAGAAGCCTGTATCGACATGACACTTTTAATGTTTCGTGTATTTCGTTTTCTTTTTCAACGTGGAACGATGTACTGTAACGCCTTTATAGTCAATGTGTTCTTCAAAAAGAAGCCCGGATCGACATAGGAAGTGAAAGTATAAACATTTTAAATAATTGAGGAAATCAAACAAACAGAAACTTTTTCTGACTTCTTTATTATCCATCGTTATCAGGTTGATAAAATTCGGATGGGAATCAATAATCATCTCCTCGATCGACAAACCGGTGAATCCTGGTGAATTGGAAGGTCTATAGACGTTAGATTTACTCTGCCTACCTTGCAAAGAATTCGAGCGAACTTTAAACGAAGCTGCATTACTTATTTATAAATATACTGTAATAAAACCAAAAAAAAGAACAAACTTTCAACTACGCACAATAAAACAAAAGCTAAATTACATTTCAATATAAACAATCAAAAATGTCAACAATGCCTTTAGAAGGAAATTGTGAAATAGCAACGTGATCGGCCCTCACGTGGCTGTATAAACGTGCTATAACTCCATTGCGACATAATAGTGATGTCCGAAGTAATTACTTCGTAATCCCGGAAATCCCGGTTTCAATTATAATTACATAATTTATATTAACATTTATTGTAACATATTTGACCTCGTGTTAGTGTTTAGCGACAAGTGCATTATCAATTGTGTCTAACAGTAACGTAATTTCACCAAGTGCTGACCATGGAAAGTATAGAATACAGCATAAGTTTAGCAGCTTTTTTTTTTGTTCTCGCAGGGGAAATGCTCTTACGCACTGCCGGGCCGTGTGGACTGGCCCGAGTGTGGGTCTCGCCGGACAGAACCGACCACTACCCACTAAAACCCCTGCGTCAGCCCCACTATGCCGTGGTGGCGAGGAGGTGGGAACGCTTGCGCACACGTCCACCAACCCGCCAGCACCTGCCGGCCTTGCCGTCTCCTTCAGGACTGTGGCCGTCGTGGCCCCAGCAGACGGCTAAGAAGCGCGCGGCTTTACGACACCGCGCGCAGCCAGCTACTTTAACCTCCAAACCGATATTCGACGGTGACAGACATTGAAATCAAGGCAGCAGAAATAGGTAAGGCAGGGGTAATAGACTCGGGGAGACGTTTCAGAAATCAACCACCTAGTAGCCACGATAGTAGGGACTCGTATAACCAGTCATTCGCCTCGTATGAACTGCCGGGCAGTAGATGGATATTTCATATAGAATATAGAAATATAGTCGTGGTGTTTCTACTAAAGTTTTTTTTATATCATAAGATAGCAAACAAGCAGATGGGTCTCCTGATGGAAAGAGTAAACCTTCGCCTATAGACACCAAAGATGGTACCATAACATCACTACCATCGTGGCTACTAAGTGATAGGGTTCTGCATTGTCTTGCCCGAGTCTGGTACCACCGCCTTACCTATTCCTGCCGCAATAGCGTCAGTGCTTGTCGCTGTCGTGTTCCGCTTCGGAGGATAAGGTAGCCGGTAAACTTATGCATGTGGCATTAGACCTCGCCACAAGATAGCAACGCACCATTAACATTTTTGGTGTCTATATGCGATGCTGTCTCTTTCCATCACGAGAGCCATCTGCTTGTTTGCGATCTTATGACAATTTTATTGGACTGGTTTACATAGAAATTCTTTTCAAGCAATTTATAATGGCTAATTTGCTTTTATTACATTTTAAATACAACAGTAACAATTATAGCATCGCTGCACGTGATATTCATGGTTATAGATAGCAACATTGTAACGGCATTGAAATATCAGGAAACAAATAAAACTACGTAACATGTACTTGTGTATTTAAAATAAACAACAACTTTAGTAGAACCCCCGTGTTGGTCCCGGGCTTCTTTGGAGAATAGACCAAATGCTGTTCTGCCAGGCAAGTCGTAAACGGCCACCGATTGGCTATGCGAGTCACTACCATCGTGAGTACTGGGTAGTAGAGTTCTGCATTGTCTCGCCCGGGTCTGGTAACACCGCCTTGCCTATTCCTGCTGCAATAGCGTCAGTGCTATCACTGTCGTGTTCCGGGTTGGAGGGTAAACTAGTTGGTAAACTTATGCATGTGGCATTAGACCTCGCCACAAGATAGCAACACACCATTAACATATTTGGTGTCTATAGGCGATTGTTGACTCTTTCGATCAGGAGACCCATCTGCTTGTTTGCTTTCTTATATTATAAAAAAATGATCATCCCTTTTGAAGAATATCACTAATTTAATTTGCCTTGTATACCATAACCAATGGGACAATTAAATTCAATGGCGTATCCATAATAAGATAACGATTACGCAATCCCAACAAATTGTACTACCTTTTCTGAAATATAATGATCAGTAAATACGGAATGGCTGTTTAAATAATCTTTTTTTATACAGGGTGTAAAGAAAACCCTGTCGGATCTGAAAGAGGTATAATGGTAGGTCAATGACATTATCAATAAAAACAATAAAATAATTCTTTTTTATTAAATTAAGAAAAATATCGTAATTTAAAATGCCTCATTTTAGTACTAAAATTGAGCAACTTACCTTAAATAAAGCAAATATTTTAAAAACATCAAACAATATTCATAAAATAATGATACAAGTATGTTTGTATTAAGCTACCAAATAATGCTTTTGAGGATCGGACAGGGTTTTCTTTACACCCTGTATATCATTCGATAGCAAACAAGTAGATGTTTCTCCTGATTGAAAGAGCAATCATCGCCTATAGACACCACGGATGTTAATGGTGTGTTGCTTTTCGTGCGGGATGGCAATGAAATATGCATAAGTCTACCGGCAATGTTACCTTCCATACCGGCAGGCGTATCATCTAACGTTTGCAATCCGCCAGCGATCAGCAATGACTCTTAAATATAACAAAAAATCATTGAAGAGTCGCTAATTGCTTACTCTGGATGTACTTTTTGCAATATTACAGCACCAAAACTAATTAAGCGGCATCAACTGCCACTAATATACAAGGCTGTTATGTGTCTTGCAATAACTAAACAATTGCAATAACTTCGCATTGCAAGTTACATGATAATCCCACGGAACACCACAACGACAAGCATTGACGCTATTGTGGCAGGAATAGAAAAGGCGGTAGTACCAATTACCCGTAATAATCGCAGAACACTACCACCTAGAAGTCACGATGGTAGTGACACGTATAGCCAATCTGTCGCCTGCCTAGCAGAACAGCAATTGATCTAATTTATACTTTCCATCGTCGGCACTTGGTGAAACTGCATCATATTGATTATATAATATAAACACTTGTACTGTTTCACAAATGTAATTTAAATTTTATTTATTACACAATCATGTTTAAATTTACAGCCAACCGGTTTCGCCTATTAAAGCATCATCAGGGCTTTCACATTAACATTTTAAATAGTATTTTCACATGAACATTTTAAATAGTATAATGTTAAAAATGTTAATGTGAAAGCCCTGATGATGCTTTAATAGGCGAAAAAATCAATAAAATTTAAATTACATTTGTGAAACAGTACAAGTGTTTATATTATATAATCAGCAGTTGATCTATTCTGCAAAGAAGCTCGAATCAACACGGAGTAAATACTAATATAATATAGTTGAAGAGAGATTTGTTTTGTTTATCTGTTTAAGCGCACTAATCTTAGATTGAACCAGTTCGATTCGAAAAACTGTTGTAGATGATAGCCTCATTCATAAGAGTTACTGTTTTGAGTAGCAATATACTGTCATGGTGGCTCTCCTGATGTAAAGAGATAACCATTGCCTATAGACACCAAGGGTGCGTTGCTATCTGTGTAACGTAATACTTATATGTCCAATTTACGGACTCCCTTAATCTTCAATTGTAATAGGTTTAAGTAAAACGATAGACCTAAGGCGGGCGGCGGAAAATTGTAGAACTCTACCACCAAGTAATTATGAGAATATTAACACGTTCGTTTAACCTTTTTCAAATCGAATAGCAGAATGGCAAATGATCAGAATGGCAAACGTAGCCCGGACAAGACGTACATATACCCGGATGAACAGATTACTAATATGTGGCAGACTTTTCTATGAAATGGCCGACAGGTGGCTGGCGTCATAGAACTTAATGGTGACTAATCGTTTAGTAAACAATAAAATACCGTTTTATAGAAGTAAGAGCTGTTAATATGAGAAAGGACATAAAAGCAGAATGTTGAAATGAGAGCGTTATGAAAAATATGTGGTGTAACACTCGCTGATCGAATTCGTAATGCCGAAGTGAAAGAGTGATTGGGATTGAAAGATAGTATCGGTATAAAAATGAGAAACGGCATGCTCCGTTATTTAGGACTTATTGAAATATGGCAGATGAACAATCAGCATAACAACAATAAAAAAAACAAACACAACTGTAGCAAATAGGTACCGGCGAAGAGTAAGTATTTAGACTGACATACCATATTCAAATCGGTCGAGTATCCACTGTCTAAATATGGTTGGGTGTCAAGAATCTTCGAAACCGGCGTGATAACATGAAATGCAATATGACTGTGGAGGAAGCAATTTATCTACAAAATTTTTTCTTATAAAAATACAAATTTGACCTCGTGCTTATTCGGACTCCATTTAAAGAATAAACCATCTGCCGTTCTGCTAGGCAGTTTGTAAGAGGTAAACAATTGACTATGTGAATCACTACTATTTTGGCTATTAGGTGGTAGAGTTCTGCACTATCTCGCCCGAGTTTTATGCAACCGCCTTGTCCATTCCTGTCCCATTAGCGTTAATCCTTGTCACTGTTGTATTCTTGTTTGGATTGCAAGGCATTTGGTAAACTAATGCACGTGGGATGAAGACGCTGCCACGAGGATAAGAACACACCATTAACATCTTTGGTGTCTATAGGCCATGGTTGTCTCTTTCCATCAGCAGGGCCATTTACTTAGTTGCATGGAACAAATCTATGGGAAACTTTCCTGCAATCTGTGGGAGTGATTTTGTGAAATGCAAGGGAAATGTGTAATAGGAAGCCGAAGAATCGCGCACTATTTAAAATGACCAATTAACGCGGGCTCTTTGAATTGACCAATGAGCGCACACTATTTAAATGGTTAAAGAGCTCGTGTTATTTGAATTGACCAATGAGTGCGTGCTATTTAAATTGACTAATGAACGCGTGCGTTAGCGATCAGATTGTACCTACTTAATCAATTAGATGTCAGATGTTAAGCATGACATGCTACTATATAAGGCCCGCTGGTTTTTTTCCTTAATCGACATCCCCCGCGAATATTCCGGTAATAGAAAAATACAAATTGTTCAGGAAAAATAAAATAGTTTTTTTTTATATCATAAGATAGCAAACAAGTAAATGGGTCTCCTGATGGAAAGAGTCAACCATCGCCTATAGACACCAAAGATGTTAATGGTGCGTTGCTATCTTGTGGCGAGGTCTAATGCCACATACATAAGTTTGCCGGCTACCTTATCCTCTAAACCGGAACACGACAGCGACAAGCACTGACGCTATTGCGGCAGGAATAGATAAGGCGGTGGTACCAGACCCGGGCGAGACAATGCAGAACTCTACCACCTAGTAGTATTTTTTTAATATTTATGTTCGAATAGTTTTGTATTTCAAAAGAAAGTTATTTTTTAAGATGTCTTCATATCGAGGCAAAATAAATACATAAATAAATAAATAAATATTCACGTTACAAATTACACCTACTGATCTAACCCCAAAGTAAGCAAATTATTTGCTTGTGTTATGGATGTTAGTCAACGATACTAATACATAGATATACATATATAAATACAGGAATATATTTAATAAACACCCAAACCCGGAAATGCAAACATTTATGCTCATCACACAAATGCTTGTCCCCGTCGGGGATTGAACCCGAGCCCCGTTGATTGCGTAGTCAGGATCGCTAACCACTCGACCAACGGGGCGGTCAAAATACACTTGCTTACGAAAGTTTGATATATTTTTCGTCAGTGGAGAGTACAAATTAAATTAAAACCGTATTATTCGTTTGCATACAGTTAAATTGTATTTTCATATATTTGTAAATATCAATAGAAAAATCAATAGAAAAAATCAATAGAAAAATCAATAGAAAAAATTCACAAGGTGAATCATGACCTCTAAATGCTGAAAAACACAAAACACGAAAAACTCAGCAATAGCTTATTACCGGAATATTCGCAGGAACGTCCTTATGCTTAATATACAAAACCTACCAATTTAAATATAACTACAGGTATCGTTTAGATAATTCGATACTGTAAATGTATTGTATGTACTTTAGATAGTGTAGTCACTCCGATTTCCTTGATATGACAAAAATAGGTGTCAAGGAATTTGATAAACCGCTGTCTGTCTGAACCAATACTTTTATTATTAGATAATTTGGAAGGCTTTTTGTAAATATAAGATACGTTTATCTTGATAAACGTGTAAATAAAGGATAATATGTAAATTGAATTAAGGTCATATGGAACCTCTTTTGACAAACAAAACGCATAGAGAAAATATATAGATAGAGTGGGCAAACCATAAGCGCGTATGTAAGTGGAAATGTTCTTTTGATAAAAATATAAAGGACATTTATTATCAAAAGACATTTATATATATATATATATATATATATATATATATATATATATATATATATATATATATATATATATATATATATATATATATAATAACCCAACACTGTACCTAGTGAAAACCTTAAAACTTAACCAAGAAAAATTTCAACACAACAACGATTTGGACCTGTAACTTTGCCATTGGCCGGCAAGCTATAACTCCAACTCCAACTGAGCTACTGACATAATAAGGTTCAACGTGGTAAAATTTTTCTTTACTTTTTGATCGATACCGTCGATAGTACTACTTGCTAGATATACATACGTATATCCTAATTAAATGAGTTCATCGTTACAGATGAAATTCACATTCATAATATTGATCCACTTTCGTATTTCTAACTAGCTGACCCGGCGAACGGTGTTCTGCCTTTTTAACTACTCTTATTTTTTTCTATATTTTCTCACCTTTTAAACCTTCCCTGGACTTCAACAATTAATTCAAACCCAAATATAGAAAATCGGTTCAGCAGTTCTCTAGTTTTAGCGAGACTAACGAACAGTAACTGATTTTTATATATATAAGATTATAAGTGTTTTTCCACTTATCTTGTGCATGAAAAAACCTTAAAACTTAAAGAAAAATATTGACCCCACAGGACTTTTACTAGGTGATAGAGTTCTGCATTGTCTCGCCCGGATCTAGTACTACCCCCTTACCTATACCTGCTGGAATAGCATGCTCATTACTATCGTGTGCCGGTTGGAACCGATACACTTTTATGGATCTTTATTATCTGAAAATTAAACATTTTTATTTTTTATTAAAATCCCACCACAAGGAGAGCAACCATTATCATTTTTGGTGTCGAGATCTTTCTTATACGTGCACCTAGTGTACTTAGTAAGTTTTACCTGTCAACCATAGATGTTATCCTTTAATTACCTACCTATTTAACCCAGTATTACATCACCGCTGATAGTGTTTACAGATAAAATTCATACGTTACAAATATCGGTCGAGTTACACAATTCCGATACGGCTGTGGTAATCTATTGCCACATTTTCCCGTATACTTTGTGTTTATTTTTACATTCAATAACGTATGTTCTAGTTATCAATATAAAATACACCAATTTTAAACAATATGCACTATTTGACATTTGTTTTAAGACCCACTTGCGCCCATGAAGGTGTATTATATCTGGAGACAGCACTTCTTATACCTACTTGAAACACAATTTTAAATACCCTCTCTTTCTAACACAGCTGTATAAAAAGAGATGGAGATACCTCATAGACAGAGATATAACATAAATACGTGTTTCAAGTGATTGATACGAGTGCTAGCTCCACCTATACCTAATACTTCATGCTTGCACCAAACTATTTAAGTGAATTAAATTAAAGCTAAAAAAATAATAATACTTCAGCTGAAAAAAGTTGGCTCTCGATAATTTGAATAAAAAATACAAGGAACCAAAGCCAAATTTTAAATAACCAAGCTATCGGCGTAGCTATAGATTTGTTATGGAGGGGAGAAGGATTCTAAAATATACAAAAACTTTTTGTTGTACCCTGAATCTCCAAATGGTGTAATAAATCTTTCAAATTAATTTTATATAAACACGTACCTATATCTCATATAGGACACAGGTTATAATTATCTGTTAAATGCATACATATTATTTCTCGCTAACTGGGGAATCTGGACCCCTAAACTCCCCACCCCTTTATATATGCCTATGGCCTTAGCTCTGAGTATAATAACCATCAGTATTTTCATTCCGTTTATTATGTTATATTATTGACGAGCAGAATTAATACTGCTTAATAATAATAATCAATCTTGTACAAAACATGAGGCTAGCAGTACCCTAAAGTAACTCATTTTAAAAAGATATCCAAAGATCGTCAAGCACACACATAATTGTGATGTGAAAATGGCGATCTCCGCATATCTTATATAATCCTGACTCACAAAAAGTTTTTTTTTATAGAAAAGGGGTAAACTGACTTGAGGCTTACCTGAAATGGTAAGTGACCACCGCCGTCCTGGACAACAACATTATCAAAAGGCTTGCAGTTGTGTTGCCAGCATTTTAAGAAAGAGTAAGCTTTTTTCTTGAAATTCGTATCCGATCGGAAAAACCCCTGTAGGTAATTAGTTTCACAAAGGAGTAGTGCGGGGAAAAAAGTGTGTTATAAGTTTGACCACTATGTGAATATCTGTCTGTATGTATGTCTATCTGTTTGTTTATCGCACCGCAGCTCGTAAACGGGTGAACTGATTATGATGCTGATCATTTAATTGAAAACTAGTGTTCTATCGATGGTTATTTGTGCTATTAAATCGTTTCAGCTGTTAAAAGGTCATCAGCCCCTTTCTACTTGTTGAAAGAAGTTAAACAACTAGCATAGGCCTGATTGATACGTCTACGATACTTCTACTTACTGTTACTTCTACGATATTACAAAGACATAATTATTTTGATCGATCTTTGAAAGATTATCAGCTCTTTTTGTACTTTTTTATTAATGATTCAAATTTGTAGAGAATTTAATATATAAACATTTTTGTTTAACTTTGCTAATCACTTAGAACCATGCCTCATTGAGACGCCATGACGACGTCACCGGCTACGTATCCAAGCAATCAATCTTGAATTGTATGGTACCTAACCTGGCAACGGTTTGACAGTGTCGCCAATTTGGAGGCATAGCCGTGAAATACGGCTCTCTATGTCGCGTTTTAGTCCAAGATCCCAGAGCTGCCAGACGTCACGTATTTTCTGACGGATGAAATGTGGACGATTGAGTAGTGTTAGTATGTACTATGATCGTATGCCTACCTGCTAGCTTGGTCAAACGGCCAATTTCCAGGTATCAGGTAATCAAGGTACATAAACACATTACTTACTTCACGTAAATTCTCATGGCTGATTTTCATATATGTTTTCGAGTGTATAGTTAAAAATAAATTGTCAATTACTCCCAGACACTTTCCGTCGGCCATATTGCTTGGCAGACGCTTTAAGGGTCTCAAGATAATTAGTTAACTTCACGTAAATTCTGACGCTCCATTTTTATATATGTTCATCCGACAACAATTTTAAAACCTTTGACAAGAAGACAGACCGATTCAAGGGGCCAATCATCCCCTAAACTAAATTTTAATATCTCTGTGAGTGGGAGCGCGAGAGCATTATCTACGCGTATGAGACTGAGTTAGACCGACTGCGCTGTTAAGACCATGAAAATTACTTGAACAGATATTTTATAATTTTTAGAACTTTTGTTGACAAGTAAATTATGGCAACAAAAATAAGAAAAACCTTAAAAACAGCAAAGAAAAACATCGACACGCGGGATTTGAACCTGCGACCATTTCCCTAAAGCCGGGACGCTCTTCCGCTGAGCTAGTGTCGACAGGCTCGAGGCGGCGAAATTCTTCTTTGCTATATGATCGATTACGTCGATTGTACTGATCGCTAGCTATACATACGTATAACTAGTTAAATGAGTTCATCGTTACAGATGAAATTCACATTTATAATTTTGATCAGTACTTTCGTATTTCTAATTATTTTTGTGTTATAGCACTCACCCCGTGCTTGGGAATCTGGAAAAACCTTAAAAATCCCGCGTGTCGATGTTTTTCTTTGCTGTTTTTAAGGTTTTTCCAGATTCCCAAGCACGGGGTGAGTGCTATAATACAAAAATAATTAAAAATAAGAAAAAAATTGACCTATAATAAATAATACTAAAGTTAGCCGACATTTTTAATTTTTTTTCAATTTATTAATTAGAGCTAAAAAATACATTTTTTTAAAATTACACTTATAGTTTTTCAAATTTTTAACAAAAGAAATTTTTTTTTAAATATTTTTTTCAATTAAAAAAAATTCTAATAATTTTTAGATGTCGGCTAATTTACTTCATTTTTTTTACTAATTATTTTTAATTAATATAATTTTTAAATAAAATAAAAAATTGGTCAGGTGACAGCTAACTTTATTGTAATTTAAATACCCTCTTGAGGCCAACAGCTAAGTCATTCCCAAATAAGTATTCAGTGTTCTGCCGTACTCTATTGTTCTGTGCTGCCGTGTCTGTTGAGTACAGCTGTGACTATAGTAGCAACGTGTGTAAAAATGTAAAAAAAATTGAAATATTCCCTTAATACGTTCACAGGCTTATGACTGACAGCTTTTTGGAATTTTTAATGTATGTATGACCTTAATGCTGGCATATTTAGTAGTCGCCCTTCGCAGTGTACTTGTCCCAAATCTCAAAGGATTAGTACATTGTATACGTATTCACGGATTTACACGCGTACGCGTGATACTTTTAAATACTCGATACTCGTAAATACTCGATACGCTTTTGCCTCTTTGACATTACTAAGTTGTAGGTGTAATCGGGGACGCGTACGCTTACAGTACTTCTAAATACTCGATACTCGTATATTCTACGACTGAATACTTAGTTTGAAGACTTCTTAGTTGAAACCTAGTATAGAAACCTGATCCCGTAAATACGTCTCATCTCTACTTAACAGCGCAGTCGGTCTCACTCAGTCTCACGCGCGTAGATAATGCTCTCACGCTCCCACTCACAGAGATATTAAAATTTAGTTTAGGGGATGATTGGCCCCTTGGATCGGTCTGTCTTCTTGTCAAAGGCTTTAAAATTGTTGTCGGCTGAACATATATAAAAATGGAGCGTCAGAATTTACGTGAAGTTAACTAATTATTTTGAGACCCTTAAAGCGTCAGTCAAGCAATATGGCCGACGGAAAGTGTCTGATAGTATTGACAATTTATTTTTAACTATACACTCGAAAACATATATGAAAATCAGCCATGAGAATTTACGTGAAGTAAGTAATGTTTTTATGTACCTTGATTACCTGATACCTGGAAATTGGCCGTTTGACCAAGCTAGCAGGTAGGCATACGATCATAGTACATACTAACACTACTCTATCGTCCATATTTCATCCATCAGAAAATACGTGACGTCTGGCGGCCCTGGGATCTTACTCTATTTGGATACTCTGGCCGCCTGGTTACGTTGCCATTATAATGTACGCGTGTAAACTGCACTTTACTCACTCATTAGCCAGCTGACCACCATTTTTAACTCTTGTTTGTAATTTAGTACAATTTCGAATAAATTAAAAAATACGCTATTTTTTCATAAACTTCTATATTGTAAGAAGTTACATAAAAACACTATTTGACTTCAATCTATAAAAGGATAAACCCATAGTTTCCTCTTTTCTTTTCCATTTTTTTTTCGACATAAATAAAAATGAACTGCGATTTCTTCATCTACATCTTTTATGCAACGAATAGTTTGCAAGATATAGCGAAAAAATCCATTCACACCTTTTAACAAGATGGCTTCGCGGGTAGATCTCCTCTTGGCATCCAAAAAAATAAAATTGCGTTGACTTTTGCATAAGTACTAAATAATCTAACATTTCAATAGACTATTTATCTAAATATTAGAATATACATTCTTACACTGAGCGCCATAGTCTTATTATAAACGAGGTAAGATTTTTAATGTTTAAAGTAATGTTTCTGCCATTAATAACAGGCGCTGGAAATGTTTCTTAGACCACTAGCAATATATGTTTTTTTTATAATAGAGGGGGCAAACGAGCAAGGGGTGCAATTGATGGTAAGTGATCACCGCCGCGCAAGGACATCTGCAATACCAGGGGTCTAGCAGTTGCGTTGCTGGCCTTTTAAAATTGAGTAAGCTCTTTTCTTGAAAGTCCCTGAGTCGTATCCGCTCGGAAACACACCCGCCGGTAATTGATTCCACAAGGAGCAGTGCGAGGCAGAAAGTGCCGAGAAAAGCGCACGGTTGTGGACTTCCAAACATCGAGGTTGTGAGGATGGAACTTTAAATTTTGGTGCGATATCCGATACTGGAATTTATCCGAACAACTCTTTAGGACACTTCCCGTGATAAATGTGACAAAGGATGCAGAGCGAACCTACAGCTTCGCCAAAGAGTCAAACCGATAAGAAATAGCCTGGTCGTCGACGATTCGACCCACTCTAGGTTGAATGCGTTGAAAAAAAATCGTAATAAATTAACGATTTCTAGAAATATCCACCGGACTTACAAAATTATCGCATCACTAATTAATGCGTCAGCAGAGTTTAAGCAATGCTAAAGCTTTTTAAAAGTTTTGACTCTTTAAACAGCACAAAAACCTTTCAACTGTCACGTGGCAGTGACAAACGTTTGAGTTAATATTGTTTACTTTCTCCAAAATTTGTAATTCAATAAAGGTCACGTTATTTTGTGGAAAATTACGGATGAATAAAAGATTTGGTTGATTCGACTACACATCCTGTGTTATGCTATTCTATGCTATATCCATCATGTGCTATTCCAGGTTATCATCTACTTGTGTGCCAAATTTCATTCAAATCCATTCAGTAATTTTTGCGTGATTGAGTAACAAACATCCATCCAAACATCCAAACTTTCCCATTTATAACATTTATATAGATTTATAGATAGTCGGTTACCCATTATGGCCGCTGTCCCATTTGCGATCATTTAATTACAAAATTGCTATAAAAATAACTATATATGTATGCAACATCATTATAAACATTTAAATGTGAAAGGTTGAAAATTTTATAAAAATATTACATACATACATATTTTCCCCGTATTGGTCCCGGGCTCCTTTGAAGAATAAGCCTACTACCGTTCTGTCACGCAGGTCGTGCGAATCACTACCACTGCGGTTACTAGGTGATAGAGTTCTACGTTGTCACGCCTCGGTCTGGTACCTTACCTATTCCTACCGCGATAGCGTCGGTGCTTCTCACTATCGTGTTCCGGTTTGGAGGGTAAAGTAGCCGGTAAATTTATGCATATGGCATTAGACCTCGCCACAAGATAGCAACACACCATAAACATCTTTGGTGTCTATAGGCAATGGTTGACTCTTTCCATCAGGAATCCCATTTGCTTTTTTGTTATCCTATGATATAAAAAAAAATGCTTAACCCGGCAGAGAGAACCGAATGCCATATATCACGATCCTCGGAGATTTGTCTTGCTTTCTCTACATTTATTACTCTTATCATACACATACGCCGGTTGCGAACACTCTTGACTGCTTCGGACAGTACTCGATCAATCTAATCATGGTACATCAATCTTGGTTTTCCCCGGTACATACATCCTTCCAGATTCGCATTGTATATCTGTTTTGCACTCGGTTCCATGATCAGACTATCATGATATATCAGCCTTGGCCTTCCCCGGTACCTATATCTAAGTTCCTCCCACATTCCCATTGTATATCTGTTTTGTTAAACTTTCATCTACCATTCTTTATACATGACAGAACTAACTGAGCATACCCTTTCTCATCTTTACACCGATATGTTCTGTCCTAATCTCTCTCACTCTTCAACATTACGAACCCGTTATTATTTAAAATTATAATTTTTTGCACATTAATTCAAATTTCTACTGGCCAAAAACGGTATTAAGATAGCCTAAACCGGTACGACTAATATATTGCAAGCAAGGAAAAGTCTTTATTTTTTTATATCATAGGATAGCCAAGAAACTGATGACTCACTTGGTGGTGCGTTGCTATCCCTGTGGCGGAATAGTAATGCCGCTTGCAAGTTTACCAGCTACCTTACTCTCCAAACCGGAACATAACAATTATAATCACCGATAATGTTATTGCATGAATATATTAGACAGTGATACCGAACCTGGACTTGACGTTACAGATCTCAACGATGAGTAGTCACGATGATAATGATATAACCCATCGCACATATTACCTTTTTCGGCTAATGGATGCACTGGTTGTACCTCTGCCGACCTTTTTAGGCATTCGAGCGTGAAGATACTTTTCCCTTCCATGATCCTTTTCCCATTTGAAGAATAGACCAACTGCTGTTCTGCCAGGTTTTAAAGGAGACTAATTGGCTTTACGTGTCACTACCATCATGACTACTAAATGGTAGAGTTGTTTCGCCCGGTTATTTGGTACCACTGCGTTACCTATTCCTGCTGCAATAGCGTCAATGCTTGTCATTGTCGTGTTCCGGTTTGGTGGGCAATGTAGCTGGTAGACTTATGTATGTGGCATAATCATACCACCACTCGGATAGCAACGCACCTTTAACATCTTTGGTGTCTATAGGCGATGGTTTCTCTTTCTATCAGGATAGTTTGCTACCTAATTATGTAAAATAAACAAAAAATAAGTTTTTTCATATAGAAAATTTAGAAGTGCAATACGCTGCTTTAGTGATCAAAATATCTTCAAATGGCAAAACATTTTACTTATGCCTAACACATCAATGTTTACAAAAACCGGGTTGTGGCGAGATATTCTATGTCGATGTATTGTCGATGATTGTAGCCATCGACATAGAATATGATTTCGCTGGTTGTGGCTGTGTCATGGACACAGTCGTATATGTTTAACGTGAATACGTCTACGTAACGGGTAATATTTTGCGATGGTAAACATTTTCATTCATCTCACAAGTGCCGTCGTTGATCGGTTCAGACGCCTTCATCTTTTGCATTTTCGGCACTTCTTTACTCTTTTATATGAGAGTTCATGGGTATAATTAGATTGATATTTAAAATCCCTTTCAAACGGTATACGTTCCTTGTATTTTGATTTGGCTTTTAAAAGATTTTTTTGATCGGTAACAATTTTTTTTTCAAATGTTTGCACTTAAACGCCATATATATTTACGACAAGCATTTAAAATATATTTTTTTACTTACACAATCGATATATTTTATAAGAACTTTCGAATAAAATAAAATCAAGTGTCATAGATGCTCTGAGTCAAAAATTAATATACTATATGCAAATTATGGAATGCAGCGAAATTATTAAAAATGGCGGTACTCCCTTCTCCAACCCCTGCGAAGTATCGTAGTTTGCATTCAGCTTAACAAATTCTTTGATTCCTTAGCTAACCAATGGTATATTTAGATTTTGGATAACTATCATATGTATCTATAACACCAAAATGTATCCCCCAATTTTGTTATCATCAGTTTTTTTAACTATCTCTCACAATGAAAACAAATTCAAAGACGAATTCACGTCAGAAACTTCTCAAAAAACTTGACAAGTTACAGATCGCCAGACCGAAGGATTATATGTGTAAAATGCAATAAAGTCCATTTTTATTATAATTCTGGATTCCCACTCAAATGAGTGGGAATTCAGAATTCCCACTCCACTGTCAAATAACAGTCCCCACTTAGACTATCAGGAATAATAAAGCTTTCTATTGGTGAAAGAATTTTAAAAATCCGAGCAAAAGTTGCAGAGATTACAACCTACATACAAACTCACAAAATTATAAACTTTACCGCTTTATGATCTGTATAATTTCATTCCAAATTTAAATTAGAAAAAAGATAATTTGTCACGGAAAAGTTTTATAGCAAGAAATTTCATTAGATTTTAAACTATCTACTATAAATTTACTGTTCCTCTGCACATGACCTTAAACTAGTAATGGACGCAAATTAAATGTTAGAGAATAGTTATGTTACGCCAACTTGACCTTGTCCGATTGCGCAACGGTCATTTTTTACATATTGCAAATTTTTTATGATATGGAATCATATTATGTAATCTTTTTAATACTGGTTTTAGGAGAATACAAAATACGACTCCATATTTAAATAGATATTTGTCATCCGGAAAACGTGATTCATGTTTTGTTTATCATTTTCTTTTCTTTTTTTATAGTATAAGATAGCAAACAAGCAGATGAGTCTCCTGATGGAAAGAGTCAACCATCACCTATAGACACCAAAGGTGTTAATGGTGCGTTACTATCTTGTGGCGAGGTCTTATGCCACGTGCATAAGTTTACCAGCTACCTTACCCCCCATACCAGAATATGACAGTGACAAGCACTGACGCTATTGCGGCAGGAATAGGTAAGGCGGTGGTACCAGACCCGGGCGAGACAATGCAGAACACTACCACCTAGTAGCCACGATGGTAGTGACTCGTGTAGCCAATCGGTCACCTCTTACGACCTCCCTGACTGAACGGCAGCAGGCCTATTCTTCAAAGGAGCCCGGGACCAAAACGGGGGAATTTTCTTCTATGTTTACAAAAATAATCATTATTCGGCATAAATATAATGAAGTTTACGACATATTTTGAAACTCTGAAGATTTCTTATTACCTTCAGAAATTCATAATTATATTTAAATTATTTTTAATAATTTGAATTAATTGTAAATAAAATGTAGTTTTTATATATTATTAGGCAGCAAACAATCATATGGCTCTCCTGATGGAAAGAGACAACCATCGCCTATAGACTACAAAACCGTTAATTGTGCGTTGCTTTGTGGCGAGGTCATAATGTAACATTCTTAAGTTTACCTTACCTTCCAAACCGGAACATGACAATGACAAGCAACGACGTTATTATGGCAGGATCAAGGAACTTATATACTATAACTGGAATTGTTACAAAGCAATATTTGAAAAATAAAAATGTACTTTATCTCGTTACTCATAAAGTTGACATTTGTTTCTTACTTAACAGAGGGGAAAAACGTTCTGAGCAAGACAACGACATGAGTGGATGTTGTCCCTTTCTTGCAATTGCCAGTATAAATAAAACTATCCAGATGGTAGATTTTTACATATTCAGTAATCATTAAATACTTTTTATTCATACACGTTGATAAATAAATTAGCATAAAATGTATTGTAATTAACACAGTGAGTTCTAAAATGTGCTTATTTTAATTATTACGTAATTACTTATGCAATGCAAAAACTGTTTCTCAAATTAGTAGAATTACTTAGTAGTAATTTGCAAACTACGCATGGCCGCACTTATATATGGCGATTGGCGCTTTATTTAGTAGAAAGAGACACATTCCACTCATGTCGTGGTACTCTTCGGAACGATTTTGAAGCGCGTGTAAGCGTTCCGGGTAGAATATAACTTCCTTGGGCAGGATTAAGTAAGGCAGTGGTATCGGAAACGGGTGAGACATTGCAAAACTCTACCACCGAGTAGTCACTATGGTAGAGACTCGCGTAGCCAATTGTTCATATTTTATAAACTGCCTGGGAAAACATCAGATGGTCCATTCTTCAACTCATAGTGAGACCAAGGGAGAAGTGGGGGTAAAAAGACGAAAAGATCGCTCACGTAATTTATAGGCATTTAGTTTATAATTAAATTATTACATATCATAGGAAAAACATCCAGGGATATTAATTTATATAAAAATAAAACCTAACAATTATTTTGTCGCACCAAAGGTTTATAAATTCTTACGAGCGTTTTAAAATGAAATTAAATAAATTAATAAAAAAAAAATGAAAAAAAAAAAATTATTTGCAAGATCATGGTCTTACATGTTGTAAAAATTAATCAAAGATGCCAGCGTATTGATAATGTGGTGTGCAATTATTTAAAAACTATCATATCTATTTAATTTTATGTAGTTTAAGAATTTTTATAGGCATTATTTATTTAACATTTATAATTAATTTCTATATGATATTAAATTAAAAATTTTATAAAACAACTTTTATTTATATTCAAATATTGAGATTGTATGAACCAATTCAAGAAATATTCTTTCCTTGCCTTTTATACGAATCGATTTCTTTAAAATTACTACCGAATTGGAACGCGGCCTCAGTAAATTTCAGAAGTACAAACATTTTTTATTGTATTCACTATCGTTCCTATATTCAGAGCCTTAAACCAGCATTTGATGCGAGTAAAATGTTAGATGATCGTTACATAACGTCATGACCTTGTCTGTTATGTAACGCTCACGTGTGATTCACACAAGTATGGAGGGATTGTTGTGATTAGAGTAGGAATTCCGGGTCTTGTTTGTTTATATTTCTGTGAATGCACTAACGTTTGACCGCAGCTTTGCCCGCAAACCAAAGTAATGAGCACAAACAATCAAATGTTAACTAGAATTAGGTTGCACAGACCCTTGGCTGTTTTTAAGGCTTATACGAATCAATGAATTAATTAATCAATCAATTAATCAAATAATTAATTAATTAATCAATTCCTTAATTAATTAATTAATCGCTAAAATTGTGTGTATCCATTTTTCATATCTTTAGATAGCATACAAATGGATGGATGGCTCTCCTGATGGGAAGAGACATCCATTGCTTAAGACACCAAAGATGCTGTGATGCATTGCTATCCGTATGCCGGGATGGTAATGCTACATGTATAATTCTACCGGCAACCTTTCCCTCCAAACTGGAACGCAAAAGCGAGAAAGCAATAACACTATTACGGCAGGAATAGGTAAGGCGGTGGTACCAGACCCGGGCGATATGTTGCACAAATGAATAATTAAAGTTTGTAAAGAGGATTCGTTCTTCCATGTGATTCTTTATGAATTCTATTAGCAAATAGGTATTGTACATATCCTATCGTACCTCAGATATCGCAAGTAGTGTTTGTAGTTATAAATGAAAAAAAAATGTCTTCACGACCGTATCACAGAATACTTAGTGACTAACAGAAGTCAATGTTCCATACAAGTAATATTCGAGCATAGCACACATAGACACCTCTCACGGAAGCGATATCTTGGACTGGTGCGGAACAAACTGTACCGAACCATTCCAGGATATCGCGTCCGTGAGAGGTGTCTATGTGTGCGTTGCTCGAATATCCCATGTATGTAGATTGACTCAGTAGTCAGTAATATTCTCCAGTATACTGTGACCGTATCCTCAAAGAGCTAACCAGAGGTACAACAAGTGCACTCACGATTAGCAAAAGATACTTAGCCCCAAAATATGATAGGTGGCTAGCCTATCGCCATAGTACTTATCCAGTCTCAGGCATTGTTATGGTACTTATCCAATCTCATTGTTTTAATCAGAAATGGCATGGTACTGTAACACCTTTATGGTGTTACATACAAACTGGCAGCTTTGTCTGCTTTCAAATGTAGAATTCTTTTGTTTAGAAAAAGCAATATGATAGAATAAGAGTGTTCTTTATGATTTGACGGGGGATAGACACATCCCCGAGAAATAAACGAAGATATATTATGAAAGTCTATTATTAAAGAATCCTGAAAAATCTTGCCGATCTCCGGATCCTCGAGCAGCCAAGCGAGTTAAGAGAAGATCCCCTAGTGAAAAGGGGATACTATTGGTGGAGTAACACGTCCGGCTGATAGGTCGCCGGGCGGGTGTTACAGTACTTATCCAATTTCACATTGTTTTAATCAGAAAACTGAAAAAAAAAACATTTTTGAAATATTAAATTAATAATTAATTATTTAGCCTATCGCCATGGTACTTATCCAATCTCAGGCCACATTGTTTTAATCAGAAAACTGAAAAAAAAAACATTTTTGAATTATTAAATAAATAATTATTATTTACTAGCTGTGCCCGCGACTTCGTGCGCGTGGAAAAAATTCTAAAATAAACACCCGCATAGTTCAGGTTCCCGTGGGATTTCCGGCATAAAAACTATCCTATGTCCTTTCTTGGGTCTCAAACTATATTTGTACCAAATTTTATCCAAATCGGTTCAGTGGTTTGGCCGTGAAAGCGTAACAGACAGACAGACAGACAGACAGAGTTACTTTCGCATTTATAATATTAGTATGGATTATAATTAATTATTTAGCCTATCGCCATGGTACTTATCCAATTTCAGGCCACATTGTTTTAATCAGAAAACTGAAAAAAAAAAATTGAATTATTAAACAATTAATTAGTTATTTATTATAATTAAATATTTAGCCTATCGCCAAGGTACTTATTCAATCTCAGACCACACTGTTTTATTCAGAAAACTGAAGAAAAACATTTTTGAATTATTAAATAAATATTTAATTCAAAAAAAATCATAGTACAACATAATCAAACAATAAATAAAACTAGCGATCGCCCTTTGGTCAAAATTTGATCACAGACTAAACAATAAATTCACTTTCAAGTTTGACAACAGTTTTAGCCATAAATAAAAAGCACAAATATAGTGTACTAGCGACATGCCCGCGGTTTCACCCACGTAGCTTTTGTTCCCGTAGGAATATCCGAAAGGTTTATATATTAAAACCTTTCTCAAGAATCAATCTATTATCTTCACGCCCGTATCCCCGAAGGGGTAGGCAAAGCTACAACAAGTGCACTCACGATTAGCCGAAGATACTTGGTCCCACAAATGTGATAGATGGCTAGCCTATCACCAATCGGGCACTTTCCAATCCCGGGCAAATTTGTTTTTATCATAAAACTGAAAAAATACTTTTTTTAAGTGCTCGACCCAGGAATCGAACCCGGGACCTCATGTAGTCAACGCCAACGCTGGACCACTAGGCCACAGGGGCGATTAAGAATCAATCTATCATTGAGAGAAAGCGACTTTGTTTTATTTATTTTATTTATTTATTAAGGAAAACATACAGCTTACTATAACACATGTGATTACAATCACTTTTAGGTTAGTTCTTAAGCCAAAAAAGTTTTCACCACTAGTTAATACAGCGTGTGTTCTATAGAAATAAAAAGAATACAAAATCGAAAATGAAAAAAAAAACACAATAATTACTAAAAAACTACTATTAATTTTGATACGTTAAAGAATAATGTTATGTATAAATATTAATACTTTCTTTATTTTATTTAACAAAGTTTTTGATCATGTACTACTTTTTATACTATGTAGTGATTTATATTATGTTTGATGTGTATGACTGTGTGTAAAATTTATTTTTATTCATTTAAATTTGTTTCTAAGGTATTTTATATAATTACCTTTCTGCACCCCTTCACATGTAGGTAATCTTTAACTTAGCTAAATTTCATACTCCTCTATTCGCGTTATTATTGCGAGAAGAAGTACAAAGTTTTTGCTTCACGTATTTGGATGGATATCGGATGACGAATAACACAAAATGATGCAAACCAAAATCAAGGATATTAAACACAGGCCACATGGATGGCCATTGGGAAGGAAACGTGTCGCCGCATATATGAGCAAACGCTCCTAATACTGTAAAAATGTTATACATTTGTAGATATATTATATCGTGAAAAAATAGAAATAAACCATGTTGTACTGTTTTATCGTACCGAATGAGATGACAAGGTTTAAAAATTACCCTTGAAATGGTTTTATTTCATTGGTAAGTAGTATAACTCTGTATTTCTGTCCGTGATTGCAAGCTACACTGACAAACTAAGAAATTGTTTTGAAAGGCGTATCCATTTAATTTCTGGAAATTACATAGGAGTATATGTAATACCAATACTGAAATATATACTAAACATATAAATAAAATTTAAGTGTCTGTATTGTGATTTTTAAAATAAATATAATTTTTCAAGTGCAGTGGTTTTTTCACAATACTAATACGAAGTAAACTAGGAACCCTTATAGTTTCGCTATATCCGTCCGTCCGTCCGTCCGTTCGCACGATAGCTCAGAGATCCTTATTAGTAGAAAACTATTATTTGGCACGCATATACATATAAGTCACGTTAACGGAGTGGTAACATAAAATCTTGAAAAATATATTTTTAAATATCTTTCCGTCTGTCTGTCATTCTGTTTGTGCGAGGTAATGATTCGCTGTCACGGTCTCTGAATAGTCAAATCAATTTTGATGAAACTTTCACTGACAGATAGAAGAGTTTATAGGACAGGACATACGCTACTTTTGACTCGAGTGAGCAAAAGAATTTAATAATTTTATTTTAGGCGAACGATAACGCGCGTAGTTATTACATGATATAAAACGAAGTCACTTTGTCTGTCTATCCCTATGTCCCTATGTCCCTGTGTCCCTATGTCCCTATGTCCCTATATCCCTATGTCCCTTTGTCCCTATGTCCCTTTGTCCCTATGTCCCTATGTATACTTAAATCTTTAAAACTACGGAACGGATTTTTATGCGGTTTTTTTAATAGATAGATTGATTCTTGAGGAATTATTTTAGTATATTAACTTTTTTCGATATTCTCACAGGAACAAAAGATGAAACCGCGCTGAAAGCAAAAGAGGTGAAACCACGGGCAGGTCGCTAGTATTTAATGAACCTCCAAACCTAGAAATATAAACATCTATGCTTATCACAAAAATTCCTGTCACTGTCGAGTAATCAAACCCGAGCATTATTGTTTGCGTAGATTGAATATTTTTTTAAGAATAGCTCAATATGGGCTAGTTTTTTATCTTCATTGTGATCGATACTGGGTATACGACAGTACCCGATAGTTATACAAATCATTTATTCAAAGCACGGGTTGAATGGATACGCCTTTCAAAACAATTTCTTAGTTTGTCAGTGTAGCTTGCAATTACACACAGAAACACAGAGCTATACTACTTACCGATGAAATAAAATCATCAATCAAGGGTAATTTTTAAACCTTGTCATCTCAATCGGTAAGATAAAACAGAACAACATTTTTCACAATATATCTACAAATGTATGAAAATTGTGAAAGTGATAGGAGCGTTTGCTCATATGCGCGGCGATACATTACCTTCTCAATGCCGTGTCTATTAGTATTCACGTGGACTTTGATTCAATCCAAGCTAAAGCGCCCCCGACACGTTAAAGCGGTTTGATTCAAACGCGTAGATTTTGATTTGACTCAAATCATTTTGATTTATGACCAAAGATGTTAATGGTGCGTTGCTATCTTGTGGCGAGGTCTAATGCTAGCTAGTTTGTAAGGTTTGTCAAACATTTTCGTGTTTGGAGCTTGTTTGATGAAATTACATATTTTTGTTGTATTTGACGCGATGTTTGACCATGTTCCGCCGCATTTGATCAAACACGGCTCAGTTTGCATTATGTTTTATAATGTGAGAGTGCGTGGTGAAGATATCAGGTGAAGTTTCTTTTTACATTTTAAGAAAGATATTAACGTTATAAGCGCAGGGAAAATGCGGTCCTTTTTGAGGGCATATCACTATTTATTTAGGTTACAATACTGCTTGCGGCAGCGTACAGAGTGCTAAGTGTGAGTTTTTCTTTTCGCATGCGATCGTGAGCGCGTTTGGAGTTTACTAGGAATTTGTATGTGATTTGTACAGCGCCACCTAGTGGTAAACTGGTTTCTCACTTTACCACTAGGTGGCGCTGTACAAATCACATACAAATTCCTAGTAAACTCCAAACGCGCTCACGATCGAATGCGAAAAGAAAAACACACTTAGCACTCAATACGAAACTGTGCAGTGCCGTTTGATGAACGTTCAAACCTGCACCAAACGGTATGATCAAACACGTAAGGTTTAAATCAAACCGTTTGACCGTCTAGAGGGCGCTTAACACCGAAAATATTCCGCCATTTAAAAATGTTATTTTCAAGAACATTCTTAAAGTTCTCTGTATTTTGCCGTAAACCATTTTCCTGTATCCAAATTATACTTAATACGATACGTAATAGTTCAATGGAACCTGTGTTGTTTAATTAGTTTCAATAACATCTGTATTTATATAACTTTGTATAAGGTTATTCCCCAGTTCAAGGCAATAATTCCCAAGCTGATAGCGTTCTACGTTTTGACTAATTTGACGCTACCGTCATACTTATTTCTGTCCAAAAACTTCAATACCTGCCATAGTCATAATTATAGAAAACTTTTTTATATCATAAGATAGCAAACAAGCAGATAGGTCTCCTGATGGAAAGAGTCAATCATCGCCTATAGACACCAGATATGCTAATAGTGCGTTGCTATCTTGTGGCGAGGTCTAATGCATTTTTTTATGCAAAAGCCCACTGGCTACCTAACCCTCAGAAACCGAACACGACAGTGACAAGCATTAACACTATTGCGGCAGAAATAGATAAGGCGATGGTACCAGACTCGGGCGAGCCAATGCTGAACTCCACCGCCTAGTAGCCACGATGCTAGTGACTCGTATAACCGATCGGTCGCCTTTTACGACCTGCCTAGTAGACCATCAGTTGACCTATTCTTCAAAAAAGCCCGGGACCAACATGGGGAACTACACTCACTTGAGCGTCGTCGTAAGGTCGCCAGCTTATCAGTTTTCTATAGGATGCACTTTGGTGAGTATGAGCTCTCTTCAAACTTATTGGACTCTCGCCATTAAGACGCAGGAAGAAGTTTCATCCGTTTCTTTTGGATTTACCAAAACATCCAACAAAACGGTTTGTCAACACTTTTAATTCCAATCGACAAGGTTTGAAACGAACTGCCTGAATCTATTATTCCTGTAAAATATAATCCTGGAACTTTTAAGAGTTGAGTGATTAAGTTTTTTGGATGGATGGATTCCAATTAAAAGTAAATTTTTATAAAATAGTTGCGTTTCGGTTTGAAAGGCGAGGTAATTGGTAGACTTATGCTGGAGGCATTCTATTCCTGCCATATGACGTACAATATATGGGGGATGGTATTATCTTTCCAATAGGACAACAATTTGCTTATTTGATATTCTGCCACAAAATTATTAAAACGCCGTAAAACATTCAGCTTAGATAACAAGAGACTAATTCAACTTACGTCATAAAGGCCGTAGGTCCCTTTGAAGAGACCATCTGCCACTATCCCAGGCAGTTTGTGAAAGGCAAACGATTGGCGTTACATGCCACTTTGTCGTCTCTTAGGTCTAGTGGTCCCGCGTTGGCATTGACCACATGAGGTCCCAGGTTCGATTCCTGGGTCGGGCAGATAAAACAAGTGTTTTCTCAGTTTTCTGATAAAAACAAAATTGCCTGGGATCGGAAAGTGCCCGGTTGGCGATAGGCTTGCCGCCTATCACATTTGTGGGATCAAGTATCTTCGGCTAATCGTGGGTGCACTTTTTGCACCTCTGTCTACCCCTTCGGGGATACGGGCGTGAAGATACTATATACCACTACCCTCGTGATTACTAGGTGGTAGAGATCCACAACCGCTCGCCCGAGCATTTAGTACCACCGCTTTACCTAATCCTGCCGCAATAACATCAGTGCTTGGTAGCCGATAGACTTGTGCATGTGGAATGGCCATCTTCTCACATGGATAGCGTCGGCGACAATATTGACATCCATGGTGTCTACAGGCGATGATTTCTTTTTCTATCAGAAGAGCCATCTGCTTGTTTGTTATCTAGTGATATAAAAGAAAAACGAAATATATGGATAGGATATTTATAGGATATCTTATCCTCCAAACAGGATCATGAAAATGACAAGCATTTACGCTATTGCGGCAAGAATCGGTAAGGCGGTGGTACCAAATATCCGGGTGAGATGTTACGGAAATATACAACTTAGTAAACGTTGAACAAAATATAGTATAATACTGCCGTCAACCCTGGATATTAATTTGCATAGATTATATAAATATTTATCATAATATATATTACCTCATCTAATACGCCATTGGTATGATGGAAAATATATTACGAAGATATGTCTACGTCATTAAAACCGGTAACTGATTTATACGTAATAACTAATCGCGCGATATCAGAATGGGAAATTTAATTTATGGTAACAAGAAGGCCCCGTTACGCAATCGATGGGCCTTGGGTTGGTTTCCGATCAGGGTATGTGTTTATATTATAAGTATAAATGTTGATATTGATTACCTTGTTTAAGAAAGCAAACTACTATATTTTGCTTGTGTCATGGGTGTTTGTAAACGATACTAATAGAAAACACATATTTAAATATATTATTGATAGCCTCTGTGGTCTAGTGGTCCAGCGTTGGCGTTGACTACGTGAGGTCCCGGGTTCGATTCCCGGGTCTGGCACTTACAAAAAGTGTTTTTTCGGTTTTCTGATAAACACAAAGTTGCCCGGGATTGGAAAGTGCCTGGTCGGTAATAGGCTTGCCACCTATCACATTTGTGGGACCAAAGTATCTTCGGCTAATCGTGGGTGCACTGGTTGTACCTCTGCCTACGCCTTCGGGGATACGGGCGTGAAGATACTTTTAAATATATTTAATACGAGGCGCGTTGGTTGAGCGGTTAGCGAATCTGACTACACATCAATGGGGCCCGGGTTCGATTTCCGACAGGGACAAACATTTATGTAATGAGCATAGATGTTTGTGTTTCTAGGTTTGGGTATTTATTATGTATGTAACAGTATTTATAAATGTATTTCTATGTATTAGTATTAGTGACTAACACCCATAACACAAGCAAATAATTTGCTTATTTTGGGGTTAGATCAACAAGTGTAATTTGTCCCGTTAATATTTATTATTTATTTATACATATGTAATTATTCAAATATATTTAATACCGACCGCCCCGTTGGTTGGGTGGTTAGCGAAAATGACTACGCATCAATGAGGCTCGGGTTCGATCCCCGACAGGAACAAACATTTTTGTAATGAGCATATATGTATGTATTTCTAGGTTTGGGTGTTTGAGTGTGTATATATGTATTTCTATGTACTAGTATCGTTGACGTACACCCACATCACAAACAAATAATTTACATACTTTGGGTTTGATCAATTCATTTGTCCAGTAATATTCATTTATTTAAAATAACACCCCAACTTAGATATACAAACACCTATGTTTATCACATAAATGTTTGTCCTTATTGGGAATTGAACCTGAGCTTTTTGATTGCATAGCCGAGTTACTAACCACTCGACTAACGGGAATGTTTAATTATTTATGTTTGATTTTATATTTTTCATTTATTATTCATTCAAATATTTAAGTAATGAACTTATGTAGATGCTTGTATTTCTGGTTTTGAGTATTTATTAAATATATTTGCTTACTTTGGAGTTAAAACATTTGTGTAATTTATCCATAAATATGTATTTATTTATTTACTAGCAGTTCCACGCAGCTTCGCTTTGAATTGCACGTAATCAATATAATCTCGTACAAACTTATTCCCCTATTTCAACCCCTGAGGGGTTGATTTAAAAAACGTGGCTTTTGTTTGATCCCGATTGTTCGTCTATCTTCTTACCAAATTTCATCATAATCGTTTCAGTGGTTCAATCGTGAAAGTGTTACAGACGAACTGATAGACTTTCATATTTTTAATATTGGTATGGATTATTGGATCCGGATATATGTGAATTATTTGTTGAAGCGATCCTGAGTTCGAATCCCGGGTCGGATAATTCACTTATTTTTTTTATGTTTTTTTTTTAAATATTACTTGTCCAACACTGAATATGTGAACGATTTGTCGATATGTTGCACTAGTTGCACCACTGCCTACCTCTGCTGAAATATGTTATGGTAAAATCGATATTCATGCATAGCAGGGTTTTATTTTTAACGATAAAAAAACTGTAGAAACAATCATCGCCTCTAGACGTCATAGATCGGGGCCGATCCCTCTGACATTAATTAAAAACAAAAGAAAATAATAGAAGATGAGACCCACTGAAAATGGAAGAAAATAAAGCCAAAATAAGAGGAAATAAAATTACGAGCGATTTGAGTTCGGGAAGTGTGGGTGGGGAGAGGGATGGACTTTAAAGGGGAAAACGGTTTACCACGATTTTCGGCAAAACTACGAGTCCTATCCAAAAAAAATTTAATGGCAAAGTTGTCAGCAATATGAAGATCGACAACTTTTGTATTTGCACTTTTTTCCTCAAAATTAGGCGAAAAACTTGAAAAACTCACTTTTTGGTTTTTTATTTTTATCTTCTACAAAAATATATGTTTTTCACAAAACTTGGTAAAAAGTTGTTTCGTTTGTATCCCAAAAACACTGTATTATTTTCTGTATCAGTACATCGTTATCCGTTCTGTGGGATTGTAATGACACATACATACGTTAGCTGGTTACTATACCATTTTTTATATGGTAAGATAGCAAACAAGCAAATGGGTCTCCTGATGGAAGGAGTCAACCATCACTTAAAGACACCAAAGATGTTAATGGTGCGTTGCTATCTTGTGGCGAGGTCTCCACAATTCCACACGCATAAGTTTACCGGCTTACCCTCCAAACTGGAACGCGACAGTGATAAGCACTAACGATATTGCGGCAGGAATAGGTAAAGCGGTGGTACCAGACCCGGGCTAGACAATCCAGATTTCTACCACCGAGTAAACCCCCTCTGATAGTGATATTGGCACATTGAAACTATTATGTCTGGAATAGGTAAAGTCGTGTCACCAAGCTGGGACGGGTTGTTGTGAAACTCTACCAGTAGTCACGATGGCAATAACACTTTTAGCCAATCTTTCGCCATTTACAAACTGTCTGATATAATGACCTGGTGGAATTCTGGAACAGAGAATCCCGGACCAATACGAATAAAAAAAGTTTTTTTTAATAATACAAGTTTTTTTTTATATCATAAGATAACAAACAAGAAGATGGGTTTCCTGATGGAAAGAGTCAACCATCACCTATAGACACCAAAGACGTTAATGGTGCGTTGCTATATTGTGGCGAGATCTAATGCCACTTAC
The DNA here is from genome assembly GCA_036924255.1 of Apodemia mormo. Lineage (NCBI taxonomy): Eukaryota > Metazoa > Arthropoda > Insecta > Lepidoptera > Riodinidae > Apodemia > Apodemia mormo. The sequence goes on from JAUPFN010000026.1 coordinate 7,053,882, forward strand.
TCTCCAAACCGGAACACGACAGCGACAAGCACTGACGCTATTGTGGCAGAAATAGGTAAGGCGGTGGTACCAGAGCCGGGCGACACCTAATAGTCACGATGGTAGCGACTCGCATAGCCAATTAGTCATCTTTTACGACTTGCCTGACAGAACGGCAGTTGGTCTATTCTTCAAAGGAGCCCGGGTCCAACACGGGGAAAATAAGATAGCGAACAAGCAGTTGGATCTACTGATGGAAAGAAACAACCATAGCCTATAGACATCAAAGGTGTTATTAGTGCGTTGCTATCCTTATGGCGGGGTCTTATGGTGCAGCTACATATGTTGGGCTACGGCGAAGGTTCGCGCTAGCCCGAACTACATCGCGACACCTGCTTACGTCATAATGACGTCGTATTATCGCTGGTCATCAAACCGCGGCCCGCAGGTTATATTTGTGCACCCCGCGACAAAGCAAACAAATTACAAGAGGCCGTTCATTATACTCTTTAATTTTATGTAACTACTAGGTGACCCGCGCAGCTTCGCGAGTACATTAGCGAGTACGAGAACGAGTTCATAAATATGTCGTCGAAATAGCTTTTAATTCAAATTTCATCCCCTATTTCAACCCTTCAGGGGTTGATTTTTTTAAAAAAATAGCCTATTTTGACCCCGGATCTTCAACTATTTCCATGCCGAACTGCGTGAACGGCTGGACCGATTTTGACGGGACTTTCACTGGCAGATAGCTGATATTGTAGGGAGTAACTTAGGCTACTTTTTTTTATTTTTTTCGACGCGGACGAAGTCGCGAGCTCAGCTAGTATATTATAAATACTTGGCAGAACGACAGGGGTGGATTGGTCATCATAATCGTAATGCAAGCAAACGGGCTACACGAGGAAATTTATATAGGTATATCTAAGTATTTATTTTTAGTTAACTTCAAGTGCAAATTACAGTTTGCTATTATTTTTATTATTGTTTATCATAATTATATTATTTATTGTGTTGGCCGCGCTAAATATATCACCCGCGGACCGCAGTTTGACGCTCACTGCATTGACGCGTTAAGGCCCTTCGCGAAGCAGTTCGGGATATCGCGATAGCATGAACCTTCGCCCTAGCCCGATATATGTAGCTGCACCCTTAATGTTACATGTATAAATTTACCAGCTATTTTACGCTCCAAACCGGATCACAACAAAAAAAACACTAACGCTATTGCGGCAGATTTAGGTAAGGCGGTGGTACCAGACCCGGGCGAGACAATGCAGAACTTTACTTAGCCTTAAGCCAGTTCCATATAAACGTTTAATAATATTTAAATACGAACAAATTACTGAGAAGTCTGTTGTTTTAATACGTTATAATGATTCGATTACACGCATTAGTCATGTATTTACCGGTTTGATGACGCAAAGATCACTCCTTCGGTAATAAATTTTTTCCACTGCGTGATGTTTGATGAGATAACAAGAAATCAGTACCTAATGAATTTTACATATTGATCACAAATCGAATGTTCGTTACCAAAATAATATATTTTTTATTTCATAGGATAATCGCCTCTGTGGTCTAGTGGTTCAGTGTCGTTGTTGATTACATGAAGTTCCGGGTTCGATTCCCATTTCGGGCAATTTAAAAATGTGTTTTTTCTGTTTTCTTATAAAAACAACTTTGTCTGGGATTTGAAAAGTGGCCGGTTGGCGATAGGCTTGCCACCTATCACATTGTGAAACTAAGTATCTTTGACTAATCGTCAGTACACTGGTTGTACCTCTGCCTACCTCTTCGGGGATACGGTCGTGAACTTTTTCGGATAGCAAGAAAGCGGATGGTTTTGCTGATGAAATAAGGTAGCCATTGCCTATAGACACGGTTAAAGGTGCGTTATCCATGTGACATAATGGTATTGTTACATACACAAGTTTACCAGACGTTTCAGAACTCTACCACCTGGTATTCACGATGGTACTGACACGTTTGACGAATTGTTTTCTTTTTACAAACTGCCTGGCAGATTAGCAGATGATCTATTCTTAAAAAGGGGACCAGACTAACACGAGAAAAACCACCACCACCTAATCTTAGAGTCTATAGGCAGGCACTAAGAATAGTGCGTTTTTATCTTGTGACGAGGTTTAATGCGACATGCATAAGTTTACCGACTACCTTACCCTCCAAACCGGAACATAACAGTGACATGCACTGACGCTATTGCGGTAGGAATAGGTAGGCGGTGGTACTAGACCCGGAAGAAACTATGCAGAACTCTACCACCTAGTGTAGCCACGATGGTAATAACTCTAATAGCTAATCGGTCGTCTTTTACGACCTGCCTGGCAGAAGGGTTGTTGGCCTATTCTTCAAAGGAGCCGGGCTCCAACACGGAGAAACAAGCCAGTTTCACATAAACAATTGAAGATATTTGAACGGGGTAAAGAAATATTCAGCTTTTAAACTTATTCCCCATGAACATTATTATAATATATTTTTATTATGACATATTTATCTAATCTAATACCTTTAAACGAGCAATTCTTATATATATATATACATATATATATATATATATATATATATATATATATATATATATATATATATATATATATATATATATATATATATATATATATATATATAATTGGAATCTCGGAATCGGCTCCAACGATTTTCATGAAAGTCACAAATTAGGGGTTTTTCGGGTCAAGGAATCAATTTATCCGATAAAATATTATTTATCTTTTTTTTTTTAGGAATCAATTTATCAAGGTTCCAGGTCCAAGAAAAGCTCGGTTCCCAAGATATGGGTATGTGAAAAATCGAGCAAAGCTCGGTCAATCAGGTACAGAAAAAAAAATTATATATTCTATAGGAATCGATTTATCAAGGTTCAAGGTCCAAGAAAAGATCGGTTCCAAAAATATGTGAAAAACCGAGCAAAACTCGGTCAACCAGATATTGATATTTAAACGGGCCAAAGGAGAATTTAGATTTTAATGTGGTTCTGGTTAAACGCTTTATGATATTTAAATATGAAGAATGATATTTAAATATGAATAAGATTCTTTATAGAGTTAAGAGCTATTTGACTCTCCTGAAGATGCTTTGGTTGCGAAGTGAAACGTGCGTTGAGTACATAATTTGTGTGTTGCCTTTGCTTCTGACGTGGAAGAAAATGTGGTGGAAGTGGGTTGACTGTTGTGGCGCTGTGGTCTTCTGTAGTTTCAGACCTTGGATAAGTTTGCCCCATTCCTTACACTATCTTTCATTTCTGTTGCATCAGCAGGTCCATATAGCAATATAAATCAATATAGCATATAGATTTCCGCAAAGTAACTCCTGAATCTGTTAAATTATCAACTTTTATTAAGAATATTTAATAGTACTACATTGAATTAAAGAGATTATAATTCTTTCGCTTACCATCTAGTACTACATCGGTAAAAACAATGTTATCATAAATGAAAACGTATCGTGAGTTACGTAATGGCAGCTAAAATTAGTAAAAGATATTGCAAATGGTGTTTTCAGTATCATGACTAGCTCTTCCGCTGATCAAATTATCATATCATATTCACGGGACAAATTACACTTACTGATCTAACCCCAAAGTAAGCAAATTATTTGCTTGTGTTATGGGTGTTAGTCAACGATACTAACGATTGTGCTTTAATATTGGTAGTAGCTGACCCGGCAGACATTGTTTTGCCATACGAATTACTTGTATTGAATATTTTGGTGGAGTACTTGAGAGGCGGGGGGGGGGGGGGGGGATAATTGAGATGAAAACTATCTTATCTATTAAGTTGCCCAAAACGTCTTATCTATTAAGTTAGTAGTTTCGGAGCCCATCGCAGACAAAACGTGACACATAATTTATGAATATTCAGATGCATAACAAATTTTACTTAAAATAAAAAAATAATGTTTATTTTTTTATTTTTAATAAAAGCGTACCCTAAATAATCACGGAAGAAACAATAGCCAGAACAGTTGTTATTTATAGTTACAAATGTTTCGACCTCTGTGTTATCACTAAAAGATGTTATTCTGGTCTTATATGATAAGAACGTCTGTTTGGATGCGGGTGAGCCTTCAGACAACCTTGTGAGGACAAAAATCTTTATTGTCGGTTGTAATACATTTGACCTTAGTTTGTTTTTAAGTTAGATTAAGGAATATTTTTATATTTTTCATTAAAATATATTTTAACATAATTTTTAGTTGTTCTCCAAATTAACAAAACGTGCGCGAACATGGTGGGAAAAATTTTCATACAATAGCATAGCAAACTAGGGTATGAGTATTAGTTGAAACTGATTAATAGGACACTTGTACTTTTATTTTACTACTAGCAGTTGCCTGCGACTTCGTCCGCGCGGACTTCGTTTACTCTGCACAGCAACTCCCCCGTAGGTGATAGCGTGATAATATGTAGCCTATATGTTGACCCGACCTGTCAGTAATATTCATGCAAAATTTGACGTAAATCCATGCAGTACTTTTTGAGTTTACCCCGGACATACATACAGACAAACAGATAAACAGACAAACAGACGAAAATTCTAAAAACTATATTTTTGGTTTCGATATCGATTGTAGATCACGCCCCAAGTATTCTTTTAAAAAAATATTCAATGTACAGTTTTGACTTTCCTACGATTTTATTATATGTATAGATAAGGATAGACTAATTTATTTGAATTGATCGACCCGTTTCGCTTTTTAAAGCATCTTCAGGACGTAATATTCTTTACAGACGGTCAGTAAAGAATTGTCCCAGTAGATTAAAATACCACCAACGCCGGATTCATCATCAACCCCTCATTCGTAGCAGTAATCATTAGTAACCAGTTTAATAATAACGAGCCGTATCATCATACTATTTCACAAGTTTTAGGAACATTTGGAAATTCGACATTCATTGCAGCAGTTTAGCTTACGCTTCGTAGAAAATGTTACTACTCGTCACTAAAACGAGTCGTTTTGTTAATATTAGAACTGAACATAAATCTATGAAAAACACGTGTACCAAATCTACTAAAATACTCATTTAATTAAAATAATCACTAGTCATTTCATAAACTTTAAAATGTATCAAATGACATGCATACAAAACATTTTACAACCTACATAGACCGTGGTCCCAGGAACAAACTTTTTTTTATTAATAACAAGCTGAATTTTTGTGAACAGCGTCGTTTTGACAAGATGCAATCTTTTCTATCTTCGAAAAATCTCGAATCGGGTAACAAATAAAGTTAGGGTGGTTCGAACATTTTAATTCGCTGAAGGAAAAATGCCTTATTAAAAAGAATCATTATTTTTTTGCTTTAATCGCTTAATTATTTTATGAAAAACACGAAAAAAACTTTTGTTCTACCCATTCGATGTTTTTTTTCTGACGAGTCCTCCACTCCTCCAAATTCGGGGTTATCAGATTTGTAAATTGATATTAATCAATTTAAAAAACATATTTTTTTAGAACAGTTTGTTAATTATTATTTTAATTCAAGGGTTACTTTGTTCTACACGTAAAGTGGAAACTTTTCTTAGTCCGAACTCTAAAGTTTTCGTTTTTATCTATCTTTATTAGTTACCCAATTCGAGATTTTTCGAAAATAGAAAAGATGGGACTCTCGTCAAAACGAAGCTATTCACAAAAATTCTGCTTGTAATTATAAAATATAAAGAAAAATTGAAAAACAGACAGTTGTCAGACAGTGGTCTCAGCGACCACTGTCTAACAAGACATAGCTATTTGACAGAGTATATTTTAATAATATCACAAAAATCGGTTTAAAATTGATACCCATAAAATTAAAATCACATATTATTTTATGGTTACTATACACAGAACGACACATATATCAAATATACTATATATTCAATTAAAATATGACTTTAATCGGCTTAAAAATAAAAAATATGTCATGTAATTAATATCCATAAAAAACATATGTGGCTCTGACAAAAATTAGCACTTTACAGCTTTATATTTCACAAACGAGTTCTTTAATCGAAAAATTGTTTTCACAAACCTACAATATTTTTTAAAAATTTATCCAACGATACCCCACACTAATATCATCCCCACTTTACATGTAGAAGAACAACTCTAAAAAATATTCACAAGATTTTATGTTACCTACCACTTTGTTACCGTGACTAATATTATGTTTATTTATACCAAATTACAGTTTTCTAGTACTAATTGTTATCAAAACACTGTTATCAAAACCTGGCTTTTAGAACTAAATTATTATGAGACCGAAGATATATTAAAGTAGGCCATACACACGAAAACAAAGACACACACGAATACATACACTACACTTTAATCTCACACGCAAGCACGTAAATTCAAACCTGTATATAAAACACAGACACACACACACACACATAAACACACACATACATACACACAAGCGTAATCTATACATATAATAAAATCGAAGAAAAGTTAAAACTGAACATTGATAATTTTTTTGAAAGAATACTTGGGGCGTGGTCTACAATCGATATCGAAGCCAAAAATATAGTTTTTAGAATTTTTGTCTGTTTGTCTGTATGTATGTCCGGGGTAAACTCAAAAAGTACTGTATAGATTAACTTCAAATTTTGCATGTATATTACTAACAGATCGGGTCAACATATAGGCTACATCATATCACGCTATCACCTACGGGGGAGGAGCAGTGCGGAGTAAACGAAGTCCGCGCGGATGAAGTCGCTGGCAACAGCTAGTTGCACATATGTTGCTTGTGTTAATTTATTACAAGATTGTGACACTGGGTGAAGGCACTGTCTCCTGTACCACAGTTTACATTAGCACAGGAGACAGGGTTAAACCTGTGCTTTGATTTTTCCCTGTACGAATGCAAATAAAGTTTTATAATAATTATTATTATTATTACTAAGGATCTCTGCGCTAGACTGCAGACAGATAGATATAATGAAACTATAAGGGTTCTTAGCTTATTTGGACACCCTAAGAAGTATGTATGACGAATTGACTAACACACCATTTTTTAGAAAATATTAAAATTGGTTCAAATCCTGAAGAAATGTCTTATATTATTCATAAAAAGCATATTATGTGTCAAACCCACTAAACCTTCCATTTAACCATTATCGTTTAAAAACTGTAAAACATGACAAATAATCCAAAAAACTAAAATAAAATCACTACAAAACACCAACAGAAATATTACTAAAATCGGTTCAAAACTGGAACAATCGTAGACGAAATTTGAACTTCCTTTTTAAAAATAGGTTAAAATGATTGCACAATAGGCCATTATCTTGCACGTAATAGTCATATCCTTAATTAAATACTTATTCCACAACAAAACAAATTGATTTGTCATAGGAATAGGAATCCAGCTTATCACAGATAAGCTGATAAACACGTGGGGAATTTATTTTTAGTGGAACTAGTGTCCTCGCGAAGTTTCAATTGCGCACTGCGTAGTATGAACATTAGTGCTTCTGAAACGTATTCATAATGCAATAGGATTCATATTCGGTCAACAGGTTGCACACGTCATACGCAATTCAATGTGACTCCCGTATATCAGTCAAATCAAGAAATTTGGAAAACATGTTTTCTACACTAATGTTATGAAGAGCAATGATTTAGTCTGTGCGACATCACTATTACACAACGTAGAATTCATATTATATCTGACGCCTTATCGACAAAACTACTCTTACAAGTGGTCTTATTTCCATTGATATAAAAAACCCAAGATACACCATCATTGTTTCAAAAACTTCCTCTAAAAATGAGTGCAGCATTTTAAACTGTGCGCTCATTTCAGATATAATCACGTACTGTCAATTTTATTACTTTTTGTACATTGCTTTATAAAAACAATTATAACTCTTGTGCTTAAGGCTGGAGGAAAAACATATGTTTTTGCCATATCTATAACTATCTATGTGAAATTAGTGACACTTTTGAGCATCAGTTTTGTCTGTGCATCTTGGATTTTTTATATCAATGCTCACTCACAATCACTCAATCTCCGGAGAGACATTGGATCTCCGTGTGTGTTCTATCGACTGTATAACGGGGAGTGTTTTGATGAGCTATTTAATTTAGGCCCGGGTTCGATTTCCGACAGGGACAAATATTTGTGTGATGAGCAATAGATTTTGTATTTCTGGGTTTGGGTGTTTATTATATGTAATTCTGTGTATTAATATCGTTGACTAACGCCCATATTACAAGCAAATAATTTGTTTATTTTGCGGTTAGATCATTTTTTTCTTACGTCATAAGATACTGCAAACAAGCAGATGGGTCTCCTGATGGAGTCAATCATCGCCTATAGACACCAAAGGTGTTAATGGTGCGTTGCTATCTTGTGGCGAGGTCTAATGCCAAATGCATAAGTTTACCGGCTACCTTACCCTCCAAACCGAAACACGACAGTGACAAACACTGACGCTATTGCGGCAGGAATAGGCAAGGCGGTGGTACCCGGGCAAGACAATGCAGAACTCTACCACCTAGTAGCCACGATGATAGTGACTCGCGTAGCCAATCGGTCGCCTTTTACGACCTGCCTGGCAGAACGGCAGTTAGTCTATTCTTCAAAGGAGCCCGGAACCAACACGGAGAAAATCAATTCGTGTAATTTGTTATTATTATTAGGTGATTTAATGCCAGCATTTGCGTTCTACCATCGCCCCCCATCGCACCACACACCATTAATGATTGGTCATCTACAGCTGTACGATTTTCTTGTACTTTTTTTTTATATCATAAGATAGCAAATAAGCAGATGGGTCTCCTGATGGAAAGAGTCAACCATCGCCTATAGACACCAAAGATGTTAATGGTGCGTTGCTGTCTTGTGGCGAGGTCTAATGCCACATGCATAAGTTTACCGGCTACCTTACCCTCCAAACCGGAACACGACAGCGACAAGCACTGACGCTATTGCGGCAGGAATAAGTAAGGCGGTGGTACCAGACCCGGGCAAGACAATGCAGGAATATACCACCTAGTAGCCACGATGGTAGTGACTGGCGTAGCCAATCGGTCGCCTTTTACGACCTGCCTGGCAGAACGGCAGTTTGTCTATTCTTCAAAGGAGCCCGGAATCAACACGGAGAAAATGAATTCTTGTTATTTGTTATTATTATTGAGTGATTTAATGCCAGCATTTGCGTTCTACCATCGCCCCCCATCGCACCACACACCATTAATGATTGGTCATCTACAGCTGTACGATTTTCTTGTATTTTCTTTATACGGATAGTCAAAGTATTCTTTTAAGTTTAACTCGGAAAAGCAACTCGGAAAAACTGTAAACTATTCCAAACTTACTGTTTTTCTGAGTTCCTTTTGACATAGGGAATTTTAAGAGGATCTACGAAATTCTCATTCTTACGAAGCCGGCATCGCGTTGGTAACTAATTTTTATGTTGCAAATATCCATGGGCTTTAGTGACTACTTCCAATCAGAGACCACTTTCTCGAATGCCTGCAGATATTATAAAAAAATAAGACATCACATAAATTTTTAAATGATGAATACATACCTGAAACAGTGAGTGGAATGGAAGATTTAGTAGTGAGTGGCTTCCTTTTAACGAGTCTAAAAATCTTTACCTTTAGGTTTTTTTCGAAAATCCCCCGGGAAAATCCCCGAAAAGACTTCTATATACTAACGTACTAGACAAACATGCGACACGCCACTTGTATTACACTAAAATGCAGTCCATGGAATGCACCTACGTCCGATATTGATGAATAAAACACGTAAACGCGATGAAATTCACAACCGATACGACTTTTTAGTCGCGAATATGTTATAAGCTATTATACGCTGTAGCGCTGCTTAATTTTGACTTTAGTTGTACGATTTTTTATTAATAGTAATCGCCTATGGCCGACGACCTTACATGCTTATCCGGACCAACACGGGGAAATTAGAGGCATTAGCGTTACTGTACAGAAAAAGTAAAAAGGTGATACCAAATTCGGGTTAGTGGTTGTAGAACTCTACCACCACGTAGTCATGATGGAAGTAACACTAAGCCAATGGTTCGCTTTTTACGAATTGTCTGGTAGAAAAGCAGAACATTAACATAACTCAGGTGTTTATCGTATCGATTGTCACGTACCTATGTTTAATCAAATAATTAATCATAATATACTATATGTTACGGATAATATAATCGTTAAGGCTAAACTCGACTTGGATATTTTTAAAAACGGCAATTGTATTTTTGTTATAAATATGGATGGATGTAAATAACGGGGGAAACCACATGTTTTTTATATCATACGATAGCAAATAATCAGATTGCTTTCCTAGTGGAAAAAGACAACAATCGCCTATAGACACCAAAGATGTTAATGGTGCGTTGCTATCCGTGTGACGGTATGGCAATGCCGACATGCATAAGTCTTACTCTCCAAGCATTAACGCTATACGATAATTTCGTTTATAGAGCTAAGGATAGCACTGTAGTCGTTACTTACCTTAATTTTATAAACTTTAAACATCAATAATTTAGAAGATCCAAATTCAATCCAATCCATGAAACGTGCAGCCTCAAAAAATTAGTTTTTCATAATTATTTTCATGTGGGACATATTTTAATGTAAAAAACGATCTTACGGTCCTAATTTAAACCACTACTAATCAATTTCTCGATTAGTCGCTTTTCGTTTTTTATTAACTTAATAGTCAAATATAATAATAAAAAAAATTCAAGGCAGCACAGCCGCTGATCATAGCATTTAAGATTATTTTGTCAAAATCAAGGAACTTATATGCGACAACTGGAATTATTACGAAGCAATATTTGAAAAATAAAAACGGTTGGCGTCGACCACACGAGGTCCCGGGTTCGATTCCCGGGTCGGGCACTTAACAAGTGTTTTTTCAGTTTTCTGATAAACACAAAGTTGCCCGGGAAAGTGCCCGGTTGGCGATAGGCTTGCCACCTATCACATTTGTAGGACCAAGTATATTCGGCTAATCGTGGGTGCACTTGTTGTACCTCTGCCTATCCCTTCGGGGATACGGGCGTGAAGATACTTTTTTACTTAATTTCGTTACTAATAAAGTTGATATTTGTTTCTTACTTAACAGAGGGGAAGAACGTTCTAAGCAAGAACGACAAGAGTGGATATTGTCCCTTCCTTGCAATTTCCAGTGTAAATAAAACTATCTGATGGTAGATTTTTATATATATTCGGTAATCGTTAAATCCCTTTTATTCATACACGTCGGTAAATACATTAGCATAAAATTTATTGTAATTAACACAATGAGTTCTAAAATGTACTTATTCTAAATTATTACGTAATTACTTATGCAATGCAAAAACTGTTTCTCAAATTAGTAGAATTACTTATTAGTATTTTGCAAACTACGCATAACCGCACTTATATATGGCGATTGGCGCTTTATTTATTAGAAAGAGACACACTCCACCCATGTCATGGTACTCTTCGGAACGATTTTGAAGCGCGTGTGGACATTCCGAGTAGAACGTAACTTCCTTGGTCAAAACTGAATAACAAAGAAACAGAAGAAAAATATGCATTTTAATTAATTAATTATAATTAAATTTGCAATACGAAACTGTGAATTAATTCTGAAGCAAAAGAAAATATTCTGGTTATATAAAGTTTTGCAGTTGCAATTGTGCCAGATCTATATATACGGACATCCAAGCAGTCACAGATTTTACACTACATTTTTACACTATTTTTATAAGACATTAATAATATTAAATATATAAATGTCTTTTAAAAATATAAAAGCAGTTAAAACGCGTGTTTTGTTATGTATAAATCAATCAAAAGCGCAAGACGGGGGATGTTGTTTTATATGATTTCCAAACACAAAGAAAACAACAACAAAAAGACGCCAGACAAAAACAAGTTTGATTTTAGATTTCATAGGTTAGTGTGAAGAACGGCATCGTTACTATTTTTGCGGTCGTCATGCTGATATTTTTTAAATTTGCCGCGCTATTTCATTCACTACTTTCATTAGCTGGACTCTAAGAGAAGATACGATAAAATTCAATAGCATTACTTAGTTTAAATGTACAATTACATTTTTCTCAGTTGTCTGATCCTATACACCAGTGTTTATCAAAGTGTGGGTCGCGGCCCCCTGGGGGATCGCGAAGCTTTTGTTACTAAAAAAACAAAGACAAAATATGTACTTGATAATTATGAAAAATGTTAAAAAAATTGGATTTTTTGCTAAACACGCTAAGGGGGTTGGGTCTTGAAAAAGATTGAAGAACACTGCTATAAACCAAATGTGTGGTAGAATGGTCATGCCACATGCGTAAATTTACCGGCAACTAACTACACTGACGCTATTGCGATAAGACGGACACGGGCAAGACGTGGTAGAACTGTACCACCAAGTGGTAACGATAGTAGTGATCATGGGCGTACCCAGGTTCTGGGCCAGGGGGGGCAACCGTAATATTTTAAGACCCAGGTTCTGGGTCAGGGCGGGGGGCAATTGTAACGTTTTAAGACTACATTTTTATGTTATTATATTTTTATCTACAACAGTAGATAGTTAGTAGAGAGGTAAACAAATTCCAGGGGGGGGCAGCTGCCCCTCCTTGCTCCCCCTGGTACGCCCATGGTAGTGATACATTTGACCAAACATTCGCCTTCAAATGAGGCCCAAAGCAATATGATATAATATCGGTGGACAAATTACACGGATTAATGTAACCCTAAAGTAAGCAAATTATCTACTTGTGTTATGGGTATTAACCATAATACATATAAATACATATATAAATACTGTGACATACGTAATAAACACCCAAACCTAGAAATATAAACATCTATGCTCATCACACAATTGTTTGACCCTGTCGGTAATTGAACCTGAGCCCCATTGATTCGTGATTAGATTCGCTAATCATAGTTTCGATCACAGAATCACAATCCTATTACAGTCAAATTTTTGACAGTAATAGGAACGTTTGCTCTTAAGCGCGACGACACGTTTCCTTCCCTACGGCATGTTTTTTAAGTATTCATATAGTCTGTGAATATAACCGTCATCCATTTTAGACATTACACATCTAGATTATAGACACTCTATTTTAGACACACATTTGAGTGTATCAGAATTAGTCGCTTAAACAATTGCTTTATCTAAATTAACATTAGCCGTAACATACGTAGGTACACAACTGATATTAAAAAAACTGGAATATTTCGTAATGTAATATTGTTTTTCGCCGTCTATCGATTATTATTTATCAAAATATCCGAATGAATAATGGCCGACGAACAAAGGACTTTCTCAATAATGTTACGAAATACTGTCTTATCGGTTACATTTGTGATAAAATAGAAGTCAATTGGATTATTTTTTGCCCATTTGTGACGAATCAAGATAATGTTATTCGATTGTTATGTATTTAAATTTGTGTTTGTAAAAAGAAATGCGTGAATTTTCTCTATTGTTCCAGAACCATTTAAACGAGTAGACCATCTATCTTCCTTAAGCTTATAAGAGACTAATGATTTCTTTCTCATTGTGTCAGTTTAATATAAGATAATATATATTCTATTATTTATTTTGTGTCATAAGCTACTCAAATGAAAAGGAGTGTAAACACATAATAAACGTAGTTTACTAGGCTCTACCACCTAGTAAACTAGATTCAAGATTTTTCAAAGTTGGTTGTCTCGTCAAAACAAAGCTGTTCACAAAAATTCAGGTTGTTAGTAATCAAAAAAAAAGTTTGTTCCGGGGATCCCGGTCTATATATTTTGTAAAAACAACGATCGATTTTGATATTTCAAATAGTATTCATCGCTATATATGAAGAGTTCATACATATATGTCGAAGAAATGTAAAAAAAACTCTTTTTTTTTAATTTTCGTCTTTGATAAATCCCTAATATTGATCCTTTGAAACAACCAATGATTTTGACCCGATTTACGGTATTTGGCGCAGTTTTTTAACCAGAAGATCTGATTAGATTTTTAAATTAATCGGTGAATTAGTGTGAAAGTTATTTTAAAAATATAAAGCAAATAACACAATTTTAACATTTGAAAAGCTGCAATTTTTGAAAACTTGATTCGATTTTATTTCTGAAATAACATTTGACTCAGGTTTTAAGTGCTAAAACACAATATTTTAGTACTTACAACCTGATCTAAAGGAAGGCCAAAAAAAGTTAGGAGGTAAAATCTCGAAATTATTTCAAATATCACTTTTTCAAAATTTTTCACCATCGATAGCTCCGGAACCGATACACCGATTTTGATAAATTTGGGGCATTTAACTGCTGATTAGATCTTGAAATCATTCGATACGTTAATCTGGAAGTTATTTTAAAAATAACTTTATTGAGGTTTTAAAATAAACTAATTCAACAGATCAAATTTTCAGGAAGTCAAAGTTTAGCGAAACCCTATCGAATGCCATCAAACACGTTTCGATCGGTCAAACTGTTCCACACACACACATCATATACACACACATGCATACACACACGCCCCCCACACACCCACACAGAGACATACTGACATCATCGTAAAAATAGTTGGAAAAGGTTCCTAGTACTTCAAAACGTGGAGATCTAGTGGCAACACGATTTTTGAAAATCGCGGCAAATTCAGGAGCCTCCTTTTGCTACTAACGTAGCAAGAATTAAAAAATTAACACAAACAAAAACTCTTCACGATGCTACTACGATTGCTCTAACACAAAATACCCTGCTTTGAATACAGAGCCTGTACATGTTTGTCTTTTGGCTACGCATAAGAATTTTTTCTTGCATTTATTTGTGAATTACGCGTCTGGGAGTTGTCTACAGCCGCACAATAGCCGCTCAATTAGTTTGACGCTTTGCAGATATCATCAAAACTACTCAATAAAAATTAAAAAAAAAAATCAAATTGCCAAAAGTATAATTTTTGGAATTTTCATAAAAGACCAGCCCTCTGAGTTTCTTCCGCCCGAACTTCTCAGTGTGTGGTCGCGTTCCGATCCGGTAGTAATTCTAAAAAATCGATACAATTTATAGTTTTAAATGTAATATTATAAAATGATATTTTTTTAAATATTTGCACACCATACATTGGTAGAATATGTTGGTAACTTAATTTATTTTTAACAACTTGTCACACCCATATTCTTCCAAATAAATATTTTCTTTCTTTCTTTAAAATACATTTGCCGGTATCTGGTAATAGTTTATAGCCGACATAAAAAGTCTATAAAAACTTAATTAAAAGATAAAATCAAAATTAAGTTGCCAAACATTTTATATATATATATTTTTTACAAATGTTATATATTTCGTAGTGGCGAAATAGCGGCAAAAAAAGGCGAGCGCCAATTGACGAAATTTTATTTTTTGGCAATTTCAATTTGCCAAAAGAACCTTTACCAATTTCGTCGTCAGCTCCCCGGCCTTGCTGTATCTCGCGACTTCGTTCGCGTGACCCAAAATCTTTACTTCCTTTTGCTTACTCGGGTAAAAAGTAACCTTTGTCATTCCAGGATAGTGCATGTTTATAATGGTAAAAGATTTTTCAAGATCGGTGCAGTAGTTTTTAGTTTATTCGTACAAAATATTAAAAAAAAACAAAACACACATTTCTCTTCACAATATTAGTACATGTAGATTTATTTATTTATATTTATGTTGCTATAATTGTTAATAATCGATAACAATATGGTTTAATCATATATATATATATCCTGCATAAACAAAGAACTTTCACAATAACATTACGAAACAAATACTCCTTATCGGTTACAAATATGATAAAAAACACGCGACGCGGACGACTGGACTATTTATTACGACGTAATACTCAGACGACTGATATTAAATTAAAAGGAAAATATTTCCTTTATATGTATAAAAAAGTAACTGTACGCCCATATTTTCGAAGTAGTAGGGAGAGGCTGAAGATATTTAGTCCTACAATGTGACAGATGGCAAGCCTATCGCCAACCGGGCACTTTTCCAATCACAGGAAAAGTTTATTTTATTAGAAAACTAGAAAAACATGTTTTTTTTTTTCAAATTGTCCGACCCGGGAATCTAACCCGGGACCTCATGTGGTCAACACCGACACTGATCCACTAGACTAGACAGGCGACAAATGTATACTTGACAGCATTTGTTGAACTTCATTTAACTTGGGACATCGAACTACCGAACTTTCCCGAAAGTTCCCATTGAAATCGATAGAACCGTTTTCGAGAAACGAATTACAAATGCATTTATATATTTACATGAGTACATGCATTTGCACGGCTCATTTAAGGTTAGAGCACATTGGGCCGCACCGCAAAAACCGCCTGAATCGCATTTATATATTTTATACTATGAACTAGCAGGTTATGGTGGGATACAACAGGGCGGATTTTTGCGCGGCGAATTTCGGTGAATGTGATGGGGCCCAACCCGGCCCACTGCGCCCCGTCGCCAATGTGCTATGGCGAACGAATTACGCTCACGTGTTCCTACATGTTTTCAGTATTAATTTATAAAATTACGTAGTATCAAGAACTGAATTCTAGCGTTGAATTCCAGGTGAACTTTGGATGGACTTATCATTTTCTTTTACCTTTTTTTTTCTAATTTTAATTTAAAGATAGACTTAAATATACTTCATGATGTATTTTTTTGCGGTAAATTGGGATAAAATGCAATCTATGTAACTCAGGAATAATATTGTAGCTTTGTAATGTTGTTTTTTTAAATCGATACCTTTTTTACATGAATTATTGATATAAAAGCATAAGAAATTCATTCCATTAAATTTGAAATTATTTATATTTAAACGATTAATAAGTCTCGTATTTTGTAAACAAATTACCACCCAAGGTCATCAAGTCATCTTCGCAATGGTATACCTACGAATAAATTGAAACACGACTGACGAATATGGTAAAAATGAAGTTGACAAAAAATGGTTATCCACATGCATTGGTTATTTTTATGCGCATAAATAATATTAAGATCATGTTTAAGGAGCGTACACATGAAAACAAAATGGAATATTTAAAAAAACTGATTTATAAAAACTGAAAAGCAAAATACATGTCATGAAACCTAATTTTTTATATTAATATTAAACACGCAATATCAAGTGGTTTCTTAATTCCCCCGAGTTGGTATGGGCTCTTTTCAAGAAAAGACCATCTGCCGTTTTGCCGGGCAGGTCATAAGAGATGACCATTTGGCTATACGTGTCAATTGTGGTAGAGTTTTTCAACATCTCGCCCGAGTATTTGGTTCTTTCTGATTTTCAGGGACAGTATTATTTTTATAGTATTTGCAAGCACCTGATGGAATGCAGTCGCCACTACCATTAAAATTTGCAACACAAAACGTTACTGCTACATAAATAGCAGCATGCCTTCAAAACATTTGTTTTTTAACTTCCTGCTACATATATATAGATAAAGAAGCTATTGATTTTGCCCCGATTTTCGAAAATCAAGTTCACCAAATCATCACGTTCAATGGTCCTAAAAAATTTTCACAATGACGTCTGTGTGTGTATGTAAACATCTCATAACTTTTGAATGGCTTGACCGATCGAAACCTAGGTAATAACATTTGATAGGTAGGGTTTCACTTAATTAAAAATTCCTAAAAATCTGAACCAAATCAGCCCAGATTTTAAAAAAACCGCAAATAAAATTGCGAAATAATATATTTTTTAATAACTTCCAGATAATTGTACCAATTGAATACAAAATCTAATCAGCTCTTTTCCTAAAAAACTACGTCCAAGGCCGTAAATTACATTAAAATACGTTTATCCTCTCGGGAGTTATATATGTATATAGTAACTTCGAAATTTTTCAATAAATCATTTTTTGATCCTCTCTCTATATTTTATTGCTTCAAAAACTACGCCGAATACCGTTTCAAAAATTAAAATTGAATCAAATTTTCAAAAGTTACAGCTATTCAAATATAAAAAATTACGTTGCTTACAGCAAATTTACTTCATATTTTTTAAATAAGTTTCTTAAAAAGCTGCGTTAAATACCCTAAATAAGATTAAAATCGGTTAACTTGTTCGGAATTTTTCAATGTCAAAAATTATTGAAAAAAGTTTTTTTTATATTTCTTTGACATTTTTATTTTGTAGGTAATAAAGCGATTTAAAGCTCAAAAATTGCGCTGAATGATATTCAAAATTAAACTGCGTACACTTTGCATTACACTTTAGGTTTTTGAACTCGAGCTAAAAAATCTATGCTTAGGTTTTTTGTTGTCATCTCTGGGCATCATCATCATCAATCAATCAACCATCAGTTTCTTCCTCTTGATTGAGTTCAATGTAGAGCGTTTCGAATCGTTGACGACCTGGCCATTTCCAATCGGCTTGATTCCTTGGCGTTACGCAGAGATGTAGGTTCGCTCTGCATTTTTGACTGCATCTACCATTGGAGAGTGTTCCGACGAACTCTTCGGATTGATTCCTGCCATTGAATTTCATCATAGGACATCGCGGCAAAATTCAAAGTTCCACCCTCATTACCTCGATGTCTGGAAATCCACAAGCGTGCGATTCTCTAGGCAATTGTTTCCCCGCACTACTCACTCCCCTGTGGAATCAATTACTGACGGGGGTGTTTCCGAACGGATATGACTTAGGGACCTGCAAGAAAAGAGCTTAGACATAGTGAAAAGGTCGGTAACGCAGCTGCAAGACCTGTAGTGCTGTGGCTGTCCATGGGCGGTGGTAATTACTTACCATCAGGTGAGCCTCCTGCTCGATTGCCCCTTTTGTCTGTTAAAAAAGTTTAGTTTTACTCCTTTGAGCTTGAGAGCCCCAAATGAAACGTTTCTCAGTTTAACCGATTTACAGTTTTTTTTAATCATGCTATATTTGATAAACAAACGTTTGCCTCTTATTACAATGCCCGTTTGTTTGCTTGTCAGTTCTGTAAAAAATATTACTTACGATTGTATGCCCCAACCTTAACTTGCTAAAAATATTATGATAAGTAGGTATTACGCAATACTACTCGTGTGTTCACAAATCAAAATGGCGTCAAAATGCTCCTTAGTGACCTTGAAAGCAGTATTTTTCCATCGACCGTAATAAAAATGTTTTATTATTTTTGGATTCTAACAGCGCATTCCAAGTTGCAATTTTAAATGACAAACAAAATTGTAACTAGATTATTAGTACTTTTAGATACTTCTGCCTACCTGAGATTTTGGTCAAAACTAGAGACAATGACAAGTCGAAACTCTGAGGTTTCGCCTCGTCATTGTTACCTCAGGAAACTTCTACTTTCATCATCTTGAGAAAAATCAGAGTTTCGATCTCACAGCAGATGATATCCTTAGAATAGGCTCTTGATGTCTACAAGGAGAACCATATACTTGTTTGCTATCATATATTACAAAAAAAAATCCCGTGTTGGTCCGGGCTCCTTCGAAGAATATGCAACTGCCGTTCTGCCAGGCAGGTCGTAAATGGTGGCTATACGAGCCACTACCTACTACTTGGTGGTAGCGTTTTGCATTATCTCGCCCGGGTATTTGGTAACATCTCCTTACTTATTCCTGCCGCAATAGCGCCAGTTTATGTCACTGTCGTGTTCCAGTTGGGAGGATAAGGTAGCCAGTTAACTTATGCATATGTGGCATTAGACCTCACTACAAAAAAGCAACGCACCATTAACATCATTGGTGTCTATAGGCGATGGCATTCTCTTTCCATTAAAAGAGTTTTCCCTGTGTGCCACCATAGTGTGCCATCTCGTCTCTTGCTGTGACACAAGCTAAAACCCATCAAGCTGATTAGACTACTGAGCGTGATAAAGAAATATGTACTAACAAACACACATATACTCAAAAAACTTAACCCTACTTTTGGTACAGTCGGATAAAACACCTCTTATGATTATATTGTACGGGAGCATCGATAACAGGTTGCAACTCATTTAGCGCGTAAAATACCAGTAATATTATAACATACGAACGATGAGTCACTCGCAATCTCGAGAACTCGGAAGCGACATTTTCGTGAATCAAATTGTTTACGTAGTAAGAGTTTTTCGATTCGACGTAATAAACTATATAGACTATTTTTTTATAACCTATATAGACTAGTAGTCACTAGTTCAATGAGAGTCAATCAATCAAACAAACACAAACTAAAAGCCTTCCTTTTCGTAAAACCCGTGTTCAAAACAAAACTTGATTGATAAAAAAGTATTACATATATATATATATATATATATATATATATATATATATATATATATATATATATATATATATATATATATATATATATATATATATATATATATATATATATATATATATATATATATGTAATACTTTATGTATATGTAGTATCATCTGCTGTGAGATCGAAACTCTGATTTTTAGGTCTGAAAATAATGAAGACCCAGCGGCACAGTTATTTACCCTCGTCCACCACACTTTATACCACGACAGCACCAAACATAAAAGCACACAATTGACGCACTCAACGCACGGTTCACTTCGCAACCGAAGCATCTTCAGGAGACACAAGCACTACTACACTCAACGAGAGCCGCGGTAGTACTCGACCTCCTAATTTATAACCTATATAGACTAGTAGTCACTAGTTCAATGAGAGTCAATCAATCAAATAAACACAAACTAAAAGCCTTCCTTTTCGTAAAACCCGTGTTCAAAACAAAACTTGATTGATAAAAAAGTATTACATATATATATATATATATATATATATATATATATATATATATATATATATATATATATATATATATATATATATATATATATATATATATTAGGGTGGGCCAAAAAAATCGACTATTTTTTTTTTAACTTTATACTTTGAAAAGTAGGTTGGTAGACACTTTAAAAAAATTCTCTCCAAGTATGAGCTCTTAATTTTAGTAGGAACGTTTTCCGCCTCTCAGTTTTTCATTTTTTTCTTGTTATTAGAAAAAAAATTCAGATCTCGGTATTTACTATTTAAAAAAATTATCTCGTCTCATATTTTCGTAGGAAATTGAATTTCCTACAAAAAAGTTCTCTTACAATTTTTTTGTAAACCTCACCGTTCAAAAGTTATTGCAAGTTGAAGTTTGATTGTTTTCAGAAAAATTTCTCTTTTCTTATGAATTTTCTAGCTCAACAATAAAAAATTATTATGGTATGCGCACTGCATATTTTCATAGGAAATTTAGTGCTCTACAAAAATGGTCTCTTATGATTAGTCGTTTTTAAGGTGTCTACCAACCTATTTTTCAAAGTATAAAGTTAAAAAAAAATAATCGATTTTTTGGCCCACCCTAATATATATATATATATATATATATATATATATATATATATATATATAAACGTATGCATGTGGCATTCGACCTCGCCACTAGAGAGCGACGCACCATTAAACGTCTTTGGTGTCTATAGGCGATGGTTGACATCAGGAGACCCATCTGCTTGTTATGACATAAAAAAATGTATTTTTTATTTAAAATATATTTTTATTAATAAAAAATTATCTCATTTAACATTAAAAATACCAATAATACGTAACAATATGAGAACTTAAATTATATATAAACAAAGAATAATTAAAAATCCCCTCCAGCTAGGTACTCCGTAAGCTGTTTGTAATACATACACCGTAATATGTATGTAGGGTAAAGGAAGAACGACAATTCCAAGAATCACGAGTACGCTCACATTGGAAAAGTTTTTCGTTTTGACGTAATAATAAAACTATGACTCATAGACTTTCCCAAAATGATTCATTGACTATATCTTGTACAGTAATTACCCTACGACTTTAGTTGTAAAATGAAATTGTATGATGCATCTTCCTGTGTTGATTCGGGCTCCTTTCAAAGAATTATCTTACTACTAGGCCTTTTTTAAAAGGCGAATAAAGGCCAAAACGTGTCACTAACATGTGAATACTAGCTAGGTGGTAGAATTTTTCAATGTCTAGCCCGAGTTTTCGAAGTACCGCTGAACTTATTCCTGATGCAAGAGCTTCGATATTTGTTGCAGACGTGTTTTGGTTTGGAGTATTAGGATACCGGTAAATGCATCACTAATATATCTGGTACACAAAGGAGATGATTTTCTCTTTCCATAAGGAGAGCCGTCAGCTTGTTTGCTATCCTATGATTTATGATTGCATGCGTTCAAAATCATTGCTTACTTTTGCTCAGTCTGGTAAAAAGTTCCCGTACTAGTGTAGGTACACCTGACTAGTGTAGTTTTTTAATGGTAAAATAATTTTTAACATAGGTGCAGAAGTATTTGAGTTTATTTATTACAAAAGTACAAAAATATAAAATTATTGCTATCTGCTAAAAATGCAATGCAAAGACAAAGCGATGGTACCAAACCCGGGTAAGACATTGTTTACTACCATGGTTCGTCTCTTACAAACTGCTTGGTAGAATGGCACATGGTCTAGATTTCATGGAAAATTGATTCCAAATAACATTTTAACATTTACCGGTACTTTCGGTATATATATGTATATATATATATATATATATATATATATATATATATATATATATATAAATATATATATACATATATATATATATATATATATACATATCCCCAAAGGGGCAGGTAGAGGTAGAATAAGTGCACCCACGATTGGCCGAAGATACTTAGTTCCACAAATGTGCAAGCAAATCTATCGCCAACCGGGCGCTTTCCAATCCCAGGCAATTTTGTGTTTCTCAGAAAACTGAAAAAACACTTTTTTAATGTTTAATCCGTTGTGTCTCGGGAATCGAACCGGACACAACGGTGTCCCGGGTCCTATCAACCGACCTCATGTGGTCAACGCCAACGCTGGACTACTAGACCACATATACATATATATATACATATATATATATATATATATATATATATATATATATATATATGACGTATCACGATTTCAAGAATCAACCTTACGTATTTAAAATTTTCGATATGACGTAATAATGGAACTATGACTCATTGAATTTTCCGAACTGATTCATTGATTATATGTTATAGATACCCACAACTTTGTTTCTGAAACAAAAGCAGTAGCATTATTACACAGCAAATGTAACTCTGACAAACTGATAGAAAAAGATAACCATCGTCTACACGTTTATTTATACTACATATTTTCCTTTTACTAACTTTTTTTTTTTTACATATTTTCCACAATGCATCATTTCTAATTACATGTCGTTTTTTCATACCTAACTTTCATTTCCATACAATAGTGTTAGGACAAGAATAGAAGTTTACCCTTTTGTAATCAGGCCCCCTTTTGAAGAATAGACCTGTCGTATTGCCAGGCAGTTCGTAAAAGGCGAATGATTGGCTACTGGGTGGTAGAATTCCGCAACGTCTCACTCGGGTATTTGATACCATCGCCTTACCTATTCCTGCCGCAATATCGTCAACGTTTATCATTGTCGTGTTTCGGTTTGGAGGGTAAGGTACCCGGTAAACTTATTTAAGTGACATTAACAAATCATGGTGAGTTGAGTGAGTGAGTGAGTTACGGAGAGCAACGCACCATAAATATCTTTGGTGTCTATATGCGATGGTTTCTCTGTCCATCAGGAAAGCCTTCTGTCTCTTTGCTATCTTATAATACAAAAAAGCTGCTTAAATCAATTCTGATTTCATACCTTTTTTGCAATATCTAACTTTCTGTTCTATACAATAGTGTTAGGACAAGGACAAAATTATATATAGCACTAGCTGTTGCCCACGACTACGTCCGCGCGGACTTCGTTTACTCCGCACAGCACATCCCCCTTTGGTGATAGCGTGATAATATATAGCCTATATGTTGACCCGACCTATTAGAAATATTCATGCAAAATTTGAAGTAAATCCATGCAGTACTTTTTGAGTTTACCCCGGACATACATACAGACAAACAGATAAACAGACAAACAGACAAAAGTTCTATAAACTATATTTTTGGCTTCGATATCGATTGTAGATCATGCCCCAAGTATTCTTTTAAAAAATATTCAATGTACAGTTTTGACTTTCCTACGATTTTATTATACATGTATAGATTATCGACACCTTGGCTGAAAATTGTGCTTTGAAGTAATTTCCCTAACGCTTCATTCACTATATTCCCTGTTCACTCTTTCTTCTATTAATACTAATAGATCAAAAACATGTTAGTATATATAGAAATTTATTTTAAAGTCCCACGTTTTGGCCGAATATTATTAGCCGCGATCATGAACGGAGATTCACAAATAATTTTCTATAAATACACGTTTTTTACCTCTTCATATTTTTAGTAATGTTAGAACGCGATCATTTTGATTATTTTCATTCAAAAAATTATTATATGTTTATATTTTTTTATGTTAGTTGGACAGACCGGTGGGAGGGATGCGCTGTGACGCGCTCCCGGCTGCATGGGTACCACCATCTTTTTTTTTTTTTTTTTTAGATCATAAGATAGCAAACAAGCAGATGGGTCTCCTGATGGAAAAAGTCAACCATCTGGTGCGTTGCTATCTTGTGGCGCGATCTAATGCCACATGCATAAGTTTACCGGCTACCTTACCCTCCAAACCGGAACACGACAGCGACAAGAACTGACGCTATTGCGGCAGGAATAGGTAAGGCGGTGGTACCAGACCCGGGCGAGACAATGCAGAACTCTACCACCTAGTAGCCACGATGGTAGTGACTCGATAGCCAATCGGTCGCCTTTTACGACCTGCCTGGCAGAACGGCAGTTGGCCTATTCTGTATTGCTGTGTTTCGGAGAGAAGGACAAGACAGGCAGTGTAATTACTGACACCGAGACTTAACATCTATGTCTCAGGATAGGCAACACGCGAATGGAATACCTGGGCCAGTTCCAGCCCAGGTATCCCATTTTCGTTCATTGGCGACGATGACCACTTACCATCAGGTGGCACGTCTGCCAGTTTGCCTATCTCAATAACATAAAAAAGACAAACTGGAAGATGTGTCACCTGATGATAAGTGGTCAACGTCGCCAATGAACATAAACTAGTTTATCTGTTACTGGCCCAGGTAACTCGTTTAGTGTTGTCTATCCTGAGACATAAGATGTAAAGTCTTGGTGCCAGTAACTGCCTGTCTTGCCCTTCACTCCAAAACACAGCAAAGCTGTTTCACGGGAGAAACAAAATAATACCGTATATTATTTATTTAACTTTATTCAATTTATTTCGTAAGACAGATTTCCATCTGCCTTTCTGCCAGGCGTTCGTAAGAGTCGATCAATTGGCTATTTCATTTTATTTGGAAAGCATACAATATTCATACTTAACTAGCAATATCCGTGCGAATAATTAGCACTAAGTAATTTTATTAAATACTTATTAAGTTGATTTAAAATTGAACAAAAAAATTATCGACCGTCAATCATGTTGACGTTGTTTCAAAATTAAAACTGTCAGATGGCAGCATTGCTGTATTATGTCTTAATATATGTATATAATTTTAATTTTCATGGTTTATAAAAACAAAAGCAGTAATAATTTTTTAGTTGCTGATGCCGGTAGAGCAAGCAATTATCTATAAAATGATATAGAATATATTTGGAGTAATTGTGAGGTTTTCTCTAAAAAGGGAGGCAAACATCTTAACCTTAGCGTGTTAATATATACTAGCAATACCCGTGCGAATAATTCGCACTAAGTAATTTTATTAAATACTTCTTAGTTGATTTGAAATTGAATAAAAAAATTACCGACCGTCAATCATGTTGACGTTGTTTCAAAATTAAAGCTGGTTTTGAATTTTGGTTGGTGAGGTTTTCTCTAAAAAAGAGAGGCAAACATCTTATCCTTAGCGTATTAATAAATATAATAATAAAAAAAATTAATGATATTACAATATTAGTAACTAGACGCCATTTAATTGCTTTCGCATATTATAACTATGTTAGCTTGAATGCTAGAAAAGTAGCACGACAATAAAACATCAATAAATAAACACATTTAAAAACAGAAAAGCACGTGGATCACGGTTCCACACAAAATCAGGTTATTGGTGATTTTATGTTTTAGTTGGCCGAGGGACGTGTTAAATAGATCAAATTCGGGGAAATGAACCAGTTTGTTAACATATTTTATGGACCTTATAAGAAAAACATCATCATATATATTATTGCTAAAAGGTGTTTTTTTTTCTGGAGTAGCTCGATCTCTTTAACTACTTCACCTAAAAAAAAACCAGTTAAAGCTTATTTTTTCTACTTTGGGTGTAATATATGAAAAAAATTCGAAAAAAATCTTTTTGTTAATAAAAAAATTAAATATAATTTTTATAACAATCGACCGGAGTACCATCTATGGGTGATATATCAAACATCTTAAAAGAGATTTATACTTGGAAAACGCTAGATGGCGCTAGACTAGAACTAGTATATACTACTACTACTATACTAGCTATATTCAACTCGATTTTGCTGAGATCTTAAGAGTCAAGTTGATTCTGCGTTATTTTGACCAATAAGGTGACGTCGGTTGTTCTTCGTCAATCATAAAGTAGTAAAAAAGGATGTATTATACATCTTTATGCGAGTTACTACCATCGTGGCTACTGGTAGAGTTCTTTTTACCACCACCTTACCTATTCCTGCCGTAATAGCATTAGTGCTTGTCTCTATCGTGTTACGGCTTGGAAGGCAAAATAGCTGGTAAACTAATGCATGTGGCATTAAGGATAACACACGGATAACCACAATGATAACAACGCACCATTAACATCTTTGCTGTACATTGGCGATGGTTGTCTATTTTCATTGTAGTGGACTATTATTTTACTTTACAGCGGGGCAATTATTTTACAGTTACCAGATCATAAACGCAGTCAAACACCAAAAGGAACCGATGGAAGAAATATATATATATATATATATATATATATATATATATATATATATATATATATATATATATATATATATATATGTGTGTGTGTGTGTGTGTGTGTATAATGATTTCCTTTTTTCGCTTCAACTCTGCTTATACTTCGGTAAACATGGATTGATGTCATAAGAACCACTTATGAAAATTCGCGAAAATATGCCTTAATTTCTTGTTATTGAAAACGAATAAAACTAACCAAAAAAAATAGACTTATTTATTTTCTTTGAACACCATCCTTTTTCATTTATTAAAATACTAGCTGTTGCCAGCGACTTCGTCCGCGCGGACTTCGTTTACTCCGCACAGCTCCTCCTCCGTAGGTGATAGCGTGATAATATGTATCCTATATGTTGACCCGCCCTGTTAGTAATATTCATGCAAAATTTGAAGTAAATCCATGCAGTACTTTTTGAGTTTACCCCGGATATACATACAGACAAACAGACAAAAATTCTAAAAACTATATTTTCGGCTTCGATATCGATTGTAGATCATGCCCCAAGTATTTATTTATTTATTTATTTTTAAATTTTGCACACATACTTTTGCACAGGTAGACTTAACGCCCAAGAGCATTCTCTGCCAGTCAACCTCCAAAGAGTACAGAGAAGGCGCAAGGGGTGCAAATAGAAAGAATTCTTTAAAAAAAAATATTCAATGTACAGTTTTGACTTTCCTACGATTTATTATATGTATAGATAAAATATATGGTGGCCATATTAGAAATAATAAAAATATCTTCCTTAAAATCTGTTAACTTCCTGTTTTGAATTATGAATTTAAATAATCTTCATTCTTATTAATATGACACAAGATATAAATTAGATTACTTAAAATACAGCTGTTACAGAATGTTGTCATTTCCGCTCGTTTACTGAATTGTCTTGTTATAGCATCATAGGATCGGCGCCACTAGACACGTAATACCATGCTTACATATTATTCTTCTACCTAGAATAATATCATGGCAAGTTTTGCAGCTTATACACTACCATTATTCAACATTATATAAATAAGATATTATGTTATAAAATAAGTATCTTCACGCCCGTATCCTCGAAGAGGTAGGTAGAGCTACAAACAGTGCACCCACGATTAGCCGTAGATACTTAGTCCCACAATGTAATAGGTGGCAAGCCTATCACCAGCCGGGCACTTTTAAATGTCGGGCAACGTTGTTTTTATCATAAAACTGAAAAATCACATTTTTGAATTACCCGACCCGGGATTCGAACCCGGGACGTCATTTGGTCAACACCAACCACTGACCACTAGACCATATAGACGAAGATATTTATGTTAGGTTAATTTTTAATAACGGTTTGACGTACATAGATGTTTATTCTTTCACGACCTACAGCAGAATGCCCCCGAGTAGGCTGATACAAAGTATTTTAGAGTATCACAGTTTTACAATAATTAAAATTAGGGTAGATTGTAAAATGTCAACTTCGAAACTATTAATCAGATGGCACCACTTTCAAGTTTACAATCTATACATATAATAAAATCGTAGTAAAGTCAAAACTGTACATTGAATATTTTTTTAAAAGAATACTTGGGGCATGATCTACAATCGATATCGAAGCCCAAAATATAGTTTTTAGAATTTTTGCCTGTTTGTCTGTTTGTCTGTATGTATGTCCAGGGTAAACTCAAAAAGTACTGGAAGGATTTACTTCAAATTTTGTATGAATATTACTAATAGGTCGGGTCAACATATAGGCTACATATTATCACGCTATCACCTACGGGGGAGGGGCAGTGCGGAGTAAACTAACTCCGCGCGGGCGAAGTCGCTGGCAACAGCTAATTTAACATAAAATTGTTCACTAGGGTTCCACGATGATGCGGAAGTGGCATCACCGTAGTGCAGTATTTTGATAACAATAAATTCTAATATCTATTATGCGAGATATAATTGTTATAAACGAATATTAACATTACATTCAAGCACTATTTACAATATTATTCATAAAATAAAATAAAATAAAAATAAAAAAGCCTTTATTTCCTTATCCTAGATTCCATTTCAAATGTTGGTTTGTTAGTGTTTTGTTAGCTATTAATTTTGCTTATTGTCTAAATGTTAGTAAAAGTTAGTTTTTGCTGTTGGATATGGACCCCTCTTCGGGTGAAGGCCTCCTCCAGTCTTTTCCACTCATCTCTGTCTTTGCCGATAGTTTGCCAGTCCTGTCCTATTAATTCGGTTATATCGTCAGCCCATCGTCTTTTCGGTCTCCCTACCCTTCTTTTGCCGATTGGCCCTTTCCACTTTGTAGTATATTATTCATATAACAAATAAATATACCCAACAATACGTATATAGAATATGCAAGTATCCTATTTCTCCTGTTGATCCGGGCCTTCGAAGAACAGAGCATCTGCCTTTCTGCCGGGAGATTCGCAAAACGGGAATGATTGGCCATGCGTGTCACTATCATCGTACTAGAACAAAAATAGTGATATTAAACAAGAAAATGTAACTCCTAATTATAATAATAATAACCATTTAATTCAGGCAACATGGCTCATGAAAAGACATAACCCTTTCATATATAAATAACTAGCTGTTGCTCGCAACTTCGTCCGCGCGGACTTCGTTTACTCCACACTGCTCCTCCCCTGTAGGTGATAGCGAGATAATATGTAGCCTATATGTTGACCTGACCTGTTAGTAATATTTATGCAAAATTTGAAGTAAATCCATGCAGTACTTTTTGAATTTGCCCCGGACATACATACAGACAAACAGACAAAAAATCTAAAACTATATTTTTGGCTTCAATATCGATTGTAGATCACGCCCCAAGTATTCTTTTAAAAAAATATTTAATGTACAGTTTTAACTTTCCTGCGATTTTATTGTATGTGTAAATATGATTAGTGTATGTGTATGTGTGCAAACTCATCTATATGTTATTTTATTTGTTGTGCACAATGCCTTCCCATTTATTAATTCCTACTGCACATTCGGGTCAGCTGGAAGAATTCTCCGCCAGTAGAGATAAGCTCACCTTTTGTGCAATTTTTATTATCCTTTTTCGTATGTATTTTCCATTAAGTGTACAATAAACAATTAAATTAAATAAATAAACCCTAGCTTACACGATTAGATTTCATTTATACAAGATGGTAGAATACCATCACGTCTCGGCCGGGTATAAGGTACCACCGCCTTACCAATTCCTGCCGCAATAGCGTAGACTTACGCATGTGGCATTGTTGTTCCGCCACATGGATAGCAATGTACTATTAACATCTTTGGTGTCTTTAGACGAGGGTTTCTTTTTATCAGGAGAGACATTTTTTTGTTGGTTGTCCCCAGGAGAGTCATTTTTTGTTTTTGTTTTTTATTTGTATATAAAAATGTTGAACATTGAAACGCAATATAAAGTGTTTATACTTTTGATTCGGAAATGTTGACGCATCGCTAATCTAATCTTATCCAGATAGTAAGTTCCGGAAAATAATTTACATCGCGCAATAACAATTTAATGACATCATTCTATAAAAATTCAGAAAAAACATGCTTGTAAAATAAAAATATTATTACGCCAGTTTACTTACAGTAGAAGCAGTGCAAACCAAACATTGACAGACGCTCAGATTGAACAAAATTCATTAGTTGTCGCCAGACAAGAATGGCGTACGTGATTATAATGATTAATTTATTTTTTACAAAAATAGTCCTTATTCTATATTATCACCGCCCCGTTGGTGTGTGGTTAGCGATCTTGACTACACAATCGTCGGGGCTCGGGTTCGATTCCCGATGGGGACAAGCATTTGTGTGATGAGCATAAATGTTTATATTTCTAGGTTAGGGTGTTTATTAAACATATTCTGGTATTTATATATGTATTTCTATGTATTAGTATCGTTGACAAACGTCCATAGCACAAGCAAATAATTTGCTTACTTTAGGGTTAGACTAACTGAATATTTATTTATTTATTATTTATTTATTTGTTTATTAAAAAAATAATAATTAAAATTAAATTTTAAATAAAATATTAACATAATGGAAATTGGAAATAAAATGAAATTGAAATTAAAAAGACATTACAAAACCAGCATTAAATTAATCCTGTACTTATATGCACATGCATATGTTAACCGGCCGCCTACCTTACCCTCTAAACCGGAATATGACAGTGTGTATATTCGCGAATAGTGACAATCACTGACGCTTTTGTGGCAGGAATAGGTGAATAGGTAACCAGGTTGAAGCCACGATGGTGATGACTCTCATAGCCAATCGTTCGCATCTTACGAACTGCCTGCCAAAATAGCAGATAGTCTACTCTTCAAAGGGAGCCTGGCCAACACGGAGAAAACAAAAATATATAAACCGCTAGAAATAATCGATAATTTTGAATTTGAAAATATGTGCTCGCCGTGTTGGTCCTGGCCTCCTTTGTAGAATAGGCCAACTGCCGTTCTGCCAGGCAGGTCATAAAAGGCGACCGATTGGCTATTGAGTCACTACCATCGTGACTACTAGGTGGTAGAGTTCTGCATTGTCTCGCCCGGGTCTGGTACCACCGCCTTACCTATTCCTGCCGCAATAGCGTCAGTGCTTGTCGCTGTCGTGTTCCGGTTTGGAGGGTAAGGTAGCCGGTAAACTTATGCATGTGGCATTAGACCTCGCCACAAGATAGCAACGCACCATTAACATCTTAGGTGTCTATAGGCGATGGTTGACTCTTTCCATCAGGAGACCCATCTGCTTGTTTGCTATCTTATGATATAAAAAAAGAAAAAAAAATGTTTAATCTTATCTTTGGTGAGGTAATAAATAAGACATCTTAATTACAAAAACACAGGTGTTAATTAATATACTTAACGATGCAAATCATAAAAGTTCATGGAACGTGTACGATTTAATTCTGCTATCGAGTTGTTAGAAAAAAGGATTTAGATTATGGAATTCGTGTTATCTGGAAAGTGGTAATTACCGTGTCGGGGGAATAACCACTGAAATCGTGTGATTTTATTATCAAATGTTGCCAATTGTAAATACCAAGGCTGCACCATCACCAATAAAACAACCAGGAGGAGGACTTCGATATAAGAGTAGAAAATTCCTTATGTGTAATGCCGCTGGCTTTAAGTTTTTGGTTTCTAGTCCTTCTCAGCCGCAAAGTGAAATTCCGTGTATACGAAACCGTCATCATATCGATTCTAGTATAAAACTATGGGACCTAGATATTATTATAGACTCTAAAAGAAGATAATATAAATAAATAAATATTAACGGGCCAAATTACACTTATTGATCTAAACCTAAAGTAAGCAAACTATTTGCTTGTGTTATGGGTGTTAGTCAACGATACTAATACGTAGAAATACATGTATAAATACTTTTACATACATAATAAACACCCAAACCCGGAAATACAAATATTTATGCTCATCACACAAATGCTTGTCCCCGTCGGAGGTCGAACCCGAGCCCCGTTGATTGCGTGGTCAGGGTCGCTAACCACTCGACCAACGGGGCGGTCATATATTTTTAACAAAAAATTAAACCAACAAAAAGTTATGCGTGATCATATATTAAAATCAGTGAGTGATAAATCAATCTTCCTCTGTTTTTGTTCCCTTTTGGATGGTTCCTTTTTTAATAATTTTATGAGACAATCCTCGGGGTATATTCTATCTAATAAAAGAACAATTAACAAAATCTTCTTATTCTATAAAAAGTTACGCGAAGTCAAATATTAAATTCAATGAGTGTACAACCAATCACCAAGAGGTGATTGATTGTACACCAACAAGATTATACAAGATTGTATAAACAAGGGTTTTGTAGCCTTATGGTTAGATTTTTTTAAAAAAAGAGGATAAACCCATTCTAATAAAAAAATTTTCAAAATCAGACTACTCTGTAAATAAAAAAAACTGTAAAAAAGTTGACCCTGAGGCCATCCCTTAAACTTCCCGCTAAATTGAGTTATTTTAAGGTCAAAGGAGTAAAAGCTGTAAGCGTTTTTCATTTCAAATATATAATTTGATAAAAATTACAGCATATTGATTTTTGAAAATTTGTTTATTTTGGAAACTATTCATTCACATACACCATTAACATGTTATTGTCTAAAGGTGATGATTTTTCTTTCTATCAGGCGAACTATCTGCTTGTTTGCTATCCTATGATATAAAAAAAACTTTTTAGGTGAACGCCTAAATTTGGGCCTACTTGAGGTTAATTCTGCATTTAGTATAATTCACTCCAATATCGTGGACTTTTCCCGATTTCAAAAACGAATTTGTTCCGGCACTCTTCGTTCTCAAGGTATTCAAGTGCGGAAGTATTAATCATCATTAGGAAATTTATGTAAATAATATTATATGCGTTATTAAGTCGCAACATGTCATTTATATACAAAAGAAGCAGTATAGGGGAAAGTATATACCCTAGAGGCACACTACCAGAGTTAAAGGTCATCAATTTATCTACACAAATAACTAAAATAATTACTCACTAAGTTAGCAGTAGTTGTAGTAAACTAAAATTCGGTTAGACACATTAAAAATAGTACGATTAAAAAAGTAGTGCCCAAGATCGCATACATACAAAGTAATATTTCTATTATAATAATTAAAACTAGCAATCTCTTGAAATTCGACCGTAATTCTTTTACTTCATTCGACCATAGACTAAACAATAAAATGTATTCTAAATTCGACAACAGACATTACAGACATTTAGCCATTGACAAAATAATATAATGGTGTGTATATTTTAATGTATGACAAATGAACGGTAGTGTATGTAAGCAATGTTTTTTTTATTTATTTAATGAGTTTTTAATACATATTATACAAAAATATTAGCTTTTTGCGCATCTTCCCCATATTAACATTAACTGTGCCACATTCGACAATTACGTATTAATAAGAAGATATATTCATTTTGTATAAATTCATACAAACAACATTAGATACTATCTTGAAGCACAGATTATTTAACGATGTGTACAATACGAGGTTAACCTAGAGTAATGCCTGACTCAAATCTCCAACAATGTTGTTTATTGTTGGGTCAAGATGTTCAGGTGAATAGACAAAGAAGGTAAATAAATGTAATTGTGTATGTTGTTTTCAAATTCCAGACAGAGTACTCTCATTGTAATAGTTATAATAGCATGCTCATTCATCTTGTGTCTATTTCATGAGAAATATCCGTCTTTATATTCAAATCATTTTTTAGAATAATGCATTAACTATATCCCATTACTCTCCTTTATAATTTATCTAAGCGTCTTCTATCATGCTGCTAACGACTGCAAATAAGTTTTTGTGACAGTCCATTTTTGTATTTTTATAGAATAAAGAAAAAATTATTAGAAAATTTGCCTGATAATGAGTGTTCACTACCGCCTATGGGTATCAAATATATACGTCTTGCAGCTGGGCTGCCGGCCTCTTAAGAATGAGTAACTTGTAGACATATTTTAACAAAAGTCCGATTGATTGCATAGTCATTGATCTCAGGGATTGCCCGCTCGCATTTTAATTCTGCACAATCTATATTCAGATAACTTCTAATTAGTTGGTATTTGGTTGTTTATGGTTAACGACCTTTGCCGTTACATTTGGAAGCGCATAAGCACGTAGTATATTCAAACTTTAAAACCAATTCAGGTATGACCATCGTGATCACAAGTAAATTGACCATTAGACTGATGAGTCAAAGAGCATTTAAGTATCGAGCACACAATTCAAGCCTCAATGGATAAGCCGCATCGTAAAAAATCGCTTCGATCGCTTTTATATGGATTTCTGTGAATGAAATGCTATGCTGTCCCGCCCCATCACAGTGTGCGATGGCAAGCGGAATTGCATGCACGTATTCCTTCATGTTTTGAGTATTAATTTATTAAATTACGTTATTTTGAATGAAGACCGATTAATAATTAATTTTTGTTCGAGGTAGGTAGACACTGAGGTAGACACTGAGCTGTATGATTTGCAAGATTTACATTATTATGATCTATAAAGAAGAATAACATTTTGAAAGAAATGCGCTCTGTTGCAATAGGGCCTGCCCCGGCCCATTGTGGCCCGTCTCAGTGAGCTCGGTCCTTTATAGCTGATCAAGAACTAAATTACAACTAGGTATTAGCTCTAAATACTGATGACATAGTATGTCATCAGTATTTAGAGCTAATTACTAACCGTATTACGGTGTTTACAACACATGCACGATAATATGTCACTAACGCATTACGATCAACAACCACCAATCAAAGGCTATTTTTAGTATACAGTAATACTATGCGTTCCAACTAAAAATAGGATCGCGCTTGTTATCAACTTCATACAATAATTGTGAAATTAGTAATGTCAGCAAAAAATATTTGTTCAAAAAATATTGCTGATTTATTGAATAACAAATAACATTTTAATAATATTATTTTCATCAATAAAAAAATAGTAAAAAACATCAGTGTAGCTGTTCATCTAATATATCATAAAAAAAGTTGTATTAACTACCACTTATAAGTAAAAAACGACAGGGCCAATTTTGTTGCGATTTTTGCGGGTTAGGTTGTCTTTGTCCAGAGTAGGTTTAAAAGTATTAAAATAAAAAAAAGTATTAAAATATGTGTATATATATATATATATATATATATATATATATATATATATATATATATATGTGTATATATAAAAGTCGTGTTAGTTATTTTACACCTTATTTTAATACATGGTAACATGATCCGATGGGAATCTAAATAAAAAATATACCAATTAGAATGAAAATATATTCTTTTAAGTATTTCTTTGTTAGAATTTGTTTGCACACCTTACTAGTCACTTATGAAGTTTTTGCGGAAAATGCGGCGCAATATGTTATCCTGACAGTCCTATTCTCAGTTGAAACGCATAGTATGTTTAAGAACTGACTAATGATAGTGATATAATAATAATAATAATAATAATAATAATAATTTATTTCAGAAACACAATTAGTTTAACACATAAGAAATGTTGGAGATTCCTTTTAAGCAAATTGCCTATGTCCATCTAGGAATTTCCAAAATATTATGTTTACGCATAGCAATACTTTCATATAAATGCACTTGTACTGTTTCACAATTTATTATTAAACAGTACAAAAAATGTTGCACTGAAATAGAGTTTTACCAAGCGCGATAAAGATCACAGAAGATAATACGTTTAGTCAATGCTCCTCTCTTACAAACTTCTTGGTAAGAGAGAACGTGGTCTATTCTATTTTGGACACTTGAAATCTAAATTAAGGGAAATGCATAATTAATAAAAAAACGTACACTGATGTCATACGCTGTTTATTATATATTCGCGATAATAGTATTGATAATATTTGTTTTTGACAAAATATTTTTCGCCCACTATTACGTCGCAAAACTCTATCAGGTAGAATTATCATGTAGTAGTCATGTTTGTGGCATGTTTTGTTTATGGTTATGTTTCATGAAAATACGCAAGTGTTTTTGAGAGAAGGTTCAAATACTTACAAGAAAAATTTGAAAAACTTTAAAATCTATTAGTATAGATATTAATAGTGATGTTCAGAGGATAGCCGTGCTCCTGTCATTTTAGGCATCAAATAAAATGGTAGTAGTATCTTCACTCCCATATCCCCGAAGGGGTAGGCAGAGGTACAACAAGTGCACCCACGATTAGCCGAAGATACTTTGGTCCCACAAATATGATAGGTGGCAAGCCTATCGCCATCCGGGCACTTTCCAATCCCGGGCGATTTTGTGTTTCTCAGAAAACTGAAAAAAACAATTTTTTTTTAAAGTGCCCGACCCGGGAATCGAACCCGGGACCTCATGTGGTCAACGCCAACGCTGGACCACTAGACCACAGAGGCGAAATAAAATGGCTTAGCTTTTAATTTTGTATAGAACATAATATCGTTGAAAACAATTTTTTAGTTCAATATGACTTTATATCCACCACAGGGCGTATATTCAATTTAATGTTACAACATTAACACAATATCATATACCTAACCAGCGGACGATCAAAACGTTTCTAGTAATACCCTATTTGTCATATTGTTATTCGTTGTATAATAACTATGTGGGAACCAAGGAAGTTACATTCTACCCGGAATGTTCACACGCGCTTCAAAATCGTTCCTAAGAGTACCACGACATGGGTGGAGTGTGTCTCTTTCTATCAAATAAAGCGCCAATCGCCATATATAAATGCGGCCATGCGTAGTTTGCAAATTACTTCTAAGTAATTCTACTAATTTGAAAAACAGTTTTCGCATTGCATAAGTAATTACGTAATAATTAAAATAAGCACATTTTAAAACTCACTATGTTAATTACAATATATATTATGATAATGTATTTATCGACGTGTATGAATAAAAGGGATTTAACGATTACCGAATATATAAAAATCTACCATCTAGATAGTTTTATTTACACTGGCAATTGCAAGAATGGGACAACATCCACTCTTGTCGTTGTCTTGCTCAGAACGTTTTTCCCCTCTGTTAAGTAAGAAACAAATGTCAACTTTATTTGTTACGAAATAAAGTACATTTTTACTTTCCAAATATTGCTTCGTAATAATTCCAGTTATCGTATGTAAGTTCCTTGGTGGGAACAAATGAAAATATCTGTCAAAATTATAACCCTCTTTTTTGCTTTGTCGTATTCGGATAAACAATAATAAACAATTGCCACTACAACACTGATTATACCGAGTGTTTTCTATACGTCCGTGATAATAATGTCGATAGCGTCCTGTGATCGACATTTGTCACGAGTTATTTTTAGTCGGCAGTATTATGTCATTGTTTTGTCGGCGCCAGAAATGTTTTCTTAGTAAAGATTAAAGTATTATAGTAGGGGAGCCAAAGATGCTAAATGGGTAGCTACTCTGGCGTCGTAGAGACCTATTGGACTTTGCAGGTTAAATTACAGAAAAAATAAAAGGTTATATAATATTTTTCATGACTATGGTGGGAAAAAAATCTACAGATAAAAAAAATATTTAAAAAACTGTCACATGGAAACACTAAATGGCGAGAGATTAATGTATGGTGGATTCATTGCCAGCTAAAATCTGACGATTCAAGTGTAACGTAAAGGAGTGGAAGGGTCACAAAGTTGCAAAGAAAACGTTGTTTTGGTACTCTCGAGCGCGTCTGATTTTTTTTTACAATATAGAAAATGATGTAAAAATAACGAAAATTATATAATCTGACAATTTCTCAAACCGAAGTTATTTAAATTTGTTTTTTTTTCTGCCCTAGCTCACCTCTATAAAAGGGACTTATATTTGGTGGTAGACTCAACACTATTCTCGTATCTCCCCTATGTGAATCTAACGCGCTAAGTAAATGCAAAAATCCCCTCTTGGGCTTCCCTACTATTATGACGAAAACATTCGAATAGTATATCCAAATAGTATTAAAGTACAATTTTAGCTGACCTTCTGAAGAAATAAGTTATGTTTGCATATTTTTAATTAAGTACTTTACTTATCCGAAGTTTCCTAAATTTAACAGGCAACTTAAAATAATTTGGATTGCATAACGTCAACGTAATAATTTTGTAACTAGTCCAGAAATATATACCGTGTAATTCCAGGTTTTTTGTCTCCCATTTTGGTACAGACCTCCTGTGAGGAATAGACCATCTGTCTTTCTGCCAGGCAGATCGTAAAATGCGAACGATGGGCCAAACGTGTCACTACCACCGTAACTACTAAGTGGTAGAGTTTCGCAACGTCTCGCCCGGGTCTGGTACCACCGCCTTATCTATTCCTGCCGCAATAGAGTTTGTGCTTGTTGCTGTCGATTTTCGGTTTGGAAGGTTTTTAAGCAGATGGCTATTAGACACTTTTATTTTTGCACTTATACATAAATTGTAATGATGTAATATACTTAACCCTTTCTTACTTTAGGAGTTAAATATATTATTACATCCTGAAGATGCTTTAAAAAGTAAAACAGGTCAAGTGATATATTAAAAAACTAGCTGTGCCCGCGACTTCGTCCGCGTAGAAAAATTTCTAAAATAAAAGTAGCCTAAATTACTCCCTGTTACATCAGCTATCTGCTAGTGAGAGTCCCTTTAAAATCGGTCCAGTCGTTTCAGAGATTAGCCGAAACAAACAAACAGACTGACAGACGGACAGACAGACAAAAATTGTACAAAATGTTATTTTGGTATATGTACCGTAAATAAATTCATATGGATTTAGTAAAAATCTGTTGTTTTAATATTACAAACAGACACTCCAATTTTATTTATTTGTATAGATATATGTTTAAACGTGAAATTTCTGTACAAGGACAATAATAAAATGGAATTTCACCAAATGCCGACCATGGAAAGTATAAAATATTATAAGCATATGGCTATTCTGATTGAAAGAGAAACCATCGCATATAGACACCAAAATTGTTAATGATGCGTTGCTATCCGTAAGATGGGATGGCAATGCCACATGTATGAGTCTACCAACTAACTAACTCTCCAAATCGGAACACGACAATGACAAGAATTGTCGTTATTGCGGCAGGAATAGGGTGGTATCAAACACCCGGG
Organism: Apodemia mormo; assembly: GCA_036924255.1. Taxonomy (NCBI): domain Eukaryota; kingdom Metazoa; phylum Arthropoda; class Insecta; order Lepidoptera; family Riodinidae; genus Apodemia; species Apodemia mormo. The sequence continues at coordinate 7,093,400 of JAUPFN010000026.1, forward strand.
TGAGACGTTGCGCGAGTGACACACCACATATTTTTCTTAGCGACCTCATCTCGACCGCGTTGATTCTACTATTCACTAAAGTACCGTATACTAAAGTATTCGTAAGATACCTAATAAAGGCTTATTAGGTATCCTACGATTTAAAAAATGTATTTTTAAAAACAGACAACAAAATACTCATGTAGAAACAGTCAACAAAATACCTACTCGAGTATTTTTCAATAACATCATTCAAAATATTATTTATTCGCATAACAATATGAATCATAAAAGGCAAAAAATGTTATGTAACCGCCACGTCAAGAAAATTCGTAAAACAAGAAGCACTGTAAAATATATTTAATCGGACTGCGAGAAAATATTTAACTTCTTGCGTTTTTTTTGTTGCAGCTAAAATTAAATGTATATTATCTATATACAAGAGACAGAGATAGGTGGAAGTCTTTGGAGGAGGCCTTTTGGACAAGCTGTTGTAAAACATTAGGAATAATATAATATCAATGTAGCATTTCAATGCATATTATTGTTAAAATAGCAATAAAGGCTTATTTATTTATTTATCTATATACGTGAAAAAAACTTTGACCCCTTTCTAAGACCATTGCGCTAACGATGGACTATGAAATTTTGCACCGTTAAAGTTAATGCACCGCAAAGGACGTGAGAAACCCAATATTTCAAAAAAGATGCATTAAAAATACATTAAATTAAGAAAAATCAACAATACACACACACTATATTCATGTCACTTACGTGTGTCAAAAATAGTATACACACATGTATACTATTTTTTAAGGATAAAGTCAAACTTAAAAGAAATTTCATTGTTTAGTTTATGGTCGAATTTCGGCCGATCGCTAGTTCTTACAATTAAGGCAAATCTAATGAACCCCCCCCCCCCCTCTATATATTAATACATAAGGCATAAATATTGAATTCATTTTTAAGAATATTGCGCACAAGGACGAGTCTGAGGTTTAGTATATTAATTGTTTACTGGTGAACGCTCTATGGTCGAAATACAACCATAGACTAAAAATAAAGTTTTTTTAAGTTTGACAACTAACTTTATCCATTATCCGTTTTGATCCGGGTCCGCTTTAAAGAATAGACAAACTGTATTCTGCCAGGCAGGTCGTATAAGGCTACCTATTTTTTTTTTAATAATACACGGGACAAATTACACTTACTGATCTAACCCCAAAGTAAGCAAATTATTTGCTTGTGTTATGGGTGTTAGTCAACGATACTAATACATAGAAATACATATATAAATACTAGAATATATTTAATAAACACCCAAACCCGGAAATACAAACATTTATGCTCATCACACAAATGCTTGTCCTCGTCGGGGATCGAACCCGAGCCTCGTTGATTGCGTAGTCAGGGTCTCTAACCACTCGACCAACGGGGCGGTCAAACCTATTGACTATACTTTAACTGCCATAGTGATAGAGTTCTGCAACATCTCATGCCCTGGTATGTGATACCACCACCTTACCTGATCCTGCCGCAAAACCGCCAATACTGGTCTTTGTCGTGATCCGGTTTAGAGGGTAAAGTAGCCGGTAGACTTTTACATGTGAATTTACCATCCCGCTACACGGATAGCAACGCACCATTAACATAATTGATGTTTTTAGGCGATGGTTTCTCTTTCCATCAGGAGAACCACCTGTTTATGATATAAAAAACTGACAAACCGGTTGACTGTTTATTATATCAGTAGAGATAAAAAAAATAGATATATTCTGGTCTTAACGGTACAATTATTCAAAATATTCATTTCTTAACAATATAAAATCATAATAGACAAAAATGTTACGTAATTTTCACGTCATGTAACTTCATATAATGCAAATTACAACAAGATATATTTATGAGCATTTCTCACGTGTCACATTGTAATTAATATTTGCTATGTAAATTTTCACGTGTTTTTTATTACCTACAGAGTAATCATATTTTATTAAAGTATGGAAAAATTCTTGGAAGGTTAAAATGAAAAATGATACCGTCAATTATATTTTGATTGTGCTTTTAATTTGCAACCTCGAGGTAACCGCATTATTAACATAATTATATAAACACTGTTTATCCATAATCATACTTATAAACTAGCTGCATTGTGCAGCCCGCTTCATTATAAAAGTTTTTTGTGAATTTCGCGGGATTACCTAACTTTTCCGGGATAAAAAATAGCCTATGTGTTATTCTGGGTCTTCAGCTATCTACATACCAAATTTCATCGTAATCGGTTCAGTAGTATTTGCGTGAAAGAGTAACAAACATCCATACATACATACTCACAAACTTTCGCATTTATAATATTAGTAGAATGCGAAAGTAATTCTGTATGTCTGTACACATACACGTCAAATTCACAACGTTATCACGGCCAAACAGCTGGGCTGATTGTTATGAAATTTCATGTCGCGATACTTTAAAGTCTGAGGATGAATATAGGTTTCTTTTTTCCATTTCTTTTTATATTATAAGATAGCAAACAAGCGGATGGGTATCCTGATGGAAAGAGTCAACCATCGCCTATAGACACCAAAGGTGTTAATGGTGAGTTGCTATCTTGTGGCGCGGTCTAAATTTAATGCCACATGCATAAGTTTACCGGCTATCTTACCCTCCAAACTGGAACAAGACAATGACTAGCACTGACGCTATTGCGGCAGGAATAGTTAAGCCAGATCCGGTGGATCCGATGCAGAACTCTACCACATAGTAGTTACGATGGTGGTGACGCGCATAGCCAATCGATCGACTTTTACGACCTGCCTGGCAGAACGGCAGTTGGCCTATTCTTCAAAGGAGCCCAGGACCATCACGAGGATAAGCCACCATTTTTTTAACTTATTTTGTTCATACTTCCATAACAAACTCGAAAGTCTGTATGTCTGTTACTCTTTTACGGCTAAGCCGCTGAATGGATTTTTATGAAACTTGGCATATTTGTAGATTCGGGATTAATATTATTGGCTAAATTTATACCAACTTTTGAACAAAAAATCAACCCCCAAGGGGCTGAAAGTTTGTATGTAACATTGTATCAACGACATATTAATCTAATTGTAATGTATGTCCGGGGTAAACTCAAAAAGTACTGCATGGATTTACTTAAAATTTGAATGAATAAAAACATGAATATTACTAATAGGTCGGGTCAACATATAGGCTACATATTATCACGCTATCGCCTACGGGGGAGGAGCAGTGCGGAGTAAACGAAGTCCGCGCGGACGAAGTCGCGGGCAACAGCTAGTTAATATTATACATGCGAAAGATTGGAGATTTTTTTTTTACTCAATCATGCAAAAACTACTAAACAGATTTGAATAAAATTTGGCATACAAATAGATGATAACCTGAAACAGCACACAGGCTACTTTAAACATACATATACATAGACATATTAATCTAATTGCAGGCAAAACTGCGCGGGTCAGCTAGTCTATATTAATATTATAAATGCGAAAGTTTGGAGATGTTTGTTACTCAATCACGCAAAAACTACTAAACGGATTTGAATATAATTTGGCATACAAATAGACGATGACCTGAAACAGCACACAGGCTTTTATCCCGAAAAAATAAGTCATTCCCAATGGGATTTATCAAAAACTTTTATAATACAGCGGACTGCCCGGTGCCGCTCGTATTATAAATTCGAAAGTTTGGATATTTGGATGGATGAATGTTTTTTTTTTATATCATAAGATAGCAAACAAGCAGATGGGTCTCCTGATGGAAAGAGTCAACCATCGCCTATAGACACCAAAGGTGTTAATGGTGCGTTGCTATCTTGAGGCGAGGTCTAATGCCACATGCATAAGTTTACCGCCTACCTTACCCTCCAAACCGGAACACGACAGCGACAAGCACTGACGCTCTTGCGGCAGGAATAGCTAAGGCGGTGGTACTAGACCCGGAAGAGACAATGCAAAACTCTACACAAACCGGAACACGACAGTGACAAACACTGACGCTATTGCGACAGGAATAGGTAAGGCGGTGGTACTAGACCCGGGAGAGACAATGCTAAACTCTACCACCTAGTAGCCACGATGGTAGTGACTCGATAGCCAGTCGGTCGCCTTGTACGACCTGCCTGGCAAAACGGCAGTTGGCCTACTCTTCAAAGGAGGCCGAGACCAACATGGCGAAAATTGTTACTCAATCACGCAAAAACTACTGAACAGATTTGGATGAAATTTGGTACACGGGTAGTTAATAAGCTGAAATATCACACAAACTATTGTTTATCCCGGAAAACTGAGTTGTTCCCGCGGGATTCACAAATATGATAATGCAGCGGGCTGCACGGTGCAGCGAGTGTGGATATAAATGTATGTTTGTTTGTTATGCTTTCGCGTCTTAAATGATCAACTGATCATCATAAATTTTTGGATTCAGATTTTCAAGGGAAGAATAATAACGTGCGAAGTGGTAGTGTATTGATATAGAGGGTAAGGTAACCAGTAAATTCAATGGCTGTGGCATTACCTTCTTGCCATATGAATAGCAATGCAGCATTCCTATATTTGATGTCTATCATCAGCGTATCCACCATAGGACAAGGTGAGACAACTGCCCTACTCCGGCCCACCAAAAATTTTACAAGTTATTTATTTGTTTTGACAAATTTATTTATTTGTTGACTTGACATTCTCAACATATACTAACAAACTATTAATTGTTTACTGACTAACCCATGCAACATAATACAGAATATAGAGCTCTACTACCTAGCAGTCGACACGTTTGACTAACTGTGTTGAGTTGGGAGCTCTTAGGAGGCTTTTTATTTTCCCTTAGGATAGCTTTTGTTTTTTGCTATATCATAGTATAAAATAAAATAATGCAAAAGACTGCGCGGCGAAGCTAGTTAATAATATAAATAGGATTTCTATGTAATCAAGAATGCTTACAAAGCTTTTGATATAAAGAAAATAACATTGTCAATGATATGATGATTATATGGTAATAATATTTTGCTATTTTGTATAAACCATCCAGAAATCTGAGCTATGTTATGTAAATCTGAGGCACAGTAAGGCTATGCAATATTCGACCTTCGCCGACATTGTTTTGTAAAAATATTTGATTTTCTTTATTATACACTTAAATTTATTTATTCTTTGGGAATATTTTCTTTTTCCTGATGAAAGATAGTCTCATATTGTTTTATGTACCTCGATATTTAACCCTAAAGCAGACACTTCAAAAGTATTTGTCTATTTTGATAAACAGGAGGTATTTTCTTACTCCTCTTATATACTTCTGATTAATGACGTTGCGGGTTCCAAGACAGCTTAGTTTTTCTTCAGGGCACCCTGAGCTCGCAATTCAGTGGTTAACAGGAGCATTGTCTTGCCCAGATCTGACACCACCACTTTAATATTCCTACCGCAATCACGTCAGTGCTTCTCGCGGTCGTGTTCTGGTTTGGAACGTAAGGTTTTTTTTTATATCATAAGATAGCAAACAAACACATGGGTTCTGATGGAAAGAGTCAACCATCGCCTATAGATACCAAAGGTGTTAATGGTGCGTTGCTATCTTGTGGCGAGGTCTAATGCCACATGCATAAGTTTACCGGCTACCTTACCCTCCAAACCGGAACACGACAGTGACAAGCACTGACGCTATTGCGGCAGGAATAGGTAAGGCGGTGGTACCAGACCCGGGCGAGCCAATGCAGAACTCTACCACCTAGTAAAAAAAGGTAGCCGGTAAACTTATTAAGACACCGCGACAAGATAGATCTTTAACATATTTGATACTTATAGGCGATGTTGGAGAAACCGTCAGCCATCTGCTTGTTTGCTATCTTATAATATTAAAAATCGAATGTCATCATGACTTGATTCTCCTGCAGATGTTATCAAAATCGTTCAATAACTAATTAATAGTAGGTATATTTGGTGGTGGGTAGGTATTATGTAGTGGGTTTGGTATTAGGTAGTGGGTATTTACATAGCTTGATTGGTAACAGACTATACGTATTCAAGGATATGATAGTCAATGGTTACACGAACCCAATAAAATAAAAAGAGAATATTGCTTAACTATATACTAAACTTCTATAAAATTGGTGTAGTAATATTCAAAAAGTATAGCCCCCGCACGGACAATACGAAAAAGGCGCGCGTTTTGACTGACAAGTGCGGCGGTGGCAAATCACTGTTCGTAAACAATGAACTTTGATATCTATACGCGGGTGTCTGTACCTAATATTTTTATTGACTAATTAGATTAAAATTTACCTAATTTGTAAAATAAACAGACATTTCTGTTTATTTTACAAATTAGGTGTACCAAAATCGAGTACCGAACACACATCTACTGAGTTCTATAGTCTAATAGTCAACTTGTATGTACTTTTCTATAAAAAAAATTAAAATAAAGAAAAAGGTTGTCATGACTAGGAGTCTATTACCAGTCAACTTGTATATGTACTTTTCAATAAAAAAAATAAAAAAATTAAATAAAGAAAAAGGTTGACATGACTAGGATTGAACCAGCGACCATCTTGGCCTTACGCCAGATAACGCTTTTCCAGCTGACCTACTTGTCGATGATTCAGTAAGACGAAATTCTTCTTTGCTTTGTAACTGATTCCTTCAGTTGTACTGTTGGCTAGATACACACTAGTTAAAATATATTTGCAGTTCATCGTTACAGATGAAATACACATTTAAAATATTGATCAATAATTTCAAATTTTAATTATACTGGCTGTTATTGTAAATACTGTTATCCTTGAAACCAGTGTTTTGGTTTTACTTATAAAACGTAAATTCAATGAAAAAAAAAATTTAAAGTAAAGTCTCCATTTTTCCTGAAAATTATTTCACCCTATACAAGTGCACGGCAAAGTGAACGGAGCACGGGAATATTATGGAATATTGTATAGGTAATTAAAACGGACGGCCAGTGCGGCAGGTCAGCGCCCTTTGCGCATAGTATCCACGAATTTATGGAGGGTGTCGGACAGAAACTTTCTTACATTTTTGAAAGAAAATAACGTTGTTTTATTTTTAAATTCACATTAAACATATTTATAATTAAGTCAACTACCTATGGTTTTAGTAATAACGGTGTATATCTTTACAGCCCGTATAATAGCGATCGAACTGTGGTCAGAATTCGACCATAGACCAAGCAATAAAATCTTACTCAATTTGACAAGACTTTAGCCGTAACGAATATAATTATTATGTGTGTGTATATTGCCGTGTATGTTACATGAATGTAGTACGTGCAATATTTATGTTTATTTATTTAATGTGTTGCTAATACATGTTACTTAAAATATTAGGTTTTAGCACTCCTCCGTAATGTAATTTAATTGTTCTAAATTCCATACTCCACTGTAATTGTCGCAAAAAGGGACATAAAATTCTATTTACATTTTCATACTAATTAAATGAATTAATTGTTGCAGATGAAATTAACATTTGTAACTTCCATTAATACTTTCGTATTTTAGCATTGATCCTTGACTAGGGAAAACTGAATACCTTTTTTGAAAAAAGAAAAATTTTGAAACAACTGGGATTGAATCAGGGACCATATTGCCTCTAGGTCAGGAAGCGCTCTTCTGCTGAGTTACGATGGGCCAATAAGGTGAAATTTCTAAATCACTTATTTGTACCAAACAGATTATATAATCTAAAATTAAACATTAAATTTTCGCGAAATTAAACCAGTTATCTATATACATGTTAATACATGAAGCAAAAGCTACAATAACGCAAACGGTGGCGGATCAAATTTGGCACAGGCTGGCTCGGCAAGTACTTTAACTTTTTTTTAAACCTTAACGGTTTTTATAGAAAAAGAAGGCAAACGGACAGGAAGCTCACCTGATGGTAAGTGATCAACGCCGCCCATGGACAACCACACTATCAGAAGATTTGCAGTTACGTTGCCGGCCTTTTAAGAAAGAGTAGGTTTTTTTTCTTGAAGGTCCCTAAGTCGTATCCGCTTGGGAAAACCTCTGCCTGTAATTGATTCCACAGAAGAATAGCGCGGAGAAAAAAGTGCCCTGAGAATCGCACAGTTGTGGATTCCCAAACATCGAGATGGTGAGGAGAAATTTTGAATTTTGTCGCGATGTCCGATGGTGAAATTCTGCGACAGGAATTAAACCAAATAGTTCCTGGGAACACTTCTCATGATAGATCTGATAGAATATACCGAACGAAGCCACATCTCTACGTAATTCCATTCCATACTGTTATTGACGATTCGAGCCGCTCTACGTTGTATGCGGTCAAAAAGAAGTAGCTGGTACTGAGGAGGAGGAGGATTAGCTGTGCCAAATTTGATTCGTCAGTGGTAGAAAGGAGAGGGGGATTTTTGGGCCCAAATGTAAAGGGTTAAGGTGTGGATCAAAAAAATGGTACTATTTTTCTATTTCAAAGTTCAAAATATTAGCTTCATCCGCTATCTGAGAAAAAAGAAATCACGAAAATAAGTTTGTGGTACTATAATTGTATAATCGATAAAATTATAATCGATTTATGTAAATAATTTAATCGAAATAGAAGCTCGTAAGTATATGTAAAAGTGTATTCTTAATTAATACTTAGTTTAATCAACAGTAAGTACCATAAGTATTTTACAAACCATTTATAATATAAAAAGAAAAAAATAATCGATACAATTTAAATAATTGATTGATTACATTACATCGAATTTAATACGATTTAATGTCTGCGGATTTAATACAGTCAAAAGTGACAATTACAACTGACATCACTGACAGTTCGCAAGAGTCGCAAGTCGCGGACTTCACTCTTTGCTATTTTAGGTAGGTACCTACAGGGAGGCATCCTTTAATTTGTGATTTCTAAAAATCTGTGTTTTAGACTTTTAGTATTGTGTCAATTTATAAATGTGAAACATAGTTGCCTGTGTTACAAGTATCAGCTGTTCATATAATAGTAAACGGATAAACTATACCGTAATATCGTAACCTTACTTTTAGTGAATATTTTATATTTCTGTTCTCAGATTGCTAAAATCTGTAAAACTTTCAGTATTTATATAATGTTAAACTTGCTATTAACTAACATAATTTTCATCCTATTACAAGAGGGCCCAAGATTGTATGGAACGGTATCAGTCTCCTTTAAAACTTTTAAATAATATGCTTTGAAATACATTTAATTAATACAAATAATCATTACTCAGGCTATCGTCATGTGACATACATGATAATTTATACATATATAGTAAAAGTACCGTTTTTGGGCATTTCAAATTTTAATTAATAAAAACTATAATGTTAAATAGTACTTTTATCAAATTTATATTGATATTATATACATACAGTATTATAACTGGCCGTAAGCCCAAGTTACGCTTTGTATGTAGGTACATATTTTGTTGTTAAGCGCTGTGGATTTTGTTAAATAAATAAATAAATAAATTATTTTTGTAAAAATCTTGTCTTTAAATGGTCACAAATGGTAAAGTGACCACAACCGGAACACCTTATACACTATTTCGTTGATGGTTAAAGTGTTAACAATCTTAAGAGGGATCTTAGTTTTTAGTCTTAAGTCAAACGGAGTCAAAGAATGGTCAAATTTCGACCAGAGGGCGATCACTAGTATTTTTAAGCCCGTGTTGGTCTGGGCTCTTTTAAAAATAGTCACCTATCTTCCAGCTAAGCAGTTCGTAAAAGACAAACTTTTTGCCAAACTTATCTCTATAATCATGAACTTCATAATTCTCCTTCAATATTATAATTAATTTCTACCAAACAAATTAAATTATCTAAAGTTAAGTGTTAAAATTTCAAGAAATTAAACCAATTAACTATATATTAACACGTGAAGTAAAAGCTTTGTACTTCTAATAAAGACAATAACGAGACCAACGGAGTAAGAAATTTGGCATAGTTAAAATTTAAATTTTGATATAATTTTGCTTTTACATCTCGTTCGGGTATGGCAAACCGGCTTAACTATTTCTGCTGCCATAGCTTCAATATTGTATTGTCATATTCTAGCTCTAATGGTGGAAATAACTTATTCAGTTTTATGATAACATTACTAGACACTTTTACTATTCCACTTGTACATCAATTTCACTTTACACAATTTTAATTATATTACTCGACCGGTTTCACTTTTTAAAGCATCTTCAGGATGTAATATACTTTAAAAGATGCTTTAAAAAGTGAAACCGGTCGAGTAATATAATTAAAATTGTGTAAAGTGAAATTGATGTACAAGTGGAATAGTAAAAGTGTCTAGTAACAATGGAATTTCACCAAGTGCCGACGATGGAAAGTATAGAATATATTATGATAACATATTCTATTCATATTTAATAGGAAATACACATAATATCTTAGGTTTCTATAGGCCATGATTAGCTCTTATTAAAAGTGCCGTCTGCTTGTTCGCTACTCTATGGTATAAAAACGATACTTATTGACATTGAAAAATATTATCCCCGATACAAAAATTTTCCGTCATAAATTCGTACGCAACCGGCTTATATAACAACAATGACATTTTCAATTGACAACTACTTGCTTTATGGAGTCAGGAATGACCTTCAAACCCGGAAACAAGGCCAGGTCGGCGTCGATTTACAATACTGAAATATTTATTTCATATAAAAAAACCTACCAGCCACGAGGCAACTCCTTGCATAACGCAATAGTTTTGCCTTCAGAAAAAACTCTTCAGTGATTTATGAATTCTGAAGGTTAAAAAATAAACTTATATAACAATAACACAATGTTTCGTAAGCATATCATAAGCTATACTTGCGATGTCTCCATGGTAGAAACTTGATTTTAATTCTGTGAATATAAAAACACAAATATCTATTAGACAAATCAATGACATATAGCTTAATTTAGTGGGAAGTTTTAGGAATGGCCTGCAGGGCCAAGCGTTTACAGATTTTTTCTAGAAAATTTCCAATTTTACCAAAAAATATTAGCCATCTGCACTTTAGTCTCAAATGAAATCGCCTCTGTGGTCTAGTGGTGTTGACCACAAGCGGTCTGGGTTACGCATCCGGTCCGGCATTAAAAAAATGTTTGGTTTTTTTTCCGTTTTTTGCTATAAAACAACGTTGCCAGGCATTAAATAAGTGCCTGGTTTGCGATAGGCTTGCCACCCCTATCATATTGTAGGACTAAGTGTCTTCGACTGATTGTAGCTGAATTAGTTGAACCTCTACCTACCTCTTCGGGGATAAGGGCGTGAAGATACTTGATATGCAATCATTCTCCAGACAAACTTTAACTGTGCCAGAATTTAATCTTCCTTACTCCATGCAATTTTCGTTGAAAAGGAAACAAAGCTTTAGTTGAACCTCTACCTACCTCTTCGGGGATAAGGGCGTGAAGATACTTGATATGCAATTATTCTCCAGACAAACTTTAACTGTGCCAGAATTTAATCTTCCTTACTCCATGCAATTTTCGTTGAAAAGGAAACAAAGCTTTCACTTCACGTATTTATATATAAACTAGCGATTGCCCTGTGGTCGAAATTCGGTGATAGACTTACTAAACAATAAAATCTTTTCTAAGTTTTAAAACCTATGTGCTATTCCAGGTCATCGTCTATCTGCGTATCAAATTTCATTCAAATCCGTTTAGTAGTTTTTGCGTGATTGAGTAACAAACATCCAACCGTCCAAACTCTCGCATTTATAATATTAATAAAGATTTGGTCGAACTAAAAAGATAGGATAGTTTTTATCTCAATTACCCCCCCCCCCTCCCCCTCATTCCCCTCTCAAGTAGGTACCCCACAAAAATATTCTGTACAAGTAATTTGTATGGCAAAACAACGTTTTCCGTCATAAATACATAAAATACACAAATTGTGTGAAACTTGTCATTTTATTACGTATTAATCGTATTTCGAATGAGGCATCAAATAACTTAATATACGCATTTGGAATTTACCAAGGTTAAAATGACTAAATTCAACACTTTGACCAATAATAACACATTTCATTGCAATAACAACAACAATGACATATCTTCACGCAAGACCCCTTACAGGGTAGGCAGAGAGAACCGCATGCCATACATCACGATCCTTGCAAATTTGTCTCGCCGCTTCCTTCATTTAATTGCATTTAGTAATTGAACAAGCAATTTCATTCTTTATTACAATGACCGGCCTGTTGGTCGAGTGGTAAGCAAACCTAACTCTGAATCGAGGAGGAGGACAAACATTTGTGTGATGAACATTATAGATGTTTATATTTCTAGATTTGGGTGTTTATTATGTATGTAACAGCATTTGTATATGTATTTCTATGTTTTAGTATCGTTGACTAACACCCATAACACAAGCAAATAATTTGCTTACTTTGGGGTTAGATCAGTAAATGTAATTTGTACAGCGATATTCATTTAGTTATTTATTTTACACTTTTTATTATCGACACTTGGTGAATTTTATTACTCCAAGATATACCAACACGGGGGAAGTTGGTCCGGGCCCCCTTTGACGAATAGGTCATCTCTACAGTCCTGCCAGGTAGGTCGTAAATGACGATCGATTAGCTATACGACTAATTACCATCGTGACTGCTAGATGCTAGAGAACCGTAACTTCACGCCGTGGTATTTGATAACACCGCCTTACCTATTCCTTTTTTTTATTTCATAAGATAGCAAACAAGCAGATGGGTCTCCTGATGGAAAGAGTCAACCATCGCCTATAGACACCAAAGATGCTAATGGTGCGTTGCTATCTTGTGGCGAGGTCTACTGCCACATGCATAAGTTTACCGGCTTCCTTACCCTCCAAACCGGAACACGACAGCGACAAGCACTGACGCTATTGCGTACGTAATACGGTAAGGCGATGGCACCAGACCCGGACGAGACAATGCAGAACTCTACCACCTAGTAGCCACGATGGTAATGACTCGATAGCCAATCGGTCGCCTTTTACGACCTGCCTGGCAGAACGTTAGTTGGCCTATTCTTCAAACGAGGCCGGGACCAACACACCAACACCGAGACAACCACAAGTATTCCTGCCACAATACATGTGCTTGTCTTGTGGTGTTTCGGTTTGGTAATAAATTAATGTATATGTCAATAAGACAAGGATAGCAACGCACCACTAACATCTTTGGTGTCTTTAAGTGATGGTTTCTCTTTCCGTTCGAAGAGCCATCTGCTTATTTGCTATCTTATGATATATAAAAAAAAAACTTTAAAAATAATATTTCCCCATTAGGGATTAGAATTAATTACTAATTTTATAACAATTTAAACATTTATTATACATAAGTCAAGTACTATTCCATTACAGTAAAACAACACGAAAACTCATAATAACACAATTACGTAATTACGGATCAAGTGATCCAAGCATTTCCAGACGCTAAAAGTCATCGCATTTCCTGCTTACACAAAATAACATATACAATATAGTAATAATGGTCAAGTTACTGTTTCGATGTGACCTTGCTTTTATTAGTAATTCAACACGTGAGTTTTCTTTTACTAGGGTTTTCAAAGCTGTGATATACACACATATTTAATATTCGCCTCAGAGGCGTCACTAAATATTAGCGTTGCGTCACTACGACTGGGTGGTAGAGTTCTGCATTGTTTTGCCCCGGTCTGGTACCATCACCTTACTTAGGTATTCCTGCCGCAATAGCGTCAGATTTTGTCACGGTCGTGTTCTGGTTTGGAAGGTAAGGTAACTTGTAACTTCTGCCAGGCAGGTCGTAAAAGGCGACCGATTGACTATAAGTGTCACTTCCCTCGTGGCTACTAGGTGGTAGAGATCCGCAAAGTCTCGTCCGGGTATTTGGTACCACCGCCTTAGGTACATATTTCTGCCGCAATAGCGTTAGTACTTGTCCATGTCGTGTTCCGGCTTGGAGGGTAAGGTAGCTAGTAAACTTATACATGTAGCAATTAGACCTGCCACAAGAACAGCAACGCACTCTTTAACATTTTTGGTGTCTATGGCGATGGTTGTCTCGTTCCATCAGGAGACCCATCGACTTGTTTGCTATCTTATGATACAAAAAACTCTTTTCAACATTACCTCAATACTACACCAATTTCAATTTCAAATGTTATCATAACAAATTATTTGGCATTTAACCTTGTTCCTCACTTTATAGTCTAGATTTAAGAAAGGAATAGATTTTACAAAATGTGTTTATACGCAGTGGGAAAAAATATATGATATTACTGACCTGAAAAACTTTTGTTTAAGGAATAGGAGGAAAATTAGCAAAAGGCTCAACTAATGGTAAGTGTTCGCCGCCACTCATGAACAGTTGCAATACCGAGAGAGAGAAATGAGTAAGTCTTTTCGTGAAAGCCCCCAAATCGTTTTGGAAACACATTTTCTGGCAATTTGTTTCATAGAGCAGTCTTGCGATGTAAAAAATACCTTTAAATTTGACTGTAGTAGACATCTTGAAGGTGAGGGTGAAATTTTTAATTTTGGCATGACGCCCAATGATGGAATTCAGCGGGTGTAACTAAGTCGAATAACCCTTCGAAACACTCTCCAGAGAACTAACTTTTCTTGGGAACGCTAAAGGATCAAACTGAACAGAAAAGGGCCGGTCATCGACGCTTTGAGACGCTCTGTGCTGCATGCGGTCAAGAGAAAGGAGTCGGTATTCCAAACAGTACTTCCATAGGAGGCCTGATTTGCGAGTTATAGAGTCATAAAGGGTCGGCTAGTGTGAAGTAGTATTTTGCCCTTTTCAGAACACCAAGTTTCATAGACGCCAGCTTAGCTTTAGCGTCTAAATTAGAGGTGTGTCATTGACGGATTTCATATTAATTTAACGTAACTGTTTTTCGTCAATGGTCAACAGATTAAATAAAAAAAAAACTGTTAAATCGTTAACGGATTTTCAATAATCGGATTATGCGCTAAAAACATTTAATAGGTTAAATAATTAATTTTTCTTCAATATTATATCAACGATTGCGAGTTGGGAAAACATTGATGTTTATTAGCTTTTAATATTTTCAACGTAATCACTTCGTTGCATTGCAAGAAATTTTTTAGATTTATATTTTAACAGGTTTTTAAGTAGAAGAAAAGCAGTTAATTCGTTGAAGAAAATAAAACTGTTAATAAAAACAGTTTGTTGATTTAACGACCACCTCTACTCTAAATGACCACGAAACTGAATATTACTAGATAAGTTGATGTCAAGAATTTCATTGCTGGCTGAGGCAGTTAATGACGTATTGTAAAAATGAGGGGTGGGAGATGATTTCTTAGTGGTAAAGGCACTTTACTGGGTTGTAATGGACTAAATTTAGTCGACCCCATTCCGAGACTTTGGTCAATAGATCCTTGACTTCAGAGACAAGTTTATTCCGTCGACGAATGCGACGTGTTTCTGAGAAATGTTTGTGCGGCCACAATATACAGCATCTCCTGTATAGTCCTGCGCATAGCAATAAAGGCCAGTAATTCGCAGCATATCATTGATAAGCAAAAGAATCTATATAGGAGATAGAATGTGGTGTTTTTTTATAATATATCGTACGTGTCGTAGCCCTATGCACAACTGTGACATTTAAATAGAAGAAATGCGAATTTCACATATTTTGAACGCTTTACATAAAAGCATTAAAATGAGGCTTCTGAATATTTTCTGAATAACCTTTACATAATATATACGTTTATTAAAATCTTGTCTCTTTTTATGCTGTCTCATTGGTCTATATCGTAAAGATGCAAGTATCCAGTCCACGCAAAATAAACGACGTGTGATATGTCACGCGCGACAAAAGCGAGGATTGACCAATAAGAAGAAATTATATCTCGTTTTATATCACTACAAACGTTTCCTCGTTGCGTCGCGTCGAATGAATAAGATATAACTTCAGCGCGTGTACGCTGGTACACTAAGCGGGCAGGGTTCTTGTCTCATATAGAGTAATTAGTTTCTGAATACATTTTTAAGTTTCTCAAAAACGTGTTGATTCTGCTTTTCTATCTACTGATATAGCGGGGATGCAATACCAGAAGCTAAATTTTACCAGCTACCTTACCTTCAAAAATGGAATACAAAAAGCACCGACGCTTTTGCACCAAAAATATATAAAATTGTGTTATCAAGTAGGAGCGAATAGTCGCAAAAATCTCCCATGTAGTTAGTAGTTACGACTACACAGCAAATACGTAGGTGGCTCTCCTGATGGAAAGAGAAAATCATCGCCTATAGACAACAAAGAAGTAAATGGTGTGTTGCTATCCTTGTAGCGAGGTCTTAATGCCACATGCATAAGTTTACCGGCTACTTTACCCTCCAAATAGGAACACGGCAGTGACGAGGACTGACGCTATTGTGGCAGAAACAGGTAAGGAGGTGGTACCACACCCGGGCGAAATAATGCGGAACTCTACCACTTAGGGGCCATGATGGTAGTGACTCGCCTAGCCAATCGCTCGCCTCTTACGAACTATCTAGCAGAACGACAGATAGTATAATCGTCAAATGGAGCTCGGATCTGTTGAAACCTCAATTGTTGAATATCTTGGTGAAACCAAGAACTACCCGATTTAGTTGGTAGAGTTCTGCACAATTGTAAAGTAAATGACACGTACTAATGCGTCTTTCTAAAACAACGTAAAACACGGAAATACTTCCCCGTGTTGATTCTGGACTCCTTTGAAGAATAAACCAACTAATGTTCTGCCAGGCAGGTAGTAAAAGGCAACCGATTGACTGTACGAGTCACTACCATCGTGTCCACTAGGTGATAGTGTTCTGCATCGTCAGGCTTGGGTCTCATATTATATTACAAATTCCATTTGCAATAGCGTCAGTGCTTGTCACTGTCGTGATTCGATTTGAAGGTAAGAAAATAGCCGGTAAATTTATGCAAGTCACATTAACATCTAACACCTCGCCATATGGATAGCAATCTTAGCTATGCACCATCAACACCTTTGATTTTTATAGGCGATGATTGTTTTATTCCGTCAGGACAGCCAACTCATTGTTTGCTATGTTATTAAAAAACTTACCTCGTTGGTCTAAATACATTAATCTATATATATATATATATATATATATATATATATATATATATATATATATATATATATATATATATATATATATATATATATTTCATATTATTCAACGATTTTGATGAAATTTAGTATGCAGGGGGTTTTGGGGGCGATAGACCGATTTACGAGTAGCTGGGTTTCATTTTTAGAAAACGTTGCTTTTACAAAAAAGATTACCGGGCAAATCTCGGTTATCTAGATATTGTATTTTCAAACGGATGCTATTTTACTTATGGGTAGGGAAGCAATCACATGTGTGGATCACTCAGGGCTTCAAGAATTCTTAACCCAACACTGAGCATGGGTCGCGCGAAGTCGCAGAGAACAACTAATAGTATATAAATTGATTCCAAAATGCTGTAATCGCGGAAGTGTTTCAATAAAAAACTCCCCCATATACCTGCGTTGTTTGATGTATGGAAATTTGTGTTTTACATTACCTCTTGTATAAAATATGAAGGACATCACATACATTACCATAAACGACGCAATATTTTCCAAGCGACAAAATATATCTTACATAATATAAAAAAAATATGTGACGTAACAGAATGTCTTACGTTTTTATACATCAAAGAATAGCCAGAAGAAGTGACTGGTGTTTAGCCATTCATGTGGCGAGTTAAAAAGTTTAAAGTATTATTTTACCAACTATTAAGCCCCGTTTTCACTTTGATTAGTGCGAGCGCGAGTGATTAATGCAGGTGCTTAGTATTAAACAAAAAATACGTGAAGACAACTGTTTATCAATGCGAGTGATCTGTATTCAGCGTATTAAAAGTTAATAGATGCTAATTACTAATTACTCGCACTTATCAACGGCTGTCTTCACGTATTTTTTGCTTAATACTAAGCACCTGCATTAAACACTCACACACGCTCTAATCAAAGTGAAAACGGGGCTTTACTCTCCAAACCGCAACAAAGTACTTACTTTATTGCGGCAGGAATATACATTTCATTTTTATATAAGATAACAAACAAGCAGATGGCTAGATATTAACATTTATGGTGCCTATTAGCGATGGCTATAAATTACGACAATTTCATATTATTAGAAATAAAAATTATTCATTCTTTCGTTTAGATCTATATAGGTTGATTTATATATTGAAGGACACGATAGCTATGTTATATGTAAGCATTTAAAATATAATCAAAAGAGAATATTGCTGAACTACATAGAAAACCTCAACGAAATTGGTGTAGTAATATTTTAAAATATGGTCACCGTGCGAGTGCTAACGAGACTAGTCACGATTTTGGCATATCTTTATTTGTAAACAATGAACTTCATACCTATTATAATAAAGGGAAACATTTTAAAACCTGTTTTTTATATAGTTGGTATCAGAATTAAGTACTGACTTCTTTCTGTATTATTCAGTACAAACTTTTGCCAGCCAACCTATATAAGCTAATATATAAACCAGCGATGTATATGTTCTATAGGACCCCATTCAAAGAATAAGGTGGACTAACGAAAATATTGATATATTTATCAACAAAAACTAAAACATCCAGATACACAGAAAAAAATAACACTACGCAGTGGAGTTTTGTTTTGAATATTTATATAAGACTAGCTGGCCCGGCAAACGTTTTTCTGCCTTTTTAACTACTCTTATTTATTTATTTATTTATTTAATACTTTATTGTACACTTATATAATGACAAAAAAAATTAAACGATACTTAAAATAATGCACAAAAGGTACTCTTATTTTTTTTCTATGTTTTCTCACCCTTTAAACCTTCCCTGGATTTCAACAATTAATTCGAAACCAAAATTAGCCAATTCGATTTAGCCGTTCTCGAGTTTTAGCGAGACTAACGAACAGCAATTGATTTATATATATATATAGATAACAAACAAGCAAATGGCTCTCCAGACGGAAAGAGTCAACCATCTTCTATAGTATATTTAATGGTGCGTTGCTATCCGTGTGGCGGGATGGTAATGCCACATGCATAAGTATACTGGCTACCTTACCTTCCAAACTTGAACAAGACAACGATAAACGTTGACGCTATTGCGGCAGGAATGGGTAAAGCGGAGTTGCGGAGTTCTACCACGTAGTAGTTTATGTAATTGTTCGCCTTTTACAAATTACCTAGCACAACGGCAGATGGCCTATTCTTTAAAGGGGGCCCGGACTAACTAGGGGGGTACCCACAGGCATGGCGAGTACTATTACCAAGCTCGAAATAACACCTATTACTCAATCAAGCAAAATTAGATGAACAGAGTTGAATGTAACTGGTTATACAGGTATATATTACAGGGAGCTATAGTGGGTAAATCAGCCACTTTAAGGTATCTTCACATTCCCGAAAAAGTAGGGCGAAGGTACAACAAGGTCGACACCAAAATTAGACCACAGACGCGATAGCCACTTTTCTTAGCAATATTTATTGATTTTAAAATATGGAAAACTATAATTTATTAACAAATAAGAATTAACAAATAAGAAAAGCGATTAATTAACAAATAAGAAAAGCGTTGAAAACTATATAAAATACTAGCTGACCCGCACAGCTTCGCCATCAAATAAATCAACTCGTCATCAATCTAATCTAAAATACCATTTATCATCCCTATTCTATGCTCTTATAGATTAATTTATGAAAAAAAGAAGAATATGTTTGACCCCTGGTGTTGACTATCTCCGTACCAAATTTTATCAAATTCGGCGTATGGTTTAGGCGTGAAAGCTTAACAGACAGACAGACAGACTTTCGAATTTATAATAAGTCTACATTAGTTTGGATAAAATTCTTTATTCATAAGTTCTTCTTAGACCGCATCTTATCTTACCAGAGAGAAATCAGACGAGATCGTGGTCAAGCGTTTCCATATCGATAATAAAAAAAAGGTTAAAAAAATTAATTTGTTGCATTCTGCACATGTTAAAACTGCATTTTAATTATTATTTAAAAAACATAATACCAATGAACAATCATTATTAAACATAAATTGGTACTGGTTTCACTGATTAAAGCCTACCGGTTTTGCGTAATAACGCATCAGCAGGGTCTGTAGCTACGAGCTACACGCTACTAGCTACAAGCTAAAAGTTACAAGCTACGAGCCCTGATTAAGCATAATATTAACGCGACGCGAATTAACCGGTTTTGTGTGCTAACATAACAGTAGGCTACTAGCTACAAGCTGTGAGCTACGAGTTCTGATAATGCGTTAATTTGCGAAACAGATAAGCTTCAACTAATTAAAATAGTGAAACCAGTACACATGTATGTTTTAATAATAATAGTTACTTAACAGGTTAAACAGTAAAAAAAATATTAATACAAAAAAATAATAGAAAACTTTAATATATATGTTTTTTAATACAGTATAACAAAAAAGCGAATGGTTCTCTTGCTGAAAAGAAATGACTATCACATATAGACACCAAAGATTTAATGATGGGTTACTATCCGTGAGTTTACTACCTTACCCTCCGAACCGAAACACGACAGCAACAAGTATTAGCATTGTTATAGCAGGAATAGGTATGATTGTGGTATAAACGAACCCGAGCGAGACGTAGTAGAACTCTACCACTTAGCATAGGGACCTTCAAGAATAGAGTTTACTCATTCTTAAAAGGCCGGCAACGCAACTGCAAGACCTCTGGTATTGCAGATGTCCATGGGCGGCGGTGATCACTTACCATCAGGTGCACCTCTTGCTCGTTTGCCCCCTCTTCTATAAAAAAAAAATAGCTAGTGTTCACGATTTTAGTATATACATATCTTCACGCCAGATCCCTCAAGAGATGCCTAAAAAATATATTTTATTTTTAGGTATGTCGTAAAAGTATCTCAAATACATATTACGTGTCACTAACATAGTGGCTACTAACAAGCTCGTAGAGTTTTGCAAAGTTTCGATCGAGTTTGGTACCACCGCTTTACTTTATTCCTACCACAATACCATCGGTCATTTTCACGGTTGTGTTCCGACTTACGTATGGTGGCTGGTAAACTTATTCATATAACATTCCAACCCTGCCACAATAACAACGTATTATTATCATCTATGGTTTCTATTAGTGATGGCTATAAATTACAAAAAGTTTCATATTATTAGAAATAAGAATTATTCATTCATTCATTTAGATCTACATAGGTTGATTTACATATTGAAGTACATGATAGTTAATGGTTATATATAAGCAATAAAAATATAATCAAAAAAGAATGTTGCTTAACTACATTAAAAAAATGGTGTAGTTATGTTTAAAAATATGGTCACCGTGCGAGTGCTAACGAGACTCACAAGTCACAAGCTCGGTAAATCTTAATTTGTATACAATTAATTAATTAGGTATAATACCTAAATAAATAATTAGGTAAAAATTTAAAAACCTGTTTTTATATAGTTGGTATGAGAATTAATTACTAAACACTCCTTTCAGTGTATATATATATATATAAACTTTGCCAGCCAACCTACATAAACTAATATATAAACTAGTGTTCTCTATATACTATAGGGGCCCATTCAATGAATAAGGCGGACTAAGGAAAATATTGATATTTTTATCAACAAAAACTAAAATGCCTAGATTCACAGAAAACAATAACACTACGCACTTGAGTTTTGTTTTGAATAAATGAACCACTATCTGAACGAATGTACTTATTATATAAAGTTTTGTGTTTTGTTAAGATAAGGCTATTCCACCTTGTAGATCTGTGGTAAAAGATCATGACTACACAATCGATGGAACTCAAGTTCAATACCCATCAGGAACAAACACTTACGAGTTTGTGTTTATATTAAATATAGTATACTAGCTGTAGCATGTAGCCCGCTGCATTATAAAAGTTTTTAGTGAATCCCGCAGGATTGTTTAATTTTTCCGGGACATAAAATAGCCTATATACTATTCCAGGTCATCATCTCTCTATGTGCCAAATTTCATTAAATCGGTTCGGTAGTTTTTACGTAATTGAGTAACAAACAATCGCTCTAAACATCCATGAATCCAAACATCCAAACTTTCACATTTGTAATATTAATTAATATTAATTAATTAATTAATAAAGATAATATTTTCTAACAGATGAACAGTTGACTAAATGTTCCACTACCATCATGACTACTACGTGGTAGAGTTCTGCAATGTCTCACCGGGGTTCGATACCACCGTTTTATCAATACCTGCCGCGTAGTATCCATGTTTATCTTTGTTTTACATTTAACAAGGAAAATGGTAAAATTTATAGTATATATAACTAACGCCGGCGCTTGGTAAAACTGCATTTTAATTATTATTAAAAAAAACAATTGTACTGGTATCAACGCACAAGCATGCATGCACTATTATTATTAAAACTAATAAAAATATAGTAGTACTAATTTCAGTGATTAAAGCCCACCGGTTTCGGATAATAAATGCATCAACAAGATTTTTAGCTACGAGCTACACGCATAGCTACAACCTACGAACCTTGATTATGCATATTACCACGCATACTGACCGGTTTCGCATGTCAATGCGAAACCAGTAGGCTACTAGCTACAAGCTACGAGCTACGAGCCCTGATGATGCGTTATTTTGTGAAACAGATAGGCTTCAACTAATTAAATATTAAAACCAGTACAAGTATATTATTAATAATTTTTTTTTTATTATAAAACAGTAAACAAGTGGATAGTTCTGATAGAAAGATATAACTATTTCCTATAAACACCAAAGATGTTAATGGTATGTTGCTATTCGTGGGCGGAGACTTTTGCATGTAGCATTCTAGTCCCGCCACAAAAATAGCAACATATCCTAAACATATTTGGGGTCTAGATGCGATGGTTATTTCTTCCAATCATAAGAATCATCTGCCTTGCATTCCTATAAAGTACAAAATTGATATATTCTTGGAAATAATAGGTATCCGTTCATTCATTCGGCTATATACACGTTCGTTTATTTGCACATTGAAGGACACGATAGTTAATGGACTTATGTGGCCAATAAAGATGTAATAAAAAGAATATTGCTTAACTAAACCTCAACTAAATAAGTGTAGCAATATTCAAAAAGTTTGGTCACCGTACGAGTGCTAACGAGTAAAGTCACGAGTTCGGCTAATCGCTATTTGTAAACAATGAACTTCAATATCGATACGCTGGTACGTATACATTTTGAATTGGAAATTTTGATCAAAGTTTAAGTACCCATATTTTTACATATTCGGTATCAGAATCGAGTTATGGACACCCCCTTTCAATATGTATAGTCTTTTGCCAGTCAAAGTAAGTAAGTATCTTTACGCCTGTATCCCCGAAGAGTTAGACAGAGGTACAATAAGTGCACCCATGATTAGCCGAAGATAATTGGTCCCACAACATGATCGGTGGCAACCTTATCGCAAACCGGGTACTTTTAAATCCCAGGCAACGTTGTTTTTATCAGAGAACTGAAAAACACATTTTTGAATTGCCCGACCCGGGAATCGAACCTGGCACCTCTTGTGGTCAACATCGACACCGGGCCACTAGACCACAGAGGCAATTGGATTTTGCCAGTCAACTTATTTGTAAACTTATATTATAAAGAGGTAAGATTTTTTTTATTTGTTTGTTTGTTACGATTTTACTCAAAAACGACTCAACCGATTTTAAATTCTTTCACTTTTGGGTCATTCCATGTCAAATCGACCAATAGTTGGAATCGACCCCTTTCGATTTGGATGAATTTTGGTCAGAAGTTTTCTTTTATCATAAAACGAAGTTCTGCCAAAGGAAAAAAAAATTTTTTTTCGAAAGATATACAAATTCAAAATTTCGCGATTTTTCCAGTTTTTCAATTTTGTTTTTGCAATATCTCAAATGCTATTATAGATACAGGAATGGGCTTTCGTTTGTTTAAAAGGAGACACTTGGGGCTATAGAAAAAAAATATTTTGGAAAAAAATTTGAAAAATGCCAAATTTGTCAAATTTTGAATTTTTGAAAATCGTCAAAAATGAAGACTGCCATGAAAATTTTGGCTCAATTTTTTTTGTATGATACCTTATAATGATCTTAAAAGATCCTGAAATTTTTGGATAGGGTTTTTTTTTTATTTCAAAAATATGAATTTTTGAATTTAAATTTGAATTGTTATTAAAGTAAATTTGAATGTAAAATTGAATTATTGATTTGTAAACACTCAAAATTACAATATTATATATCTGCATAACTTTAACTTGTATAGAAGTTGCAAAAAACAAAAATATTTTTTTTTTCTAAAATTAATTTTTTTTTTTGAAAAACCTTACCAATTCCTGCCGCAATAGCGTCAGTGCAAGTCACTGTAGTGTTTAGGTTTGGAGGGTAAGGTAGCCGGTAAACTTATGCATGTGGCATTAGACCTCGCGTCGCAACCATTAACATCTTTGGTGTCTATAGGCGATGGTGGGCTCTTTCCATCAGGAGACCCATCTGCTTGTTTGCTATCTTATGATATAAAAAAGCCACTTTTTCACCCGAAGGAAAAAAATAATATATATTTTTGGTCACGCCAATTAAGTCGCTCTGCCAGTAAGCTGAGTGCTAAATGTGAGTTTTTCTTTTCGCATTCGATCGTGAGCGCGTTTAGAGTTTACTAGGAATTTGTATGTGCTTTGTACAGCGCCACCTAGTGGTAAACGTGAGAAACCAGTTTACCACTAGGTGACGCTGTACAAATCACATACAAATTCCTAGTAAACTCGAAACGCGCTCACGATCGAATGCGAAAAGAAAAACTCACACTTAGCACTCTGATATATAAACTGCCGTTCGTTACGTCGCTAAAATATCTTCTATATGAGACTCATTCCAAGAATAAGGAAAATGTCGAAATTTTAACAACGTATAAACTAAAGAATCTAGATTCTTAGTAAACAAAATTACTACGCAGTTCAGTTTTGTTTGGAACAAAGAAAGAATACCTAAATAATGTTTTGTATTTTGTTCAGATAAAAACTTATGTACCTATGCCGACCCGTAATCGAGTGGTTAGCGATCCCGACTACGCAATCAATTGGGCTCGGGATTGATTCTCGACAGGAACAAACGTGAAAAAATATTTGTGTGTATATTAATTATATTTCAGTATTTATATAATATGTATTTCAGTGTAATTAATAATAATAATAATTAAATAATTCACGGGACAAATTACACTTACCTACTGATCTAACCCCAAAGTAAGCAAATTATTTGCTTGTGTTATGGGTGTTAGTCAACGATACTAATACATAGAAATACATATATAAATACTAGAATATATTTAATAAACACCCAAACCCGGAAATACAAACATTTATGCTCATCAAACAAATGCTTGTCCCCGTCGGGGATCGAACCCAAGCCCCGCCGATTGCTTAGTCAGGGTCGCTAACCACTCGAGCAACAGGGCGGTCATTAGTATCATTAACATCCACGACTTTAGACATTCTAGACTTAAATAGCTGTTTACGTCCCAGACAAACAGATATTTACTACACGTGTTTATTGTTTAGTATTAATTGTAAATACAATGGAATTTAATAATCACAATACAAAACTACGCAAAGTTCTATCCATACTATTCCATACTTCAATTTTATAAATGTGAAAGTCTTACTGTCTGGGTATCTGTCTGTTTGTTACGCTTGCACAGCTAAACCGCTATACCAATTTTGATGAAATTTGGTATGCATATAGTTAAAAATCCAGGGTCAAACTTTGTGGCTGAAAGTTTTTATGAAAAAACTACGTCGTTGACAAGTTAATCTACTCGCGGGAGGCTAACTATTTTCAAAAATCATCCCCTAAGGGGCTTAACATTTTATAGAACATGTTGAGCTACTCGCGAGCGACTTCCTTTTTTTTAAATCATCCCAAGTCAATTTATTTTTACAATTTAAAATAATCAATAATTGGTTAAAATAATGCATGTGACATTGCTATCCCGTGGTTACGACCAGTGCACCCATGATTAGCCGAAGATACTAATGACCGATTTCCGAAACGCAAATTAATTTTAACAAGCAATTAATCAACGTTTAACATAATTTTTACAAGCGAATTATCTATTAATCACAAATTAGCTTGTTATAATTAATTTGCGTTTCAGAAACTGGCCGTATTCCACAATGTGATAAGTGGCAAGCCTATCGAAACCGGGCACTTACCCAATCCCAGGTTATGTTGTTTTTATAATAAAACTAAAAAAAAACTTTGTTATTGGCCGACCTGGGAATCGAAACCCGGAATGTAGGAACACCGACACCGGATCACTAGAACGCAGAGGCGATTAAAAATTAAGATGTACATTATAGAGTGGAGTGTTCGTTACTTATGTCTATGTTTATATAAATGTCTTTAAAGCAAGCGAAGCTGTCATACAGGTGCTCGTTATTAAATCGTTAATTTACAGCAAGAACAAAGGCGTAAAGCCCACGTTGGGATTACACCAAATTGTGTAATTCGCCCGGCAAAATTCATATAGATACATATTTGTAATAATCCACACAAATCTAGCTATTTGCTCAATACCGTGGTATTTTTTTTTTTGTTAAAGACACCAAATAAAACAATGGATTAAAGACAATAATCTGTTCACACCTAAACAAATTAATTCCTTACGCCATTTGCATTGCCCAAACTAACGCCTATCAATCGTTTAATGATTTCGTAGAACCGCAAAAAAACCACAAATACATGACTCAATCACAAATTAGCTAAAAAAATCGGACACTACTTTGACTCAATAGCGCCGACTTAAATGATTACACACAGTCAGGTTACGTAAATATACGCACACTAGCGTACATACTCACACTAAAATAGATACAAACACAAGCGTAATCGCGCTAGTGTGCGTGTTGCAGACCGTGAGTCGGTCGACCCCACTACAAAATTTAGTCGCACTCTAGACTTCGCAAGAGTTAGACGAGTCCAAGTGGCTACAGTACTACGCCATTCGCAGTGAATATTTCGTCATAACAATATTGTGATAGTGACAAAATCATATTGGACGTGTTACGTGGGTGCATAACATTTATTGTTCCATTTAACGCACTAGAAACTTACACACGGACAGTTTTGTGTTTTACTGTTTTAGTGAAATTATGACATTGTTCCCATTATTTGGATAATTCCGGATAAGGAGTGCAAAATTACCGCAAATATTTTTGTAAGTATTTTACTACCCTCATATTTAATGTTTTTGTATTATTTTTACTGTTTTAAGCATGAAATAAAAATTAAAATATTAAATGTTATTGTTTTCTAACTGAAATCACAAATATTTTGACGAAGTTAAAAATGATATTGTAAAACGCAAATAATTTTTGATTGGCTGTTAAACAACCAAACATTAGATTAAAATAAAACTACATTTAAAAATAATAATAAGTAGATTTGACTATAAAAAATACATTACGAAGTTTTTAATGAATAACAGACGAAGTAAACAAAATTTAGAAATAATTTTTAATTTAATTAACTTTGCTCGACTTTTGTAAAAATATTTTTTTTAAAAACCATCCAAATAAGTTTGATTTCAAAAATTAAAAAATCGTCCGAAAATGAATTTTATTGAGAGCAAGAAAATTCAATGCTTGATTTTTGCTCCAACAAATTTAAAAAATTACAAAATCAAACAACTTCACTGTAGTATTTTTTTACTAATAATAGAATAATATTTTTGACATGATTAAAATAAAAATAAATGACACCTTTTAGAAAACCTAGCAATACAATACTACAAAATATACATAACGACAAATAATCGGCTATTAAATAATATTGCTATATAGGTAAATGTAAAACAAATATATGTAAAAATATGCTTGATGAAAGCTTTATGAAAATATTCTTTGTAACGGATATAATTTTTAGACAAACAATGGGATTATATCTATTAAACATTTTAAATTTTGCATACAATATTAATAAATTGACAATGACTAACAAGATGAGATGAGTCAAACCGCTCATCAAAGTTTGCTTCGTAGAAATATTTGTGGGTACAATGTCATTGACTTCTTTCGTTCAAATTTTGTTTACTCATGCTCAGTTCAGCTTGTGCCAAAACATTGTGTTGCTTAAATTGTTTTGAATTAAATTCACGCAGGGTTTCAGCGAAACTCTTGAGATTTCCTTTTGTTTAATTTCCTAAAGTTGCTTCTGCTTTAAAAACTTTATCTTTTTATTTTGCTACTTCAAATTTTGAATTTCGAATATGAATGTCACTTTTTTACATACTATTGAAATTTTCTAATTTTAAATATCATTACTGAAAACATATTTTGAGATAAATAATAACCAAACTAATATTGTATATGCAGATATTTCGCTTAAAATAATAGTATTTATTTTATTCATGCATGTTACTTAGTTACAATATTATTTTGAAAAATATTCTTAGAATTGCGACTGAAGTGTCGTAAACGGCGCCTGGCTCAGTGGCTGTGTCGTAAGCCATTGTACACGCTTACACAACTGGTTCAAGGTTCCAATCCGGCGTGCATTCGCCTGCGGACGTACGGAAACTAGACCGAGCTGTACGAATATTTTAATTAAGGTGTAGGTATTTTATTGGAGTCACGTCACAGTCCTTTTAAAGTATGCATTTTAGTGGCAATGATTATTGTCATAGGTACTTCCTTTGTTTCACTTTATAATCCTAATTTGTCGTGCTTTTCTAAAAATTTTCTTAAAATGTCTAAGCAGGTTTTAAAATAAAAACTTGTGAAATACCTACATGGCTTTAAATTTGTTAGAATATATAATTGTACTTTTTCATAAGACTTTAAATGTTTTATAGAAATCGAGTTTTTGGATACTAATTCATCATTTACCAATTCTGTAAAATTTGAATCTGGACTTGGTCTGTGATTCCGTAGTGTCAATTACTTTGAAAATATAAAACTGGCTTTCTGTGGGTGATTTAATATAACATTAAAATATACTTAAAAATAGTTAATTACTTATTTATAGCTGCTACACGGACAATGAGTTACATTACAATGTTTGACAAAAGTTTCAGGCTGTTTACACGCGAGTTAGCAAAAGCCAAAAGCAACAATCTACCTCACGAGCCTAAACCAATTTATTAATTTGTTTTTTCAAATATGTTTCATAGATTTATAAATGTCAGACGTATTTTATAATGTATGCTAGTTTTGTCTCATTGTTCCTTATTACGATTAATTAATTTATGTTGGTCAAATTTAAAAAAAAATGTAAAACTTAAAACATTTCATAAATACCTCGCAATTTTCTTAGAGCTTTGCCTCTACAAACATCATGGAAAAAATAAATTTAGTTTATTATAATGTGTAGCTCCAGAGATTACCCTCTAAATGTGACCATAAATATCAACAATTGTACAACTTTATCAACCCTCTCTAAACCTATTTGAATTTAAAATATTCATATGTTCGTACACTCGGAGTGTTGAATCGATCGCGTAAAGGTCAGTTAGCTATCTGCGTATGACGCAACGTCCTTAGGGCGGTATTGCGCAATCCACTGCAAAGCGCACACAATGACAACAGATAATGAAACGTCAAATATCAAAATACTTTAGCCACAGATTGAAAGACATTGACATTTCCGTTCAGATATATAAATAGCAATAGAACAAAGAAATTAAGTTTATAGTGGCATGCAAGTAAAAATGCATTATCGATATTTAATGATGTAATATAGGAAGTTAAAAGCAAGGCCGTCCGGAAGGTATTATTAAACACTGTAAGGTCACCCGTATGCACTTTAATCGTGCATCATGAGTCGTAGCTATGAATTTTAATTCCAATTATGAGAATGATGGTCATGTACGAACAGACAACGACCCTGATTTTGTTTTGCACGCATATTCTTAGACGATAATTATTGTTATAAATTATCGTTTTATGATCAATTCCGTGTTTAATAGTAAAGTCAGGTACAATATAAAAATTTGTTGGCAAGAGTTTAAGGAAGTTTATCGCGGAGGTTAAAACTTACATTTGAAAAATAAAAGCCAGTAACATTTTGTTTATTTTTATTATTATACACAAGTAGATTTATAATTATGAATCAAATTAAGAAAAAACATTTGAACGCATAACTATGAATCATCCGATATTTTAATATATTATGATACTAGTTTTATCATATCGATACTACATTGTCATCAAAGTCACATAACTATGCCAAACAACACAACAATTTAAAATTTTGTAGTGCAATTAAATTCACACAAGTAAATTAAAACATATTATAAAAGAACAAAGATAAAACTAAAAACATACTTTTTTGTCATATACAATACACAAAATGCTTACGTAAGCTAGGATATTTTCATGCGCAATAACACCGGGCGATAATTTCATCACTGCGAGGACAAGCAAAGATAACTTGACCCATTTTTTTTATCTTGCCGGCTCGCGTAACTGTAACCTACTTACTGATGCGCACGTGAACACACTCGATTGTCGCAAAGTATAATATGACATCACTAATTTCAGTTCTTTAATATTTCATTTCGAAATTGGAACACAATGACTCGAACCAACGGGAAATTATTTAATGAGGTTTTAATGATTATCGTTTAATTAAACAAATTAAAGAATACAAGGACATGACAGTATGTTACCTAACATTATAAAACCGTAATTGTTTGAACAGTATTGAATCTAAATATAATATAATAAGCAAATAAAAAATTGAAACAGCAAGAGAAAATCTATGGTCCCAGAACATGGGCTGAAATTTTACTGTAGCTTAAATTAATTATTTCTATCCGGAATACTTCGATTTAACCCATTCAAAATTAAAACAAGTTAAAATATTCAACGTAGGTAATCTTACTACATATACATAGGTTACGAAATGATCACTAATTGTAACTAAATCAATACGTCTGTGAAACAATACTAATCAAATACAAAATTTTCGGAAAAATAAATATAAGCAAATTAGCTTTTCAGAGCAAGGCTGATGCAAACAAACCAACCTATTTCCCTTGTTCAGAATGTTTATAAAGGCATTATTTTTATCATTTAGGTGTATTTTAACCGGAAAACAGCGAAGGCCTTGACATATTTCTTATATTAAGTCGTTTATCGCTGAAAGTTACAAAACACAACCTTGACACAGAATGGTTATCGGGAGACCGGCCGTCCCAAAATAGTCTACACTTTAATTGGGCCTCCGCTAAATACACGAGAAAATCGGTCAAGAATACATAGTTTTCATTGAAAGATGTTTGAAACGCATCCAGCATTTGCAACCTTCCGCGAATTTCAAACAATTCAATGTTTTTCTTGCGTATAATTGTTTTTGAAACTTAATTGTAGCATAATAACTATATATGACGCTACAAAATACATAAATAATAATCGGATTGTAATATATAAATATATCCATTGCCATGAAATACCCAATCAATTACGGTTGACAAGTTGATGATGACCCACTTTTCCCGCGCAATAAACTGCTTGCGTGTGGAAAGTTACCATTGCACTACTTTCTCTACTCTTTCCAACATGGCTGCTTTGTCTATGCATACAAAGTTTAATCATTTATTACGATAAAACATTTTGAATATAGAATTTTAAACTAAATGAAGTGTAAATAAGTATTTAATGTTGTTATTTTTGTCATCTTACTGAGTATTTTAATAAAATTAGTAAATTTTAACCAATATTACTCATTGTCTTGCCTTGGTTTATGAATTCATTATGTTTTCAACGTATCTGTATTTATAATTAGTATGAGATATTTAATGTTTCAACCACATTTCAAGTCCAAGGGCGTTAAGTGATTAAGCAAATTCCAAATTAGTTTCACGTTGTTCAATTAGTAATCACGTTGCATTTTATATAACGGTTTGGAGAAGACTAAACGTGCTTCGTTCTGTTACGCAAGCGCCAACGTGAGGTTCAAGATCGGGCACGTGTCACAGTCCGCGTGACCAGCCCCGCACCGCCACAACACGTGTCACCGGTAGGACAATCACGCCTGCTAAGGTCATATGCCTATAGCCTATTACTATTTCTAAAACCGTAAATACATTTATAATTCATTGTTTCGAAAATTTAAACAAAGAATGAACGTTTTTTCTCAAGTTCTTTATTTAAATTCAAATTTAAATATAATAAAAAAATCAGCCAGTATTTTTTAATATCAAATTCATCGATTATTCTAACAACGAAATGAAATTCTTAGATTAAAAAATGTTATCTTTGAAACCATTCTTTGTAATAAGACATAACTTTATTAGGTTGTACCAATTCATTACATCACCATTATACTTGACAATTTCGTGAAATCAAGAGCTACAGTTTAATCTAACTACCTAATTGAAACACACATTTTGACGTCAGATCAGAGTCTCATTTACCTTATCGGGCATTCTTATTGTTTAACTTTGATATGTCTTGAAGACAGACAAATGTTTAAAGCATTTGCGTAATTCGTGAAAAATGTCTAATGCTAACATCATTATCTCGTAAGTCGTATATGATAAATGTGACTAAGTCTTTATTGTTTAAGAAATATTTTTAATCGGGATAAAAGCAAAGTAACTAGAAATTTCACGTTTATTTTTGTCGCTATATTGCTTTTCAGCACTTAAGACGTTAATTTTTAACTTAATTACAACAGATTTGAAATTTCAATTAAAAATTATTTCATTCCCTCTTGATTAAACAAGAGACCCAAAATAAAAGTTATTGTTTATAATATATCTATAAGTTGTTTATAATTTAACTATAGGTTATCTTAATGAATGATAGCAGTATAGAGTCAATAAGGAAAACTGACTGTACAACTTATTAATGTTGTTTCAAGTATTTAAATTCAATCAAACTAATCGCGCAATTAGTATAATATACACGTGAACTTTTTAGTGTTTATCTCGCGTCTCTGTTTTCGGATTGTCAAATGACAAAAATATATATGACAGGACGATCAGCAAGTTGCAATTTGCAATGTTTAAACATTTTATTAGAGACCTTAATGTGATTTTGTATTTTGACGAGATATTATATGACATGACTTCAAAAATAAATGGCTATAGTCTTAATCGTTACCCAGTATTTCCTTTAACATAAAAAATAAAAGGCAAAACATAAAAAAAAATATTCAATGTCTATACAGACATTGAAATGAGAGCTATTTTATAAAAAAAAAACACATATTGAGGGAAAATGACTCTAATAAAATTGTATCGTTTTCAATTGATCGATAATCTAATGGGTATACTCACAGACCACATGAATTCTAATAGACACGCCACCTGGAAGGAAGTGTCGGCGCACGTGTTAGCCAACGCTCGTATCACTGTCAAAAATGTCATACATTTGTAGAGATAAGTATTATATCGTGAAAAAATAAAACTAAACCCTGTTGTACGGATTTATCGTACCAAATGAGATGACGTTTATAAATTACCCTTGAAGTAATTTTATTTCATCAGTAAGTAGTATGACTCTGCATTTCGGTGTGTAATTGAAAACTACACTTACAAATTAGGAAATTGTCTTAAAAGGCTTATCCATCTAATATGTAGGTCTACTTATAATTTTTGTTAAAAACTAATTTTTAATTCATTTGTATTTTATTTAAAACATATTTTACTTCCAAAGCATTGAAATGTTTAAATCGGCACACATTAAATTGATTTAGGAGTGGAAATTCAAGTCTTCTGAGTACACATAAATGAGGCATCGCTCCGTCGTACATTGACTCTTTGACATTGGTAAGAAAATGTTAGGAGCACGTGAATCAAGACAAATGTTGGAAAATGTCTAAAATCATGATTTCTGATCTCTGATTTTATATTTTATCTATACACTTGCATGTAGTACGTGAACATTTTATAACAAATGTTTAAATATTTATAAGCTTACTAGCTGCAGCGTGCAGCCCGCTGCATTATAAAAGTTTTTGGTGAATCCCGCGGGATTACCAAATTTTTTCGACATAAAAAATAGCCTAAGTGCTTTTCCAGGTCATATTCTACCTGTGTGCCGAATTTCATTCAAATCCGTTCAGTAGTTTTTGCGTGATTGAGTAACAAACATCCATCCTAACATCCATCCAAACATCCAAACTTTTATTATCAATATAGATTATTTAAACAGAATTATTCTCTATTTTAATTAATAAAAAATACATACATGAATCCTTACTTAAGACTATATGAAACTCGTAGATTGGGCCGTATTTTAAAATTATCATATTCTAATTAACGGTAAGTCATTTATAACAACGCCATCTTATTTTTTCATAATTATTTTTTTAAAGATTTAAAACAGAACGTACCTAGATATTTATACAATCTACACAAAATATCGTGGAACGATTACCCTTTTGCTGCGTAAAAATATATTTTCAAGTTAAGATAAATGGAGACCTAAAATAATAATAATCTATATATCTTCAATTTATATAAAATCAATTACTGTTCATTAGTCTCGCTAAAACTCGAGAACGGCTGAACCGATTTGGCTAATTTTGCTTTTAAATTAATTGTTGAAGTCCAGGGAAGGTTTAAAAGTTGAGAAAATATAGAAAAAAAATAAGAGTAGTTAAAAAGGCAGAACAAAGTTTGCCGGGTCAGCTGGTTATATTTAAAAAACGTTTTGTTGTAAATAGCTATAAAAATATTTTTAATTCTATCAAAATGACGTATATTTTAGAAAATTAGTAACTTTATTTTATAACGTAAATATATTATTTGATTCTGTTCACGTTGATGTAACCGCCCACACTCACGTGCAGTGGACAGGATCAACGTGAGCTGTGACGTGATCACGTTAACTTAGCTCGGTCAATGCGAAGGTTACTATAGTTTTCTAACCTTATGAACTCCTTAGAATTCAAACTCTTTATTTTTTAAATAAAGAACTATTTGAAATTTATGGCTTCGATAGAGCGTTAGTACAATAACAGTTATACAAATCTTATGGAGATGAGGGGGACTAACTATTATTCTTGTTATATTGTTATAAAATTATTGAAAATAAGTATTAATAAATTTTTGCCTTGATTTGTATTGTGTGATGATAAAAATAAAATTTATGCTTTTCACTATTTTAAAATTTGAAGGTATTTTTTCAAAAATCAGTTTAAAATAAGAATTCATGTGAGCTCATCCATACTTAATATTATAAATGCGAAAGTAACTCTTTCTGTCTGTCTGTCTGTCTGTTACGCTTTCACAGCCAAACCACTGAACCGATTTAGATAAAATTTGGTACAAATATAGTTTGAGACCCAAGAAAGGACATAGGATAGTTCTTATCCCGGAAATCCCACGGGAACGGGAACTATGCATGTTTTTATTTTAAAAATTTTTTCACGCGAATGAAGTCGCAGGCACAGCTAGTGTACCAATAATTTGAATAAAGAATAAGTACGTCAGATCTAAATACCCAACGGAATACGACTTGCTCAACCCAACCTTGAATGTGACGAAATACATAGCTGTTTCATAACAGTATTACGAGTTTTAGAGATGAACATAAAAAAACATTGTACCGTATAGTCCCAGTTTTTCGGCTAACGGTGTACTCGCGAGAAAGTACATTATTAGCGATAACTGTCTTCGTCAAAAGCCGCTTGACTTTCGTACAGTCAGTGACAGATATTTAGGGTATCATTGAACTGTATAGAAAATCAGTCGGGCGCAACGATCTAGAAATTGAATTATTCATCCAGACATTAAGCAAATTTCTTTGAAACTGGCGAATTTAACTATCATTGAATTTACATTTCTTACAAAAGATTTCAACATAAAATATAAGTTAAAACGATTTAATTATTTAAAATATATTCTGTTATTACTGACGTTGACGTCGGACATTTATTTGCGGTGACTTATTTTTCTTATAATTTTTTTGTCACATTTGCCTTTATTTAAGGAATTAAAATTCAATTTTCCGGTCTTAAATATAGATTAGGTCTATGCAGATAAAATTTCTATAACCCAAATAATACATGCTGCTTTGAAAAAATCTTCAATTTTTGCTGTTTGTTTTAATCAGTACTAATAATAATTTAATTTAATAATTGTATCAATTATTAAATTAAATTATTATTTATATATAAACAATTTTGTTTTAATCATTGATTCATTATAATTTATAACCATCACAGATCAGTGATTTCCCCAACTAACTGTACCACGCTGTTATTAAACCGTTAGATGGCGATTCGATTCCAGTTGCTAGTAGCGTGAATATATTATCTTCTAATAACTGGTTATTACTACTGATTAATAGATAGATTACTCACTGTTTTATTAAATCGTAGTCATTTTAACTTACACACAACTATATTTTTATTATCTTTACTTCATTACTTGTGTAATAAATTTCAGTTTTTGAATAATTTCCAAGAAAATTTGCATAAAATATTCACAAAGTATAATTTTTTGAACCGTGTCAGCGTTTTCGGCAATGTTGCAGCTAAAATGATAAGAAACTGTTGGAGTAGGTTCAATTGTAAAAAATTACAATAAAGTTGTCATTTTTTCCAATTGTACCTAATTAGGTGCGTTTTCGGATATAAAAAATTTAGATAAATAATGAAAAAAATCAAAAGTATCATTTGCGAGAATTGGGATGATTTAGTCACTAAAAACATATTTAATTATATATGGTGTGCAAATATTTACATTTACACTAATAACACATTTATAATAATAATATAATATTAAATATTATTACATAATATTGAGCTTACAAACTTTTTTTTAAATAACGAAAAAATTTTTTAAATTACCTTTTAATATCTTCCTGTAAATAATTTAAAATTTGATTATAATTATCGTCTCAAATAACGAGTGAATTTCATATTTCATCATAGAGGTGGACACCTTGTACAGCATATATTAATAAAACATTTTCAACAATGACTGAATTAATTTTATTAAATTAATGCAAAAGCCATCTTTTAATCACTAATAGTCTATCTAATTTAGTCATCATTTATCTGTTTTTAAATTCTGTCCAAACATTTAAGTATCCATTTACTTGTACAAACTTTCCTCATTTATAAAAGATTAATTGATTAAATCTCTAATTAAGTAAATA
This sequence comes from Apodemia mormo, assembly GCA_036924255.1. Lineage (NCBI taxonomy): Eukaryota > Metazoa > Arthropoda > Insecta > Lepidoptera > Riodinidae > Apodemia > Apodemia mormo. Next base: position 7,130,550 of record JAUPFN010000026.1, read on the forward strand.
TTTGTGTTTACATAGACAGTAATTGCCTTTGTAAACATAAATAAATCGGATTTCTCTCCTAAAATAGACTCTAATTTTACACGTAGCAAAATAAGATCAACTAATTGCGCAGTTTACGCTTATAAAAGCTCAACATTTCTCAAAGATCCCGTAGTGCCAGATTTTATAATACCAGAACGTTATCTAGTGTTGTACCTTGTTACCGGTTATGCGTCGCTAAGGTAGATATCGCGACTTGTTCGGTGTCAGTGGGTCGCCCTAGATGCGCGCGCGCCCGTTACATCTAACTGTTCGATTAAATACGCCGTCTGTAATTGGTCGGACTAAATGTCAAACGGAATATCAGAGATCAATGTATTTTCTCACTGAATGGTTTGAATATTTTAATCATCCTGTGGTAATTATAATCTTTGATAACAATTATGGGATAGCGTTCGTTCGTACGGAGATTAGAAAAAACCATCGGACTTCAGATTTCGATTAGAATGAATAAAATTGCAGAAGTTCTTGATATAGTCTCCTTAAACATGGTAAGACACACTTGGATAATAACGCACAGTACAATGCTTAGGCTATATCGGACTGAAATTTGCCACATATGATATACACTAAGTTTTTAAAAATTTCAAGTCAAAAGGAAATCGAATTCAAAGCGAATCAAGCTACAGTTCGTATATCATTGAACCATTTAACGTGAGAAAAAAAATTGTAGGAAAGGCTGAATTTTTATATGAAACTAGCTGAACCCGGCCACGCTTCGCTATGGCTCAGATAGTTCTTTCGAAATTGCTTCGAATTTTCCGTCTGCGTTAGAACTTCAAAGTAAAAAGTAAATTAAAATACGCGGTTGTAATGTTTACTGCGTCTATTATTATTATGTATCCAGCCAATTTATTGGCTGGTTTGAGTTCTGTGAAATCAAATATATTGAAGCTAAATATATAAAAACCTTAAATTAATCCTTTATAGATTGTTAGATAGCAAATAACCAAATAGCTTTCCTGATGGAAATTAACAACCATTGCATATAACGAAAGATTTTAATGGTGCGTTGCTATCCAAGTGCCGAGACGGTAATACCACGTGCACAAGTCTACGGGTTATCTTATCCTCCAAATCGAAACACAATAAATGCATGTACATTGACTTCTGTTAGTCTCCAGTAAAATTGAATTTCTCAAGGATAAAATAAATGTTTATGACGTTAAATTAATTATATTTTACATCATCACAAAATGATTACTAACGATTTTAATCCCGCTAAAAATATATATTTAAATTAAAAAAAAATCCAAGTATAAAATTAAATAGATACCAAATAGTTTTATCATTATATGTTAGTATAATGACATGTTTTAATAATTTTATTCTTACTTTATAAATGATATAACAAGTTTTTATACAATACATATACATTATGCGGAAATCTGTTGCGCCGGCATTGTGATTACCTGCAAAATAACGTTTGCTTGCAAAAACATAGTCCGTTAATTACTGGTTGGTAGAGCAGAGAATTAATGAGGCACGGTCAGTTAATTTTCATATAGCGGTAGTATTACCCTACTTAAAGATTAAATTGATTTATTTTCATCTCTTTATCTATACATATAATAAAATCGTAGGAATGTCAATGTATGTCCGGGGTAAACTCAAAAAGTACTACATGGATTTACTTCAAATTTTGTATGAATATTACTAACAGATCGGGTCAACATATATGCTACATATTATCACGCTGTCACGTACGGGGGAGGAGCTGTGCGAAGAAGTAGGCGCGGATGAAGTCGCGGGCAACAGCTAGTTTTTAATAAAATAATAACTAAAGATAATTTAAAACAAAAAAAGGGTTTTAGAATTTTCGACCAAAATTCGAAAAAATAACGACAACTGAAAATATAAGTAAAACTATATCATGATTCATGACAGACTGTACGGATTTTTTACAATATTTTTTTAATGATGATAAAAAATATTCATTGGACAATTTACATGAATTAATCTAATCCCAAAGTAAGCAAATTATTTATTTTGTAATATGAGTTGTGGTTAACGATATTACTTAACTATATTTAATAAACACCCAAACCCAGGCTTACAAACATATATCATATAAATGTTTGTCTATTGTCATTGACAGTGTAGCCAGTCTCTTTAACCACTCAACCAACAGGGCATTTAAATTATGCTAATAAGATAAACATGTATTCCTTTGTCTTTTACTAAAAATAAAAAAAAAACAGTGTCATTTCTAACATAAATATGACGCAAAATAATAAGACTTCTATCAAGTATATATTGCCGGTTTCAGATGTATTTATCGATCGCGCTCTGGTCGAAATTCGAACATTATAGAACAATGGTCGGACTGACTCCGTTTGTCGCAGACTAAAAATAAAACCTCTACTAAGTTTGTCAAGACTTTGACAAAATTGAAAATAGTATGTCAAATTAATGGTAGCACTTGGTTCTGCGTTTCTTCCCCATATAAACTTTTAATTATGCCAAATTTCATATTCCTCCGTTCGCGTGATTTTCGTAAAACATGGCACAAAGTTTCTGCTTCATTAATACAAAGATAAACCAACGTGATCTTTAATAGTATGATGTATTAAATTTATCTATTCATTTATTCGTATCGATATACTAGCACAAAGGCGATTGACCGACCACGTCACAATTTTATGTAAAATGGCTACGACCCATGACACGGTACTTTTAATCATAGATACGAGAATTTTCGAAATATCTTAGTAAAAATAATTTTCTATAACCTGAAAAATGTGACTGAGTTTTATTTTTATATGAGAAATCTAAAAAATCTAAATTGCTAAAATTGCGGCAACTATTACTAGTCTTAACAACAAAGCAAATAACGGATAACTATGTTTATTGCAAAAACTGCGGTTGAAATTACATCTCTAATGTTGTAATTTCATAAGCTTGCGTTAGATTGCCCAAATAAATAGCTTTCCTACTAAAATGTAATGTTTTTCAGAAAACAAATGTTTAACATTACTGTTAAAATTATATTTTTATTATCTTTTGTTACAGAAATTAACGAAAATTAACTCTCAAAAATACATTTTGTAAATTGAAACTACGGAAAACTAAGCAGTGTAACTTAGTGTTAATCTAGCTACATCCATAAAATTTTAAGCACCTTTGTATGATAAGTACCTGCAGCGTCCAGCCCGCTGCGTTATAAAAGTCTTTGTTGAATCCTTTGGGAACCACTGATACCGAAATAAAAAATAGCCTATGTGCTATTTCAGGTCATCATCTACCTGTGTGCCAAATGTCATTCAAATCTGTTCAGTAGTTTTAGTGTGATTGAGTAATAAACATCCATCCACCCAAATATATAAACTTTCGCATTTATAATATGAAATATAGATTATATAGCTAAATTGTCATTTTAATTTTAATAAGCAAAGGAAGTTGTTATATAAAGCTTTCTGAATCGAGCTACAAAAACATCTTAAAATTCTCTTGCGTCTCTAATAATGTTTCGACTTTCATAAGGAGTAAGTTGTGAATAATTTCGTATAATCAGCTCTGAGCACGTGTTATCTACCTCGACATAGTTAGAATTACATGCAAATTGTTACCGAAACGAATAATTTTAAATTTAGAAAGAACTCTCACGTTGCTCTCATATATGGCGCGTGCGTTACAACGTGACGGCTTTTTTGTAATCAATTGATTGTATAAAAGAAATGTTAATGGCTTTTTCACAATGAACGATTGATTCAGACTATTGTAGTCCTCTACTGATAAAACTTTTTGTAATTTATGCTTCCTGTCGTTGTTTGTCATTTCGATAACGAATCTGCAAATAAAGAATTTTGTATCGACTTTGAGAAAGTATTTCGCAAGGGTTATCGACACCAATCGTTGATCGAATATTGAAATAAATAAATCAATGACATTGCATATTGCTCACGCCGTTAGCAACGTGATTTTTTGCTAAACCTAAATATTGTTTGATTAATTATTAGTCAATCACATGCGAGGCTGCGTGGAGTTTTGATCGATTCGAATAATAGTAATTACAAGTTTGTGACAAAAGTTCAAAATGCAGAGATATTTTGGAATGGTTAGCAAATGCGAATTTTTATATTTAATTTTGTACAACTTAAGAATTTTACTCGCTTTTAATATCAAAGTTTAAATAAAAGGTCGCCATATTTAATTCTTAAGTTTTATGTTTTTGAAATCCCTATGTTTGTGTTATCCGCTGAATTTAACCTTTTTAATCGTAAGAATTAAGGGTATAAATAAGTTTGCCAACGGTTACATAAAGATATCCACGTGCAAAGTTGCGCTGGAGTTTACGACACACTTTTTGCAAGATATTTTGCAACGCCATTTAAAAAATTGCCAACTTTTTGTAACGTAACTTTTCTTTTGTTACAGAACCACATTGAAGATCCGTGCGGACCAGTTGTCCGCCGAAACATGGTTGCCGAGTTCATCTTGAGTCAGCAACAGCTGCTGAGCGGGGGGCCTACAGGCCTCGGCCCTTCGCCTACACCTCCTCGGGCTCCACCGCCTCCCCGTGCCCGTCTTTCTGTCTCTCCGCATTACCCAATGGAGCAATCTCCCCAACCAAATGGGTCACCTGGAGATCCTAACGAATACGGATCTTCTTATGATTTTTCTAAGGGAAGAAAAGAGTACTTCGGACAACGCAAGCAACGGGAGTTTATCCCAGATAGCAAGAAAGACGATGGTTATTGGGACCGCAGACGCCGCAACAATGAGGCCGCCAAGCGTTCCCGTGAAAAACGTCGATTCAATGACATGGTCCTTGAACAACGCGTCGTCGAATTGTCGAAAGAAAATCATGTCCTGAAAGCTCAACTAGATGCCATCAAGGAGAAATATGGAATTTGTGGAGAGAACCTGATCAGTATTGACCAAGTCTTAGCTACGTTACCAACTTGTGACCAAGTGTTATGTGTCACAAAGAGGAGTAAATTAAGTGGCACCGCCTTATTCCCTCCGGCGCCACCCCCACCACCTCCAATTGCTCCAGCATCTCCTCCATCACCACCCCCTCAAAGAGCACCCGAGCCGTATCAAGAACGGCTTCCAGCTCCCGAGGGTTACTACCCACACCCCGCTCATTATGAACCTCCTGGTTCAGTTCTCAATTTGTCAAGATCTCGCCGTGCCCCATCTCCCTATGAGCTCTCATCTCTCTCCGGCTCAGGGGACGAGACAGCAGAACAATATGCCCCCGAAAACAACGGGCTCCCTCTCAAACTTCGCCACAAATCACACCTGGGTGACAAAGATGTTGCTAGCGCCCTCCTATCGCTTCAACACATCAAACAAGAACCTGGGCCTCGATCATCTCCGTCCTGGGATGGTGAAGGCTCTAGTGATGAAAGGGACTCTGGGATCTCATTGGGCGCGGAGTACAGGCCACAAAGGCCTGATGAAAGGCTCGCAGAAGAAGAAGACGCTCACCTAAAGGCTGAATTAGCGCGGCTGGCTACAGAGGTGGCGACGTTGAAAAATATGATGCATCAAAATAAGACGCGTGCGCATGAACACTGAAAGCCAACCTGGCTAGGTTTGCCATTCTGTTCTGCGCCTGGACCGCGCTGTCGCCCGCCGGCTCAGTGGTGACCGCCGGCGAAACGTGTCGTTATTATTCGTACAAACTGTCAACCTGCCCCTCCCTAGTAGTCGAAGTTACCACGTTGTAAAGAGATATATGTATAGTGCAGCTGTCCGCGATTTTATCGCATCGCCTAATTGTAAATCCTTCCTAGTAGTTATATATCAGTGTAACGTAGGCTTTAGTCCTAGTAGACGCATATGTGGACTCCTGTAATGAGACTAATTATTCGGTTTAAGACTTTTCGAGCAGATAAAACGTATCTACTCAGTGATAGATTTAAAAATAATGCATTTTTAGTGGTGAGCTATGTCTAGTTGTAAATGTAATATATTATGTAAGTGAAGTAGATCTGTTTCATCTATTCGAAGACTCAGTAGTAAAATCGATGTCTAAAGACTAAGTTACTTTTAAGTACGTTTAAGTATAATTAAGTCCAACTTAGGTGTTTATTTATAAATGTAAAGTTTTTCTCAATCGGAATACCTAAAGTTCCAAACCAAAAAAAATAATTTAAGTCCTCTAGCTGTCAAGAAATCGCAAATTATAATAAGATAACTGCAGAATATTCAAATACCAGTGCCTTTATCGATACATACCTACCTTAAAATAGCTACATAGATATTTTTATACAATTTCTTAAAAGATTTCATTCAATGTATGTTCCCCCTACCATGAGTTTCATAAAGCGATCGAATCGCACTTTTAAAGTATTATTTTTAAAACGCGTGGCGTTTTTTACTTAATCAACAGTTCATCATAGATTTATTTTAGTAAGCTCATGGTTGGAGTGAACCCTTAAAGGCTACATCGAAAGTATTCGACATGTATTGTAGGTTATTCTCCTAATATTGCCCAAAGGGCATGTGATAGGACTGAAGGAGTTTACTAATTATTTATTTATTCGGACCGTGAAGAGGATTTTACAATTTATTACCTTTGTATAAGAGATACTACTATACGATATAAATAAATTGTGTACATTACAATTAAAAATGAATTTTATTTTGACCCGAACAAAAAATTCAAAAATCAATATTTTAACGAAAACTTCTATTTTTATGACAAATTGATTTTTGATTTTTTCTCGCACATTTATTCTTGCTACCATAACGTCAGTGTTTACAACTGTCATGCTTCTGAGTAGAACTTAAGATAACATGGAGACCTGCACAGGGGAATACATCTTAACCTGACGATAAAACGTACAACTTATAGTGATAATGATATTTGATAACCATTGATAACCATTATAGCGGTGAAAATTCGTAAGGCGATTGTTCAATTCTCGAGCAAATCTTAGAACTGTTTTCACCAAAAAATAGATATTATTTAACCTTAAGGTCCCGTATTCGATTCGTAACGAAAACTTCATGTTTTCAATTTTTTTCAGAGCAATATCGTAATAATGTGAGCAGATTATTCAAATGATATTACAGTTTTTGCAAGATTAAGTCTTGATTATTCAATTTACCGTAGTTTCAAAATTTGATCGGCAAACGATTACGCGCGGAGATTTATAGTGTTTTTAAAATAATTCTTCTAAATAAATGAGTTCATATAATGGACTGAAAAGAAATTAGTATATTACCTTGATTCATAAATAATAAATATTTTAGGTTTCTATTGAAATACTTACTGGTGAAAAAAAAAAATTAAAGTGAACTGATTTTGTAATTTTTTAATATTATTTTTTAATATCTAATAACAATATTTGCGTCATTTTGGCTCTGTGTTGCACTTTAGGACCATATATTCTGTTAAAAAATGCATAAAATAAAATATTATGACACATTACAATAGTTATATTCGTCCTGAAATATAATTCTGACTAATATTTTCGTTAAACACACTATGCGGCGGGGATGGTCTTCGTTTTAAAAAACCGTTTCAAAAATTATATTCTTGCTCTGTAGTGTACTAAATCAAGACGTAATCTTGCAAAAATTGTAATATCCTTTGAATAATCTGCTCACATTATAACGATATTGCTCTTGAAAAAACTTGAAAACATGAAGTTTTCGTTGCAAATCAAATACACGCTATTAAAATATCACTTAATCAGCTGCCTAATTAAACAAGCTACCTCCAACCTAGATTGTCTTAGAATCTGCATAAGGAGCCCCGGATCTACTACAACCTATTAGAATTTTGTAAGTATCCAGTTTTACTTAAATAATGCATACAGTATTAATCTACTTACGTCTTACTATTGATTATCGAAACGATTCGAAAAAAGTCGATTCTATAATCTGTGTTGAATATAGACCCGTATACTCAAAGGTAAATGATACCGACGATTTGATACAAAGACCTCTGAAGAAACTGCAAACAAAAAAGCAAAGAGCCAAGATATCTAGTTAAATGCCTGGGATCCCTTTAAAAGATTATTAAGCACTCTGAATAGTGTCGGATTTTTGAAGTTTATAAGGAATAGAAAGATCCACCGTCATATACACACCAAAAAACCTTTACGCACAATCGTGTTGCTAAGTTTTATTTTATATACAAGAGGGGACAAACGAGGAGGAGGTGCTCTAGATGGTAAGTGATCAACGCCGCCCTTGGACATCCGCAATACCAAAGGTCTTGCAGTTGCGTTGCCGGCCTTTTAAGAATGAGTAAGCTCTTTTCTTGAAGGCTTCCAAGTCGTAAACGCTTAGAAACACCCCTGCCGGTAATTGATTCCACAACAAAGTAGTGCGAGGCAAAAAGTGCCGAGTAAAATGCACAGTTGTGGATTTCCAGACATCGAGATGGTGAGGGTGGAACTTCAAATTTTGATGTCCGATTATGAAATTCAACGGGAGGAATTATTCCAAATAACTCGTATTATGTAATCCAAATAAATTCGGCATAGCCCGCTTTGACAGATTGATAGACACATAAATATTATTGGTGCGTTGCTATCTACAAGGCGGATTGAAACGCCATGTATGAGTTCACCGGCTACCTTACCTTCCGAACCGTAACATTACATGGACAAACAGCAACGCTATTTTGACAGCATTAGAGAAATTGCGGAATTCTACAACTTAGTAGTGAAAGTACTTCACGCCCGTAACCCCGAAGAGGTAGGCAGAGGTACAACAATTGTACCCACGATTAGCGAAGATGCTTGGTCCCACAAATGTGATAGGTGACAAGCTTATTGCCAACCGGGCACTTTCCAATCCCGGGCAACTTTATGTTTATCAGAAAACTGAAAAAAACACTTTGCCCGACCCGGGAATCGAACCCGGGACCTCATGTGGTCAACGCCAACGCTCTACCACTAGACCACAGACAACTCAGTAGTAATTATTATAGTGGTATAATTTGCCTATCGTTTTCCTTTTACGAGAATTTTCAAAATCGGTTATCACCTCTATTGTCAAGTGGTTCGGTATCGGTATTGACTACATGAAGTTCCGGGTTTGATTCCCGGATTTTCAATTCAATTCAAAAATGTGTTTTCTCAGTTATCTGATAAAAACAACGTTGCCCGGGGTTAAAAAAGCGCCCGGTTGGCGATAGGCTTGCTACCTATCACTTTGTGGGTCTTCGGTTAATCATGGGTACGTTGGTGGTCTGGCTACCTCTTCGGAGATACGGGCGTGAGGATTTTTTTCCAAAATTGATTTATTATCCGACCGAGTTCAGAGTTTAACATTTAAAAAGCCGAACCTTCTCCTGTTGGGAACTTGGTTGAAAATATGCAAACACATAAACTTTCACACTAGCTGATCGCAACTTCGTGTAAAATAAATCATAATTTCTTTTTTTTTGATCAGTCAAGTAAATAGTCAATATTGTGTTAAGTTAAAAGTAAGCTAATATAAAAATCAATTGATGTTCGTTAGTCTTGCTAAAGTCGAGTACGGCTGAACCGATTTGGCTAATTTTGATTTTGAATTAACTATACGTCCAGAGAAGGTTTAAAAGGTGAGAAAATATAGAAAAAAATAAGAGTAGTTAAAAAGGCAAAACAACGTTTGCCGGGTCACCTAGTCTTATATATAAAATTCTCGTGTCACAATGTTCGTTCCCGCGGTACTCCTCCGAAACGGCTTGAACGATTTTGATGAAATTTCGTATGCATATTCAGTTTCCAGTTGGTTTGTTCTTGAAAGGGTCCTTTTCAAGAACAAACCAACTGCCGTTTGCCAAGCAGGTCGTAAAAGGCGACCGATTGGCTATACGTGTCACTACCATCGTGACTACTAGGTGGTAGATTCCCCAACGTCTCATCCGGGTATTTGGTTCTATCGCCTTGCCTATTCCTGCGACAATTGCATCAATGCTTGTCAATGTCGAGTTCCGTTTTGGAGGGTAAGGTAGCCGGTTGACTTATGCATGTGACATTAATATCCCTCCACAAGGATAGCAACGCACCATTAACATCTTTTTATATCTATAGGCGATGGTTTTTCTTTCCATCAAGAGAGCCATCTGCTTGTCATATGATGTAAAAAAGCTCTTAAGCGTTATTACGTTACTACATATTTTATTTAAAAACTATATTTAACAAGGAACGTCGGATAGTTTAAAGATATACACACGTACATCTTCACGCTAAATCCTTCACATGGTACGTAGATAGGCAGAGAAACATCAAATTAACAATATAATTACAATATTACGGTCCGAATTTAACAGTAATTATCAATTCTAAATTATTCATTAAATTTTATAGAATGATCTCCTTTTGATCGTCTACCTGTGTGCAAAATTTCATCCAAATCTGTTCTGTAGTGTTGACGAAATTGTTTAACAATCATCCATCCAAACATCCAAACTTTCACATTTATAATAAAAAGCTATATATTATTAACACGTTAAGGAATATCTTTGTACCACTTTTTAAGACTTAAATGAACGGTAGAGTAAGAATTTCGGCGCAGCTAAAGTTTACATAGCGGAGGACTGCAGAACCATAACCTAATATTTTTATATAATATGCATTAGAAATACAACAGAACAAAATGATTCCGTAATACATTACATTAATAAAAACCACAGACCACACGAATACTAATAGGCACGCCATTGGGAAGAAAACGTGTCGCCGCCGATATTAGTAAACACTATTGTCAAAAATGTCATATATATATATATATATATATATATATATATATATATATATATATATATATATATATATATATATATATATATATATATATATATAGATTATTATATGGTGAAAAAGTAGAAATAGACCACCTTGTACTGTTCTGTCGTACCGAATGAGATGACAAGGTTGAAAAATTACCCTTGAAGTAATTTTATTTTATTGGTAAATACGAGAATATTTTGGTAAAAAATTGGTAAAAACAAAAATTTTGAAAAAATAAATTTGTAAGTATTTCGGTGTGTAAGTACAAGCTACACTGACAAACTAAAAAAATGTCTTGAAAGGTGTATCCATTTAATCCGTGATAAAAACAAATGATACACACTACATTCATGGGACATACATAATAATATACCCATATATTATCATGTATGACGTATGAATGTAGTGTGTAACATTTGGTCCCGGCCACATGAGGTCTCGGGTTCGATTCTCGGCTCGGGCAATGGTTTTTTTTTTTCAGTTTTCTGACATAAACAACGTTGCCAGTGATTGGAAAAAGTACCCGGTTGGCGATAATCTGGCCACCTATTAAACTGTAGGACCATAATGTAAAAAAGTATACGCTGTGGTAGGACTAAGTAAGTAGTGTGGTAGGAGTAAGTAGTAAGTAAGTGTGGTAAGACTTCGGCTAATCTTGGGTGCGTTGTACCTCTGCCTACAGCTTAGGGGATACGGGCGTGAAGATACTTTTTTTTACTATTTTCTTTATGCCTAAAGTCTGTTGTCAAACTAGAAAGAGATATTTGATGTTTAGTCTACGGTTGCATTCCGGCCGTACCGTAGCATGCAACCGTACCGGCGTGCAACCGTAGACTAAACATCAAACATCTCTTTCTAGAGATGTTTGATGTTTAGTCTACAGTTGCATTCCGGCCGTACCGTAGCATGCAACCGTACCGGCGTGCAACCGTAGACTAAACATCAAACATCTCTAGAAAGAGATCTAGAGATGTTTGATGTTTAGCCTACGGCTGTATTCCGGCCGCAGGCAATCGTTAGTATATAATTAATATACCTCCATAGATTAGTTAATATCATAAGATAACAAACAAGCAGATGGGTCTCCTGATGGAAAGAGTCAACCATCGTCTATAGACACCAAAGGTGTTAATGGTGCGTTGCTATCTTGTGGCGACGTCTAATGCCACATACAATAGTTTGTCGGCTACCTTACACTCCAAACCGGAACAAGACAGTGACAAGCACTGACGCTATTGCTGCAGAAATAGGTGAGGCGGTGGTACCAGACCCCGACGAGACAAAGCAAAACTCTATCACCTAGTAGCCACGATAATAATAACTCATATAGCCAATCGGTCGCCTTTTACGACCTGCCTGACAGAACGATTCTTCAAGGGGGCCCTGGACCAACACGGGGTAAACCATGGGTAAACCCCATAAAACTAACGAATAGGGAAAACTTTTATGACGCCTAAGAGCTTGTAAACAATACGCATATAACTACAAAACAATGAATATGTTAAACAGGTATAGCGAATACAATCGACGTTCATCGATGAGAAAGGATTGTATCGACAACGCAGAATTGAGACTGGTGTAACTCATTCAGTCACGTCAGCATTTTTAAAGTTTAGTAGTTAATAAATTATTATTGTTTCGCTATATCCGTCTACCTGTCGGTCTGTCTGCCGGCAAATTAACTTAAACTCTCAGCACCTACTAGAAAACTATTAATTACTAGTTGACCCGTCCAAAAGTGGTTCTGGTTTTTGTAACTACTCTTATTTTTTTCTATTTTTTCTTATTTTATATATATATATATATATATATATATATATATATATATATATATATATATATATATAAAGATTACGAGTAAAATCACTATCACGGCGATAAAATAGTAAAAAAACTCGAAAAAAGCTTTTAAAGTACCTCTATTTATACCTCTATTTCATGGTGTGAGGTAACGTTGAACAAGTCTTTCTAAAGATGGCGTGAGGTGCCGTAACTTCAAAAACGTTACCGATTCGGAAACCTAAATATTTTTAATTCAGAGATCCATTTAGGAAATTTCGAACTTTAAATTGCTAATTTTGGTTATGTGATTTCTCTCTTTTGCTAAATAAAAGATTATTTTAGGATATGTAAGAAAATTAAGACTAAAAGTTTTTTAAACAATAACGATTATGACCTAAACGAAAGGCACGTTGTATTAGAAAACTATCATGACTGGAAAACTGGAAGAAAATTCATTTTAAAATTTTACTTTATGATATGTTTTAGCTGTATGTTATAAAAAATAAAAAATGCAATATAAACCCGGGCGAGACGTTGCTAAACTCTATTTAAACGAACGAAGCGCCATGCTTGGTCAATTTTTAACCTTTTATAAACTTCCTGGCAACAAAGAAAATGTTTCTTTCTTCAAAAGAACGCGGACCTACGAATACACGGGTGTATCTTTATGTCCGTATCCCCAAAAAGGTAAGCACTAGGTAAAACCACTGCACCAACGATTAGCCGAAGATAGTCCCACATTGTGATAGGTAATAAGCCTATCGCCAACCGGGCGCTTATCTAATCCCGAGCCAAGTTGTCTTTAACAGTAAGCTGAAAAAAATATTTTTTATTTACGCGATCCGGGAATCGAATCCGGGACTTCATGTAATCAACACTTGATCACTAGACCACAGACACGACAATGTGAACATGGGAGTAAACAAAATAACACACAAAAAGTGACTATCGAGTATCGCATGAGTGAGTAAGGTTCTATCGCATCTATCATGGAAAGAATTCTGATGAGTTGGTCGGATAAATCCCTGCCACTGAAATCCGTCATCGGACATCGCGGACATCGCAATAATAATCAAACTCTCACTATTACTAATAAGGGATTTAATATTGGCTGATATTCAAAAATGGATTATTGCATCAGACAATGACTACAAATACATAACATCGAAACAGACTGAATCATTCTTAGTCAAATGTTGATATCAAAATAGGGGTAGTAGGTCCGGACGGATACAAAGCCGAGTAACCGCATTATTTGTGTTATTGATGGATGTACATCCGATGATACGAGTAATTCGGATACCGATCCAACCGTACCGGTCAACCGAATAGTCGCTAACCATGCGGCGGCCGGCAGTTAAATGTAGCGGATACAGTTCCCAGTTCCCATCCGCTCCGTTCTGCTTAGGAACGGATGGTACCAGTTCCAGGACAAACGAAACGTAGCTAGTGTGCGTTGCATGAGGTGTGGCACGGTTCATAATTTTATTGTAAAGAAATAACCCAGCCATATGTTTGAAATTGTTTTTCAAAAATGTGGCTGGGATTTTCTCCGTGTATTTTTCTCCTTTTTTTCCTCGTCTTGGTCCCGGGCTCCTTTGAAGAATAGTCTAACTGCCGTCCTGCCAGGCGGCTCGTAAAATTTTGGCTGATGATTGGCTATGCAAATCACTACCATTGTGGCTACTAAGTGGTAGAGTTATGCATTGGCTCGCCCGGGTCTGGTACTACCGCCTTACCTATTCCTGCCGCAATAGCGTCAGTGTTAGTCACTAACGTGTTCCGGGTTGGAGAGTAAGGTAGCCAGTAAACTTATGCATGTGACATTAGACCTCGCCGCAAGATAGCAACGCACTATTAACATCTTTGATGTCTATAGACGATAGTTGACTGTTTCCATCAGGACATCCTATCTGTTGTTGCTTGTTTCTTATCTTATGATATATAGCTCCCCTACATGTAAAGGGGGGATGTTAATTTTTTTCTTACGTACCTCATTGTTTTGGGTAGCGTTGGATAAGTTTTTAAAAAATATTGTAGGATTGTGAAAACAAGTTTTCGATTAAGGGACTCGTTTGTAAAATATTAAGCTTTTAAGAGCGAATTTTTGTTAGAGACACGTGTCCCACCATCTGCAAGCTGAACGGTTGGTTTTGGGGTTGAAAAAAACATGGTAGTAGTAAATATAATGAAGTTACAAGCAATGCTATGACGGCTTAGAAGACTTTACAATTTTTTGAGTAATAGTCGACCAACTTATAAAATGTACTTAGAGAAGTTTTTATAGGCAGTAAATCTATGATGCGGATATATATTTGTAATTGACGTTTAATAGCTTCAATTTTCAAAGTATATAATTATAAAAGCCCTCTTCTTAATCCGCATTATTGTGATGGGCACCTTCGGATTCGGAACCTTACATTGCGCGTAGCTCGACATGCACTTTACTAATTTTTTAGACCTTTATAACTAATGGTTTGGATTATACTAGATAAACCAAATTCTTTATATATAATTTCAGCAGTAAACTTTTTAAACATTAAGTTTCAATTGTATAACTCTCATACTTCATATTTTAAGTTTACTTCATGTTTCTATCCCCATACTTTTAAGAAAACCATTCTATTTTGGTCTAAGAGGTAAAAGCTATTCAGAAGGTCATACTCAATGTGTCAAAATTGGTAAGGTAATTAGCGATTACCTAAATAAGACTACTTATGGGATTCCCCAAGGTAGTGCCCTAGGGCCAACGCTATTTTTGATATATATCAATGATCTCTGCAATATGATACTAGAAAATGGCAAAATTGTATCATATGCCGACGACACAGTTCTATTTTTTCAGCTAATTCAGAAACTGATGTTTATAAATTTGCACAGCAAGGTTTTACTTTAATCAACAAATGGCTTAACAAACACCTATTAACATTAAATTCCAGCAAGACTCAATTTATTCGGTTTACGAAGCGCAAGGTATCACCCAGTCAGACAGATTCAATGTTATACGCTCACCATTGTAATAACACCATACAATGCGCATGCCCACACATATTACCCGTTAACAAAGTAAAGTATTTAGGTGTGATTATAGACGAAACCCTTTCTTTTAAACAACATATTAAGACGCTTGCAAATAGATTACGTAAGATAATTTTTACTTTTAAAGTTCTGTGCAATATTTTAGATCAAAAATTAATTAGACAAGTATACCTTGCTCTTTGTCAATCAATAATAACGTACTGTATTACGTCATGGGGTGGAGTTGGCAAGACTCTGCTACTTAGTATAGAAAGAGCACAAAGAGCTATTCTTAAGGTGGCCACATTCCGCTCCTTCTTGTATCCCACTAACCAGCTTTTCACATCGTGTAAAGTGCTAACAGTCCGACAACTTTTTGTTTTAAATATAGTATTAAAACAACACTCGGCTCTTTTTTATACTCCTGATCATCAAAACACAAGGCGAAAAGATAGAGCTTGTCCGTACAACGCAGTAACAAAATTTGCTTTTTCATCAAAATTCCACGTATTTTTAGGTCCACTTCTATATAATAGAATCAATGCAATTACAAATAATTATTCACAAAAACTCCAAAAAAATCGTAATTAACACTTTACAAAGTATGTCCTATGATGACACTGAGAAGTTATTATTAGCTTGTAAATAAACAAAACTTAGAATTATGTATTTTACTAGGTACATTTAATTTTTCTCTTCTTGTTCCTATTTGTGATAGAAACGAGAGTAAGAATTACTCTCGTTTTCCTAGTTATATTATTACTTAAGACAATATAGTTTAAGAGTTTAATTTAATAATATAACATTGTAAACTATTAGTACTTAATTTGTTATCAGTGATTATTAAAATTATTGTATTTCACTAGCCTCTATCGCCTGAAACACAGGTTAACCTAGTTCAACCAGATACATGCTAAGTTAGATCATAAGATAGTTTTTAGTGATTTTACAATTCACTGTAGTGCACAATTTATTTAACTGAATAAATATTTTTTTTGATTTTGATTAACATCTAAAAAACCCTGATTTCGTCACTGACTCACATCGCCTATAGACACAAAAGATGTTAATGATGCATTGCTATCTTGTGGTGAGGTCTAATGTCACGTGCATAAGTTTGCCGGCTAATTTACCCTCCAAACCGGAAAACGACAGTGACAAGTACTGATACTATTGCGGCCGGTATAAGTAAGGTGGTGGTACCAGACCCGGGCGAGACAATGCAGAACTCTACCACCTGGTAAACTCGCCTCTCGCTCGGGTAGCACCGTTTATCTGTTCTTGCTGCAGAAGCGTCAATGCATGTCATTGTCGTGTTCCGATTTGGAAAATAAAGTAGTCGGTAGACGTAAATGCTTATAGCATTATCATCCCGCCACACGGATAGCAACGCACCATTAACATCAATTATCCTGTACACACAGGCGACGGTTTCTCATTCCATCAGGAAAGCTATCTGCTTGTTTGTTATCTAATGATAAAAAAAAACAACTATTTATGTGGACAGAGTGAAATGACACAAATTGCTTAGCCTGTAGCGCAACAGTGTGAGGATGATATTTATGTTTTTTCTTAATATAATAAGATAACAAACAAGCAGATGGGTCTCCTGATCAAAAGAGTCAACCATCGCCTATAGACACCAAAGATGTCAATGGTGCTTTGCTATCTTGTGTCGTGGCTAATGCCACATGCATAAGTTTACCGGCTAGTTTACCCTCCAACCCGGAACACGACAGCGTTAAGCACTGACGCTGTTGCGGCAGGAATAGGTAAGGCAGTGGTACTAGACCCCGGCGAATCAATGCAGAACTCTACCACCTAGTAGCCACGATGGTAGTGACTCGTATAACAATCTGTCGCCTTTTACGACCTGCCTGGCAGAACGGCAGATGTTTCTTCAAAGAAGCCCAGATCCAACACGAGGACTAGTAGTTATGTAGTTTAAAAGTATAAAACCTACGAACAATACAAAAAAAAATACGGACACAGCTACAAAATTAACCACAGGTATTTGAGAGAAAAGAAACCCGATATTCTTGTCCCATTTGGCACTCATTCGCATATTAACGTTACTTTATCTACAAATAACGAATATATTGTCATTATACTAATATTCATTGTTAATTACTGTATCTTTGTACGTTGGTTGCCATGATTTTTTATTTATGTGTATGTCGCAGACAAATTCTAAAATTAATCTCTATGCAAATGGCGTCGTCATTTTACAAACGTGAAAATTTACACTAATTGCCGAAAGCTAATTGTTGATACTTGTTTACTCCCCTCACTAACATATGCCTGTCAAACCTAGAAATATACTAGGAAAATAAAAAATAAGATTATAACAAGCCAACGAAATATGGAAAGAAGAACGAAGTATGAAAATTGTTAATGACATAAATGGCTTCAATGTTAACTATAAACTCTGATGTCACCGGCAGTCGACGGAACCTTGCTGCGCGAGGCTCATTTTTCCAG
This sequence comes from Apodemia mormo, assembly GCA_036924255.1. Taxonomy (NCBI): domain Eukaryota; kingdom Metazoa; phylum Arthropoda; class Insecta; order Lepidoptera; family Riodinidae; genus Apodemia; species Apodemia mormo. The sequence continues at coordinate 7,148,558 of JAUPFN010000026.1, forward strand.
GTCTTAGATCCCACACCTGGAAAAAAGCACCCAAAAAGATCTTTACCATATCAAAGGTTAACAAAACAGATATACAATGCGAATGTGGAAGGATGTAGGTACCGGAGAAGACCAAGACATATCATGATCAGATTGATCGAGTACTGTCCGAAGGTGGTGTCAGAATCATCGCAGCCGGCGTATGTGTATAAAGAGAGTGATGAATGTGGAGGAAGCTATACAAACCTGCAAGTATCCTTTGGTATGGCACTCGGTTCTCTCTGCTTACCCCGTAAAGGATATGGTGTGAAGATATGTATGTCTGTATGTACCATATTAAAATGGAACCATCTGAAAAATGACATTTTAAACAAAAAAATCCAAACCTGTTGAGGCATCTTCGAATAATCGGTGAATATACACAAAAAATATTTTTATGTATATTCAAAGATAGCAAACACGCAGATGGAATCTCCTTGATAGAAAGAGACAACCACCGCTTATCTATATATATTGTCAAAAAATGTTGTTTTAGATAATGCTCAGTTTGGTTTTCGTCCCGGTCTCTCAACGGATTCTGCAATTTTTACACTAAAAAGTGTCGCTAATTATTATATAAGTCGTGATACATCAGTATACGCATGTTTCCTAGTCCTTAGTCGTGCTTTTGACTTAGTAAATTATAATCTACTATGGAAAAAGCTATCTAAGTGCACAATTTCACCAAAAGTTCTTAGTCTGTTGAGATTCTGGTACGGGAACCAAACTAATTGTGTGAGATGGGGCGACTCTTTATCTAGCGAATATAGGTTAGACTGCGGAGTACGTCAAGGTGGGTTGACATCGCCGGATTTGTTCAACTTCTACATGAATGACCTGATTGTGGAACTGAGAAAGACTAAAATCGGTTGTCACATCGGTAATATATGTGTAAATAACCTAAGTTATGCTGATGACATGGTCCTTCTTAGTCCTACAATCAATGGTCTGAGACGTTTACTTGGTATATGTGAGCGCATAGAATAATAACGCATAGAAACCGAGTTGACCCGCGCAATATTAAGCCATTTCAAAGAAGCCTGAAAAGGCTTCTTACGTTCGCCGGCCCCTCAGACATGCGACATGTGCCACGCGGAGTACAGCGCTCGCAATTTCAAAAAATGTGAGTTACTGTGTGGTGAAATGCTGTCACCGTGCTTCACAAAAGCGTATTTAGGACTTGAAGATAACATTTCACCGATAAAAACTACTTGGCATCGGATATTTTTGTATAAAATCCAAACAAATAAATCATAAATATCTAAGTAGAACGATATTCAAAATGTTGCCAGCCAAAGGGAAAAATATTCTACCACGTATTTGTTTTTACCTATTTTCATTATAATTAATAATATGCGTATTCCTATTTTATGTGCGATATTACATAGCCAGGACTTTGCTTTTGCATAAAAAATAGTTTTTAAGTGTTGGGACTCACCCATTATACTGGCACAAATATTACAAATCCGTTTGTCAGACCAATATTATGAAGCATTTATTCGTATATAATGAGTACTTTTAGAAGACAAAAAAAATGTTCCAACTAGCATTCTAGATGCCACAGTGACCATCAGAAAAAAACTCTGTCACTACCAGTCATTTTTTTTTAAATTTTCTTATTAAATAATATGCCATCGTACTGCATTATTTCGTATTGCTTAGTGTCAAGTAGTTTTATTAGCGATATTTTCGACTTTTATCCACGAAAACATGTAGGGTAACGTGCCCTAAAATCGGTCTGCGCCTAATGTCGACCTCCTAATATGTTTATACTGATAATTAAGCTAATATTCCACATAACTTTTAAGAACGCGGGCAAGACTTCATACATCGTTTTTTAATTATTATCTTAAAGTTTAATATGTTTCTTAAGATTCTATATCAACTGTTAAAATGTTTAATTTATCCGCATTTAATAAATATTTTTTTAACTTGGGGAATAGTAGTTAAATAAAGTTGGAATTTAGGTAAGGTTAACGTAAGCAATCAGTTCTCTCCTTAGTAGTCTGTGGTTAGATATTTATCTTGTCATTGGGTGTCTTCAGTACAACAGCTGTTAATCTCAGAAATCTAAGTTAGGTTGACAGAATTCTGAGCTAAGTTTTTGCGAAGACACTTTATAGGTACTTAAAAGAACAAAAAACAAATTAGCTTTAACTATTCTTTAATACAAAAACAGGGAGAATTTTTATTTGATACTTATAATGAAAATTATAATATATAAACTTATTGCTGTTTTAATGAAAATGTAAATAAGTTTTATACAATGATAACACTTAAATTTGATGATAGAATTCAATCAAATTAAAGTCTCAATATTTTTTATATAATTGTTCCTAGCGATATATTTTATTTAATTGATTTAACAATCGTAGAAAATTATTCTAGTTTTATTCTAGTAGTGAAAAATAAAACTTTGAATATCAAGTGCCTTTAAATTGTTTCCTTCCTTTGACTACAACTTAATAAAAATAAATACCCTAAAATAGTTATATTGAAGATTATTGATATAGACAAAAAATAATTTATATAAATCGTTTTATTTAAAAAAATATCACAATATTGAATATTTAATGCTCATTTCTCTTAATTTTAAGGACCAGCAAGTAACGATCTAATATAATTTTACATATCAAATTTTTTCTGCGTAGTTTTAAAGAGACTAAAATATCAATTTATTTCATTTATTTTAGGTCTCAAAGAAAGAGACTCAATCATTAAAATTGGTGACCATATAGATTTTTTCTTTGCAGTTTTTATCAAATTAAAAAGATCATTTAAATACATACCATAAAAAATTGAGGGCATATTATGTCTACAAAAGTTATTTAATAAAATTAAAGTAAATTTTAATGCAAAGTCAATACCTTATTTCAATTTCAAACATCCTTTACTGGCTAACATTAGAGAAAAATGGGGCTAAAATTAGGGAAACATTGACCGACAATAGAAAAGAAACCAGGATAGAGAGGGTCAATCATTTAAAACTTAACACGTTTACATATTTTTATTTCGTTGTTGAAATCAATTCGAAACATCAACAGTGTAAAATTTAAATATCGATTAACACGAAAAAGAAAATTAATATTTTCTTCCCGATAACGGTTTAAGCCTAATAGGGTCCGAAAGTTACGTATTTGGTTAGGCGGCCGAAATTTGGCTATTTTACCCTATAAATTTCTACATCACTGAGATTAATTTTAATTTTTAAAATTTTAAATAAATAATTTGATTATTAAGTATACATATTTTCGTGTCACAATTTGCACAAAAACGAAAAAATCCAAGGTGAAATAGCTTTGGAACGTAGAATTATAACACGTAAAAACCGAGTGGGCCGCGATGTTTTAAGCCATTTCAAAGTAGCCTTAAAAGGCTACGCATGCGCTTGCCGTCCGCTCAGAATCGCGATACATGTCATACGGAGTGCAATTCGAATGAAATGACTTACTGTGTTTTTAAAGGCAAAAAAAAGACAAATAAAATAAATGCTGTATTATCAAAAAGTACCCTCGAGCTAAATTATTTTCATAAGACTTATAACACAAACATTTTTAATCTCAATAATATTAATAAGTATAAATAACAGTTAAAGCAAATACAATAATTAATTTTCTTAACATTAAGGTCTAACTAAAAATATTGTGCCCAATTTTTTTTCCACAACTAGCAACTGTATAGTGATAAGTTATGTGTTTCAAATTATCTATTTTTAGTCGATTTACATAACAGAAAAATTATAAATTGTAAGTACTTACCTGTGAAATGTTCACTTTTTTGTTTTTCTAAGGTGTTAGAACACTTTTTTATAATGCAATAAGTCATTTCAAATTATTTTTCGTGAACTGTGTCCGATATAACCTGATCGTATTAAGCATTGACAACTCGCAAAACGAATTGAGCCATTTCTGGCTCAGTTTTATTTACTCGTTTTTTGTGGTTTCTAGGCGTTATTATTCTAAGATCAGAACCAAAACAGTTGCGGACGCTAGGTGGTGCCCAAGTCATGCACAGAGCCAATAGTAGCCAATATAGTACGTTTAGCTTAAAACATTTTAATTTTTTAAGTTGATTTAAATAAATACTTGATTAATAAGTATCTTATTAATTTTTACCTTAAAACGTTCGTCTATAACGTAAGTATTGTTTCTGCTTGCCCACCCATTTGCTAATTTTCAAGCTAGTTTAAGGTTTAGAATCATGGCAAGATTTGTATGAAAGTTAAAATAAAAAAGTTCCAAGGTAATAGCTTTGAACAAACATACATACACATACACGCACACAGATATACACATAATAACACACAACTATTTGCCAAGCAATGTATTTCAAACATTTGTATGATATAGGATAATATATTAGTAGATATATATCAATAAGGTTTTTTTTTGTAAGAATTACTTCAATCACTGTTTTTATAACTTAAATAACGTAAATTCGTATTGACCATATTTTTTATTTACGCTCGGTGCCGGTTGGTTACCGCTGTTTAATTACTGAAATTTAAAAAAAAATCTAGAGAACCTTTAAAATATTTTCCCGTAATTCTACTCATTTTACCTCACCAGAATAAAAATTGTAAGTTCCAAATTTTCTATATGACTAATAATACTATTGGAAAGACAGACAATCTTTATTTCAGTGAGATAAAAATATTTTAAATCACAAATAAAAGCACAAAAATAAAAAAATATAAGGTTAAATAGCTTTGGAATCATCTTGAGAACATCTAGAATATTTCGCGGCATTTAACATATTTTACCTAACCGAATAAAAAGTGTAAGTTTCAAGTTTATACTAAATGTTATAGTATGAAAGATTATTTGTATACCGGTCAGGTAGATATTTTAAATACCGTCTTGGGAAAATATTTATTTACTTGCAACACTATTTGAGTCTTTGGAGTCTTTGTGTGCGTGACGACGCAAGTGATTACACGAAGCTTACACGGACATTGACACGGTTTTGGCCTAAAATATGAACGAAGCGTTGAATGCAATTATCACTCTAAGCGTTATTACTCTATGTGTGAGCGCTATGCGTAGGAACACGGACTAAAGTACAATGTGAACAAATCCAATTTAATGGTTTTCAGGGCAGGTAGAGGTCCGGACAAGGTTCCCCATGTTTACTTGAACACTTTTTTTAGAGTTTAGAGTTTTAGAGTTAGAATTTATTGACTTGTACCGACGAAAGTAATAAAATGATTGAAAATAATGTATGATCCCTGTTGGTCGAAATAAAATATATTATATATATATATATATATATATATATATATATATATATATATATATATATATATATATATATATATATATATATATATATATATATATATATATATATATATATATATATATATATATATATATAAATCAATTGCTGTTCGTTAGTCTCGCTAAAACTCGAGAACGGCTGAACCGATTTGGCTAATTTTGGTTTTGAATTAATTGTTGAAGTCCAGGGAAGGTTTAAAAGGTGAGAAAATATAGAAAAAAATATGAGTAGTTAATAAGGCAGAACAACGTTTGCCGCATCAGCTAGTAGACACTAAAAATGTTAATGGTTCGTTGCTATCCTTCTGGTGGCGTCTTCCACTTGCAAAAGTTTACCAGGTATCTCACCCACTAAGCTGGATCACGATAGTGATCAGAACTGACGCTATTGTGACAGGAATAGGTAAAGCGGTGGTACCAACCCCGGGCGAAACAATGCAGAACTCTACCATCTAGTAACCATGATGGTAGGGACTTGCATAACCAATCGTACGACGAACTGCTTGACGGAACGGCAGATGGTCTGTTCTTCAAAGGGCACCAACACGGGGTATAAATAATATTATCTAAGACCAAAATGTCCTCGTCAAATCAAGTTATTTTTACATCATATTTTTTTAAACACCTGAATAGCGTTACAACGGGAACAACAGGCGGAAAAGGGGATTCCGAGGAACTGATATAACCTCTTTTATGGCTTTTCCAAAAGGACTGATATAACCATCAGTTCTTCGGAATATTATTTAAATTAGTGGGAAATGAGAATCTTCACTTTGGCAATATGTCGAATACAGGCACTGAACATGGATACACAACAGCTTCATGGCACTGAATACGTGTATTTAGTACTAGCTGTTGCCAGCGACTTCGTCCGTGCGGACTTTGTTTACTCCGCACTGCTCCTCCCCCGTAGGTGATAGCGTGATAATATGTAGCCTATATATTGACCCGACCTGTTAGTAATATTCATGCAAAATTTGAAGTAAATCCATGCAGTACTTTTTGAGTTTACCCCGGACATACATACAGACAAACAGACAAAAATTCTGAAACTATATCTTGGCTTCGATATCGATTGTAGATCACGCCCCAAGTAGTCTTTTAAAAAATATTCAATGTACAGTTTTGACTTTCCTACGATTTTATTATATGTATAGATTTTCACGTTGGTAATATTATGTAAAAAAAAGAATATTTCATTCTAGAAAAAAACAAACAATTTTTCGCATCGTCATCATGAATGACGTGATCCTTTAATGCTAGTAAGTACCTTTAGAAATATTTTAATATCTGAATCATAAGAGGTAATTTTAGTCGGTATTGAATAGAAAAAAAATTAGCATCACTTTGATTCCCTTGCCGGGTAGACAGAGTGAAGTGAACATCTATATATAGACTTTCCAGTTCACCATGATACACCGGTTCGTTGGTTGACGGAATGGTGATCCCCATCTCCGCGTTTTACAGGTCGGATAAGAATTATCACCTGTTTCCAACAATAACGGGAACTGACAGTTAAACGTGGTTATCCAAGAAACGAGGATGATAACACACCATCCGACAGACTGGAGCTGCTACTGAGATTTTGGATTTTTAGAAAACCCTAGAAAAAAACTTAATTGGATCCGAATGCGAGACCTTATAAAGGAAGCTGAATATGCTAACCTTTAGACCACGAGGCAATATTTAATTTATCTTCTATACAAATAAATAAAATTGGAGTGTCTGTTTGTAATATTAAAATAACCGGTTTTAACTAAATGCATACGAATGGTGTATACAATGGTGTTGGACGGACGGATGACGTGTAACCATAGATATGAACAAGTGGTTGTACGTAACTATAAAACACTTGCAGAAAAGTCGAAAACACATAGTCAAGAAATAGAAATATGCCATTTGGTGCTAGTCACCGACCACACAGTCTATAGACGGCTAATGTTTGATTTTCCGTATTGAATTCATTCTGGCAACTAGCTGAAGTAAGACGAAGTGGGGTTGCAGCACCGTAATTGGCTAACTCAAGGCCACAGTGAAAGATAGTAATGAACAGAGCATCTGATTGGTCGACACTGATTACTCAATCACTACTCATTGGCGCGTGGACATTTACATCGAAACTATAAGGCAGATGTGTTGACACAAGTCATTCGTCTATTATTAGGTGTCTATGGGCTGTGTGGTCGGTGGTGCTAGTATTAAAAATACCCCTGGAGTGATTACATTTAATCGGTAACTCTGTATTTCTGGGTGTAAGTTTTCCCTCGTGTTGGTTCTGACTCCATTTGAAGAATAGACCAAATGCCGTTCTCCCAGGCAGTTAGTAAGAGGCATACGATTGACTATGCGAGTCACTACTATCGTGACTTCTAGGTGGTAGAGTTCTGCATTGTTTTGCTGGGATCTGGAAAAAAATTCCATCGCCTATAGACACCAGAGATGCTAATAGTGCGTTGCTATCCTTGTGGCTGGGTCTTGACGCCACATGCATAAGTCTACCGGCTACCTTAGCCTCCAAACCGGAATACGACAATCACAAGTACTGATGACCCGGGCGAGACGTTGCGGAACTCTACCACCTAGTAGCCACGATGGTAGTGACACGTATAGCCAATGAGTGGACTTTTACCACCTGCTTGGCTGAACGGCAGTTCGTGAATTCCTCAAAGGAGCCCGAACCAACACAGTCAGTTTGCAAAAATATCGATAGTAAAATAAAATAATACAATTGATGAATTATATTTATTTCCAAATTAATAAGGTACAATGGTGAATTATATATTATACACAATAAAGATCTTGATTTTTATCCAGCTCTGCCAGATATAAAATAGAAATTATATTCCAAATACATTTATATTAAACAATAAAAGCAATCATTATTTAATAATTATATTATTAAGGGAGTATTGTTATTTATAACTAAGGTTATCATTCCTCGATGACATGTCCGGACATTCAGTTTCCCTTGACTTCTTGGTTAGCAAAAAAGTAGGGAAAATCGAAGAAAAACTTAACTTAAATCTTCAAGGAATGAAAGCTTTTCTTGGAAAGCTAAAAGCTCTGGTTACCATTCATCACAGACTTTTCCGGACTTCCAGCTATCCTTAATTTTTTCTATAAACACATTTTTAAGTGTGTGTGTGTGTGTTTATGTTTGCGTGTAAGTAAAAAGTTATACTTCTTTCTTGCAACAAACAACAAATATGATTTTTATCGATATAAAACACACGTTATGTATACAGAAATAATGGAATTATCGATATTCAAGATATATAACTTGAATATCGATATCACTTCACCCTAAACCAAAGGAAGATTTATCAATTACAAATTTTGTGTCTGTGCATGTGTATATATATATAACCCTACACATTAGAGGAAAAATTTCATGCTGTACATTTTGCGAAGCTGTTCGCGCTTCCCAAAAATTCAGTGACATCATTTATTCCCAACGCACCAATAGAATGGATAAATAAATGAGTACAATTTATTGCGCACCATAGTTACGACATTAACAAGTACAGTAATATAAATTATTTTTTATCGCAGTCAAAACTGCAGCAACTGACTTCCCCATTCATATATCTCCAGAACCCTGCATCAGATCTTTACCAAATTAATATGAGGTAGTAGGAGTAGTGAGGTAACAAATATAAAAAAACCTTAGATAAAGGAACTACTACTAAATATGAAATAACTAAGCGAAAACCGTGTAAATTCGTCCCGAGTAATGGCGGACTTAAGAACAGCTGTTTACTGTCTACATAACAATAATTGATAAATTATATTCCGATTTTTAGATTTAAGATACATACTAAAATTATAAAAAAATACAAATAAATGCTCAAATCAATTAATATTTTGTAAACAGAGGTTTGACGTTTCATGTACATTGACAACGTATTTTATTAATGGCGTATTGGCCGCAAGCTGTTATAGATGACGTTATGTTCTCAATGATTTGAAATTAGAGCACTGACAATTTTTTTGTAGCTTTGTCTATTTTGAAAATTCGAAATTGTTAGACCGAGATAAAGCCAATTTTAAATGTTCAGCGTTGGAATGCATACAATTTTATAATTTTGATTATTTATAGAAATTAATGCCAAGTCCTTATCTTTCTGTTATCAAAGAAGAAAAAAAACGTACAGCCAAATTGATAAGTATCCTCCTTTGGGAAGTCGATTGAAAAGAAAAATAAAAAAAATTATGGCTAAGCTTGCTTGAATTTGTTAATTGTTATTCGCTGCACGCCTTTGTAATAATTACAAGTTTACTGGTAAAATATTGTACATATTGAAGGATATGATAGTTAATAGTCATGACCATAGGTAGGTATCTAAACAATAAAAATATAATAAAATGAAATTATTGCTTAACTAAATAGTAAACCACAATTAAATTAGTGTAGTAATATTCAAAATGTATGGTCACCGCAAGTTATACTAACGAGTCTAGTTGCGAGTTTGGTAAAGCACAGTTCGTAAACAATGAACTTTTATACACCGTGGGTGTCCGTACTAAATATTTTTATTGGACAATTAAGTCAAAATTTAAGTACCCATTTTTTACTTATTATGCATCAGAATCGAATACTGAACACCCTCCCACAGAATGTAATGTACCATTATTTATCAGTCAATCAGTAGAAAGCGCCATATTTACTAGGTACCGCCATTTTCTATCTTCGAAGATTTTCCAGGACAATACATTTTTTTAATATGTATTGACCTCGAAAATCCTCGAATAAATTAACATGTCACTAAAAGAAATTTCATACAATTTTCACCCCTTATTTCACCATTTTAGGGAATAAATTTAGAAAAACCCTTTCTTTTTTCTCGTCTAAATTTTAAGAACAGCCCATGTGAAAATTCAGTCAATGAGTCAGACCTTTTACATACAGAATATTCTATATGGCTTTATGTAAGAATTACAGAAACATTTGTGCTTTCAATATTCGCTTATATAAGTTAACTTAAAAGACAGTATAATATTATCAACGCATAAAACGTGCGTTTCTTAAAAATACCAAGCAAAACATTAAAAAATAATTACATAATATTCCGACAATTGTTATATAGTTTCTCACCGTCATAATTATCCCTTGCTATTAAGAAAAAAAAACGGCCAAGTACGAGTTGGCCTCCGCACCATCATAACAAAAAAAAAACGAAAAAACAAGCATTGTATGGGGAATCCCCTTAATATTTTCATTTTTTTATTTTTAATATTTGTTTTTATAACGGCAACGGAAATACATAATCTATGAAAATTTCAGCTTTCTACTTTTCTAGCTGTCACGGTTTATGAGATACAGCCTGGTCACAGACAGACAGACGGGCAGACAGCGTAGGCTTAGTAATAGTGTTCCATTTTACCTTTTAGGTACGAAACCCTAACAAGAGACTACTATCACCTTTGAGTATATACCTATATCTATGACTATTACCTATAGACCTACTTTGTCCATTTTATTAATGTTTTTTGACAGCTCACGTTTCTGTACTTCACGGACATTAAATAGAATGATAACAAATAATCGGTAAAAATTAATGCTAATATGTAAATAAGGTGTGATTAGTTATTAAAATGTAACGCGCCATACAGAATTTCGAGCTGTCAAAAAACGATTAACAAAATGGACAAAGTATAAAGATATTTCATTGCTAGCTGCATTGTTGATGTAGGAATAGTCTCCAACAACTTAAGTTACTTTACTACCTAACTAAATAATTATCTTGTTATGAAATAATGGTATTATTTAAAAACCTGATATTTTTACGGTTGTCGAAAAAATATCAGAGCTACAATGCAACAAATACACAGAAACGCGTGTAAAACTTATAATAAGTTGTTTATATTGACGGTTAAAACCCAACATCGAAAACTCTGAAACCTGACATATTTAAATTTACTTACAAAAAGCTATCGTTGATTAGCGACACTGACTACGCAATCAATGGGGTCCGGGTTCGATTCCCGGCAGGGACAGGCATTTGTGTGATGAGCACAGCTGTTGTATTTCTGGGTTTAAGTTTTTATTAAATATATTAGAGTATTTATATATGTATTTCTATGTCTTAGTATCGTTAACTGGCATCCATACTACAAGCATATAATTTGCTTATTTTGGGGTCAGATTAATTCGTGTAATATGTCCAATGATATATATTTATTTATTTCATTCATATGTACACACTTCAGAGATTAAGATTACAATCTCATTACAGTAGATATTATGTTATCTGTAACGCTTCTATGTAAAATTAATTGGTTTGAAACAAGCCACACAGTCTCAATAAATCTTCTTCATTCATTCATTCATTCGCTCTAATAGTGCTCAAAGCTTTCGAAAGTCAATTTATTATACCCCGGTATCATAGCGGAGTGAAAATTAGAATATAAATATAGTATAAGGTTGGTCAACATATAAGGTCCTTCCAAAATAAGTGATCATTTCAACACAGTGCTCAGTACGTCTAGCAAATGATATCCAGCCAAATATTAATGTCATTTATGAGATTAAAACTTTTTGATTTTTACGAATAAAATAATTTTAATAAGGACTAGCTGTTGCCCGCGACTTCGTCCTCGCGGACTTCGTTTAATCCGCACAGCTCCTCCCCCGGAGGTGATAGCGTGATAATATGTAGCCATGCATTTATGCAAAATTTGAAAAAAATCCATGCCGTACTTTTTGAGTTTACCCCGAACATACATACAGACAAACAGACAAAACAGACAAACAAACAGACAAAAATTCTAAAAACTATATTTTTGTCTTCGATATCGATTGTAGATCACGCCCCAAGTATTCTTTTACAAAATTATTCAATGTACAGTTTTGACTTTCCTACAATTTTGTTATATGTATAGATAACGCTTTACGCCGTCCCACAGATATGACGCGAGGGTATTTAGTTTATTACTCACTATTAAGTTAAAAGTGGATTATTTTATGCAGAAAGGAAGAAAGCATTAGGAGACAAAAATATTTTATTCGTAAAAAAAAATATATATATAATATAGAATGCTGTGTTGAAATATGGTCATCTATTTTGGAAGGACTTTGAGATATGATTATGATTAACAAAGTATCTTATCGCACGATTGGCGGATAGGAGCAACACGGGAAAAATTTCCAACCGATACTTTTATTATAGTACCTACTTACGTAGAAAGAGACAAAAGAGAGTCGACCATGTGTTTTGCAAGCCGTTCACGTTTATAACCACTCCTCCTTATGCTTGTCATTTAAAAAATATAGTATACCTACAGTGAGGCAAAAATCCTGCCCAATCGTCAAAAGCATTTTTTGATAGCTTAATCATTAATGTACCTATACTATATAATATTATTTTGGGGATATAGATATGCCGCAATCAAATTCTATAATTTGTCCGTGTACAAATGGCGTCATCAGATTGCAAAGATAAAAATGTATCTATAATAAAATGCCTTACACCGAATGTAAAATGTTGTCATGTCACGACGACGACGTCGTCATATTAACGCTGCCGTTAACAAATTGCCGCGACATATTGTTTAAATTACTTGTTATGTAAACAGGTTGTTTATTTAGAACGAAAACCCTATCCGAATTCTTATATAAAAAATAATGTTTATTAGGATGCCTTTAGGTCCCACACCTGGAAAAAGAATACCCGATGCGTGGACCGCGCGGCGTCGTCTAATCTGTGGCGTCGTCCCTCAGTAACATAGGATTTTATAGGTGACATTGATGCAATTTATACCATCAACAATTTGCCTTTGGAAATTTGTATTGACTACTAGCTGACCCGGCAAACTTTATTCTGCCTTTTTAACTACTCTTTTTTTTCTATATTTTCTCACCTTTTAAACCTTCCCTGGACTTCAACAATTAATTCAAAACCAAAATTAGCCAAATCGGTTCAGCCGTTCTCGAGTTTTAGCGAGAATAACGACGACGAAACATACTAATCAAAATAATTAATGATAATTATGATCAAAATAATTAATTTTAAATTATAGGGAAAACAGCAAAGACACCGCGGTTACCGCTACCGATTCGAAGTGGTGTTGTCCAGTTTAAAATATTCGCTAAATATTATTAAAGTTGAAGGATAAATACGACCACTTTAAAATACCAAAATATTTCACTTTTGTAGATAGAAACATTTTTTTATATCATAAGATAGCAAACAAGTAGATAGGTCTCCTGATGGAAAGAGTCAACCATCGCCTATAGACACCAACGGTGTTAATGGTGCGTTGCTATCAAATTCAAATTCAAATTCAAAATGTCTTTATTTCGTAGGTAAAATTTTTACACTTGAAATATTTTGTCTGTCTGTCTGTCTGTTTGTTCCGGCTATTCTTTGGAATGTCAAGGCCGATTTTGACGGGACTGGAAGACAGCTGATGAAATAGGGAGTAACTTAGGCTACTTTTTTTCGAAATTTTCCCACGCGAACGAAGTCGCGGGCTCAGCTTGTATGTTATGTTTTTATTATTTGTGCAATACATTTGATAATCTTTTTTGTCGATATTTTTTTTGCTGTTTTTAAGGTTTTCCAGATTCCCAAGCACGGGGTGAGTGCTATAACACAAAAATAATCTTTTTTATCGTTTTGCTCCAGGCTACTTTTGAATGAATGAAAATGAATCTACCATTCTGCCAGGCAGATCTTAAAAGGCGAACGATTAACAAAACATGTGACTACAGTGAATCATGGTGAACCGGACTGTCTAGAACTATTTGATTCCAACTGCCTATCCTTATATAAGTTTATATATGTATTTCTATTAGGGATAGGCCGAAATTCGTTTTACATTCGGTTTAACCGAATTTCGGCAATTTGAACTGAACTTCGACATTCGGCTGAAATTCGGCTTAAATGCCGAATATTCGGCAATAGAAAAAAGTACCTACTTTTACTATTTTGACTGAAATCTACACCTAAATTTAAAAAAAAAAAGATTTGTATTTTTGTATTTTTATATATAACTAAAACAAACTAAAAACTACTGGACCGATTTAAAAAATCTTTCACCATTAGAAGGATTTTAAATCATCCTAGAGTAACATAGGCTGTATTATATTTTCAAAAAAATTAGAGATTACCTAAATTGAAACAATGTAACTCAAGGTATCATAATTTTGCCAATAAGTCATTATTTCGCATACGCTGCGAAAACGATTAACGATATGTAAAATAAGTAGCTGTTGCCCGCAACTTCGTCCGCGCGGACTTGGTTTCCTCCTCACCCGTAGGTGATAATATGTATCCTATATGTTGACCCGATCTGTTAGTAATATTCATGCAAAATTTGAAGTAAAATTTTTGAGTCTACCCCGGACATACATACAGACAGAGGCAAAAATTCTAAAAACTATATTTTTGGCTTTGATATCGATTGTAGATCACGCCCCAAGTATTCTTTTAAAAAAATATTCAATTTTCGGCCGAAATTCGGCCGAATTTTTTGTTTTTACCGAATGTTCGGCCGAAGTTCGAATTCGGTTCAAACCACATTTGGCTCATCTCTATTTTCTATGTATTAGTATCGTTGACTAACACCCATAACACAAGCAAATAATTTGCTTACTTTGGGGTTAGATTAGTAAGTGTAATGTCCCATGAATATTTATTTTTTATTATTTATATTATTTTACTTTTGTTCCAGTATTTCGGTGAGGATCTGCTCAAGGTTTTCAGAGATACAGGGGATTGGAAGCCTGTTGTTGCAGGGTTCCAATCCCCTGTATCTCTGAAAATCAGGCAGTTCATTAATTTGCCTCCATCAATTCTCATCAACCATACTCGAATTATCGTCGAAAATATTTACATACAAATGCAGCATTGTCCTAATAAAATCAAAAAATGTGTCGCTTGCTTGCTCGTCCATTTACATGAAATCAGGAAAACAGTTGTTTCCGTTTTGTCAGAAACTCGGAAATAACTATTATAATAAGCTAAAGAGTTAACAAATACAGGCTTTACCCTAATTTTATTCATAATATTGTAAAGTCCGTATTTGATTAAGCAATTACTGGAATTCTGATACCTATTGTACTAATAACAGTAAACAACATAATTAATCTACACGTATAAACCGAAATATTTACTGAAACTAGTTATTAATAAACTTTAATAAAATGATTATACACGTCATGTTTATATATATATATATATATATATATATATATATATATATATATATATATATATATATATATATATATATATATATATATATATATATATATATATATATATATATATATATATATATATATATACAAAAGCGAAATCAGTCCAGTCATTGCCACGCGTGATGTCGTGACCACGGAAAATAGGGATTGATTTTTAACCCCTGACGCAAAACGAGGGGTGTTGTAAGTTTCAGATGTGTATATGTGTATTGTGTATCTATGTATCTGTGTATCTGTGTGTCTGTCCGTGGCATCGTAGCGGGCAGGCGAATGGTCCGATTTGGTTGCGGTTTTTTTTAATTGAAAGCCCTGTTTTGCAAGATGTTTCTTGGCTATGATTTAATAGAATCTGTTCAGCCGTTTCAAGATCACCAGCTCTTTTTAAATTGATGAAAGGAATTAAATAACTGGTAAAGGCTTTATCAATACTAAATTTTGTATTTTGTTACTATATTGATATTGCATTTACATAGTAACCTTGGCCTAATCTTTAAGATCCTCATTCGAAGATCATCAGCATCTATTTAACTGGCAATTTTCGTATTTCAATAACAGATTTTCCAAATATTGCAAGCCACTTTTTAACAACTGTCTGATATCCGTTTGTACAAAAACTTGGCAGACTCGGAAAGCTCAGTGACAATGCAATTCTATGGCAACATCCAACTGAGCTCATGATGTAGCCTGGATGTAGGGACTGGAACTTTCTGATGCAGAGTTTTAACAAGACAAACTTGTTTGGACTGAGTCTTGTTGCTATAAGTACTAAGTTTGATTAGTGTTCATGATGACGAGGATCTGAAGATGGAGCTGATAAAGTGCTACCGAAACTCACGCGTCAAATGTAGAAAGAGATAAGATAGTCAAGTTCGGAGTCGATGGATTTTTTATGATGTGTACTTTCCATTAAATAATATAATGTCGAAAAACTGAAGATGGGGCCGTACGAGTGCCATTGTAACTTACAGACAGAAATTGCTAATATAGTGGAGTTTGGAGTAATTTCATTTGTTACAATAAGTTCTTTCTCGTGATGATAAGGCTCTGAAGATTGCGCCGAAAAAGTGACATTGGAATTTCAAGAATCCAGATTCACAATGCAACTACAATGTACTCCTTAACTAAACGAGGTAATGCTTTTTAATTAGCACTTGTCTTGTATTGGCAAACACCTTCATACTGGATGATTTTCAAGATCTGATGATGGAAATGGAAGGTAACCATGAGAACTCCTAAACTAAATAAGATAAAATAATCGAAATTAGACTCATTTGTTCTGTTTGGACAAACTCTCTAGTGCCAGACGATTTCCAGGGTCTCATGGTGGATCTGAAAGTACGTTATGGGAACTTTGGAATAAAATAGAGCAACACCATCGACTTTGGGGTCGTTTGTATCGTTATTATAAGGACTTTGGAGCGGAATGGCTTCCAGTGCCTGATGATAGAGCTGGAAGATGTACCTGAGAACTCCTAAGCTAAACTAGGTTAACCCATCAAGTAGGGAACAAATTCGGTTTTCAGAACCAAACAATTTGGTGCTGGACGATTTCTATGTCTATAGTATCTGCTGATGGAATTGGAACATAGTCATGGGAACTTTTAAATTAAACAATATAAACCTATCGAGTTTGGGATCCTTTGTTGTGTTTTAACAAACATCCTGATGGAGGAAGCAGGAAGGAGGAGAGGAGCAGGAGTTGGAGTAGGATAGCTTTCAGGTTCAGATGATAGAGTGGGAAGAAGTTCATGAGAAATCCTAAGCTAACCCAGAAAAAACAATTGAATATGGGTTAATTCGGATTGTTTTCTCATATTTTTTGGTGCTAGATGCTTTTTAAGTTAATAATGGAAATTAAAAATGGCTATGGGAACCTTTGAACTTAACAAGATAAATCCATCAAGTTTGGACTATTTTTTTTTGTTTTGAGAGTTAACCTAGTGCTGAAAAATTTCTGTGGTCCTATGATGAAGCAGGAAGGAGATTATAGGAACTTTTAATTTAAATTGAGCAACGCCACGATTTGGGGCTTACTTGGTTTGTTCTAATAAGGACTTTGGAACAGAATGGTTTCCAGTTTCTGAACATAAAACTGGAAGAAACCTATGATATCTCGCTAAACCAGATAAACTCATTGAGTATGGGCTAATTGGGTTTGTTTTGGTATACTGTTTGTTACTGGATGATTTTAAAAATCTATTGATGTAACTGGAAGATGACTACAGGATTTTTTTAACTAAACGAGATAAACCCGTCGCGTTTGTACTTATTTATTCTGCTTTGAGAAATAATCTGGTGTAAGATGATTTCCAGGTTCTCACGATATAGTGAGAGAAGGTCATAGAAACGAAATGAACGAATGAATGAAACTTGAGCAGCACCATCGATTTTGGTCTCTTTTGATTCGTTCTTTTAAGGATTTTTGAACCGGATATTTTCTAGTATCGGATGATAGAGCTGGAATAAGTCCATTAAAGCTTTTAAGCTTAGGGAACATACCCATACTACGTGACCAATTTTTTAAGATTTTTCGACCCCTCCCTCCCCTCGGTGACTACTCGTAGTATATGCCAAGACCCCCCCCCCCCCTCCCCCTTTAGTTTTCACGTAGTAATTCATAATTATGATTTTTAATCATTTCACAGACAAAAATTGAAAAAAAAAAAATTTGGCTCATACTCGTCTTTATTGCATAAGACTGCATGCATACTTAAATTACTAGTGAATTATGTATTATAAAAAAGAACAAAATTCGTGAAAACATATTGCTATACAGTATGTAACTTAATTTACGAACACAACAATTATTTTCATTCATTAAATTTCTCTCATTAAAATCGACTACGTGACAAAAACCTGAGCCACCCCCCCGCTTCTGTGACTGACCGTAGTATTTTAAAGACTCCGCTCCCCCCCCTAAACGGGTCACGTAGTATGGGTACGTTCCCTTATCTAGATAAACCCATCGAATGTTGGCTAATTCGGTTTATTTTGGCCAATACTTAGGTTTTGAATGTTTTCTAAGATATAATAAAGATGGAACTGAAAGGTGGCCATCGGAGATTGGGCGGATATTGTTGGATTTTATTACTAGGAGATTCGCAGAGTTTGATAATTGAACTAGAAAGTGGCCATGGAACTTCTGCACTAAACAAAATAAGCCCATTGAGCGTGGTCTCATTTGTTATATTTTTACATACAAAATAAAATGATTTCCAGGGTTACATAGTGGAACTGGAGGCTATGGGAGCTTTGCAATATAACAACTCAAGTTTTGATTAAGAAACCTTGCGATGCTGCAAGATCCCCTTTCGTAGATCATCAGGTCTTTTCACGTTTTACACTTAAACGATGCATATGTAGCGGAGTGGCGGACTAAGGATGTGTCGGGGTGTTTTGAAATTTTTAATTTTATCTTGTTATATATTGATTAATATTCCAGTAATATTCCGGTATAGAAAATACAAATTGTTCAGGAAAAATAAAATAGATTTTTTTAAATATTTACTTTTCGAATAGTTTTGTATCTCAGAGGAAAGCAAATTTTTTAAAGCTGTGTTCATATTGAGACAAAATATACTTGCTTATAAAAGTTCGATATGTTTTTTGTCGATGAAGAGTATAAATTCGATTAAAATCGTATTATTCGTTTGCATAAATTTAAATAGTATTTTCATATCTTTGTAAATATCAGTAGACAAATTATGGAAAAAATTTACAAGATCAATCATGACCTCTAAATGCTGAAAAACACATAACACGAAATGCTTACGACACTCAGTAATAGCTTATTACCGGAATATTCGCTAGGGGCGACGATATATACATATAAACATGACATAATCATTTTTACAAAGTTTATTTACAAGAATAGGAGAGGTGGAAATACTAACCCAGGCCGATTATAGAACTCTACCATCTGTTAGTCACGATGGTAGTTATACCATGGCTGAATTACTCACACAAAATATCAGCAACCTTCTACAAAGTCCTAAATCATTACTTTTGCTCATTAGTAACATATTTTATAAAAAGAGGGATGAATTAGTAATTTTTTGATTGTTAATATCAAACTTCTTGAGTAATAAAATCTCTTAAAAATAAAAATAAATTTAATCATATTTATTTACAACAATAAATAAAAACTAAAAATAAATTAACAAATTCAAATTAAAATAAATTATATGAATAAAAATATTACTGCGTTCTGGAGCCCAATACTACGATTATGATAAACTATGTATGTGATTTCGCAATTACTAAGAAATAGCTTAACTTGACTCATGACAAATTTCATAACAGAACGGCCTTATACGACAATAATATTAACAAAGATATTTAAGATGACATTGTGTGCGAGATATAATTAAACTATACAATATTAGGCAAACGGTTAACAATAGAGAAAGTATAAAAAAAAATATATAAAAAGTTTTAAAATAGAAAAAAATGTTTTGAACTGCAGTTTTATATGTAAATTACATTTAATGTTATTAGAATAAACGTTACTGACAGGACGAGGTAAAAGATTCGTAGTTAGGATATTTTATTAAATTTTTTCTCTTTAAAACATATATTTTACATCTCTATTATTTTCCTTTAATCGCTAGATCTATTCAAGTAACAGTAATCTACGAAGAATACAAAAAACACGAACGGTTGATTCCAAAAAGCTGCCAACAAGACTTTTTTAATAGAGACGAGTGAGATAGGTAAATAAAAACCGTATACTTGCAAGTAAGGTTTAGTTGAGGAGTTATTCATAGAAACTGTCATGTTCTCATTGATCAAGGTTGGCTGTTAGAGAATGCCATGTAGAATTTAGTCCACCTCTGTACATGTTTGTGCATAAATCCATACTATCCATACTAATATTATAAATGCGAAAGTCTCTCTGTCTGTTTGTTACGCTTTCACGGCTAAACCGCTGGACCGATTTTCATAAAATTTAGCACGGAAGTAGTTGAAGATCCGGCGTCAAACATAGGCTAATTTTTTTTCAAAAATCAGTCCCTGCAGGGCTGAAATAGGGGATGAAATTTTTATTAAAAGCTATTTGGACGACTTATTAATATACTCTCGGGCGAAGCAGCGCGGATTAGCTTGTTTTAAATAAATAAATAAAAGTCAAACCCTCTGTTATAGTTCTCGTATCAAAGCTTGTGTAAAGAAAATAATTTCAAAGGATAAAAATAATCCTAACCTACTATAATAAATGTGAAATTGAGTTTGTGACGCTTTATTTATTAGCTACTTATCGATATACCTTTTAACACATGTTATGAAAGATGAAGGGGTAATTTTCTGTTTCCCCCAGATGAAAGCTACTGTATATCTTTTTCAGTTTTCATTGGAAAAGAAAGTGTTAAATAACAATTTTCAAGGGATAAATAACAATTTTCAATGAGAGCGTATCCATGGCACAGAATACCTAATAGTACTACCATATCCACGTTCAAACGCTCTTATATAGCCAATAACCATCAAAAATTTAAAACAACGCAAAAAAGCTTATGCATAAATTTTAACCTATCCTAACAACTTTAGTTGTATACATAAAGCTTTTTGCTCTGACTCCTAGCATCCTTACTTATATTTGCCGCCTAAATCATCAGTGTTTACCACAGCCATATTCCATCCTGCAGTGAAAGTAGCCATATCGTCGCCATATTGTGTTGCAACCAATTTGTTACTAATGCTGCGTACCTTCCTATTAATAATACCGTTGTGTTACAATTTAAAAAATACAGATTACCAACAGATTGGTTAACGAGCGGAAAGACTGACAGCAAAAACTTAGGAATAAGATCCTGTTGGTACCCTTTGGGAGAGGATCCCTAAATACACCTACAGGTCTTCGCTATTAACGTCATATTTCCACTCATGGGTTCTTAAGGGATGTATTACGAAAAATCATAATTCATTTAAAAACAATAAAATCCATGTTCCAAGTAAATGTTAAGCCATGGTTGAAATTCATTCACTAATAAGTTTCCAGCCCAAGTTTATTCCTTTAGAGAAAGTTTTTTTTTAAATTTCTGAGTTCTCATAGGTACTATATAATCCCTCTATCTCATACTATATAATCTCATAATATATAATTTAGTAAAATGATGGGTCCCTGCACAATATTCACTAATATTCCTATTTGTATGTCACTGAATAACAGACTAAACCAGAACCAATAGATGGTTTTGGTTTGCATCACCGTCACCGTTAGCGTTTTACAATATAGATTAAAAAACAATGAGATCATCTTTTTTTCCTCCACAACATATTCGTAATTGTGTAGTCAACTTCAAAACCACAATGAATCTTAAGTTTTGACATGTATTGTCGAAACTTAAGATTCATTCTCTTGAAAATTGAACTTAGATATAGGTTGTGAAAAACATTTTCTTTGCTAGTAACAAAAAAAATAATAAGCTGATATTTGTCCCAAGTATTGTCTCTTATTACAAAGATATATTTAAAGGTAAGCGCCAAAGCACACAGTATCCTTCATCTGAAGTTTTGTTACTAGTTGTATTGTGTAACTATAGTGGATTGTCTTATTGGCATCGTGCAAAATGTCAAGTGGTTAATGTCAAAATCTTAAACACAAAATGTTCTCAAACGGGACATATTTTACCCACCTAACAACAATACACGACTGTTTCTGCCATTTTACATAAATCTTCCTTTCCAACCCTAGCCATAATCTCGACTTAGCCTACAGTGAAGGGATACTCTATTCACAGTTCATAAGCCACAAGCTATATCACCCATTTTAGATAAACTAAGCAACCTGTTTAATAACTATCGTTCTATAATCAGGTGATATATCTAGAATCGTGGCAAACACATATCAGATTTACGTTGACTGTATGTTTTTTAATAATAGTGTTATACTGTATTGGATTGTCCTATTGGCCTCATATAACATGTGCAATAATGCTGAGTCCTCACATAACAAATTCTTAAACACAAATATACCCGAACGAAACACCAACCATATTAAGCCTTACAAGTTACGACTGCTTCCGCAACTTCAAGTCTTCGTTCGGGTAAGGCAAACCTCACTCTATTGCCTTAGGCATAATCTCCCCGCAGCCTAGGGCGTGGGTAGGTTCCATCAATGGAAGTTTAGTGGCAGGAACTGGTCGTAGTTTTGCTGAGCTCAATTCGTTGCTTTGCACCCATAATTCGAGCTGTGAACATCAAATAAGTTTCATTTATAATAATTTAGCAAATAAGCAGAAATTGTTTTTGATAGTAGGAGAATTTAGTGGCTGGTAGAGTTCTGCAACATCTCGACCGGTTTAAGTACCACGGCTTAACCTATTCCTGCCGCAATATCACCGGTGCTTTTCTGTGTCGTATTCCGGTGTGCAAGGTATGGTAGACGTTATGCTTGTAGTACTTATGATGTAGCATTCAAACTGCCACACGGATAGAAAGCGATCTTTGTATAGAGTATAGAGATAAGATATAGCCATTGCCTCTATAGACAATGGCTTGGATCAGGAGACTCTTCTTATAACTTAGAAAGTAGAAGTTAGAGAAAATAACTTGAAAAAGTTTTATTGAATAAAGTATTTCCGATTTCTGATTTCTGATTTCTTCTGCTTGTTTGTTATCCTTTAACATAAAAAAAAAACATACGGAGAGTGTGTCTTGACGTAGCCATATTATATCACCAACGATTGCTTTCCCCATGTTAATCTGAGTTTATAGATCGATTTCCCTTCTTGCCAGTTAGTGAAAAGCAAACAATTGAACAAATCTATCACTAACATTATATACTAAATGGTAGATTTCTGTAATATCTTGCGGGGCTTGGAACCAACATATCCGTGCCGCAGTAGCGTCAGTTCTGGTACTGTGCAAACAAATTATATTCTTTTAGCCGTGATCGTAAAATTTTGCGTGTTTGTTCCAACCCTTTTTAAAGAATAAACTATCTGCCGTTCTGCCAGGCAGCTCGTAAAAGGCGAACGATTTACCTAGCATATCATCACCATTGTGACTGCTAAGTAGTAGAGTTCTACAACGTCTCACCAGGGATTGATATTAACTACTACTCTTTCATAATTCTGCTGTAATTTTTACAGTTAGGAATGTGAAGTAGCTGGTAAATGTGGCATGTGGCATTACAATCTTGCCACATGAATAGAAACGTACCATCAGAAATCAGAAGTACTTTATTCAATAAAACTTTTTACAAGTTATTTTGACACGTCAACATATTTTTAAAACTACTACCGGATCGGAAACGCGGCCACACACTGAGAAGATCCGGTGCAAGAAACTCAGCGGGCTTGTCTTTTTTTCATATCATCTATTTTTTTATAATATCGAATACTACAAAAAAATATTATATGAGATCGGTGTGACGAACAATTCATCCCAGGCTTTTTTGTCTTCTACATAATTTGAAATTTTATAATATACTTTTTTACACAGTTTTGTCTTGACCAAGGACGGATCTAGGGGGGAGGTTATGGGTGTCCTGATCTCCCCTCTGGATAGGGGTCTAGATATGGATTTATTAGGATTAGATATGTGTATATTATTATTTTATATAGGATTAGATATATGTGACCTCCCCTGAACCGAAGACTGGACCGGCCCTTGTATATGTGACCCCCCCCCCTTAACCAAGGCTGGATTTGCCCTTAGATTTGACACATTTTTTAATTTATTGACTGGTAGATCTATTATAGTTTCAGAAAGTTTATTGTAAAACAGCGGGCTTGTCTTTTTTTTCATATCATCTTTTTTTTTACAATATCACAATAATACAAAAAATATAAATGAGATCGGTATGAGGAGCAATTAATCCCAGGCTTTTTTGTCTTCTAAATAATCTGAGATTTTATAATATCCTTTTTTACACAGTTTTGTTTTAACACATGTTTTAAATTTATTGACTGGTAGATCTCTTATAGTTTCAGGAAGTTTATTGTAAAAGCGTATACATTGCCCCATAAAAGAGTTACTTATTCTGTGGAGCCGAGATACATGTGCAACAAGATTGTTTTTGTTTCTTGTATTTAGCAAAAGTACGTCACCATTTTTTTTAACAAGTAAATATTTTCATGAACGTACATCAAGTTTTCAAATGTATATTGGGATATAACAGAATACTGATTTCTAATCATCAACATCTTTGTTGTATAGACAAGGATGTTGATGAGAAGAAATCAATGGCGAGGTGGTGTTCGTTTTTTCCATCAGGAGAATCATCTGCTTGTTTGCTATCATGATATGAAAAGAATATATTGTACCTCCGAAGGCATCTTGACTGGCGCTGGTTTGCAGCCCCCGGCGCAGTGCAGCTGCAGCAGCAGCTCGGCGATGGCCGCCACCGAAGTGTCGATCACCCGCTGACGACACAACGCTACCGCGTGGACGAAACCACCGGGACCTATGAACTCGTGCTCCATAAAAAACGTTTTTTCATCCCAGTAGATAGCCTGAAATAAATATATTTTATTTTTTTATTTATTTAATACTTTATTGTACACTTAATGAAAAATACACACGAAAAGGATAACGAAAATTGCACAAAGGGTGAGCTTATCTCTACTGGTGGAGATTTCTTCCAGCTAAACCGAAATGTGGAGTAGGGATTAATAAATAGGAAGGCATTGTGCAAAACAAATAAAATAATACATAGATGTGTTTACACACATACACCTACACTAAACATATTTAAATTATGAAACACACACGTAATACGAACATTACAACTTAGTAGTAAAAAATATCCCGTGTTGGTCCCGAGCTCCTTTGATGAATAGGTCAACTGCCATTCTGCCAGGCAGGTCGTAAAAGGCGACCAATTGACTATACGAGTCACTACCATCGTGGCTACTAGGTAGTGAAGTTCTGCATTGTCTCGCCCGGGTCTGGTACCACCGCCTTGCCAGTATAGCGTCAGTGCTTGTCGCTGTCGTGTTCCGGTTTGGAGGGTAAGGTAGCCGGTAAACTTATGCATGTGGCATTAGACCTCACCACAAGAAAGCAACGCACCATTAACACCTTTGGTGTCTATAGGCGATAGTTGACTCATACCACCAGGAGACCCATCTGCTTGTTTGCTATCTCATGAGATAGCAAACAAGCAGAGATTATATCATGATATAAAAAAAACTATTAAAATCACGAGAGTTTCAGATAACAAGAAGAGAGTAGAAGAAAAAAGATATTTTTTTTATATTTATATTTCGTATGGCGGAATGGTAATGGCACATGATTTACCAGCTATCTTGCCTTCCAAAGTGAAATAGGGCAATGACAAGCGCTGACGCAATTGTAAAAGGAATAGGTAAGGCATTGGTGTCAAATTGACGGTAACTTTTTTTATCATAAGATAGCAAACAAGCAGATGGCTTTCCTGATGGAAAGAGAAATCCTCGCCTATAGACAACAAAGATGTTAATGGTGCGTTGCCATCCGTGTGACGAGATGGTAATGCCATATGAATAAATCTAACGGCTATCTTATCCTTCAAACCGGAATACGACATCGAAAAGCATTGGCGCTATTGCGATAGGAATAGGTGGTACTGTATACTCGGGCGTGACGTAGCGAAACCTAGTAGTCACGATGGTATGACACGTATAAGCCAATCGGTCGCATTTTACGAACTACCTAGCAGAATACGAGTCACTACCATCGTGGCTACTAGGTGGTAGAGTTCTGGATTGTCTCACCCGGGTCTAGTATCGCCGCCTTACCTAAACCACAATAACATTAATGCTCCGGTTTGAAGGTAAGGTAGCCGGTAAACTTATGCGTGGTACTAAGACCCCGCCACAAGGATAGCAACGCACTATTAACATCTTTGGTATCTATAGACGATGGTTGATATATTCCATCAGGATAGTTGGTTGCCTGTTGAAACCTGGTTGTTTGCTAACTTATGATATAAAAAATCGATTGTCAGTGAAGTAGGTTTACGGACGATAATTTTGCGTTATAACGTCATAAGAAAATAAGATCGTGCCTATCACTTGTTCCACGCTCTCGCTTGCACGCTCGGCTCAAGCGGGACGTGACAATGAGTCATGCTTTTTTGTGAATGCAGCCAGCATTCATCAATTTATAAAATATTATCACGTCAAAAAAATTAGGGGTAAATTTTCAAATCGAAAGATACCTTGGACGTGATGGTGAATTTCGTGAATGGCTTTAAGTAACGCCTATAGCGTATAGTGGTAGCTGCTTGTAGGACAGCACCACCAGCCGCCTTGATGTTGGCGTACAGTCCCGTCCGCTCGTAGAAGTCCGCTCTCGCGAAGTCCAGCTCCCGAAGATATCTGGCGTTGTTCATGTGATACAACAATGTGTCGATATCGTTGAAAAGGCACCATGCTGGGGAAATTATTTAAAAAATATCTCATTTTATAAAAAAATTAAACCAACGGAAGGTAACGCGTGTTCATCTATATTAATAATTTCGTCAAGGGTTACGGTAGACTCTATCGAAGCCATACCTAAATTATAAAGCTTAAAAAAATAATAATTTTGAGTCGACAACATATATCCGCAAAATTCGGATTGTCGAGTATTTTGTTAAAATAGTGATTAAAAATTCTAACGGTGCTAACAGACAAATCGGCCATATTTCTTTAAAGGTTACAAATATGTGGGGTAGATAGCGTGAGCATTTATTAAAATATTGTAGAACGGCGCGCAGAAAACTGAAACTTATTTTCTTCATCTTCATAAAAGAGTAGAAATTAAAAAAATAGCAGCACTATAGGGTTATCTTTATTCACCGACCACACAACCCATAGACCCTTAATAACAGGCGAACGGTTCTGTCAACACATCTGACTTATAGTTCCGATGTAAATGACCATGCACCAATACCCAATCAGTGTCGACCAATCAAATTCTCTGTACATCACTGTGGCCTTGAGTAAGCCAATCACGATGTTGCAGCTCAGCTCAGCTAGTTGCCAGAATGTATTCAATACGGAAAATCGAACATTAGGCGTCTATGGGCAGTGTGGTCGATGTCTTTATTAAACCAACGGTAAAATTTAAAGAAGCCGTCACTACAGTATGCTACTTTTTAATGTATATTATTTGAGTTAGTACATAAGATTGCGTATTATGAGACTTCCAAGCGAAGCCGGGTTTTCATCTAGTACCTTAAAATTATTGCGTGAACAATCAATCATCCCTTGTTCACGTTCCCTTACGTTTGGATATAAAAATATATACAGTGTCACTTTTAAAGGCCCGGCCAAATTTTAAAATTAGGAACTGAATATTGAATTGAAAGTGCGTTTTAATTATTATTGTAAAATTATGAAAAAATAATATAAAAATATTCGATTTAAAATATCCCACTAAATTCACGAATTCAATGTCACCGAGACTTGTAAATAAACTATGTTATTCTGGCATTGTGTCATTTTATATTTACCTATAATTACGACAGTAACTATTATGTAATCTGTCGCTCTAATGTACCTTTTGCCTGATCCCTTTTAATTTGGTTGAAGGCACTAAAATATTTTAATTCAAATATTACGTCATTGAAATGATATGCATGCGTTTTGTTTTTTGTGTCGGATAAAAGTAAAATTTTGTATTTTTTAAATTATACTTTTATTACCTCAATCAAACATTTTATCGATTCTTAACATCCTCTGAAAATTTGCTGCATACCCATTCCTGCTGCAATTGCGCCAATGCTTGTCACTGACGTGTTAAACTAATCGACCGGTTTCGCTTTTTAAAGAATCTTCAGGATGTAATATTCTTTACTCGTTGTATGTATGTTGTTTTTAGTCCCGGGCTCATTTGAAGAATAGGCCAACTGCCGCTCTGCCAGGCAGGTCGTAAAAGGCGTCGGATTGGCTATGCGAGTCACTACCATCGTGACTACTAGGTGGTAGAGTTTTGCATTGCCTCGCCCGGCTCTGGTACGGCCGCCTTCCCTAATCCTGGCGCAATATCATCTGTGCTAGTCACCGACGTGTTTCGGTTTGGAGGGTAAGGTAGCCGGTAAACTTATGAATTATGTATTAGACCTAGCCAGAAGATAGCAACACACCATTACCACCTTTGGTGTCTATAGGCGACGGTTGACTCTTTCCATCAGGAGACCCATCTGCTTGTTTACTATCTTATGATATAAAAAAAAATCTTTTATTCCCATCGCTAGATGGGAGTGACAAGTATAGCAAATTGGTCGCCTTTTACGACCTACCTTGCAGCACAGCAATTGGTCTATTCTTTACAGGAGCCCGTATGAACTCAGAGGAAAAATCTGCTTGTCTCCTATCTAATAAATTATCCATACTAATATTATAAATGCGAAAGTCTGTCTGTCTGTCTGTCTGTTACGCTTTCACGGCTAAACCACTAAACCGATTTTCATGAAATTTGGTATGGAAGTATTCAAAGAACCGGGGTCAAACATAGGCTAATTATTTTTTCAAAAATCAACCCTTGAAGGGTTAAAATAGGGGATGAAATATGTATGAAAAACTATCTTAACGACATGTCAATCTAGTCGCGGGCGAAGCTGCGCGGGTCAGCTAGTAATCAAATAAATCTATAATACAAAATCAAATAAATCTGACAAAAACAACGTTGCCCGGGATGGGAGAAAGTGCCCGGTTGGCGTAGTCACCTAACATACTGTGGGACTAAGTATGTTTGGGTAATCGTGGGTGCACTTGTTGTACCTCTGCCTACCTCTTCGGGGATACGGGCGTGAAGATACTTTTTATTAACATAATTAGCGTTAAGATATTTTTGATATACTATACTTTGTACTATGTGGTAGAGTTCTGCATTGTCTCGCCCGGGTCTGGTAACACCGCCTTACCTATTCCTGCCGCAATAGCGTCAGTACTTGTCGCTGTCGTGTTCCGGTTTTGAGGATAAGGTAGCCGGTAAACTTATGTATGTGGCATTAGACCTCGCCACAAGATAGCAACGCACCATTAAAAATCTTTGGTGTCTATAGGTGATGGTTGACTCTTTCGATCAGGAGACCCATCTGCTTGTTTGCTATCTTATAATATAAAAAAAATCTATAATACGTACATTCTACCTCTGTAGTTTCCAAAATACAAATCTTCTTCCTAAAGTACCGCGCCTTCGCCACAGTGTACATCATTCGCGCGAAGTACGCCACATCCAGAGTGCCGTACAGCAGGAGCGTTCCTGCCACCATCATGGCGCCCCAGCCGGGCACACAAACGGTCCACATGGTCAGACAATCTTCTTGCTTGTGTGAAGCCTCAGAACAAAATGGAAAATTCAATAAAAACATTAATTTACGGTTCCGAAACTTTTAGTACAACGGGACCATATTGCTAAGACTTCGCTGTCCGTCCGTCTGTCTATTCATCTGTCCGTATGTCACCAGGCTGTATCTTATGAACCGTAATAGTTGACAATTAAAATTTTCACAGATGATGGATATCTGTTGCCGATAAAACAAAAATTACTAAGGAAAGAATAAAATAAATATTTAAGGGTGGCTCCCATAATAAACGTGATTTTTTTGTAATTTTTTTACTTGATCTTTATAACGAGAATTGATAGACGCTTGAAATATTTACAGAATATTAGTTATATATTCAGTTTAAAAAATAAACATTAAACTAAAATTAATATTTAACCGGGGCTAAAATTTTGGAAATACGCGAACAATATACGGCGTGTTAGGTATGTCGACCTAAACCTTGAAGGGGGTAATAAGGTATTTGGTTCTCATTCCAAATAAATAAAAATTAAAAAATACCCTTAAATTTTAACCTAATTATTAAGAAAATTCATAATTAATACGCACCAACACGTCCACGCAAGTAACGCACATATCGATAGATAGATAAATAGTTAGTTACATAAATAGGCACTAGGCAGTAATAGGCAGTATTTACGTAACTACCTATTTATCTATCTATTGATATGCGCGTTACTTTCGCGAACGTGTTGGTGCGTATGAATTATGAATTTATTGTATAATTAGGTTAAAATTTAAGGGTATGTATGTTTTTTTTAATTTATTTGGAATGAGAATCAGATACCTTATTACTCCCTTCAAGGTTTAGGTCAACTTACCTAAAAGTCAGTATATACATTTTTTCGGAAAGTCTCAATTACTGCTGCGCTTAAGGGCCATCACAGATTCACCGGTCACGGGGACGAGCAAAGTGCTCAGCCAGAATTTTAAGGTGTGAGGCTGTACGCCCTCCTCCCTAAGAGTGTCTCCCCGATCCCCGGCTTAGTGTGGGGTCGTGATTTGCGATAAGAGGGCTAGTGGCATTGTTTTGTCCGTCGGCTAATCCTTGCTCTTGGGCTCAGTTCGCCGATGGGCGAAATAGGGTTCTCAGCGCCGCCGGCGGCGACGATGTCGCATAAGTAGGTGTTTAATATTTTGGTAGGTATCGTTGGCCAGAGTTATCGACTGGTCGGGATCGGTGACAAAGGCACATACATGAATTGACTTCTGCAATTATATTTCTGTGGTTGCGTCGTGCTACGACGCCGCATCACTACATAGTATAAAACAAAGTCGCTTTCTCTGTCTGTCCCTATGTCCCTATGTATGCTTAAATCTTTAAAACTATGCAACGGATTATGATGCGATTTTTTTAAATAGATAGAGTGATTAAAGAGGAAGGTTTATATGTATAATAACATTCAATGTATTGTAGAGAAATAATTAATAAATAATAAATATTCACGGGACAGATTACACTTATTGATCTAACCCCAAAGTAAGCAAATTATTTGCTTGTGTTATGGGTGTTAGTCAACGATACTAATACATAGAAATACATGTATAAATACTTTTACATACATAATAAACACCCAAACCCGGAAATACAAACATTTATGCTCATCACACAAATGCTTGTCCCCGTCGGGGATCGAACCCGAGCCCCGTTGATTGCGTAGTCAGGGTCGCTAACCACTCGACCAACGGGGCGGTCAATACTGCATTTTTTGAGTTTTCTGATGTCATGTCGTAAATAATTATATTTTTTCCGCTTGCATTGCAAACCCTGGCTAAACCCTACGAGATTTATCAAAATAATGTCCTAAGTATTTGTACACCTTGAAAAGGTCTACAGAAGACTCCGCGATGGTATATGTCTATCTCTTATGGATAACCCACAATAGCATTTTTTTGTCATTTACTTTTTACGAGAAATAATAGCTTTTTTCCGAAGCGATTTTAAGCAATAACCAATCCTTACCCAATAAAATACCTTAAATATATTGTTGATTTAATATAGATCAAGATGGCCTTTTACAGCATGAAATTTAAATGAATATTTTCGAAGATATTACAGATTTAAAATGCAGGGCCATAGCGGTTTCGGGTTTAAGGGCCTGTGGCGGCGCGCGCGCGGTATATTCTGTTAAACCGCCGCGCTGGGAAACGTTAATTTTCGGATAAATAAATATAGGACTGCAGCTGAAAACCAAAATTTAGTACATTCTTTTTTTTTTTAACTTAATATCACCATATAAAAATCATGTTGAAGATTAGAAATAGTATTAACAAATTATTTGTTTCAGAGATTTTTATAGCCTGTTTTCGGAATTTTATATGATCAAGTAAAGTACATTCTATCATGTAACAAGTTAGCACATTCCTTAGATAATATCTTCAGGTATATCGTGTAATTTTGTTGTTGTTATGTAACAATTAATGTAAAAAACGTGATTTAGCAAACCAGTTTTTAACTCCCACTACGTATGTAGATAAGGAAGTTACTGATTTTATCCCGATTTTCGAAAATCGAGTTTTCAGCAAATGTCCATGTTTGAGGTCCTAGGAATCTTTTCCGACTATTTTCACGATGACATCAGTATGTCTGTATGTATGTATGTGTGTGTGTGTGTGTGTGTGTATGTGTGTGTGTGTGTTTGTGTGTGTAAGTATGTGTGTGTGTGTGTGTGTGTGTGTGTGTGTGTGTGTGTGTGTGTGCGTGTGTGTTTGGGGATGTGTGTATGTGTGTATGTAAACATCTTATAACTTTTTAACGGCTAGACCGATCGAAACGCGGTTGATGGCATTCGATTGGATTTCTTTTACTTTTTTCATTAATATATTACAAAATGTCTTTATAAACAACGTTCACAGCTTTCTGGTCATTAGACAATATAAACATGTTTTCTTTAGAGGTTACTCTTGAAAGAGTGACATATAAGTTGACCATGTGAAAAACAGTCAACGCTCAAATCTAAGCCTGCAACGTTGAAGGTTTGACCCTGCGATTTATTAAGGCGAAAAAATGTGTAAATGGTTGACCCTGCGAGCCATCCCTAAAACTTTTCACTAAATAAACGTATTTTAAGCTCAAAAGAGTAAAAACTATAAGCATAAATTTTTCAGTTCAATCATCTATTTTGTTAAATAGATGATTGAACTGAAAAAGCAGTATTATTAATTTTTGAAAAGCTGTATATTTGAAAACGATGATGGTATTCAACTCAATTTTTGAGATCTAAAATATTGTTTTAGCTAAATAACCGATAGGTTGAAA
Organism: Apodemia mormo; assembly: GCA_036924255.1. Lineage (NCBI taxonomy): Eukaryota > Metazoa > Arthropoda > Insecta > Lepidoptera > Riodinidae > Apodemia > Apodemia mormo. The sequence goes on from JAUPFN010000026.1 coordinate 7,181,578, forward strand.
CATTTCGGTGTTATGTCTAAAAACATTTTATTTTTAATTTTCTTCATTGATAAATCGCAAACAAATTGACCGATTTTGATTAAATTAACGGTATTTAACGCAGTTTTTAAAGAACAAATACTGATAATATTTTTAAGTCAATCGGTAAATTAACTTGAAACTTGAAAGTTATTTAAAAAAAAATAAGTAAGTTTGCTAAGAACAACATAATTTTATTTTTAAAAAGCTATAAGTTTTGAGAATTAGATTCGATTTTGATTTTTGAAACGGCATTTGACGAAGTTTTTTTAGAACTAAAATATCGTAGAACACCAAAAAATTATTGGTTGAAAAAGTTTGAAGCTGTCGGAAAAACAATTTTTTAAAAATTTTTCGTAAACGATTACTCCCAAACGGATAAACCGATTTTAATGCAATTTATATATATATATATATATATATATATATATATATATATATATATATATATATATATACAGGGTATAACAAAAATAAGCACTAACTTTCAAGGGTATACGTGTACATGAACTAAACAAACACCTGGTAAAATATTATACCAAAAGGCACACATTTTTTGTTTCATATAAATTTAGTAAAATAAGAAATTAAAGTTTATTTTCACACCCCTACCTTGAAGATGGAAGTGATGTGACGTCAGCAACACGTTGAATGAATAGCGTGACGCACACATAGACATGAAGAATACCGCGTACTTGTACTTACACACATTTAATAAGCAATTTTTTACATATCACTTTCGTCACTGATTAATTATTATACATTAATCCAAATTCACTATTTACAGGCAATAATAAAACAACACTGTCTTCAAATTAATTTATAAGTAAGGTTCAAAATGACCACCACCCTTCTCAATGCAAAGAGCAGTTCTGCGTAACATTGATAACCTTACATTATGCAACATATGTGGGGTTATGGACCTAAATGCTGCATTAATTTTACCTTCCATCTCTTCACGTGTATGACATTCCACAGAGTAAACTTTATTTTTCACATAACCCCATAAAAAGTAGTCTAGGCACGTGAGATCTGGAGAACGAGGTGGCCAAGGCACCGGGCCACTTCGACCTATCCACTCTGCAAATCGATCGTTTAAATAATCACGCACAGGGCGTGCAAAGTGAGCGGGTGCTCCATCGTGCTGAAAAATTATATTACGGTATACATTCAGTGGAAGATTTTCCAGATGTTCTTCTAAATCCTCTCTCAGGTGTTGTAGGTACCTTTGAGCGTTAAGACCCTGAGGTAAAATAGTCGGCCCCAAAACATAGTCCCCAACGATGCCTGCCCAGACATTAATTCTCCACTGGTGCTGAAAGCTACTTTCACTCGAGGCATGCGGGTTATTATGTGCCCACACATGCTCGTTGTGCAAATTGAGCACACCATTTCTTGTGAAAGAAGCCTCATCTGTCCATAAAATATTAAAAGCAAATTCGGGATTTGCTTCAGCACGGTTCTGGTACCACCTACAAAAGTCCATTCTGGGCATATGGTCTGCAAGTCCTATCTCCTGAGTCCTTGAAAAATGGTAGGGATGTCGTCCATCATCCTGCAGAGTACGCCACACCACCATATGGTTTACATTTAACATAGCACTGCATCGGCGTGTGCTGGTCCGAGGATTCTCGTCAAAATGATTTAGAATTCGAGTCTCAATAGCAGTACCTACTCTTGAATTAGGACGTCCAACGTTTCGTTCGCGGTGGAAGGAACCAGTACGCTGAAGTCGTAAACACATGTTACGGAATACTGAGTACGGAGGTAAATGACGTTGTTCTGCTGGTGGCCTTCCATCAATAAACCGTTGTCGGTAAATCTCCCTCGCTTCATTAATGCTACCATTCCTAGCAGCACCAACACATAGCATCATTTCGTAAAATTCACTATTAGTGTAAAGGTGACGGTCATTATTATTTCTACGTGGCATTTTTAAAATCGCGATTTCCAATCAATGGGTATTAAGTAAGATTCATAAAAAATCGGCAATAATAGCAATAGTTACGCTCTCCAAAGACAAACGGCAACTGAATAAAAAAATAAAAATTCCTTTACAATTATCTAGGTACTTTTCCGAACTAATTAGGGTTCAGTGAAACAAATTTAAAAATAATCTTCTTCATCTTAGAGTTTATTCCGGTTATTCTCCACGCTTGCGCTAGGAACGAGTTTGAGTTTGCCGTAGCGACTGTCGTCTAACCTCCGAACCTCTCTGGAGGAAGCCGGTGCCAGGACCTCTTTCATTGTACAGCAGTCAGGTTGTCTTGGGTCCCGAAGGTGGTGGTGGGACCCCTTGCACCATAAATAAAAAAAAATCATTTCCCGTGTTAGTTTGAGTGCCTTAAGAAGAATTACCCTCCATTCTACCAGGCGAACTGAGAATCGAACCCAGTACCTTAAGAAGAAACGCCTAAACCGGCATCACTCTTATCATAAAAGTGACAAAAATGTTGACTAAAACTATACGGAACTACATATTAGTATGATTTTACATAAAAACAAAATGGCAGAAAAAAGGGAGTGTCTTGTCTCTTGTCTGTATAGTTCACGGGCAGATAGGTGATGTGATGGCAGTAGGTAACTAAGGCTACTTTTTTTCGAAATTTTTCCACGCGGACGAAGTCGCGGGCTGAGCTTGTACATAATAATATACAGACACGTTTGCTATTTTTTACGACTAAAGTCAGTCGTCAAACTTAAGAGATTTTATTTTTTAGTATAATATGATCGAATTTCAGCCAAGGGCGATTGCTAGTACAAATAATAAAACTGTAAGAGAATGGATTACCTATGTACCTACTTTGAAGGCATACCTGAAGATTTAAATGTATTTGTGACGTCAAAATTACATACCTACATATCTTCACGCAAAATCCCTTAGATACGCAAAAGGTGCCTGAAAATGAATCATGAGCAATACATCTGTATTATATTTGCTATACCTTTAATATAAGTTTTTACTTTCTGTAATCAATTCCTGACTGCTAAATACTATTAAGTATTGTGGCACATATTTTAAATGTTTTGTAATATTTTCGTGGCTTAAGGTGTGGATTTAATCTAATGTATACCATAACTTACTTACCTTATTTTGCTTATTTAGTTACGACAATCTTTCAGCGCAAAAATACCTATACTTATTAATTTTCTCGCATATCCAACACGAATCAGTGACAAAGACATTTTTTTTAAATATTTATAACATATACAAAGACATTTTTTAAAAGTAAAAGTTTTTTAATATTAATAATATACCTATACAAAGACATTTTTTTTAAATATTTATAAAACAGTAAAATAATCAACATTATCTATACTACCTACAATATTAGGATGGAAGTACCAGTTGTGGCCACTGTGCACTGTGCAGACATTATTTTCATATTTTTTTTCTTGCGTCAAATAGACATACCTACATTTGACGCAAAAAATGAAAATAATTCTAGGTATATACATTATCATTATAAATTTTATTCATTTAAGTGTGAAAGTTAGAAAGAATATTATTTAACCATATATTTTTCTGTACATTGATTCAAATTGCAAGTGGTCAAAAATAATACTAAGATGACCAAAATCGGTACTTCAACTAAAGAGGTGTTTGTTTATAGTGGATAAACTCAAAAACTAGTGGACTGCAACTGGTTTAAAAATACCAATATAAGGCTACATTTACATTATTACTTTTTATTAGGTTCAGTAAACATAAATAGTATGAGTGGGTCATGCAAGTCACGTGGAACAGATATCTAGAATATTAAAGCTAAATAATCGATTGTCGATTAAGTTGGTGTTAGATATCACAATCGATTTTTGAGTTGTTCTTTTAGCACAACAACTTAACACCGTCGTTTTAGCAGAAATTGTTTAAAATCTTGATACATATAATAGTTTAAAGGCGATAAACAGTACAGGTACACCGTATTCTAACAATAATATAGTCCTTCTCAATATTTTTGTGGATTTTAGAATACTAATGAAGCCATATATTTCTAATAATTATTTATTTTAATCAATCTTAGTACCTACAATTAGTTTCAGAAAGATGAATCATATGTTTATTAACCGTATTTTTAAACGAAATTAATAAGGCCGGGAACATGACAGATAGCACAGATGGTGATGAAATACCATTGCATTTAAAATATTATGAAGTTTCTAAATTTTCAGACATACTCTAGAATGCAGACAGAAATCTATGCAGAGTTTTAATACATACATTTTATCAGGAATAATTATTTTTAAAATTCTTACCGAAATAGCCGGTGAAGGTCTTGTCAATTACAACATTACAATTCTCCGAATTATTAGAATTAATATTTAAACTCCCTTAAGTATTAATTATACTACAATTTAACGAAAAATAAAACTAAATAAATTTAACAAATATAAACCGCAGAACGTTATTTTAGTTTTCTCAGGAAACAGATGACATTTTGTGAGATGCGCGCGCAACAAGATCGATAGACTACATTTCAAACCTTATGGTAAGACTATTGCGCTAGTCTAACGTAAGGGATAGAAAAAGTACGTACAATATTTTCCTCCACATATGTTGGACCTACGACTTCGATTTATTTTTACATAATAGGATAACTAAGAAATACTCCTTAATGCAGACACAATCATCGCCTTTAAACTCCAAAAAAGTAAAAGATGCGTTGCGATCCATGTGATGATGTGCAATGCCACATTCATGACTTTACCTGCTCTAAACAGGAACTCAACAGTTATACGTCAATACTTACACTATTGCGACAGGAATATGTGAGGCGATGGTACCAAACACGACGAGACAAGACGTGAGACGAGACATTTAAGAACTCTTCCATGTAATAGTCACGATATTCATAACCTATTGTAAGTTATCACTAAGACATTAATGATATCGTAAATAGACGATATCAAAAGCAGAAAAGATAAAATTAAGGTATTTATTTTAATTACAAAATCGCCTCTGTGGTCTAGTGGTCCGGCGTCGAAGCTGACCACATGAGCTCCCCGGTTCGATTCCCAAGTCAGGCAAATAAGAAAATGTGTTTTTTTTTTAGTTTTCTGATAAAAACAACGTTGCCTGGGAATTGGAAAGTGCCCGGTTGGTGGTAGGCTTGCCAGGTAGGGTGCACTTTATGTACCTTTGCCTACCTTTTCGGGGATACGGGCTTGAAGATACTATTTAACAAAATTTCCACGAAATCTTAGGTATATGACACATTTGCGATGCAACTACAACAGAGTGTAAGGAATGGGGCAAATTTATCCAAGTTGTGAAAATAAAAGTAGACCCCAGAGGCACAAATAGTTCAACCAATAGTAGGTACACCACACTTCTATGTCAGTAGCAAGGGCGGTAACACAAATCATGTATTCAAAGTAAAGAAGTACCTTGTCCTAACACATAAATGATTTATTACCTTTGCTACTGGCGTGAAAGAAATTGTGGTGGACGTGGGTGGATTATTATGCCGCTGGGATTTCCTTTAATTTTTAGACTTTGGAAAAATTTTCCCCATTCATTGTAGGAATGGGAAATTTTTTCCAAAGTTTCAGTTTAATATAAGATTTTACGGAAGTTTTGCAAATTAAATACATTAATTTCCTTTCGGTTCCAAAATAACGTCTGAATCTATAAAATATCAAAGGCAGAAATCTCCTGATAGAAACAAACATCGCTTAAAAATATTAATTATATAAATGGCGCGGCAATAATTTGCCATCCATGTGGCGAGGGTTTAGAGAAATCAATAAATCGTCAATACGTAAGAAACTTTTGAAAACTTTTCCAGATTTTGGAATAGATGGAACCCTACTGCGTGTAGTGCACCAGTATACCTACTGGAATTGCACCGCTTTAGATATTCCTGCCGCAATAGCGTCAATGCTTGTCACTGTCATGTTCCGGTTTAAAGGGTAAGGTAGCCGGTAGAATTATCCATGTGGAATTGCCATCCCGCCACATGGATAGCAACGCACCATTAACATCTTAGGTGTCTATAGGTGATGCTTGTCTCTATCCATCAGGGTGACCTGAAGTAAAAGAATGTCAGAGGATTTTTAAATTTTTAATACAGAACCACTACACCAACACCTCTGCCATACTCAAAACTTTGTCGCCTATTAAAACACATTACGTTTTTTGTATCTATAAACATTACAATTGTTGTATCTATAAACTATCGCCACTTGGATAACATGGTATTCGCCCTATTGTTGAGATTCAGAAACAGGCTGCCAGGATTACGCTTCCTCTGCATTTTGGCATCAAAAACATGATAGGAACTATAATACAGCCACAGGACATCTCTGGTGCGTCCATAATCAGCAGCAATAAATATCATATCAGCGAAGTCCGGTGTCTTTGTTAGAGCCCTTCAGACTACGAACTATTGTCATTTCGAATATAAAATCAGTAGTGGTAAAATCACCTATAGTTAGATAGCAATATCTGAGTTACCTCGCATTGCTATTTTATTTTATCAGGCGTCGGCGACATCTGGAAAGAAATAAATCTTCGCTCTCAAAGGAACTTATAGCAAAAAGCTTACACCACAGTGTTAAAATATGATTGGCAAAGTAATAGAGACCTTTGATTTTACATATTATGTAATTTGGGATGAGCAAAACTATTTGAATACATATTTTTATTGTAATATACGACCAAATTTAATCCATGATCCTAACGAAAGAATCTGTTGTGCGTACGTTCTGAATTAATTTTACGTTTCAATGTAATGAAAGAAAGGGATGACATTTATTTTAATAACAATAACAATCGGGCCTGTCGAAACAAAAAGTGGCACGTAACTTGTATGGATTATAACTAAGCTATGTACCTACATAATTATTTTACGTCAGAAAGAACCACGTGCAGAGCATTTAGGTACTTTACTTTCTCCTACTACTAGCTACTCTTATACGTGATGAAAACTCTAAGCACGATCTTCAGACAGACCCTGTGTTGAACCCTCCCTTTTTGAAGAATAAATCATCTGCCATTCTACCTGGCGGTTCGTAAGAGACGAACGATTGGCAAAACTTGTGGCTATCATCGTAACTACTAGGTGGTAGAGTTTTGCAACGCCTCGCCTGGGTTTGATACCACCGCCTTACGCATTCCTACCGCAGTAGCGTCAGTGTTTGTCACTGACGGGTTCCGGTCTGAGTCCGGTCTGAAAATTAGCCCGTAAAATTATGCTGCATTATCAACCTTGGCGAGTCAAAAATTTATTACAAAAATTAATTAAAACAAAAGGTACAAAAAATTTAAATAAAGAAAATTAATATTACGAGTTTGGATGACACGTCATATTATGTTATAAAAGGAGCAAGATATCATTTATGTCGGCAAACAAGAATGAGGAAAGTGGAAACTACGGCAATTGCTAGAGAGACGACAGTAGCAGGGGATCGCCAACGGCGGGGGAACGTCGACGGCAGGTAAACAGCGTACAACAACAAGTTCTATCTCTTTTACACCTACAAGTTAAAAGTGAGATGGCAGTATAAAGACCTCGGTACCACTACCGACCGATACCCGGACGGCGCGTCGGCCGGCCATTTTGATCAACGATTCGTGGCGTCAGCCGTCATTGACGTGAAATATTTTTGTTGTGTTTACAATGAATACATTTAAGTACGATGTTGTTACTCTTATTAAGTTAGTTAAACAGCATCCATGTCTGTGGAATAAATCGTTAGATGAGTTTAAAGATCGCGCCGCAAGAAAACAAGCTTGGGTTGAAGTATTTGTGTCTTTGGAGCCAACGTACCATGAATTGCCGGACGAAGAACAAAGATTAATCGGTTAGTTGATTATTATTATTATTATTACAACACAGATCAATTAGAGCACCTTTTGTATATGAAATTTCATATTCGTGTGTTGTGTATATATGACTTAGACCAAGAGCCCATAACTTTTAAACTACGTTATGGTACCTACTTAACAAAGTTTTGATGACGATCCAATATGATAGATAGTAATTGTGGAAGAATATATGCACATGTATAAGAATCAAACTTGTTATTTTAATGTCGGATGCACGTCGTCCGAAGAGTCGTAATATATTATCGCGATAAAACTTCGTGATTGTGCTACGGCAAACCGGGTGGCCAGATATAGTCCATTGACAATAGTCTATCTCTCTTCAACTTCAATTACAAAAGGGAGATGAACTCTGACAAAAACCCAGAGATTCACGTTTTAGTAAAGTGGTCAGCAACACAGCACATAATGCGATAATGAAAACCTTCGCCGTATGCCGATAATGTATCCACACCATAACATGAATGATGAATATTATGCCAGAAGCCAGAACCCGAAAAAGTCCGCCTGGAAAATATTAATATATTTTTAATGCAAGATCGAATTTTCATATTTTGTTATAATAATGGAAGAGCAGGTCTGCCTGGTACAAGTATTAATCCCTTACTTATGTCCCTATGTATGCTTAAATCTTTAAAACTACGCAACGGATTATGATGCGGTTTTTTTAATAGATAGAGTGATTCAAGAGGAAAGTTTATATGTATAATAACATTCAATATAAAGTCGAGAAGTACCGTAATTTTTGAGGTTTCTAATGTGATGTCGTAAATAATTACATTTTTTTTCCGCTTACATTACAAACGCAGGCTGAACCCTACGAGATTTATCAAAATAATGTACTAAGTATTTGTACACCTTGAAAAGGTCTACAGAAAACTCCCCGATGGTATATGTCTATCCCTTATGGATAACCCACGATAGCATTTTTTTGTTTTTTACTTTTTACGAAAAATAATGGCTTATTTTCGAAGCAATTTTAAACAACACAGCATTAATCCTTATCCAATTAAGTACCTTAAATACATTGTTGATTTAATATAGATCGATATGGCCGTTTACAGCATGTAATTTAAATGAATATTTTCGAAGATATTACAGATTTAAAATGCAGGGGCATAGGGTAGTGGGGTACCTGCCAGTCGGCTGCGCCGAGTTCCCGGTAAAGACATCTTTTGCAATGACCATATCGCACGGTTAAACCTTCAACGTTGCAGACTTAGATTCGAGCGTTGACTGTTTTTCACATGGCCAACTATATGTCGCTCTTTCAAGAGTAACCTCTATAGAAAACATGTTTGTATTGTCTAATGACAAGAAAGCTGTGAAAAATATATATAAACACATTCTATAATATATCAATGGTAAAAATAAAAGAAATAGGTAAAAATGTAAAAAGTAAATAAGTAAAAATGTAGTATATGAATTTAGATATTCCAAAGACAGCAGGAAATCTTCATGGTTGGGGGAGAGGGGAATTGTTATACTCCAAATTTATCGCGTGCGTCCACGGGCAGTAATGAATAAATCAAAACTACTGGATCGATTTTAATCATTTTTAACTTTCCATACGTATATTAATAAGAAAGTTACTGATTTTACCCCGATTTTCGAAAATCAAGTTTTCACCAGATGTCCACGTTTTGAGGTCCTAGGAACCTTTTCCGACTATTTTTACGATGACATCAGTATATCTGTATGTATGTATGTGTGTGTATGTGTGTATGTAAACGTATCATAACTTTTGAACGGCTGGACCGGTAGAAACGCGGTTGATGGCATTCTATTAAATTCCGCTCAACTTAAACTTCCTGAAAATTTGAACCGATTCGGTCCAGCTGATTTTAAAAAATTTTGAAAAACACCATAAAAAAATTTAGCGAAACAGTATTTTTTTATATAACTTCTAGATTTATGTACTGATTGAGTACAAAAACTAATCAGCTCTATTCCTCAAAAAACTACGTCTAATACATAAATTGCATCAAAATCGGTATATTCGCTTGGGAGTAATCGTTGACGAAAAATTTTGAAGTGTTTTTTCGACCAGCTTCGAAATTTTTCAACCAATCATTTTTGGGTATTCTACGATATTTTAGTACTAAAAAAACTACGTCAAATGCCGTTTCAAAAATCAAAATCGAATCTAATTCTCAAAACTTATAGCTTTTCAAATATTAAAATTAAGTTGCTTTTAGCAATATGTTCTATAACAAACTTACTTATTTTTAAAAAAAAATAATATTCAAGTTAATTCACCGATTGACTTATAAATCTTATCAGCTTTTCTCCTTTAAAAACTACATCAAATACCTTTAATTTAATTAAAATCCGTTGATTTGTTTGGGATTTATCAATGAAAAATATTGAAAATAAAATGTTTTTTGACCAATTTTTCAACCTATCGATTATTTAGCTGAAGCAATATTTTAGATCTCAAAAATTGAGTTGAATGCCGTCATCGTTTTCAAAATATATAGTATTCAAAAATTAGTATACTGCCATTTTTAAAAAACTAGATGTTTGAACTGAAAAATGTATGCTTATATTTTTTACTCTTGTGCATAAAATGCCTTAATTTAGTTGGAAGTTTCAGGGATGGCCCGTAGAGTCAACCGTTTACACATTTTTTCACTGAGTGTCATAGGCTATATAAATATTTTATAGCCGTGCGAAGCCGGGGCGGGTCGCTAGTGTTTATTATAAAACAAAATTACCTAAATCAGATTATTAGTTAAATTTGGTGTAACCTCTAACGTCGGTCTGATAGTCACGGTTGCTTACTCATAAGTAAAAGAGGCATATATAATATGTTTTCCTTAAGTCTTGTTGCAGTAAAAGGATCTTTTTTCATTACCTATAGATTGAAAAATAATTGTATGATTTGAGTATGATCTCTGTAAAAGAATTTATGATAATGATAAAAATTGCTGGAGAAATTAGATAAATTGATTAAAAGCTAAATTAAACAAATTATTATTTGGTTTTTTGCTACAAACGCTTGTGCTTATCACACAGAGCTGTTAACGAAATTAAATATATTGCATTTATTTTGCTTTTGAAGCAAAAATATTTATTCGAGTATGGAAGTAAAAGTTGGGTATGTCAGACAGTGCATGAAAGTAGAATGAACGCAGTCGAGATGAGATCGCTACCAAAAATATGTGGTGTAACACTCGCGAACGGGCCTTGTAATGTTGAAGTGCGAGAGAGGTTAAACTTGAAAGAAAATATCGGTGTAAAGATGACAAAGTTGGTTCTTCCAACTTGGAACTAATTTTCGGACATGTAGAAAGAATTGTAGATGAATGGTTAACAAAACAGGTATACAATGCGAATGTGGAAGAATTTAGGTACTGGGAAAAACCAAGACTGACGTACCATGAACAGATTGATCGAGTGCGTCCGAAGGTGATGTCAAGAGTTTTCGTAACTGACGAGTTTGTATGAAGAGAACAATGAATGTAGAGGAAAAGACACAAGTGTTCAAGGATCATGATGTATAACACATGGTCCTGTTTGCTTACCCCATAAGGGATGCGGCGTACAGTCTAGTATATGTATGTAACTAGAATAAATGTTTTGAAACCTGATTTCATATATCTAATACCTTTAAACGAGCAATTCTTATATATATACATATATATATATATATATATATATATATATATATATATATATATATATATATATATATATATATATATCGTTGAATCGGCTCCAACGATTATCATGAAATTTAGTATATAAGGGGTTTCGGGGGCGATAAATCGATCTAGCTAGGAATCATTTTTAGAAAATGTCATTTTAATCGTGTTTTAAAGTCCCAATTATAAATATGACTCTTCCTGACATCTCTCGGCGAATAATAAAACTATTTTTTGGATTGTAAGTTATTCCAGTAGATCAATTATTTATTTAGAGGTTTTCGGGTCAAGGAATCGATTTATCAAGGTTCCAGGTCCAAGAAAAGCTCGGTTCCAAAGATATGTGTATGTGAAAAACCGAGCAAAGCTCGGTCAACCAGATATTAAAATATAATGCATATACGTTATCTCCATACTTTGGGATAGTTTGTTAGCGATGGTATCAAAAACATGCACATACACAGTGACGTAAATACGTTAAAAATATTGCCTTTGGAGATTATATACAAAATAAATAAAATAAATGTAAAGAATTAAAGCTAAAGCTTTTACTTTTAGGGGCAAAATAAGTCCGTTAATTTCTTATAAATTCGCTATGTCATTAGAGGCGTGAAGATGTGATACACACGCCCACAAATTCTCAATATCACAATCACAAGATTTTTTAGAACACCATAAGATAAGGTAGGGTAAGGTAGCCGGTAGACTTATGGATGTAGCATTGCCAACCTGGCACATATTATGACTATATACATATACTATTCATAGATAGTAACGCACCATTAAAATCGTTGGCGTCTGAGGGCTTGGGAAGGTGGCTCTTTCCATTCGAAAAACCATATTATGTGCATGCATTTTTTCTCTATCTAATGATATAAAAAACGGCAAATAGCTCGAGATGGTATAATATTAGTATAGGTTAGGAAACAAATAGAGATGCAGCAGGTTGCACATGGCCAGGACATTAAACAATTAATAAATAAACCAAATAAAATCGTTAGATTCAGGATATATATTAACATTCATATTTTATTGCAGCTGAACCCATTCTCAACAAGTGGACAAATATACGTGATGCATTTATAAAATCCGTGAGGCACAGAGCGGGACGAAACAGAAACAAAAAATATATTTTTCATAATCATCTAACGTTTCTCATACCAGACCAGGCGGAAGATTCGAATTGGTCTGTAAACATGGATTCACGCTATTCAGAAATAGAATTGGATTCTGAAGACACCCCGACACGTGTAGAAAAGCGGATAAGGAAACGAAAGATAGGTGAAGAAGAGCCTAAGAAGGTTTTCATGCATAAAGGTGACACAAGTTTTACGGAAATAGATGAATACCATGATCCTAGAGTTATGAATGAAGACGAAGCATTCTTCGCCTCGCTTTTGCCTTCCGTTGTTAATTATTCAGAGGAAGAACGACTAGAGTTTAGAATAGGAGTTCTAGGTCTTATGAAGCGAATTAAACATGGGTCGAAATGGGAGAGTGATGATTGATATAAAATGTAGATTTTAAAGAAACTTTAAATGTCTGTGATTACAAAGATACTCTTTTAAATGATATAAATAATCGCTTAGTAAGTCCCCTTACTAAGCTATAAGTTTCATAATAAAATGGAATAGAATAAATAAAGCATTACTGAGTACTTACAATTAATTACTTAGTTAAAAAGGGACTATTTTAAGACCTCTAAATGAGTCAGGATGTTAAGAAAAACATCATAAAGATGAAAAAAGTTCTCATCATTATATTATACAGTATAATAATATTATACAGTATAATAAAAATAATATTATTATTATTGAATGTATGAAAGTGACCTTTGAGTAAGTAATATAAATTTATAATCTGTGCCTTAGAGTATTAAACAAACTTAGTATTAAAATAAATAAATATTAAATAAATATTAAGGGGACAAATTACACTTACTGATCTAACCCCAAAGTAAGCAAATTATTTGCTTGTGTTATGGGTGTTAGTCAACGATACTAATACATATAAATACATATATAAATACTAGAATATATATAATAAACACCCAAACCCGGAAACGCAAACATTTATGCTCATTACACAAATGCTTGTCCCCGTCGGGGATCGAAGCCGAGCCTCGTTGATTGCGTAATCAGGGTCTCTAACCACTCGACCAACGGAGCGGTCATTATATTATGAAATATGTTGTACTTGCAGGGATTTAATTTTATGTGCTAATCTCAGCATTTGGTATAATTGTAACTGTCATTTTTGTTTAAATAAATATTGTTTTTTGATTTTAAATGTTTTAAAAAGCACACGAGGACGATATCGGGCTGTGGTATTTTTCATAATTAAGGTGGCTCTATGGAATGAGGTGATCATACGTGTCTAGTCTAGGGAAATAAGGACTATTTTTCATATTTTTTTTTTTCAATAGGATGTTACTTTTGTGTTAAGTATGTACATTGCCTTGTTGTTTGAATTTAGTTTATGTTCATAACGCTATTTTGTCTATTTATTAAGAGATCGTACACCAAACTAAAATTAACGTTTGGATTTACGTTTTATCATATAGTTTATGGTACAACTAATTAAACATAGTTTTTTAATGAAGATGTATTTTAAATACCTCGATGGATGGACGAGATGTGTGTTTTTAAATAGTAATAAATATTATATGAAGGATTACTTGTTTTATTATCTTATCTTTGAAATATTTTTTTATTTATAACAACTAGTTGTTGCCCGCAACTTTGTCCGCGCGGACTTCGTTTACTCCGCACAGCTCCTCACCCGTAGGTGATAGCGTGATAATATGTAGCCTATATGTTGACCCGATCTGTTAGTAATATTCATGAAAAATTTGAAGTAAATCCATGCAGTACTTTTTGAGTTTACCCCGGACATACATACAGACAAAAATTCTAAAAACTATATTTTTAGCTTCGATATCGGTTGTAGATCACGCCCCAAGTTTTCTTTTAAAAAATATTCAATGTATAGTTTTGACTTTCCTACGATTTTATTATTTGTATAGATAACAACAACCAAGCAAGTGGTTATTCTGACGACCGTAAAAGTGACCGCGGCCAAAACAGATGACGAAAATGTTAATGATGCGTTGTTGTCCATGCTATTAGCTTAAAATAAAAATTAAGGTAGATATTAAATTATGTTTGTGTCATTTCAATTCTGCTACAAGGATAACAATGCACCATTAATATGTAGGTATGTTATCGAAGCGATGATTCTCTTTCTATCAAGAAAATTATCAACTTATTTTCTATCTTGCATGTAGCACATAAATTAACAATACATAAATTACCATACTCGTAGAACTATTAATTTAAAGTAGTAAGCTCTACGGCTATTAAACCAAGTGGATAGGCACATCATTTTATTAATAACTAGCTGTTGCCAGCGACTTCGTCTGCGCGGACTTCGTTTACTCCGCACCGCACCTGGCCGCTAGGTGATAACGTGATAATATGTAGCCTATATGTTGACCCGACCTGTTAATAATATTCATGCAAAATTTGAAGTAAATTCATGCAGTACTTTTTGAGTTTACCCCGGACATACATACAGACAAACAGACAAAAATTCTAAAAACTATATTTTTGGCTTCGATATCGATTGTAGATCACGCCCTAAGTATTCTTTTAAAAAATATTCAATGTACAATGTATTTTGATTCGATTTACGATAGGTACCTATTTGAAGCAGTTTTGTAAGTAGAAAAGCTGGGTACCTAATTAGATTCAAAGTAAAAGATTCCCGATAAACTAAAGAACGTCCTCCTATTTTTTGAAGTTGGTTAAAAATACAGCCGAACTTTCCTCTTTTTGGCAAATTAAAAACTTAAAATTTTAACACTAAAATTACTTTTCATTAAAATACCTAGGTATATAGGAATAGTAATTTCCATTCAAAATAAATGATATTATCATGATACGTTTTTTAAAATAAATGTGAAAAACGTTTATATTGTACCTACCTATTTGTAGACAATATTAGATAGAAGATATTAATACCTACAGGGTTTATAAAAATAAAACTTATGGTCTTACACATAAAATAATATTATAGTTATAAATAAATCAGAGATATAACAGAAGTAATATAGAAAAGTTTGATATAATTTACAATAATACAACCACGAATATAACCTTGCCAAATCAATGACGGACGTCAAACCAAAGAAGCGGACGAGAAAACAAGTCTCGGTATTTGATATTCTATCTCTTTTAGTAGCTACGCTTCGAAACGAGAGAGCAACATGCGACACGGTCCGACATCTTGTTACGATACGTCAGTGACGTGCTAGTTATTGTTGTGTTAACTGTGTTGTATTAAATAAAATGCGTGCTTTTAAGTATGATATTAAAACTCTTATCACTGGTGTAAGGCAACATTCCTGTCTTTGGGATAAATCCTTGGAATCGTATAAAGATCGTACCGAAAGGAAAGAAGCTTGGGAAAAAATCTTTCTGTTGTTAGATCCATCTTATAACGAAATGTCAGACGAAGAAAAAAGGATAACTGGTTAGTAACTCAATGAAATTGTAAACTATTGCTCCTCTATTAGGTACCTCGGTAAATTTATTTTGTGAGATACTGCAGTTGGTTGAAACTGCTGTATAGCCCTATATACGGTATAGGGTTATTTTACCTGTTTACGTTCACTTAATGGAGTTGATAAGTTAGAAGGTAAATTTAAAAATGTTTTAGCACTAGTTTTGAATGAAAAATTGATATAACTTAAGTTATATTAATTTTTAACTTTAAGTTTAACTCAAAATTTTGGCCGAAACATCTAGTAATTTAAAAAAAAAACGTGTGTGTGTATATGTGTGTGTATATACTAATGTACGCACGTAAAACGTTCTACTTCTTTGGCGTAGGTAACACACATCACTTAATGGAGTTGATAAGTTAGAAGGTAAATTTAAACATGTTTTAGTACTAGTTTAGAATGAAAAATTGATATAACTTAAGTTATATTAATTTTAACTTTAAGTTTAACTCAAAAATTTTGGCCGAAACATCTAGTAAGTTTTTAAAAAAAGTGTGTGTGTATACTTATGTACGCACGTAAAAATTGTACTTCTTTGGCGTAGGTAGCAGACAAAATCTTTCTGAAAATTTTAATCTTCGCGTTATCCTGTGTTTGTGGAGAAAACGACACTAATAATAAAAAAAAGATATTTAATACATTAAAAGAAAGTTTTATTATAACGCATTATCTAGTTAAATAAATTTTATATAAATATCATAAAAGAGTTATTTGTACATAATTAAAAAATGGACAAACTTTTTCTGAAAAACTATGTCGACTAGCTTATTTCATGATTTCATGGTTTTTCATGATGGTGTGCGCGCATACTAAAAATTTACTCTCATAATTTTTCCCTAACGCGCCAAAAGAAGTATAACTTAAAAATTGACAAAGGGTAACGTGCCCTAATATCGAACTGTCGATAGTGATAGACTAGCGGAAGATTTTTTAGATGAAGAAAATTAGGTATTTTGCAAATTTCCGCGAACTTTTAAGTGTACCTTTGCGATGTCACTGAAAGGGAAAACATATAAAAGTAGGTGTAAGAAATGGGACAAACTCAAGGTCGGTACTGAAAAATAATGAAGACCCCAGCGGCACAGTTATCCATCCTCGTCCACTACACTTCACACCACACTGTACACCACGACAGCACCAAACACAAAAGCACACAATTTCTTTCTTCTTTCTTTCTCTCTCACTCTCTCTCTCTCTTTCTCTCTCTCTCTCTCTCTCCGTTAACCATAGTGTATTTATCTCATACTCAGATAAATTAACCAGAATACAAAGCTTAATTTCTACCGCGTGTGAACACATACTCAATTTTTTCCTACATAGGCGGGTTATATGCAAGGATTCAAAACGTTATAATTTCGATATGTTTGCTGTTTCGTGATTGGTTCGCCGCGTTTCATGCTGTTTCGTGATTGGTTCGCCAACTAATGCTAGAAGACAACTTCATAATATCATATACCATTACCAATCACGACGACGCAAACATATCAAAATAATAACGTTATAAATCCTTGGTTATATGGGTAACAATATTAAAAATGTTAGATTAGAAACCACTGCGTTAAATCAATTCGTTTAAATTATCCAGCGATGTATTATTTACTAGCTGAGCCCGCGACTTCGTCCGCGTGGAAAAATTAAAAAAAAATAGCCTAAGGTACTCGCTATCATATCAGCTATCTTTCAGTGAAAGTCCCGTCAAAATCGGTCCAGTCGTTCCAGAGATTAGCCGGAACAAACAGACACAGAC
This sequence comes from Apodemia mormo, assembly GCA_036924255.1. Lineage (NCBI taxonomy): Eukaryota > Metazoa > Arthropoda > Insecta > Lepidoptera > Riodinidae > Apodemia > Apodemia mormo. The sequence goes on from JAUPFN010000026.1 coordinate 7,199,382, forward strand.
AAAAATTCTAAACAATGTTATTTTGGTATACGTACCGTGTATACATCCATATGCATTTAGTAAAAACGGTTATTTTAATATTACAAACAGACACCCCAATTTTATTTATTTGTATAGATGGCGTCAACGCTTGCATTTCTTGCAGATAAAATTGCCCTTACACACATCAATTGATTTTTTTTTTTTTGGTAAATCTATCATATCCGAATTCCGGGTACACTTTAAATATCAAGTCTTTAATGTTGGTTACGATTTCACGAAGGTCTTTACCTATGTAAAATTTTTTTGTAGCCTGATTCAGGATTTTTCCCTAAGTAACCACTAACCAATCAATATGATCTTGTTTGGAAAATTTGTGCTTCTTCTACCTAAATGATTGCTTATGTTGGTATACCTACAGCTTCAAAAATTAAACAGTTTTCCACAATGGGGAAGATTTAAAGCAAGATTTAATAATATTAAAATACACCAAATAGATCGAATATTCAACTACTACAAAGTAAAGTGATTTTTTTCAAAGAAGGAAAATCCAACGTTCCGTATCAAAGAAGTCTATTGCGAAAGGAGCCGGTCACATGTCTACTCCGCGCGGGCCGCAGAGGTTAAAGGTATATGATTCCACTCATGTACCTTAAAAAACCGGCTAATTGCGAGTCGAACTTGCGCATTAAGGGTTCCGTACCATAATCTATAAAAAAACGGCAAACAATCACGTTTGTTGAATGGGAGCCTTCTTAATATTTATTTTATTTTAATTATTTATTTTTAAAGTGATTTTATGCAAATGCAAAAGGGAGTTTATGCAAAAAAACACGTTTGTTGTATGGTGGTCACCCTTAAATATTTATTTTATTCTTTTTTTAGTTTTAGTTATTATACATAAATAAAAGGCAACATAAATACCTACATCATCTGTGAAAATTTCAACTATCATGGTTCATGAGATACAGCCTGGTGACGGACAGATAGATAGACGTACAAACGCACGGACGGACAGTGGTGTCTTAGTAATGGGGTCCCGTTTTAAACTTTGAGTATGGAACCTTAAAAAATATAGTAAAGCCAACGCTCTCACAGTTCGGCTCTTCTCGGCAATGTTCGGTTCTCGTTCGGCGGTCAGAGTAGTGCGCCGCATCGTGCACACTGCACACAGCCTTTCGGTTAATACCTAGATAGTACCTAGGTATGTTGAGTTATTTTCGTTTTACATTTTTTTTAAACTATGCATCTAAATAACGTGGTATAAGAGCCAAAGTTTGTCTTCCTAAGATCTTCGTGTTGATGAAGTACTTTTCGTTATATGATAAGGGTTAAAATTCACCTATTAATTTTCTATAATTTTTCGACTCAAAATTCCTTATTGTGTTGTTATAAGATATATATATATATATATATATATATATATATATATATATATATATATATATATATATATATATATATATATATTAGAGATGGGCCGAATGTGGTTTGAACCGAATTCGAACTTCGGCCGAACATTCGGTGAAAATAAAAAATTCGGCCGAATTTCGGCCGAACTTCGGTTCAGTTTTGCCGCACTTTCTGGAGAGCAACACGTCATGACTTGTTTACGTATTTACTTAAATTATTTTATGTAACGTAAATAGTTTTCGAAGCGCACGCAAAAAAAACCGCAAAATAATGACATAGATAAAATTTTGATGCCTTGTGTTAGGTAGGGATCTCTAATTTTTTAAAAGTACTTTGTTACTCGGGGATGATATAATATCTTTCTAATGGCAAAAGAATTTTTCAAATCGGTCCAGTAGTTTTTGAGTTAATTCGATACATATAAAAGACAAATTTTTGCTCTTTATATTAGTGTAGATTTCAATAAAATAGTACAAGTAGGTACTTTTTCTAGCACCGAATGTTCGGCATTTAAACCGAATTTCGGCCGAATGTCTAAGTTCGGTTCAAGCTGCCGAACTTCGGTTAAACCGAATGTAAAACGAATTTCGGCCCATCCCTAATATATATATATATATATATATATATATATATATATATATATATATATATATATATATATATATATATATATATATATAGTGTCGTGGACTTTTTTGTGCATCTACTAAAAACCAATATATTTGTAGTACATTGTACTTACGTGTACTTAAGCATTACGCCAGCAAGCGCACGTGGATACAGCCGTTCGATACCGCTTTTTCTTCCGACTTATTTTACAAATATCGATTTTTTAACTACGCTAAGAATAATTGTAACGTAATCCTCATGAATGTAGCTATCATTAAACATACACATAATTTTTTTTTCAATCCGACTTGTAGTTCCAGGAATTAGCATTTAGCGCATTCAATGAACAAACAAACGTTAAAATACTCGTATCATATCATATCATCCATACTAATATTATAAAGGCGAAAGTAACTCTGTCTGTTACGCTTTCACGGCCAAACCACTGAATATCCCGGAAATTCCATGAGAACGGGATCTGTGCGGGTTTTTATTTTAGAATTTTTTCCACGCGAACGAAGTCGCGGGCACAGCTAGTATCATAATAAAGATAATTCTAAACTCAACGATTTAATTATATGTATATGTGTTTCAATACGTTAGCGCGATGTATTTTCGTGCAGCGCCATCTAGTTAATGTGTTCTACGTTACGCTTTATGCTCCGATATCTTTCGATTAATTTTATTTCCTGTGGGAACGAAATATTTTCCCGCGATAAAAAGTAGCCTATGTCCGTTCTCGACGTCTTATCTATGTTTATGCCAAATTTCATCAAAATCGGTCCAGTGGTTTAAGCGTGAAAGCGTAACAGACAGACAGACAGACAGACAGACAGACAGACAGACAGACAGACAGACAGACAGACAGACAGACAGACAGAGTTACTTTCGCATTTATAATATTAGTATGGATTATTTTTCTCTTAACAGCAAAGAAGTCCACGGTCGCTGTTATAAATCCAATCCCAATCGATTCTACTGATCCCACTCAATCCCACTCGATCCCCAAGAAACAAACTTTCAATTTTACATAGCACCTACCTATGTACTAGAATTACCCATATGCATACTGCATACATACATATCTTCACGCCAAACCCCTTACGGTGTAGGCAGAGAGAATTAAGTGCCATTTATCACGGTCTAGACATTACTAAAATAACATCTATATATTATATAATAAAATCGTAGGAAAGTCAAAACTGTACATTAAATATTTTTTTAAAAGAATACTTGGGGCGTGATCTCGATCGATATCAAAGCCAAAAATATAGTTTTTAGAATGTTTGTCTGTTTGTCTGTTTGTTTGTATGTCTGTTTGTCTGTATGTATGTCCGGGGTTAACTCAAAAAGTACTACATGGATTTACTTCAAATTTTGCATGAATATTACTAACAGGTCGGGTCAACATATATAGGCTACATATTATCACGCTATCACCTACGGGGGAGGAGCTGTGTGGAGTAAACGAAGTCCGCGCGAACGAAGTCGCGGGCAACACCTAGTATACCTATACATAATGAAGGTAATATAATATAACGCTAACATGAGGAAAAAGGTTAGGGTTGTCAGTTGTCACCAGTGGTGGATTTATACATTCGCCGCCAGTAGGCTATTAAATTTTGTCACATATATGCAAGTCGATGTCCTAGTTCACAATGACATTATAATTAATTAACAAGCGTTGCCCCCAACTTCGTTCGCGTATTTTTTTAAATAAAAGTAGCCTCAGTTACTCCTTATTGCATCAGCTATCTGCCAGTGAAAGTCTCGTCAAAAGCGGCCCAGCCGTTTCAGAGATTAGCTGGAACAAACAGACAGCCAATAATTTTTTAAAATATTATTTTAGTATATGTACCGTGTAAAAATCCAGATGCATTTAGTAAAAAGCAGTTATTTTAATATTACATATTTGTATAGATAATAAATATCACTGGACAAATTACACGAATCAATCTCATCAGTATTTATTATAGTATAGGTACATTTATATAAATACTGAAATATATTTAATAAAAACCTAAACCCAGAAATACAAATATTTATGCACATCCACAATCACTAAGTGATTGCGTGATGTGCATAAATCCGACGTTTAAATTTATTTTCCGATTTCGATAATGTGTCGAGTTCGATAGGGACAAAACAAGCCCCTTCCGGAAATCGAAACAGAGCTCCTCCATTATCATTGTTAGTGTCGCTAAATCAATGGGGTGGTAATTAGTTACTATTTTTTGTTAATGAATTTATTGCAACCTTACGATTTTGCACTATCACATAATATAAAATCAAGATTTTCCTTTAATCAACATGATTGTGAATACCTATATTAAGACGGGGTAGAGAAGTGCACCGAAGTGTGTCTGAAACTTTGGGTCACTCATTCCCAGACAAACACAGTTACCGCAAATTTTAAAAAATATATCTCAACTTTGAACATATCACATTGTTTGTGTGTACTTAATAATATTCAGGTACATCTTTTCAATGTCATTGTTTTAATGGATGTTTGTACCTATTAGAGATATGCTGGATCGTAAAAAAACTAAATCCGCACATACCGATGTCAATGCAGATCATTGTTGTTTAGATCCGCGAATACAGATACGGATCTCAACTTTCTTGCAATTATTATATTATTTAGTCGGGTATTTTAAGACTATGAATATTTAGTTTGATCTCATTATAAAAAATAATATAATTAATATACCTTCTATAATAAATATTTCGTTATTTTAATAAAATATCACATATATTTATGATTGATAGTTTCTATTTATCATTTTACGGACTTTATTAACTCAGCACAAATAATGTCTAGATTTTTGTTTTTGCAAATCCAAGCCAAGTTGTGATCTTAAGATATAAAAAATATTTTAAATCTCTCACATAATTACATATATTTAGAATTTTGTACATGACGTTATGAAATCTTATATAAAAGATCTGTTTAAAATCCGCCTAAAAAGTGACTGATACAGATAGGGATCTTTCTCTTTCCTCAGATATCCGGCACATCACTAGTATATATGAAATCGCTAAACCCAAACATTACATGAACGTATCTGTAACCTCAGATGAAGGAAATTCTCGGTCAAAGTCTCTAACTAACGATAACGAACGTTTCATCATTACATATATAGGTATTGTGTCTTTACGTGAAAAAGGTTTTTATGCACAGAGATCTGGGTTTTTGTGCTCTCCACTAGATGGCGCTGTAGTACATCGGTGAGGCTCGGGTTCGATCCCCGATGGGGACAAGCATTTGTGTGATGAGCATATAAATGTTTGTATTTCCGGGTTTGGGTGTTTCTTAAATATAATTCAGTATTTATATATGTATTTCTATGTATTAGTATCGTTGACTAACACCCATAACACAAGCAAATAATTTGCTTACTTTGGGGTTAGATCAGTAAGTGTAATTTGTCACCTTAATATTTATTTATTTTAATATTAAGTTTGTTTAATACTCTAAGGCACAGATTACAAATTTATATTACTTACTCAAAGGTCACTTTCATACACGGGTAGGACAACGCTGGACGGGTTCGGCTAGTTTTTTTTTTGTATTTTTTGTTTATTTTTTGTATTTTCAAAGTGTCCCCTAGGGGTGGCGAGGCTAGAGTAACAAGGGTATCGTGGACGGCAGTTTAGTGTTATTAAAAAAAACAAAGACAAAATATTTACTTACCTGATAAAAAAGAAAAATGTTAAAAGGATTTCATTTTTTTTAATGTGTGGCACAAGTGGCAGTGGTTAGGGTTCGTAATTTTTGAAATATGCTAAGGGGGTCGCGTCTTGAAAAAGATTGAAAAACACTGGACTACAGCATACAAGGGGAATAATGTGGTACGGACCTATCAATTGCTATAAATATAAATAAATATCGCTCAACCAATAACCCGAATTGGTCTAACCCCAAAGTAAGCAAACATTTGCTTATCATTAATATTGAAATTCATTTAATAAAAACCTATATCCAGAAATACAAACATTTATGCTTATCACACAAATGCTTGTATCTGTAGGAAGTGGAACTAAGGTCACATCGATTTATGTCATAGGGTTGCTAACCCCTTGACCAACAACATGGTCAAAGTAAACATTCCTAATATTTTTTAAATAAAGTATTCCTAATATTTTTATAGTTTTTTAACTTCCCGCTACGTGTATAGATAAGGAAGTTACTAATTTTACCCAGATTTTCGAAAATCGAGTTTTTACCAGATCTCCACGTTTTGACATCCTAGGAACCTTTTCCGACTATTTTCGCCACGCGATGATGCCGGTATGTCTGTATGTATGTATGTGTGTGTGTGTGTGTAAACATCTTATAACTTTTAAACGGCTTGACCGATGAAACGCGGTTGATGGCATTCGATTGGATTCCGCTCAACTGGGACTTTTCAAGATTTTGAAAAATGTTGAAAAAAAAGCTCAAATGATGTTTTGCGAAACAGTATTTTTTTTTAATATAACTTCCAGATTAATCAAATATATCAAAATATATTTATTCAGTTAAATGAATTGTGCACTACACTGAATTGTAAAAATCACTAAAAACTATCTTATGATCTAACTTAACATGTATCTGCCTGAACTAGGTTAACCTGTGTTTCAGGCGATAGGGGCTAGTGAAATACAATAGTTTTAATAATCACCAATAAAAAATTAAGTACTCATAGTTATAATGTTATTAAATTAAACTCTTAAACTATATTGTCTTAAGTAATAATATAACTAGGAAAACGAGAGTAATTCTTTAAAACAACAAGAAGAGAAAAATTAAACGTAATAAAATACATAATTCTAAGTTTTGTTTATTTACAAACTAATAATAACTTTTCAGTGTCATCATAGGACATACTTTGTAAAATGTCAATTACAATCTTTTTGCAGTTCCTAAAATTTTGTGAGTAAATATTTGTAATTGCATTGATTCTATTATACAGAAGTGGACCTAAAAATAGTAGAATTTTGATGAAAAAGCAAATTTTGTTCCTGCGTTGTACGGACAAGCTCTATCTTTTCGCCTTGTGTTTTGATGATCAGGCGTACAAGAGCCGAGTGTTGTTTTAATACTATATTTAAAACAAAAAGTTGTCGGACTGTTAGCACTTTACACGATGTGAAAAGCTGGTTAGTGGGATATAGGAAGGAGCGGAATGTGGCCACCTTAAGAATAGCTCTTTGTGCTCTTTCTATACTAAGTAGCAGAGTCTTGCCAATTCCACCCCATGACGTAATACAGTACGTTATTATTGATTGACAAAGAGCAAGGTATACTTGTTTAATTAATTTTTGGTCTAAAATATTGCGCAGACTTTTAACTTACGTAATCTATTTGCAAGCGTCTCAAAATACTGTTTAAAGGAAAAGGTTTCGTCTATAATCACACCCAAGTACTTTACTTTGTTAACGGGGTAATATGTGTGGGCATGCACATTGTATGGTGTTATTACAATGGTGAGCGTATAACAATGAATCTGTCTGACTGGGTGATACCTTGCGCTTTGTGAACCGAATAAATTGAGTCTTGCTGGAATTTAATATTAATAGGTGTTTCTTAAGCCATTTGTTAGCTAAAGTGAAACCTTGCTGTGCAAATTTATAAACATCAGTTTCCGAATTAGCTGAAAAAAGTAGAGCTGTGTCGTCGGCATATGATACAATTTTGCCATTTTCTAGTATCATATTGCAGAGATCATTTATATATATCAAAAATAGCGTTGGCCCTAGAATACTACCTTGGGGAACCCCATAAGTAGTATTATTTAGGTCCTCGCTAATTACCTTACCAATTTTGACACATTGAGTACGATATTCTAAATAGCTTTTGAAAAGGTTGTATTGTGTACCTCTTATACCAATAGAGGATAGTTTTCTTAAAAGTATGGGGATAGAAACTGTGTCAAATGCTTTAGACAGGTCTAGGAATATGCCAATTGTATACTTCCCATTGTCAAGTTCTTTGGCCAGGTGGTCTGTTAAAGTATGTACTGCGTCTGCAGTAGAAATATTAGGTCGAAATCCAAATTGTGTCTTGGATAAAATTGACTTATCCTCTAAATAATTTGACTAGTCTGATATTTATTATTTTTTCTAATATTTTAGAGATAGAAGGAAGGAGTGAAATTGGCCTATAGTTCGATATTTCCCCTTTGTTACTTGATTTATGTACAGGAATAACTACAGCTTTTTTAAGACAATTCGGAAAGTACCCATTTGATAAACATTTTTTAAATATGTAAGTGAGCGGTGGAATAAAAATATGCCTAAATTGCTTGAGAATATTGTTTGGGATGTTATCCCATCCTACAGCGCAGTCATTTTTTAATCCCTTAATAATCCATTCTACTTCAATTTCGTCAGTATCTATTAAAGCGAAAGATGTTAAAGAATTACTTGGTGTCATGTTATAAGCGATGTTTATTCCTTGCACATGAAAATAACTTTTGCCAGACATTTACCAACATTAACAAAAAAGTTAAGATGACTGGTCGAGTAGTATTTCTGATGATTCATGATGTTTTGGCTTATTATATGTTAACTCCTTAATGTGCTTCCAAATCTGTTTATTATTTTTCCCTGCACTTTCAATAACTTTTTTTTTCGTAATTATTCTTTACTTTTCTTAAGAGATCACTACAAAAATTTCGACATCGTTTGTACGAGAATTGCAAGACTGAATTGTCAGGTTTAGCTTTAGCTAGCACATGCAGTTTATCTCGGTGCCTAATACAACGAATAAGACCTGGCGTAATCCACGGTTTTATATTATATTTTTTACTACTTAGTTGATAGGTTTAATAATATCTAATAAGGTGCATGTTTAATATTATCTAATAAGTAAAGCATACAAAACTCTATGTCATCAAAACTGGAGCAAAATCGATATTGCATAAATCTTGTTCTAGTTTCTTTATATTTAGTTTAGAATATGCTTTTATTTTTTTATGCTTAGGTAATTTATTATTTAAGGTTAGTAGGGCAGCATTATGATCAGTAATGGATGATTTGAAAACCATTGTAAATGATGGAATTTTTGACTTTACTATGATATGGTCCAAGCATGAGCCACTTTGATGAGTGGGGAGGGTATGAGCGGGGAGCAACCCATGAAAAGCACAAAGGTTAAGGTATTCTTCCGCAGCTGAATCGGAAGATGTTGGATGGATATTGATATTGATGTCACCAATTAAGATTATATTTTAATAACATGATAGTTTCTGTAATGTACTATTAAGAGAGTTAATAATGCTATCCGTATTTCTGAAAGAGGGAGGTCTATACAAAGCTAGAATTGCGTAGTCGGATCCAACTGTTATAAGTAGTCTATTACATTCAATTATGTCTGGTTCTGTAACTGAAATTTTAAAGTTATCTTTTGTATAGACTACCACTCCGTCATTATGGTTATAGTTAGAACTACTATTGTGCACAATGTAACTGGGTATTAATGGAATATTGTAATTTTTTGAAAGCCAACACTCTGTTAATACAATAATATCACAGGATAAATCCAATCTTTGTAGAAAAATGCTAAAGTCGTGAAAGTCGTACTGACGATCACTAATCTGGCTAAGCTGGTGCTCTTCTAGATAACTCAAAATCTGGCTGTTAATAATGGATTCCATTATTTTGGAGAACAAAGGGGTTATTGCTGTAGGCCGATAGTTGGACGGGTCTGAGCGATCGCCTTTTTTAGGGATTGGGTGCACTAAAGCTGTCTTCCAAGATTTTGAGACAACACCAGTTGTATAAGAGAGCCGGAAAAGACGCGTTAAAACCGGTGTCAACCCGGGAGCACAGATTTTTAGGCTTAATATACCGATTGACTCAAAAATCTAATCAGTTTATCTCGCTACTAAACTGCATCCAATACAGTAAATTGAATCAAAATCTTTCGATTTATTTGGGATTTATAAATAATGAAAATATTTGAAAAACTGTCTTTTTTAAACTTGTATTAAACGACATTTTTCAGCCTATAATTATGTAGTTATGAAAATATTTGAGAGCTCGAAACTTGCGTTGATTGCCGTTTAAAAGATCAAAATCGATCATGTTTTCCAAAAAATATATAGCTTTTCAAAAATTAAATTACTGTCATTTATAATAAAATTAAGATTTTTGAACTCTAAAAAACTTCTATGCTTAGGTATAAATTTATCATAGTTTTTGTTTCTTTGAGCTTCAAATACCTAATTTTTTGAAAGCCAACACTCTGTTAATACAATAATATCACAGGATAAATCCAATCTTTGTAGAAAAATGCTAAAGTCGTGAAAGTCGTACTGACGATCACTAATCTGGCTAAGCTGGTGCTCTTCTAGATAACTCAAAATCTGGCTGTTAATAATGGATTCCATTATTTTGGAGAACAAAGGGGTTATTGCTGTAGGCCGATAGTTGGACGGGTCTGAGCGATCGCCTTTTTTAGGGATTGGGTGCACTAAAGCTGTCTTCCAAGATTTTGAGACAACACCAGTTGTATAAGAGAGCCGGAAAAGACGCGTTAAAACCGGTGTCAACCCGGGAGCACAGATTTTTAGGCTTAATATACCGATTGACTCAAAAATCTAATCAGTTTATCTCGCTACTAAACTGCATCCAATACAGTAAATTGAATCAAAATCTTTCGATTTATTTGGGATTTATAAATAATGAAAATATTTGAAAAACTGTCTTTTTTAAACTTGTATTAAACGACATTTTTCAGCCTATAATTATGTAGTTATGAAAATATTTGAGAGCTCGAAACTTGCGTTGATTGCCGTTTAAAAGATCAAAATCGATCATGTTTTCCAAAAAATATATAGCTTTTCAAAAATTAAATTACTGTCATTTATAATAAAATTAAGATTTTTGAACTCTAAAAAACTTCTATGCTTAGGTATAAATTTATCATAGTTTTTGTTTCTTTGAGCTTCAAATACCTCAATTTAGGGAGAAGTTTCAGGGATGGCCTGCGAGGTCCACCGGTTTACAGTCTTTTTTTGTCATAAGATAGCAAACAAGCAGACGGCTTACCTGATAGAAAGCATCGCATATAAACAGCAAAGATATTAATAAATTAATGCGTTGCTACACGTGTGGTAGAATTGTAATGCCACATGCATAATTCTACCGGCTACCTTACCCTCAGACCCTTTTTCTCAAGAACGCGTATAATTATCGAGTAGAAATTTATATCAAATACTCGGGTTTACGGTCCCTCTCAGCTGTGTAAAAATCAAACTTGTAATTTAAATTTACAGCTGCATTCTATTTTATATAATATCTGTAATGGCTCTATTGATTCTAATAAACTTTTGGTCTTAATCTTAAATCTAAGAGTACCTATAAAAAAACTAGAAATTCTTTGACATTTTATGTGTCTCAAAATAAAAAAAAAATACTTACAAAACTCTGTGATTTACGGAATATTATCTAATTATAACATAAAATTTACTACCGTTGATATATTTTATCTATCCAGTAAAGAAATAATAAAGTATCCTCAGGCCCGTATCCCCGAGGAGGTAGGCAGAGGTACAACAAGTGCACCGACGATTAGCCGAAGATACTTGGTCCCACAAATGTGATAGGTGGCAAGCCTATCGCTAACCGGGCACTTTCCAATCCCGGGCAACTATGTGTATATCAGAAAACTGAAAAAACACTTTTTTAAGTGCCCGACTCGGGAATCGAACCCGGGACCTCATGTGGTCAACGCCAACGTCACGCTGGACCACTAGACTACAGAGGCGATTAAATAGTAAATATAATCCTAAATGAAACATAACTAGGTATGTGAGATAAACTTATTATAGATGCACACCTTGCATGCATACATACACATATTCACACGCATACACACAAACTAACATAAACTATTCACGTTTTTAATTTTTAGCTTTGATCTGTAGTATTTTATCAAGAATTGTTTAAAAAATATAAATCCTGTAGTATTTAATCAAGAATTGTTTAAAAATTGGCCTTCTGTTTAGTAAGTTAGTTTAAATTATGAGTTGTTCAAGGGCTGTGGATTTTGTGAATAAATAAAAATAATAATGAAAAAACGCAATTAAAAGATATTACCAATTGTTGCATATTTTGCAATTTTTTCGATTTTTGCGAACCTTTAGGGTACTTTCCGTTGACCTATAATAATTATGAAATTTCATAACTTTTGAACGGCGAAAAAAAAGCAAGAAGCCAAAGCAAAGTCTTACAGCACATGTAAAACGAAAAATCAGAAAATGTTACCTAAATGTTTAGTTACATCTCAAAAAACGCGATTAAAAGATATGTCCGTTTATGTCGCATATTGTAATATCTTGCAGAGACTTTCCGTTGACCTAGAAACATGACAAATTTATACGGAACTCTCGTTATGGAAGTCCAACACGCACTTGACCGGTTTTTTTTAATTACTTAATACAGACTGATAGATGGCATAATGATAAATAATTCTTAATTTATATTATATAAGTTTTCTGTTAAAAAAATATAAAATTATGTTTTCGATGCTGATGATGCTGACGTTATAGGGTCAATTCGCCAATTTGCGTCCACTTAGTGGAGTTGGCAACTTTGAAGGAGAAAATAAAAGTGTTTTAGCATTAATTTTGAATAAAAAAATTATGTAGTTTATTTACCGCCAAACGCATTGCTGCTCATTATTTTTGCAAACTTTTCGCACGTCCATACTATTTTGTTGTACAGCTGAATTTAACTATTTTTTCTAAACTGTAAAGACTGCTTGTAAGGAACTTTTTTCTATGTATATGTGCTTCTTATGCATTCAGGTATTAGCAGAAATTACTTTTAATCTTATTAGTGTGTTAGTATACTTATTTTCAAGTATAATAAAAAGGAGATCCTTCAAATGGCCGCGAACAGGCGAACTTACCCTACATAGATAGTGTATAACATATACTATTATGTTATATGGTGCATTATGTAACAAACATACAAGAACCGAATATTCCAGTAAACTCGGAGAGCATCGCCCGCTCGGATAACCGTAGTCTAATTTCTACTTGCGTACTAATTAATTGTTTGAACACAAACCGAAATTGTATTGTCGTAAATACCTACTGTAAATAACATGGCGACCATTGCTGTAACATGAATGCTATTTTAAGGCGTTTTTTTACCACGCTCATTTGACAACCCTATTGATAACTGGTTTAAGCTATTTTGCTTCTTGGAAAAACCAAGCTTCACATTCCAACATTGGACGACGTGAACGCGGACCGTTTGGCGTTTGTTCCAGGACGCAAAGAGATAATAAATATTTTACTAGACAGACGTCTGCTTGTTTTGAGTCATCAATATTAATTCTATGTAAAATCAAGAAAAATGAATAAGCTTTTTTTCCTTGTATTGTTATTCGCAATGGTGACATTCGAAGTGAATGCGCGATATATTTATCTCACGCAACAACGAAATTTGTTCGAAAGTTGTGATACTATTTGTCAGGATTTAGAAAGAGGCTATAATAGATGTGAAGATATGCGACAGGGCGGTTTCGGAAGTAAAACGTGTACTTGTGGCTGTTTTATTCAAAACTGAAGTGATTTAGTGCTGTGATTTTAAAATGTTAAGCAATAGCAAATGACAAAAATACTTTGTGTAATCTTGTACTCGTAATATGTTAAATATGCATTATTTTATGAAATTTACAGATAATTAAAGATGTGTGTAAAATATTCATTCATAGTTTAATTTTAAAATTAAGATCTGAAGAAAGAAGAGTTTTGCCAGAAAAGAGTTGAAAAAAGAGTTTAATTTGAAAAAATAGTTTAATTTGCCAGAAATCCATCCACCCTCGAACTCACAAAACAATATAACATAAGTAATCTGTGCAATATAACCTAACGGAATTCGAATCGAACTCATTTAGGTATTTTAGTGGTGTTGCCTATTCAAAGATGCAAGGTTGACAAAATTTGGAAGCGTCTCGTCTGCTTATTGTTCGTAGTGTTTTTAAAATTCGAATTATTTAAGTCTATTTCTAAAACAATTTTCAGTTTTCATTTTTGAAATTATCACTTTAAAACACAAACACAATAAATGTTTGTTTACACTGTCAGTTTGTTTTGCTGTCTGTCAACACAAAAAAAACTACAATGAGCACCTAGCGAAAAGTCCGTTCCACCCGAAAAATTTATAAAGTAGGTATACCTTCCATAAATTACTTACCTATGTATAAAAGTACCTACCTTCTCTTGTCAAAGTATCTAGGTCATAAATTATCTAGGTTAATAGCATTTGATGACCCTGGAGGTACCTACCTACTTTAAGCTTAAAGGAGTAAAAATTATAAGCATAGATTTTTTCAGTTCAAATATCAAGCTAGTTAAAAACATACACGTACAAGAAATGACAATATATGGATTTTTGAAAAGCTGTATAGTTTAGCGTTATTACTCTAATTATCATAGTTTAAAACAATGTTCAAATTTCGATCTTTCGAATGGCATTCAATTAAACTTTTGAGATCTAAAGTATTGTTTTAGCTATACGGGGTGTAAAGAAAACCCTGCCCGATCCGAAAGAGGTATATAGATAAGTCAATGACATTATCAATATATATATATACTTATATATATATATATATATATATATATATATATATATATATATATATATATATATATATATATATATATATATATATATATATATATAAGTATATATTTTTATTAAAATAAGAAAATTACGTAATCTAAAGTGCCTCATTTTAGTACTAAAATTAAGCAAATTCCACTTAAATCAAGCAAATATTTTGAAAATTTATGTATTTAAATAAACAAATATCTATAAAATAATGACACAAATATATTTGTATTAAGCTAGGTACCGAATTATGCCTTTGACGATCGGGCAGGGTTTTCTTTACACACTGTATAATCGATAGATAGAAAAATTTCGAAGCAATGTTATAAAATTGTTTTTTTTTCAAAATTTTCGATATTGATACATCCCAAAAATATTTCTTTTTGGGATTTATCAAACTTATCGGATTTGGATCCAATTAACGGTATTTGACGCAGTAGGTATTTTAAGGAGAAAAGCTGATATAATTTTGATATCTATCGATATAATATTAGCCTGAAAATTATTTTAAAAATATTAAGTAAGTAAATTTGCTAAAACAACAAAATATTATCTAATGTTTAAAAAGCTGTAACTTTTTAAAACTTGGTTCGATTTGGATTTTTGAAACTGTATTTGGTATTTTTTTAAGTAAGTATTGTACTAAAATATTGTAGGTACAAAGTCAAAATATGATTGGTTAAAAAATCTCGAAGTTATGTCGAAAAAAACACTTAATTTTTCATCAACGAAACTACGTCGAACGGATAAACAGATTTTAATGCAATTTATTTATGCATTGGACACAGTTTTTTGAGGAATAAAGCTGGTTAGATTTTGTGTAATGTACAAACATTAATCTGGAAATTATATTAAAAAAATACTGTTTCTACAAAAAAAAATAAGGGTTTTTCAAAACCTCCTAAGCCGAATCGATTCAAATTTTCAGGAAGTCTAAGTTGAGTAGAATCCAATCGAATAGTATTAACCGCATTTCAATCGGTTAAGCCGTCCAAAGTTGAGATGTTTAAATACACACATACATACATAATAATAATACTCTTTATTGTACCACATAAATGCATTACATACAAATTCATACAGCTAATACAATGGGCGGTCTTATCGCTAACAGGCGATCTCTTTGACAACCAAATTATAAACAATAAAATACAACAAGGACAAGGTACAACTATAAGAAAAGAAAATACACAACTCAGACAAAAACACAAAGTTAAAATTACTTAAAATAATAACAGTGAAAATAATACCCCTTATGAGCTACAAGAATTTAAATAAAATTCGTAAACCATTTTTTTGAACATAGGTTTGCTGCTAGCCTTCCTAATGTTAACGGGTAGCGAATTCCATAGTATAGTAGAATATAGTATAGTATAGTAAAAAAATATAGTAATATAATATACTCCAAAAAAATATAGTATAGTATAGTATACATAATATACCCATTCCGACTATCAGTATGTCTGACTGAAGATATCGTGAAAATTTTATTTATTTTACATCAACATAGATCCACAGCTTATTCCACAAAAAATAACTCATAGTAGTATATAAACTAAACATTAGCCAATTACGGATTTCACTTTGCTTTCCGACATTATATAGTAAGTAGTAGACGGTAAAGAAGTTAAGCCTACGTGTATATAAACACGAAGTCGTTAATTAAAAAAAAATAGTCCGAAAAGTTTCCTAGGACCTCAAAATGTGGAGATCTGGTGAAAACTAGATTTTCGAAAATCGGGGCAAAATCAGTGACTTCCTTATCTACATTCGTAGCGGCAAGTTAAAAATCTTTTAATAAAAATTAAATCATAATCGTATATTTTTAAAATTTCCAGTTTAATACCAAAATTTAGTACCTAGGTTTGTAGGTACCTATTTATTTCATAAATCAAGCAAATATTTAAAAAACTATTTTTCAATTGCCATAAAATTATTAAACGCAATATTTGGGTGAATATTGCGTGTATTTTTTAAAATAAAACTCTCCGCTACGTAGGTATGTAAATAGCTGGAAGAATAAAAAAGAAGCTGAGAGTCTGGGTTCCAGACCACAATGTAAAATTCTTTATTCGTCAACACGAAGTTACTGATTTTGCCCCGGTTTTCGAAAATTGAGTCTTAACTAGATCTCCAGGATTTGAGGTTCTATGAACCTTTTCCGACTATTTTCACGATGATGTCAGTAGGTATGTCTGTATGTACGTATATACCAATGTATATGTGTGTGTATGTAAACATCTCATAACATTTGCACGGCTTGACCGATCGAAACGCGGTAGATGCCATTCGATTGGATTCCGCTCAACTAAGACTTCCTAAGAATTTGAACTAATTCGGTCCAGGAGACGTTGGTTCGGTCCAATTTATGCATTGGACGCAGTTATTTAAAAAAGCTGATTAGGCTTTGTACTCAATCGGTGCGTTAATCTGGAAGTTATGTTAAAAAAATCTTTTTTTGTGGTTTTCCAAAATTTCTCAATCTCCTGGACCGAATTGGTAACATTTTCAGGAAAATCTAAGTTGAGCGGAATCCAATCGAATCGAATCGAATGACACAAACCGCGTTTCGATCGGTCAAGCCGTCCAAAAGTTACGACTTAAGAGATGTTTACATACACACATACATACTGAAATCATCGTTAAAATAGTCGGAAACGGTTCCTAGGACCTTAAAAGTTGGAGATCTGGTAAAAACTCAATTTTTGAAAATCGGGACCAAATCAGTAACTTCGTGTTGACGGATAAAGAATTTTACATTGTTGGTCTGGAACCCAGATTCTGAGCTCCCTTTGAAGAATCAAGCAACTGATATTTTTTTATATCAATGGTATAGTAATAACGGCACGTACCTGTAGTCAATCGCTTGCCTTCCGGTGGTAGAGTTCTGCAGCTCGCCCGGGTATTTGATACCACCGCTTGACCTTTTCTTGTCGTAATAGCGTCTGCTGGTCATTGTCGTGTTCCGGTTTGGAGGGTAAGGTAACCGATAAAGTTATGCATGTGCCACTAACATCCTGCCATAAGGATAACAACGCACCATTGACATCTTTAGTGTATAGTCGATGGTTGTTTCTTTCCATCAGGAGAGTCATTTGCTTATTTGCTATCTTATGATGTAAAAATTACTTTTTTGTAAGAATGTAACTTTTAAATCTTGTTATAAAAAAATTGTGTCCAGAAAAAACGACTTATGGTGTTTTCCAAAGCACGCATGCACGCACGCACGCAAGCATAGGAGATTAGTTACATTAATCATCATGAGAAAATACGAATTTCAACTTTCAACCTTAGACGCTTTTACTACTCGGCCACCGTCGCATCTTCAATGCGAGATAGAATATAGCATTCTCTGTAGGTAGCTCGGATGAATTATACTTCCATGCTCTGTAGGGATGACACCATAATGACCACACCGGCGGGTGACACACATGCAAACTACGCTACTGGTTAGATGTTAACTAGTATATGGTGATGCGCGAATGCGCGTTCAACACTAGTTTTGACTTTTGAAGCGTCCATGAAGCAGGACAAAGAGTAGGTATGTAATGTAGCAGGATAGGGACTTAGATGATTAAAGAAAATGTGAATTTGTATGATTCTTTTTTTAACTTTAAATACGAAAACTAAATATATAGGTACCTGTTAGTTACCTACGTGTATTATTTCTTTTTAATTCTGTCAAAGCGATGTGCTTGTTTGCTATCTTATAAAATAAATTAACATCTCTTTCAATTTCAGGTGAACTAATACTGAACAAATGGACAAACATCCGCGATACATTTATAAAATCACTGAAAACGAAACTGGGCAGACCAAAAAAGAAATACATGTTTCACGACCAACTAAAATTTCTTATACCACAAACACAAGGCGAAGATTACAGTTACACGGAACACGAATATAGCGAAACACCTTCACAAATAAAACACGAAATAAGTAACGACGAAGTGCAAGTCAGAAGAAGAAGCAGGAAACGGGAAAGAGAAGAGCCTAAGAAAACTATGGAGTATGACAAAACTGATTTAAATTTTATGGAGTTGGATGAATATAATGATCCAAGAGTTATGAATGAAGATGAAGCATTTTTTGCTTCTTTGTTGCCTTCTGTAGTTAATTACTCACAAGATGAAAGACTGGAGTTTAGGATGGAAGTATTAGCTGTTATGAAGAGGATTAGAGATAAGAGTTTATCACGTTCGGGTAGTGTAACATTTTAGAACTTTTCATAGAACTTTTAGAAGTTTCATAAAAAAATAAAACATTCGTATATCTAATATAATACCTACTGGCAACAAACAAAATAAAAAGTAAACAAATACATAAATGGATGTTTTTTTTTTCTTGTTTATTTCCATGACGAGTACCTACAATATAAACTACTCAAAACAAAACAGGGCCCACTCCGTTTTTTTCACAAAAAATGATCGTATGACTCTTAAAACTTAATTTTGAGCAAGTTCAATTTTCTTACCACAAAATTGAAATGAACTTGCTTTTAAAGACCAGACATTGCCTTTCGTGTGGGGATGTGTAATGCTACCTTATAGACCGGAAGATGATGACACAAAATATTAGATCATTTATACCAGTGTGACGGTTCTTCAGGGGTCTAATTACGTAATGACAAAAAGGAAAATAATGATCCTAGCGCCGGTACCGGCGGTCCAATCGCTGTCGATCGAACGTGTCGGATAAACATTGATATATAAAAACTAGTGATGGGCCGAATGTGGTTTGAACCGAATTCGAACTTCGGCCGAACATTCGGTGAAAATAAGAAATTCGGCCGAATTTCGGCCGAACTTCGGTTAAATTTTGGGGCGCTTTCTTAAAAGCGACACGTCGTGACTTTTTTACGAATTTGCTTAAAATTTAATTATTTTATACTAGCTGTTTACCTATTTTACTATTTACTACTATCTATTATATTGTCCGAGGCTTCGCTCGCGTAAAGTAAGAGAAAAAGTAACCTATGTCACTCCATCCCTTCAACTATCTCCACTTAAAAAATCACATCAATCCGTCGCTCCGTTTTGCCATGAAAGACGGACAAACAAACAGATACACTTTCCCATTTATAATTTTAGTATGGATATAAGGAGATCGTTAATGGGTTTCGCAACGCACGTGAATTAGTGACGTAACAGCAAAATTTTGATACATTGAGTTACATTGTTCCAATTTAGGAATGGATTTTTATTTTTAACTTTCTGCTACGTAGGTATATAGACAAGGAAGTTACTGATTTTGCCCCGATTTTTGAAAATCGAGTTTTCACCAGATCTCCACGTTTTGAGGTCCTAGAAATCTTTTCCGATTATTTTCACAATGAGGTCAGCATGCCTGTGTATGTGTATATGTAAACATCTCATAACTTTGTACATAAATAACATACATAAATAAATAACTTTGTATAATCTAAGTACATAAATGTATAGATTAGGTACAGAGTGCTAAGTGTGAGTTTTTCTTTTCGCATTCGATCGTGAGCGCGTTTGGAGTTTACTAGGAATTTGTATGTGATTTGTACAGCGGCACCTAGTGGTAAACGTGAGAAACCAGTTTACCACTAGATGGCGAAATTCCTAGTAAACTCGAAACGCGCTCACGATCGAATGCGAAAAGAAAAACTCACATTTAGCACTCAGAATCTAATCAGCTCTATTCCTACAAAAACTGCGTTCAATGCATTAATTGCATCAAAATCGGTTTTTCCGCTCAAGAGCTATCGTTGCCGAAAAACTTAAGAAAAGTGTTTTTTGATATAACTTGGTAATTTCTCTAACTAATTTTTTTTGACCTTCCACAATAGTTTAGTGCTTAAAAAACTACGTCAAATTTAGTTTCAAGAAACGAAATGGAATCGGGTTTTCAAAAGTTTTTTACTTTTTTAATATTAATATTTTGTTGTTTACAGAAAACTTGTTTGAAGGTCAAACCTTCTACAATATTGTGGTACTTAAAACAATTACGTCAAATGTAGTTTCAAGAATCAAAATCGAATCAAGTTTTCAAAAATTATAACTTTTGGATAATAAAATTTTGCTGTTTACATAAAACTCACTTAATATTTTTAAAATAACTCTTAGGCTTATACACCGATTCACTTAAAAAATCTAATCAACTTTTCTCTTTATAAATAGCGTCAAATACTTTCAATTGGATCAAAATCGGTTTATCAAGATTTATTATAACGAAAGTTTTTGAAAACAAATTTTGATATTACTTCGACATATTTTAGCCTATAGACTATGTAGCTCAAAAACATTTAAGAGCTCAAAAATTTCGTTGAATGCCATTTGAAGGATGAAAATCGATCATCGTTTTAAAAATATACAGCTTTTTAAAAATGAAATTGCTGTCATTTATAACAAAAGTCAGAATTTTGAACCTTGAAAAAAATGCTTAGGTATGATTTTGTTCCGTTGAGCCTAAAATACCTCAATTTAGCGGGAAGTTTCAAAGATAGCCTGCAGGGTCAACTGACGTACCTATTTTTTTACCTTCGACATTTTTTAACCTACCGATTTTGGAGCTAATAAAACCATTTAAAGGTAAAAATTACGTTGAATGCAATTAAAAAGATCTAAATCATCATGTTTTAAAATATATGTATCTTCATCTATATCAAACTTTTGATTTTTAACTTCCCGCTAAGTATGGAACATTTTCTATTTTCGTGATGACGTCAGTATGTCTGTATGTATGTGTGTGTGCGTGTGTGTGTGTGAGAGAGAGAGTGTGTGGTTGTATGTATGTGTGTATGTAAACATTTCATAACTTTTGAACAGCTTGACCGATCGAAACGCGGTTAACGGCATTCAATTAGATTCTGCTCAACTTAGAATTCCCAACAATTTTAACCAATTCGGATTAGAATATTTTGAGAAATTTTGAAAAAATCGAAAAAAAAATTGACGAAACCTATTTTTTTAATATAACTTCAAGATTAATGTATCGATTGACTATAAAATTTTATCAGCTCTTTTTTTAAAAAACTGCGTCTAATTCATAAATTGTATCATGATCGGTTCCGTTTCGGAATCCGTTCGGAAGTAATCGTTGACGAAAAAATTTGGAAAAGTGTTTTTTCGACATAAATTCGAAATTTTTTCAAATACAGTTTCAAAAATCAAAATTAAATCAAGTTTTCAAAAGTTACGGCTTTTCAAATATTAATATTTTGTTGTCTACAGCAAACTTAGCATTTTTATAATGACTTTCAGACTAATATACCGATTGACTTAAAAGTCTAATCAGCTTTTCTTTCTATAAATTGTGTCAAATAAGCAAATTGCATCAAAATTGGTCGATTTATCTGGGATTTAGTAATATCGAAAATTCAAAAAGTTTTTTTTTTGATATTGCTTCGACATTTCTGAGTCTGTAGATTACGTAGCTATGAAAACATTTTAGAGGTCAAAAATTGCGTTGAATGCCATTCGAAAGACCAAAATCAATCATCGTTTATAAAATATAGAGCATTTCAAAAATTTTGAAATTACTGTCATTTACAACTTCTATGTACTAACGAATATTTGTAACAAATTTAAGATTTTTGAACTCTGAAAAAATCTGTGATATGCTACGATATAGATAAAGATCTAGCGGGAAGTTTCAGGGACAACCTGCTGGGTCAACTGTTTTACGGATTTTTTTCGAAAGTATAGTATAGCCTATGTTACTCGGGAATGATTTTAATATCTTTCTAATGGTGAAAGATTTTTTTAAATCGGTTTAGTAGTTTTTGAGTTTAGATGATACAATATACAAAAATATAGAATACAAATCTTTCCTCTTTATAACATTAGCGTAGATTTTAAGCAAAACAGTGCAAAAAAGATACTTTTTTCTAGTGCCGAATGTTCGGCATTTAAACCGAATTTCGGCCGAATGTCGAAGTTCGGTTCAAGCTGCCGAAATTCGGTTAAACCGAATGTAAAACGAATTTCGGCCCATCCCTAATAAAAACCCATCAATGCGGATAAATTACAAATGTATGCGGCAGCGTAATGCCATACCTCTCCAGTGTGGCTTACAGCCCGCCATACTGACGTGAACATACTAATTAAAAAAACAATTCAACCATTGGTGCCACGCTTATTTTTGCACAACTAATCATCATCGAGTAGCTATTTACGAAAATAACTATGCCACACTTTTCTGATGGTTCCAAATGGCCGCCATACCACTAGGTACAAATAAGTAAATATTTTTGCATAACTATTTGTACCAGTATTGTATTTTGATTCTTGTTAAGCAATTGACTTTTATCACCGTGTAACCGTTATTACGTGAAATTTGCTTTTGCAAAAAAAATGCCACTTTATGCACACAAAGCAATTTACAATAAAGTCATGTGACGTTAGGAATTTTACTGTGAAACAATGTGCACACGAAATACCAAATTGATAAAAACTCTTGATTATAACAGTACTGAATCAATTTTAGACACATTATAAAACTTACTAAAATTTTAATTTAATACCTATCTGATTTTTTCCTAAGTGTAATTTGTTAGTTATATATTTGTTTGCGTTAATTCAAATGGTACAATTAATAATGGCTTCCATTCTCAAGACACAGGCTCCACCTAGTTTGAGAGCCCCTGGTAATTCATAGTGACAACAATATTTTAATTTTATATATATATATATATATATATATATATATATATATATATATATATATATATATATATATATATATATATATATAATATGGTGTGTTTCTGATTAATTTACTTGTAATTCGAATATTGAAATAAATTATTATTATTATATTTGCCATACTTTTAGTAGGGGAAAAAACGCTGACATACTTAAAAAACTTATCGTCACGTTTTAAAAATACGACTGTACAATACGTAAAATATTTTTAAACCGTGGAATATTGTAGGTATTCTGTTCGTTTGGATACAAAAAAAACCTAAAAAAATCTCCAAATTGTAACCATGGAGCTTACAAGACTTAAGCTGGTTTTAGAGTCACGCTGACGGTCGGCGCTGATGTATGTAGACTAGGCCAACAGCGCTGAGTGGTCAGCGCGACTCAAAAACGCTACCTATGACTACATAAATATCGCACCTCCGCTCAAATAGTGTCACAAGTCAAAAAAACGATTCTCGAGTAAAAGGGGTTTAAAGTTGCTCCTGCCCATTTTTTCCGCTTTTCCGGCCAACGTCACTAACGCCATATAGTATCAAGTCATTGAAAGCAGTAGTAGATCAGCATTCGTGATAAAACTATGGCATAATACGATACGAATGGTACAATAAGTGATTTTTACGATTTTTTTTGAATTGCTACACTATTTGAGCGGAGGCGCGATATTGACTCATCAGTGCCGATCGTCAGCGTGACACTAAAACCAGCCAAGATGTAAAAATTTGGATTTTTGGAAATTATATGATGCAATGTGGCCATAATTATATTTTTCATACTGCTAGTAGGCGGAAAAAGTGGCTCCATTCTTGAAAAACTTGATTTTTTCGACACGTTTTCAAGGTACAAGACATAAAATCATTTGCTAAAGTATGGCATGAGCCAAGACATCTACAATTCGAGGAATCGATGGAGAGGTGGAAGGAAAGAATCGTACAATATAATATGCAACATCTGAAAACAAGATTGCCGCCACCTATGTGTTTGAAATTTTGTATTTATATTCATTACACCTCAAACTTACAGGAAAAATGAATGCCATACTGGTAGAAATAGAAATACGATTAAAATCTGACAATTTAAAAAATATTATACCCATTCGCCACCTCCTATAGGTATGACGGTATCAGACTTCTATTTAAGACCATACAGAGAACTGTTAAAAAAGTTTCAGGGTGGTACAAATCGTTTAGCAAAAAAAAAAGTTTACTTCTTTGCGGCGGTATCGCGAGCATTGGGAATCGTCGGAAAAGTATGGCAAGGTAATTTTCGTAAATGGCTACTCGACAATGATTAGCTGTGCTAAAATTAGCCTGTTACAAATGGTTGAATTTTTTTTAATTAATGTGTTGGCGTCTGTATGGCAGATTGTAAGTCACACCGGAAAAGTATGGCATTATGCTACCACCTGCTTCTTTTTTTATTGAAAATACAAGAATTTTTGTGGAACAAATCGTTCGACATTCGTGATTTATCTGACACGTTCGTTTAACGGCCACGCTATTGGGCCACCGGTGCCAGCGCTATGACCATTATTTTCCTTTTTGCATTACATGATTAGACCCCTGAAGAACCGCCATACTGGTACAAATGATCAATATTTTGTATCATCATATCCCGGTCTATTCAGGTTAATTTCCGCAGGCGACTATTACTGCGCATTATCAACCACGGGTGTTTTTTGTAATTGATGTTTTCAGGAGTTAATCAATATATCTTCAAGCCAGATCCCTTACGGGTAAGACAGAGAGAGAGCCTGGTGCCATATGCCACATTCCTTGCAGATTTGACTATTTCTTCCACATTCATGATTCTCTTCATACAAAAACACCAGTCGTGAAGACTGTTGATACCACCTTCAAACAGTACCAGATCAATCTGATCACGGTATGCCTTGGTCTTCCCCTGTACCTACATCCTTCCAATTCCGTATATTCATTTTGTTAACCTTTCATCTGCCATTTATACGTAGACACTTAGTTTCAGGTCAAATTTAAAGTAATTTTTATCAATTGCAATAATTATCAGAGATTGGTATAAGATACAATCATTTGCAGGCTTTTTTGTCCTCCTAATCTGAAATTTGATCATAAACTTTTTACATCTTTTTAGTTATATTAACCTTTTTTTAGTTTCGAAGTTACTAGGAACCAGTTTAGCTATGTCCCGTCCGTCAAACAAAGGCTACTTGCTAGTTTATCTAAAAACACTGAAGGCATACTTTTGAAATCGATTCATTCACTTCGTCATGCTAACCAACTTGTCACTTCACTTTGAATAAAAGTAGTGTTATCCGTAAACAACACGATTCCATGCTTTTTTTATAAGACAACAAGCAGATGGGTCTCAGATGGAAAGAGTAAACCATCGCCTATATACACCTATACACCAAAGATGTTAATGGTGTGTTGCTATCTTGTGGCGAGGTCTAATGCCACATGCATAAGTTTAACACAAGCAGAACTCTTACCACCTAGTGAGGATGGGTGAAGGCTAATATAGGCTACTTTACTCCAAAACCCCTAAGAGACTGACTTTTACTGAAAAACTGATTTTCTAAATCGCGATCGAAACTTCACGGGTCGGCTGGTTTAATATTCATTACCTCGGCTTTTCTTATTTTGACATGTTTAAGAAATAAAATCAAATATATATTTAATAGATAAGTTTTAATGATCATTTCTTCTTTAGCACTTTAAAAATAATGTTTAAACACAAAACACATTCGCATGAATAAAAATAATCGACACTTATGCACCTTTACTCTCATTTACAATAAATTCTTTCGAAGTAAAAAATAACAAAAAAATATGTGAAATACTGTATGTTAAACACGTTTATACGGTTTAGAAGGTATGTAATCTACGGAACAATAACAACATACTTGATTAAAAAAATTAATCTTACATAGATGCCGCTGAAAATGATGTCCCTTTCAAGAGAAAACCCATGTTCCATATATTTAAAGAACAAGAATGTTTAAAGCCTTTGATCGGAAATTCGGATTTTACCCTAAGCGCATTAGAATGTCTGACCAAAGACGTGTTATTGTGAACATTACCTAATAACCTTACACCTACTGAAATAACATTCTGAACTATGGTTCATATTACCCACAAATTACATTTCACTAAGACCTTTCTGCCTTTCTAAATTCACTAAATTAATATATATACAAGACCACTTCATTACTCACAGAAATGCATGATTATAATATCTATTTGATATAATATATACATATGCGGTTGAATACTGTAATGTAGGGCTCTCAGCCAAAGATGACACCGCATAGCTACTCTTTAAGCTGTACCATAGTGACTAGATGGTCCGTTAAATGAGACCATAAAATATTTACAGTTACCATGGATGTTACAAAATTTGAAATTACAGTAGCCAAACGTTGGCACTAGTTCGAATAAACAAATCAAAAATAAACGGGGAAGTAACCGTTCATAGTCAGAATTTGTGCTGTTTCCATGGAAGCTAGAAATATCTATAAAAGAAAATCAATACAAAATATCTTTTCCAAATCAGCAACATGGAAAAAACTATATTAACATCAGTCTAGCAATATTAAAAGAGTTAAATGTAACACTATCACACTAAGACAATTTCACATTTTGAGTATAGGCTGTATTTTTTTCAAATGGAAACATTTATTCTATGGAGGTAACCTATTAAACAATTTATACACAATTATATTAATATTTATACGAATATATTACATGAAATGTAACAATCAAAACTAAAAAAAATAAAAATGAAAAAAAAAATGGAGTAAAATTAAGTTTTATTATAAAATAACACTTAAAGAAATAGTTTAGCCTTAAAATAAAATATAACAAATATAAAATTTAATTAGAAAGGAAGTACTAATCTATTGTTATATACAAAACAGTTTTAACAATTATACCATTATTATACAATCTAAGACGTGAAATCTCGTCGTACGGAGATCGCGTTCAGTCTGTTGGGGCGAAGTTACACTAACTTTCCCAATAAAAATTAAGTGTTAGTGAAGTCCATATTCGGTTTCTTTTGTCTGGATTTCTTCGGTCTTGGCGGCGCTGGGGATCCGTTACAACAGTGGCAGCCCCGCTTAACAACACCACGGCCTGAAGCTCTTCGTCTAACTTCTACACTATCTGGTGACCTCTCACCGGCACGAGTTTTTCCTGACATGCTCCTCTCCATTTCATTCTCCATTGAGTGATACATCCGTTTCGGTGGATATGTACGCAGCGGTGGATGGGTATCATCAGCTGAAGAACCGTCTGCACTACCACTTCTTTCGATTCCTCTTGCTTCTTTTATAACCGAGTCCAGTCTCATGTGAGCTCCAACACCGCTCGAGTCTGTGGAATTAGTTTCGTCAAAAGATGGACTCTTACAACACTTGTCACTGTCACTACTGAAGTCCAACGGCCGTCTGCTTTCAGAGCGTTCTGAGGCAGAGTTTGATTCCCAAAACAATTCCGCATGTCGCTCAGGCGAAGATCCGTCATCATCCACATCTCCAGCAATAGATTCAAGAGTAGCGTCTCTCGAACTGTCTTCAGCAACCATTTTCGCATCATCCCCAGCTAATATCGCGTCAGATTCGTCCATAAGGAATCTATGATCTCTTTTATCATCCTCATAGCAAACTCTTCGAATGACTTGTGCGGCGTTGGCTGTCGAATGGACGATAGCAGATGCTGTATGGGACAAGTGTAATTCTCTAGAATCGTTTAAAATACTATCATATTTTGTTAGGCCATCGTCCTTTACAAGGACCGAGGAAAGGTTAATGCTATGAGCCTGGGGTGAATTCATCATATTGTCTATGGTGGTGTACTTTAGATTCTGCATAGCGCTTTCAGGGACAGCATGCGATATAACCTTGGTTTGTGGTGCAGTCATTAAAACAGTGGTGGGAGCTCTCGCTGAATGGAATATGGTTGAGGTAATGTGTCGGCCTTTCAGACCAGCTATCGTGAATGGCTGAACCTGTAATTTGAAATAAGATTATACCAGATTACACAGAAATACAATAATTAAAAACAGATATATTATTCAGATATATTATCAGAATGTGAAAGAATGTAAATACTAGTGAAAACTACTTTTAAAACTATTGCTTATTGCTTGCATGAATGAAAAACAGAGCGATATTAATATTATTTACTGTCTCTCGTCTGCTATTGACTTTTCTAGATAGAAATAAAAAACAATAAGTTGGGAATTGGACTCGGGATCTCAAGATATAACTACTACTAGACCAACGAGGTAGTTGAGGTTAGTATACTACTTAAAATATCATCAAACTTGTTTCCTAACGAAGTAAAAACAATATTATACGGAATGTGAAATTGGTTCATTAATTTTACGACTGATGATTATAATAATGCTTATTACAATTTTTTTTAATATCATAAGATAGCAAACAACCAGATGAGTCTCCTGATGGATAGTCAACCATCGCCTATAGACACCAAAGATGTAAAATGGTGCGTTGCTATCTTGTGGCGAGGTCTAATGCCACATGCATTAGATTCTATTGCATTGCATGTGAGTAACTATTATCTCTTATTATTAGCAATAATCGACACTAATGACTTTAGGGTTAACTCGCATTGACGCGAGTCATATTTTTAAACTTTCAAGTATTCTTATCTCTATTTCCATTAGGTTAACGTACAAACTAATGGTGGTTAATATAACGCATAGCGTTAAATTACAGCGCGCTATAAATACTCAAAGTATAGCGTACGCTATTTAGATTAGCATTCGGCGCTATAATATAACGCCACGCTATATACCTAGCGGCTAATGTAGGCCGCAGTTCTAACTTTATAACCTACGAAGTTACGAACTACGCGATCTAACGGGTAATGTGCTAGACCGTAGACGCTATATAGTTTATAGCGTTATAGCGCTCAGTCATCGCTCGCTGTATGGCGTTATGATGACTGATGAGTCACGCGCTATCTCGGCCGGCTCCCGCGATTAGTGTTCAGTTACCTGTTATAGTCTATATAACGTAACGAGCTAGAAAAATATAGTTTATAGTCTATAACGCGCTATCATAAAATAGTTTGTTTGAACAATACTAGTACAAACTGCGTACGTGCATGAATCTGCTCTACTCCTAACAAAACGTCGACGCACAAATCCGTTCGTCAAAGGGACGATCCTTTGAAAATTTAATCAACTGCGTTACTGTCAAGTATCTCCTAAAATGAGAGTCATTACCATTTACGTATAAAATATTAATTAATATCATCATAAGGCAGTTTTTTAACATAAAAGATGAGGCAAACAAGCAGGTGCACCTGATAATAAGTGACAATCGTCGCCATTGAATATCCGCAACACCAGAGTTCTGGCAGTTGCGTTGCCAGACTTTTATTAACGAATACGCTCTTTTATTGAAGGGTATTCGTTCTTGATCACCTCCGCCGGTAATTGATTCAACACAGGAGTACTGCAAGGCATGAGTGGCGAGAAAACGCACGATTTTGGATTTCCAGGTTAAATGTGACCAGGTTTTGGCGACTCCATTCTAAGACATCACCTAGTCGATTCTCGACTTCAGACACAGGTTGGATCCGCCACTCTTCGACGCGCTCCCAAGATTATAAGTTCTTATTGGCCAAACTTCTCTTTTATCGCGTGCAACATATCATATGCTGTTTATCCTAAGCGG
Source organism: Apodemia mormo (assembly GCA_036924255.1). Taxonomy (NCBI): domain Eukaryota; kingdom Metazoa; phylum Arthropoda; class Insecta; order Lepidoptera; family Riodinidae; genus Apodemia; species Apodemia mormo. Next base: position 7,229,349 of record JAUPFN010000026.1, read on the forward strand.
TCAGGAAAGTCACCTGTTTGTTATCCTATCATATAAAAAACATAATCAGCTTGTCGCCTTAATTGTTTAGCAGTTCCAGCATCGATATGACACAAGTTTCTGTGTTTGAATCCGAAGTTTAACAATTCGTAAAAAAAGTATCATCACACCCGATTCCCTTGCAGGGTAGGCAAAATAAACTGAACGTCTATAGACTTCAGTTCAATACGATTCACTGTTTTTCCGGTTGGCGAGATAAGTGGAGATCCCATTGCCTTATTTTACCGACCCGATAAAAATTATCGACTATTTTTAGCAGGGAGCGACGACTTTTAGTCCTCATCCGAAGCATAAAAGTGGTAAAACAGCACCCCGCCAGGCCTCAAGCTGCTACTGATATTTTGGATTTTCGAGACAAACCTCAAGAAAACCTCAATAAGACTTTACTCGACACCCAGGTCGGTTTCTCTTGAGGTTTTTTGTTTATTGAGGTGTTTCGATTTTTTTTATCTTCGAACCTGAGTCGATCATGATCTTAGAAGAACAGGCTCTCTCTCCTTGAGCACGAGGCAGTAACAAATTGTCCTTTATGAGGTTTGCTTTTTCTGAAAAACATAACTTGCACCAGTCTGGATACATTGTCGACAAATTGGCTTTTCATGACATCACCACTTAAAAATATTCAAAAATCTGCCGTATATTTAGCAAAACTATTCAAGGCGATTGCTTAAAATAGGTTTATGTTATAGATAAAAATAAGATACCACAAAATACTTTTCATAACGAATTACATAACAAAAGATTATTTCAATTTATCTGCTGTTGGAAAATAATAAGCTTACTTATAGACAAGATGTTTGGCAAAACAATGATTAACAAACAAAAAGACAAATTAACTAATTTAAATGTGAATTGCCAACAACAACGAGAGGTTGGTGCTAGAGTTAACCTGTGCTGTTTGCAGTAATGTTAAGCATTTTATATGTACTCTTCGGGTTCGATAAAAAATAACGACATTTAAGATCGCTGTCTTAAAAGTGGCTAATCAAATAAGAACACGAATAAATGTGTGGTCTTATTTCATCCAATCAACGTTCAGATGCGTCGCGTTGCAACATGACTTGCAATTTTAAATGTTAATGCTACAACTTTAAAGTTGAAGTTTCTAAGGGCCTAGTAAAATTTTAAAAGCTCTTGTCGGTACAGCGGAGCAATAGCCGAAACTAAACCATAACGTACAGAAATAAGCTTTGAACACTGAATATCGTCGGCACTTGGTAAAACTCCATGTTAATTTATACTTATATCGTATTAAAAGCACTTGTACTGTTTTACTTGACTTTTTATTTATTAAAACCAACCGGTTTCGCGTTTTCCTTGATGATGATGATGCGTTAAAACGCGAAACCGGTTGGTTTTAATAAATAAAAAGTCAAGTAAAACAATACAAGTGCTTTTAATACGATATAAATATAAGTACAGAAATAAGGTTGATTATTATTATTATGACGTTACAAATTTTTTTTTGTTTCTGTATATATTTTTTCAAGTAATTTTCTTACGCTGAGTTTGTAGACAACATTCAATTTTGTAATTTTTGGTCAAAGCTCTTTGGTGCAAAAAAATGTCGATCCTAGCTACTAAGTACCACAGCGAAAGTTTAAAAAAACCCTACAGGAAAAATTCATTTTTCCAGGATTAAAAGTAGTCTACTTATTAAATTTAGACATTAAACTAACTTGAAGTGAAATTTCTTTCAAATCCGTCCTGCACTTTATATCTTTCTCCGAATTTTACACACACACATGTACATACATCACACAAAATCTAAATTAAGTAGGATTTCAATGCGAGAATAAATAAATAAATATTATATAATGTAGCCACCACATTTTCTATCTTGGGCTTATTAGGTTAATATTAGGGTTTATAAGTGAATGGATCTCGGCCGTTTTAATGAGTGATTTGATCATGAGTAAAAATTTAAAAAGAACACTGCGGGCCGTGATTTGATTAAATTTAACATATAAATAGTATTTTTGAAGTAAATGAGCGATTAGTATTTATTGTATTGTTTACTCGTTGCACCCCAGCAGCACGCTGAGTGATTTCGTGTGATCATACGGGAAAGATTTATCTTTTCTCGTAAAAAAGAAGCATAGCATATATATTAGTCTTGATATTCTTTAGAAATTTATTGAAACAGTCCTTGACTCCCTTTAAAATCCATAAAATAAAGAAATTGTAGTACAAATTTGTGTTACCAAAATTCCATGGATTTTAAAGTAACATTAGCTCTACTCGCTTAGGACATACAGCGTGTCATATGTCCTGCACGATAAAATGTCATACATTTGTAGATATATTATATTGTGACAAAATAGAAATCTAGCCTCTGTGGTCTAGTGGTCCAGCTTTGACGTTAACCACATGAGGTCCCGGGTTCGATTCCCGGGTCGGGCACGTTAAAAAAAGTGTTTTTTCAGTTTTCTGAGAAACACAAAGTTGCCCGGGATTGGAAAGTGCCCGATTGGCGATAGGCTTGCCACCTATCACATTTGTGGGACCAAGTATCTTCGGCTAATAGTGGGTGCACTTGTTGTACCTCTGCCTACCCCTTCGGGGATATGGGCGTGAAGATACTTTAAACCATGTTATACTGTCATATCGTATTAAATGAGACGATAAGGTTTAAAAATTACCCTTGAAGTGATTTTACTTCATCGGTAAGTAGTATAACTTTGTATTTCTGTGATTAAATGTAAGTACACTGACAAACTAATAATAAATTGTCTTGAACGACGTATCCGTTTAATCCGTGGTTGCTTGTTGCATTTGCATTGAATACTCGAGATATAAGTTCTACTTATCCCTCAAACCTTTCTTCTATCGTGGACGACATATCACACTGTTTATCCTAAACAGGCTGTAGTTAAGTTTATTTCAATTTTGCATTGCTTTTCATGTTCCAGTGGAACTATAATAGTAACAATAAAAATTCCTGAAAGCCGCCTATTTTTCTTTAGTTCTATAATATCTACAACGACAATGGAATCCAAATTAATGCTTAACATTACTATAAATAAAACTTTAGCTAGAAAAAAATAAACCATGTACCAATTATAAATTAAGAAAAGAAACCAAAAAAACGAAGGACGAACACAAACAGGTAACATTCTAGACACCACGTTAAGCCATAAAAGCTTACCTCCCCCTCATCGGTGGGCTCACTATGGAAGGTGGTATTTGGATGTGACCGTGCAAACTCCTCATGGTCGAGCGCTATGGTCGCCTGCATATCCTCACTAACCGTAACTATCTCCTCGTCTAAACCGAGACTCACATCCAAATCTTGTTGGTCCTCGTGGATGTTAGCTCGTGGTAGCAATTGATCTGTTGCTATCTGGTCGTCTAAGTCCGGTTGTGATATTCCGCTCTGATTTAATGCTGGCTGGGCTGTAATAAAAAACAATACTTGTTTACATTAACATAATGCTATAACACACCATCAATGCTATAAAATGGTTAAAGATTCATTTATTCTCATAAAGCTGTAATATTATATTAACTGTAACCAAATTTCATTATTTTACGACCATCATAAGTTGTTTGTCAGTATTGAGTACCAGCTTTGTTGTGTAATATTTTGTTATATTTAGAGGATTTCAAACACTGAGGTAATGTAATTTTTTTAATTTCAAATATATTTTACAGATAGGAAATATATTTATTTATAAATATTTGCTTACAGGATGATAAAAGGTTTTAGTGTATTTACACTTTTCACGCATCACACTACTTGACCCCAGACTCCGAAAAATGGCGCGAGGCGCCTTTCAAGGCGACATACCTACAATTTCCCTGCAATTATATTTAGGATAGTTGAGTGGTTAAAAGGTTGAAAAAATATACATTTATAACGTAGCTTACACTTACAATTATTATGAACTAGCTTTTGCCAGCGGCTTAACTCGCTTAAAGTAATAGACAAAAAGTAATATCTTAAAGTAATAGTCTTGTTCAACTAAAGGACGGCATTTATATAACTTTTTCCCGTGCATCCGGGATCGCTTAAGTAAAACTTGGATAGAAATAGATCATTGTGTTGCACAGTTTCTCACTAGCCACGGTAATTTTAAAGCTAAATTATTCTCGTTTAAATTAGTTCCTTCTCCCTTTTGCGAGTGCTCTACATTAAACTGTCATATGAACAAACTGCACATCACATTCTTTGGGAGTGTAATCTTTGGCAAAACGAACGTCGTCAAATGCTTGATAGTATCCAATGTATATCCGGTGTAATTTATTACTCCGATCTTGTGGGTACACGTGGGAACTTCCGTGCCTTCAAACGATTTTGTCACACTTACTACTGGAAGCAAAATTAGGTAGGCCATTCTGGTAGGTCCCTAATTTCCAAACTTCCGTGGTGCAATAGCAATCAGGCTTAACCTGATTGTAAAAGTCTCATTTCGTAGCATTTTTATGCTTTTAACATTTTGCTGTCTCCTGCTAAAAAGGGAGGGAAACAGGATGTATTTTCCTACTCCTCCTATATACTTCTGATTAATTTCGTTGCGGGATCCAAGACAGCTTAGCTTTTCCCCAGGGCACCCTGAGCTCGCAACTCAAAGGTTATCAGGACGGTTGCCGCTGTTGATTCTGGTTTACAGAAGTTACAGTGGTGGGAACGAGAGGTGGGCCCATTGCCCTTAAAAAAAAAAAAGTAACCTATGTAACTCTCCATCCTTTCAACTATATCCACTTAAAAAACTCGTCCGTTTTACCGTGAAAGAAGGAAAAACAAACACACACACTTTCCCATTTATAATATTAAATATTGATTTGAGCAAAAACTATTTTTAGTACTTGCTTTGTTGATTCCCCAATTAGTAAAAATATATGAAAATTCTTATGATACAGCACTGTACCCCTTCCTGTCACAAAATCGTCAATACTTGTTATTGTGTTCCGTTTTGGAGGTTAAGGTAGCCGATAATCTTATGCTGGTGGTATTACCATCCCTTTACATGCATAGCAACGCACCATTAACATCTTTTTTTTTAATTATAAGATTGCAAACAAGCAGGTGGTTCTCCTGATGGAACAAGTCAACCATCGCCTATAGACACCAAACATGTTAATGGTGCGTTGCTATCTTGTGGCAAAGTCTAATGCCACATACATACGTTTGCTGGCTATCTTACCCTCCAAACCGGATTACATCAGTGACTAACACTGACACTATTGCGGCAAGAATAGGTAAGGCAGTGGTATCAGATCCGGGCGAGCCAATGCAGAACTCTACCACCTATTAGACAAGATGCTAGCGACTCGCATACAATTCGATCGCCTTTTACGACCTGCCTGCCAGAATGGCAGTTGGCCTATTCTACAAAGGAGTCCGGGTCCAATACGGGGAAAATCTTTGGAGTGTATAGGCGTTGTCTCATCACATCAGAAAGCTATCTCAGAAATGGCACATGCATGATTTAAATAAGCTTCCTAGTGACTTTACTCTTCAAACCGAAACACGACAATGCCAAGCACTGACGCAATTGCGACAGAATAGGAAAAGCGTGTGGTATTAAACCCGTTGCCGCACTCTACTCCTATAAGAAGATCCCAGTGGCTCGAATGAGCGTGTAAATATATCGATTTCGGTTATCTTATGAAACGAGTGACAGTAGTTATACAGGTATACAGTTTAAAAGGCTGTAGATATTGAAGGACATAATAATTAATGGTCATAAGATGTTAGTTACATATAGAGTAATAGAAATTACATAACTTGTTTCACAGTAAAATTGCAGCAACTGACTTTCCATTTTTTCGAAGCCTTGCATCAGATCTTCACCTATTAAAATGGGACCACACGGCAATTACACCCTTCCAAACAAAAAAAAAGATTTTCAAAATCGGTTACAAATTAGTTTAGTAATATTCTTAAAGTATGGTCACCTAGGGGTGTGCTATTGAGTCTAGTCACGAGTTCAGCAAATTGCTGTCCGTAAACAATAAATTTCGATATCTACGCGCAGGTGCCCTTACACTAGTAATATGTAACAAAGTATGGTCACCTAGGGTTGTGCTGACAAGTATAGTCAAGAGTTCGGTAAATAATTGTAATAATATTCAAAAAGTATGGTCACCTAGCCAAGGTTGTGCTGATGAGTCTAGTCAACAGTCTAATCGCTGTTTGTAAAAAATAAATTTCGTTACGCGCAGGTATCCTTTACACTAATATTTTTATTGGATAAATAGGTTAAAATTTAAGTACCTTCATATTCGATGAATATCATATTTAAGTACAGAACACCCTCCTTCAAGTCTTTTAGCAGTCAATCTGCATATCAGTAAAATGCGCTGATGCGGATCATAACCTAAGCGGTTATGATCCGCATAAGCCTAAACCGCCAACCGACAAATCGGTGAATTACACCATGCAACCGAAACGTTGACATTCGGATTACTCGCCAACTTCGTAAGGGTACCAGTTTGAAGATATCTATTTATTGAAATAACTTACGTGTATGCGAATGGTGTGTTTCATGAGCCGGCGATGCAGAAAATAAAAGCTCTGCCTCAGGAAATAATTCGGAAGCCGACGGTGAGTCCACGCCTAAGTCTTCACATTCTTCTGACAGCGATTTCTGGAAAAAATATCATATTATCTATCATTTACATTAATATGTAGGGACATGCAAGAGTCTTAATTCATTTAATTTTTTCCAGATATTATTCACTAAATAAGCATTTACTTAGGACTGAAACTTTTTAGGCAACCCTTTTGCAATGTATCTATTAACATACTAGCTGACCCCGCAAACGTTGTTCTGCCTTTTTAACTACTCTTATTTTTTTTCTATAATTTCTCACCTTTTAAACCTTCCTTGGACTTCAATTAATTCAAAACCAAAATTAACTAAATTGGTTCAGCCGTTCTCGAGCTTTAGCGAGACTAACGAACAGCAATTGATTTTTATATATATAAATTTAATTGGATATACTTAAATTTTCATCCATTAACCAGCTCAGTTGAGGTCGTCTTATAATGGGATCCTATACTATAATGTATTTTTTATGTGTAACATCTTTCCTTCCGGTTTCTGGATAATTTTTGAGATTGATTTCGGAAAAGGACGGAAATGTGTTACGGGAAACCAGGGAAGTGCGCGTTATTTAATTTAACCAATGAGCACGCGCGTTAGTGATAAACTTGCGCAAGCAAGATCGCGCCTCAATATAGAATTACATATATTTCCTGCTTAGAAATATTCGACAAATTATATTACGAATAAATTGACTTCACATAAATTTCATCTCAATTTCATAGCATCATTTGATTGCATACAATTAAATGGTTAAAAGAGGTAACTAGGCACCAAAGATGAAAAAGGTAGCAGTTGAATAGACTGACACACTCGGTGAAATACAGTCTTACAACAGGGAAAATTAACAGCACAACTGTTCAAAGACAAAATTAACATAATTATTTTGCAACTGCCGCAAAATCTTATATGTGACTGATGTAATGCCACTGGAAGAAAAAGTAGTGTAAGGAATAGAACGTATATACCGAAAATCTGGAAATTAAAAGAAACCCCAGCGGCACAATAGTCCACCCGCGTCCACCACACTTTTACCCATATTAGTAGCAAATTAAAAACAGACAATTTCTGTACGCAATGCACGATGCACTTCGTAGGCGAATCTTCTGCGGAGTTGAATAGCACTTCACTCAAATTGGAAAAATCTTTCACTCTTTCTGATAAGAAAAATTACCCTTCCACTTCTCCTTCGTTAGACCTAAAGTGTTTAATCACCGAAACCATAACCAAAAATGAAGTTGGTACAAAACTCTCATTTTATTCAAATAACTTTTTCGCCGTTTACGAGCCCGCCGAAAAAGCAGATACATTTATGTACTGCCATTATTATGATACGATATAAAGTTTAGAGAAGTTTACCTGCAACCTTAGCTCGTGTTCCAGTATAGCGTATTTATGCCTAAGAGCAGCAGCGGATACGTGGGCCACCCGGTGTTGGCGTTGAGAATTATCCTTCTTCTGAACCACCTATATTAGACATCCATATTAGATTTTACACATCTTCAAGTTTAAGATTACCTACACATAAGATCGTTTCTTGTTGATGCATTCACAAGTAAAAACAGAGACAGAAAATAAATGACTCAACAAATATAATAATAGTGTGATATAACATATGTTTAAATATTTACGTTGCATCAAACGCAAAACAACACACTTGAAATAAATCGAATTATACTGCCTTTTTTATATCATAATATAGCAAACCAGCAGTCTCCTGACGGAGTCAATCATCGCCTATAGACACTAAAGATGTTAATGGTATATATACAGCCTGTTAGGTAAGTCGATCTAAACCTTGAAGGTGGTAATAGGGTATCTGATTCTCATTCCGAATAAATAAAAAATCATACCCTTAAATTTTAATCTAATTTTCCAAAAAAATCATAATTAGAACGCAAGCAATAAGTTCGAGCAAATAATGCACAAAGATAAATAGGTAGTTACGTAAATACCCATTTTTTATTTATTAATTTGGAATAAGAATCAGATACCTTATTACCCCCTTCAAGGTTTAGGTCGACTTACCTAACAGGCCGTATAATAATTGCTATCTTGGGGCGAGGTCTAATGCCACATTCATAAGTTTATCGGCTACCTTCCCTCCAAACCGGAACACGACAGCGACAAGCACTGATGCTATTGCGACAGGAATAGGTAAAGCGGGCGAGACAATGCAGAACTCTACCACCTAGTAGCCACGATGATAGTGACTCGCGTAGCCAATCGGTCGCCTTTTACGACCTGCATATCAGAACGGCAGTTGGTCTATTCTTTAAAGGAGCCCGGTTCCAACACGGAGAATATAAATATCTTGCCGTTGTGATTTCTTATAGCTAATTATGTAAGAGCAAATTATTGGTAAAATAAACTTTACCACTTCATAAAATATCATTTTTAAAATCCACCGATTTCACGTTTTAAAGCAATTCTAAGACAAGGGTCATAAAAATAATCATATTTATATAGACACTCAAGAAAGTTTCTAGCAACAGTAAGTACCGTTGTTAGACATTTGACCAAAGCTAAGTTTTTAAGGATAAATGAGATTTAATGTCACGTCAGTACATAAATTGAAGCCACGTATTGCACCTTATTGTTAATTTTTCACTGTGTCCATCTTTGCCAATTTTACGTGAGACACGAATTTCGACATGTTGTTGATCTAAGCTCCTTTGAAGAATAGACCAACTGCCGTTCTGCCAGGCAGATCATAAAAGACGATTGATTGAATATACATGTCACTACATCGTGATTGTTATGTGGTAGAGTACCACAACGTCTTGGTCTTGCCCAAGTATTTGGTACCATCGCCTTACCTATTCCTGCCGGACTAGCGTCAATGCTTGTAATTGTCATGGTTCAGTTTGGAGAATAAAGTAGCCAGTAGACTTATGCATGTGGCAATTCCATCCCGTTACATGGATAGCAACGCACCATTAACATCTTTGGTATCAATAGGCGATAGTTTCTCTTTCCTTCAGGAGAGCCATCTACTTGTCTTCTATCTAATAATATTAAAAAAATGAGTGTACTTAATGCAAATTTACTTCACCACGGAAGCATCTTCAGGAGAAACAAACAGTACTTCACTCAACACGAGTCTAAGAAATAATGCTTTTTTTTCCCTTTAATGGCATCACAGAGATCACACGTCCGAAACGTGGCGAAAATAAATTGATATCGTTTAATTTGAAAGTTCCAACGTTCGAATAGCACAAATAATATTAACAGCGTTTTTATGTGGTGCAAGAAGAATTATAGTTAAATCTTTTCGAGTGTGGTCTTTGGATTGGTATATGTTGTAAACACGAGGTTGTGTGTTTTATTATGTGTAAATAAGTTATTCATATATTCGACTCTGTTTTGTTCATAGAAATAGTATTCTATTTCTATTTAAATATTTCGCGACGTTACAGCGCATCGTGAAGAAACGATCTTACTTACATTTTATTTTTATCAATGGAATATAACAACTAGAACAACGTTAAGCTACCATAGACGAAACCATTATAAATTTGCAAGCAAACAATGATGAAGCATTGACATTTCATTATTAAAACAATTTAAATGGTAATTGTTAAGATATTATTTATGTAGTACATGTCAGAACTAGTTTACGGGCTAAAGTCTGTAGGCCCCTATTTATAACAATTATAATTTGGTAAATGACATGCATATGATGCGGGTATGACGACAATAGGGGCATTCGAAGAAGTCATCTTAACATGCAGAAAATAAATACATTGAACAGTTCTAACTATTTAAAAATTTATGTCGTAAAAAATATTAAGATGAACAAGAAACATTCTTCCTAATATGGTTGGAAGTGAAAATGTACATAAATAAAAAAGATGTCGACGGGAGACAAGAATGAATAAGTACTAGTCGAATTTTCCTGGTTTTGTGTTTTGAAATGCCATTAGAACATAATATAGAAGCGACTCTTTAATATCTTACCAAATCTAAAACTAAATGAAGTCTGTGTTATTATCTAAGGCATTTATAGTATTAGCATAAAAATAAGGTATTATAGTAAAGCCGCAAAGCCTGCTTTAAAGATTAAAATACAAATTGTCTATTACTTGATTGCAATTACGCTAAAAGCTTGCGTTAACAATTACTTGATTTTACAAATTTAAATCAACTCTATTAATAGTTTATAATACAAGCGTAATGTCGCATCTATATAAATGACTATAGGGCATATCGACACTAAACTCAAGAAAAGCGTACAAAAGAAATTGAGGCGTGCAGATCTACTATAGGCTTTCTAAAATTTAGGGGTCGGCGTCAGTCTACGATACGATCACCTGCTGGTAAGCCTTATCATCGCAATCTGACGCATCAATATCGTAAGCGCAACGTGGTGAATCGTCGTGGGTGTACGATTTTTTCGTGTCTACGTCGAACATCTTATCAAAAATCCTTTGTGCCTCCATATCGGGACTGTATCGATCGGGAATAGCATCCTGAAGTTTTAAAATGTATGATTTACGCATTTATTTACACGTATAAATTTGTACCATTAGTAGATTACACGCATTTATGTTAACCGTAGATTTCTGGGAATCACATAATTATTATATTATTAACATGTTCTCTATGTAATATTAGTATTTGTATTAATAGATTTAAATAGTAGTAAATTGTAATTTAATTATTACTTACCAGTACAGTTCGATCCATATTTTCTGCTCGTACTGTTTCCTCGTAAGTATAATCATGAGTGTCAGCCGGTGTAGGAAGATTCCATGGCTCCGAACCTTCAGGACTCGATGCGCGTTCAGGTTTGACATCTTGATTATCACGATCAGGCCAAGGAGAACTTGTCGCTCTCGTTTCTACAAGGTCAGGTGGAGTCGGCGCTGGAGCCGGAGACGCTGTACTGTCTGGTGGTTGTATGGTAGTTGTCGCTAAATTGAATGCCTGGAGGTTGTGAAGAGCCGAAGTTGGTAATCGAACGTGACGAACTCCTGGTCGCGCTAAGACGGGTTTAAGTCCAGCAGGGCCAATAAGGCGCTGCAATAACAAGGCACTACTCGTGCCACCTTCACCACCAACTGCTAAAATTTTTGGTCCACGATTAGTAACTATAGCGATTTGCTGGCCGCCTTTCACCATTGATACTGGTAAAATATAATTAGCCGGCATCAAAACTGCTGTCGCAGGTTTACCCGCCGTGCCGCGTGCAACGGTAATTGTTTGGCCGTCCGCTACTATGACGTTGCGTTGTGGCGTTTGTTTGGATGGTATGGTCGTTGCAGCATTCGCGGTCTCATTGTCAAAGGTAATTTTTCTGACCACTTTACGTGGACTGTCCTGTGGAGAGTGACTGTCTAGACAACTCTCTGTACAGTCGCCTTGTGAAGTGCCACAACTACTATCTTCTGATCCCATGGTTCTACAAGTGTCTTCACCGTGAATAGGGCTCATGTCACGCGCGCCTGGTCGTCGAGAACCACTCGAACTCTTCTTTCGTTTCGAAGATCCAGATGGGTTTGAAGGTGGATTAGAACGTCTTCTTGGCGCAGGTTTATCTTTATCTGGTGAATTTTCCACCTGCTCCTTATATTCCGCCAAAATATATAGTATTCTTTGAGTAGTCTGCTCATCTTCTAAAGGTTTCTGAGTAGATGTTTTAGGAGGTACCGTATTAATTTTCATAGAACTAGGAGGATTAGATGATGTCTTCGGTCTGGATTTAGACTTTGAGCTAACCTTGGCAGGTTTTTGTTGGTTCTGATTAGAGGAGCCTTCGCTAGCTGAAGATTCGTTGGCATTGTGAGCGATTTGAATATGTGTTGATGTGGGTGAGTCAGCTACTCCTGTGGAATCAGGCGAACGAACAAACGAAGATGTTGTTGGAGTTGTGACTACCGGTTTTCTATTAACATAAGCGACATTTAACGAATGACTATTTCCGATTGAATAAAAAACTTGTTGAGTTGTTTCTGTTCCGGATGTACTAATTGGCGATGCACTGCCTGCAGTGTCTGTCGATGTTGTGAGCAATTTATTGCTAAAGCTGCTATTAGAATTGGAGCTTGGCTGAACTGTGCTTCTTTCTTTAACCTGTTCTAATACCATATCAAATTCTCTCAGTTGTTCTAGAGTTGAAGAGCTCATTTGTGATTCTGTCGATGACTGACTATCAGAAGCAACCTTAACTTGTCTAGTTGTCTGAGTTTGGGGCAAGCGAATAGTTTGTTGGCCTAAGGGTGGCGCTGCTGTCAAAACTAATTGTTGATAAAGTGGTTGGTTTGCACCCCCTATCACATTCCTTTGTATTTGAAAAAATGATGGACGTACAACTCGTGCACCAGACACCATCTGTGGAGTCTTGCTAAGCATTGGTAGCTTAATACGCATTTGAGTCAAAACTGGTTGCGCTGAAGTTTGGTTATTGCTTTGAGATGCTTCTGTTACAACTCCTAAGTGGTTACTACCTTCTTCATTTATTGCATCTGTATTAGAATTACCCTGATTTTGAGGAATTATCTTTATAATAGAAGGTTCTATATCAGGTTGTTGTTTTTGATTATTTTCGTCTACAATGTCACTGCTAGGTACAGTAATTAAGTTTATAGTTTGACCTCCGCCTATATTAACTGGGATTTGTCTTGTGTATATAACACCTCCAGGCATAGTTTGGATATTCATAGGCGCAATAGTTTGTTTTAATTGTTGTACTAAATTTGACTGCACAGGTGAGGACTGGGTAGTTTGAGCTGGTGATTTTCTTAACAATAGAGGAGGACTATTTATTTGACCTATATGGTCAAGATTCATTGCATTTTCATTGGAATGACATTCTATACTTTCTGTGCTTGTATTTGATGACGACATATGGGAATTATTTGTGCTCATATCATTAGTTTTCTGGGAGTTGTCTTGAAAAATTTGTTTACCAAAAGCTTGATTAAATTTTGGCAAACTCGTTGATTTTTCTAAAGCAGGTGTTTTATTGTGAGAAGAGTTTTGAATAAACTTAGCATAATTTTCTTCATATACAGAGCGTGATTTGATTTCTTGTTGCGAATTATTACTTTCTTTATTAGGTGTTGTTGCAATGTGTGCAGAGTTTTGTGTTATATCCTGGCACTCAGAAGTTTTGGGAACTGGCGGTACATTAGTCGTTTCAATAGGTTGCAGCCTTAATACCATACTTCTCTGATGAGGAGCATTTAACTGTATAGATTTTCCATCCGCAGATTTACATACGAATTGAACCATTTTTTGTTCATTTGAACCTTGAACATTTGTCAAATTCGTTAATAAATTAACCCTTTTGAGTAACTGTCCCGAAGTATTATTTTTTGAGTTGCCCGTATTAACAATGTGAAGAAGCTGATTTCCTCCTTGTTGGAGACCAGCATCTACTAAAGAAAGGCCACTATATGAGTTAGAATGTTGACCTGTGTTTGGAGTAGTGTTTGAACTGGCCGCACCAACTTTATTTTGAACAATATGTAAAACTGGAGTTGAATTTGGCGAACTGATTACTGAATTTTGAGGATTATCGACAATAGTAATCTGGTTCCCAGATGTATTTTTTCCTTGCACAATATGTAATACTTGAGGTGTTACATTTTGTGATTGTTGACTACTCTCTGATCTACTTGTTTGATTAAGTGGTGGTGGTAATATTTGAGCTAGTGCTTGTTGCAAGGCCATTGCGTTAATAGAAGTAGTTTTTGTAAAATTATTTGCTGAATTTGGAGTTGTGCTAACAGTGCTCTGACGGATTTTTTGCGACAAAATATTGACAAGAGCGTGAGCTCTTGAATTTGTTAAGTTCTCTGCACTAGGCGTTATTCCCGCAGCGTTCATAGCGTGAGCAATTTGATCAGTTTTTTCAGATGAACCATTTTGTTGCTTTTGTTGTTGCACAGATGAATCCAATTTACCATGCTTTTCAATCTGTTCAAATATAATCGTATTATGTGAATCGGATTCTAAATGATTGATGTTGGAATTATATGAATAAGTTACATTGTTTATGTGCTTGTTAACGGTTAATGATTGTCGTTGGCTTTCATCCAAGGCTTGCTTTTTATCTTCACTATTATCAGTCAATTTATTCGTAGCCTCTGTTTTATCGACACAATTAACCTCATTAGTAATATTTAAGTTTTCAGTATCTACGGTTATATTTGAGTTACCATGATGTTCCATAGACGTTATAGAGCTATTTTGTTCATAGCCCTGCATCAGTGGCAAGCTTAAATCGGCAGTAGTAAGTTCTGTGTATTCAGTTTTTATAGCTGATTGTGGCTCATCATTAGGACTGTTTTCTACTGAACATTGCGAAGGACTAGCATCTGATACTTGGGTAACTCGAGGATCACATGTAACAGGATTTTGTGCCGCTGCACTAACAGGTAGTTGGCCAACTTGTACAACTTGTACTATTGTTTTAACGGGAGCTGGTTCTAAAAAGTCGGTGCCATTTAAATCATTCATAAGATAACTATCGTCAAAGGATTTTTTGATATTATCTTTCTCACATAACGAATGTTGGATTAACTCAATAGCTGTTTGTCGAAAAAAAGATCTTACTTTCTCTCGTAATTTAATATAAGAAATATAACGTTGCATACTTTGTACTTGATCCATTTGAGTACTTATAACTATTTGAGGTTCTCTAAAATTTCCATGATTTTCGGACACTAAAACCGGCTGATATTGTTTTACGTCCGACAGAGTCGCAGCCGAAATTTTTGAAATAGTACTTTTGTCTCTCAAATTCTGTATGACTCTGCCGGACCTCTCACCAAAACCCATATTAAAACAAGGTTCACCAATATCATCAAAAGCTTGAGGTTCACTATAATCTGCGGATATTTCTTCTGCTAATGATTGCTGTAAAGGGTCGAATGGAAGTTTCTCAGATTGGTCTGCCTCAATAAAAATTTGTTGTTGCCCACAAAAATCTTTATTGGAATATTTCTTTGATTGTTCTTCTAAATTTTCTGTTATAGGCCAATATTTTAATGCATTAATGACGTCTATATTTTCTTTATAGAAGGATGTCGAATATGAAAATTTAATTGTGCTAAAATAGTCAATCAATCTTCGATATTCTATGTCATATGCAGATTCCTTAATATTAGCAAGTGTCATTTTTGGATAGTCAATGTTTTTTCCTTTTCTGTACCTTTTTACACTTCTATGATCATAATTTTCAAGTTTGCGTTTTAAGCTTTGCTTCTCTAAGATTTCTCCACATTGTAAGTTTTTTGTTTCAAACTCTGAATCACTTAATTTTGAGTAAGTTCTGTTCGGTAATGCCACTACAAATTTACTATACTTTTTGTCACAATTACTGTTTTCGGAACTGAATGCTTTACTTTTTATTAAATTTACTGTATCATATACTCTGTTTGAAATTGGAAATCGATAACAAGTCCCAATTATTGGATCTTTATAGATAGAACCTTTTAAAATAACATCTGAACTACCTTTATAAACTAATGTAACACTGTTATTATGTGCAGGTTCATAACACTTTCTCGAACTACAGTTTATATAAGAATCAGATTGTTTCTCTGCGTTAGAAAAAAGGAAATCTTTTCTGTCTTGGGTATATTCAAATACTGTTGTAGTTTTAACATCAGCATCTATACTGTTCTCCTTAATTTCATTAGTTTCATTTTGTACTAAAAGGTGAGATTTGGTTTCTGTCTTGGAAACTCTGCCTATGTGATCACACTCTGGTGTCACAGTTTTATTAATAGAAAATTCATTCCCACTTTTAGAGATTTCTTCAGAGATTTCTAATGATTTCAGGATATGATTTTCTGTATATGTGTCCATGTCACGTCTATTGTTGTACTTTCTTATTACAGCACTGATATTTTTACTATCTCCTGCTTCTAAAAGAGGTTCTTCACTGAGATTAGCCAATCCACATTTTAAGTTAGAATGACATACCTTATCAATATCACCTTTTTTCGCATTATTATAATCAGTTAGTGTTATCTCGTCACTGATAAGAGGATTACTTATATTTTTCATTTTATTTACTTTGGTATTTTGCGACTGAATTACTTCAAGTTTTTTGCTATAATTTTGATTATCATTATTTTGATTTATCTTTGAAGTTATATTTTGATCGCTTCTCTCTGGATCATTCACTCCACTATGAAACGAACCAGATTTCGTTCTGTTTAAATCATTATCCTCTCTCTGTAAGATTATTTTGTCAGTAGGATAACCATTATTTTCTTTATTTTTTTCATTACTATGAGATGGCATATCGTTATTGCTGCTTTGGTTTGTACTATCTTCACAGCTTTTTTCTAAAAGAGTATATTCCACAAATACATCAATTAATTCGCTTTCCAATGCTGTGCTAGATTCATCAACAATGTCAACTTTTCCTTTATTACTGCAATGGTCTTTTGTAAAATCGTCAATAGGAAAATGAGTTAAACTATCATGAACATTTTCTAAGGCAACTACGTCACTGGTAACATTTTTACATTTTGCATCGTCAATTTTGTGAACGGTATCTTTGTTTGTATCTTCTACAAGTTCAACATAGTTATCGATTATTTCATTATGTAAGGGTGAAAAGGAATCAGTGTTAACGTTTTCAACCAGAACGAGATTTTTACTTACGTTTACATTTATACTTTCTTCCATAGTTTCTAAAGGAATAACCTCAATTTCAACATTGAAGTCCAGAACATCTGAGTTATCTTTTTTAACAATGCTATTAATTTTGTCATCTTGTGTTTCAAAGTTTGTTTTCTCTAGATTTTTATTTGATTTTATTGGCGGAGATGCAATAGACTTAACGTCAGTGTTAAAAACACCGTCTGTATTGATACAATTTACATTGGTTAAAGTTTCATCCAAAAGATAAATTTTATTTTTTTCTTCGCTATTATCTGTTACAACAAAATTATTCTTGATTTCAACGTCATTATCAGATAAGTTAGTAAATATTTCGCTTATTTTTTCATGTTCCTCGAAGTCAGTGCTGTCAACATTGAATCTAACCGATTCATTTTGTAATATCGGCTTAGTTGTATTTACGGGGATGTCTTTTAGAAGATCTCTATCCGTAGAAAAGCAATCCTTATTTATAGGTTTTAAAGTATTTTCTGGTGTTACATTAATTTTGACAGGAATGTCTCCATCCCTTCGGTTTGTAAGAATTAGTGAGGGAGCAATTCCTTTATTTTGATATTCTAATACTGGATTCTTTATATTTGATAAAAGATTTGTATGTGTCTCCACGCTATTAATTGCATTTTTATTTTCATCATCTTCTATAGATGTTCCTATAAGATTGAAGGAATTTATTGTCTTTTGATTTAAAACCTTTTCCTTACATTCTATTTCAACATTAACATTATCTAAGCTTTTAATGTCAAATTGAGTAAGTTTAGCATGCACTTCTGGTAACATTGCTTTATCGTCATCGTTTGGTACACAAACTTCTTTATTAAATACTTGATTTTCTTCATCCTTTATTTGTTTGTCATCATTCACATCATTCTTTCGAATTCTAATGGAATATTGAGTTTTCGAGAAATCATTTTGAGACATATTGACTATTTCGTTACATGTTCCATGATTTTTAAGCATTATATCGTTATTATTTAATCCACTTGATTGTGATTGACAGGGTTTATTATCTTCATTATTCTGCCTAACTTTAAAAGCTTGTAAATCTTTCTTATTCAGGATTTGAGGGTCTTCTTTCACTTCATTAAGATTTCTATCTTCAGTACTACTACTAGATACGTTAACGTGTTGTATACTCATTATTTCGGTCTCAATAATTTTAGAAGATGTAGTTTTGTTAACATTACTTTGCTTTTCTACATTTTTTAATACATCAACATGAATCTTATTATTAGCTTTATGAATTTTTTTTCTATCTTTGCTATTTACTTCCACCAAGAGCTTTCTTTTTAAGCCATGTGAAGAACTTGGTGGTAAGGATTTATGATATTGTTTTGAAGGTTTTAAGTTTTCTAAAAATACGTAATTATTTACAATAAAATTAGTTACAATGTTAGTGAGAGCAGGAACGCTACTAACTTTGAAAGATATATCACTGAGAAATCTTTTTGTGCATCCTCCATATGAATCTTTATTTGTATTTCCAATATTAAATTTTTGAGTCGCAAAATTTTGTTGTTTGTGTATAACATTCTCTTCAAATTTTGTATACATCCAATCAGAACAACATTTGTCGACGTCTGAATGAGCAAGCGAAGACATTTTATAGTCAATAGTTTTATTACTAGTAATTGTACTTGGCAATTCATTTGATGATATAGCAAATGGTGAATTGATATTGTCAACAACTTCATTTTCATCTACAAAATTAAGCTTTCGATTAAATTGTTTTTGTAAAACATTTAAATCAGACTTTATAAGCATCCAATCAGAATAACACTTCACAGAATTCACATGGACAGTGTCTGGAATATTAGGATCAATAGTTTCACAATTATTGTTTGACAATTCATGTGATGAAATAGCAAAGTCATCGAGTAATGAAGGAGATTGCAGCCTTGACGACACTTCTTCATATATAGATAAATCATCTAAAATTGATAAAGACTCACTCCTTGGTAAAATTTCTGGTGAGTTATTATTTCCTTCCTTCAGGTATTCAAATGTAGGTTTACTAGTTAAATCATTTTGTATCTTTATATTCTCTTTCAGAATACTGTCACATTTCACAACAGGAACAAAACAATTACTTAGAATTGTTTTATTTACATAATTTGTAACTAATTTGTCATATGCAGTGGTTATCAAAGTTGGGCTGCTTTTGGAATTAGATGTTATGCTAGTTTCAGTGTGGCTAAGTAATTGTTTGTCATTGTCTATCTTATATGTAGTCGAACAAGATTTATGAACATATTCATTTTCTGGACAAACCATTAGATTTTCTTCAGTTAATATGTCTAAATTGTTTTCACTTTCACTTGAAGAATCGTCTATTTCAATAATTTCACTACCTAATTCATTTTGTGTCATAAGCGAATCGTGATTGTTTTGTAAAGGTTTAATGATACTACTTGTTTTATTAAAAGATCTGACATTAGTTGAAGATACTTGAGGCAAAACCATGTTTTTATCCAATCTTACACAGCATTTTTTGATAAACTTATCTTGGTGAAGTGCAAAAGTTTTAGAATCAATTGATGATATTTTGAATTTACCAAATTCAGTTTTAAAACTTAATGACGTGTCGTTCTCCGTCTCCTCGCCATCACTGATTAAATCAATTGTTTCTCCTGGAGCTATCTTTTTCGATAAAGCTTCCCTTGAGTAAATTACTTCTTGTATGTGTGCTTTTATTTCGTGATTTTTCGTTGCCACGTTTGATTGTTGTACATTCACAGTACATTTTTTCAAGTTGCCCCTATTTTCTAATAATATTTTTTTTATTGAAGGATTTTCAAATAACGTGTTTACATCCACTTTTAAGCTGCCAGAGATTGTCGCTCTATAAATACTTCCATCAGGAATAATAATTCTTATTTGTTTTTTTTCTGGCTCCATCGCATCTTTTCTTCTTTTTCCAGGTAATTCCTGAATAATTATTTTTTCTTTAATGTACTTTAAATAGGTAGAATCCTCGCAACAGTCACCTAGAGGGTCTAGGATTTGTTCAACTTGAGATGTTTTACTGCTAGTATTGGAGATTTCATTGGTTGTATTTTTCGAAGTTTCTTTCTTGTTTTCATGTTTAGATACAATACTTTTTACTATTTGAGAAGGATTTTCTTTTACTATTTCTTTATTATAATCATTTGATAAAGACATTTTATCATCAATGTCAACTACACTGAGATCTGTTTTATGTCTATGTTTATTTTTAACAGAACGAGAAGATTTCACTAATTTATTTGATTCAGATGAATTTGTAGCGATATGATTAATTTCCTCAAATTGTGGTGTGTTTTCATCTTTAGTATGAGTATCTTCAGTGTGTTGATGTTTACTTGCACTTATAGATTTAACATTTTCTACTATTTCACAGGAATAATCCTTGTATGGTTTTGTGTTATTTTTAGTGACCGAATCGTAGTTCATGTGTGTTTTATTATCAACAATATTCACAGAATCTGAAATATGAAGCATTTGCCCATTTTTTTCTTTATGTTTGCTCCTTACAGAACACATTTGATTTATTAATTTCTTAAATTTAGGGTTATTAGCTTGATCCACACATTTTTTTTCTTCAGATTGTAATTGTAAAGCACTTTCTTTATTTGGTAATTTTTCTGTGATTTTTTTTGCATTCTCAACTTTAGACTTGACATTTTTTATCTTTTTTGGCGACTGATTATTCCCTTTCGTATCTTTACTGTTGACATCGTTTTCATTCATGGATATATTTATTTTGGTGACATCAGTTTTCAATTTACAAGAACTGATGGTCAAATTTCTATTTTTTATTTTATCTACAACATCACTGTAAGAAGATACACTCGTCTCTGATACACTCGTGCTTACCTGTTTTTGTTCAATTTCCTTTTGACAAGGAATTTCTTCACCACTTTTTCGGATTTTCGATTCCAGAATAAGAGTCGGAGGATTATTTGTAATATTATGAGTTGATAAATATTTTTCTTTCCTTTCATTTTTAACTAATTTATTAATTGTTTTATTTTGTTTACTAGTTTGGAATGTATTCTTGATTTTCCTTATTGTTTTCTTGGTCCGTTTTCGTTTTATGTTTTTTATAATTGTTCGTTGAGGAGTAAACTTTTTTCTAGTTGTGAGCTGGCCAGATGATGTTAAGTCAGATTTGTCAAGCACATTGTTTCCAGTATTTGCCAGTTTGCTTGTATCTGGTTTCGTTAAATTGTCGCTAACTGAATTCGAAGATCGTAACAATATACGGCGACATTTTGTTTGGATATTAACCTCTTTATTTTCTTTAAAATTTGCATTTTTCAGGTTCGTGCATTCATCCTTTATTTCCTTTAAATGACCAGTATCCAATTTACAATTAAATTCAGATCCTAGATTAGACTTCACATTTTCGACTTTTTTTGCTGTAGAATGGTGTTCATGTTGTTCAAATTTATTCCTTTGATTACCAGAGTTATGCTCATTATAATTCGACAATTTCATTCTATCAGAAGAAGATTGCAAAAGAGGAATGTAAGTAAGAACAATAGGTTCACCAGAACTGTGATGATTAATTTTGCGATTTAGAAGTGTAAAGCGTTTCTTTTTTATTCTTTCAGCTTCTTTAAAAGCGTCTGCTTTATCAATATCTACATTGTCCTTTGTTACAATCTTGGCTGAATTTTTAGTATTTATCACAAGCTTTTCTTGTACTTGAGACAATACCTTTCTTTCACCATTTTTATTTGATGAATATTCTTCGGCAACTTTTGAAATTTCTGTAATTCTTTTCTGATTTATGGAGTCTTTCTGGGGATGTAAACCTTGGCAAGGCTGCGAATAATGCGACATTTCAATACAATTGTTAGAATGACTTAAGTCACTGTTTGAGTTATGTTTAAAGTTAAGACTTTTTTTAAAGCTTTTATTGTCAATTGATTCATTGGCATTGGCATTAGGTGCATTATATAACATTGCATCCAAATCAGTTCTATCTACACCATTTTTTATTTCGTTCTGTATGATATTTCTTACATCTGTTTCATCAGACTTGTTAATGAAGTTTTTCAAGCTTGAGCTATTTTTGTTACCATCGAGACTATGTTCCTTGACTTTAGTCATATTATGTAACATTATACTCAAATCAACTCTTTCTACATTAGGTTTTGTTTCTGATTGTGTTGCAATAATATTTGTATTATCAGAATGCTCTTTTATATTAATTGAGGTATGATTAAGGGATAAAGTATCTATCAAACTATTTTTGTTATCATCAAGGACTTGTTCCTTATTGTGAACTTTTGATGATATTTTATCCGACGGTGTACTTAAATTGTTTTTGTCCAGAATTGAGGCATGACTGAGGGATAAAGTCTCTATCAAGCTATTTTTGTTATCGTCAAGGACTTGTTCCTTATTGTGAACTTTTGATGATATTTTATCGGAAGTTGTACTTAAATCGTCTTTGACTGGAATCGAGGTATGTATGAGTGATAAATTCTCTATCAAGCTATTTTTGTTATCATCAAGGACTTGTTCTTTATTATGAACTTTTGATGACATTTTATCTGATGGTGTACTTAAATCGTCTTTGTCCGGAATTAACATATGCCCGAGGGATAAAGTCTCTATCAAGCTATTTTTGTTATCGTCAAGGACTTGTTCCTTATTGTGAACTTTAGACGATATTGTATCCAACGGTGTACTTAAATTGTCTTTATCCGAAATTGAGTTATGTCCGAGAGATAAAGCGTCTATCAAGCTATTTTTGTTATCGTCAAGGACTTGTTCCTTATTATGAACTTTTGATGACATTTTATCCGACGGTGTACTTAAATCGTCTTTGTCCGGAATTAACGTATGCCCGAGGGATAAAGTCTTTATCAAGCTATTTTTGTTATCGTCAAGGGCTTGTTCCTTATTGTGTACTTTAGATGATATTGTATCCAACGGTGTACTTAAATCGTCTTTGTCCAGAATTGAGGAATGTCCGAGAGATAAAGTGTCAATCAGGCTATTTTTGTCATTGTCAAGTACTTTTGATATTTTATCCAAGGGTGTATTTAAACCATCTTTGTTCGGAATATATTTCCTTTTGTTCTGGATACCATTACTTATACTTTTATTATCCGAATCAAAAAAAGGTTGCGGTAACAGACTATGATTAACTGAAGAGGAGCAAGTAACTGGTGATGTAGTTGCGCTTCCAATTATTATCGGATTAACTACTGGAGCAACGAATTGAGTTGATTGATACAGAGTTAAATTTGGTTTGGAATTTAGAGTCAAACATGTACTTGATGTTGATATATTTGTTGGTGATTCTTGAACTTGTACCGTCGGAAATGGGTTATACACTAATTCAGAGCCTAACAGCATAATATTGTTTGTTGTATTTGTGGGAGAAGCTGTTAAAAAAACGGTAGCTGGATTTAAGACACTGACTTGATTGGTGATAATATTTACACTCTGAGTAGCAGGGCAAAGTATTGTTGTAACCTGATTATTTCGGGTAATATTTTCTTGATGCTCAAACTGTGTCACAGAAGTACTCGATGAAGCAGAGACTGCCGATGAAATGAGTTTATTTGAAATAATGATTGGTTTCGTATCCATCTTAGCTTGAGAAATTTGGCTTCCTTGGTGAGGACACTTTGCTACATTTGTATTTTGGCTATTTACAGGACAAATATTTGTCTTTAGACTAATTTTGTTAGCCAAATTTAAATTAGATCTAGTTAATGGATTCTTACTAGAAGAAAAATTCTTCGCCGAGATAGTATTTTTTGTTTTGGAACTAGCAGGCAAATAGGACTCTTCATCCGATAATATCTCGCCAATTTCTTTTCGCAAGTCATCGTCCATTAATTCTCCCAAAAGTTCATAATCGGAATTTTGTAAACCAGAAATAAAAGGATCAATAGATTTAGATGATTTATCACTAAAAACATTTGTTCTTATGCTTGAATTTTTAGATTTAGAAGACTGTAGATCTGAATGTTTATCTGAAACTACTTGCAATGTGGTGTTTGCTTTCGATACTTTACAAACAGTGTTATCTTTTTTCTTACAATCAATCAGACTAGTTGTCTTAAGCTGAACAGGCTTTAAGTCTTTATTAGGTTTTGTGGCATTATAATTTGCAGTTTTATTTTGAAGCGCCACCTCAAGAAGATTTGGGGCTCTTTTAGGAGTTTTTAAAGCTGAAATGGCATCTAATACTGTTTCCAATTCTATTCTTGTCGCATCTGCACTTTTATTTATTTCCACTAAATCAGACGATCCTTTTACATACTGTTTTCTCGGTTTCTCAGGCTTGTTTTCATTTGTGAGTCTCAATGAATTTGGCTGAGATGTAGTTGACTCTATTGAAGGTGTATTTATTACCTTTGTAATTTTGTTTTGACTTAAGCTTGGGGTCAATTGTGTCGCTGTTTTTTCAAAAGTATTGTTGTTAGCCATTGTACAAGTGTTTTGATTGACAAAACTCTGTTTTGTAGGGTTTGAAATATTTGTGGTGCCTATCGAGGTTGCAAGTGCCCCAGTATATACATTTTTCGTTTGTGTTTTACTACAGTTTAAAAGCGATTTCTGTTGCGAAAGCAAACGCAAATCATTTCTATCTCTCTCCGTTAACAAAGTCTGTTTCAAAGGTGTTGCATTATTTTTTTCATTAGTAATGACAAAATTACTGTGTGTGGATATAGGCTTTTTCATTTCGATTTCATGACATTTAGATTTTTGTGATAATAGCGACAAAATTACGCTATGGGATTCAGAAATATTATTTTTAACAGTTGTAGATTTCGTAATTTTTGATATTGATATTTCTTTCGCATCTAAACAGTAAATTTTTTCAACAGCTTTGTCATTCGTATTTCTTACGGTTGTTGAATTTAACTTGCTTCTACAAATATTGTCCAGTATTTTTCCTACATCATTTGTTTGTTTAGGTTTTGTTTCATTTTGTTTGTTTTTATGCATATAGCTAAGTCGAGAAAATGTGTTTGGTGCATCAACGGTCTTACTTGGCTGCCTCTGTTTAACATTAGGAACTCTGTCTGAAGGATATTTTTGTAAATTCTGTCTTTCAGTAGAAGCACTTGAACTATTAGCAGAGTGCATCTGCTTCAGTTCTGAAATAAAATTTTCAAATTGTTTTTGACTAAACAGTTCACTTGAGTCTCTTTGTGCAGGAGTATTGCTTGCTTTTGCTGATGGTGAAACAATGACTGGCGATCTATTTTGAAGCTTGTAAAAGTGCTCAGCATTTGGTTTGAGTGTAGTCTGAGAGGTTGCAGGAATCTTTGATTCAGGTACCACAGGTACAGGTGAATTGTATATTTTTGATAAAAAATCCTGATATTGTTGTTGTCCTATTTCTAATGGATTTCTTGACGATTGTGAATTATCTTTCACACTCAAATTACTCTGTCTTATAAATTCTTCGAATTGTTTTTGATTAGGTGTTTTATATATTTGTTTAGGTTCAGATGTGCTCACTGTGTTAGTTTTATTCCTTCTAATTATGCTGTTTTGACTAGTTGTAAAATCATTACTTTTATATAACTTTTGATCCGAAGCCTTTTTATCTGTTGCTATGGGTGACGAAATATTTACTTTGGCAGAAGATTTTATGTTAGTATCACTATAAGTGATGATTTTGTTGTTAATTAGCCTTTGATTAAGTTTATACCCTTCTGAAGTTAATGGTCCAACCTTCTGTTCTATAGATGCATAAGGAGTTTTACTAGGAAATATATTAAGTTCTTTTTGAGTTGTGTGTTTACTTTGGTTAGACACATTATGTGGAACAGTAACCCTTTTCATGTTAGGTTGGTTGTCTGTGAACACGTCCTCTGCACGTTTTTGTATATTAGAATTAATTTGAATGTTACTAGACTTCAGCTTTGGCTGACTTTGGGGTATATGTTTTTGACGTCGGTATTCTAAAAGCTTTTTTAAACGCCCTTTTGCACTTTCCTTGGCACTAGGTTTTAGAGTTTGTGAAACTCTTTGTGATATTTCTCTACTACTTAATTTAGTGTTCTCAATTAAATAATTTTCGTTTTTCTTAGTTGTAGGCGTATTACGTAAAATTGAAGCTATATATGTGGTATGCCCTATATCACGTTCTTGTACATTTAAGTTAGATTTATGTTCAACGTTTGTATTTATAGTCGTGTCTGACATATACTTCTCCGGAGATTTCAGCTCAAGATCGTCTATTGAAAAAAGACCATCAAAAACGACATTAGGGTCATTGCCTTCGGAATTTAATGAGGATTTTCCTTGGCTATCATAATCACTATCTGTAGTACATGCTGTTATGTTCGTTTTTAGTTGTTTTTCATGTTTATTTCTTTCTACCATTTGCTTAATATCAGGCACTTGGGCCACTTTCAATCCAATGAGTCTCGATAAAGCACCACCTGATGCAGCATCTAACTCTGCCTTGTCTTTTTGTTGTTTGTCCAGTTTTTCTTTCTTTTTGCGCTCCCTTCTTTCCTTTCTTCTTTCTTTCTTTCTTTGTTCTTTGTCTACATTTTTATTCACGCTAGCGCTATCTTTAACACTTTCTGTCTTTATACTTTTAGATGTGTCTTTTTCTTCTGTATTTATATTTTTACTACTATCTTTACTTTTCTTTTTCACTGATTTCTCATTTGTGTCACATATTGGATCTAAGCTGAGTGGATCCGTTTCAGGATACTTGGTCTTCTTCTTTTTTCTTTTCGTTGTTATTCTAATTTGAGGTTTCTCTATTTCATCACTAAAAGAACAAGCACTGTCTGTTCTCTCACCTTCATCAGTATAAAGATGGGGATCGGGCCACGCTGTTTCTACAGGCTCTTCTTCAAACTCTACCTCTTGCTCATAACCTATACAAAAACAAAAGAAACAGAAATATCAATAATGTGAAGGATATTAATGACAATAAATACATTACTTTGATCAATGGATAATATCAATGATAGAATTGATATTTTTATTTGTAGCTTTTTTTATGAAAAATAGCAGACAAGCAGTCGGCCCTCCTATATCTGATCTTAGTATTTAAAACAGTTCTCAATGTACAATGAGACTTCTACATTAATGTGGCTAACATACCATACAAGAATTTCTACTGATAAGTGTGTTAAAACAAACCAACAAAAAATGTGTGTGCTTAATACCATATGACAGAAGGAAACTTCAACAAGATTATAAGTCATTAATAAGAAATATAACGGTCGCCGAACGAGTATAACAGTATCGTATTGAATACATCTTGTACGCTCCCTTCAGTCAATTTGAGCAGACTTACCCAAACGAGCGTTACATTGCTGAGCCTGACGGTTCAGTCTCACACCCAGAAAATAAAATGCTCAGCCCGTCTAAAAAAATATTCACTTTAAAAACTTTTCAGCATTATATTTGTATGTATGTATAGTATAGCATCGTAAACTGAACATCTATAGACTTTTCGGTTCACGAGTGGTTTATTGGTTAGCGAGATCAGTAGTCACCCCATCGCCGCATTTTACCGACCTGATAACGACTATCAACTAATTCTAGCAATAACCAGGAATAGGCTAACTTTAGACTAAGAGGCAGTCAAGTGGTATGTTTAATATATATAATTTTTACTAACCTTTCTCTATTCCATAATAAATATCAGTCTCATCATCGACTTCTTCAGGTAAATGTAGAAAGGACTTGGGATCCAGATTCAAATATTTTAACTCAGTTGTCAAAGCACGTGTACCAC
The DNA here is from genome assembly GCA_036924255.1 of Apodemia mormo. NCBI lineage: Eukaryota > Metazoa > Arthropoda > Insecta > Lepidoptera > Riodinidae > Apodemia > Apodemia mormo. The sequence continues at coordinate 7,257,306 of JAUPFN010000026.1, forward strand.
AGTGCGTTCGTTCCATATGTGTTTGACAATTCTCTAACAATTGTTTCCTGTAATGATATCATCATATGCATTGTGACAAATGCTTGTAAGTTGTCCTCCACATTCATGTTGAGTCTAGATATTAGCGTTACTATTGGTAATCAATGCAATTTGTTAATTGACTGATCTTTTATCATAAGATAGCCAACAAGAAAATGGCTCTTCTGATAGAAAGAGATAACCATGGCCAATTGTTTGTCTTTAACGGTACCCTGGCAGGAAGGCAGATATTCTTGAAAAAGAAGGCCATATCAGTTGAAAAAAAAATTAAAATAAAATCGAAAATTATAAAATCAGCCCATATCACAGTAGTTATTTTTTTAATTTTGCTCCTTTTACGTATAATGTAAAAATGTATTTACTTCTGAATGACAGTTACAGTGGGTATCACCTAAGGACATTGACATAGTTAATACCTCTGGACTTGTATCTTTAAACAAAATGTCTTTCATAAACGACCCCACGACGTTTGTTTTCTTTAAACAGCTAGTTTGTTTTTATTACCATTGGGTAAACATCACATTGTTATATTTAAATCAGTGGTGCATGAAATTTAAAATAAGAACAACAATTTAATGGCCTGAAAAAGAAGTTAGGGAGGGTGCTATATGAAATTTACAACGAAAGATTTGGCTTAATTTTTTAACCAGTTGATTTTTAATATTTTATATTTTTTTAATATGTACTTAAAACTGCTAAAAATCGAATTTAGTTTTGTAACACACAGCTTTTTAATCATAAAAATTTTGCCATTTACAACAAATTTTATTTATTTAAAATATTTATTACACAAAATGTACAAAAGGTGAACTTAACGTCTGAAGACATTTTCTACCAGTTAACCTTAAAGTTCTAGATTAAAATATATTTATTGATGGAACTTCTTAAATATAATTTGGGAGATAATTCCAGTGACGTATAAGATTTCAAATAACTTTCTGTATTGTGGACTGGGATCAACAGGGCATTTGTGTGTAAAGAGATCTGAATACGACCCTGTGTGTAAAAGTAATGGAAACCATTCACGTAAATATGATGGAGAGAAAGGATCATGCAATATTTAAAAAAGTAATATAATAATATGATCATTCCGACGGTTATGCAAGTCAAACCATTTTAATTGAGATTGAAACTGATTTACGTGACCAAAACTTAATAAATCTTCTTATTTTTAAAATAACTTTAAGACTTCACGTTTTTCAAATCTGATTTTAAGAAACTGGTCAAATGACACAAACTTTATTTACTTGAATGTTTTGATTTGCTTGATTTGTTCGGGATTTATTTTCGACATTCATTTTTTTTGAAAAAAAATATCTTTTTATTATCCTAATATTATAAATGCAAAAGTTTGTAGTTATGTATGGATATTTGTTACTCTTTCACGCAAATACTACTAAACTGATTACAATGAAATTTGGTATGTAGGTAGCTGAAGACCCAGAATAACACAGGCTATTTTTTATCCCGGAAAAGTTAGGTGATCCTGTGGGATTCACTAAAAACATTTATGATGCAGCGGGTTGCACGCTGCAGCTAATTTTGGTTATTTTTCAACTAATCTATTTTGAAGCTAAGACAAAATTTAAGAGCTCAAATATTGAGTTGAGTGCCATTCAAAGGATCAATTCGACCATCGTTTTGAAAACACACAACAGTTCAAAAAAAAAGAAGAAAATGTGCCATCACACCCATATCCCCGAAGAGGTAAGTAGAGGTAAGTAGAGTTATGAAATCTTTGAGTTTCAAAAATCTATGTTTTAGTATTCTTTTAGCTCCTTTGAGCTTTAAAAACCTAATCTAGCTAGTGTATTTTGTCGGAATCTATTTAAAAGATCAATTCGTTTTTAATGTAGCAAAGAGAACACACAAACATCTTGTACTTCAAACTGGAAAAAATAAACAATAACTACCTTATTTCATTGAGCATAATACCATTCCTTTAGAGACACACTTGTATTATTCTATTGCGCTTGTATTAACGAAGCACAATCAAAAATTAAGTCAATTTTGAGCGCTACGAATGTTTCTATACATTGATTTTGCTGCCCAAGGATTTATAACATTATAATATTTGTGCAGCACAGACATGTTTTATTGTAAATATTAATGTAAATAGATAGTAAGGCAGGATAGAATGTATATTTCGTTTAGTTCACGTTTAGTTCGTAAGTTTTCTATAATAAATAATGTTCGTTTTCGTCTCTTATTCGCCCTAAGACCTACATACAGCTTTGTTGTATAGAAATAATAAGGCTTTATGTAGCTATGATCGTTGCCTATTAGGCATATTACGAATAAAGCGAGTTCCACGCAGTCGACGACATTACGAGTCGACTCTTGCGAGATCATATTTATATGCGGGAACTCGCAATTACGAAAATCCGAAAAGTGCAAAATTCTTTGTTAAAACAAATGTTTTATGATTGTAAATAGTATGTATAATGTAAGTATAAGCCTTAGGCATATGTTTAGACACTTTTCGGTACTATAAAGATAGTTAACAGGATAGTACGACCTGAAAAGGCGTACAACTCTGTAATTGTAAGAGTTTCCGAGGTCCTGTAAGAACGTACAATGTATATAACACTCTTGTTTGTTATTGTATAAGTTTATTTGTGTTAGATCCTTGTATGTAAATAAGAAATAACACATTGTAATTCGTTTTCGGTAGGTCTTAGGGCATTACGTACTTTGTTTTGCATATATTTGTAAAAAGGTAGTACCGTTGCACTCGCTAGAGGGCCACACTAGTTAATTAGAGGTAGGAGAAGCTACCTAGGATAAAATTATTAAGATTAGACTGCGAAAAGTGGGATTTTAACAAATCCCAGACATTGTGGCGCCAAACCCGGCGCCGTTTGTCTTTGTAGATTTCCGCCGACCGTCTGGCCGCGCGCTATAAATATCGAAGAGCGCGGCCATACAATCAGTTCCGTTCAGTTCCAGTTCCGATAAAGTTACAGTTTCGTTACGACTCAATAAGTTTCCCAGACAAGTTCCTGGGCTTTAGTATATATCCATAGGGTACCGGCTTTAGAGTAGGGCAGTGTTAGGGCAAGTAGTGGCTCTCCATAGAATAGGTTAAATATTTGCAACGGTGCTAGCTTTATAGCTTTATTTCGTTACAATAAAGCACCTTTGCAACGTACAGTTGTGGTCTCTATTTATTCTCCCGGCGACACCCGGCTCACGGCCAAAAGCACTACGGCTGGTGGGGCATCGAAGAGAGTAGAACCAGATTTACAGTCCGCTGGCTCCCCCGGCTGTAGTGCACAATATTGATATGTTTTTGTCTTCTAGTGCTAGTTGGTGAACCAATCACGAAACAGCATGAAACGCGGCGAAACAATCATGAAACAGCAAACATATCGATATTTTTACGAATAATCTAGAAACGTGAAGAGTTGGAACACTGGAGAGATCTAGAAATAAAAGAAAGAGATAGCTACTCCTATTGACAAACATATAGTTGACCGTTACCCGAAGCTATATCATAACGAACTTTATGGTATAGGGCATAAGGTTTAAAATAACGTGTACTAGGACTTGTTTGTTTATCATAAGTTGTTTATTGTAAACAACTTATTATTGTTATTATTTACGAGATGATTACCGAACATTCGCGATTGTTGTCGAACTTTACCTCGGGTATAAATAGAGATGTGTTGACAAATACAGAGCAGTTTTTATCAAGCGATCGAGAGCGATACTTGAAGCGACTCGTGCGAAGCGAGAAGTGTTTTATTGTGTAGTCGGTTAAGTTTGGAGATAGTACAGTGAGCGACTAGTGTTATTCAAAGTATTTAAGTATTACATTGTGTTGTGATGTGTAGTGTGTATTTGTGTTGTAAATACGCGGATTTAATATAAGTGGTGTTTTCTTACAATTACGAACCCGAAGTACGTAACAATATTATAACGTTTTAAATCTTTGTTATCACCCACCGACAAAACAGTTGATTTGTAGTTAATTTATTAAAACTGTGATTAATCTATAGCAAAGGTTCTCAAACTTTTTTTTTCTTGTAGACCACTTTTAAAATTTTGCTGGTTCCGGTGGACCCCCTGAATCTCAACTTCTACCATACTTCCAAAACTTAAGAAAACTGCAGAAATTTTCGTTGCAGCTGAGTTCCAACCGTGAATTATCAATTTTCGAAAAACAGTGAGTATTGAATGGATAATTAATGAATATTTTTACTTCGCTTACGAATTGTGACCCCCATTTTGGTCATGTCAACGTAGACTACCGTTGAGTCTCCCGTGGACCCCTGAGGGTCCACCTGGACCACTTTGGGAATCAGTGATCTAGAGCCATGACTCTTGAGTCTAAATTTTAAGTCTTTGGTTCACTTGCCTATCGCAAAGGAGTCAATGTTATGATATTTATTTATGTATTTTATTAAATATTATTTCTAGGACTGCACAATTTAGATCAAATGAAAAGAACTATGCTTTGAACTTTCAATTTCTAAAAGCACAAACAAAAACTAACAATTTACTTTTAACTTAAAAGGATCTCCACATCACATGTAAGATAATTATTTATAAATATTTTAAGAATATTAATATATAAATCAAACTCACCTATCTAAATCCCAGTACAAAGTCTTCAAACGAGGTCCAGAAAGTAGCACAGCCAAATCCTGGCACAATTCCGCTTCCAGTCCGAGAGCTTCTCCTTCGGTGAAGATAGCAGTGGATAGAACATTTGCTTGCTTCTGAGTCTGTTTTATATTGAGGGTTTCAGAAGTTTTTACAAAGTTTGTCTGTGTCCTACTGTCGGTCGCCCAGCTTCCAAACTCCGAGTTTATTTCTGATTTTGTTTCAGGTAATTCTTGCTATATAAAATTGCAAAAAATCTTAATTACTATAAAAGCTTTAATAAAAAAAGTAGTCAAACTGCTAACATCGATTTCTGATTACCAATTTTTTATTGGGGACCAAATGGGAAAAATATCTTCTCAAAGAAAAAGACTTCCAAATCGCTTAATAAGTAACCAACCACTGAGGTAGCAAGCAAAAAAAAATACACCTGAATTGACAATCTCCATCTCTCTGGAAAGTCAGTAGAAAATACTACTAACACAATAAACACGAAAGTGTATATTTAAAAACCTTTATCCTCATTACAACATACATTTAAAGCACGCATTTTCAATATTTTGGTGTCAACTGCACACTTTTTTGTTTATCAGTTTCATGGCACCATTGATATAAAAAACCCAAGATGCACAGTATTGAACAAAACTGCCACTAAAGACTGTCCTTAATTTCACATAAGTAGTTACAGATATGGCCAAAACATATATGTTTTTGCATATCCAACCTTAAGCGCAAGTTTTATGGTTGTTTTTAAAAAGCAATGTACAAAAGTAATAAAATTTACAGTGTCGCGATCGACGAGATTCTATTTGAAATGAGTGCACAATTTAAAATTGTGCACTCATTTCAAATAATAAAAATTGTGCGCTCATTTTTAGAGGACGTTTTTGAGACACTGATTGTGCATCTTAGGTTTTTTTTTATATCAATGCATGGCACACCTATTTTTGCAACAGTAGCCAAGTAACCATGTGTACTAGACGTCCCGCGAAGGCTCATGCTGCGTTAATAATATGCTAGAAACAATTTACATATGAGAGATCGGCGGATCTTCGTAATAGATAAAATTTATGAGTAACATTGTTTAACACAAGACACCTAATGCAAATCAGAGAGAAAGTAATAAAATTCCTGCAGATATGATGAGAGCAGGCACTTCATTGACCACACGCTAAATTTTACCTATTTAATAATTCTAAAAATATTTACTCGTCAAAAATGCCTGTTAAGGTTTATTTTTATAAAGCATTGTTTGAGTTTGAGGAAAAGTGAAGAAGGCGAATCCATCCAATCACACCCTGAACATATTTTTTTGGACTTTTCAGGGTGTGCCTGAACATATTTGGAGTTTTTTTGGACTTTTAAGTGCAGACGTAATTTAGATTCTGTTTCATTGTTTCATACCTTGTAATTTGTTTCACACATATGTTTTAAAACTATATGTTATAATATGTATTTCTTTAAAAAAAAATCCTTTTAACTGCTCAACCAGATAAACATATATAATGTAGATCACTCAAGGTAAATGTAAAGAAGGAACTCCGTTTCAATATATGACAAAGAAAAATATTAACTATCGTTAATTTTAGAAATAATTTATTCCTACTACACATATAAAAGCATATCAAACCTGAGGTTGTTCCGGCACTAGTTTCTGTGCTGCGTTCACTTGTTCATACATCTTAGGGGAAGGATGCACTGAGAAAGCCGTAAGAATACATTCACACTGCAAACGTGCACTACCAGACAATATTATACCCAAATGGGAAAACCACTTTGCTAGGGTCTCTTCCATTAAACGAGCCTCTGCTTCCTGAAAATAAATAAATAATGTTAAAAAAAATATTGTATGCATTAGTGTAAACAAGAAAGTTATACTCCGTCTCCAATGTAATAAAACAATAGTTTTAATTTTTATAAATATAAAAACATGTTTGAATAAATAGCTTGAATCTATAATCATTTGAAATTGCCAGGTTGACTAATAATAATAATAAATACTTTTACACCAATAGATGTAACCCCAAAGTAAGCAAATTATTTGCTTGTGATATGGGTGTTAATCAACAATATTAATACATATATAAATACACAAATATATTTAATAAACACCCAAACCTAAAATACAAACATCTATGCTCATCACATAAAAGCCTGCCCTGTCAAGAATCGAACCCAAGCCCCATTGATTGAGTAGCCAGGGTAGCTAACCACTTGACCAACAAGTCAGTCATGTAAGAAATCTCTTGAACGTTACAGATCTTTATTTGTATCAGAGATAAGCTCGCCTATCGTACCTTTTTTAAAAATTCCTATTACACTATTGTTTAGAAATACATACATGTTTTGCGTAGGCGCGGTCGCTTCACAATCGACCAAGAGGACATTTAGTGTATTATAAATTGCAATTACCTTCTCCGGTTTAAGTTTTAGCCTTTCCAATTCATTCATGCCCGCAGTGATGGCTCGCACGTACAGCTCGCACACAAACGATTTTCGCTCCTCCTTGCACTGGAAAGTCAATATTTTCGTTTTAAAGGCATTCAAAAGCACATGCTTATGCCTAAACAAAAGCAACATAAAATTAATTTCACTACTAATTATAATTTGTTAAACGCCGTAAAACTGCGGAAACCGACTTCCCATTTTATACAACTCCAAGACCCCGAATCAGATTTTCACCAAATTAAAATGGGACCACTGGAGAAGTATATTCTCCCATATATAAAAATTAAAATCAGTTTATAAATAACCGAAATCTGAGATAACAAGCATTAACAACATACAGGGGTATTGATAACCTCTTTTTGGGAAGTCCCTTGAAAATGCGAGAACTTTGTGTTTGTGTATGTAATTTAATGAATTTGATTATAGAAATAAATAATCTATACATATGATAAAATCGTAGGAAAGTCAAAACTGTACATTGAATAATTTTTTAAAAGAATACTTGGGGTGTGATCTACAATCGATATCGAAGCCAAAAATATAGTTTTTAGAATTTTTGTCTGTTTGTCTGTATGTATGTCCGGGGTAAACTCAAAAAGTACTGCATGGATTTACTTCAAATTTTGCATGAATATTACTAACAGGTTGGGTCAACATATAGGCTACATATTATCACGCTATCATCTACGGGGAGGAGCAGTGTGGAGTAAACGAAGTCCGCGCGGACAAGATCGCTGGCAACAGCTAGTAATAAATAAATATTCACAGGACAAATTACACTTACTGATCTAACCCAAACCAAACCAAAGTAAGTAAATTATTTGCTTGTGTTACGGGTATTAGTCAGCTATACTAATATATAGAAATACATTATATAAATACTAGAATATATTTTAATAAACACCCAAACTCCGAAATACAAACATTTATGCTCATCACACAAATGCTTGTCCCCGTCGGTAATCGAACCCGAGCCCCGTCGATTGCGTAGTCAGGGTCGCTAACCACTCGACCAACGGGGTGGTCAGAGAAATAAAGTAATGAAAGATCAAAAAGGTAAGAAGACATTAATTTGATAAGTGTTCGGGTATTTATATAAAGGTTGGTGTGAAGGGTAGGCCAAAAAATCCTTAACAGCTGTCGTATGCTCTTCGGCTTGTGAAACGTTCGGCGGCGGTTGCATACACATTACTTATACGTAGGTCACTCTATAAGTTTTGCGTAACTTAAAAAAAACAACATGTTATAACCAAAATATTATGCTTTTCAAAATAATTTCTTTTACATTTTATTGATTGGACCCTATCACTGCCTCTTCGGAGTTGGTAAAAGTAAAACCTCTTGTCAAATCTTTGGTTTTGGGGAAAATACAGAAATCATTACACAGTACTTTTTCGGAAGCTAAAAATGATATTGTTTTGTTGGCCGTGTGTGTAGAAGTCTTATGATGGTGTAGGAGAATGCGGCTTTTGGGTCGTCTTTCGCGAAATTTTTCTAACACCCTGGATAAATAAAAGGTAAAATACCACTCGGCATTAACACTCTTTTGATCTTCAAGTGGAATTGTACAGATGAGACCCGTAGCTGAGGAAAAAAACGCGATCATTTTTTAACGTTTCTCGCCTGTCTCACTTTTGTCGGCCTGTTCTCATTTTCAAACACCCATTCACAAGATCGCTGTTTTATTTCAGGTTCAAAAGAATAAATCCACGTTTCGTCTCCTGTGACAATGTCATAAACAGCATTAGAATGTCCATGGTCGTACTTCAGTAGCATCTGTGAGCACCATTCCATGCGAGCCCGCTTCTGCTCCGCTGTCAGTTCATGAGGGATGCAACGACAACAAAGTTTCCAAACTTTCAATTCTTTGTGTAAAATTTTCTGAATTTGGCTCATACCAATCCCCAATAGTCCTCGAATTGTCTCATAAGTAATCCGAGGGTTTTCTTCAATTAACCGCTTAACAGTAGCCACATTATTTTCGTTGACGGCAGTTCAAGGCCGCCCTTCACGAAATTCGTTATGTAAAGAAACTCGACCTCTCTCAAATTCAGCAAACCACCGCCTCACGGTACTCAAACAAAGTGCTTCACTCCCGAAAGCATTTTGAAGACGAGCAGCACAGTCTTGCAGAGAAAGAGAACTTTTAAAATCATAAAAAAATCATCACTCTAAAATCTTTTCGACTTAATTTCATTTTCGTTGCGTACGTAGAACTTTGATGTGTGATAAAAAAAAAACAATTTACACAACATTTCCCGCCAATTGTTTTTTTTTATTACTAAGAAGGTTGCAATGTTTTAAAAATATAACATTCGAAATTCAAATAGTTCCGATTAGCTAGAAGTGCAAAACTTTTAGTGTGCCCCATGTAACAATCAATTTTAAAACAGTCGGGGTGGTTACTGAAGGACACTTCTATATACTTACTAGCTTTTGCCCGCGGCTTCGCTCGTGTTAAATTGATCTATATAAAACTTCACCCTCTCTTTTAAGGGGTTGGGGAAAGATTTAAAAAAAATGACGCACGATTTTTTTGTTGGTCACAAATATTCCGCAAACCAATTTTTAGCTTTCTACCTTGAAAATTACGGAATGCTCCATACAAACTTCCACCCCCATTTAAGGTAGGTGGGGGGGAGGGTCAGAAAAAGATAATAAGCAGTCTATGTCACTCTCCATCCCATCAACTATCTCACCTTAAAAAAAAGTCCCTGTGCCTGTGTACCTGTGCCCGCACGGCGGCGGCCAGCTCGTACAGGTGCGCGGCGGGCGCGGCGTGTGTGTGTGTACCTGTGCCCGCACGGCGGCGGCCAGCTCGTACAGGTGCGCGGCGGGCGCGGCGTGTGTGTGTGTGTGTGTGTACCTGTGCCCGCACGGCGGCGGCCAGCTCGTACAGGTGCGCGGCGGGCGCGGCGTGTGTGTGTGTGTGTACCTGTGCCCGCACGGCGGCGGCCAGCTCGTACAGGTGCGCGGCGGGCGCGGCGTGTGTGTGTGTGTACCTGTGCCCGCACGGCGGCGGCCAGCTCGTACAGGTGCGCGGCGGGCGCGGCGTGTGTGTGTGTGTGTACCTGTGCCCGCACGGCGGCGGCCAGCTCGTACAGGTGCGCGGCGGGCGCGGCGTGTGTGTGTGTACCTGTGCCCGCACGGCGGCGGCCAGCTCGTACAGGTGCGCGGCGGGCGCGGCGTGTGTGTGTGTGTGTACCTGTGCCCGCACGGCGGCGGCCAGCTCATACAGGTGCGCGGCGGGCGCGGCGTGTGTGTGTGTGTGTACCTGTGCCCGCACGGCGGCGGCCAGCTCGTACAGGTGCGCGGCGGGCGCGGCGTGTGTGTGTGTGTGTGTGTACCTGTGCCCGCACGGCGGCGGCCAGCTCATACAGGTGCGCGGCGGGCGCGGCGTGTGTGTATGTACCTGTGCCCGCACGGCGGCGGCCAGCTCATACAGGTGCGCGGCGGGCGCGGCGTGTGTGTGTGTACCTGTGCCCGCACGGCGGCGGCCAGCTCGTACAGGTGCGCGGCGGGCGCGGCGTGTGTGTGTGTGTACCTGTGCCCGCACGGCGGCGGCCAGCTCGTACAGGTGCGCGGCGGGCGCGGCGTGTGTGTGTGTACCTGTGCCCGCACGGCGGCGGCCAGCTCGTACAGGTGCGCGGCGGGCGCGGCGTGTGTGTGTGTGTGTACCTGTGCCCGCACGGCGGCGGCCAGCTCGTACAGGTGCGCGGCGGGCGCGGCGTATGTGTGTGTACCTGTGCCCGCACGGCGGCGGCCAGCTCGTACAGGTGCGCGGCGGGCGCGGCGTGTGTGTGTGTGTGTGTACCTGTGCCCGCACGGCGGCGGCCAGCTCGTACAGGTGCGCGGCGGGCGCGGCGTGTGTGTGTGTACCTGTGCCCGCACGGCGGCGGCCAGCTCGTACAGGTGCGCGGCGGGCGCGGCGTGTGTGTGTGTGTGTACCTGTGCCCGCACGGCGGCGGCCAGCTCATACAGGTGCGCGGCGGGCGCGGCGTGTGTGTGTGTACCTGTGCCCGCACGGCGGCGGCCAGCTCGTACAGGTGCGCGGCGGGCGCGGCGTGTGTGTGTGTGTGTGTACCTGTGCCCGCACGGCGGCGGCCAGCTCATACAGGTGCGCGGCGGGCGCGGCGTGTGTGTGTGTACCTGTGCCCGCACGGCGGCGGCCAGCTCGTACATGTGCGCGGCGGGCGCGGCGTGTGTGTGTGTGTGTGTGTGTGTACCTGTGCCCGCACGGCGGCGGCCAGCTCATACAGGTGCGCGGCGGGCGCGGCGTGTGTGTGTGTACCTGTGCCCGCACGGCGGCGGCCAGCTCGTACAGGTGCGCGGCGGGCGCGGCGTGTGTGTGTGTACCTGTGCCCGCACGGCGGCGGCCAGCTCATACAGGTGCGCGGCGGGCGCGGCGTGTGTGTGTGTACCTGTGCCCGCACGGCGGCGGCCAGCTCGTACAGGTGCGCGGCGGGCGCGGCGTGTATGTGTGTGTGTACCTGTGCCCGCACGGCGGCGGCCAGCTCATACAGGTGCGCGGCGGGCGCGGCGTGTGTGTGTGTACCTGTGCCCGCACGGCGGCGGCCAGCTCGTACAGGTGCGCGGCGGGCGCGGCGTGTATGTGTGTGTGTACCTGTGCCCGCACGGCGGCGGCCAGCTCATACAGGTGCGCGGCGGGCGCGGCGTGTATGTGTGTGTGTACCTGTGCCCGCACGGCGGCGGCCAGCTCATACAGGTGCGCGGCGGGCGCGGCGTGTGTGTGTGTACCTGTGCCCGCACGGCGGCGGCCAGCTCGTACAGGTGCGCGGCGGGCGCGGCGTGTATGTGTGTGTGTACCTGTGCCCGCACGGCGGCGGCCAGCTCGTACAGGTGCGCGGCGGGCGCGGCGTGTATGTGTGTGTGTACCTGTGCCCGCACGGCGGCGGCCAGCTCATACAGGTGCGCGGCGGTGGCGGCGGGCGCGGCGAGAGCGGCGGCGGCGGGCGGCAGGCGCGCGGGCGGCAGCAGCGCCACCAGTGCCTTCACGCAGCGGTGCAGCACCGCACGCGCGCGCCTCGTCACCACGCCCACCACCATCACGCGGGCTATCACCACCTGCCACACACATACACCACTACATTACACTGTCTGCCATCATCTATACCTCACACCTCATTCTTTTATCTTCATGTCCATCATGCTCGTCTTTATCCTCATCACTAGTTTACTAATCTATATGGAAACGAGAATTGGATATATGAGAAAGGGAATGACAACAGTGAACGCAATAGCAGAATGAAACTACGATCACACTTTCCGTAAGTAGCACTTTTCACTGTACTATATCGCTTTATAGTTTACACTGATCGTTCAAACTATCACTTCCAAATCACTGTATAAAACTGAATTTTATTGGGCAACACATCTTTATTTAAACACAAGTTAGTAAATATAAACAAATCATATATAGTACACGCTATTTTCACCCTTTGCCCTATGGGAGGTCAATTATGGCATAGCTGTTTGGGTGGCGCGGTGACTATAATTGTTCATCGATAGAAGCAGCTATTTCTTTCTTTTAAAAATAGATTTTTCCAGCGTTCTAACTCCTCACTTTTCTAGATTATTCACAACATTATATTTCAATAAGAAACCTAACTTCCCATCTCATTTTTATAGTCGATTGCGTAACTTTGTGTGCACCTTCTTCTTCTTCGTCTTCTTCTTGAGTTTTAGCGAGACTAACGAACAGCAATTGATTTTTATATATATAGATATGTATGTCATGTGACTTGATGTAGTTTTAGGAGGTAGGTTAGGAGTAAAAAAACGTGATATTTTCCAACCCTGCTTACAGCAACTTTAGAGCTTGACTATATTGAGGATCCCTGTGCAAGTAATTTGAAGCAGGAAGGTGGTCATATGATAGAATAAATCCAAATAAAATTGTCAAACATGTAATAATAACAGATATTGCACTAAATGACAAATATTTTTGTCATTTCTCAATGCATTGAGCATTTTTATCATTTCTAGTTAGTTAAGTTAAAATAAGAGTCCACTTTTGCTTCCCGGATACCGCTATCCAATTTCGGTTCTTAAGTGAACTGTCAGATAAATATCAATAAGTGTTTACCTCTGCAATTAATATTGCAACATCTTTGGCGTTTTTCCAGAGCTTCTTATCACGGGGTGATTTTTCAAGTCTAAGTTGTAGCCGTTCCACGGTCTGATAGCCATTAAGTAGAGGTAGTTTTTTAGCCTGAAAACAATAATGTGATGCTTTAATAAATGTAGCTGGGAGATTGAGAAAAGTAAAGCTAAGTAAAGACTTAATGCTCATCAAATTGAACACTAATTACTGTATATCATAATTCACCAGTTTATCGACTAGTGAAATTATAGATCTTGTAAGTATTAAGGTTTGCTGCCCGGTTGGTCGAGTGGTTAGCGACCCTAATTACAAAATCGACGTATATCGGGTTGATTCCTGACGAGGACAAGCATTTGTGTGATGAGCATAAATGTTTGTATCGCTGGGTTTGGGTGTTTATTAAATATATTCTAGTATTTATATATGTATTTCTATATATTAGTATTGTTGACTAATATCCATAACACAAGCAAATAATTTGATTACTTTGGGGTTAGATCAGTAAGTGTAATTTGTCCCGTGAATATTTATTATTATTATAACGTTCACTACCTGGAACAATTGATTTAAGTTTTCCGATCGTGATGTTCCCATCACTAATTACAAATGCCAGCGTTGCAACCAGTGGCAATACCATCACCACGCCACCAGTGGCGAAAGTGACCACTATTTCGGCCTTCAGACACTCCAGACCCGGTTATTGGTCAAGAGTCATTAACGAGCCGAAATTCTGATGTCTAATATCTCTGATACTGCAATAAACCGGGGTTCATTCTCACAGGAGATGCTCTCAGGGCGGGCCCTAAGCCCACCGGTAACTTAAAATATCGCTAAGTCCTCTGGTCACACAAAAGCTTGTTTTCACATTAACTGTAATTCAGACCAACTACCTAAAATGATTTTGACAAAAAGTATTTAAGTTACTGTTACCTAATATATCTAAATTCCTTACCAATTGTATGCATGCTTGACGGTCGGTTTTGTGTAGCAACACAAATTCAATGTCTGTGAGAAACTGCCAAACATCCATTGTGAATCCGGCATCTTTCTTGAGTATTTCGGTAAAAATAACTTCTTTACTGGGTGGTTCTGATGATTGATCTATAAACAAGTTTAAAAGATAAATCTATATTAATAATTTCGTCAAGGGTTACGGTAGTCTCAATCGGAACCATACCTAAATTATAAAGCATAAAAAAATTATTATTTTGAGTTGACAACATATATCCGCAAAATTCGGATTATCGAGAATTATGTTAAAATAATGATTTAAAATTCTAACGGTGCTGGCAGACAAATCGGCCATATTTCTTTAAAGGTTACAAATATGTGGTCTAGATGGCGTGAGTATTTATTAAAGGTGATTAAGGTATCATAGAACGAAGCGCAGATTATCGTGAAACTTATTTTCTCTTCGTTCATAAAATAGTAGAAATTAAAATTAGCAACACTATAGCCTTATCTTTATTATGAAAGAAGACGTCACTAGTGTTGCTACTTTTAATGTCTACTATTTGAATTAGTATATAAAATTGCGTATTATGATACTTCCGAGCAAAGCCGGGTCTTCATCCAGTTTTACAATTAAAACAGAAGACAACCACTAGCGGCATACTGTAGCTATCAGTTATAGCCCGAGTTTGAAATTATCAAGATAAAATCTTGAAAAAATTCAGAGAAAATAATTCAGCTTCTTACAACCAAGTACTACGCTGAATGAGGCAATGGCAAAGATAGTAATAGTGTGTGGCGGAACTGCTCTTAATGTTAGTCAACAAATAATGCAAAGGGCGTTATAAGTTTTGTATGATATAATAATGAATTTGTTTGAAAT
Source organism: Apodemia mormo (assembly GCA_036924255.1). Taxonomy (NCBI): domain Eukaryota; kingdom Metazoa; phylum Arthropoda; class Insecta; order Lepidoptera; family Riodinidae; genus Apodemia; species Apodemia mormo. The sequence goes on from JAUPFN010000026.1 coordinate 7,272,359, forward strand.
TTGACTTTTTTTTATACACATATATCTTTACGCCAATTCCCTTATGGAGTAGGTAAGGAGATTTGAGTGTAATAGGTCATGGTCAAGACAGGTTGGCTTTATTTCCTGCAGAAACTCTCTTCATGCAAACATGCCGATTTCAAATACTCCTGACCTCCCTCTCACATCAGAGTTATGAACACGATCTGCAAGTGTTACAACAGGAATATTTCGCAAAACTCTGATTTTGACTGTGTTAATTCTACTTTTATGCTCTTTCTGACATACCCAGCTCTCACCTCCATACAATAGCGTTGGGGTAAGCACAGAATTTATAGGCGATGGTTGACTTTTTCCATCAAGAGACCCATCTGCTTGCTTGCTATCTTACTAAAAACTTTATAAGAATGAGCATAGTTACCTGGTGTGTGGTCGTGGTGATCGAGGTGGTCGGCGGGGTCTGCGAGGCGGCTGCGGCTGGTAATGGCGGCGGCCAGCGCCAGCGCCATGTCGGCGCAATCCCCTGCCAGCACCAGCTGCCGCAGCCGGGCCACCACCAGCACCCCGCGCTCCACACGAAGCCATGCGCACACTGCACAGGAGAGGGAATTACATGACACCAAGGAACTTATATACACGACAACTGGAATTATTACGAAGCAATATATAAATATTTTTTAATGTATTTTATTTATCAATAAAGTTGACATTTGTTTCTTACTTAACAGAGCGAAAAATGTTCCAAGCAAGACAATGACAATGGTGGATGTTGTCTCTTTCTTGCAATTACCAGTGTAAATAAAACAATTGGATGGTAGATTTTTATATATTTGGTAAGCGTTAAATCCTTTTATCGCTTTATTCATACACGTTAATAGATACATTACCACTAGCAAAAAGCAGAGCTTTGTAAGGGCTCGCAAAGTTTTACTATCTAGTAATATTGTTAAAAAAGTATTTTTATGAGAATTACATCTTTTAAAATATGGACTTTATTTATAATTATCTAACCTAAAAAACTCAGCGTATTTTCACCTAAACATTACATTCGCATCAAAGGCCCGCGTCGTCAGGCTTTGGACTAGGAATATTTGGTTTTTGTTTGTTGGTATTTTCAAGGAAAAATATGTATTAAAAATGAAGGTTGATCTTAAAAAAAAAACACATTTTTGACATTTTGCTGAAATAATTGGTTTTTTTTTTTCTAAAATCAGGAAGTTCCTGGTTTTACGTCGATTTACGAAATCAAAATCAAAAAATGTTTTATTTAAATAAACCTTCAAAATTTTTGGACTACACAGGCACGAAGAATTGACAGCAGACACTCAGCGAATACATTTTTCAAATTTTTCTCTCAGAGAAACCCTCGGAGTTTGATTCCAGAGTCAGGCAAATGAAAAAATGTGTTTTTTCAGTTTTCTGATAAAACAACTTTGCCCGGGATTGGAAAAGTGCCCTACTGGCGATAGGCTGGCCACCTATCACATTGTGGGACTTAAGTATCTTCAGCTAACCGTGGATGCACACGTTGTACTTCTGCCTACCTCTTCGGGGATACGGGCGTAAATATACCTTTTTTTAGCTTTTTACCCTCGCCCTCGGGCTAAGATTGGGAATTGATCTCAATACAATATAAATCAATTAATACATCTGTACTGTTTCTCAATAAGCATATTTTGAAACTCTCTAACGCTCTATTTACTCTGTTCCCAGCAAACATCCCTGCTCTCTTCTTCTCCACCATACCACCATAACTTACTACATTTTATCCTAATAATGGTTTCTTATATCATAAAATAACAAACAAGCAGATGAGTCTCCTGAGGGGAGAGTCAAAAATCGCCTATAGACACACCAAAGATGAGAATGGTGCGTTTCTATTTTGTGGCGAGGTCTAATGCCACATGCATAAGTTTACTGGCTACCTTACCCTCTAAACCGAAACACGACAGTGACAAGCATTGACGCTATTGCGGCAGGTATAAGCAAGGCGGTGGTACTAGACCCGGACGAGACAATGCACAACTCTACCACCTAGTAGCCACGATGGTAGTGATGGTCGCATAGCCAATCAGTAGGCTTTTACGACCTGCCTGGCAGAACGGCAGTTGTCCTATCAAAGGAGCCTGGAACCAACACGGGCAGAATTTGCTTGTTCTTGAATTTGCTTGAACAGCAGTTCTAAAATAAAATGTTTAATTTGGTATAAAACATTTGGTAGTTATTGTCTTACCATTTTGAAGTTACAATTCTTTTGGTGCTTTAGGGAAAAAACAATTTACAACATTGATAGTTATAACCTTTCTTAGTCAAATGAAATATACAAGACTCATGGTGTTATATTTTGATACTATTTGAAAGCTGTTTTCTGGGTCTGTATGAGATGAGCTTACAAAGAGGTTTCATGGGTCCTGGCGTTAACGTATTTTATTATTTTTACATGGTTGATAGTCTGGACAATCACAAATCAGTATAGCTAAGGTCCAGATAATCGGGTTTCTACTGTATATAGTATGTGACAATTGATGTGATTTGTCTTGCAACATATACTCATTACTGGTAGTGTATTCATGTCATTATGTCACACATAAGAAAGAGGCGATGGAGACTAACATCTGGTAAGTTAAGTAATACTTGCAAGCAGTTAATAGCAATAGGACTACTTCCTTTTATCTCGAAAATTAATGTATTGAGTAGTCACTTGTCATAGTTTGTATGACTGAAAAATAGAGAAAACTCTGAGGAATAAATTGAAGAAATATTTTTTATACTGGATATTGTAAGGTAGGATTTTATGGCTTAGTAGTCAGATAAGATAGGTTAGGTAGGATAAGATAATTTATTGTACTTACTGGTAATTTGTTCACAATCACTACAGTTAACAAACTATTTTAGTTTTATTCTATGCGTTTTAGGTACAATGTAAAAACCTTTACCTCCAATACTAGTTATAAACTGTGTTACAGCGAGGTAATGATTCTCGTACATCAGTCAGTCTAAACATAGTGTACATCAGTCAGTCTAAACATAACAAGTGGTTCATGCGGCCGGTTAAAAGTGAGCCGACTCTTGCGAGTTCGTTTAAATATGCAGGGCCAAATATGTACTTTAGAGTACCAAAAACCATATGTACTTTGAGTAACCTAAGTAAATAGGTATGTCACTACAAAGGTAAACTCCAGTGTTATATTGAGGTTCTGAAATTGCAGATAACTTGTAGCTTATGTAACTTGTAGCATAATATGCCAAATGAATAAAACATCATAAGATGCACATTTCTCTTATACCTTCATTGTGATCATTTGCGATCCATACCTTCATTCTGATATGAAACACTTTGTCGGCGTGACTTATATGTTTATTTAAACTAAATTATAGCTTTTTGGTGTGGAGTCTCTGAGCTAAGCTGTGGATAAACAGATGGCCAATTATGGTGAAACATCAAGCATTCTTTATAGACTAAGAGGCCCTAAAATGACATAACTTTTGTAATACAAATATATTTATGTATTTATTAAACAAAATGTACAGTTAAGGATAATGAAAATATGTTACAATGTGCACAGATTGCTAACCATATCTTTTCTCTGTTTCTTCTCTTTCTGACATACAACCACTATAACTGATCTATGGTAGGGGTGGGATGAGGTAATGACGAGGCTAAAGTGAAATTACACCTTTTTAATTTTCAGTGCTTAATTCAATTGTCGGCTGGGTACATAGACAGGCTGCTAATAGCAGACAGAACTTACACTAAAACTTATACATAAGAAACATTCTCAGGAACAATCTAGAGATACTAGTCTAAAAGCGTGTCACTAACAACCACATTACAAAAGTTTTGGTTTGACATTTTTTCCATGTAACTCCCATTCCTTAATCGTGCAATAAGAAACATAGTTAAAAAATCAGCATTTTATTTGTTACTTGGATTGCTTTTTATGAAGAAACCTTTTATTGGTGTATATCCAAATTATAGCTATTACAGGCTTTAACAACGAATCATTTATTATCTTACCTTCTTCATCTGTAGGCTGTTCTCCTTTAGGATTCAGCAAAGCCCCGAGTACAGGATGCCCCCAGGGGTTGGGTAATATACTTTTGAAACATTCAGCCCTCTTAAGAAGCTGACTTTCCCAAAACAGGTATGTGCCATTTCGTTTGGAACAGGCATCCTTACACGTCTCAATAAAATCATTTATTGCTGCTTCTAATTTTTTTTTTGGCAATTTCCATTCAGTCTGTTGAAGAAAATATAATTTCAGATGATTAAAAGATAATTCCTTGTTTTCGGTCTGGAAAATAGACTATTTGCTATTATGCCGGGCAATTTGTAAATGCAAATGATTAACCAATCCCGTTAATATTATTGTCTACTTATTGGTAGAGTACTGCAAAGTGACATCTGTATTAGGTAAGTACACTGCTGTACCTGTTCCGTTGCAATAAAGTCCTGTTGCAGTTTGGCGAAAAGGCTTGCAAGTAAACTTACGCATCCAGGCATCCCACCACACTGAGAGCAACGCACCATTAATGGCAATAAGGGATGGTTTTCTTTCTCATTTTAAGACCCACATTCTTTTTAGCTATTCTTAAATATAATAAATTCTCTCTGACATCACAGCGAGAAAACATTATAACTATTTATTAACTTATATTTTAAAATTGATTCCTTCGACTTTCTTTTACAGTTTAGCTTAGCTATTACAAAGACATACTTTCACTGCTCCTTGGTCGAATTATTAGTGAACCTAACTATGAATCGATGGGGCTCGGGTATGATTCCCGACAGTGACAAACATTTGTGTGATATAGCATAAGCATAGATGTTTATATTTCTAGGTTTGGGTATTTATATAATATGTATTTCCATATATTAGTATCGTCAACTAACACTCATAACACAAGCAAATAATATTTTGCAAACTTTGAGGTTAGATTAATTTGTGTAATTTGCCAGGATATGTTATTATATCATTATTTAAAATGACTACAAGAAGCACTGACATTGTAACGTCAGTAATGGCCAAACCCTCAGAACACAACACTTTAGAAGTCTTTATGAAAAACTGACACAAAACACTACAAGATAGCAACGCACCATTAACAACTTTGGTGTCTATAGGCGATGGTTGACTTTTTCCATCAGGAGACCCATCTGCATGTTTGCTATCTTATTATATACAAAAAATAAAAATAAAAACATTAGTCACCACTGGTCTCAGGAACTCACTGAGACCAGAAATGACTGTAGTGTTTTGTGTCAGTTTGGTCATATACACTGTAAATGTGTTGTGTTCAGAGGGATTGCCCATTACTGTCACTAAAATGTCAGTGGAAGAAGAAGCATAGACTTGACATTCTGTGTTAAGTTTTTCGAAATAGAAAACATAAAGAACATAAAGAAAAACTTAACACAGAATGTCAAGTCTATGCCTCTTCTTCCTCTAATATAAGCATCATTAAGCCAAGGTATCATGGGGGACATTCATTTGTGTGGGTGTTAGTAGCCTGGATCTCTTTACTCTGGCCGAGCACTCAGTCAAATCAAGGACACTGCATTGATATAAAAACCTAAGATGCACAGTCCCAAACAAAACTGACACTCAAAAGTGTCCCTAATTTCATTTAAATATTTATAGATACGGCAAAAATATATGTTTCTGCATATCAAACTTTAAATGCAAGATTTATAGTTGTTTTTACATAGCAATATACAAAAAGAAATATAATGGACAGTGTCGCAACCGACGCGATTCTATTTGAAATGAGCGCACAATTTAAATATGTGCGCTCATTTTTGAGGAATTTTTTGAGACACTGAGTGTGCATCTTGGGTTTTTATACCAATGGGTCACTGTGATAGTTTATTAAACTAAAAGAAAAAGTCAAGTAATGGGAACTGCTGACAGCAGTGATAAATAATACCCTAATAAGCAACACTACCTAAAACTGCACAACAAGAACACAAACTAATACAATACAATAAAAATAGTCAAATTTATATTGTAACAAGACGTCTCGCACTACAAATGTTTGCGATGAATTTGACTCACGTCACTAACGTCTTGGTTATGTTTACCTATAAGTTTTGCCCATAGCAAAAAATTACTCAATGTGATTTTTCAATTAAAAAAATACCTGTAATATAGCATGTTCAGTGTGTCGTTGTATCCATGACAGCAAGTGTGACTGTGTGTCGTTGTTGGAATGGACGCAGAGCTCATGGACTGCGCGCCACGCTTCGCCCAGCTGACGCGTACGCTCCTCGCCGGAGCTCTCGCTGTTCAGCTGCGCGTCTAAAGACTGCAAATAAAATTGATTTTACACATTCATTCTTAATACTCGTGAGAGGTAAATTTGATCTCAGTGGGCAGGGTTTAAAAATGTCAGGATAAATATGCTCCTTGACAATTAACACGATAAATCATTACATATAATAAAACTAAGTTGATAAAATGTGCATGCAGATAAAACTTAAAAAGGAGTTCCGGCACGATAAAGAGACTTATATAGTGTGATAGCCATTTATCCCCGTGTTGGTCCCGGGCTCCTTTGAAGTATAGGCCAACTGCCTTTCTGCCAGGCAGGTCGTAAAAGACGACCGAGTAGCTATGCGCGTCACTACCATCGTGACTACTAGGTGGTAGAGTTCTGCAACGGCTCGACCGGGTCTGGTACCACCACCTTACCTATTCCTGCCGCAATAGCGTCAGTGCTTGTCACTGTCGTGTTCCGGTTTGGAGGGTAAGGTAGCCGGTAAACTTATGCATGTAGCATTAGACCTCACCACTAGATAGCAACGCACCATTAACATCTTTGGTGTCTATAGGCGATGGTTGACTCTTTCCATCAGGAGACCCATCTGCTTGTTTGCTATCTCATGATATAAAAAAATCCCCCCTCGTACAAGAAAGTTCTCGTTTTAAGCTAAAGGGCGTGTTTTTAAAGATGTAAGGGCTTTTCTAACCCTTCAACTTGGAAATTAAGTGTAGTGGCCATCTGTTGTTGAGTATTTGAACTTCAATCAGAACAGTGATTATTTGGGTTGCATTTCGAAAGGTGCTGCGAGCAAATGCAGCATGTATAGTAATGGCACGAAATTTAAAATTCTAATTTCAATAACGTCTTAAATTACATTTGTAATATTTCAACTACCACATAATCTCATATCAACTCCCGAACGAAGCCGGGTATCATAGCAAGTATATATATAATTACTGGAATATATTTAGTTAACACTCAAACCCGGAAATATAAACATTTATGCTCATCACAGAAATGCTTGTGCGCGTCGGCGATCGAACACGAGCTCCGTCAATTGCGTAGTCAGGGTCACTAACCACTCGACCAACGGGGCGGTTAATGTCAGTGATTTATTAATATATATTCATCAGCATCAACATCAGCATTCGCTGATATTGATTTAAAAAATCAGCATCAGCATCTGCTGATACAGTAAAAACCTGCATCAGCAACAACCCTGATATATACATAATTCCGATATCTGCTGCTTCATATCACGAAGCTCTTTCATAGTAATGTCAAGATAAAGTATACCACTGCAGCTTTACTTACAACAGCTGGAGAGCTGTAAGCATTCAACTGGTCTGTGGATTGATAATTTTTCCTCTATGTTCTATCCAATTAGCTCTGACAAAATTTAAGTCCAAATGATTTCTGAATGCTAACTTTTAGATGTCGTCATTACAATGGAGCCCACAGAAGTTGACTGTTTCATGGTCTAGTTTTTTAGACTATTTGGCTCAAGTTTCGAGGCCTTAGAAAAGTGTTATTTAAATTTAAAGAATGATTAATGTTATTGAATGTGTATAGTGCCGACGCCAGATATAGCTTCAAACATTTGAACACTTGTTTGATTGCTATGTGTGGCACAGGACTTTGAAAATATGTTCAAAGTTTGAACAAACATTTGCCATTTTCCACGCGTTTTCGGTTTTTTAGCGCACATCAAAGCGTTCAAAGTTGAAATGTGTTCAAATGTTTGTGTAGTCTGCCACACTTGTACAAAGTTCACTTCAGTTGCGCGACTGCTGCTATGGCGAAATATCGTGTTGTCGCGTTCGTGCTAGGTCGATATTATTTATATCACATCTATTCGCGTCTTTTTCTTCGAGGTTTTGGTAGATTTAGCAAATGCATCATATAATTACAAGCACCTATATCATAATGCTTTCACAAAATTGACGTCCATCTTGTATCATGATAATTGTTAGGGGGCGTCCACAAATTACGTGAGATGTTTAAGGGGGAGAGGGGGTCGAGTCAAATCTCATCTAATCTTACGTTGGAGGGAGGGGGGGTCTAGACAAATATCACGCAATTTTTTTTCTGATTGAAACAAAAAATATACTATTTTGGTCCATTATCCAGATTGTACATGCTTAAGATTTAATCTTAAGCGTAACCGTGATACGATTAAGATCTTTCACTAACTTGTTCGAAAGAAAATAATTTCATTTATACTTCGACGTTATACAGCCTTAACTAGTCGTAAATAAAAGCAAGATTTTTTTTTCTTTTTACAATAACAATCCAACGCGTTTACATATTTAAGAAACCCACATTTTGAAAAATCTCACGTGAGATTGGGGGATGGGGAATGGGATTGAATAAAATCTCACGATATCTCACCAGGGGGGAGGGAGGGACAGAAAATTTCAAAAAACACCTCACGTAATTTGTGGACGCCCCCTTAGATAATCATCCGATTATTATCAAACAAATAAAAGCCAAGCTATTTTAACATATCAACATTAATGTTATAAATAAGAAGTTTAGTAAATAAATTATACACATTTTACAATCTTTTATTAATTTTTGTTATAATATCGAAACTAAATCTTGCATTTATCAGTTATCTGGATGGGGATTTTGTATATTTAAGAGTCAAAGTCATCAGTTATACTTATCAAAGACAATTATCAACCAATATTTATCTTATTGTCAATTCGATCCCAGCCAGTGGGTAATCAATCTACCATAAAACCTCTTGGTATTGTTTATATTTCAAGAAACACTGACCTTAAAATATTTATAGATATGTGTTAACAAAGCTTCTAAATCTTGGGTGACCCCAGGATTATGATAAAAACCACAGCAGTAGGTATTTGAATTTTGTTATGTGCAAAAAGTTTATCTTTGTGATACATAGCAGTTTTTAATTGATAATACTATGGCTAATGCACAAAGAATATATTTTATTAGCAATCACAATTCAGTATTATACACTGAATGCTTAGAATCACATAGCAGTCTCTCTATATGAAAATTTGGTATGTAAACTAGTCGTAATAGCGAAAGTGCATGTTGCAGATATTAATTTGAAAACAACAATAATATGCATTTTTGATTTGCTTATTCAAGGCATAGTAGTAGTAGTAGTATCACTTTATCATCAGACTCCGTGCTGCCATTGAGATGTTGACTTTTGAGAAGAACCCCATAAAACCCTGAATCAAACTTATGACCTGATTATCTGAGTCGAATATTGAATTCACATATTGATTACATGCTACATTTAGTAAGTTAATTAATACTGTTACGAATAATCTAGAAACGTGTAGAGTTGGAACGCTGGAGAGATCTAGAAATAGAAGAAAGAGACAGCTACTCTTATTGACAAACAAATAGTCAACCTAAGCTATACCATAATGAACTTTGTGTTTTAGGGCATAAGGTTGAAAGTAGCGATAGTACTAGGATATATGAGTCATAACTTGTTTACAATAAGAAGTGATTCATTGTTTCCCGATACTAGATTTTTCTGGATCCAGGTAGAACATTACCCTGGGTATAAATAGAGATATGTTGACGAATGTAAGGCAGTTTTTATAAAGCGATCGTGAGCGATACCTAAAGTGACCAGTGCAAAGCGAGTGTTCTATTGTGTAGTTGGTTAAGTTCAGTAATAGTACAGTGAGTGACTAGTGTTATTCAGAGTATTTAAGTATTACATTGTGTTGTGTTGTGTGTATTTGTATCTTAAATCTACGGATTTAATATAAGTGGTGTTTTCTTACAATTACGAACCCGAAGTACGTAACAATACTTAGTAAATATGATGGTATTATTTGTATGTTGGCAGAAACACTTTTAGTGGCACATCATTAAAATGCTTGATTTTTTAAATTCACATTTTATTTATATTAATTAACCTAATCAAATCAGTGGTGTCTCTGTGGTCTAGATGTCTGGTGATGGTGTTGACTGCATGAAGTCCCCCGTTAAATTCTCGGGTAGGGCAATGCAAAACTGTGTTTTTTCAGTTTTGTTTTAAAAACATTGTTGACCGAGACTGGAAAGTGCCTGGATGGGGCGATAGGCTTGCCACCTATACTTTTAACACTGAATATCGTCGGCAGTTGATAAAAATACATGTTAGGTGAATTTATATTGTATTAAAAGCACTTGTACTGTTTTACTCGACTTTTTATTTATTAAAACCAACCGGTTTCGTGTTTTATCATCATGGCAAAAATTAGTATTGTTTAGTACAATTTACAATTAAGAAAGAAAGAAAGAAGAAGAATTAACAAATTCTCAAATTTGTTAATTATTTTTCAAATTTGTTTCGATGTACATATAACACAATTCAAGAATTTTAATCTGAACTTCTCTTTACGACCTGTCTGCCAGAAAAGCAGTTGGTCTATTCTTCAAAGGAGCCCGGAACCAGCACAGGGAAAAAACATATTTGATACTTCTTTAATTTTGTCTTCTGACCACCTACTATTTGAAGACAATTTACTCATATAGTAAATGAATAACTTTGTTCTATAGCAATAAATAAAAAGCTATCTTTGGACCACTTGGGTGTTTCCAAGGCCACTGGTAGATCACAATCTACCACATAAAAAACACTGGATTAAATAAAATTAACAAAATATTGTTTCCTAACCATTTTTTTTTAAATTAAATATAATCAGATGATAATGTCTTTATACAAATACTATTTTTTTTTTATCTACATTTCTTAACTTTTTTCTTTACACTTTAAGCTAACTAAGTAACTAAGCCCTCTTCCTCTCCCATCTCCCTCCACAGGGTCCATCTCTATCTGCCCCAGTCCACAAGCCGCCTGCTAGTGTTTTGATCTCATCTGTCCAACACTGGATCAATCTACCTTGCTTTCTTGTTTTGATCTTTGTATGCCAATGTATAACTGTTTTTTAAATACCACTAGATAGCAAACAAGCAGATTTCTCTCCTGATGAAAGAGAAAACATCGCCTGTAGACAAAGGGTGTTAATGATGTATTGCTATCAAGCATGTGGCAGGATAGCAATGCCACATGGATAACTCTACCGACTACCTTAGCCTTCAAACGGAAATACTACCATAACAAGCATTGATGCTATAGCAGCAGGAAAAGCTAAGGCTCAATTTACACCGTCGAAGAATGAAATGAAAGCTACCTTTTGGAATGAAATTCTACATAGCACAAAAAAGAAATTTTTGCAATTGTATAACATACTAAGTAAATAAAAATAGTAGCTAGCAAAATTCTTGATAATGCGCAAGGATACCCCGGAAGACACGTGACCTTTTGGCTCATATTTAGTTTGTATATTACACAATTGACATAAAGTTCATTATTCTACACAATTTCATTGCAAATAGTCACTTCCGTTCCATTCCACCGTGGTAATCGAGCCTAAGGCTCTACCTAGTAAAGCCTCTACCAGCTCTACAATCACTTCTTATGCTACGTATATTTTAAATATAAAACAAAAATTACACAATAAAGTTATCTATTAAATAATGAGCCTTCTGTAAAGATTTGATCAATCCATTGAACTGGGCTGACTTATTTCTGTTATCTTTTAATATTCTTATCTCTAGCGGTAATTCCTAATTTCATTGTTTATTGTTTGTACTTAAAGATATGAATAAATAAATTTTGCAGTTTGGTTGAACTATGAAGAAGGGAACTTTAGAATAAGAAAAACAATTTTACAAGTTAAAAACATGCTTGTTCTCAGCCTTATTATTTTTATTATTTGCAACATTTGGGCGAATTAATTCCCTTTATTAACATTAGTTTGGTTTTATAATAAGTAATTTTATTATCAAGTGAGATAAGAAGTGATTGATGTCCTATTAAAAAATAAAATATAAAGTATCATTATATTTGCTCTTAATATCATCCTACTAATATTATAAATGTGAAAATATGTTTAAATGGATTTATGGAATTTCAATACTTTTTCACACAAAAACGGCCTAACTGATTTGGATGAAATTTGGCACACATATAGATAATGACTTGGAATAGCATATAAGGTATGTTTTAATCTGAAAAAATAAGTTGTTAGTTGAATTAACCAAAAACTGTTATGATGCAATGGGCTGCAGGGTGCAACTAGTTAATATAAAATTAAAAAATATGTGACATCACAACAGTGAAGCCAAAGATACTCATGCTCACCTGATAAGTGATCACCGCTATAGTGTAAGAAGGGGAAGGGAGATTGGGCCACCAGGACTCGCACAAACCGAATTAAACACAACTTTTACTTCACAATGTTACTTCACATTGGTATAAATTAATAATAGTCAGTATTATCTGTTTTTCTTATAAAAAAATAATATATTTTTTTATAAGAAAACTGAAAAACATGTTTTATGAATTGCCCAACCTGAGAATTGAACCCAGGACCTCAAGTGGTAACCACAAACACCGGAAACCTAGACCACAATATTTAGAGTTTGAGTGTATACTTTTAGTGAAGATCTGAGCCAGGGTTTCAGACATACAGGAGATTGGAAGTCAGTTACAGTTTTACTGCACTTAAATTATATCTTCTAAATTGCCAAAGCAATGTTATTTATACTCACTTTAAATTTTTATTTAATACTATATAAAATAGTTACTACGATCAGGGTTTCAGAATATATGAGTTATATCAAATGATTTTTGATGATATACAGTAATACCTCGACTTATGCAAACCCAGAGTTAAGCAATTTTCAAATCTCGTTAATTCATTTTTTATTTGGCTTGATGGCTCACCACTTTTGTTTAGCCAATGTATGTGTTCAGATAATTGAAAGACAAAGTACAAAATATGGACCCCATTGAAAAGCATAATTCTTCTACAACACAAGGAATAAAAAAATTTTTTTTGGGTTTGGAAATTTTGCAGGAGAGAACATAAAATCTTCAAACTACTTTGTTAGATTTTACTAAGCCTTCTATATCAAAAAAACTTTGGTTGGTGATTTTATATTTATATAAATCAGAAGTACTTTATTTAATAAAACTTTTCACAAGTTATTTTGACACTGTTTTCTGTGACACAAATGTTTGATAATTTGATTAATAAACATTTTTTGTCTATGTGTATTTTTAAAAGCCCCAATAAAAAATATTTTATATGTATTTATATGGGAAATTATACCCTGACTTACGCGAATATGACTTACGCAGTTGTCACTCAGTCCCACCTATCACGTAAGTCCGGGGTATTACTGTATATCAATACAAGAATGGTTTAAAAATTGTATATAAAGTAATTTTTGATGTTTGTTAATGCATTACTGCTTCCCAAATTTAGATGGAATTGGAGTAAAATTTTAAAATACTCCCTAATAGTAAGTTCTGATTGATAAAGGGCAAAACTTCTGCACATTTTAATGGTGTAAGTGTTTAATTGTGACATTATAAAAATGTTTTATGTTTTTGAGTTGCTTTTTTATATATAAGATTTTATATTTTTAAGATTCTTGATCTTGAAGATTATTTGTATGTTTTGGTTTCCTTTGTCTGATTTTAAAGTACCTAAATAAATAAAATTTTTAAACATTTTAGTTTCTTTTGAAATATTTTTTTATGTTTATGTAACACATATACAATGATAAAGGCTATGTTTATTTATTTATTAACACATATACAAATAGTATACATAAATTAAAATAATAATAATAAATTAAAATATTATAAATGTAAAAGAGGCATACATTATGCTTCCATGCAACTAACTATTAAAAGTAAGGCCCTGGTTTTATAAATACAAAAATGCACCCAAAACCATTGTCTTAGTAATCTGTAGGCTTAGGTTTGGACACTGCTTTACACCTGTATTTTTGAACAAAACTAGAGACAGAGACAGAGAACTCTCTTTGTGAATGTGGCCCATGCCATTCATCCATACGAAAGTACTTTGGATCACATTTTTTTCTCATGTATGAAAAACAATTTTATTTATATCATAAGATAGCAAACAAGCAGATGGGTCTCCTGATGGAAATAGTCAACCATCGCCTAAAGACACCAAAGATGTTAATGGTGTGTTGCTATTTTGTGGCGAGGTCTAATGCCACATTCGTAACTTTACAGGCTACTTTACCCTCCAAACTGGAACATGACAGCGACAAGCAATGACACTTTTGCAACAGGAATAGGTAAGGCAGTGGTACCAGACCCGAGTGAGACAATGCAGAACTCTACCACCTAGTAGCCATGATGTTAGTGACTCTCATAGCCAATCGGTCACCTTTTACGACCTGCCTGGCAGAACAGTAGTTGGTCTATTCTTCAAAGAAGCCCGGAACCAACACGGAGAAAACACACTGCCACCTTTTTATTATGACATGTTACACAAATTAAATAAACCTTTACCCATAAACTTCTCTTCATTATTAACCCATTCATCCCATGATTTGTTAAAAATTTTAATTAATTTTATTGGAAAGAACAGAATCAAGTTGAGAAACTTATGCTTTATTCCTTAATAGCTTATTGTCAAAAACCGTCTATTTTCTATTTAGTACATCAGCTTATATGTTTCTATCTATGTTTGTTGTTACAGTTGTGAACTAACCCCAGCAATGACTTGAATCAATGGGATCGCACGAATGTAATACTAGATACTGGCAGAATCATCTTTAATAGAAAAGATGGGCATTGCCATTGAAAAGCATTGAATTGAACTGAAATGTGAAAGTTTGGATTTTTGGAGAGATGGATGTTTGTTACTCGATCACACAAAAACTATGAATGGATTTGAATGAAATTTGGCACACAGGTAAATGATGACCTGGAACATTTCGTCCCCAAAAAAAAAATCCACCAAAAACATTTATAATGCAGCAGGCTGCATGTTGCAGCAAGTACTACAATAAAATAATAATATGGCTTTCATACAAAATGGACATATATCAAACTTATACATATATATTGGATATAAATCATAAATATCCGATACATTGATATTTAAAATAAGTATCAGATATATTAAACTCTGACTACAATACCTCAAAGCCAAGTAACATCCACATGATTAGTGCAATAAAAATTAAACTCTGGCAAATTAAGACTGTTAAGGCTCTTAATAAATATTAAATTGGTTTATGTCCATTTTCAACTGACTTCCTCTATGGAGGTTATCAATTTGACTATATGTTGTTTTTTATGTTTACTACGTCAGAACTCGGTCAGTTATGAACCAATTTTGAAGTCTTTTACAGTTTGAGAGGATATACTCCCTGGCAGTCCCATTTTAATATGTATAGCCATCAATCAAATATTTTTTAAAACAATCAAGATACTTGAGCTGAACTCAAACTTGATTAAAAAATAAACATTAAAAAAACTCAATTCAAATTATAATAAGACTTCAGGATGCTTTAACAACACAATAATAGACTACAATTATTTAACTATGTACTGATATGGTTAAAAAAAATTAAGTCTACTACTATAATAATAATACACTCCAGTTTGTTAACTCACTCCATAAAAGCAATAATGTAAATGATTGAAGAGGCATAACAATACTCTGCAGTGTGCTATTGTCATATGCAGTAGTAGTAGCAAATATTGTTTGAGGTATTTGCCGAAGTTGCATGTTTCATTCCTGTACTGTTTGTTATAAAATTTACTCTCATCATATTTTCGATATACATAAATATACTGTTTTCATTCTATATAACAATGAAAAATAAATAAATATCACAAACTTTAGAAACTCTAGAAACAAGAATACTTTCGTTCATAACAATGTTGTTCTAACTTGTGTAAACAATATATTATATAGCTTATACATAAGCATTTGTACTTAGCAGTTATATGGTGTTTATAGTGCTAACTAAAATTATATACGTGACTTCGAGGTGTTGAAGTATGGCTGAAAGTTGTCAAAATACTCATGTTTTAATAATAATATGAAAAGTATATGAACAAACTACAAACTATCAATTTATAGCAGTATTTGTAAAATATAATTTAGGAAGCCGAATTTATATCAACTATTGTTTGAAAACACAAGGGGTATAAATGTAATTCAGCATTCTTTATACATGAAACATTCTATGACATCATACCTTAATTCAGGTAAAGATATGAAAATATCTATCAGTAGTTATTAGCAACTATTTGTATGGGTAATTATATATTTGTAAATTCTAAATTAATGAGAAATATATAAAATAAACGAAAACACGACAATGTAGCAGACAAATATGGCGGCCTTAAAGTGAACTTTACGACCACAACGGCGTCACGATTTATCAAATATTTTATGATATTAGGAGGATAGTGCATACCTTGTAAAGCTCAATATAATAATGTTTTCCTTTTGGTTCACGTATTTTGTTACTTTTCACATCTTTTCCATCATTTGTAGAAGTCATTTCTCATGAAAATATCGCGGAGAGACATTTATGCGCTTGTGTTTTCGTAATGCTGCTGTCAAATTATAATGAAAAAATGTTACCAAGTCAAAATTAAATGCTTACAGTACTCTCAGAAAAAACTTACAGTATTTTACCACATAAATACAGTAAGGGATTAATTAAAATATAATTTATTGAAAAAGAAAACAAAAGTATTATAAATGACCTAACAACGATAAAAAAGTTTACTTATTATAAATGTAATTAGTTATTATACAATTTTATATTTGAGGCAAAACTGATAATTTCATTATTTAAGTGCCACTGTTTTATTGTCGCTTAAAATTGTTTCGATCATTCGATCAAACAAATTCATTTCATTCCATTTACGTAAGCAAAGAGTATATACAATTACTACAATAGTTTTAAGCATCTTTCTTAAAAATAGAAAAAAACATTCCCTTACTGACATTAATAATATTATTAACAAAGAGTACATATACAACGTAAGAATTATTAATTATTTAGTGACTGGCCTAAATTCCTGCCCATTGAAGATAAATATTGTTACGTACTTCAGGTTCGTAATGTAAGAAAACACCACTAATATTAAATCCGTGTATTTACAATACACACAAAACAACACAACACAATGTAGTCACTCACTGTACTATCACGGAACTTAACCGACTACACAATATAACACTTCTCGCTTCGCACGGGTCAAGTATCACTCTCGATCGCTTGATAAAAACTGCCTTGTATCGGGTCGTCGTCGTGGTCTTCTCGCACTCCCCTTATGGAGGATGCGGGGAAACGGTTCCGGGGCAATGCCCCCTGCCCGTGATAGTCTACGCGTTGCATAACTATACAACGGTCGTTGTGTTTGCTACCCTTAGGAAGTGATGGTTAGTTTAGTGGACCGAGGGGTATTTCCCAATTCTTCACGCCGCTCCGCGCAGGTCAGCCGCTCTGGGTGGAACCCGCTGGTGGGAAGCCCGGCAGGCGACCAGCAGCGAAAGCGGCGGCTTTATCAGGTTATACCCCCGGCCTCAGGGGTGTGGATATCCCGTGGGTAGGGCTTCCTATCCCAAGGGGTAGCTCTCCAGGGGGCAAGGCCTCGGATGTGGTCGTGATCAGACGTGGAGGTTCTCTCGTACATCTTTTTGGTGATGTGGGTTATAAACTCTTCTACACTTTGCATGCGGAGGTCTCTGTAGATAACTGCATTCCTCACGTAGCGAGGGGCGTCGGTGATCTGCCTTGTATTTGTCAACACATCTCTATTTATACCCAGGGGTTCTACTTTCAACTTTTCAACCTTATGCCATGTACCACAAAGTCCATTATGGCATAGCTTAGGTCAACTATTTGTTTGTTAATAGGAGTAGCAATCTCTTTCTTTTATTTCTGGATCTCTCCAGCGTTTCAATTCTACACGTTTCAGATTATTCGTCACACTATGCCCCTCTTAGTTGTGTTCGTGCCGAACATCATTACTTCTTATATTTCCACTATAGACGGCTAATAAATCAACATGAACAATCTTCACGGTCCCACAAAATATGAAACATGTAATTATAAAAATAACTTTTGTAATATGAAATCATCATTGTACATATTTTATAACAAGTACATAAAATAGAGAAAAAAGACCAGTCAACTGAGTTTTGCCGCCGGATCTTCTCAGTGTGTGGCCGAGTTCCGATCCGGTAGTAATTCTAAATAATCGATAGAATGTTTTAAATGTAATATTATATAATGATATTTTTTTTAAATATTTGCACACCATATAAGGGTAAAATATGTTGGTAAGCGTCGGCCGAAGGATATACTTTCCTCACAAGTTTCTCAATTTCTACGGTCCATTGTAAAAAGTCCTTCGCCTCTTTTCTGTACACGGTTCTTTAATTAGGCACGGAAAACATGCTCTAAGTGACGTTCCGTAGCGAGCTTCCAATACCTGTATCAAATCAGCGAACTGATACTGCTTAGGCATTGCATCCAACATGGAGAGCGTCTGTCCCCGTAACGCCGTACTCAGAGCTATAAGACAATGTTCATCTGTCCAACCACTGGCCTTCGCTGATATTTCAAATTGAGTTCGGTAAGCACTCCATGAAATAAGCCCGTTATAAGTGGGTACCTTTACCTAAGGATCTACCTGGTGAGAACAACTGGTAATGGTAGCACCCGACTTAACTCCCATGATCTTCATTTTAATGACTTCCCTCTCCAGTTGGTCCATGTTTTCAGTTATTTTGTCTCAGCTGGCCTCAAAGTGGTCAATCCTCTTCTCAACACCCTTCATGTCACGCTTGACGAGGCCAACATCACTTTTTAGCTGGTCTTGTTGCACCAAGATTATTGCCAGTTTATCATCAAAGCCAGATAATTGTTCTTTGATTTATTACTGTTGCTGAAGCTGTTATTCTCTTAGTTGTTCATTTAATTGTTGCTGTTGCTGAATACTCTTAATAACACTAGTCACACACTGTACTATCACTGAACTTAACTTAAAAAACTTCTCGCTTCACACTGGTCACTTTAAGTATCGCACTCGATCGCCTTATAAAAACTGCCCTGTATTTGTTAACACATCTCTATTTATACCCAGGGTAAAGTTCTACCTGGATCCAGAAAAATCGAAATATATCGGGAGACAATGAATCACTTCTTATTACTTCTTATTGTTAACAAGTTATGACTCATAAATCCCAGTACATGCTACTTTCAACCTTATGCCATATACCACAAAGTCCATTATGGCATAGCTTAGGTCAACTATTTGTTTGTCTATAGGAGTAGCTATCTCTTTCTTTTATTTCTGGATCTCTCCATTGTTCCTATTCTACACGTTTCTAGATTATTCGTAAAAATATAAATAAGGTATACCAAAACAATCCTACTATTCAATAACACATTACCTATACTATTCTCTTTAGTCGTCTGTATATTATATGAAAAAAAAAAATGTTGAATGATATGTCGATATGTCAATAAAAAAGACAACATCATGAGTTTCGCTTAACTGGCATTCTTTCAAATCTTATATTTTTAAATCCCCTTTATGATAGCAATAATAATTATAAAAAAATAATGTAAACCATATATAGTAATTTTCTATATTTTCTCATTTCATTAGATAGCAAGCAAGCCAATGGCTTTCCTGATGGAACGAGATTCCATCGCCTGTAGACATCAAAGCGGGAAAAAGCTGTTCGTCAGTTAGTAATGCTATATGTGTGTACAGTGATAAGATAACACATAAACATTGACGTACCGAGGGGAGTGCAGGGAGGGACCCCCCTGGCATTTGGTCTTTGAGTAAGGAAACTTATGGAGATGCCATAACAACGAAAAAATGTGCATACCTACGCAACGAAACATGGCAGATTACATACTCCGTGTGGTACTCAATCAGGAGAATATTATTGTTCTATGCTTTTGTATTTTACCATACACAGTATATACTTATTTATCAAACTATCCTTGACGCTTAATGATTTCGTAACAAAGTCCACTTTGACATTATCTTAGTTAAAATGGGGTTTTAGGGTTCCATACTTAAAAGGTAAAAAAGGACTCTATTACTAAGACTCAGCTTCAGTAGCAGTAGATAGTTGTGACGATACTATCGTACTACTACAACTACTACTGAATTATATTAAAATTATAAACGATTACATTTTAGCCTGTTTAGTAGTGTCCACAGAGTATATTTATGGTTTATAACGTAAGTACATAGCGACGAAAAATGGCGGCTCGGCACACTTGTGACGTCACGCAAAATGTTGTCAATAAAGCAAAACTATTGCGTATAGAATTGGCTTGTTTTCATTGCATATGTTAGACAAAGACGCCATTATGTTTATTATTTCGTCTTCTAAACTATTACATACCTAAGTATCTATATGACATTGTAACATTTCCATAGGTTTCCTTATTCAGAGCATTTGGTTACCTCCATAGAAATCATATCCATGGTTACCTCCATATTAACTATGTACTATTGTCGTTAAAAATATAGTCTTAAAATGTTACGATTTCTGTTTCGACTGGAACAGAAACTGAACTTGGGTACTTGGGTACTTGGGTACTTGATAACTTGGGTACTTGGGTAGGGCAAAATCAGTGACACGCCCACAGGCGTTTGACTGATTTTGCCCTAGGGCATTTGAAAGATTGACTGATTTTGGAAGAGACATAAGTGTGCCGCTGGGGGTCTTCGTTTGATCGGAACCATCGGTGAGTCTTATCCATTTATTAAACTACGTCACTCTTTTCGGTACCATCACGGAGGATACATAGAATAGTTCGCGGATAATAGCAAATTTAATTAATTTCACCGTTTAATAATAGATTTCCACAAAGTAACGCCTGAATCAATAAAATATCTTAAAACGGTTAGCATTACCGAACAGGCAAAAATCTACATAAAATTAACTAAGTTACATCGTGTGGCCGTCCAAAACGTTTGGTTCAATCAACAATGTAAACATTTAAACGTCATTACAAACTTCGTTCCAAACGTTCCAATGCACATAGTCAAACCGCTAGAATAGCTTTACGAAAGGCAGAATGTATATGGTTAAATGAGGAATCACGACATTGGTTTACAGTAAGGGATAATTTAAAATCTCATCTCAAAATTCTTTATTCAGAGCTTTAATTTTCACTACATAATATTGAATTTGATCTGTTAGACCAAAAAGCGAGAGATTTTGCGTCACAAGAAGCTCACCGTAAATACTTGATCCAGCTTAGAAAACTTAATTCTCTTAATCGTAATGCGTCGCGTAATAAATATTATAATAATACATACAATATACCCAATTCTCAAAATTTTGACAATCGTGTTAATAATCTTACCGAATTTTCGCGTAATAATAGTGATAATAGTTCAAATAATATAATTAATACTCATAATTTTCACCCGCGGGTAAAAAATCTTTCCGATATCCGTCTTACTCAGTCCGAAATGTCAATTTTAGAAAAAGGACTTAAGTATAGCCCAACTCCAAACTTGACCAAAAAATCATTAGAAAGCTTAGCGGTTGACGCGGAAATGGCAATAGTATTAAATAAAAAGGATAATTTAATTAAGGGTGTCGTTGCCCACCAAATAAAAAATATTCCCCTTTCACAAAACTTTAATGCAGAAATAGCTACAATTAAATTTTTAAAAAATAAAATAGCAGACAATAATTTAGTAGTATCAAAAGCAGATAAAGGTAATACTGTTGTTGTTTTAGATCGCGATAATTATAATAATAAAGTTAACGACGTAATCTCAGGTGAGGATTTCACTCGGTTATAATACGACCCTACAAATAAGTTTTCTAAACAAATTCGTAATACATTGAAAAGTTCAAAATATCTATTCCAAACAACTTTATCCCAAGAAAGAGTAATCGAAATGAATCCTCGTTCACCATTATTATACGGTTTACCGAAAATTCACAAAGTTGGTTGTCCAATACGTCCAATCGTTTCGTATATTAGGGCCCCCGCATACAAGCTTGTATGTATAGGAGCTTGTATGTAGCATTTAAGGTTGAATATGCAAAAACACGTTTGTGCCATAACTATAAACTTTTTAGACTGAATTAGCGACAGTTTTCAGTGTCAGTTTTGTTCGGAACTGTGTATCTTGGGTATTTTATATCAATGGTTGGTAAGCAATTGTTTACAGTCGAGAGATCTCAGGGGCATTCTATAATACGAGTAAAGCCTGCTGTGACATTCCTCTGATTCACATAATATATTATATTAAATGAGGCTAGCGAACACGATAAATTTTAACTTAGAAATATTTTTTGAATGAGTTCATGGCTTTCCTTTTATACTTTAAGACTTTAAGTTCAATTGCAGCTAAGTTACTCACAAAATGAGAATTAGTTACATTACAAAGACTTAGGGATATCCAAATCCACATTTTGAAGTTACACTTCTTTTGGATCGTTAGGAAAAAATGATGAGAGTAAATTTTTACGAGGCATGATTAGTTGGTCAACATTATCAGTTTTTAAAAAAACGTTTGCCTATTTTTTAATTATGTAGAAATAACTATTTATTGATTTTTAAATAAAATTTATTTAACAAAATACTGCGTTAAAAAAACCGTTCTCTCAATTTATTAAATACTTTATTTCTATTATTAGTGTCGTTTTCTCTGCAAATATAGGATAACGAAAAGGATGATACAATTTTTAGAACGATTTTTATCTTGTTACACCAAAGAAGTATAACTTCTTACTTGTACATGATTGATTTCTAAAATAATATTGCAACAAATCGTTGCCTCAATTCTTGAGTGGCCAACCGACTATTGAGCAAATTTTACAGGAAAAATTTTTTCCCTTCTCGATTTTAATTATGAGAAAAATTTGAAATGATTCATAATAATAGGTTGATATTTCAAGTATTTATATGATTATCTATATGTCATTTTAATATAGTAAGCATAAAAGGGCGATTTTTTGCAATTATTTGTGGAGGTTGGCCAAAACGACTCCGGATAAAATTTAGAAACTGGAGATAGCCCATAGTGACATGGAGATAGCCTATGAAACATATTGTTACGTACTTCGGGTTCGTAATTGCAAGAAAACGCCACTTATATTAAATCCGTGTATTTACAATATAAATACACAAGACACAACACAACGTAATACTTAAATACTGTACTAACACCGACTACACAATAAAACACTTCTCGATTCGCACGGGTCGCTTTAAGTATCGCTCTCGATCGCTTGATAAAAACTGCCCTGTATTTGTCAACACATCTCTATTTATAGCCAGGGTAAAGTTCTACCTGGATCCAGAAAAATCTAAATGTATCGGGAAACGATGAGTCACTTCTTATTGTAATCAACTTATGATAAACAAGTGACTCATCAATCCTAGTACACGCTACTTTCTACCTTATGGCCTATACCACAAAGTTCATTATGATATAGCTCAGATCAACTATTTGTTTGTCAATAGGAGTATCTCTTTCTTTTATTTCTAGATCCCTCCAGCGTTCCAACTCTACACGTTTCTAGATTTTTCGTAACAATATTTTATAGTTCAGTGCTTGTATGTCCAAACGACCATTGTTTATCATATACAGCATGTTCATGAATATTATTTATAAAATTAACTTGAATCAAATAGATTATTATTAAGGCCCTATTCCCTAAAAACTACTAAAACGAGTGTTGCGGTTTTCAAAATTCCTTAATGAATAAATAGAATTGCTTTCTAGAAAAGTTCGGTGGTAATCTTAATGAAACTGTTAACAGTTTCACCAAAAGAGATATTTTCAAAATAATTCTTAGTTTTGTAGAAAAAAAATCGTAGACTTCACCCAAAACCTTAAAATCGACCTTTTCCGTTTGCAAAAATTACAATATTTATTGGCCAATGATTTTAAAAATTTTTAGAATTATTTTTAATAAAGAATTATATTACACTTTCACCGTCTTAGTTTTTTATTAAACAACCCTATAAAAAAGTAATTTGAATAGAAATATGCTTAATATTTTTGTTCACCATCTTCCATACAAATTGATATGAAGAATTTAATCGGTAAAATGTCAACATGATTTTTTAGAAACGTCCATCAAAAATTTCAGTATCCCCCCAGAATCAAAGGTGGAAGCACGTCAGTTTGAAATTATTTTCTGACGTAAATATTCCATCAGGGTGGGTTGCGAGTGCAATAAATCGCTTATGCTTACTTAAACTCTCATAAAAGTATTATTATGAAAATATTTTTAATTATTATGAAAAAAAATTTTTACGACAATTATTTATAAAATTAAGAATGTAGTAAGCAACAATTACTTAAAGCTTTTTTATTTTAACAAAATAAACTACATTTTGCAACAAACTTTTCTGTAGTACTTGGTAGAGTTCCACAACGTCTCGCATGTGTTTGGTACCACCGTCTTACCCATTCCTGCCGCAATAGCGTCAATGTTTGTCATTGCCGTGTTCCGGTTTGGAGGGTAAGGTAGTTGGTAGACCAATGCGCGTGGCATTGTCATTTTGCAACACGAATAACAACGGATAGCACCATTAACATCTTTGGTGTCTTTAGGCGATGGTTTCTTTTTCCATCAGGAGAGCCATCAGCTTGTTGCTATCTTACGAATAAGAAATAGAGAAAAAAATTGTGAATATTCATTGTTTTATAAAAAAAAAACACGCTATTGAATTGACATAAAATACGAAACTAGTGAAAGAGTATGAAATTCTAGAAATACCTAATGAAAAACCCGGTCTCGAGACCGTCAGTATTTTTGGTAGTTGTCGTGATCCCTATACAATAAATATTTTTTCAAACTTTTTTGTTTCGAAATATGTTCTGTGGAAATAACTACATAAAATAATTTTTAATGAATATAAATAAATTAATTAGTGTTTTCTTAATTTAGGTCGACTCATGTCACAGTATTGTTGCGAATAATCTCGCGACCAGTGTGAAGCGAAGTGACCAGTGTGTAATACAGTTAATAAGAGAAGTGTTTTAGTGATACAGCGTAGGCGGTTAAGTTTGGTGTTAGTAAACGAGTGAAACCAATGTGTATAATGTATTTACGTTAGCTTATCAATGTATTCACGTATTTCATCGTAGTGTATTGTACCTTAGTGTTGTAAATACACGGTTTAATATAGGTGGCGTTTTAATTGTAAGAATTACGATTCCGAACCACATAACAGTATAAATGAAAATTGGTGATCATAGAGGCATTTCTATTTACTAATTTACTAAAGTGCCTGATTTTGACGAATCGGAAGTGTAACACTACTTCAAACACTTTGAATTATGAGGCGTGCAAAATGTTTATAGTATTTTAGAGTCATATGTAATATTCAAATTCCTATATTCATAAAAAAATGTAAATTGGTTAACTCTGCAGGCCATCCCTGAAACTTTCTGCTAAACTGAGGTTTTAAGCTCGAAGAGTTAAAAAAATAACAGTTTATAAAATTGACAGTATTTCAATTTTTTAAAAGCTGGTTATTTTCAAAATGATGGTCGATTTTAATCTTTTGAAAGCCATTTAATGCAATTTAGAGCCTTAAATGTTTTACTAACTACAAAATTAATTGACTGAAAAACGACAAAGAAATATAAAAAAAAAATGTTAAAAAAATTTTGCTATTGATGAATCCCGAAAGAATTAGTCGATTTTATCTAAGTTACAGTTTTAGACAAAGGTTTTAATTAAAAGAGCTGTTAAGGTCTAGAAATCAATGGGTGTATTAGTCTGAAATTTATTTTACAAATATGAAATGATATTCTTGTAAACAATAAAATTTTAATATTTGTAAAGCTGTAACTTTTAGAAATTTGATTCGATATTTGAAATGGTATATGACGTCGTTTTTTACGTACTAAATTATTGTAAAAGGACCAAAAATTATTAGTTCAATTTATGGAAGGGAGGTAGTTTTTTGAGGAAAAGAGCCAATTAGATTTTGTATTCAGTCGGTACATTAATCTAGAAGTTATTTTAAAAAAATGCTATTTGGTAAAAAAAATTTTTGAGATTTGATCCAAATTTCTCAAAATTTCCTAAACCAAATTGGTCCAAATCTTCAAAAAGTCTAAGTTGAGTGGAGTCCAATTGAATGCCATCAACCTCGTTTCGATAGGTAAAGCTGTTAAAAAGTAGTGCGATGTTTGCACGCACATACATACATAGACATACTGACGTCATTTTAAACCGTGAATATCTGGTGAAAACTCGATTTTCGAAAAATGAGTAATTTCTATCTATATACGTAGTGGGAAGTAAAATATTTTTTAAATTTTCTACTATGTCGTATGTATTATATTAGCAAAGCCTTTTTTTCCTTCACATACCCTTGTATATAAAAGAGAAATTTTAAAAATTGCTTCAAAAACTGAACCAAAAATATGCAGTCACTACACTTATGTGACTTCATCCAATTTTCCCCTACATATTCGGGCAAGCGTAATAGTAGCATAATATTGAATAATAATGATGCTTCAAAATTTATCCGCCAATACTTAGAAAAATTGCAATGTTAATCGAGATTTAATAAATTTCCAAACCCACAGCATTTTTTGGAAATATTGTTGAAAATATTGTTAATAATTTGAAATGGGGTAAATAAAGAAAGCATGAGTTCCGCATTAATCTACTAGTTACACTATTCAACTCAGAGCATGGTCTCCTTTGTTTCATTAAATCAAATTTTTAATAATAGACCTATTAAAGTTGGCAAATGGGGCGATGAGAGACACCACCCGTTTTACTGAATGATTGGCTGGTGAGTCCTAGTAAACATAAGAATCGGTCAACATCCCGAGGTAAATTTTATATTATTTTAATTATGAAATACTTATAAGCATAGGTGCCGCTTGGATAGATTATTTAATTACAAACAAACTTTATATCAGAATAATAAAAATAACATCGGTATATAAATTACACAAATTGATATAACACCAAAGTAAGCAATTTAATTGCTAATTATGTGTTACTCAATGATATGAATACATAGAAATACACATAAAAACACTCAAATATGTTTATTAAACACACAAACCCAGAAATATAAACCCTATGCTCAATATATGAATGCCTGACCCTGTGGGTAATCAAACCTGTTGGCGTATCATCTAACGTTTGCAATTCGCCAGCGATCAGCGATGACTCTTAAACGTAATGAAAAAATCATCAAAAACGTCGCCAATTGCTTGCTGGTCACTAGATGCACTTTTTGCATTGTCACAGCATCAAAACTAATCAAGCAGCAACGACTACCACTAATGTACAAGGCTGTTATTTGTCTTGCAATAACTAAACAATCACGATAATTTCGCATTGCGAGTTACGTGATCACCCCGCCGAGCCCCAATGATTGCGTAGTCAGGGTTGTTAACTATTTGAATAACAGAGCGGTCACCAATGGCTTCACTCACATTAAACAAAAACTTAAATTAAACCAAAAATAAGTCATGTTGTAAGATTGTGTACTTTTATGTTACTGAATATATGTACATATATAGATACGTAAATTACTATGGTCTCTTGTGGAGATCGGTTCCGATTTGATTAATTTTGTGATACATTAAAAAAAATTAATACTTTTGGTCGATTTTAATATACATTTAATTTACGTACCATGGCTCTGTATTATATACTGAAGTATTAAATATTTAAGTAATTAAGTATTAGTACTTAATAGCAGTTTAATCAAAATTATACATTATTAGTTGTGAATAACATAATGTATTACTACACGTAGAACGCGTTCACTATGGCTCCACCTTGACTTTTGCCAAATCAACGAAAAATAGAAACATTGCGGTTTTTGTGTCATTACGTATGTCGCAGAAGAAAACACGCAACGATTACACAATTTTTAGGCCTAGTGTGGGCCATAGTGTGACGTATGGTCGACGTATATGATTAGTGAAATATATGGATGTGTGTGTTCAATTTTAAATTCCCACGGTCGGGGACTAGCCTCTTAAGCAATGTATCTTTTAAAATGAGGTTTACTTTTAAGGATTTTATGATAATAATAGGAAATATTGTGTTTCGTTTAGAAAATAAATAACTACTGTTCTAACTATTAGGTACGTCATTTCTGGTTTTAGAATCTAAAAGTGTTTGCAAAAAATTATTGGCTAAACATTTTTACCCGACTACTCCAAAGAAGCTTAAAGCTTAAAGTTAAAGTATATAAGTATGTAATATATCTAGCTCTTTGTGACCCTAAAGCCTAAACAGCTGAACAGATTTTGATGTACTAGATGTAGTTAAGATTGGTTTTTGTTTCCTTTGTGTCATAGATTATGCTATGAACAGTCAGTGGATTTACTGGTAGGTACTACATCACTAAATATGTGAAGTGAAGGGTTTTTAGCCGATTATCTAAAAGGAGGATAATACTTTTTAAGAGTATGTTTGTACGTCTAACTTTTCTACGTGTAACTTTTTGTGACTCTCCCAAATATAATTGCATCCCGCGGTTTAACCCATTGTGCTACGCAACTTCGTTCATGAATGCAGTAATTTAGCCAAATCATGGAATTTGGCTAAACAAGCACTAAAGACTATTTCTTTTTTGGAGATAGGATTTTTATGATTGTAAATATTGCAATATATACGAAACATAATATTTTTTTATACATGGGGCACACAAAAGTTTTGCACTTCTAGCTAATCGGAACTATTTGAATGTTATATTTTTAAAACTTTGCAACTTTCTTAGTAATAAAAAAAAACAATTGGCGGGAAATGATTTGCCAATTGTTTTTTTTATCACACATCAAAGTTCTACGTACGCAACGAAAATGGAAATAAGTCGAAAAGATTTTAGAGCGATGATTTTTTATGATTTCAAAAGTTCTCTTTCTCCGCAAGACCATTCCGCTCGTCTTCAATATACTTTTGGGAGAGAAGCACCTTGTTTGAGCACCGTGAGGCGATAGATTGCTGAATTTGAGACAGGTCGATTTTATTTACATGACGAATTTCTTGAAGGGCGGCCTGCAACTGCCGTCAACGAAAATAATGTGGTTAATGTTTAGCGGTTAATTGAAGAAAACTCCCGGATTACCTATAAGACAATTCGAGGACTATTAGGGATTGGTATGAGCCAGATTCAGAAAATTTTACACGAAGAATTAAAAGTTCGGAAAAGGAACGAAAACAGCAATCTTGTGAATGGGTGTTTGAAAATGAGAAGAGGCCAACAAAATTGAGACATGCGAGAAACGTTGGTAAAAAAACGTTTTTTTCTCAGCTACGGGTCCCATTTGTACAATTCCACTTGAAGATTAAAAGAGGGTTAATACCGTGTGGTATTCTACCATTTGTTTACCCAGGGTGTTAGAAAAAGTTTGCGAAAGACGACCCAAAAGCCGCATTCTCCTACACCATGATAACGCTTCTTCACACACGGCCACCAAAACAAAGTCATTTTTAGCTTCCGAAAAAGTACATCTCGTCACTCATCCTGCGCATAGCCCCGACCTAGCAGCCTGTGATTTCTGTATTTTCCACAAAATCAAAGATTTGATGAGAGGTTTACTTTTACCAACTCTGAAGAGGCGGTGATAGCGTTCAATCAGCACGTAGAAAACATGCCTTCAAATCTGTGGTCCTCCTGTTTTAAAAAATGGTTCGATCGTATGAAAAAATGTTTAAAATGTAAAGGAGATTATTTTGAAAGGCAATAAATATAATATTTTTGTTATAACATGTTGTTTTTTAAGTTACGCAAAACTTATAGTGTGACCTACGTGCACAGTTTAAAGCGTATTTTTTTCAAAAAAAAAAAAACAATCAAAAAGTAAATTTTTGTAAATTTGGTCGGTTGGCCATTCAAGAACTGGGGCGACGAAATATAATATGACATTGCTGTAAAAAGCTTTAAACCCAAATACATTCCCAAATATCAGATTTTTTTTTTTATCAACCTTTCTTACGCAGTTTTGTTTTTAAACTAAATAGGTCCCTTAACTTTAAACAGCCAAAAATAGTTTTTTAGTTACTATTAATGGCACTAATATTTTTTTAGTTTAGGACAATCTATGAAGTATTAGGTATATGTGGAGCTAGCACACGTATTAATCAATTGAAACAAATACAGTATATTTCTGTCTACGAGATCTCGTATACAGCTGGGTTAGAAAGAGAGGACAAGACCTTAGAAGACAACAACAGTATTTCAAGTAGGTTTTAGAAGTGCTGTAAGCTTCATGGGATAATCAATAGTATGCAGTCACATTATTTTCTTTTAAGACAAGAAGTGACTAACTACTACAAAATATAATTTTTTTTGTAGGTCTTTGGTGATAGCGTAGGTACTATTTAGGATTTTCGTAAGCATAGATTATTAATGTATAAATGTCGTAAGCTGATATCAAGGAACTTATATACTATAACTGGAATTGTTACGAAGCAATATTTGAAAAATAAAAATGTACTTTACTAGCGACCTGCCCGCGGTTTCATCCGCGCAGCTTTTGTTCCCGTGGGAATATCAGAAAGGTTTATATATTAAAACCTTCCTCAAGAATCAATCTATCTATTAAAAAAAACCGCATCAAAATCCGTTGCGTAGTTTTAAAGATTTAAGCATACATATGGACATAGGGACAGACGCCGAAAGCGACTTTGTTTTATACTATGTAGTGATAACGTAACAAATAAAGTTGACGTTTGTTTCTTACATAACAGAGGGGAAAAACGTTCTGAGCTAGACAACGACAAGAGTGGATGTTGTCCCTTTCTTGCAATTGCCAGTGTAAATAAAACTATCTAAATGGTAGATTTTTACATATTCGGTATTCCTTTTCTTTAATCTTTGATTCCTGAATTAATAATTATTATATGAGTAATTAAAAGGAGTACCTAATAATAAAATAACAATGAAGTTAAATATGGTTATTTTTATTCGATACGAATTTATTTTATAATTTATTTAATATATTGGAAATGTAAAATTTAAAAATGTGCAATTTTCTTGAAGTTGCTTTTTATTGCCTACTGTTAAATAGTATTTTATAAAGACTTGCATAATTTTGTTATTATAGTTTTGATAAAAGTACACATTAAATAACAAAGAAACGAAAATTTGCATGCCAATTAATGGTGAAGTAGGAAGGAATGTAATTTTTTTAGCTAATTAAGATCTTTTGTAACCCCTATTTCTTGCAAATAAAGAATTATTATTATTATTATTATCGTTAAATCCTTTTTATTCATACATCATCAAATGTATTGCAATAATCATAGTGAGTTCTAAAATGTGCTTATTTTAATTATTACGTAATTACTTATGCAATGCAAAAACTGTTTCTCATATTAGTAGAATTACTTAGTAGTAATTTGCAAACTACGCATGGCCGCATTAATATATGGCGATTGGCGCTTTATTTAGTAGAAAGAGACACACTTCACCCATGTCGTGGTACTCTTCGGAACGATTTTGAAGCGCGTGTGGACATTCCGGGTAGAATGTAACTTCCTTGGCTGACATATGCAGTGCAGCCACAAATCACAGAGTAACTTATTAGACGGGTACCACAAATACAGCTTCATGGCTGAGGCAATGTTAGTGAATAGTGCTTTTGTTTATAAATTCGTATTCTAATTTCTACGGTTTTAAATAATGTTCTACTGTATATTAAAATTTTTAAGATCTGTATCGTTGACAGGAGCAAATTCAATTTTTATTCCTGGCTACTTTATAAAGTACAAAGCAACGCGATTTGTGTCAGTGTTGAACATTACGTTTTTACTTTTATTGAAAATTTAATTAATCGAATTAGAGTGAAAATGTAAAATATCATTACATTTACCTCATAAATAAGTATGTTATAAATAAATATAGCCTTAGCACCGATTTAATTTTCAGTTTTCTTTGATTTCTTTTTAATATTAAGTGTCAAACTGTTAGGGATTTACGAGACAATTATCTTTTTATAGTCTCTATTTGCAAATAAATAGCAAATACGAATAAATAAATTATTAATGTTATCTTTTCTCTAATGATTTCGGTATATTTTTCTTGCACAGTTGTTAATAAACGCCTTTTCAAACAGACTTCAGAATTGGACTTCATTCTCCTTTCTCAAATACCTTTTTGATTCTTTTGCGAATTCATATTAAATCAATTCGAAATATACCTACTCTTTTTAATAACCAATAATTTTTATAATGATAAATTAGAAAAGCAAATAGTAAGTGTGCTACTAAACTTGTGAAAAAAAGGAATTTGTTTTGTCCATTATTTTAGCATTTGTATTTTATTACTACAGTTGTTGTACTTATTTATTTACATAAATAATATAAAAGCAGCATTATCAAATCTGGTGTTGTGATGAGTGTGATAAGTGGTACAGTTTTATAATGTGCAATATATCATTGAAGTGATACACAAAAAAATGGCAAAAAAGTCTGAGAATACTGGTGGTAAACTGATTACAGTGTCAGTAGTTGGACTTTCTGGTAAGTAGTTTGTAGTTGTATATTATTATGAAACTGTTTTCATTTCTCCCAAATTGCAAAAGAAAATAAACACAATAAAAAACCCTCCTTGGTCATGTTTTTTTGGAGTGTATGTACCAATTGAGAATAGGACTGTCAGGATGCCATATTATGTGCATTTTGCAAAAATTCGTTAGTGATGAGTATGGTGAGCAAAAAATACTAACAAACAAAATCATCAAAAAAAAATCCGCGAAGTCCGCACGAACGAAGTCGCGGGCAACCGCTAGTCTATACATATAATAAAGTCATAGGAAAGTCAAAACTGTACATTGAATATTTTTTTAAAGAATACTTGGGGCGTGATCTACAATCGATATTGAAGCCAAAAATATAGTTTTTAAAATTTTTGTCTGTTTGTCTGTTTATCTGTTTGTCTGTTTGTTTGTATGTATGTCCGGGGTAAACTCAAAAAGTACTGCATGGATTTACTTCAAATTTTGCATGAATATTACTAACAGGTCAGGTCAACATATAGGCTACAGATTATCACGCTATCACCTAGCGGCCAGGTGCTGTGCGGAGTAAACGAAGTCCGTGCGGACGAAGTCGCTGGCAACAGCTAGTAAATAAATATAATAAATATCACTGACAAATTACATGAATTGATCTGACACCAAAGTAAGCAAGCAATAAATATGCTTGTAGTATGGGTGTCAGTCAACGATACTAATACATAGAAATACATATATAAATACTCTAATATATTTAAAAAACACCCAAACCTAGAAATACAAACATCTGTGCTCATCACAAAAATTCATGTCCCTGCCGGGAACCGAACCCGGACCCCATTGATTGCGTAGGCAGGGTCGCTAACCACTTGACCAATGGGGTGGTAAATAAGTTGGTAAATATTAGTTATATTTGTAGTCTAATTTCTACAAAATTTAATTTTAAAGGCAGTCTTGTAGAGTTTCAAGTGACTTAAGTGCCTAGGTCAGCAATGAAGTACCTTTAATCTTGATTTAGAGAAGCAGGCTTAAGTGTTAAATCAATAAACTATCAAGGCCAATAATTCATTGACAGTAGCTTTTATATTATGATATTCATGAACAATGAATATGCTTTACATAAGATTACCAGATTGTTTTTATATTCACTTAATCTTGATAGTAAAATGTGATTTTATATTTCTTATATTTATTAATTTATATAAAAAAATTACATAATTTAAAGTAATACCTTCACACTTGTATCCCCGAAGAGGTAGACAGAGGTACAACTAGTGCACCCACGATTAGCCAAAGATATTGATCCCATAATGTGACAGGTGGCAAGCCTATTGCCAACAGGGCACTTATCCAATCCTGGGCAATTTGATTATCTGACCTGCGATTGAACCCAGGATCTGACACTGGACAACTAGACCACAGAGGTTTAAACTTAACACTTAAGGGCATTACAGAAACAGAATAAAAGACATTGTTTAATCTATTGTGATGTTTTTGTTAGAATTTATCCATTGAGATGAATAGATCACAGACCACTAGTTTAGTTGGTGTAGTTTGTATTGTTAACCTATTATGCTGGGATATTATACCAAGACAGATTATACCTATAGTTTACTTATCCTGCACTTAACAAGAATATTAACTTTTAAATCAAAATAATCACTTTACGTTTTTATATGAAACTGATTTTACTTTAATTATAATAATTTTATTCAAATGTATTCAACACCCTTCATAAATGAAGCGTTGAGGGAGTATTCTACTTTCAGCATGTCAAGGCCAAGAATTTTTGTGGATCCAAGGTTCAGCGCAAATGGGCCACCGATCACAATCACTGGTGGCCAGTGAATGCAACTTAACATTTTTTTTCATATATTTGTATAGACAGCACACATGTAGCCAGTGGCGGTCACTCCCTACAGCTACAAAATATATGAAAAAGAATGTTAAATCATTGTTATTGGCTACCAGTAGCTGTGGTCAGTGGCCCGTTTGTGCCGAGCCAAAACTTTATCTATTTTTATTTATTTATTTAAATACTTTATTGCACAAAAAATAGTACAAAAGGCGTAACTTAATGCTATTAAGCATTTTCTCACAGTTTACCTTTCTTGATGCTGAGAGAAAAAGCTTGGGTAGTGCATAAAAAACTAATTATGAGCTATCAATAAAACTAAATACTAGATTCTAAATTACCATAACTAATCTATTTTTGTGATATACTACAACAAAGGAAGTAAGCTACATAACAATATTAGTGTTAATAATACATATATTCTATCCAATAGTTAAATATAGATTGACTACTTACATAGAAGATAAATATATATACATCGTTATTCAATAATTATTATAGAACTTTACTTATAACATTTACAGATATTAACATAATATAAAATCTATTGTAATCATATTTCAATGATGCAATGATATAAGTGCAGATATAAAGAATAACAAATTTAATACTTTAAAACAATATTTGTCTATTGTAGTATATATAAACTAATTTAAATAAAATTGTAGACATCTGGATATCTGTATGGATGTGTTACAATTACATGTGAAATACTTAACATATTAGGACCATTTTTTTAACAGCTTCAGTTAGTCACAGGATTATTTTTCTATCTTATTCAGTGTTAAGTTACTTTTAAGTAAATGTACATTTTGGATTTTCCAAATTTTTATAACAGCGGTAAATAGACATCAAGTGATTTCTATATTAGCTAAGATATTAGTCATGTTGTTAATATCATGCCAAAACTGCAAATGTATGTAAATATACCCTCTTAAACTTACAAAAATGTTAATCATGGATGTTATAGTAGTTAGTATAAGGTTGTAAAACCGTGCAAAAAGTCATGAGTTTATACAAAAGATGAAAAAATTGGCATAAAATATCATTACTAAGGATGGGCTGAAATTCTTTTGTTATTTGATATAACTGAATTTTGGCAACTTGAACTGAACTTTGACATTCAATATAAAATTCGGTTTAAATGCCGACCATTCGGCACTAGAAAAAAGTACTTACTTGCTCTATTTTGAATGAAATATACACAAATATTATAAAGAGGAATGATTAGTATTTTTATATGTATCGAATAAACTCAAACTACTGTACATCCCCAAGTAACATAGGCAATAGTTATCAGGGCGAGGGAAGCGAGCCCTACACTAGGCCACTTTCTATGCACTTTTGTGGTACATTTTATTGAAAAAATATCGCATTTTTAGGTTTGAGCTTCAACATGGTAGTTTATATTTATGTCTAGATTTGTTATCTACCATAAAAATACCATTTTATGAAAATAAAAAAATAGAAGGTACAATTTGTATTAGAATCTTATTACGACTAACGCCATCTCTTATTAAATTAACGAGTTAAAATTGATAGAAGATACATTTTCTATTAGAATTTTTGAACTTATTAAGAGACTACCTACTTCATGAATTGTTTCTTCATATTTGACTGGCGGCGCGCGGTTATCGTGCCCTCGTATAAAGGCGAGGTTAAAGTATAAACTGCAATAGCTATAGGGCCATCAGTTCAGGGTAGTAGTAGTAGTTCAGGGTAGGGTGATCAGTTTGGCATCAAAGGTGTATGATAAAATCATTGAAAGGAGAATGCAAGAGAAGGGAAGTTCGAAGTAATATTGTGGGAGGCACAAGGAGAATTTAGGTCTAGAGCAGGGATGTTTGCTGGGAACAGAGTAAATAGAGCGTTAGAGAGTTTCACAATATGCTTATTGAGAAACAGTACAGATGTATTAATTGATTTATATTGTATTGAGAGCAATTCCCAATCTTAGCCCAAGGGCGAGGGTAAAAAGCTAAAAAAAGGTATATTTATGCCCGTATCCCCGAAGAGGTAGGCAGAAGTACAACGTGTGCATCCACAGTTAGCTGAAGATACTTAAGTGCCACAATGTGATAGGTGGCCAGCCTATCGCCAGTAGGGCAATTCCAATTCCGGGCAAAGTTGTTTTATCAGAAAAATGAAAAAACACATTTTTTCATTTGCCTGACTCTGGAATCGAACTCCGAGGGTTTCTCTGAGAGAAAAATTCGAAAAATGTATTCGCTGAGTGTCTACTGTCAATTCTTCGTGCCTGCGTAGTCCAAAAATTTTTAAGGTTTATTTAAATAAAACATTTTTTGATTTTAATTTCGTAAATCGACGTAAAACCAGGAACTTCCTGATTTTAGAAAAAAAAACAATTATTTCAGCAAAATGTCAAAAATGTGTTTTTTATAAGATCAACCTTCATTTTTAATACATATTTTTCCTTGAAAATACCAACAAACAAAAACCAAAAATTCCTAGTCCAAAGCCTGACGACGCGGGCCTTTGATGCAAATGTAATGTTTAGGTGAAAATACGCTGAGTTTTTTAGGTTAGATAATTATAAATAAAGTCCATACATTAAAAGATGTAATTCTCATAAAAATACTTTTCTAACAATATTACTAGATAGTATAACTTTGCGAGCCCTTACAAAGCTCTGCTTTTTGCTAGTTATATTTTCAAGAAAGTTAGAGATCCCTACCTAACTTGGAACAATGAAGCCCAAGGTAACAAAATTTCGCCGATAAGTCATTATTTCACGTGCGCTGCGAGAAACATTAACGGTCTTATTAATAAAATATTTTACACAGTGTATACAGGTACTATAACGCTTGCATAAGAAAAACACTACTAATAAACATCTGTTTGACACAGAGAGTGTATACATCTGTTATAAGGGATCGAATTTTGCATAGAAAGTTACACAGGGTCTATGCACCATAAAACCCTTGTTTAAAGCTTGTTTAAGGCATAAATCAAAATGGTGGCTCATTGTGTATCAGCTGTTAGCCAACAAACGTGAATAATGGATTCGGTTTTGTTTTTATTTTATTAGTTGTTATAACATTTTACTTATTCAAGGTATTCTTTTTTAACAGAAAATGTTTCTTTATATCATTTGAAACAAATAAGCAGATTGCTCTCCTCCTGGAAAGAGCACCGAAACCGAACCGAACACCGAATATGTAAATGGTATGTTGTTATCCATTCGGCACGATGGCAATGCCAAACGTATAAATTTACCAACTACCATTATTTTAATTTATTAGAGATAATTGATAGAAAAGGTTCTTAGCTGATTTAAAGGAAAACCAAATCGTACAAAACCTGGATTGATCCGGAGTTATTGCTTGTCACTGTGTTGTTCCGGTTTAAGGGTATGGTAGCCAGTAACCATATGCTTGTGGTATTACGCCACCACATCCCACCATTTTTTTTTTTCGGGTTTTTCCGAACAAATACGACATGGGGACCTTCAAGAAAAGAGCGTACTCATTTTTAAAAGGGCGGCAACGCAATTGCAAGGCCTCTGGTATTGCAGATGTCCATGGGCGGCGGTGATCACTCAACATCAGGTGCACCTCCTGCTCGTTTGCCCCCTCTTCCATAAAAAAAAAAAAACATCCCACCAAAACCGATAACAATGCACCATTAATATATTCGCCATATACCTATAGTAAAAAGTTGTCTCCTTCCAACAACGGAGCAACCAGCTTGTTTGCTATCCTACGATAAAAAAAAATTAAAGTTTCTACATATAATAATAAAAAAGGGATGCTTTTTCTGTAGAACAAGTTCACTGTTTAGCTCAAAGAGTATACAATACTACCGACTACGTAAGAGTTTAGCTGTTAGGTACCTGTTTGTAAATATTTGAAGTTAGGGTTAGAGGGAGGGAATGATCGTCGTACGTCCGGAAATTGTAGCTATGAAGACGTTAATTCACGCTATCTAAATTTAAAAAAAACTGTTTGAATTTCAAAAATTTAATTAATAATTTAATACTGCGTGAAATAAATAGAGTTTTTTTAAAGTTATAAAGACATATTTAAGAGTTTTTTGACCTAAAGTGTTATTTATTTCATACAACACTGTCACGCATAATAGTTTCCGAACAGATTTCATACAATGTTGGCACTATTGTGCGTTTAAAGAGTGATTAGTTACCCAAGCTTTACAAGTTGTTTATTGGTAGCGATGCTGTGTAAAGCGTGTATGACTCTTATACAGACTCTATACCCTGTGTAACTATTACCATGTTAAACGGGTGGATAACTTTTGTTTATTAGTAAGGCTGTAACAATATAGGTTATATAAAATAATTTAAGTAAACTCATAAACAAGTCATGACGTGTCACTCTCAAGAAAAATCGTCAATATTGAATCGAAGTTTAGCCAACTGAAGTTTTTTATTTTTATCAAATGTTGGGGCGAAGTTTGATTTTGGTTCAAACCACATTCGGCCCATCTTTTTTTTATATTATAAGATAGCTAACAAGCAGATGGGTCTCCTGATGGAAAGAATTAACCATCGCCTATAGACACCAAAGATGTTAATGGTGCGTTGCTATTTTGTGGCGAGGTCTAATGCCACATGCATAAGTTTACTGGCTACCTTACCCTCCAAACCGAGACACGACAGTGACCAGCACTGACGCTATTGCGTCAGGAATAGGTAAGGCAGTGGTACCAAACCCGGTCGAGCCGATGCTGAACTCTACCACCTAGTAGTCACGATGGTAGTAACGCGCATAGTCACTTGGTCGCCTTTTACGACCTGCCTGGCAGAACGGCAGTTGGCCTATCCTTCAAAGGAACCAGGAACCAACACGGGGAAAAACCATAACAAATTGAGACACTGAAAGTCCAAGAGGTATAAAAGCTTCATTGTTGTCTTTACAGTTCTATTAAACAAACCAAAAATACTTATCCCCAAAATGATAGGGGATAAGTAATTAGAACTTTCATATTATACTACATTAGTCCAAATATTAACCTAACAGATAATTCCAATGTTGCTCTTGATTGTTGTTTCTAATTTCCATAATTTAAAATGGGACCACCTAGCTAAAGTTACCAAAATTTTTATAACATAAATTCCTATAGTACTTGAAGATTACTTTTCCAACCCTTCTACCCCAATCGCCTGCAGAGCTAACTATTGCCAAGGATGTTTCGGAACAGACATGACTTATAGCTTTCTTATTGTTAAAAAGAAAAGGATTAGCAATGCATCTGCACATGCATCTTTACAGTGTTATACATGTCCTTTGGGGGTGGTTTCCCTCGCCTTGTTCCCTAATAAAAATAAGAATCCTAAAATAATGTTACTATAAAGTCATGAACTTCTGCAAATCATATGTATTCCTGTGTTGATCTGGTCCCTTTTTGAAGAATAAATCATTTACCATTCATTCAGGCAGGTTGTAAAAGGCAAACTAACTATTGGCTATACACGTCACTAACACAGTGACAACTAGGCGGTAGACTTCTGTAATGTCTCATACACACTTGGTACAACCACCTTGCCTATTCTTACCATAATAGCATCAGTGCTTGTCACTGTCATGTTCAAGTTAGATAGTGAGGTAGTTGGTAAACTTATGCAGGTGGCATTACCATTTGGATTGTATTATCATTTGCAATGTCTATAGTCAATGGTTGTCTCTTTCCATCTGGAAAGCCATCGGCTTATTTGCTATATAAAAAAAAGATTTATATGTATATATACCGCATAATAATAAATATGTTTTGAATATTTACTTTCTTTTTAAAGGTATTACAAAAAATATTTTTAATCTTGATACCTATAAGTAATGTATTCATTTATTGCTACAATATTCTTGCATGAATAGAACGCAGTAATTTCTATTTCTAGAGAGAATTAACCAATAAAGACTACTTAACACCAATTGTATGACGTCCATTGTAGTGTTATCACATCTTATTTTGGACTTCCTCCTGTCATTTCCTTTAGATAATATTCTTATCTATAAACAAACAACACATCACTACTTCTCTGCTATTAAATATGTGTTTACAAACTCTAACAAGACAATTACATACTTTAATAGCTGTGTTGACAGAGATGAATCTGATATTGTTAAAATCTAAGATAAAAATGTGCCATGGTAATGGAGACAAATATGATTAATCGCATGTATAGGAAGAGAAAAAACAGTTTTGTTTATAACTTAATAATGGCTAATCTATTATAATATTATAAACTAGCTGTTGCCCGCGACTTCGTTCGTGCGGACTTTGTTTACTCCGCACAGCTCCTCCCCTGTAGGTGATAGCGTGATAATATGTAGTCTATATGTAGAACCAACCTGTTAGTAATATTCATGCAAAGTTTGAAGTAAATCCATGCAGTAGTTTTTGAGTTTACCCTGGAGATACATTGACTTTCCTACGATTTTATTATCTATATATTAATTAATATTAATATTATAAATGCGAAAGTTTGGATGTTTGGATGGATGTTTGGATAGATGTTTGGATGGATGTTTGTTACTCAATCACGCAAACACTACTGAACGGATTTGTATGAAATTTGGCACACAGGTAGCTGATGACCTGGAATAGCACATAGGCTACTTTTTATCCCGGAAAAATGAGGTGATCCCGCGGGATGCGCCAAAAACTGTGTATAATGCAGCAGGCTGCACGCTGCAGCTAGTATGTAATATAGATAGATGTGAAAGTGCAGATATTTTGATGGATGGATGTTTGTTACTCATTCACACAAAAACTATTATACGGATTTGGATGAAATTTGGCACACAGGTAGATGATAACCTGGAATAGCACATAGACTAGTTTTTATCCTGGAATATGAGTCATTCTCGCAGGAATCATTAAAAACTTTTATAATGCAGTGGGTTGCACACTGATGCTAGTATTATAAATATGAAAGTTTAGATGGATGGATGTGTGTTACTCAATCATACAATACCTTGAATAGGATTGGATGAAATTTGGCACACAAGTGGATAATAATTAATAACCTAGAATAACACTTAGGCTACTTTTTATCCTGGAAAATTAGTCATTCTGGCAGGAATTACCAAATACTTTTATAATGTAGCGGGCTGCATACTGCAGCTAGTGATATTAACAAACGATGGCAATCCTTTTTCATTGGGGGAGCCATCTACTTGTTTTCTGTATTAAAACAGACAGATTGTGTAGTTTAATTACTGTTAAATGAGTAAAATAAATTTTTTAATAGTACTTATCTTTTTTAGTATAGTTTTAGCTTTAGTAGCAGTTTTAATCTTATTGTACCTACCTAAGTCAAAACAAAATTTTATTAGATCAAAGCTTTGTATCTTACCGTTGTTGTTTTGTTACTGAATCGTTATTTCCAAAATTCTTTTTAAACTTCCCACTACGTGTGTAAATAAGGAAGTTTTCGGAAATTCCTAGAAGTTCTTTTAAGCTCCTAGGAATCTTTTCCGACTATTTTCACAATGACGTCCGTATGTATGTAGGTATGTATGTATGTATGTATGTATGTATGTATGTATGTATGTGTGTGTGCATGTGTGTGTGTGTGTGTGTGTGTGTGTGTGTGCATGTGCGTGCGTGCGTGCTTGCGTGCGTGCGTGCGTGCGTGCGTGCGTGCGTGCGTGCGTGCGTGCGTGCGTGCGTGCGTGCGTGCGTGCGTGCGTGCGTGCGTGCGTGCGCACGTTGGATTCTGCTCAACTTAGATTTCCTGAAAATTTGAACCAATTCCCGATTTCCCGATTTGAACCAACAGTCCGAGAGATTTTTAAAATACCAAAAAAAATTAATAAATATAAGTGTACAATAAAAATAAATAAATAAATAAAAAATTTTGATGAAACAGTATTTTTTTATGGGTACATAGATATAACTTCCATATTTATGTACCCATTGAGTACAAAAATTAATCAGGTCTATTCCTCAAAAAACTACGTCTAATACATAAATTGCATCAAAATTAGTTTATCCGTTTGGGAGTAATCATTGACGAAAAATTTTGAAAAAAAGTGGTTTTTTTTGTGTTCTAAGATATTTTAGTACTAAAAAAACTACGTCAAATGCCATTTCAAAAATCAAAGTCAACTCTAATTCTCAAAACTTATAGCTTTTCAAATATTAAAATTATGTTTTTTTTTTAGCAAACTTACTTAATTTTTTTTAAATAAATAAATGAGTCAAATAACGTTAATATAATTAAAATCGGTCAATTTGTTTGGGATTTATCAATAAAGAAAATTAAAAATAAAATGTTTTTTGACATAGCATCGAAATGTTTTCAACCTATTGTTTATTTAGCTTAAGCAATATTTTAGATCTCAAAAATTGAGTTGAATGCCACCATCGTTTTCAAATATACAGCTTTCAAAAATTAATATACTGCCATTTTTAACAAAATAGATGTTTTAACTGAAAAATCTATGCTTATATTTTTTACTCTTTTGAGATTTAAGTACCTTAATTTAGTGGGAAGTTTCAGGGATGGCCTGTAGGGTCAACCATTTACACATTTTTTGATTTATTATCAAATAATCTGCTTTGAGCTAATATGGTTTTGTACATTTCATGACAAAAAATTTGTATAACAATAGTTTTATATTAATTTTACAGGCACTGAAAAAGAGAAAGGACAACTAGGTGTGGG
Source organism: Apodemia mormo (assembly GCA_036924255.1). NCBI lineage: Eukaryota > Metazoa > Arthropoda > Insecta > Lepidoptera > Riodinidae > Apodemia > Apodemia mormo. Next base: position 7,315,466 of record JAUPFN010000026.1, read on the forward strand.
CAAATCGTGTCTCTGCAATCGATTTGTTCGTACTAACGCTGATGACTACAACGTGGACCACATATCTGTGTTGAGCCAGGTAAACATTTCATTACTATATCTTTAAAACAGATAAAGGCACCTTGTACTTGAGTCTCTGTACAAAGCATAGATCGTATTATTGGCTTTAAAAATAACTAAGTTAAAAATAATAGTAACATTTTCTGGATGCATTCGTTATGTGTATGCTTTCTGGTTAATATTTATAGAGGTGTTGTCTTGTGCTTAATATCCCAATCAGATCATTATGATCCCATTACTCCTTACACCTCAAATAACAAGCACACATCAATGCAGCTGCCAGGGGCTACGCCTGCACTTGTTTTGGCCTTTCAACACTCGAGATCCTGGTCAAGAGACTATAACGAGTCGAAATCATCATTCCACCTATTGTTTAGATAATGTGCTTAACCCAAATTCAGTCTTACAGGGACAGGCTCACCTTAAGGGCAGGCTCTATTACTAAATAATTACTTAAAGACTTAAGACTTTAATTATAATGAGTTGTTTAACTACTAAAAAGTAGTGCTAGTCCTGCAATTGTGGCTTCCAGTATGATTTAAACAAGGCCTGTTTACTGGTTAACTTTCAAATATCAATTAGCATCATAAGGAGTGTTTGGTTAAGGTTTGGCTCTAAGCTCAAAAATACTACTTTTGTTATGGAACAAAATTATAATGTTTTCATTCAATAAACCTTTAAATCCCAGGTTAATAGATGTTTTTACATATTGTTTTTGCTGCTCCCAATTTTTTATCTGCACTATATGTGACTTACCATTCTATGGTATTGGCTGAAATTGGTTTATTTAGGTTTATGAAGCACTCACATTTCAGATACGCTCCGAGTAAGACCTTTTATATAGACCACTAAATCTATTAAGCAATAATTTTTAAGCCGGTTTGAAGCTCTGGTTATAAATAAATAAAAAATTAAAAACGGTCCCGTGTTCGACCCCGGGTCGGACCAAAGTGTTATTGAGGTTTTTTCGAGGTTTTTCCTCGAAAGAATAAAATCTCAGTAGCAGCTCGGAGTCTGGCGGAGGGGTGTATTAGCACTCCCGTCCCTCGGATGAGCGCGTAAAGCTGTCAGTCCCGGTTATTGCTAGAAATTGTCGATAATCGTTAACATGTCGGTAAATGTGGCGATGAAGATCCCCATTATCTCGTCTAGCTACAAACAGGTGAAACGTAAAGTCTATAGACGTTCGGTTTACTCTGCCTAGCCCACAGGGAACCGGCGTGATGATACTGCTATAAATAAACTACAAGTAATAAATTTTGTTTTTCTAGTCGGACTTTAGCGGTCGAGTTGTCAATAACGACCACTTTTTATACTGGGGAAATGTGCAGAAAGACAATGACGATCAAGAATATCGATTTGAAGTGGTCGAGCAGACTGAGTTTGTGGACGACGCGTGTTTTCAGCCGTTCAAAGGTAAGTACAGAAAGTTGGTAGAGATTTTACTGGAGATGCCTCTTTGGACCATTAGCTAGCCTGCTAGGCTGTAAACTATGAGGTCTCAGTACTTATTCCTGGTTTGAGAAGTGTTATTAGATTTTTTTATCTCTTATATCCATGTGCTTCGGAAAAACACATTTGATGTATACAGCCGAATCTTATTTTTTAGTGCCCATGGATTTGCAACACAAAATTGTGATGCTGGCTTCTCAAAATTTTGTTGGCCCTTCTCTTTAACACTCTGTAACTGATCAAAGCCGTTTTTATCATATTTTATATTATAGAATAAACAGGCAGATAACTCTCCTGGTGGAAATAGAGAACCGCCAGACACTGAAGATGTTAATAGTTATTTCTATTTTAGTGGCTTGGATGTAAGGCTCCATGAATAAGTTTATTGTTTACATTGCCCTACTCTGACCTTACCTAATAAGCCTTCAGATGAGATATTATAAAGGAAAATTAAGATAACAAAAGTATTGGAAAAATGTATTTTTAATTGAAGTGGCTTCTTGAAATGAAGGGTACAATATGATAGTACTCAATCTAAGATGAATTAGATTGTATCTGAGATATCATGTTTAAGATATTGATATGTCAAAGATTTGTTGTCAAGGTCATTTCTTGAAAATGTTCTTATCGTAATGAAACATTTTTTAATTATTTATTCTATAATAGTACAGCAAATAAGCAAATGGCTCTCTTGATGAAAATTGTCGTAGATAACAATTGCCTAGTACACATATATACCGCAAATTAGATCAAAATCACTTCATCCATTTGGGAGTTATCGTTGACGAAATATTTTAACAAATGTTTCTTTTGACATAACTTCGAGATTTTGTAACGAATTATTTTTTGGCCTACATTTTATTACTTAAAAAAAAAACTACGTCGAATGCCGTTTCAAAAATCGAAATTGAATATACAGTTACAGATTTTTAAATATCAAAGTTACGTTTTTTACAGCAACTTATTTTTTCTAAAATAACGTTTAGACTAATATACAGGTTGATTTCAAAATCATATCAGCTCTTCAGATTTTTAAATAACTGCATCAAGTACCGTAAATTAGATTAAAATCGGTTGATTCGTTCGGGATTTATCAATAGCGAGAATTTTAGAATTTTTTTTTTTACATTTTTTTGTAATTTTTCAACCTATCACTTTTATAACTAACAAAATATTTTAGAGCTTTAAAAATTTCGTTGAATGCCATTCGAAAGATTAAAATCGATCATCATATTTTCAAAATGATGATCTTTTGAGCTTACAATACAGCTTTTTAATAATTTAAATACTGTCATTATTACAAACTTTAGATTTTTGAACTCTGAGCTCAAGAATATAATTATTTAATGGGAAGTTTCAGGGATGGCCTGCAGGCTAACCGGTATACAGATTTTTCCTGGGTGTTTGCACAGATTTCGACAATTAAAGAATCGTCTTCATACCTGAAGTGTCACGAGCTAGTTTTTGAGATTTGTGCAATACCTCACCCAAGTTTGGTACCAACGCCTTGTCTATGTCGTGTCCGTGTTTTTCACTGTCGTCATATGGGTTAAAGGGTAAGGTAGCTGGTTTATTTGCGCAATTGCTATTTTTAAAATTTTCACAGAATAATAAGTTGTAACCTTTAAAAATAAATGATTAAATAAAAATAAAGTAAATATTAAAGAGGGGCTCCCATGCAACAAACGTATTTTTTAAGCAATTTTTACTCGGCTTTAATAAACAGGTAGAAAGTTGAATAGGGATGGTACGGAACCCTTCGTGCGCGAGTCCGACTCGCACTTGGTCGGTTTCTTTTAATATGATTGTCTTCTTGAACTACTACATACAATACGCAACCGGAAATCCATTTAGGTACATACATAAATAATATATTTGTAATACATTGACCATTTACGTATTTTCTTTTTAGGGTTCCGAAGTAAACTAGGAACCTTTATAGTTTTGCTATGTTCGTCTGTCTGTCCGTCCGCACGATAGCTCAGAGATCCTTAGTACTATAAAGCTATAATTTGGCATGAATATACATAGTAGTCACGGCAGCAAAGTGGTAATATAAAATCTTGAAAAATATTTTTTTAGGTTAGCTCCTCTACATGTAAAGTGGGGATGTTTTTTTTTCTCGTGTACCCCATAATGTGGGGTATCATTGGATAGGTTTTTAAAAAATATTGTAGGTCTGTGAAAAAAAATGTTCCGTTAAAGGACTCGTTTCTGTAATATTGAGCTTTAGAGTACTAATTTTTGTTAGAGTCAAGTCCTCTGCTAGCTAAACGGTTGGTTTTGTGGGTGAGAAAAAAATTACGGTAGTATTAAATCTAATGAAATTAAAAGGAAAACTATTACGGCTCTGAAGATTTTACATCTTTTTGAGTAATAGTCGACCAACTTATAAAATGTATTTGGGGAAGTTTTTATATACAGTGGACCTGTGTTGTGTAAATAACTATCTGTCTCTCTGTATAAAAGCCTCTTAGTCCGCATTATTGTGATTGACAACTCCAGAACCCTACATTGCGCATGGCCTGAAAAACACTTTACCAATTTTTTTTTTATTTCTATGACTGTAGCATTGATGTTTAGTAAAATAAACAAATTTCTCTTTATGATTCAAGCTGTGGGCAAAACTGAAACTTACGTGAAACGATGTGTCGCCACGAAACTGCAGTCTGCGGAGAAACTAATGTACGTATGTAAGAATCAATTGGGCATTGAAAAGGAGTATGAGCAGAGGTTAATGCCAGATGGAAAGTTATCGGTGGACGGTTTCCTGTGTGTTTATGACGTCAGCCTTGTTCCTGGTAGAAGTTGGGAGAAACAGGTAAATATGCTTTAACTTTGACTACACCAAACTTATAAATTAACCTTGAATAAAGAAAGAATGTTTATTTGCAAGAATATGGGTATGTATTGTAGATATTGCCTATTAACGTAGTGTACCAAAATATTCTAGCGAAACATGGGGTGCCAACTTTACACATTTTATACAAGAAATCAGAAATCAGAAGTACTTTACGCAATAAAACTTATTACAAGTTATTTTGACACGTCAACATATTTTTTAAGAACTACTACCGGATCGGAAACGCGGCCACACGCTGAGAAGATCCGGCGGAAAAAACTCAGCGGGCTTGTCTTTTTTCATATCATCTAGTTTTTTACAATACCACAATATTACAAAAAATATATAATTATGAGATCCGCGTGAGGAGATTTTACAATTTCTTTTGTCGACACTTGGTGAAATTCTATTATTATTAGTTATAACTAGTTTATACCAAACTTGTGCTTTTATTTCACTATAGGTATAGACTAAATTATTAAATTGATTGATCAGTTTCGCTTTTAAAGCATCTTCCGGTCGTATCTTTACTGAAAGAATGTTACTTCTGTAAAGAATATTACGATGCTTTAAAAGAGAAATCGGTCGATTGATTTAATAATTTTGTCTATAGCGAAAATAAGCAGATGGGTCTCCTGATGGAAAGAGTCAACCATCGCCTATAGACACCAAAAATGTTAATGGTGCGTTGCTATCTTGTGGAGAGGTGTAATGACCGGTTTACCGGCTACTTTACCCTCCAAACCGGAACACGACAGCGACAAGCACTGACGCTATTGCGGCGGGAATAGGTAAGGCGGTGGTACCAGACCCGGGTGAGACAATACAGAACTCTACCACTTAGTAGCCACGGTGGCAGTGACTATCGCATAGCCAATCAGTTACCTTTTACGACCTGCCTGGCAGAACGGCAGTTGGCCGGATTCAAAGGAGCCCGGAACCAACACGGGGGAAAACTAATTATATAACACTAATTGCATCCTGCAGCCCACTATATTTTAAAAGTTTTTAGTGAATATCACGGAAACAACTTATTTTTCCGAGACAAAAATTATCCTATATGCTATTTCAGGTCATCATCTATCTGTGTGCCAAAATTTATCTAAATTGGTACAGAAGTTTTTGCGGGATTGAGTAACATATATCCAAATATCTAAATATATCCAAATGCATTGCCTGCATTGATGGCTTGTTTAAAAGAAACAAAAAATAAACTTGTATTTGACCGCCCCGTTGGTCGAGTGGTTAGCGACCCTGACTACGCAATCGACGGGGCTAGGGTTCGATCCCCAACGGGTACAAGCATTTGTGTGATGAGCATAAATGATTGTATTTCCGGATTTGGGTGTTTATTATACATATTCTAGTATTTATGTATGTATTTGTATTCTTGACTAATACCCATAGCACAAGCAAATAATTTGCTTACTTTGGGGTTAGATCAGTAAGTGTAATTTGTGCCGTGAATATTTATTTATTTATTTATTTTATCTACTGTTTCACAGAACAGGTTTTATTAAATTTATTTTGGGATTCCTTTAAAGAAACTTTGAGTATAGTTTCTCCCTCCATAGCTCACTTCCCCACCTTAATTTGCTAACTTTGAGATTAGATGAATACCTGTAATTTGTCCAGCAATATTTATTATTTGTTATATTTCAGAATGAAACCTTAGCAGCTATTCTACAAAATATAGTTAAATTAAAGAAACCCGTAGTTTTGGTAACATCAAAAAACGACGAAGGCTGTGAACAAGGCGTAAGAGAGGCGGAAAGACTGGTACAGCGTAAGGAGTTCAAAGGATCAATACCCATTGTAGAAACTTCCAGTCATGATAATGTTAACGTGGACCAAGCTTTCTTCCTTCTTGCTCAGATGGTGGACAAGTCTAAGGCTAGAATCAAGGTACTTTTTACGTTAACCCACTAGTTAATTATTAAGCACAGTAGTTTATTTGGCTCAGATCATAAAGCCTCAAGTTCAGTTAGTCAAAAAAGTCCTATTGAAGCTTATCTCCTTCTTGCTCAACTGTTGGACAAGTGTAACGGCCTGGTCACAGCTACGCGCGGTGTGACTTGCGACGCGGCGAGCGACGAGCGTAAAAAAATGTAGGAAACTGTATGAAGTATACTACAGCTACTGCCGATATTTCTTGCGGCGTGCAAAGAACCTAGTGACGCGCGACCGTGACGCGCGGTGTGTAGGGATGAAAAATCGCTCATAAAAACATCGATATTAAGACATCGATTTTTCTAAAGTAAAACATCGAAGTTTATGAACTTGTGTTATGAATTGAGCTTTACTTCTATGATGTGATGATCTGTGAACGTCAGAAAGTGGCTACTTCGTTTTGTGGCAGACAGGACGAACGAGTCGGTAAAAATTTATACTTGTGATTGAGAGAGATATCTGTTCATGTGTTTAGCATGATCATCACAGATGAGGCGGAATGGTAATGTTATAAAACATCGTGCATAAAACATCATTTATGAAGAACGATGTAACGTTTTGTTTGGAATTTCAATATCGATGTTAAAACATCGATGTTTATGAACGATATATCGATGTTTTAAAAATCGATGTATCGTTTGCATCCCGTAGGCGTATTATCTTACGTTTGCAATTCGCCAGCGATCAGCGATGACTCTTAAACGTAATGAAAAAATCATCAAAAACGTCGCCAATTGCTTGCTGGTCACTAGATGCACTTTTTGCAATGTCATAGCATCAAAACTAATCAAGAGGCAACGACTACCACTAATGTACAATGCTGTTATGTGTCTTGCAATAACTAAACAATCACGATAATTTCGCATTGCGAGTTACGTGATCACCCCGCTGGTTTGCTGCATTGTTTCTTTTCGTTTGCATAACGGTGTGATTAGTGAACAAACCAAATGTACAAGTTAGTATCAAGGTGGCCACAGCTTAGAGCGGCACGACCGGCGAAATCAGGGGACGCATTTGACGTCGCACCACCAAGACAAAATATTTATTTTTTTTCGAATATGGAGTTTGAAATTAATCATGGATATTAATCAGTTTTGAAAATTCTAAATTCGTCCACCGCCGACGCCGCCTTGGTCACAACTAATCGAGCTGTGGCATACCCAGGTAAATCGCACGACCCACCGCGTTGGAATCTGTATCGCAATTCGCGTCGCAATCCGCGTCGCAATCCGCGTCGCAATCCGCGTCGCAATCCGCGTCGCAATCCGCGTCGCAATCCGCGTCGCAATCCGCGTCGCAATTCGCGTCCCGAATAGCTGTGGCCAGGCCGTAAGGCTAGATTTGAAGTATTTTTTAAGTAATACCCTGTTAATTATTAAGCCTATTGGTGACTGTATTTGGTTCAGACCTTGAAGCTCCAAGTTGGATCATTGTGTCAAGCAAGTGATATTGAGGCTTTCTTCCTTTTTACTTTGTGACAGTAAAAATGTTAATAGTGCATTGCTACCCGTGTGGCGGGTTGATAATGCCCAATGCATATTATGTTTCCTTATTTATAATACATTAAAAATTGTTTTAGGTGTCAAATTACGCTGAAGCTTTGAGAATACGGCGGGAAACATTAGACTTTGTTACAGAGGCGTTTACGCAATTAATTAGGATACATGTACAAGACCATAAGTAAGTGTTTCAAGTCATTTATTATGTAAAAAAATATGTGTTTTACCGTTTATTGCGTGGTAGGGAAAACTTTAAAAATTTAAAGAAAAATTTTGACGTGACTGAATTTCAGCGACCTTTACTAAGACCAGTATGCTTTGTTCAACTAAGCCATGTGTGATTGATATCGTTGATTGTACTGACACCTATATACTAGTAAAACGAGTTGTCAAGCAATCTACAATAGCTACCAGAAAAAATAATAAGAAATAGAAAAAATGAAATTCAAAAATAAAATCCTGAATCACGATATCACAATTTATTGTCTTATACACACTATATATAAGTTTCAATGCTTCTCAAATGGACTTTGGTCTCCAGGCAGTACACCTTGCATAGCTGGGAAGATCTTCCTTTTCCCCTTCCTTGTCCTTGTGTGACGTCATCCACCTCCACAGTTATGGCATCACCTGACAAAAAGTTGACCCGCTGGTTCCATCACCATCACCCAGCGGTATGGACCAGCGGCACCAAATTCATAGTTACAGACGAAATTCACTTTTATAATACAGTTCAATACTTTCTTGTTTTTTGACTATGTAATATGATTTTTATTTTTTTGTCATGAAACAGCAAACAAGTAAATGGTTTCTGATAAAAAGATAAACCATTGTATGTAGACAATAAAGATGTTAATGGTGCGTTGCTATCCACGTGGAGGGATGGTAATGGTAAAAGCATTGTATGTAGACAATAAAGATGTTAATGGTGCGTTGCTATCCACGTGGAGGGATAGTAATTTTAAAAGCATAAGTCTACTGGCTACCTTACCCTTCAAATCGGAACAGGACAATCACAAGCATTGATACTATTGCAGCAGAAATGGTTTTTTTTTATATGATAAGATAGCAAACAAGCAGATGGGTCTCCTGATGGAAAGAGTCAACCATCGCCTATAGACACCAACGGCGTTAATGGTGCGTTGATATCTTGTGGCGGGTCTAATGCCACATGCATAAGTTTACCGGCTACCTTACCCTCCAAACCTGAACACGACAGCGACAAGCATTGACGTTATTGCGGCAGGAATAGGTAAGACGGTGGTACCAAATACCCGGGTGAGACGTTGCGGAACTCTTAACACCTAGTAGCCACGTTGTTAGTGACACATACCGCTAATCGTTTGGTTCTTCGATCGGCCTGGCAAAACGGCAGGTGGTCTATTCTTTAAAGGGGCCGGACTAACACGAGGAAAACTTATTTTTCGGGGGGACTATTATAGATTTTTTCCGCAGACCACATGAATACTAATAGACACGCCATTGGGAAGAAAAAGTATCGCCGCGCATATGAGTAAACGCTCCTATCACTCAAAAATGTCATACGTTTGTAGGTTATATTGTGAAAAAATAGAAATAATTCATGTTATACCTTTTTATCGTACCGAATGAGACAACAAGGTTTACTAAAAATTAGCCTTGGAGTAATAGTAATTTTTATTTCATTGGTAAGGAGTGTAACCCTGTATTTTAGTGTGTAAATGCAAGCTACACTGACAAACTAAAAAGTTGTCTTGAAAGGTGCATCCATTTAATCTGTAGTATTTTCTGTGCTGTTAATTACATGTATTATATTATTACTATTAATTTTGTTGATAATAATTATTTTTCATGACATCCTAATTTTATATTTTAATTTTGTTAACAATAATTATTCTTCTCTAATATCTTAGCAATATTAAAAATGTTAATATTGCCACAAATAAAAAATTTCATTGCATGCTGTTCATACGGCAAAATAGGAGGAACTACTAACATAATATAAGAGCATATGTAACTATCCCTATTTTCTGCAATAAACATTTGATTGATTGATTGATTGATTATATTTTGTTATTTTCAGGGAGGTGTGGTCAGTGGTAAGCAAAAGATTGTGCCATTATCCGGAATGGATCAAATTCGTCCAACAGTTTGGCAATGATGGAACTCAGGTAAATTTTATTAACAAACAGAGATTATCAGTTTGTCATGTATGTATGTAATATTGTTGGAATTAGATAATATCTGGTTGACTGAGCTTTGCTCGGTTTTTCACATAGCCATATCTTGGGAAACAAACACAACACTACCTGGACATGATATTGCAGTACTCGGCATTCTATTATGTATCTGTGATGATTTTAACACATTTGCTAGGCAATACGTCAAGTTTTACGTATTGCCTAGCTGGAAGGCAAATTGTGAAGAGAAGGAAGGTCTTTTATTGAAGATGGCTTTGAACTAGCGCGGGGCTCTTTTCGAACTTTTTATGCCACCACATTTTTATAGTTTTCTGTGTATTTCCATAAATGTCAGCGTCCATAAAAATCTATATAAATAAATAAATAAATATTCACGGGACAAATCACACTGACTGATCTAACCCCAAAGTAAGCAAATTATTTGCTTGTGTTATGGGTGTTAGTCAACGATACTAATATATAGAAATACATATATAAATACTTTAACATATCTATACATATAATAAAATCGTAGGAAAGTCAAAACTGTACATTGAATATTTTTTTTAAAAAATACTTGGGGCGTGATCTATAATCGATATCGAATCCAAAAATATAGTTTTTAGAATTTTTGTCTGTTTGTCTGTATGTCTGTTTGTCTGTATGTATGTCCGGGGTAAATTCAAAAAGTACTGCATGGATTTACTTCAAACTTTGCATGAATACTACTAACAGCAGGGTTAACATATAGGCTACATATTATCACGCTATCATCTACAGGGGAAGAGCAGTGCGGAGTAAACGAAGTCCGCGTGGACGAAGTCGCAGGCAACAGCTAGTATTATAATAAACACCCAAACCCGGAAATACAAACATTTATGCTCATCACACAAATGTTTGTCTCCGTTGGGGATCGAACCCGAGCCCCGTTGCTTGCGTAGTCAGGGTCACTAACCACTCAACCAACGGGGCGGTCAAACACACATATAGTAATACGTTAAGAAAAAACTTTAAACACTATTTAAAGACAGCGACAAAGATTTATTTGCGCGAGCGGTAGAATATGAAAATTATCATAGTTAAAGTTTACATTTCTGAAGACTGCAGAAACCTTATATATATATATATATATATATATATATATATATATATATATATATATATATATATATATATATATATATATATATATATATATATATATATATATATATATATATATATATATTATATTATATATTATTAAATAAAATGCATTAGATATACATTAATTTAGTAAAAATAAATATCACACACACTACATTCATGTGACATGTAACAATATACACATATGTATACTAATTTCCTTACAGATAAAGTAAGGTGTTCACCTTAAAAGAGTTTTTATTGCTTAGCTATGGTCGAATTTTGGCCACAGGTGATCTCTAGTATTACTAAATATTTGTAGTATCTGTAGATTTTCTGTCAAATTTTGTGATAACTCAGTTTTACATGACATCAGTTTTACACCTTTAAAAAAATAGTGTCCGTCTATGTATCCGGTTATAATTTAATAACGGCTAGACTGATGTTGATTAATATGGGTATACAGTGGGTAATTCTAAGATCCTACTATAGAACTAACTTCACAGAGCTGGTTATTGGATAAAAAAAATTTGATATTCAATTATATATGTCCATGGGCGTACCCAGTTTTGGACCAGGGGGGCAACTGTAACATTTTAAATCTATTTTTATCTTAATATCTACAACAGTAGATAGCTAGTAGAGAGGTGAAAAAATTCCAGGGGGGCGCAGCTAAGATTTAATTGGATATATAATAGGTACTTTTAAATCCATTAACTAGCTCGTGTGAAAGTCGTTTTATAGTGGGATCCTTTATTAAACGCAAATAATTGACCGCCCCGTTGGTCGAGTGGTTAGCAACCCTGACTACACAATCGACGAGGTTCGGGTTCGATCCCCGACGGGGACAAGCATTTGTGTGATGAGCATAAATGTTTGTAACTGCGGGTTTGGGTGTTTATTAAATATATTTATATATGTATTGTATTTATATATGTATTTCTATGTATTAGTATCATTGACTAACACCCATAACACAAGCAAATAATTTGCTTACTTTGGGGTTATTTTTGTCCCGTGTAATTTGTCCCGTGATTATTATTATTATTATTATAATTGTGCAAAATAATAGGTCATAAAAAGTTACTGTCATCTTCATTACAAACTATGTATTTTCAACTATAGTGTTACTTGTTCAGCATGCATAAATTCTTAGTTGCTATCGGTCATGTCAAAATGTAATATTTGTTAGTGTTTTAAAAATCGTATTTTACCACCACTAGAGTCCGTATAAAATATTAGGTTATTTTGCATTTTATGTAATTTTCGCAGGTTGTCTTTCGTCGCCACATAAGAAGGTTAAAAGAAGAACGAACTGCGAAGAAATTAAGAAAACAATTGTCAAAACTACCTCAAGTCCTCTCGCGTATGCAATTACCTATGGAAGATTTACAAGAAAAGTATGTTTCCTTTATTTTTTATTTATTTCCCGTCCCTTACATAAAAGAATGAATCCGCTGCCTAACTTGTGAGGAACTTGTGAACAATATCTATACATATAATAAAATCGTAGGAAAGTCAAAACTGTACATTGAATATTTTTTTAAAAGAATACTTGGGGCGTGATCTACAATCGATATCGAAGCCAAAAATATAGTTTTTAGAATTTTTGTCTGTTTGTCTGTTTATCTGTTTGTCTGACATACATACATGTCCGGGGTAAACTCAAAAAGTACTGCATGGATTTACTTCAAATTTTGCATGAATATTACTAACAGGTCGGGTCAAAATATAGGCTACATATTATCACGCTATCACCTAGCGACCAAGTGTTGTGCGGAGTAAACGAAGTCCGCGCGGACGAAGTCGCTGACAACAGCTAGTATTGTTATAAATTTCTTCAATGATACCCTTTAGTATGATACAACTGATTTACTTATTTCTGTTGCTATAGTATATGGGAGATTGTGATTTTATTAATATAGAATGAGCAAAGTTATCTAGAGACAAGGTTTCTTTCACTTATAGCTCTAATGTAGCTAAGTTTATAGCTCTAATAAATGAAGACACTGAACCACTTAACGAAACAAGTTTTAGGTGGAACACACTTAAGATTGTTATACAATTGACTAATCACTCGTACAGTAAATTCACACCTAAACTTTATTTTTGGTATATCACTTAATCGTCTAGGTGAAACTTTATTTTTGGTAAATCTCCTTATGTTGGTCCCGGGCTCCTTTGAAGAATAGGCCAACTGCCGTTCTGTCAGGCAGGTCATAAAAGACGACCGAGTGGCTATGCGCGTCACTACCGTCGTAACTACTAGGTGGTAAAGTTCTGCATTGGCTCGCCCGGGTCTGGTACCTCTGCCTTAACCTATTCCTGTCGCAATTTCGGTTTGGCGGGGAAAGGTAGCCGGTAAACTTATGTATGTGGCATTAGATAGAACATCTTTAGTGTGTATAAGCGATGGTTAACTCTTTCCATCAAGAGACCTATCTGCTTGTTTGCTATCATATAATATAAAATAAAAATATAAAAAAAATAAACTTACACAAATACTTATAAATACATACAGACGTACAAATACTTATAAAATATAAATATTAGATATTATGAACTTTTAAACTAATGCGTTCTACTATCATTTTTATAAACATATAAACGGGTCAATAACGCGTACATATATAGAACTTACTTGTAAAGCTCGACGTTTCGGCCAAGTTACAAGACTCGTGACCACGGTCAATGTAACTTGGCCGAAACGTCGAGCTTTACAAGTTAGTTCTATATATGTACGCTAATTGACCCGTTTATATATTTTTAAAAATATTAGATATTGTTGTATGAAGCATGAGATGATGTAAAAGTATGCTAATGCCTAGCTACAATTTGCGTACGTATGTAAGTTAGCAATGAGATTTGACATTTGCAGCGATTGGGGCGTGGTGTTGCGTCAGGTGCGCGCGCACCGCGACTTCTCGGTGTACTTCAGCGAGGCGCGGGCGCACTCGTCGGGCTCGGGCTCGGGCTCGGAGCCCGCCAGCCCGCTGCCCGCCGACACCACGCTGCGGGTGGGCGAGCGCGCGCGCTACCAGGTAACGCCACACAACACTGGGGACCCACAGAACTCTATGTTACACACAAGTAATATTCGAGACGATCATGCAAACGCCACTCAAAACCATCACTCATGAAGTACGTTTGCGTGAGTGACTGATACCGACATTAGACGCTCACTAATGATTGACGTCAGTCAAATCAAATATTCACAGAAAAGAACACGTTTCACACGCAATAAATTACGGATATTCATAAAAGAAAAGTCGGAGAGCCACTGAATCATTTGTCTAACCCAAAGTTTCCCAAACTTTTTTTCTCATAGACCACTTTCAAAATTTTGCTGGTTCTGGTGGACCCCCTGAATCTAAATGTCTACCATACTCCCAAAACTTAAGAAAAATATGAAGATTAGATGTAACTATAGAAATTTGCATTGCAGCTGAGATCCAACCGTGAATTAGCAGTCTTCGTAAAAAAGTGAGAATTGAATGGGTAATTAATTGATACCAATTTTTACTTCCTTACGAATTGTAACCCCCATTTTGATCACACCAACGTAGACCCCCGTCGAGTCTCCCGTGGACCCCTAGGGGTCCACCTGGACCACTTTGGGAATCAGTGGTCTAACCCGTTTCCCACAAAATTAGAACTTTTTAAAATAGTGTTTTATTATCCGTCAATTAAGAAAATGCAGGTCTGACTACCAAACCGTGGTTTCACCACCATCTTTTAATACTGTTACGAATAATCTAGAAGCGTGTAGAATTGGAGCGCGCGCGCGCTAACATTCTAGAAATAAAGGAAAGAGATAGCTACTCCTATTGTTAAACAAATAGTTCACCTGGGCTATGCCATAATGGACTTTGTGGGATATGGCATAAGGTTGAAAATAGCGTGTACTAGGATTTATGACTCATAACATGTTTACGATAAGAAGTGATTCATTGTTTCCCGATACATTTAGATTTTTCTGGATTCAGCTAGGTCTTTCCCCTGCCTATAAATACAGAGATGTTGACAAACACAAGTCAGTCCCCCGCCCAAAGGAGGAACCACCGACATGCGCGAATTGTAGTGGCACGCACACTGCCAACAACACCAGCTGCCCCGTGTTCAGGCGGGAAGCACGCAACAGGAAAGCCGGAACTGTGGCCATGACCTCAGTAACAACCACCAAGACGCCCGTTAATCTGCCCGAAGCTGAGGCGAGTCACAGCAAAGCTACAGAGCAAGCAGCAGTTACCACCTTGGCGGCGCCGGCAAACGACCCTAAGCCAAGAGGCTCCACGACTCGTGGTAAAAAGTCCAGAAAGCCCAGATCCAAGAAGTCCAAAGCCAAAAAGCATGGAATTACCATCTCGGACACCCCGGCAACATCGGCTCCGGAAAGTGCGCCAGAAAATGAGGAGATCCCAAGGAAGGCGGTCCCATCAGTGTCCCCGGACGAAGGGAAACTGGTTGTCTTAGAAAAGGCAATCCAGATTTTCCAAGATGTGCTGGGGGCACTGCGAGAGGGACTGGACCCGGTAACCGCTATCCTCAGAGGGATGACTGAACTCCTCCAAGTATATGGCAGATAACCCCCTGAGGATACTCTTCTGGAATGCCCGTGGCTTGAAGAACAAGACCACGCCTTTGAAGATAATGCTGCAACAACAAAATATCGATGTAGCACTGATCTGTGAGACCTTTCTGAACCCGGCAGAAAGGTTTCATGTATCCGGATACATTGTATATAGGAAAGATGAACAATCCGAGACACGAATATACCGAGGGTTGGCTATTCTCGTCAAAAGAAGGCTAATACATCAACCGGTACCCATTGACACCCATACATCGTTATCATCACTAGGTATTGATATCCGCATCGGCAATAAGGATCTTAGGCTTTATTCCATCTACCGTCCCGGAGGACGTATTAATACAGAGGAGATCCGTCAGCTGATGCTTACACAAGAGGCTGTAATGGCTGCCGGCGACTGGAACTGCCGGCACATAAATTGGAATGCCAATTATACCTGCCCAAATGGGCGTAAACTGATGCAGGAAGCTGAAGCCTACGGATTTCATCCCATGGGTCCGGAGACACCCACCCACTATCCCGATATGGTTAGCCATATCCCGGACATCATTGACTTCGTTCTTGTCAAGGGTATCCCCACCAGCCAACTCTCGCAGGAGGTATTAGACTACCATACCGGCTCAGATCATCAACCCATATTGGCAGTATTAAGGCAAGAGCCGGTTACAGTGCTACATCCCACCAAACGAGCTACGGTGGACTGGAAAGTCTTCCACCGGGAGCTAGAGAAATCCACAGTCACTCGACCCGTCCTGAGGGCTGAAGACGTGGACTATCTAGCGGAAGACCTACAGCAGAAGATGACAGCAGCTATGGAGGCAGCCACCAAACAGCTACCTATCTCCACTAGACTCCCTCCTCTCCCCGCGAGAATTCTCAATCTCATCAGAGAGAAACGGACACTAAGAAAGACCTGGCAAAACACCAGATGCCCCAACCTGAAACGCCGCCTTAACCAACTCGGTGAGAAAGTTAAGTCAGAAGTGGAGAATTACAACTACCAAAATTGGGAAAACCGTATAGGAGACGCCGGGGACGATTGGCTCTCCCTTCACAAACTTTGCCGCCAGTTCTCCCGGTCCAAAGAACCCACTCGTCCACTGAAACACCCAGATGGTTCTCTACGGTATATCGCCACGGACCGAGCAGAAATATTCGCAGGGCATCTGGTGCAACAGTTCCATCCAAATCCACCGCAAGACGCAGACCAGGCAGAGGAGGTAGAAGTCCAAATGGAAAGGATCCTAAACTGCAACATTCCCGCCGAAGAGGACCCCATTGTCTTCACCCCAAACCAGGTGAAACAATGCATCGCCAAGTCCAAGCCACGTAAAGCGCCCGGGGCAGATAACATCCCCAACTCGGCCCTTCGGCAGATGCCTTATAAATACATCGCCGCCTGGACCCGTCTTTTTAATGGCATCATGAGAACTGGACGTTTTCCCCATAACTGGAAGATCGGACGCGTTATCATGCTGCCCAAAGCCGGGAAAAACATACTGCATCCTAATAGCTATCGGCCAATTACGTTGCTGCCTACCATTTCAAAAATCTTCGAGCGACTTCTCCTCCGCCATATCGACCTACACTTCACGCCCAGGGTTGAACAATTCGGCTTCAGGGCCGAACATAGCACAACGCTGCAATTAACAAGAGTGCTGCACACACTTACGGCTGCGACCAACAAGCGGGAAAGGGCCGTTGCCATTTTCCTGGATATGGAAAAGGCCTTTGACCGCGTGTGGCACGCTGGTCTGATTCATAAATTAACAGAGCAGAAGATGCCCAGGAGAATCGTACGCGTCATCGCGTCATTCCTACACCAGAGGAAGTTCCAGGTGTCGGTGGAAGGCAAGCTCTCTTCCGAATGCCCAATTAGGGCAGGTGTCCCTCAGGGCAGCTGCCTCACGCCGACCCTTTACTCGAGTTACACCAACGATATCCCAGTGCCCAAGGATACTACTTTAGCACTGTATGCCGACGATGCCGCGTACATCAGCTCATCTCTAAACACCGACCACGCAGCACTCAAAACTCAGAGGACGCTGGATGCCCTTCAACCCTGGCTGGAGAAATGGAGACTGACCGTAAATGTTAAGAAGACACAAGCGATGGCCCTCGGGATCGGGCCCAGGGTCTGCAAAATCCCGAAGCTGAAACTCGCAGGTGAAGACATTGAGTGGAGACAAATATGTAAATACCTGGGAGTATCAATTGACTCCAACCTTACGCTGAAACACCACAGCAAGCAAGTAGTTAACCAGACGAAAGCCGCCATAGCCGTCCTTCACCCAGTACTCACATCCAAACTGCCAATCGCTCAAAAGTTGGCAATTTATAAAATATACATCCGCCCCAGGCTCACATACGCCGCCCCAGCTTGGTTCCAGCTCTTGAGTAAGACCAACAGGCAGGCACTGGAAGCCACTCAGAATAAATGTATGAGGAAGATCACCGACGCCCCTCGCTACGTGAGGAATGCAGTTATCTACAGAGACCTCCGCATGCAAAGTGTAGAAGAGTTTATAACCCACATCACCAAAAAGATGTACGAGAGAACCTCCACGTCTGATCACGACCACATCCGAGGCCTTGCCCCCTGGAGAGCTACCCCTTGGGATAGGAAGCCCTACCCACGGGATATCCACACCCCTGAGGCCGGGGGTATAACCTGATAAAGCCGCCACTTTCGCTGCTGGTCGCCTGCCGGGCTTCCCACCAGCGGGTTCCACCCAGAGCGGCTGACCTGCGCGGAGCGGCGTGAAGAATTGGGAAATACCCCTCGGTCCACTAGACTAACCATCACTTCCTAAGGGTAGCAAACACAACGACCGTTGTATAGTTATGCAACGCGTAGACTATCACGGGCAGGGGGCATTGCCCCGGAACCGTTTCCCCGCATCCTCCATAAGGGGAGTGCGAGAAGACCACGAAGTTACACAAGTCAGTTTTTATCAAGCGATCGAGAACGATACATCAAGTGACTAGTGCGAAGCGAGAAGTGTTTGTTTGTGTAGTGTTCTAAGTTCAGTGATAGTACAGTAAGTGTTCTATTGTCTAGAGTGTATTTAGTATTACGTTGTGTTGTATTGTGTAAATACACGGATTTAATATAAGTGGTGTTTTCCTACAATTGCGAACCCGAGTACGTAACAACTGGTGTCGGAAGTGAAATTGTGAAATGCCACTTATTCCGAAGGAAGGTGTTACCACCAGGTCTCAGGCTGAGACACAGAGGGTTTCAGAGGAGACTGAGATGCGTGCTGGTGATGAACCTGCAAGTGTTGCCAGCACGTCAGTATCGTCGAGCGCAGCGCCTACTGATCTCTCTGTTATACTGACGGCTATACAACAACAGCTACGGGAACAACTTCAGCAACATCAACAGGAACAGCAACAGCAACAACGAAAGCTACAGGAACAACAACTGCAGCTACAGGAACAGCAACAACAAACACTGCGTGAACAACTTCAGCAACAACAGCAGCTACGGGAACAGATCAAGGAACATTTATCTGGGTTTGATGATAAATTGACGGTTATCCTGGCGCAACAAGACCAGCTTAAAAGCGACGTGGGCCTCGTCAAGCGTGACATGAAGGGTGTTGAGAAGAGGGTTGATCACTTAGAGGCCAGCTGCGACAAAATTAATCAAAACATGGACCAACTGGAAAGAGAGGTCATGAAAATGAAGATCACGGGAGTTAAGTCGGGTGCTGCCATTACAAGCTGCTCTCACCAGGTGGGTCCTCGGGTAAAGGTACCCACTTATGACGGTCTTACGTCATGGAGTGCGTACCGGACTCAATTTGAAATAGCGGCGAAGGCCAGTGGTTGGACGGACGAACATTGCCTTACAGCCCTGAGCACGGCGTTACGGGGACAGGCGCTCTCTGTGTTGGATGCAATGCCTAAAGAGTATCAGTTCGCTGATTTGATGGAGGCATTGGAAGCTCGCTACGGTGAGCGTCACTTGGAGCATGTGTTCCGTGCCCAATTAAAGGACCGTGTACAGAGAAGCGGCGAGGGACTTCAACAATGGGCCGTGGAAATTGAGAAGCTTGTAAGGAAGGCGTATCCTTCAGCCGACGCTAACACAGTTAATAACACCATCGTCCAGGCGTTTATTGATGGAATTAGAGACCTGGAAGTGCGTGCTGCTGTTCGCCTTCAGCACCACGTGACAATGAAGGAGGCTTTGGCTCATGCGCTGGAGGTAGAAGCCGTTCGCCACGAACCGCGCGCATATAAGGGACGCGAGGTTACAGAAGTTGTGGCTCGATCAAAGGTAGTGGAACCTAGGAGACTTGGCCCCATGTGCTACGCCTGCGGTGGACGTGGGCACATTAGAGTTAGCTGCCCAGCCAAACCTATGGCTACAGGTTCCATGTATTGGCGACAGCAAGGGGAAGGAAACTCAGCAGCTGAAGAGAGCAGGCACGTCAAACAGCCTGTTGAACCAGCAGGGAAGCGAGTGACAGCCAGGAGCAACCGGCAGGTGCTGACTGGACGAGAAACAACCACAAAAGCTGTCGTACCTCAGGTGAGCGAACACAACAGTTTATCCATTAAAGGATTGGTTAATGGCAAGAACTGCAGCTCAACGCGAGACACCGGAGCCACACGAACTGTAGGGCGATCAGAAGCGGCTAACAATGGTAAACTGAGATCAAGTAATACAGTACAGCGTAATGGAAAGTCTCACCCAAATGTAGATGCATTATCACGACGACCATGTACGGATGATGGTAAACCTTGTGTAAGGATGGAGACGAAGGAAAGGATTCAAGTCTTGCGAGCTAAGCCTACGGATGACAGGTGGGAAACTGATGAGATGCGTAAGGCCCAGTATGAAGATAGAGATTTGCGGCCTCTAATAGATTGGAAGAAGCAAGACACGGGAAAGCCCGAATGGCAGGAGCTGGCTCCCTTCAGCGCTACTACGAAAAGTTATTGCGCGCAGTGGGAAAGCCTTGTGTTGCAAAACGGCTTACTGTACCGCAAATGGGAAAAACCTTCAGGAAGAGAACATCATCTACAGTTGGTCGTACCAAGAAAACTTATCAAGGACGTACTACGTGAGCTGCATGATGGGGTTTCTGGGGGACATCTTGGAGTACGACGAACATTGGTAAAGGTACGAGAGCGTTTTTACTGGTTGAATTGCCGAGAAGATGTCGAGAATTGGTGCCGAAAATGTACGTCATGCTCAGCAGTGAAAGGTCCGCAGGTTAGAAGCCGAGGCAACCTTAGACTATACAACGTGGGAGCCCCCTGGGAAAGGATAGCGATTGACGTGGCTGGGCCATTTCCTAAGACAGATAACGGAAACAAGTATTTTATGGTCGTGATGGATTACTTCACGAAATGGCCGGAGGTGTTCGCAATCCCTAATCAGGAAGCCACGACGGTTGCTGAGAAATTAGTCAATGAGGTGATATGCAGATTTGGCGTTCCGCTGGAGATTCATTCCGACCAAGGCAGAAACTTTGAATCTAACGTATTCCAGGAGATGTGTAAATTATTAGGAGTGTACAAAACAAGAACTACACCTTATCACCCGCAATCTGATGGAATGGTCGAACGATTTAACCAAACTTTGGAAAGACACTTAGCCAAGCTGGTAGAAGATCACCAAAAGGACTGGGATAAATACATACCTCTGTTCTTACTGGCTTACCGAACAGCGGAACACGAAAGCATAAAAGTGACGCCAGCCTACGCCAACTTCGGCAGACAGTTACGTATACCAGCAGACTTAATGACTGGAGGCCCGCCACCGAATGCAGAGACCCAATTAAGTATACCAGAACATGTTGAAGACATTCGTGAGAGGTTACGCGATATACACTCGTTAATAAGTGAAAACGCATTGGAATCAAGTCAGCGGATGAAGACCAGATACGACCGAAACGCCAATCATCGAAGTTTTCAGGAAGGATCTCTTGTTTGGCTACATAATCCGGTTCGACGAAAAGGAAAGTCACCTAAGTTACAGCGACGTTGGGATGGGCCATACAAAGTAATCACACGGATCAATGACGTAACCTACCGAGTGCAGAAGCAACCAAGAGGGACCATGAAGATTGTTCATGTTGATCGATTAGCCATCTATAATGGAAGTAATGATGTTCGGGACGAACATAACTAAGAGGGGGGTAGTGTTACGAATAATCTAGAAGCGTGTAGAATTGGAGCGCGCGCGCGCTAACATTCTAGAAATAAAGGAAAGAGATAGCTACTCCTATTGTTAAACAAATAGTTCACCTGGGCTATGCCATAATGGACTTTGTGGGATATGGCATAAGGTTGAAAATAGCGTGTACTAGGATTTATGACTCATAACATGTTTACGATAAGAAGTGATTCATTGTTTCCCGATACATTTAGATTTTTCTGGATTCAGCTAGGTCTTTCCCCTGCCTATAAATACAGAGATGTTGACAAACACAAGTCAGTTTTTATCAAGCGATCGAGAACGATACATCAAGTGACTAGTGCGAAGCGAGAAGTGTTTGTTTGTGTAGTGTTCTAAGTTCAGTGATAGTACAGCAAGTGTTCTATTGTCTAGAGTGTATTTAGTATTACGTTGTGTTGTATTGTGTAAATACACGGATTTAATATAAGTGGTGTTTTCCTACAATTGCGAACCCGAGTACGTAACAATACTATAAAAATGTTAAAAAAATTCACTTTTGTTTACATCTAAAAAAATGATAATCTATTTTGTAGTTTGGAAGTAAGTTCCAATCGATAATAAACTTGTCATCGCGATTGTAATACATAAACTGCTCCCACAAGACTGAAATTTTGAGGTTGTATTCTTTCATTATATTTAAAATATTTGATTTTCATTTTTCAGTTTCAAATACATTTTTTTAATTTTTGTAAGAATTTTTTTTCCGGAAATTTTTAAATACAGGTCCAGAATGTAAAAAAAAACCAGATTATTTTTAATTTGCAAAAATCCAACTTATGAAATTCCCTTATTTACGGTTGCATAAATAAATTAAAATTTATGACACTATATTTTTCCACTGATTTTTGTATATTTGTCTATACATATAATAAAATCGTAGGAAAGTCAAAACTGTACATTGAATATTTTTTTTAAATAATACTTGGGGCGTGATCTACATTTGATATCGAAGTCAAAAATATATTTTTTAGAATTTTTGTCCATTTGTCTATATGTATGTCCGGGGTAAACTCAAAAAGTACTGCATGGATTTACTTCAAATTTTGCATGAATGTTACTAACAGGCCGGGTCAACATATAGGCTACATTTTATCACGCTATCACCTACGGGGGGGGGTGCTGTGCGGAGTAAACGAAGTCCGCGCGGACGAAGTCTCTGGCAACAGCTAGTGTATGAATAAATTTATTAATACATAGATTTTGACATTTGCAATTGGCCCATACTTGTAACCGTTACAACACCGTGCAAAAATTACAACCTACTTTGACGGTTGCAAGTATGGGCCATACTTGCAACCGTCAAAGTAGGTTGTAATTTTTTTCCACTTTAAACATATTATGTGAGTTATATTAAAATTGTAGTTCTGTTGAAGCAGTTTATAATTTTTTTAATATCTTTAATTGTAAAGAAATAATAATAATAATAATAATTAAAATTGTTTAAAAGACGGTAATGCTACAACGGCGTTGAATACAACGCCGTTGTAGGATTACCATCTTTTAAACAATTTGATTTTTAAATAGTGTTTTATTATCCGTCAATTAATAAATCGACGGATAATAAAACACTATTTAAAAATCCTAGCTTTGTAGGAAACGGGTTAGTCGGATGGTTCACTAGCTCTTAGACTGTCACTCAAAAGTCATGACTGATGGTGCATGACGTGAATATCTAAATAATCGACACTCACCATCATGTAGCGTCAGTCATCCCACGACGAGATATAAGTTTTGATTATTGATAAAACCTCTATTTATCATACACTGTTTATTTTAATTGGATTATACAACGAGTGCCAATACTCAATACTGAATAACAATACTTGATACCAAGTGAGCGTGCTCGACACCGAGTGTCTCCACTGAACACTGAGTAACAGTACTCGTCACCAAGTATCACCACTGGATACCGAGTGACAGTACTCAATACCATAAAGTATTAGGTAAATATGGAGCTAGCACTACAGCTGTGTTTGAAAGAGAGGGAAAAACCTTTGATGATGGCAGCTGTATTTAAAGTTTTGTTTCAAGTAGGTATTAGAAGGGTTGCCTCCAGTTATAATACAGCTTCATACTCGATACTTCGTGAATTTTTAACATTATCGCGCTATGGGTGGAATTTATAAATAGCCGAATTCATACCTTTTAAATGTTTTTCTTTTTTATGCTATATGTACGTAGGTAGAACCTATAAGTCATTCGTGATTTTTGCTTATAAGTCATTCGTGATATTTGATATGTATCTGGAAAAATTTAAGTCATCCAAAAATTAAATTCGAAATTTACCCAATAATATTTTGTAATCCTTTAATTCATTCATAAGTGTATTTTATATTTCAGACACTTGGACAATCTCAAAAAATACCCTATGAAATTCTGGAAACTAATGAAGCGGCGGCTATATTCAAGACCTATCTTCATGAAGCTCAAGAAAAGCAAAGGAATTTCGAGTAAGTATACTGTTTTATATTTCACATTTATACATCTAAAGATATTTGTCGCAATTAAGTAAAATTTTGCCACTCTCTCATATTTAAAAAAAGGACGGAAAATATTGAATCCTCGTGGTTTCAGGATATGCCTGGCCTTTGGGCAGTTACTTGGACTATTTATTCTGTTATTTTTTATTGTGGATATATTTATAAACGTTTATTTTATTTTTCGTTTTCACACAAACTGAATGCTTGAATTTAATTTAACTAATGTTTACTTTTTACTCAATCTGGTGACGTCACGATATGATTTATACTTATCACGTCCATCACGTCACGTTGTCGCCGCGTGAAAGGTATATCTATAGTATATATATATATATATATATATATATATATATATATATATATATATATATATATATATATATATATATATATATATATATATATATATATATATATATATATATATATATATATATATATATATATATATATATATATATATATATATATATATATATATATATATATATATATATATATATATATATATATATATTTATAGTTGAGCGTAATTAAATTAATTAAAAAACTTACGTACATTATGTTCAATTCGCTGTGTCTGTCTACCCATTGATATAAAAAACCCAAGATACACATCCAGTGTTTCAAAACCGTCCTCTAAAAATGAACGCATAATTTTAAATTGTGCGCTTATTTCAAATAGAATCGTGTAGGTTGCGACACGTCAATTTTATTACTTTTTTGTACATTGCTTTGTAAAAACAACTATAAATCTCGCGCTAAAGGTTGGATATGCAAAACCGTATGTTTTTGCCATTTCTATAACTACTATGCGTTCTAAATAAGAATAGGACTGTCAGGTTGACATATTGCTCCGCATTTTGCAAAAACTTCGTAAGTGACGAGTAAGGTGTGTAAAAAAATTCTAAGAAAGAAATACTTTAAAAAAATAATTTCATTCTAATTGGTATATTTTTATTTGGATTTCCATCAGATTATGTAACCATGTATTAAAATGAGGTGTAAAATAACTAACACGACTTTTATATATACGTATATTTAAATGAACGGCTATACTGATATATTGTACTGTTTTTTTATTGATGAATATTATATTTTAATACTTTTTGGCCTATTCTGAACAAAGACAGCCCAAACTCATAAAAATAAAAATTGGCCCAGTCGTTTTTGACTTAAATGGCATAAATAACATGACTTTTTTATATAATATATAGATAAACAGCTAGACTGATGTTTTTTACTAAATTTTTATTGATGAAAATAATATTAAAACGTTATTTGTTATTCAATAAACCAGCAATATTTTTTGAAAAAATGTTTTTTTTCTGACATTACTAATTTCGCACTTGTAGTATGAAGTTGATAACAAGCGCGATCCTATTCTTAGTTGGAACGCATAGTACATATTAAATAAAATAAGCGACAGTTTTCATTGTCAGTTTTATTCGGGACTGTGCATCTTGGGTTTTTATATCAATGTGTCTACCCCATAAATAAAATTATAGATAGCTTCAAAACATTTTTTCAACTACTTCTTTTTCCTACTTTCCAACTACTACTTGTGACACATATATTAAGTAAAAGCTATATAAGAATTTTGCTAAGTTAATGTACATCTTTAGGAACAAGGTGTACCGTTATCAGTAAAATGATCTGTAATTTTCTAGACTTTCTCATTTAAGATGTTATTGGGTATACACACAACACAGACAACACAAAACACAGACAATGTTATTTTTCTATTAATTCCGAAATTCACTCTATATTTGATTGATTTTATGTAAGAATTCATTTCATAAACTCGGATAAACGATGTAATAATACCTGTTTTTTGTTTGGATTAAATATTGAAAGCACAAAGATTCGCTTAACCATTTTGTCCTGAATTGTGCGTACATTCGCTGTTCATTGTTGTAGACACAGTTTTTTTTTTATACATTTTTAATGAAACTTCGCCTGCTTTATATAGATGGTGTCAGCAATTCAAACGTTTACTTGAAGAGACCGGCTACGTAACGCCAGGGAAGCAATTATCGGAAGTTCGCGTATTGCTCATGGGACGAGAGTGTTACGAGGCGCTATCTGAAGAACAACAGCAAAGGGTGTATGACGAACACCAAAGGGATATACAGCGTCGTGCCAAACACAATTTACAAGTACGTATTTCAATATTGGAGGCACTTATTACATATAATTTAAAAAAAAAAAAACCTCACTAATCAAGAAAAATGGCGGACGTCTAAATGGCGCACACACGTTCCATCATTTATCCGCGCAGTACAGATTTTATAATAGGAGTAAATATATAATTAGTGTTTACGTAAAATATTGATGCTTTTACATCTTGCTGTCAAAGTTTGTAATGTCAACGATTAGCCAATATTTATAAGTTCTAATATATTATCACGAACCACTTGGTTGCCAAATAGATAAATATAGTCTCGGGCATGATAAAGAAGAAAATAAAAAGCTCATGAATTGTAATATGTATATTTTATTTAAGTATTTGTAAGTCTATAAGTATTTATAAGTATTTGTGTAAGTTTGAGCTATGTGTAGGTGTGTATTATAAATTTCAATATTAGTTTAATTATATTATATTACGTATAGTGTATGCAGTATATTTTAGGATTTGCTTAGGGCTACATAATATTATATCCTTACAATTTAGAGACACCGCATACATACTCTCTGTTGGCCTAAAGGATGACTGGAGGAGAATGTCACTAGGCATTAAGTTCGCCTTTTATACAAATTAATTTAAGGTGTACAATAAAGCTAAATAAATAAATAAATAAATAAATTGTTCTAACTGCGATTCGAAATCAGGACCTCATGAGTCAATATGGAAGGCCGTTTCCATTTGACCGATATGGTGATATAATTAAAATAAATAAATTAAACTGACAAGAAGTTTAAAAAATTGAAGTGGTAGAGTTCCGCAACCTCTCGCCCAGGCTTGATGCTTGGCTTTACCTATTCCTGCCGCAATAATTTTAGTGCTTGTCACTGTTGTGATCTGGTTTGGAGAATAAGACAGCAAGAAAACTATGCATGTAGCATTTCAACTTGCCATTCGAATAGCAACGAAATATTAACTTCTTTGGCGATGATTGTCTCTTCATTGAGAGAATTATTTGCTTGTTTACTATCTACATACGATGACATTTCTATCAATTATATGGCATTTCGACACATTTTCATATAGAAATTTTTGGCCGCCCCGTTGGTTGAGTGGTTAGCGAACCTAACTACTAATCGTGGAGTTCGGGTCCGATTCCCGACAGGGACAAATATTTGTGTAATGAGCATAGATGTTTGTAATTGGGATTGGGTGTTTATTATGTATGCAATAGTATTTATTTATGTATTTCGTCGGCTAACATCTATAACAAAAGCAAGAAATTTGCTTACTTTAGGGTTAGATCGATTTGTGTAATTTATTCAGCGATATATTATTATTAATAATAAATTATAAAACTATTTGAATTATTATTCTACTTTAATAAAAATATATTTTTAGGAACTCCTGCTAGAACATGCAGATCTGTTTTATCACTTTAAAAGAATATCACCGACGGGAACAATCACACAGGAAGATATAAAAGAAATCACAGACGTACTTCAAGACGATTTTAGGTAAGAAAATGTTTGGTACAAATTGGTGAATAAATAAGCTTAATATTTATTTGGCATCAGAACTAATAACCGTTTCGCCGTGTTGGTCCCGGCCTCCTTTGAAGAATAGGCCAACTGCCGTTCTACCAGGCAGGTCGTAAAAGGCGACCGATTGGCTATCGGGTCACTACCATCGTGGCTACTAGGTGGTAGAGTTCTGCATTGTCTCGCCCGGGTCTGGTACCACCGCCTTACCTATTCCTGCCGCAATAGCGTCAGTGCTTGTCGCTGTCGTGTTCCGGTTTCGAGGGTAAGGTAGCCGGTAAACTTATGCATGTGGCATTAGACCTCGCCACAAGATAGCAACGCACCATTAACATCTTTGGTGTCTATAGGCGATAGTTGTTTCTTTCCATCAGGAGACCCATCTGCTTGTTTGCTATCTTATGACATAAAAAAAAAACCTATAGAATATCGTGAATAAATTATTGTTAGTTAAACAAAAACAATCTATACATATAATAAAATCGTAGGAAAGTCAAAACTCTACATTGAATATTTTTTCAAAAGTATACTTGGGGCGTGATCTACAATCGATATCAAAGCCAAAAATATAGTTTTTACAATTTTTTATGTTTGTGCATTGCATGGATTGACTTCAAATTTTGCATGAATATTACTAACAGGTCGGGTCAACATACAGGCTACATATTATCACGCTATCACCCACGGGGAGGAGCAGTGTGGAGTAAATGAAGTCCGCGCGGACGACGTCGCGGGCAACAGCTAGTCATTTATAAAATTAAAAAGAACAAATCACTCAGTATATGTCACAGACCACATGAATACTACTAGATACGCTATTGGGAAGGAAACTTGTCGCCGCGCATAAGAGCAAACGCTCTTATCACTGTCAAAAATACAATTGTAGATATATCGTAAAAAAAGCAGAAATAAACCATGTTGTATTGTTTTATCGTACCGAATGAGTTAACAAGGTTTAAAAGTTACCTTTGGAGTAATTTTATTTCATTGGTAAGTAGTATAACTCTGTATTTCAATGTGTAGGTAATTGCAAGCGATACTGACATATCTATTAATATGATAGAAATTACCTTAAAAGGCGTATCCATTTAATCCGTGGTATATGTCGTTACTATGGTAAGCTACGATGCAGATTTCCAGTGAATTCGAATTGTGTTGCGCACGCAACATAGTCATTTTTACATGCTTTATAAAATAATATTAGCAATAAAAAATAATATAAATTGTAAAAACAACAAAAAAAATTTGACACGCTAGGATTAAAATCTGCAACCTTCCCTCAAGCCAGTGACGATGAACTCATGCAACTAGTTATACGTGCGTATATCTATCTAGCGATTAGTATAATCGACGGAATCGATCACATAGCAAAGAAGAATTTTGCCACTTTGGACTAATTGACACTGGCTCAATTGGCTTGAGGAAGGTCACAGGTTTTTTCTAGTGTGTCGAAATTTCTCTTTGTTTTTAAAGTTTTTCAAGTTTTCTCAAGAATGGGGTGAGTGCTATAATACGAAATTAGAAACACGGAAGTACTGATCAATATTATAAATGTGAATTTCATTTAACTAATTATACGTATGTATATCTAGTGATCAGTATAATCGATGGAATCGATTACATAGCAAAGAAGAATTTCGCCACTTTGAACTAGTCGACACTAGCTCAGTTGGTTAGAGCATCCTGGCTTGAGGATAGTCACAGATTCAAATCCTAACGTGTCAAAATTTTGTCGTTTAAAGTATTTCAAGTTTTCCCAAGCACGGGGTGAGTGCTATAACACAAATATAACTATAATATCTTAAAAACGTATTTTCTGGTTTGTTTTGTTTGTAACATTGTTCATTATTCTGGCATTACAGCTACAAACGAGACAGACATTAAGTCGAGTCCCTCCCTCTAACTTTTACCTTTCCTAAAATTTATTTTATATATTCACTTATTTGCCGTTCCGCCATACACTATTAATATTTTTATAATTTGTACTAGTTGTTGCCCGCAACTTCGTTCGCGCGGACTTCGTTTACTCCGCACAGCTCCTCCTCTGTAGGTGATAGCGTGATAATATGTAACCTATATGTTGACCCGACCTGTTAGTAATATTCATGCAAAATTTGAAGTAAATCTATGCAGTACTTTTTGAGTTTACCCCGGACATACATTGACTTCCTACGATTTTATTATATGTATACAGATTATAACACTCCATGAAATCTTCGTCTTGTTCTAGCATAAATGAAAAAGTAATATTCTTCTACAGGTACAAAATGTTAGATCGAATGGAACAAGATCGCAAGTTGATGCTGTTCCAACACCTCGGCTTTGTGCACTGTCCGATGCGTGAACATTGTCCTGCGGGGGCGAACTGTTTGGACGCGACACTGCCTGTTATACTGAACACCAGGGTGGGGTGAGTATCTGACCTTACCTACCAAACCCCAAAAAGCAATGGCGGATCCAGGGGGTGGGGGTCGCTTGTTTCCACTAAAAATATATCGGATATATTGTGGTTTTCCTAATGATTAATTATATATATATATATATTTACTAATAAAAAAAAAAATTATAAAAAATTATTTGCTTGTATTACGGGTGTTAGTCAATGATACTTATACATAGAAATGCATAGGTATATCAATACTTAACAAACGTAATAAACGCATAAACCCGAAAATACGAACATTTATGCTCATCACACAAATGCTTGTCCCCGTCGGGGATCTAACCCGAGCCCCGTCGATTGTGTAGTCAGGGTCGGTAACCATTCGACCAACGGGACGGCCGATATATACCTAACTATGTAAAGTATATTTTAAAAAAATCTAATTTAGTGAACTAGCGTATTGTAATGTGACGTGTCAGGTCGCTGACGTCATCGGGCGAGTCGCAGTGCCACGCGGGCCCGCCCGCCGCGCCCTGGGCGCTCACTACCGACTCCAACCAAATCAACGTCATTATATTGGGTGTAAGTATTCCTTATTTCGATTAACTGCTAAAATCTTTGTTCAAAAACAAGTTTCAGCATTGCCTATAAACTCAGCACAAGAAAATGGTTTGAGAATTTGAAATGATATAAATATTCTTTTCATCATAAGATAGCAAAGAGGTAGATGGCTTTATTGATGGAAAGAGGCAATTATTGCCTATAGACACCAAAGATATTTATGGTGCATTGTTATCCGCGTGGCGGGATGGCAATGCTACCACCTATAGTTCAACCGGCTATCTTACCCTCCAGAACGGAACACGACAATGACAAGCATTGATACTATTGTGGCAGGAATAAGAAAGGCCGTGGTATCATATACCCGCGCGAGACGTTGCAGAACTCTACCACTTAGCCGCTCACTTCACTTTGGTAACTAATGAGAGTTGAGACCTCTGAGAAAATTGCGTTAATACACTATGGTCTCTATAGGGACCAAGGCTAACATCACCCAAAAAAACAATATTTTCACTATTTACAAGTTTTAATACAATACTCTATGGTATTTTATCGTTTTCGAACGAAACATTGAACAGAATAACATCAAATTGGCATTATTTTTTCAAATACGCTCTTGGGGAAAATTAAAAGAACTTAGTCCTCCATTTTGATTCGTGCTGTGTGTTATGTGTTGGTTGCAGTTTATGATACAGGTTAATTTAAAAGTGTTTTGGCGTATTAATCAACAAGTAAACTTTATTTATAATCAAGATTAGTTCAAGATCTAACAGTTTAGATAATAATTTTGTCAAAAAATATCATATCGTAAATATCAATTAATAAAACATTTATTTCGTTAACGACCAACTTGATGATACCAGCGCTTTGAGTATGACGGTACTGTAACGGCTTGCCGGGTTAATATAACGGCCGGCCGTGTTACTCCACCAATTGTAACACCTTTTGCCCGGGGGATTTACTTTAATCTGCTTGGCTGCTTGAGGTACACGAAGATCGACGGGTTTTAGTAATATATTCCAATAATACCACAACTTTTCAGAACTTCATTTATTTTTCGGGCATATGTCTTTGCCCGTCAAGATTACTTCGAACACTTTTATTTTATACATATCAAATAGAAAAACTACACAATGTTCTACGTTTAAAAGTAGACAAAGCCGCCAGTATGCAATATTATACATGTAACACCATAAAGGTATTACAGTACCTATTTTTATTTATTTTCGTAAATTTTAGTGTTGATATCTATGATCTCAAAAAGAATTATATGATGTGAATGTGAATAATAAGGCACTAGAAATGCTATCTATTATCTTTTAATACCGGGATACGTGTCGTCGGGTCGCAGCTACCAACACATAGAAAAATAATAAATACTTAATTACGCCTATACATGTTATTAGTATTGACGCAATAAAAATTAAACTTTAAGGCTATGGCGTTAAGCAATATTTTATAAAATCCAAAATCTTAGGAGGCGTGGCCAATAATGGGTCGGATCAATAATGTGTCGCCGCACCTGTGGTGTACGAGTCACATGCGTGGCGACACGGTCACGCGTATTTACTACTTCTACTGACTTATTATTTAGGTTCCTAATTGATAATGTTCTGAAGTACTTCCCCTTGTTGATTCCGGGTTCTATTGAATAATAGGTCACCTGTCGTTCTGCCAGGCAGGTCGTAAAAGGTGACCGGTTGGCTATACGAGTGGCTACCATCGTGGCTACTAGGTGGTAAAGTTCTGCATTGCCTCACCCGGGTCTGGTGCCACCGCCTTACGTATTCCTGCCTTAATAGCGTTAGTGCTGGTCGCTGTCGTGTTCCGGTTTGGAGGGTACGGTAGCCGGTGAACTTATGCATGTGACATTAGACCTCGCCACAAGATAGCAACGCACCATTAACATCTTTGTGTCTATAGACACTTTCCATCAGGAGACCCATCTGATTGTTTGCTATCTTATGATATAGATAAAAAAATAATGTGTGTGTGTATGTAGGTGGAGGGCGTGGCGGGCGAGTTCGGGTTGCGGCTGGTGGCAGGGTGCGACGGCGAGCGGCGCGTGTGCGTGGGCGGCGTGCCCTGGCGCCTGCACACCTCCCGCGCCGACCACGACGCCGCGCCGCGCGACTGCCCGCCCAACGGTGACACCACCGCGCCACACCACACCACACCACACCACACACCCTTAACTGCCCGCCCAACACTCGCGGATTACACTTGATATACTTTTAAAACTGCCCGCCCAATGATAACACTCACGGATTACACTTTAAGATTACTCGCCCAGTGGTAACACTCATGGATTTCACTGACGCCTTTAAGACTGTCCACCTGATTGTTACACTGATGGGTTAGACTGGATAGTCCTTTAAGACTGCACACCTAATTGTAACACTCATGGGTTATACTGGATACGCTTTCTAGACTACCCGCTCAATGGTAACAATCATGGATTAAGCTAGATACGCCTGCAAGTCTACCCACTTAATGCGAGAAGGACCATTACAGTATAGCTGTTTGGATTACGGCAACGGCAGCTATTGTTTATCGATAGAAGCTGTCTTTAATTTCTAGATTTTCCCTGTATTCTCATTCTTACCTTTTCTACAATATTCGCAACAATAGTATTTTTCTGGTCTGTGACAACACTACAGCACGATAAAACTTTAAAGCTTTAACATGATTTATATATAAAAATCCAGTACAGAAAACTAACATTAATCCTACTAATACTATGAATGTAAAATTTTGTC
Organism: Apodemia mormo; assembly: GCA_036924255.1. Classification (NCBI taxonomy): domain Eukaryota; kingdom Metazoa; phylum Arthropoda; class Insecta; order Lepidoptera; family Riodinidae; genus Apodemia; species Apodemia mormo. Next base: position 7,349,189 of record JAUPFN010000026.1, read on the forward strand.
TGTTTATATGTTTGTTGTTCATCAGTCGGGCAGTTTGTTTATACCTATTGATTTAAATATAAACAAAAAGTGGAATTAATGAAATATCTATTGACACTGATACTTTTTAATGCAGGTTATTTTTGTGTATATCAAGACCAAGAATCGTTCGAGTATATTCGAGGCTGTGCCGAGAAAACATTGTTATCTAGTTTAGAACAAGAGGACAAACTGCCTTTTCAGGTATTGTATGAATTCATCTCTTGAATAAGGACTTAAGTTATTGAATTGTTTATGCGTGGGGAAGTTGTGCATTGGCGCTTATCCCAATGCTATTTTACGGAAATGAGAGTGAGGTATGTCAGAAAGCACACGAGAACAAAATTAGCACAGTTAAAGATGAGAGAGTGTTACGGAAACACACGAAGTGTAAGTAAGAGAAAGATTGGGTTTGAAAAAAGTATCGGCTTAAAATGAGAGCGAGTTATGCTACGTAGGTTTTGACACAGAATGGCTGAAATACAACAAAAAGATTGAATGGAGGGAGGTATTGGGAGAGGTCAAAATTGATCAAATTGGTTATTGGTACAACATTAACAACATCTCATTTTTGTATTAACTTTTTACAAAACGTAATGCATTTACCAAAATCAAACTTTCCAAATTTCATTGTTCTCTCTAACACATTTTAATTCTATATTTGTCGTAAGTACTCTATTGCTTCTACGTAGCGCGCATTGATTTGGTAATTCGCTTTTCTTCGCATACCTTCAATCGGACATTTGTGTCATTTAAATGATCATGATTTTTTACAGTACCTACCTTAGCTACCTACCCACGTACTAAACAAAACATCACCGTGATAAAAGCAAACTTCCAACTAGGTACTTGTCGTTTCCTATGTAGCAACTGGATAATAATTTATAAACGTAATTAACGCTATGTGCGTTATAGCGCACATAGCGTTTAAAATAATCACCTTCACGGTCAGCACAAAGTCCACTCTTAAGCTAAGGAGGTTTACTCGCCATAGCATGTCGTAGTTTGTTTTAATTTGGTTAAACGCCCAAATAATTTTTCAGTCAATATGTCTCAACTGGTGAATACGCGACCTGCGTACACCTGTCTATTTGTCCCCACAAATAGTAATCCTATGGATCGATATCTGGTGATTTAGAAGTAGGAGGCCATACGCGAAGCCACGCCATGTTCAATCCACCAATCAGTATAATTTAGATGATAATTACATCTGAATACTAATAAGGACAGAAATCTAAGGACACGCATGAGAGACGCAAGCGCATCAAAGACAACGTCTCCGCCACATGATCTCCGCATCTGCTTGTAATTTGTAAATACGTTTACCTAACTAACGGTTTCTTTTACTAAATGTAGAATTCGTAACCTTTAGAGAATTGATTTAAATATTTTTATTTTTGTATGAAAGTCTGTTGATTAAATTTTGATGAATTATTTAAAGTCATGGAATAAAAGTTTTCGTTTACGATGTGAGTAATACAACCCTGACAACAAGATACAAGGTATTACCAATAACTCTGTACAAAGGGGGTTATGAATGTGGAGGACGCAAAGCAATTCTGTCTAGATCATGATAAGTGACAATGGGCACCCTCTATCTAGCACATAAATATTAGCATAAGGAATTTGGTGGGAAGATGTTTGCTTATGTGCGTAAACTATAATTTAAAGATGTAATTCAGGTAGTATAAGTACGCCGACTCCAGTTATAAATTACAATTATAGGAATATGGGCTTACAATTGAATGCAAAGAAAATCAAGATATTGGTAGATATTTTAAAGGTTCAGGTACTTTGTAAAAAATAATTATTCAAAGACGAAAAAATTAAGGTAATTTTTGTTTGTTGTAACTTCATTTGCAAAATAAAATACTTTCATTTCGACTTTCAAGATACTGGATTCAAAATATTGAAGGGAAGTTACTAAAACGAATGTGTTGTTGATTTATTTATTTATTTATTTATTTCCACACAAAAACAAATACAATAAAACATGCATACAAGAGTGTAAACATAAATTCTTACGAATTTTACCGTACACCCTACATCATCGACCATAGTTAAGACATAATGTTATCGATAACGCACAGCTAATACAAAAAGATATTATTAAAAATAGCAAATCATCGAGTGTTGTTTTTACAACTGAACACAATATAAAATATCATGAGTATAAAAGGGTACCTAGTAAAAGAAATCTTACAATAAAATGTTGCCGGACCAGATTCGCGGCTATTTTGTTTGCTTATACAGCATGTTACGAGTAAAATTTAAGATTATTATTTTTACATAGTATAAAAAAAGTCGTTTTAGCTGTATGTTCGTATATACACACACACATATATACATATATTCACACATACATACATATACATATATACACATACATATATATATACACATATATACACATACATACATATACATATATATATATATATATACATACATACATATATATATATATATATATATATATACATATATATATATATATATATATATATATATATATATATATACATACATACATACATATATATACATACATACATACACATATATATATGTGCGAGTGTGTGTGTGTGTTCGTGCGTGCGTGCATGTGTGTGTGTGTGTGTGTTTGATTTGATTAATGAGCTTATTATAATGACGTGTAGTTCATTATTGTTAATTCGATATAATGTCGTTTTGATTTAAATTTAATATTTTTTTCTGTTATTTCATCTTTTAGTGTTTTGGGTATTTTATTAATTAAGTTTGGTATCACGTAACTTAGACGTCTTTTTCCATATAGGTTGTTGTATATAGGTAAAGCAAATCTTTGATTTCCAGATCTTCTGGCGGAATACGTGGTATGAGGTTCTAGTAACTGTTTATCAAAATAGTGTTCTAATAATAAAGCTAATTCAATTTTTTCATGAATGGGTATTATTTCACAGAAGGCAAAGAGATTACGGTAGTCTTGTTTATATTGTATTTTTATTTTGTAAGGAACTAGTTCTTTTAAGATTCGTAACTGTAGGGAAAAAATTTTATCTAGATGCGTTCGAAATGTTCTACCATAGCTTGTCAATCCATAGGATATAATAGATTCAGCTAAAGATCGGTATAGCATTATTAATGTTTTATAGGGTATTTTGCCTTTAATTAAAGAAAATTTAGCTAAAATAACTCTTAATTTCTCACATACATAATTAATGTGTTCTTTCCAATTTAGTCGATCATCGATTACTAGTCCGAGATATGTGTGTTTTCTAACCAGATCAATAGTGTCACATGCACAGGACATCGGATTATTACTGAGGCCTAAATGAAAGCACTGGTGGTTATGAGCTATGATCTTAGGTTTAACGGCGCTTCTGTTTTGACTTGTGCTGATATACATTAGTTTGGTTTTTTTAGCATTGAGTACCAATCCGACGTCATGTGACCACTTTGCCAGTATGTCAAAATCATTTTGGAGTCGAGTACGAGCTTCCTCTACATTCTGCCCTGTAGCAACTAAGCAGGTGTCATCCGCAAACTGGTATATCTCACACTGCTTAATGGCATTAGAAAGGTTATTTACATAGGTAAGGTAATGGAGAGGCCCTAGTACCGAACCTTGCGCGGTGCCTTCCGTTGCAAAAACAGTGAAACTATCCGCATTGTTGACTCTAACTCGATACGACCTGTCTTTTAAGTAGTTTTCGCACCATTTTAATATCTTTCCTCTAACACCACAGTCGTTTAAACTTTGCAACAACTGGTCATGTCTCAGTGTATCGAACGCTCGACTGTAGTCTATAAAGACAACTAATATGTGTTTTTTCTTATCTATGTGGTCGTAAATACTGTCAGTGAATCTAGACAGCAGCTGCGAAGTGTTTTTATGTGGTTGAAATCCGTATTGATTACGTGTCAATATGTTATTACTGTCATAAAATTGGTGTATCTGAGAACTAATATATTTTTCAACTATTTTATCGATAGTTGGCAAAATAGTTATTGGTCTGTAATTTTCATAATCTATGTAGTGTTGATGATGTAGTGTTGAATCGAGTAGATGTATTTTATTTCTTGGATGTGCTTTTAGCATTATTATGTTTGATTTTATATAATGTTTTTTTGTTTTTTTTAGGGTCTTCCATTGGTTGTAATGTTTGTACAAGATGAAGGCATGGATAAAAAAGAGTTGGCCAGGCTTCAGGAGGAGGGGCAGAATTTAGCTGACAAGTGAGTCAATGAATTCACAATTATAACATAATATTTTAAGCCATTCACGTTGCAATACATTGTCAACATAGATATAATACGGTTATGTATCTCTCATCATGAAGATTATTTGATTTTAGCCACTTAAAAGTTAAAAGATGAAAAACGTTTGTTTACAAAAAACATTTGCTACTCGTTTTTATACTTTCCTCTCATTTTTGTTGTCTTTTACACAATAGTTTATTTTGCGTCATTTTGCGTCTTACCTATCCGACATTTTTCTTTTTTCTAATTTGTTTGATTGGTCATAAATAAAAGAAAGTTAACCTTATGGCAGAAAAGAAAAAATTTGCTTGATTTAGAAATAAGTAAAAGCGTAAAAGTTTAGTTTTATGATTTTCCAACAATATTCCTTTCCTAAATTTAATTGCTATTAAAAAGTGTCTGTTGAATTGTAATATGAGCTTATTGCAAAATTATAAAATTGCATGCATTCCAACGCTGAACATAAAAATGGCTTTATCTCTGTCTAACAAGTTCGAATTTTCATAATAGACAAAGCTTTTAATAAAAGACAAAAAAATTGACAGTGCTCTAATTTCAAATCATTTGAGAAAATAACATCAACTATAACAGTTTGCGGCTAATACGCCATTACTAAAATACGCTGTCAATGTACGTAAAATGTCAAATAGCTCTTTGTTTACAAAATAATAAATTAATTTTAGCGTTTATTTCTATTTTTCTATAACCTTAGTGTGTGCCTTAAATCTAAAACATGCCCAATTCAAGTATAATTTATCAATTGTTATGTAGACAGTAAACAGCTGTTCTTAAGTCCGCCATTGCTCGGGACGAAGTTACACGGTTTTCACTTAGTTATTTCATATATAATACATAGTAGTAGTATCCTTTGTCTTAAGATTTCGGCTGACGCTATATTCTTTGAGGCCGATCTCATCAATCTCCTTTGTAACCATTGATATAACAAACCCAAGATACACAATCAGTGTCTCAAAAACGTCCTCCAAAAATAAGCACACAATTTTAAATTGTGTGCTCATTTCAAATAGAATCGCGTTGCTCGCGACACTGACAGTTTTATTTCTTTTTGTACATTTGTTTATAAAAACAACTATAAATCTTGCATTTAAGGTTGGATATGCAAAGACATCTATTTTTGCCATATCTATAACTACTTAAATGAAATTAGCGATATTTTCGAGTGTCAATTTTGTTCGGGATTGTGCATCTTGGGTACCTATTTTATATCAATGTTTGTAACTCACATTTTTAAACTTATAGAACTGTCATCATCATTTGACTGATCTCTGGATAATAAAAAAATTTGAGCTTGAGTATATATAGCTAGGTGGTAGAGTGTAGAACTTTGATGTTGGATGTAAATATAAAAAAAATTGAGTGTGAGCTCACACGCATCAGAAATGAACGTACTGTTTGTAAACAACTTATTTCAATCTTGACAACCCTTTTCTTATCCACATCCTTATCTTTAGCCACATTTGTATTCTTATATGTAGGTATCTTTCCGGCTTAATCCTGTTTATTATGTTAGGTACAGTATGTAAGCAGTGGATATCTTTTATTTCTATCATGTTATTCGTTTATCCCTGTCGCATTTGATTGCATCAAGTTTTCAAATCATACCGATTATATAGCACTTTCACTTCAATAAATAATATATGAGATTCTTTGTATACAGGGTGTAAAGAAAACTCTGTCCGATCTGAAAGAGGTATACAAGCAGGCTAATGACATTATCAAAAAAAAAAACAATTATTTTTATTAAAATTCGAAAAATATTGTAGTTTAAAGTGCCTCAGTACTAAAATTGAGCAACTACCCCTTAAATCAAGCAAATATTTTGAAAATTTATCTATCCATATCCATAATATAATGACACAAATATCGTCGTAGTTGTAGAATAGTGATGACTCTAACATATATTAAACTTTATAGGGCAGCCATTTCAAATAATTTTCTAAGTGTTTTTGATATAACTTTTTTAATTTCAAATGTTGAAACTTGATTATAGCAAGATAACAGTACCAGAATTGAAATTAAAAAAAGTTATATCAAAAAACTTATTTGAAATGGCTGTCCTGTAAAGTTTTATATTTGCTAGCTGCGATTCTATTCTACGACTACGACGATATGTTTTTATTAAGCTACCAAATAATGCCTTTGATGATCGGACAGGGTTTTTACGTAGTGTATAAGGATTTTTAAGTTAGATAGTAAGGAATTAATAATAGCGTTGTTTTCTTTACCAGTCTCCACTGTTCGTATATGGAGGCGTCAGTAAACGAGCTAGGCACAGAAGCGTTAACGGCGGATGCGGTGCAGGAACTGATTCGCGCGAACCGGGAAAAGGCCAGCTACGCTCATCTATATCGGGATCTTATCGTTTGCTTCGACGCGGATATACGGTAAAATACTATTTATTTGTTTATTTGATATTAGTCGACCTGCGCAGTTTGCCAGTGAATATATTAGCATGTCCACATAGCTTTATTATAAATTTTTCCCCTATTACAGCTTTTAGGGATCGATTTTTTTAAAAAAAGTTAGCCTATGATTGATTTTGGATCTACTCCTTCAACTATCTCCATGCCAAATTTTGGCGAAATCGGTTAAACGATTTAGATGTGAAAGCGTCCTTTGACGAATAGGGCGACTGCCGTTCTGCCAGGTAGGTCGTAAAAGGCGACCGATTGGTTATGCGAGTCACTACCACCGTGACTACTAGGTGGTAGAGTTCTGCATAGTCCCGCGCGGGTCAGGTACCACCGCCTTACCTATTCCTGCCGCAATAGCATCAGTGCTTGTCGCTGTCGTGTTCCGGTTTGGAGGGTAAGGTAACTGGTAAATTTATGCATGTGGCATTAGATCTTGCCAAAAGATAATATCTTTGGTGTCTATATGCGATGGTTGACTCTTTGCATCAGGAGACCCATCTGCTTGTTTGCTATTTTATGATATAAACAAATCATTTTTTCAACAGTCTAAATGCTTTGGATGGGAGATGGCAAAAGTGCATCGAACTTGATGGTGATTATGTAGAAAAATAAAAATATAACTGATTTAGTTTGTGTTAATTTCTTGGTTGGGCCGAATACATTTCAATTCACCCTCGTAATTTATCAAGATCTGGGCTTCTTTGAATAATAGACCGCCTTTTTTTCTTGTCAGGCAAGTAGATGAACAAAAGTAAACTCATCAATACCGCGATCACTACTAAGTAATAGAACTCTGTAACATCCCTTCGAGGTTTGTATCACTACCTCACTTTTGTTCCAGCAAGTGTCAAATATTTTCATAAAAAAACGTTATTATCGATACGAGCTATTTTAGCCATTGAACATTCAAATTAACATACAGGACTACTCAAGTTATCAATTAACATGACGTATTGCATTTGTTTTAGAATAATGGTGTGTATGTTCTGTGATGATCCTTATTCACCTGAGCGAGTTTTAAGCCCTTTACTGTTGCATCGGGCTTGCTTTCTTACTGGTGACAGGTCGATTGTCATAGAAACATTCCTAGGAGATTCGAAAAGAAAAGTTGAGGTAAGTGAAGTAAACAGTTGTTTACAAGAACTTAGGACGTTTAGGCTTATGAGCAATGTTTAAACATAAAAAACTTTAAAAACAACAAAGAAAAATTTCGACACGCGAGACTGGAACCCGCGACCATCTCCCTCAAGCCGGGACGCTCTGCCACTGAACTAAAGTCGACGGGCTCGACGCGGCGAAATTCTTCTTTGTTATATGATCGATTAGGTTGATTTAACTAGTTTAACTAGTTATACGTATGTATATCTAGCGATCAGTACAATCGACGTAATTGATCATATAACGAAGCGGAATTTCGCCACGTCGAGCCTGTCGATACTAGTTCAGTAGCAGAGCGTCCCGGCTTGAGGGAGATGGTCGCGGGTTCGACTCTCGCGTTTCGAAATTTTTCTTTGTTGTTTTTAAATTTTTTCAAGTTTCCCAAGCACGAGGTGAGTGCTATAAAAACAAAAATAATGTTTAAACATAGTAATACAATATAATATATCGTTACATTCGAATTATATTTTTTATATAGAACAGGAAATTTAATTCTCTTCTTATTACATAGTACCACAAATCATTACATTGGCAATGAAGTCTTTTTCGTCTTTGTCAAAACAGACGGATGCAAATAAATGCAGATTAAAGCAGATCGCAAGCAACAATACGATAAATACCTTGTCCCACTAACCTTGACGTTAAAAAGGTTAGCCAATAAATCTAACTCGTAACATTTTCAAAAAAAAAACCGACAACAATAAATACTAGACACCTCAATAGCGTGCACACGTTTGATCAATCGCCTATACAGATATTACCCACACACACGCATTGTCTTCTTAATTTTTTATAGGCTTTACGATAACCCTTTACATTGACATTAATCTTTTTAAACTTGCAGTAGCAATTTCATCTTTACATAAAAATCCAGTGTACGTAATGTTTTCATTCATTAACGCGTTGATTGATGTTTTTTACATACATTAAGTAAAGTTTTTTTGTGATGTCGTAATGAAGTAAGCTGAATAATCTCTTTGCCAGATAATAATAATAATATCGCTGGACAAACTACACAAATTGATCTAATCCCAAAGTAAACAAATTATTTTTTTGTGTTATGGGATACTAATACATAGAAATACATATATAAATACTGATACATACATAATACATACCCAGGCCCAGAAATACAAAAATCTATACTCATCACAGAAATAATTGTACCTGTTGGGAATCGAACCCAAGTCTCATTGATTCGTAGTTGGATTCGCTAACCACTCGAACAATGAGGCGGTCATACTTCTCGTATAGGAGATAGAGTTATACTTAGGATTTTTCTCTTTGGCTTATTCCCGTTTTCCTTCATTTTTTCCAATCAATGAACCGAGATCAAGACTTAGGACGGCTGAAAGGCAAAACAACGCCACAAAACCTCCCATGCAAATCTTGACTCCACCCTACGCTGCAGTTCGGTCTCACAGCAGACGCTCTTAAGGCGGTATCCGTACAGCCCAATCAAAGAGTAAACTGACCACATCTATCTATCTATCAAAGCGGGATATAACGAACTTAACCGCACTACGGGCCATTGCGCATATTTCGTATAGTGGCTAATCCTGCCAACCCAGCTCCCTCCAGAAGTTCAGGACCGCATGGGGGTGTTCAAACATCTCCACATACGTCGTCCCGTCCTTCAGAAACGGAACCCTTTGGTAGTTCAGCTCTATGCACTCTAGCAACACGTGGTGTGGTGTTTCTTCACTGTTCAAGCATGCTGTACATAAGGGACTATCTGTTAAGTCCATTGCATGCAAGCATGTGTTTGTTCATTGGACAGTGTCCTGTTATCAGACCACATATTTTCCTCAGTTTAGCTCAAGGTAATCTGAGTAATTTCCTGGTGAGTTTAGAATGAAGTTTGGGAAGTACTAATTTGGATTGTCTACATCCTTTCGTCTCCGCCCAATGTTAATTATGGTTTGTTTTTGTGATTTCTCTTGTTAGCGTTCTAAGCAAATTGAAGATAGGGGTATGATTGGCTCAGGTCCTATAATCTTCTTTTTGGAGGCTTTGCAAATTCGTCAGCAATGTCATTTCCAAGTGAGCTACTGTGTCCCTTTATTCATTGCACAGTAATTTGATCAGAAGTACCCAGTTCTTGTAAATTTCTGCATTCATATATAAGACGATTACTGATGTAGTTTGAGTTGAGTGATTTCAATACTGCCTGGCTGTCAATTAGAAATTTCTGACCCCAATTTCACTTTCATACGTCAATTGCGTACCGTACCGAAATTATATTGGCATAAATAGAAAAAGTATTTAATCTTCTCTCTCTCTGAAGTAAAATCATGCCAATCCATCAATACTTATTGTAATATTTGAATCTCTATTTTCAATACCTTATCTCCGTGCAGCAAGGCTTTATGTAATAGTTAATAATATTTTTATTTTCTAGGTTATAATTTCAAGTTTCCATGGAGCTAGCCAATTTAGAGAAGAACTAATACACGGTTTTATACTTATTTATTCTGCTAAGAGGAAAGCCAGCTTAGCGACACTCAAGTAAGTGATTTGCTTCATTCACTTGTTATTCTTAACGTATAATATGAATTGTTATCTTTATCAGAGTAGTTAGGTTTTTGCGATGTTACGGATCCACTTCAAAGTTATATTTAGAAAAATCTCCTTAGCAGTACAACATTAAAATAATACTCATGTATTTCAATTTCAATTTTATTGCATATTTCATAATGTTACAAGGGATAATTTAATAAGGCTTAAAGCTAATTATAGCATTATGGATTGTATGTATAAAGCTCATCGTAGACTGTTAAGTTACTATAATATTTTATCGTAAGATGCCCTAATATAAAATATTATAGTATCTTAAGTTATCATACACGGCTAAGATACGATAGTATAAGTTTTTTCATTTTATCATGAGTCTGCGTCGTGGCCACACGTATTCTTTGTAGGAGTTCTATATACAGCTTGATTAACTATGAGAGATATGGGTTTACTTCTTGATTTGTTAGACAGCTCCCCAGACGACGATTTTGATATAGAACATGAAATGAAAATTGCAATAGCACATTCCAACAAAGAAAAATTTGAATAGAGCCTCAAATAAAGATGAGAAAAACCCGCGGCGAAGATCTATCTACTATGAAATTTCAAACGTATTCTGTATTTTAGAAAGTCAAAAGAAACATTCATTTCAATACATGACTTTTATATAATATACATATATGTAGATGAACGGTTAGACTGATATATTTTACTGTATTTTATTGATGAATATTATATTTTAATACCGTTTATCCTATTCTGGACAAAGACAAAGCAAACCCACAAAAATCACAACAAAATTGGCTGCACGAGTCACTATCATCGAGGCTACTAGGTGGTAGAGTTCTGCATTGTCCCTCCAAGGTCTGGTACCACATCCTTACCTATTCCTGCCGCAATAGCGCCAGTGCTTGTCATTGTCGTCTTTCGGTTGTGAGGATTAGGTAGTCGCTAAAATGCACGTGGTATTAGACCTCGCCACATAATAGCAACGCACCATTACATATTTGGTGTCTATAGCGATGGTTGACTCTTACCTTCAGAAGACCCATTTGTTTGTTTGCTATGTTATGATAAAAAATGATCTTACTATTTAAATGGTATAAATTAGACAGGCACCATCTTTTCTTTAGCTAACTCTGCTCCAGTTAGATTACACTATTGCATGTGATGTGCCAGTATGCAAGCAGTTGCTTATGGTCACGAATGATCGCTGATGGTTACCGGTTGATTTATTTAGTACAAATTAACTTTATAGAAAAATATATCATTTTGTAGCGCATTTTCCATGAACATACCGAATTTGCCGATACAAATGGTGGCGGTAACGGACGGTGGGTTCTCAGCGGCCAGCGCCTTCTTCGGCACGGATGTAGGACACGCGCTCATCACCGAGGGAAACGCTACGGCAGATCGATTGGGGGCACATTTCGCTACATATTCTTCTAGTGCCGAGGGGAAAGGTAAGAGTTCACTGTCCACTTTCAAGTGTTTATTGATATTATTGAAGTAAACCTATTTTTGGAACAGTGTGACATACAGTAAAGTAAGGCAAACCTTGCAGTAGCGCCCGCATTAAGGCGAATTTTTTCACGGCGGATTTCGGTGAATTCGATGCGTTCTGTTCGGCCCCGCCGATAATGTGCGATGGCAAGCGAAATTGAGAGTACATGTTCCTCCGTGTTTTGAGTATTAATTTATTAAATAACGTAATAATGGATGAAGAATAATTAAGAATATTTATTCAACGCTGTAAAGAGCTGTATGATTTCGAGATCGAGGTTATGATGACCAACAAAGAAGAATAACATTAAATATATCTTATGTATAAAATTCTCGTGTCACAATGCTCGTTCCCGTACTACTCTGAAAAGGCTTGACCGATTCTCATGAAATTCTGTGAGCATATTGAGTAAGTCTGAGAATCGGCCAACATATATTTTTCATACCCCTAAATGCTAAGGTCTGATAGTCCACCCCTAAATTTTTTATTTTATTTTTTAGATAACATTTTTTATACGACCCTTAATTTTCAACCCTTTACGATCAACCCCTATTTTTTAATTTATATGGCAAAACAATGTTTGCCGGGTCAGCTAGTATGATATAAAAATATCGCCTCCGACACCCCCTTTTTAGTTATTTTACGCTGAGTCAAGTTATATACGCACCATTTAAATTGAATATTATACTTAACTGGATAATAAGCATAATAAGGTTTCAATGTCGATGTTTTAAATTGTAGCGGCGTTCTACACACCTTTTTTCAAAGAGGTGTGGGAGCGTAAAGGTGAGATAGAGCGTGCCTTCCGGCTGGAGCAACCCGCGCCGCCGCTCGGGCGCTCGCACAACCTGCCCGACGTGGCCGCCGCGCGCCCGCCGCCGCCGCCGCGCCACCACGCGCATCTGCACAGGTACACACGCACACGCACACACACACGTACACGCACACACACACACACACACACACACACACACACACACACACGCACACGCACACACACACATACACACGCACACGCACACACACACACACACACACAACACAAACACTACACATATTTATAATTTTTCCTTCACATCGAGTTCCTTTCCGACAGCCTGGAAAATGACCTATATTATCCCACTTTCAAAAATTCCTAATGCCTTTTCTCCTACGCATTTTCGTCCTATTTAAATTCTACCATATCTCTCTAAGGTATTAGAACACATAGCTCACACTCAGCTGAATGATTTTCTCAGAAAAATTCTTTTCTTCACCCTAACCAGTCAGGCTTTCGACCGGGACATAGCACCGTCACTACTCTAGTCCGAGTAACTGACGACATCCGTCAGGCCATTGATGACAAAAAGCTTACTATTCTTGCTCTTCTGGATTTTAGCAGTGCCTTTAATTCAGTAGACCTTAATGTGATACTAAGAGGACTTGCTTCCCTTAATATTTCTACATCAGCTCTCGACTGGTTTAGGTCTTATCTTCAAGGTCGATCGCAAAGTTTATCATCTGGTGAACTTAAATCTGACTGGATCAATTTATATGCCGGTGTACCGCAAGGTGGAGTCCTTTCTCAAATTTTATTTTCATCATTTATTAACACTATTACTTATATAATTAAATCAAATTTTCATCTTTATGCTGACGATCTCCAGGTCTATCGTCACTTTAGTATCGGGTATATAGCGGAAGCTGTCAGGGAAATGAACCAAGATTTAAATGAAATATATAAGTGGGCTTAATCTTTTAGTCTGGCAGTTAACCCAAATAAATCTCAAGCTCTGATTTTTGGAAGCCAACCTATGAAGAAGTTGATCAACTACAGTGACATAACCCACATTAACTTATAATAATACACCTATACCTTTCTCTTCCTCTGCCTCTAATCTGGGAATAATTTTCAATTCCGACTTTTCCTCGAACTCTCATGTAGATAACTTGAGCCGTAAAGTACATCATGCATTTCATTCCCTTAAACCCCTTCAAAATTTTTTACCTATTGATACAAAAAAAATATTGACGCAACTGAAGACTTGGTAAACAAGCTTGAGAGATTGCAGAACCTCTGTATCCGTTTCATTTATGGTATGAAAAAATTTGATCATGTTACCAGTTCTCGGGCTGAGCTTGGATGGCTTCCAATAAGACAGCAGAGGAAAATGCATATACTTTGTTTACTATATAAAATTATTTTCAATCCACAATCCCCAAAGTATCTTCGTGATTCCTTTAGTTTCTTGCACTCCCCTGAGTCCCCATGCCGCTCTAATGTTAGAACCTTGTTACGTTTTCCTCCTAGCAACTCTGCTGCTTATTCGCACTCATTTACGGTACTTGGTGTAAAATTGTGGAATTATCTGCCCAGTGAGATTCGCCTTTGCCAGACTTTAGTATCCTTTAAAAAACGAGTTAAGGAACACTTCATAGCTGAAGTCTAAATTTCTCTTGTATTGTATGTATATTTTTCTACTTTTTTTTAAATCTTAAATATATGCTAGGTTTAGTTACGTAATTTGTATCTTTATTTTTTGTACACTAGGTCTACTCATTTCTTTTCTTTCATTATTTTATCCTCCTTTAACGGATTGGCTGGAAGAAATCTCTTTAAGTAGAGATAAGCTCGCCCATTGTACTATAGTTACGTTTGTATTCTCTTATTAATGTTATTTTCTGTGTACAATAAAGTGTTAAATAAATAAATAAAACATTTCATATACACACGCGGCACTTACACGCATGCAGTATACGCATGTATTACGCACACGCTTACACCGGCGTTCGTATGTTTGGGCGTGTACATTTCGGTTGCTGTGTGCACACTTAAACACGCATACGAAGTTAGAGAATTTGCTAAAAGGCAAAAAATGACTACCAGGTTTAACTGTCAGGCAGTTCATAAAAGCTAAACGATTAACTATACGAGTTGCTGCTATCATGACTACTAGGTTGTAGAATTCTGCAATGTCTCGTCCAGATATGGTACTACTGCTTTATCTATTCCAGCTGCAACAGCGTCAATGCCCATCACTGTCTATGTGCCTATATGCAATGGTTGTCTCTTTCCATCAGAAGAGCCATTTGCTTGTTTGCTGACTGCTTTCTGCTTATAAAAAAATTTTCTTTTCTGCTTTCTGCTTATAAAAGTCTTTTTCATGTTTTTAAATGAATTTTACTATGGTTAAGTTCTTTCTTAACTTTCCGCTACGTAAGTAGATAAGGAAGTTACTGATTTTGCCCCGATTTTCGAAAATCGAGTTTTCACCAGGTCTCCGTTTTGAGGACGTTTTGAGGTCCTATGAACCTTTCAGACTATTTTCACGATTACATCAGTATGTCTGTATGTATGTGTGTGCGAGTGTGTGTGTGTATGTGTGTGTGTGTGTGTGTATTTGAGTGTGTGTGTGAGTGTGCGCGCGCGTTTATGTATGTGTGTTTGTAAATATCTCATAACTTTTGAACGGCTGGACCGATCGAGACGCGGATTGGAATTCGCTCAACTTAGACTTCCTAAAAATTTGAACCATTTCCAGGTCCGAGAAATTTTGAGAAATTAAAAAAAAAATTTATGCTAAACCGAATTTTTTTAACATAATTTCCAGATTAGTGTACCAATTGAGTACAAAAACTAATCAGCTCTATTCCTCAAAAAATTACGTCTAATGCATAAATTACATCAAAATCGGTTAATCCGTTTAAGAGAAATCCTAGACGAAAAATTAAAAAAAGTGTTTTTGACATAACTTCGAAAGTTTTCGACCAATCAGTTTTTTGTATTCTACGATGTTTGAGTACTAAAAAATACGTGGAATGCCGTTTCAAAAATCAAAATCGTATCTGACTTTCAAAAGTTACAGCTTTTCAAATATTAAAATTACGTTGCTTTTTAGCAAACTTACTCTATATTAAACTTAATATATATTATGAAACAACTTTCAGGCTAATTCACCGATTAACTTAAAAATCTTATCAGCTTTTCTCCTTTGAAAATTGCGTCAAATACCGTTAATTGGATCAAAATCGGTTAATTGGTTTGTGATTTATCTGTGACGAAAATTGTTGAAAAGTATTTTTTAACGTGTCGGTTATTTAGTTAAGCAATATTTTAGATCTCCAAAATTGAGATGAATGCCATTCGAAGGATCAAAATTGATCATCGTTTCCAAAATATACAACTTTTCAAAAATCAACATACTGCCATTTTTAACAAAATAGATGTTTGAACTGAAAAAGTCTATGATTATAGTTTTTACTCTTTTGAACTCAAAATACCTAAATTTAGCGAGAAGTTCCAGGGAAGGCCCGCAGGGTCAAACGTTTACGTATTTTTTATAAGATAGCAAACAAGCGGATGGGTCTCCTGATGGAAAGAATCAACCATCGCTTATATAAACACCAACCATATGTTAATGGTGCGTTGCTACCTTGTGACGGGGTCTAATGCCACATGCATAAGTTTATCGGCTACCTTACCCTCCAAACCGAACACTACAGTGACAAGCACTGACGCTATTGCGGCAGGAATAGGTAAGGCGGCGGTACCAGACCGGGCGAGACAATGCAGAACTCTACTACTTAGTTCATTAAAAAGTATTTAAATTATTAAGTTTTAGCGGAAGCGGAGTTTGTATGTTAAGTACAAATTATGATTTGATATAATATTAACCGCCAGAACACATTAGGAAATTGTCAGCATACTTCGAGTAACATAATGCATTAAACTATAATAAAAATATACATTACATTCAACTAATTTTACTATTTTATATGATTTATTTATTAGTTTATTCTGTCAAATATTTAGGAGTTTTCGCTTCTGTATGTTCTTTTCAGAATGGAACATAAACTCACAAACTCCCTAGATCTCCTGATTGGTCCGGATTCCAGGGCAGACATAGATTCAGAATATAGTGATACACTCAATAATTCTAAAAATCGAGGATTTTTGAAAGGTATGCAATTTTTGTAATGTATTACTGAATTTACAAAATGACAAATATATTTTTTATAACATGTAATTGCACAGAGATTTGATTAGCTTGTTAACGCAAAATAGGAATTATTTTATAAAATTATAATATCAATAAAAATATATGATAGCTATGTATTTGTATCGTAAGTGCCGATTAATCGATTAGTGAGATGATTGGTAATCTTATCGCCGCATTTCAATAAATGTAACGACTACCAATTTGTCTCTGATCCTCAAGTCACAAAGATATCGAGATTATAAATTCAGTCATTCATCTGTCATTGCATTTTTAATCCAAGTCAGAGCATATAAGATTTTTATTCCATTTGTGTTATGATCACTGTAATATTAATTAGATCGTGGTCCCACAAACAAAACTTTTTTAGATTAGTAACAGTGAATATTTTTTTGTGCAGCTTCGTTTTAACGAAACGCCCATTTTTTATATCTTCGAAAAATCTCGAATCGGGTAACTAATAAAGTAAGGGGACTTCGAAAATTTTAATTCGGTATAAGTAGATAATTATTGATTAATAACAATATTTTTTTTTACTTTAACCGCTTGATTATTTTACGAAAAACATGAAAAAACTTTTGTCCTACACATTCTACGATTTATCTGACGAGTCCTCCACTCTAAAGATTCGTAATTATGAGATTTTTAAATTGATATTAATCAATTTAAAAAAGACCTAATTTTTTCACAACAGCTTGTAAACTATTATTATAATATAAGGGTTACTTTGTCCTATATGTAAAGTGGAAACTTTTCCTAGTCCGACACTCTAAAGTTTTCTTTTTTATCTAAATTCATTAGTTATCCAATTCGAGATTTTTCGAAGATAGAAAAGATGGACGTCTTGTTAAAACGATGCTGTTCACAAAAATTCAGCTTGTTATTAATAAAAAAAAAAAATTTTTTTTTGGCACCACGGTCTACATGCAAGTTTATTTGTGTTTTAATAGCTTTATAAAGTTTGATGGTATTGGTGGTTTTAGTATTTAGCTGGTTCGGTTTAGTTTATTAGATTCTGTGTACGATTCTCCGGGTCGAGCAAAATGCTATTGCTTTTATTTCAAATGGATATCTTCGGAATATCTTCTTTCTGCACAAAACTATCCAGCGGGATTACTTCGGATGCTTTTAGGGAATACCAGTGGTCCTCTGACCACCGATTTAGAACCACTGCTATAAAATATGATGATATTTTTATTTCTTTATGTTAGATATAATTAACAATGCACTCGTACTTTAATTTCACTTCTCAACATATATGTTTTTGGTATATTACTCAACCGGTTTCACTTTTTAAGCATCTCCATGATATAATATACTTAATTGATCACTGACTGAGTGTCAGTGATCAATTAAGTATATTATATCATGGTGATCTTATAAGGTCTTTAAGATCAATAATATATACATGTTGTGAAGTGAAATTAAACTACAAGTGCATTGTTAATTGTGTCTAACAGTAATGGAATTTCACCAAGAGTCGAGGATGGAAAGTATAGAATATATTTCTTTATATACAGTTTGTAAAAAAAACCTGTCCGGTCGTCAAATGCATTATTTGGTAGCTTAACACAAACATATTTGTCATTATTTTATGGATATTGATATATAAATTTTCAAAATATTTGCTTGATTTAAGGGGAAGTTGCTCAATTTTAGTACTGAAAAATGAAATAATTATTTTAATAAAAATAATTATTTTATTTTTCTTGATAATGTCAACGACCTACCTATATACTTCTTTCGGATTCGGGCAGGGTTTTCTTTAAATCCTATATAAAGCGGTAATATTTGAGAGGTTTAGTGAATATCGTCAAAACGTTGTGTAGGGTTCAGCGTGTACCCGCCGCCCAGCACGCCCCCCGAGCCCGCGCCGCCCGACCACAGGATGCACGCCGACCTCTCCCGTAAGTTATCACTACATTACCTACTTCTGTCAGTGCGTCCGTTTATTAAACCTAATATCTTCTTGCAGTACCATCTGACGAACAGCTATTTTGAGACTAATATTAACTCGTTTAATACTTAAAAAAATTTTTTTTTGATGCCAATCATTTATTATGTTAATCCAGATAATAGGCATCTATTTATTAGAATTCACGAAAACCAATTTATTTTCTGTGGTGTGGATAACCAATATACGAAATGTCGTAACCCCGTATGCTTAAAATAAGAAATACCGCTGTGTCCTATGCCTTAAAGAATAGATAGATGTGCTAATATTAAACTTACGATCAATTGATGCAATGACTTAGTGATAAGATAGGTCGTCAACCTGTCGATAAATTGGGCGTATGTCAAAAAAAATCAGTACATTTTTTCGGACACAGAATTGAATCCAACGCCTCGTGTATTTGTATCAGTATAGAATAAGAATAAGAATAAGAATAATTTATTGCCAAAAATCTTAAATCTAATTTCTTAAATATATTTATTACAGTAAAACACTAAACTAAAACTATTGCCAACCTGAATGGAAACTCGAAGTGAGCTGCGCTTGTGATTATAACTCGACCAAACGCAGTCCATTCACATCCCTTCCAGATTGGCACAATACTATACACTATGGAAACTAGCAACTAAATATACTTAATACATGAGAAACTGTACGCTTATTTTTGGCTAAAGGAACAATTCAGCTTATGCTTCTCCAGTGCGGTTGGTATGGCGGTATAATACAGTTAGAGCAAGTACAAACTTGTCAAAACTGTTCAATCCTGACTAAATAAATATAATGATAAAAAGTGGATGAAATTAAGTGATTCTGAGCTGTCCGAGCGTACTTAATAACTTTTACATCTCTTTACTTTGACGTTGACCCAATGTCGATCGATTATTGCTTTATTAGGTAAGTTATAGTTAAATGCTCATTCTTACTGCTCTGCAGTTAATTCTTATAAAACAGTGCATTACGATACGTGTCTAATTCTGATAGTTGTCTTTTATCAAACAATCTGAAGTTAGCGTCCGAGCGCAGCGAGGTACTTTGCATCGCGATAATAGACATATTCAGTCAGACGTATCGTATATTATTTTATAGCTCGTGTGGTGTAAATCCGACCTTTAGCCACGTCTTTGGATGTAAAAAAGATTATTTATTCAGGTCACAGAAAAGCGTGGCTAAAGTGCGGGTTTAGACCATACTGTGCTATAAAGATATGTAAGCAAAGCAGGGCAAAGTGGGAAAGAAGTTATCCACTGAAAAAAAATATTACAGAGGATTTTTTATTCACGCTTTCCTTATTATCATACCTGGGGTTTTGGTCTTTACTGCATAAAGCATGTATGTTTTTGCGATTATTTAACAATAAATGCCATTGTTTGTTGCTTTATTAACAAATCGTTGTATAATAATATGCGTAAGACAAGACATAATGGAACACAAACACAAACAAGGCGCCATTCGTCCATTACGTAAGACTATTTTTGGTAGTTTTTGACTACCCTATCCTCGTATGTAAGAAAAAATAAGAATAGACCGACCATCTCTCCCCTATATAATATTCTAAGTCTAAAAGAAAAAATGAAAAACTTTTAGGAATGTTTTTTATTTTTGGTAGTAATAAACTTTGGTTTTATTTTGATCATTCAGTTATACGTATCCGAATGCATCTCAGCGCTCACGCAGTTAGTAAAAAAATTACACTTGGTAGATAAATCGTCTTACATAATGAATGAATAGCCCCTAATTACAAAAACATACATTCTATATTTTTGTAGGGTTTTTAAACCGGACAATTTTACGACAAAAAGAAGTTTTGTCTATTTTTAACTTATAGTTTTTATATTACTGTAGAATAAATGTTACATATTGAATTATTATAATGCAGCCGATCTCAACTGCTCCGAGGAATCTCTCAGCACGCACGAGTCAGGTGAATGCATGACCAATCGAATTTCATCTTTGTTGTTATAGTGGGAAGGTTTATGTTTTTGTGTAGATAGCATTTGTTGTTCTTTATTTTCAAGAATGCCGTTAAATCATTTTGCATGTATTTCGTAGTTTAGGACCTTCGCAAATGTAATAGTGCGTCTTGGGATTGGTAAATGTATTATTTTCTTTTTATATATTACTGGCTAACCCGGCAAACGTTGTTCTGCCTTTTTAACTATTCTTATTTTTTTTCTATATTTTCTGATGTTTTAAATCTTCCCTGGACTTAAACAATTAATTCAAAACCGAAATTAGCCAAATCGGTTTAGCCGTCCTCGAGTTTTAGCGAGACTAACGAACAGCAATTGATTTTTATATATATAGATAGATAGCAATCGGGCAGACGATTCTCTTGAAGGAGAAAGATAACAATCACCTGTAGATACCAGAGATCTTAATGGTGCTTTGCTAACCGTGCAGCGGGTATTTATTTTTATGATTACTACTTTTATTATTTGTGTTTACGTTGTTGAATGCGTTATTTATACAATGGTGTCAGATTTTTGTATTTCGAAAAAATATTTTTCACATATGGCGACCGCCTTCATTTTTAATAGAGGCCATAGTGGCGAAAATGACATAATTGCAACGGTCTAGTTACCCGTATTACGGGCTAAAAAGTCTAGTATTAAAAATCGGCTGCAAACAATCGTAGATTCCTAAATTTTTAGTATTAAGAGTTACAGCAAATTTTAAACTTAAAACAGCACATTTTTCATAATAGTTGAATTAGACTACTGCTCTTCGCCACTTTCCATTTCGCGCTGACGCATATTAAACATTTATGGCCAATTGAACTAACATTGTTTTAGCTTAGGATAATCCTAAATAGTATGCTGTCACTTCTTGTCTTAAATGAAAAGAATGTGACAGCATACTATTTAGGATTGTTCTAAGCTATGCCAATGTTAGTCCAAATGGTCATAAGTGTCTAGCCGAGAGCTTTACGGACAATAGGCTATATTCCTTTCTGATAGGCTGATTGTAATATACTTACACTTTTGGAGTTCTGTAACAATAACATCAATGACTTGTTGTAGTTATAAGGAAAATAATACTAGTTATGACATCCCAGCCACGAGAATAGTAATACACGAGGGTCAAACTGAAAGTTCTTAGAAAATCAAAAACTGAGTTACTAAGTTATAAGTTTTATTAAATCTTTTCAAAATATTGTCGATACATCGCTGCACCCACTGAGAAAAGCACTTTGGCCATTAGTCTTAGGGGTCTTTACGACGGCCCTTTGTATCGCAGCTACTGCTCTTTCGGCGTTTATAAAACGTTTTCCTGGAAGTTTATCTTTTATTTTCGGGAATAAAAATAAATCGCAAGGTGTGAGATCGGAGTAATACGGCGGGTGACCCAGTAATTCCACGTCTGACTTCGCCAAATAGTCGACTGTTGCCCGGCGGTGTCGTGTTTCCCGAACTTATTCCAAAACTTATATATTTGTGCCAAACAATAGTTAGTGTGCCACTCTGCAGTAACTGTTTTTTGATTCTCTAAAAAAACTGTTGCGTAATAACGTCCGTTCGAAGAACGAGACCACTATCTTTTTTCCCACACTTCGAAGGTACCACCGTCTTACCTATTCCTGCCGCAATAGCATCAGTGCTTGTCGCTGTCGTGTTCCGGTTTGGAGGGTAAGGTAGCCTGTGCATGTGGCAATGCATGTGGCATTAGACCTCGCCACAAGATAGCAACGCACCATTAACATCCTTGGTGTCTATAGGCGATGGTTGGCTCTTTCCATCAGGAGACCCATCTGCTCGTTTGTTATCTTATGATATAAAAAAAACCTCATTGTACTTTGGTTGACAACTTTTTGGAAGGAAATACCCACTGAGCTGACTGTCTTCGGTTTTCGGATCATTTATTTATATATATATTATTATATCGCTTCGCTTATGCGAAGGAAAATCTTTGGACCCCTTTTTAAGACAATTTCGTGAACGGTGGAACGGTGGAATATGTAATTTGGCACAATTAAAGTCTATATTGCAGAAGACTGCAGAAACCTAATATTTTTAAATAAAATGCATTAGAAATACATTAAATATATAAAAATAAAGAATACGCACACTCCATTCGTCTGGCATACATAATAATTTATACACATGTATAGACTATTTTCTTTACGGCTGAACTCAGTTGTCAAATTTAAAGAGAATTTATTGTTTACTCTGGTCGATTATCGGTCACAGGTGATCATTAGTAACAGTGAATCCAGCTTTTGTCACCCATATGTCGACAAAGGCGTTTGAGTCATCTCTGTTAAATCTTTGAATCAATTCACGGCACCAATCAACACGACGGAGTTTTTGGCTTCTGTAAAATTATGAGGTAT
This sequence comes from Apodemia mormo, assembly GCA_036924255.1. Classification (NCBI taxonomy): domain Eukaryota; kingdom Metazoa; phylum Arthropoda; class Insecta; order Lepidoptera; family Riodinidae; genus Apodemia; species Apodemia mormo. The sequence goes on from JAUPFN010000026.1 coordinate 7,372,320, forward strand.
ATACCAGGCTTCCTGACCGCTAAATGTTCATGGAGGATTACAGATCGTCTGTCGTTACAGATAATTTTCTATTTACCGCCAAATCTTAAAAAAAATTACAAATGGATGAAATACATAATACTCAATAATATTGGGAGAGTTCCATTTTCAAAATTTAAACTTATTTTTTATTATATTGTTTACAAGTGACCAGTTTTAAAAACTTTCAGATTGACCCTCATACAAATAACATCGTCTATTATCTGCCTAGTGTTTGTCTCTTATCATCAGTAAATATTATGTAAAAAATATTCTCAATAGTTTTACTGAATTATCTACTTTTATTACTGCGGATTTTGCTGTCTGTAAAAAATACTTGAACATTTTGTACAAACCAACCAGGGCGAAAACCTATTTGTTTGCGAAGGCGTTTATATATCGGGAACGAAATGAAGTTATTTTGATACATTGACATATATTAAAATAATCTTCATTTATTTCTTTTACATTAAAATATTGCATCTTTTATGTTTCGTTTAACGTGAGATGCCTGTAGTACAATAGGTTATTTATTGTTTTTTTTACTTTCATGGGTAAATATATTTAAATTTTGTTTTATTTTTTTTGGTATTGTGTTTTTATTAGATTTGATGATTTGAATGTCTAAGGAATATATTTTATGGTGACTGTATGAAAGTATACAATTGTTTTGTCGAGGATTTTCTTTAAGTATTTTCTATTTATGTAATACAATACTATAGTATTTATCTACTTTCGTTACGTGATTGTAGTTTGAATAACATATTGAAGTGCATTGTTTAGATAGGCAATGTTCCACAAATAAATAATATAGTTATCAGTTGAGCCACAGACCTTACAAGATAGACTGATTTTAAAACTTAAAATTGAACATATTCAGAACAGATTTTTGATGGTAACTGCTTCTCGTTTTACCTTATTAACCATTGTTTTACAATGATTACAATCAAACACCTTTTTTATAGGTTCATATAACCAGATAGAATATTGTGTTTGACATATTTATATATGAAAGAACTATATATGTACATCGATATAGCTACTTCTCTGGAAGATTATTAATCTCTTTTATTAAGAGATCATTTACAAGGATTGAGTGTTAAAAACGCTGAAATATACATCATCTTTCAATTATTGACATATATTCTTGCTTCTGAATTCATAATAACGGAGTTTAAAAAATTTAGGCCTGTTGTGAACCCCTTCCTCCATGTATTATTCCTCGACTACGTCATAAAAAGACCTCTGTGAAAATTATGAACTTCCTTGGTCTGAGAGCCAATACTAGGCAATGAGTGAATCAATCACTCAGTGGGTTAAACAGGAATTTTCTTTTCATATACAGATTTTTGTTCTTATTTTCAAGTATGTTTAAATACATAATCAATTTAGAGTTTTCACTTATTTTAATAAATGTTAACGCATTTATCTATCGGTCATTAGGTTTAAACCTAATTTATCATGTGTAGATGGTGGTGGGTTATGGCAGCCTGCGGGCTATGGCCATAGAGCGTTCACTACGGGACGAGCGAGACCGCAACCACCGCCTCAAAGGCTACGGCATTCGCAAACACTTAAGGTATGACTAATTTTATAGCTGTGAATAAAGTATTTATATTGTTTTAATATTATTGAGATAGAAAATATTACATATTCTTTTATAATTCAAATGTCATCTATTTAATGATTCCAAAACCAGCCAGATACAAACAGTACAACTAGAGATTTTACTGCAACTTTTTGTTTCTAAAATACGAAAAAGCCTTTTCCACGACTCCTTCAGTTTATCTCTCTTTCTTTCGTTCATTCCTACTTCAATCACAACTTTAACTTCTACCGCGTGTGAGCTCACTCGATTTTTTGATATATACTTTATTCTTATTTTAAATAAGTTTCATTACATTTCAGCAACCCGGAAAATTAGATATGAATAATTACACAATGGTGAGCGACGCTTTGCAACATATTACCATCGGCCCTCCACATCCACGGGATAGAAAGGTAATTAAATATAATAGAAACGAGTTTTTTATTTATTTAACAAACCCTTGTAACAAAAAATTAACGAAGACAGAGATTTGCATGCTATTAATACCGGAACAGGCTCTTACACTAACTTGTAACGAGGGTTGCCAACCGTACTCTTGTCCTCTATATCATGTAAGCGTACTCTATACTATACTCTTTTTTACACAATGTTTACTTAAAACCCATAATCAGAATTAAAAAGTCTACTATTTACTGTTAATATGTGGGTACCGCATATCGAAACAGAGCTTCATTAAAAATTGTTTAAAAAATGAGCTCTTGATGTATATAAATTTAGAGTTGGAATGTTTGGACTCATACAATTCCTTTAAAAATAATGAAAAATTGTTATGTACTGTAAAAAGTACAAAAAAAATACCTTTTTAAAAGTACGAAAAAAATGATACTCTTTTTTGTAAGTCCATACTCTTTATTTATCTCCTTTAAAATCAGATATACTCTATTTATTCTAAAAAAAAAGTTGGCAGCCCTACTTAATAAAGAAATTTAATTTAATTTTAACACATTACGTAAGAGGGTACGGCTGAACAAGTTTACAATAGTAAACAAAATTACAGGATTTTATGTATATACCTATAAAAATTTCAACTGTAGATTTTTGGTTTGCCTTTCGCACTATGAAAACGAGGAATAATCTTCAAGTCAGTTTTATTGGAGAGTTATTGCATATTCAGGGTTACATTTAAAGGTCCAGCCAAAGTTTCGGAGGCTATTCAGAATCTATAATATTGTTACGTACTTCGGGTTCGTAATTGTAAGAAAACACCACTTATATTAAATCCGTGTATTTATAATACAGATACACAAAACAACACAACCTTATACTCAAATACTCTGATTAACACTAGTCACTCACTGTACTATCACTGAACTTAACCAACTACACAATAAAACTCTTCTCGCTTCGCACGGGTCACTTTAAGAATCGCTCTCGATCGCTTTATAAAACCTCCCTGTATTTGTCAACACCTCTCTATTTATACCCAGGGTAAAGTTCTATCTGGATCCTGAAAAAACTAAATGTATCGGGAAACAATGAATCACTTCTTATTACTTCTAATTGTAAACAAGTTATAAGTCATAAATCCTAGTACACGCTACTTTCAACCTTATGCCATATAACACAAAGTCCATTATGGCATAGCTTAGGTCAACTTATTGTTTGTCAATAGGAGTAGCTATCTCTTTTTTATTTTTAGATCTCTCCAGCGTTCCAATTCTACACGTTTCTAGATTATTCGTAACAATATGTTCGATTTATGTAATAAAAAATAATTTAAATTATTCAAAATATAATTTTTATCCGACAAAGAAAACAATATGCATGGATATAATTTCAATTACACAAAATTCAGCTAAGAAGGCGTTCGTAAGTAATGTCCAGCGCGTCTCGGGTTAGTGTCTCCCGCACCCAGTACACTCCGCCCGGTGGCCGATTCCGACTCGGTGCGTCCAATTCATGAATTTGTTGGGATATTTTTAAACGAATATTTTTATATTATCTTGCAATAATTTTACACCAATAAACGAACTTTCAATTCAATATTTAATTTTTAAATTTAAATTTGGCCGGACATTTAAAGTAACCCTGTATAATTTAATATTTTATTAATTTATTGCTGCTACAATATTTTATACCATGAGATAGCAAACAAGTAGATGACTCTTCTGATGGAAAGAGTAACCATCGCCCATAGACACCAAAGATGTTAATGTTGCGTTGCTATCATGTGGCGAGGTCTAATGCCACTCGCATAAGTTTACCGGCTACGTTACCCTCCAAACTGAAACACGACAGTGACAAGCACTGACGCTATTGCGGCAGGAATAGATAAGGCGGATGGTACCATACCCGGGCGAGACAATGCAAAACTCTACCACATAGTAGCCACGATAGTAGTGACTTGCATTGCCAATCGGTCGCCTTTTACTACCTGCCTGGCAGAACGGCAGTTGGCTTATTCTTCAAAGGAGCCCGGAACCAATACAGGAAAAGAAACATAAATGGTACGTCACACCCAGTGCGGACAAAGATTGGGAGCGATGAACGTCATAGAGAATTAAAAACAACCTCCAAAAACCGGTTTATTAATTCAAGCCCCTTATAATTTTGCTCCATAATGAATTTTTAGGGTTAAAGTAGAGTAAAACCTTTACAAAACGCTCCTTATGTACTGGCGCTGATTTACGTTTGTAAATTAACCGGTTAACAGGCCCTGCTTGTACCATCAATCATATATAGAGTTAATATGCGGTGTAAGATTGTAGACATATATACAAAAGAAGAGTGAACAGGTACCTTCTAGGGAAACGCATTTCATCTAAGGCCGCATCTTTTAACTTACCATCAAACGAGATCGTGGTCAAGCGCTTCCCTATCGATATTAAAAAAAAATACATAGACATTGGATTTTAAAGGCATTTAATGTTTTTAATTCTAACACTTGATTTAATCCTACGAGCACACTGCGTAAAATGTCTTAACATTTGGGTTTTTTGGCCAGTCGTCTAGAAGTGGATGGTCGGCGGGCACCCAGCACCAACATCCGTCCGGCGTCAGCTCGGAGACCGAGCTAGACGCGCAATACGCACAGGTAAATTGACACTTTTTATATACTATGCGTTCCAACTGAGAATAGGACTGTATCATACATTGCTCCGCATTTTGCAAAAACTTAACTAGTGATGAGTAATTAGTAACTTGTTCTTAAAAAATTACTGATGAACTTCAAAGATGACATAACTTCGAAAATTTTCAACCAATAATTTTTTGGTATTCTACGATATTTTCGTAAGAAAAACTACGTCAAATGCCGTTTCAAAAATAAAAATCGAATATAATTTTCAAAAGTTACAGCTTTTCAAATATTAAGATTAAAGTGTTTTTAGCAAACTTGCTTAATATATTTGAAATAACTTTCAGGCTAATACACCGATTGACTTAAAAATATTATCAACTTTTCTGCTTTAAAAACTGTGTGAAATACCGTTAATTGGATCAAAATCGGTCAATTCGTTTGGGATTTATCAATGACGAATTTTTAAAAAAAAAATAATGTTTTTTGACACTGCTTCGAAATTTTTCAACCTATCGATTTTTTAGTTAAAGCAATATTTTAAATCTCGAGAATTGAGTGCCATTGCCATTCTGCATTAGAATGCAAAATCGATATCGTTTCCAAAATATACAGCTTTTCAAACGGCAATACATGGGGCACACTAAAAGTTTTGCACTTCTAGCTAATCGGAACTATTTGAATTTCGAATAAGATTATAGAGCGATGATTTTTTATGATTTTAAAAGTTCTCTTTCTCCGCAAGACTGTGCTGCTCGTCTTCAAAATGCTTTTGGGAGAGAAGCACCTTGTTTGAGCACCGTGAGGCGATGGTTGCCGAATTTGAGAGAGGTCGAGTTTCTTTACATGACGAATTTCGTGAAGGGCGGCCTTCAACTGCCGTCAACGAAAATAATGTGGCTACTGTTAAGCGGTTAATTGAAGAAAACCCCCGGATTACCTATGAGACAATTCGAGGACTATTGGGGATTGGTATGAGCCAAATTCAGAAAATTTTACACGAAGAATTGAAAGTTCGGAAACTTTGTTGTCGTTGCATCCCTCATGAACTGACAGCGGAGCAGAAGCAGGCTCGCGTGGAATGGTGCTCACAGATGCTACTGAAGTATGACCACGGACATTCTAATGCTGTTTATGACATTGTCACAGGAGATGAAACGTGGATTTATTGTTTTAAACCCCCAAAAAAAAAACAATCTTGTGAATGGGTGTTTGAAAATGAGAACAGGCCAACAAAAGTGTGACAGGCGAGAAACGTTGGTAAAAAAATGATTGCGTTTTTTTTCTCAGCTACGGGTCCCATCTGTACAATTCCTTGAAGATCAAAAGAGTGTTAAGAGTGGTATTCTACCATTTGTTTACCCAGGGTGTTGGAAAAAGTTCGCGTAAGACGACCCAAAAGCCGCATTCTCCTACACCATGAAAACGCTTCTTCACACACGGCCAACAAAACAAAGTCATTTTTAGCTTCCGAAAAAGTACATCTCGTCTCTCATCCTGCGCATAGCCCCGAACTAGCACCCTGTGATTTCTGTACTTTCCCCAAAATCAAAGATTTAATGAGAGGTTTTTCCCTTTACCAACTCCGAAGAGGCAGTGATAGCGTTGAATCAGCACGTAGAAAACATGCCTTCAGATCTGTGGTCCTCCTGTTTTAAAAAATGGTTCGATCTCATGAAAAAATGTAAATGAGACTATTTTGAAAAACAATAAACATAATATTTTGGTTATAACATGTTGTTTTTTTAAGTTACGCAAAACTTATAGTGTGACCACGTAGGTCTACTGGTATTGGCATTTTTAACAAAATATAATGTTTGAACTGAAAAAATCTATGCTTATAGTATTTCTTTTGAGCTTAAATGCCTTTATTTAGCAGGAAGTTTCAGGGGTGGCCTGCAGGGTCAACCGTTTACAGATTATTTTTTGTTGACATTACTAATTTCACACTTATGAAGTTGAAGTTGGCGATTCTGTTCTCAGTTGGGCCGCCTAGCAATAGAATAGCTAACAAGCAGATGATATTTCTGATGGAAAAAAACCGCTTTTTGACATTATAGCGTTGTTGTTCGTGTGGCAGGGGTTACCTTACCCTCCAAACAAGAATACGATGGTGACAAGCTTTGACGCTATTGCGATAGGATTAAGTTAAGCGGGTGGTACTTGTACCGAGGTCGTTAAGTTGCAGAACTCTACCACCTAGTTAGCAGTCTCGATGTTATTTTTTTATATCATAAGACAGCAAAGAAGCAGATGGGTCTCCTAATGGAAAGAGTCAACCATCGCCTATACACACTAAACATGTTAATGGTGCGTTGCTATCTTGTAGCGAGGTCTAATGCTACATGTATAAGTTAACCTTAACCTCCAGACCAGAACACGACAGCGACAAGCCCTGACGCTATTGCGGCAAGAATAAGTAAGGCGGTGGCACCAGACCAGGGTGAAACAATGCAGAACTCTAGCACCTAGTAGCCACGATGGTAGTGACTCGCGTAGCTAAGCCAAGGCGACTGGCCTTTTACGACCTGCCCAGCAGAACGGCAGTTGGTCTATTCTTCAAAGGAGCCCGGATCCAACACGGGGGGAGGTTAGCAACAAGTATTAGCCATAAAGCCACAAACTGGCAAAATAAGATTAAGGAATAATATTATAAGATCTAATCATGTAGCCTATTTTACGCAAATAAAAAGTGAAGTTTGAAGCCTTTTCTCGCCTTCTACTATGCCTTACTAGGCAGTTGACCTATTTTTCGAAAGGGGTCCATACCTCTATGGCCTTTGCTGAATGCTGGGGCTAAGGAAGTATTTAAATGAAGAGGATAATCTGTAGAGGAGGGGAGAATCCGATTGCAAAGCTAAGAGAAAAAGATGACTCGCTACTGCCTACTCAGCAAGGGAGCCGGTGTTATGATATTTGTTTATTATAATTTGTGTCTCGCAGCTCACTATGTCAGTAAAAGCTTTTTATGGTTATTCTGTCTCTTGCATTTTCACGGCTCAACAGCTGAAAGGATTTTTAGCAAGGAGATAATTGAAAACCTCGGGTTAAATATAGGCTTAATTTAGTCCAAAAATCGACTCCTAAGAGCTGAAATAGGAGATGAAAATTTGTATAAAAGATTATATTGATGACATGTTATTCTATTGGCATGGTCAAGGAGTTACAAACGTACACGTGTCTGTGCGCACGCACGCACTCACACACACACACACACACACACACACATAAACACACACACAAACACACACACACACACACTCACTCAAACACACACACACACACACGCACCCGCGCATTCACGTACGTACGTACACACATGCACACACAAGCACGTAAACACACACATATATTCAACAACAAGACATAATATACACGGTAAAATAAAAACTCTATTTCTATTTGTTATAGATTAAAGAAGGTAACGAATACATGGAAGCGCCGTCGATGACCAGGCTAAGGAGGCACCGGCGACACGACAAGACGCCGCTGCATCAGCCCTGTAACTATGGCTTTTTAAATACTATGTAGTTATTGCAGCGATTTTGTTTTATTTTAAACTAGCTGTGCATTTGTCCGTTTGGAAAAATTACTAAAATAAAAGTCCCGGTATTTTGTCCGTATAGTTCTCGTTCCTGTGGTATTTCCAGGGTGAAAACTATCCTATGACTTTTCTCGGGTCTCAAAACTATTATTTATTATATAACTACCAAATTTTATTCAAATCGGTTCAGTATTTTAGGCGTGGAGAAAAAACAGACAGACAGAGAGACAGATGCACTTTCTTATTTATAATATTAGCATGGATTTGCGACATTAGCTTGGCAACGGATGGTGCTCGGGTTCGATTCCCGACGGGGACTAACATCTGTATGATGAGCATAGATGTTTGTATTTCTGGGTGTTTATTATATGTATGAGAGTTTTATATATATTTGAGTAGTAATTGTATGTGTTAATGCTAACACCCATATTGCAAGCAAATAATAATTTACTGATTTGCTTGCACTATACAGGGCTACTTTTAAAGGTCCGACCAGATTTTCAGAGGCTGTTCAGATCAATAATTCGATTAAAAGGAGAATGCCCATGTGACTATGGAAGTTAGTATAGATATGAAACTCACTGTACCACCATGAAATATAGCTTAAATTAAAGTGAGATCTTAGTACTTCAAAATACAATAAATCATTTTATATAAATATACCGGAGTATGCGACAATGACCAGAATTTGATTTGACAACTGAGCGTTCGGGAGGCATTGGTTTGAAGACTAGACTAGACTCATTTGAGGGTTAACTGACAAATGTCATTTATTATTATTTCATTTTACAAAAAGTGTGAAAAGCTAATCCCCGTGTTGGTTCCGGGCTCATTTGAAGAATAGACCAACAGCCGTTCTGCCAGGCAAGTCGTAAAAGGCGACCGATTGGCTCTGCAAGTCACTACTATCGTGACTACCAGGTGGTAGGGTTCTGCATCGACTCGACCGGGTCTGGTACCACTGCCTTACATATTCCTGCCGCAATAGCGTCAGTGCTTGTCACTGTCGTGTTCCGGTTTGGAGGGTAAGGTAGCCGGTAAACTTATGCATGTGGCATTAGACATCGCCACAAGATAGCAACGCACCATTAACATCTTTGGTGTCTATAGGCGATGGTTGACTCTTACCATCAGGAGACCCATCTGCTTGTTTACTATTTTATGATATAAAAAAAAAAATTGCGAACTTTAACAACATAAACAGTATGCAATGTCAAGAACATAAATATAACGGCCGCAATACAGATTATACCGAACAGACGCGCGCGCAGCGGAAAAGTGATTCAGTGTTGCCAGAAATATTTACCTTGAAAATGTAATGTAATTATTTTTTTTTAATTCAAAGTATTATAATTATTTAAAATTACACATGAATCACAATCTTTTGTTTTGAGGATCATAATCAAGTAAAAAAGCACTATATTTTAATCGAAAAAAAAAATATATAAATCAAATCTTACAAATTACAAAGCGTAAGTCCGACCGCACATGGAGTACTGTTTGTACCTATGGTACGCTGCACCCCAGTATCAAACCCTTCAATTCGACAAAATCCGACGCAGACTGGAGCGCCTTGTCGACAGATCCGGTGGCTAAGGGGTTCAATACCACTTATCAGTGGTATTGAACCCCTTAGCCACCGGAGAAATGTGTGTTCTCTATGTGTTTTCTACCGCTTATATAATGGGGAGTGCTCTGATGAGCTTTTTGATCTAATACCGGCTACTAAGTTCCGCCAATGCACTACACGCCGTAGTGAGGGATTCCACTCACACCATCTTGACGATTGGTCATCTACGACTGTTCGATTTGCACGTACCTTCTTTATACGAACAGTCAAGCTTTGGAACAGTTTACCTCAGGGTTTTTCCGAGTAGCTACGATATTGGGATTTTTAAGAGAAGGATCAATAAATTCCTTAAAAGCCGACATCCCATTGGCAACTAACCCTTTATGTTGTAAATGGCCATGGGCAGTGGTGACCGCTTTCCATCAGGTGGCCCACTCGCTCGTATGCCTGCAAATTCAATTAAAAAAAAACCAAAATGTAAATTAGTAATTTTTTTGTCATAGAAACCTTATATAAGGTAGCTTCCGGAAAACAACGTTTAAAATAGACTAAATCTTTTTACTTTGATTCAGCTTAATTATGACTGTTTATTAGTACAAATTATCTTATAAATAGAGGAATTACTAGTGTAACGGACGTGTTGTACACTTTTAATTGTAGCGATACCATTCGTGGGTATTCTCCTTTATAAAAAAAAATATCCGTCACAAAAATAAACAAAACGCATTGATATAATTTCAATTACGCAAAATTAGAACTAAAATATTTTAGTGCCTTCAACCAAATTAGAAATTATCGCGAAAAATGTACTTTAGAGCGACATAATAAATCATAGTTACTATCACAACACTGCTAACATTATAGAGTTCATTCACAAGACTCGGTGCATCCAATTTATGAACTTAGTGAGATACTTTTAAATAAATATTTTTGTATTGTAATAATTTTACAATAATAATTAAAATGCACTTTCAATTTAATATTTAGTTCCTAATTTTAAAATTTGGCAGGACCTTTAAAAGTAACTCTGTATATGCTTTGAGGGAAATGACAATTGCTTATCTTGATATTTGAAGTCTTCGTCTGTTGGTCCGCCTTCAAATACTCATCAAATATAAAGGTAAGAAAATATAGAAAAAAATAAGAGTTGTTATAAAGCCAGAACAACGTTTGCCGGGTCAGCTAGTTAAAAATAAATTAAATTACCAGCATATTCTATAGTGCGCGCGGAACTAGTTGGCCGCGCCTTATGTGGTGACAGGGGTAAGGGGGCGGGTTGTCAACTGCTCGCAATGCACATGAGCTTAGACAGTGATGACCAATCTGAAGATATCGTGAACAATATTTTTTCATTTATTGAAAAGAATAAATATTTGCCCTGTTCAGAACAAGTTTCTTGGACGAAAGCTTTGCTTTTGCCTCCAAATGACCACGAAACGAGATAATGATGAGTTATGGATGTGTATTAAATATGTGTATTATATAATAAAAATCAGAATTATTCAAATCGGTTTAGTAGTTTTTGGGATTACCACGTTCAAACAAACAAACAAACTCAATTCTCAGAATCACTTGATTCTGAACTCTCTGAACTTGATTCAGAATCATCTTGTAAACTTATAATGATTTGGTCCATCATAGTATCAAATTTCATATCATGATTCCAGTATTCCTGTTCATTTTTTTGTACGTGGTCATCGCATTTTTGCCATTGTTCGGCAGAGAATTCGGAAAATAGCCTTGTTAGTATTGTCATTTTCTCGTCCAATGTAGCATTAATGTGATCTCTGGCCAGGCAATTTTTAATATTTGCCCACACAAGCTCGATCGGGTTGAGGTCTGGATGATATGGAGGTAGTCTGAGAACAGTATGACCTGCAGCTTTCAGAAGTTCGTCAATCTTGAATATTTTTTCTGATTGGGTCGCATTAATCAACCTCAGGAGTTCAGCTTTGATCATCGTGGGAGAAAATGTTACATTATGATTTTGCAACCAGTTCTGCATATTAATTTTCAAACTGGACATAGTCGGTTTCTTCTCAACTTGCACACAATGATAGGCAGCATTATCCATAACTATGACTGAGTTAGGTGGAAGTTTAGGTATTAATTTTTGATCAACCCAGTTGTAAAAATTTGTAGAGTTCATGTCTCCATGATAATCCCCCGTTTTTGAATCTGATTTAAAAATTAGCAAAACATCGTCAACTAACCCGTTCCGGCTACCAGCGTGAACTATTATCAAACGCCTTCCTTTGCCTATATCTGTATAAATTCCAGGCTCCGACGAAGATTGCCAACATTTTTGGACATTGTGACTTTGGTTAACGTAAGTTTCGTCCAAAAAGAATATATTTCGTTTGTCTTCTCTGAATTTTCTTATAGCCCTCATATATTTCACTCGCCATTCAACAATATTTGGTCTCTCTATTAAAAGGCATCTCTTCGATTTACATTTTTTAAATGAATATCCCAGTTTGTGCAAAAGTGTTCTTAAAAAAGTCAATCCGCAGTCTAAAATATTATCCTCTTTTAACACAGCATTTAGTTTTCGTAGACTTGGAATTTTTTTCTCTACCGTATAAAACTGATTTATTTTTCTTCTTATCACTGCTAAATCAAAGTCATCAACTTGTATTTTCTTTTTTATTTCTTTTGGTCTACGTTGAGAACTAAATCTTGCTTCCCCTGTATTTTGCAACGATTTTTTACTTTCAGCAATCACTCTCCTAACACTTCGTTCTGATATCCCTGTTGCTTCTGCTACTAGTTTATGTATATTCGCATCAGTTTTATATTCTAAACTATTGACATCGACTTTCCGTTTATTAAAAAATGTATGCACTTTAAATATTATTTCCTTAGATTGTCTTTTTATCGGCGGACTCATCTCGCTATTGCAATCTTATGTGCGTTTTGTCTAAACTAGCCGGAACTTTCAACGCGTGTTGCCGTCGCAAAGTACGGCGCCGCACTGAGTAATGACAGCAAGCGCCCCTGCCTCTCCGCCCCACCGTTCACATACCTAACGCGCGGCCAACTAGTTCCGTGCGCACTATACCATAATATGGTGTGCAAACATTTGAATTTCGGTCGATTTCCTTATAATGTATTACAATATTTACAAGTGTTATTTCACAACAAAAAGTTATTTTTAAAATTTACAAAATATTATCTTATGCTCAATCCAAATTTTTACAATTTACAAAAAAAAATACCATTTTACAAAATTTGCTATTCAATTTTTATAACATTGTAATTTTAAGGTAAATTGTACAAACTTATATTTTTATTTATTATCATTTATCTTATCGGTTAAAATTCTCTAATAGTACGTTTTATTTAATAGTAAATCGAACAATTTTTTGCGAAATTTATTAATAGATGACTTTAGACTATCAGAAATATGATTGTAAATATAAATTGCCATACAATATGCATTTTTTTATAAATATATAGTCTTTGGCTTGGCACATGTAGCTTCTCACTGTTTCTAAAATATGAGTTTCCTAATGTAGTATAATAATGTGGCTTGCACAGCGTTTTCGGAGACGGACAGTTCGGGGTCGAGCTCGGCGTCGAGCGGCGCGCGCGCGCACGTGCGCCGCCGCCACCACCACGCGCCCCGACACTACAAGAAACGGTCAGTGCTGTTTGCATAACGCTGCGTTTAAATAACACCGCCGGTTTTGGGTTTTACATCTCTTGTGTATTTTTTGGAGTGATCAATATTAGATAAGCTAAAATAATTGTCTACGTATCCCCGTGTTGGTCCTGAGCTCCTTTGAAGAATAGGCCAACTACTGTTCTGTCAGGCAAGTCGTAAAAAGCGACCGATTGGTAATACGAGTCACTACCATCGCGGCTACTAGGTGGTAGAGTTCAGGATAATCTCGACCGGGTCTGATAACACCGCCTTACCTATTCCTGTCGCATTAGCGTCAGTACTTGTCGCTATCGTATTCCGGTTAATGTCAGAACTTATCGCTGTCGTGTACCAGGTAAGGTAGCCGGTAAACTTATGCATGTGGCATTAGACCGCGCCACAAGATAGCAACGCACCATTAACATCTTTGGTGTCTATAGGCAATGGTTGATTCTTTCCGTAAGAAGAACAATCAATTAATAAAATAAAATATGAGGCATTTGACGCGAAGCGGACAACGAAAAAAAATGTCAGGTCAGGTCAAATTTCGTCAATTTTTAAAGGCTCATAAAAACTGGCAACACAGCTTAATAAAAACATTAATGACGTACATTTATTCAGAACATTTAGGAGTATAATTAATCCAAGTATGAACAAAATCCGGGACCTGACATTTTTTCGTTGTCCGCTTCGCGTGAAATGCCCCATATATCAAATATAAAATAAAATATATCAAGGAACAGTCATATAAAAAATATTGAAACTTTCATATGTTTGACTTCTATCATTATTCGTCATATTTAAGTGTTACCATTGTATAAAACTTTAATTTCATTTGCATTTAAACAGCAATAAGTTTATATAGCATTATATCCATTATAAGTATCGAACAAAAATTCTTCCTAAAAAAGTTTTTTTACTAAAGAATAGTTTAAAACTAATTTCCTTTGTTATTTTAAGTACCTAAAAAGTGTCTTGGCAAAACCTTAGCTCATAGTTCTGCCGATCTAACTTATATTTCTGAGATTAGCAGTTGTACTAAAGACACCCAATAACAAGATAAATACCTAAACACACTACTAAGGAGAGAACTGAATATTTACGTTAACCTTACCTAAAGTTCCAACTTTATTTAGCTACTATTCCACGAGTTCCCCGTGTTGGTTCCGGGCTCCTTTGTAGAATAGACCAACTGCCGTTCTGCCAGGCAGGTCGTAAAAGGCGACCGATTGGCTATGCGCGTCACTAACATCGTGACTACTAGGTGGTAGAGTTTTGCATTGTCTCGCCCGGATCAGGTACCACCGCCTTACCTATTCCTGCTGCAATAGTGTCAGTGCTTGTCGCTGTCGTGTTCCGGTTTGGAGGTTAAGGTAGCCGTAAACTTGTGCATGTGGCATTAGACCTCGCCACAATACAGCAACGCACCATTAACATCTTTGGTGTCTATAGGCAATGGTTGATTCTTTCCATCAGAAGACCCATCAATTAATGAAATAAAATATATCAAGGAACAGTCATATAAAAAATATTGAGACTTTAATTTGATTGACTTCTATTATCATTCATCGTTATTTAAGTGTTACCATTGTATAAAACTTTAATTTCATTTGCATTTAAACAGCAATAAGTTTATATAGCATTATATCCATTATAAGTATCAAACAAATATTCTTCCTATTTTTGTACTAAAGAATAGTTTAAAACTAAATCCTTTATGTTATTTTAAGTACCTAAAAAGTGTCTTGGCGAAATCTTAGCTCATAGTTCTGCCAATCTAACTTAGATTTCTGAGATTAGCAGTTGTACTAAAGACACCCAATAACCAGATAAATACCTAAATATACTACTAAGGAGAGAACTGAATATTTACGCTAACCATACCTAAAACTCCAACTTTATTTACTTTTCCACGAGTTCCCCGTGTTGGTTCCAGGGTCCTTTGTAGAATAGACCAACTGCCGTTCTGCCAGGCAGGTCGTAAAAGGCGACCGATTGGCTATGCAAGTCACTACCATCGTGACTACTAGGTGGTAGAGTTCTGCATTGCCTCGCGCGGGTCAGGTACCACCGCCTTACCTATTCCTGCCGCAATAGCGTCAGTGCTTGTCGCTGTCGTGTTCCGGTTTGGAGGGTAAGGTAGCCGGTAAACTTGTGCATGTGGCATTAGACCTCGCCATAAGATAGCAACGCACCATTAACATCTTTGGTGTCTATAGGCGATGTTGACTCTTTCCATCAGGAGACACATCTGCTTGTTTGCTATCTTATGATATAAAAAAAAAGAGTTTAAAAAAATATTTATTAAACGCAGATAAGTTAAGAAGTTGATATTGAATCTTAAGGAATATATTAAACTTTAGAGTAATAACTAAAAAAAGGATGCATAAAGTCATGCCTGTGTTCTTTGCTCGCTCATCGAAATTATTATTATCCCAAACAGTTTCCATCACTTTTGTCATGTTTTGTCCAAAAACTTTTACATAACTTATCTTGTCAAATGATAACAAATGTTTTATAACAGTTTGTAAAGTAGTTATAAACTTTTTCAAACAGTTACAAACTGTTAAAAATAAGCAGTAAATAGCTTTGTATTTTTAGTTCGTTAAGTGATTTATTTCCTGTGCAAAGTACAAGAATACCAGGACTAGAGTAAAATTGGCTTTTTATTTTTAGGTCGTTAAGTAATTTAGTTCCTGTGCAAAGTCCAAGAGTGCCTAAGTTAGGGATGTTTGTCGGGCCGCCAGAGCTGCCCACTGGTTATAGAGCGAGAACGCAAGAAGAAAAAGGTAAATCCTTAAGACTTTCGATAACAAATATCTCGTAAATATGTCGCTATCATTGTAACCACTGTATGCTAGAATCATACGTTTCTAGCGACCGCACCTGCATCGACCTACTATTCCTAAAGACATAATGTCTGGATAATAGCTATTCATGTTGGTTCCGGGCTTCCCCGTGTTGGTTCCGGGCTCCTTTGAAGAATAGACCAACTGCCGGTCTGCCAGGCAGGTCGTAAAAGGCGACCGATTGGCTATGCGAGTCACTAACATCGTGGCTACTAGGTGGTAGAGTTTTGCATTATCTCGCCCGGGCCTGGTACCACCGCCTTACCTATTCCTTCCGCAATAGCGTTAGTGCTAGTCGCTGTCGTGTTCCGGTTTGGAGGCTAAGGTAGCCGGAAAACTTATGCTTGTGGTATTAGACCTCGCCATAAGATAGCAACGCACCATTAACATCTTTGGTGCGTATAGGCGATGGTTGACTCTTTCCATCAAGAGACCCATCTGCTTGTTTGCTATCTTATGATATAAAAAAAAGCTGGTTTCGGCTTGATGGTGGGTAAGGTATTTAATAAACTTACGCTTGTGGCTTTCAAACACTTGTCATGTCGACAGCAATGCATTATTAACATTTTAAAGATGATTATATATTTCTATCGGGTGAACTATCTCCTTTCTTGTTATTCTATAATTTAAAAAATATATATTAACTTCATACTGCATTTATATCACTATGGGCGCAGCATTGACGCCTTTTCACACTGAAGCGAAATTGATTAACTTAATGGCGTAAATTTCGTGTTGCTGTGTGTACGAATCGCAACAATTATGCCTTCATCATGTTTTTCCTACTGCGCTAAAAAATTTAATAAAAAAAAAATAATAGCTTTCTTATTATTATTTAAGGTAGTTTGTCTCGCTTAATAACATCAGTCAAGTCTCCTGTATGTTTTAATTCTTATGTTATAAGAGTTATCATGTTCTTAAATAATTATTGCGTTTTTACCACAGCTGCAAGCGATTCCAGTGAGGGTAGTTCTGACGGTGAAACGAGAAGGCCTAGGCCTTTACCCCCGCCGCCGCACCACGAGCCCACACACAAGGTGAGATATATATGTTCATTGTATGTATATGTTCATGTTACGAGCTTCGAGTTCGTATTGTGCAATAAGATACCACTTATATTAAAACCGTGTATTCACAACACAAAGGCGCAATATACCACAATGTAATACGTAAATACACTGAACAACACTAATAACACCGTTACTATATTCCGGTAAAACTAACTCACTACACTGAATCATTAAACTAAAACTCTTCCCGTATTCACTGTACTTAACGCTTTGCACTGATCGTCCCAACTATCATTATTCTATTCGCCAACACATCTCTATTTAAATCCAAGGTAAAGTTCGACCATGTTCCCGAAAGTTCCGAAAATATCGCGTAAACAATTCTAAATGTAAACAAGTCTTAATACACGCTATTGTCACACTTATGCCCTATAGAGGAAGATGCATTATGTCATAGCTGCTTGGGCAACGGCGGGTGTTGTTTATCGATAGAAGCAGCTATCTGTTTCTTATATTTCTAGATTTTTCCAGTGATTTCACTCTTCACTTTTCTTGATTATTCGCAACAATATTTTATGTACATTACAGGCTGTAGCCTATACGCACGACAGCATGAAATGGATTTCAAATTAAATAAAAAAACAATTAGCCTTGCTGCGCAGGTCACGGCATAGTCAAAGCGTGTCGTGAATCTCTCGGAATAAAAAAAAATCGGCATAAATAACCTGTTCATAGACCAATTATTTTTTAACCCTCGACGCAAAAAAGGGAAGTTCTAAGTTTAACATGTGAATCTGTCTGAGACATCATACCTTGCAGACTATTGTTGACGTTCATTGGAATCATTACAATAAAATTATGTACATCATTATAAAAAAATTACACTGCAATAATCTGAATATCAACCAATGATAATTTAATAGTTTAAATGATAATGTAATAATTTGAATCATTAATAATCAATGGTAATGCAATAATTTGATTAATTATTAATCAATGATAATGCATTAATTTCAATAATTAATTATTAATCAATGATTTTTAATTAATAATAATTATTAATCAACAATTTCAATTATTTTTAATCAATGATAATTCAACAATGTTTAATTATTATTAATCAATAATAATGCAATCATTTCAATTATTATTCATCAATGATAATGCAATAATCTGAATATATATTAAGCAGTGATCACTCAAATCATTTAAACCCATACTTGCACACAGGTTTTATCGGGCGAGTACCCATCCTCGGCTCAAGACAATTCTTCCTCGAGTGCGGCAGACTCGAGGAGACGCGGCCAGGCCTTTGGGAAACACGACCGGAGGCATAAGGTGCATTTACGCTTTATATTACTGGTATATCAAGACTTTTTATGTCATAAGATGCAAGCAGATATAAGCCGAGCAGATAAATTTAAACAAAACCGACTGTCAAGTGTCAAAAACGGTAACCGACAATGAATCATTTAAAAATAGCTCAGAAAGTGTATAAGTCCTCTAGCAGCTGTTCAGTTTAATCAAATAGTGAATATTATGTCGTTGAATAATTAAGAACCATTATTTTTTATAAATAATCTAGGCAGAATGCTGATCGAGACAATTTTTTTTTGTGCAGATGAAGAAAACAAGTTGCAGATTTCCGCGAACTTTTAAGTTTAGTTTAGTACATGTACTACTGCGGCTCTTGTTGAGTGTAGTAGTATTCGTGTCTCCTCAATATGCTTCGGTTGCGAAATGAAACGTGCGTTGAGTGCGTAAATTGTGTGCTTTTGTGTTTGGTGCTGTCGTGGTATAAAGTGGATAAATGTGCCGCTGGGGTCTTCATTATTTTTAAGACCTACTTTAAGTAGTTTAAGTAAGTTTTCTCCATTTCTTACACCGCTTTTATATGTTTTCCTTTTCAGTGACATCGCAAAGGTACACTTAAAAGTTCGCGAAAATTTGCAAAATAACTAGTTTTCTTCATCTGAAAGTACTCAGTAAAACGCTGTGTAAGTATAGACAGAGTGAGCGAACATTTGAGCGAAATACTCTGAATATCAGACCGGCCGACATTAGATTGTTTCTTTAATCATACAAGTTACAGTTTTTCTAATGAAAAAGATAACGGTATTTTCCTTATCACTTATAACCCGTGTTGGTTCGGGCTCCTTCCGATTAATAATTCAACTTACCGTAACGCTACGCATCTCGTAAAACGCTAGAAGAAAAATAACATAATTACTTACAACGTATTTACTTACTAGCTGGTACAGTTCTGTAACGTCTCGCCCGGGTTTAATTCGCAGCGTCGGTATCTGTCGCTGTCGTGTTGTGATTTGGAGGGTAAGGTATTTGGAAAATTTATGTGTCCCTGCCACACGGATAGCAATGTACCAATAATATCTCTGGTGTATTTCATACCTTCTACAATTATCGCGTGTTGTTTTTGATGTGCAAATTTATAATTTTTTCATTTCTTTATTTGGTTTCAGGAGTTTTCGAAGAGCAAAGACAAAAAGAATTCGTCACAGACGCAAAATTCTAATTCAATACAAAATTGGGGTCCTCAGGTAATAAACACATTTATTAAACTCTTGAAGTATAGAGAATTTGTCTACCGGCCAGGTGGCTGATAAAAGGCGAATAATATGAATATAGAGAATATACACCGATATTTTTATTTGTTTAATTATTTTTTAAATTTTCATTTCGTTTTCATATTGATAAAAAAAATTATTTGTTGGAAAATGTTTGAATTAATTTTTAAAGTAATAAATAAATTATCAGTTAAAATTGACACATTTGAACGTCATACAATGCGCGCGGAAAATGTAGCCGCCATTTTCTACGCGCGTTGTATGACGTCCCAGAGACTCAAATACCATTAACTAACATTTTTCAGTTGATTATTGGTGATGCATTTCACAATTTTTATTTAATTTCGCTAGCATAATTTACAATATATTTTAATAGCTTTAATGTCAGGACTATAAAGAGTCAGAGATAAAATAAATACATTTAAATCACTTGCATATTCTCTATTGTCAAAACTAACATTGTGACTCCTTGGTAGAGAAGTTCTGCAAAAGGGGGGGAGTCGCATTCCGGGCAGTTCCCAACATGTGCACGGGTTGTATCCCCTTATTTTGTATTCCCCCCCACTAATGAAGCAAATTTAATGATCGTATCAAAATAATACAGAGTTATGGTAGTAAATATTTATAAAAGTTTGTGAGGGATGATGGTATGTAAAAATGTTTACATTTCAGGGTCCGCACGGTGCGCCGTTGTTCGTGGAGAAGTGCGTGGCCTTCATAGAGCGGGAGGGGCTCGCGTCAGAGGGGCTGTACCGCGTGCCCGGAAACAGGGCGCACGTTGACATGCTGTTCGCCAAGTTTAGTGAGGGTAGGTCGGGGACAGGGGGACACTACAAAAAGCGAGAGGGACTGTACTACGTGCCCGCCATCATTCCTATTGCGTCTTCCATATCACTAGTAAAAATACAAAAGACTCTCTCAACAACAATTCAACTCCACGATTTTCATGTTTCTTTTTTTTTTTTTTAATCTTAATTTTTGAGAGGCCTTAGTTCATATAAATGACTATGCCGGCCTCATTGGGGAATACATCAACTAGATAAGTATAATATTATATCTTCAGGCTTGTCCTTCAGCTCTTGCCACAAGGCACTGTCGGGCATAGCCATATAAAATTTTGGCTTGATTTGATAAAGGTAAACTAAGAATTGAGTTTATTACTCCTGTGTTAAATGATTTTAAATTAATATGTAAAGTATTCCTTAGCTGAGCTGTTAAGTCACACTCACATAACAAGTGTGATATATCCTCTTTAACTTTGCAAACCTCACAAAGAGGGGAAGATTTATGGTGGATTAGGTAAAAAAAGGTGTTAAGAGGTAAGTGACCTGACCGCAATCTAAACGCAAGGACAACTATAGCCCGAGTAAGATTGGTATTATCAAACCATGGTGCTTTTCTTATGTCTGCTTGGATGGTTTTGTACCATATCCCTTTAACTACTGATTGTGATTCAAAATATTTATTCCAATCCTCAAAGCATTTATGTTTTATCTGATACAACATTTCACCTGGGTACGGTTTAAGTGATGATGCAAAACCATCCAAAGCAGCTTGTCCTGCTAGCTTATCTACATATTCATTAGCTTCTTTAGCTTTCATACCTACATGTGAGGGAATCCATTGAAGTTTTATTTGTTTTGTGATCTTTAGCTTCATAATTAGTTTAATAGCCTCATATGCTATTGGCATTCCTTTTTTGTGAGATATACATTTAATTATATGTTCTAATGCGCTTTTGGAGTCACATAAAATTAAAATTTTATCATTGGGCAATGATAAGGCATATGATAATGCTTCCACCACCGCAACTAGCTCTGCTCTCATAATGGAGCACTCCTGAAATAATTTAAGTTTCACTCCTGTGTTTATCTGGGGATCAAAGAAAGCTGCTCCAACCCCGTTACCAGCTTTGGAACCGTCTGTGTATAAACAGTAATATGAAGGGTAAATTTCTCTCATCATTGACTTTACTAAATTACAGATCATTGTAGAGTCCGAGTTACGTTTGGGACCAACTAACCCCTCTAGATTAACACTAATATGCGCGTTTATATTAACATTAGAAATCCAAACTCCTAGGGTATAGATACCTAGTAAATCGTATCTACAAAAAAAATTAATTTTATATGTGTTAGCTAAATCAATCAATAAAGGTTTCTTTTTTTTACGCCAATAGATACCCTCACATTTACAAGCAAGATCCATAATTAAGTTACAAGTGATTATTCCACTACCACTAGACAGGGCTTTAAGCCAAAATTTACCCCCTAACCATTGTCTCCTAATGTTCAGTGGAGGTACACAAAGTTCATTTTCCATAGTATGTATAGGAGTGCTTCTTAAAAATGAGCCACATACTTGAAGTGCTCTATTTTGAAGTGTATCTAACTTTCTTAAATGTGTATCAGCACTGTTACCATATAGAAAACTACCGTAATCAATTTTACTCCTAATTAAAGCTATGTAGAGCCTACGTAAATGCTTAGGGTGGATGCCCCAAGAAGAACCAGCCAACACCTTTAAAATATTTATATGTTTATATAATTTTTTACACATTTCGTTAATTTGAACCCCCCATTTTAACTTAGAATCTAACCATAACCCCAAATATTTAACATTTTTAACAACTTTTAATGACTTTCCATCAATACTTATATCAATATTAGAGAACTTTCGTTTATTGCTAAAAAGACAGATAGAGCTCTTTGATTCTGACAAAGATAATCCCACCTCTCCCAACTTATCTCTTAATGTAAGTATAGCTTTTGTTAATTTTGATTGAGCATAGTTTAAATCTTTTTCTGTGTTTTTAAATGTGAGATACAGAAGAAAGTCATCGGCATACTGTGAAATAGGTGTAGAGCTTAAAGAATTACAAATATGCATTGTTACAATATTAAAAAGTATAGGAGAGAGGGGATCACCCTGTGCTAATCCCTGGCTAGCCTGTCTTGTTATTATTTCCCCTTTCCAATTCAAAACTTGTAAATTTCTATGACTTAGATAATTCCAAATATATCTACATATTTTGTTGCCTTTCATAAAACTTTTCAGAGCCTTAATTACTGCACTTACATTAACATTATTATATGCATTTTCTACATCTACAAAGCAAGCAATAGTAGACATATTACTTGAAAAACCTAATTGAATATTGGTAACCAATCTAGTCAAATTGTCTAAAGAAGACTGAGATCGTCTAAAACCTATAGTATTAGGTGACAATAATTTTTCACTCTCTACCAGCCACTCTATTCTATTTATTAGAATAATGTGAAAAATTTTGCACGGGCAGTTTAATAAAGATATAGGACGTAAGGAAGACAAAAGATCAGGATCTCGACCTGGTTTTACAATAGGGACAATTTTGATATTTCTCCACTGATGTGGAACTACACCTGTATTTAAAATTAGGTTATAGATATGTAATAGATATTTCTTACCGGCATATGATAGATGAAAAATCATAGAGTATGAAACATTATCCTCACCAGTAGCAGTATCTTTATGTTTTATACAATTTTGAAGTTCTGAAAAAGTTATACTTGTTTCTAAGATGTTATCACAGTTGTCCCCTGGTAGCAGAAATGGCTGCTCTAGTACTGTGTCAGGCGTAAGGGACTTAAGAAGCTCTACATTTTTGTTAGATATTACATTCTTAGAATTACCACCCTTCATCCACCTCATTTTTCTCCACATGCTTGATGATGATGTTTCTTCATCTATATTTGTGCAAAACTGTGACCAAGCTTTACGCCGTTCCTCTTTGATTAATTTACGTGCAATTCGAATCTTATTTTGCATTTCTATATAATTTTCTGGAGTCGGGTTACGACGACATTTGGAAAGTGCCAACCTCCTTTCTGCGACAGCTTTAGATAACACGGGAGTCCAATAAGGTTTAGGTTGAAACTTGGAGGGTCTCGGCTACATTTAATCCAGGGAATAGTTTTGTCAGCAATCGAGTTGATGTTATCCATTAGTATATTATAACAATTTTGTACATTTGTTTCATTAAAATTAATGTTGTCAAAAATCTGTTTTGATAGTTTCTTATGTCCCTGCCAATCTGCTTGCTTGAAGTTTCTCCTAAGTAAACGTTTTCCGGTCTTATCAAATCCAAACTTAATTTTAATACATATATGATCACTTCCCATAGATTCATTTGTTGTCTCCCAATTAAATTTTACTGCTACATCTTCTGTAGCAAATGAGATATCAGGTGATGATCTTTGTAAGTTCCCATTGTAGTTTTTTATTCTAGTGAAGGAGCCGTTATTCAAACATATATAGTTATTATTAATTGCTGAGTTATAAATCATATCTCCTCTTCTATCAGTTTTATAAGACCACAAAGGGTGGTGGGCGTTGAAATCACCTATTAAAAGAGACTCTGTTTTATATATGCTAAAGATGTAGTCCCAGTCTGATTGGACCGTAGTAATTGAGGGAGGACAGTAAATAGAGTGAATTGTCTTAAGGCCGGGTATATTAGCAATAGTAACAGAGATAATCTCTATATTTTCATTAGATAAAGAAAATTTTACTTGATTTACTTTTAAAGTCTTATGGTACATAACACATAGCCCTCCATAAGAGTCGCTACGATCTTTTCTAAAAATATTGTAATTTCTTACATTAATGTACTTGTCTGTTGACAGCCAGGTTTCACTAATAAAAGCCATATGAATTGTTTCTCTCTGCATAAATAATTCTAAGTCTAATAATTTTGGGTTCAAACTATTTGCATTCCACTGTAGGATATTAATTACTCCATATTTCATAGTATATGCGTTCCTATCCATTTTGAAGAAGCATTTTAAATATAGCTTCTAAATTTATAAATTTCTGGAGGTATGTTTTCATTTCTGTCCATAGATATGTAATAATCATACTAAATTTAGTACCAAAATTATTGTCAGAGGTAATTATTTTTTTAAGCATAACAAAAATTTCACTCCAGCCCTTTAACTCTTTCTTCTCATAATTTTTGGTTTTATTTATGAGGGATTCCTGTTCAACACAATTATTTTTTTCATATTCTAAAGATTCTTTATTTTTACAAGACCTTTTTTTATTTTTCTTTTTATTTGTTGGTTCTCTGCCCAAAATATTCGTATTTTCTTCTCCCCCTATACTACTTCCACACCCCACCTCACTCGACCTTTGAAGTATCTCCGCAAAGGTTTTGTCGGTTTTAACTATAGTGTCCGCTTCAGACAAGGTTTCAATGTTCATACAGGAATTTTCATTCTTCTTCATATTGATTTTATTTAAGGCCACCTTGTAAGAACAATGATCGTTTGACATAATTTCCCTTATGTGCTTTTCCTTATAAAAAGTAGGACATATACTTTTTAACAACGACATATGGTTACCTTTACAATTGACGCACTTAAAGCTGGACGTTGTGCAATTATCATGTTCACCTCCACATTTTGGGCATAACTGAACCTTAGACGGGCAGAAATTACGATAATGGCCATATTTCCAGCATTTAGAGCACTGGGATACGGGAAAAATATACGGTTCCACCTTCATCCGTAGCCCATATACGGATACATATGGGGGCAAAGTGGGACCTTGGAAGCACACACGAACCAGTTCACTTTTCTTCCATGTTCCATTATCTTTTTTTTTATTCATTCGTTTTACACCAATTATTTCTGTATCACATTGTATAATATTTTTTAAACACTCTTCTTCTAAATCCAGATCCACCTCCTTAATGATCCCATAGCTATAACTCACTTCTCCAATTTTCCTGCACATCCATCCTCTAAGTTTGAAGTTGTCACATTTTAGCAACTTTCCTGCTTCCTCCTCATTCAGCACAGTTATCACAACTTTATAAGGGCTTTTAAATTTGACTTTTACTATACCCGTAAGATTTTCGTGTTGAAGAATTTTGGCCATACCTATTTGTTTAGGAAGAATTTCTTTTGAGCTTATTCCCACTTCAACATAATATGACGTATGATCCCCACTAGGAAATGTATTTTTACTTTGTAACTGATTTTTATGAGGAATAAAACAACGTTTCTTCCGTTCCCTCCTTCTCTCAACAGTATCAAACCCCTCTTCATCTTCATCCTCCGACATTGTCATTCTTTTATTTCTGCCCATATTCTCTCCAAATATTATACTTCTCGAACCATCAGACATAACACTACCCGCACGTTCACTTTCCGCCCGATGTACATCTACCGACACACGAATTTCGTTTGTTTTACTCATCTCCCCTATACCCGATGACGATGCATTCATCGTTACGGTACAGCTTTTCTACATAGTATAACAAAACTAATAAGGGTACTTTATAGGTACACTGATGAGTTGAACCGTTATTAACGTTTAGAGAAACCGTACGTTTATTCACCGAACTTAATATATTCGAATATCACGCGCACGTCCTCACCGCCACGAATAATCTGTTCATGTTTCTTAGTTAAAGAATTGAACAGCACTTAACAAAGACAACATTTAGAATTAATTTCCAAGGTTAAAAAAACTGAGTTTTCTTTTCTTTTTTTCTTTCAGATCCCAACATTGACCTAGACGCATTAGATATTCCTGTCAATGCTGTAGCGACAGCGCTGAAGGACTTTTTTTCAAAGAAACTGCCACCATTACTTGACGAAGCGAGTATGGCGCAGTTAGAAGACATCGCAGGTGATTTGATCATGAATTTTTATTATCTATCCTATATTCTAATAATTATATTTTTTGTAGGTCTAAGCTATTTCAGCTATTTTCAATACGGCTTCACAGTCCATTCTGTAGCCTATTTGACTCAGACGACGGGGATGAGCCGCGAGTCAGAAAAATTTATATATTTTTTTCGGAGGTAGCTGCTCCTACTGCTAAAAACAGCTTCAAATCTTGTGATATGTTAACTATGTCTCTGATGAGCCCGTAAAACTGTCGGTCCCGGTTATTTTAAGAAACAAGCCATAATCGTTATCAAGTTTATTTTTTTTTATTCTTTTTTTTTATTAGGGACTTGTGTCGCTATGGCGATTATGTCAGTCCCATCGGATTAAGCAAATCTTAGGTTAAAGAGATAGTGGGAGGCAGCGCTGTTCTAGGCTTCTTTTAACGAACTTATACACATCAAGTGCTGATTCCGATGTCGGTCTACTGAGAATGCTTTGTATAGAACCTACGTTAAAAATATTAATTTGTCTTCTTGAAATTAATGCTTCACGCTCTCTCTTGTTCTTGGCACATTCCATTAAAAGGTGATGTATGTCCTCTACTTTGCCACATACATCACAATTAGGTGAATTATTCTTCCTCATTAGGTAAGAGAAACTGTTTAATGGAATGTGCCCAGACCTTATCCTAAAAGCTAATACAATTATTTGACGGCCAAAATTACATTGATCGAACCAAGGGATTCGAGGAGGCTCACTCAGCATCGTCCTGTACCATATTCCTTTTTGCTGTGACCTTTCATCGAAGTATTGCTTCCACATATTGTTTAAAATCAAGTTTATTGATTTATTAATTTAAAATAGGTACAGTAACAAAAAACAGAGTAGATTATCGTTGCTGCGCATGACAAGTTCCATGTGTGATATTGGTAAGGTTTTGGGAAACAACAAAAAACGTGTTATTAAATTAACAAATAGACTATTTAACGAATAACAAATAACAATGACATATGGAATTTGTCAGGCGCAGCGACTTTATATAGAAATAAACTAAGGCATAATTAATAAATAACAATTTAAAAGTGTCATCCCGTAAATACTGTACACAACTTTAATAAAAATAGGATCAGTGCTAACCGGTTGTATTAATTTGATGGTGGGGTCATCATGTCCTATCTCAAGCAACTGTCAGGTGAATTGTAATTCAACGGGGCTTTTGTTTAATTGTTTAATTCTCACTATCATCTCAGAATTCAAAAAGCAGATGGTTTTGGTGTCATAGGCAATAGTTATTTTTTCTATTACGATAACAGTCTTATAATTAAATAAACAACAAACAATCGGATGGATGGTTTATCTATTATCAAGGTTTTTAGTGTATTAAACGTATTATACGGGATATGAATTATATTTACACGTGTTTCTATCATGTCTGATGTATATGTACACATATATCTATCGTGTATACGAAAGTACAGCGCTTGCTATTTTTATAAAAGTTATAATAATATGTACGATACGGATGCTGTAGGGATATATCTGCGTGAAACTACATATTAAACTTCAACAAAATTATTTTCTTTATATTCAAAGAGTATGATCACCGCGCGAGCGATAGCGGTGTACCAATAAGTTTAGTCACGAGTTTGGTAAATCGCTGTTTTAAACAATGAACTGCGATATCTTGCGCGGGTGTCCTGCGTATAAACACTATTGGATATTTAAGTCAACATTTAAGTACCCAATTTTTATATATTCGCTATCAGGATTAAGTATTAAACATCCTCATTCAGTATGTACAGTATTTAAGCAGTCAACCAGTATATTGGGAAGTGAAGGGGCTGTCGTGTGAGGGTGGCAGTATAGTATGGTATAGTATGTGGGTGTACGGTGTGGTGTGTGTGCGCAGCGATGCGCGGGTGTATAGCGGGCGGCGTGGAGCTGAAGGACCGCAGCTGGCGGCTGCTGGCGCTGCGCGCGCTGCTGGCCTCCGCGCTCACGCCGCCCGCGCGCGCCACGCTCGACTACCTCCTCAACCACTTCGCCAGGTAACACGAACACACACACATACAAACACACACACACACACATAAATACATACACACACGCGTGTACACGAGCACACATCAGACACTTATAATCTTAACATAATATACAAATTACATGTTACGTTATTTGTCTGTGATAGACTCCGAAACTATCTACTGAACCGATTTCAATGAAATATTATAAATATTTACTGTTTGGTACAAAATAATGAAATTAGAAAAAAATATCAAAATTTTTCTTTCTCTTAATAAGATTTATTAAAGTTTATGACCAGTACGATGATTGCGACAAAAAAAAACTTGTCATTTTTATTGTGTTCCTCAAAATGTGTCCTCAAAATGTGGTTAATTCTTTATCTGTTGTCTCAATCTAAATCTCATGCCTCAAAAATTTAATCGTAGCGTTATTCATATAATGATGTATTTAAAAAAGATACATTGGGTAAACGTTGGAGTTATGGATTTAAACAACAATACTGAAAGATGTACATCTTTTTAACCAATCACTCCTTATTATTATTAGTATTACCATCTCTATTTAGTAGGTACAATCTGATGGGTACCGCACTCTCGCATTGGTCAATTCAAATACCAAGCGCTCATTGTTTATCTCAAATAGTGCGCGCTCATTGATCAATTCAAATAGTATGCGCTCATTGGTCATTTCGAATAACAAGCGTTCATTGCTCATCTCAAATAGTGTGCGCTCATTGGTCAATTCAAATAGCAGATTTCAAATAATAGATTGCAGCGAATGAAAGCGAGAGGAAAGATGTTACACATTAAAAACGTAAAAATTTAAAAATAACTATATGTATGGGTCATTCCGTGTCAAATCGACAAATTTTTTACCTGACCCCCTTCGATTTCGCTAAAAATTTTCTATCTTTTCTTCCTCTCGAAAGATATTTTTCAGTTTTTTTTCCTATCTCAAAAAAAGTTACGAATTTTTGAAAAAAATCGCTCTAGTTTTAAAAAAAATGTTAAAACTTTTTCAAAAATAGACTGTTTGGGACCATTTTTTTTTTTCAAAATTTTTGTTTTTAAATGTAGTTTTCAGAAAAAAAATATGAAAAAATTTCAGAAATCCGGATATTTACAAAATGTTTTGATTTTCCCAAAAAAATATCATTTTCTCAAACTCTGACTGTTTTTGTTTTTTTATTTTTTTTTTCTAAAAAACCTCAACTAACTCTGCACTGATCTCTGTAAATTTCAAGTTGTGCCGACAGTCGTTTTCATTTTTGAAGTGAAAACTTCTTTAGGCGCGTTGAGCGTTTTGGTAGAGGGTTTTTTTTTTCCATTTTTTTTTTTTTCAAAATTTTTGTTTTTAAATGTAGTTTTCAGAAAAAAAATATGAAAAAAATTTCAGAAATCCGGATATTTACAAAATATTTTGATTTTCCCAAAAAAATATCATTTTCTCAAACTCTGACTGTTTTTGTTTTTTTATTTTTTTTTCTAAAAAACCTCAACTAACTCTGCACTGATCTCTGTAAATTTCAAGTTGTGCCGACAGTCGTTTTCATTTTTGAAGTGAAAACTTCTTTAGGCGCGTTGAGCGTTTTGGTAGAGGGTAAAATCCTCGGTTCGCGTCACCGACATGCTAATGATAAAAGTATATCTATAGCTATGTTTTGCATATAGTTTTAATTACTCTCAACTTAATAGTTCCGTTTTCACTTCTATCGGCAGTCCCACAACTGCTACTGTTTTTTTTATTGTAATTTTTTTTCAAACTTGACTTATTTTATATAAACTTTCTTATGAAATTTGTTTGTGTTCCTCATGAAACCTCGAAAGTTGAAAAATAAAATTTTGTTTGAGAATTTTAAGTGATAATCGTTCAAAAAACTTAATTTGAAAACAAAAATTTTGAAAACAAAAACGATCCCAAACGGTCAATTTTAGAAAACGTTCTAGCATTTTTTTTAAAAAAGAGCTTTTTTTTAAAAAAATTCGTAACTTTTTTGAGATAGGAAAAAAATTGAAAAAATCTGAAAAACATCTTTCGGGGCTAAATAAATTCGGGGGCTAGAAAAAGAAATTTTTAGCGAAATCGAAGGGGCTCAGGTAAAAAAATTTGTCGATTTAGCATGGAACCTATATGTTTTGGCACTTATTCCGTGTTGGTTGTTTTTTTTTTCAATCTTGTTAAGTATACACTTTCTAAAAATATCAAGGGTGGCGGATAACTCGAAACTGAACTCAATGGATAGCAAGAATCTAGCAATCTGCTGGTGGCCCACGTTGCTGCCCGTGCAGTTCTCGGATATGGGCCGGTTTGAGATGACCCGGCCCTATCTGGAGGACATCGTGCAGACCATGATCGACCAGCATCCTTTCCTGTTCAGAGGGCAGGAGGCTTTCGTCATGGTGTGAGGAACGCGCGTGAGTGCATACTTTATATTTTTCAGCCGACTTTTAAAACGATGACGTTCTCAATTCGCTTGCATTTTTTATGTTTGGTTACCTCAGAACTTGGTAATATTATGTTCTTTTTTTGATTTGGATTTGTTTCTTACTTCCCATTTGGTCCTATATATATTAGATGAAGATCTGCTCCCCAATTCACGTAATTAAATCAATGCGCTTAGGGCTCTCACACACATAAACGAGATAGAAGGTCGAGACGTGCTACGACATGACAATATGTAAGAAAATGTGTAAGAGTGTTAAACGTTTCGACTCGATAGCCGTTTTGTTACGTGAATTAGGCCCCTGATGCAGAATCTCAGAGATTTAGCAAATGTGAAGTCTGTTATGGTAGTTTTACTGTGTTAAAATTATTTTTAAATTGACAATAGCTTTTTATAACAGGGTATTTAGTGACCTAGTTTTCCCCGTGTTGGTCCCCCGGGCTCCTTTGAAGAATAGGCCAACTGCCGTTCTGCCAGGCAGGTCGTAAAAGGCGACCGACTGGCTATGCGAGTCACTACCATCGTGGCTACTAGGTGGTAGAGTTCCGCATTGTCTCGCCCGGGTCTGGTACCACCGCCTTACCTTTTCCCGCGTAATAGTGTCAGTGCTTGTCACTGTCGTGTTCTGGTGGGGAAGGTAAGGTAGTCGGTAAACTTATGCAAATGGCATTAGAACTCTCCATTAACACCTTTGGTGTCTATAGGCGATGGTTGACTCTTTCTTATGATATAAAAAAAACCTGGTACTTAGGCGGATTTGGCACACTAGTAAAGAAACTAAACAGAGGTAAAGCTTCTCAAGAGCGTACAATATGGCTATCTACTCTGGTAGGGTGTCCACAGATTTGGATTTTATTGGCTTAAGCAATTAGTACCAAATAAGCATGCAAAAGATGAAATTTGGTACACATGAAAATGATGACCTGGAATAGTACATAGGATATTTTTAAGTACCAAAATCTTGTAATGCAAGGTGTAGTTAGTAAATTTATCGTCGGCACTTGGTGAAATTCCATTAAATAAATTTCATTACTTTTAAAGATCCGGCCAAATTTTCAGAGGCTGTTCAGAATCGATATTTTCGATTTATTGTACCAAAAAAAAAAAAAATTTAAAAATTCAAAATTTCATTTTATTCGACACAAAAAACAAAACACATGGATATAATTTTAATCACGCAAAATTCATACTAAAATATTTAGACAGACGGACTGCATTTCAACTGCAATCCGACTGCTAAATGGCAGTTCAGATGCAGTTGACACGACTGCAATATAACTGCAAACCAAATGCGCAGTCGGATTGCAGTTCAATCACAGTCGGCGTGCAGTCGTGAGAACTGCACACCGACTGCAACCGAACTGCACGGTTGGTTTGCAGTTCAATTACAGTCGTGTCAACTGCATTCAAACCGCTTCTTCTTCAAGCTTGTTTCTACTACTGAGTCGATGCGCGGGATAAACCAACCATGCAGTTTGATTGCAGTCGGTGTGCAGTTCACACGACTGCACGCCGACTGCAATTGAACTGCAATCGGACTGCGCATTTGGTTTGCAGTTCTATTGCAGTCGTGTCAACTGCAGTTGAACTGCCATTTAGCAGTTGAAATGCAGTCCGTCTGTCTACATCTATATATGATTTCTGTGGCCTTCAACCAAATAAAAGTGATCGGGAAAAATGTACTTAGAGCGACAGATTACATAATAATTACTATCGTAATTATAGGTAAATGTAAAATGACACCGCCAGCATTACATAATTCATTCTCACAAGTCTCAGTGCATCGAATTCATGAATTTAATGGTATATTTATAAACCAAAATTTTTATATCATCTTGTAATATTTTACATTAATAAAACGCACTTTTAATTCAATATTTAGTTCTTAATTTTAAAATTTGGCCAGACTGTTAAAAGTAACCCTGCATAAAGAGGTGGCAGTAAATAATTCTGGAGATGTGCGAGGGTTTATAGTTCAGAAATCAGAAATCAGAAGTACTTTATTCAATAAAACTTTTTACAAGTTATTTTGACGCGTCAACATTTTTTTAAACTACTACCGGATCGGAAACGCGGCCACACACTGAGAAGATCCGGCGGAAGAAACTCAGCGGGCTTATCTTTTTTTCATAACATTTTTTAAATAAAATATTACATAATATTTAATTATTATCTAATTGTTACATTAATAATAAGGATTAATAATTAATAGTTTGAGCTTAGCATGGTCAAACTTATCTAAAGTATAGTCTATCATAGCACAGTAAGCCTGATGATAAACCAAAATTCATTTCAGGAACCCACAATGCAGGTTGCATTCGTGATGGATGATGTGTGACGTCAGCGGATTGACGTGGGATGACTTTGGTGAAATGTACCGTGCCGTGCCCAGTGTGGTTATACATACATTACTAGTGTATAAGGCGATTCGTACGCGACTCGACTCCAAATCGATACTCGGCGTACTCGAATCGATTTGTAACTGTGTTGCTATTGTTGTTGTATGTAGGTTTTTATGGAAACGGCAGTGAAATTGGCAGTTTATTTTTACAAGTGTTGTCATATCATATGCTTAGTATTAATATTGCGATCCAGCTTCAGTATCGATATTTAGCGCTTTTTATACTACGAGGATTGATATACGATGAAAGATGGACTAAATTGGATCAGTATTTTAAAGGTAGTTGTTAAAATATATCGCATTTCTATTAGGCATAAGGTTGAGATTCGTGCACAAAACTATTTAACGGAAATGTTTTTTAATCTAAGTATCAATATTATTATATTTATATTATTGATATATGGCAACACCACGTAAAAGCACATTCCGTTCGTGAATTACGAGATAATTGTTAATATTATAATAGTGATATACGCTAAGATTCTGTTGCTATTGTGACGGAATAACCATTATAATTTATGCCTTCTATAATATTTGTTTAAAATTTCACAAATATGTATATTGTTTATCAAATTGGTCGACTATTTCTTAACCTGTTGGCCCAATTTATTACTTAACTAGTCGAAGAATTATTTAGTTAAAATAGTCGGCCTATAAAAATATTTTTTTATGTTTTTGTACATTAAAAAGCTTCTGGTAACGCCAACTAATTGATATTTTTTATAAATGGGGCTGTGTGAAATTAACACCATTATTTATTGTCACCCGGATGTATGTATTTATGGGGGAAAATACTCAGTTTTCATGAATTGGTGATGAGCTTTTTGCTTAATTTTTTAGTAATTGTCTGACTTTTACGAAATTAATTTTAACGCAATACAGTAACCTCATGTTAGTGATATTTTCTTAGTGGAGAAAGAGAACGGTGTACTATGCATACAAACATTACAATAGGATTGATTGACCTGTATAAAAAACTGGTTTAGTTTGCGGACAGCTTTATTACAAAAGTTTTGATTGTATTTTTATAGTATTACCTAGCTCTGCGCCCTTAATCTCCCAGTGAAGTCAGTGTTACCTGACAATATGGATTTGTGTTACTTTTTTAGTAAAATTCGATATTTCGTGTTAAAAGTTTCACATATATTACCCAGTTTTGTTATTGATACAATGAAGAGTTTAAAATAAGAAAATCTTAGAGATTTTACAAATTTCGCCCATTTATTTTAATGACACAAAGTAAATTTTAAGAATGTCTAGAAGCACTCCAAAGTTTGACAAATATATACCCAGTTGTGTTATTGAAACAAAATAAAATAAGAATGTCAAGAAGCACTCAAAAGTTTGACAAATATTACTCAGTTGTGTTATTGACACAAAATGTAAAATGTCAAGAAGCACATGATTTTACATATTCCTGAAATAATTGATATTACCACCAAAGAAATTGTACATGTTTTAGTGTTTTGATTGTTTTCTTTTAGAACGCAAAATTATACCAATATATTTTGCAAAATAACACCCTCATTGACCCTAACTGTGATTAAGAGGAGCGAGCTAGTTATTTTATCTGTCTCCAGTAGAAGACTCTCCACTAAATACTTACTCTCCACAAAATGTCTCATGTTTATTTTTATGTAATTGGCAAAAGAACGAACAGATGGTTTCCTTGTCAGGCGGGTATAACGATAGCCAATAGACATACAAGATAATGGTTCGTTGTTGTGATAGATGTAATGCCTCTAAACCTGAACCTGATAGTGACAAGCACTAATGTTATAGTGCAGGAATAGGTTGGGCGGTACTGTAGAGTCTTGTTCCACGGTGCTTGCACCAATTCTTTTCGCAGAGGCTTCACCACGTGTAGCGATCTGGGCGTCTATTTACTGGTTGGCTGCTTGAAAGGTACTCGGAATCTATTTTAAATTTACTATTATATTAAAATAATAAAAGATATTTTCTAATCTTCATTTATTTGGGCATACGTCTTAGCCCATCGAGAACCTTATTTTATTCTACATTTTTAAATATATATAAAAGACTAAACATGAAATTCTATCTTTAAAAAAATATTTAAAAGCAGACAAGGCTGCCAGCTTACTTGTAATGCCTCACCATAGAGGTATTACAGTACCGTATTCAGGTGAGACATTGCAAAACTTCTTTTTTTCAACCTAGTTGTCATAGCTTAGGAAAAAGACTAATTCTGATCTATTCTTCACTCGGGATCTATACTTCACTTCGGGACTCTGAACGACATGGGTGTGTGAGGTATGTTTTTGGGCAATAAAACTCATTCTGCTACATTAAAGTATCTTTAATTTCGAAAGAGTCTGACAAAATACTAAATTAATTAGCTTATTTATATAAGTTATATATAGGTGGTTGGTGATTATTTTATCTAAGAAACACGTAAAACAAAAATTTTATTTTGGTAAAAATAGTAATATTTTAGTAAAATTATTTGTTATGCTTGTATGAATGTGATATTAAATAGGCAATTGAAATAGAAGGGAAGAGAACATTTTCCCAGTTTTATTACGCTTGCCAAGAATATTTATTAGTCTTGCCGTTAAAAATATTTTGATATTGCTGAAATATAATACCTGCAATGTTTTTTGAGTTTCGAAAAAAAAAAAAACGAAATACATAAAAAAACTTGTGTAATTTGTTTGTAAACAATTAGGCCTATCGAAATTTATTTTACGAGTAAATGAACACAATATATCTTTAGAAAAGTTTTATTTAGTTTCTATATTCAGAAAAGGGTGTATTTTATCATGTGTATAATTTTTTTACTTCATATTATAAAGTAGCATAAAATTGAGATTAATGATTTTTTTCGAAATATAATTTTACACTTAAGGGAAGTGTTACACACGCGGGAAGTTGTAATTTAATATATTCATCATATTAAATTACAACTTTCCGCGTCCTCTCTCATGTGACCTTTGCAATCCACAATTGGACGTAGTTAAATGAAAAGGATCCAATCCACAATATGGTCAAAAATGAGTTAAGTGCACCAAACTGTTGCTAAACATTAATACAATTGACCAGTAAGAAACATCTAAGCAAAAATAGCTCTCTATTACTTTATTCATCGTCAGAACTAGTCCCCATGTATGGCACGTTAAAAAATTAAAAAATATCCAACTTCAAACTTCAATATTTGTAAACTGATTTTGTGTGAATTGGATACTTTTCGTGTGACTACGTCCGATTGTAATGTCACAAAGAAAAAAAGTAACATTTTAATCTATAAAAAAATGTTAAAATTGTCCGGCAGCAAGATAGATAGTGATCTCATTACTACATTCTAATAACAAAAATCGGGATTTACGCGTTACGCACTCTTCAAGACAAAAATGGTGCTACTTACTCCACCTCTTGAAAGTCAGGCACTTTAATTTGCCATCAAAATTTGCTAGATATAAAGTACAAAAAAAAACGTTTTTTGATGAACCGACGAGTAAAACTTGTCTTACAACAAAAAAAAAAATAATCTTACAACAGTGAAATATGCAAATCTGTAATGACTAGACCAACAAAGTATTTAAAAAAATGAGATCATTTCTATGCTTTTAATTTTTTGATGAGTATATATTAGATATGTTCGCTTCATTGTCTAAATTTTTGAACTCAGTAGATGTATGATTGCATGGGATCGAATCGAATCGAATCAAATATTCTGTTTTTTTACCTTTTTAAAAAAAGCATAAATTGGCCTAGACTGGATAAGTATCAGATTCATTGATACATCGGCCACCGTTTATCAAGGGAATTAATAGATACCGTTGTTTGAACCTAACTGGATTAGATGGATCTTTGCCCACCCTTCGGGGATATGGGCATGAGGTTATATATTTTTATATGTGATTATTATTGTTTTTTATTTTAGTAAAAGATCGAACATTTTATCAACATTTTTTTATTTAGGGTGTAATAACCATTGAAAATAAGTATTGATTGTATAAAAAAATCATACTGTTCAACAGAGTAAAAATATACATTAACAGTATACCTGTTTTTATGTAGATTATCCATATATTATTATGTTTTGTAATTTTGTTATATTGTGCTTTGTAAGGTATAATGATTTATTTAAATTTTACATTATTTATTGTTTTTTTAAATTTTAGTGCAATTTATTATCCAAAAATGTTTAAATACTAAAATAACTAAAACGTCACATTACGTAGTCTGACATATGTATAAGGCAGCTTATTTTGCATTTTTTAAATTATTTTTCTACATATAAACTCATTTTATACATTTTAAAAAATCATGCCATTTTAAATGTATGCAAGCAAAACATTTTTATATATTATCAGTCAGGGTCATTATTGGACCCAATTTTTATATATCCTGTTTGTGTGAGCAAATTTTAGAATTTTTTATCATATTAGTCGTTGTTGGACGATTTTCTTAAATCGAAACAAAATTATTCTTTTTTTGTAACTATTCAAAATCTTAGATCGAAAGACGTTTAATTTAAAAATGTTTCAATAATGACCTCAACCGACGATATTTGCGTAACAAGGAAATCAATGTAACTAATTCTTAAGTAATATTATATACTAGGTGTCTCCATTAAGCATAGATAAGGTGTATGTAAGTTTTTATTGATATATTGTCATTGTCATCGTCTCTCTCGCACACTGCTAACGCGATATAGTGTATACGGTGTGGGAAAGAGATACAAACATGTCCAATAGGGGAATGATGCGAGGGGTTTTTATATTTTACTATGAATCGAAAAAAAACATAGAGCCTACTTTGGTTTTTTATTTTTCTAGAAATAATTTCGTAGATCTCAAGGCGCTTGTACGAAATTTTAACTTTCCCCTTAATATATTTTTTTCGTTTTTTTTATTTGTAATTCTATATTCGATGTAAATATTGTACATTTACTGTGTT
The DNA here is from genome assembly GCA_036924255.1 of Apodemia mormo. NCBI lineage: Eukaryota > Metazoa > Arthropoda > Insecta > Lepidoptera > Riodinidae > Apodemia > Apodemia mormo. The sequence goes on from JAUPFN010000026.1 coordinate 7,410,615, forward strand.
TTATTTTACGTAATTTATTTATTGAGATATATTTTTTTATTGCAAGAGAGTTTTTAAAGCCATAATTGATATTCTTTGTTATTTGTACTCATTTGTAGTATAGGCGTGGTAAATAAGATGGTAGGACAACTTCGTGAAAAACTAACGCGCACAGCTTGTACAGCATTTTTAAGTGTGTGCCGTGTTACAGGTTCTCTACATAACTTTAAAAAATGTTTCCTTAGTTACCCAAAATTTTTACCTTGTTTGTGTCTAAACACGGCACCATAACATACAATTTGAGTGCGATAGTGTGTATGAAGTAACCTACAATCTAAAGGTACTATTAATAAACATATTTGAGTATGCGTGTAAATTAGTACGCATTCTATCGCATCGCCTACGGCGTAGCAATGCGTGTGAAAGAGACAGAATTGATATGAACTTGCGCACACAATCAGACTTGTTTATTAATCATACTGTAAATTTTTATGCTAAGCACGTGCTCAAGGGACAATGCAGACGGTTAATCTGGAAACAAAATTTTCTTTCACTGAGCTTCAATTACTCAAGCAGGACGGAGATATGTTTTATATAGGGTGTTCCAGACCACCCGTCCAGGCTGATTACTGGGAAGTTTCAAAAAAATTAAAACAAAAAAACACTTTCAATATTTTTTGAAACTCTATCCAACAATGCCAAAAACAACCCGCGACCCCAAGCCCCTGTTAGGAGTAGAGGTGCAACTTTAAAAAATCAAATGACAAACATTTTGTTTAAAAATTTTTTATTGATTTTTAGTAGATGGAGAAATTTCCAACTCACGAATCGAAATCTACAATGAAAAATAGGGGTTTCCATTTGATTTTTTAAAGTTGCACCCTCTACCCCTAACAGGAGGTTAGGGGTGGGGGTTGTTTTTAGCATGGTTGGATAGTTTCAAAAAATATTGAACACGTGTTTTTTTTGTTTTATTTTTTTTTAACTTCACAGTATGTAATCAGCCTGGACGGATGGTCTGGAACAGCCGTTATATGAGTGACAGAAATAAACAAGTTATAGTTTAGACCTCATCTGTTTTCTCCCTTTAGCGCGTCCGCGTGCAATGGTATAGGTTTGATTATCAATATTTGTTTACCGTGCCATTATTTGAGGACGCGAGGTGATCTGGTGATTCCTATGAAATATATTCGATCCATTATGTTTACGTCCAAAAGTTTTTTTCTTGTAGGTTCTCGAATGTTCTATAGTAGAATCAATGTGCGCTTGACTGGTTATAGCTTCTGTAATTGCTACATAACACCAAACTCTATTGAAAAGTTTATTTGACTCACGAATTCTGACGTATCCTTTGTAACTATGGGGTCACCAATAATATATACATTTAAATGTATCCTTTGTAACTATGGGATCACCAATAATATATACATTTAAATGTATCTTTTATAACTATGGGGTCACCAATAATATATACATTTAAATGTATCCTTTATAACTATGGGGTCACCAATAATATATACATTTAAATGTATCCTTTGTAACTATGGGGTCACCAATAATATATACATTTAAATGTATCCTTTATAACTATGGGGTCACCAATAATATATACATTTAAATGTATCCTTTGTAACTATGGGATCACCAATAATATATACATTTAAATGTATCCTTTATAACTATGGGGTCACCAATAATATATACATTTAAATGTATCCTTTGTAACTATGGGGTCACCAATAATATATACATTTAAATGTATCCTTTATAACTATGGGGTCACCAATAATATATACATTTAAATGTATCCTTTATAACTATGGGGTCACCAATAATATATACATTTAAATGTATCCTTTGTAACTATGAGGTCACCAAAGACTTCTAAACACGTATAGACAATAGGCTCGCGTAAAATGTGTAAGTATGTAAATGTGCCTGATTGAGACAAATCCCGGTGAGCATCTAAATGTATTGATTGTTAGTTTTATTTTACAAATATTAAAAAAAACAGACAGTCAGGGAGTGCCGATAGAAATGAAAATTGAACAGGATGAAGTATATATACATGCGTGTGTATGTATACAGACCGTTATGCGTCGCTAGTCTGGCACATTTCACGAGCATGTCGCGTATTTCAGTAACGCGAACCCATAAGTTTCCCCCAGCGAAAATTCCTCGACGCGGCCAAAGAAGTCGTGACTTCAATTTATTCATATTAAATTTAAATAAAATAATATACTTTGATTAAATCACTGGTTGCTTTCCTTCCATTTTCTTAAATTACAACGATATATACAACACACAAATATAATAGAATAACATACCTGTAGATGTTCACAATTTCCCATTTATTTTTGTAACTATTTATGAATAAAACGAAATCTTTTCTCTAAATTATTATTCAAATGAATTTCCCCAACTTCACTTTTTGAATACCATTTTTATACACATAGATGGTACTCGCGATTTTGTTCGCGTGATTCAAAATCATTACTTTCTTTTGCTCAGTCGAGTAAAGAAGCAGCTTATGTTACTCCTGGATAATGTAGCTTTCTAGAGGTGAAAGAATTTTTGAAAATCGGTCAAGTAGTTTTTGAGTTAAATCATAACACAAACAAAAAATCAATTTTGGTGACGGATTCTCGTCTGTGTGCTCTGACTTTTATACTAGATTAATGATTTTTGATTAGCTAATAGGCGACTAGCGTTCAAGCTATATTCAATAATAAATGAAATACACATTTTAATGAAATCCTACAAGGGGTACATATCCACATATCCCCCCTGAAGGGATAGAATCGCACCAACAATATCTTTAGTAGCTACAGGCAATGATTATTTTTCCATCATGTGAATTACTGCTTGTTTGGTACATAAATTAACTGGACACGCCTTTCAAGGCTTTTGTCGTCAGTGTAGTATTTACACCCAGAAATAATAGTTGTAACACTAACCGCTGAAATAAAATCACTGCAGGGGTATATTTTTAACCGTGGCATCTTATTCGATATGATAAATTAATAGTACAATATGTTGGGATATACCTATTTTTTACGATATAATATATCGTCGTTTGGTCTTCATTATCGCGAAAGTGATATTGGGTAACTTATCAGGAGATGTATAAAACCGAATTGTATGTAATGTTTGCATTAACATAAAATGTGCATTAATATAAAATGTATAAACCAAATTTATTTAACTGTATTGTGTGTATTATATAATACTAGCGACCTGCCCGCGGTTTCACCCGCGTAGCTTTTGTTCCCATGGGAATATCGGAAAGTTTTATATACTAAAACCTTCCTGAAGAATCAGTCTATCTATTAAAAAAAACTGCATAAAAATCCGTTGCGTAGTTTTAAAGCTTTAAGCATACATAGGGACATAGGGACAGGGACAGACAGAGAAAGCGATTTTGTTTTATACTATGTAGTGATTAATATCATTTAACAATACATTTTCCCCGTGTTGGTCCCGGGCTCCTTTGTAGAATAGGCCAACTGCCGTTCTGCCAGGCAGGTTATAAAAGGCGACTGATTGACTATGTGAGTCACTACCATCGTGGCTACTAGGTGGTAGAGTTCTGCATTGTCTCGTCCGGGTCAGGTTCCATCGCCTTACCTATTCCTGCCGCAATAGCGTCAGTGCTTGGCGCTGTGTTCCGGTGGAGGGTAAGGTAGCCGGTAAACTTATGCATGTGGCATTAGACCTAGCCACAAGATAGCAACGCACCATTAACATCTTTGGTGTCTATAGGCGATGGTTGACTTTCCATCAGGAGACCCATCTGTTTGTTTGCTATCTTATGATCTGTAAATCGGATACAGTTCGGTTTTATATCTCTCCTGAAAAGTTACCCAATTTTACTTTCGCGGTAATGAATGCCGAACGACGATATATACATTTGCTCATAATATGAGCGGCGATGCATTTTCCAACCAACACGGTGGTAACATGTAACATTAGTTTTCGCATGGTCTGTGACGTAAACAGTTCCAATTCTTCTATGATCAGTTTCTATCTTCAAGCAGTATAACTTTTCCTGGCACCAACTTTATCTTAGCTCAGGACAGTCTTTAGTACTATGCTGTCACATGCTTTTTATTTAAGATGATAAGTGACAGTATTCTACGTAGGATTTTCCTCAGCTAAGATGACGTTGATGCAATTGGCCGCGAGATTTTTGATTTCCGAGGAAAATGCCCAATCACCACAACGTTACTTCTTGACCCGGAGATCGCTATTGGGACCTAATGACCTGAGACGAACATGCCCAAGACCAAAGTGGTTTACACGAACAAATAAAATATGTAACAAGTTAAATGAGGTCACTTTTAAAGTCTAGCCATTGCCGAATTTTTTTTGTTTAAAATGCAGCGTCGTCTTTTATATTAAAAAAATTGTTATGGAGCAATTATAGAAGTTACAGCTGGTAAAACAATTTTGCTATGTGCGTCTCAATTAACTGTAAAACACAGTTCAAAAGAATGTGTCATATTTTATATTAAATAACCATCTATGTACTTATGTTGTTTTATTTATAATATCTGGTTGACCGAGCTTTGCTCGGTTTTTCATATATTTTTGGAACCGATCTTTTCTTGGACCTTGAACCTTGATAAATCGATTCCTATAGAATATATAAATTTTTTTTCTGTACCTGATTGACCGAGCTTTGCTCGGTTTTTCACATACCCATATCTTGAGAACCGAGCTTTTCTTGGACCTGGAACCTGGATAAATCGATTCCTTGACCCGAAAAACCCTTAATTTGTGACTTTCATGAAAATCGTTGGAGCCGATTCCGAGATTCCAATTATATATATACAAGAATTGCTCGTTTAAAGGTATTAGATATGTGTTACCTGCGTATTTTGTGGCAAGAGAGTACGTGTTTTTTTTTATATCACTAACTATAGCTTTAAGCTGCTGTTTCTCTTGATGGAAAAAGGCCCGTTACCCCATACTGGTCTAGTTCACTTTGAAGAATAGTTCTGCGGTTTTTATAGGCAGTTCGTGAAAGGCTAAGATGCCTGTGCGAGTAACTGCCATCCTGGCTACTAGGTGGTAGAATTTTGTATTATCTGGTACAACCGCCTTACCTATTCCTACTGTAATATCGTATGTGTTTGTCACTGTCGGGCTTCGATTTTGAGGGTAAGGTAACCAGTAAGCTTATGCATGTGGCATTAAGATACACAAGGATAGCAACGCACCATTAACATCTTTGGTGTCTATAGACGATTGTCTTTCCACCAGGATAGCCTACTTGTTATGCTATCTATCTTATAAAAAACCGGCCACGTGCGAGTTGGACTCGTGCACGAAGGGTTCCGTTCCATCATAGCAAAAAATATGAAAAAAACACGTGTATGAGGATCCCCCTTAATATTTTTTTATTTTTAATATTTCGTGCTATAGCGGCAACGGAAATATAATTTGGGAAAATTTTAGCTTTCTCGCTATCACGGCTTATGAGATACAGTCTGGTGACAGACAGACGGACAGACAGACAGTGGACGCTTAGTAATAGGGTTCCGTTTTACCTTCTAGGCATAGAACCCTAAAAAGGAGGCACTAGACTACTATACTGCCATGCTAATTTAGTCGACCGTAAGTGCACGTTGGATGCAACAGAAACAATCGCGTCCAAAACATTGCACCTTTATTTTTCACGCCACAAAAAATCTATAAAAGACATCTAAGAAATGTCGATCTAATGATTTTCTCTGTTGCACCCGACATGCGATCTACTAAATTAGCAGGGCAGTATAGATTACCAGAGAAATTAGTTCATCGGATGCTTACCCTCCAAATTAGAACACGACAGCGACAAGCATTGTCGCTATTGTGGAACAGGAAATCTGATGCTACTAAAACTCGACTGAGACGATGCAGAACTCTAATGTCTTGTTAGTATTCACTGTGTTAGTAACACGTGTTAGCCTGTTCTCAGCAACTAGTGACATCATGCAGTCATGTGCAATGAATTAGAAGACGCCGTCAACGCGTGGATGGGATCCACGCGCCCTCGCCTCAGATGATGGATGATGGTGTTAAATGAAATAAGCTGCTAACTTTTTTGCAGGTTTTTTACAGGTTTATTGTAAAAGTGCTTTTGCCTAACAAAATGGCGTAATTATATATCCTCGAAGTTATGCTAATGTATGCTAGCGACCTCTCGCGTGCACTCGATATATTTCGTATATAGGGCTCTAGCTACTTCATCAATTATCATATTGTGTTACCGCGAGAGATCGCTAGATGGCACTTGAATATATTCGGGGGCGGCGCTAGTAGTAACACAGTGGCTCGTTAGGGAACGATATTGCAGATGAATTAGGAAGAGATTAAAAATGGTAGTTATAGGTCCGGAACCAACAATACTTCTACCCTTTAACCTGCTAAAAATTAAGGTTAAAAAAATATCCTAGATAACACAAAAAAAACCCTGAGAAATGCTAATTGTAGACAAACTAAACAAGCATTTCCTGAACTGAATCCTAAACCGACTAGAAAACTTCTTAAACTACTACGGGTGTATTGAAAAAATATGTGGTCTGATAACGGGGCATTACCCAATGAATAAACACATGTACCTACACCATGAGACCCGTCCCGTATGTAGGGCGTGCCTAAACTATGAAGAAACTCCACACAATGTCCTTAAACCATGAGACACCCGATCCAAATGTAGGGCGTGCTTAACTAATAAGAAACTACACACAACGTGCTATTTGAGTGCGAGGAATTGAAGTACCTAGGGCCCAGTTCTTCAGGGGATGTGGCAAATATGGAAAGCTGTTTGAGAATCCTGCAATGTGCTGGAGCTTTTAAAGGAGCTGGGTTAGCAAGAAAAGCTACTGACATTTTAACAATTTGGTATCTGTTAATTTAGATGTTTTTAATGGAATTTTCTAATTATTATTTTCACATTTTATCAACATCACGCCAACCTCATCGTATTGTGCATGTTTGCAAGTCCACTACAGTGCGATTTTTAAGGCATTTTTTGCCTTACACTGTAGAGTTTTGATTCAGTTTTTCAGTTTATTTCAATCATTTCAATTCTTCGAAGTTCCAAAGGTAGTGTTCCGAGGAACTGTTTGGATTAATTCCTGCCGCCGAATGTCACCATTGGATATCGCGACAGAATTCAAAATTTCATCTTCACCATCTCCATGTCTGGAAATCCACAACTGTGCGTATCTCAAGGCACTTTTTCCCCGCACTATTCCTCTGTGGAACTAACTGACGGCAGGGATTTTTCCAAGCGGATACGACTTAGGGACCTTCAAGAAAAGAGCCTATTTTTAGTGTGGTTGTCCATGGGCGGCGGTGATCACTTACCATAAGGGGAGCCCCCCGCGGTATTAGAGGTACACCGGATGTACAACCCGAGGTCCCGCGAGCCCTACGAACTAATTCTAGTAGTACTAGAATTAAGCCCGGAGGGCAAGAAGGTGTTCAACGTGAACACCATCTGTAATACCTCCGGCCTCACAATAGAGACCCCGCGTAACCGCGGAGCCCCCGGGCAGTGTCACAACTGCCAACTCTATGGGCACTCTGCCCGAAACTGCTACGCCCGACCCAGGTGCGTCAAGTGCCTGGAGGACCACGCCACGGCGGATTGTCCACGCCCTAAGCGCGGACAAACCGACGTCCCGACGCCCGCGACGCCGGTGAGCTGCGTCAACTGCGGTGCCCAAGGCCATCCGGCGAATTATCGCGGATGCCCAAAGGCCCCGCACAGACGCAGCCGGGGAAGCAATTCCCAACCGGTACCACCACCACCGAATGCCAAAAATACCAATTATAATTATTATAAAAAGGCCCCTAAGGCCAAAACCCCCCAGGCAGGGCCAAAGCCGGTAGCACACTCAGTGATACCAGCACCCCCGCCAACCGTCAACGCGTGGGTCAAACCACCTTCCCTTATAAGGCCTCCAGGTCCTCCTTCAGGTCCTCCTCCTCCTCCTCCCACTCGCAGGCCAAACAACCCGCCGCGCGTCCAACAGGCCAACACACGACACACAGGATACGATTTCACTGACCTCGCGCTGGTCATGGAAATATCCCAAGCGATTAGCCCGGGTGAGGTAGCGGAGTTCGCTCACGAACTCCGTACAGCGACACCACAAAACGTGATCGAAGTGATCACTAAACACGCAGCCCTGATGGAAACCATCAGGCGCATAACTGCTAGGGCCTCATAATGGATAGCAACCATAGCCAGAGGATGAAACCCTATTCCCTAACTGTCGCGTCGTTTAACGCATGCGGCTTAGTCAGGCAAATAGACCAGATTCGCGAATTTGTTAAAAATCACGAAATAGATATCCTCCTTGTACAGGAAACCTTATTAAAGCCTAGTAGGCGTAATCCGCGTATAGCTAATTATAATTTAGTCAGAAATGACCGACCAACGAATCGCGGTGGGGGCACTCTTATCTACTATAAAAGAAGCCTCCACATTGTTCCCCTAGATCCCCCTACTTTGGAATATCTCGAAGTCTCAGTTTGCCAGGTGGGTATGACCGGTCATCAACCAGTCATACTAGCATCAGCCTATCTCGGTCCCGGTAAAAGAGTAACAGAAAGAGATCTTAAATCTCTATTCGACATGGGCAACTCTGTCATAATAGGGGGGGATTTCAATGCCAAGCATAGTCTGTGGCATTCCCCCATAAACAACCAAAATGGGTTAGACATCGAACGACTGACGGACAGACTTAACTTCGTAGCAGTAGGCCCGTCAGAGCCCACTAGATACCCGCCAAACGACGTGACACACAGACCGAGCGTACTCGATATAGCGCTGATGAGGAACGTAGATTTACAACTGCGTTCAGTATCAGCGTTACACGAACTCGACTCAGACCACCGACCGATAGTTTTCAAACTAGGTTCCCCCCACCATGCGGACGCCGTCCGCATGAAAAAGATAATCGATTGGAAAAAACTCGATGAGAATTTTCAATCGATACAATCAGAGCACCTCGACCAAATTCCTGGCAACATTAGTACGGTAGAGGAAGCCAAATCCGCCATTAAGTCACTCACTAGCCACATAGAATCGGTAGTCGATAGCTCCTCGCGGGAAATACCGGACGCCTTCCGGGGCAGATGGGAACTACCGGAAGAGCTACGCGACCTACTGAGACGCAAAAACGCCGCTACGCGGCTCTACGACCGATACATGACCGACGAAAATCGCCGTTCGCTACGAGCTTTACAAAGAGAAGTAAAGCGGCGCATCGCCGAGTATCGTAACGAACGGTGGGACAGACTGTTAAGTGAGGTCTCGCCATCGCACACGGCCTACTGGCCGTTGGCGAGGGCCTTTAAAAACGAACCAGTAGTAGAGATGCCTCCACTCATTCGACCTAATCAAACGCCCGCTTTTGATGATGCAGACAAAGCCGAATGCCTGGCCGACAGTATCCAAACACAATGTTCCCCATCAAACCAGCCTACGGACCTAGACCACGTCCATCTTGTGGATAGCGAAGTAGAGCGCAGGGCGGCGCTACCACCGAAGGGTGACCCGCTTCTACCCACCGATCCCGAAGAAGTAGGCGACATTATAAAAGGTCTACACAATAAAAAGGCCCCGGGGCCCGATAAAATCACTAATAAGGTAGTTAAATACCTCCCCCCCTCCCTAATATGCCTACTAGTGTGCATCTTCAATGCACTACTAGCCGGCTGCGCGTTTCCAGACGAGTGGAAAGAAGCCACCGTCATAGGAATTCACAAACCGGGTAAACCCCGCAATAAAGTCAGCAGTTACCGCCCCATTAGCCTAATAAATACGTTAGGCAAAATCTATGAAAAAATCATTCTCGCTCGCCTTAAGGCATTTATTCACGAGAAAGGCCTCTTAATAAATGAGCAGTTCGGGTTCCGAGCGGCTCACTCTTGCACTCATCAAGTGCACCGTCTCACCGAATATATCCTAACCGAGTTAAACGCAGCCCCGGGGCTGCAAATTCCCACAGGCGCCCTATTTTTCGACGTCGCAAAGGCGTTCGACAAAGTCTGGCACAATGGCTTAATATACAAGCTATATCAAATGGGCGTGCCCGACAGACTCGTACTCATCATACGAGAGTACCTCACCAACCGCCGATTCAAATTCCGCGTGGAAGGAGCCTTCTCCACCCACAGATCGATTACAGCAGGTGTCCCGCAGGGCTCCATACTGTCACCCGTATTATTCTCCCTCTACACGTGCGACGTACCACGCGAGCCGCACGTCGAGCTCGCGTTGTTCGCCGACGACACCGCCCTCTATACATCCAACTTTTCCGAAGTAACAATCACCAAGCGGCTGCAGGCTGCGGCCAACGCCCTCGGTGATTGGTTCAGAAAATGGCGTATCGAAATAAATCCCTCAAAAAGTGCAGCCGTGTACTTTCGCCGCGGTAAACACCCGCGACAACAAAGGCGCGGTCTGCGAAAACTAGGCAACATTACCCTGTTCGGAAACGTCATCCCGTGGGAAAAGACAGTCAAGTACCTCGGGGTAACGTTGGACAGCAAAATGTCATTCAAACCGCACATACAAAGAATGAAAGTTAAGGCTAAGTTCGTTGTAGGTCGGTTATATCATCTTATCAATAAACGCAGTAAAATGTCACTTAGACACAAGGTGACACTTTACAAGTCGTGCGTACGCCCCATCCTTTCATACGCTTGCGTAGCGTTTGCCCACCTCCCCCGTACGGACTTGCATCCGTTGCAAGTGGTACAAAATAAATTCCTGCGTATTGTCACGGGAGCACCGTGGTATATGCGCAACGTAGACCTCCATAACGATCTTGAATTGCCGAGCTTAGCAAAGCATTTCAAAGACATCTCCGAAAGATACTTCGATCGTGCCATCTCGCATCCGAACCCACTGGTGGTAGCCGCGGCTGACTACATCCCAGACCCTAATCCCGATCCCAAACTACGTAGGCCCCGCCACGTTCTTACCGATCCCGATGACCCGATAACTCTGGCCAACGGTTTACACGATGACACTACACACCTACATTCGCGACACCGTCGCCGCCGGCGGCGTCGAGGACCCCTGTTTCGCCCTTCGGCGAACCGAGCCCAAGGGCAAGGTTCGGCGGATGGACAAAACAATGCCACTAGCCCTCTCATCGCAAATCACGACCCCACCCTAAGCCGAGGTTCGGTCTCACAGGAGACACCCTTAGGGCGGAGGGCGTACAGCCCTACACCTTTAAATTCTGGCTGAGCACTCTGCTCGCCCACGCGACCGGTGAAGCTGTAACAGCCCTTAAGGCTAACAGCAATTGTGACATTCCGAAAAAAAAAAAGGGGAGCCTCCTGTCCGTTTGCCCCCTTTTTTCTGTAAAAATAAACTTCAAATGAGTTTTACTGCTTCGTGGTCTAAGGGATAGCCTATTCGTCGCAGATCGTGAGGTCCCAAGTTCGATCTCCGGGTCGGGAAAAAGTGTTCTGGGAGTTTTTCTTGGTTTTTGTGGAACTATTTGCCAGCGGATGTGTTTTCAAACTTGGAGGGCTTCCAGAAAAGAGCGTACTTATTTCTAGAATGTAGGCAACATATTTGCAAGACTCCTGGTATAGCAGCTGTTCATGGGCGGCGATGTTCACTATCAGGTGCGCTTTTTTCCTGTTTGTTCTCTATTCCATAAAAAATGAACCATGTTTTAAATTACTTTATGTAATAGGTGTTTTTATCCAAAGAAAGTAATAATTTTCTTAAAATATTTTTGGGGTTTACCAATAAAGTCTTGCAAAAATGATCACGCTTGCAGTTTAAGCACTAATAAACGAAATTTGAATCACATGAAATTTTATTAGCCAATAACCTCAATGGCTCTTGTGTAATTAACATTTTATTTATTAATAAACAAATAAAATAATCACAATTTATAATAATTTATATTATTCTAAGCAGAGAATGATGTTCTGTTTTCAACATTTGATATTGTCGGGACTTAGTAATATTACATTTCGGTATGAATATAATTTAAAAAACACTTGTACTGTTTTATTACTTAACTAGTTATTTTTCATTAGTAGGTATAATACAAATATATTCAGGTCAACTTCGATCGACAATAAATATTATACAGTTTAATATGATTTTATTAATTTGGCAATTATAGCATAGAGACAGTAATTTAAAATGTAATAAAAAAATATTCATTCATTTTTCATTCAAATATTTTCGCCGTGTTGGTCACGGCCTCCTTTGAAGAATAGGCCAACTGCCGTTCTGCCAGGCAGGTCGTAAAAGGCGACCGATTGGCTATCGAGTCACTACCATCGTTGCTACTAGGTGGTAGAGTTCTGCATTGTCTCGCCCGGGTCTGGTACCACCGCCTTACCTATTCCTGTCGCAATAGCGTCAGTGCTTGTCGCTGTCGTGTTCCGGTTTGGAGGGTAAGGTATCCGGTAAACTTATGCATGTGGCATTAGACCTCGCCACAAGATAGCAACGCACCATTAACGTCTGTGGTGTCTATACCCATAACCCATTGTAACACCCATATTCTTGCAAATAAATATTTTCTTTCTTTCTTTCTATAGGCGATGGTTGACTCTTTCCATCAGGAGACCCATCTGCTTGTTTGCTATCTTATGATTTATAAAAAAAACACGTAGTAATATTGTATTATTATATGAAAATTAAAAAATCCCCATAGATATGGAGAATCTTATCAAAACTGAACAAGTGTTTTTAATAATACATAGGTGTAGATGTTTAACTTATCTGAACTTACAGGAATAAATTTAAAATGATCTTTATATTATTTTGTGATATAATTTTTTTATATCACAAAATAATATAATGTTTTTCTGTTATAACATTATTGTTTAATTTGCTACAAAGATACGAAAATACGACACAATATTACAACCGGATCATTCTTGAAACAGAATTATGCCAGATATGTGCGAGATCACTAGACAATAAGTACTTAGAAGTATATAGACCCTGACGTAAATAAACTGCATACTAGTTGATAATTATACACGTAACTTAACGATATTTGGATGGATCTGAGTGCTAAGTGTGAGTTTTTCTTTTCGCATTCGATCGTGAGCGCGTTTGGACTTTACTAGGAATTTGTGTGTGATTTGTACAGCGCCACCTAGTGGTAAACTGGTTTCTCACGTTTACCACTAGGTGGCGCTGTACAAATCACATACAAATTCCTAGTAAACTCGAAACGCGCTCACGATCGAATGCGAAAAGAAAAACTCACACTTAGCACTCTGGATCAGGCATGAGCAGTATTCGCATAGGTATAAATTTTTATTAGGGTTATGAGAGGCATAGCTGATTTTACCTACAGATTTAGGATGTGGAGATAACGATTAACGATTCATCCGTATGTGTAGGTATTTTTTTTAATTCGTAGTGAAAAAAGTGTTGTAAAAAGTTCACGTTTTTTATCGATATCGATACTAGGTAAACAAATTATACATAAATTTATCACGTTTAGCAATTGTAAACCTTTGATCAAACCACAACTATTTAACGAGAGACTGCTTCGAAGTTATACTCCAGTAAAATAAAGTTTTGAATCAAAATTTTATAACTCTTTACATTTAGGATATAATGCAGTCTTATTAATAATATAAAAACGACATGTAAAGAAAGGTGTTTCGGCCGGCAACGGTTATTTTTGCAATTATTCGAAAACGGTAAAAGACAAAAAAGTTTAGAAAAAATGTGTAGAACTTGTATTTTTACGTCAAAAAGGTTATATTACGTTTTCTTTTCCGGTCAAAATAACAGAATTAGAGAAGTTTTTAAGTTTAAGGGAAAACATAACTTTTAAAAAATCTTAGTAGAAATAAGAAAATTATTTTTTGTAATTGATAAAATTGTCTTTAATCTTTAATTTAGAATTCTGATTTTTAATTTTATGGATTACGTGATTAAATACCATAATCTTACTTCGATTAAGCACGTAAAGCTGTCGGTCTCTGGTATCACAAGAAATAAGCGGAAATCGTAATCGGGTTGGTAAATTACGGCGGTAGGGATTGCCACCATATTCGACTATCGATAAACCAGTTAATCGTGGATTACCGAAACGTCTTTGTCGTCTTTGGTTTGCTTTAACTGCGGAGAAGACAGGAAACGGCGAGATGATATTTTAATCGTGTAAAACTGAGAAATAATTATTTTCCAAGCAGTTAGGTGCGTGTATAACTACCATGACTTGCTTTTAATATATACCGCAGTTATCGACATAGAACATTGCACAATGCACTTCACTTCACTATAAGAACTAACTCCACTCAGTTTGAGGGTCCTTTTCCCCACCAGGGTCAAACGCAGCCGGCGCCCCAACACCCACACCATGGTATTGACCCATCATGTGGTGCAGCTGATAGCTTCCTCGACTTCTGGGTACAAGCTGATCCGAGGGAGTTCACTGACGAGCACACGCTGTTTGTACGTTCGTGTTCCGAATGAGATGTTGTGATCTCCTGAAATTTATGAAAGGTATTAATTAATTTTAGTACGCAACAATAAGGCGGCTTTCACACGACACCGCGCAAATCTCAGAGAGTTGGATTACAAGACAAATATTGTAGACTAGCTGCATTCTGCAGCCCGCTGCATTATAAATGTTTTTAGTGAATCCCGCAAGATCACCTAACTTTCCCGGGATGAAAAATAGCCTATGTGTTATTCTGGGTCTTCAGTCTACATACCAAATTTCATCGTCATCGGTTCAGTAGTATTTGCGTGAAAGAGTAACAAACATCGATACATACATACTCACAAACTTTCGCATTTATAATATTAGTAGGATATCAGAAATCAGAACTTTATTCAATAACATTAATTTTTTTTATTAACAATTTAAGTTATAGCCCTGATGATCCAGTAAAATGCGAAACCGGTTGGCTATTTAAATAAAAAACACATATATAATTAGTTAATTGTGAAACAGTACAAGTGTAAAATTTAAAACAATTTAAAACGGAGTTTCACCAAGTGCCGACGATGGAAAGTATAAATTATATTCAATAAAACTTTTTAAAGTTATTTTGACGCGGCAACATTTTTTAAAACTTCTACTGGATCGGAAACGCGGCCGCACACTGAAATCATCCGACGGAAGAAATTCAGTGGGTTCGTCTTTTTTCTTTCTATTGATATATTTATCTATATATTTATATTGTGTGGTATTATGAAAAAAATTCATATAGAAAGAAAAAAGACGAACCCACTGAATTTCTTATATATATATATATATATATATATATATATATATCTTGTATTATTGTATTTATATTTATATTGTGTGGTATTATGAAAAAAATTGATATAGAAAGAAAAAAACGAACCCACTGAATTTCTTCCGTCGGATGATTTCAGTGTGCGGCCGCGTTTCCGATCCAGTAGAAGTTTTAAAAAATGTTGCCGCGTCAAAATAACTTTAAAAAAGTTTTATTGAATATAATTTATACTTTAACGTCGTCGGTATATATATATATATATATATATATATATATATATATATATATATCTACATATTTTTAAGATTGATTCTGGATTCGCTGCTTCTTGTCGCCAATTCTTGATTAAGTGTATTTTTTTGTTTGAGGGGCGGCGGATTCAGTTAAGGATAAACTTTAGAAAGGTAATATGATAATAGGTTGGTTTAATTATCAAAAAATATCATAAAACGCAAATTTTGTATTCCCATAAAAAGAGAAATTGCCATTATGATTAGAACGTCAAAATGACATTGATTGATAATTTTTCGGTATACCGTCCCATAGGTACACGCTGTATATAATAGGTTAGACTACGTGTTCGTGTGCAAGATATTGTCGGATTACATACAAGCCAATAAACCCTCATTGCTTTCCGCAGCATTTGCCGTGTGTCGTATGAAAATCGCCTAAATATGCGCGATTATATAATATACCTAGTTAAACTAATAATACAAATAGTATTAAAGGTTTATGTCCTATTCAATCGACGAATCCCACGGGAACAATAAATTTTATGGGATATATATATATATATATATATATATATATATATATATATATATATATATATATATATATATATATATATATATATATATATATATATATATATATATATATAGATGATATATATATATATATATATAGATGATGGTTGTCTTTTATTAACGGAGAGTCAGGAAAAAAAATAGATAAAATTTGGTATTCAGATAGTCTAATTCCAGATAAAGCGCATATATATATATATATATATATATATATATATATATATATATATATATATATATATATATATATATATATATATATATATATATATATGCGCTTTATCTGGAATTAGACTATCTGAATACCAAATTTTATCTATTTTTTTTCCTGACTCTCCGTTAATAAAAGACAACCATCATCTATAGACACCAAATATGTTAATGGTTTATACTATCCGTGTAGTGGGACAATAATAATAAAAAAAATATGTGTATAGCTGGATAAATTATTTGCTTGTGTTATGGGTGTTAGTCAACGATACGAATACATAGAAATACATATACAAGTATTGTAACATACGTAATGAACACCCAGGGTTTGGCCCAGAAATACAAGCATCTGCGCTCATCACACAATTATTTGTGACCGCGCCGTCGCGTTGGTTGAGTGGTTAGCGACCCTGACTACGCAATCAATGGGATCCGGGTTCGATTCCCGGCAGGGACAGGCATTTGAGTGATAAGCACAGATGTTTGTATTTCTGGGTTTGGGTGTTTATTAAATATATTAGAGTATTTATATATGTATTTCTGTCAGTATCGTTGACTGACACCCATACTACAAGCATATTATTTGCTTACATTGGGGTCATATTAATTCGTGTAATCTGACCAGTGATATTTATTTATATTTGTCACTCTCGGAAATTCGATCCCTGAACCCCATCAATTTCTAGTTAGGATAGGATTAATCATTCTACTAACGGGGATATATGCTTAACTTTACTAGCTGCCTTACCCTCCAAAACCGGCGCTATTACGACAGGAATAGGTAAGGCGGTGATGCCAAACCCGTACGAGATGTTGTGAAATTCAACCACTTTGTAGTCATGATGGTGATGGTCAACATGTTACTATGTTGTGTCAATCGTTCACCGTTATCGAATTGCCTAGTTCTAGTCCAGGCCGATTTGGAAGAATATTATTCAAAGACCCGGAGCAAAACAGACTATTCAGCTCTGAGCAGCGAGTGCTACCCGCTTGGACATTAGGCATGGAAATTATTGTTAAATAAGGTTAACTGGTATGTTGTTAAAATTAATTAATATTTAACAGTTATTTTTTTATGTTATATTATATCAGTAGTAGCCTATCGTCGAGTTAGCGACCAAAAAAAAGCTCCTCTGGAGTATTTTTATAATTTTTAACAGTTATTATTATCATAAATCAAGGTAGCTCAAATATTTTTAATAACATTATTACCCTATATGAAGTTATTGGTAATTTCAGTGATGCATACAATTTTAACAGTATTTGCTAATATAAATAACAGTTGTTAATTGTTAAAAAAATTTAGTACGAAATTTAATATGTTAACTGTTAAATGATCCATGCCTATTGGACACGCGTTAGTGAACTTATTTGTGCAGAAAATTTGTAATAGGTATAATATTAAGATTAAAATATTTTAGTTATTATTGATTTAATTACTGTATGTACTTCCTGCTTCATTCTCAACAATCGTATATAGACATCAAAGATGTTAATATTTCATTCCAGCCATGTTTTTTTGATCCCGGATTTAATGTTACATAAAAAAGTTTATCTAAACCATGAGGAGCATGACAGTGACAAACTCTGGAAGAAGGTGAAATTTCGTGGAAGGAAAAGGTAGAGTTTTGGTATCAAACTCAAGAAAGTCTTTACAGAATTCTATCACCTAGTAGTTATGATGTTAGTGACCCGTTTGACCAATTGTTTGACTTTTATGATTTACCTGGCAAGAACATTTGGTAAGTGAAATAGAAAACTTGCCAATGATTATTTTGAGTTTTTATAATATCAAAAACCTGCAAAGATATTTATTTCTTTCTACATGAAGTGCGAGCAGCAAAAAAATATCGGGTGCAAGATGGTGCATTTGTACCCCGCTGCTAGAAAAGAAAATAATGGAAAAAATACATTTTTTGATTAAGTTATTGTTTGAATAAAAATTGAAAGCGTCTAGGTTGCTGACCAAATTTACTCATTTCTGAGTCAATAATATATGTACATGTATGATTCAATATTAGCTAAAAGTATTATGTGTAGATGTAGATAAAAGTTATCCTAGCGATGCCCATGAATACAGTAAAATATTTTAGTGGGGTTTCTGGTGCACTATAAAAACTCAAAATAAACATCGAAAAGGCTTACATTTCATCTATAGGCAATAGGTGACTTCGTTAGGGGAACCATTTGCTTGTTTAGTGTTTTTAGACTTTAAGACTATAATAGGTATAGTCTTCAACTCTAACATCATACTTATGCATAAATAATTTTTAAAATCTAACTTACAGAAAGTTGAACCCAAAACTAGATAACATACATATTTTTAGATAATAGATTAATGCTGTAATGACTTAAAAATGTCATCTGCAGACTAATTACTCAGATAAGCTTATTCATAAACTAACAAAAAATGCCCATATCATATTCAAGCCATATAAATTATTATTTTTATGCTTTTTAGGGTTTCGTACTTCCGTACTCCGTATTGTAAGAAAAAACGGAACTCTTATAGGATCACTTTGTCTGTCTGTTCGTTATCTGTCAAGATCCTTAATCTGAGGAATGCGTGAACGTATCGAATTGAAATTAAAACTATATACTGAGATCTATAATCCCTTAAAGCTGTAAAAAATTCAATATACTGCTTAAGTTAAAGTAAAATGAAAATACCGGCCGTTTATGCCACAAAAAAGTGTATTTCAACACTCTTATGGAATCAAAATTTATAGGATAATTTGCATTGACTTCGAACTATGAAATTTGGCGAGTAATATCGCTGTTCTGTGTACTTGTAGTAAAATCAAAATTTTTCAATCTATTGTTTATTTAGCTACAACAATATTTCAGATCTCAAAAATTGAGTTGAATGCCATTAGAGAGATCCAAATCGATTATCTTTTCCAAAATATACGGCATTTCTATAATCGATATGTATGCCATTAACATAATAGATGTTTGAACTGAAAATATCTATGTTTCAAGGTTTTACTCTTTTAAGCTTAAAATATCTCAATTCAGCGAGAAGTTTCAGGGATGGCCTGCAGAATCAACCGCTTACATATTTTTTATATCGTAGGATAGCAAATAAACATAATGTTATAGCTCCTATAAAAAGGAATGACTAATGCCTGCAGATACCGAAAAGATAATGGTGATATCCATGTGGTGCGAATGTAATGAGTAATGCTAATAGCACTATCTTATTTTTTAAGCTTAGTTTTATACTGATACGTGCTCTAGTTTTCTTAATGCCTATCACAAGATAGGAAACATGGAGATGGCTTTCCTGCTGGAAAGAGACAGCCATCGCCTAAAAACACCAAGCATGCGTTGCAACTCGTGTGGTAAGGGCGTACTAAGGATGTAATATACACTTAGAATAAGTAGAGCCGTGCCAAATAAGCTGGACGAGATTTTGTAGAGCTAATACACACCATCCATCTTTAGTGTATATAGTTATTTCTTTTCATCATTAGAGGCGTTGGTTTGCTTGTTTTTCTATGATGTAAAACTAACTTACAGCATTATTATTTAATATACAATACGGGTCAGTCTTACAAAAACTCGAGAACAGCTGTAACGATTCTAATGTTGGAAATGGCTGATGATTATTTTGTGGTAATTTAAGTGGTTATCTGGATGGTTTAGACAACGTCTGCCAGGTCCTTAGGTAATTTACATGCACAACAATAAATAAAGAAAAACTTGATATGTCAGAAAGAATCAGTACGTAGTTTGTGTATAAGGTGTAGTACTCGCAGAATGTGTTCGTGATACGTAAGTCAGAGGGAGGTCGGGATTGAAAGAAAATGTCAGTTAAAAATGAGAAATAGGTTAATCTATACATATAATAAAATCGTAGGAAAATCAAAACTGTACATTGAATATTTTTTTAAAAGAATACTTGAGGCGTGATCTACAATCGATATCTAAGCCAAAAATATAGGAATTTTTGTCTGTATGTCTGTATGTATGTCCGAGGTAAACTCAAAAAGTACTGCATGGATTTACTTTAAATTTTGCATGAATATTACTAACAGGTCGGGTCAACATACAGGCTACATATTATCACGCTATCACCTACAGGGGAGCGGCTGTGCGGAGTAAACGAAGTCCGCGCGGACGAAGTCGCAAGCAACAGCTAGTATAATAATAAGTAGATAATATATTGGTAATTTTATTTCGTCAGTAAATTGTTCTACCGGTTTTCCTTTTTTAAGGCATCCTCTGAATGTAATACAATTTCAAGCATATTGCACTAAGTAGGTATACTACGTTTGAAGTACATTTCATTCTGAAGATGCTAAATCGGCTGGTTAGATTACCAAACTATGTGTAAAGTAAAATAAAATTACTACTTATTTATTATATAATAAGCTAATAATAATAGAATTTCCCAAAATATCGTTGACAGAAGTGCAAAACGTAGATATTGGTATGAGAGTACGTATGTATTATTGATTAGCACATGTGAGGATGTAAGTACCGGTGGAGACAAAACACACCAACATAAAAAGAATAAATCTAGGTATTCATTTTGCAATCTTACGCGGATTCTCACGTGTGATCTACGTGATGCCAATGAAAGAAAAAAAGAAAAAAAGTGGAACAAACTCACCGAAGATCAGAAAAATAAAGACACACTAGCGGCGAAGCAATCCACTCACGTCCGTCACACTTTTCACGACGTCAGTAGAAAAACAAAAACACACAGTATTTGCATTCAAGAGACGTTTCACTTCGTAATCGAAGCATTTTCTTCTAATGTTTGTATATTGAATTGATTTATTCTTTGAGTTATGTATTTTCGCAAAGGAACATCTAATAGTCCAAGTGGGGACTATATGTGTGCATAGATATGTATAAATTTCTGTATATAGTTACAGTGAAATATTCTATATAAGAATTGCTAAATATGTTGAGGGTGGTCTAGTAACAGTTTTGTCAAGAATAGCAACGTCAGACTTAAATTTTTATGTTTAATGTCCAAAAAGCAATAAAGTCCATTGTTGTTCTTATTCTGGATTCTCACCCGTTTTGACTGTACCCGCCTAGATTATAAATTTATAAAATAGCAAGATAAAATTTTAAAAGTTCGGCCGAAAATGGTGTATTGTCACTGGCGTGATTGTATGAAGTGATGTATGAATGTGAAAAAAACAAGGAGAACCGCTTCGATGGTGTTGTATGGTACTTGGATATCTCTGACAATCAAACTGGTTTGACGTTTAGATTTGTACTATATATTTCTTTTCTATAGTATGCTAATCATAGAATTTTTTTTGTAAGTATAGTAAATGTGCGCTGTTCACTTATTTAGGGAACTATAGAATCTATAGATTGATTTGAAAAGCAACAAACATGATAATTTATAATGACGCATTTCATGATATTCTTGATGTTGTTTAAAAATAGTCCACCACAATTTACTAGCGTAAAAAGCATCTAGGCTAGTGATAAGTGGAAATAAATAATATTGTCATGGAAGAGGTAGGATGATGTACAAAAATACAAAACTATTGGTATAATATGTAATACATAAATATGAAAAATAAAATTACATTATAAAAAGCACAAATGATTACTAATGATTCGTTCTATCATGTACTTACATATATAATGATAAAAGCATAAAGTCCGTCCATAGGCTATGTAACGCTTCATAATTTTATTTTGTTGGTTTCCTATATACAGATACTGACGTCTTATTAATAAACATGGATTAATATTAAACTTTTGCAAATCGTAAATAATATTAATAAATAGTCAACTTTATGAAATTCTAGTAGCAGTAGTGGATTTTCATTTAGGCCCAGTAGGTCCGGGCCTAGGGCAGCCAGATATTAGGGCTGATTGGGAGAAAAAATACAGCGATGATTACAAAAAACGATCCAAAGAAAATAAAATGTTGTATGCCAAAATATTTTCAATAACTATAAATATTTTTTACGCACAATATTGTCACAGCAAAGATCAATCCCAATGCAGAAGCGGAATGTTTATGAAACTAGTATTGCAAAGATTTAAACCAATGATTTTGCTGCGCCTAGAGTAGATGCATTTTGTAACACGTAATAAAGCCTTATACTTTGTATGATAATAACCTTATACTTTGCATGATAATAAACCTGTACTAAGTAAGAACAAAGATTAATTATTTCATTATTCAGCTCCAGGAGCTTAATAATGAAATAATTAATTAAAGAGGTACTGAGTAGTATTCAGACGTAGCAGGATCGCATTTGACTAGTATTGGGTTTCGTATATCGGATCGACTTACATTTTTTGTATCTATATGGAATTAAATTTCTGATATCTAAGAAAGAGGCGACTGGTAGTACTAGGTCTTGGGCGGCCAAGACAACTCAAGAATACTCCGCCAAGACCAATCCGCCACTGCCCAGTAGGTACAAGTCAATGTCCTTCGACAAATATTAAAGTCCGTCCTTAATATCTGCCGAAGAAAATTAACATGTACTTTGATTTACGTTGTTTATTAAACCAGTTTTATCTATCAAATTATATTACGCTTGCCGTTCAGAACCATCGCCTAAAATTTCGAATAACGAAGCGATCAGAAGTAGCTACCATAAGCTTCATATTTAAATTGTTTATAAATATTTATTAATTAAAAGTATTATCACGGTCGATTGCTTTGCGGGGTAGACAGAGTAAACTGAAAGTCAAACGGTGAACCGAAGACTTTTCGGTTCACCGCGTTTCATCGGTTTGGCGGTTGGCGAGACAATTGATGATCCTTATTCACATATTTACCGACATGTTGACGATTTTCGACTACTTCTAGCGATAACCAGGACCGACAGCTTTAAGTGCTCATTCGAGGCACGGAAGTGCCTCCACCACATACACCACTCCGCCAGACTCCGAGCTGCTACTGAGATTTTAGATTTTTGAGAAAAACCTCGGAAAAACAAAACATTTTCGCCCGATCCGAGGATCGTACCTGGGACCCATGATCTTAGCCTAATAGGCTACTCCTAGACCAGGAGGCAGTCATACATTAATTATAAAATGACTGAAAGTGTAAAATATAGAAACATGTGAAATATTCGTTGGTTACATAGTAGAAAATGCATGTAATGCAATATAACTGCAACAATCGAATTCTAATCTTCTGTATCACTGATAGTCTGGCTCAGATCTTCATGAGAAATATGGGACCAACTTTTCTAAACAAATAATATTCAAATCATTTAATAAATGACCGAGTTTTGAAAGGTAATCGAAAGTACTGTAAATGTAACGTGACATATTCTGTCATTTTTAAGAATTAAGTGAAAGAGTTTATCTTTTACAAATAAACACATTTCCTGTTTTAAATATTTCTTTATATTATGTTCTTGTAGTAAGCTGTAAAGTAATTAGTTTTTAAATTACAAATTGAAATAGTTTTATCAGATTCAGTTTTATGAATTTAATATTCATCGAGAATCTCTTCATGCTTTGCCTCTTCGTAAAGTTAACTTTCTCTAATTAAATCCTTCACACTACTGCCAAAGAGTATACAATACTACGTAAGAACTATTGCTTATGATGATTAAACTTTTGAAAGACTTTTTTATATGCATATCTGTGGTCGAAATGTAACCATAGACTAAACAATGAAATTTCTACGTCTGACAACAGTCTTTAGCCATAAAGAAAAATTATAAATGTGTGTAGGTATAATATTCATGAAGCTGTATTACAACTGGAGGCAACAGTTCTAATACCTACTTGGAACTAAATTTTAAATACTGCTGTCATCTCCTGAGTCTTCCCCTCACATTCTAATACAGCTGTAGTATAAGACATGACTTAAATATTTGTTTTAATTGATTAATACGAGTCCTAGCTCCGCCTTTACCTAATATTTTATGATAATATTATCATGTATGTCACATCAATGTATCGTGTGTAATGTTTATTTTTCCTATTTTAATGTGTTTCCTCATAAACGTTAACTGTGCTAAAGTTCATACTTTACCGTTCGCGTAATTGTCTTAAAAAGGGATATAAAATGTTTGCTTCACGTATTATATATATATATATATATATATATATATATATATATATATATATATATATATATATTAGATGATATATGTATGATATAACTGATATATTTATACTTTCAACACGAATATATTTTATTTTGTATCAATTCAATTGTACTGATTCAATTATTATTCTGTATAAACAAATAAATACTATTAATTCAGTTGCCTCCTAGGGTAATCACAGAAAGTTGAAAATTTGTTTCATTGCGGTTTACGGTTTAATAGTTGCCAAAAAGGGTGATCCGTCTATTGTCACATCGTTATACTAGTTTTATGTAAATTCAAATATTTAAAAACAAAAGAATTTAGTGTCTTTTTTGTCGACTGATTTTCTTTTTTTTTTTGCAGTGATCAAAAGTAAATTATCAAATTATGGTCGATTTTTGATTAATGGACGAAATTTAGTTTAAAAGAGGTAATTTTGGTAATCATGATTATTAAAATTAACTTTACGTGACCTATGGACGCACCTCCAAAGCTTAAACTTGCTTTTATTTCTGAAGTATATTGTTTGAGATTAATGTTTGTCTCTATAATATGGTAAGTACCTGATAGCTATCCCGCTTGTATCGCGGGCATGAACTCGACGACGACATGGTGTTTCTTGGTCGATGCTTTATGCAATGCCTGTGCTTCTGTTCCTGCTCTTCAATCAACCGCTCGTTATCACTCTCAACTTGAACTGATACAACATTTTTCGTCCCATTCTTTGCTTCTGTTTTTACTTCACGTCTTTTTCTTTCCCTCTTCTTAAATGTTAATGAAAATCGTTTTCGTTTCTTCGCTTTTGGTGAATCCGGTCGTTGAGGTACAGTTGACTTTTCACGCTCTGATCTACTTGTGTCGTCATCTGGTGGGGGTATTTGTGATTCTGTGTCAGTTTTTATTGTGATTTCCGTGCGAGTTGATGAATCTGGTTCTCCATTTTTATAAGCCACTTCTTTCTCTAAGTTAGCTAATTCCATTCGCCTTAATTTTTTCGGTAATTTATTAACAGTGGCATATATTGGTTCTTCGTTATCTCCAACCGGAGCTGATCGTGATCTAAAGAAAAAATCGAATTTGCTGGGTTTACTGGGCATTCGTTTTTCGACAAAGACAACAGTACTTGCTACTTCTGTAGTAGTAGACTGTATCTCTTCCCCGGATAGGTTACCGGGGCTACTTGGAATGGGTGTTGCCCGTGGATAATCATAAGTTAGTTCAATATTCTTTTCAGTGACATAGTTTTTAGGCGGCGGCTCTTGACTTGAGCTCGCCTTTTGATCTAAGTCTTGCTTTGAACAACAACATTTATTCTGTACAATATTGCTAGTGTTACACATAAAAATGGAATTCTGCTGAATATATGTGGTCTGTATTGTTGCGGAAGAGGACTGTACATCACCTAATAAGTCTTCTATGTTACCACCATTGTGAAAAAGTGGAGGTTGATAAGGTGCTATAATAAATCCAGGAGGAGGTGCACCGGCAAAATAGAAAGGTGATGATGTAACAGTCTGATAATATCTCGGCATGTCAGGAGAGTCGTGGACTAATACGTCTACTGTTCGGTCGACCGTGTCTACATTTGGTTGTTTTGGTGGGGTATTAGGTGACTGAGTTAGAGGCTTGGTGATTGGAACTTCTGTTTTGGTTTCTTGATTGTTTAATTTGGATTGTTGTTTGTCTTCTTTTTCGCACTCCTCGCAAGGGCAAGGAGTCGTGGCACCACTCTGAAATTGAAAAGTGCATTACATTAATAGTTGTTGTGAAGACAGGATTAGAAAACCGAGATACCTATAATATTAACCTATAACATTACCAATATTCGTTAGTAATATTAGAAACCGAAAAATGATAATAATTGAATGCTTGATATGACTATTATTATTATCAGTCTATGTTAGATGAGGATAATAGCAGATAAATCAATCCATACTACAACATTTACTGCTTCCAAGAATAGGTATTACGAAAACTTGATGAAAACAAAATCAAATTTTGATTTTTTTGTATGTCCGTGTGTCTCCTTATAATTCAAGAAGGCTTGACCCATCTTGATAAAATTTGCACTCGTATCTCATGTTAAGAATACATGGTCATGCATGTAATTTATTGTATAGGCATGTAATTAATTGTATCATCTATCAACTTAGGCCCAACGAAACGGGCGGGTATTACCTAGTATTAATGTAATAATCGTAAGATTTTATTTAAGGCTAAGAGAGCTTTTAATAGCAAAAACATCTATTTACGGCCAAAACAAAGGCTTAGGTACGCAAGCAACTTGTAAAACCTACATCTGGAGTATTGCGTTATACTTCTGTGAAACATGGACACTAACTCAGAGAGACAGGATGGATGGAAAATGGAGTTAGTTGAACAGAGAAGAAACCTAATGAAGAAGTACCTAATATAGTTAATGAAAGACAAATGATAGTTTGTATTAACTATCGCAAATAAAAGGGGAATTTTGGCCACTTAATTAGACACGATAACCTCTTCAAAATCATCTTAGTAGGAAAGATAGAAGGGAGGCGAAGTAGGAGAAGACCCAGACGGAACTTAGTCCAACAGCTGAAAAAGAAAGTAGGAGTTGGGTCATATCGAGAAGTGAAAACAAAGGTAAGGAACAGGCAAGATTACCGCTTGCTCCACCAACAAGAGCTAACTCTTAAGTGGAGAAAGATAGAAGTCTTTATCCATTGCTTGTAAATTTGCGCCGTGTTGGTAATTATGTCCATCTTGAGTAACATCCAACTTCCTGTCTAGTGATTTGTTATAGGTTTTTACTTTTACATAATAATGCTGGTCCTTCTCAGCGTTGTCCGTAATCATAAGTTTTAAAGGTAAGGTAGCCAGTAAAGTTCTTTTTTCAACGCATTCTTTTAAACCTCCGACGCAAAATGAGGGGTGTTATAAGTTTCAGGTATGTATCTGTGTATCTGTGTGTTTGTTCGTGACATCGGACGGAGAGGCGGATGGTCTGATTTGGTTGTGGTTTTTTAATTGAAGCCCTGTTTTGTGAGATGGTTCTTAGCTATGATTCAATAGAATCTGTTCAGCCGTTTCAAGATCACCAGCTCTTTTCAAATTAATGAAAGGAATTAAGTAACTTATAAAGATTTTGTCAAACACTTGTACTATTTCACATTTGTGAAATAGTACAAGTGTTTGACAAAATCAATATGATGCAGTTTCACCAAGTGCCGACGATGGAAAGTATAAATTATAACTTATAAAAGCTTTATCAATACTAAACTTTTTATTTTGTTTCTTTATTTATATTGCATTTACACGGTAACCTTAAGCTGATACTTTAAGATACTTATTCAAAGATTATCAGCGTCTATTTGACTGGCAATATTCGTATTTCAATAACAGATTTTCTAAATATTTCAAGCCACTTTTTAACGACTTTCTGATATTCGTTTGCACAAAAACTTGGCAGACTTGTGAAAGCTCAGTGACAATGCAATTCTATGGCAGCATCCAATTGAGCTCATGATGTAGCCTGGATGTAGGGACTGGAACTCTCTGATGCAGAGTTTTAACAACACAATCTTATTTGGACTGAGTCTTGTTGCTATAGGTACTAAGTTTGATTAGTGTTCATGATGACGAGGATATGAAGAGAGAGCTGATAAAGTGTTACTGAAATTCGCGCGTCGAATGTAAAAAGAGATAAGATGGTCAAGTCGGACTCGATGGATTTTTTATGATGTGTATTTTCCATTAAGTACATAATATAATGTCGAAGAACTGAAGATGGAACTGTAAGAGTGCCATTGTAACTCACAAATAGAAATCGCTAATATAGTGGAGTTTGAAGTCATTTCATTTGTTAGAATAAGATCTTTCTCGTGATGATAAGGCTCTGAAGATTGCGCCAAAAAGTGACATTGGAATTTCAAGAATCCAGATTCAAAATGCAACTACAATGAACTCCTTAACTAAGCGAGGTAATGCTTTTTAATTAGCACTTAATTGTCTTGTATTGGCAAACTCCTTCGCACTGGATGATTTTCAGGATCTGATGATGGAACTGGAAGGTAACCATGAGAACTCCTAAACTAAATAAGATATACTAATCGAAATTGGATTTATTTGTTCTATTTGGACAAACACTCTAGTGCTCTAGCACTCACACAGAAATCGTCTACGATTTCCAGGGTCTCATGATGGAATTAAAAGTGCGTTATGGGAACTTGGAAATTAGATAAAAATAGAGCAACACCATCGACTTTGCAGTCGTTTGTATCGTTATTATAAGGACTTTAGAGAGGAATGGCTGCCAGTGTCTGATGATAGAGCCGGAAGATGTACCTCAGAACTCCTAAGCTAAACTAGGTTAACTCATCAAGTGGGGAACAAATTCGGTTTGTTTTTGCAAACAATTTGGTGCTGGATGATTTATATATCTATAGTATCTGCTGATGGAATTGAAACGTAGACATGGGAACTTCTAAGTTAAACAAGATAAACCTATCGAGTTTGGGATCCTTTGTTGTGTTTTAACAAACATCCTGATGGTGGAAGCAAGAAGATGGAAGTCTTTGGAGCAGGATGGCTTTCGGTTTCGGATGATAGAGTGGGAAGAAGTTCATGAGAAATCCTAAGCTAACCCAGAAAAAAAAATTGAGTGTGAGTTATTTCAGTTTGTTTTGACATATTTTTTGGTGTTGTTTTTTAAATTTAATAATGGAAATTGAAGATGGCTTCCCATAGCCATCTTCAATTCTAATTCAATTCTTCTTTAAAACTAAACAAGATAAACCCATTGAGTTTGGACTCATTTTTTCTGTTTTGAGAGTTAACCTAGTGCTAGATAATTTCTGTGGTCCTATGATGAAGCAGGAAGGAGGTTATGGGAAATTTTAATTAAAAATTGAACAACGCCATGATTTGGGGCTTATTTAAGAATAAGAATAAGAATTTATTTATTTGAGACTCACACCATTCTAAGTAAGCAAAAATAGTTACAATATTGATACTTTTGAAGTTATAAACAATTATGTAAAAAACAGGAGAAACAAAGATAAAAATTAAAATTAAATAAATAAATTATGGTGGTGCACCGTCTCAAAATGGCAATACCATTCAGCATATGTTGGCATTGTGTATCAATACCAACGTCGATTTTCAGTGGTAGCCAGTTACGCGGAATATTTAAGGCAGCAATAGTTTGGGCGATTGTTTTCACTCCGTAGCCTACACATATATAACAATACTTAATATTGGTTTGTTCTAATAAGGATATTGAAACAGAATAGCTTCTAGTTTCTGAACATAAAACTGGAAGAATTCTATGATATCTCGCTCATATAAACTCATCAAGTATGGGCTAATTGGGTTTGTTTTGGTATACGGTTTGGTACTGGATGACTTTAAAAATCTATTGATGTAACTGGAGGATGGCTACAGGATCTTTTAAACTAAACGAGATAAACTCATCGCGTTTGTACTTATTTGTTCTACTTTGACAAATAATATGGTGTTATATTATTTTCAGGTTCTCACCATAAAATGAGAGATGGTAATGGTTGCGAAACGAACGAATGAATGAAAATTGAGCAGAACCATCGATTTTGGTCTCGTTTGATTCGTTCTTTTAAGGATTTTTGAACAGGATGTTTTCTGGTGTCGGATGACAGACCTGGAAGAAGTCCATTAAAGCTACTAAGCTAATCTAGATAAACCCATCGAATGTTGGCTAATTCGGTTTATTTTGGCAAATTCTTAGGTGCCGGATGTTTTCTAAGATATAATAAAGATAGAATTGAAAGGTGGCCATCGGAGATAAGGTTGATATCGTTGGATTTTAATACGAGGAGATTCGCAGTGTTTAATAATTGGACTAGAAATTGGCCATGAAACTCCTGCACTAAACTAAATAAGTCCATTGAGTGTGGTCTTATTTGTTTTATTTTTATATACCCTGGAAATCATTTTAATTCAGAGTGTATATACACTCTGAATTAAAATGATTTCCAGCTGGAGGCTATGGGAGCTTTCCAATAAAACAACGCAAGCTCATTAAGTAAGGAACCGTGGAAACTTTAACTTAAAATTGCAAGATCGCCTATCGAAGATCATAAAGATCTTTCACGTATGCTTATAAAATGATGCATATATAGAAGAATGGCGGTCTGAGGATGTGTCGGGGGTTTTTGAAATTTTTAATTTTATCTTGTTACGTTTTAGAGTCTATAAACGTTGGTTATCTATTAACATCATTCCATCTACATGTATTTGTACAAATACGTAAAATTGAGAACATATGCGAAAAACTTTGGCCAAATATCTTTGTTTGTTTGCGTAATAATTGTCTGTCTGTCCATCTATCCATTTGTTTATCTGTTCACGCATTGAGCTAACTCACATTTTGTTTTAAATTACGTGTTGTTTTAACAGGTATCTACGTTTTATCATACTAAATCCTAATGCTTACTAACATTAGGTATTAGGGTGTCCGTTATTTACCAAGTTGATTTTTTTTTTGCGGACGCCCCCTGGATTTTTAGTTTTTGACCTAAAAAAAAATATCCAACATAAATAAGCTCTTAATTACCGAATTAAACCTTGCCCCAATCGAGTTACATTTCCCATTTAAATAACATGGGAATTTGCAACTTTTTCTTATTAATTTTATTCCTCTGAAAAAAATACCACTACGACTATTATCGATGCATATTCTGATAGGGAATATAATATAGGGAATATAAGTATCAAAATGTAACTAAAGAATGTTTAATTAAATAAATCAAATATTGTGAAATTGTTTAAATTTTATTCGACTTAAAAAGTTTTTGATTTCTTACTTTAACACCATTAAATTTATATGTTCTTTGGAATAAACGACTAAATTGCATAAAAACATTCATAATTTCCGTAAAAGTGCAAAAATTCAAGAATTTATGTTAAGATCAACTTTAAATCCCATGTAATTTAAATGGAAAATGTATTGTCCTTGGGGCAAGGGTTGTTATGAAAATTTAGAATGGTCTAATATTTTGTTTCAGATGATGAAATAAAAATTTAAGGGGCGTCGCAACAAAAATAATCAATTTCGTAAATAACAGACACCCTATTAACTATAAACACAACTTAAACCACGAATAACTCTTAAAGGAATGATTTTATCGAAAAATTATAAGAGAGCTTTTTTGTAGAGCATTAAATTCCCTATCAGAATATGCATCGATAATAGTCGTAGTGGTATTTTTTTCAGAGGAATAAAATTAATAAGAAAAAGTTGCAAATTCCCATGTTATTTAAATGGGAAATGTAACTCGATTGGGGCAAGGTTTAATTCGGTAATTAAGAGCTTATTTATGTAGGATATTTTTTTTTAGGTCAAAAACTAAAAATCCAGGGGGCGTCCGCAAAAAAAAAATCAACTTGGTAAATAACGGACACCCTATTAGGTATAAATGTGAAATTTGGTTTGTTTGTTGCACTTTCACATCTTAACTATTTAACCTATTATTCACGGCTTGTCTTAGCTATTTAGATCCTCGGGCGAGTTAATCGTTAGACCATACAGGGCGTATTATGTTTTTTTATATCATAAGATAGCAAACAAGCAGATGGGTCTCCTGATTTAAAGAGTCAACCATCACCTATAGATACCAAATATGTTAATGGTGCGTTGCTATCTTGTGGCAAGGTCTAATGCCATATGCATAAGTTTACCGCATACATTATTCTCTGAACCGAAACACAACAGTGACTAGAACTAATGCTATTGCAGCAGGAATAGATAAGGCGGTGGTACCAGACCCGGTCGAGCCAATGCAGAACTCTATCACCTAGTTGCCACGATGGTAGTGACTCGCATAGCAATCGGTCGCCTCTTACGACCTGGCAGAACGCCAGCTGGCCTATTCTTTAAAGGAGCCGGGGACCAACATGGGGAAAGATATTTAAGTTCTGCAACGTCTCGCCAGGTTCGGGTACCACCGCCTTACGTAATTCTGCCGCAGTATCGTCATTGCTTTTCGTGTGTGTAGAGGGTGAGGTAGCCGATAAATGTATGCATGTCATTATCACCCCGTTCACGGATAGCAACGAACCACCGACATCTTTGGTTGGTTTGATGGTTTCTCTTACCTTAACGAGAAATATCTGCTTGATTGTTACCCTATGATAAAAAAATCTCCCTTAGTGCTTTCTTCGTATCAGGCGCCCTTGGGCCTGAGCGCTCAGGGCGGGTCACCTAACTTCCCGGGTCACCTAACACTAAAGTCGGCACTACTATCATAATTTTTTTATGTAAAACGTATATAAAATATTTTATGACATAAAATGTATGAAAGGGTTATTCTATACCATACCAGGAAAGCGGGCATCTGTTTCTGACGAAAAGGGAAAACTATCGTCCATAGACACACGAAATACAAATGGTGCATTGCTATACAAGTAGCAGGAATGTTTGGCTAGCTTGCAGTTAAAACCAGAATACGACAGTAATAAGCACCGGCGCTATTGCAGCAGCAATAGGCAAGACTGTGGTATTAAAAGCTGGTCGAAACGTTTTTTTTTATTAAGAGAGGAGACCAACCGATAAGAGGCTTTTTTATATCATAAGACAGCAAACAAGCAGATGGGTCTCCTGATGGAAAGAGTCAATAATCACCGATAGACACCACAGATGTTTATGGTGCGTTGCTATCTTGTGGCGAGGTCTAATGCCCCATGCATAAGTTTACCGGCTATCTTGCCTTCCAAACCAGAACACGATAGTGACAAGCACTGACGCTATTGCGGCAGGAATAGGTAAGGCGGTAGTACTAGACCCGGGCGAGACAATGCAGAACTCTACCACCTGGTAGCCACGATGTTATTGACCCGTATAACCAATCGGTCGCCTTTTACGACCTGCATGACAGAATGGCAGTTGGTCTATTCTTCAAAGGAGTCAGGGACCAACACGGGGAGGTTTTGGTGTTTATCAAATATATGTTATATCAAGAGATGTAAATACATAGCAAACAAGCAGATGGCTCTCCTGATGGAAAGAAAAACATCGCCTACAGATACCAAAGGTGTTAATGGTGCGTTGCTATCTGTATGATGGGATGGTATTACCACGTGCATAACTTTAACGACTACCTTACTCTACAAACATTGACGCTATTATGCCAGGAATTGGTAAGGTGTTGGTACCAAAAACCTGAGCGAGGCGTTGCAGAACTCTACCACTTAGTAGTTACGATGGTAGTGACATGTATAACCAATTGGTCGCCATTTACGACCTGTCTGGTAGAACGGCATATAGTCTATTCTTCAAAAAGGAACCCGGACCTACACGACAAATACAATACCAATAAAATATTTAAAATATGAAATAGTATTTATCTGGGAGTGACTGAAAATTAGCCTTATTATTTAAATAGTTTCGGAAATCCAAAAGTGCACGCCTTAAAATTAGTTTTCTTGATTGTCGTAATATATGGGATTCAATTTGTTTTGCCTGCTTTTTTCATCTTTTACGAGTCTAGCAGAGTTGATATATTCTTAAAAAACTGGCCCGAACATCCCTGTATCCCACCAAACCACACGAAGTAATGGGAATATTTTACTTTGTGTAATTTAACTTATTTGTAAGTATTTCTAGAATGGGTTTCTTTATAATTACTTTGTAGATATTACCAACACGTGGAAATCTTTTGTAACTGCTTCCATGTTTCAGAATTAGGACTAGCGTCATTCAACAGATTTGTCGCGTAATTTAGCATTATGTTATTGGAACGTGCGCATGCGTCACTTCCGTAGCTATGGGCGGAATATTAAACACGAATTAGTAGGTGCAGTTATTGAATATATAATATGACTAAGTGAGAACATATTCACATATTATGCAAATAAAAATATGATAGATGTGTAGAATAATATAAGATAGATACATTACAATGTATCTACTACTGTAGAAAAGATTTCAAATGTAAAAAAAAATGAGGAAAAACGAACAAGTTACAAGAGGTCACAATAAATAAAAGTATTTAAAATGAAATAGATATTCGCAGACTCGAATCGAACTGAGGATCAATTGTGCCTGAAATGATATCGCTTACGTTTATTGAATAATAATACGGTTCGAATAATAATCAAACTATTTAAGAGAATATTGTTTCAAAAGTATTTCTATAAATTTATCCAGAAATGATCTTTATGCGTATTAGATATGATTCGTTTAGACTTGCAAATAAATTCTTATTTAAGAAACAATCTTACATTTTTCTTTATCAGTCACATGATTTATCTTGATAACTAATACTTATAATTATTAAGGAAACGTCGTAGCATTTCCTCGATTTGTCTTTCTTTTAAGGTCAAAAACGTATTAATTAAATTCTTAATATTTTTGTGCGTTCTTTCCGCTCGAAGGTAAATAAACATACATATATGCAGGTATGATGTTAGTGAAATACGATAATACGATGTAGTTATTACATGATCAAAATGTATAATAAACCAGTATTCTTACCATAATTAAGGTGTTTCTATTTGCAATCTACAAATATTATTTTACAGAATTCTATGTTTTACCGTAATATGCAATTTTATGTAAATTGTTATTTGAATCCTAATAAGATTCCTAATTTGAATTATCTCACTAATTAAGAAAAGAGCGATAAGAAATGGTCGATTATGACTCAAAATATGTGTTAGATCAGTGTTTCCCAAACATTGCTTTGATATGGTCCGGTAATTTTCATTCTGCCCCTATATGACCTTCTTAATACTTTTAAACCCAAGCTGACTCTATTAGGTGAAATAATACATATTTAATAATAGTAAAAAGGTTTATTAATGCTACATATTTTGATGTCGCCTATTTTGTCATCACTCAACCCTTACGAATTTTTGTCGCGTCGCGTTCCGTCGATCTATAGTAGGTAATAATTTAAAAGCAAGGTGGGAATGTTGCGACCCGGTATTTTTTTTATGGCCCGGTACCGGGTCGCGACCGGGCAATTGGGAAACGCTGTGTTAGATAAATATCTGAAGCAAATTATCGGAGAAAGGTAAGATTAAACCAAGAACATGCAAGTACCTTATACGACTTATTGTTTAGTACTAACTTATTTCTTGTAATAAATATTTTCTTCATGTTACATAAGATTGTTATACGAACCATTATTTTCTTTAGATCTCAACTCTAAATACTAAATCATGGATCTTCTTAAATTTTCTAAGAACGATAGTTTTTTTACAGAACGAGCAATTTGCTTTAAAAACTTATCCTGACTATAGAATATCATAATAGCTGCTGATAAATTCTAGAAAGTTACTATCTTCGTGCCTATGGCATAGAGTCAAACTTATTGGTTACTTTCATATAAAACTGACTACAAACGTGATAACCATCAAAGTTTTAGCAGTTAAACGAGGGTATAAGTGGAAGAGTATGCATAAAATTATTACAACGGTGCAGGCCTGATAATTGTGACCCACTTCGAATTTGATTAGCTTTCACGAGTTACCTGGACGACAGACAGTAATGTTCAATTCTCCTTATGAGATTTATGTATATATCTTTTTTTGAGATACAAGAATAATATAAGAATACTATCATGAATTTTAGTAAGCTGAAGCTCCTGCATATTTACAAATTATATATAAAATCACAGTGACATTGATGCCAAAATACAAATTTTATAGGTAAAACACAATAAAACTGCAGACTCTAAAATTAGACTACAATAAAACATTAGTGAAAAATAACAAATGAAATAACACACAAACCATGAGCATAACAAATAAAAAAAAACAATCACACACAAACCACCATCATTCTCGGCTATCCATCACAATCACTGCACTGTACGACAGTTTCTACCACCGCCCGAAGCTCAACTGAGTTTATTTATAATTCACATTAGGTGCCACAATATTTTCATACATCTGCCCGCCCTTGACTTATATTTCTCCAGCCAAATAAAATCTCAATCTTCAAAGTCAATTGACTTCAGTTTTGAGTAGTTTTGCTTTTATGGGTCTATTTTAGCGCTAAATAGCTTCGGAAACGCTTTGTACGTCATTTATGACTCAAGAGGATTCCAATTCGCTGAATTATTACCAAGCAACTACTAGTTTATCAAAGCTAAGCGGTTATAACGTAAAATTGAACATAAATAAACTGAATATTATTAGGCTTAATGATCTATAAAAACTAGTTTTTATTACATACATATTTCAATCATTACATATCTGGAAAAAGAAAATTTATAAAATCGTTATATAAATTATGTGTAATACTCTAGCCACTAGTAAACAACAATAAAAATAACAGTGTAATAAACATTAAAGGAATGAAAAAAGGGGACAAAATTGGCTGTTTTTTAAGTGGTCTTACAAAAGTTCTAATAACGTTATACAATTAGCCAACAATTTAATTACAAATTTTATTACATATCGTGAGTAATAAAATGGTAATTTAAGTGCAGGTCAGATCAAGCGTCATATGGGACGATATGGGTCTTTAAGCAACTGCTTCAAATGTTAACATCAGCATGACACAAACTTTTAATGTAAAGAAGTCCCACGTTTTACAAGCAGGTGAGGTTGACATTTGAAGACTCAATACTTCGGGCTTTTAGCGCTAAATGTTTACATAAAAATGAGAGTTTGTTGTTGTGGAGACAAATAAAATTACCTCCAGACGCTGATACGTGGTTGTTTAGATAGCTTTTCCCATAAAAGAAGCATAAAGAATAATACGTTAAATATCTATTACACAGGCTAAGGATAGCTTACAAATACTTAAGGAGCGAGTAATACTTAAAGTTTTTATCAAAGTTAACGAAAATAGACAAGAACAATAATATTTACAATATAACAAACTTAATGAGTATAAAAATGAGTTTGAAAATTAAGAATTATCTCGTACATGTAATTGCTAATATCCAACGGTATATATATATAATATTATAGGAAAACAATAATTCTTACTATTACTAAATCATGAATTGGAAATAGCTATTCGAAACACTATGCGACGTAAACATATCCACTATTTCATAAAAGGATTGCTATAAAATACGTTGCATCATACCTACCAAGTCTACATTCTAGCTTAAAATTTCACAAATGTTTTCTATTTATACAGAGATTTATAAGAACGGAAAATATTGAAAATATAATAGTCATATACGACAGTTTATTTTGTATAATTATTTAATTATGTTCATTTGAAATAATTATTCCAAATTAGCCCCTTTGTAATAGATCTTTAGAATTAATCGGCTTTTGATTTTTTGGATTCATATTTTTATTCTAAGCTTAGAATTTACTAAAAGCTAGTAATGAGACGATGTAAACCATTACGTCAAGTATAAGTACCTTATTTTCTTGTTCTCCCTCTTCTGGCACCACACTAAGGTCATGAAAGGCAACAGCGCGCACAGAGCCATCTGCGCTCGTGCACTCGGGACACGCGCTGCACACTGAGACGCTGTCCTGCCAAACGATACAGTATTTTACCTTCACACATATTAAGTATGTTAGGAATAAATAGTCTTAATATGTGTTGTTAATGTTATGTCTTAGCATAGCTCGTGCACTTCAACCAGAGATATTTCGATAAAAATAGTATATGTATATACCTAGTTTCAAGAGTTTAAACTCCCCTGCTGGCTTAAATATCCTCAGGAATGGAGTAAAAATGATCATTAAATAGTTTTTAGTAGAAATTGCATGTTACACAAACTTATCTTCAAAGATAATAATAAAAACTATAAAAAACTGTCCGATACAAACTACATGAAAACAGGTTTAATTATAAAGCTTAAATGATTTATTAATTAATAACAGTAAATTACAGAATCAGATATTTGCTAATCAATTCTAAATAGTAAAGAGTACAGGAGATTGGATGTCACCTTGCGGTACACCACAATAAATTATGTTATACGTACGTCCGAGTGCTCGGGAGAAGACCGCCGCTCGCGTAGCATCCGATCAAGGCGGTCATACTCGTAACGAAGGGCAGATATCTCACGCTTTAACTGCTCATTCTCACGCTTCAGTTTTCTTATATCTGATTGACCTGTGAATTGAACAAGTTAATTTTTATTTTCATTTCACAGGATAGGAAACTAGCAGCTGCTTCTCCTGATGGAAAGAGATATCCACTGCTTAGAGGTACCAAAGATCTTAATAATGCGTTGCTATCCGTGTAGGGGTGTTGGTATGTCACATGAATAAATTTACCTGCTATCTTACCTTTCAGACCGATACACGACAGCGAAAAATATTGAAGATGTTGCGGCAACATCAGGTACCCATATACCTAACCCAATCAAAATGAAGGGGAGAACAGGTCAGGTTATGAAAATTGAGGATCAATAACCGAGTCATATCCAAATAGCAGAAGACATCCTACATGAATTGTAGTGACTTAAACAAGTTCTTCCCGAGCATAAGCGATTGCCTTAGAAGTAAGTGGATGCTTGCTGAATAAAACTGTTTTTTATTGACCGAACCGCCAGTGTTGATATTACACATACTACCGTTACCACAGTTACTACTGTTTCATACCCATAAGATTTAATGATAAATAGCATAGAGGTATTAGATGCAGGGTCGGTCTATTTTTCGGGATTCATCCGTACGCCGGCAAACTTCAGGGCGTTCTTGGAGTACGGGCACAAATGGTATCATAAGAGGAGGCCCTTGGAGATCGTTTGAAGTATGCCCCTTCAGAGGAGAGTGACATTGGGCACAAAGGTTGATAAATAAACAACAGAATTCGTACAATCTCTTTAAGATTCGGTCTGTAAAATTAAGACGGTAGTCAGGGCCATAGGAAGGTGATGGGTTTGCCCCTTCTTGCAACAGTTAGCATATTTGGCTTAAATAATATGTTATAGGGTAAAGGGTTAAATTCCCAAAGTTGGCAAGTGTAATTGAGTTTTTCCTATCCTTAGTAGTAAACCGAAGTCTTTATCCGAGTTAAATCACTTGGATAGTTTTCGTTATTTGTGATTCTTCAATTTGGAGCGGAATATTGAAGAACCGAAAAAGTAATTGAAAGAAATTTGGAAAATGCTGAAAACAGAATTGCTAAAAGTTGATACCAATTACTTAATTTTTTGTAAGCGAAATCAATATATAGAAACATTCCTAGTGCTCAAAATTGACTTAATTTTTGATGCACAATTATGTACAATTGTGCCTCTAAAGGAATAGTAATTATGCTCAATGAAATAAGTTAATTATTGTTGATTTTTTCCAGTTTGAAGTACAATATTTTTGTGTGTTCTCTTTGCTACATTAAAAATGAATTAGTTTAAAAGATTAAATAGATTCCGACAAAATACACTAGCTAAGCTAGGTATTTAAAGCTCAAAGGGGCTAAAAGTGTACTAAAACATAGATTTTTGAAACTCAAAGATTTCATAGCTCTAGAATTTATTAAAAAATTTAACTATTTTCGTTTTTGAACAGTTGTCACCTCTGTGATCTAGTAGTCTAGGTTTAATTCTCGAGTCAAGCAATTCGAAAAATGTGTTTTTTAATTTTCTAATAAAAAGAACATTGCCCGCGATTGGATAAGTGCTTAGTTGGCGATAGGCTTGACACCTGTCACATTATGGGGCTAAATATCTCAAATCGTGGATGTACTTGTACCCCAACCTACCTCTTCGGGGATACGGGTGTGAAGGAACTTTTTCTTCTTTTTTTTGAACCGTTGTGTATTTTCAAAACGATGATCGATTTTGATCCTTTGAATGGCACTCAACTCAATATTTGAGCTCTTAAATTTTGTCTTAGCTTCTGAATAGTTGAAAAATGACAAAATAACGTCAAAAATGTTTTTTTTTCAAAAAAAAAAAAATAATGTCATAAATAAATCACGAACGAATCAAGCAAAACAAAAGATTCAAGTAAATTAAATTTATGTTATTTGACCAGTTTCTTAAAATCAGATTTGAAAAACGTGAAGTCTTAAAGTTATTTCAAAAGTTCACCTTTCTTTCACCTTTCTAAGTTCACCTTTGGTACATTTTGTGTAATAAATATTTTAAATAAATAAAATTGTTGTAAAAGTTGTAAATGCCAAAATTTTTATAATTACAAAGCTGTATTTTACAAAACTTATTTATTTATTTATTATTTAAGTTTTAAGTACATATTAAAAAAATGTAAAATATTAAAAATCGACTGGTTAAAAAATTAAGTAAAATCTTTTATAGCCACCGTTCATATAGCACCCTCCCTAACTATTTTTTCAGACCGTCAAATTGTTGCTCTTATTTTAAATTGTACGCACCACTGATTTAAATATAACAATGCGATGTTTACCCAATCAGGGAGCATTGATCATACCGTCAATCATTGTTACTTGATGGTAATAAAAAATAAACTAGCTGTTTAAAGAAAACAAACGTCATGGGGCCGTTTATGAAAGACATTTTGTTTGAAGTTACTAGTCTAGAGGTATTGAGGTATTACTATGTCGATGTTTTTTCTACAATCATACCTTCTCGGATTAGGCTCGAAAACAGTGTAAAAATCAACACTCGATTCGGTTTGAGTTTCTTAAATTAGTGATTTCACGGATTACGATCGAATGAAGAGTGAGATTTCACCAGAATATAAAATTCAATACCCACCTCTTTCAACTTCGGCATTGATATTTATGGTACGTAGGCGTAGTTCTTCGTTCTCGTATAGCATACCACGTGATGACTTCCGATCCAATCTGCGGACATCATGAAACAAAAAATATATAGAAATTCATTGTTCATTAGGAAAATCGTGGCAGCGAATCCGCTAATTTTAAAGCGGGGTATGTATGTACTGTGGACACAGTTTAAAGATCCGGCCATATCTACGCAAATCCATCATGAAATGCGACAATATAGCGATCTCTCATAATAATCCATCCATATATCGCACATGGTACATGTATTGAAGATTAAAATGTCAACTTTCCAACGAGTTGTTCGGACTAATTCCTGACGCTTAATTCCATCATCGTGCATCGCGTCAAAATTTAAAGTTCCATCCTCACCACCTCGATGTCTGGAAATCCACAACCGTGAGCTTTTGTTGACACTTTTTGCCTCGCACTACTCATTTGTGGAATCAATTATCCTCGGGGGTGTTTCCAAACGGATACGACAAAGGGACCTTCAAGAAACGAGCTTATTCATTTTTAAAAGACCGGCAACGGAGCTGCGAGACCCTCGGTATTGCAGATGTTCATGTGCGGCGGTGATCATTTACCATCAGGTGCACCACCTGCTCGTTTGCCCTCTGCTATGATAAAAAAAAATAAAAAAACCTTCTTTTGAAGATCAGACAACCTAATTAAAATTTTAATCTTGTCAAATAAGTATATTTACTTTGTGTTTGGTAAATGCTGCATTGCGAAACTATCTAAACGACAGGAAAATTTACTGACTACTCTCTAAACTGGAATACGCCATTGAAAAGCAGTGAAGTAATGACAGGAGGTGCAAGTAGAGCGGTAGTAAGTGAGTGAGTCGTTGTAGAGATCTCTTTACGCTTTCACCTAGTTGTCACTATTGTAGTGACACGCTTAGCTTTCGCTATTGGTTTAAAGAGTAGCCTCCCAGAAAGGTATTTGGTCTGACACAGAAAGAATTGTTCTGTGACTGATCATAAAGAGCTTCGCTGTCTCTACACTTTTACTGCTTTTCGTTATCTGCAAGATAGAACCTGCAGTATGACGCTTTGTAGTATCATCACGCCCAGTTCCCTTTCGGGGTAGGCAGAGTAAACCGAAGGTCTATCGATGTTACGGTTTAACACGAATTACCAGTTTAAGATAAGTGGTCCCCATCGCCACATTTTACCAAATTACCGTTTATCGACTATTTCTAGCAATAATCGGGATCTACGGCTTTACGTGCTCATCTGAGACACAGGAGTAATACTCACCACTCTGCCAGACTCCGAGTTGCTATTAAAATTTTGGATTTTTGAGAAATACTCCGAAAACTTCAATAGCACTTTTGCCAGACTCGGGGATGATGACCCGGGACCTCATGATCTGAGCTTGTTCAATGTTTATACATTGAATAAACATCATTTTTCTACAGGTTGTAAAACATTTTAGTGTTAATACCACAGACCACATGAATACTAATAGACATGTCATTGGGATGGAAATGTGCCACCGTGCATATGAGCAAACACTCCTATACTGTAAAAATGTTATACATTTTTGACAAAATAGAAATAAACTATGTTGTATTGTTTTATCCTACCGAATGAGGTAAGAAGATTTAAAAATTACCCTTGAAGTGATTTTATTTTATCGGTAAGTAGTATAACTCTACATTTCTCTATGTCTTGAAAAGCGTATCCATTTAATTCGTGGTTAAAACGTATAGGAGTTACTTGCTTTGTCATATTGGAAATATAGAATCCATTTTATAATAGAATTTTTTTTCTGAGAGTTTCGAGCTGTTCTATATATATATATATATATATATATATATATATATATATATATATATATATATATATATATATATATATATATATATATATATATATACATATATATATATATATATAAAAATCAATTGCTGTTCGTTAGTCTCGCTAAAACTCGAGAACGGCTGAACCGATTTGGCTAATTTTGGTTTTGAATTAATTGCTGAAGTGCAGGGAAGGTTTAAAAGGTGAGAAAAGATTAAAAAAAAGTAAGAGTAGTTATAAAGGCAGAACAACGTTTACCGCATCAGTTAGTTTAGTCTAGCGTTTTTCTGTCATTATGTGTAGCTATCACTTATTTCTTTAGTTAAAATTTAACAGGGATGTATCAAACGAATGCCAATTTTACATAGTTGATGATTTATGTTTATTTGAAAAAACGTAGCGCTTTCGAATGAAGTCGCACATAGGAAGTTTGTTAGACTCACTAACGAAGTTTGAAATATGTATTATTATCACGATGTATGCGGTCCTGTATCGCAAATCTTTGGGCGTCTTTCAAATCTACTACCGCGATTAAATTCATCTCGCTTTTATATTGACAATCATTGCAAGCTGAAGCGGAATAAATTATTGTCAATATGTATGTGGTCAAAGAGTTTGCCGTAGCGCAATCTCAAAAGTTTTTCGCGATAATACATCACGAAT
This sequence comes from Apodemia mormo, assembly GCA_036924255.1. NCBI lineage: Eukaryota > Metazoa > Arthropoda > Insecta > Lepidoptera > Riodinidae > Apodemia > Apodemia mormo. Next base: position 7,454,038 of record JAUPFN010000026.1, read on the forward strand.
GTAGCCCCATCATCATACATGATGAAAATATTTGCACAAGACATGACACAATGATCGTAATTATTCATTCAGTGTTAAATTCATGAATGGTGGACTAATGCATTATATTATCATCTTTTTGAACTTTGATAATTTACGTAAATAAAATACTATGCTTTGAAATACTATGAGATGTGTTAACGTATATTTATTTTAGCACCAGCCCTTGTTTAGGGCAGAGCGAGAATGCCATAGATATTTCTATCGTGTTTTGGCCTGTCATTCCGGTCCTGAAAAAGCGACATAAAATTTATTTTTCATTTGTAAAAATTCAAAATTTCATTTTTATCGATACCGCCCCGTTGGTTGAGTGGTAAGCGACCCTGACTACGCAGCGGGGCTCGGGTTCGATCTCTAACAGGGACAAACATTTTTGTGTGATGAGCATAAATGTTTGTATTTCCGGGTTTGGGTGTTTATTATATATATTCTAGTATTTTGTATATGTATTTCTATGATTTGTATCGATGACTAATACCCATAACCCCTAACACAAGCAAATAATTTGCTTACTTTGGGGTTAGGTCAGCAAGTGTAATTTGTCCCGTGAATATTTATTATTATTATTTATCGATACAAGAAACAAAACCGATGGATATAATTTCAAGTACGCAATATTTGAACTAAAATATTTTTGTGCCTTCATACATTTACATAATAGCTAATTGTAATTATTGGTAAATGTAAAATGACACAATGCTAGCATTATAAATTTCATTCTCAAGACTCGGTGGATCCAATTAATGAATTTAATGGGATATTTTTAAACGAATATTTTTATATTATCTTATAATAATTCTACAATAATAATTAAAACGCACTTCAACTCAATATTTAGTTCCTAATTTTAAAATTTGGTCTAACCTTAAAAGTGGCCCTGTATATTCTTGTCAAAGCTAACACATATTATTACTTATTCTTTGAGTGCAGATTTGCGTCTTAAAGGTAGATATTTTTCCATTTTTCTTATCGTAATGTACGTATACGAATACTCCAAATGATATTAATTAGTTGACTACTAATTCTGTGACTGATTAGCAGCGGCGTGCACAGGATTATGATACTGAGTATGCGACGGAGTACTCGGCCACAAAAACTTTTTCTTTTATAGATTTTAGCGGCGTGCACATGATTATGACACATTTTATTCATTTACTTACTATTAATTAAAATCATCTCAAATGTACGAACGTTTTATTAAAATATTTGTGAATGGCAAGTAAAGCACTGTTTTTCTGCCTACAAGGAGCGCACGCGCCTGCTGATTAGTAACAATAAAAATATGTAAATGCTTACTACGTGGCCAGCCAACTATATTAGTTACTAAATGGCCCGGTAAACGTTGTTCTGCTTTTTTAACTACTCTTATTTTTTTCTATATTTTCTCGCCTTTTAAACCTTCCCTGGACTTCAACAATTAATTCAAGACCAAAATTAGCCAAATCGGTTCAGCCACTCTCGACTTTTAGCGAGACTAACGAACGGCAATTAATTTTTTATATATAAAAGTGTCCCTAATTTCTTTTAAGTAGTTATAGATATGGCAAAGACATATGTCTTTGCATATCCAACCTTAAGTGCAAGACTTATAGTTGTTTTTACAAAGCAATGTACGAAAATAAATAAAATTGACAGTGACGCGGCCGACGCGATTCTATTTGAAATGAGTGCACAATTTAAAATTGTGCACTCATTTTTGGAGGACGTTTTTGACACACTGATTGTGTATCTTGGGTTTTTTATATCAATGACCACAATAGTAAAAACCACAATATATTAAGTAGTTTTAACGTGCAAACAAATAACCGCAAATAACCATGTAAACACTAGGCATCGCAGTTGGTCTAATGTAAACAGATAAACAAAAATTGGTTTGAATTCTTCAAATATTACCAATGCCTTTACACAAATGTATGTTGTGTATAGACATACTTACCAAAAATATTTTTATTGAATACTAGCTGATCCGGCCAACGTTGTTCTGCCTTTTTAACTACTCTTATTTTTTCTATATTTTTTCACCTTTTAAACCTTCCCTGGACTTCAACAATTAATTCAAAACTAAAATTAGCCAAATTGGTTCAGCCGTTCTCGAGTTTTAACGAGACTAATGAAAAGCAATTGACTTTTATATATATATAGATATATAGATAGCGCAACATCATCGCTCTTCAATAATTCAGGCAAGCACCAAGTTATTTGTTCAATCTATAGATAATTCTAGATATCAGAGTCAAGTGATTTTTAATTGGAGTAAACAGTAAATTAGATGACAATCATTAATACTTACTTCCGATTTGGTTTGACGTTGACATCTTTTCTGCGCGTGCGCAGCATGCTCGCTCCCGTCATGCCCGACATCTTGCCGCCCTTTAGCCATGCGTCGAATATCTCCTGTAAATAAATACATTTTTTAATCTCAATTACTGTGTTTAATCAGTCTTACCGGGCAACTTAACAGAATTAAATAAATACCAATTGCCACAAAGTGTCCACGCATTGTTTTGTTGTATTTGTAATTATGGCAAGGTTTGAATCATAGAATATTTTTGAAAAATTACGAAATTAAGCTTAAGACTGTAGCGCCGGTTCAGTGGTAAAGTAAGAGGAATGGTCTTTCAGGCTGCAGGTGGCAAGCAGCGTCAAATTGCCAAATCAAAGAAAAAGCATCAGAATAATAAAATTTTGATAGTGCCATTACAGAAGCGCCAGGCTTCCTGCTGCTGTGTGGTTGAAATTTGCATAGTTTGTAAATGGTGAACATGTCGTATAAAGGGCACTGAAGAACCATCCTGCTCTACCCTAACTAAAAGGTGGTGCCAAACAGCAGTTTTTTATATCACCAGACAGCAAACAAGCAGATGGCTCCCCTGATGGAAAGAGAAACTGTCGCTTATAAACATCAAAGATCAGGGGCGTGGCTACCACCGTATGTGCCGTATCAATTGCCCACGGGGCCACGAGAACCCCAACGTACGTAAGCAAAATTTAATAAAAACTTCGCAAATGGCAAAAGTCAAAAAAGCATTTTCTTTTTTTTTTCAAAACAGGCAGGAGAGTGTATATTTAATTTGAATTATTTGTAAAAGTTTGACAGATATATAATTTTGATGAATAAATATTACTTTTAATTTTATGCAAACATTTTTTTTTCTTTTGTGAGAAATCTCTACCCTTCATAAAATTGATTGGGGGCCCCCAATCAATTTTTTAAACAGGGCTCATCCAAGGCACGCTATGCCAGTACCAAAGATGTTAATGTGAAAAAATGCGTTGCAATTTTTGCAATTTAACATAGCTCGCTTTACATTTCATGTCGGATTCACGTTTATGTGGCCGGACCTTTAAGTTACAATATAATTGATTATGAACATCAATTTAAAATGTCGAAAATATATTTACTAACTTATCGATTAGCTGTCATTACATTTGACATTGATAAATTATGGTGCTACTAATGCAAAAGCGGTTGATTACGGAAAGAACATAGGCGATTTTGGTTTTGTACATCCCTTGCGTGTCTTTTGGAGTGACGAATATTAGATAAACTGTAATAATTTTTTAAGATTTTTAAATCAATTAAATAAAATATATCGCTAGGAACAATCATATAAAAATATTGAGACTTTAATGTGATTGAATTCTACCATCATATTTAAGTGTTACCATTGTATAAAACTTTAATCATAATTCATCATCATTAATACCACATCATTAATACCTGATAATGATTGTCGCTTGTTTTTGCAATGACTGAGATTGACAGCTTTACGTGTTTATCTGAAGCACGGCGAAGTTAAAACATTCCGTCAGACTTCAGACTGCTACGTAAGTTACGATTTGTGAGCATAAGCCCACAAAAATGATAATAACACATTTTCCAACCAGAGGAACTTTTTTTAATAAGTTGTAGAGATTAGTGGCGGGGCCGGTCTATTTTTCGGGTCTCATAGACACGCCAGCGAACTTTAGGGCGTTCTGGGAATACGCGCATAAATGGTACGACAGAATGAGACCCTTCAAGGTTTCCTTCCTTCAGCAAAGGTCTTGATGTTGTTTAAATCAAAACCTTTGCCCCAATGCCACTCTCCCCTAAAGGGGCAGACTGCACTTAAACGTTGTTCGTTCGCCGAGTCCCAACGTTATAGTTCCTCCACTATCTCCAAGGGTCGCATTCTGTCGTACCATTTGTGCGCGTACTTTTTTTAGGGAGATAAGAATTGTACGGCGAAGAGAGCCTAAGAGCAGACGTCGTCCAAGATAAGATTCGGCCCGTTAAACCATGAAATGGTAGGCAGGGTAATGGAAGGTGGTGGGTTTGTCCCAGTTTTCAACCAGAGGGTTGAACCCGAGACCTTATGATATGAGCCATATATACTTTCACTAGAACACGATAAAATTTTTATTTATTGCACTTTTTGTTGTACAGAGTATAGTTGTATATACTCTGTAATAAAATGAAGAAAAATCACAAAAATAACGAGGAAACTACTTATTACGATTTCAGAGATACTGCCTCGTGACATCCGGCCTACAAGTCGTTATTTTCTAGTTTATCGGTACCTTATGAATTTATGGACCGGAAAGTTCACTGTTTAATATACAACAATATACACATTGATTTCCAACTATTTTTTATTAAAATATGAAATTAGCAAACAAATAAAAATGTATTAAGCATTTCGACCTAGTTTTCGCTCTTCCCAAATAGTAGAACGGAAGACATAAAAATATGCAGGATGAAGAATAAGGAACGAAGGAAATTTCTTTGTTAGCGTATCACTCAATTGTTTTTTAACTTCCCGCTACATTATACTTTATAAGGAATTAACTGATTTTGCTCCGATTTTCAAAAATAGAGGTTTCACCAGATCTCTACGTTTTGAGGTCCTAGCAGTAGGGGAGCTGTCTGATGGGCATATTGTTGAGGCTCTCCACCAAATATAAACCTTTATATAAAGTCGGGTAGCTAAGGCAGAAAAAACTTTCCATAACTTTGGCTTATTGAAATTGTTAAATTATATTTTTTTCGTTATTCTTACATAATTTCCTCAAAACAAAAAAATTAGACTCGCTCGAAAATGTCAAGACAACGTTTTTTTTTTGCAAATTTGCGACCCTCTCATTCCCTTACGCTACACTTAAATAATTACATTTTTTAAATTTTAGTTGGCAATTAACTCACCATCATACCTTAATCTGATGCGCTTTAGTGTTTTCAAGTCACTTTTTTTCACATTTTTTATCTGTAGATTTTCACCATTATTGAGAGGAAAATATTACCTTTTTCTTTTTAATCTACAAAATCCAATAGGTCCCTACGACGCTCGTCAAATGCAGTTTCAAAAATCAAAATCGAATTAAATTTTCAAAAGTTACAGCTTTTTAAATATATAATTTAAAAATAACTTTCAGGGTAATATACCAACTGACTTAAAAATCAGCTTTTCTTCTTAAAAAACTGCGTCAAATACCGTTAATTGAATCAAAATCGGTCAATTTGATTGGGATTATACATTACGAAAATTTTCGAAAAAAAAAATAACATTGCTTCGAAGTTTTTCAACCTATCTATTACGTAGCTAAAACAATACTTTAGATCTCAAAAATTTAGTTGGATGCCATTCGAAAAATCAAAATTGATCATCGTTTCCAAAATATAGAGCTTTAAAAAATCAATATATTTTCATTTTTAACAACACGGATGTTTGAACTGAAAAAAGACTTTGCTTATAATTTTTAATCCTTTGAGCTTAAATATCTAAAATAAGCGGGAAGTTTCAGGGATAGCCTGCAGAGTTAACCGTTTGCACATTTTTTATACCATAAGATAGCAAGCAAGCAGATGACTCTCCTGACGGAAAGAGAAACTATCGACTATAGACACCAAAAAATAGTGGTGCGTTGCTAACCGTGTGGTGGGATGGAAATGCATAATTCTATCAGCCTACCTTACCATTCAAATCCGAATACGACAATAACAAATATTTACTCTATTACGGCGGGAATAAGTGGCAATGCCCTATTCCCGCCGTAATAGAGTAAAAATATCAAGTAAGTTTGCTAAAAACAACAAAATATTAATATTTAAAAAAACTGTAACTTTTGAAAACTTAATTCGATTTTAATTTTTTTAAACTGCATTTGACGTAGTTTTATAATTACTAAAATATTGTAGAAGGACGAAAAATATTGGTAAAAAAATCTCGAAGTTATGTCGAAAAAACACTTTTTCCAAAATTTTTCGTCAACAATAACTCCCGAACGGATAAACCGATTTTGATGTAATTTATGTATTGGACGCAGTTTTTGAGGAACAAAGCTGATTAGATATTGCACTCGATCGGTACATTAATCTGAAAGTTATATTAAAAAAATACTGTTTCATCAAAATTTTTTAGAGGTTTTTCAAATTTTCTCAAGATCTTGTCTGAATTGGTTCAAGTTTTCAGAAAGTCTAAGTTGAGCGAAATCCAATCGAATGTCATCATCCGCGTTTCGATCGATCAAGCCGTTCAAAAGTTAAGAGATGTTTGCACACACACACACACACACACACACACACACACACACACACACACACACACACACACACACACACATACATACATACAGACATACTGACGTCATCATGAAAATAGTCGGAAAAGGTTCCGAAGACCTCAAAACATGAAAATCTGATGAAAACTTGATTTTGAAAAATTGGCGCAAATTTAATAACTTCCTTATCTACATACAATAAGAGTAGTTAAAAAGGCAGAACAACGTTTGCCGGGTCAGCTAGTCTTATATAAAAAGTTGCACTTATACAACGTGAAGATTAGTGAAGAAAATAACAATTGAATTCAATAGCAGCTAGATATCACGTTAAAGAGGCGTCGTAGGGCCGCCATAATCCTTCGCGAGACACGTGAAGGGCTCTCGTCGTCAGCGGTGTAGCACGTGCGGATAAATAACTAAATGAAACCTACAGCTATAGGTGATATTTCAGAGACTAATGGAGCGAGTAGGAGTTAGAATTATAGAATTTTTAGAGTTCTTAAGTCAACTAGGAACCCTTACAGTTTCTCCATGTCCGACTGTCGGTCAGTCCGTCAGTTTAACCGTCCCTCCGCAGCAAGGGCGGATCCAGAGCGGGGTTCGTGGGGGACATGACCCGTCCCAAGGCTGGGGTCTATGAATTTATTAAGATTAGATAAGGATTAGAATCAATCTTGACTAAACCTCAAATATGTGACCCCCCCGAAACCGAAGGCTGCATCCGCCCTTGCTCCGCAGTTTAGCTCAGAGATTTTTAGTGCTAAAAATGCGGTAGTTTGGTATTGGTGAATATACATATTAGTCATACCGACAAAGTGGCAAAATAAGATGAAAAATATATTTTTAGGGTTCCTCCTGTCCACGTAAAGTTGGGGTGTTCATTTTTTTCTCGCGTATACCAAGATATGGGGTGTCCTTGGATAGGTCTTTAAATAATATCTTTTTTAACAAAAAAAAAAAATAACCGAAAAATTTATGCGTGGTCATATATTAAAATCAGTGAACAACCAATCATGCCTTGTTTACTTACCCTTATGGTAATTTAAAAAATATGAGAAACTCCGTTTTTTGTCGGTTGAAAAGATTGTCGGTTTGTAAAAACGATTTTTTAATTTGATCCGATCCGATCTGAAATATTAGATACGGTTTATTGTGCTAATTTTGGTAAGAGTCAAGTGTCACCTCTATCTGCCCGCTAAGTGATAGATTTCGGGTGTATAAGTTTATTTTTCAACTTTATTATATATATAAAGTCAAAACTGTACATTGAATATTTTTTTAAAAGAATACTTGGGGCGTGATTTACAATCGATATCGAAGCCAAAAATATAGTTTTTAGATTTTTTGTCTGTTTGCCTGTTTGTCTGTTTGTCTGTCTGTCTGGGATAAACTCAAAAAGTACTGCATGGGTTTACTTCAAATTTTGCATGAATATTACTAACAGGTCAACATATAGGCTACGTATTATCACGTTATCACCAACAGGGGAGGAGCAGTGCGGAGTAAACGAAGTCCGCGCGGACGAAGTCGCAGGCAACAGCTAGTATTAAATATAGATATAGATTGCTGACATGTGCTTTTTGACTCGTCATTAGAGTAATAAGTTATCAATATACTCTTTCATATAAACTTTCGGGCTTTAAGAAGCTTGAAAAAGTTTGATTTAAGATTTACTTCGCCTCTTCAACTATCTCTTTGCCGAATTAAAAAAATAACGTATCATTGAAACAGCTATGATAGCGTAGCAGACAAAGCATAAGTATGGATAAGATTTAGAGCGTAATCCATACTAATATTATAAATGCGAAAGTAACTCTGTCTGTCTGACTGTCTGTCTGTCTGTTATGCTTTCACGGCCAAACCACTGAACCGATTTGAATAAAATTTGGTACAAATATAGTTTGAGACCCAAGAAAGGACATAGGATAGTTGTTATCCCGGAAATCCCACGGGAACGGGAACTATGCGGGTTTTTATTTTAGAATTTTTTCCACGCGAACGAAGTCGCGGGCACAGCTAGTTAGTTATACTTTTGGATCATCACTTATCTTATTATGAAATATCTGACTGGAAAGCAGATCATCTGTCCCTAAAGCCGGGAAAAATCCCCAACAAGGGACAAAACAGCAATACGGGGAGAACTTCGAAAATATTCTCCGATTTTTATAGCAAAACAATAGTTAAATACAGTTTTGTTATATTAGTATTGAGTATTTTTATATATATTATAAGATAGCAAACAAGATGGCTGTCCTGATGGAAAGAGAAACCATTGCCTATAGACACCAAAGATTTTACAACGCACCCTGCGTTGCTATCCGTGTGGCGGCCTCTCTCGGCTTTCGCCTTTTACGACCTGCTTGGCAGAACGGCAGTTGGTCTATTCTTCAAAGGGCCGCGGACCAATATGGAGAGGACAGAAAAAAATTTTTGTTACAGACTATAAGATAGTGTATATCGTCATCCCTGCTCCCTGTGGGGTAGGCAGCGTAAACCATACGTTAATACGCTATGTTTATGAGTGATGATTCCTAATTTCACATTTTATCGATTTCTCTAGTCCGATCGATTTGATTATCGATTACTTTCTTACTTGCACGATAGTGTGGATAAACTGCCACCTAATTTTGAACTGCTGTTGCGATTTTGATTTACGAGGATTGTTCAATACTCAATAACAGTTTTATTTAAATTTATTCCAAACAAAATTGACCCGGGATTCGAATCCTGACTTTGTGCGTCATAAGCGAGGCTAATGTCACTAGACTATTGAGGATAACAGGTTTATATAGATTGAAGAATTATTAGAAAATAGTATATTATTTACCAGTTTATTAATTATCGATAAATAAGAATAATGTTAGGGATGTAAATTTTCTTGATATTTAAATGAGTTCAAACACGTGCTTCCTGTAACATGTTACAAAACAAAAAATAATTTCCAGATCTGCTAATAAATGAAAAATTCTGAGGAAACAAAAAGAAAAACATACTCTAATTCAGAACAGTCTCCTTTGTTAAAGTCGGTTGTAAATGAAGCTAACTTTTCAATTTTAATTAAACTATGAGAGAAATGAAGACACATTGCTATAAAATTTTAACACAAAGCCAAACTTCATTCACAACGGAAATCCAAAATGGTGTAACTCACCAAAGAAAACAAATCACTGTTGGCCACTAAAACTATTCACTCAGACATGAACTTCGGAGTATTACCATATAATTAGATTATGACACAGCAGCTGTAAGTTACAGCTCGCGACTGAGGCTAGGTGATGGCTCTTGACCTAAACTCCACTTCAATCATGCGCAGTTGAGGCCTAACTTAATTATACGAATAAAACTTACAAAGGTGGCTTTAAGATTACTCCGAGAGGCAAGTTGACAAGGTGTGAATACTATACTTACCATACTATACACAGCATAACCACAGATTACTACTACTAATTATAAATAGTATACTGTATTTAAAAAGTTAGCTGGGGCTACTGCGTTAAAAAAATTGGCAAACTAATTTTCCTCCGTTTTGGTTCGGGCGCCTTTGAAGAATAGACCAACTGCCGTTCTGCCAGACAGATCGCAAAAGCCCACCGATTTGCTATACGTGCCACTACTGTCGTGACTACTAGGTGGTAGAGTTCCGCAACGTCTCGACCAGGTATTTGGTACCACAGCTTTACATATTCATGTCGCAATAGCGTCAATGCTTGTCATTGTCGTGTTCCGGTTTGGAGAGTAAGGTAACCAGCCCACTTATGCACGTGGCATTGCCATCCTGCCACACGGATAGCAACGCACCATTAACATCTTTGGTGTCTATAGGTGATGGTTTCTCTTTCCATCAGGAGAGCCATTTTGGTGTAAATTATGCATGCAAAGGCAAAACAAAATGCATGCTGCCTTGGGGATCGTTTTTTAATTACGTGATATTTTTAAGTAGTTTTTAACACCCGCATCCACCTAATAATGCCTGGTGAGGTTCTAGACTACCCCTCTCCCCATTCTAACCGAGATCATGTGTATTTTTTGGCTCAAAGAATCTTTGTTTATTTAATATTTTATTGTACACTTTATTAAAAATATACAGCAAAAAATCGTACAAAAGGTCAAATTAACTAGCGGCGTTTTCTTCCAGCTAACCCGAAATGTGAAGCAGGGATTAATAAATGGGAAGGTATTGTGTACAACAAAATTTTTGAACAACTAAAATTTTGACTAGCTAATTTCATAATGTCGGTTTTTCGTGACGGTGTGTACGCGCTCTATAAAAATTTACACTCATCATTTTTCCCTAATGCGCCAAAAGAAGTATAACTTCAAAAATATTAAAAGTAGAATCAAAAAAGTGTCAGATAATATTCCTTGCGTTTCCAAAATCTGGCAGTGAAGGACTTGAACGTAAACATGGAGGAAGAGAATTCCATAACTTAACTGAATGCACTGTAAAGGATCTTGAATACGTCTAGAAATGCGATACGGGAAACCTAAGATTACTGCTAAGGTTGGAACGGCATGGAGAATCAGATGAATGTAAACAGGAAAATCGGTCAGGCAGGTAGTTAGGTGCATCTGAATTATATAGAAAATTAAAAAGAAGGCAGAGAATGTAAGTATTCCTGCGAAAACCGATCGGCAGCCACATAAGTCTGCCTCTGAACATTAAAACGTGATTAATATAAATAAATCTTCGGAAATATTATTTCCGAATTAATATTATCATATTTCCGAAGATCGAAGATAAAGTAGATACACGAATTTGTGTTAGTGCCCGTTTTGGAGAAGATACCTTTGGCCCGTTTTCTAGATATGATATCCGTTTTCTATATACGTGTTCGTGAAATGAGAAAAATTGTTTAAACATGTCACTACCAACATGATACTAGGTGGTAGAGTCTCACTTGTGTTTGGTATTACCGTCCTATCGGTTTCTGACACTAGCGTCATTGCCCGTCACCTACGAGCACTTCCAGTACTTCCAGTGCTCGTAGCTCGTTACCAATGTATTTTTTTATGATAGATAGTGTAGCCGATAATTTTTTTATATATAATAATAAGATAGTAAACAAGCAGAAGGGCCTCCTGGTGGAAAGAGTCACCCATTGCTTATAGACACAAAAGGATTTTATGGTGCGTTACTATCTTGTGGCGAGGTCTAATGCCACATGAATAAGTTTACCAGCTATCTTACCCTCCAAACCGGAACACGACAGTGACAAGCACTGACGCTATTGCGGCAGGAATAGGTAAGGTGGTGGTACAAGACCCGGGCGAAAGAATGCAGAACTCTACCAACTAGTAGCCAGGATGTAGTGACCCGAATAGCCAATCGGTCGCCTTTTAAGACCTGTCTGGCAGAACGGTAATTGGCCTATTCTCCAAAGTAGCCCGGGACCAACACGGGGAAAATTTATATAATAAATTAATTTATACAACACACGGATACAACATAACAAAATGTTAAACAAAACACAAAACAATGACATAAAGGAAAATAACAAACGAAAAAGGTACAAAAGGCGATCTTATAATATAAGAGGTTGCCGTGCCAAATTTGTATAGGTATTACAGCGGACGACGAACAGATGGAAGAACCGACATGGCGAAACTATAAGGGTTCCTAGTTTATTTCAGGATCCTAAAAAATGCAAAAAATATTTAAACATGTCACTACCATCATGACAAGTTGTAGAGTTCCGCAATCAATCGCCGATCTGGTACCACCGACATAGATATTCTTGCCGCAATTGCCTCGATAATTGTCATTATTGTGTTCTAGTTTGGATGGTAATGAAGCTGGTAAGTTTTATGGCTATCTTACGCTTCAAACCGTAACACGACCATGACAAGCATTGACGTTTGCTATCTAATGATATAAAAATAGATGTAGACTAGGGGTCCGATTAATAAAGGATTTTTTCCCGTAGTGGTCAGGACACTTTTTGAAAACTAGATTATACGCCATTTTACCAGTCAGTTTGTAAAACACGGACAATTGGCCAAGCATGTCTCTACCAACGAAACTGCTAAGTGGTAATGTTTTCGCAACGTATCATCAAGATCTGGTATCATTACAGACAGTGATATACACTAACCAACTACGTTATACTAATAAGGCAAGGTAAGGCATAACTTATATCTTTGATGTCGATTTTTTTTAGTTTATCCCCCTCCAAACGATTGCTTTCTGCTGATTTAACTTTATTAAATTAACATGGTTTACGTGGTGGTACTGCCATATGCATAAGTTTACCGGGTACATTGCTTTTTAAATTGGAACATCGGCGGTGTTGTCTAACCTAGTCAATACATTATAAAACTCTACCACATAGTAGTCATGATTGTAAAAACATATTAGTAATCGCTCGGCTTCTACGAACTGCCTGGCATTAAAGCAAAAAGTCTGTTTTTTAAAAGATGCCCGAACCAAAACGCACAAGGTGCACTTTTTAGGGTTTCGAAGTAAACTAGGAACCCTTATAGTTTTGCTATGTCCGTCCGTCCGTCTGTCCATCCGCACGATTGCTCAATGCTCACTTAATTAATTACTAGAAAGCTGTAATTTGGCAAAAATATACATATTAGTCACATCAGTAGAGTGGTAATCTCTTGCTTATAAAAGCTTGAAAAATATTTTATTCAGAGTAGGTCACATGTGAAGTGAGGATGTTAATTTTTTTCTCACGTACCCTACTGTCTGGAATATCGTTGGATAGGTTGTTAAAAATTATTGTAGGTTTGTCAGTACAAGTTGGGGGGGGGGGAATCATGGTAGTATCTAGTAAATATAATGAAGTTAAAAGGAAAGCTATGACGGCTTAGAAGGCTTTACAAGTTATTGAGTAATAGTCGACCAACTTATAAAATGTACTTAGAGAAGATTTTATAGGCAGTGAACCTGTGGTGTGGATATATATTTGTCTGCCAGGCAGGTCGTAAAAGGTGACCGATTGGCTTTACGAGTCGTGACTACTAGGTGGTAAAGTTCTGCATTGTCTCGCCGGGGTCTGGTACCACCGCCTTACCTACTGTCGTATTCCGGTTTGGAGGGTAAGGTAGCCGGTAAACTTATGCATGTGGCATTTGGCCTCGCCACAAGATAGCAACGCACCATTAACACCTTTGGTGTCTATAGGCGATGGTTGACTCTTTCCATCAGAGGGCCTACCATGAACTCTTATAATACTTGTCAAGTTCCAGGCAGTTCAGCTATGAGTATTAACCTGTCAGGTTTTACGATCGTACCATGAACTAATTTTTGTTGATCTGCAATGCGTCGTCTTCTGGTCGGTCACATTATCTCTTTCAGGACATATCAAATTAACGTTGAGAAACACATCACTTGTCGATTTTTAAATTTTAGTATAAAATTATTATTAATAATGCATTTTAATTAGAAATCTTGAATTTAAGAATACAAATTGGTAAAGAGATCAAGTCGATCTCTTTTGCCAATTTGTATTTATTTAAGTTTTTGTATTAATTTAAGTTATTTAAAGTCTACGTAAAATATATGGAATATAAAGTAAACCACGTAATATTTGTTAAGCGGCATCCATTAAAGAACGCAACTCTGGGAATATTACACATGACCTTGAACTGTTTAATAAAGACATTCATGTTATGAGCGCGGTTTTTAAATTTCTTGAGTACGTCTTGATTTTTTGAGATTAGAGTTTTGGAATAGTTTGTGACTATTTCAAAGCTTAAAATTGCACATTGATTTAATGAACGTGATTAATGTCGGAAGCAAAACGATCATATGATATCAATATATTCAATGAACAATTGGAAGTTTTATGAGATATTTTATAAAAGGGATTCAATAAAAGTGCATACTCAAAACGTTAATTTTCATCACACATCTAAATTTAGTGTATCTCCTCTGTGGTCTAGTCTAGTGGTCTGGTGTCGGAGTTGATCACATGAGGTCCCGGGTCGGACAATTCAACAAAATGTGTTTTTCAGTTTTCTGACAAAAGCAATGTTGCCCGGGATTGGAAAAAGTGCCCGGGTGGCGATAGGCTTTGGCTAATCGTGGGTACACTTGTTGTACCTCTGCCTACCTCTTTGGGGATACGGGCGTGAAGATACTTTTTATCTAAATTTAAAAATAAATAAAAAATGCTTTAAAAGTAAGTAAATATTAAATAATAAATAAATAACTTTAAATAGAAGTAATGAATTAGGAACTATATTTTATACTAATATCAATATTTTTCTAAAACACAGTTAATGTCAAAAAATATGCAATATAAATTCCAAGTAGGACTAGGGCTAGGAATAGCAGTAATAATAAAAAATACCTACGTTTACAGTACATTTAAGACAAAGCAATCCAATAAAAGTTACTTTTTCCACCTGCAAGTGACCGGCAATATTATGACACTTTAGCAGTTCAAATATCGATTTCGGTCTGACAAAAACACTTCATGGTACGCAAACGCAGGGCAAATCTAATAATGGTTTTTTGAGAATATTTTTTCGGTGATATCTTGTTACATCACATGGTAGCAAATAAACACAGTCTCTTGATAGAAATAAAACAACCGTCGCCAACAGACACCAAAGATGTCAACAGTGCGTTGTTATCCGTGTAGTGGGATGATAGCACCACAAAAGAAATAAGTACTTTTGTGATAATACCCTATGCATAAGTATACTACCATAAGCTACCTTACCATTCAAACAGATGTAAAGAGTAAGTAAGTATTCTGACGCCCATATCCCCGAAGAGGTGGGCAGAGGTACAACCAGAGCACACACGATTAGCTGAAGATGCTTAGTCCCACAATGTGATAGGTGGCAAGCATATCGTCAACTGGGCAATTTCCAATCCTGGGCAACATTGTTTTTATCAGAAAACTGATAAAACATATTTTTAAAATTGCTGACTCGGGAATCGAACCGGGGACCTCATGTGGTCAATACTGACACCGGACTAATAGACCACAGATGCCTTACATATGTGAAATACGACAGTGACAAGCATTGTCTATTTCAATGTATTACAATTCTAGGAATTTTACCAACCCAGAATTTATCAGCTCGCAAGCTCAAACAAAAATACGTCGCCTTTTTAATCCCGTAATCGACGTTACTAATGAATTAATTGATGAATGGCAGCCACGTTGGTCTTGTTCAACTAAAGGACGGCATTTATATAACTTTTTCCCATGCGTTCGGGATCGCTTAAGTAAAACTTGGATAGAAATAGATCATTGTGTTGCACAGTTTCTCACTAGCCACGGTAATTTTAAGGCTAAATTATTCTCGTTAAATTAGTTCCTTCTCCTTTTTGCGAGTGCTCTACATTAAACTGTAAATATGAACAAACTGCACGTCACATTCTTTGGGAGTGTAATCTTTGGCAAAACGAACGTGGCCAAATGCTTGATAGTATCCAATGTATATCCGATATAATTTATTACTCCGACCTTGTGGGTACACGTGGGAACTTCCGTGCCTTCAAACGATTCTGTCACACTTACTAACGGAAGCAAAATTAAGTAGGTCATTCTGATAGGTCCCTAATTTCCAAACTTCCGTGGTGCAATAGCAATCAGGCTTAACCTGATTGTAAAAGTCTCATTTCGTAGCATTTTTATGCTTTTAACATTTTGCTGTCTCCTGCTAAAAAGGGAGGGAAAACAGGATGTATTTTCCTACTCCTCCTATATACTTCTGATTAATTTCGTTGCGGGACCCAAGACAGCTAAGCTTTTCCTCAGGGCACCCTGAGCTCGCAACTCAGAGGTTATCAGGACGGTTGCCGCTGTTGATTCTGGTTTACAGAAGTTACAGTGGTGGGAACGAAAGGTGGGCCCATTGCCCTTTAAGAAGCGTTGTCTGTAGAGTTCCACAATGTCTCGCCCGCTATACCTGTTCCTAAAGTAATAGCGTCAGTGCTTGTCACTATCGTGTTCCGGTTTAGAGGGTAAGGTAGTCGGTAAACTTATTACTTTTTACATCTTTTAGATGGGTCGTGACTTTGTTTTTAACCTAGGTCGCAAAACATGTTTGCTACAACTTACAAGTTTTACCGTTATATGTGTGTGAATGTCTGTGGCACCGTAACTCTTAAACAGGTGAATCGATTGGGATGCAGTTTTCTTACTTGATAGCGGGATTTCTAGCAGTGGTTTAAAAACCAAAAAATCATAATCAAAATATGTTTGATACAAATAAATCTTGACAGGCACTTTTGACGAGTCGACATTTAAAAATTAACTACCGGATCGGAACGCGACCTCACACTGAGAAGATCCGGCGGAAAAACTCAGCGGGCTTGTTATTTTTGTCTACGTTTTTTAATAATAAATGCGTTACAATATTACAAGAATTATTCCATATTACAAAAATATAAGAGATTGATAAAAGGAGCAATTAATGCCAGGCTTGTTTGTCTACTAAATACTCGTATTCTCAGATTTTATAATACCCGATCGTAGATATGTTTTATCAAAATCGATTAAGTTGTTTTAAGATTAACAGCTCTTTCCTATTTAGTGAAATTTAACTAATTCTTTTTTATTTTTTTTTATTTTATAAGATAGCAAACAAGCAGATGGATCTCCCGATGGAAAGAGTCAACCATCGCCTATAGACACCAAATATGTAAATGGTGCGTTGCTATCTTGTGGCGAGGTCTAATGCCACATGCATAAATCTAC
Organism: Apodemia mormo; assembly: GCA_036924255.1. Classification (NCBI taxonomy): domain Eukaryota; kingdom Metazoa; phylum Arthropoda; class Insecta; order Lepidoptera; family Riodinidae; genus Apodemia; species Apodemia mormo. The sequence goes on from JAUPFN010000026.1 coordinate 7,471,287, forward strand.
CGGCTACCTTACCCTCCAAACCGGAACATGACAGTGACTAGCACTGAAACTATTGCAGCAGGAATAGCATCAGGCCTGATCGATACCAAATTTGTTTTTTTTTTTTATATAATAGGACTGACGACGAAAACTAGTTATTTTGCAATTTTCCGCGAACTTAAAGTGTACCTTTACGATGTTACTGAAAAGGAAAACATATGAAAGCCGTGTCAGAAATGGAACAAACTTACCGTAGGTGTGAAAATAATGAAGACCTCAGCGGCACAGTTATCTACCCTCGTCCACCACATTTTATACCACGACAGCACCAAACACAAAAGCATACAATTGACGCACTCAACGCACGTCACGCTGGGGTCTTCATTATTTTCAGACCTGCGGTAAGTTTGTTCCATTTCTTACACCGCTTTTATATGTTTTCCTTTTCAGTAACATCGCAAAGATACACTTAAAGATCGCGGAAAATTGCAAAATAACTAGTTTTCTTCCTCTGAACAATGGATTTCTGCAAAGTAACGCCTTAATCTATAAAATATAATAGGACTGCAAACGAACAGATGGCTCTCCTGATGAAATGAGAAACCATCGCCTATAAACATCAAAGATGTTAATGTGTGTTGATATCTGTGTGGTGAGATGGCAGTGGCACATGCATAAGTCTATTGGCTACCTCACCCTCCTAACGCGGTGGTACCAAACGCGCGAGCGAGACTCTACAACCTAGTATTCACGATGGTAATGATACGCCTAGCCAGTCGGTCGCCTTCTACGACCAGCCTGGCAGAACAGTAGTTGGTCTATTTTTCAAATGAGTCCATATCAACTCGAAGGATATTATCTAACCATTTATTGTACACAAATAACAAAAGTAAAACTAAAGACAAAATTAGTACAAGAGGCAAGCTTATCTCTAAAGAAATTTCTTCCAGCAAGCCCAAAATAAGAGAAAAAAAATAAGGTAGAAAAACAAGTGTACAAAACAACAGAACAAAGAAAACAAAATACAAAAAAATTAACTACTAAATTAATACAACTTTTTTGACTACTTACTAAGTCTACAAACAAAACAAAGTATGAAATGGATAAGTAGTGCTGTTTCAGGCGACTCTTAAAGGTATCTAGAGATTCACTTATTCTGATGGAATGAGGCAATGAATTTCAGAGCGTAACGGCGTGAATAGTAAAAGAAGGGGAGAGATATTAAATTAAATTAAATTAAATTAAATTTCTTTATTTGCCTGAAATAGGGTAACAAGATCTCTTAACTTATATTAGTGAACAAGCCAATTTCGCTATAGATAGCATGCAAATTTGTTATTTTAATATATTAATTTATACTTAAAATTAAATATTTATTTTCCTATTAAATAACACCGTCTCATACATAATAATCTATATTTATACATAAAAGTCTTTCTATACCAATTGTCTTTTCAAGCCATTACATTTTTTTACTTCAGTTAATTAAATAGATGCACTTAAGCCCGGTCACTTACAATTTAAAAGATATACAATCATTTTAAAGTATCTAAATCCTAAATTAAATAAAAAATAAACGATTCCAAGCATGTCAATTTAAAATGTCAAATAAAATCAATTCCTAGTCAATTATATAATATTAAAATAAATTAAAATGTCAGAATATAAAATAATTTTCATCAATAATAATTATATCAGTCAATATGTCAAATAATCAAAAATTAAAATAAAATTAAAAAATGGCAGTATATGGAAATAACTATCACACAAGTTTAAATTAATATCAAGTTCCCTAAATATAGATTATTAATATTAATACTTATCTAAAATCAAAAAATTCATTTAAAGAATAGAAATTTTTTTCTAATAGCCATTTTTTTAATCTGCTATGTTGTATTTTGCCTGGTAGTTCCCGTATTTCTTTGGGTATCTTATTGTATACCTTAATGGTATTTACATAGCAATTTTTTTGGAACATTTGAGATTTGCAATGAGGCATCATTAATCTCGTGGGATCTCTGTACCCTAATTTAGATTTTTCTTTGGCAATTTCAAATAAATCTAAATGTTTATTAACAAAACTAACAGCTTCTAAAATATACATACATGTTAAAGTTAATATTTTATTTTTTTTAAATAGTGGTCTACAGCTATCTAGGGGGGTTACATTGAAAATGGCCCTTATGCATTTTTTTTGTGTTAAAAACACCCTCTCCCAGTTAGGTGAGTTTATCCATAAAATTAGACCATATCGTAATATTGATGCCACATATGCGTGATAAGCAGATATGGCAGCATTCTTCCCAATATTTCGTCTTATCCTACGTAACACATATACATATTTATTTAATTTCTGACATAAGTTGTACGTATGGGCCTTCCAATAGGTCGTCTTATGTACCGGAACTCGCAAGAGAGCTCTTACACAAGGATATTACATATTCTGTTACTTCAATGACATTGAAAAATTCGTGTTTTGCTCTGTAAGTTATGCGTATGAAGGAGAACGTCGTACGATAAGACAATGTATCGAGAGATTTTTTTTGAAACATAGACAATCTGTCGTTCTGCCAGACAGTTCATATGAAGCGAAAGATTGGCTATGCGCGTCACTACCATCGTTACTACTACGCGGTAGCTTCTGCATTGTTTGTTTGGGTTTGGTACCACCGCCTACCCTATTCCTGCCGCAATAGCGTTAATGCATGTTATTGTCGTGTTCCGGTTTGGAGGGTAAGGTAGAAGTGAAATTTAAACATGTAGCATTAAGGGTGGCTTGCACGAAAATGATTAAATGCATTTAGTCTCTTAAACATGTTTAGCAAATGTCAAAACGCCTTAAATGCTGTCACTTTAAACGTATTTAATATTCAGTGACTTAAAATCAATGCTTAAAATGATTTAAGCATTTTGGTGCAAGCCGCCCTAAGACCCTACCACGAGGATAGGACTGTACCATTAACATCTTTGACGTTTATGGTTGTCACTTTCCATCAGGAGAGCCATCTGCTTGTTTGCTATCTTATGATAGAAAAAAATGATATTGAAAAAAAAAACAAATAAAACACGCTTTTATAAAAACTAAACTAATAATGTAAAATAAATTTAATTTAAGAGTAGTGTAAATAAGAAAAAAGTTATTGCATTGTAAAAAAAGTGTGGGGTGTTTTGTAAGATATCTATTGACATCATGGTTTTTACCACCACACCATTAGTTTGGTTTTTATAAAAGCGTGTTTTTTTATTTCTTTAACAATTTTTTATTTTTTTATTTTTAGCAGATAAATAGCTGATTGGGTAAAGAAAAACAAATCGCTATCCCTTATGATTTTGGTGAGGATAACAGGCCTAATTATTTATATTTTTGCATAGTCATCGGTCCGATTCGAAATCCGACCATTTAAAGTACGTCAAATCTATATTCAATTTTCCCCGTGTTAGTTCCGGGCTCCTTTGAAGAATAGACCAAATGCCGTTCTGCCAAGCAGGTCGTAAAAGGCGACCGATTGGCTCTGCAAGTCACTACCATCGTGACTACTAGGTGGTAGAGTTCTGCATTGTCTCGCCCGGGTCTGGTACCATTGCCTTACTTATTCCTGCCGCAATAGCGTCAGTGTTTGTCACTGTCGTGTTCCGGTTCAGAGAGTAAGGTAGCCGGTAAACTTATACATGTGGCATTAGACTTCGCCACAAGATAGCAACGCACCATTAACATCTTTGATGTCTATAAGTTGATTCTTACCATCAGGAGACCCATCAGCTTGTTTGCTATCTTATGATATAAAAAAAAACGTTAAATCCATATTCAAAGTTTTTGTTACATACTAACATACACAAATACGAACTAAGCTTATAAAACATTGATATAAAAAACCAAGGTACACAATCAGTGTGTCAAAAACGCCCTCCAAAAATGAGCGTACAATTTGAAATTGTGTGCTCATTTCAAATAGAATCGCGTCGGTCGCGACACTGTCAATTTTATTTCTTTTCGTACATTGCTTTGTAAAAACAACTATGAGTCTTGCACTTAAGGTTGGATATGCAAAGACATATGTTTTTGCCATATCTATAACTACTTAAATAAAATTAGGGACACTTTTGAGTATCAGTTTTGTTCGAGACTGTGCATCTAGGGTTTTTATATCAATGTTATAAAAGCGTGCTAAAAAGTATAACTAAACTACTTCTATACTCAGCTTAAGACAGTGTTTGCTATGTTTTTTGATATTATCCGTACTCTACGCCTCTTCTATCAATAGCAATAATGCGATATAATCGGACAATAACAGTTTTCCGGCTTCCCACCGTTGTTTCCGTATAGAAATATCTATGATGTCATTGCAAAATTTATGTTTTAATATTGTGAAAGAAAAACCATGAAGCGAAAATTTTAACTCCTTTTTGGGTTCCGAAGTAAACTAGCTATGTCCGTCCGTCCGCCCGTCTGTCCGCAGGATAGTTCAAAGATCCTTATTACTAGAAAACTCTAATTTACCATGAATATTATTCAATTCAAGAAAATAGTTTTCCCTGTGTTGGTTCCGGGCTCCTTTGAAGAGTAGGCCAACTACCGTTTTGCCAGGCAGGTCGTAAAAGGCGACCGATTGGCTATGCGAGTCACTACCATCATGGCTACTAGGTGGTAGAGTTCTGCATTGTCTCGCCCAGGTCTGGTTCCACTGCCTTATCTATTCCTGCTGGAATAGCGCCAGTGATTGTCACTGTCGTATTCCGGTTTAGAGGGTAAGCCGCTAAACTTATGCGTGTGGCATAAGACCTCCACACGATAGCAACGCACCATTAACACCTTTGGTGCCTATAGGCAATGGTTGACTCTCCATCAGGAGACCCATCTGCTTGTTTGCTATCTTATGATATAAAAAAAGTGGTAACATAAAATCTTGAAAACTATTTTTTTTAGGGCAGCTCCCTTACATGTACCCCACTGTGTGGGGTACCGTTAAGTATGTTTCAAAAACATTAGGTTTGTGAAAACAAGTTTTCGATTAAGGGACTCGTTTGTAAAATATTAAGTATTTAAGTGCTAATTTTTGTTGGAGTCAAGTGTCCCTTCTCTGCAGATTAAACGGTTGGATTCGGGGCCAGGAAAAAAAATCATGCTAGTTGTAAATATAGTGAAGTTAAAGGGGAAACTATCACCGCTTAAAAGACTTAACAACTTTTGAGTAATAGTCCACCAACTTATAAAATGTACTTAGAAAAGTTTTGTAGACGTTGAACACGTGGTGCGGATACATATTTGTCATTGACGTTGAACAGCTTTAATGTTAATAGCCCTCTTCTTAGTCCGCATTATTGTGATGGGCAAATTCGGAACCTTATATTGCGCGTGACCCGACGCACTTTACCAGTTTTTTTAAGACAATTTCACAAAAGGTGGAGTATGAAGTTTGACATAGTTAAAGTTTACATTGCGAAGGACTACAAAAACCTAATATTTTTAAATGTTTTATGCTTCATGCATTAGAAATTTAATAAATCAATAAAAATATACATTATATACATTAATTACATACACTGCATTAATGTGATATATATGATATTATACACACATGTACACTATTTTCTTTACGGTTAAAGTCAGTTGTTAAAATTAAATAGATTTTATTGTTTAATTTATCGCCTGTGGTCGAATTTCGGCCACCGGCAATCGCTAGTATATTTTAAAATAGCAAATAAGCACATGGTTTTCCTAATGATGAGAGACATTACCATCGTTTATAGCAATTTGTGTAGAGAGGACATAAAACCAATTTTATAAGGTGGTAGAGTTTTGCAACTCTACCACTTAGTAAAATCACTGAATATTCATACGACCGCGCTGCCTTACACATTCCTGCCACAACAGTGTCAATGTTTGTCACGTGTCACCACACAGAGTATTAAGGCTACCTTACCCTATAAACCGGAACACGACATAATAATCATTGACGCTATTGCGGCAGGAATATGCAACGCGGTTGTACACCAATGCAGAACTCTACCACCTGGTAGTCTCGATCGTAGTGACTCAAATAGTCAATCTTTCGCCTTTTACAAACTGCCTGGCAGAATAGAATATAATTTAGTCCTTAAACAGGGTTCAGACTAGCACGGGAAGAATAATTAAGTTCATTTAAGTACATCTTTCATATGTAGATTATCGTTGTTTGACTACTTTTTTATATTACCTATTGTAGCGTTTATTTAAATATACTCACACCGATTCTTGTTTCCGTACTCCCATTGTTACTTGATAAATAATTGCTTTTATTTGTTTTTGTTTTAACTTAGAAAGTCATTTCTATAAAATAGTAATAAAAGCATGAATTCTCCGCTGTTTTTGTAGATTTCGCAAGCAGCAGCTTTGTGAAATCGCTGTTACACCAATCGCCCGGGCAAACTTCTACACAAAACACAAAGATATACAAGATGATATCTATTCATTGCAGATTGGTAACCGCTATATAAGAATTATCTTCAAACATATTCGTCAATGTATGCTAGTAAACAAATAATCCAACTACAGGGCGCAATAACTGGTAATATGGCGGGCTAATCGGCGAGCCGTGTCGACTATCGCGCTCGCGGAGAGGGGAGCGGGTCGATGAACGATAGAGACAGTAGATCTAAAATAATACAAGCGAGACTGTGATAGGTGATATCGAGAGGATGCACACGGCAGGGGAGCGGGCAGCGGTCCGCCGCTCAGTTCGCTGCTACGCGTCCCTCGAGCGAGTTGCCGCTCCCGTTACCGCATCCGCTTCGCTATGAAGGTCAAAGGCACACGACTGCAAAACATGGATAAGCTGATCGCTGCTGTCCAAGCGAGAGAGTGTTTGTGGGATAAAAGTTACCGAGGACACAGGAATCGGTTTAAATTAGAGCGTTATTGGAGCGAAGTCGCTGCTGAAGTCGGGTCTACGAGTAAGTATCGTGTATTGGAATAGCGTTCCGCGGAGGTTGACGCCCGAACGAGATTCGTGCGCGGCCATTTTGCTAGCGATGTTGTTTGTTATTATGCGTTCCGTGGCTTGCGCACCTCAATTCAAGAACAGCGGAAATAATGACTAATTTCTTGTTAGAAGTAAATCACAATCGTAAGTTCATTAAAAAGCGTAAACTAACCACAGATAATTAATAAGTATAGTAAAGTTAATTTGATATAAATCTTTTGGTTAGTTATTATATTCATAATAAATATCATCACGCGTATCGTTTGTGAGGTAGGCAGAGTAAACTGAAGGACTTCTTATCATGCTTCATCAACGTACCGTTAGTGGGATTAAGTGATGTAATCTAAGCATTTGACAATTTTAAGAATTATCGCTTCATTAATGCTATACATAAATACATTTTATGGGATTTAAATTTAATATATTCGACTCAGGGTTTGGGTTCCATTCCCGACGGGCAAGTATTATTTTAACTACCCCGTCTGTTGATTAGTTAGCTACACTGACTTTTAAGTTATACTATGCGTTCCAACTAAGAATAGGATCGCGCTTGTTATCAACTTCATACCACAAGTTTGAAATTAGTAATGTCAGCATAAAAATATTAGTTCAAAAAATATTGCTGATCTATTGAAGAATAACGTTTTGGTAATGTTATTTCCATCAATACAAAATATTAAAAAATATCAGTCTAGCTGTTCATCTATATAAATGTAATAAAGCCGTGTTTGTTACACCACTTAAAATTAAAAACGACGGAGGCAATTTTGTTGTGATTTTTGTGGGTTTGAGTTGTATTTGTCCAGATTAGGCTAAAAAGTATTAAAATATAATATTCATCAATAAAAAAACAGTAAAATACATCAGTCTAGCCGTTCATCTATACATATGTATATATAAAATTCGTGTTAGTTATTTTACACATTATTTTAATACATGGTAACACGATCTGAGTGCTAAGTGTGAGTTTTTCTTTTCGCATTCGATCGTGAGCGCGTTTCGAGTTTACTAGGAATTTGTATGTGATTTGTACAGCGCCACCTGGTGGTAAACTGGTTTCTCACGTTTACCACTAGGTGGCGCTGTACAAATCATATACAAATTCCTAGTAAACTCCAAACACGCTCACGATCGAATGCGAAAAGAAAAACTCACACTTAGCACTCTGATGGGAATCTACATAAAAAATATACCAATTAAAATGAAAATAAGTAAGTTTTTTAAAGTATTTTTGTTTGAATTTTTTTGCACACTACTCATCACTTATGAAGGTTTTGCAAAATGCGGAGCAATATGTCATCCCGACAGTCCTATTCTCAGTTGGAACGCATAGTACCCATTTTATTGCAGAAGAAAACACTATTCCCGTGTCATTCACAAAGAAACCATGATCATGCAGCCTAGTTTCCCAGCTAACCTATCCACATATTAACCACCCCGTTGAAAATATTTTTGAGTATTTATATTCATAGAATAATAACGCAGCGTTATATCTCTAAGATTTATATAATATGCAAGTATCTTTCTTTATAATATTAACGTATAGTAGATGTTTAGTGGAAATTGATAGTTAAATATTTTGTTAACAAGTTTTTATAGTCATCTGAGTGTAATTATTATTCTTTTATATATTTTTTTTATTTAATTAAAAACTGTTGCACATTTGAGAACGTTTAAGTAATTATGAAAATATTAGTACTTTTTTACATAGACTAGTCACGTATATTTTGTTTAATTTATCGTTTTTATTTGTAAATTCTTAAGTGCAGTTGGAGAGCAATGGTAACTATAAATTAATCATTTAATTGAATTGAGTTCATTTATCAATATTATTTGTACCTAATTAGGCAAAAATATGAAAACGACATTGTATTTTATAAAGAAATTCAAAATCTCCAAAAATACTCGAGAAACTCGAGAAATCCTGATTGGGGATTCTCGTGCTTCGAAAAATGAAAAATCTCGAGAAATTAGAAACCCTATGCGAGATAAGCTATTATTCTATAAGTCAGGTAGCAACGGGCGCTAAATTGCGAAATCGAGGAAAAAAATGAAAACGAATAAAAAAAATATTCGGTCTCCCTTTTTGAAGAGTAGATCGACTTCCATAAGAGTCACTAATATCGTGACTACTAAGTGGTAGAGTTCTGTAACGTTTCGCCCGAGTTAGTTCGGTCGCCGAAAATCTTTGCTCAGCGAAATCGTTCACAAAGAAAGATTCCTTCTGCTATCTATATAGAGGAATAATTGGTCAGAAAAAAGTGGTGGTAGAGTTCTCAACGTCTCGTTTGGGAACTGGTACCATCGTTACACCGCCTTACCTATTTCTACGGCAATAGCGTCAAATTTTCGTGTTCCGGTTTGGAGGGTAAGGTAGCCGGCTGACTTACGCATGTTGTATTGCCATCCCGCCTTACATATAACAACGCACCATTCATATCTTTGGTGTCTATAAGACATGGTTATCTCTTACCATTTATCTACTTATTTGTTATCATGTGCTTAAATAAATTAAAACAGCACCTTTACAGTAGCGTTAGGCATCTTGCGGGTATGATTTTATTTTATATCATAAGGTAGCAAACAAGCAGAGGAACTCCTGGTGGAAAAAGACAACTATTGCCTAAAGACACGAAACCCTTGTGACAGGGTCTTAGTGTCACATGCACAAGTTTAATGACTACTTCTCCCTCCGAATCGGAACACGACAGTGACTAGCATTGACGCTATTGCGACAAGAATCGGTAAGGCAGTATAAGCCAGGCAGGCGGGACAGACAGTGCTGAATACTACCACCTAGTTGACATGATAGTAGTGACTCGTATAGTCAATCATTCGCCTCTTACGAACTGCCTGGCATAACGACAGACGGTCTATTCTTCGACGGGAGCCTGGACTAACATGGCGGGGAGTGGCAGAGTATATCTACCACCGTAAACTCTACCAATAGCGTAAATGCTTTTTATTGTCGTGTTCCAGTTAAGAGCATGAGGTAGCCGTTAGACCTATGTATATTGAATTGACATCCCGCCACGTAGATAAGTACGCACCACTAATATCTTTGGTGTCTATAAGCGATGGTTTCTCTTTCCATCAGAATAGCTATACATAAAACGGCTAGTTATACATATACAGATTAAAATAAATCTATCACTTCATTAAATATTTTCAGGTCTGAATTGCAGAAAGAAATGGAAGAATTTAAAAGACCAATGTCGGAAAGAGATGAAGAAAAACCCAAACGACTCCGACTGGCCTCACTTCCAAAAGCTCAAGTTTATTCACAATCAATTCGTGGTCGATGATGATGAAATGGATGATGAAGCAGCTGAAGAAACCTTCAATTCTTTAGATGATTCTATTAAAACACCCAAACTTGGGTATACCATGAGAAAGAAGTTGTTGATGAATAAAAGAAGAACTATTGATGTGGATTTGAATAAGCTTATTGATCTAGTGAGATCGAGGGACATTATTTGGAATAGACAGTTAAAGGGACATCATAATTGGTACAAGTTGGATGAGAGTTGGAAGGAAATTGCTCAAGAGTTGGGAGTCACTAGTAAGTAATATCTTTTATATATATTACTAGCGACCTGCCTGCGGTTTCACCCGCGCAGCTTTTGTTCCCGTGGGAATATCGGAAAGGTTTATACACATAAACCTTCCTCAAGAATCAATCTATCTATTAAAAAAACCGCATCAAAATCCGTTGCGTAGTTTTAAAGATTTAAGCATACATAGGGACATAAGGACATAGGGACAGACAGAGAAAGCGACTTTGTTTTATACTATGTAATGATTAGATAGAAAACAAGCAGATTGTTCTCCTGATGGAAAGTGATAATCATTGACTATTAGACATCAAAGATGTCAATAATGCGTTGTTGTCCGTGCGGCGGAGAGTTATGTTTTTGAAATGTCTGAATTACTGTTTGCCTTAGCTTCACCGTTCGCGGGGGCGAGCAGAGTATTCAGTCAGTGTTTAAAGGTGTGGATTTGTACACCTACCACCCTAAGGGTGTCTCCTGTGAGACCGACCCTCAGCTAAGAGTGGGGTTGTAATTTGCGATAAGAGTGTTAGTGGCATTGTTTTGTTCATCGGCTGATCCTATCAGAAATCAAAAGTACTTTATTCAATAAAACTTTTTACAAGTTATTTTGACGCGTCAACATTTTTTTAAACTACTACAAGATCGGAAACGCGATACACTGAGAAGATCCGGCGGGAGAAACTCATCTGGCTTGCCATCTTTGCCCTTGGGCTACGTTTACCGATGGGCGAAACAGGGGTCGCGTATTTCGGTGTGTAGTGTTTTGTTGTATTCCGTTGGTCAGTGGCATTGGCTCCTCAGGATCGGTGAGAGAAGTTTTGTATTAAATTATTGGAAAAAAATATCTTTAAAGTACCTTCACGATATGTGCGTGTACATCAACTATTTCACTTATCTATAATTAGAAATAATACTTCACGTCATAATATCTCATCAGAATGTGTGGTTTATTTTATAACGTTTGTACTCGTAAAGATATATCCTTTACAAGTGCTAAATCCCTGAAAAAATATTACATTAAAAGTATTGTCAAATCAGTATGTAATTTTTCTGATATAGCAATTGAAATGTGTACAAATAATAGTAAGTACCTGAGTCCGGTTAACACTGATCCTGTTTTTGTTAAAGTTGTGCACAGTATTAACCGGAGGTCAGTTTAATTTTTTTTTATTCTAGGAAAAGGGCTTTGTCGTGAAAAGTTGTTTATTACCTGTGCTTTAGTTTCTTTTTCTATAATCTGCTCTGTTTTCTACTACTGTACCTACTTTAAATAAATAAATAAATACGTGTAAGTTTGCCAGCTATCATACCCTCTAAACCAGTACGCCACTTTGTCAAGCACTGGCGCTATTGCGGCAAGAAAAAGTACGGAACCTGGGCTGTGCAGAACTCTACCACACAGTAGTCACAGTAACAGTGATAAGTTTGTCCTAATCATGCGACTTTTACGAACTGCATGGTATGACGAACATATAGTATATTTTTTTAAAAGGGTGCTCGGACCAAATTGACTAAATTGAATAGCAAATATCTCACTACTTTATAATCTATACATATAATAAAATCGTAGGAAAGTCAAAACTGTACATTGAATTTTTTTTTTAAAAAATACTTGGGGCGTGATCTATAATCGATATCGAAGCCAAAAATATAGTTTTTAGAATTTTTGTCTGTTTGTCTGTATGTCTGTTTGTCTGTTTGTCTGTATGTATGTCCGGGGTAAACTCAAAAAGTACTGCATGGATTTACTTCAAATTTTGCATAAATATTACGAACAGGTCGGGTCAACATATAGGCTACATATTATCGTGCGGACGAAGTCGCAGGCAACAGCTAGTAAGGTAATAACAAAGAATATGTACAAGAAATGTTTAAACGTAGTTGACCTGAATACCCTGACCTCTAAACCATGTATCTATGGAAATGCTTTCCAATAAAAAACATTAATGCTTAGTTAAAACTATGTTTTTCAAATGTAAATAAAACGTCAATGTAAGTCAGAGGTTTCCAAATTTTTTTCATCTAACGCCTTCCAGCGTCCCATTTTTTCTTCACATTAAAAATCTAAATAACATATTAGTCTCACCTGGAGTTTAATTAAACCTATACTCTAAACAAGACTTTTCTTAATACAGAGAGCAATAATAATACAAATTTACAATAATAAGAGCATGTTTTACCTATTCAAAATTAACTCATAATTAACATTTGTTTTAAAACTAATCGAATGTGGAGAATGCACCAGATAATTATTTTACAGGTTCGTTAATACCAGCGCCACCGATTTTTTTCGGGCCCTTTTGTCCTCCAGCACCTATAAGGAGGTGTTATTTCCCACTTTGGGAAAGAATGATGTAAATGAAACAAAAGGTCAAGAAACAAATGGAAAAATAATTTTCGAAATCAGTTAAAAATGTGAGAGTTCAGAGGTGACAAACATAAAACATTCAACCGTAAAAGAATTTCAGCTGGAAACAAATATGTCGTGCGTTTTGTTGCGAAGAAGCTGAATGATTTGAACATCAGTAAATGCTTAAGATGGTGAAGTTTTACTTTTGTTGACGTTTTAATGATTTAGAGGGATATTTTTCAAATGTAAATAAAAGAAAACGGCAAAAAGAAAAAGGCAAGGCGTATACCTTTTTTCCGCCGTGTTGGTCCCGGCCTCCTTTGTAGAATAGGCCAACTGCCGTTCTGCCAGGCAGGTCGTAAAAGGCGACCGATTGGCTATCGAGTCACTACCATCGTGGCTACTAGGTGGTAGAGTTCTGCATTGTCTCGCCCGGGTCTGGTACCACCGCCTTACCTATTCCTGCCGCAATAGCGTCAGTGCTTGTCGCTGTCGTGTTCCGGTTTGGAGGGTAAGGTAGCCGGTAAACTTATGCATGTGGCATTAGATCTCGCCACAAGATAGTAACGCACCATTAACATCTTTGGTGTCTATAGGCGATGGTTGACTCTTTCCATCAGGAGACCCATCTGCTTGTTTGCTATCTTATGATATAAAAAAAAACCTTACCAAAAAAATAATTATTGCGAAAATAGTTAATAAATTAGGGGGTTCAAAGGCGACAAACAAAAGAAAAATAATTATCGAAATCAGTTAACGAACGAGAAAGTTCAGAGATGACAAACGTAAAAGATTCAACCGTAAAAGAATTTCAGTTGAAAATTAATATGAGTTGAAAAGTGAGCTTCGTTGTCGAACCGAACGTGAATAAACGATTGAAAAATAAATGAATTTTACCCCGTACCAATCCACAAGTAAAAAAATTATTTGCTTGCGTAAAGGGTTTTATTAGTCAACCACACTAATATATAATTGCCTGAAATACTTAATAAATATAATTAAATAATGTTATAATATAATTAATAAATATAATTACTAATATATAATTGCCTAATTGCGCCCTGCAGCCCGCTGCATCCTAAAAGTATTTAGTGAATTCCACGAGAACAACTTTGATACTACTTTTCTGGGATAAAAAGAATTCTATGTGCAATTCCTGGTCATTATCTTTAGACTATATGTGTGCCAAATTTCGGCCGTTTTTGCGTGAAAGAGTAAAAAACATCCATCCATCCAAATAAACTTTTGCATTTTTAATCTTAGTAGATTAAACGCTCAGATCTAGATATACATACATTTAGTCTTATCACAAAAACTTGACTCTGTCGGAAGTAGAACCTGAGCTAGCCTCATCCGTTGGGTAGTCAGGGTTGATGAGCACTCGATCAACGAGTTGTATCAATCAATATTAATAACTTTATGTGTTTATATTTCAGGAGATGAAGCGAGACTGAAATGGAAATATCTAAGAGACCAAGCACGAAAAGAAGTTAGGAAACAAGATTCTGAATGGGGCTATCTACCGAAACTACAATTCTTAACGAACCAATTCAATGACTATGAAGGTAATGACACAGCAGATGACACATACGTCCACGACTATGACACTCACGACACTCACGACACTCCTGACCAAGGTAGCAGTTACTACGTTGAAGCTACAAATGAAGTAAATGTTAATGTTAAAGAAGATGAATTTGATGAATTCGATACTAAACCAATTATTATGGAGACAGATTTCTATGATGATGATGAGGAACCGCAAAGAAGTGTCAGTGAACCTCAGGATCCTGCTAAAGATGAAGATATAGGATTCTTTGATAGCCTTATACCTCATGTCAGGAAGTTAAGTCCGGCGAAGAAATTGATGTTACGTATGAAGATACAGGAATTAGTTTATAATACAGTATACAATGACCAACAATAACTGTTATGAAATTAATAAAAAATATCAGTATTTCGTTAAACTTGGTTCAGGGAATCTGAAAGAGCTATCTGATTTCCTGACAGACAGACTGTTTGGCCTAAAGTGTCACTATAAGAATTTAACGCAACGTTTACCCAGTAGCGTCTGCTATATTTCACTCGAGCATGATACCATTGTTTTACATGTCACCACAATAGCTTAATTACCTATCACGGTCATGATCTAATTTGCTGGGAAGGTAAACAGTAGATTAACGTACGTAGGATAACAACTGATATGCTTTATAGATGACAATGCACTAACATCTTTGTTGTCTATAGAGCGATGGTTGTCATTTTCTTTTAAAAATCTATCACCTTGTATGCCGTCTTATAATATTTAAAAACAATTGACCTTTACTTGCATATGGTGAGTAAAATCTGGCATCTAAGTAATAAATGTGGTATGTTGGTATTCTGATGGCCAACTCTACCACTGCACACACTGATTGGTCAATTCAAATAGTACGCACTTATTGGTTAATTCAAATAACGCGCACTTCCCTTGTTTCCTGTTATAAACTTCTGTCACATTTCACGAAATCATTCGCATGGTTTTTTTTTATATATTATAAGATAGCAACGAAGCAGATGGGTCTCCTGATGGTAAGAGTCAACCATCGCCTATAAACACCAAAGATGTTTATATTTGGTCATCTGTCTTTTACAAACTGTCTAGCAAGAAGGTAACCAATTCTTCAAAAGAAGCTCAGACAAGCATAGGATATAAACCATAGAACATGAGGTCTAGGTTACCCAGGCAGTAAAATTGTTCTGATTTACTTCAGTTTTTCTGAAAAATATAACTTGCCCGATATGTGAACCTGATTTTTGTTTGCTTATCACATCATCAGGTTTAAGACTGTTGGCACTTGTGAATGTAAATGTTGTAATACTGCTCCGCTTTCCGGAATTTTAGCGTAACTTTAAATATTTATTCATTTTATAGGTTATTTTACTTAAAATATAAAAGGTGCCTACCTAATTTATTTATTAGTTCTAAAGATGTGATACTGTTAAATATGAATACGTACTTGACAATTCTTAAATGTTCTTTTGGCAAGTATACCTAACTTTCTCTCTGAGACATTTTTTGAAGCGCTGTTTTTTCAAATGAGTATGATTAAAATATACCGAATTCATAAGTTTTCTATCTTGGTGTTATTTCGTTTATTTATTAGATTATTTAATAATAAATTCAACAATTGTTTTCCCGACTAAAATACTGCGCTGAACCGCGGCGAACTTACCGTATTTAAACATTTTTGTTTGGGACAGGAATGGACAGCACAATACATGTTTGCTGAATTGTTTAATAATTATATTTCACATTATCAAGTCCCAAGTTTTGAGTTTCGACTTTTTTAAACAGCAGTAACATAACATTTTTAAAAGATTCGAGCAAAAAGAAGTATTTCTTGTGAAGTTGTCATTATGTAATCACACTTGCAAAATGAATAAAGTTCATAAATTTAATTAAAAGAAATTGCAAAGTATCGAGTTTCCATTCCCTTTTAAAGCGATTAATTTAAATGTCTATTGTTTGAAATATTAACCTAATAAATGTTACACCCAGTGCTTTTTATTAGAATGTATTTTTATTTGCTTCTGAAAAAAACAATTGAAAAATAATATTGTATGGTGATACTTGTCTTATTTCTTTAAATTGAATACCAAAATAATTTTGTTTATTTGTATGAACAAGTTTTTTTTAAGATACTTAAGCCTGTTTTTAAGAAAACATATTCTTTTTATAAAAAAAACTGTGTATTGTCGTGGGAAACCAGATAGGAACAAACTTTCATATTATAAAGATTCTTACGCTATTTTCTAAAATTCTTACCCTCCGCAACGACCTATAAGGAACTTCATTCCAAAAATATTATAATTTATTTTTGGCCAAACATGTTAAGTACTACTAATTGGGTGGCAAATTTCTGCAACATTTTGTCTGGTTCCAAACTGAATCAAACATACCAAACCTTTTCCTGTAAATTGTAATATAGTTAACTTTTTATTCATTAATTTAAATTAAATATTGCAGAAAAGTACAAATGATTTACTCAATATTGTTAAGAATTTCTTATAGTTTACCATCGACGATGTTGACAGACAAACTTCATTGTACATGGGCTGAACAAGTAAATATTCCTAAAAATATTTTGTGTAGATTGAGGGCGGCGACTTTTTGTAGCGATGCAGTCGCGCGTCCGCATCGATACAATACAGTCTAGAGGTGGTAAAAGTGTATCTCCGACAGGATTGGATCATTAGTATCTAGATCTGTCGTGAGATATGTATCAGTAAAACGTATCATTTGGATCATCAGATCGCTAATTCTGAAGGATATCTTTGACAGTTGACGTGTAGATATAAATGATCGAAATTGTTGTTACGAAAAAAAAAAATCGATGTTTAATTATCATATTACATGACATGACAAAACGAAATTTTCATAATAGTTGTCCCTCTCTCATGCGTATGAGTCGTGACAGCTGGGCGGTTTACCGCCTGCCGCGTTTAAAGATCCAATGTTCCAAATGATACGAATGTTCTGACTATGCCTAATTCGAATCACTGTATCACATTAAAAAAAACGACTCTGAGAGTCGTTTCTGCAAAGAGCTACTCAAAACTAATACAATCGCGAAGCGGTCGCTAGCTGCGTACCTTTGCCTACGGGCCCAGATTCAGTCGCGATGCAAACGCGATACTATCGCACTTCTGTCGCGATGCAAACGCGCGATTCAGTAAGCTCTGTACTCACACGCCACCCGCCCTCCGTTCTCTCCCTAATGTCGTCCGACACGGTCGCGCGTTTTCATCGATACAGTCGCGATGCAGTAGCGCGTTGCAAATGCGATTAACACGCGTTAGTAGCGATGTTGTCCTGCGTTTAGTAAACGCGCGATGGCATCGCCACAAAAAGTCGCTGTGCGCGAGGGGCCTAAAATAAACCGGAGAACCTAGACAAGTGGCATAAACTAGCGTGAGCGTTAGTATAGAAAGATATAAATATATAGATTTGACATAAGCACAATCGAACGCTTTACCACTAGCTTTTATGCCATTTGTCTAGACCATATTTAGATTTTCGAACAAGCTAAAACTAAACAATAAAATGGCGTGTACACTGTAAAAGTAAAACTTTCATAGCATTTTGAAAGAATGAGTAGAATGTGGAGTACTAGTAGTAGAATAATAAACATACACATGTATATAGGAGTAGATATTAAACAATACTTATAGCTACTATACTCACTATCAGACGCCTTCTCTCTCGGTTCTACTCGGCAATAAGCGGTGCACACTTACACCGCTTATAGACAAGTTTCTTGTCTGGTATCGTAATATTCCTTTGGCTATAGTCATTCGAACAAAAAAGACTGAGAAGACCACGAAACATTGCACAAAAAGGAAACAGTAAAATGAAACTCTGATAATGTATTCTATGTCATTTTATCGCAGGTTAAATCCTATAGATGTATGCGTTTGTTTTTTTTACTTTCGCTTTATTGTATCATCGAGTTTTAATTAATAAATTAATTCTAAAGAAGTGATACTTCTTTGAAATCATAATTCTAAAGAAGTTTCACTTCAAATCATTTTTTACTTTTATTTTAAAATTAGATATATTTTCTACTTTGTATATAACCAGCAGAATTGAATATAACGATGATTGTCATCATTCCAACTTACCATACATAATATATGTACATAATTTATTTAAGGTCCGTTGTAAATATTTTAAGTATTATGTTATTTTAGACGTTTGATTGTAAATACAAACAGATGTATAAATATTGGAGTTTGATTAAAATTACGTAATGTACAAAACAATGTAACGAGTGTGTTATTTTTTTGGAGCCTGCTTTGTTGGTCACCTTGCCAATCAAAGAACCGATGAATCTTTGTGATAGTTTATAGATTCAGGCGTTATTTTACGGAAATCCATTGCTCAGACAAAGAACATTAGTTAGTTCGCGGAAATTTGCAAAATAATTAGTTTTGTTCGTCTGAACTTTTGTGAATCGGTAAGACAATCGGTTCACTCTGCCTATCCCACAATCGCTACCAAACTTTACAAGACCGTTTGGCTTGTAAAGTTTTGTAGCGATTGGATCAAAAGGATTATCTTAGCTTTTCATCCGACGAAAAACGAAGGTTATCAGCTATAAGGTGATATGTAATATTTTTGGATAGATAACATTTGAGTATGATGATATACATATTTAGGCGACCAAGCATGTGTCCTAAATTTTGTAAGTGTTACATACACTTTTGTATTTTTGTTTAAGAATTCTAGGGAACTAAAAGTCATATCGAGTTAATTCTTTTTGTTTTATTATCAGGTATATTCCAACGTAACAAAGTAAAGTTAGAAAAACTGTTATCAAAACAACGGAACAGTCAAAGTTTCATCAAAATCTTTGTAGCTTTTAAAATATGGGGGGTATATTTGACAGGTATTTGACGTTGGTTTAACTTTTTGAATTGCTGTTATTATTATTTTTATAATTCTAGTTCAATGGGAAGTATCTACCCTATTGGTTTGGATTTTCTTTTTAAATCGGTAGAAATCGCAAAATATGCGACGTAAATGCGAACATATCTTTTGATCTCGTTGACTTACAAGTTTGATTTTTTTCACAGCTGAGAGGGACGTACTTGAGTATCTATCTATATTCTATATTAATCATTTCGTCAAGGGTTACAGTAGACTCAATAGAAACCTTGCCTAAATTATAAAGCGTAAAAAAAAATATATTTTTGAGTCGACAACATATATCCGCAAAATTCGGATTGTCGAGTATTTATAGTGATGAAAAATTCTAACGGCGCTGACAGACAAATCGGCCATATTTCTTTAAAGGTTACAAATATGTGGGGTAGATGGCGTGAGCATTTATTAAAATATCGTAGAACGGTGCGCAGATTATCGTGAAACTTATTTTCTCTTCGTTCATAAAAGAGTAAAAATAAAAAAATAGCAACACTATAGTGTTGTCTTTATTAAATCAACTTAATCGTACGTCACTGCAGTGTTGCTATTTTTTAATGTCTACTATTTGAGTTAGTAAGTACATAAGATTGCGTATTATGAGACTTCCGAGCGAAGTCAGGTTTTTTTTATATCATAAGATAGCAAACGAGCAGATGGGTCTCCTGATGGAAAGAGCCAACCATGGCCTATAGAACCAAAGATGTTAATAGTGCGTTGCTATCTTGTAGTGAGGTCTAATGCCGCACGCATAAGTTTACCAGCTACCTTACCCTCCAAACCGGAACATGACAGTGACCAGCATGGACGCTATTGCGGCAGGAATAGGTAAAGCGGTTGTACCAGACCCGGGCGAGACAATGCAAAACTTTACCACCTAGTAGTCACGATGGTAGTGACGCAAATAGCCACTCAGTCGCCTTTTACGACCTGCCTGGCAGAACGGCAGCTGGCCTATTCTTCAAAGGAGCCCGGGACCAACACGGGGAAAATTACATCTAGTAATATTATAAATACGAAAATTTGGATGTTTGTTACTCAATCACGCAAAAACTACAATACGGATTTGAATGAAATTTGGCATACAGGCAGTAGATGACCTGGAATAGCACATAGGCTACTTTTTATCCCGGAAAAGTTAGGTGATCCCGCGGGATTCACCAATAACTTTTATAATGCAGCGGGCTGCACGCTGCAGCTTTACATTTTTTACTTTCAGCTTTACTTTTGCGTTGATATAAATTTAAACTTGTACAACATTTACTTGAAGCAATTGCTATTTCTCCTTGACTCTATACGGAATGTACCTACTGAATAATTATAGTATGTTACAAAAACGAATGTGTTTTTTCAGTTTTCTGCTAAAAACAGCGTCGCCCGAAATTGGATAAGGGTCCGGTTGGCGATAGGCTTGCCACCTATTACATTGTGGGACTAAGTATTTTCGTCTACTCGTGGGTGCACTTGTACTTCTGCCTGCCTTCTTCGCGGATACGGGAGTAAAGATAAATTTTCTAATTATATTCTATATATATATATATATATATATATATATAAATCAATTGCTGTTCGTTAGTCTCGCTAAACTCGAGAACGGCTGAACTGATTTGGCTAATTTTGGTTTTGAATTAATTGTTGAAGTCCATGGAAGGTTTAAAAGGTGAGAAAATATAGAAAAAATAAGATTAGTTAAAAAGGCAGAACAACATTCGCCGGGTCAACTAGTTTTTTATAAATATATGTTTTATTAAAATTGTAAGATTTTATTACATCACAGGACAGCAGAAAACAAGCTTTTTAAGAAAAGTGGAACAGAATGAATGTGACGGAATGTAAGTGGAACAAGATAGTAATCGCTTGCTTTTTACCCCATTTTGATCTGGGCATCGTTTAAAGAATAGATAATCTGTTGTTCAGCTAGACAGTTCGTACCTAAAACTCGAACGATTCCTTACCATCAAGGCTTTACCTATTCCTGTCGCACAGCGTCAAATGCTTGTCACTATCGTGTTCTGGTTTTGAGGGTAAGGTAGCAGGTAAACTTGTACATGGGAGAATAAGACATCGGCACAAGGATAGCAGTGTACCATAAACATTTTTGGTATCTATAGATGATGGTTGTCTCTTTCCATCAGGAGACCCATTTGCTTGTTTTCTATATTAAGATAATACAAAAGTAACCGATCAAATGCGTGTTGAGCCACGTGTATGTAAATTTTAAGGTTCCGTAGCTGCCTATGACAATAATATTAATTTAAAAGGGCTTTCTTATTGTTTCAAGCTATGACAATTTAAACTTACAACTTAAAAGGGTTTGAATCTTGCTTCTGGCTGGCACGTTCTAACCAACTGAGCTACTGTCGACCGGTTCAACGTGGAAAAATTCTTTGCTTTATGAACGTCCGCCCGTCTATCTCTCTCGTTCTATCAGGATCTTAAATATCTACTTGTCTGCTGTTAATTTCACTATCAAATACTTTATATATATACACAGACACACACACACACACACACACACACACACACGTACTGGTGGGTTACCTTTGATACTTCTGGGGAGTACTCGGTACTAGATTCTCATTAAAATTAAATAATAAAATTAGGGGAATAATTTTTATCAATATTTTTCTAAAAATAAGTGAAATGTGAATATTATACTCTATAAGCACGCCGCGCTAGTCGACATCAATGACACGCCACCGCCACCCCCCGCTCTCAACCTCACTAACTACGCGACATGTGCGTCGCGCGGTGTCCAAGGATGGCGCAGGTAAATATAGAGGGAACGCTATGAGAGCTCCTTAAATATTTTTTTAGTATTTGTAATTTTAGCGGCAACATAAATAGATTATTTGTGAAATTTTCAGCTTTCATGTGAACATTAATGACATACAGCCTGGTGATAGACAGAAGGATAGACGGATGGACAGCGAATCTTAGTAATAGAGTTCCGTTTGTACCCTTTGGGTATGGAACGCTAAAAGTACTCCTGGAGTGATTTTCATTCATTGGTAAGTGCTACAACTCTGTATTTCTGGGTGTACGTAAGCTATATTACCAGCGTATGAAATTGCCTTGAAAAACGTATTCAGTCTAATTCGTGATGTTTTTATTTATGAGTATACTAGCTGACCCGGCAAACGTTGTTTTGTTATTCATATTAGGAATCCATAGCGGACAAACAACGTGACACGTAATTTATATAAGTCTACGCCCTACGGGATCTCCTTCCACGCAGCCAAAACGGCATTAAACTTTATATGGTGGTTAAGTATTCTTAAATTTTCTATTTTTTCGCGCAATTTTCTTAATATTTTCTTTTATAAGAACCTTCTCCTTACAATTACAAACACAACAAAAAAAAAATTACCGAAATTGGTCCAGCCATTCAGGCGTGATGTCGTGACCAAGGAAAATAGGGATTGATTTTTATATATATAGATAAATTTTCTATTTTTCCGCGCAGTTTTCTTAATATTTTCTTTTATAAGAACCTTCTCCTTACAATTACAAACACAACAAAAAAAATTACCGAAATTGGTCCAGCCATTCAGGCGTGATGTCGTGACCAAGGAAAATAGGGATTGATTTTTATATATATAGATGAAGGCTGTAAGAGACGGTCTATCGGAAATCAAAACCATGGCTTTGGACCACAATTCTGATATGAAACCCATTGGAAATTCATGTGGGAATATTTTTATGTTTATGACGATTTTTTACCCTAATTTTATATAATTTTGTTTTTTTGCAATATTTTACAGTGCTTTTTCTAAAAAAAAAATACTAAAATTCATGGAAATACATAAAACAAACAATATATGATGCACTACATGCAGTACAGTATACATGCATGCAACAGCTGTACTGGTTCGAGAGTTCCGCGGTCTTTACTTTTTTATTACACTTTATACTTTACGTACTTTACGTACGTTACAAACGTACGTTTACTAAGAAGTATATTAATATTTATTTTTAATGTTATTTTTTCTCATCATATCGCAAACTATCACGTCCTTAAATATTGAAGGTAACTTACCAGTCAGTCTATATAACTTTAAACTTTATTTATTATAAATATGTAATCGCCTCTATGGGGACCCAAGTTCGATCCTCGGGTCGGGCAATTTTCAGTTTTCTTATAAAAACTTGTGGGACTAAGTATCTTCGGCTAATCGTGAGTGCGCTGGTTACCTCTTCGGGGAAGCGGACGGGAAGATACTTTTTTTATTAATTGATATCAATTTTCCGTAGCCGTAATTTCATAATTAACAAAACCATTAGATCAAAATACAGATGATAATAAATGAAGCACGTTCCAACAAATATTTTCGTCAATATTTTTACCAGAGGAAGATAAAATATCACAAGGCTAATGATGCTCTCAGCCCTTATCACCGTAATTAAAATTTAGCTCCGACAGCATTTTCACCTCATTATATTTGGGTCGAGTACTGAATGAAGGTTATATAAAATTTTCTTACAAGGCCAAGATTGTTTTTGAAAAATTAATTAGCTTTTCAGAGAAATAAACACTTTGTTTCGCCGAAAGCTAAGTAAAAAAAGCTAAGTATTTTTTTATACTTCTTTTACAACTATGCGAAATAAACGAAGTATGCTGTATTTTCATTTTGTCATGAAATTGCACCAGCTGATTAGTGATCGTCAGTACGGTTTTCGTTGCGGTCGCTCAGCTGGTGATCTTTTAGTTTA
The DNA here is from genome assembly GCA_036924255.1 of Apodemia mormo. NCBI lineage: Eukaryota > Metazoa > Arthropoda > Insecta > Lepidoptera > Riodinidae > Apodemia > Apodemia mormo. Next base: position 7,495,308 of record JAUPFN010000026.1, read on the forward strand.
TCTAACGCACTGATGGGCGGAGGCTGTGGAGAACAAGGGGGAGGCTTTGGCAGTTGGTTTGGACATAGCGAAAGCCTTTGATCGGGTATGGCACAAAGCACTTCTCTCCAAGCTCCCTTTTTATGGGCTTCCTGTTAAACTTTGCAAGTGAATCACCAGTTTTTTGGCAGATCGGAGCTTCAAGGTCGTTGTTGATGGGGCATGCTCTGACCTTAAACCCGTCAATGCTGGTGTTTCTTAGGGCTATGTGCTATCACCTACACTGTTTCTTCTGCATATTAATGACATGTTGCAATCAAGCAACATTCATTGCTATGCAGACGATAGTACGGGTGATGCTTTGTACTCTGCCCGCGCTCGGGTCAACGATTGCCGGATCAAACTTGTGTCGGAAATCGAAGAACAACTTTCCGCAGCCTCAAAGTGGGGTCGACTAAACTTAGTCCAATTTAACCCCAAGAAGATACAAGTTTGCGCAAATACTTCCCTAACAGCCACATGCAGTCTTGAAGTTCTTGAAGTTGACATATCGAGCAACGTTCAGTTCCGTGGTCACTTGGAAGGCAAGGCCAAATTAGCCTCAAAAAAGCTGGGTGTTCTCAGCAGGCCCAAGCAGTACTTTACGCCGGCTCATCGTTTACAACTTTATAAGGCGCAAATTCGGCCTCATATGGAGTACTGCTCTCACTTGTGGGCGGGGGCTCCTCAGTATCAGCTCCTTCCTTTTGACCGCATTCAACGTAGAGCGACTCTAATCGTCAATAACAGGACCATTTCTAATCGGCTTGATACTTTGGCATTAAGTAGAGATGTGGCTACGCTCTGCATCATCTACTGAATCTTTCATGGGGAGTGTTCCGAAGAACTCTTTGGATTAATTCTTGCCGCAGAATTTCACCATCGGATATCGCTACTAAACTCAAAGTTTCATCCTCACCATTTCGATGTCTGGAAATCTACAACTGTGCGATTCTCGAAACACTTTTTTCCTCGCATTATTCCTCTGTTGAACGAATTACCGGCAGGGGTTTTTTCCAAGCGGATACGACTTAGGGACCTTCAATAAAAGAGCCTACTCTTTCTTAAAAGGCCGGCAACGCAACTGCAAATCTTCTGATAGTGTGGTTGTTCATGGGCGGTGATAATCACTTACCATCAGGTGAGCCTCCTGTCCGTTTGCCTCGTTTTCCTTAAAAAAATATCATTGGCATGTTATGTAGTACTCTTTTTAGGGTTCCGAAGTAAACTAAGATTTATAGTTTTGCTATATCCGTCCGTCCGTCCGCACTCTAGCTCAAGAGATCCTTAGTAGAAAGCTAATTTAGCATGAACATACATATTAGTCACGGCAATAAAGTCGAAATATAAAATCTTGAAAAATATTTTTTAGGGTATTTCCTTTACATATAAAGTTGAAATGTTACCTTTTGTCATGTACCTTATAGTGTTGGGTATCGTTGGATAGGTTTTTAAAAAATAATTAATTAGTGAAAACAATTCTCGTTAGAGTCAAGTATTATAAAGATTACTTTTAAATTTTATTTGATAACAATAATTAGTTAAGTTAGGTTTTACAATCAAAATATTTTTATATGGGTGCAATGTGCAATAAAAACTACGATTTTCGAATATAAACTAGTAATTATCGTTAAATTCGATGATCAAATTTGCCACACGAAAATAAGTACTTTTTCTCAGTACATAGAGTTTACTTTTAGATGAGGTTACGGATATCGAATATTTAAACTAGTAGTAATAAAATTTGAATCGGAGGGAATGAGACGACGCAATATATACGTATTTACTTCTCGCTCCTTTTCAAATTCGAATGAGTCATAAGGTTATTCGAATAATTTGAATGACTGCTACAATCGAATTATTCGAATAATGTCATTCACAATCGCCCATCTATAGTCACTATAAGTGTTCTGTGCACAGTACGATTCGGACCGTCAGTAAGTGGATTGGATACGCGTGTTTAGTGTTATAGTGCGCACAGAACTAGTTGGCCGCGCCTTAGGTATGTGAACGGTGGGGCGGAGAGGCAGGGGCGCTTGCTGTCATTACTCAGTGCGGCGCCGTACTTTGCGACGGCAACACGCGTTGAAAGTTCCGGCTAGTTTAGACAAAACGCACATAAGATTGCAATAGCGAGATGAGTCCGCCGATAAAAAGACAATCTAAGGAAATAATATTTAAAGTGCATACATTTTTTAATAAACGGAAAGCCGATATCAATAGTTTAGAATATAAAACTGATGCGAATATACATAAATTAGTAGCAGAAGCAACAGGGATTTCAGAACGAAGTGTTAGGAGAGTGATTGCTGAAAGTAAAAAATCGTTGCAAAATACAGGGGAAGCAAGATTTAGTTCTCCACGTAGACCAAAAGAAATAAAAAAGAAAATACAAGTTGATGACTTTGATTTAGCAGTGATAAGAAGAAAAATAAATCATTTTTATACGGTAGAGAAAAAAATTCCAAGTCTACGAAAACTAAATGCTGTGTTAAAAGAGGATAATATTTTAGACTGCGGATTGATTTTTTTAAGAACACTTTTGCACAAACTGGGATATTCATTTAAAAAATGTAAATCGAAGAGATGCCTTTTAATAGAGAGACCAAATATTGTTGAATGGCGAGTGAAATATATGAGGGCTATAAGAAAATTCAGAGAAGACAAACGAAATATATTCTTTTTGGACGAAACTTACGTTAACCAAAGTCACAATGTCCAAAAATGTTGGCAATCTTCGTCGGAGCCTGGAATTTATACAGATATAGGCAAAGGAAGGCGTTTGATAATAGTTCACGCTGGTAGCCGGAACGGGTTAGTTGACGATGCTTTGCTAATTTTTAAATCAGATTCAAAAACGGGGGATTATCATGGAGACATGAACTCTACAAATTTTTACAACTGGGTTGATCAAAAATTAATACCTAAACTTCGACCTAACTCAGTCATAGTTATGGATAATGCTGCCTATCATTGTGTGCAAGTTGAGAAGAAACCGACTATGTCCAGTTTGAAAATTAATATGCAGAACTGGTTGCAAAATCATAATGTAACATTTTCTCCCACGATGATCAAAGCTGAACTCCTGAGGTTGATTAATGCGACCCAATCAGAAAAAATATTCAAGATTGACGAACTTCTGAAAGCTGCAGGTCATACTGTTCTCAGACTACCTCCATATCATCCAGACCTCAACCCGATCGAGCTTGTGTGGGCAAATATTAAAAATTGCCTGGCCAGAGATCACATTAATGCTACATTGGACGAGAAAATGACAATACTAACAAGGCTATTTTCCGAATTCTCTGCTGAACAATGGCAAAAATGCGATGACCACGTACAAAAAAATGAACAGGAATACTGGAATCATGATATGAAATTTGATACTATGATGGACCAAATCATTATAAGTTTACAATATGATTCTGAATCAAGTTCAGGGAGTTCAGAATCAAGTGATTCTGAGAATTGAGTTTGTTTGTTTGTTTGAACGTGGTAATCCCAAAAACTACTAAACCGATTTGAATAATTCTGATTTTTATTATATAATACACATATTTAATACACATCCATAACTCATCATTATCTCGTTTCGTGGTCATTTGGAGGCAAAAGCAAAGCTTTCGTCCAAGAAACTTGTTGTTCTGAACAGGGCAAAACAGTCGATTGTTTGCGACTCTACAAGTCACAAATCAGGCTTCATAGGAGTACTGTTCTCATCTTTGGCCAGGGGCTCCACAATACCAGCTCCTTCCTCTTGAACGCATTCAACGCAGAGTGTCTTCAATGCCGATCACGATAAACGTATACTGATGACTCAGCCTGAACTAAATACTTTTCGTAACTTCCACTGACACGTGTTTACTACCAAATTACTGAACTAACATTATAAAGTTCAATTTGTATTTTATTTATTCTTTTCAATAAATGAAAAAATATTGTTCACGATATCTTCAGATTGGTCATCACTGTCTAAGCTCATGTGCATTGCGAGCAGTTGACAACCCGCCCCCTTACCCCTGTCACCACCTAAGGCGCGGCCAACTAGTTCCGCGCGCACTATAGTAAGACTACGCCTAGGTAGTTTACCAGTGAACAATACACGTACCTACTTTCAACTAGGTAATGAGAGAAACATAAATATATTACACACTCAAAGGAGAGAAAAGTGTCTGTATCCGCTCTCATGCTGATAATTTTATACAGCGGTATCTCATAAACTTTTTGTAACATATTTGTATTGTTGCCAATGGATGATAATAAATTATTCTATCAAAATGTAGTGTGATATCGCTGTATGACATACCTTTTTATATTATTAGATATCAAACAAGCAGACAGCTCTCCAGAGGAAAGAGAAATCATCATTTCCCACGTACGTCCTTCCTTCCTTCCCACAAAATCACAAATAAGTAAACGCAGTCTTCGTTATTCCAGTTTACTTGTTTTACCAAAAGTGCGAACAAATTATGCAAAAAAGAGCATTTCTTTTGAAGGAGCTGAGCTGTATAACAAATTACCTCCTTATATAAAAAAAATATCCACTTTTAGCAGTTTTAAGTCTCAATTATCTGCTGAATATAAAAATTGAAAACTTCTTACCTTCCTTTTGAGACATAAGTCTGTTGACTGTTTAGCGACTATTACTTAGTTATAATTATTTCAATAAGTTTATTCTCATGTAAGTAGGCATGTGTCGTTCGTTCGATCAGAAAGAACCGTATCAATACTGACCTGTTGTCAGAAAGACCCGGGTCTTATGACCCGTTCAATCGATTGATTGATATAGTTTAACACTTCAATGTAATCATGGGTTGTGAACAAGTCCCACGAGTTACGGTTCAATTGATTGATTGGTTTTGTTTCAATAAACTTATATTGATTAGTGATTGAGTATTTTATAATATACATCTTAATATATTTTTAGGGTTCCGTATCCAAATGCCAAAAAGGGGAACTCTTTTAATTTCTTCATATCCGTCTGTCTGTCTGTCCATCTCTTCGTCCGTTCGTCCGTCCGTATGTCGCTTATTTTACTCTGAGACTATGGGTACCGTGTGGTTGAAAATTTGAATTTATTGATTTTTTGTTTATGTAAAATAAATAAATAAATAAATTAATTAATTAATTAAATACACTTATTTTATACTTCATAACGCAGTACATTTGTTTTATGTATTAAGGTTTCTCTGTCTTAGGTTAGCTGTAAGATATTTCTCTTTAGTGATAAGCTCGCCCAAAATTTGACCCAACTTCGAATTTCGACTGAACGTCGAATTTCGACCAAACGTCGAATTTCGACCAAGTGCCGAATTTCAACCGAATGTCGGATTTCAGCCAAATATCGGCTATATTCTAGTAATAAACCGTCAAATTAATAAGATAAATAATATAACCGTTTTTGAACTAAATCATACCTAGAGACGCGACATAACTAACTGAAAAACTAATTTCCGGAAATTAAAAGTGACTGCATGCGTGACGGGTTCTAACAAACACTTAAAAACATTTTATGTCACCGAATTTTTTTTATTTTTGGTCTCCAAATTTAATACACTGTAATAAAATATAATACAAAAAGTAGACAGCAGCTTTATTCTGGTAAACAAACGAAACGTTTATTACGTCGAGCGGGGGACAAAGACAATTTGATTCGCTCGTCTTCTCGTAGACTTCAGCGAAGAACAAATGACTCGATCCATTACCGGACTTGCGATCGCGAATCATCGCGATTGAACGAATCAGTTTCAAGTAAGTGACCCTATCGATCACACAGATTCTATGACCCGACTCTTTTGATTCGATCAATCGCGAACGACACATACCTACATGTGACATTGTGTCTTTTTGGGAATAAATTTCTTTAACCTTAAGTTGTAACTTAAATAATACGAGTTTTGTTTTATTTATGATAATGACTCCACTTTTATAGATTTTTTGATAAGCGGAAGACTAAAAATCTAATTTCTATTAGAAGTTGGATTTTTCAAATAGAAATTTCATTTTTAGGGCTCCGTACCTAAAAGGTTAAAACGGAAACCTATTACTAAGCCTTCGCAGTCTGTCTGTCCGTCTTTCTGTCTGTCCCCAGGCTGTACCTCATAAACCATGATAGCTGGAAAGCTGAAATTATGTATTTCCGTTGCCGCTATAACAACAAATACTGAAAATAAAAAAAATGAAAATATTAAGAGAGGTCCCCAAACAATAAGCGTGTTTTTTCGTATTTTTAAAGATGATGGCCGGTTTTTATTCCTCGTGTTATTAAGGCGAGGTATTTTGACGTGCGTCAATTGTATAGAAAATGGGCATCGCGGTATGTTCCGAAACCGCTGGGAAACGTGTTTATTTTCGAATAAATTAATATAGGTCTTCAGCTGAAAACCAAAATTTAGTACATTCTTTTTTGTATTTAAAACTATATATCACCATATAAAAATCATGTACAACATTAGAAATATTATCAACAAATTATTTGTTTTAGAGATTTTTTAGCTTGTTTTTGGAATTTTATATGATCGGGTAAAGTATAATCTATCATGTAATAAGTTAACACATTCCTTAGATAATATCTTCAGGTATATCGTGTATTTTTTGTTACATTGTTATTCAATACAAAAAAATCGTGATTTAGCAAACCAGTTTTTTCCCGTTTGTCCGATGCCTCGCCTTAAAAGATCTATAAAAGTGGAGTCATTTTCATAAATAAAACAAATATCGCATTTTCTAAGTTACAACAAGTTACGTAGGACCCGCCGGTTTGTAGACACCAAAAATGGTAACAGTGCGTTACTATCCGTGTGGCGGGTTGGCAATGCCACATGCATAAGTTTACCGGCTACATTACCTTCCAACCGGAACGTGTCAATGACAAGTGTTGACGCTATTGCGGAAAGAGTAGGTTATTATGGTAGTACCAGGCCCGGGCGAGACAATGCAGAACTCTATCGCCTAAAATAGCAAACAAGCAGATGGGTCTCCTGATGGAAAGAGACAGACATAACCTATAGACACCAAAGATGTTAATGGTGCGTTGCTATCTTGTGGCGAGGTCTAATGCCACATGCATAAGTTTACTAGCTACCTTACCCTCCAAACTGGAACACGACAGTGACTAGCACTGACGCTATTGCGGCAGGAATAGGTAAGACGTTGGTACCAGACTCGGGCGAGACATTGCAGAACTGTACCACCTAGTAACCACGATGGTAGTGACCCGTATAGCCAATCGGTCACCATTTACAACCTGCCTGGAGAACGGCAGTTGGCCTATTCTTCAAAGGAGCCCAGGACCAACACGATAGTGATACATCTAGCCAATCGGTCGCCTTATACGACCTGCCTGGCAGAACGGCACAATGGCACTTGGTCTATTCTTCAAAGGGGGCCAATATGAGGCTTATGCTTAAGAAACTAACCTATTTATAATTAACTAGCTGGTCTCGGCAGACTTTATCATGTCAATGTATGTATACAATGGTAGTGACATGCTGCAACACCATCTTGTGCAGAGTTACAACTATGGACAAAGCACAAAAACCTTCTTCACGAAAAAATACATATATACAAAGTATCGGAAACGATCCATCCAATTAATGGACGTAACGTATTGGGATTTTTTTAGACCATAGAATAAAAAAAATATCCCTAAAAACTGAATAGTTTAGACACAGATTTTTTTGTAGAAGGGGGGCAAACGAACAGGACGGGCACCTGATGGTAAGTGATCACCGCCGCCCATGGACATCCGCAATACCGGAGGTCTTGCAGTTGCGTTGCCGGCCTTTTAAAAATGAGTAAGCTCTTTTCTTGAAGGCCCCCAAGTCATATCCGTTTGGAAACACCCCTGCCGGTAATTGATTCCACAACAAAGTAGTGCCAGGTAAAAAGTACCGAGAGAAACGCACAGTTGTGGATTTCTAGACATCTAGATGGTGAGGATGGAATTTCATATTTTGACGCGATGTCCGATGATGGAATTCGGCGGCAAGAATTAATCCAAATAAATCGTCGGAACACTCCCCAAATTTATTGAATTTCATATTTATACACACAATATTCTATTTCCTGAACGTTGCGTTACAACTTGTGTTGTAATTTATTTAAAAACAAACTGGTGCTATGTCGGGCCAGACAATGAAATTTTAATCCAGCCACTTTTGATTGAGTACTACACGGACTCAAAATAATAGTATTCAATCACGCCAAAACTACTGAACGGATTGGAATGAAATTTGGGACGCAAATAGATGATAACCTGGAAGAGCACATAAGCTACTTTTTATAATGGAAAAAACGAGTTGTTCCAGCGAATTTCACTTAAAACTTTTATAACACAGCGGGCTGCATGTTGCAGCTAGTTATTAATAATACTTATTGTTTAGAATTTTTTTGATAAATCTAGACAGATTTGGACTAGACAGCCCAGCGTGATATTATTAAGAACGCCATAGCCGTTTATCATGTGCTGTGCGAAATATAAGAAGGCTTTTTTTAATCAATATTATTTAACGAATAAATTTTACTGCGCACCAATAACTAAAATATTAAAAAATATTTTACAATGATTATATACAATGCCAGATTAGGAATACGTAATGCCCTAAGCAATATTCGCTTGTGCATGTCCTCCTTTCCAAGTAGAATAGTATAAGGTCTTAAAAAAGTAATGTACGAGTACCGTGAAACGACCCCGTTTGACGGTACTCGTACAGGGATAATAGGGATGCAGGGGTGAAAAGGGACGAAACTTATTACGTAGAGATGAAACTAACTGTGTAAGGTTTTAGGTTTTGTCCCTTTTCACCCCTGCATTCCAATTTACCCCGTTCACGCGGCACCCCATCACGATAGATCAATTCGTGACTCCGAACGTCAACTCTCTCTAGTTAATTTAATACGCAAGGATTTTTAAACAGCCTTGCATTTTATGTGATAGAAAATATTTATTTAAGGACTATGGTGCTGATTTGTACCCCCCAAGACGTTTTATTCTATGGCTTAAGCAATTGTTTAATTTGTTTCTAGGTTAATCCGGCACTGATTATATTAATCACTTCGGTACACACAAAGGCGGTTTTATCTCTGTCAGACAACCTTTAGGAAAAGTCGATTCTTTTATCATTGAACTTATTTGTGTGGTACTAAAAATATATAATGAGAGAAAAATATACAATGTGAGAATATACAATAGAATAAATATATAACATACTAACAAATACATATAGACAAATATACCTAGTTAATACATACAAAAGAAAGGAAATATACTCATATGTATATATTTCTTTTATATCCTTAGATAGCAAACAGGCAGATGGTTTTTCTGATGGAAAGAGTAATCATCGTCTATTAACACCAAAGATGTTTAAAGAAGAAATTATGGTATTTAATTTGCAAATTTTTCGCGGAAATTTGCAAATTAAATACCATAATTTCTTCTTTAAATTATGGATTTTCGCTAAGTAACGCCTAATTCTATTAAAACCAAAGATGTTAATGGGCGTTGCTATCCATGTGGCGGGATGACAATACCACACGCAGAAGCCTATCAGCTACCCTACCCTCCAAACCGGAACACGAGAATGACAAGCGCTGACGCTATTGTGGTAGGAAGGCGGTGGTATCGAATACCCGGGCGAGACATTGCGGAACTCTACCACCTAGTAGTGATTACTAGGTGGTAGAATTACGCAAATAGTAGTGACACGTATAGCCTATCGGTGCCCGGTGAAACGACGCTTGGGCTATCTTCAAGAGAGCCGCACAAACACGGGGAAAATTTAATACATACAACAGACAAACAGACAAACAGACAAACAGACAAACAGACAAACAGACAAACAGACAAACAGACAAACAGACAAACAGACAAACAGACAAACAGACAAACAGACAAACAGACAAACAGACAAACAGACAAACAGACAAACAGACAAACAGACAAACAGACAAACAGACAAACAGACAAACAGACAAACAGACAAACAGACAAACAGACAAACAGACAAACAGACAAACAGACAAACAGACAAACAGACAAACAGACAAACAGACAAACAGACAAACAGACAAACAGACAAACAGACAAACAGACAAACAGACAAACAGACAAACAGACAAACAGACAAACAGACAAACAGACAAACAGACAAACAGACAAACAGACAAACAGACAAACAGACAAACAGACAAACAGACAAACAGACAAACAGACAAACAGACAAACAGACAAACAGACAAACAGACAAACAGACAAACAGACAAACAGACAAACAGACAAACAGACAAACAGACAAACAGACAAACAGACAAACAGACAAACAGACAAACAGACAAACAGACAAACAGACAAACCGACAAACAGACAAACAGACAAACAGACAAACAGACAAACAGACAAACAGACAAACAGACAAACAGACAAACAGACAAACAGACAAACAGACAAACAGACAAACAGACAAACAGACAAACAGACAAACAGACAAACAGACAAACAGACAAACAGACAAACAGACAAACAGACAAACAGACAAACAGACAAACAGACAAACAGAAAAACAGACAAACAGACAAACAGACAAACAGACAAACAGACAAACAGACAAACAGACAGACAGACAGACAGACAGACAGACAGACAGACAGACAAACAGACAAACAGACAAACAGACAAACAGACAAACAGACAAACAGACAAACAGACAAACAGACAAACAGACAAACAGACAAACAGACAAACAGACAAACAGACAAACAAACAGACAAACAAACAGACAAACAGACAAAAATTCTAAAAACTATATGTTTGGCTTCGATATCAATTGTAGATCACGTCCCAAGTATTCTTTTAAAAAAATATTCAATGTACAGTTTTGATTTTCGTACGATTTTATTATATGTATAGTATGTATAGATTTAGTATCTAGAAGGTTTGCTTTCTTAAATAAATAATAGTTTAAAAAAACCTTAAAAAGACACGCTTTTATAAAACCAAACTAAAAATGAAAAACAAATTTAAATTAAGAGAGGGTGCTTTTAAAGATATCTAATGATACCATGCACCCCACGCTTCTTTTACAGTGCAATACATTTTTTTCTCATTTACACTATTATTAATTCAAATTTATTCAAATTTTCTACATTTGTTTTTCGTTTTTTAGTTTAGTTTTTATAAAACCGTGTATTTTTAGTTCTTTTTAACTATTATATATTTTTTTATTTTTTGGTAGAGAAATATCTAATAGGGTAATGAAAAACAAAACGCTAGTCATGAAGATTCTGGTTAGGATAACAGGACTAACTATTTTTATTATAGCATTTTTATCGGTCCTTGATAAGACCGCAAAGTTTTAATCTGACGATTTAAAGTACCTACGTCAAAACATTTATTCAAAGTTTCTTTTACATACTAGCACACAACCAACACAACGAACCAAGTTAATAAAAGCATGCTTAAAAAAGTTAAAAAGCTTATTATCCCATTTCTAAATATAACTTGTAAATGTTTATTTACTGGTTTTCATAAACAAAGACAAGTAAATCGTCAAACCTACCGTAAGTTTTTAATGAATACGATCAAACTTATGACTAATTGAGTTATCGCTAAACAGATCGCTAATTAGCGTTCGAAATCGTAACATGTCCAGTATATTTTGAGTTCCAATAACAAACAATAACACCCTACGCACGGGCCAAGTCAAAACAGCCAATGTGATGAAACAAGCTAAAAACGTCTGTATTTAGGCCGTGCAGTCATTTCCGTATTATTTTCAATGCACTTTTAATAACTCAATATGAGATTGAGCTCCTTTTAAACCTCTTTAAATAATACTTTTCATTGAGTTTAATTCTTCATGCAAATGACGAGCCGCAGCGCGTCGGTTCGAGCATAGCATTATTCGATGCGATTCGGCTCGGATATCCCTATAGGTCGAGTAGGCTTGGTCCTAAGGTCGGCAAAATTTGGTCGTTTTTTTGTAGTAGTATTTGCGTCTTTTGTAAACTCACGCGTAAAATCTCAAAAATGTGTCCATTTAGCACCTCGCCAAAAAATTTACATGTACGGTGATTATAATCATACAAGGACAAGGAAGGGGAAAATGAAGATCTTCCCAGCCAGGCAAGAATATACTATCTAGGGATATATAGGGATATATATACTATCTAGGGACTACCAACGTATCAGAATTCGCCCCTGCATAGCATATTAGGACGGGTCGTAGTGGGCCTCATCGCAACGCACTGCATTTCTGTATTTCTTTCCAAAAGTCATTTTCCGTTGTTTTGTGGAGTTTAAATTTCATTCATTATTGTGTTTTACATTTTTGTATTAATTTGTTGTTAGCTGTGTATCATAGTGCTCGTATCGTAAATGCCTACAAACACATTCACAAAAATTAGGCTAAAATTAGTATTGTTTTTTTTTAAACAATATAATAATAATAATATTTTCCCGTGAATATTATAAATAAATTAATAAATTTTCACGGGTCAAAGTACACTTACTGATCTAACCTCAAAGTAAGCAAATTAATTGCTTGCGTTACGGGTGTAAGTCAACGATACTAATACATAGAAATACATATAATATAAATACTAGAATATATTTAATAAACACCTAAACCCGGAAAAACAAACATTTATGCTCATCACACAAATGCTTGTCCCCCGAGCCCCGAGCCCCGACGATTGCGTAGTCAGTGTCGCTAACCACTCGACCAAAGGCGCGGTCATACTATCAGGTCATTCGTCATCAGGGCAGGTCTATAGCAGTATTATTCGGCAGGTGGAACGTTGGGCACAGAATTGTTAATCCTTTAAGTGTCAAGGAACGAAGTTAAAATTTATTACAGGTTACATATTAACTTAACTTTTTTAAATTGTAATTTTTTATTTATTTAAATTTTATTGTTCATTTAACTAAAATTGTACAAAAGACGGACTTAATGCTAGATACATTCTCTCCCACTCAACCTAAGGTACAAAGAAGTATATTATAAAAATTAATGAAAAAAAAATTTAAACTATTATGTAATCTTTACGTCCGTATCCCAAAAAAGTAGGCAGAGGCACAAGCAGTGCACCCACGATTAGCCAAACATACATTTTTTTATGTAAGTAACCTTTAGGCTCATAGTAAGTGAGAAAGAAGAAAAAATCAGTTACGCCGTTATAGTATTTATTGTCTCTTACGTTTTGACTTTATAGAGCTGTGCTTAATTCACCCAGAAGCATTTAATCTACCGCGTGTAGAACTTTGTGGTGGTTCAAGCAATCTGCAAACGCTACAAAAAAGTAATAAAAATAGTAAATATTAAAATTCAAAGTAAAGATCCTGAATCGCGATATCACAATTATTTACCTTTTAAACACTATATACAAGTTACAATTTACAAAGCATTTCAAATGATCTCCCTAATCCATTTCCGAGTTCTTCCATGACGTCATCAACATACACAGTGATGACGTCATCTCGACGTGATCATCACTTTTGCAGTGGCGACCAGCGACGTCACAGTGGTGACACTTCGATAAAAAACACGCAACAACCTTACTGAGTATCACGCATATTCTGCTCGTCTCGACTCACCGCAGACTCAAGCATTGCAGGCATATACGCTTCCACTGGCTTTACCTAGATCAAACTTCGGTCTTAGGAGAGAGAACTATAGCAGTTCAAAAAAAAAATAGTAAAATTCAAAGCAAAATTTTTAATCGCGATATCACATTTAACTATCTTGCAAATACTATATAAAAGTTACAATGCTTCCCAAATGAGCTTCAGTCCCCGGGCAGTAAACCTTGCCTGCCTGGTAGATTTACCTTTTCCACATCCTCGTCACGAGTGTGACGTCATCAAACTCCACAGTTATGACGTCACCTTGACAGTACTTGGCCCGTTGGGTATACCACTGACCTTTCAGTGGTATGGTTCAGCGGCGCCATAACTTAATTTACCCAGGTAATTTGCTCCTGGTGAATTAAGCCTATCCGATCCTGCCGTTCTGCCAAGCAGTTTGTAAAAGGCGAACGATTAGGTATGCGAGTCACTATTATCGTGGCTACTAGAAGAATCTTCACGCCCATATCCCCGAAGGGGTAGGCAGAGGTACAACAAGTGCACCACGATTAGCCGAAGATACTTGGTCCCACAAATGTGATAGGTGGCAAGCCTATCGCCAACCGGTCACTTTCCAATCCCGGGCAACTTTGTGTTTCTCAGAAAACTGAAAAAACACTTTTCTTATGTGCCCGACCCGGGAATCGAACCAGGGACCTCATGTGGTCAACGCCAACGCTGGACCTCTAGACCACAGAAGCGACTACTAGATGGTAGAATTTTCCTTTTTCTCGTCCAGGTCTGGTACCACCGCTCTAACTATTAACGAAAGAAAGCACGACAGTGACTGTCGTGTTTTCCGGTTTGCAGGGTAAGGGCGGTAGGCTTATGCATGTGACAGTGCCGTCTCGCCACACGTATAGGAATGCTCCATTAACACCTTTAGTATCTATAAGTAATGGTATTCTCAATCCATCAAGAGGGCCATCTGCTTGTTTACTACCGTATAATATAAAAAAAGGAAGAAAGGAATCGCTTTTTTGTAAATGAGCGAATAATATATCTGTCACCGCATGGTCCTAAGTTATCAGCAAAGTTTTCCGCGTGTATTCGCCTTTTCGAATATTTATTGATTAGAAATGATCTCAATATAAAGTTTGTTTCCCCGTGTTGGTCCCGGCTTTATGTGAAAATATCTTCCCCTTTGCTAGGCAAGTTAAGTAAGGTAGTACCAAACCCGGGTGATATATTACAGAACTCTACCACTTAGTACTGTCGATTATAGTGACTCACGGCGACATGTTACCATTTAATGAATTGCTTGGCAAAATGACGGATGGTCAATTCCTTAATAGAGGTCCGGACCAATATTGGGCTTAACCTACATAAACAGACAGGATTAAGGGAAAGATTGCGTAATCTCTATAAAAATGCACTTAAAACATATTTGCGTGTTCCGCTTAACACTGCACTCTGAAGCTTTATTTCCAGTTCGTTCACCTTAAAGCTTAAGAATTAATTTATTACTTGTACTGTAATATGAACAGTCATATTGAATAACGCAGATGCGTCAAATAATATTTTTTTCTGTTATACCTACGAGGATATTATAGTTATGTGTAAGATTTTTTGTATAGCTATTGATAGAATACTAAATATGCAGCTGGCTTTCCTGATAGAAAGAGACAATCAGCACTTATGGAAAATATAATGAAGATGTTAATGGTGCGTTGCTACCCCTGTAGCGTGGAATAAATTTAATAGCTACCCTATCCTAAATACCGCAACACGACAGTGACAATCATTTATCCTTTTGCGGGAGGAATCGGTAAAGTGTTGGTATCAAGCCCGGGCAAGACATTGCAAAATTTCTTCACCTATTAGTTGCGATGGTAGTGATACATTTAGCCAAAACCCCCAAAACTCACTACGATAGTGACAATTACTGATGCTATTGCATTAATAAGTAAGGCGGTGGTACCGAGCCAAAGGTAATCATGTGACTAAAGCAATTACAAGAATAAATGAATTATTCAGTAAAATAACTATGTAAAATGTTAAGTAAAATACTTTATTGATTTATTAAATATTTAACTAACTTTTAGAGGCGTCGTAGGTATAAAAACTTATATCGTATAATCAATTATTTTATTCTTTGCATGCATTCTAAGAATTTACTGCTTCCAAAACGATCGCAATCTGAAAACTAAATAGATATACGGTCATTTATTATTATTTATTGAATCAATCAATTGCGCCGTTCACGAGTTTGATTGTTTTACGTTCGCAGATTCGCTGCGAATAGACTTTAATTATAATAAAACTAACAATATAGTTAAGTCCTTACATGACGTAAAGTTACATTTAATTTTATATTTTTAAATAAAACTTAGAATTCAACTAATGTTTAGAGGTTACACGCCGTAGGTATAAAAATTGATATCTTATCGAATAGTCATTTTATTCTTTGCATGCACTCCAAGAATTTACTGCTTCCAAAACGAATGCAACCAGAAAGCTAAATAGGTGTATGCGGTCATTTATTATTATTTATTGAACGCGTGTGTGATTGTAGATCAATCGTGCCATTCACTAGTTTGATTGTTTTACGTTCGCAGATTTGGCGCCGTTTCAATCATGTGGTGAATCATTGTGTTTCCGCTATGATCATGATCAAAGATTATGAAGATTTTTATTTGTTTAACCGCAATTGGGTAATTAGGTATTTTATTGATGTATAAGTGGTCTGTGACTTTGTTGTTCTGGTGGTTGGCCAAGTCAGATTTTTTTATGTTGTAAAATAACAAACAAGCAAACTCTTGCTGGATAGCGATAATTATCGCCGATAAACACCAAAAATGTTAATGGTGCGATGTAGATTAATTTCGAAAAAGATTATTTCTGTCACAATTATATCTAACTCTAAACGTAAAGATTCCTTAAACGATTGAAAATCAGATATAAGTTTACTACATACACTTTCATTGAGAAAATCATCGAAAGTCTTCATTCTCTGCCAAATGTGTTTGCTGCCAAAATTAGCGTAGACGCTTTTTATCTAGATACTAATATAATCAGGAAAGATTTGATTTTTAACTTCCCACTACGTATATACGTACGTAGATAAGGAGATGACTGATTTTACCCCGATTTTCGAAAATCGAGTTGTCACTAGATGTCCACGTTTTGAGGTCCTAGAAACCTTTTCCGAGTATTTTCACGATGATAATCAATATGTCGGTATGTATGTATGTATATATGTGTGTGTGTATGTGTGTATGTAAACATCTCATAACTTTTGAGCGACCGCGTTTCGGTCGGTCATAATTGACCGACCGAAACGCGGTTGATGACATTCGATTTTATTCTACTCAATTTAGATTAACTGAAAATTTGAACCGATTCGGCCCAGGAGATTTTGAGAAATTTTGGAAAAACCCCAAAAAAAGTTTTGGCAAAACAGTATTTTTTAGTATATGTAAATTTCAGATTTGTGTACTTGATATTTTTTAAATAACTTTCAGGCTAATTCAACGATTGACTTAAAAATCTTATCAGCTTTTCTCCTGTAAAAACTGCGCCAAATACCGTTAATTTAAGCAAAATCGGTATTTTTTTTTGAGATTGATTAATGACGAAAATAAAAAAAAAACTGTTTTTTGACATTGCATCGAAATTTTTCAACCTATCGATTATTTACATTGCTAAAGCAATATATTAGATCTCAAAAATTGAGTTGAGTGCCATCATCGTTTTCAAAATATACAGCCTTTCAAAAATTAATATACCGTTATTTTTTAAAAAAAGATTCTTGAACTTAAAAATCTATGCTTATATTTTTTACTCTTTTGAACTTAAAATACCTTAATTTTCAGGGATGGTCTGCAGGGTGAACCGTTTACAGATTTTTTTTGCTTGTTTCGATTTAACTCAAAAACTACTAGACCGATTTCAAAAATTCTTTCACCATTAGAAAGCTTACTGTTTAGGGTATTTTTTACTTAATTGAGAAAAGGTAAGTAGTGCTTTTAGGTGCTGCCGCGAACAAAGTTGCGAGTAAGTTTGATAAAAACAAAAACTAACACTTCGTTGCTATCCGTATGTCGGGGTTGGAACTTGGAATGCTCCGTGCATCCGTTTCCGGCTACCTTACCCGCTAAACTGGATCACGACAGCGTCAAACACCGACGCTATTGCGGCAGAAGTAGGTAAGGCGGTTGAGACGTTGCAGAAGACTACCACCTCTCTAGCCTTTTATGACATGCTCAGTAGTAAGGTAGTTTGATGTAGGTACAAGGGAATATGACGACTGAAGTGCCATGAGCCAATGTGTCGAGTTGCAGGCGATTTTATCTGGATCGTGATTGGACTTGTCTACCTCTCTGCTCGTGGTTTAGAGGATACACTATTCATTTCAGATCATTAGGTCTCGGGTTTAATCCCCGGGTCGGGCAATAGTGTCACTGAGATTTTTTTGAGGATTTTCTCGAAAATCCAATATTTCAGTAGCAGCTAGGCTCTGGTCAGGTCTGGCGGGTTGTGTGTTACCACTCCCATATTTCGGATGAGCGGGTAAAGCTGTCAGTTCTGGTTATGTCTAGAAACATTCGATAATCGTTATCAGTTCGGTAAATTCGGCAATGGCACTCATCGGCACTCATTTCGCGAACCAACAAACTGGTAAGCCATGGTGGACTGGAAAATCTACAGACGTTCGGTTTTTAGGCTTTTTAGGATTCCGAAGAAGTTCTAGGAATCCTTATAGTTTCGCTAAGTCCCTTTGTTTTGGTTAGTATGAATGTACATAAGTCACGGTAATAAAATGGTAGATTTTATGTAAATCTTGAAAAATATGTATTTTTCAGGGAAGCTCCTCTATATGTAAAGTGGGGATACAATTTTTTTTTTGGTTTACCCCATAGTGTGGGGTGTTATGTCATTGAAAAGATTTTTTTAAAAATATTTTTTTTAAAAATTTAAAAATATTGTAGGTTCTCGAAAACAATTTTTCGATAAAGGGACTTCTTTGTGAATAATTTAATGTGATAAGTTTTTTTTATATCATAAGATAGCAAACAAGCAGATGGATCTCCTGACGGAAAGAGTCAACCATCGCCTATAGACACCAAAGATGTTAATGGTGCGTTGCTATCGTGTGGCGGGGTCTAATGCCACATGTATAAGTTTACCGGCTACTTTACCCTCCAAACCGGAACACGACAGCGATAAGCACTGACGCTATTGCGGCAGGAATAGGTAAGGCGGTGGTACCAGACCCGGGCGAGACAATGCAGAACTCTACGACCTAGTTTTGTTAGAGTGAAGTGTCCAGCCAGCTTAATGCCAGCTTAATGGTTAGTTTTGGGGGTTTGAAAAAACTCACGGTAGTAGGAAATAATTTTTAATGAAAAATCTTAAAAGAGAAACTATCACGGCTTTAAAAGTTTTTGAGTAATGGTCGACCAACTTCTAAAATGTACTAAGAGAAGTTTTTATCATTCCCTGTTGGTCCCGGCACCTTTGAAGAATAGGCCAACTGTCGTTCTGCCAGGCTAGTTGTAAAAGGCGACCAATTGGCTATGCGGGTCACTACAATCGTGACTACTAAGTAGTAGAGTTCTGCATTGTCATGCCCGGGTTTGGTACCACCGCCTTCTTTATTCCTGCTGCAATAGCGTCAGTGCTTGTCACTGTCGTGTTCCGGTTTGGAGGGCAAGGTAGCCGGTAAACTTATGCATGTGGCATTAGACCTCGCCACAAGATAGCAACGCACCATTAACATCTTTGTTATCTACAGGCGATAGTTGGCTTTTTCCCCATTTGCTTGTTTGCTATCTTATGTTATAAAAAATATATATAAAGTTTTTATTGGCGGTGAACCTATGGTGGGAATATATGTGACATTGATATTATATATTTAGGTTGGATGTTCATAGTATGAAATAATAAAAGCCATCGTCTTCTTAGTCTTCGTTATTGTGAGGGGCAACTTTGGAACTCTAGGTTGCGCGTGGCTTAACACTTCACCAATTTTTTGTTTGTGTGTATGTACGCGAATAATACCTGACTAAATAAAACATCTTTTTAACTTTACTAAATTCATAAACATTTTCATCTCATACAAAAATACAAAATAAACTTTTATAAACAGTAATCAAATTTGAAAGCGAGCCAGTGAGAACAATGACGATAAACGAAATATTTTTTACGACTACGTATGTTGTTTATAATGAAACGATTTTTTTTTAATTTTCTTGAAAAGCTGACATCTTCAAAATATATTTCCCGGATGTATATTTTGTACAATAAAGAGTTTAAATAGTTAAGTAAACTAGTGATCGCTCTCTGGTCAAAATTTGACCATAACTCTATGACCCTGTTTGATTCTATCTATGGTCAAATGTAAAAAAGAAATTTAAACTCCATAAAAAGTTTCATTGCTAAAGAGTATCTAATATACAAACACACACCCGTTTGTATATTTAGATATTGAGATGTTTAGTTTGTTTGTTCTGCAATCACGCAAAAACGTTTAAACGATATTGGATTCATAGCATACTTCCAGCATTATCTATGATTACAGGTTTAACCACTGACTACATGGATACTAATAGACACGCAATTGGGAAAGAAAAATCTCGCAGCGCATTTGAGCAAACGCTCCCATCAATGTCAAAAATTTCATAATGATATTGTAAAAAATAAAAATAAACCACGTTATACTATTCAATCTTACCGAATGAGATGACAAGGTGTAAAAATTACCTTTGTACCGACTTTATTTCATTGATAAGTAGTATGACTCTGTATTTCATTGTGTAATGCAAGCTACACCTACAAACTAAGATATGATCTTGAAAGGCGTGTCCATTAAACTGAATATACGCCTTTTAAGGCAATTTAATCTTAGTATCGCTTGCATTTACACCAAGAAATACAATTATAATACTTAGGTATCGATGAAATATAATTTTTTGCTGCATCAATCGACTCCCATTTTCTATATCTCCACACCCTTGCATCCGATCTTACCAAATTAAAATGCGACTACACAGTAAGTATACCCTCTCAAATAAACAAAGAATTTTCAAAATCGTTTATATATCATATATGACGAAGTTCTGACGTAACAAATGTCAAAAAAAAAATTACTAGCTGCAGCGTTCAGCCAGCAATTATAAAAATTTTTGGCAAATCTCGTGGGATTACATATTTTTCCGGGGATAAAAAGTGGCCTATGTGCTATTGCAAATCATCATCTACCTGTGTGCCAAATTTCATTCAAATCCACTCAGTAGCTTTTAAGTGATTGAGTAACAAACATCCATCCATTCATCCAACCAAAACATCCAAACATTCGCATTTATAATATTAATATAAATTACTTCAGGACCTCAGCTTCTCATTCGGCACGACAATATGAAAACACAATAGCATATTTCTAATTTTCCACGATATATCTACAAGCGTTTGACATGTACAAGTATTTGCTCATATGAGCGGCTACATGTTCCTTGCCTACTTAACAAGACATTACCGTATCTAGTTTTTATGTGATCTATGGTTGAACATGTAAAAATATAGGGTTTTTAACCGACTTCCCAAAAGGAGTGAGGGTTTTCGAGTCAGCTGTATGTTTTTTATGCCCCAGAACTTGGACATTTATGAACCGATTTTGGAAATGATTTTTTTGTTTAAGAGAGTATACTCTAGACCGGTGGGGTGATCACGTAACTCGCAATGCGAAATTATCGTGATTGTTTAGTTATTGCAAGACACATAACAGCCTTGTACATTAGTGGTAGTCGTTGCCGCTTGATTAGTTTTGATGCTGTGACATTGCAAAAAAGTGTATCTATTGACCAGCAAGCAATTGGCGACGTTTTTGATGATTTTTTCATTACGTTTAAGAGTCATCGCTGATCGCTGGCGAATTGCAAACGTTAGATGATACGCCTACGGGATCCCAGGAACAAACTTTTTTTTGATTAATAACAAGCTGAATTTTTGTGAATAGCTTCGTTTTGATGAGACAACCGTCTTTTCTATCTTCGAAAAATCTCAAATTGGGTAGATAATAAAGTAAAAGGGCTCTGAAAATTTTGATTCGGTGAAGGAAAAATATTTATTAACTAGCTGTTGCCCACGACTTCGTCCGCGCGGACTTCGTTTACTCCGCACAGCTCCTCCCCCGTGATAATATGTAGCCTAATAGCGTGATAATATGTAGCCTATATGTTGACCCGACCTATTAGTAATATTCATGCAAAATTTGAAGTAAATCCATGCAGTACTTTTTGAGTTTACCCCAGACATACATACAGACAAACAGACAAACAGACAAACAGACAAACAGACAAACAGACAAACAGACAAACAAACAGATAAACAGACAAACAGACAAACAGACAAACAGACAAACAGACAAACAGACAAACAGACAAACAGACAAACAGACAAACAGACAAACAGACAAACAGACAAACAGACAAACAGACAAACAGACAAACAGACAAACAGACAAACAGACAAACAGACAAACAGACAAACAGACAAACAGACAAACAGACAAACAGACAAACAGACAAACAGACAAACAGACAAACAGACAAACAGACAAACAGACAAACAGACAAACAGACAAACAGACAAACAGACAAACAGACAAACAGACAAACAGACAAACAGACAAACAGACAAACAGACAAAAACTATATTTTTGGCTTTGATGTCGATTGTAGATCACGCCCCAAGTATTCTTTTAAAAAAATATTACATGTACAGTTTTTGATTTTCCTATGATTTTATTATATGTAGTATATATAGATAACAATAATTATTTTTTGACTTAAATCGCTTGATTATATTATGAAAAACACCATTAAAATTTTGCCCTGCACATTCGATGGTTTTTCTGGTGAGTCCTCCACTCTAGTTTCGGAATTATGACATGTTTAAATTGATATTAATCAATTTAATAACAACCTAATTTTCTCACAACAGCTTGTTAATTATTATTGTTATTCAATGGTAACATTGTCCTACACGTAAAGTAGAAACTTTTCTTAGTCCAACACTCTAAGTCTAAAGTTTTTTTTTTATATATCTTTTTCGCCGTGTTGGTCCCGGCCTCCTTTGAAGAATAGGCCAACTGCCGTTCTGCCAGGCAGGTCGTAAAAGGCGACCGATTGGCTATCGAGTCACTACCATCGTGGCTACTAGGTGGTAGAGTTCTGCATTGTCTCGCCCGGGTCTGGTACCACCGCCTTACCTATTCCTGCCACAATAGCGTCAGTGCTTGTCGCTGTCGGGTTCCGGTTTGGAGGGTAAGGTAGCCGGTAAACTTATGCATGTGGCATTAGACCATTAGACCTCGCCACAGGATAGCAACGCACCATTAACATCTTTGGTGTCTATAGGCGATGGTTGACTCTTTCCATCAGGAGACCCATCTGCTTGTTTGCTATCTTATGATATAAAAAAAAAATTAAAAAAAATACATAGTTACCCGATTTGAGATTTTTCGAAAATAGAAAAGATGGTTGTCTCGTCAAAACGAAGCTGGTCACAAAAATTCAGCTTTGTTAGTAATCAAAAAAGTTTGTTCCAGAGATCCCGGTCTATTCCCCGTGTGGTCATATTTTAATTCGATGAAGATCTGATAGAGGGTTCGGAGATATAGGAAATAGGAAGTCGGTTGCTTCAGTTTTACTGCGTTAAATAATTAGGTATAGAAACTTAATTATCCCATGGTATTCATTAGTTATCGGCTTACACGTTTAAAAAATTGTTCGCCTTTTACAACTGCCTGTCAGAATGGTAGATGGTCTTTTTTTCAAGAGGGGCCCGGACCAAAATGGTACCAAATAGCTTTATTCTTCTTCTGGCCGTGGGTTTCAGTAAAAAATTCAGCGCCTTAGTTAATAGTTAACCCATAAACTTTAAGTATAAAAAGAACTTGACCTCCAAACTATATCTAGAAAACGCAAATCAAAGTGTCCAGAGCGCGTAAACAAACGGGCCCGCGTCCTTGCCTGCCACACGTTCATCGCGCCATGTTTACACAAGCCGCGTCTCGGAAACTTACTACCAGATAATTAACTAGAGCACCCAATTATATACTGCTCTAGAACTTTCTTCTGACAATACGGAGTCCCAATATATTTTACCGTATCAGTGGCGTAGCGTGCCTTGGCAGGGCCCCGTATAAAAAATTGTTTGGGGGCCCTTATGAAGGGTGGAGATTTGTCACAAAAAATGTATCATAATTATCTATCTTTATACTTTATCCATAATTGTTACAAACAACACAAATTAGATTTTTCGCCGTGTTGGTCCCAGCCTCCGTTGAAGAATATGCCAACTGCTGTTCTGCCAGGCAGGTCGTAAAAGGCGACCGATTGGCTATCGAGTCACTACCATCATGGCTACTAGGTGGTAGAGTTCTGCATTGTCTCGCCCGGGTCTGGTACCACCGCCTTACCTATTCCTGCCGCGATAGCGTCAATGTTAGTCATTGTCGTGTTTCGGTTTGGAGGGTAAGGTAGCCGGTAAACTTATGCATGTGGCATATATATACAAAATAGATGTGAGGCCTTTTTTGGCAAACTTGGGCGTTATTCCTCTAAGTATTAAATCATTTTAATAGCTGATGATGACTTTAGCTTTTTTACAGTTTGGGAAGTTTTATTAATTTTTGCTTACACACGTTGGGGGCCCCTGTAACCCGGGGGCCCCGTTTAATTGATACGGCAGATAAGGAGGTAGCTACGCTCCTGTCCCGTACTTTTCTTTGTATTGGTCCGGCAAGCTTATTTCAAGAATAGACGAGCGCTGTTCCGTCAGGCAGATCGTAAATGGCGACCAACTAGTTATACGTGTCACTACCATCGTGATTACTACGTGTTAAAAGTTCCGCAGCGTCTCGCCCTGATATTTATTACTACTTGCTCAATTGCGTCAACGTTTGTAATTTTTGTGTTACGGTTTAGAGACTATGGTAGCCGGTAGACTTATACATGTGACATTGTCATCACGCCACACGGATAGCAACGCTTCATTAACATTTTTGGTGTCTATAGGCGATGGTTTCTCACTCCACAAGGAGATCTATCTTCTTGTTTGCTATCTTATGATATAAAAAAAATAAAAAATGCAAGTTAGCTGTTTTAGGAGTATACCTACATATTTCTGTTTAAGATATAAAGGCATGTGACAGACAAAGAGACAGCGGAAGGATATTAATAAGGTTCCGTTTGTCACCATTTGGATAACACTAAAAACAAAAAAATCTGTAAACCTTAAAAAATTGTAATATACCTCAAATTCAATTTCGCATTTACTCATTATCATAAGACAGCAAGCAGATGGATCTCCTGATGGAAAGAGTCAACCATCGCATACTGACACCAAAGATGTTAATGGTGCGTTGCAATCTTGTGGCGAGGTCTAATGCCACATGCATTAGTTTACCAGCTACCTTACCCTCCAAACCGGAACATGTCAGTGACAAGCAATGACGATGTTGCAGCAGGAATAGGTAAGGCGGTGGTACCAGACCCGGGCGAGACAATTCAGAACTCTACTGTTATCAACATTTTCACAAACATATTTAAAATGAGTATACGCGGCCATCAATTTCTAAGCTGTTATGTCAAAATAAAGATGAAATATTAATTTTTATTTATTGTTAAAATATCTAATTAAATATTAAGTATTGTTAATTATTTAAACATAATTTAAATTAATATGATTTTTGAGCTGATATAAAGTCAACTATTTGATTAAGGTAATTACAAAGTCAATAAACTATTAGAATAAAATATTATAAAATGCCTGACAGATATGTTTTAAAGCATTCGTTTTGTCGTAACATACAATAAGGTGTCGTGTATTTGTATTTAATATTAATATAATTCAATATTCCGTCAGTTGTTGTTTAAATTAATAAATCTTTTACCCTTTTACCAATTGGAGCGAACACTACCACCTAGTATTTATTTTTTCTTATCTATTTATAATTTTTATATATACATACACATTATATATGTAAAACATGTTGTATGTTTGTATTGAATATTGTAATATATTTCGATATCCTCATTGCTTGAGTTAACCAATTCAATGTTAACTCGACCAATGGGGATATAAAAACCAATTTAATAGCAGGAATAAAAAAGAATTGGGTGAAGAGTTTAAAAATTTATGATAAAGAATACGAGTCACCAGAGTCCGTCCATTTCCAGTTTATTTTTGTTCTGATATAAATATTATCTGGAGCACATAACCCTTTTTATGGTTTAGAGGATTAAAATAAGTATCCGATCGAAGAGTGATTTCAGTCACGACTCGAGCGGAAAACTTTTGCAAAAAATAAACCAATCATTCTGTTCAAGAAAATATGCATTAAGATCAATCGGTTTGAAGTATTAATGCATCCTCAGGGCTACTAGTATCAAACCACATTGTAAATTGGAGCCGTCAGGATGATGATATAGTTTATCATACAATTTTCAGTTCTGTCAGTCCATTATTTACAGCGATTGATATTTAAATTTCTGACAATTGCTGTAAATGATTAAAAATTGTA
Organism: Apodemia mormo; assembly: GCA_036924255.1. Taxonomy (NCBI): domain Eukaryota; kingdom Metazoa; phylum Arthropoda; class Insecta; order Lepidoptera; family Riodinidae; genus Apodemia; species Apodemia mormo. Next base: position 7,521,479 of record JAUPFN010000026.1, read on the forward strand.
ATAGAAAAAAAGACAAACTCGTTAAGCTTATATGGTGGACATTCCACGTACCCGGACAAAGCGGTAGACTCAACAATCTTTATTCGAACCGCAAAGGACTGGAACATGCTTCCTGAGTCTGTGTTCCCGACGAGTACAATCTGGGGATCTTCAAGAGAAGAGTGAACACGTACCTTCTAGGGAAACGCGTTCCATCTTAGGCCGCATCTTAGCTTACCACCAATCGAGATCGTGGTCAAGCGCTTCCCTATCTATAATTTAAAAAAAAGTGTAAAGCCGCGTTCTGACTCGGTAGTAGATATAAAATTGTCGGCCCGTTGAAAGTGTATGAAAAGGTTAAATTTAATTTAAAAGTTTCCTTTTTAGGGTTTCGTACCCAAAGTACACGAAACCCCACTACTTAGACTCCGCTGTCCATCTGTTTGCCTATCATTCGACTGTATATCATAAACCATGATAGATCATTAAAATTTTGTATGTAACAAATGATCAGCGGCGTGCACAGGATTATGATACTGAGTATGCGGCGGAGTACTCGGCCACAAAAACTTTTTCTTTTATAGATTTCAGCGGCGTGCACATGATTATGACACATTTTATTCATTTACTTATTATTAATTAAAATCATCTAAAACGTACGAACGTTTTATTAAAATATCTGTGAATGGCAAGTAAAGCACTGCTTTTCTGCCTATAAGGAGCGCACGCGCCTGCAAATGATGTATTTTTGTTACCGCTATAATAATACATGTTAAAAACAGAATAAAATAAATACTTAAGGGGTCTCCCATAAAACAAACGTGACTTATTGCACTTTTTTACAAATAATGTTATGGAATTCTTTGTGCGTGGGTATAACTCGCACTTGGCCGGTTTTTTAGTCATAGTCAATTGACTATAAAAGGAGACTATGTTTGACCTCAAACCTTCAACTATCTTCATGGCATATTTCATTAAAATTAGTTTAGCAGCTTTATTTTTTTTATAAGATAGCAAACAAGCAGATGGGTCTCCTGATGGTAAGAGTCAACCATCGCCTATAGACACCAAAGATGTAAATGGTGCGTTGCTATCTTGTGGCGAGGTCTAATGCCACATGCATAAGTTTACCGGCTACCTTACCCTCCAAACCGGAACACGACAATGACAAGCACTGACGCTATTGCGGTAGGAATAGGTAAGGCGGTGGTACCAGACCCGGGCAAGACAATGCAGAACTCTACCACCTAGTAGTCACGATGGTAGTGACTTGCAGAGCCAATCGGTCGACTTTTACGACCTGCCTGGCAGAACGGCAGTTGGTCTATTCTTCAAAGGAGCCCGGAACCAATACGGGGAAAAAACCACAGCTTAGCTGTAAAAGCATAATAAACAGACTTTCGTATTATAATACACATGGACAAGTAGGATTAACCATACAATTACAAATAGTGGACGTTATATGTTAAATACATGAATAATGTAGAATGTAGGACGTCTCAGTGACCTAATATACTGGAACTAATCATATAAATGGATTGAGTAAGCTTATTATAACGCAATGTACTACAAGCAGGGCACTAAGTAATGCATTTTTTTATTACAACATGCTTAAATGAATGAGTTCCCCCCGTGTTGGTCTAGGCTCCTTTGAAGAATAGACCAACTGCCGTTTTGCCAGGCAGGTCGTAAATAGCATCCGATTGGCTATGTGACACTATTATCGTGATTACTGGTAGTAGAGATCCACAACGACTCGCCCGGGTATTTGGTACCATCGCCTTACCTATTCCTTCCGCGATAGCATCAATGCTTTGTCGTGTTTCGATTTGGAGGGTAAGGTAGCTGGTAGACTTATGCATATGGCATTGTCATCCCGTCATGCGGATAGCAACGCACCATTAACATTTTTGGTGTCTATAGGCGATGGTTTCTTTTTTCCATCAGAAGTGCCATCTGCTTCTTTGCTATCGTTTGACATATGTGTAAAACTATAAAAAACAACGGAGGGCCCATACCGAGTATTTAAAATGATCGTATTTAGTGAAATCCTGGACCTAAGTAAGGCCTGTGAAAAAATGTTTTATTTATAATGTAGCCTTTTATGAGCCATTTGAATCGTTATTTATGTTTTTTTTTTAATATGCTGAACGCAAAATTTTTCCACTTTTAAATTAAGTACAATAATTAGTAGATTTATCCACCAATCACTGCTCTATTTTGCTTTAAATCTTCTGTATATATAAAAATCAATCGCTGTTCTTTAGTCTCGCTAAAACTCGAGAACGGCTGGACAGATTTGGCTAATATTGGTTTTAAAATATTCATGGAGCTTCAGGTTAGGTTTAAAAGGTGAAAAATGTAGAAAAAAAAGGAAAAGTAGACACAAAGTTGGCAGAACAACGTTTGGTGGGTCAGCTAGTATTTAATAATATTTAATCTTATTTAATCTAAAAAATATTTAGTCTTCACAGTAAAATAATATCAGCGCTTTTTTTGGAACTCCCTTCCAGTAGATATCAGAAAGGCGCCAAGTTTAAACTCTTTCAAAAGTATGGTTAAACGTCACTTTCTATGTACCTAGTAATTTTGTTTAATTTTTCTTATTTAGTTTTATGTATTACCAGTGTTTTATTAGCGATTTTTGTTTTGTTTTGCTTTTCTGTGTAACTGTGACCGGATGTTACTTTTATTAAATATATTTTTTTGTATTTTATTTAAGAGCATAAAAACTATAAATTATCTTGTGGTTAGCACCACTTTTCCTAGTATATTGTTATCCTTATTATAAAAGGTGTCTGGTAGAGATCACTTTATTAGTGATAAGACCGTCTTTGTGTATCTTGTATAATATTTATTTTGTAACTTATAATGTTGTCATATATTTTGGTGCACAATAAAGAGTTATTGTATTGTAGCGCTTTACAATTAAATATTGTTATATTTTTATAACAATATTTAATACAATACAAAACCGGGCGTTTCAGGCGAGCATAGTGCTCTAAGCCAGAGTTTAAATAAGTGGGCTAAGAACTCGCTCTATGGATGTCTCCTATGAGATCGAACCTCACCTTAGGGCAGTAACTTGAAGATGAGTAGGAGCGTACGTGGCATCAGGATTTTGACTCGTTAGTGATTTTTGACTAGGGTTTCGAGTGTTAGCGGGGCGAAACAATGTGCGTGTAGGCGAAGTGTAGGTTGTGATGGGGTCATTGGGATTGGATAGGGGTTTTTTCCCAAGGTTACCCAATAGACTCGACGAGTTTTTATCAGCTGTTAATGACGTTAGCTGTAAAGTTTTATTTAATAACTATTTGAAATATATTCTCGCGATACATTATTTGTTAGTATCACGGATTAAACTAGATACGCCTTTCAAGACAATTTCTTAGGTTGTCAGTGTCGCTTGCATAGAGAAATACAGATATAATACATACCGATGAAATAACATCAGTCCAGAGGTATTCCTTAGCTTTTTATTCGACACGATAAAATAACACAATATGGCATCTTTTTTTTATGATATAATATATCTACAAGCGTTTGACATTTACATATATTTGCTCATATGAGCAGCTACGCATATTGCGCCCAACATCGTGTCTATTAATTTTGTGTGTGGTCTGTGGTTAATATATAGGAACGAAGTTCCTTACGGCAGGCTTGGAGGGGATAGGGATTTTGCTGCGCGACCGAACTGAAAAAAATGTGATAGTAAAACCGTAAGAAAAATGCGTGGAATAAAAGCGTTAAATGAGACGTGCGCAGGCGCGACAGTCGCGTACACAAGCGAGTAGTGCCGTTTAGCCGAAGGAAGTTCGTTCCTACCTGGTGTCCGCGACACCACATCATTTTTTTGAATATAGTTATTAGTTATAGACTGATCTGTGTTTATATTCCGAAAAATATTACTTGTGCTTAATTTGTAGTTATAATTTACTTTAATTCAAAATATTGCAAAGCTTTTTTAAAAATCTAAACCCCTTTAGATAAAACGATTTATTGAGAATATTTTAGTGTTAGTATTAAAACACGAGTTGATTAGTGACCGTCAGTACGGTTTCCGTCATAGCCGCTTAGCTGGTAATCTTATAGTATACTTGATGAATCCCTGGGCGGAGGCATTTGAGTCCAAGGAATGGCATTAGACCTTTGATCGGTTATGGCACAAAGCGCACTCTCGAAGTTGTCTACTTAAAGGCTTCTCGAGAAATGATGCAAGTAGATTATCAGTTTTTTTGCTAATTGGAACATCAAGGTCGTAGTCGGCAGTAGGTACTTCGATCTTAAACCTGTCAATACTGGTGTTCCTCAAGGTTGCATGCTATCACCGAAACTGTTTCTTTTGCATATCAAAGACATGTTGCAATTTAGAGAAATACTTCAGAGTATCACCTCGATTTGGGGATATTCTCTTGGCAGCCTTTGCCAGTATTATAATTCTGAGAGTCAGCATATTGAACAACATTCAGTATCGAGGTCATTTGGAAGGAAAAGTTAAACAAGCCTCGAAAAAGCTTGATGTGCTCAGTAGAGCTCGAGCGAAGCAGCATCCAGCCCAACGTCTCCATTTTTACACAGCCCAAATTCGATCTTACATGGAGTAGTGTTCTTATCTCTGGGCCGGAACTCCCTAATACCAGCTTCTCCTCTTGATCGCATTCAGCGTAGAGCGGTTCCATTCATTGACGACCAGGCCATTTTTAATCAGCTCTATTCTTTGGTATTACCTCTGTGGGCATTACGAGAGAGAAGTAGGTTCGCTTTGCATGTTTTTTCCCGTCTACCATGGAGAATGTTGTGACAAATTATTCAGATTAATTCGTCACTGACATCGCGTCAAAATTGTGCCCACCACGATGTCCGGAAATTTACAACTGTGCGTTTTTCTTGATACTTTCTGCCTCGCATTTCTTTGTGGAATCGATTATTGGCGAAAGTGTTTTCGAACGAATACAACTTGAGGAAATTCAATATAAAGCTTACTCATAGTATTTTTTAATGTATGTTCGGTGATATTACAATTTCACTAGTGATATTATAATTAAACGTTAGGTTGTCAATCGACTTCTTTCTTACAATATAACGGCCTGGTTTTAGTTAGATTATAATCTACCGTAGGAATATTATAAAGGAATTGCTGCTTTAAGTGATAGTAAATAATCTTAGCCGAAAGATTTTCCTGAGATAAAATTTCAAAGAAAGGTATTTTTTATTACCTATAATGTCCCAGTTTATATTTAAAAATCTATGTATCTTCCTTAAAGTATTTGCTCATTTAAGGACAATATGTGTAATGTACACACTCCAAAAACAAAGGACACAAAACAATCTTGTGTACAATTATTTCATCGCCACAGAATAAATAAATCTTTTAGGGCAATACGTTTTTGCTACAAGCTTTCAGACGGTTTGTTGATTTATCAGTAAATAAAATAAAATCATTCATCGAGTCAAATAAAAAACTATTTGGAAGGGAGGTGTCAGGTGAAGGAGACTAGTTATTCGTCAGCTTCCAGAGGAATTAATATTAAGGCTAAGGATTACGACGACGTTACTCAATAAATGATCATGCGAATATCACTTTGCAAGAATAGATCATCTGGCATTTCGTCAGACAGTTTGGAAAAGCGAACAACTAGGCAGATTCCGCAAAGTCTCCTCAGGGCTAGGTACCACCGTCCATAATACGAATAGCGTCAATGCTTGCCACTATCGTATTTCAGTTTGCGTAATACTAATTATAAAAAAAGTGTACTAGTTTAGAGTTTATTTTTTTATATCATAAGATAGCAAAACAAATCGATAGCTCTCCTAACCACCAAAAATGCTAATGGTACGTTACTATCCTTGTGGCGGGTCCTAATGCAACGTGCATAAATTTACCGGCTATCTTACCCTCCAAACCGAATAAGACAGTTTTTTTTAAGTCATAAGATAGCAAACAAGCAGATGGGTCTCCTGATGGAAAGAGTCAACCATCGTCTATAGACACCAAAGGTGTTAATGGTGCGTTGCTATCTTGCGGCGAGGTCTAATGCCACATGCATAAGTTTACCGGCTACCTTACCCGCCACACCGGCACACGACAGCAACAAGCATTGACGCTATTGCAGCAGGAATAAGACAAGCATATGGGTCTCCTGATGGAAAGAGTCAACCATAGCCTATTGACACCAAAGGTGTTAATGGTGCGTTGCTATCTTGTGGTGAGGTCTAATGCCTCATGCATAACTTTACCGGCTACCTTATCCTCCAAATCGAAACATGACAGTGACAAAGAACTGACGCTATTGCAACAGGAATAGGTAAAGCGGTAGTACCAGATCCGGCCGAGACAATACAGAACTCTACCATCTAGAATGTATATTTAAATAAAACATTTACACATTTGATTTTACACATCTTTAATGTCTAATGTAATGTGTAAGGCGACGTTTTTCTCTTTCCATCAGGTGAAAGATCTACTTGCAATGTGTCCACCTCCCGTTCCCACCACCGTAACTTCTGTAAACCAGAATCAACAGCAGCAACCGTCCTCTGAGTTGCGAGCTCAGGGTGCCCTGGGGAAAACCTAAGCTGTCTTGGATCCCGCAACGAAATTAATCAGAAGTAAATAGGAGGAGTATTTATAAAGATCAACTTGTTAACTAATGACAAGAATAATTCGTTTATAGAATTTTCTGCCACATATTGTCATGCAGCATTCCTCGCAGTTTGAGGTATTTGTCCTACATACAATCGATGCGGTCGCCCGCTTCTATTCTCGACGGTGGAAATACTCTGTCGCGACTTATGTCTATGAAAAGGGCTTTGAACTCCGTATCGTGTCTATAGTTGATATAAATTGGTCTGTTTAGACGTGTGTTGTAAATAAAATAGTTATTATGTTTATTGAATTATTCGTTGTACACAAAAACACTACAAGCTTTACAAATAAAATTGTACTAAATTGTTATGCTTTGGATAAATTATGAATAAAGAAATTATATTTTATTTCCCCGTGTTGGTCCCGTACTCCTTTGAAGAATAGGCCAACTGCCGTTCTGCCAGGCAGGTCGTAAAAGGCGACCGATTGCATATACGAGTCACTACCATCGTGGCTACAAGGTGGTAGAGTTTTGCATTATCTCGCCCGGGTCTGGTACCACGGCCTTACCTATTTCTGCCGCAATAGCGTCAGTGCATGTCACTGTCTTATTTCGGTTTGGAGGATAAGGTAGCCGGTAAAGGTATACATGTGGCATTAGATCTCACCACAAGATAGCAACGCACTATTAACACCTTTGGTGTCTATAGGCGATGGTTGACTCTTTCCACCAGGAGACCCATCTGCTTTAATATTATATACGAGTGATCATTAATTTAATATTATATATGAGTAAATATTAAATTTCTACATTCCATCACCATGTAAACTATATTAACTAAGCCAAACTCCTCATACTCCTAGTCATACTCCTCCGTTCACATAATCGTCGTAGACAGGGGTACAAAGTTTTGCTTCATGCTTGTTTATTATACTAGCTGCCTGATCCTTCTCTGCGTAGCTATACTAATGAAGAAAATGAGGTCAAATCAACTCAATATAGTCCTGATAACTCTTTTTTGTTTGAGTCGCGAAGGTTTAGAACGAAATGTTTTGGTATATTTTTCTTGACAAATGTAGTTCTAGAACCTTTAAAAGTATATTGAATAGGTTTCTTTATGCCCATGTACCATATTCTTCTTTAACGACACTTTCCATCAAGTGAGATGGAAGACAAACGCCTTTACAGATTAATAAAGTCAAATTAATGTTTGACTTTTTTACCTTTACGTACCTACGCTTATTCAAAAAAATCAAAATTAGTTAAATGGTCAATGTCAAAAAACATCAAAATCGTCTTAAAAGTGAGTCACAAAGTGATAGTTATGAGTTATGTTTCATTTAAGCATTAGGACATGAAATCTAATATTCATTGTATAAATCTTTACGACGCTGTTAACCACTCTCCAAACATCGGTGCCAACGAATTGAAAAGATTAAACGTATTTGAACCACTTAGCAGAACAATTATAACACAAATGACATACTAAAATGTTTCTTTATTGCTCGTAAAAATATACAAAAGCGTATGCACGGCGGATTTGAGTTTGCGACTATTTCCTTTGAACTCCATTGTTATAAGCGTTTTAAAATTGATACGCCTGGAAAATTTATTTCAGTTTTTGAACTTAATTGTTGTAATATGTAAACGTTTGTAAAATTGATATGCTTAATTTAATCTACCCATGTTTTGGTGCTTGGTGAAACATCAAAATGATTATTTTAAATTTAAACATTTGCACTGTTTCAATATTCTCATATCAAACTGACAATTTAAGTTCTAGCTCTGATGATGCAGTTTTGTAACCGATTGGCTTTTTAATTACTTACAAGTATATAGTGTATGAATTGTGAAAAAGTACAAGTACAGTATATTACAATATTAAAAATACTACAGTTTTTGAATTTCTTTGTTATAAGCGTATATAAAATTGATGCATTTGGAAAAAAGCTTGCGTACAATTGTTGATACGCTTAGAAATATATTTGTTTCCAAGCTTAATTTTTGATAGCGTATGTAAAACTAATACACTTAGAAAATATATTTTAGCATTTGAACTTTTACTGTTGTAAACATTTGTAAAATTGATTCACTTAAAGAAAAATTTTAGCTTTTGAAGTTCATTGTTGTAAGGAAAGGGTGTGTCGAATTTATACGCTTAAAAATTAGTTTTCGGACTTCATTGTTGGTAGCGTCGTAAAATTGATAAGCTTAGAAAAAATATTTTAGTTTTAGACTCATAAGGTATTGTTATTTGACTCTATTGTTTTTTTATAGACTAAATTTTGCCCCGATTTTTGAAAATTGAGTTATCACCAGAACCAGATCTCCATGTTTTGAGGTCATGGGAACCTTATTCAACTATTTTCACGATGACATCAGTATGTCTGTATGAATGAATGTGTTTGTGAGTGTGTATGTGTGTATGTAAACATCTCATAACTTTTGAACGGCTGGACCGATCAAAACGCGGTTGATGGCATTCAATTGGATTCCACTCAACTTAGATTTCCATAAAATTTGAACCAAGTTAGTCCAGATAATTTTGAGAAATTTTGAAAAAACCCCAAAACAAACAGTGTTTTTTAATATAACTTTTAGATTAATGAAACGATTGAGTACAAAAATTAATCAGTTCTATTCCTCAAAAAACTTCGTCTAATGCATAAATTACATGAAAATCGTTTTATCCGTTTGGGAGTAATCGATGACGAAAAATTTTTTTCAGTGTTTTTTCGACATAGCTAGGTAACTTCGAAATTTTCAAACCAATCATTTTTTATCTTCTACGATATTTTAGTACCAATAAAACTATGTCTAATGACGTTTCAAAAATTAAAATCAAATCAAGTTTTTCAGAAGTTACAGCTTTTCACATAGTTACGTTGTTTACAGCAAACTTACTTTATATTTTTAAAATAACTTTGAGGATAATATATTATTTCAAAATCTTATCAGCTTTTCTTTTTTAAAAACTGCGTTACATTCCGTAAATTGGATCAATATCGGTCAATTTGTTTGGGATTTATCAATGACGAAAATTTTTTAAAAAAATGTTTGGTGTTGCTTCGAAATTTTTCAACCTATCGATTACGGATTATCGATTACACAGCCTGCGGAGTGCGGGGTCAACCGTTTACAGATTTTTCTTCTTTCTATGTGCACTCTTTGCACCTTTCTCTTGTATTCTTTCGAGGTTGACTGGCAGAGAATGATCTTGGGCGTTAAGTCTGCCTGTGCAAGTATATATGTGCAAATAAAAATTTGATGTCATAGTAAAAGCGAATGAAAATATATGTATTATGTTGTAGTTAGATGTCACGTTGATGTTAGTTTGAGTTTTCTAAAAATATTTTTAGTAATCTATATACATATAATAAAATCGTAGGAAAGTCAATGTATGTCCGGGGTAAACTCAAAAAGTACTGGATGGATTTACTTCAAATTTTGCATGAATATTACTAACAGGTCGGGTCAACATATAGGCTACATATTATCACGCTATCACCTACGGGGGAGGAGCTGTGCGGAGTAAACGAAGTCCGCGCGGACGAAGTTGTGTGCAATAGCTAGTGAAATATAATACAAGATTATTAGTGACTCAATCTTTATTAAACAAATAATACGTGTCGTGACACGATCAACTCGCTAACAAAACAAATGGGCCACCGAATATTTAAAATTGAAAATGTTCGTCTACTGACACAGGTCACTTACAAAACCCATAATATTGTTACGTACTCGGGTTCGCAATTGTAAGAAAACACCACTTATATTAAATCCGTGTATTTACACAATACAGCACAACGTAATACTGAATACACTCTACACAATAGAACACTTGCTGTACTAGCACTGAACTTAGAACACTACACAAACAAACACTTCTCGCTTCGCACTAGTCACTTGATGTATCGTTCTCGATCGCTTGATAAAAACTGCCTTGTGTTTGTCAACATCTCTGTATTTATAGGCAGGGGAAAGCCCTAGCTGGATCCAGAAAAATCTAAATGTATCGGGAAACAATGAATCACTTCTTATCGTAAACATGTTATGAGTCATAAATCCTAGTACACGCTACTTTCAACCTTATGCCATATCCCACAAAGTCTATTATGGCATAGCCCCGGTCAACTATTTGTTTGTCAATAGGAGTAGCTATCTCTTTCTTTTATTTCTAGAATATTAGCGCGCGCGCGCTCCAATTCCACACGCTTCTAGATTATTCGTAACACTACCCCCCTCTTAGTTATGTTCGTCCCGAACATCATTACTTCCATTATAGATGGCTAATCGATCAACATGAACAATCTTCATAGTCCCTCTTGGTTGCTTCTGCACTCGGTAGGTTACGTCATTGATCCGTGTGATTACTTTGTATGGCCCATCCCAACGTCGCTGTAACTTAGGTGATTTTCCTTTTCGTCGAACCGGATTATGTAGCCAAACAAGAGATCCTTCCTGAAAACCTCGATGATTGGCGTTTCGGTCGTATCTGGTCTTCATCCGCTGACTTGATTCCAATGCGTTTTCACTTATTAACGAGTGTATATCGCGTAACCTCTCACGAATGTCTTCAACATGTTCCGGTATACTTAATTGGGTCTCTGCATTCGGTGGCGGGCCTCCAGTCATTAAGTCTGCTGGTATACGTAATTGTCTGCCGAAGTTGGCATAGGCTGGCGTCACTTTTATGCTTTCGTGTTCCGCTGTTCGGTAAGCCAGTAAGAACAGAGGTATGTATTTATCCCAGTCCTTTTGGTGATCTTCTACCAGCTTGGCTAGGTGTCTTTCCAAAGTTTGGTTAAATCGTTCGACCATTCCATCAGATTGCGGGTGATAAGGTGTAGTTCTGGTTTTGTACACTCCTAATAATTTACACATTTCCTGGAATACATTAGATTCAAAGTTTCTGCCTTGATCGGAATGAATCTCCAGCGGAACGCCAAATCTGCATATCACCTCATTGACTAATTTCTCAGCAACCGTCGTGGCTTCCTGATTAGGGATTGCGAACACCTCCGGCCATTTCGTGAAGTAATCCATCACGACCATAAAATACTTGTTTCCGTTATCTGTCTTAGGAAATGGCCCAGCCACGTCAATCGCTATCCTTTCCCAGGGGGCTCCCACGTTGTATAGTCTAAGGTTGCCTCGGCTTCTAACCTGCGGACCTTTCACTGCTGAGCATGACGTACATTTTCGGCACCAATTCTCGACATCTTCACGGCAATTCAACCAGTAAAAACGCTCTCGTACCTTTACCAATGTTCGTCGTACTCCAAGATGTCCCCCAGAAACCCCATCATGCAGCTCACGTAGTACGTCCTTGATAAGTTTTCTTGGTACGACCAACTGTAGATGATGTTCTCTTCCTGAAGGTTTTTCCCATTTACGGTACAGTAAGCCGTTTTGCAACACAAGGCTTTCCCACTGCGCGCAATAACTTTTCGTAATAGCGCTGAAGGGAGCCAGCTCCTGCCATTCGGGCTTTCTCGTGTCTTGCTTCTTCCAATCTATTAGAGGCCGCAAATCTCTATCTTCGTACTGGCCTCACGCATCTCATCAGTTTCCCACCTGTCATCCGTAGGCTTAGCTCGCAGTACTTGAACCCTTTCCTTCGTCTCCATCCTTACACAATGTTTACAATCTTCCGCACAAGGTCGTCGTGATAACGCATCTGCATTCGAGTGAGACCTTCCACTGCGGTGTTCTATGTTAAAGTCAAACTCTTGCAATTGCTCAATCCAGCGAGCCACTTGGCCTTCCGGGTCCTTGAATTGTAACAACCACTTCAAAGCAGCATGGTCGGTACGCAGCTTGAAGGGTCGCCCAATCAGATACTTCTTGAAGTGTCGAAGAGTCTTTACTACTGCCAATAGTTCTCTTCTTGTAACACAATAGTTTCGTTCCGGCCGCGATAATGATTTGCTGAAGTAAGCTATCACAACTTCTTGATCGCCTTGCTTCTGTGATAATATACCACCAATGGCAGTGTTACTTGATGTATCGTTCTCGATCGCTTGATAAAAACTGCCTTGTGTTTGTCAACATCTCTGTATTTATAGGCAGGGGAAAGCCCTAGCTGGATCCAGAAAAATCTAAATGTATCGGGAAACAATGAATCACTTCTTATCGTAAACATGTTATGAGTCATAAATCCTAGTACACGCTACTTTCAACCTTATGCCATATCCCACAAAGTCTATTATGGCATAGCCCCGGTCAACTATTTGTTTGTCAATAGGAGTAGCTATCTCTTTCTTTTATTTCTAGAATATTAGCGCGCGCGCGCTCCAATTCCACACGCTTCTAGATTATTCGTAACAATATTAAAAAAATTTAAAAAAGACACAAGTGATCTAGAAGTAGGTCTCTTGTAATTCATCGCAGTAACAACGTAGACTTCGCAAATGTTCGTAACTGATGCGAGCGGAATTCTATTTTGAAGTATTTGCGGTATATCGTGCCGATTACATGATCGTTAACAGCTCTAATATAAACAAGTGCTTATAAATAGTTTCAAATGTTTTAAAACACGGCGTACTAAGTGTTTCTCGTGTTTCTTGTTTAATATAAACTGTAGTTTACCGGATTTAAGGGGCTTTACAGAGTACCAGTGATTTGGTTTTGTGAAATTTTGATTTTAAACTTTGTTAATATATATTCATTGAGTAGTGCTCTAGAGACCTAATAACAGACCAATGGTTCTGTCTATCTTATAATAATAAAAAAATAATTGTATCGCCTCTGTAGTCTAGTGGTCCAGCGTTGGCGTTGACCACATGGGGTCCCGGGTTCGATTCCCGGGTCGGGCACTTAAAAAAAATGTTTTTTCAGTTTTCTGATAAACACAAAGTTGCCCGGGATTGGAAAGTGCCCGGTTGGCGATAGGCTTGCCACCTATCACATTTGTGGGACCAAGTATCTTCGGCTAATCGTGGGTGCACTTGTTGTACCTCTGTCTACCCTTTCGGGGATACGGGCGTGAAGATACTTTTTTTTAAATAATTGTTACTGACCAATCCAATGATCTGTTAACACATGCTACAAAACACCGATCTTGAGTTAGCTAATCGGAACACTGTTTTCCTTTTCCCCGCGCGTCAGATTATTGACAATTAACTTGGTACAAGAAATCAAAAATTATTAGTCTAGTGTAGGTTGTATGTACTTTGAAATATATGACGTAGCACTTGCGAACCGGGTTTGTAATATTAAGTAAGGCCTGAAAGAAAGTGTCAATGTAAAAATGAGAAAGGGCGTGCTCCGTTGGTTTAGAATTTTTTAAGGTCTCGAAGTAAACTAGGAATCCTTATAGTTTCTATATATCCGCCCGTCCGTCCGTAATCAGTACTAGAAAGCTGTAATTTAGCATGACTAATATGTATGTAGTCACGGCAACAAAGTGGTAACATAAAATATAGAAAAAAAATTTTTTAGGCTAGTCCACATGCAAAGTGGAAATGTTAATTTTATCATGCATCCCATCATGTGGGTATCGTTCATTGATATAAAAAACCCAAGATACACAACCAGTGTGCCAAAAACGTCCTCCAAAAATGAGCGCACAATTTTAAATTGTGCGTTCATTTCAAATATAATCGCGTCGGCCGCGTCACTGTCAATTTATTTATTTTCGTACATTGCTTTGTAAAAACAACTATAAGTCTTGCACTTAAGGTTGGATATGCAAAGACATATGTTTTTGCCATATCTATAACTACTTAAAAGAAATTAGGGACACTTTTGAGTGTCCGTTTTGTTCGGGACTGTGCATCTAGGGTTTTTTATATCAATGGTATCCTTGGATAGGTTTTTAAAAAATATTGTAGTTTTATGTAAAGTTTTCGATTAAGAGAATCGTTTGTAAAATATTAAGCTTTTAACTGCTAATTTTTGTTAGAATCAAGTGCCCCCCCAACCAAGTAGTTGGTTTCGGGAGTGGAAAAAAATATGGTGGTAGTAAATATAATGAAGTTAAAATGAAAACTATCACGGCTTAGAAGGATTTACAAGTTTTTGAGTAACGGTCGACCAACTTATAAAATGTACTTAGAGAAGTTTTTATAGGCGGTGAACCTGTGGTCCGGATATAGATATATTTGTCACTGACGTTGAATAGTTTAAACGTTCATAGTATGAAACTATAAAAGCCCTCTCCTTAGTCCGCATTATTGTGATGGTCAACTTTGGAACCTACATTGCGTGTGGCCTTTTTTATAGAAGAAAGAGGCAAACGAGGAGAGTCACCTGAAAGAAGGAAGCACATCACCGATTCACCAAAGTCCAAAACAAAATTATTGCTTTCCTATTGGTCAGTCAGCACGTCAGTCGATATGCGCCATGCGCCGGGCCCGCCCATTTCTTCCTTCCTTCTATGATCGAATTTCGCTCTATGGTCTTTTTTAACTTTGGTTATTTTAGTTATTTACAACAAACTTTAGTTATTTTTTTAAATTTTACACTTGTACTGTTTCACAATTCACTGATTATATATAATATATACTTTTTTTATTTAAATAGCCAACCGGTTTCGCATTTTACTGCATCATCAGGGCTAAAACTTAAATTGTCAACAAATACGTTGTGTTAGGAATTGTTAATAATGGTCGGTAGATGTGAAATATTGATTTTTGATAGAAAATATTAATGTTGCCAACCATTATTTCCAAATCACCACAGTGCGAAGATACAAAATGAGGCAAACTACAAAATAAAAATTATACAAAATTACAAATGAAATCTAAACTAATATGTCATTGGGTTCAAATATATATATATATATATATATATATATATATATATATATATATATATATACAATATATATATATATATATATAATTTTCTACATTATAGTCATGTTGGTCCGGAACCCTTTGAAGAATAAACCATATTATCCCATTTGCCAGGTAGGAAGCTATCGGCTATAGTGTGTCACTACCATCGTGGCTACTAGGTGATAAGAATAAGAAATTATTTATTAATGGATATTCACCATACAAAAACAAAAAAGAAACAAATCAACTTATGCTAAACTTATGCTTATCAAACTTATGCTAAAAAACTTAGGTGGTAGAGTTCTTCTTTTTTGTCTATAGGCAACGGTTGTCTCTTTCCATCAAGAGAGCCATCTGCTTATTCACTATCTTATCTATATGTATAAAAGGCAAAAGTGACTGACTGAGGTATCAACGCACAGGACAAACCCTTAAGGCTAGAAACTTGAAATTTCGCACACGTATTTCTCTTATGATCTAGGCATCCACTAAGAAAGGATTTTTCAAAATTTAACCCCGAAGGGGGTGAAATAGGGGTTAACAGTTTGTATGAACATATTTGCATGAAATTTCGTATGGATTGAGTAAAAAAATAATAAATCACGTATTCAAGCGTTTTTCAAAATTCGATCCCTAAGGGGGTAAAATAAGGGAAGTAGCTTATAAAGAAAGGTTAAATAAGTTCTAAAGTAAATATGCGCGAGCGAAGCCGCGGGTAACAGCTAGTGATAAAAAAAATGAAATCTTACTTCTTTATAATATTAATCAAGATTTTGATTGATTGACTATGGCCAAGGCGGATCGAAATCCACGTAATATGCTGTGGCTACATTATCGCCTTACGGAGAACATTCGCTTTTCCCGGTAAATGTGGCCAATCAAATCTTTAAATCGCAGATTTTCGGGCTTCTATTACTTTTCTACTCCGACTAAGTTCATCTCGTTTTTGCATCGATGCGCATCTCAAGTTGAAGCAAAACAGACTTGTCGATGGAGTATATGTGGCCAAGTGGCTTTTTTGCTTAAGCTACAGCAAACTAAATAGTTGCTGTAGCTTAACCTGGAAATGTTATCGCCACAACGCAACACAAATTTTTAGGCGATAATGGGGTTCCGAGGCTAATTAATTGCGCTAAATTTCTGTTCTGTTATGACACAGTATTTATAAGAAACTTTTCACCACAAATTTTGTGAACTCTGCACGTTAATTTAGCCGCAGCATAATTATTGTCAGGACGAGGTTTTAGGAAAGATTAAAGAAAATGTTTGTTTGACTCAGATCATGAGGTCCCGTGTGGTCAGGAAAAAGTGTTATTGAGGTAATTTCTAGGTTTTTTAAAAAAAATCTAAATTTCAGCGGTAGTTCGAAGTCTGGCGGGTGGTGTGTTAACAAACATGTGCTTTAGATGACCATGTAAAGCTATCAGTGCCGGTTATCTCTACAAATAGGCGATAATCGTTATCAGGTCGGCAAAATGCGGCGGTTGAGATCACCTTGATAAGATGATTCCTACACACTGACAAACACTTGAGTCGTAGATAACTAGTCTATAGACGTTTGGTTCACTCTGCTTACCCCGCAAGAGAGAACCACAAAAACTTTTTAATATTTTAGAAAAATAGTATGTATAAATTTAATTTATTTAAAAAAACAGACTATAATCAGATCTCAAAAACAACCGAACCGATTTTGATAAAACTTGGACTGTTCTTTAAGTTCGAATAAACCTGATTAACATCAAAAAGAATTATTTCAATATGACTTAGTTCCCGAAGAATTTACAGACAAGCAAACAAACATATAGTCATACAAACATATAGATGTACAAACATACATACACTTACGAAATTTAGTACACCTGCTTGGACGCCTAAATATATCATCATACTCAAATACTATTAAAATCCAACAATGTTATTTTTTTCGTGCGTTGAAAATTGGCAGTTAGTTACATATTAAAATTTCCAACGCAAGCGAATCAACATAGCTACTGTTATATGTTTTATTTGCGTATTTCTTGACGTCCGTTTGAATGACTATAACATTTCTAGTTTATTTTTTGTATTTGTTCATAAAAAAATAAGAGATTTATCATGTCATAGTCGTTAATAATGTCACCGCGCGGCGTTTTGACATTGTTTATATTATTTCTCATTTTTCAATATTCGCAGGGTACGGAAAAGTTGTTACAAGATCACTTTGAACAAATCACTTTTAATTCAATATGGCTGACAGTAGACATAGAATTTCCTGAATTTCAGCAGTAAATATCAACTCAGGTGTTGTGTTCATAAATATGAATAGTAAAATGTATGATGTTTTATATAAATAGAAAGGAAAATGTAGAAGAATTTCTCGTATATTTTATATATCAAATATAAACCGATACGGCTAATTTTGGTTTTGAATGAATTTTTGAAGTCCAGGGAAGGTTTAAAAGGTGGGGAATTATATATAGAAAAATAAGAGTAGTTAAAAAGGCAGAACAATGTTTGCCGGGTCAGCTAGTATTCAATAAAAATATTTTTGGTAAGTATGTCTATACACAACATACATTTGTGTAAAGGCATTGGTAATATTTGAAGAATTCAAACCAATTTTTGTTTATCTGTTTACATTAGACCAACTGCGATGCCTAGTGTTTACATGGTTATTTGCGGTTATTTGTTTGCACGTTAAAACTACTTAATATATTGTGGTTTTTACTATTGTGGTCATTGATATAAAAAACCCAAGATACACAATTCGGCCGCGTCACTGTCAATTTTATTTATTTTCGTACATTGCTTTGTAAAAACAACTATAAGTCTTACACTTAAGGTTGGATATGCAAAGACATATGTTTTTGCCATATAACTACTTAAAAGAAATTAGGGACACTTTTGAGTGTCAATTTTGTTCGGGACTGTGCATCTAGGGTTTTTTATATCAATGATTGTGATTTTTACTATTGCGTTTTCTAACAGTTTAATTTAAAAATAAATTGCCATTATTATGACCTATAGGTATCGAAGCATACATTTAAATTAATTTTATAGGTTATTATAAATAAGCTTCGAAATGTGTAGGTAATAGAGGCGAATTCGATAAGTTTTATAATTGAGTTTAAACCTACCCCACCCACCACGTGGCATTACTGTTTCAAACTTTTGTTTAGTGTCTTGTTAAGCGAGTTAAGTTATATACAGAAAGTTTTCTCTGCTTTTTAGGGTTCCGTAACCTAAAAGGTAAAACGGGACCTATTACTAAGCTTCCGCTGTCTGTCTGTCTGTCTTTCTGTCTGTCACCGGGCTGTATCTCATAAACCGTGATAGCTAGAAAGCTGAAATTTTCACAAATTATGTATTTCCGTCGCCGCTATAGCAACAAATACTAAAAAAAATATGAAAATATTATTCTCATAGACTACACGTGTTTTTTTCGTATTTTTACAAATGATGGTACGGAACCCTTCGTGCGTGAGTCCGACTGGGTTGATTTTTTATTTACTTTCATATCACATTTTTTTTAATATTATAAGATAGCAAACAGAAAGATGGGTCTTTTGATGGAAAGAGTCAACAATCGCCTATAGACACCAAAAGTGTTAATGATGCATTGCTATCTTGTAGTGAGGTCTAATGCCTCATGCATAAGTTTATTGGCTACCTTACCCTTTAAACTGAACACGACAGTGACAAGCATTGACGCTATTGTGGCAGGAATAAGTAAGTCGGTGGTACCAGATCCGGCCGAAACAATGAATAACTCAATCAACTATGAGCCAAGATGGTAGTGATCGCATAGTCAATCGGTCGCCTTTTACGACCTGCCTGACAAAATGGCAGTTGGCCTATTCTTCAAAGGAGCCTGGTACCAACACGGGGGAAAGTTACATATTTTTCAATTGGTTAACAGATTTATTACTAATCATGTTCTAGGAAGAAGTTCGTCGATTGCTATTTGAGAAACCTTGAGTTTCTCAAACTAATATCTCAATGTACCGCCGTCAGTTTTTCAAGACAACAGCGATCCCTTAATGAAACAAGTTGTAGATAAAACAGAAAATGTATTTAAATGATAATTCAAATTCAAATTCAAATTCTTTATTTGCACAAAATAGGGTTGGAAAAGATTTTATACATATATCGATGTGCTTAAACCTATTTTGCCAGATAAATGGCATGCAAATTTATGACTTCAGATTATTATTATGTACTATTTAAGAAAAACTCATATTTTTTACATTTATACCTAAATAAATTATTAAACAGTAGACAGTAACAAATTTCAAATAAATTGTATTGAAAAAAAATATATAATTGTATTTAATGTCAAGAGAGTACAAAGATGTTTATTTAAAAAAAAATGTCAAAATGAAATAAAAATTATGTTCTACCAATTCGTATTATAATAATATTTTTGTCATTGTCTTAATATATAATTTTATACTTCAATTAGTCAATGGTACTGTAATAACATTTTTTCATATATAAATTAAATAAATGTTTCTCAATAAGGTAATAGGTATTACATATGCAAAAGAAAAATTCCAATTATTAAATTATTTGAGGACTGCGATTGTTTTAGGAGTAAAGTTAGGTAATTTAATGTGCAATTTTAATCCAAATACATATTCAGCATATAGATTATACATCGAGTGTAATAACTTAATTTTAATTTTTCATCTCCTAAGTTATTAAGCAGCAACTGTTATGTTTTGTTCTGTTTTGTGTATGTTTTCGGGTCTGGTACCACCGCCTTACCTATTCCTGCCGCAATAGCGTCAGTGTTTGTCGCTGTCGTGTTCCGGTTTGGAGGGTAAGGTAGCCGGTATACCTATGTATGTGGCATTAGACCTCGCCACAAGATAGTAACGCACCTTTGGTGTCTATAGGCGATGGTTGACTCTTTCCATCAGGAGACTCATCTGCTTGTTTGCTATCTTATGACATAAAAAAATGTTATGTACATATTGTCGCGTACCCCGTACAATTGTCTGGTGTACCCAAGGGGGTACGAATACCCTACTTTGAGGAACTGTGCTATAGTTCATCGGACGTCTTCCCAGAATCTATTCAAGCAATATATACAGATAAACAATATTAATCTCGTCAGACACATTTCACATTGGTCAAATTGTGGCATCGTTTCCGTTTGATAAATATATCTGACGCTAGAAATATAATTAATTTGGCATATCGCGATAGGGTTGACACACATTGCGTATTTAATGGTGATTTAATAGGCTAATGACGCGGCATTCTATCATTATCGTTAAAGTACCCTGTAGCATATGGACGTTGCTACGGTTGCTACGGTAAATTAGCACTAGTACTTATAGTGCCATAAAGTAGTATCTGAGTATCTGTCAAGTGTCATTGCAGTGTTACTTAGTAAACTCACAATTTTACTTTTTTTTTATAGAAGAGGGGGCAAATGGACAGGAGGCTCACCTAATGGTAAATGATTACCGCCGCCCATAGACAACCACAATATCAGGGGTCTTGTAGTTGTCTTGTAGTTGCGTTGCCGGCCTTTTAAGAATGAGTAGGCTCTTTTCTCGAAGGTCCCTAAGTCGTATCCGTTCGGAAAAAATCTGCTGATAACTAGTTCCACGTCGCACGTTTGCGGACTTCCAGACATCGAGATGGTGAGGATGAAATTTAATAATGTCCTAGTCGATTAAGCGCCTTTTTCTAGGTATGTGACTTAAAAGCAACCTAAGAAACCCATTAGACAATCGATGGAGCTCGGGTTTTATCCCGGACTGGGACAAACGTTTGTGTGATAACGATAGATGTTTCTATTTCAGGGTTTAAGTTACTACAATAAATTGGTAAAGTGCGTGCCGAGCCACGGGTAATGTAGGGTTCTAAAGTTGTCTATCATAATAATGCGGACTAAGAAAAGGGTCTTTTTTATTTCATACTATGAACATTTACCCTATTCAACGTCAAACACAAATATATCCGTACACAGGTTAAACGCCTATAAAAACTTCTCTAAATACATTTTATAAGTTGGTCGATTATTACTCAAAAACGTGTAAAGCCTTCTAAGCCGTGATAGTTTTCCTTTTAACTTTTTTTTTTATAGAAGAGGGGGCAAACGAGCAAGAGGTGCACCTGATGGTAAGTGATCACCGCCGCCCATGGACGTCTGCAATACCAGAGGTCTTGCAGTTGCGTTGCCGGCCTTTTAAGAATGAGTAAGCTCTTTTCTTGAAGGTCCCTATGTCGTATCTGTTCGGAAATACCCCTGCCGGTAACTTCATTATATTTACTACTACCATAATTTTTTCCCTCTCCTAAAACCAAAGGTTTTGCCTGCAGTGAGAGGGAGGATACTCAATTTTAACAAAAATTTGCACTTTAAAGCTAAATATTAAAACCTATCCAACGATATCCCACACTATGGCGTAGGTACGTTAGAAAAAACTTAACATTCCCAATCTACATGTAAGGAGCTACCTGAAAAAATATTTTTCAAGATTTTTCTGTTACCACTTTGTTGACGTGACTAATATGTATGTTCGTGCCAAATTACAGCTTTCTAGTAATAAGGATCTCTGAGCAATTGTGCGGACAGACGGACGGACGGACATAGCGCAATTATAAGTGTTCTTAGTTTACTTCAACAAAACTGTTGTATAACAGAAGGCTATTGAACCGTGAATGAATTTTTCACTTTACGCCCATGTACCTAATGGTAGCAAAATGACCAAGTCACTATGACTAAAGTATAGAGTTTGTGGTGTTAGGGCTTGTAAAGTTAGGGGGTGTAGAGTTTAGTAGCTTAGATAAGTTTAGAGAATCAACGAATTTGTTAAGCTGAGTGCGGACTATGATGTTTCGCGAAGGGACGGAGTAGGAAGTACCGCTATTTTTAAGTAATTTCGCTGGTTTACATAATTTGCATATAGTATATCTTTTGACTTAAAGCAGGGCACCATTAACAACTTTGGTGTCTAGACGTTGGTTTTGCTATCCTGTATAATAAAAATAAAATAAATAATTAGCAGATTGACAGATGATCTATTTTTTAAAAGAAATCTGTAGGTTTTTTTTTTTTATGTCATAAGATAGCAAACAAGCAGATGGGTCTCCTGATGGAAAGAGTCAACCATCGCCTATAGACACCAAAGATGTTAATGGTGCGTTGCTATCTTGTGGCGAGGTCTAATGCCACATGCATAAGTTTACCGGCTACCTTACCCTCCAAACCGGA
The DNA here is from genome assembly GCA_036924255.1 of Apodemia mormo. NCBI lineage: Eukaryota > Metazoa > Arthropoda > Insecta > Lepidoptera > Riodinidae > Apodemia > Apodemia mormo. The sequence continues at coordinate 7,544,041 of JAUPFN010000026.1, forward strand.
ACACGACAGCGACAAGCACTGACGCTATTGCGGCAGGAATAGGTAAGGCGGTGGTACCAGACCCGGGCGAGACAATGCAGAACTCTACCACCTAGTAGCCACGATGGTAGTGACTCGATAGCCAATCGGTCGCCTTTTACGACCTGCCTGGCAGAACGGCAGTTGGCCTATTCTTCAAAGGAGGCCGGGACCAACACGGCGAAAAAAAAATAGGTGTAGGAAAACCTTGATATGTTTAGTATCCTATTGAAATATGATTCTGCGCATTTCAACAGTGCGTGGCAATCTTATCATAGATCATTTAAACTGTAATATATCCTCATTTTACGTCTCCAATATTCAAAATAAATAAAATTCACATTGTAAACAGGAAACCATTTTGAGAGATTAAATAAACAAAATTCAGTAATACGAAAAGGTATCTGCCGACCGGCCTTGGCACCGGTACGTAGCGTACGCACTTCATACTTAGAGAAATATATATTGTATGTTTATATATCTGCTTGGAAATGGGTTGAATGTTTTTGGAATCCATTTTTAGGCGATAATTTTGAATTCAAACATGGAGAGAAGGTTAAGGGTATTAATCTGCGAGTTTTACGGCTTGGAAAACATTTTCTTAACTACTTCCTTTAAAATAAGCAAATTAAATAATAAATATATAAAAAAAATAAGGAATTGTATTATAGACTATGACCATATATAGCCATGATCCCGTTCCTGTAGAAATTTTGAGATTTTTGATTAAAAAAATCTGACAGGTAGTGTTCACAGTGTTCTTTTGAGTTAGCTTTATGCTTCCTAAAGAGTTCTGCAATGACCGAAACAGGCAGAAATCTGATGAGCAAGGTCAGGGCTATATGGAGGATGCATCAACACATCCCAGCCAAGCTCTCTCAATTTTTGCTGCGTGGCTATAGATGAGGGTGGTCTAGGGTTGTCATGGAACACCACGACCTTCGTATTTACCAGTTCCAGCCGGTTTTTCTCAATAGCTTTTTTTAACTTCATCAGTTGCTGATAGTAGAGGTCAGAATTGATAGTTTATCCGGTGGCAAATGCTCATAGTAGACGATTTCTTTCCAATCCCACCATACAAATAACATCACTTTTCTCGAGTCAGGCCGGGCTTTGCCACGGTCTATGGGGCTTGTCCATGCTTCGACCATGATGTTTCTCGCACATTCTTATCGTATGTCACCCACTTTTCATCACCTGTAATCAACTGTTTAAGAAATGGTTCGGAATTGTTACGTTTCAACAAAGAATCGCAAATATAAACAAGTTGCATTAGGTTTCTCTCAGTGAGATCATGTGGTACCCAAATGTCAAGTTTTTTCTTGTACCTAGACTTTCGTAAATGACGTAAAACTGTTTTATGATCAACATCCAGTTCTTCAGCAATGTCGTAGCTACTAATATGTCGATCTTGCTTCACTGATGATTGCTCCAAAGAATTTATCTGTGACAGGGCGTCCAGAGCGAACCTCATCTTTCACACTAAAATTTCCGGACTTGAAACCCTTGAACCACATTTGTGCTACTCTTATTGATACTGCATTAAGTCCGTAAACCACACAAATTTTATTCACAACGTTCCTAAATAAAATTTAATAAATAATTAAATAAAAATAAATAATTAGATAATTAAAAATAAAAATAAAGTAAATATTAAAGTGGGGCTCTCATACAATTAACGTAATTTTGACACTTGGCCAGTTTTATATATATACAGGCAAAAATAAAACATTCGAACACAAAAAATACTAAGTTTCTGTAATGAAGTTTTCTGGATAAAATTTTAATGGTTTTCACACATTGTTTAGACGTTGGTATCAACAATACGTCTCTTTATTTAGAATCCATATTTTATTTCTAAATTTGTACTCGCAACATCAGATAACGTTCGAACGACCTTAAAGTGTTTTTCAGATAAACATTTATATTAAAATAGTGGAAGATATCCACTTTTGTTTGTAAAAAGTGATAAGCAGATAGACAAAAGAACTTACTGTTTAATTGGTTTTATGAACGATTTCAAAAAGTATTTGATAGAGGTTAAAAGGAAAAAGGTTAAAACTAAAATGTAGACATATAAATAAAAAAATGTTATATCATTGGTAATAAAAAGAGATGGTTCTCCCGATAGAAAGAAATACTCATTGCTTTTAGACGCTAAAGATGTTAATGATGCGTCGGTTTCCATGTGGCACGGATGGTAAGTCATATCCGTAGCTTTACCGACTACTTTATCCTTCAACTCGGGACCCAACAACGACAAACGTCGACGCCCAAATCAAATACAACAGCCATTAGACCAAGACGCAGCAAAGTATCATGTGTAGATAAAAGTATCGCTACACTAGATTACAATAATGGCAAGCATCGACATCTGAAGTAGGGGTGGACATCACATATGTTACATAATGTTTAAGAAAAGTGGGGCAAAATCGTAACAGACTGGTATCCTAGGGACCGAAAAGGAAATAGGGAAGACAACGTAATAGGAAGACGAGTTAAAATTTACAGTAAGCCTTAATTGGAGAAGAGTTGTTAGAGAAGCTGTTGGAGAAGGCTTTTGCTAAAAAACGCATTGAACTCAGAGATTATCACTACATAGTATAAAACAAAGGTGCTTTCTCTGTCTGTCCCTATGTATGCTTAAATCTTTAAAACTACGCAACGGATTTTGATGCGATTTTTTTACTAGATAGATTGATTCTTAAGGAAGGTTTTAGCCTTACCGATATTCCCACGAGAACAAAAGCCACGCTGCTGAAACCGCGGTCAGGTCGCTAGTGAATGTATAATTTAGAGCGAGAGGCGATACCAAATTGCAATTTGTCCGCATTATCATAATAGTTGCCTATTATGATAATGCGGACTATGAAAAAGCTTCTTTTTATACTGTGAATATTCAACTTCACTTCTAGAGGAGGTACCGCCTACCGGCCAAGTGTTGGACGGCGTTCCGTAGTTACCTATTATGATAATGCGGACTACGAAAAAGCCTCTTTTCATACTGTGAATGTTTAACTTCACCTGTAGAGGAGGTACTCTAAAAATAATAATCACTTGATCAGGGTGACTAATGTACATTTATGGCAAATTACAAATATCAAGTACCTATCTTATATTTGCCCGTGTTGGTAAAGGCTCATTTGAAGAATTGACCATCTGCCGTTCTGCTAGGCAGTTCGTAAGAGGTGAACGATTGGCTATGGGGGTCACTACCATCGTGGCTACTAGGTGGTAGAGCTCTGCCTTGTCTCGCATGCATCCGATACCACCGCTTTACCCATTCCTGCCACAACAGTGTCAGTGTTTGTCACTGTCGTGTTCCAGTTTTAGAGGGTAAGGTAACCTGTAAACTTATGCATGTGGATAAGGATAACGCAACATTAATATCTTTAGTGTCTATAGGCGATATTTTTTCTTCCATCAGGAGAGCCATTTGCTTGTTTGCTATCTTATGTATGTGTATGTGTATGTGTATGTGTATGTGTATGTGTATGTGTGTGTGTATGTGTATGTGTATGTGTATGTGTATGTGTATGTGTATGTGTATGTGTATGTGTATGTGTATGTGTATGTGTATGTGTATGTGTATGTGTATGTGTATGTGTATGTGTATGTGTATGTGTATGTGTATGTGTATGTGTATGTGTATGTGTATGTGTATGTGTATGTGTATGTGTATGTGTATGTGTATGTGTATGTGTATGTGTATGTGTATGTGTATGTGTATGTGTATGTGTATGTGTATGTGTATGTGTATGTGTATGTGTATGTGTATGTGTATGTGTATGTGTATGTGTATGTGTATGTGTATGTGTATGTGTATGTGTATGTGTATGTGTATGTGTATGTGTATGTGTATGTGTACATGTATGTGTATGTTTTTTTTTGTTTAACGAGATAGGAGAATGCGTTTACGCACTACGTACTCGTAGTGTCGGACTCCTCCTGTAGAGAAAGACTACAGGGCCTACCGACTAAACTCCCTTCCTCGATTTCCACGACCTGATTCCCCCACGGAACTGCCGTTAGGCATTACTTCGTGAGGGTGGTCCAGCATGGTTGCTCTTCCTCAACTGATGCTTGGTGGGCAGTTTAAAATTGCCCGTTCCCTTCCACGTCTCTCCTGTTCTCTCTGCCTTAGTTTTCTTAGCACTTGCGTTGCAAAGCTACTCGCAGCTTCCCACTTATCTTCCGATTACAGCATTTCATCAACGAGATTTTCCGGTGAGATGCAGTTTCCAAAGGCTTTTTCCAGCAATTCGCGTTCTTTCAGAAAACTTGAGCAATGGAAAAATACGTGTTCTGCGTCTTCTGGAATATTACAACCCTCTGTGCAGTTTGGTGAATCCTCGTGCCCGAAGCGATGCAAATAGGAACGGAAGCACCCGTGGCCAGACAACATCTGCATCAGGTAATATTGAGGTTGAGTTCTTCATGTTTTCGGTTTGCCCAACCATCAACCCGCGTAATCAAGCGATGTGTCCATCTACCTTTCGTCGATGCAACCCATTCCTTTTGCCACTCCGTTAGACTCGTCGTTTTGATTTGGTCCTTATTTCCCATTCCGCCATAAAATTGTTTTTTCTTATTTTTGGCCAGTATATGAATTGGGAGAAGTCCTACGATCACACATATAGCTTGCATCGAGACGGTTCGAAAAGCACACGCCACTCTTAGTGCGGTCAATCTGTATGCGGATGTTATTTTGCGTCGAGAGTCACCACGTTGTAACGCTTCTTCCCAGATAGGTACAGCATACAAAAGTATCGATGTAACTACCGAAGTAAGCAGTCGTCTTCGGTTTTGACGTGGTCCTCCAACGTTCGGCATAAGTCTAGCTAATGCCTGCGCTGTTCCGGACGCCTTTTTAGCTGCATAATCCACATGGGCTTTAAAGTTTAGCTTGGCATCAAGTATTATGCCAATGTATTTGATCGTAGGCTGCGTAACGAGCTCAATGACGTTATGACCACCATTGACGGTAAACACCTGGAGGAAATCCATCGGATCTTTCAAGATACATTCACAACTATCCAAAACTGGATGAGGACAGCCGGACTCACTTTAGCCGAACATAAAACCGAGGCGATGCTTATTACAAGTCGTAAGACAGTCGAAGCCATGTGTATGTGTATGTGTATGTGTATGTGTATGTGTATGTGTATGTGTATGTGTATGTGTATGTGTATGTGTATGTGTATGTGTATGTGTATGTGTATGTGTATGTGTATGTGTATGTGTATGTGTATGTGTATGTGTATGTGTATGTGTATGTGTATGTGTATGTGTATGTGTATGTGTATGTGTATGTGTATGTGTATGTGTATGTGTATGTGTATGTGTATGTGTATGTGTATGTGTATGTGTATGTGTATGTGTATGTGTATGTGTATGTGTATGTGTATGTGTATGTGTATGTGTATGTGTATGTGTATGTGTATGTGTATGTGTATGTGTATGTGTATGTGTATGTGTATGTGTATGTGTATGTGTATGTGTATGTGTATTCGGTATTTGGCAAAATCATTATTCGTGGCATCTCTAGTTCAGTTAACTGAGCCCTAAAAAGTATTATAATCAGCGAGATGGCTGCAAAAATACTGCGACAGAATAAAACTTTTCCTCCCATAAATTACATAGCGAGGAAGTTGTTATATTTTCTTAAACCCGTTTATTTCTTTCAACCTTGGCAGTGGCTGCCTTTGATCTCGTTCGTTATGATAACAGGAATATGAATAGTAATTTATATTATCGTAAAATAGTTACCGTTCTGATTTAAGCTGTCTATTATTAACTGGACTCATGACATGTATGATTATAATATCATAAAGTTAAAACTTTTTCTGCGTATATTTGTGTTTTGTGTTGATCCGAGTCCCCTTTAGAAGAATATATTATCAACTGTCTTACTGCTAGGCATCTCGTAAAAAGCTATAGAAGTTTTTTTTTATATCATAAGATAGCAAACAAGCAGATGGGTCTCCTGATGGAAAGATTCAACCATCGCCTATAGACACCAATGCCACATGCATAAGCTTCCCTTACCCTCCAAACCAGAACACGACAGTGACAAGCACTGACGCTATTGTGGCAGGAATAGGTATGGCAGTGTTATTGCGGCAGGAATAGGTATGGCAGTGTTATTGCGGCAGGAATAGGTAAGGCAGACCCGGGCGAGACGATGCAGAACTCTACCACCTAGTAGCTACGATGTTAGTGACTTTCATAGCCAATCGAACTTGTCACTTACATCACAACCTCTGACTAGGTGGTAAAGTTCTGCAACGCCTCGACTGGGTGCGGTACAACCATCTTATCTATTGCAGCAATAGTGTCGGTATTTGTAACTATTTTTTTTTCAATTTTGCAGGGTAACTTAACATTACTATAGTATTTGAGCTCTATGTCATGGTTAGCGATTAACATCTTTGATGTCTACAGGCGATAATTATTTCTTCTATCAGGATTAGTATCAGGAATTAGTATTCATGTGGTATATGGGTTCTCAAGCACATACTACATGAATTGACATGAAATGAAACCCACATACCACATGAATTAGTATTCATGTGGTATGTGGGTTCTCAGCACATACTACATGAATTGACATGAAATGAAACCCATATAATATATGAATTAGTATTCATGTGGTATGAGGGTTCTCAGCACATACTGCATGAACTGACATGAAATGAAACCCACATAACACATGAATTAGTATTCATGTGGTATGAGGGTTCTCAGCACATACTGCATGAATTGACATGAAATGAAACCCATATAATACATGAATTAGTGTTCATGTGGTATGTGGGTTCTCAGACAAACAGAGACAGACGGATAGACAGCGAAGTCTTAGTAATAAGGTGCCGTTTTACTCTTTGATTACGAAACCGTAAAAATAGTTTTTTTTAATTTTTTACGATATATACATTTACAGACCACATGAACATAGATACGCCATTGGCAATGAAACGTGTTGCCACGCATATGAGCAATCGCTCATACACTATATAATATGACTGCATACATTTGTATATTTGTGTTATATTATATTGTGAAAAAATAGAAATAAACCATGTTGTAGTGTTTTATCTTACCAAATGGGATCACAAGGTTTAAAAATTACCCTTGAAATGATTTTATTTTATCGGTAAGTAGTATAACTCTGTATTTCTGTGTGTAAATGCAAGCTATACTGTCAAATTAAAAAATTGTCTTGAAAGGCGTATTTAATCCTTGAGAGAACCATTTGATTGTTAGCTATTCTATAAAAAATTGTTACTCCTTGACGCTGACGTCATTTTATGATTTTTTAAACAGCGCTGGCTCTAGGAGCGAAATAGGCTGTCGCTCTAGGTGCCAGGAGGCAAGGAGAGCTAAATTGCTAAATCCAAGAATAATTTAGCGCGTACAGTAAAGCTTCAATATCGCTTTTACACAGAGAGTTAAATAAACTTCATGTACATAGAAGTCTTAGCTTTATTGTCCTGACTGTTGAATTTTTGTTTATTTTCTAGGAAATGTTATGACAATAACGGAAAAATATAATCTGTCAATTTTTGTCTTTTCACAAGCCGAAGTTATTGATTTTTTTTACGATCAGTTGATCATATATTTTTCAGTTGCCCTAATACCTCTTCTTCACTCCATGATTCTCTTCCGAGTCCAGTCTACTGGTTTATACTTTATAGTAATACGCATTACTCACGGCTAAACAACCAACCGTGCCTAACGTGCGCACTGATTTAGTGACAAGACGACTATATGGCGGAATAAAATTTACTGTCTTCTGCGAAATATATTTATTTTTATAAACAAAACACTTTATCAAATATGTTTATCGGATTTTAAATCCTTTACATCGCTTATAACGACTTTGTTGCCGACATCATCGGTGTACGAATCTTTTTGTCACATACAATATTGCATAAATCTAAAATTAATTGCGTGTTTCAAATTTTGTGTATAATGACATTATTTACATAAGTACATTTAGATAGGTACATGTAGTATGATATGGAACAATAATATTATTATTATAGAATTATTTGAATGTTATTTGTTCTTGAAAAATCAGTCCAATTTTTTTAACAAATATTTTTTTGTTAAAAATTTTTGTTAAAAAAAGTCTAATGTTCTGTGCTTGAACTGTGTGTAAGGTGCCCCATAGACCTGCAATAATATTGCGCAATATTACGTATTGTACAATATTATTGACCGTTTAGGAAGGAAGATAGCACAAAGATTGAACGGATTTAATTTTTGTTTAATTTTTGTTGCGCAATATTTTTTTCTTGCCTGTGTAGGCTTAATATTGCACAATATTTTTCACTTCAGAGTTTGGAGTAGTCACGTACGGTCAGTCACGGTGTTTAATATACGGTCGTGTCGTAAATTTAAACAAAATGGCGAGCAAGAATGCTATAAGAGATAAAGAACGGGAGTTTTAACTTGAGTATATAAAATTGTATAGATATTTATTTAACAAAATCACCAGCATGGTTGCCGCCAAAACTTCGTCGTCAGCCATGTTGCTCGCTAGAAAATATTGATCTGACTGGTTTGTCAATTTTATTGAGTGAATTAATTGAACGTTTGGAACCAAAGGGGTATTCAATATTATTGCACAATAAAAGTATTGCGCAATGTTATTTAAGGTCTATGGGGCGTCTAACGTAGTGTTGAAGTTTGACCGCTTCAGCCACAGATAATGTAAGCTGTTTTATGTTACACCTATTTAAAATTTAAGCTTAATTTGAGTCCGGTAATATGCTTTTAATATGGTTGGATTGAGGTCGCTCAGAAAGCTCGTGCTCGTAAAAGCGGATTACACTTTAAACGCGAACATATATTGGTACGTGTGCAGAAACTACATTATATTAAATTGGTCTCACAATGTAATCAGTACTCACAAAAGAACTATTTTTTGGAAAAATGAGTATCGTCACGCCGGCCGCCTTTAAGGCTGATTTTAGTGTCACGCTGACCGCACGCTAACGGTCAATATGTATGTAGTCATATGTAGCGTTTTTGATTTGCGCGGACCACGTGTTGGTTCCGGGCTCCTTTGAAGAATAGACCAACTGCCGTTCTGCCAGGCAGGTCGTAAAAGGCGACCGATTGGCTCTGCAAGTCGCTACTAGGTGGTAGAGTTCTGCATTGTCTCGCCCGGGTCTGGTACCACCGCCTTACCTATTCCTGCCGCAATAGCGTCAGTGCTTGTCGCTGTCGTGTTCCGGTTTGGAACTTATGCATGTGGCATTAGACCTCGCCACAAGATAGCAACGCACCATTAACATCTTTGGTATCTATAGGCGATGGTTGACTCTTACCATCAGGAGACCCATCTGCTTGTTTGCTATCTTATGATATAAAAAAAAACCACCCAGCACTGACGGCCGTAGGCTACATACATCAGCGCCGACCATCAGCGTGACAGTAAAACCGGTCTAAGCGGTAGGTAGAGCGAATCGAACGTCTATAGACTTTCTAGTAATCCACGAATCACCAGCTTAAGGAAGAAATCCGCCGCCCGCAACCATCGAGGCACCGCGCCATATGTACCTGAGCTGCGTCTGCGGAGTGCGGAGCGAGGTCTACGCAACGCTATTGTACATATCTCGCCTGCACTGGTTCATGGATGTCAAGGACGTCGTGGACTATATCAGTAAGAAGACGTCACTCCACTTGAGGGTCGAGCGTCTGCAGTCTCGCCACAAGGTCAACTTTAGTACCTTTATGGTGAGAGTACCGACGCATCTCCTGTTGACCTTTGAGGTGTAGGAATTCTGGCCGACTGGTGTGGTTTACCGGAGGTTCCGGGGGAGAATGAAGTGCGTGTTACGTCGCCGTTAACACGTGACAAAGTGTAGTTTTAAGTATAATATATTAATATGTATGTTAGTCTATAAGGTATTTATAATATGGACCATGTTGTCTGAAATAAATGGTAAAATAAAATAAATAAATATCCGTTGGCGAGATGAGTAGACGTGATCCCCATTGCCGCATTTTACCGACTTGATTACGAATATTACTTTTAGCTGCAGCGTGCAGCCCGCTGCTTTATAAAAGTTTTTGTGAATTCCGCGGGAACAACTCCTTTTTATAAGGATAAAAAAAACTTGAGAGGTGTTAAGGGACACCCGGATGGAACGAAGTTCATTTTATTATTATTTACAAAAAACCTGTATATACTCAACAAAAATAATCGTCGCTACACCACACTGTTCAATGCGAAATAGAAATGAAAATATCTGGCTTGGTTTCTATAAGAGAGAGAGAGAGAGAAAGACAGACAGAGAAACATCCGCACGCCGCACAGCTTACAATACCTTATTATAGCAAAAAGTGTCGTGACAGCGTTTCGTAAGAATTTTTTCCGTCTAGCCCTCTTTAACAACGCGCGATAAAGAACTTCGTAGAATTTCTACCCACGGTCGAATTTCGGCACCCGGTCGAATTTCGGAACCCGGTCGAATTTCGGCACCCGGTCGAATTTCGGAATCCGGTCGAATTTCGCCACCCGGTCGAATTTGGACCCGCGGTTGAATTTCGGCACCCAGTCGAATTTCGACCCACGGTCGATTTTCGACTCACGGTCGAATTTCGGCACCCGGTCGAATTTCGGAACTCGGTCGAATTTCGACCCACGGTTGAGTTTCGGCACCCGGCCGAATTTCGACCCGTGGTCGAATTTCAGCACCCGGTCGAATTTCGACCCGTGGTCGAATTTCTTCACTCGTTCGAAATTCGACTGTCCGTCGAAATTCAACTTTTGGTCAAAATTCGACATTCGGCCGAAATTCTGTATAAAAGTCGAACATTTGGCACTAGAAAAAAGTAAACTCAATCAAATAGTTGATAGACTCTCAATGCACGAGCTAAAGGGAAGTGGCTGGATATTTCTGTGCTTACAATACCTTACTATAGCAAAAAGTGTCGTGACAACTTTTCGTAAGAATTTTTTTCCGTCTAGCCCCCTTTCAACCCGCGCGATAAGGAACTTCGTTCCAAAAAGTAGCCTATGTGCTATTTTTTTTTTATTGAAGAGGGGGCAAACGAGCAGGAGGTGCACCCGATGTTGGGTGATCACCGCCGCCCATGGACATCTGCAATACCAGAGGCCTTGCAGTTGCATTGCCGCCCTTTTAAAAATGAGTACACTCTTTTCTTGAAGGCCCCCATGTCGTATTTGTTCGGAAAAACCCCCGCCGGTAATTGATTCCACAAAAGAGTAGTGCGAGGCAAAAAGTGCCGGGAGAACCGCACGGTTGTGGATTTCCAGACATCAAGATGGTGTGGGTGGAACTTCAAATTTTGACGCGATGTCCGATGGTGGAATTTAGCAGCAGGAATTAATCCAAACAACTCGTCGGAACACTCTCCATGATAGATACGATAAAAGACGCAGAGTGAGCTTACATCTCTGCGTAATGCCAAAGAGTCAAGCCGTTTCGTAATAGCCTGATCGTCAACGATTCGAACCGCTCTACGTTGAATGCGGTCAAGTGGAAGAAGCTGGTACTGGGGAGCTCCGGCCCAGAGATGAGAGCAGTACTCCATGTGAGGCCGAATTTGCGCCTTATAAAGTTGGAGACGATGGACCGGCAAGAAATACTGCCTCGCTCTGCTGAGCACACCGGGCTTTTTAGAGGCTAGTTTCGCCTTGCCTTCCAGATGACCGCGAAATTGAATGATATTCGATATGTCGACTCCCAGGATTCCGACACTGGCTGAGGCTGTTAGGAGAGTATCCTCAAATCGAGGTGATATAACAAGGGATGTCTTTTTTGCGGTGAACGCGCAAAGCTGTGTCTTTTTGGAGTTAAATGTGGCCAAGTTTTGACGACCCCATTCCGAGACATCAGTAAGTCGATTCTCGACTTCACACACAAGCTTCTTTCAGCTTTCTTCGACGTGTTCCCGAGAAATACCGCTATGGCCAGAGTATGTAGCATCACCAGTACTATCATCTGCATAGCAATTTATGTTACTAATTCGCAACATATCATTGATATGCAGAAGAAAAAGGGTCGGTGATAGCACGCAGCCTTGGGGAACACCAGCATTGACGGGTTTAAGGTCGGACCATGCACCGCCGACTTCGACCTTGATGCTCCGATCAGCCAAAAAACTGGTTATCCACTTGCACAATTTCTCAGGAAGCCCGTAGGAAGGCAGCTTTGCGATTCCAGGTTATCATCAGGTACAGAAGGACATATCACCCACTAGACTATTCTCGATTATATCATTTATAGGTTTGGATGTTAATAATTTAAAAACCAATTTATTTAGTTTATATTTAATTTTTATTTGATATTTTTGTTTCATAAAATACAATGTATTAGTAGGATTTGCAAAAACTATAATCCCGTAGCACGTTGAAGGACGCAGTAATTTTTTAAAAATAGCTATTGCCTTTTCAGCGATACAGACTTGCGAAAAAATAAGCGAAACTTTAAAAGTCGTTGACAAGGCAAAGACACCACTTAGCCAACAGCCTAGTCCAGCACGTGATATATTTTATTCATGAGGCCTTCCTTTGTGCAATGATTTTCTGTTTGTACGCAGAAATTTAAAGATTCATTAAAGTCTGGCTATACATATATCGTAGAAGACAGTTTACAGAATGAATAGTCAAGCCTGAATAAAGTAAGATTTTCCCGACTTGGTCTCTAATGATATTTAGTCTGTGCCATTATTAAGTAAAGTAATGCTATTTAGTCTGTGCCATTATTAAGTAAAAATCAAGGAAGTTACATTCTACCCGGAATGCTTACACGCGCTTCAAAATCGTTCCGAAGAGTACCACGACATGAGTGGAGTGTGTCTCTTTCTACTAAATAAAGCGCCAATCGCCATATATAAGTGTGGCCATGCGTAGTTTGCAAATTACTACTAAGTAATTCTACTAATTTCAGAAACAGTTTTTGCATTGCATAAGTAATTACGTAATAATTAAAATAAGCACATTTTAGGACTCACTATGTTAATTACAATACAATTATTATTTAATTATGCTAATGTATCTATCGACGTGTATGAATAAAAGGGATTTAACGATTAACGAATATATAAAAATCTACCATCCGAAAGTTTTATTTACACTGGCAATTGCAAGAAAGGGACAACATCCACTCATGTCGTTGTCTTGCTCAGAACGTTTTTCCCCTCTGTTATGTAAGAAACAAATGTCAACTTTATTTGGAACGAAATAAAGTACATTTTTATTTTTCAAATATTGCTTCGTAGTAATTCCAGTTATCGTATATAAGTTCCTTGGTAAAAATATAGTTGAATTGTTTCACAAGTGCTACTTGATAGCTCACATATATTTAACATATAAAAATCGGCCAAGTGCGTGTTGGGCCACGCGCAATGTAGGGTTCTGTAATTGCCCATCACAACAATGCACAGTATGAAAAGTTTTTTTTAAATATTTCATACTATGAAATTTTAACCTATTTAACGCCAACTACTGATATAGTATCTACACAAGTACATTTTGTAAGTATGTTTACGATTATACTCGTAAACTTGTAAAGTCAGCTGTAATAGTTTACCATTAAACTTCATTATATATACTACTGTCTAAATATTTACCACTTCCAAAAGTAATCATTTAGCTGGCAAAGATGGACACTTGACTCCAGTAAAAATTAGCACTTTAAAACTTAATATTTATAAACGAATCCCTTAATCAAAAAATTGTTTTTATAAACCCACAATATTTTTTAAAACCAATCCAAACATACGGGATACGGGGAACGCGATAAAAAAATATACATCTCCAATTTACTTGTAGAGGAGATACCCTAAACAACATTATAGTTCTAAGAATCTCTAAGCTAAGCTGAGGACGGACGGACTTTTTTTATTCACCGTATTGGTCCCGGGTTCCCCGAGTTGATCCCGGGCTTCTTTGTAGAATAGGTCAACTGCCAGGCAGATCGTAAAAGGTGACGGATTTGCTATGTGAGTTACCACCATCGTGGCTACTAGGTGGTAGAGTTTTGCATTGTCTCGCCCGGGTCTACCACCGCCTTGCCTATTCCTGCCGCAATAGCGTCAGTGCTTGTCACTGTCGTGTTCTACTTTGGAGGGTAAGGTAGCCGGTAAACTTGTGCCGGCATGTGGCATAAGACCTCGCCACAAGATAGCAACGCACCATTCAATGTTAGTTACCATACTCCTTCGAAACGGCTTGGCCGATTTTATGAAATTTTATATGCATCTTCAGTACGTCTCTAAATCGGCTACTATCTATTTTTCATACCCTTAAGTGATAAGGGTGGTCCACACCAAACAATTTATTTTTTATTTTTTGGACAGAATTTTTAATTTTGTTTTTTCTTTATGATATGGCATTAAAAGATTCTTACATCCCTAAACTTTCACCCTTCTACCATCAACCTCTATTTTTCAATTCAGTAATTTCCATGACAAAGCAACGTTTGCTGGGTCAGCTAATAATCTAGATTACAAAAATTTTTTTTTTAGATCGACCCTCTTTTCAAGTTTATATAACATCATATAAAATCACAAAATACATATGATTATTCTTTATAATGTATAGACAGTAGGGATGGCCCGAAATTCGTTTTACATTTGGTTTAACCGAATTTCGGCAGTTTGAACTAAACTTCAAAATTCGGCTGAAATTCGGCTTAAATGCCAAACATTCGGCACTAAAAAAAGTAGCTTCTTGACTTGACGGAAATCTACACTAATATTATAACGAGGAAAGATTTGTATGTTAGTATTTTTAAATGTATCGAATATATAAAATCGAATATCAAAGACTACTGAACCGATTTGAAAAATTCTTTCACCATTAAAAAGATATTAAATCATTCTCAAGTTACATAGGTTATATTTTATTTTCAAAAGACTTAGAGATCCCTACCTAAATTGGAACAATGTAACCCAAGGTATCACATTTTTTTCGATAAGTTATTATTTTGCGTGCGAACCGATTTGGCTAATTTTGGTTATAATTAATTGTTAAAGTCCAGGGATGGTTTAAAAGGTTAAAAAGTTAAAAAGGCAGAACAACGTTTGCCGGGTCAGCTAGTATATATGTTGCAGTGAAATTGTCAATAGCCGTTACATTATAATCTATCTAGAGATTTTATTAACAGTTAAATTATAATATCACTTAGGTAGATTATAATCTAACGGTATTGACAATTTCACTGCGACATATATATACAAATCAATTGCTGTTCGTTAGTCTCGCTAAAACTCGAGGTCTACTAATTTTGGTTTTGAATCAATTGTTGAAGTCCAGGGAAGGTTTAAAAAATGAGAAAATATAGAATAAAAGGCAGAACAACGTTTGCCGGGTCAGGTAGTTGTGTATAAATTTAGACTAGTTTAGTTCATATTAAGGGGATTAGTGGATATCGATAATTTTTGTTTTCTTATAATGTTAAAATATATTGGGGTTATTGGCATTGAAACAGATCATAAAGTTAATAGCTAACCTACAAAATAATAGCCAGAAACTTCTTAGAAAATCAGATGTTTCGCTTCTGTTTGCCAAGCAGCCGGATGTGCTGTAAAATTAAGTATATTGGTAATAAATAATATTTATTAGTAATTAAAATTACAGATGTTTGTATTGAAACAAAAGTGAAAGTCAAGTTTTCGTTCAACGCTGTCCCATTCAAATTAATTAAACTTAAATTTTCCCCCGTGATGGTCTGGGCTCCTTTGAGGAATTAGGTAACTGCTATTTTGCCAGGATATTTATAAAAGGTGACCGATTGGCTATGCGAGTCACTGCCATCGTGGCTACTGGATGGTAGAGTTCCGCATTATCTTTATTTATTATTAGATTACCGTCCTTGGTTTCTATATGCGATGGTTGTTTTTATTCTTTTAATTAGCTCTCAGAGCTCTAAGTGATATCTTAATAATTTATTCGCAGTAAAACTAAAATTTGACAACCCTTTTTTTTTCGAGTCGCAAGGTTTTTTTATATCATAAGATAGCAAACAAGCAGATGGGTCTCCTGATGGTAAGAGTCAACCATCGCCTATAGACACCAATGCCACATTCATAAGTGTACCGGCTACCTTACCCTCCAAACCGGAACACGACAGTGACAAGCACTGACGCTATTGCGGCAGGAATAGGTAAGGCGGTGGTACCAGACCCGGGCGAGACAATGCAGAACTCTACCACCTAGTAGCCACGATGGTAGTGACTTGCATAGCCATTCAGTCACCTTTTACGACCTGCCTGGCAGAACAGCAGTTGGTCTATTCCTCAAAGGAGCCCTTTAAGAGTAGAGCGAACAAATTTCTTTTGTATGGTCATGTACTATCTTCGTCTTCATCTATACTCCATCAGGTGAGATGGAACACAAATGCCTATTCCAATTAAAATAAACGAGAAACGACTTCCCATTTTTTATATATCCGGAACCCTGCATCAGGTCTTCACCAAATTAAACTAGGTTAACCTGGGTTATATTTTGAAATAAAAAAAAGAATTTTCCAAACTAGTTCTGGTGCCTTCGAGTAACCGGTGAACTTAAATAAAAAACTCAACACATTAAGAACCTCCTTCTTTCTTTGGAAGTCGGTCCTAAACGCTTTCAAGTACGTATTATGAAAGTAATAACCCGGATGCAATGTCGTTTGTAACACCCTATACCTCGTTGTACGATACTAAGGGTAACGGTAAATAAGGGGTGAAGATCAATCTCCTACCGTGATGTAATCCCTCATGTTGATCTAGGCCCTTCTGGAAGAATGGAACAACTGTTGCTACTAAGCATTTCTTAAACAGTGAAAAACGTTAGGGTATTAAACCTATTAGATGGTAGAATTGCGCAAATTCTCAGCCGAACTTAGTAACCATGCCTATTCTTAATGACATAGCGTCTGTGCTTTTTGAATGTTCCAGCTTGATATGGGTATGATATCTCGGTCACTCGAATAGCGATGCACCATTAACATCTTCCAGTAAGTGGCCATCTTGATTTGATTTGATTTTCATCTTTATTTGATATCTTATCTCATATGACATGGATTACCGAGCTTTGCATGGCCTTTTTTTCTTAAATCGTGTTTTTCCGGAAACTATATTTAGCTACGAATCACATATGAATACTTCATACAGGACGATTTCATACAAAATGAGCTCGTAAGTTTAAACCTTCCTTTTTGAAAATAAAATACAAATAAAACAATGTTTATTTTCTTGAAAGATTGCATTGTTACAATAACGGACGGTACTATGTTGAAACATCGATCAAAAAGAGCGATGTCTCATGGTTGTGAGGAGTTTCAATATCGATGTTTGAGAACGATAGATCATTACCTAGTTAACCTAGTTCACGTCCCTACTGCGAGGGATCGGTCGTGATAATAATTATTTATGAAAACCTCAATAAACTTACAATAATTGATTCGTCTTAGTAAGACAAACTTGCTTCAAAAACTTATGTCTATCAAAGTGTACGAGCCAAATCTAGCAATTTACACCTTCCTACAATACACCTTTATGAAATCTGTAGAGGTCGAATATGATTCCATAAAATTTAAAACCTTGCGATGTACGGATTAAGGGTTATATTTGTAGAGCGAGAAAATGCGGGCATTAGTGTAACGGTTCAGTTTCATAACCGCAGGTCAAGGACTTCGGAAATAGATTATATTTTAATCGTCACGTGTGGCTATTGATCAAATATGTTACTAGTACAAAATTATTATCACAAGGGTTACCATACTAAAATTTAAAGTAGTTTGTGAAATCTAATAGAGCATGACTCATAATTCTCTCGATCGTGAAAAAAATATTTATTATTAGTACCTAATAATAATAATATACTAGCGATTGCCCTCTGATCCAAGCAGCTCACTGCATTATAAAAGTTTTGGTGAATCCCGCTGGAGCAACTCATTTGTGCTATTTGCGGTCATCACGTCATGTGTGCCAAATTTCATTCAAATCCGTTCAGTAGTTTTGGAGTTTTGGCGTGTCTAAGTAAAAAACAATAATCCATCCATACAAAAATCCAAACTTTCGCATTTATAATATTAATTATAACCAAAATTAGCCAAATCGGTTCAGCCGTTCTCGAGACTAACGAACAGCAATTGATTTATTATATATATATATATATATATATATATATATATATATATATACATATATATATATATATATATATATATATATATATATATATATATAATTTATTTATTTAACACTTTATTGTACACAGAAAATAACATTAATAAGTTTTAATAAATTTGTAATTAAAAAATAAAAGTACAAAAAGTAAAATTGACAATGTAATGAAAAAAATAAATTTGAAACAAAAACTTGAATTTAAACATCATAATTTGTAATTTTTTTATCATTTTTCTACATTTTTAGTTACAAAAGTTACTGCAAGTTAAAAACTATGAGTCTGAGAGACTTAAGTTACGACCTTTTTTGAAGAGAATCAAATTTTTTATAAAAATATGTATTATTTTTCCATCTATCAATCAATTTTCGCTGTAAAAATAAAAAAATGTGCATTTTATTCGAAAACATAACTTTGACAGATGGTACCAGTGGACCAAAGCAGGCGACATTAAAATTGACGAAAAGTCATTTAAAGAGCGTGGAATCCTGGATATATTTCAGCAATCAGAATGCCAATATTATTAAATGTGTCCAAGCATTAGAAATTTGAAAAAAAAAAAAATATTTACATGCATTTCTAATGGGAAAAAATCAAATTAAAACGGCAAGCACTTCATACTCGAATTAAGAGCTCTATCTTGGTGGAAATTTTTTTTTTCAATATGTAGAACAAAATTTTGCTTGAGCACCTAAAAAAAAAAAGTTTGTCGCAAATGAATCACCCTAATATATATATATATATATATATATATATATATATATATATATATATATATATATATATATATATATATTAAAATATCTTTGAAACGGTTAATTTAAGCGACTAATCATAAGAGACCATTTTTGTAGAGCACTAAATTTCCTATGAAAATATGCAGTGCGCATACAATATGGTTACATATTATGTGTAATTTTAGATATTAATTAACAAATTTTCCCAATAAAAAAAAACAATCCTAAATTGTGTTTTCATACATTACATATAACAACACATAAATAACTAATAGTAATGTTTGGATATTTGAATGGGTGCTTGAATCTTTAATGCTCTGTTAAAGTTCGTTTAACTTCGCTGCTAAGCTTTACCTTCGATTACCCTTTAGCTTCGATTTTCACGAGAACTGAAGTCTGAGATTACTGTGTCAGTAGCACACAGAACTCACTCATTTTTGAAGAATACATCAACTGCCTTACTGCTTGCTAGGCATATCATAAAAGGCAAGAAAAGTCTAATACGACAAAAATAACATCTTTATTAATAATTAATGTATTGCTTTTAGTTTTTATATCATAAGATAGCAAGCAAGCAGATGGCTCCTTTCACAGAAAGAGACAAACTATCGCTTGTTTGGTGTCTACCAAAGATGTTAATTGTGCGTTACTCTCCGTGTGGCGGGATGGTAATGCCAATGCATTAGTTTATCGCCTACCTTACCCATCAAAGCAGAACAAAATAGTGACAAGCAATGACGCTATTGAGGCAGGAATACCAAAAAACAGGCGAGACGTTGCAGAATACCAAGTAGTCAAGATGGTAGTGATACCTACAACAGCCTATCGTTTGCCTTTTACGAACTACCTTGCAGAATGTCTCATAGAAATAGTCTCAGTGGCGTAGCGTGCTCTGGCGGGGCCCTGTATAAAAATTTGTTTGGTAGAGATTATGAAATGAAAGGAAAGAGATATCTCACAAAAGAAAAAAAATGTTAGCATAAAATTAAAAGAATTATTTATTCATCATAATTATCTGTCACTTTTTCCAAAATTTTTACAAAACTTTAAATTTAAATTATCCATTTTCCTTGCCTTTTTTTTTAAAAAAGAAATTGCTTCTTTTGACTTTTGCCATTTGGGAAGTTTTTATTAATTTTTGCTTACGCACGTTGGCCCCATGGCCCGGGGGCCCCATATAATTGAAACGGCAGATACGGTTGTAACTACGACCCTGCCTAGTCTGTTCGTCAAAGGGAGCCCAGATCGATACAGGTGACATAGTTTTGCAACATACCGACCAGGTTTGGTACCACCGTCTTACCAATTTCTACTACAATAGCGTTGATGTTTGATGCTGTCGTGTTCGAGTTTGGAGGGTAGATAGTCGGTAAAAAGCTTACCAAACAAACAAAATTTCCCCGCATTGGTTCCGGGCTCCTTTGAAGAATAGGACAACTGCCGTTCTGCCAGGCATGTCGTAAAAGGTGACCAATTAGCAATTTGAGTCACTACCATCGTGACTACTAGATGGTAGAGTTCTGCATTGTCTCGCCCGGGTTTGGTATCACCGCCTAGTCTATTCCTGCTGCAATAACGTCAGTGTTTGTCACTGTCGTGTTCCGTTTTGGAGGGTAAGGAAACCGGTAGAGAGTAAGGTAAACTTATGCATTTGGCATTAGACCTCGCCACAAGATAGCAACGCAGCATTATCACCTTTGGTGTCTATAGGCGATGGTTGACTCTTTTCTTCAGGAGACCCATCTGCTTGTTTGCTATATTATGATATAAAAAAACTAACTTACTTTTACATTTGTAATATTAGGATGGTATTAAGAGTGGATTTATCTTTCTGTTAGACACAAATGATAATACTCTTGTACTTTAATTTCACTACACAACATATTGTATAGTAGCTGTGTCCGTGACTTCGTACGTATGGAGAAAGTTCTAAATACAAATACAAACACAAATACAAATATAAATACTTTATTTGCAAAAAATAGTGTTGGAAGAGATTTTGTACATATATCGATGTGCTTAAACCTACTTTGCCAGATAAATGTCATGCAAAATTTGTTAAATTTATGTAATTTTTAAATTTATGTAATTATCTACAATAAAATAAAAGTCCTGGAATTTTACCCGCATAGTTCCCGTTCCGATAAAATCCAGAAATCCTAAATGAACGGAAACTATTATATGACTTTTCTCGGGTCTCAGACTATCTTTATACCAAATTTTATCCAAATTGGTTCAGTGGTTCAGGCGTGAAGAAGAGACGAACAGAGTTACTTTCGCATTTATAATATAAGAATGGATTTTTATTATATAACTCAACCAGTTTCATATCTTAAGCATTTTCAGGATGTAATATATAAATTAATAATAATAAAATATACCTAATAATTTAGTAGGTAAATGAGTACTATACTAAAAATATATATGTTGTGAACTTAAATTAAGGTTTAAGTGTATTATCAATTTGTGTCTAACAGTAACGGAATTTCACCAAACGCCGACGATGGAAAGTATAAGATTTATCTTCACATTTAAAAAAACGCTTGTAAATAGGCTCTATTTACAAATTTATATGAAGTAGGTATGTAATCTTCAGCAGGTTCTTTCATCAATGCTTAGAATGAACCTCCAGTGTGGACACAGGCTTTATTATCCCGTATAAATTGAACGGCTTTTGTGGAGACCTTATGTCACGTAATCTAGCGAAAAAACGGCCAAGCAATTGCGTTTTTTTATGTACGCTGCCTTAATCGAAAGAGATATATGCTTTTATAATATTTCTAGATGACTTTTTACAGATACATTGTAGAACTGAAGGCCATGATATCACTCAATGCCTTTGAGGATTTGTCTTTTTTTACTTTGATGCCGTCCACGACAGAGACTGTACCCGAATAAAATGGACTGTACACCACTTGTGAACTACGCCAGAAGAGATTATATATATATATATATATATATATATATATATATATATATATATATATATATATATATATATATATATATATATATATAGAAGATCATAATATTATGATGTGTCGCTATCATTGCATCTTATATCTACTTGATTCCGTTTCTGAGAGGCTTGATGTGTATTTATAATCTTTTATTAATTTTCACTTTTCGTCGTCATTCAAATATTTAAAAAATCGAATTAATGTGATAATAAAACCACATCACGCTATCAGTTGAAATTTGAACAGGATTTGAACTTTAAGAAATTTTACCTGACAATAACTATTCGGAGTTTAGATGACATGTAATGTACCTAGTTGATTAAAAAGCTGGTTTATGACTGTAAAAGCCTTTTTTAAAATAAATATTATAAAGTTATTTCCTATAGCAGACGCCATTGTTTTTTTTTTAAATTTGAAATGAATTTTACTCCATTTCTATTAGTTATTTAGGAAAGAATATTATATTGCCTTTTTTGCCTATTATATTGCCTTTATTGCCTTTGTTACTGCGTTATTCGTTTAATCGAATAAATTGCTGTTACTTCATAAAAATGTCTGAATATTACATGAGATCGACAAAATAGCTGAGATACTAAATCTCGATAGTCTTAATAATTTTAAAAAGTAGCTATAAATAGACAGGCTGCGCCTGTCCATCCAGGATTCGGTTCAGGCAGGTAGGATTAGGTTAAGATAGTGACTATTACAAACTGTTGTTCTGAGAGAGGGGAGGAAATCTTAGATCATTTCACCTATTGAACGCAACTCAGGGGGATTGCATTCATTGTCCCCTTCCCTCCTCCTTGGATCCGCGTCTGAGAATATTATCTTTATACATGAAGAAAATTTGTACTATTTTTTAATAACACCACATGAACGCAACATAGAATATGGCACAATTAAAGTTTATATAGGGAAGAGGTGCAGAAAGCTTATATTTTTATATAATAAGGCTTAAACATATATAAATTTAATAAAATTATACATTACACACATTCCATGTATTAGACACACATCATAACATTAACACATATATACTATTTAGTTTACGGTGAAAGTCAGCTCTCAAACTTAGAAGACAGTTTAATATAGTCTGTGATCAAAATTACGGTCGAATTTCGACCAGCGGGCGATTACTAGTTATTGGAAACGGGCGTCAAATTTCGTACCCTAGACGGACGGCTCAGAAATAAATCTAATAACTCTTCATCCCTGAACTGTAGCCACAGATTAGTATCCTTTATTGGAAATGCCTATAGATAGCGACGGTTTTATACACGGATTAAACTGAATACGCCTTTCAAGGCAATTTCTTAGGAGGTCGATGCCGCTTGCATTTACACAGTGAAATACAGAGTTATATTACTTACCGAAGACATAAAATCACTCCCAAGGTATTTCTTAAGCCTTACATTTTCATTCGACACGATAAAATAGGAATATGGCATATTTCTATTTTTTTACCATATATCTATATCTATATCGTTTGACATTTACATATATTTGCTCATATGAGCGGCTACTCGTTTTATGCCCAACACCATATCTATTAGTATTTGTTTGATCTATGGTTTTATACCATCAAAAGGAAAGTTATGCTAAATAAATTTAACATATCCGAATAAACATTACATACCTACGTAGCATAGTACTTAGTGTATCCCGAATTGTTATATAAATATCTTGAACTAGCAGTTTCCCGCGACTTCGTTCGCGTGACCCAAAAATATTACTTACTTTTGTTCAATTGGTTAAAAAGCTAGCTTGTAGCCTTCCTCATGAATGTGGCTATCATACATAAAAAGTTTATATTTATCTGACAGACGTCCAGAGATTTGCGCGTTCATCCAAACAAACAAACTCTTCTGCTTTTTAATATTAGTAGGTAGGTACTATGATATCCGAAAATATCTTATATTACCTACTAAGATAGCAAACTAAATGAGCGTCTTAGAAAACTGCGCCGAAATATGAATAAGGATTAAATTTGGGATATTATCTATTTAACAAAATTAAAATAGGATACCGCATGTACAATGTATATGTAGGTATAAACTATACCTCTACCCCGTGTTGGTCCGGGCTCTTTTGAAGAATATGCTGACTGTCGTTCTTCCAGGCAGGTCGTAAGAGGCGATCAGCTGGGTATGCGAGTCACTACCATCGTGACTACTGGTGGTAGAGTTGTGCATTGTCTCGTCTGGTCTGGTACCAGATCTTACCTATTCTTTATCTATTAACTTATGCATGTGGCATTAGACCCCGCTACAAGATAGCAACGCACTATTAACACTGGTGTCTATAGGCGATGGTTGAATCTTTCCACAAGGAGACCCATCCGCTTGTTTGCTATCTTGTGTACTCTCAAAGTGTACGTACAGGATTGAACTATATATGTGAATTAATGCTGATCCCGTGCTAGAAAATACTTAAAAAAAATAAGACAAAAAACTTTGAAACAACTGGAAGTAAAGTTGTGAAAAATTTCCGGATAGAAAAATGTTACCTTAATTATTATTAACGACTTTTGTAATGACATTCACTTAAATCTTCTATGAAATGGATCGGTCCAGTTCTACATTGCAATACATATACAACCTGTATATGTTCATTATCTGTTAGTTATTGCAACACCTAACACAAAAATAATTTGCCACATATATAAAATAATAAATTATTGAGTATTGGAAAAAACTATCTTTCCATAAGGCCAGCAAAGCTTTTACCGCTGAGCTTCATATCGGTGGTTTAATGTATGAAATTCTTATTTGCGTTTTGTATACTAATTATCGTAAAGGTTATTAAAATACAAAATTATTTTTTACCTTAATTTTTGCAAGTTTTTTCCAAACACTTTCAATACAACTACACACGATTAAAACCAACTATTCACTAAAAACAACAAACAGTTACAGTGTCTCAACGGATTTCCATTTTAACCACAAACCACAAAGTTAACTTAAACCGCGAAATTCACTAAAATTGATATATTCAATTTGAACTCTCAACAATGTTATACACAAAAAAACAGATAAAAAATTTTAATCAATATTTTCCTGCTAATTTGAAGGTTTTAAAATTGATATATGTATCTGTTTAAAATATATCATAATCTCCAAAGCGTATACAGATTCGATTCACGGCTGGAACGCGGCGGTATCTTTGACATCATGATTTGGACTGGCTAAATTTAACACTGTTGATTGGATGCAGCGAAGACAGGGCTGGCAGCGTTGATTGACCGATATAATTTAGCCTATATTTTAGTGGTACTGAAATAGTTATTTATTTTTTTTATTTTTGGATGGCAAACACTTTGATGGGAGGCCAAATCTAAGATATTACCGTCACGTATAAATACTAAATACCTGTAAAACTGAAATTGCCATCCCTAACGCAGATCTGTTTACTTACGAAATATAGGGTTCCGTAGACAATAAATAGTCCATTATAATGAAGAATAAATTAGAAGTATTGACAGTAATTTTATCAAAGTGTAGAGCACCTACATACTTAAAAAAAATGAAAAAAATGTGCAACAGATATACTACAGATTTTTAACAAAATATTTTTTACATGAAATAATCTAAACTTCTTATATATTCTTCTATATTCAACCAACATTCTAAAAGGCAGAGGTTATCAATTCGGTTATGCAACCGAAAACATAAAAAAAACATACGTTTTTTATGTTTGTTACCTTAGAACTCGGTGATTTTGAATATTCTTTTTTTGTTTAAGATGGTATGTTCTCCCTGCAGTCCTACCTTATTTGTTGAAGATATAATGCAAGAATCCGGAGATACAAGAGGTGGGAAGTGAATAGCTGTAATTTACTGTCATGTCATGTCATCACAAACCATAGGAACATCACTGACAGGCAAGGACGGATCCAGCTTTCGACTCAGAGGGAGGGTCACATATTTGAGTTTAAGTCTTGATAGGCTCTAATTCTAATAAATCCATACCTAGACCTCGGCCTAGGGGGGCCATGACCCCATAAGCCCCCCGCTGGATGGGCCTGGGCCGCTGGATCCGCCGTTGCTGACAGGTTAGCGGTAAGAGCGTTGCCTTGCTTAAAGTCAAGATAGTAGCTGATGCAAAACCAGTAGTGTCACCAATTTTCTTTCCTTAAAAAAGTTTTTAAGTTTTCCTTAACACAAAATGATTCTTTTTATTTTACTTGGGTGTTAGATTAATCTATGGAATCTCGGCAATTAAGCTTCGCTTGGTATTTTTTCCATAAAATCGTATTTTTGGAAAACGTATTTGCGTATAAATTACATACTCATAAATAGAAAAATATCAATAGTGATAATATTAAAAATCAATAAGCAATAGCGCTACAATAATAATATTAATAATCAATAGCGCTACAATAATAATATTAATAAGCAATAGCGTTATAGTAATACCGTTATTACTTGTTACTAACTGCCCAGCAGAACGACGTGTGGTTTATTCTTTACAGGGGACCCAGATCAACCAAGCGCAGATCGAGTCAAAAAAAGTTGTCACGTCGCGATGTGTTCCGGAAAAAACGACTGACATTTTAACCGTCGCGTTTCAGGAGTCGGCCAGGCCAGGCGTGGCTTTTCCCTTACATCACGTGGCAGCTCAGGCCACCCAAAGGAGTGCTGGGCCCCAAATCTATCTTACTAACCAGCTTAACCGCTACATCACCATGTTAACTGCCGCCAGCACCAGCTAAGTTTATCCGCCAGCTCATCCACCGTGGAAATCAGCGTTTTTCGTACACTACTACTTTTCCGTACTGTCCCATACCTTCCGTTAAACTCTCAAACTTTACCATCGCTTTCTAGTCAACAGGATATAACATATATATATATATATATATATATATATATATATATATATATATATATATATATATATATATATATATATATATATATATATATATATATATATATATATATATATATATATATATATATATATATATATATATATACATGAGGTTTTAACACAGTGCAGTGTTCTAGTCACAGGTATAATATATATGTACTAGTGGTTGCCCGCGACTTCATCCGCGCGGACTTCGTTTACTCCGCACTGCTCTTCCCCCGTAGGTGATAGCGTGATAATATGCCTATATGTTGACCCGGCCTGTTAGTAATATTAATGCAAAATTTGAAGTAAATCCAGTACTTTTTGAGTTTACCCCGGACATACATACAGACAAACAGGCAAAAATTCTAAAAACTATATTTTTGGCTTCGATATCGATTGTAGATCACGCCCCAAGTGTTCTTTTAAAAAAAATATTCAATGTACAGTTTTGATCTTTCTACGATTTTATTATATGTTATAGATATGTACTGAGTTAATCAATGCAGTTTTCTTTATCTCAATTTCCTCAACCTCAAACCCCATGACGCCTGGCATAACAGCAGTTGGTCTATTGTTCAAAGGAGCCTGACCCAACGCGGTTCCTACGAGTATGTCAACCTGTGAAATCTGGATTTTTGCACAAATTTATTGAATTAGTAGCTGTTGCCAACGACTTCGTCCGCGCGGACTTCTTATACTCCGCACAGCACCTCCCCGCTAGGTAATAGCGTGATAATATGTAGCCTATATGTTGACCCGACCTGTTAGTAATATTCATGCAAAATTTGAAGTAAATCCATGCAGTACTTTTGAGTTTACCCCGGACATACATACAGACAAACAGACAAACAGATAAACAGAGAAACAGATGAAAATTCTAAAAACTATATTTTTGGCTTCGATATCGATTGTAGATCACGCCCCAAGTATTCTTTTACAAAAATATTCAATGTACAGTTTTGACTTTCCTACGATTTTATTATATGTATAGTTTTTTTTTATTATAACTACGATTTTTTTGTTTTTGTAATATCCATTTTGAGCAAATTAATGTTTTTAGATTAATATCAGATGAGATATTGTCATACAATTAAGGCTGATTTTACTGACACGCTAACCGTACGCTGACGGTACGGCGCTGATGTATGTAGCCTACAGCCATTAACCCTGAGTGGTCAGCGCGAATCAAAAACGCTACCTATGACTAGTCGTACATACATATTGATCTATCAGCGCCGACCCTCAGCGTGCGGTCAGCGTGACACTAAAACTAACTTCAGGGTCGGTATAATCCTCCTCAGAAACGTAGTCTTCTTTAAACCCTTTCAGATTGATATATAGAATGATTTTCTGTACGAATCACTCCCATCGTGACTACTAGGTGGTAGAGCTCTGCAACGTTCCACGTGCGGCGTGGGTTCGATACCACCACCTTGCCTATTCCTGTTACAACAGTGTCAAAGCTTATCACTATCGTATTCCAGTTTCGAGGGTAAGGGAGCTAGCAAGTTTATGCGTGTAGCAGTACCATCCCGCCACTTGGATAGCAAGGCACCATTAACATCTTTGTCGTCTACAAGCGATACTCTCTTTTATTCAGGAGAGCCATCTGCTTTTTGCTATATTATAAATAAAAAAATAAGCATACATTTTGTGCCGCTACAGCGTCAGTGCTCACTTAGCACAGTCGTGTTTCGTCTTTGAGGGCAAGGTAAGGTAGTCGCAAACTAAAAGATATAGCATTTCAATCTCTGTGATAACATTACATTTCTACTTGAACTGTAACGCGCCGTTAAGATCTTTGATGTCTATAAGCGAAGTGATTAGTGTAATAAAAAACATGACACAATCGATATGCCAAAATGCCCAAATAAACGTAGTGATATGGTTAGTGACTATTGTCGAGATGACTTTCGTGAGTTCCAGTAGTGTGAGCAAACGAATAAGAAAAAGGGTAGACATGCCTGTCTGCTTATAAAGGTTCAACTACCCGCAACACAGTTCTCCCATGATTATGGTGCTTGCAACAGCGCCGAAATGTCGGAAAAATTATCCATCAACTAATCGCGGTAAGATTTAATTTTTAATCATACATTTGAAAAAAGCGAAACCTTAAAAGTATACTATAGGCGATGGTTGCCCCGTTTCTATCCGGGGAGTTATCTGCTTATTTTCTGTCCTATAATATTACTAAAAAATTAGAAGTTAGTCTCTTCTCAAAATCAGTAAAACGCATGCTGCAAATGAGTCGACATTTCTTCATTATGTGCAAGAAACAGATTGCTTGCGAGTTATTAGACAATCGGCCAAGTAAGGCCGTCAGTTACAAAGCGTCCTCTCGACTCACAAGGATCATTTTTATTAAACAACTTTCTAAGCATTTCGATTCCGTACGCCCGTAAAGGCTTGGGGTTGAAATATATCTCAACATAACTCCTGAATGCATATTTTTTTTCGTAAAATCGATTTATATTAAAAGCAAATTTAATATAATATATGGACACACTATTGCAAATTTTTGAATTGAATTTCGGTGAATGCGATGCGAACTGGTCCAGCCTACTGCGCCCCATTACCTGCGTACGTACGAATTCCTCCGTTAATTGAGTATATGTTTATAATATCATGTAAGTATGTATGAAGAATTATTAGGGCGAGCGCAGCGACCCCTACACTAGGCCACGATCTATGCACTTTTGTAGTACATTTTATTGAAAAAGTATCGCATTTTTTAGGTTTGAGCTTCGACGTGGTAGTTTATATTCATGTCTAGATTTGTTATTTACCATAAAAATACCAATTTTTAAAAATAAAAAAATAGAAGGTACAATTTGTATTAGAATCTTATTACTACTAAACGCCACTCTTATTAAATTAACGAGTTTAAATTGATAAAAGATACATTTTGTATTAGAATTTTTGAACTTATTAAGAAACTACTTTATGAATTGTTTCTTCATATTTGACTGGCGGCGCGCGGTCATCGTGCCCTCGTATAAAGGCGAGGTTCAAGTATAAACTGCAATAGCTAAAGGGCCATCAATTTGATCAGTTGGGCATCGAAGGTGTATGATAAAATCAAGGATAATGCAAGGGAAGTTCGAAGTAATGTGGGAGGCACGAGGGGAATTTAGGTCTAGAGCAGGAATGTTTGCGGGGAACAGAGTAAATAGAGCGTTAGAAAGTTTCACAATATGCTTATTGAGAAAGAGTACAGATGTATTAATTGATTTATATTGTATTGAGATCAATTCCCAATCTTAGCCCGAGGGTAAAAAGCTAAAAAAAGGTATATTCACGCACGTATCCCCGAAGAAGTAGGCAGAGGTACAACGTGTGCATCCACGGTTAGCCGAAGATACTTAAGTCTCACAATGTGATAGGTGGCCAGCCTATCGCCAGTAGGGCACTTTTCGAATTCCGGGCAAAGTTGTTTTTATCAGAAAACTGAAAACATACATTTTTCATTTGCCTGACTCTGGAATCGAACTCCGAGGGTTTCTCTGAGAGAAAAATTCGAAAAATGTATTCGCTGAGTGTCTACCGTCAATTCGTCGTGCCTGCGTTAAGTCCAATATTAAGTCCAAAAATGTTGAAGGTTTATTTAAATAAAACATATTTTGATTTCGTAAATTGACGTAAAACCAGGAACTTCCTGATTTTAGAAAAAAAAAACAATTATTTCAGCAAAAAGTTAAAAATGTGTTTTTTTTTTAAGATCAACCTTCATTTTTAATACCCATTTTTCCTTGAAAATACCAACAAACAAAAACCAAATATTCCTAGTCCAAAGCCTGACGACGCGGGCCTTTGATGCGAATGTAATGTTTAGGTGAAAATACGCTGTTTTTTAGGTTAGATAATTATAAATAAAGTCCATAAGTTGAAAGATGTAATTCTCATAAAAATACTTTTCTAACAATATTACTTTGCGAGCCCTTACAAAGCTCTGCTTTTTGCTAGTTGATAATTTACGTCAACTCTACAAAGAGAATATATGATTTGCAAGATCCATCTTATGATAATAATTAACATTTGGAAAGAAATACGGGCATGCGCTACGTTGCGATACGGCCCGTCCAGGCCCATTGCGGCCCATCCTATTGTGCCCGATCCTAATGGTCCTAATGATCATCTATTTTTGCGCGTGTCATATCGCATGCTACGCACGCTGTTCATGTTAAGCGAGCTGATTATCATAAAACACGCCAGTAATTGTTGTATCAGTATTGCTTTAATATTTGATCTTACTGGTGCTGATCTATAGTAATAGGCCTCTGTAGTTTTCGGCAGACTATTTACACCGTTTTCTGGAGATACCTTCTTTAATGACTGCATAGTCCTATACGGGAGTGGCAATATCTTCCGCATGTATTGCAAATAAATTTATTTGAAAATTGATGGATGGAGACTGATGTCATTTGGTTCTTTTATCTGTCAGATTTGAAATCACGAATCGTCGTGAATATTACGGCCCTCCACCACATGTTGATGCCAGTGCTCCCGATTTTCCGCGAGATTTTCCTAGGATTCACCATCGATGCCGAAAGTAGCCATATCCCGCTTGGGTATATAGTCTTTAAAGCGCATCAATTATGGTCTCCCAACTAGACCTGCCTTGGCATGCGCTACTTGACCGAGCAGAACACGTCGCGGCAATCGAGATGGTTTCATTCGATACACATGCCCCAACAAGCGCAAGTGCCTCTGTTTAAGCAATGCCGTAAAATTGGGCGCCGTGCAATCTCTAGAATCCTCTCTTTTGTACCCCAGCCAATACTTTGAATTTTACGAAGACAGTGCATATAAAAGATGTTTAAGCTTCGTTTCTGTTTTGCGTATGTTGTTAAAGTCTCAGCTCTTGTCTGTCTCTGATCTTGGTTTTGAATGTAAGGTTGTTATCCCATACTCTCCTTACATGGTTGCCACTTTACCGATACGGATTTCGAACTCTACATTAAGCGAGAGATTGTTCGAAATGGTAGGCCCTAAGTAGCAAAACTTTTCGACTACTTTCAAAGCAGTACCGCCCAACAGAATAATTGGTATCTCCGTACTGCCCTGGACCAGTACGATTGTATTTTTGGCGTTGATTAAGATGGAAAACAGATCACTGAAATAAATAAATAAAAACAAGCTTTTTTTATAGAAGAGGGGGCAAACGAGCAGGAGGTGCACCTGATGGTAAGTGATCACCGGCGCCCATGGACATCCACAATACCAGAGGTCTTGCAGTTGCGTTGCCGGCCTTTTAAGAATGAGTAAGCTCTTTTCTTGAAGGTCCCAAAGTCGTATCCGTTTGGAAACACCC
Source organism: Apodemia mormo (assembly GCA_036924255.1). NCBI lineage: Eukaryota > Metazoa > Arthropoda > Insecta > Lepidoptera > Riodinidae > Apodemia > Apodemia mormo. The sequence continues at coordinate 7,576,075 of JAUPFN010000026.1, forward strand.
CTGCGGTTATTGGTTCCACAACAAAGTAGTGCGAGGCAAAAAGTGTCGAGAGAAACGCACAGTTGTGATGTCCAGACATCGAGATGGTGAGGATGGAATTTCAAATTTTGACGCGATGTCCGATGATGGAATTCGGCGGCAGGAATTAATCAAAATAACTCGTCGGAACACTCCCCATGAAAGATAAAATAGAAGACACAGAGTGAACCAACATCTCTGCGCAATGCCAAAGAGTCGAGCCGTTTCGAAATAGCCAGGTCGTCAACGATTCGAACCGCTCTACGCTGAATGCGATGAAGAGGAAGGAGCTGGTACTGAGGAGCTCCGGCCCAGAGATGAGAACAGTACTCCGTGTGGGGCCGAATTTGAGACTTATAAAGTTGAAGGCGATGGGCCGGCAAGAAGTACTAACTCGCTCTGCTGAGCACACCGAGCTTTTAGGAGGCTAGTTTAGCCTTACCTTCCAAATGACCGCGAAACTGAACGTAATTCGATATGTCGACTCTCAGAATCCCGATACTAACTGAGGCTGTCCGGAGAGTATCCGCAAATCGAGGTGACACGACAAAGGGTGTCTTTTTAGCGGAAAACACGCAAAGCTGTCTTCTTGGGGTTAAAAGTGACTAGGTTTTGACGACCCCATTCCGAGACATCGGTTAGTCGATTCTCAACTTCGGACACAAGCTTGTTTCGGCTCTCTTCGACGTGTTCCCGAGAAATACCGCTTCGGCCGGAGTATGTAGCATCACCAGTACTATCATTTGCATAGCAATGTATGTTGCGAATTCGCATCATGTCATTGATATGCAGAAGGAACAGTGTCGGTGATAGCACGCAGCCTTGTGGAACACCAGCATTGATAAATTTAAGGTCAGAGCACGCACCGTCAACTACGACCTTGATGCTCCGATCAGCCAAAAAACTGGTGATCCACTTGCATAATTTCTCGGGAAGCCCATAGGAAGGCAGTTTGGTATGGTAGGTATATGTAGGTATATGTAGGCCCATAGGAAGCTCCGGCAAATTTGTTCACAAGAGTCTGAAGCTCGCTTTGTTACAAACTGCGTCATCAGCATAAAGAAGACTGTTGACGAAAACATTCTCGCGGTAACGCTTGGACTTAAGTAGGGTGGTGTTATATAATTTCCTGTCAGTCCTAGTATGTAAATGAATACTCTGTTGGTCATCGCCGAAAGGAACTTTAAAAAGCAGCGAAAAAATATACCAAACAGCGTAGCGGCCAACACACAACCCTCTACGCATAGAAAACCGTTCTGAAACGTCACCATTAAATACCACAGCGCCCTGGGTGTTCTCGATCGACTGCGGTGTGCAATTCTGACAGCCTTGTTCAGATGCAACAAATATTGGGGATTCCTTTGCTCCCTACATTTTTCCTGTATTTGCCTTAGCCTTAAAGTAAAAATCATATCAACAGAGGAACGTTTGGCGCGAAAGCCACATTATGATTGGGGATAGACGCTGAACTACTAATATTACGAAGAGGTAAAATTGGTAATTTGTGAATTTGTTTGTAACGGAAAATCTCTAGAACTAATAAACCGATTTAAAAAGTTCTTTCACCAAAAGAAATATACAATATTTTTAGTAGCATAGGCTACTCTGTGGCTATCGCCTCTGTGGTCTAGTGGTCCAGCGTTGGCGTTGACCACATGAGGTCCCGGGTTCGATTCCTGGGTCGGGCACTTTAAAAAAAGTGTTTTTTCCGTTTTCTGAGAAACACAAAGTTGCCCGGGATTGGAAAGTGCCCGGTTGGCGATAGGCTTGCCACCTATCACATTTGTGGGACCAAGTATCTTCGGCTAATCGTGGGTGCACTTGTTGTACCTCTGCCTACCCCTTCCGGGATATGGGCGTGAAGATACTTTTTTAGGCTATATTTTATCCTATTCATCCCGTGAGATTGGGACTCACGCAAATTATACCGCGGGAACGCCCACGCCGGTAGTATATAAATAATTTAAATCCACACTTTAAAAAGTTTAATGGATTGTAAACATAGAAAAATAAAAACTTAAAAAATAAATGAAATAAATTTGTAAAGTTATTGTCGGGCCACGAGCAATGTAGGGTCCCAAAGTTGTCCATCACAATAATGTGTACTAAGAAGAGGACTTTTATTGTTTTATACTATGAACTTTTAACATAATTAACGTCAATGACGAATATATCCGCACCACAGGTTCACCACCTATAAAACTTCTCCAATTAAATTTTATAAGTTGTCGACTATTATTCAAAAACTTGTAAAGCCTTCTAAACCATAATAGTTTTTCTTTTACCTTCATTATTTTACTACTACCGTGAATTTTTTCCCATTCCCGAAACCAACCACTTAGCTAGGAGAGGGGGGAGGGGCGATTATATTTTACAACCGGATCACATAATTTAAATACTCTTTTCAAAAACCAACAATATTTTTTAAAAACCCATTCAGGGATACCCCACACTATGGATTACTCGAATAAAAAAAAATAACTGTACCACCTTAATTCATGTAGGTATATGTAGGTACATGATTATAGAGGAGCTACTTTAAAAAAATATTTTTCAAGATTTTATGTTACAATTTTGTTGCCGTTACTAGTATGAACGGACAGACGAACGAACATAGCGAAACTAAGGGTTCCTAGTTTACTTCAACATCAACAACAAACAAACATCAACAAATTCTAATACCACACTCAGGAAAGATTATACAAAGCAAGAGAGACTTTTTGAAGATGGAAATCTGTGCATTTAAATCTCAATTCCATCTATATCCACCTTGAAAAAGCGAGGCGAAGCTAAATGGAAAGAAAATATGCACTCCAATGAACATTGTATATCTCTATTTCTGAAGTTACAATTTGAGCTTTTATTCATGTTGGTGTATGAAGATCCTAAAGGATAAAACATCGTCAATTAATAACTAACATCGTCATTTCACCAACTTAGAATTCGAATCGATTCTTTATATAGACGTCATATAAATAGAAGACGATATGAAAGCGACCAAAGACACCTCCAAATTAATAATTCCTTAATTATAAAGCGTAATTTTAAAGACATATTTAGATAGTCTTAACAGAGATGCGGCAAAAATTGACTGGCTATGTAATGATGTAGATTTTGAATTGCTAAATGACCATTTTTTTAATCCCAGTACAACTTTCGATAATTTACTTAAATCCACCATTTTCTTTCTTGTATTCCTACGATTCCTTACGACTCGTATTGTCGTTATCGTCGGAAGCTACGGTATAAACCGCAAATATATATTGCCTCTTTCCATGCATCTGGATAAACACTTGACTGATTAAAGTGTCATAATTTTCAACTTACGGCTTACATTACCGATAACAACAGCATTTGACGATATGGATAAAATGGTCTTCTCAATATCATATACGGTTAGTTGATCAAAATTAAACGGATGAAAATTAGGAGTTGGGAGATGGGAAAGAATAAAGTCAAGGCTTTTTGCTTATCATCAAGAGTGCAGAGTGGATTAGAATAAAATATTTTTTAATAAATTGATATTTGTATTAGATGGTGTACAAGTTTAGTGTTGCCTCACAACTCTAAGTGATTTGAGATATTTCCAGACTTTTGCAGGGTCGCCGTTTTCGACAGACGAGTGAATGTGACGTCTCTGTGCATCTCGACACGTTGTATTGCAGCGATTCCGTAGTCGAATATATTTTTCACGGTTCTCGTTAGTGTTAGTACGATTATACTTTGCCTTAGCTTCATTTTTCTTATTAATTAGGGACTTATTTCATCCGATAGCCAAAGTACTGGTAGATGTTTTAATTTGACCGGCCTTATTGGTGCATGTCTATTGAAAAGCTGAGCGAGCCAAGTGGTAAAAGTACTAATTTTTGCATTAATTGTGAAAGCTTTAAGAATAGAGGACCAGTTAGTTGATTTTTTGTGCATCCTCACAAAGGAGATTAATATCTAACCTACTAAAATTGCAGTTGCAGTAAAATCTTAGGTTTAGGCTTAAGATGTCGAATTTTATACGATATGTAGGTATAATGGATCGTAGTAAGAAAAAGCAGCCGCATCACATTGACCATACTTGGTAATTAGTTCAGGTGAGGAAATAATGATAAGGTCTAATAAAGACGGGATGCAATTAAGGAAATGATGAGAAGGGCTTAGAGGAAGAAGATGCAAATTACACTATAGATTTGAGCTTTGTACTCCTGCTGTCAGATATATTTTTATACGTTATTTTACAAAAACATTGTTTCACCGACATTTTTTGAGGTTTTTCATAATTCTGAGAATTTCCTGAAACGACTCGATCGGTTTTCAGGACGTCTAAGTTTGTTGGAACCCAATCGAATACTTTTAAGTGCGTTGCGGTCGGTCAATTCGTTCAAATCTTATGAGAGGTTTACACACGCATATACGCACGCGCGCATGCACGCACGTACGCATGCACGCACGAACGTACGCACACACGTACGCACGCACGTAAACACGCACGTACGCACGTAAACAACGCACGTATGCACGTATGCACGCACGACATGAAGTCATTTAAATAAGAGATTCCTAGGACGATACATGTTCTAGGAATCTTTTATTAAAACGTCGTGATTTTTATAAATCCTCGATCTATGAAATGATCGAGTAACTTTCATTAGCGGGAAGTTAAAAACATTAAGTTAAAATTATTGCAATTTCTATGTAACAAACAAAAAAGTCGCATCTCTGATCTAGTGGTCCGGCGGTGGTTGACTACATGAGGTTCCGGTTTCGATTTCTAGGCCGGGCAATTAAAAACAAGTATATTTTTCAGTTTTATAATAAAACAACATCACCCAGGATTGGAAAGTGCCCGATTAGCGATAGGCTTGCCACCTATCCACCATCATTGTGGGACTAATCTTCGGTTAATATAGGTGCACTAATTGTACCTCCTGCCTGCCTACTACTCCGGGGCTACTGGCTTAAAAGTACTTACAAACACTACCATGTATTTGACGCACACGCACACATACACACATACATATATACAAATTTGTTGTTGGTTAAAATTTGTTGTCAAAATGGTCAAACTGAGTCATTGTTTATTCTATAATTTGCCGAATAAATATTTGTGATTTAGAAATAATAGAATTTAGAAATAATAGAATAATAGAATTTAGAAATAGATCGCTCAAGGTTTTAACCAAAGGGCGATCGCCAATTTAATTTAATCCCTTCAGTAACATTCACCAACGAGTTACTCACTACACTGAAGGCTTCCATATGCGCCAATTGGATACAAGGCTAAAATCAAGGGACTTGTCTTAGAGTATCTACATTTCTCTTGAGTGTAAGTAAATTATGGAGTAATATACTACAGTATTATTATAGTTTGCTTATCTCGGGAAGTTTTTTTTTATCATAAGATAGCAAACAAACAGATGAGTCTCCTGTAGGCATGGAAGTTATTGTTTAATTAGGTTAACTGGTATGGTTTTTTTTTTATTATAAGATAGCAAACAAGCAGATGGGTCTCCTGATGGAAAGAGTCAACCATCGCCTATAGACACCAAAGATGTTAATGGTGCGTTGCTATCTTGTGGCGAGGTCTAATGCCACATGTATAAGTTTACCGGCTACCTTACCCTCCAAACCGGAACACGACAGCGACAAGCGCTGACGCTATTGCGGCAGGAATAGGTAATGCGGTGGTACCAGACCCGGGCGAGACAATGCAGAACTCTACCACCTAGTAGCCACGATGGTAGTGACTCGATAGCCAATCGGTCGCCTTTTACGACCTGCCTGGCAGAACGGCAGTTGGCCTATTCTACAAAGGAGGCCGGGACCAACCAGTTATTTATTTATGTTAAATTATATCAGTAGGAGCCTATATATTATAATAAGTATTAGAAGCAACAAAAAAGGTCCTCCGTCGAGTTAGCGACCAAAAAAAAGGTCCTCTGGAGTAGTTTTATATTTTTTAACAGTTATTATCATAAATTAAGTTAGCTCAAATATTTTTAATAACATGTGATGCATAAAATTTTAACAGTATTTGCTAATATAAATAACAGTTGTTAATTGTTAAAAAATGTAGTACGAAATTTAATATGTTAACTGTTAATGATCCATGTCTAGTCTCCTGATGGAGAGAGTCAACCATCGCCTATAGACACCAAAGATGTAAATGATGCGTTGCTATCTTGTAGCGAGGTCTAATGCCAAATGCATAAGTTTACTGGCTATCTTACCCTCCAAACCGGAACACGACAGTGACTAGCAAAGACGCTATTGCGGAAGGAATATGTAAGGCAGTGGTACTAGACCCGGTCGAGCCGATGCAGTACTCTACCACCTAGTAGTCACCATGGTAGTGACGCGCATAGCCACTTGGTCGCCTTGAACGACCTGCCTGGCAGAACGGCAGTTGGCCTATTCTTCAAAGGAGCCCGGGATCAACACGGAGTTATGACTTAGGTGATATGACTTAGGTTAAAAAACAAACAAACACACACTTTTGGAGTTGGTATTATATTAGGGAGCAAACTCTTAGGTTGTATATGTAAATGAGTAGTATTTTAATGAACATGAGACAACCCACCAGCTGATTTTACAGAAAATACTAGCTGCGCTGTGACAAGATTTACTACTGAAACCCAAGGAAATAATGAATTATTTCGGGATTAAAGTTAGCTTAGGTGTTTAGCCTTGACATCTAGTACCCATTTGTCTAACTTTAATCCATTTTTTGTGATCTAGATTTTCATTTTATTTGAAAGACAGATTACTTTCTTTGACAATCAGCAGAAATGTCTAAGATCGGCAGATAAATGATCGTTCTTAGTGCCAAGGCGAAACAAAAAAAATATTAGTCTTCCTGTTTTTAAATCATAAGATAGCAAACAAGCAGATAGGTCTCCTGATAGAAAGAATCAACCATCGCCTATAGACACCATGGATGTTAATGGTCCATTGGTATCTTGTGCCAAGATCTAACGCCACATTCATTATTGTACCGGCTACCTTACCCTCCAAACCGGAACACGACAGTGACAAGCACTGACGCTATTGCGGCAGGAATAGGTAAATGATGATACCAAACCCAGGCGAGACAATGCAGGAATCTATCACTTAGTAGCCACGATGGTAGTGAGTCGCATAGCCAATCAGTCGCGTTTTACGATCTGCCTGGGAGAACGGCAGTTGGCCTATTCTCTAAAAGAGCCCGGATCAACACGGGGGAAAAAACACGATTCTTCACCTCTCAAGCTGTTACGGTCGGGCGGACGCTGTACTGAAATTCCCTTTCAAATATTAGAAATGCGACGAGTCTAAATTCTTTCAAAAATATAGTTCAATGTCATTATACACGTTGACTGGTAAAAGACTGTAAATACTGAAGGATTCTGGTACCAAATTTGTAAAAGAAATAGGTTCTTAAATTTGTACTTAATTATCCAATAAAAATCCTGTACGGACACCCACGCACGGTGCAGAGAATTTCATTGTTTAAAAACAGCAATCTACAAAACTCGCGACTAAACTCGTTAATACTACGTGCAGTGACCATATTTTTTAATATTAATTTCGTTAATGTTTACTATGTAGTAAAGTAAAAGCCTCATTTTATTGTATTTTATTGTTTACCTATAACTACTATCTATCGTGACCATCATTATACCTATAGTCTTTTACCAATCAACCTGTAAATTTGATAGTTCAGTTTTTTTAATTTAGTTTAATAACCACTGATCTATTTGCTGATTTTTGTTTTTTTTTTTGTTTTCTATAATAATTATTTTCTTCTTTCTTTCCTATCTTATATATTTTTAATAATTGTATTGACGAAGGAACTTTTCCTGATGCTATGAAAATTACTAAACTTGTACCACTTTTCAAGAAAGGCAATAAAGAAAATCCTTCAAATTATAGACCCATAGATATTTTGTCAGTTTTAAGTAAGATCTTTGAAAAAATTATATTTAAACAAATGTTAGCATACTTAAATCTAAATAAATTATTCGTTAAGAAACAGTATGGATACACAAAAGTCAGATCTACTATAGATGCGGCAGCAAAATTAATAAGTCACATATTGAGCGCATGTGAAATTTCATGATGCCATAGCTATTTTCTGTGACTTATTTATCGAAAGGTTTTGACTGTGTAGATCATGGCATCTTACTCACTAAGCTAGCACATTATGACTTGCCACTAGTTGTTCCAAACTTGTGTGAGATTGTCATATTTGCAGATGACACCTGATTAATTTTTTTATGTCACCAGACCAGACAGACAACCCAGATTTTTGACAAAATTATTAGCACACTCTCTCGAATTATTGAATGGTTTAATTCTAAAACTCTGGTAATAAATGGAAATAAAACTGAATGTATTAAATTTATTGCACCAAATGTCAAATAAGTAAACAAAAATGATAATATTAAATTAAATAATGAAGTATTAGACAATATCGGTAATACACTTGGTCCTTGTCTCACTGTTCATTCAAAGCTGCAATGGGGTCTTCATATATTAAATTTGGCAAAAAAAACTTAATTCATTCGTATATACGTATATGCTGTTCGAAAAATCAGACAGTTGACAGACATACAGACCACAAGATTAATTTTATTTAGTAATTTTCACAGTAGTCTGTCCTATTATTATGGGAAAGAGCGACTGATATTAATATTATTTTTAGATTACAAAAAAGCCATACGTGCAATGTATAATTTGAGCAGCTGGGCAACTCTGAGAGAGTAATGCAAAGAAATTTATTTAATGACTGTGCCTAGTCTATATATTTACGAAAATATAATATATGTTAGGAAAACATATATTAAATTATACGATATGTTTACCAGACATAAAAATAAATTAGCAGTACACACATTCAGACTTAGAAAAAGTTCAGAATGTTTTATTGGAGCTTATATACGGTTTTACAACAAGATTCTCGAAGAAATCATCTCTTTAAACGACAAAAAATTTAAAATGTGTGTTAAAAGATCTCTTTGTCGGATAGCTTATTATAATGGGATAAGGTCATGAATATATATATTACATACATACATAGGTTTGCCACCTATCACAATGTGATAGGTGGCAAGCCTATCGCCAATCGCGCACTTATTCAATCCCGGACAACGTTTTCAGAAAATTAAAACACACATTTTTAATTACCCTACTCGATAATCGAACTTGGGACTTCTTGTGGTCAACACCGATACGGGACCATTTGATCACAGAGGCGACTTGTGTATTTCATTGTACGGAAATTACTTTTCTAACTTATAGATTTTTTGTGTACAAAAAAGTGTTACTGTATTGTACTAGACAAGCGTACCTACTAGACTTTGCAATCAAGCAACATAGCATACAAATTCTCACAGAACTTAGAATCGTAAATAATTATTAACTAGGCTGGGGAGTACGAACCTTCCGGTAAAGCGCGTCTTGCGAGTGACACAAAAGGTAGAGGGAGTTTTCTTTAGAGTCGAGCAGCGTTCTGTATTAATGAGTTATTATTATTGTTAGCTATGTCATGGCCTTTACTGTGTGTAATTATACCATAAATATAATATGTATTTTTCGTCCATGTCATCCAACAACTTGCATATAAAATTGATAAGATAAATATGGAGTAATTTATCGCCCGCCCGCCCGCCTTGTTGGTTGAGTAGTTAACGACCCTGACTACGCAATCGACGGGGCTCAGGTTCAATCCCCGACGGGGACAAGCATTTGTGTGATGAGCATAAATGTTTGTATTTCCGAGTTTGGGTGTTTATTAAATATATTCTAGTATTTACAGTACCCGGCGATAAATATTGCACATCGACCTTTGGAAAGAGACAATCGGCTAATTTCGGCTTCGTAGAGCGTTATCTCTGTCGCACAAAATACAAACAGTCCGGTACCTATTAGGAGCTGTTAAAACAAGTATGATTTGCTTCTTTTGATATTTTTATTCTTTGTATCGTCGCCGATTTTATATAGTCGCCGTTTATATAGTCGCGTCCCGAAAAAAAAATATATTTAAAGTTGATAACACCCACAAATTTAAATAATTTAAAGTTGTAATATGGCATCTTTCGGAAAAAGAGGGAAACCTTTACGAGGTCAGTCACGTGAAATTATCTACAATGTTTATAAATACTTTGTAAGCGAAGCTGATAGATTTAAAAAAAAAGTAGATGAAAATGTAAGTTGTTATTTTAAGAAGATTCAAGAGCGAGTTGCAAATGCCACTGGAATTTCAAGAAGAACTTTGAACAATATATTAAACGAAGTCAGTACTGAAACACATTCGACTGAAATTAAGTTCAGCACTCCAAAAAAAGGGAGACCAAAAAAGCAATTTCGTTTGGATATGCACGATTTTGATTACGATGTTGTTCGAAGAATGGTGTATGATTTTCACTTACGATTTAATGAACTGCCAACAATAAAATCATTAAAAGCTAAGTTATCTGAAGCTATTAATTACAATGGGTCTGAAAAAACATTGAGAAAAATACTTCATGACATGGGATTTCAGTTCACTAAAATGGAAGATAATCGAAAAATTCTAATGGAAAAGCACGACGTTAGTCTCAAACGAATGGAATACCTTGATAAAATACGCAAATTTCGCGAAACAGGAAAAAATATCGTCTACATGGATGAGTCATATATACATGCATCCCACACTAAAGGGAAATCTTGGAGTGACGATAAGAAAAAAGGAGTAAAAAAGCCAATTTCAAAAGGTCAACGTTTGATAATAGTTCATGCGGGAAATGAAAAAGGCTTTGTACCCGGTGCTTTTTTAACGTATAAATCCACGGACACTACAGGTGACTATCACAATGAAATGAATAACGATAACTATGAGAAATGGCTGGTTAACCAATTAATCCCAAATATACCCAGTGATTCTGTTCTAGTTATCGACAACGCACCCTATCACAACAAGTATGTTGAGAGACCCCCCAACTCAAACACCATTAAACGGGAAATGATCAACTGGTTAAACAGACATGAAATTCCAGTTGATCCAAAATTAACAAAAACCCAGATTTACGCTATTATATGTCAGCACAAGGAGAGGTATACAGAGTTTTCTGTGGACAAAATACTTGCCGAACATGGGCACACTGTGTTGCGATTGCCACCATATCATCCGGATTTTAATCCAATTGAAAATATATGGTCTCAACTGAAAGGCTATGTAGCCTCTAGAAATGTGGGTATGAACTCAACTACAGTAAAAACATTATTGACTGAAAAAGTAAACATGATCGGCGCTGAAGAGTGGAAAAAGGTTTGCGATCATGCAATCAAATGTGAGAATGAACATAGAAGCATTCAACACAGTTTAGACAATTACACTGATAGATTAGTAATAAATACGGCTGATAGTGACAGTGATATTGACCTCTTTGAGAGCACAGATAGTGAAATGGAAGTAATTGAGAATTAGAATTATTATTATTTTTATTGCAATGTCTCATTTTAGCAATAGGTATAATGGTGTTTATTATGTACACTAAAGCTGTAATGTTCCAAAATAATTAAATACGTAAACATAATGTAAAAATGTTTTTTTATTTTATTTTACCCCAACCTAAAGCCATCACTTATAGAAAAATTAGTGTATTTTATACAAAGAATAAAAATATCAAAAGAAGCAAATCATACTTGTTTTAACAGCTCCTAATAGGTACCGGACTGTTTGTATTTTGTGCGACAGAGATAACGCTCTACGAAGCCGAAATTAGCCGATTGTCTCTTTCCAAAGGTCGATGTGCAATATTTATCGCCGGGTACTGTATATATGTATTTATAATTTATATGTAATATGTATTAGTATCGTTAACTAACACACATAACCCAAGCAAATAATTCGCTTATTTTTGGGGTTAGATCAGGAAGTGTAATTTGACCCTTGAATATTTATATTTATTTATAAAGATGTTAATGGTGCAATGCTTTGCTATACGTGTATCGAGATGGAGAGATACATAAGTCTACCGGCTTAGCGACCCTCCAAACTGGAACATGACAAAGACAAGCTTAGACATTATTGCGGCAGGAATAACTAAGCGGTGGTACCAAATACCCGAACTAGACATTGCGGAACTCTAACACCTAGTAAAAATATTAATTATGAAGAATATTGTACTTCATTTTATATAATGTTATGAGATAGCAGACAATTAGATGGTTCTGATAAAAAGAGAGGACTTATACAGTCTTCCGGACGTAAAGCACTTTTTTCCTTGGACGTCCATAAGTCGAGTGGACCGGATGGCATCCCTCCGTTTGTACTTAAATCATGTGCTCCAGAGCTGGCGCCGGTACTAACACGCCTATTCCGGCTCTCCTACTCACTCGGCGTAGTACCGATTTCATGGAAGACAGTTTAGTGCATCCCATCCCTAAAAAAGGAGATCGCTCTAATCCGTCTAACTATCGGCCGATAGCCATAACCTCCTTGTTCTCCAAAATTATGGAGACAATCATCAACTCGCAGCACCTCAAGTATTTAGAAGAGCACCAGCTGATTAGTGACCACCAGTACGGTTTCCGTCGCGGCCGCTCAGCTGGTGATCTTCTAGTATACTTAACACATCGATGGACGGAAGCAGTTGAGTTAGTTTAGACATAGCGATGGCCTTTGATAGGGTATGGCACAAAGCGCTTCTGGCGAAGCTGCTTTCCTATGGGCTTCCCGAGAAATTATGCAAGTGAATCACCAGTTTTTTGGCTGATCGGAGCATCAAGGTCGTAGTTGACGGTGCGTGCTCTGACCTTAAATCTATCAATGCTGGTGTTCCACAAGGCTGCGTGCTATCACCGACACTGTTCCTTCTGCATATCAATGACATGATGCGAATTCGCAACATACATTGCTATGCAGATGACAGTACTGGTGATACTACATACTCCGGCCGAAGCGGAATTTCTCTCGAACACGTCGAAGAGAGCCGAAACAAGCTTGTGTCCGAAGTTGAGAATCGACTTACCGATGTCTCGGAATGGGGTCGTCAAACCTGGTCACTTTTAACCCCAATAAGACCCCCTCCAAAAAGCTCGGTGTTCTCAGCAGAGCGAGACGGTACTTTTTGCCGGCCCATCGCCTTCAACTTTATAAGGCTCAAATTCGGCCCCACATGGAGTACTGTTCTCATCTCTGGGCCGGAGCTCCTCAGTATCAGCTCCTTCCTCTTGATCGCATTCAGCGTAGAGCGGTTCGAATCGTTGACGACCTGGCTATTTCGAAACGGCTCGACTCTTTGGCATTGCGCAGAGATGTCGGTTCACTCTGTGTCTTCTATCGTATCTTTCATGGGGAGTGTTCCGACGAGTTATTTGAATTAATTCCTGCCACCGAATTCCATCATCGGACATCTCGTCAAAATTTGAAATTCCATCCCCACCATCTCGATGTCTGGGAATCCACAACTGTGCGTTTCTCTCGACACTTTTTGCCTCGCACTACTTTGTTGTGGAACCAATTACCGGCAGGGGTGTTTCCAAACGGATACGACTTGGGGGCCTTCAAGAAAAGAGCTTACTCATTCTTAAAAGGCCGGCAACGTAACTGCAAGACCTCTGGTATTGTGGATGTCTATGGGCGGCGGTGATCACTTACCATCAGGTGCACCTCCTGCTCGTTTGCCCCCTCTTCTATAAAAAAAAGCCATCGCCTTTAGATAACAAAGATATAGTAGTGCATTGCTGTCGACCTGGCGGGGATTGCTACATACATAATTTCACCGGCTATTTTGCCTTTAAATTGAAACACGGCAGCGTCAACGTTGTTGCGGCAACAATATAGTTATCTTATCTGATCTAATTTAATACCTTTAAACGAGCAATTCTTGTACATATATAATTGGAATCTCGGAATCGGCTCCAACGATTTTCATGAAAGTCACGAATTAGGAGTTTTTCGGGTCAAGGAATCGATTTATCAAGGTTCCAGTTCCAAGAAAAGCTCGGTTCCCAAGATTTGGGTGTATGAAAAACCGAGCAAAGCTCGGTCAACCAGGTACAGAAAAAAAAAATTTTATAGGAATCGATTTATCAAGGTTCCAGGTCCAAGAAAAGCTCGGTTTCCAAGATATGGGTATGTGAAAAACCGAGCAAAGCTCGGTTAACCAGATATTAATAATAGTAATTGGACGTAGTCAAACGAAAAGTATCCAATCCACAATATGGTCAAAAATGAGTTAAGGGCACCAAATTGATGCTAAACATCAATACTATCAGCCAGTAAAAAACATTTAAGCAAAAATAGCTCTCTATTACTTTATTCAACGTCAGAACTAGTCCCATGTATGGCACGTTAAAAAATACAAAAATATCCAACTTCAAACTTCAGTATTTCTAAAGTGATTTTGTTTGGATTGGGTCTTTTTCGTGTACGTCCAATTATAATAATAATATCGGCGCACGGCCTCAAACGCGAGTACGACACAAAAAATTTGAAAAAATTATGATGTATTCTAAACACTATAAATAATTTATTTCCGTTGGAACTTTTACTTAAAATTAATTTTTCAACAAGTTAAACGATTGGTAATGTTACGAATAATTTAGAACCGTGTAGAGTTGGAGCGCGCGCGCTAACTTTCTAGAAATAAAGGAAAGAGATAGCTACTCCTATTGACAAACAAATAGTTGACTTTTTTCCGTATCCTTTTTTGAAATTTCTTAAATGTTAATAGTTTATGAAATATGGTCAAAGAACGAAATGTCATTTTTTTGTCTTTAATTGTTTATAACTTTTGCAATTTTTTATGTGCTAATGCACGCTTTTAGCACCTTTTCTAGGCGTTATCGTATCGTACATAATTTTAAGAGTAGCATCTCTATTTTAGACCATTTTCAACTTGTCGAGCAGACTACAGCATCTGTAAGAAATTGTAACACCAAAGAGATGTTACTGTAGTACCAAACTCAAGCGAAACCTTGCAGACTGTCCCACCTAGAAGTCCCTAGGCCGTTTCTTTATATTTTTATTATATCAATTCGGTTTTTTAATGATTGCATCATCAGGGCTGTTTTATTGAAATCGAAATTCCTATAGACATTTTAACGGTGCTATTTATGAACCTATTCGAGCATGCGTGTAGTAGCTATTTGAGAATGAGGCTTAACTCATTCTACTGCATCACCTACGTCGTAACAATAAGTTGTAATAAAATAGACAGAATGAGCGCTGAATTAATCACATGATCCTTTGGACGTGTAGTAAATCTATGACATGATAAAACTTGTTTATAATTCCCCGTTTTCCCTCTGTGTTGGTCCAGATTCCTTAAAGAATAGGCTAACTGTTATTCTTGCAGGCAGGTCGTAAAAAGCGACCGATTGGCTATATGTGACACTATCATAGATAAAATTCCGCGACATCTCGCCCGGGTATTTGATAGCACCACCTTGCCTATTCTTGCTGCAAGAGCGTCAATGCTTGTCATTGTTACGTTCCGGGTTTAAGGGTAAGGTAGCTGGTAGAATTATACATGTAACGTGATAAGTCGGACATATCACGCCCGCGAAATATCCGACTTTTCACGCAATGTACGCTTTACATTACGTGACCTGAAAATAAGGGAAAATCATAAAACACTGCATTTCCCACAAAAAAAGGGATTGCCATCGTGACTAGAGCGTAAAAATGCCATATTTTTTTAAATTTTCTGTACACCGTCTCTTACACGTTGTACGTGAAATTAGTTTACGGGTAAATTTACCCGATCAAAATAGTTATTCTTAAATAATATATTTTTTAAATATTATCTGTGGCATAGGAGTGTTCACTTTTTTATAACATAAGATAGCAAACAAGCAGATGGGTCTCCTGATGAATAGAGTTAACCATTGTCTGTAGACACCGAAGATGTTAATGGTGCGTTGCTTTCTTGTAGTGAGGTCTAATGCCACATGCATAAGTTTATCAGCTACCTTAGCCTCCAAACCGAAACACGACGGTGACTAGTACTGATGCTATTGCGGCAGGAATAGGTAAGGTAGTGTTACCAGACCCAGGCAAGACAATGCAGAACTCTACCACCTAGCAGCCACTATGGTAGTGGCTCGCATAGCCAATCGGTAGCCTTTTCCGACTTGCCTGGCAGAACGACAGTTGGCCTATTCTTCTAAGGAGCCCGGACCAAGAAAAAAATATTTGTTTAATTTTACAGAATATAGAGGACAAATTCAAGCATATTAAAAATACCATATTTTTTAAAAATAAAATCATTTCATTATCTTTTTTCAATCGACGAAAAAACGGAGGTTATCAACTTCGCATGTATGTGTGTAATGTTGTTGGAATTGGATATTGATTGAGTATTATGATCTACTAGCTTTTCTCGCGACTTCGTCCGCGTGGAAAAATTTCTAAAAGTCCCTATAAAAATTATCCTATGTTTTTTCTCGGGTCTCAATCTTTCTTTGTACCAAATTTCATCCAAATCGGTTCAGTAGTTTAGGCACGAAGAAGAGACAGGCAGATAGATAAAGAGAGTTACTTTCGCATTTACAATATTAATATGGAAGTATGGATAGTATGGTCTCAATAGTATGGCCTCTGTGGTCTAGTGGCGAAGCGTTGGTGTTGACCACATGAGGTCCCGGTTTCGATTTCCGGATCGGGCACATAAAAAAAGTGTTTTTTCAGTTTTCTGATAAACACAAAGTTACCCGGGATTGGAAAGTACCCGGTTGGCGATAGGCTTGCCACCTATCACATTTGTGGGACCAAGTATCTTCGGCTAATCGTGGTTGCACTTTTTGAACCTCTGCCTACCCCTTTGGGGATATGGGCGTGAAGATAGTATGGATTAAGGCGTCCGAGCACGTGTACTAAATTTTGTAAGTGTATGTATATTTTTATGTTTGTCTACAAATTTCTCAATAACTAAAAGCTATATCGAGATAACTCTTTGATTTAAATTAATTGTTCCAACCTAGTTACAGTTTAAGTTTCATTCAAATCGGTTCAGTAGTTTTTGAGATATGGGTATAGTTCACGGGTATTTGAAGACAGGTTATTTTTCAAAATAGCTGTTGTTATTGCTAATATATATGCCTTCTCTTTATACGCCCCTTTGAGGTCGAACAGGGTTAATATTACACATTGTACAATTTGTAATAACTTTTGTAATATCTTTTTTATTACATTTTAAAAAAATAACCTTGTTTGTTTTTTCATAATTTTTAAAAATGGCAGTCGAAAAAGTTGATAATCGATTTCTGATATAAGATACATTAAGATTTTTCGTAATTAGGTCTAATATTCGTTTTGTATTTCTGTTTATTACAATTAGAATTATATTTTAACTAACTTAAACAAGAGACACAGAGTGCAAAAACTTTAATATGATGTTCAACAGTTATATGTTAGCTCGCAATTTCCAACGTTGTCCGGCCGACACCGAGTCTGATATTTCCTCTGAGCGTTCTGCATTATCGATTGTATTTGTGAATAAACCAACTCACCTAGACCTCACATACCTAGCAAACCAACCCCGTAAACCAAAGCACTTAACAAAACAAGGGAGACGGGGAGACCACGTTAAAGTGGTCAAGATAATAAGCATACACGCTAAGCACTCACACAAAGAGTTTTCGCGCAGACGCAGTAGCGCCACCCCACCCAAATAACTTGGCGACCAAGCCGGCAAATTTCTTCTACACCCCTGTAGTAAAGTCCTATCGCAACTACTAGTTCAAATACGTACTAATATTTAGCATATAAAATAAAAAAATGTCCGATTGTATCTGTGTACTGCTTAAGCTTTAATTGTTGCTTAGTGTTTTTCTAGACTAAAATTAGTGACTCGTGAAAGAACAATGGCGCGTTCACGTAAAGACTAAAACGTGTATAAAATACATTTTTAGATTAATACTTTTTTCATGTATTCGTGGAATATTTCATAATTTTTATATGTAAAAAAGTAAATTACAACAAGGACATTAAAATCGATAAAACCGTAATGTCGACTAGACTTTAGCCCCGGGATCCGGTGGGGGGTAAAATTGAGGGAGATTGCTATTCATGTCCGGAGGAGTCTGATAAAAGAACATGACGACAGAAACAGCGACGCCGAATCAGGTAAGTTTAATGTTTAAGTTTTTACCGCAATGGTAGCCATGGCGGGCATCAAGGACATTTTCCAAAAATAGACATTGGTAAATTGTTATATAACCTGTTTTGTAATATAATTTTAATTCGTTTTTATTTGCGACGTACTTCCAAGAAATTTTTAAATGTGAGAGGCCTTTGTTCTTAAAATATCTCTCAAAGTCGGAGACTATATTCAACGTTACATACTAGGATATAAAGACTCTGAATACAACAAACCATCTTTGAATAATTTATGAAACAGTAAAAAGTCTACAATGCAGAAAAAAGTATGTTTTCGAAACAGATTATCTAGACAATAAATAAATATAATTGAAGTGTTCATTTTGCAATGGATTTCCGCAAATTAACGCCTGAATCTATAAAATATCCTAGTTGAAGTGTATTTTGCTATAACTGAATGAATACCATAACGCCGAATCCTTTGCAATGTTGGCTGAGTTAAATGCCCTTAAATATTTAAGTTCAACATCATGCTCTGGTTTTCGGCTGGCGGAATCAGCGGTGTTCTCCCATCGCAACCCTAACTAATCTTTTCGTAATTACCTACATTAGAAACTACAATCTTTTCGTAATGGCAACCCGAGCCATTTCGGTGGCGCAAGTTAATTTACTCTTCTGAGCACGTGGCTACTGAAGAACGAACACTAAATTTTGAGTTAATAGGGCTTCCAGAATATTCTACGAGGTAGATGCGGCAAAAAACCTCATAGTTGCACTTTTCAATAGATATCATAAACTGTACATAATATTATATTATGTATACGTTGTTACTAAAAATGTCTAGTTACGTCGTAGAATCTAAATTACGTTTAGCTACGTTGTAGTTAAATTAAGGTCTATAAGGCGCCATACAGACCTTCTAGTAAAATTTTAATGATGCCATAGACACTAGATCGTTAAAGCATAAAGCATTGCTTAATAAAAACTAGCACGCTCGTTTAAGGAACCGTAAAGTATTATTCTTCATCGCAGTGTTATTTAAAATTTTCAGTGTCGTAGTCAGAGGCAACCTAACAAACCTACTGCAAATTTGTAGAACAATTCGGGTAGGGTTTTACTTTTCTACATCATTAGACAGCAAAGAAGCAGATGGCTCTCCTGATGGAAAGAGAAACCATCGCCTATAGACACCAAAGATGTTAATGGTGCGTTGCTATTCGTGTGGTGGGATGACAATGCCATATGCATAATTCTACCATCTATCTTAGCATCAAATCCGGACCTTGACAATGACAAGCACTGACGCTATTGCGGCAGGAATATGTAAGGCGAGTACCAAATACCGGGGCGAGACGTTAAAAAGATAAGTTATAAAGGAACTTTCCATTTATATAACAAGTCGACAAGAAGAGTAGCGAATAATTTATCGCTATTGCACTTGTACTTCCAGAAATGTATTAACATTCCACAATTTATATCCTAATAACTAATATACATGTGTATATACAAGTAAAATGAGTTTGTCATTAAAGATGAAATCACATTTATAATATTGACCAATACTTTCGTTTTTCTACTAGTATGTGTTTTAGCACTTATCCCGTTCTAATGAAAAATTTAAGTTTTCCCTTGCATGAGATAAGTGCTAATACACTTAAAAAATAATAATAATTTACTTACTTATTGCGAAAGTTAATACATAGTTAGTTTTATACAGTTTAAAGACTTACACTGGACTTAGTATACTTTATATAAACTAGTTTATTACAGTTTGAAATATATTTCAAACTAACTGCAGCGTGCAGCCCGCTGCATTATAAAAGTTTTTGGCGAATCCCGCGGGATCACCTAAGTTTTTCGGGATAAAAAGTAGCCTATATGCTATTCCAGGTCATCATCTACCTGTGTGCCAAATTTCATTCTAATCCCTTCAGTAGTTTTTGCGTGATTGAGTAACAAACATCCATCCAAACATCCAAACTTTCGCATTTATAATATTGTAATATATAATATAGATTTGTGAGAGTCTGGTGCCCGAAAAAGGTATTTAAGAAATCCTGTGATGTGTCACAGGTTTTCTTAAATACCTTTTTCAACACTTTCACCAGCGCTCTCCCACCGAAAGAAATATTATGAATTATATATTTAATATGTTTAATACGTAATAACTTTAACTTTAATACGTAATAACTTCTGGTCAAATTTACGTAGAATTTAAAATTTATATTTTAAATACAGTTTACATAGAAACACATAAATATTTTAAACTAGATACAGCGGGCAGCCCGCTGCATTATAAAAGTTTTTGGTGAATCCCGCCGGATCACCTATTTTTTCCGGGATAAATAGTAGCCTATGTGCTATTCTAGATCATCGTCTACCTGTGTGCCAAATTTTATTCAAATCCGTTCAGTAGTTTTTGTGTGATTGAGTAACAAACATCCATCCAAATATCCAAACTTTCGCATTTATAACATTAATATAGATGACGAGAAAATACGTGTTTTCGAAAAACTTTTAATAACCATAAACAAGTGTGTAGTAAGTAATGGATACTTAATTAACTAATAAAAGGATCATGATAATTCGACTTGAAGTAACGGCAAGCTGACAAAAGATTAGGTCAAGTGTCATACGTCAGCCTTAAGTCCCGACCACAGACTACAAAACAACAATAACGATTTCAAAGAAAATGGCACATTCAGGGTTTCTACAACAAAAAATAAATTTTTCGCTACTTCTTTTTCTGAAAGATTCAGATTAATATATTTCTAACAGTTTAAATCCTTTTTGTATAAGATAGCAAATAATCAGCTGGCTCTCCTAATAGAAAAAGTAGTAATTTGGTGTCTAAAGGCGATTCCTTTAGACACCAAATATGGTAATGGTGCGTTGATATCCGTATGGCGTGATGACAATGCCTCATGCATAAGTCTACCGGCTATCTTACCCTCCAAACCGAAACACGACCATGACAAGCATTGACGCTATTGCGGTAGGAATAGGTAAAGTACTGCTGTACCAAATACTCAGACGAGACAGGGAACTCTACCACCTATTAGTTTCGATGTCAGTGATAGGTATAGCCAATCGATCACCTCTTACGACCTGCCTGGCAAAAGGGAGTTGGTCTATTTTCTAAAAGAGCCCGGCCTAATACGGTGGAAATCTGGTGCAAAATGGTTGAGTTTTACATAATGGTTGAAACTATTCTACTTTAAAAACATAAAAAATAATGCAGCTACTTATTAAAAAACTACAATTAATGCTGCTATTGTTGACAAGTAGATTCATCATATAAATTAAACGAACAATTCGTGTATATTTACTTGTAATTAGCTTCTTGAAGACGATCCAAATGATTTTGACGAAATTTTGTATTTAGATAGTCCTTTACAATTAAAATTAATCTAAGTAAGTGTCATTTGTCACCCGTGTTGGTTTCGGGCTTCTTTGAAGAATAGGCTAACTGCCATTCTGCCAGGCAGGTCATGAAAGGCAACTGATTGGCTATGCGAGTCACTACCATCGTGACTACTATGTGGTAGAGTTCTGCATTGTCTCGCCTGGGTCTGGTGCTACCGCCTTACCTATTACTGCAATAGCGTCAGTGCTTGTCACTGTCGTGTTCCGGTTTGGAGAGTAAAGTAGCAGGTAAACTCATGCATATGGCATTAGACCTCGCCACAAGATAGCACCGCACCATTAACATATTTTTTGTCCATAGGCGATGGTTGACTTTTTCCATCACGAGACCCATCTGCTTGTTTGCTATCTTATAATATAAAAAAGGTGGTAGAGTTCCACACAGCCTAATCTATTTTCGATACAACAGCGTCAATGCTTGTCATTGTCCTGTTCCGGTTTAGGAAGGTAAGGTAGACAGTATCTAAACTTATGCAAGTAGCATTGACACCTCGCTACCTGAATAGTAACGCACCATTAATCTCTTTGGTATATAACAAAATCTGTAGCAGTTAATAAAATCTCCAATTGTTTAAATTTCAACCGTACAGTTCCCATAGTCTCCAAGTAAAATGACTGTGGCATACGGACGGAAAGAAGGACAACAGATAGACGCCCATGACGAAATTACAAGGGTGCCGTGTTTTACTCTTTACTACGGAACCCTAAAAATTGACACTAGGGTCTCCTTGCACCAAACTGTTTAAATAATTTTAAATGACGTACTACGGTTTTATTGTAAAAAAATATTTACTGTGCTTGTAAAAATTTTTGATTGAAAATACAAGAAAATTTATTCTTTTTCTCCCGAATAATTAGTTTGCAAAATATAAGTAGCACAAATAAAAAATGTGTGTTTTGTTTTGGTTAGACTTCCTGTAAAGAAAATTGAAGAACGATGAACAATTTTGGCTATAAATTATAACTATCGTCATGACTATTATATCAGGGCAACATTATCGTCTAAGCTCCAAAGATTAGTAGTGTATTGTGCGATATAACAATAGGGTTGTGCTACAGCGAAATTGTGACCACATATACACCATCGACAATATTTGATCTCGTTTTATTTTTACGATACGCACCGACGCAAAAGCGAGATAAACTTAGTCGTGGTAGAAAACTAAGAAGCTCGAATCGAAAAGTAATTGGCCACATACATCGCGTATGGCGATAGTGTAACCGTAGCATTAGGAGCTAGAGTTTTGCAACATCTTGACCGGGTTTCTTACCACCATTTAAGCATCTGTGCTTGCTACAGCTGTGATGCTACGCATAACATTAAACGTACCATTAATATCTTTAGTATCTATCAGCGATGGTTATCACTTTTTCGCGGAAAAATCATCTGCAACAAAAACATATTTTTATAAAACTACTAAGCATAGACTTAGAATAGTCTATGAAAATGTCATAAATATTATTTCTAAAAATGTTTTTCCTAGATGGCTCGATCTTTAACTACTTCATCAAAAAATAAATTAAAAAATACCCAGTTTAAGCTTATGTTTTCTACTTTGGGCGAAAAATATGAAAAAAATAAAAATATTTTTGTTAATATTTTTTTAATTAAATATAATTTTTATAAGAGTGCCATCTGTGGGTGATACATAAAGCATATTAATAGAGTTTTATACTTGGACAACGCTGTGCAAAATCTTCGCACGGGTCAGCTAGTTAAAAAAATTTCAACCATATTTTTTGTTTGTTTTATTTAAAAAATCTATTAATGAGGGTAAGCAAATTTCAAAAATAAAAAACATACTTATAATTGATCAAAAAATTGATGTAAATATAAACAGTCGAAAATAAAACCTCTGTTTTAGTTTACAGTTCAGTCATATTCAGCCATTACCCTTAATAGCCCAAATACCATGACCAAGTAAAGGGAAATAGCCAGGCACTTGGAATTTGCTCCAATTTCTTCGTCCTTGACATTGCGTCTGGACTTATACGGCTTCCCACAATCCCTTGCCATGGCTTGCATTACGTGCTTCATAATCCGCTCGTATATTTTCTTTTAATTTATTTATAGCTAGGAACTGCCCATGACTTGGTTTGTATTAGGATTAGTTTTAATACTGCTTAATAGAGCCTCAGTTTTTGTGTTTCGAGCGCGTGCTTCCATCATTAGTTTTAATCGACCAAGTTTTTTCGGGGTTCATATTTTAATATAAATATAATAATCGATATATGCCGACATCACAATGTCTTCTCAAATTGGACTAAGATAATAATAATAATAATAATCGCTTAACAAATTACACAAATCGAGATCCCAAAGAAAGCAAAATATTTGCTTGTGTTATGGGTGTTAGTCAACGATACTATACATAGAAATACATATATAAATACTAGAATATATTAAATAAACACCTAAACCCGGAAATACAAATATTTATGCTCATCACACAAATGCTTGTCCCCGTCGGGAATCGAACACGAGCCCCGTCGATTGCGTAGTCAGGGTCGCTAACCACACGACCAACAGGGCGGCCGAAGCAACAGATCTTGGAAATTGCATATTGTTGTTTTCTGTTGTGTATTTGTTTGGAGTTGTGAATTTCAAGACATCGCGATAGACTAGATGTAGCTTTGAATTTTGTCCCGATATCCATGATGAAATTCAGTTTCCAAACAGTTCCCTGGAACACGCGCTATGTAAGATGCGATACACAAATTAAAGCTTTACAATACTAAGTAGTAGAACCACTAGGAGTGCTAAAGAAATGTACACATTGGTCAAAAAAATAGGTTGAACGATGACCTCATTGTGATAATATTAGCTTATAATACAAGTGACGTTAATTAATTTTATTAAAACAAGGAGTGCCTTCATCACGGTCATCGGTTAATATTTGTATAACATGGAAGCCATTATGGGCGATTCTAAAAATTAGGTCTGTTTGTATAAGCGAAGTTTGGGTCTGCTTTGAACAGCCTTCCTCTTAACAAAAATTTTACAGTACTGTAACACCCGCCCGGCGATCTATTAGCCGGACGTGTTACTCCACCAATCGTACCCCCTTTTACTAGGGGATTTTCCTTTGACTCTCTTGGCTGCTCGAGGATCCGAGGATCGGCAGGATTTTTCAGGATTCTTAATAATAAACTCTCATAATGTATCTTCGTTTATTTCTCGGGGATATGACCATTCCCCACCGAATCAAAAGGAACACTCTTATTCTAATACATTTCTTTTTCTAAACAAAATAGTTCTACATTTGAAAGCAGACAAAGCTGCCAGTTTATATGTAACACCATAAAGGTATTACATCAGCTACCCCCCAAGGTAGGAGCAGCTGCAACTGGAGGGGCATTTGTCTCCCTTCATATGGCCTACCTATTTCTATCCCGATTGCCCTACCTACGAGGGGAAGGTACATTTTGGTGGGACTGTCTTTTTCTAAAAGATAGTTTGCCCCATGTGTGGTTCTGACCGTTACCACCACACCATGTCACAAACTTCGGTCTCCCAAAACCCCCCTAAAAAACAGACCACAGCCCCCTCACCTAACCTATCCTACCGCAAACATTTATTATTTTATTAAACTTTAGCCTGAAGGGCTCTAGCTGTATGAGAGATAATAAGAGATGGAAAGGCATAACAATTCAAACTTCTTTTCTCTGGTGGACCAAAAGAAAAAAGATTGAAGTATTACTTCCTCTCAACATCGAGCTCGCCCCAATATACATATATCACGATCATAAATATTCCTTACTCTGAACCATACTAAACCATCATTGCAATGTCTCCCATAACCATCCGAGTTCATGTATATCCTATACAGATATCCTTTGTGTCGACTATATCGTACTACAAAGTTGAACTCCCCTTCATAAGACTTTCAACCCTTAACCTATACTGACTCTTTCGACTTCATACTAAGGCGGCTCTGTCCCTAGTATACATTATACCCCATAAGACTTTATTATTGAACAGAAGAACTTGAGAGGAATACACTTCTATTGAAAACATAACATTTCTTCAGTTAGTATTCTTTTGGTCATCTTTTTTCTTGTTAGCTTCGGTCCATCATCACAGCATTGGTTGAGCCCCGTCATATTACATGAAACAAATACAAATATTAGTATTCTCATATACAAGTCCAAACAAAAGTAATGGTCTAACATGTAACAATTATTTATTACAATGAATGACTATAAGTACAATATATATTTTTTACATACGTACATGAAATGCTTTCAACCTATTTATATGTACAATATCTCTATATCTCCTATTGCTTAACTTCGTAATTACATAATTTACATTAGATATTCTTTCCACTATTCTGAACGGCCCTTTATATAACCTACATAATTTCAAACTCCTATTGTCCACCCGTCTTGGTGTATATACTAATACTAATTGTCCCGGTGAAAAGTCCTTTACTTTCGCCTTTTTGTCAAAATATCTCTTTTGCCTAACTTGTGCCCTCCTAATGTTTTGTACTGCCTTCCGAACTAACGCACCTTGTAAATTATGTCTCTCGGCATAATTTATTTCTCGGCTTTGACTATCCCTATTTACCCCCATGTCGCTTTGGAATATCGGTTCCCTAGCGTACATCATCATATATGGTGAAACTTTAGTGGTTGATTGTTTGCTAGTGTTATATGCATGACATACTAATGGCACAAATCTACACCAGTCTCGTTGGTCCCTGGCAACATACATCGATAACATTTGAACCAGCGTTTTATTGAACCGCTCTACTAACCCATTCGTTTCTGGCCTAAACGCCGTACTAAATCGCGACTTTGCCCCAAATCGATTCACAGTTTCTTTTACTAGGTGTGACGTGAATATTGCTCCCCTATCAGAAATTACCTCCTTAACACCTCCGTACTTACAAAACACCTCTTCAATCAAAAATTCACTCACTTTCTCTGCCGTAACCCTTTGTACCGGTTTACATATCGCATATTTCGACACATATTCAACACATACTATAATATATTTATTCCCGTTCAAAGATTTTCTAAAAGGCCCTAAGATATCGATTCCTACCTTTTGCATCATATGGGTCACAGTTATAGGCTGTAGTTCAGCTACTTGTTTGACCTTTTTTCTCTCTTGACACAACCTACACGTTTTTACATACTTCTCGATCTCCTTCTCAGCATTCTCGCAATAATAATTATCTCTGAATTTACATAGTGTTTTTGCTAAACCCAAGTGACCACCTGACCATGGGTCGTCATGCAGTTCATGCAAGATCTCATGTAATAAACCCTTTGGTATAACTACAAGATCTTTCATAATATTCCCTCGCTTTACTCTCTTACACAATATTCCTTCATTCAATTTATACCCCTTATATATTCCGGTATCGTTCATCCTTATTCGAGATAACCAACGCCTACATGACTCGTCCATCCCTTGCTCTTCTTGGACCCTAACTACCTCTAATTTATACACTTCCAAACCATCCTCTTGTTCTTTCTGAGCGTCCTCGACTATACTCTCCACATTCAACGGGTTTCTACTTAAAAAGTCGGCAACTACATTCTCTCTGCCTGCACAATGCACAATATCGAAATCATATGCTTGTATGCTCAGTGACCATCTCGCCAACCTTCCATTCATATCCTTCCTATCTCTAAGCCAACATAACGCCTTGTGATCGGTTACGACTTGGAACTTCAATCCCCATAAAAAATGCCTAAAATAATTTAACGCCCATACTAGACCTAAACATTCTTTCTCAGTAGTAGAATATTTCTTTTCTGCCTCACTCAACTTCCTCGATGCATACGATATCGGATGCATTTTTATTTTTCCTTGCATTAGACAACATCCCAGAGCTTCTCCACTAGCATCTACATACAATCTAGTTAAAACATCCTTATCACTAGAATAATGACTTAAAATAGGCGGGCTACATATTCGATCTATGATAATGGAAAACGCGTTTTGATGTTCCGAGGACCAACAAAACTTCGACCCCTTCTTTAATAATTTTGTTAAGGGTAGAGCAATTTTGGCAAAATTATTAATAAACTTACCGAAATAGGAGAACACTCCAAGTACCGATTTTATCTGTTTTGCATTAGTCGGTGCAGGCATTTCTTTTATCGCCTTTAATTTCCTGCTATCTGGTCGAATACCATCCCCCGAAATCTCATGCCCTAACACACTTATTTTTCCATACCCAAAACTACATTTATTTGGTTTAAGCGTAAGGTTCGCTTCCTTAAGGCGCATTAACACCTTTTCTAATGCTTCCTTAAATTCTGTGAAAGTTTTCCCCCATATTAATATATTATCAACATAACAGATGGCATTCTTGTATTTGATATCCCCTAACACCTTATCCATTGTACGCTGAAATACTGCTTGACTTGTTTTTAAGCCAAAAAGTAACACGTTAAACTCATACAATCCTGACGGTGTGATAAATGCCGTTTTGTGCCTATCACCTTCCGAAATCACAAGTTGCCAATAGCCAGAATTTAAATCTAAATCAGCGAAATAGTGGGCACCCGAAAGATATATTAAAATGTCTTCAATAATAGGCAATGGATAGCTATCTATTACCACCTTTTTATTCAACTTACGGTAGTCCACACAGAATCTCCATGTGTTATCATTCTTCCGCACAAACACTACTGGGGAAGCATAAGAGCTTTTAGATTCGCGAATAACACCGTTGTCTAACATTTCTCTAATTTGTGTATTGATTATTTCTAGTTGTTTAGGTGAGACACGATATGGCGGGTGGTGTACTGCTACCTGGTCTACCGTTTTTATTTCTATTTCTGTTAGTTTACACCTACCTAATTTTGTGGGCCTAAATGCGAAACATTTCCTATACTTCCTAAATAGATTTCGTAACATATTCTTTTGATTTTTACATAAGTCCGGATTAACATTAATCTCATCCATTTTGCATTCATTTCTGGAATTTACGTGCGGATATAACTTATCTTCATTTTTCTCTATATAATTCACGTAATATATGTAATCCGATTTTAACAAATTACATGATTTATCTACATTAGTGACATTACTATTTACAACGTTTCTATGGTAGCCGTCCACAATGGAAAGATCATTATTATTTCGTAGTGGCGAAGGATTAATGAAATCTACATAGCAACGCTGTTTAAGACATATAAAATTCTTCAAAAAGTCTATTACAGCATCATATTTTTTTAGAAAATCTCGACCTAATATAAGTTTAGTTTTAATATTCTCTATTATTAACATTTCATTCGCAAAAATACTGTTATTTATCATTAAATTTACACACGTTTTTCCTATCACATTTAGTAACGATCCTCCTAGCGATTTTACAAAATGCCTATTGGGTGCATCATCTTTGACTATTACTTTTAGATGTTCCGCGAGATCATCCGACATGCACGATATATCTGCTCCCGTATCGATTAACGCTGAACACGAATGACCCTTAATCATGACCTGTATAAATGGACTGGACAAACCTTTGCTTTCTATCGGGAGATCTTCATCTGTTTGGGACGCAGCTCTCATCTCCCGCGTTTCATTCATTGGTGGCGTTGGGTGTTGTGGTGTCATCGGACTGCGTCTGAAATCATTACGTGTATTTGAGGCCGTTCTTTCATAACGTCTCGGCCTCAGATTATACCGGGGCGTGTGAAAAACTTCCGACGGCTGTGGACGTTCTGCCTGCGAGCGTATGGGCGTACCGGGCAGGATGTCTGGTTCCTCCCTGAATTTTGACTTCTGTTGTACCCCCATTGGTGGTTGTAAAGGAATGTTACTCGCTCTTATTTGACCCCCAAAGACCTCGTTGTATTGAATGATTGTGTTTCGTAATTCTTCTCGCGACGAATACACTCTCATTCCTAGCTTTTCTTTTAGCGAGGGTAACATCGTTTTAATGAATTGTTTTATGAAAATTTCGTCTGATATCTCAGCTTTGGCTGCACTGTCGCTGAGTCTGTAAAAATATGTTAGTAGTTCCTCATCGCGGCCCTGTTTGGATACATAAAATCGCTCCATATAATTTATCGAGATAGGGAATTCGTTTTCAATTTTTGTACATAATTCATTGAAATTGGCCGTGTCGGTATATATCATTTTATAAAACGCTAACGCAGGGCCATCAAGATACAATCCCAGAAGTAAAGGTAAACTCTCTATATCCCATTTATTTATTGCTGCGACCGTTTTAAAGTCTTTAATAAATTCTGCGAACGCCAAATTCTGCGTTCCATTGAAGCGCTTAATGGCCTCCATCTTGACTCTTACCCTCTGACCACAATACTTAGCTCTCCTGGTTTTTTCGTCCAGCGTAGCGACTGCACGTAGCGACTGAACGTAGTGACTTCATGTAGCGATTGCACGTAGCGACTTCATGTAGCGACTGCGCGTAGCGACTTCACGTAGCGACTTCACGCAGCGACTACCCGGCGCCTCCACCAACTTGTAACACCCGCCCGGCGATCTATTAGCCGGACGTGTTACTCCACCAATCGTACCCCCTTTTACTAGGGGATTTTCCTTTGACTCGCTTGGCTGCTCGAGGATCCGAGGATCGGCAGGATTTTTCAGGATTCTTAATAATAAACTCTCATAATGTATCTTCGTTTATTTCTCGGGGATATGACCATTCCCCACCGAATCAAAAGGAACACTCTTATTCTAATACATTTCTTTTTCTAAACAAAATAGTTCTACATTTGAAAGCGGACAAAGCTGCCAGTTTATATGTAACACCATAAAGGTATTACAGTACTATTAATCTATATATTAATACGCTGAGGAAAAATTTGTACCCCTTTTTAAGAAAATTTCGCGAACGGTGAAGTATAAAATTTGGCACATTTAAAGTTTACATTGCGGCGGCCTGCAGAAACCTCATATTTATAAACAAAATGCATTAGAAATACGTTAAATTGATAAAAATGAAAAATCTCTTAAAAAATCTCTTTTTAAAAATGTTTTTATAAGGTACTAATTCTACCCGCATGCTAAAACATCATTTTTTTTCAACCCACCCTAATGTACATGTTATTAATTAATAAATAAATATTCACGGGACAAATGACACTTACTGATCTAACCCCAAAGTAAGCAAATTATTTGCTTATGTTATGGGTGTCAGTCAATGATACTAATACGTAGAAATACATATATAAATACATTTACATAGGGGCGTCCACAAATTACGTGAGATGTTTAAGGGGGAGAGGGGTTCGAGTCAAATCTCATTTAATCTTACGTTGGAGGGAGGGGGGGTCTCGGCAAATATCACGCAATTTTTTTTCATATTGAAACAAAAATATATACTATTTTGGTCCATTATCTAGATTGTACATACTTAAGTTAATCTTAAGTTTTTTTTATAGCAGAGGGGGCAAACGAGCAGGTGGTGCACCTGATGGTAAGTGATCACCGCCGCCCATGGACAACTGCAATACCGGGGGTCTTGCAGTTGCGTTGCCGGCCTTTTAAGAATGGTAATCTTAAGTGTAATCGTGATACGATTAAGATCATTCACTAACTCGTTCGAAAGAAAATAATTTCATTTATACTTTGACGTTATATAGCCTT
Organism: Apodemia mormo; assembly: GCA_036924255.1. NCBI lineage: Eukaryota > Metazoa > Arthropoda > Insecta > Lepidoptera > Riodinidae > Apodemia > Apodemia mormo. The sequence goes on from JAUPFN010000026.1 coordinate 7,607,163, forward strand.
AACTTATCGTAAATAAAAGCACGAAGATTTTTTTCTTTTTAAAATAACAATCAAATGCGTTTACATATTTCAGAAACCCACATTTTGAAAATCTCACGTGAGATTGGGGGATGGGGGAGGGGGTTGAATAAAATCTCACGACATCTCACCAGGGGGGGAGGTAGGGACAGAAAATTAAAAAAAATACCTCACGTAATTTATGTACGCCCCGATACATAATAAACATCCAAACCCGGAAATACAAACATTTATGCTCATCACACAAATGCTTGTCCCCGTCGGGGATCGGACCCGAGCCCCGTCGATAGCGTAGTCAAGATCGCTAACCACTTGACCAACGGGGCAATCAAATCAAAATTGTTCATATAAAGATCAAATCAAACATATAAAGTTTAATGCCATTTTGGCTGCGTGGAAGGACAATCCCGTAGTCTTATATAAATTACGTGTCACGTTGTTTGTCCGTTATGGATTATACGTAAGGCAAAACAACGTTTGCCGGGTCAGCTAGTTTATTTATATATATTAAAAACGTTGACTAACACCTATATCACCATTCATTATTTTTAAATCTGTTCCCTTTGGAAGAGATTTTAATGGCATGATCAAATCGAGTCCTAGCTTGTTTATACTATAATTTATCTAAGACATTTTTCTATGATATTAATAGAATAAAGGTCGAGTTTCGACTAGAAGCAGTTTATAAATATCACAAATTATTCAGAATAGCAGTCTGAATAATTTGTGATATTTATATACTGCAAATTAAATGTATTTTATAAACAAACCTCCAAATATCACTTGTAAACTGAAACATCCGTCAGATTCGACGTGCGCTGAAAAGCTGGTGCATTCCAAATTATTTAGCATTTAATTGGAGGTGTTGATATTTTAAATCATCGGATAAAATATGAAATTTCAACGCTTTCGTTAAAAGCTCTTTAAGTAAATAAATGTATTACTGACGGTGATATTTAAAATAAACTAGCCGCCCGTCCCTGCTTCGCATGGGAAGTGTACCTAATGATAAAAATAGTAAAAAATCTCCTGTTTACAGTACAATACAGTTTCATCGTGTTAGTCTCCCCCCCTCTCTCCCCCCGTATTAGTTCGGGCTCCCCTGTGTTGGTCCGAGCTCCTTTGAAGAATGAATCAACTGCCGTTCTGCCAAACAAGTCGTAAGAGGTGATCGATTGGCTATCATGTTACTACCATCGTAACCACTAGGTGGTAGAATCGCAAATTCTCGCTCGAGTATTTGGTACCACCGTCTTACCTAATCCTGCCGCAATAGCGTTAATTGTTGTCATTGTCGTGTCCTGGTTTAGAGAGTAGGATTATGCATGTGGCATTGTCATCCCGCCACACGGATAGCAACGCGCCATTATCATTTTTGGTGTTTATAGGCAATGATTTCTCTTTCCATCAGGAGAGGCATCTGCTTATTTGTTATCTAATGATAATAAAAAAAATGTCACCCCTATGTAGCTTTGAGTTTTGACATCGTAAAAGAATTTTTAAGATCCAGTATTTTTTGAGTTTATTCGTTACACACACCTGTTTGTTTGCCATTTTATGATATCTAAAAAAACTTAATAATAATATGTTTACTAAGGATCTCCCCGACTATCTTCTACTTCCCTTAATTTTTCTATGATGAAATTTTAAAAACTTTTTTACACAAAAAAAAACTGTTAACCGGTTGACCCTGCACGCCATCCCTTAAACTTCCCTCTTAATTGATGCTTTTTAAGCTCAAAGAAACAAAGACTATACCTAAGCATCAATTTTTTTCAGAGTTCAAAAATTTTAATTTTGTTATAAATGACAGAAACAGCTTTTTAAAAGCTCTATATTTTGAAAACGAGTTTAATCTTTTGAAAGGCATTCAACGCAATCTTTGAGCTCTAAAATGTTTTCTTAACTACATAATCTATAGGCTGAAAAATTTTGAACTTATATCGAAATTTTTTTCAAAATCGCCTGAGGCTGATATGAAAGTTTCTATGAAAGAATACATTGAAAAAATGTTACTCTACTCGAGGTAGATTTGCAATGTTCGCTTTTCACGCACATTCTTGGCCCCAACAGTAAAACTCTGAAACAATCTACCTCCCATGGTGTTTCCAAGAAGCTTTGTCATGGGTATTTTTAAGGATTAACATTTTCTTTAGAGTTCGCCATCACCTTGGCGGCTAGCTCCGTTTGTCGCTGATGTTCATGGTCGATGGTGACAACTTGCCCACTGGTCGTATGTCGTCAATTTCTACAACAAAAAAAAACTGCTAGTCTATGATAATTTACTTTTGTATCGGGGTCACACTATCGTCCAAAGATTCTTTGGGATACTAGATGATCACATGTACTCCACCGACAACAGTCTATCTTACTTCAACGTGCAACAATAAGTGATCCTAAAGCGAGATGATCATAGACACGGACCACGGTATTAAACTGACCAAAGAAAACCAAAGATTCACTATTCAGCAAAGTGGTTGGTCACAGATACTGTGATAAGGCAAATCTTCGCCGTAGGGCGACAATGTCACCGCACCATTAAATTAGAAAGAAAAAAATAACCATGTATTTTTATGTCGTCTGTATATTAAACTTACCCCTCGGAGGCTATGAGACGAGGGTGCATTCATATTAACGATACGCTTCGCTGGACTTTGCTTTAATGTTTAAAATTACTTCCTATGAATATAAGCAATTCCCCTGCATATCAAAAGATTTTTCTCTTTAATATACGAACAGGAATTTTTTAGGATTGATTCGGATACCTTTTGAAGAATAGAAGCATTCCTGCCAGGTCATTCGTAAAATGTGAACGTTTGGCGAAAACTGTCACTACCATCGTAACTACTGGAATTTTATGTCATGAGATAGCAAACAAGCAGATGGTTCTCCTGATGGAAAGAAACAACCATCGCCTATTGACTTCAGACCCAAGATGCAAAAAACCAAGACCTAAGACGCGTATAGAGCCAAGATGATAATGGTGCGTTGCTATCTTTGTGGCGGAGTCTTAATGCCGTATGCATAGGTTTACCGTCTACCTTATCCTCCAAAACTAGGCAAGACAGTGACAAGCATTGGTACCACGTGGTAGTAGCCACGATGGTGGCTACTCGCGTAACCAATCGTTCGCATTTTACGAACTACCTGGCAGAACGGCAGTTAGCCTATTCTTCAAAGTAACCAAGACCAATCCGGGTCAGTCTTGGTCTTCCCCGGTACCTACATCCTTCCACATTCGCATTGTATATCTGTTTTGTTAACCTTTCATCTACCATTCTTTCTACATGTCCGAACCAACGGAGCATGCAATTTCTCATCTTTACACGACACTTTCTTTCGTTATGTATTGTGTAATACAAACGATTATTTAGATTAGATATACGATTTAGCATGATCTTGAATTTCTTCTTCTTGCTTGTGCGAATGGCAATTATCAGTGAGCTCTGCCAGTATCGAGTGAACTTAGAACTTCCTTTTTTTTATATCATAAGATAGCAAACAAGCAGATAGGTTTCCTGATGGAAAAAGTCAACCATCGCCTATAGACACCAAAGATGTTAAATGAAATTATTGATTCCACATTCCACATTCCTTGATTTTTGGAACAGAACTTAGCCATTCCTTGGAAGTGGAATTAGGAAGGCTTTTCTTGGAATGTAGGCTTTAACTAAAAAAAGCCTAAAGTTATTTCTATCCTGAATTAAGTTAAAATAACTTGTAGTGGGCTAAAATTGATGTGGATTAGAAAGCAACAAAAAACTCGCCCTATTTTTTATTATTTAGCTACTCACTCATTTAATATTTATTCACATATACGCCGTACCGAATAACAGCAATCGTGACATAAATAAAATAGACGTCTTAAGCGTGTGAGTGAGATACACTTAGTCGAATGGTTAGGGATCTTGACTATTCTTGACACAACCGACGGGGCTCGGGATCGATTACGACAGGGAATGACATTAGCATAGATTTTTCTATTTGTTAATTTAGTTGTTTATTAGATATATTTCATTCGTTTTAGTATTGTTGACTAGCATCCATATCACAAACAAATTATTTGCAATAATTATTTGCCCAAATAAAAAAACGTAAGTAGTTAAAAAACATAAAACTAAATTAAAAAAAACGTAACTTGTTTGGCGTAACAAGACAAAAAAATCTTTTGAAAAATTTTATTCTTTGCGTTATTCTAAGATTATTAAGAAAACGACACTATTAATAGAAAACAGTTATTCAATACATTGAAAGAAAGTTTTATTATACCGCATTATTTAGTTATATAAATTTTATTTAAATATCATAAAAGTATTATTTGTTCATATTTGAAAAAATGTACAAAATTTTTACAAATACTAATATGTTGACTGGCTAATTTTATGCTGTCGGTTTTTCGTGACGGTATGCACGCAAATCGTAAAAAACTTTCATCATTTTTCCCTAATGCACCAAAAGAAGTATTACCTACTTCAAAAATTGGACAATCAAGAAAGGAAGGCAATGAAATGTAGATGGCTTTTATGCCAGATTACCAAAAAGTAATATGCTACATGATATACACAACGACCCGCACAGTTTCGCCCGCGATCAGAGCAACAGATATATCAATATAACCCGTGTTGGTTCCGGGCTCTTTTAAAGAATAGACCAACTGCCGTTCTGCCAGGCAGGTCGTAAAAGGCGACCGATTGGCTATGCAAATCACTGCCATCGTGACTAATAGGTGGTAGAGTTCTGCATTGTCTCGCCCGGATCTGGTACCACCGCCTTACCTATTCCTCCTGCAATAGCGTCAGTGCTTGTCACTATCGTGTTCCGGTTTAGATGGTAAGGTAGCCGGTAACCTTATGCATGTGGCATTAGACCTCGCAACAAGGTAGCAACGCACCATTAACATCTTTGGTGTCTATAGGCGATGATTGACTCCATTAGGAGACCCATCTGCTTGTTTGATATCTTATGATATAAAAAAAGAAAGATATGCCTTTGAGCATGCGATGAATTGGTTAGAAATTTATTCCGCCCTACTGAGCATATCTAGTTTTTTTAAGCCCGTTATTCCTTTTTATTGCTCTCGAAATACAACGTTACTTGACATGGCGTGGCTATAAATTACTAAAATAGCCGAAGTTGAAGTTAACAACATACTCGTAATAACGAATATGTCTTTAATAATAATAATAATTCACGGGACAAATTACACTTACTGATCTAACCCCAAAGTAAGCAAATTAATTGCTTGCGTTATGGGTGTTAGTCAACGATACTAATACATAGAAATACATATATAAATACTAGAATATATTTAATAAACCCCCAAACCCGGAAATACAAACATTTATGCTCATAACACAAATGCTTGTCCCCGTCGGGGATCGAACCCGAGCCTCATTGATTGCGTAGTCAAGTTCTCTAACCACTCGACCAACGGGGCGGTCTTTTATTTTATTATGAACCCTAGATGGGTTCTGAGCTTCTTCAGTTTAAACAGACTAAATTTATTTAAGTCAAACCCAAAACTTTGCTTAGTTGACTCTCAACTTTAGATAAAAATATGTTCCGGCTCTATCATTGAAAATTTACTTATGGCCGAAGTAAGATGTGCGTACTGTCATACTGCGTAGTGCATAGTCATGAATGTTACTATTTTGGATCGTCTCGCATTTAACCATATTAATATAATAAATGTAAACTTTGCCTGTTACGCTTTCACGGTTAAACCGCTGAACTGATTTTGATGAAATTTGACAAGAAGATAGTTGAAGATCCAAACTCAAACAAATACTATTTTTGTGTTCAAAAATAAATTTTCCATCCGCTATTATTTTGTTACCTTCAACTTCAGTTATTTTAGTACCTAATTCTTAATTTTGCCATGTCAAGTAACGTTCTATTTCGAGAGCAATAAAATAAAATAAACAGGCTTAAAGAAACTAGGTGTACTCAGTAGGGCGAAATTAATTTCAACCCGACTCATCGCGTGCAAAATCGAGCTCAAGCGTATTAGGTTTAACGGTTTTATTATTGAGCATAAGTTATATAAAATTAACGGTATAGAAAAATAAATAACAAAACTGATCGAGAAATGTCCGAAACGACAAACTTATGTAAAAGTTACCCAAAAAATATTACTTATTATTATTCTATCATTTCTTAATAAATAGAACGCTAAATTGATTTTAATCAAACTAATAGAATTAGACCTTTTTATGTTTTATCATTTATCAGTCCACTCTCGTAGCAAAAGAAATAATGTTACAAAAAAATCGTCTATAAGCTCACACGCAGTAGAAGTAAAAATTAAGTTGCAATAAAATCTCCTTGGTTGTGTTTGTATCTAGTTGATTTTGGAACCATTTAATAGATGATATTTTAAATATAAAATCTATGTATATAAAAAAATCAATTCCACTTTTCGTTGTAATTTTATAACTGAAGAACGAATCCAAATCAAATGTTTAGGCTTTGTTCGGACTATTAAAAGATGGTTTATGTGAAGTTTGCACAAAATCTGTAGAGCGGATCTTTAGGTATCACATTGTTTGTACCAAATGAATTCAATAAATGGCGATACGTAGCGAAGGACGTACCGGGCTGCTGGTACTGTATAATAATCTCGGATGAATAATGTATTCAATTTAATTCTCTTGCTGGCTTAATTCTATGCATTAATTTGTTTGATTCATCATTGTGACTAATTATTATTATTCCTGCCGCAATAGCGTCAATGCTTGTCACTGTCGTGTTCCGGTTTGGAGGATAAAGTAGCCGGTAAACTTATGCATGTGGCATTAGACCTCGCCACAAGATAGCAACGCACCATTAACATCTTTGGCGTCTATAGGCGATGGTTGACTCTTTCCATCAGGAGACCCATCTGCTTGTTTGCTATCTTATGATATAATTTTTTTTCATCGTGATTCAATGCACAATGATTCTAATGCTGAAGCCACACTTGTAATTGTACAATTATTTTAGTCTTTATTTTAAACTGAAAATATGAAATCAAATCAAAATATCAAATGTGATGTAAAGGTTTATCCAAATAAAACTTTACATCACTTTTGAGCCGTCTTTTATTCAAATAAACCTTCAAAGACACTTTTCATAAAGTTTGACATATTTTTGAAAAAGCAAATGAAGTTCTCGTTTTTACAGAAAAACGAGACGATTTAGTATACGAAATACTATAGTATACAAATAAATGAGACAAAAGAATCATTCTTTCACATTTAAAATATTACTATTGGGTCGCTCCCAAACTATGAACCTGTCCGTCATACCCGTAGTTTTAACATTAGATTTTCAGACCTCCTTTTACCACCCGTGCTATCGTGACTACAAGGTGGTAGAGTTCCGCAACGTCTCATCAGGATTTAACACCTCCGCTGCATGAACTACGCACTCATTCGCTAGTAAGTATAGATATATTACTGTGCAAAGGTTCTGTTTTGCTGGCCCAAAAACTATCACAGTTTTAACATTAGATTTTTAGACGCCCTAAAAGAGCGTCTAAAGATTAGATTTTTAGACGCCCCAAGAGGGCGTCTAAAAATCTAATGTTCAATAAAAAAAAAACACAACAATTCCAAATTTTAATATATATAATATAAATAATGTGTCCCGTTATTTTCCGCTATGGAATCCTAAAACTGATTTCAATAAAATTTTGTAGACTGTTTGGTCCAACTTAAAAGATAGGACAGTTTTTATTTCAATTAAACTGTTTCTCAAAAATGTTTCTTAAGTGCCCCATTAAAATATTCAATACAAGTAATTTGTATGCCAAAACGTTTGCTGAGTTAGCTACTTCGAATATAAAAATTCTTTTGTCTCATTTATTTGTATACTAAATTTCGTATACTAAATCGTCTCGTTTTTCTGTAAAAACGAGAACTTTATTTGCTTTTTCAAAAATATGTCAAACTTTATGAAAAGTGTCTTTGAAGGTTTATTTGAATAAAAAACGGCTCAAAAGTGATGTAAAGTTTTATTTGGATAAACCTTTACATCACATTTGATATTTTGATTTGATTTCATATTTTCAGTTTAAAATAAAGACTAAAATAATTGTACAATTACTTTTCAAAAGATTTATCACAAGCCTAGCTCTAACGCTTACATAAATTTCCCAGGATCACAATATAAACATAGCAAAGAGCCGACATTAACAAGCGCGTCTGTGAGCCAGACAGGCTTTTGAAAGACGCTAAGTGTTTGAAAGTATAGAATGGATGAGTTGGCTCATGTCTGTTCGTTAATGTATGGATGTTTCAGTTGCATTTTTTCTTTCAAAGTAGAAGAGAATATTTAAAAAGTATCATATTGTTGAGAGGTATGTGATTTAGAAACTCCTGTATAATAAAAAGTAACATCACACCCGTTTCCCTTGCGGGATAGGCAGAGTAAATCGAACATCTATAGAGCCTTCAGTTCACTGCGATTCACCGGTTTGTCGGTTGGCGAGATAAGAGGTGATCCTCATCGCTCAACTCGATCGCCATCCTCGAATCGAACATCGATTAACCGTTATCGACTATTTCTAGCGATAATCGAGATTGACAGTTTAACGTGCTCATCCGAGGCACGGGAATAGTAATATACTACTCCACCAGACTCCGAGCTGCTACTGAGCTACTGTGGAGATCAAAACTTGTAATTTTATATTAATTTGGAAAACAAAAGCGGATCGACAATTTTCTTTAATTATTTTCCTGTTCTGATAGAGGTTTCTATGATGAACATTTCTATTTGGTCACTTGTGAAACTCAAGCGGAGGTCTTATATGACACTGCCATCATGCCCACTAGATATGGAAGATCTAGGATAAATCACCCGGGTAATATACGTTTGAGTGACTTGTTTTATTCACCACCAGAGAATTTTGCGATTAGAAAATCTACGAGGCGTAAGCTAAAACTATTCATATTAATGTCGAATTACCAAATGACCAAAACTTGTGGAACGGTTGCAAATGATTACTGCTATGAATGACAGATCGTTGATTATAGGAACGTTGTTAAATGGGAAAGATCTACATTAAGTTATTCGGACAATATACCGTTTACCTCCCTTTATTTTTGCAGCTTCGCCCGCGAGTAGATTAGCATGTCATCAAGATAGCTTTTCATACAAATGTCATCCCTTATTTCAACCCTTTAAGGGTTGATTTTTGAAAAAAATAGCCTAAGTTTGACCCCGGCTCTTCAACTACTTCCATATTAAATTTCAGGAAAATCGGTCCAGCGATTTAGCCATGAAAGCGTAACAGACAGACAGACAGACAGACAGGCAGATAGACAGACAGACAGACAGACTTTCTCATTTATAATATTAGTATGGAGTATGGATTAAATTAGTGCTTATCACCGTCGTCTTCGGTTTGTAAGCGGAGTAAAGCCGCAACGCCCTTTTCGAGTACTTTTGTTCAGGGTTAAAATATTTTTAGAGTGCATTAATAATTAAGTAAATTGATATAATTTATCTTAACTTATAAAAGGTAAGGTTTGTTTGTAATGGATAAATTCGAAAGCTACTAGACCGATATTATAAAATGCTGTCACCAACATAAAGCTACAATATCATTAATGTCCAATTCTTATATCAAGAAATTGACTCGTTTTAATTATTAGTAGTATTACTTTCTAGGCAGCGTAAGTTAACAATGTTCCTTTAAATATAAATTACCAAATGTCCAAACAACTTGTGAAACGCTTTTTTATTATTAAATTGATTGCCAAAACTGCTATGAATGATGCATCGTTGATAATTTATATTCAAACATGTACAGATGTAGGTTTATGCTGCATGGCATTATTTACCAGTCAACCTTAATCAAAGAGTCTATGTCACTTATACCGGGTTCCTGGATAAATGACATAAACACACATTTAATTAAGGTTGACTGGCAGAGAATGCCATGTAGCGTTAAGTCCACCTTTGTAAATGTTTGTAAACAAATTTTAAATTAATTTTTATTAATTTAAAATTTGCAGACAAATATTTGTATACAATACATTTTAGTAAGAAACAGAACTCACCGCCTCACAGATAATTGAATCCAGATCCATTTGAACAATAGGGTGTCAGAATAACACATATTGAGTTAAGTAAAATGTGATATTTTAGTGCCAAGTATACCGAATGTTGAAAATTGGGTTAAAGCGCAGCGTTTGATAAGTTTCCCCTGCACGTGCGTAGGAAATTAGCCGAATCACACATTCACCCCTGCGCCAACGCAAAACAAAGCTAAGAGGGACGTATATATACGACTCAACCACCCCTATAGCAATTATCGATTCAGCGGGATATTCGACTTTGACGTGCTTGTTAAAGATTTATTATCATTAAAAATATATGGATCTTAAAATTTTATACATAATAATTCTAAATATAAAAAAAATCGGAAGCAGTCGTGAGGTCTACCGACAAAAGTGGAAACTTAAAACTGTATTTTGAGTTTTCAAAACTGACATTTTAATCTATTTGATTGAGCCATCTTTCCGAAATCTTGTGAATTAAGATGGCTGGATTACAATCTGAATGTATATAGTAAGGTATCGATGATCAAGGTTTTTCTCTACACAGACAAATGGCCCTTTTTAACAATGATTATTTTTTCTATGAATGTTCAATATTTAACTATAACATTAAACATCCATTAATAAAAACAATGTTTTAACATGTAACAAAATGAATAAATACTGAAATTATTCATCATACAAATATTTGTCCCCATTAAGGACCGAACCCTAACCCCATCTATTTCATAGTTATATTTCCTAATCGCTCAACCAACGTTAGCATGTTGCTGATGCTGACAGTCACGCGAATAGATAAAATTTTCCCTACAAAAATCGTCTAACGCGCTTATAGAAGTTTTCACGTAAAACTGTCATCAGACGACAAAGCAGAGCAACTCATGTTGATCTGGACCACTTTTTGAAAAAATATCAAATGCCTTTTTGCTAGGCAAGGCCTATTCGAAAATTTAAGTTTAATTTTTTTTACTTTCACCTTTATATGTACCTTTATTTTAACGATGTTTTAATCTCTTCAACCTTTCAACACGTTTTGTCAGACACAGGAAAAATGGCCTTTAATTTTAAGCTACAATCTCCTTGTTCGATAAAAACCTTCATCCAAGGCATTTCTTTTAGAAAGAGGAAATAGTTGCACGTGGCTAATTGTACACTTGCATCACAATTCGACTAGTTTTATCTCGCGATCGCTGATGAGTTTGTTGTAGTGAATTTTTTATCGTTAAATGCAATCTTTTCTTTTCCGCCTCTTCATTAAACCTCTTTAACCATTTAGAATAACAATATACTGATTTAACATGGTCGCTATCATAAGACATAAAAAGGCCTGCCTTTTAAGGGTTCCATACCGAAAAGGTAAAACGGAACCCGATTACTAAGCCTTCGCTGTCTGTCTGTCTATCACCGGGCTGTATCTCATAACCGTGATAGCAAGAAAGCTGAAATTTTTGCAAATTATGTATTTTCGTTGCCGCTATAACAACAAATACTTAAAATAAGAAAAATGAAAATATTAAGGTTTTTTCGTATTTTTTTGCTATGATGGTACGTACGGAACCCTTCGTACTCGAGTCTGACTCGCACTTGGCCGGTTTCTATGTCTTTATCTTATTATGCCTGCATAATCCAATGAAAGTACAAGTATTACAAAAACTTATGAGATGGCTCTGTATAAAATTTTCAACACGAGATCGATCCGCATATTCGCATATTTATAGCAATTGTTTATTAATGTTATTATTAGAGCAAAATCTTATCTATGTAAATATTCAACATAACTGTTAGTACAAATACCGATTTACTCGAAAATAAATTCATATACTTACAAGAATTGCTCATTGGAATTTAATAGACTTTTTTCTGCCGTTCTTAGACTCGTTTATCGCTTAGATCCCCCAATCAATTTCAGTCACGTTTTTGCTTAAATATAATATAAACAGTAGCTATTTGTTTGCTAAAAGAGATTATTTGCAAACAAAGCCACTTAATTGGACGTCAAATAAATAGAAAATATAAGCCCTTACGTTTGAAACTGGCCCGTATTAAATATGAAAGGAAATATAAAACATTATACATTTAAGTAACTTAATTTATTTGTTATATTTATACAGGGATTTTATGCGCAATATAAGAATTTCAGAAAATGTACAGTTTATATTAATATTATAGATGCGAAAGTTTGGATACTTGGATGGATGGATGTTAGTTACTCAATCACGCAAAAACTACTCAAAGGATTTAAATTAAATTTGGTACACAGGTAGACAATGACCTGGAATAGTACATAAGTTACTTTTTATCCTGAAAAAATTAGATAGTCCCGCGCGATTCACCTTTATAATGCAGCATTACAAAACTTTTGTAATGCCACATGCATAAGTTTACCGGCTATCTTACCCTCCAAACCGGAACACGACAGTGACAAGCACTGACGATATTGAGGCAGAAATACGTAAGGTGGTGGTACCAGACCCGGGCGAGACGATGCAGAACTCTACCACTTAGCTGCCACGACGGTAGTGACTGGCATAGCCAATCGGTCGCCTTTTACGACCTGCCTGGCAGAACGGCAGTTGGTCTATTCTTCAAAGGAGCCTGGAACCAACACCAATCAACCAACCAACCAACCGGTAATGCAGCGGGCTGCTCGCTGCGGCTAGCATTATATATTTAAGCAACTTAATTTAGTTAATAAATTTCTACAGGAGGATGAGGCGCGATATCAGAATTTCAGAAAATGTAGAATATTATAAATTTAAACAATTTCATTTGTTTTTCTAAATTTATGCAGGAGTGTTATGCGTAAAATAGGAATTTCAACAAATGTAGAATATTATATGTACATTTAACAATTTATTCATTAAATTTCTACAGGGGTTTTCAATAAGTACAATGTACGATCACGCACAAATGAATATTAGAATTTCAGCAAATGTAGATGCACTAGCGTCTGCACTTCAAATCAACTTTAACAAAAACAAACCTTAAGTTCTCGTAGTAAGCTTACGTACGTTGATGAAAATTCCAATGGGAATGTGGTTAAATAAGGGACAAGAGTAAATGGGGACTTTATGAATCTGGTATCTTTATTAACGGTAACATCTATAATCCTACTCAGATTGATTACTCTTCCCTTAATAAAATGCAAAGACTCCTTGAGTAAAGTTAATTTACACGACTAAAGCATTCATTAAATGAATATGCGTGCATAAAAGAAAAAATAGCAATACCCAAAAGGGCAGGAGCGTAGGTAATAGTGAAACCAGGGGTGCTAAAAATCACAGGGTGAGCAAAATCTGCCTAAATTCAGAGACTAAATGGTGTCTTACAAAACGGTACAATATGAAGGAATTATTTTAAGAGTAAGACACGATCATCGGATATTGTAGAATTATCTGAAATGAAACGTCAACGTGAGGAATTTCAAGTTTTAAAAGGGACATATCTTTTTTGACAGAAGATATGAAACAATAAATAGGAAAAACACAGACAACTCAGTCTCAGACAGGATCCTGTATATGATGTTACAAATATCATAAAAGTACTTTGAAAATTGTCTAGGTTTATGATCACAGTAGTACAGCTGTTGATATAGAAGTTGAAACAGACTATGAAGATATTAATCTTGTCTCAAAAACAATTACCAAAATCCGTGTAATACGGCATGACTTGGAAAATGTGATGGGTATTTTTGATAACAGTATTAGAATCATCTAATCTATATGTTAATTAACTTTGTAGAATAGCGAAAAATATTTATGAGTTTTTTTCTCTCTCTTTATTTTTCGAAAAAAGAATAATAATTTAATTGAATAACGTACACAGAAAGTGAACATAAACTTATCTTTGCAATAGCGAAAATCAATACACAACTGAGACGGTACACATTATTTAGAAGGAAAACGAACTCTGAAAGCACAATGACCAACAAAAAGAGAAAGATCAATTAAATATACATTTGATATAAATCAACTTCTCAACCATCTCAACCATTTGTTGCGTCGAAGAATAAGATCGGTGAAATGCGCAAATTACTAAGAGAAACAGAATTATTGCTGGAAGAAGGAATAGCCCTGATCAACAAAAAGTCAACAAGTAATTTTATTAGAAGGTATGACAGCATAGTGAGAAGGATATTGATATGTATAGTTAAAAACAATGTAAAACGTAATTTCGAAGCTAAGCAAGTCTAAAAGTATGTATGAACACATAAAACAGAAACGTATATAATTATAGAAAATAATATCCCTTTAAATTCAAAAAGCTTATCACACAAATATTATTTATGTTTAGGATCAAACCTAAACCTGTTCGACTGAGTGGCCAGGACTCAACAAACGAACTTAGTTAAATATCAACTAAATTCGGATAAAGTTAAAATCAAAATGATTTTCAGTGTTCACTTGTCGATACTTCATAAATCATACTAGAAAAAGTCATTAAGTTTATAGCTAGTCGGTGAAAAATTGTATTTTTATTATCCAAATAAATATTCCTTCTTACAAATCAGTCCATTGCCTCCCTTCCGTCACTCACAGAGGGTGAGTAACCCCTGTTAGAGGGTTGAAATAATTGCGTGGTTCACTCAGTCTCTCGCTTTGTGAACATGCACTAACACAAACACTATGACGTCATTTTAGTTCGAGTTGCGACCGTCGCGTCGTCTGCAACAGGATAAAAATTTCACGGGATATATCGACACGTCCCAAGAACAAAATCGTACGGAGAGATCAGACGAAATTGGTTTTATAATAAAATTCGCATTAAACACGCATAAAGCCAAAAGACAATATATTTTTTATAGTTATTGGTCTTTTGTTTTTGGAAATGCTCAAGTGAACATCATCTTATGTACAATAATGTACTCCCACAAACAAATATATTGTAATTTGGTGGTTTTGCAGATACGATTTTGTTCTTGGGACGTGTCAAATTATGTATTGTTTCGGGATTAAACGGGTGTCTGTTAGATAAATATAGACAATAGACAAATATTTATTTAGCACCAGAACTGATAAAGTAAAAATGCTGTTATTGTCGTACAGCATATCATTAAGCACCCGTGCAAAGCCGGGGATGGTCGCTAATTATCTAGTAAAAATTTTATAGTACCGACACTCCCGCACACATGTCGAAGTTCATTGTTAACAAACTGCGATTTTCCAAACTCGTAACTAGACTCGTTAGCACACCATTTGCTAAGTATCCATACTATAATATTATAAACTAGCTGCAGCGTAAAGCCCGCTGCATTATAAAAGTTTTTAGTGAATCCCGCGGGATCACCTAACTTTTCCGGGATAAAAAATAGCCTTTGTGTTATTTTGGGTCTTCAGCTATCTACATACCAAATTTCATCGTAATCGGTTCAGTAGTATTTGCGTACAAACATCCATACATACATACTCACAAACTTTCGCATTTATAATAGTAGGATGCGAAAGTAACTCTGTCTGTCAGTCCGTCTATCTCTTCTTCACGCTTAAACCACTAAACCGATTTGGGTACAAACTATATAATATTCCATACTAATATCATAAATGCGAAAGTCTGTCTGTCTGTCTGTTACGATTTCACGGCTAAACCGCTGGACCGAATTTCACACAATTTGGCAACATGCCAAGTTGTGTGAAAAGTGCATTTGAAGTTCCGGGGTCAATCATAGACTAATTTTTTTCAAAAATAAACCCCTAAGAGGCAGAAATTTCCCCCTTGTTGGTCCCGGGCTTCTTTGAAGAATAGGCCAATTGCCGTTCTGCCAGGCAGGTCGTAAAAGGCGACCAATTGGCTATACTAGCCACTACCATCGTGACTACTAGGTGGTAGAGTTCTGCATTGTCTCGCCCGGGTCGGGTACCACCGCCTTACTTATTCCTGCCGCAATAGCGTCAGTGCTTGTCACTGACTGACTGAGGGTGAGGTAGCCGGAAAACTTATGTATGTGCCATTAGACCTCACCACAAGATAGCAACGCACAATTAACATTTTTGGTGTCTATAGGCGATGGGTGACTCTTTCCATCAGGAGACCCATCTGCTTGTTTGCTATTTTATAATTAAAAAATGCACATATTTAAGCAATATTCACATTTCATTGTATTTTTATTGGCCATATGACCATTACCTATCGTGTCCTCTCTCTTCAATCTTCTCTCAATTCTTTTCTCCCTCAATCTTTTGCATTATATTGTATATTCGTTACTGAAATGTGTTAATAACACTGAATTATTCTTGTCTAGCCAGACAAACACGGGGAAACCTTTGAATATTCATAAAAATATTTTCCACCGAACCCTTACAATCTACATTCGCAAAAACCCTCGCAAATTAAACGGTGTAATAGCTCGTAAGGTGCTTCATATTTGAGAGCTCATATAGTGTGCTTCGAACGTGTTGTTCCTGCTTGTTTGTTATGTTTTCGCGAAAATTCCAAATTAGGGATTTCGTTATCTGCAATACTAATTAAATTTCATCCAAGAGTTCGAAATATTGAATTCGAGGCTATAGACTAGACTTACTTATTGATTTTTTGTTATTCTGTAGAGAAATAGATACGCTCCGCATTTTCTATTGCTATATAAAAACTGTAGCACACGATAGCAGACGGCTCTACAATTACCATTAAATTTTAGAATGCAACATACCATCCATACCGTCACTTATTTCAACAGCCGAAATACTGGTGAACCGTAGTGAACCATGGCTAATCCTAACTAATATTATACCGTTTTACACCTAAGCAACTAAGCCGATTTAAAAAAGATGTAAACGGTTGACCCTACGGGTCATCCCTGAAACTTCTCACTAAATTAATGTATTTTAAGTTTAAAAGTGTAAAAATATAAGCATAGATTAGTTCAAACATCTATTTTTATATAACATCTATTTTGTTAAAAATGGCAGTATATTAATTTTTGAAAAGCTGCATATTTTGAAAATTATGATGGCATTCAACTCAATTGTTGAGATCTAAATATTTCTTTATCTAAATAATCGATAAGTTGAAAATTTTTGATGCATAGTCAAAAAACATTTTACTTTTAATTTTCCTTTATTGATAAAACCAAAAAAAAAAAAATAACCGATTTTGATAAAATTAACGGTATTTGCCGCAGTTTTTAAAGTAGAAAAGCTATTATTTAGATTTTAAGTCAATCGGTGAATTAACTTGAAAGTTATTTAAAAAAAGTAAGTAAGTTTGCTTAAAACAACGTAATTTTAATTTTGGAAAGTTATAAGTTTTGAGAAATAGATTCGATTTTGATTTTTAAAACGGCATTTGACATAGTTTTTTTTTATACTAAAATATCGTAGAACACCAAAAAATAACTGGTTGAAAATTTTCGAAGCTATGTCGAAAAAACACTTTTTTCAAAAGTTTTCGTCAACGATCACTCCCAAATGGTTAAGCCGATTTTGATGCAATTTATGTATTAGACGTAGTTTTTTGAGGAATAGAGCTGATTAATTTTTGTACTCAATCGGTACATAATAGATTTATACATAATAGAACTTTTATTAAAAAAATATTGTTTCACTAAATTTTTTTTCGGTGTGTTTTCAAAATTTCTCGAAATCTCCTAGACCGAATCGGTTTAAATTTTCTTCAGGAAATCTAAGTTGAGCGGAATTCAATGGAATGCCATCAACCGCGTTCCGATCGATCCAGCCGTTCAAAAGTTATGTACACATACACACATACAGACATACTGACGTCATCGTGAAAATAGTCGGAAAAGGTTCCTAGGACCTAAAAACGTGGACATCCGGTGAAAACTCGATTTTCGAAAATCAGTAACTTTATTACGTAGTGGGAAGTTAAAAATTGCCTAAAGAAAACTAAACTATAAAGCGACTAATATAAACTGTATTTATTTAAATTAGAGATTACCTACGTATACGTGTAATAGATAATGTAATCAATAATGTAATAGTCTAAATCCCGAATACAGATCGACCTTCACCGAGCTGGTTAATGGATCAAACATATTTTTTATGTAATTTAATATATCAAAAAATATGTTACATATGGGTTGCCTATCAAATTTCAGTCCAGGATATTTTTAATTAATTTTTAAAATGTTTTTTTTTAAATATGTCACCGGTGTGGTTAATAAATAAATTTTACACCACTCGAAAGTATGCAACCCATAGTATATGCAAAAGTTAGGTTGCCTATTATTTTCCTATCACAACCCTTGGAATGCCAGGTATGAACAGGTAGGTAAGTCGATACTAGTAATTTGCACCGGCGTGGTTAATAGATGAAACTTATGCATGCATACTTTCGATTGGTGTAAAATTTATTTATTAACCACATCGGTGAAATATTAAAAACAAAAAACATTTCAAAAATTAATTAAAAATATCCTGGACTGATATTTGATAGGCAACTCCTATGTAACATATTTTTTGATATATTAAATTACATAAAAAATATGTTTGATTCATTAACCAGCTCGGTGAAGGTCGATCTCTATCGGGATCCTATACTATAATCCAAGGTATTAAAAATTTGGCTATAAAAGTCATTATTTGACGTCCGCCGCCATTTTCTTGTTTTTTTAGAAAAATTAACTTACTACGAATGACTACGAAGATCCCCTTGACACTTTATTAGACGGGCGCGGCCATTATGTTATTTTTATAAAATTTATTACATGGTTGTTTTTAATTATTATTACAAAGATGTTTTCAGCTATTTAAACTAAATTCTATGCATAAAACTTTTAATGTTTCACAATTAAAAAGAGTAATTTCTAATTCATGTATAATATAAAATTTAATAAACTGGTCTCAAAATTCACATATTCTCGTTGTCAAACCTTAATACTAGCTATTTAACCCAACCTGGATCGTTCCTGGCGCAAAAGTGCCCAAGACACTCGCCGCGTTACCGCGTTGAATCGCGATGGCCAACCTTTGCACCAAAAACGATCCAGAACGGGAGTCCCCTGTGATTTCGCTAAGCCTGCGTCCAAACTCCTTAATTAGGCCCTTTGCCTCCACACTCCAACTACCCAAGGTCTCTACGGACACTGGAACGAAATGGTTCAGCGATTCTAGAGCAGCGTATTTGATCCTCTTCTTAGCATTCAGTTTTATAATTTTACATATTTTAATCGTCAAGTTATGCCTTTACTAGCAATAAAAAATATCATATCATTTTAATAATAATAATAATAATAATAATTCACGGGACAAATTATACTTACTGATCTAACCCCAAAGTAAGCAAATTATTTGCTTGTGTTATGGGTGTTAGTCAATGATACTAATACATAGAAATACATATATAAATACTAGAATATATATAATAAACACCCAAACCCGGAAATACAAACATTTATGCTCATCACACAAATGCTTGTCCCCGTCGGGGATCGAACCCGAACCTCGTTGATCGCGTAGTCAGGGTCTCTAACCACTCGACCACTATTATTATTATATCACTATCTATCGACTATCGACACTATTATTATTATATCACTGAATAATATCTACCTAGGCACTAGACTTTGATAGTTATTTTAACACATAAAATTTACTTTCTAATGATAACGACAATATTTTCATATCACTGAATAATATTTTACCTAGGCACTAGACTTTGATGGTTATTTTAACACATAAACGCTAGTAGTAATCTATACATATTTATACCAGGCAATAAAAAAAGCTATTGACATATTAATATAAAAATTAAATTTGTTACCACGGATTAAATAGATACACTTTTCAAAACAATTTCTTAGTTTGGCAGCGTAGCTTGCAATCATATACAGAAATACAGAGTTATACTATTTACCAACGAAATAAAATCATATCCAAGGGTAAGTTTTAAACATTGTCATCTTAGTCGGTATAATAAAACAGTAAAACAGGATTTATTTCTATTTTTTCACAATATAATATAACCTACAAATATATGAAATGTTTGATAGTGATAGGAGCGTTTGCTCATATGCGTGGCGACACGTTTCCTTCCCAATGGCGCGCCTATCAGTGTTCATGTGGTATGTGTTTACCTTTTAACTACTTGGTCAGTTAGTAATATAAATGCAAAAGTTTCAAAGTTTACATGTTTGCTATTGAATTACACAAAAATACTAAACGGGTTTGTAAGAAATTTCGTTTTCAAAATGTATTGATTTCAGACTATGAACCTTATCTATTAATGGACTTATTCAACCCAAAAAATTGCACGTTATACGTTATTAGCTGCAGCGTGCAGCCAGCTGCATGATAAAAGTTGGCGAATCCCGCGGGATCATCTAAATTTTCCGGGATAAAAAATAGCCTATGTGCTATTAAAGGTCAACATCTACCTGTGTGCGAAATTTCATTCAAATCCGTACAGTAGTTTTTGCGTGATTGAGTAATAAACATCCATCCATCCAAACATTCAAACTATCGCATTTAGATATGTAAACATTTATAAAAATGCTACCGATAGATGTCACTAAATTAATTATAGTCTAGCGAGCAAAGCCACAGTCGTAGTTACTAACTTTATAACCTCTAGAACTATTTAATTAATAATAATAAAATTTATTTAATATTTTCACGTTTATAGATAGTATTAAGCGATGATTTTCGTCTGTATTACGGGGGTGTTTAAAGTTCAATGTTCAAACGAGCTGTCTCGCATGCCATCCCTTCAATTCGGTCTGAAATAACATTTCTGCAAATCGACCACAAACAGGAATCTAGCTTCAAACGGAATTCCATTACGTTGTAAGCAGGAAACGTCATATCGATGTTGTAGCCCCATTTCCATTTACTAATGCGTTGTCTATATCCAATCTGTATAATAAATTGTAGATTTTGGGTAATTTTTACATTTTTATCTTTAGAATAAAGCTGCTATCTTACTTACTACTATCTACTATCTGCCTTCGAACACTCAGATAACAAGTCACTACTGGACATCAGAAAACAAAATCTATATACATATAATAAAATCTTAGGAAAGACAAAACTGTACATTGAATATTTTTTTAAAAGAATACGTGGGGCGTGATCTACAATCGATATCGAAGCCAAGCATATAGTTTTTAGAATTTTTGTCTGTTTGTCTGTATGTATGTCCGGGGTAAACTCAAAAAGTACTGCATGGATTTACTTCAAATTTTGCATGAATATTACTAAAAGGTCGGGTCAACATATAGGCTGCATGTTATCACGCTATCACCTACGGGGGAGGAGCTGTGCGGAGTAAACGAAGTCCGCGCGGACGAAGTTGCGGGCAACAGCTAATTTTAAACAGAATGATAAATTGAAAAAGTAGGATTGGGCTTCTTCTCCAAAGAGATTACTAAAACACCTTTCCAGATATTATAAAAAAAGTTCCAGACTTGTAGTTGCAATGTCGAAAATAAAAATAATCATATTTACACTTATGTGTGAACGTTTGATGATATACCTAGAATATTTCTCTTAAATTATTATTTCTCTTATTTGTGGAGGAAGCGGGACAAGTCTGCAAGGATAGTGATGTATGGCACTCGGTTCTCTCTGTAAGGGAGCACCCAGTAAGGGATCTGGCGTGAAGATATGTATGTATTTCTCTAAAATCCACAAAAAGAAAATCCATTGAAAATAAACGCTGGAAAGCGTGCCTGCCAGATATTAGATACTAGTTGCAGTGTGCAGCCCGCTGCATTATAAGTTTTTGGTGAATCCCGCGAGATCACCTAATTTTTCCGGGATAAAAAATAGCCTATGTGCTATTCCAGATCATCATCTACCTGTGTGCCAAATTTTATTCAAATCCGTTTAGTAGTTTTTGCGTGATTGAGTAACAAACATCCATCCAAACATCCAAATTTTCGCACTTATTAATATAAATATAGCGTACAACATTGAGATATTTGCCGTTGTCGACATCCAAGGTAATAACTATGCCACCACCACAACCACGATATTTGTAAATGTAAATACTTATGACCTCAATTTATTAATTTAATATTTTACACACATAGAGTTACAAAACAATACCTATTTAAAATAAAGAAAAAAACAGTAGCAGTCGTGGGACTGCCGATAGAAGTGAAAACGGAACTATTAAGTTGAGAGTAATTAAAACTATATGCAAAAATTATATGAAATTTTTTATGTTTTATTTATTAGTTACATATGATGGGTTAAATAATAAAATACAGTCAGAAATAGTCGATGTATTAGTGTATACGTGTACACAGGCTACTGCGCGTGCGCTAGTCTGGCTCTCCATAGCTATAGATATACTATTATCATTAGCATGTCGGTGACGCGAACCGAGGATTTTACCCTCTACCAAAACGCTAAACGCGCCTAAAGAAGTTTTCACTTCAAAAAAAAACATATACAAAGCCTGTTGTGGCTTGGAATGGGGCATTCAAAACATGCGCATTTCAACATTGGTGGATGAGGAGCCCATGTTATACGTTACGTACTAATTGAAATCACATTTTAAACAATGTTACTTATAGCACACCAAAAGTAACAACCTACTAAAAATCTACAACGACGATAAAATGGGTCGACAAATTTTTCTCATGTTATATAATAATAATAAATATTCACGGGACAAATTACACTTACTGATCTAACCCCAAAGTAAGTAAATTATTTGCTTGGTTTATGGGTGTTAGTCAATGATACTTATACGTACAAATACATATATAAATACATTTACATACATAGTAAACACCCAAACCCGGAAACACAAACATTTATGCTCATCACATAAATGCTTGTCTCCGTCGGGGATCGAACCCGAGCCCCATCGATTGCGTAGTCAGGGACGATAACCACTCGACCAAGGGGCGGGGCGGGCGGTATATATATTATAGTCTGGTGTTGGCTATTTTAATTTTTTTAAATGTAATGTCAGACTTTATCTAACAAAATACAGACCCTGGTCCTAAATTCTATTACAAGTACCAAGTTATCTGCAAAGGAAAGGTTTATAAGTCCTATTTTATTCCCCTTTGATATTACCAAGTGCTCTTGGAGTAACGTTGTTCGCACTGCGCTGAACAATAAAAACACAACCCTTAGAGGCTTGAGATTTTCGAACAGCTTGAGGAAGAGTGCTTGAAAGCGTGAAGTTCGTTAAAATAGCGCTTTAATATTTTTAATGTCTTTTTTGGAAAAGTAAACTATATATAAGTCACCCACCTCATTAAAAACTGAATCACCCGTCACGCTATTTTCCCTACAGTTTGGACTCACTGCATACAAAGTTCCGTTGACACTACGAGTTTATTTTTATACACGGTATTCACTAGTCCATTAAAATAATAATAATAAAATAGTTTTTTACTCAAACGATCAAAGTTTTCGAATTGTAAACGAAGTAATTCGGTGATATCTAGGTATATAAATCTATAAATATGATAAATGTGAAAGTGGATGTTTAGATGGATGCTTGTTACTCAATCATACAATAACTATTAAGCGGATTTGGATGAAATCTTGCACACAGGTAAACGATGACTTGGAATAACACGTACGCTATTTTTATCCTGGAAAAATCATTTTTGGTAAATCCCGCGGGATTTACCAAAAAGTTTTATAAAGCAGCGGGCTGCACGGTGCAGCTCGTATTATAAAAGCGAAAGTTTGGATGTTTGGAAGTATGGATGTATAGATGGATGTTTGTTAATCACACAAAAACGGCCGAACTGATTAAAATAAAATTTAGCACACATGTAGATGATGACCTGGAATAGCATATAGGCTACTATTTTTCCTGGAACAATTTGTTGTTCCCGCGTGATTTACCAAAAAGTGGTATGCCGCGGGCTTCATGATGCTACTAGTATCATTTAAACTTGAAATGTACTTTGCAATTCTTATTTTACTAACCTTAAATTCCCTTTTTTTACATGGGGAAACCCTTTATGGATACCCTCTCGTTGGGTTTATCGAGAGGGTTATGTTGGACTGCCTCACAAGGAGACCTACCGACTATAACCCCATGGAGTTCTTCTCTCTGTTTTGAGTAGAGAGCTATGGGATCGTTGTACCCATTCTACCATGGCATTCTATCACAGCTATCTGCTACAGATTCTTCTCCTTTGATTTACTCCTTGGTGTTGAATACCGGAAAACAGCAGCGTATCACCTAATCTTGGGGCCTGTGTGCAATGGTCGATGAGTGACCCAATCTCATCATCTACAGGGCTCCATATGGTGGATGAAATTGGGCAATTCCTGCCCGTCTTCTCCTTCTTACACTGCGGCGCCTAAGCTATATCGCATTAGCGTCTTCTTCTCGTTATCTCTTCGCGGATTCCTTTACAGTGATTATTTTTCCGCAGAAGCAAGTGACAAGATTTCACGTATCCTGCCTAAGGCACATCTGCTCTATTACGTTTGAAAGCGACAAGTCTTCACCGATTGTGCTGATTAGCTCCTGCCTTTCCTCTTCCCATGATGGGCACTCACACAAATTACGTTTTGCGGTGTCAACGTCATGAACACAATTGTGACAGAGACTCTCTGGCTCCCGCCTCGCTATCTGGCACAGGTACTTTCCGAAGCAACCAACCTTAAATTCCCCTACGTCAATCTTAAGTCAATATTCTTAAATATATATTTATTTACATTTCATTCATTTCAATCATTATACGTTATCATTTTGCGATAACATTGTTTGGATCGAGATAGTACTAGATTATAAGCGAAAGATTTACAATCTTATTGAATAACCGGTGTAGTACTAGACTGTTCTGTGAATAATGTTTTTGTGTGCAGTCTAAAAAATATTCCCAAAACATTGTATTAATTAGCTGGATAACGTCTCCGGCGTCCTGTATATGTGTACTAATATTATGAATGAAAGATTTATATTGTGTTAAGTTTGTAAAATTTTCGTATAATACCAAAACATTGATGTAAAGGCTAAGTTCTTATAATCAACTAAAATCTAAAATTAGACAATGTTCTGAACCATGACTTTATGCTAAACTAACTAATATGCGTCTGCTTCGCCTAGCGTAATTTCAGTGACGATAAAAAATTACAAGGCCTGTCACTTGCGCAATTACGTATTCTTACTGTATACGAACTTTCAATAGTATCAATCCATCCGTTTTTTAAGTTCTAGCGGGACATGTGTATGTCCCGCTCTTTGCAGACAAACATACAGACAAAACAAAAATATTGATAGTGGTAGTGACATACGCTTTATGTTTTTGACCAGACTATTCTAAAAGAAAAATTATGTTTTAACAGGTCGCAAATAGATATTTAACATTAATTAAATATAAATAAATACTAAATATTCACGGGATAAATTACACTTATTGATGTAACCTCAAAGTAAGCAAATTATTTGCTTGTGTTGTGGGCGTAATAATACATGGAAATACCAAACCCGTAAATACAAATATTTATGTTCATCACACAAATGCTTGTCCCCGTCGCGGATCGAACCCGAGCCCCGTCGATTGCGTAGTCAGGGTCGCTAACCACTCGATCAAGGCGTGGCGGGCGTTTTGTTATTTGTTAAGATTTGTTTTCCTTTGAAGGTTATTGCATTATATCAATATTGTTCACAACTAACAATAGATATTTGCAACCTTGACACAGGCTTTATAATTTTGACCCGACTGTGCTAAAAAGAAACATAACCATGTTTCAACGGGTCGCAAACAGATTTTTGTTTTATAATTGTTAGTTGTTTAGATATAGATTGTTAATTATTTTTCATTTATTCACTCTATGTTATTTATTACAGGCGGATGCCAGTACCGCATTTCTGCGGGCGGCACGCGCGGGTCAGATAGAGAAGATAATCAGTCTTCTGGAGCAAGGCGTTGATATCAACGTCAGCAATGCTGTAAGTAATAATTAATATTTCTTACATCATAGAATAGCGAACAAACGGATCTTCTGATGGAAAGAAATAACCACCGCCTAATAGACACCAACGAGCAACGACTAATGGTGCATTGCCATCCGCGCGTAGGAATATTAGGCATACTAAAATATTTACTTGCTACTACGTATATATTGTGTCTTATTTCAGTAATGTCTCACCTGTAATTAATTGGAACGTGGTAAGCGACATTCGATTAGGTTCCCCATAATTTTGATTTTCGAAAATTTTCCACCGATTCACCCCAGTCAATTTTGATAAATTTAAAAACCCCTTTTTTGATTTTCGAAAAATTTTTTAAGAAAAGTTTTTGTTTTTGTATAATTAATAGTAAATCGTTGTATTTGTATATACTGCAAATAGCAATAGCAATAACGTAAGTCGTAACTATGAGATTCGACGTCACGTTTGTAGAACTGTCGTTTCAAACCGGTAGAAACCGAGTTATTTGACTATCTAAAAATATGCCTCAAAAATGAACATGGATTAGTAGACGTTTTTGAATTTTAAATGTTTATATTATTTTTTTTTAGAAATACTTTTTACAAGTTAGTTATTTTGACGCATCAACATTTTGTTTAAAACTACTACCGGATCGGAAAGGCGGGCACACACTGAGAAGATCCGGGAAGAAACTCAGCGGGCTAATAATTTTTCATAACATTTTATTTATTTTTTTCACAATATTACAAGATTAAATAAAAATATATATGAGATCGGTATGAGGAGTAATTAATCCCAGGGTTTTTTGTCTGCTAAATAATCTGGGATTTTATAATACCCTTTTTACAGTTTTGTTTTAATCTCTTATAGTTTCGGGAAGATTATTGTAAAAGCGTATAAATTGTCCCATTAAAGAGTTACTTATTCTGTGGAGACGAGATGCATGCACAACTAGATTGTTTTTGTTCCTTGTATTTAGTGAGTCACCATTTTTTTTAAACAAGCAAATATTTTTACTACCGTACATCAAGTTCTCATACTCTTACACTGAGCTTTTTGTCTTCTAAATAATCTTAGATTTTATAATACCCTTTTTTACACAGTTTTGTTTTAATTAAATTTTTAAATTTATTGACAGGTAGATCTCTTATATTTCCGGGAAGTTTATTTTAAAAGCGTATAAATTGTCTCATTAAAGAGTTACTTATTCTGTGGAGACGAGATGCATGCACAACAAGATTGTTTTTGTTCCTTGAATCACCAATTTTTTTAAACAAGCAAATATTTTACGACTGGTCAAGTCAAGTTCTCATACTCTTCACTGAGCTCTGTGTCATTGCTTTTCGAACATCATCGGTAATTTATGCTTCTGGAGGGCGCTTTATTTTATTACTTTAAGGGAGACATATTATCAAATAATGTAAGGACAGCAATGTTTAGCTGATTCATCTTATTATCTACGGATCCTGCATTAAAAACATGTGAGAGATCCATATTCTTTCCACACTCTTCATCTAATGCTTGTATACCTATTTTATTAAAGCACCTCACTCAAATTGTAGTTAAGTATTGTTTAGGGGATATTAGCTTATAAGGAAAAATATTTAGTCATGGTGTAAGAAACCTGGGGCCAAAAAGGGTGCTATAATTTAAATGGGACGGGGAGAAAATAACAAACATTTTGATTAAGTCTAGCCCTTTGCTTAAAGTTGCCCATTACAATAGTGTAATCGTAATGACTAGAAACAAAATCTAATTGACTTTCAAGTTTAGAGAAATAGTCAGCATTAGAAGGACATTACTCGATTTTAACCTTAAGTGAAACTACAAGGAACCGATATTCTGCTGAGTTGAGTACATATGAGTTGAGGAAGATAAAACAATATATTTAAATTCACTTTGCAGGTATACATCCACACCCCTACAGCCTTTGCGTATACGATCATTGTTACAATATTATATTAATACTAACTGTTGCCCGCGACTTAGTCCGCACGGACTTAGTTTACTCCGCACAGCTCCTCCCCCGTAGGTGCTAGCGTGATAATATGTAGCCTATATATTGACCTGTTAGTAATATTCACACAAAATTTGAAAAAAATCATGCAGTACTTTTTGAGTTTACCCAGAACATACATGACTTTCCTACGATTTTATTATATGTATAGATTTTTCCTTATTAAGTATATTATCCAAAAAATTATTTATTTTTGTTAAATAGCGTACATTGATAATAAAAATTTATTCTTTAAAATTGACATTAAAATTTACCGCTAAAACGCTTTGGACTGTTATGGCGTCTTAATGACATCACGCCGTGGTAATATCTACATTATATTATACTCTGTGGTTTCTAAGAAAATGACAACATCAAGATAACATTTTACCAAATTGACGTATCGATTCCAGATTTGCGTTTGCTTTCACGTGACTTAATATCCATTTTTGCCGAATTTATCTATATTAATTAATCTGTATTAATATTATAAATGCGAAAGTTTGGATGTTTGGATGGATGTTTGTTAATCAATAACGCAAACAGATTTGAATGAAATTTGGCACACAGATAGATGATAACCTGGAATAGTACATAGGCTACTTTTTATCCCGGAAAAATTAGGTGATCCCGCGGGATTTGCCAAAAACTTTTATAATGCAGCGGGCTGCACGCTGCAGCTAGTACCTATTCTATAAATATTATTAATCTTTAACTTTTATAACAAATATTGTAGTTTTTTTATTTCCATATCATAATTTTTCATTACAAAATACAATATGTCCGTTTCATTCTAAATGTTAATCTTTGATCAATTGTTTCTAAACGAAGACGTTAAATTTCTTTGACATGTTTGATGGCTATTGGCGATAATTACGTTTTGCCATCAAGTTAGCCAACTGTCATAAAAAATAAATATTATATTTCTTATTGCCATATACAATTTAATTAAAAACCCTTAATTACGTACGTTGAAACATGCGTTTTATTTCCATCGCAAATAGAGCTATTTTACTGTAAAGCTATTAACCAGAACCGAGGTTAAACACGCGATTTCGTCACGAATGCGCGGGACCGTAATTTATAATGTACTGCGGTGAATGCAGTAAAATGCCAGGACAACGCCATATAAAATATGTGTGACCTTGTAGAGACGTATAAAAGTTTGACGTTTAATAGCCCCATTTGAAGAATACCATCTGTCATTGCGCCTGGCAGTTTGTAAGAGGCGAATGATTGATAATGCGATTCACTAGCATACTACTAGATGGTGCAGTTCTGCATAATCTCACCTGTATCTGGTACCATCTCCTTACCTATCGCTGCCGTAATAACGTCAGTGGGTTCTGATTTGAAAGGTTTTATAGACGGCAAACTTATGCATGCGACAATAGGATCTGACAAGAATAGCAACGCATCTTTGGCATCTACAGGCGATGGTTTTCTCTTTTCATCAGGAAATCCATATATAGCTTATATGCTATCTGAGATATAAAAGAATAGAAATCTATAAAAACTCCTATAACTTTTTAAACACTTTACTGTATGTGATGTATGTGGTAAATGCAATAAAATACCAGGACAACATTAAATAAAAATGTGTGAGCAATAAGCATGTGGAGAAGTATAAAAATTTTACGTTTAATAGCCCATTATAAATAGATTCTTGTGTTCTCTTTGGATGTCGAATCATAAACGTACTTTGAAACGTCGTAGTAGAAAATGCATTTTCAACCTTTTGGTGTCGCCGAAATATTTCATTTTATTAACGTTTCACAACACACCAGTAAAAAAGTAGCCAAGTGACCGGATGTGCCGGGCGTCCAGCGACGTTCACTTTTTTTAACTCATAGTTTCAATGCAGCTTACAATTATAAGTATGTACGCCTGTTTAAAACTTGTGTATGAGACATTATATTAACGTGTTTTGTTTTCTATAAAAACACCCATTACTTTTTGAATATCTTAATGAATAATGTCCTGCGGTAAATGCAGTAAAATAACAAGACTATCAAAAACGCCATATAAAAATAAATGTGATCTTTTAGTTAAGTATAAAAAGTTTAACGTTTAATTGACACATTATTACTACCTTTTTGTGTCTTGTTTTGACGTTGAGTCGTAAAAGTTCTTTAGAGTGTCTTAGGTAATAGAAACTATATTGACGTCTTCACGTACCTACAAAGTGACTATAACATTTTAAATACTTACTGTTATGTATGATATACTGTATTGAATACTGTAAAATAACAGAACATCAAATAAAAATGTGCGTTCTTTAAAGTGTTGAATTAGAAACTATATTGACGTTTTCACGTATCTACAAAAGTGTCTTTTACATTTTAAATACTATTATGGATGGTATACTGTATTGAATAATGTAAAATAACAGGCCAACGTCAAATAAAAATGTGCGTACTTTAAAAAGTCGTATTAGAGACTGTATTGACGTTTTTACGTATCTACAAAAGTGTCTTTTACATTTTAAATACTGTTATGGATGGTATACTGTATTGAATACTGTAAAATAACAGGCCAACTTCAAATAAAAATGTGCGTACTTTAAAAAGTCGTATTAGAGACTGTATTAACGTGTGTAAAGTATCTATAAAAGCAGCTATTATTTTTTTAATAACGCATGATATACTGTGTTGAAAGCAGTAATATGCCAAGGCCGTATAAAAAATATGTGACCTTGTAGGGAAGTATAAAAGTTATCGCCTCTCTGTGTGTGTATATGTGTATGTAAACAATTCATAACTTTTGAACGGTTTGACTGATCAAAACGCAGTTGATGGCATTCAATTGGATTCTGCTCAACTTAGATTTCCTGAAAATTTGAACCAATTCGGTTCAGGAAATTTCGAGAAATTTTGAAAAACCCTCAAAAAATTTTTGGCAAAACAGTATTTTTTTAATACAAGTTCCAGATTAATATACAGATTGAACACAAGATCTATTCCTCACAAAACTGCAACCAATATATTACATATATTGCATCAAAATCGGTTTATCCGTTTGCGAGTAATTGTTGACGAAATTTTTTGAAAAAGGTGTTTCATCGACATAACTTCGAGATTTTTTAATTAAGGACCTTCTACAATATTCCAGTACTTGAAAACTCAAACTTAGCTTCAAACATCAAAATCGAATCAAAATTACGAAAGTTACAGCTTTTAAATATTAATATTTTGTTTTTTACACAAAACTTGTTTAATATTTTTAAAATAAGTTTCGGACTAATGTACTGATTGATTTAAAAATCTGAGCAGCTTTTCTCTCTGGAATCGGTATTTCAGTTTTGTAGAGACAAACTTGCAAAAGTTGAATCAAAACGGGTCGATTAATTGAATTTTTATGTTTTTTGACGTTACTTCGACATTTTTCAACCCTTAGATTATGTAGCTAAGAAATTGTTTTAGAGCTCAAAAATTGCTTTCACTGCAATCTGAAAGATCAAAATCCATAATGTTTCCAAAAAATACCTTTCAAAAATCAAACTAATGTTTGAAATTAAATTTTTAACGACATTTAGATTTTAAAATCCTGAAAAAAATATGAGCTTAGGTATAGTTTATGTATTTTTGGGTTTAAAATATCTCAATTTAGCGGAAAGTTATAGGGATGGCCTACAGGGTCAACCGGTTTATACATTTTAAGCACTTTTTTATTGTTTTTACAATTAAGGCTAATCATATTATACTTACAGATATAGACTGGTATTGTACGAATATAAATAAAATAAATTGAAGACTATAACATCAAAATTTAAATTTAATTTGAATACGTAAAGTTGAGAAAAAGGTTAAACAATAATAAATGTCAAAATTAAAATAAATTATTTGCATTAAATAAATAATAATAAATATACACGGAAATAATTACACATAATGATCTAACCCCAAAGTAAGCAAATTATTCGCGTGTATTATGGGTGTTAGTCAAGGAAACTAATAGATAGAAATACATATTATAAAATACCGGAATATATTTAATAAGCACCCAACAGAAATATAACCATTTATGCTCATCACACAAATGTTTATCCCGTTGGGAATCGAACCTGAGCCCCGTTGATAGCTTAGTCAGGGTCGCTAACCACTCGACCATTGGGGTGGTCCTTAAATAACATATAAATTAGAGTTAACGACTAATTGTTGTCTTAATTATAATAGGAGAGTCCGAAGGGGGGTTTTGGAATTTACATAGGGGGATACTTCGCATACTGTTGAGTCTCTTCCCTATTTTTTTATTTTATAAGAAAGCAAACAAGCAAATGGCTCTTCTGATGGAAAGAGTAACCACCGTTTATAGACACCAAAATGTTAATGGTGAGTTCCTATCCGTGTGGTGGGGTGGCAATGCCACTTGCATAAGCCTACCGGCTATTTACCCTTCAAACTGGAACACGACAATAACAAGCATTGACGTTATCTCGGCCGGAATAGGTAAGGTGGTGGTACCAAATATCCGACGGCATCGTTGAGAACTCTACCACTTAGTAGTCACAATAGTAGTGACACGTATAGCCAATCGGTAGCCTTTTATGACCTGCTTACCAGAACGGCAGTTGGCCTATTCTTGAAAGCAGCCCAGACTATCACGGGGAAAAATATAAGCCTTTTATATCTATATACCTCCTCTATAGATGGGTGGGCATCTAGGGCAGTAGAAAAACGAAATCCCAATAATTTCAGCTTGTGAGAATTGTCAGATTATATTTTTTTCGTTATTCTTACATCATTTCCTTCAACATAATAGAAAATTCAGATACGCTCGAGAATATCAAGACAACGTTTCCTTTGCAACTTTGTGACCCTTCGTCTCTTATACGCTAATACTCCAATCATCAGATTTTCTAAATTTTAGCTTGCTATTAGCCCACCACATGCGCGCCACACCTTAAAATGACCTGTTTTAGTGTTTTCATGTCACTGTTTGTTTTTTACTGCAGATTTTTTCCCCATCATTGAAATGAAAACATTTTATAAGCATTCATTTTTCCTATCAATTAATCTACAAAATCCAAGATCCGCACGACTCTCGAGTAAAATACCCATTTAACATCTTGGCCTATTACAATGAGAAGTCATTTTTTTAAGTTTTCCCTGTGTTGGTTCCGGGCTCCTCTAAAGAATAGACCAACTGCCGTTTTGCCAGGCAGATCGTAAATGGCGACCGATTGGCTATGCGAGTCACTACCATCGTGTCTGGTACCACCCCCTTACCTATTCCTGCCGCTGTCGTGTTTCGGTTTGGAGGGTAAGGTAGCCGGTAAACTTATGCATGTGGCATTAGACCTCGCCACAAGATAGATAGTTACGCACCATTAACGTCTTTGGTGTCATAGGCGATAGTTGACTCTTTTCATCAGGAGACCCAGTTGCTTGTTTACTATATAACATAAAAAAGCTAGAGACATTTTTAAAGTCACGGATTAAATAGATACGCCTTTTAAGACAATTTCTTAGTTTGTAAATGTAGCTTGTATTTACACACAGAAATACAGAGTTATACTACTTACCGATTAAATAAAATCACTTCAAGGGTAATTTATAAACCTCGTCAGTTTATTCAATACGATTAAACAGTACAACATGGTTTATTTATATATTTTCACAATACAATATAACCTACAAATATATGACATTTCTGACAGTAATAGGAGCGTTTACTCATATGCGCGGCGACAAGTTTCTTTCCCAATGACGTGTGAATTAGTATTCATGTGATCTGTAGTCAAAGTTGATATTGTGATGCGAAGATTTTTAACATTGTCATTATACAGCCGACAAAATACATTTTTCTCATTAAATTACAATTTATCCAACTGTTACGTTTGGCTATTAGCCAACATGCAAAAGAGGGGCAAACAAGTTTGTCAAGCTTTGCTCTCGTCTTAGTTTCATGCATATTTAGGACACTTTATGGCAATGGAAACAAAGTTGCCAAGTAGGTTAGGGCATCAATATTTGTTGAATGTACCATTTTTAATTAAATTATTGCATAGTAAAGGAAAATGCCTTATAGTCTAGTGCAGTGTTTCTCAACCTGTGGTCCGTTCGAGTATGTGTCCCATACACACATACTCGGTCCGCCGCCTTTGGATATTTGAATTAATACCAATGTTTTCTATTAAAGGGGTCCCTGAAATTTTGCTTGATTTTTCTAGGGATCCGCGGGCTGAAAAGGTTATGAAAGGCTGGTATAGTGGACTCTATATTAATATTATAAATGCAAAAGTTTGGATGTTTGGATAGATGAATAGATGGATGTTTGTTACACAATCACGTAAAAACGGCTGAATCGATTTGGATGAAATTGGCACACATGTAGATGATGACCTGGAATAGCACATAGACTCATTTTACAGAGTTGTTACATTAAAATTTCGCCAAAAACTTTTACAATATAGCGGGCTGCATGCTGCAGCTAGTGATTAATTTTTCCGGGTTTAAAAATAGTCTATGTCCAAGTCATTATCTACCTATGTGCCAAATTTCATTCAAATCCGTTTAGTAGTTTTTTAATGATTGAGTAACTCGAATACTCGAGTAAATCGATCCACCCAATATCCAAACTTTCGCATTTATAACTTTGATATAGATTCAACAACAAAGGATCAAATGACGCTTTTGATTTCTATCATATTGAACAATGGTTATTCTTCTGAATAATCATTGCCTAATATGATAGAAATTCAGAAAATAACCATTGTCTATAGATACCTTCTAGGAAAGCGTGTTCCATCTTAGTCCGCATCTTAGCTTACCATCAGGCGAGATCGTGGTCAAGCGCTTCCTTATCGATAATAAAAATAAAAAAAACATTGCGGTACTGTTCGTGTAGCGGAGATATAATACCATATGGAATTATATATCGGCTGTGCTGTAATACTGTGCAATTCTCGACTCACTTTTTTCCACACACTATTCCTCTGTGGAACGAATTACCGGCGGGGATTTTTCTAAGCGGATACGACTTAGGGACCTTCAAGAAAAGAGCCTACTCTTTCTTAAAAGACCGGCAACGCAACTGCAAATCTTCTGATAGTGTGGTTGTCCATGGGCGGTGGTAATCACTTACCATCAGGTGAGCTTCCTGTCCGTTTGGCCCCTTTTCCATAAAAAAATGTATATATATTAGTCTACCAGCTACCTTACCTTCCAAATCAGAGTACGAAAGTAACAAACATTGACGCTATTGCGACAGGAATAGGTACGTAAAGCGGTGGTACCAAATACCTGGCTGAGATGTTGCGGAACTCTACCACCTAGTAGTCGCGATGGTATTGGCATGTATAGCTAATCGCTTACCTTTTACAAATAGCCTGGTAGAATAGCAGATCATCTATTGTACAAAAGGGACCAAGGCAAAATCGGGATATTATTTTTATATGATAGCAGAGCCAAATAAGCAAATGACCTCCTAAGGGGAAGACATAACCGTTAGTGAAGACGAAGCAAACCTTCGCTGTATCATGAGCTTCGCTGAATCTAGCGAAGCTCATGATATAGCGAAGGTTCGCGTGGTCGTTACGTATTTGTAAAACAGTACAAATAGTTCGTTTCATTGGTTGTCTAGTCGAGAAGGTGAAAATCTGCGAAAAATTATTTCAAGTCTTGAAAAAATATATGCAATAGATCTTATTTTTTCGAGACTTGGAACGATTTACGCAGGTTTTCAACTTCTTGACTAGACTATTAGTAGTAACAAAAAAAATATAATATAAAACGTAAGTTTTGTTCGCAGAATGGATTAAACGCGATACATTTGGCGTCCAAGGATGGGCACGTAGAAGTAGTACGCGAGTTGCTACAGCGTGGAGCAGCAATCGATGCTGCTACAAAGAAAGGAAACACAGCTCTGCATATTGCTTCACTGGCTGGTCAAGAGGCAGTTGTTAGATTGCTTGTACAAAATGGTGCTCAAGTAAGTAATATCATAATATAAGTAAGTGATATCATAAAATTTTAATATATATGCAAAAACTTGTGATAGGCCTTTTTCCTATTATAGTTTTTTTTATCGATCGATAAATTAAAATAAATTAATATTATAAAATAAAATAAGATTAGATAAGATAAGATGAGATTAGATGAGAGGAGATGAGACAGGATGAGATAGAACGGGACGGGCGGGTCAGGACGGGGCGAGATGCAACGGAAGGCATCGCAACAGGACGCGACGTGACGCGACGCTACGAGACGAGACGAGATTTAAATATTGTAGAAGTTTTGGCCATCTTAGTACCCTTTTTAGCTACTTGAGATTTGAATCAATGTTTTATTTTAAAATGTATAATTTTAATGGTTATTGTAACTGTTCTCGGTACAATAAAGTGTTAAATAAACTAATATTTTTATTAAATTTTTACATTTATAAGGATATTCAGTACATATAAAGCTAGTTTTGTAAAAATGTTGACACACACAAATAGTACAGTTACCACAACCTGTATTTCCACTTATACGAAGCTTTTCGGTATCTTGTTTTTTCTACACGTATGGTGATTGTGATGGTGGAATTAAGTTTTAACACAAGAAAGAATAAGTAGAAAAAAAATTCGTTGAACAATCCAAGTTCCTTTTTGAAAAATGTCGTATTCTGAAAAACGTTATAATTCTAGCGATCAGTACAATCGACGGAATCGACCATATAGCAAAGAAGAATTTCGCCACGTCGAGCCTGTCGACACTAGCTCAGTGGGAGACACCCCGGCTTTAGGGGAGGTCGCAGGCTCAAATCCCACGTGACGATATTTTTCTTTGTTGTTTTTAAAGTTTTTCAAGTTTTACCAAGCACAAGCTAGGCATACGGTAAGAGGCGATAGAAGGCATTATCCTTTCTTTACACGTATTAACGTGTCGCTGATATCGTGACTACTTACTACGTGGTAGTGTTATGCAATATCTACCCCGTGTTGGTTCGGGTTCCATTTGAATAATAAACCATCTGTGTTTCTGTGAGGCAATTCGTAGGAGCAAACGATTGGCTATGCGAGTCACTTCCATCGTGGCTACAAGGTGGTAGAGTTCTGCACTGTCTCGCCTGGGCCTAGTACCACCGCCTTACCTATTCCTGCTGCAATAGCGTCAGTGCTTGTCACTGTCTTGTTCCGGTTTGGAGGGTAAGATAGCCGGTAAGCTTATGCTTGTGGCATTAGACCTCGCCACAAGATAGCAACGCACCATTAACATCTTTGGTGTCTATAGGCGATGGTTGACTCTTTCCATCGGGAGACCCATCTGCTTGTTTAGTTGCTTCAATAGAGTCAATACTTGTCGTTTTCGTGTGCAATTTGGAGGGTAACATAGCCAATAGACTTATAAATGTGGCATTGTAATCCCGCACACGGATAGCAACGCACTATTGACATCTTTAGAGTCTATAGATAATGGATTCTCTTTCCACCAGAGAGCCCTCTGCTTATTTGTTATTTAATAATATAAAAAAATCGTTCTGTTCTCGTATCACTACTTTGTTTATTCCCGCGGCAATAGCTTCAGTACTTGGCACTTTTGTATTCCGGTATAGAAGGTAAGTTAGTCAGTAAACTTATGCGTGTGACATTCCTACCCTACACACAAATGGCAAGGCACCGTTAATTAACATGTTTGGTGTTTTAGACGATGGTTTTCTCTATCCATTAGAAGAATTATTTGATTTTTTACTTCAATAATCTAAATTAATATTATAAATGCGAAAGTTCGGATGTTTGGATGTATGGATGTTTGTTACTCAATTACACAAAAACGGTTGAGCCAATTTTGAAGAAATTTGGCACACATGTAGATAATGACCTAAAGTAAGACATAAAATAATTTTTCCCAGATTAATAAAATGTTTCCGTGGGATTTACCAAAAACGTTTAATATGCAGTGGGCTGCATGCTGTCGCTAGTACAGGATAAATGAAAAAGTTTGGAGGTTTGGGTGTATGGATCAAAGAGATTAATGTACTAATATAGAAGTCGTTAGCATGGATGTTTGTTACTCAATTACATAAAAAAGACCGAGCTGAGTCAGATGGAATGTAGAACATGTAGATAGAGACCGAGAATTTTTTATTCTTTTTCTGGAAAAAATATTCTATGTACTATACATAGAATATTTTGTTCCAGTAAATTAAGTTGTTCCTGTGAGATGTACCGTAAGCAGGGGCGTAGCTACCGCCGTATCTACACTATCAATTATACGGAGCCCCAGAGACATGGGGGCCCCCAACGTGCGTAAGTAAAAACGAATAAAAACTTTCCAAATGGCAAAAGTAAAAAAAGCAATTTCTTTTTTTTTCAAAAAAGGCTAGGAAAATGTATTTTTTTATATCATAAGATAGCAAACAAGCAGATGGGTCTCCGGATGGAAAGAGTCAACCATCGCCTATAGACAC
The DNA here is from genome assembly GCA_036924255.1 of Apodemia mormo. Taxonomy (NCBI): domain Eukaryota; kingdom Metazoa; phylum Arthropoda; class Insecta; order Lepidoptera; family Riodinidae; genus Apodemia; species Apodemia mormo. The sequence goes on from JAUPFN010000026.1 coordinate 7,645,425, forward strand.
CAAAGGTGTTAATGGTGGGTTGCTATCTTGTGGCGAGGTCTAATGCCACATACATAAGTTTACCGACTACCTTACCCTCCAAACCGGAACATGACACCGAGAAGCACTGATGCTATTGCGGCAGGAATAGGCAGGAATAGGTAGTGACTCGCATAGCCAATCGGTCGCCTTTTACGACCTGCCTGGCAGAACAGCAGTTGCTCTATTCTTCAAAGGAGCCCGGAACCAACACGGGGAGGATGTATGTATATTTAATTTGAACAATTTATAAAAATGTTGGTAAAAGTGACAGATGGTTATGATGAATAACTATTTATTTTAATTTTAAACAAACATTTTTTTTTCTTTTGTGAGAAATTTCTACTCTACATAAGGGCCCCCAAACAATTTTTATACGGGGTCCCTCCAAGGCACGCTACGCCAATGACCGTAAACTTTTATAATACAGCAGGCTGCATGGCGCATTAACTTAAGATAAAAATAAAACAGAAAAAGTTGAGAGGTGTCAAGGGACACCCGGATGGAACGAAGTTCCTTTCGATTAATTGTACAAAAAACCTGTATACACTCAACAAAAATAATCGTCGCGACACCACATTGTTCAATGCGAAATAGAAATGAAAATATCTGGCTTGCTTTCTATAAGAGAGAGAGAGACAGACAGAGAAACATGCTCACGCCGCACAGCTTACAATAGCTTACTATAGCAAAAAAGTGTCGTAACAACTTTTCGTGAGAATTTTTTCCGTCTCGCCCCCTTTCACAAGGGGGCGTCCACAAATTACGTGAGATATTTAGGGGGGAGAGGGGGTCGAGTCAAATCTCATCTAGTCTTACGTTGGAGAGAGGGGGAGTCTCGGCAAATATCACGCAATTTTTTTCTGATTGAAACAAAAAAATATATACTATTTTGGTCCATTATCCAGATTGTACATGCTTAAGATTTGATCTTAAGCGTAATACGATTAAAATCATTCACTAATTCGTTCGAAAGAAAATAATTTCATTCATACTTCGATAACGTCGAAGTATGAATGAAATTATTTTACAGTCTTAACTAGTCGTAAATAAAAGCATGAAGCACATTTTTTTCTTTTTACAATTTACGCGTTTACATATGTAAGAAACCCATTTTGAAAAATGGGGGAGGGGGTTGAATAAAATCTCACAACATCTCACAAGGGGGAGGGAGGGACAGAAAACTTTAAAAAACACCTCACGTAATTTATGGACGTCCCTCAACGCGCGATAAGGAACTTCGTTCCAATAAGTCCTTTTAATTTGATTTTTAAAATTTTCCATGTAACTTGTATAACAATAACAATTTTCCTTTTAGGTCAACATTCAATCACAAAATGGTTTCACGCCTCTGTACATGGCGGCTCAAGAAAATCACGACGGAGTTGTCAAGTTTCTTCTGGCTAATGGCGCTAACCAGAGTTTAGCCACAGAGGTAATTTGCTTTCTAAACTTTCCTTAATAAGTATTTTGATATACAAACTTTCTTTTAAAGAGAAGGAAGGAAGTTTTTGAATCAAAATACTTACAAAGTTGTCAAATTACTGACTTCGTCTTTTCAATCTTTTAGACTCGCTTGTACTGAACTATTTAAATACTTTTTAAATGTATTAAGCCATAGTAAAAATAATTTAAAAAGTATTTAAATGGTTTTGGTCTCGGCTCTCTTTGAAACATAGACCATCTACCGTTCAGCCAGGCAGTTTGTAAGTGGTGAACTGCTCGTAAAAGGCGAAAGACTGGCTAGATGTGTCACTTACATCTTGACTACTGGGTGGTGGAGTTGGTTTTGGTACCACCGCGTTACGTGTTCCTGCCGCAATAGCATCAGTGCTTGTCACTGTCGTGTACCGGGTTTAGTGGTATAGTGGTTATGTACTTGGCGTTATTAATGGCAACGCAGTATTAATATTTTGCATCTATTTATATCCGTGTCGTCAAGCAACGGTCCCCCGGGCTCTTTTAAAGAATAGACCAACTGACCAACTGCCGTTCTGCCAGGCAGGTCGTAAAATGCGACCGATTGGCTATACGTGTCACTACCATCGTGACTACTAGATGGTAGTGTTCCGCAATGTCTCGCCCGGTTGTTTGTTATCACCACAGAATACTTAGAGACTAGTAGAAGTCAATCTTACATACAAGTAATATTCGAGCATAGCACACATAGATTCCTCTCGGACGCGATATCTCCGACTGGTGCGGTATAAACTGATGTGAGATGTGTCTATGTGTGTGTTGCTCGAATATCACATGTATGTAGATTGACTACTGTTAGTTTCCAGTATACTGTGGTATCACCGCCTTACCTATTCCCGCTGCAATAGCGTCAGTAGTCAGGTACGGTAGCTGGTAGGCTTATGCATCGGGCATTATCATCTCATCACACGTGTAGTACAGCGGCATTAACAAATACTGAGTTATTCCCTTTTAATGGACTCAAATTACCACTCACTATTACTATCACCTTTTGCTTTTTCTTTTAGATATAAGTAAGTTTTTTAGCATAAGCTTTGATTTGTTTCATTTTTTATTTTTGTGTGGTAAATATCCATTAATAAATAATTTCTTATTCTTATACTTATTTTTATATATGATGTTTATTGGCGATGGCTTCTTTTTCCATCAGCAGAGCCATCTCCTTGGTTGCTATCTTATGATATAAAAAAAAACAAACAAAAAAAAGAAAATTTTAAATCTTTTCTCCTTATAATATTAGTATAAAAGTTTTCTGAAAAAAAAAATTCTTTCCTAGGATGGCTTTACACCTCTTGCTGTGGCAATGCAACAAGGACATGAAAAGGTGGTGTCTGTACTTCTCGAAGCTGATACTCGAGGACGAGTTCGTCTTCCAGCATTGCATATTGCTGCTAAGAAAGACGATGTCAAAGCTGCCAATCTGTTATTGGAGGTAAGTAAAATAACCAATACCGCCAGTAAAAGTAAAGCAACTTGTGCAATATTCAACACGTTGATGCAGTAACTCAATAGCTCTGCTTCACAAGAGCATCGACGATGATCGTGTCAAGATTTTCCCTTCTTTAAAAAAAAATCGACCACTGAAGTGTTATATTCATCAGTTACAAAAAGAAAAACTAAATGAAATTATTTATTTACCTACGTCTTTAATGCTGTGGTATTTTCTTGCAGGATGAAAAATAATAAAACGAAGAGTACATGATTATTATATAGTCGAATAGCGAGATCCTCAGTCACAAAAGTCATTAATTATAATATAATATGTGTTCCGTTGTGAACTATAATTAAATAAGGTACTAATTAGGAAATCGCAAGATTAGCGATATCTGATAATCTATATTTGGAAGATTGAAATCAATTTTAGACAGAGAACAAATATTCTTTTATCCATGCATTTAAAAATAAACACATCTAAATTGTGTGAAAAATCTTTTTTTTCTCTTCTCATCGACTTCTTTTCCGATTATATTTTGTCATAAGCTTACAAAACATTTAACTAAACCAAAGAATGCAGCTGATATAAGAATCTTTGTTGTTTGCAAGGCACGTAAAGCTGATTGCTCCGTTTATAGCAAATAACAAGCGACAATTGTTATAAATAGCAAATCCATTTTATAGTGTTCATTATTATATTTTAATCACTAATCTAAAAAAAATACATTTTTGGTCTTCTGATATTTTATAAAAGAAAAATCAGAAGTTAGGTATTAACTGAATAAAACCCAAAAGTACTGCTGTCATAATGGGTATCCCACAAGGCTCCATTTTTATTCCATTTCTGTTTACTACATACATAAATGACTTGCCTGGTAATAAACCATTTGAAGACTAGGCCTCAAAAGTTTATGGTTTATCACCATACATTTAACTTGCCCATAAACTGGTGAATCGTGGTTCACTTTGAGTGTAAAAGAAAACCGGCATAATGATATTTTTTAATTAATAATGAATTTATTTCCTGCTATAGAATGAGCATAATCCAGATGTAACATCTAAGTCTGGGTTCACACCACTACACATAGCTGCGCACTACGGTAACGAAGCGGTCGCTCGGCTGCTGCTCGCCAAGGGTGCTGACGTCAACTGTGCTGCAAAACACAATATCTGCCCTCTCCATGTAGCTGCGAAATGGGGTAAGCTTATAATGTTGAAGTTTTACTATTTTTTGCCCGTTGTGAAAAAGTGAGCGTTCTTAGAAGCGAAGGAAATGAGCTAAAAGAGCGACAGCGTTAGAAAAAGTATTAAAAACTATTTATGCCGGAGTAAAACTTTTAAGGTGCGTATTATGTATGTGCGTAATAGGTAATCAATTCAGTTTCTAGGTAAAGCAGTTTTATTGGGTATTATCTACTAGATAACTCTCGGTAGTAGTCTGGAACCTAGTAGTATGGTATTACTAATATTTATTAATCTATACATATAATAAAATCGTAAGAAAATTAAAACTGTACATCGAATATTTTTTTAAAAGAATACTTGGGGCGTGATTTACAATCGATATCGAAGCCAAAAATATAGGTTTTAGATTTTTTGTCTGTTTGTCTGTATGTATGTCCGGGGTAAACTCAAAAAGTACTGCATGGATTTACTTCAAATTATACATGCATATTACTAACAGGTCGGGTCAACATATAAGCTACATATTATCACGCTATCACCTAGCGGCTAGGTGCTGTGCGGAGTAAACGAAGTCCGCGCGGACGAAGTCGCTGGCAACAGCTAGTGTAATATAAGTAAGCGTGACACTATAACGTTTCGTGCATGATCTTTATCATAAGATAGCAAACAAGTAGATAGCTCTCCTGATGGAAAGAGATAACCATCGCCTATAGGCATGAAATATGTTAATGGTGCATTGCTATCATTTTGGCGAGGTATAGGTATAATACCACCATAAGTTTACCGGTTACTTACTCTCCAAACCGGAACACGTCAATGACAAGCAGTGACGCTATTGCGGCAAGAATAGGTAAGGTGGTACCAGACCCGGCCGAGACAATGCTGAACTCTACCACTTAGCAGCCATGATATTAATGACTCGCATAGCCAATCGTTCATATCTTACGAACTGCCTGATAGAATGGTAGATAGTGAATTCTCTAAAAGAGCCCGGACCAGCTCGGGGTACTGATGCTGATCACTCAGTATTTATTTTATTAGGTAAGGATAATATGGTGGCGCTTCTATGCGATAACGGTGCGAATGTGGAAGCCCGAACCAGAGATGGCTTGACTCCTCTCCACTGCGCTGCTCGATCAGGACACGAGAGGGTGGTAGAAGCTTTGCTGGATAGAGGCGCTCCAATCACCAGCAAAAGCAAGGTAACGTTAACTTTTAACTTTTAATAAATTTAAACATGTAATAAACAGTAGACCAAAGTGTATGTGCATTAATAGTGTGAAAAAAGAAGAAAGAAAAATAGTAAGCGTCTAGCAACCGGATAAGTTATAAAAGTTTACTTGTTGAAGTTATAAAACTTGAAAACAAAGTAATTTGTCTTGTTATAATAATTGAAAATCTTAATGAAGTATCAGTCTTCAAAAAACCTGAAAACACATTTTAAACAGACAGATGGTACTTGAAGGTATTTTAAGCAAACCTAGTGATAAATTTGGATAGTAAATAGTAATAAGATCTTACCACAAAAATTTGCTTATTAAAATTCGGCGATTGTTAACTAATTTTGGGTATTGAATAACATTTTGAAGCGCAGACATAACTTAAATAAGTAGAATAAATAAATATTCACGGGACAAATTACACTTACTGATCTAACCCCAAAGTAACCAAATTATTTGCTTGTGTTATGGGTGTTAGTCAACGATACTAATACATAGAAATACATATATAAATAGTAGAATATATTTAATAAACACCCGAACCCGGAAATACAAACATTTAAGCTCATCACACAAACGCTTGTCCCCGTCGGGGATCGAACCCGAGCCCCGTCGATTGCGTAGTCAGGGTCGCTAACCACTCGACCAACGGGGCGGTTGTAATTTAAGGTATGTATCATATTTTTGACACAGATTTAATTTTTTGTGTTTGTTATACATTTTTTGGTAAGGTATTTTTTGTTTACAATTTTTGTTTTGGTGGTCATAATCGTGACACCGTTGGCTAGTCATATATGTTCTAATTAACCTTCTATCTATCCCTTCGGGGATGCGTTTATGGAATCTATACCTTCACACAAGACTATAGTGTTGAGCTCGGCTATACAATAAAAATATATACAACCTTGTTAAAGATTTCAAAATATACCCGACCGCAACATTTTTCTGGGGTATATTTTCATGTTGGATATTCTATTTTGCTGTACTATAAATGTGTACCCATTTCAATGTCTCTCAATTTTTAATTACGTCAGTGAATACAGAGACAGACAAAATGGACATATTTTAGTATTTTTTATTGGCTCTGTAATTATACACAATGAAAAATATAAAAAAAACTGTTATTACAACAGGAAATTAACTTATTATAAAAATACAATTGACAAGCATTAATACAAATTACAAAATAAGAATTTAGCGCGCGTTATGAACATCCTTTTTAATATTCTGTCTTAACTCCAAAGTCATGCTTTGGGCTAGTTATGCGTTCTACGTTAGACGGCCGCCCAGCTTCAATCCTAGACTTAGTCTTTTCTATGCCCCTGACTTTACGTCGACTCAGGGCTGTGCTTTGAACTTTTACACTAATATAAGGAATACAAACTACTCAGTTAGCACCAAGGAACTTATATACTATAACTGGAATTGTTACAAAGCAATATTTGAAAAATAAAAGTGTACTTTATTTCGTTACTCATAAAGTTGACATTTGTTTCTTACTTAACAGAGGGGGAAAACGTTCTGAGTAAGACAACGACATGAGTGGATGTTGTCCCTTTCTTGCAATTGCCAGTATAAATAAAACTATCTAGATGGTAGATTTTTACATATTCAGTAATCATTAAATCCTTTTTATTCATACACGTTGATAAATAAATTAGCATAAAATGTATTGTAATTAACACAGTGAGTTCTAAAATGTGCTTATTTTAATTATTACGTAATTACTTATGCAATGCAAAAACTGTTTCTCAATTTAGTAGAATTACTTAGTAGTAATTTGCAAACTACGCATGGCCGCACTTATATATGGCGATTGGCGCTTTATTTAGTAGAAAGAGACACACTCCACTCATGTCGTGGTACTCTTCGGAACGATTTTGAAGCGCGTGTTAGCATTCCGGGTAGAATATAACTTCCTTGGTTAGCACCAAGGTGGTTACATTCTACCCGGAATGTTCATACGCGCTTCTAAATCGTTCCAAAGAGTAACAAGACATGGGTAGAGTGTGTCTCTTTCTACTAAAAAAAGCGCCAATCGCCATATATAAGTGCGGCCATGCGTAGTTTGCAAATTACTACTAAGTAATTCTACTAATTTGAGAAACAGTTTTTGCATTACATAAGTAATTACGCAATAATTAAAATAAGCACATTTTAGAACTCACTGTGTTAATTAAAATACATTTTATGCTAATGTATTTATCGACGTATATGAATAAAAGGGATTTAATGATTACCGAACATATAAAAATCTACCATCAGATAGTTTTATGTACACTGGCAATTGCAAGAAAGGGACAACATCCACTCTTGTCGTTGTCTTGCTCAGAACGTTTTTCCCCTCTGTTAAGTTAGAAACAAATGTCAACTTTATGAGTAATGAAATAAAGTTCATTTTTATTTTTCTAATATTGTTTTGTAATAATTCCAGTTATCGTATATAAGTTTCTTGGTTAACACTTCATAATATATGCACTTTATCTCTTATTCTTTTAATGAAATATGCTAGAAATCACATAATTTAGACATGGTAAGAGAATGGCAATAATCGAAATATTGCGTTGTTACGATCGGGTATGTTTTAAAATACCTGCGTGTTCGTTTCATAAAGTTGAAAGTATACCCGAAATTAACTCGCGCCAGTGACGTCACAAATGTTAGTTAAAGGTACGATTTAATTAAATGATTTTTGCTTTTTGGATTTAACAATATACCCGACGATAACACGGTCTCTGACGTCATGAGCGTTATGTGAAGGTATAAATTCAATATACGCTTCGGGTTAATGGACATATTGGTAGTTATTTATTTTATTATCAAATTACATTTTACATAATAATATAATATAAGCTATTAACCTCTTCTTTCCTTATCCTCGTATCGTAACTAAACCACGAAACAAATAGCTATAGAAGTCAATCTCATATATTTGCCTCACGTTTCATACCTAAGCTCGGCGGTCGCGCTAGGGTTATCAATTTTGGCTTAAGCACAAAAAAGTGGTAGTGGTACTCGTATCTAGGTGTTTGATTTATTGCTGAGAATGAAACCGGAAGAACGGAAATGTAAACCAATGTTTAATAAAATATATTGTTATTGTTATACCTGTTACAATTTTTCTCACCAAAAAAGTTCATTGATGTTTATCTCAAGAGAGTGGCGCCCGCGCTAGCACTATTACAAACCATTCCGAGATATCGCGTCCGTGAGAGGTGTCTATGTGTGCCTTGTTCGAAATTAGTGAAGTAAATTGACTTCTGTAATTATTTGTTTTGTGACTAAGGTTAAGGTCGTTGAATGTGGAAATGCGTTTAAATGATCTAGTGGTAAACTTCTAGCTTTATATAGATGTCAGTGTTCTTTAAGGCTTCACAGCATCAGAACTTTGAAAACTGATCACAGTTATAAATGAATGAACTAAATTTACTATGTGAGGAGTTCTGCATTATCTCACACAGGTCTAGTACCACCGCCTTACCTTTTCCTGCGGCAATATCGTCAGTGCTTGTCACTACCGTGTACGGTTCACAGCGTAAGGTAGCCGGTAAACTTATGCATGTGTGTGTGAGTGAGTCAAAAATGGCATGAAAGCAGATTAAATGCGTCTGGAAAAAATAAACTCAAGTGAGAGATAGGCTAGGCCTGAAAGATAGTCTTCGTGCAAAAATAAGAAAAGCATGCTTCTTTGATTCGGACATGTAGAAACAATGGTACTCGTTTTGGTAGGTCAAGAGTCTTCGTAACCGACGCGTTTGTATGAAGAGAGTAATGAATGTGAAGGAAGCGATACAAGTTTGCAAGAATCGTGACGTATGGCACTCAGTTCTTTCTTGCTCTCTAGCGTGAAGATATATTGTATGTTGATGTTATTATTGTATAATCATATCCCATATTAAATTGTACTTAAAGTTGGTGGGAAATGAACAATCTACACTAACGTTAAACGTTTAAACGTTAACCTGGTATAACGATGATGCAGAACGGCCTGGCCCCGCTGCACATGGCGGCGCAGGGTGACCACTCGGAGGCGGCGCGGGTGTTGCTGTCCCGGCGGGCGCCCGTGGACGACGTCACCGTGGACTACCTCACCGCGCTGCACGTCGCCGCGCACTGCGGACACGTCAAAGTCGCCAAGTTACTGCTTGATAGGTAGGTTTACAAAACAGTGATTAAGCCCGCCACGGACATAGCTATGATATATATCAACATATCGAGATATATATTACAGTATAGCAAGTTACCACACACGGGAGCTATACTATCCATACTAATATAAACGCGAAAGTAAATCTGTCTGTCTGTCTCTTCTTCACGTCTAAACCACTGAATGGATGAAATTTGCTACAAATATAGTTTGAGATCCGAGAAAGGACATAGAATAGTTTTTACCCCAGAAACCCTATGAAATACCCCGGAAATTCACCATGATTCACTGGTTTGTCGGTTGTCAATATGAGTGGTGGTCCCCATCGCCGAATTTTATTGACTCGATAACGATTATTGATTATTTCGAGTGATAACCGGAACCAACGGCTTTTCGTGCTCATCCAAAGTACGGGAGTGGTAACACACCACCCGGCAGACTCCGAACGGCTATTTAAATTTTGAATTTTTGAGAAAAACTTTGAAAAAACCTCAATAACACTTTTGCCCGACCCAGGGATTCAACCCTTCCTGATCCGATCGACCTCATGATGTGAGTCAAATAAGCTATCCCTAGGCCACGAGGCAATCTAAATTACATTAACTACATATGACCCAATAATTGATAATTTTAATTCAAGTGATTCTATCAGTGAAAATGTTTTATTTTTATTTTACTAGGAATGCTGATGCAAATGCCCGAGCGCTTAACGGATTCACACCGCTGCATATTGCCTGCAAGAAAAACAGAATCAAAGTTGTTGAATTACTCCTTAAATATGGAGCAAGTAAGTATATTCTTATAAGAAGTCGGATGGATGGATGGGCGGTCGGAATGGCAATTTATCAATTTTTATTAATGTAAAGTTATTTTTTATATTATCCTTACCAGTATCTGTCGTATCATTTATTTTACTTACATCTTTTTAGGTCGCCTAAGTGGTCTAATGGCATGTGTGTTGGTATACGATTCGCATTCTGAAACCAAATCTGGAAAATCGTTGCAATTTTGATTTAAATTTTGTCAAAAACAATTTACCTTCTACTGATTTTACTTGTCATATCTTCTATATATTAATACGTAAAGGAAAAATTTTGGATCACTCTTCAAAGACAATTGCGGAAACCGTGAAGTATGAAATTTGGCACAGTTAAAGTTTATATTGCGGAGAATTGCAGAAAATTAATATTTGAAAAAATGCATTAGAAATATATTAAATTAATAAAAATAAACATTACACACAGTACATTCATGTGACATACATGATACATGTACCTATACTAAACTATTTTCTTTACGGCTAAAGTCACCTTTCAAACTTAAAAGAGATTTTATTATTTAGTCTAGGGTCGAATTTTGGCCACAGGCGATCGCTAGTATTTTAAAATAGGCATGCCTACCTCAAATATATGACACTTGAGATATGCTATGCACATCAAATCAACAAATATATAAACAATAACAATAAAAATATGTTTTCTTTGTAGGTATTCAAGCAACCACTGAGTCGGGACTAACACCTCTCCACGTGGCTTCATTTATGGGCTGCATGAACATTGTCATCTATCTTCTACAGCACGAAGCTAATCCGGATGTACCTACTGTACGAGGAGAGACACCGTTACACTTAGCTGCCAGAGCTAACCAGGTATATGCTGCTCAGTAGGCTGCAAATTTGAAGAATTGTCTTGAAGATTTTATGTATGTGAGGACATATAAAATATGTATGGAGTAGAACGGAGGGTATTTAAATATGTTAAACGCATCTGCGAAATTCTACATCTTGTATTGAAAGAAGGTCCTTTAGCTTTAATTTTAAGTGTACGCGAAGCACAAAATGACGATATTTATACATTCAGAACGTTAGGTGATAACTATGCCGGCATACTTAATGGACTGAATTGTCTGAAACTTAAAAGCCTTATAAATATAATTTAAATATCTCAGTGCCTCTTATAACTTGTTATGTAAAAATTATTATATAAAAGTTAATGGAACATACGTTCGTTCCATGTTTTCACGTAACTTTGTCTCAGGCGCGTGCGCTCCTTATAGGCAGAAAAGCAGTGCTTTACTTGCCATTCACAGATATTTTAATAAAACGTTCGTACGTTTTAGATGACTTTAATTAATAATAAGTAAATGGATAAAATGTGTCATAATCACGTGCACGCCGCTGCTTTGTCTAGAGATAAAAGATTATTTTTTTATTTTAAAGTACAAATTTATTTAAAAATCTATGCACAATTGTATCTAAAAATGTATGCATAGTACATAGGTGGACTTGACTTACTATATGGATTTTTTACCAGTCAACCTAAAGCGGCGGGAAAAATCCACATTTTAAGAAGTGCATGAAAAAATTAATAAGAAGGATTTTCTTTAGGGATACTGTTATTTTGATTCAAAATAAGATAAATTATGAGTTGTATATTTACAAATAACAATAGTTAATTGTCATAAAAAATATATTATCATGCATAAACGTGTATGATAAATTTTGTTACAAATGTGTGCCTCAAATGCAATACTATCTTCAAGCCAAATCTTCTAAGATGAAAAGTAGTCTTCACAGTAATGGGTTTATTACAACCTAAACTAAAATAACTTTATCCGTCGAATGAACAATGTTTTTTTCTAATGCACATGTTACGTCACCACAAAATGTCAGTGTGTTTTTTCGTGTAACATGTATCATTCAGTATGATTCATTCTTCTTCGCCTTCTTAGATATAGTAGTATTTGGTTTTTCTAAATTAATTTCACTTGTTATGTTCATTTTATGTTATCACTACGAAGGAACTTAATATCATTTTTACCCTTAAAAACGTAACATGTTGATCATCTTTAATAAATATACTTACCACTCTAGAATCTTAAAAACTGATGGCGGCGAATGGCACACCTAAATCTCTGACAGTTTCTGATAATCGCAATTAACAAACAATGGTTATAATAATACAATAGATAAAAAGCAAGTAAATTATGGAAAAAGGAATATAATGTCTAACAATTTTCGTTTTATTTTGTCAGATCTACCTGAGACCACGTGGTTAATTCAATGCTAAGTTTAGAATTTATTTTCAACATAATAAATTTCATGTTCAGACATTTACACATATCATATTTTACCCAGACTAAATAATTTAGTAACAGATACAGGACTGAATCTACGAAGCTTAGATACTAATGGAAGAACTTTTCAGAAGTTTTGACCTTTGGGGAGAACATAAGATAAGTTACTTGAATTATTTAGATATAAAATTATTTACCTTTCAGATCTGTAACTCGGCATTGGGAATGCGTAATACTGAATTCTTAAAAGTTAACAACGATGGGAAAAATTGTTCAAAAAAAATTGTTAAAAATTTTAAAACATTTTAAAACCTAACAAAGATGGGAAAATTGTTCAAAGAAAATTTGTTCAAAATTTTGGGATTCTAATTTTAAGTAATGTAAACAAGCAATCACGCCTACTGCAAAATTTTTATTAAAAATGTTGTTTTCCTTAAATAATTATATGGGTTTAATTATCAGCCTTGCGCTAAATTTCTGCCTTAAAAATTCTTCAGTGGTGAAGTAGGAAGGATTGTTACTCTTTAGCTAATTAAGATCTATTTGTACTCCTATTTCATGCAAATAAAGAATTATTATTATTATTATTATTATTATTCAGTATAACGCACCTACAAAGCTAATCTTATGGTGCAAGCTAAGTGTTTGTTAGAATGTCCGTTTCGCAACGTGCGATTTTATCAGTGTGACTGGAAATTTAATCTCGTCTACAACGAGATCCATCTTCCGTAATTTAAGTTTTTTTTAAAAAGTTCCTCATTTTAAGCCCTCTGTAAATTATGAAGCCAGTTATGTTATATTCTTTAATAGCTTCCTATCGATGTGCTAACATTATGCTATCTTATAGTCATTGAACGTATGTTTTACAAGGTAACTGCTTTTCCATGTCGTAAGGACCAGATTAGGTGGTCGTAGCGTACAAAGAGTATACAATACTACGTTAGCGTACAAAGAGTATACAATAATACGTAAGGTAGCGTAAGGATCATTGTAACATGGTCATGCAAATATTACAATGTAGCCCTCGTCATATTATATTGATCGCATTTGACAAATTGACAGCTTGACATAATATCCGATTTCTCATGAATTTGATAACATCGTTTACCATAAATCACACTATTTCTGTCCCTCCCTTTCTTTCTCTATCTTTCGCTCTGTCTATCTCCTACCTACTAAGTAATTAAAGTAGTAACTCTTGATCAGTAAAAAGTTTAATTTATTAATATATATATATATATATATATATATATATATATATATATATATATATATATTTAAAACAATGACGAATTGGGATAGGTTTTGATAAAGATTTGGGATCATGACAAATTGGGATCAACTCTTTAAAAATGATGATATGTTAACGATTAATATTAGTTTTTATGGACTAGGGATGGCAGTTATTGCTACTTTTATTTCACTAGCACGTCGTGAAGTTATTTGTTTTTGTCACTTTTATATCACGGCCGTTATATTTTATTAGTAACGATTATTGTCACAGTGGGTGTCTTTTATTTCGTCTGTTACATGTCACAGTGATAACGACTTGATTATAGAGTTATTTATACGATTACAATTTATGAGTGACTAGTAAAGTGAAATAATATAAGACTGAAACAATTCTCTCTTCTAGCTAGTGGCACGGTATCGCTCAAATGCTGTTGCTTTGCCTCTTTCTCACGATGAAATTCTGCGAATTATAAGCTAGAGTAGTAGCTTGGTCCGCGTGAAATTAAATCACCCTCGCGTTATAATATGTAGCAGACGGTTTCGATACATATAAGTGGCATGGCATGTGAATTAAGTTATAACGAGTGATGCGTAGAATATGCCATACCTACTAGAGACTAATACCTATTTCATAAGTTACCGTTCAACAGACGGATATAATCCGCATCTTACTACGCAACGGAGCGGCGGTAGAAGCCAAGGCCCGCGAGCGCCAAACACCATTGCACATCGCTTCCCGGCTTGGTAACGTCGATATAGCCGTGCTGTTGCTGCAACATGGTGCTGATGTTCGCGCCATCACTGCCGACCATTATAACGCGCTGCATATTGCCGCTAAACAGCATAATCACGATGTAAGTAATTATTATAAAAACAAACTAACTCGACCGCGATCCGAGGTAAAAAACATTACCCTCCTTATAGAATAGGCGGGTAACATTTTTATAGCTTAAGCCACTAAGTCATAGGAATCAAATAATACCTCTCAAGCTTAAGTTCATTACATTACAGAGCGTGCCAAAGAGACTTGCATACATGCACACACTCGAAAAATATTGCCCTACTATTTTTTATATATTATAAAAAAGCAAACAAGCAGATGGCTCTCCTGATAAATAACAAACCATCTGCAATTGGACGTAGTTAAACGAAAAGGATCCAATTCACAATATGGCCAAAAATGACTTCAGTGCACTAAACTGATGCTTGACATCAATACTATTGGTCAGTAAAAAAGATCCAAGCAAAAATAGCTCTCTATTATTTTATTTAACGTCAGAACTAACGTCTTAATGTGCCATGCATAGGGAATGTATGGCAAATTAAGAAATAAATTGAATAATCCAACGTTCCTGGTTTTTTATCAACTGATTAAGTAAATTGAATCAAGGAGCAGTGAAGTACTACTACTAGTAATATAGTTCAATATCAAGAAATCGGAATTATGTTGCCTAATTTAAATTATGTAGTTCATAATTGATACTGACACTTCAATAAAAACACTAAAACTAATCCAAAATCTATCAAATTTCAAACGTCAATATGTCTAAAGTGATTTTGTGTGGATTGGATCCTTTTCGTGTAACTACATCCAATTGGCAATATAAAAACCGTTGGCTAAACTTAACACAACCATCGTGGAATTATGTTGCCTAATTTAAATTAGGTAGTTCATAATTGATACTGACACTTCAATAAAAACACTAAAACTTATCCGAAATCTATCAAATTTCAAACGTCAATATGTCTAAAGTGATTTTGTGTGGATTGGATCCTTTTCATGTAACTACATCCAATTGGCAATATAAAAACCGTTGGCTAAACTTACCACTACCATCGTGACTACTTTATGGTAGAGTTCCGCAACGTCTCGGTCGGGTGTTTGGCACCACCGCCTAACTTAAAGTGTCGGTGCTAGTCACTATCGTGTTTCGGCTTGGTGGATAAGGTAGCCGGTAAACTTATGCATGTGGCATTACCATCCCATCCTTACGAATAGCAACGCACCATTTCCTTTCGTACTCCTGAATGTTGTAGTTTTAAGTAAAATAAATTTTTGCTCATTATATTATTATCTATAGACTAACAGCATCTAGCATCCCGCTACATTATAAAAATGTTTGGCAAATTCCACGGTTTTTTTTATATAACTATATATAAAAATTCCCGTGATAAAATAATCATATCTGCTATTCCAGGTCATCATTTACCTTTGTGCTAAATTTCATTCATATCAATTTAGCCATTTTTTCGTGGTTCACTTACAAACATCCAAATACAAAACATCCCCGTGTTTGTCCGGGCTCCTTTGAAGAATAAACCAATTGCCGTTCTGCCAAGCAGGTCGTAAAAAGCGACCGATTGACTATAAGTGTCACTACTATCGTGACTACTAGGTGGTAGAGTTCTGCAAAAACTCGCCCGGTCTTTTAATACTACCGCCTTGCCTTTTTCTGCCGCAATAACGGCATGCTTGTCACTGTCGTGTTCCGGTTTGGAAAGTAACCGGTAGACTTATTCATATGGCATTGCAACCCCGCCACATTGATAGCAACGCAACATTAACATCTTTGATGTCTATAGGCGATGATTTCTCTTTCCATTAAGAGAGCCACCTGCTTGTTTGCTATCCAATAATATAAAAAAATATACAAACTTTCACATATTTATTAATACTCGTATTATAAATGCGAAAGTTTGGATGTTTGGATGGATGTTTGTTACTCAATCATGCAAAAACTACTAAACGGATTTGAATTAAATTTGGTGCACAGGTAGATGGTAGCCTATATTAGTACATAGGCTTTTATCCCGGAAAATGTCTGTGATCCCGCGGGATTCGCCAAAAACTTTTATAATGTAGCGGGCTGTACGCTTATTTATCAGTAAAGATTAATTATAATTATTATTAATTTTCCTCTTCGTAAAAATATGTTGTATAGACAAAAGTTATAAAACCTTTTAATTAATTTGTTCAGGTTGCAGCTGCACTTATTGAACATAACGCTCCATTGACGGCCACAACCAAGAAAGGATTTACTGCTTTACATCTAGCGGCTAAATATGGAAATCTAAAGGTAAACTTACTATGATTTACTGATTTAAGACTGTTGGTACGTACTGAAGGGGGTGTTAGTACTTTTTCTTAGATTTTGATACAGAATATGTAAAAAATATGTATTTAAACTTTGACCTAATTATCCCATAGACACGTTTGTGTACGGATACGCGCGCATAGATATCGAAGTTCATTGCTTACAAACAGCGATTTGTCGAATTCGTGAGCCTTGGTACCGATCCCCCGCACCTCTGAACCGAATTTTTCTGATCGCGCGGTGACCATATTTTTTGAACATTACTATTATTAAACTACTCTCGTTGAGGTTTACTATATAGTTAAGTAATATTCTCTAATAACTATATTTTTAATGGTTACATAAGACCATTAACTATCTAGTCCTTCAATACGTACAGGTTACTTTATATTTTGCATACATTGCAAGGGTGGATCCAAGGTGGGGAAGACTCATGGGGTTCATGACCCCCCCAGGCAGGGGTCAAGGTATGGATTTGTCATTGCATACAAATAAGGATTAAAACCTACTTCACTGTACCCCAAATATGTGATCCCCTGACCCGAAGTCTGGATCCGCCCTTGATTACTAGATAATACTAGGTTATATTTTGCGTATATTTTGAATCGCTTGTTCTATTTGCCTTTAGCCAAAACAAAATTGGACTTAATAATTCAGTTTCGCGTGCTTTACGAATGACAACGACAAAGCTTGTTCAGTTGAAAGCGAAGCGAAAATACCGTAAATCGGATTAAAATCGGTTGATTCGTTCGGGATTTATCAATGACGTTGAAAGAATTTTTTTGACATTTCTTCGACATTTTTAATCTATCGATATTGTCTATACATCTATACAAATAAATAATCTATACAAATAAATAAAATTGGAGTGTCTGTTTGTAATATTAAAATTACCGGTTTTAACTAAATGCATAATGATGTATACACGGTACACATACCAAAATAACACTTTTTACGACTTTTGTCTGTCTGTCTGTCTGTCTGTCCGTCCGTCTGTCTATCTGTCTGCTTGTTCCGGCTAATCTCTCGAACGGCTGGACCGATTTTGACCCGACTTTCACTATAGATAGCTGATATACTACTTTTTTTAAAAAAAACCACGCGGACGAAGTCGCGGGCACAGCTAGTAGCTAATAAAACAATTAGAGGTTAAAATGCGTTGAATATCATTCAAAAGATCAAAATCGCTAATCATTTTGAATATATACATATTTTTAAAAATTTAAAAACTATCATTTTTACAAACTTTAGGTTTGTGATTTCTTCGAGCTCAAAAATCTATGCTTAGGTACAGGATTTACTTCTTTGAGCTTAAAATACTTCAATTTAGCGGGTTTTTTCAAATTTCAAAAGTTCCAAGTGTGGCCAGCATAGTCAATCGTTTTACACATTTTCTTTAATAGCGCGGCCAGCTTTAGCCATTTCTTATTCCGTCGTTAATGACTTATCAAATTATGTATATACCATCCGGTAGTCTTATGGGACTTGGTTTCGCGTCGTAGGCTCTAAGACAATAAATACTGTTCTAAGTTAATTACAACCCTAGATTATAATATGTACTCGTAAAAAATCTCTGAGTATTGATATCTCGGTGGTCAGGTGGCGAATCTCCTGCTGGCTCACGGCGCGTCTCCCGACCAGGCGGGCAAGAACGGCATGACACCGCTGCACGTCGCCGCGCAGTATGACCAGCAAGCTGTCGCCAACACTCTGCTGGAGAAGGGGGCTGATGCTAAGGTAATATTATTTGTATTTTTAATGTCTAACATATTTTCTATCTCTTTCATGTAATTTGTGGAAGTGATTTCATGAAATGCGATGGGAGTATGTAGCAGGAAGCCGAGGAAATGCGTGTTATTTGATACACCAATGGGCATGCGCTATTTAAATTGATAGTGGTAGAGTTGGTCAGTTACGATAAAAAAAATGTCATTATCTGTTTTGCGACTATTTATTTTGCTATTCTCTTTCAAGCGCACATAACCTATAAATTTATATTACAATTTATAAATTATTCAATGAAAATAATTTCGTAATTTATAAAAAAAAAATTAATGTAATAGGAAGGAAAGTTCCCTTCAAACAATAAAAAAATAAAGTAGCTTGGAAACACGTTACTTATATATTTTTTTATCAAATAACCTCTTGGAACGTACGTACAGTACCCGGCGATAAATATTGCACATCGACCTTTGGAAAGAGACAATCGGCTAATTTCGGCTTCGTAGAGCGTTATCTCTGTCGCACAAAATACAAACAGTCCGGTACCTATTAGGAGCTGTTAAAACAAGTATGATTTGCTTCTTTTGATATTTTTATTCTTTGTATAAAATACACTAATTTTTCTATAAGTGATGGCTTTAGGTTGGGGTAAAATAAAATAAAAAAACATTTTTACATTATGTTTACGTATTTAATTATTTTGGAACATTACAGCTTTAGTGTACATAATAAACACCATTATACCTATTGCTAAAATGAGACATTGCAATAAAAATAATAATAATTCTAATTCTCAATTACTTCCATTTCACTATCTGTGCTCTCAAAGAGGTCAATATCACTGTCACTATCAGCCGTATTTATTACTAATCTATCAGTGTAATTGTCTAAACTGTGTTGAATGCTTCTATATTCATTCTCACATTTGATTGCATGATCGCAAACCTTTTTCCACTCTTCAGCGCCGATCATGTTTACTTTTTCAGTCAATAATGTTTTTACTGTAGTTAAGTTCATACCCACATTTCTAGAGGCTACATAGCCTTTCAGTTGAGACCATATATTTTCAATTGGATTAAAATCCGGATGATATGGTGGCAATCGCAACACAGTGTGCCCATGTTCGGCAAGTATTTTGTCCACAGAAAACTCTGTATACCTCTCCTTGTGCTGACATATAATAGCGTAAATCTGGGTTTTTGTTAATTTTGGATCAACTGGAATTTCATGTCTGTTTAACCAGTTGATCATTTCCCGTTTAATGGTGTTTGAGTTGGGGGGTCTCTCAACATACTTGTTGTGATAGGGTGCGTTGTCGATAACTAGAACAGAATCACTGGGTATATTTGGGATTAATTGGTTAACCAGCCATTTCTCATAGTTATCGTTATTCATTTCATTGTGATAATCACCTGTAGTGTCCGTGGATTTATACGTTAAAAAAGCACCGGGTACAAAGCCTTTTTCATTTCCCGCATGAACTATTATCAAACGTTGACCTTTTGAAATTGGCTTTTTTACTCCTTTTTTCTTATCGTCACTCCAAGATTTCCCTTTAGTGTGGGATGCATGTATATATGACTCATCCATGTAGACGATATTTTTTCCTGTTTCGCGAAATTTGCGTATTTTATCAAGGTATTCCATTCGTTTGAGACTAACGTCGTGCTTTTCCATTAGAATTTTTCGATTATCTTCCATTTTAGTGAACTGAAATCCCATGTCATGAAGTATTTTTCTCAACGTTTTTTCAGACCCATTGTAATTAATAGCTTCAGATAACTTAGCTTTTAATGATTTTATTGTTGGCAGTTCATTAAATCGTAAGTGAAAATCATACACCATTCTTCGAACAACATCGTAATCAAAATCGTCCATATCCAAACGAAATTGCTTTTTTGGTCTCCCTTTTTTTGGAGTGCTGAACTTAATTTCAGTCGAATGTGTTTCAGGACTGACTTCGTTTAATATATTGTTCAAAGTTCTTCTTGAAATTCCAGTGGCATATGCAACTCGCTCTTGAATCTTCTTAAAATAACAACTTACATTTTCATCTACTTTTTTTTTAAATCTATCAGCTTCGCTTACAAAGTATTTATAAACATTGTAGATAATTTCACGTGACTGACCTCGTAAAGGTTTCCCTCTTTTTCCGAAAGATGCCATATTACAACTTTAAATTATTTAAATTTGTGGGTGTTATCAACTCTAAATATATATTTTTTTCGGGACGCGACTGCACTCTATCGTACTTGAACAACAACTGACTAAACGTCACATAGGTAGTGTGGGACAGAGATAACGCTTTACGAAGCCGAAATTATCCGATTGTCTCTTTCCAAAGTTCGATGTGCAATATTTATCGCCGGGTACTGTACTTTAATTATTTTAGACTAGAAATTAGAAAAACCTATTGACACTGCCATCCCGCCACACTAATAGCAATGCACCATTAACATCTTTCGTGTTTATAAGCGATGGTTTCTCTTACTATCATGAGAAGTCTATTAAAAAGTCACCAAAACGCAATAATTAGAAAAAATAAATAGATTGCAGAGAATGAGTTTTGTTTAACAAATTATTTATTTACTCTATGATAAGACCGATTCGCGTTATTTTCCAATTTTTCCGGTGATATTTTTTTAATATTATTTTTCCACTTAATATTTAAATATCGTATTGCCTCCTTACGATAAAATTGCTCTTTTTGTTATAGGCAGTTGCAAAGAATGGCCATACACCTCTTCATATTGCGTCCCGTAAGAATCAGATGGAGACTGCGGCAACTTTATTGGAATACGGAGCTCTCACCAATGCTGAGTCTAAAGCTGGATTCACTCCATTACATCTCGCTGCTCAACAGGTAGAAACAAATTTACAGATAAAACATTAATATGTAAAAAATTGTGTGTGTGCGTATCTGTGTATGTGTGTGTGTGCTTATACATATTATATGCACTTAAAATTTTATGCTTTTGATGTAACATAATTTAAGTGCAAGAAAATTTGCAACAACCGTCAAACCTTGTACCTATAATGGAATACTAAATCAAATTTTCAGCAAGATATGGAATTAAATAGAATGTTATTCTTAAAAAAATTATATCGTTTAATAAACTGCCGAGTTCTGAGATAATAAATATTAAAAAATACAGACTAATGGAGAACCTCCTCCTTTTCGGAAGTTGGTTGAAAAAATGAGAAATAGTTATAATTTTTGTCGACTTAAACACATGAGTCTTTAATGGCACGGCTGCACTTGCGTATATCAAAAATCAAAATCAAAATATATTTATTCAGATAAATAAATTGTGCTCTACACCGAATTATAAAATACCTAAAAACTATCTTATGATCTAACTTAACATGTATCTGGCTGAACTAGGTTAACCTGTGTTTCAGGCGATAGGGGCTAGTGAAATACAATAATTTTAATAATCACTGATAAAAAAAGTAAACATAGTTTACAATGTTATGTTATTAAATTAAACTCTTAAACTATATTAAACTTAAGTAATAATATAACTAGGAAAACGGAGTAATTCTTTGAAACTATCGCAAATAGGAACAAGAAGAGAAAAATTAAACGTAGTAAAACACATAAATTCTAAGTTTTGTTTATTTACAAACTAATAATAACTTCTCAGTGTCATCATAGGTCACAAAGCTTCGTGCAATGATACGATAAATGCAGATGTGACCGGCTATTATCGGCTATTGTCGCATACATTCGGGACTGCGTGTGCTTTAGCGCGCTAATATCTTCGAAACAATAGTCGCAAGTGCGGCCGCAGGATAACCGCATTAAATCTGATAACTTTTTCAAAGTTCGACCGTCCCGTCACGTCGGTCGAGTGGTCTGCGGATCTAATCACGAATCGACTTGGCTCGGGTTCTATTACTGGCAGAGCCAAACATTTGTGTGGTGAGCATAGATGTTTGTATTTCTGGATTTGGTTGCTTATTATGTATGTTACATACCTATGTATTTCTGTGTATTAATATCGTTGATTAGCACTCATATACCATAATATAGTTGCTTACTTTGGAGGTAGATTAATTCGTGTAATTTGTTCACCGATATTATTATTATTATAAAGTAAGAATAGATTTTATAACTTACTAGCTGTTGCCCGCGTCTTCGCCTGCGCAGCCTTTGTTTACTCCGCTCCTACTGGTCGTAGCAAGATATTGTATAGCCTAGAACCTTTCTCGATAAACAGGCTACCCAACTCAAAAAGAATTATTCAAATCGGTTCAGCAGTTTTCGAGATTAGCGCGTACAACCAACCAAACAAACAAACTATATTATAATATTAGTATAGATGATTCATACAATTTATTTGTTGTGTACTGATATTTTGCTAATCGTAATATTGTTTTGTCCAGGGTCACACGGAAATGTGTGCTCTTCTTCTCGAACATGGAGCTGAAGTGGATCAGCAAGCCAAGAATGGTCTAGCAGCATTACACCTTGCAGCCCAGGAAGATAGAGTACCTGTTGCTCAACTTTTGGTTAAGAATGGCGCAGAAGTAAGATTTTTTCTGCTTAGGCTTTTAATTAACATTAGAAATCATTTACGATTTTTTCATCAAAGAATAGCAAACAAACAGATGGAACAGAACATCTCCAGATGAAAAGAGACAACCTCATCGTATAGACACCGAAGATGTTAATGGTGCGTTACTATCCGTGTGACAGGATAATTTAAGTCTTCGTTCGTCTGCTCCCAAACTCTGTTTATTCCGCTTCATTGCACAAATTTTATTCTAAACTCTTTTCTTTTTAGTACATCTAGATTATCCATTAATCCTTATCACCGCTATATAGTTCCCGTCAGGTAAAAAGAACGCTGAGCGGGAGATGAGAGGGAAATTCTACGCGTGGGTACAATCATGTCCAATCACAACTCAGCGCGCGAGCAAATGACGACTAACGAACCAATAGCGCGGGAAAAAAACGCTGCGGCAGAAACACCCCCGCAAGCTTTTTTACCACCAGTTTTCCACCAGCCTCAGCGTTCTTTTTACTTGACGGGAGCTATATAGAAGTGATACCAAACCCGAGCAAGATTTTGCGGAACTGTACCACCTAGTAGTCAGGACCACTCAGAAATCAGAAGTACTTTATTCTATAAAACTATTTACAAGTTATTTTGACACGTCAACACATTTTTTGAAAACTACTACCAGATCGGAAACGCGGCCAACTTACTGCTTTACAAATTCCAGTCCTAATAATGGCATCAGTACTTGTTATTAACCTAATTTACAATACAATACCATACAATAACTCTTTATTGTGCACCAAAATGAATAACAACATATAAGTTACAAAAAATATTTCACAAGTAAGATACACAAAGGCGGTCTTATCACTAATAAAGTGATCTCTTCTAGACAACCTTTATAATAAAGATAACAATATACTCGAAAAATTGGTGCTAACCGCAAGATAGTTTACAGTGGTGCTAACCACAAGTTAATTTCATTTCATTTAGAAGGTGAAGTAGCCAGTACATTTTAGTATGCATTTTTTCAACAGCCCACACAGATAATAACACACTATTGACATATTTGTTGTCGAGCAAATATTGCCGGTAATACTTTTACAAAGTGATGATTGTCTTGTTCTAACAGGAAGACCATCTGATTGTTCGGTTTCTTATAGTATTTTTTATACCATAAGATATCAAATTAGCAGCTTTTAGTGTAAAATAGTATATTTTTAACATAATATCGATATCGATATTATGTTAAAAATATCGATATCGATATTATGTTAAAAATATCGATAATCGATAGCAAACAAGCAGATAGCCCTCTTGATGAAAAGAGAAGTAATCGCATATAGACACCAAAAATATTAATCGTGCGTTGCTATTCATATGATTGGATAGCAATGTCACATGCATAAGTCTAACGGGTACATTGCCTCCAAACCAGAACGCGATAATTACAAGCATTGACGCTATTGCAGCTAAAATAGGTAAGGCGGTGGTACCAAATACCCGGGCAAGACGTTACGGAACTCTAGCACCTAGTAATCGCGATGGTAGTGACAAGTATAGCCAATCAGTCGCCTTTTACGATATGCCCGGTAGTTATCTATTCTTCAAATAACCTGGAGTAACACGGATGTTTTTTAAAAAGTTTTTCGATAACAAGGTTCCTAGCTATACCAACTACCGATAATAAATAATGTAACTGTATTTAATAAAACAAAATTATTTCCCCCCGGTAAAATTTTCAAAATTCGTGATAAATATTTATTGCACGACTAAATAACATCAATTTTACTATTTTGAAAATAAATTTTCAAAATTCGTAATAAATATTTATTACATGACTAGATGAATAATATCTATTTTACTATTTTGAAAATTCATTTTCAAAATTCGTGATAAATATTTGTTACGTGACTAAATAACATAATTTTACTATTTCAAAAATTTTAGACTATTGGTCTGTATTCCTATTTTCTCGTGTTGATTCGGGCCCCAGTTGAATAGTTGGCCATCTGCTATTTTGCTAGGCAGTTCATAAAAAGCAAACAATTGGCTTATAGGTCACTACCGTCGTGACAACTAGTTGGTACAGTTCCATAACATCTCGCCCAGGTATATGGTACCACCACCTTACCTGTTCAAGGCTCATGTTCCGGTTTTTAGAGTTAGGTAGGCAGAAGACTTATGAATATGGCATTGCTATTCCGCCACACGGATAGCAATGTACCAGTAACATCTTTGGTTTCTATGGGCGATGATTTGTCTTTCTTTCAGTAGAGGCATCCGCTTGTTCGGTATCTTATTATACAAAAAAAAACTCGAAAACGGCTTAACCGATCTTGATGAAAATTGATATACTCTGAGAACATGTAATTGATATACACTAAAAACTGAGTTATTGCATAAATTATAGAACATATTATAATTTTGTTTCTGTGTGAGTTTTTATGAATGAATGGATGATTTTTTTATGAATGAATTTATGGATCTTTTGAAGTTTTTATGAATGTTTGAATGAATGAAAAAATCAATGAATTTACACTCAGCAAAGTACTCGACTAATAGGTAATTTAATTATCATGCGATTATATAAACAGATGGACATCTGCACTAAAGGTGGTTACACACCACTGCATATCGCGAGTCACTACGGTCAAACCAACATGGTGCGGTATTTACTGGAAAATGGCGCTTCTGTTAAGGCGCAAACAACGCATGGGTAAGTTTTGTAATAATTTTACGATTACTACATGAATGTTACAACTTACAACTAATCTGACAGAAAGTTACAAGAGGATTTTTATCTAAAACCTCGTTCTGTCTAGTTTAAGTATTTATGTATTGATCAAGTAAAGATGTTATGATGAAATCCTCGAGAAATTAAGGAAATTCTTCAAATATTACGGGTATAAGACTGTTGAGGAGCTATTTTAAAATTCTGTTGGTTGTGTGTTTAGTGATCTTGACTACAATCGACGCGGCTCGGTTCGATTCCTGACAGAGACAAACATTTGTGTGATGAACATAGATGTTTGTATTTCTGGGTGTGGGTTTTTATTATATATATTTCGGTATCTATATATGTATTTCTATGTAATAATATCGTTGACTAACACCCATATCACAAGCAAATAATTTGCTTACTTTGGGGTTTGATCAATTCGTATAATTTGTCAAGGATTTATTATTTTTATTACATTGTGTGGCAGAAATATTAGACTGGATTTAAAGTCAGGTTAATGCAGCTAAATTCTAAACTACTTAATTATTTTGCTTACAACAGTAATGGCACAATAATTACAACTATAATAAAAATAAGTATCTATAACACGATCTTTTAGTTCTCTCCAAATTGTTGGTACCCCAAATTGCAAATGTCTATGTTATTATTAAGAGTAACCTTATAGAAGGCTCACATACTTGAGTTAACTCTAATGTGAGACCTAGGATTTGTCTTGATACGATACAAGAAATCCTATGTAGTCACATAGGATTTCCTGTATCGTATCGAGACAAATCCTAGTTTCAAAAGCACTGTTTAATTATTAATGTCGTGAAATTTTTATGCTGCATTTGCTGCGATGAAAAAGTTAATTCCCTATACACATAACAAGAACTGTCAGGGTTGTTAGAACATTTTCGCAGCATTCACGATGTAACTAATAATAAAAATAGAATTTAGATAAAGTCATCTAAATGAAGTTATTTTACCAAAGACACATGTGAGGTCAAAATTGAAAATGTAGGTGTCACATAAATCTGAATGTGACTGAAACAAAATTATATCGTCGATGAAGTGACAATACCTCCTAACTGTATAAATGTTAATTTTACAGGAGAGGAAAAAAAAACGTTTGACATCTAGTCCTAAATGTGTTGATTTGAATATAAAGCTATTTCCACAAAGCTCTAAGTTTTATTCTAACAATTGTTAAAAGATAAGAGAAAATTCTATGGGTGCAAAACTGAATGTTATGTCTATTGCAATAAAAAAGTAAATTTGTTTAAAAATGTTAGTTAGGAGGTATTGTCACTTCAATGACGATATATAGTTTTAAATGAGGATATACTTAAAAAAACAGTATTAACCAGTATTATATTTTCCATTAGATACACTGCACTGCACCATGCCGCTCAACAAGGACATATCAACATAGTCAATATTCTTTTGGAACACAAGGCCGATGCAAACGCTGCTACTGTGGTATGTTTAATATTTTTATTTATGTACTAGCTGTTGCCAGCGACTTCGTCCGCGCGGACTTCGTTTACTCTGCACAGCACTTCCCCCGTAGGTAATACCGTGATAATATGTAGCCTATATGTTGACCCGACCTGTTAGTAATATTCATGAAAAATTTGAAGTAAATCCTTGCAGTGGTT
The DNA here is from genome assembly GCA_036924255.1 of Apodemia mormo. Classification (NCBI taxonomy): domain Eukaryota; kingdom Metazoa; phylum Arthropoda; class Insecta; order Lepidoptera; family Riodinidae; genus Apodemia; species Apodemia mormo. The sequence goes on from JAUPFN010000026.1 coordinate 7,672,924, forward strand.
TTTGAGTTTTGAGACAAACAGACAAAAATTCTAAAAACTATATTTTTGATTTCGATATCGTTTGTAGATCACGCCCCAAGTATTCTTTTTAAAAAATATTCAATGTACAGTTTTGACTTTCCTACGATTTTATTATAAGTATAGATTAAAACCGAATTAGAACATAAACTTAATTATATATTGGTGAGAGCACTAAACGAGTCTTGACACTAAGATTGTTTATTTTTATTTTAAACGGTTGCATCCACAGACCCCATAAACACTAATAGACACGCCATTGGTACTAAACGTGTCACCATGCATATGAGCAAACACTCCTATTACTGTCAAAAATTTCATACATTTGTAAGTTATATTATATTGTAAAAAAATATAAATAAACCATGTTTTACTGTTTTATCGTACTAAATGAGATGACAAGATTTAAAAATTACAATTGAAATGATTTTATTTTATTGGTAAGTAGTATAACTCTGTATTTCTGTATGTAATTGCAAGCTACGTTTCAAACTAAGAGATTGTCTTGAAAGGCGTATCCATTTATTCCGTGATTGCACCAAAACCAGTCGAGACATTCAATAACTCTACCACCTAGTTAATAGTGTTACGGCCGCCCTGGCGACCTTTCAGCCGGACGTGTTACTCTACCAATAATATCCCCTTTTTCTAGGGAATCTTCCTATATACTCGCTTGGCTGCTCGAGGTACCGAAGATAAGCAAGATTTTTCGGGATTCTTTAATAATAGACTTTCGTAATATATCTTCGTTTATTTCTCGGGGATGTGTATCCCTCGTCAAAACATAAAGAATACCCTTATTCTAAAACAATTTATTTTTCTAAACAAATGCATTCTACATTTGAAAGCAGACAAAGCTGCCAGTTTGTATGTAACACCATAAAGGTGTTACATCAGCTACCCCCCAAGGTGGGAGCAGCTGAAACTGGAGGGGCATTTGTCTCCCTTCATATGGCCTACCTATCCCTATCCTGATTGCCCTACCTACGAGGGGAAGGTACATTTTGGTGGGACTGTCTTTTCCTAAAAGATAGTTTGCCCCATGTGTGGTTCTGACCATTACCACCACACCATGGTACAAACTTTGGTCTCCCAAAACCCCTCTAAAAGACAGACCACAGTCCCCTCACCTAACCTATCCTACCGCAAACATTTATTATTTTATTACACTTTAGCCTGAAGGGCTCTAGCTGTATAAGAGATAATAAGAGATGGAAAGGCATAACAATTCAAACTTCTTTTCTCTGGTGGACCAAAAGAAAAAAGATTGAAGTATTACTTCCTCTCAACATCGAGCTCGCCCCAATATATAGACCACGATCATAAATATTCTTTACTCTGAACCATATTAATACCATCATTATAATGTCTCCCATAACTATCCGAGTTCATGTATATCCTATACAGATATCCTTTGTGTCGACTATGTCGTACTACAAAGTTGAACTCCCCTTCAAAAGACTTTCAACCCTTAACCTATACTGACTCTTTCGACTTCATACTAAGGCGGCTCTGTCCCTAGTATACATTATACCCCCATAAGACTTTATTATTGAACGGAAGAACTTGAGAGGAATACATTGCTATTGGAAACATGACATTTCTTCATTTAATATTCTTTTGGTCATCTTTTTTCTTTTTAGCTTCGGTCCATCATCACAGCATTGGTTGACCCCCATCATATTACATGAAACAAATACAAATATTAGTATTCTCATATATAAGCCCAAACAAAAGTAATGGTCTAACATGTAACAATTATTTACTACAATGAATGACTACCTAACTATTCTCTTATTCATACACAAAACTTACAACCTATTTATATGTACAATATCTCTATATCTCCTATTGCTTAACTTCGTAATTACATAATTACACTGAACCCCAAATATATATTTATGTTATATCTGTACAAGACCTTTTGTGTAATTTATATACATTTATATTATTTATACGTCTCGGCGTATACAATATCGATGATTGCCTTTTCAAGCACTTTTTCTTATCAGCCCCCTTTTCACAACCTTTCCTGTCTCGCACATTGCCAACACATCTTGTGTGCAAATGCCCTTGCCATCCACTCACATTCTCATAACTTCTACCCGCTACTGATCTAATGACTGATTTTTCACTGGGTCTAACTACCAAACGTTTCTTACACACTTCATCACATTTTATAACAACATTTCTATTCTTACGCGTGTCCGCGCACCCCTTTTTCATCTCATTTTTACCTCTACATAATTCGTATGAATTATTGCGATAATTCTTATTTTTTCTGAAATTAAATATATTAGTTTTTATATTTTCCTTCGTATTTATTTTTGACATCGCAGTCAATGAACACGAAGACTTCATGTCAGCTCGTTTTTTAATATTACATATATTGCGCATGTTGTTATGGCAATTATCTTTATTATTTGCAAACTGTCTAAAACGATTTAAATTAAAATTTACAAAAAACTTTTTGTCTATACACAAATAACCCTTTTTACAGTGAATAACTACATCATATTTATTAAGGAAATCCTGCCCCAGGATCATTTCGTAACCAATATTATTTACAATCACCATGTCGTTGGGGAAGACCCTTGCATTAATGAGGAGATTTATTCTCGCCTCACCAACGACTTTTAGTGTGGACCCTGTAACAGATTGAATTTTATCTCTGCTATATGGAACACTGGCTCCATATGGCAGATTTAATTTTTTTGCTAAACTCGCGGACATACATGAGACATTTGCCCCCGTGTCTATTAAAGCGAGACATTCCTGTCCCCTAACACATAAGCGAATACATGGATTTTTTACACCTGATATTTTTTCCTCTTGTTTGGCTTGAAGTGGTGCGGGCGTAATTGCTTCGCACATGTTGATGCGATGGCCCACGCCATCCGTGTGTTGTTGTGACTTCGGACTGCTTCTGAAAGAACTTTGTGTACATAAGGCTGTTTTGTTATATCGAGGCGTACGAAAAACTTCCGTCGGTTTTTGGTGTTCTTGTTGTGAACACACAGGCGCACCAGGAAGGACGTCTGTTTCCTCCCTATACAAATATTTCAGTGGCAACCCAACTGGTGGCTGCAATGGAAGGTCAACCGTGGAATGCGGTTTTCCTCCAAATAATTCGTTATACTGCCTTATCGTGTCACGCAGCTCCTCTCGTGACTTATATAATTGCAATCCAAACTTTTCCTTCAACGAGGGTAATATCGTTTTAAGGAATTGTTTTATAAAAATTTCGTCTGATATCTCAGCTTTGGCTGCACTGTCGCTGATTCTATAAAAATATGTTAGTAGTTCCTCATCGCGGCCCTGTTTGGATACATAAAATCGCTCCATATAATTTATCGAAATAAGGAATTCGTTTTCAATTTTTATACATAATTCATTGAAATTGGCCGTGTCGGTATATATCATTTTATAAAATGCTAACGCCGGACCATCAAGATATAATCCCAGAAGTAAAGGTAAGCTCTCTATGTCCCATTTATTTATTGCCGCGACCGTTTTAAAGTCTTTAATAAATTCTGCGAACGCCAAATCCTGCGTTCCGTTGAAGCGCTTGATGGCCTCCATCTTAACTCTTACCCTCTGACCACAATACTTAGCTCTCCTGGGTTTTTTTTAGCGTAGTGATTGCGCGTAGCGCCTGAACGTAGTGACTTCCCGTAGCGACTTCACACAGCGACTTCCCGCAGCGACTTCACACAGCGACTTCACACAGCGACTGCACACAGCGACTACCCGGCGCCTCCACCAACTTGTTACGGCCGCCCTGGCGACCTTTCAGCCGGACGTGTTACTCTACCAATAATATCCCCTTTTTCTAGGGAATCTTCCTATATACTCGCTGCTCGAGGTACCGAAGATAAGCAAGATTTTTCGGGATTCTTTAATAATAGACTTTCGTAATATATCTTCGTTTATTTTTCGGGGATGTGTATCCCTCGTCAAAACATAAAGAATACCCTTATTCTAAAACAATTTATTTTTCTAAACAAATGCATTCTACATTTGAAAGCAGACAAAGCTGCCAGTTTGTATGTAACACCATAAAGGTGTTACAATAGTGTTGATTACATGTTTTAGATTTCTCTCGCCTTATACGAGATGCCTAGCAGTAATAATGCGGCTAGACATATCGGGATACGGCCATGATTCGGATATTCGTAAATCGTAATACATATTCGGGCAGGTGATCTATTTTTCAAAAAGGAGCCCAGATTCAAGGAACACTTCATTGTGATTGATCCAAGGAACACTTCATTGTGATTGATAATATAGGGATTTTAAATTAAATATTTATTTAGATATTATAGATCAATTATTTATATTTCATTTAAATATTTATGTTTTAATAACGGTATTAATAACGATATAAAATATCGTTACAAATAACTAAAATAGCGTTATTAATGTTAAATGTTAATAAAATTGATTTATTTGTTTTAAGTAAGGTAAAATTAATCACGTAATTTTTCCACAGAATGGTCAAACACCGTTAGATATAGCATCGAAACTAGGCTACGTTACGGTGATGGAAACACTAAAGGAGGTGTCAGAGCCATCGCTAGCCCCGGCCTCTCAAGACAAGTACAAGGTTGTTGCGCCAGAAACCATGCTTGAGACATTTATGTCCGATTCTGAGGAAGAAGGAGGTATGAATTGATAACATTGCATACAAACTAGCAATAAACACTCCCAAAAATATCATCGCGCTAGTTTTTCTTGTTGATTTGGCAGAGTGAACTTTCTTTCCTACCGTAATGTCATGTTTCGGTCTGAAGGGTAAGGTGGCCGGTAGACTTATGCATGTGGCATCGCCATCCCGTCACAAGGATAACAACGCACCATTAACATCTTCGTTGTCTTTAGACGATGCTTATCTCTATCTATTAGGAGATTCATCTGCTTGTTTGCTATCCTACAACATATATATCTTCACGCCAGATCTCTTAAGGGGTAGGCAGAGAGAATGGAGTGCCATACATTACGATCCTTGCAGAATTTTTTTTTGCTTTCATTACTTTCTTCACACAAACACGCCGGTGCGAAGACTCTTGACATCACCTTCAGAAAGTACCCGCTCGATCTGAGTGCTAAGTGTGAGTTTATCTTTTCGCATTCGATCGTGAGCGCGTTTCGAGTTTACTAGGAATTTGTATGTGATGTACAGCGCCACCTAGTGGTAAACTGGTTTCTCACGTTTATTACTAGGTGGCGCTGTAAAAATCACATACAAATTCCTAGTAAACTCCAAACGCGCTCACGATCGAATGCAAAAGAAAAACTCACACTTAGCACTCGGATTATGGTATGTCAGTTTTAGTCTTCCCATCCCACATTCGCATCGTACATTTGTTGGCTATCCTATGAAGTAATATACAAGCAATTATAGACTGTCGTGATAGAACTCTCTTACTACTCTTACTAAACACGACAAACACAAATATTTTAATATTTATAAGGGGCAGACACCGACAATTAGAATACACTTCTTCATATTTATATTGTAGATTTACTTGTAATTTACTGTATGAATATTAAGTATAAGATTGTAATCGCCCCTGTCGTCTAGTGGTCCGGTATCGATGTTAACCACATGAGGTCCCGGGTTCGATTACGGGTCGGGCAATTCAAAAATATGTTTTTTAAGTTTTCTGATAAAAAATAACGTTGTCCGGCATTGGTAGTGCTCGGTTGGCGATGGCATGCCACCTATTACATTGTGGAACTAAGTTACTTCGGCTAATCGTAGGTGTACTTGTTGTAACTGTGCCTAACTCTTCGGAGATACGAGCGTGGGATACTTTTACTTTTTACTTATAATGTCGTATTTTGCAGGAGAAGACGCAATATTGAACGATCAACCGTATCGTTATCTAACAGCTGATGACATGAAGTCCTTGGGAGATGACTCCCTCCCGATCGACGTGACTAAAGACGAACGCACAGAATCCGCTTTGAGCCATAAAAATATTATGGAGATATCTCAAAGTAAGTTATTTTGAGCTCCTGTACTACAGTTTGTGGTCAGAATTAAGGTAGTTAGGTACATATTTGAAACATATTTATTTATTTCAAAATTGTGTTACATACGCTAATTGAGTAAACAGGCCAGAGACCTAATAGTAGACTAATTGTTCTGTCAACACATCAGACCAATAAATCTAATAAGTAATCTCAGTAGGAAATTCCAGGGGGGGCAGCTGACCCTCCCTGTCCCCCCCCACCCTCGGTACGCCCATGTAGCCATATTATATTACAGCTGCAGTTTGCAGCCCGCTGCATTATAAAAGATTTGGTAAGTCCCGCGGGATTACCTAACTTGTACGGGATAAATAATAGCCTATATGCTTTTCGAGGTCATCATCTACCTCTGTGCCAAATTTAAAAATAATGTATAAAAATATTTATAGTCTTGGTATAATTTCTCTTTGGTCATATATAAATTTGATAAAGATCTGACTCGAGTGTTCGAGAGATATATATTCAGTGGAAAGTCGGCCTTTGTAGTTTTACGGCATTTAAATTTATAATACATTTAGGAGACTCTATTTAATATTCATTTCCGCAGGTTCAGTGAATGGCATACCGTACCAGCCCCAACAGGAGGTAGTGGTGAAGAGCATCAGCCGGTACAGCACCACGCAGGCTCCGGAGGGATACTGCTACAACGTGGACCCCACACAACCCAAGTCAGTGTTATAATAATACTTTCAAAGTAATAATAGCTTACTAATTACCTAGTTTAATTAACTAGCTGTGAACCCCACAGTTTTTTCCGACTGAGAAAACTGTTCGCACGAGTGTCCGTGAATGCTCGCACGAATGTTCGCACGAATCCTGCGTGATTCTGCGAATATACGCGCGAACAGTTTTATCATTTACGATTCCATAATTTTTTTAAATCTTTGATTAACAACTCTGAACGTCATAATAGATATTTTTACATTTTATTCTTTCAGTCTATAATATTTCAGTTCACGAGTAATTCTGCGAATATACGCGCGAACAGTTTTATCATTTACGATTCCATATTTTTTTAAATCTTTGGTTAACAACGCTGATCGTCATAATATAATATTTCAGAAATTATAATAGTCTATAATATTTCAGAGCATGAGTAATCCTACGAATATACACGCGAACAGTTTTATCATTTACGATTCCATAATTTTTTTAAATCTTTGATTAACAACTCTGAACGTCATAATAGATATTTTTACATTTTATCCTTTCAGTCTATAATATTTCAGTGCACGAGTAATCCTGCGAATATACACGCGAACAGTTTTATCATTTACGATTCCATATTTTTTTTAAATCTTTAGTTAACAACGCTGATCGTCATTTTTTTTTATAGAAGAGGGGGCAAACGAGCAAGAGGTGCACCTGATAGTAAGTGATCACCGCCGCCCATGGACATCGCAATACCAAAGGTCTTGCAGTTGCGTTGCCGGCCTTTTAAGAATGAGTAAGCTCTTTTCTTAAAGGTCCCTATGTCGTATCCGTTCGGAAATACCCCTGCCGATAATTGATTCCACAACAGAGTAGTGCGAGGCAAAAAGTGTCGGGAGAAACGCACAGTTGTGGATTTCCAGACATCGAGATGGTGAGGATGGAACTTTAAATTTTGACGCGATGTCCGATGGTGGAATTCGGCGGCAGGAATTATTCCAAACAACTCGTCGGAACACTCCCCATGATAAAGACGATAGAAGACGCAGAGTGAACCTACATCTCTGCGTAATGCCAAAGAGTCGAGCTGTTCCGAAATAGCCTGGTCGTCAACGATTCGAACCTCTCTACGCTGTATGCGACACATTGACAGCATTGACAAATTTAAGGTCGTAGCACGCACCGTCGACAACGACCTTGATGCTCCGGTCAGCCAAAAAACTCGTGATCCACTTGCATAATTTCTCGGAAAGCCCATAGGAAGGCAGCTTCGCGAGAAGCGCTTTGTGCCATACCCGATCAAAGGCCTTCGCTATGTCCAAACTAACTGCCAACGCTTCCCCCTTGGATAGATATTTTTAAATTTTATCCTTTTAAGTGTATAATATTTCAGAGCATGAGTAATCCTACGAATATACGCGCGAACAGTTTTATCATTTACGATTCCACAATTTTCTAAAATTTTTGGTTAACAACTCTGAACGTCATAATAGATATTTTTACATTTTATCCTTTCAGTCTATAACATTTCAGAGCTGTGTTTTTTAGATGATTTTTTATGAGCTGAAATCTGTTTAGACTGAAAAATCAATCCTTTTTTCTTTTACACATATTATAGAGAAAATGAAAGACATTCTTCCCCGTGTTGGTTCCAGGCCACTTTGTAGAATAGGCCAACTGCCGTTCTGCCAGGCAGGTCGTTCAAGGCGACCGATTGGCTATTGAGTCACTACCATCGTGGCTACTAGGTGGTAGAGTACTGCATTGTCTCGTCCGGGTCTGGTACCACCGCCTTACCTATTCCTGCCGCAATAGCGTCAGTGCTTGTCGCTGTCGTGTTCCGGTTTGGAGGGTGAGGTAGCCGGTAAACTTATGCACGTGGCATTAGACCTCGCCACAAGATAGCAACGCACCATTAACATCTTTGGTGTCTATAGGCGATGGTTGAATCTTTTAATCGAGAGGGCCATCTGCTTGTTTGCTGTCTTATGATATAAAACAAAAAAAAAGACATTTTGATTCACCGTGTGAGCTTTTGTCTTTGTTTAAGTTAATTGTATGGTTAGTTTCATTTGTTTGTTTAGTTTATGGATGACTGAAATTACCTCGTTCACATATAGGTGTTAATTTTTTAAATAAATCGTATTGATTTACGTTCAGTTAATAAAAATTCAGATATGTATTTTGTTTAAATTTTAACAAATTGCAGAACAGTTCGTGTAAAATAAATATTGATTGTTGCGCATGCATCTTGGAAATTGGACTAGAAAAAAGCTTCAATGGAAAAAGTAAGTAGCATTAATAGTATTAATCTTTTTTATTTATTTTTTATTTTGTGTCAGTGCATGACCAAACAAATTTAAAATTTAAAAAACCTGACACATTTCTTTATCATAAGAATACCTTCCTGCCTCATGCACATCATTTGGAGAGCAAAACGTGGAAAGAGCTGATCAAACAGAATATCTTCGAACAGACATTTTGCAGTCTTAAGTTAAAATTACCATGTCATTGCAATATTGTTGAACTAACAGAATATCTAATTTCGAATCGATCAGTTTTGTACGAGTTGCTTAATTCTTTTCATCAGGTAGAAAATAGCTGATAACCTTAAAACAGCTGGACTCATTTTTGTTAAAACATGTCTAAGAATCACCGCTAGAAAATTAGTTTTCAAATAAAAAGCTTTAAACGGTTCACCCATATAAGAGTAGCGTGCCACAGACAAACATACACACACACGCACAAATAGTGTCAGGGGTGAAAAGTTTGACTTTCATAGAGGGGTAAACTATGGGAGCTCATCTGATATTAAATAATTACTACTTTGAACACTTACAGCAATATAGCTTTTATAAGTGTGAATTACTGTTTTTTTTAAATAAATTTTAATAAAGGAATTTTTAAAATCGATTGTAATTTTTTTTGCCTTAAAACAGATTGCCTGGCAGAATTGTAGATGGTCTACACTTCAAAGGCACCAACATGGAGTAAAATATTCGTATAACATGGTGCATGTTGGTGGTGTTGCAGTTTCTTGGTGTCGTTCCTGGTGGACGCGCGTGGTGGTGCGCTGCGCGGGTGTCGCGGCGGCGGCGTGCGCGTCATCGTGCCGCCGCTCTCTGCGCACCAGCCTACAAGGATCACCTGCAGGTCATACACGCGCAGTGCACACACGTAAACACACACTCCACCCTAACCCTCTTACACAGCGCGCGCACAAAAATACACACCACCACTTACTTATTCATACACACACAAATACACACCGCCCGCTTAATCTTAATTTAATTCTTTATTCACTATACTCGATCAACAACCATTATCTTAGGCCAGGGGTCGGCAACCTACGGCTAACGAGCCATATGTGGCTCTTTAGATGTGAAGCTGCGGCTCTTTAGTTCCATACGCAAATATTATTTACTTTATAAAAAACATTTATTGATTTTTTTTTTTTTTTTTATATCATAAGATAGCAAACAAGCAGATGGGTCTCCTGATGGAAAGAGTCAACCATCGCCTATAGACACCAAAGATGTTAATGGTGCGTTGCTATCTTGTGGCGAGGTCTAATGCCACTTGCATAAGTTTACCGGCTACCTTACCCTCCAAACCGGAACACGACAGCGACAAGCACTGACGCTATTGCGGCAGGAATAGGCAAGGCGGTGGTACCTGACCCGGGCGAGACAATGCAGAACTCTACCACCTAGTAGCCACGATGGTAGTGACTCGATAGCCATTCGGTCGCCTTTTACGACCTGCCTGGCAGAACGGCAGTTGGCCTATTCTACAAAGGAGGCCGGGACCAACACGGCGGAAAACCAACGAAGATTAGGCACCATTTCTATCTAGACTTTTTTTTCAAAAAACTTTATTTCTGGAAGTACTGTTTATTGTTGGAAAGTTTTTTTGTGACTCCATAAAACTTTAAAATTTAGTAAATTATAATTTTTGGCTCTTCCGACTCAAAAGGTTGCCGATCCCTGTCTTGGGCGGTTCTTACATGACACTTTTCTACATTTCATGGCAATTTCTATTGGAACACTCTTGGGGCCCGATTCACCCAAAAACATCAGTCGAGTCAGTCTTGAGTTGTCCACGAAAACTTCGACTCCGAACATGTTAAGAAGATGAACTCTCGCTATGAATTCACTTGAATTATATTACACATTGACTTTACAGTATATAACTTATCTCATGTATATAACTTAGCATATTCGCTATCAGAATCGAGTACTAAACACCCTCTCTTTCAGTATGTTAAGTCTTTTTACCAATCAACTTGCATAAAGCGAACATCGTAGCACGTAATTGGTAATTTCCAAGTTATAAAATTATAAGAGTGAACTATATAAGAGCGAATAATAAAAAAAGCGAATAATATGTTTGGTTATTTCCAAGTTTTGTGTTTATTACAGATATCTGAAACCATCGCGTATTAATCATATGCCGCCACTTATGGAAGGAGAAGCTCTTGCATCTAGAGTCTTGGAAATTGGTCCCGTTGCTGCTAAGTTTTTGGGGTAAGAATCATGAATTGTAAAACAATTTATATCATAGCTAGGATTGATTATTACATACAGTCTAGCGAGAGAGAGTATTTAATTCTAAATTTGTATTATCTATATTAATATTATAAATGCGAAAGTTTGGATGTTTACTCAATCACGCAAAAACTACGAAACGGATTTGAATAAAATTTGGCACACAGATAGATAATTACCTGGAATAACACATAGGCTACTTTTTATCCCGGATAAATGAGTTATCCCCACGGGATTCGTCAAAAACTTTTATAACGCAGCGAGCTGCATGCTGTAGCTAGTATATATATATATATATATATATATATATATATATATATATATATATATATATATATATATATATATATATGTATTTATATATATATATATATATATATATATATATATATATATATATATATAATTGTTGAAGCCCAAGGAAGGTTTAAAAGGTAAGAAAATATAGGAAAAAAATAAGAGGAGTTAAAAAGGCAGAACAACGTTTGCCGGGTCAGTTAGTCTATACATATAATAAAATCATAGGAAAGTCAAAACTGTACATTGAATATTTTTTAAAAGAATACTTGGGGCGTGATCTACAATTGATATCGAAGCCAAAAGTATAGTTTTTAGAATTTTTGTCTGTTTGTCTGTTTATCTGTTTGTCTATTTATCTGTTTGTCTGTTTGTCTGTATGTATGTCCGGGGTAAACTCAAAATGTTCTGCATGGATTTACTTCAAATTTTGTATGAATATTACTAATAGGCTACATATTATCACGCTATCACCTACGGGGGAGGGGCAGTGCGGAGTAAACGAACTCCACGCTGACGAAGTCGCTGGCAATAGCTAGTTATAAATAAAAGACAATAATACTTATAGCTTACACATCTTGGTACATCATAATCTTTGAACTTTTTTATATCCTATAGTCATCCAATATGTTAATTTTACATTGCTGGCCCTTTGAAATTGAACACTACAGCACTGATGATATGACTGTTACAGCCTGACGCTCTTGTGCAAAGAATTTATGACTACTAGATAATATAGTAATATATTTAGTTAATCTATATACATATAATAAAATCGTAGGAAAGTCAATGTATGTCCGGGGTAAACTCAAAAAATACTGCACGGATTTACTTCAAATTTTGCATGAATATTACTAACAGGTCGGGTCAACATATAGGCTACATATTATCAGGCTATCACCTACGGGGAAGAAGCTGTGCGGAGTAAACTAAGTCCACGCGGACGAAGTCGCTGGCAGCAGCTAGTATAGTAATATATCTTGTTTGCTATCTTATGATATAAAAAAACATTCTGCGATTCGAAATACGGAATGTTTGATTAGTATTTAACCTACATTAACGATGCAGTTTACTATTAAGTTTGCAAAGTGCTTTAAACGGCGTCCGGTAAACTTGACAATGTGTGAATATCAGTGTTGGAAATTTCATGCACACTGATATATATACACGGTCGAGTTTACTGAACACCGCTGCAAGTGTGCTGCAAACTTGATGATTAACTGGATAGTGTACAGCTTCCATTACGTGTGAACCAAGGAGGTGTCACTATATCAACTATATGATAATATACATATAAATATATAATTGAAATTAACATTCAGTTGAAGCAGTAGATTTATCTGAACTTAACTTTTCGTTAGATTTAGTCTTTTCCGGTGCATACTAACCTTCGAATTCGCACTGCGTTTCATCTCAAAGATTTCTATGTACTAACGTACTAGATAAGGCATGCGCCACGCCATTTTTTTTTATTTTTTATATTATAATATAGCAAACAAGCAGATGGATCTCCCGATGGATAGAATCAACTATCGCCTATAGGCACCAAAGGTGTTAATGGTGCGTTGCTATCTTGTGGCGAGGTCTAATGCCACATGCATAAGTTTACCGGCTACCTTACCCTCCAAACCGGAACACGACAGTGACAAGCATTGACGCTATTGCGGCAGCAATACGTAAGGCGGTGGTACCAGACCCGGGCGAGACAATGCTGAATTCTACCACCTAGTAGCCACGATGGTGGTGACTCGTAAATCCGATCGGTCGCCTCTTACGACTTGCCTGCCAGAACGGCAATTGGCCTATTCTTCAAAGGAGCCCGGGTCTAATACAGGGAAAAATTATGTTCCACTAAAGTTCAGTCCATTGACTGCAACTACGTCAGAGCGCGATGAATGAAACGCGTAAGCGACATGAAATTCATGGCGATTAATACCTTTTGTTCGTGAATATATTTTACTCTATGCTATTATACGCCGTATCGTTGCTTAATTTTGACTTTGGTTAGACGATTTATTATTATTTCAGCGCTGCAGCGAGTGTTAATCAAATGGAATATGACTTCTACTAAGCGTAGCTCCTCTAATACCTACGTAGTACATTAGACTCTCTCTTTCATCTATTTATGTACATCTAGAAGTCTTGTTTAATTAACATAATCTATATTAATCCATATTAATATTATAAATGCGAAAGTTTAGATGTTTGGATAGATATTTGGATGGATGTTAGGATGGATGTTTGTTACTCAATCACGCAAAAACTAATGAACGGATTTGAATGAAATTTGGCACACTGGTAGATGATGACCTGGAATAGCACATAGGCTATTTTTTATTCCAGAAAAATTAGATGATCCCGCGGGATTCACCAAAAACTTATAATGCAGCGGGCTGCACACTGCAGCTAGTAGAATAACTATATTTTTTTACAAAAGTTCATTATTATATTTTCAGACCAGTCATTCTTGAAGTACCACACTATGCTTCACTACGTGGTAAAGAACGTGAAATAGTCATTCTACGTTCTGATAATGGAACAAGTTGGCGAGAACATAACGCAGATGCAACTGATGACGTGGTTCAGGACATATTACATGAAACCCTGGAGATTGAAGGTGGGTATCATTATTTAATTAATTAATGTAACATTCTGTTTTATCAAAGATTATTGATTTTTTTATGACGTATCAAATATTTAATTTAATACGTCAATGCTTTCTAAGTTTTTTTTACATTTTTAGATACAAATGAAGATGAAAAAAGCTGGGACGCTCCTCGTGTAACTCGTATCCTGACTCATGACTTCCCGCAGTACTTCGCAGTCATATCACGTATTCGACAAGAAGTCCACGCTATTGGCCCTGAAGGTAATATTTCCAATTCCTATAAGTTAATGATGCTAAGCATATACAAAGTAATTTTTGTTTTTATAGCACTCATCTCATGTTTGGGAAACTTGAAAAACTTAAAAAACGACAAAAATATCGACACGCGAGACTTGAACCCACGACCATCTCCCTCAATCGGGTCGCTCTGCCACTGAGTTACAGCACTGTCCACGGGCTCGACGTGGCGAAATTCTTCTTTGTTAATATGATCGATTCATCGATTGTACTGATCGCTAGATATACATTGATCCCGTTGATTTTTAAAAATACCCTTGACATGATTTTATTCCATTGGCAAACAGAGGAAATATCTTGAAAGGCGTATCCATTTAATCCGTGTTCTTCCCAGTGTTAGTCTCGTTCCTCTTCGAATAATAAACTATATACAATTCTGACAGGCAGTTTGTAAAATGAACACGATTGGCAATATTTGTCACTTCCACCGTAATTACAGTTCTGCAATGTCCCGCTCGGATTTGGAATAACCACCTTACATAATTCTGCCGCAATAGTATCAGTACTTGTGACTCTTGTGTTCAAGATTGGAGTGTAAAGTAAATGTATGCTTATAATCTGAAATCTAAGGCTGGTTTTAGTTTAACGCTGACCGCACGCTGACGGTCGGCGCTGATGGATCAATATGTAGGTAGCCAAAGGTAGCGTTTTTAATTCGCACTGACCGCTCACCGCTGACGGCCGTAGGCTATATACATCGACGCCGCCGACCGTCAGCGTTCGGTCAGCATTACACTAAAACCAGCCTAAGGTAAACGCATAATCTGGTAACTAGTAAAATTATATAGGTATTCTTGCCTATTTCTCCCGTGAAACAGCTTTGCTGCGTTTCGGAGAGAAGGGCAAGACAGGCAGTGTACTGGCACCGAGACTTAACATCTTATGTCTCAAGATAGGCAACACGTGAATGGAATACCTGGGCTAGTTCCAGCCCAGGTATCCCATTTATGTTCATTGGCGACGTCGACCACTTACCATCAGGTGACGCGTCTGCCAGTTTGCCTATCTCAATAACATAAAAAAAAGTTATCTCTTTTCTTTCAGCAGAGCCATTTGCTTGCTTGCTATTTTTTATTATTTACAGAAAACATGCTTTCTTGCATGCAAAAAAGTATGATTACATATTGCAAAAATAAAAAAGAAACTTTTAAACTAACGCGTTCTACTATCATTTTTAAAAATATATAAACGGGTCAATAACGCGTACATATATAGAACTTACTTGTAAAGCTCGACCAAGACGCGACGTTTCGACTAAGTTACATTGACGTAGTCACGAGTCTGCTCGTTCTATATATGTACGCGTTATTGACCCGTTTATATATTTTTAAAAATAAAAAAGAAAATTTAAGTTTTCTCGACTCAGATCATAGGGTCCCCGTTCGATCCCCAAATCTGACAAAAATTTGCGAGGTATTTTTGATGATTTACTCAAAAATCCAAAAGTCTCACTAGCAGTTCCGAGTCTGATTATGATGAGTCAACCTCCATGACGCAGAGAAGCACATAATGCTGTCGGTCCCGGTTATCCTTAAAATAAGCGATATACATTATCAGATCGGCAAAATATGGCGATGGAGTTCTTCATTTAATTCACCAACCGTAAAAATGATAAAATGTAGTAAATGAAGAAGTTTAAACGTTTGGTTCGCTCTGCCTTTACCTGTGAACGAAGCTGCTTGAGTCAGCTAACAAATTAATAAATCGCAAATTTTTTATGAGATTGTTTTTACCAGGTGGCATGGTATCCAGTTCTGTCGTTCCTCAAGTTCAAGCTGTATTTCCTCAAGGCGCATTGACGAAGAAAATCAAAGTTGGCCTTCAGGTAAACTTATTCAAACCACGTAAAGGTGTAAAGGATATGAATTTGAAAAAAATAACCGTTAATAACGTATCTAAGAAAAAGAGATTCTCTTTAATTTGGTAGTATTATCTAATTTTACAATATACATAAATTCTTTGATATTTTTTGATGTGTGATACTCGTAATTTGATAAATAATAAACAGTATTATGATAGTGAAATCGAAGCAAATAATATAGTTTTATACGACAAAGTCGGTATGTAATGGAACTTATGAAATGTATCGAAATATTTAAGAGAATTAAGGCTTATGTAGTAGTCAGCATACTCAATAAACTCATAAGTCTTACTTGAACTATGTAACCTAATATTTTAAATATTAAATATTTGATTGCTGATTTATCATCAATAATTAAATATTTAATATTTAAACCTGAATGTTTAATTTGTAATACCGTTTGCTTAGTCCAATATTGTCTGCAATATTTTAAGAATAATGTAGGTTTGGCTTTTAATATATTGTGAAAAATTTTCTGCTAGTTTTGATAGATGTTTAAAATTCACACGGCCTGTTAATTGTTGTAATTTTATGAAATATTCTGAATGTTGTATACACCATAATATAAAAATAGCCTTTCCTTGTCGATATTTTATGGTACATTTTACATTACTTTATAAACGTGTAAATCACATACATTAATAACAATGTTTTATTAGTACGTAAGTTAAAATATCACACAGAAAAATCTCGAATAAAAAGCAAGATGGCCGTATGAACGGAAATACGTGTATACAATTGTCAACAGAGCTTAAAACATTTTGGCGTCTTATTTATTGAAAATTAAAAATATGGGGATCCAAAACAAATTATATGCTTATTTAGAAACATTTTGACTGATATAAAGTGATAAATTTTTACCGTTCAATGATTTACCACGTTAAATGTGATGCAGATGAAATATAGGCCTAAATGCTGATTACTTTTTGATACTTGCACTGTTTCGTAATGCACACACCATATATTTGTTATTAGATATTTAAATAGGCGACCGGTTTTACTGAATTATCGGGACTCGAAAAACTGTGAAATCGGTTAGCTTAATCATTAATAATATATATATGGTGTATGAATTGTGAAACAGTACAAGTGTCTAAATTTCAAGTAATCAGCATGATAAAATTTCACCACTGACGATGATAGTTAATTAAGATAATAGAAAACATGAATTATAAATTTTGGACCAGATCGATTTAAATTGGGTTTGTCGTCTGAACATTTGTTTGGACAGTTTAACTATTGATGAAAATGGAGAGCCAAATGAAACTAGCTTTTCATAACATAGCAATGTATGGTACATTGCCGTGTTATGAAATAAAACAACAAGGACTACATAAAAAAATTAATTACTATTTTTCCATAAAGTAATAGTATCAAAGCTGCATTCTGAAAAAAAACAAGCCAAAAAAACTAAAGCTAGTAAACGCTTTTTTAATTATTACGAGTATAAGAATTTTTGAGAGAAATTGCCACGCCAAATATTTGTGTTCTTAAAATTGAGACTTGCCTATAATTAAAATTAGTACAAAATGGATGCCAAATTTTTTTTACTAACGCAATTTATAATTGTTTTGTTAAAAAATATATATTTGCAATACATTTTTAGTACACTTATATTTACGTATAATATATATACATATAATAACTTTGTAATAAACAATACTTATATATTTTTCCACAATATTTCTCTGTATCATATAATCAAACAAAATGTCAGTAATTCTGTTAGTTTCTGGTTTTTTTTGCATTAGTCAAGTTAAATATAAGAATAAACGTTGGTTAAATGTAGTGTTAAGATATTACACTAATGATTTATGCTGGTGATACATACACCAATTTGTTCATAAACTAATGTAGGTTTTTTATTATTGCATTATGATCAATTTAATGAAATATTATAGTAAATTTTACCTAATATTCTTGGCCTAAAACCATACCTCCTAATAACCATGATATAATTTTTGAAATATCCTGTGTAGGTTGTTCCTTCTTTATGGATTAGTGTGTTCAACATTTATGGCCTATAAACGTTAAAATGTGGATAAGTATGATACTAGTAAATCTTCTTCTAAACGTAGATAATGCTAAATTTGTTAGGCTTTTAGAATCAAATGGTCATACACGTTCAAAACTCATGCAATCTCCAAATAACTGTAAAAGATATGAGGTCAACAGTATAGACCTCCAATTCTTTGAAGAAAACCAAAATATTTTATATATAAAAGATCTTACCAAAACGAATATTAGGGTTGTGACTGGTGATATAACATAGAATGAGTAGATGAAATTTATATGATGAATGTACTTTAAACAGAGACACAAAATACACCGTTAGTATAATTTAGCCTTATTGCAGGAAAGCTACCGAGTACTTACAAAACCTAGTTGCTTGACGTCCTTGATGTGCCCTAATTATGCGAATTATGTGATTATTCCAACATTACTAAATAAATTAAATTGTATGTTCAATGATTCTTGATGATCATAGAGATCATAGTGGTAGAAGTTGAAAGTTTCTGTGTAAAAATGTAAAAAAACATGCTCGATGATTTGGACAAGTCAAAAAAAGTGTTGAAGGTATCGGGAAGACCAATGATGATCAAATGAACCTTTGAATATGAAAAAAGCAAGGTAGACAGTTCATAGTCCCTCAGGGACTATACTTGTTTCAGTGTCAAGCTTTTGGTCCTCTCTACTCACATCATGAAAATTATTGACATAGTCGTGGGGTAGCTACTCTAATGGCATATGTTAATTAATAATTTAGCAAATCACCTAATCGTATAGAAACATGCATTTTTTTCTTTTAAAATTTAGCTAGAGGGCAAAATGTATGCTTTTGCGAAGCGATAGTTTTGAACACACTTATATAACAAGCCTAAGAGATACATCCTATTTTCCAATCGGTTTTACAGTAAACATATGCTAGATTTGCTTAAAACCAAACACTTCAATTCACACTAAAACTTGTAACGGGCAATTATATTTTATATTATTTTATATAATCGTGATAATTTGCCGTAACATGTTATGCTTAACGGTTCTGTAACGATAGTGCACGATAAGATACGATAGTGATAATTTTTAACTTTCCTTTCTTTAACATATCATAACTCATGTATATTTTTTAAAATATAAATAATTTTTTGCCTAAAATACTTTTGAATGCAATATTTAAAAAATAATTTGGTATCATATATGTATAACCAGTGTAACAAATAGAATGTATTGATAAAATTGGTCAAATAAATAGGAATAAAATGTATCGTACATTAATATGTCCTTGATTTGATTTATTGTCCTTCTTTCTAGCCATAATCGCGGTCGGCATTTTACTATCTCTAACTTTCTTCACTGATAGTACAAATGCTAATAAACTTTACATGTAAAAACTTATGTATATTAGGACCCAAAGAATTACTTTTAATAAGGTATTCATAAGTGATAGAAATAAACTATCAATAATTAAATTAACTATATTATGATCACATATCGTTACCAAGATATACAGGATTACGTTAAATGATTACTTAAATTTTAAGTGCATATTAATATTATATACGTTACTCCGCTAGTCATGTTATACCCAATAAATTTAGTACTCACTTAAAAATACTTTAATGTAGATGTGGAATGAATAAAAAGATTTTCGATGTAATAGTTTTTGTTTTCAATAAAAGCGAAGAGGAATATGAAATCACCGGAAGGATCTTTCTCACACAGCGTTTGAGACAAAAACTACGTTTGTGCTCTCTTGTTGGTCTTTAGGTGAAGATGTGGCATGATAATATCTTATATATGTATTGTGTATTTCAGCGGAATGTCCTTTATAATACATTGGTATCGTTAGACATATGTTTTTGGTGTGAATATTTGGAGTGACGTTTAAAATTATATTTAAGAAGTAGTATTTTTTAAGCATCTGCTAAATTTATTGGGTACTGAAAATAAAGCTTAAATTGTGTTAATTGATTGGTAAGATATGGTACCTTATTTCCTAAAGACCAAACGTGAGATATGCATGATTTTTGTTGCAATTGTTTGTGTTTTAAGCTTTTTATATTGTTGTGATTTATTTAGCGCGCATGTGTGAGAAATTTTGAGAGTTTATGTAAGATCGTGACTACCAACTATAATGCCTATCTTGTGATTTCAATTTTTCCTATTTGCTTTTTATGCACCAATATCGCTTTATGTTTCTTATTTTTCCACGCACAAACTTACTTCATTATACGTGTTATTTTATCGTCACCATCAACTCACGTGTATTATAAATGTTCATATGGGTAAGTAATTTTAATTTCTATTATATTTAATTTATCATTTTCCCTCTTAAATATTCAAAATTAAATGAAAAAAGCATGTTTGTATTATAAATTACGTTTGGTCTTTAGATTTAAATTAAGATTGTTCAGTATTATGCAGATTTTCTAAAATCAATTCATAAATTCGTATTTTTTTTTTCAGGCTCAAATAATAGATTCCGAGCTAACAGCCAAATTACTAGGTCGTGGAGTAGCCGTATCACCAGTCGTGACTGTTGAACCTAGAAGAAGGAAATTCCATAAAGCTATTACATTAAGCATGCCAGCTCCAAGACCCCATACACAAGGAATGACTAATCAATATAGTACATCTTCAGCGCCAACATTAAGACTACTTTGCTCCATATCAGGTACACTTTTAACATATACGCTAAAAAGAAAAAGAACACATTAGCTACTTGAATCGCAAATTAAGTGATGTGACAATTATGTATCAAAAATATTTGTCAATAAGAAGCTTTGTTTGAAAATTGAAATTTATTTATAAAAATTTACAAATATTTAAAAGTGCAGTTTAAGACATGAATGCGATTTCTCGTAGCTAATATAATTAATGATGTGTTGCAATGGAGTACGGCTTAATTTTGCTAAATTGTCAACTTAATTGAAGCTTTGCGTACGCCTTGCCATAAGTACGAAGTTGTTAATCTAAATATTAGAATTATTAGCAATATCCTGCTTTAATTTAATTATGAACGAATAATACCAATATTCCATTACAACACATGCGCTGCGTAGTTTTTAAAAATAAAACTGTCATTTGTATTATTATCTCATTTGACAATGACAATATTTGGGATCGGTAGATTATAGTATTAAAACTGTTGCATAGAGTATTATAGGAGATTACCATAGACCATTCTACGATATTATTGTCTTTAGATTTTCCTCTCTCTAATTCATTAATTAGAGTAGTTAATAATAATTTATTCTTAGACTTCAATAGATAAGGTACTTAGAATATGAGATGAGCACGAAAATTCTAGAGTAGTTATCATTTTATACTTCTTGGCCTACAACACGACAAATAAAACACAATTCTTGACAGTCTCAGTCAATAATATTTTCAAATGGTATAATAATATCGGCGCTTATAGCAAATACACAGAGCAGCTAGAGGGCCGTGTCCCTATTTGTGCGTTTGTGCGTGTCTACATTGTCTTTGTTCTCGTGTGTTTGTGTGTGTTGCACGCTCACCGTGTGTGGCGTCAAATATTACGCTGCCACCTTACCGACGCTCACCAACAGGGGTATTTCGCAAAAGATCTCTCGAAGGTAAAAGTACTAGAGATAATATACGAATCTATTAAACAACATCAATATTGGTTTAAGTTTCACGTCTACTTTCATTTTTAGTTTCTCCCTTATAATAATTATAGATTTTGTTTCATCATTCATTATATTGTTGATATTTATACTTTATATCACTTGTAGTATAGATATCAACTACATTATTATCCATTCCTCTGAATGCTTCTTCCATATCTTGCTTCTCATATTATTCTGTCTCTATGCACGGGCTGAAAGTTTTTGCTTTAAATCACAAACACTGTATCATATATATAACAATTTCAAGCAAAATGTGCACAATACTATCACCAAAATGGTTTGACTATATATGTTTAACTTTCTTAAAAAATCTAGATAAGTCTCAAAATCTTAATAGCACATTATATTATATCAAATATTAGCACTAACGGATTAATTATAATAATGTTTAACACAAAAAATCGTATCAGTGCAACACAAATCATTACCATTTCATATCAATGTTATCAAAATTTTATTATTTTGCTTATATTAGTCAATTTCTTCTCCAAAACGGCCTATCAATTTCATTTTCCTTTTTCATCTTTTATATATATTATGTTTATATTTGTCATTTCGTCACTGATATTTTATGTTTTTTATTAATAATTGTTTGAATTTTAGTTGAACCCTTCGAGAGATCTATTTTTTCAAAATCCAGAACAAATATTTTATTATTCGATTTGGAATTGTAGTGTTCTCATTTTATTTTTTATAATTGAAGCACAATGCTTAACCAGCAGGATAAATATAAAGTTTGCCGCCACTTTAACTTAAAAATAAAAACACACGGTACGGTATTGTTTCTTAATGGTGTGTCGTTCTTGCTTGTTGTGTTTGCTATAGGCCGTTTTGGAACATCTTAATTTTTATTTTTCTCTTTATTGACCTGTCTATCCAACTTCTTTTATGTATTATTTTAACACTACGTGTTTTTGTATTTACTGGCAGTTTTTAAAAATGTTATTCATATTTACAGAACATCTAAAGTTAGTAGAATTAGTCAAATATTGGTTATCGGATACTTGATGAAATGGCTGGTAAAGCTTATTGCATGGAATTTTATATCAATAGTAAATCAAGCGATATTGCTACATTTTGATTAGACAGAAATGGCAAAAAAGCCGCTAATGCCAATTGAGCTTACACTATTATAATGTATTTCTATTAAAAGTAGTTTCGCCGTAACGGCATGTGTAACAAATTTTAATGGTATTTTTATTTAAAATCTCGAAATATATAAGTATATAATTTTAGGAGGTACTAATCGAGCACATTGGGAAGATGTGACAGAAAATACGCCTTTAACATTCGTTAATGACTGTGTTTCATTTACTACAACTGTATCGGCTCGATATTGGCTTATTGATTGTCGACATATTGAGGATGCTACAAAAATGGCAACTGAATTATATAGGTGAGTGTATATTTAAGTGTTATTTCTAGTATTATATATTAGTGGGAGTGTATATTTATTCACACTTATTTCTAAAATAACAGCCAAAGTGTACCTGGAAAGTTCACAAAGAGTACATAAGTTTATATCAGAATAACAATAATTTCTGCTTGAATCTACCTATCAATATCTATGCCTAATCTGGCTTAGGAGGCATCGATGAAACTGTACGTCGTAAGGATTTATACAGTGTTCTAGACTAGGCGAAAAATATAATAATTTGATATAACAGTAAATCCTAATAAATGTCGAGCTATCGTTATAGGTAGCTCGCGTCGGGCTAAAAGTTTAGATTGAAGCTCCATTTCATTATTAGTGTATGATAATCCCCTTTCTTCCTTATGTCAAAGATTTAATACTCATAATAGACCAAACTCTACCCTGGTCACCACATACTACTGAGGTTTGTCGTAAATTTAATATGGCTTTACGAATTACAAAAACTTTTTGCCCCTTGAATCAAAACTGATTCTACCAAAATGATTATGCTGATGTATGTTTCACAGATTTCACTCAATCCCTTTTAGATTAGAACGCATGCTCAACAATTGTATCCGTTTCATCTTTGTTTTGCGTAAGTTTGATCACGTGTCATTATGTCGCTCTAAAGTGAAAGTAGCTTCCGATTCGCCAAAGAAAACAGTTGATAATACTTTGTACATTATTTACTATTCTTTACAATCCTAATGCACCTCAATACCTTAAATCAAAATTCCAATTTCATTCCAATGCATGCCACACATTCACGTCAACTTCAGGACATATTTCTACTTCTTAAGTACCTTTTTGTCGTACCGATTTTTTATCTAAATCTTTTTCTTCTGAAGCTGTGAGGCTTTGAAATACTCTTCCCACTATTTTTAGGAACAGCCTCTCTAAATTTTCTTTTAAACGTTCTCTATTTAAACATCTGGCAGAAAATGGTGTCGCTTGCTATGGTAGTATTTGTATGTATTAACGTATTTATATAACTAAGCATATGTATGTGTATATAGAAGGATGAATGTATTACTTGTATCTAATTATGTAATATCGTATTATGATAATGTTGTGTTTAAATTTTAATATTAATTTAGAAGTTATGTTAAAAGTGAACGATTGTAATAAGTTTTTTGTGGACCTCATTGTAAATAATGTTCTCATTTGATTAAAATTGACTGGTAGAGATTGTTATGTAGCATTAAATTTACTTCTGTACATATTTGTGAATAAATTTTAAATAAATAAACAAAGATTCCATTGAAGAAATTAAAATTTCTTAGGGTTTGGTTTTATCTTACGCATTCAACGTTTAGTTTAATATTTTAGTTGTCGAAATAGCAAGCGACATACGTTCCGTAACCACTTGGAGGGTAAAACTAAGTTAACTTTAAAGAAACTGAAATCGTGCTAGATAATACTTCACGTCTGGCCATATACTTATGCTTTACAAAGCGCAATTTCGGCCACACATGGAGTTATTGTTCGCACTTTCGCACCGAAGCACCTCAATATAAAACCCTCCAATTTCATAAAATTTATCGTAAGCCTTGTCGAAAAAACTCTTTCAAACGATCTTGATCCTTTCTGTCTCCGGAGAGACATCGGATCTCTATGTGTGTTCTATCGACTGTATAATGAGAAATTTTCTAATGAGCTATTTATATTTCGGCATCGCCCTGCACACTCTAGTGAAAGATTCCACCCACACCACATTGATGTTTATCAACATGTTATGTAAGTCTGTTAAATTTTCTCGTACCTTCTTTAACGAATAGTCGAACTCGGTAATATAAGCTATTATCACGCTGTTTTTCCGAGTTACTTTAACATTAAGATTTAGGGAGGATAGGAGGAGGGTCAACAAAATTCTCAGAAGCCAGCATCGCATTGGTAACTAACTTTTTGTGTTGCAAATGTTCATGGGCAATATTGAGTGCTTCCCATCAGGTGGCCCACTTGCTTTTATGCCTGGCGATACTACAAAAAGGGTTTTCAATAGACTTCCCAAAAGAAGGAGGTTATCAATTCGGCTGTATGTTTTCTATTTTTGTTACCTCAGAACTTGGTCACTTATGAACCGATTTTGATTTTTTTTGTGAGGGTCGATATATTTCCCATGCAGTTTAATTTGCTTTAGAAGATCTCATGCAAGGTTCCGGAGATACAGGAAATGGGAAAATGGTTGCTGCAGTTTAACTGCGTTAAACATTATCTTAAGAATATTGGTGCTACTATTAGCTCAGATTAATATGACATAGTATATGACCTAAAATAGGCTACACCAATATAAGTAAATAATTGAAGTAAGAGTTAAACAAACTAGTGTATGTTTAAAAATGAAAATGTAAGTGTTTTAATTAGGCCGGACCTTGATTAAGGATCCTAGACAATTCGTAAAAGGTGACTTAAGACTAACGGTGAAATGGAGAGCATGCACAATGATAACAAATAAGGTGGAGAGGTAGAAAATATAAATGATTTATTACTTATAATGTCATTATAAAAAAATACTCTGATAAAAATCATCGAGTGCTATCGAATTAATATAATTTGATATCATAATATAGACTACTATCGCTGCCTTTATTTTAATTATAAACATTAAATAAAGTAACAACTTACATGAGACACATCCTCAAAGTAACCAAATAATTTGCATGTGATTTGGGATTTAATTAATATACTGATAGATCCCCACTAATAAAAAGAGAAAAGATGTGAAAAAAGATGCGTGTTATTATTGAAAGAAACTCAGCAACAAAATGAGTAAGGGCACTAAATAATTTTCCACAAAGTTATGGTAATAAATGACCCAAATCTAATACAACAGACATAGGAAAGGAAATGTTGCTAAAGAAGAGTGTATCACAAGGTATTTGCTTTAGTGCCGTGAATTGCATCACATGGCACAAAATAGCAGAAATGAACTTAAGGAGTTGGCCAAAATGACTGTTATTGATATACAAGGCTTTTCAGGCGACCAGCGTGCTCAGCCGGGGTTCAAATTAAGTGAGCTAAGAATTCGCCCTAAGGGTGTCTCCTGTGAGACCGAACATAGACTTAAGGCGAGATATTCTTGATGATATGTGGGAGAGTAAGTGGCATCAGTATTTCGACTCGTTAATAACCCTTAACCGGGTCACATGTGTTGGCATGCCGGAAGAGTGGGCCAAATCGCCACTGGTGATGACTTTGGCGTGTGCGTGTAAATTGTAAAGTGTAGGCTGTGATGGGATCATCCGAATCGGATAGGGACGTTACATAAATATGAAGGAAATTTGTTAGATCATCTTTAGGGCCCACATGTAAATTTTAAGTGACATTGCATGGAAACAAGGATTTATAATGTTATAATTTCGATATGTTTGCGTCGTCGTGATTGCTAGTTGGCAAACCAATCACGAAACAGCATGAAACGCGGCGAACCAATCACGAAACAGCAAACATATCGAAATTATAACGTTTTAAATCCTTGCACGGAAGGATATTACTTTGCTGTGCTTGTACCTAATATTAATTTATTGTAACATGCATATGCTTTAAGATTATTTAATTTAATAGAGGAAAAAAATATTTTTTGACACCGCTTCGAAATTTTCCAACCTATTGATTATTTAACTAAATCAATACTTTAGATCTCAGAAAGATCAAAATCGATCATCGTTTCCAAAATATACAGCTTGTCAAAAATCAATATACTGCCATTTTTAACAAAATAGATGTTTAAACTGAAAAAATCTATACTTATAATTTTTACTCTTTTAAGCTTAAAATATCTTTATTTGGCGGGGAATTTCAAGGATGGCCTGCAGGGTCAACCGTTTACAGATTGTTTTAATAAAGTTCGTTATTACTACTGTCACTTTTATATTTTGTTTTTAATTGTCTGTCACACAATATTTTAGCGATTATAAATACAAACAATTTGTCGAAAAAAAAGTTTTTTTGTATTTTGACCGCCCCGTTGGTCGAGTGGTTAGTGAACCTAACTACGAATCGATGGGGCTCGGAAAAGGAAAAAATTGTGTGATGAGCATAGATTTTTGTATTTCTGGGTGTGGGTGTTTATCATGTATATAAAAGTATAAAGATCATTGCATAATAGGTGAAAATATTTTAACCCAGCGTTCGGTGCGTCTAACCTAAGATATCCAGCTAAAAACAAACGTCATTCAAGGGTTTAAAACTTTTTGATTTGTATAAAATTTTGGAACGAAGTTCCTTACGGCAGGCTTGGAGGGGATGGGGATTTTGCTGCGCGACCGAACTGAAAAAAATGTTATAATAAAACCGTAAGAAAAAATCCGTGGAAAAAAGTGCGTGGAATAAAACCGTTAAATGAGACGTGCGCAGACGCGACAGTCGCATACACAAACGAGTAGTGTCGTTTAGCCGAAGGAACTTCGTTCCTACCTGGTGTCCCACGAAACCACATCATTTTTTATTTGTACAAATCAAAAAGTTTTACACCCTTGAATGACATCTGTTTTATTTTAATGATATTATTATTATGTTATTTTATAAAAAGTTGCTGTAAAACTTCTTTAATTGTACTTTTTATATCTTTTGTTTTTATCATATTAAGACAGCAAACAAGCAGATGGATCTCCTGATGGAAAAAGTCAACCATCGCTTATAGACACTAAAGATGTTAATGGTGCGTTGCTATCTTGTGACGAGGTCTAATGCCACATGCATAAGTTTAGTGGCTACCTTACTCTCCAAACCGAAACACGACAGCGACAAGCACTGACGCTATTGCGGCAGAAATAGGTAAGGCGGTGCTACCTGAACCGGGCGAGACAATGCAGAACTCTACCACATAATAAATTTATACCAGGCTGGTTTTGAGACAATTAAATATATGTCATTTAATTAAATAGAATTTTAATTTAGACCAGCTCAGTTTAAACTTGTTATTAAATATACGATATATATGACATATACTCACAACATTCTATTTTTAAATAACCGAAATTGCGTTAAGCGTTATTTTCATCTAAAAATAATGTAAGTTAATCTCAAATTCAATTTAACTCTATTTCAAAATGATTTATTAAAATTTTATCTTCCAGGGAAGCAATCCACGTGCCATTCATGGCAAGGTTTGTGGTGTACGCAAAACGAACTGATGAATGTCAGGCTCAGTTGCGAATGTTTTGTGTTACTGATGACAAGGAAGACAAAGCGTTAGAACGTATAGAAAGATTTATTCAAGTTGCTAAAAGTAGAGACGTCGAGGTATGTGTTCTTTGCCACTTTGAAGCCATTCAACATTCGATAATAATAATATATGTCGTAAGGTTTTATTAAAACTCCTGTTCTAGATTTCTCTTCGCAACAAAAATATTAAAGAAATCGAAAAGTAATGTCGTTTTCTTATTTGACGGAACTTTGGACTAGTCGTGTGTAGTTCGCGAATGAATCCTTCAAATGGACTACTTCAGTTGCGTTTAGTTCATCCTTCACTAGTTCAGTTTTAATTTATCTATATCACTAGTTCGCGTAGTTCACCGCGAACGAAACGATTACGAGAGTCGAAAATTGCCGATCACGCGCCGATGGGAGTGACATAACAGACACAATCTCGGCCCGATTCATTGATATAAAAAAAACCCAAGATACACAATCAGTGCATCAAAAACGTCCTCCAAAAATGAGTGCACAATTTTAAATTGTGCGCTCATTTCAAATAGAATCGCGTCAGTCGCGACACTGTCAATTTTATTTCTTTTCGTACATTGCTTTGCAAAAACAACTATAAGTCGTGCACTTAAGGTTGGATATGCAAAGACATATGTTTTTGCCATATCTATAATTACTTAAATGAAATTAGGGACACTTTTGAGTGTCAGTTTTGTTCGGGACTGTGCATCTAGGGTTTTTTATATCAATGGCCCGACTGAACTTGATACCGGTTAACTGTCTTTAGTGACACATTCTGCGCACCTCTACTTTGGACCTCGCATACTGTTGCGGCTCTACGCCAAATATAAACTTTTATATAGAGACGGGTGACTAGAGCAGTAAAAAAATTCGTCACTTCGGCTTGTGGAAATTATCCATACTTCCATACTAATACTATAAATGCGAAAGTTTGTCTGTCTGTCTGTTGGTCTGTCTGTCTGTCTGTCTGTTAAGCTCTTACGGCTCAACCGCTGGACCGATTTTCATGAAATTTCGCATAGATATAGTTGAAGATCCGGGGTCAAACATAGGCTAATTATTTTTTCAAAAATCAGTCCCTGGAGGGTTGAAATAGGAGATGATATTTTTATTAATAGCTATTTGGACGACTTGTTAATATAGAGACGGGTGACTAGAGCAGTAAAAAAATTCAATCACTTCGGCTTGTGGAAATTATCCATACTTCCATACTAATATTATAAATGCGAAAGTTTGTCTGTCTGTCTGTTGGTCTGTCTGTCTGTCTGTCTGTTACGCTCTTACGGCTCAACCGCTGGACCGATTTTCATGAAATTTCGCATAGATATAGTTGAAGATCCGGGGTCAAACATAGGCTAATTTTTTTTTCAAAAATCAGTCCCTGGAGGGTTGAAATAGGAGATGATATTTTTATTAATAGCTATTTGGACGACTTGTTAATATAGAGACGGGTGACTAGAGCAGTAGAAAAATTCAATCACTTCGGCTTGTGGAAATTCCATCCATCCTTCCATACTAATATTATAAATGCGAAAGTTTGTCTGTCTATCTGCATGTCTGTTACGCTCTTACGGCTAAACTGCTGGACCGATTTTCATGAAATTTGGCATGGATATAATTAAAGATCCGGGGTCAAACATAGGCTAATTTTTCTTTTAAATCAGTCCCTGGAGGGTTGAAATAGGATATGATATTTGGATATACTCGCGGGCGAAGCTGCGGGGGTCAGCTAGTTAGATTATATTTTTCTCAATTAATTTAAAATTTGCCTAAAAAAAAGCTGCATGTTAAATAATTTAAAGTTTTAAAACACTGCAAAGTCATCATTGAGGTTAAAAAAATTAAAAACCCTTCGTGCGCAATTGATTCCGTACCATCATCTATAAAAAACGGCAAATAAGCATGTTTGTTGTATGGGAGCCCTCCTTAAATATTTATTTTATTGTTTTTAGTATATGTTGTTATAGCGACAACTGAAATATATTTTTTTACCTTTTCTGTAAGGATATTAATCATATATTAATCATTATGCAAATAATAAATTTAAATTACGTTACAATATATTATACAATTTTACTTTCTTATATAAAATCTCAAATATAACACTAACAATTACAATTGGTTTAACAATATTATGTTAATGAGATATTGTTAAAATGACAAAAGATGTAAGGAATCAATAAAAAGCTATTTATTTATTATTATTATTTATTTTCTGTAAGGAACCCTAAAAACAAGACAACTTCGAATTAAAACTCGCGTAGAGAGGGTTCCGTACGGTTATCTAAGTTTCATAGGTTTGCTTTAAAACTGACATCATTTTTCTGTGGTAACTAAAATATTCAAATTGGATAACGGTTTTAGGGTCACGGAAATACAAATATGCACTAAATTAAAACAAATGGTCTATTATAAATTTGACAATAAATTCTTTGTAACATTACTAATGAAATCGAACTTCATACGCATAAATATTAAATAATTTCCTATAATATTTTCATTCCACAGACTTCTTATATGTTTTCCTGTAATATATAAGTTATTTAAATTTATTAATAAATTAAAAACAACAGAATTTTAAAGTTAAATAATATCTATCGTTAAAAAAACCACAAAGGCTTATATTGGGTATAAAAAACTTTTTTTTTTTTAAATTTAAAGCCAGTAGTTTCGGAGACAATGACGGGCTATGGTCAAATTTCACCTATTCTCTTGGATAACTTAAAAACTAATTATTTTAAATAACGCAGGAATTAACTTTGCTCTAAATTTCAGGTACATGAAGGCAAACCGGTATATCTTGAATTTGGTGGGAATTTAGTACCAGTGGCAAAATCAGGGGAGCAACTGTCAATACCATTTAGAGCTTTCCGTGAAAACAGAGTCGCTTTCCCTGTTATGATCAAAACTCAAGATCTGGAACCAATCTGCCGCTGCCAGTTTATGAGGGACCCTAAAGTTCCTAAAGGAGAGCCCTCACCGACACCGGTGAGTGTATAAGTGTTTTTAAACTGAAACCGTGCTAGGGAAAACTAAGCACAGAATTATTTTGACTCGACTGGATTTGAGTCAGCGGCCGTGCACTTATCTTAGAATGTTCCACTTGGGTTATAAGTTTCGTTTTTCAGACGGTAATATAGATGGCGTTATAGCATAGTTTTTATAAGTACTGTGAACATTTAAGAAAAATATTTAAGGAAAAAATATGTCTAGTATGGAGAATATCTCCGTGTTGGTCCCGGGCTGCTTTGAAGAATAGATCAACTGCCGTTCTGCCAGACAGGTTGTAATAGGCGACCGATTGGCTATTCGAATCACTACCACTGTGGCTACTAGGTGGTAGAGTTATGCATCGTCTCCCCCGGGTCTGGTACCACCGTCTTACTTATTCCTGCCGCAATAGCTTCAGTGCTTGTCTCTGTTGTGTTCCGGTTTAGAGGGTAAGATAGCCGGTAAACTTATGCATGTGGCATTAGGCCTCGCCACAAGATAGCTACGCACCATTAACACTTCTGATATCTAAAGGCGATGGGTGACTCTTTCTATCAGGAGACCCATTAGCTTGTTTGCTATCTATCTATAATAATATAAAAAATGTAAACGACAGATAAACACAAGGTAAGCAAAATGATCCTGTCCAAATTTAAGTCACTTAAAACCTTATTTACTGTAACATATTTAGCAATTGTGTTACTGGATGTCGCTGCTCCATTAATGCATCACTCATGTTATCTTCTTAATTATATTTAAGTAATAGGAACTACATTCAATTTTAACAGGTTTATTTTAGTGCGTGACGCGTGGAGCAATTATCATATAAAAAGTCCATATAGTTAATAAAATCGATAGGGTGAGGGAAATCAGTCTATAGTGCGCGCGGAACTAGTTGGCCGCGCCATACGTAATACGTAATACGTAAGGCGCGGCCAACTAGTTCCGCGCGCACTATAGCAGAACCTATGTAGCGCTATCTATATTTTCTATTTGTACCTATTTGCATGAAATTTCGTATGAATTGAGTAGAAAAAAGTGTGTAGACGGTTGACCACACAGGCTATCCCTGAAACTTCCCGCTAAATTAAGGTATTGTAAGCTCAAAAGAGTAAAAACTATAAACATAGATTTTTTTCAGTTCAAACATCTATTTTGTTAAAATGGCAGTATATTGATTTTTGAAAAGTTGTATATTTTGGAAACGCTGATTGAATTTTATCTTTCGAATGATATTCAACTCAATTTTTGAGATCTAAAATATTGCTTTAACTAAATAATCGAAAGGTTGAAAATTTTTCTTAGCAATGTTAAAAAAATTTTTATTCCAATGTTTTCATCATTAATAAATCCAAAAAAATGACTGATTTTGATCGAATTAACGATATTTGACGCAGTTTTCAAAGGAGAAAAGCTGATAAGATTTTTAAGTCCATCGGTGTATTAGCCTGAAAATTATTTTAAAAATATAAAGTAAATATGCCGTAATTTTAACGACGTAATTTTATGACGTAATTTTAATATTTGGAAAGCTGTATCTTTTGAAAATTAGATTCGATTTTGATTCTTGAAATGCCATCTGACGTATTTTTTTAGTACTAAAATATTGTAGAATACCAAAATATGATTGGTTGAAAAATTTCGAAGTTATGCCGAAAAAACACTTTTTTCGCCATAACTTCGAACTTTAATTTTTCGTCAACGATTTCTCCCAAACGGATAAACCGATTTTGATGCAATTTATACATTAGATGTAGTTTTTTGAGGTATAGAGCTGATTAGTTTTTGTACTCAATCAGTACGTTAATCTAGAAGTTATGTTAAAAAATACTGTTTCGCCAAAATATTTTTTGGGTTTTTTTACAATTTCTCAAAATCTCCTAGGCCGACTTGGTTCAAATTTTCAGGAAATCTAAGTTGAGCAGTATCCAATTGCGTTTCGATCGGTCCAGCCGTTCAAAAGTTATGAGATGTTTACATACACAGATACACACACACATACATACAGACATACTGACGTCATCGCGAAAATTGTCGGAAAAGATTTCTAGGACCTTAAAACGTGGAGATCCGGTGGAAACTAGATTTTTGAAAATCGGGGCAAATTTAGTAACTTCCTATCTACATACACTACGTACTACGTAGCGGGAAGTTAAAGCGTTTTTCAAAATTCGATCTCTCGAGGGTAAAATAAGGTAAGGTTAAATAAGTTATAAAGTAAATATGCGCGAGCGAAGCCGCGGGTAACAGCTAGTCATTTATAAACGTAAACGTTCAATACAAATTAACTAAGGCAAATTGTTATTGACATAAATCGCGTCAATATCAGCAATAAACTTCGATGGAGCCCTGCGTAACGGGATTCCATTTTACACGTGCGGGATTAGGTCCCGCACGTGTAAAACAACTCAATAAACCTACTTATTTTTAATGTAAGAAGACGAAGAGGGTTCTAGTTCTAAATAAATTATTCATTTACATAACAAGTGTTTCTTGCATTTACATAATAAATAATTTAAACAATATGGCAATTTGTTAACGGCGGCGGTAAATGGCATGCATTTTACATAATGGTGAAGTTTTACATTATATTCGGCATAAGGCATTTTATTATATTTATCTTTGCAATCTGACGACAGAATTTGTATAATATAAATTTTATATTACGAAAAATATTTTCATATTATGAAAAATATTTTCATATTATGAAAAAAAAAATGAAAAAATGGTTTATTTAACATCCAACAAATTCAATAAATGCAGTGCCACTAGCTCCCACACTAGGGTTCCCTGTGTTGTGGGAAGCTAGGATTTACCCTTTCGAAAAGACATAATAAAATTTAAGATATTGTAGTATATTATAAATTAAGTTAATTAAATATAACATACAAGTTAACTTCAAACTGAGTTTCAATTGCGTAAAGTTAAAAACATAAACGAAGTGATGATATTTATAAAAAATAATTAATTAATAGTTCAACTTTACTTTTTTAATGTTTCTTGCATTTATTATAAAAAAAAAATATTTATGTAAAATATATGTGTGGTTTGCGTATACAAATAAATATGAATGAATTATAAAATTTGCCTGTGACGTACCCACATACCTAAGATGTTTGATATTTTTGCTATAATATATTTATATACTTCTACTGTAAATTAAATTAGAAAAATATAAAAGTATAATTATTTTTGGGTGATTTCAGATCGCAGTTCTCAATATAATGGTTCCAGATGATATTCCAGTAGACAGAACTTCGCCACTTCCATTAGACTCTTTGCCAAGGCGAACCGAAGAACAAGAATTAATATGGAGGCAACGTTTGAGTGACCCTAGGTTAGTTGTTTCTCATTTACTTAATGGTAAAGGGTATAATTATGTAATATTATTTCATTAATAATTCTATTATTATTAATAATTCCATCAATATCTTGACTATGACTCTTCGATTTGTTCTTGCTAGGAGGATTTAACTAGTAAACTTACATAAGTGACATTCCTACCCAATCATACACCCCGTGTTTGTTTGGGTTTCCCTTGAGATCATCTGCCGTAATGCCAAGCAGTTCATAAGAGGCGAACGATTTGTTATGCGAGTCACCGTCGTAGCTACTAGGTGGTAGAGTTCTACATTGTCTCGCCCAGCAGGCTTAGGATAAGCAGCACGAGATATATATCGATCGAGAAAGTGATGTTTGCTTGACATTTATTAATATCTCGATGGACGTTATTAAGCATGCCACGATAAACATTTAAAACGTCAGAGATAAATTAAACAAAAAGTTTACTCGAATAGAGAAATTAATGTTGTCACTAGAAGACAAAGATATTATACTAATTCTGATTTTTAAGATACACCTTTGGTGCATTTAACTTGTGTTAATCATTATGAGCTTTTGTTTACATTTATAACTTCCTGTCATCATTTCTCTTCTTTGTCAGAGTCAAAGGAAATATAACCAAAGCCTAGTGAAGCCGTACCTATTTACAATTGTAATTAAAGATATTTTACAGGTTTTTGAATTATTCTCTCTTTTTAGTTTTGACTATCAAAACTAGTTTTTTATTCTCTAAAACTGAAACAATGAATTATGATTCATAAGATGTTTTAATGTAAAGGGCAATTAAGATGCCAGCGTGTATTTATTTCTGGGTGTATAACTGCGTAACTAATTATGCGTAAAAGTGCGTAACAATTATTATTAACAAGCTATTTTTTTCCACTATAATTATTCCTTTCAATTATAATTCTAACATTATTGAGTAAATTAACATCTTCTTTTAGACTAATCAATCAACATTTTTGATTAATTTTTTTGATGAGAAACTTCCATAGAATTGTTGTGATTTGACAATGACACGAAAATGCATTACGATAAACAAACATAAATGTATAGTATTATGCCAACTAGAAAATAAGATAGAACAGAATACAATTCACAGTATTTTATGTTACAAATAATGTTATCTATTAATAACTCCAAAAATCAGCCAGATGCAAGCAGTCCAACCTAAGACTTACTGTTAGACCGTGGTCTCCAAGATCAAACTGAATTTTTGTGAACAGCTTCGTTTTGACGAGACAACCATATTTTCTATCTTTGAAAAATCTCGAATCGGGTAACTAATAAAGATAGATAAAATAGGGAAAGTTTAGAGTGTCAGACTAAGAAAAGTTTCCACTTTACGTGTATGACAAAGTTACCGTTGAATTACAATAATAATTAACAAGCTGTTGTGAGAAAATTAGGTTATTTTTAAATTGATTAATATCAATTTAAAAATCTCATAAGTGGGATTGTCAGAAAAATCATCAAATATGTAGGACAAAAGTTTCATCGTAGTTTTCATAATATAATCAAGCGATTAAAGTCGAAAAATAATTATTGTTATTAATAAATATTTATTATTTACCGAACCCAATATCTTCAAAGCATTAACTTTATTAGTTACCCGATTCGAGATTTTTCTAAAATAGAAAAGACGGTTGTCTCGTCAAAATGAAGCTTTTCACAAATATTCAGCTTGTTGTTAATCAAAAAAAAGTTAGTTTGTGGGGCCACGGTCTGTGATTTACATCTCAAGAACGAAAAACATTTTTCTTCGACTTTTCAGTTTATCTCTCTTTGATTCAAAGACTTACTCAAAGAGTATATAAATTTTATTTTATTTTGTCTTCTTACATTTACTTCTAACGAAAAAACGAGTGTGAGCTACACTCGATTTTTTTGTTATTTTTGATTGATTAATTAATATTTTGATTATTATAATATGTTTTTATGTATTATTTTTCCTGAGTATATGTTATTAATAGTAACATTAAATAATACAAAATAAGCACCAGCTTTAAATTAACCTTTTATTTTACATTTAGTTTTCTACTGAATTTTGTAGAAAACCTTGTAAGTAGTTGTAATTTTGAATAGAGTTGGTAACACTGAGTAGCACGAAAATTCGTAGAATTATTTTCTCTATACGAAAAATTAAAAGTTTATTTACATTACGTCAAAAAGTATTGTACTTTAACTAATTTGTATTTTGTAATTAATTATTTATCTAACCATTACGTACAAGGAATTATTGATTTATACTGTTTGGTTCTCACATCTCTAAAATCATCATTCTTCCGATTCTAGTACAAAATTAAATTGTGTTAGGTATGTGAAATGGGAACACAAAATAAAACGTAAGTAGTGTACTTCTTTATACTTATATTTTTTAAAAGCCTATATATAGGTTATTAAAAATAATTATGATTTTTTTTTCAGGATAAGAAGTAATAAGCATAAATTAACTTTGTCACCAAGGTGGGTACCTATGGATGTATATGGCTAATCTTCCACATTAACCTAATGGATTCATGGACTAGACTTGTGGCACCAAAGATTAAAGTCTTTAATATTGGGAAAGCATAATATAACACCATATATTCTACAAATACTTCATACATTATAGTTTCTAGAGGAAGAAAGGAAAACAATGGAACACTGTGTAAGTATTTATTTACATACATATCTCCATGACAAATCATCTAAAAAGGTAGACTGAAAGAATCAAATTTTAAACATATTTTAATATATTTCTTTCATTGTAAAAGTTGTGGTGTTTTACAAAATTAATATCATAAATTCAAGATTATATCAAAAACTTGATTCTTGTAAAAAATCCTGAATAATATGAGAAGCTTTCTCTGGAGAATAGTGTAGGGTAGTAGAGCTTCTTACACTCCCTTTTATAAATGTAACCAATTGTTTTTTCGACCCCATTATGTAATTTACAATGCAAATCTATATAACACTACACAAAATGCAACATGCAAGACTGGAGTCATAAGTCCTGAGTTAACTGACAAAAAAATATATTAAGTAAACATATATAACAACATTTTGATAAGATATATTGTTTACAGGTTGACTAAACAGCGAGTAATGGAAATAGAATAAAGAAGCCTTTCTATTTATTACATTTTTTGAAATTATTGATTAAGAAGATTTATAAGTTAATGCTGAATATTATATTTTTCTTGCTGTTTTTAATGGTTGTGCAAGATTGAAAAATAAATTTTAATTTGTAGAAAACAATTAAGTTTATAACATGATAGTCTTAATGTACCTAATATGTGTAATTTTTAAAATTTAAATTAATAGAAAGTTAATGTTACCTTAGGAAAAAATATTTTACTTGTTGATTTTTTATTTTCAAGTGAAATTCCATACTACTCATACTATATAGTAAACTAATTTTTGATATTGAATTTTCATTACTGATTAATTATGCGAGATAACAAGAGATATTTAAATTGTAGAAAACATTTAAATTTAAAATATAATAGCTTTAATATAGTGCGTGTAATCTTCTATAAGTTTGTTACATTAGTGAAAATTCAAAGATACACGTTAATAAATTTAAGTCATAAGGTGATAAATTGTGAAAATTATTTATCTATTCTGAGTACAAACATTAATAATAATTGTTAGTTTAGTAAAGTAGATGTGTTTGTATATTTTTTAAAACTCAAATTTAATTTTCTTTACAAGACTGCTTCATATTACACACTTTTTATAATTATTCATTTTGTATTTTGTGTGATTTATTCATTTTGTAACTTTATTAAAGAAAATAAAAATTATTTCTCAAGACTTTTCCATATAGCAAAATCTAAGTTTGGCATTAAAACATTAAATACTATGAATAGTGTGTCATTAAACTTATACTTAAAATTAGCCATTGATGACTATAAATTTCATTTTTATTATATAAAATTATTTAATACTTAGATAGAAGGTTTGCCTAGAGTATATATTTTTTTAAATAAATCTTATACAACACTAAAGTATTTTATTATACCAATAATCCACTAAGTATTGTTACTACCAAAATCACTTCAATTAAAAAACAACAACAAAAGTAACAAAGTTAACACTTCTAAAAGAAAATACTTGTAATTATCATATCAAAGGGTCCTACGTATACTAGTGCAAGTGCAATGACACAACTTTACTGGAGGCCGGATTAAATGTTCTGTAGCTTGTAATCTATACCTTCATATAATAAAATCGTAGGAAAGTCAATGTATGTCCGGGGTAAACTAAAAAAGTACTACATGGATTTACTTCAAATTTTGCATGAATATTACTAACAGGTCGGGTCAACATATAGGCTACATATTATCACGTTATCACCTACGGGGGAGGAGCTGTGCGGAGTAAACAAAGTCTGCGCGAACAAAGTCACGGGCAACAGCTAGTTTTGACATAAATCAATAGAAGTATTTGAAAATTTGTACAAATTTTCAAATACTTTACTACATTAGGACAAAAATAAGGTAATTTTAAGGCTTTTGAGGCAAGAAAATGGTTTCCGTTGTTTTGCAAGTTGCACCAGTATACATTGGATCCGTCAATATCTTCTATTATGTAGTCTTCGCATTTCATCCATTTCAATTATGCCATATGAGGGCATCATTTGTTCTTCTAGGATATTTGTGAGTAATATTAAAAATTCTGCAGTTGAAGTCTTATCTGCAAATAATAATTATATTTTTTATTGACATATATTATTGTAATAAACAATAATAACAAGAACTGACTGCCTTCCTGTATGGTAAATTATCTTTAAATGTAGACAAATATAAAATAATAATGTTTACACATGTAGGTACCTAGGTAATTGAGAACTACATGTGTCATATTGGATATTTTAAGTTAAGAATATTACAGAAAATAATACATCATAGTTGTATGTTAATCATACATGGAACTTGTCTGAAAACTACTGATTAAAACAAATACTTTTTTTGACTAAATATAACTTAAATGGGTAGTAAAAACTCCTTAAATACATAATCAATGCAAGCCTTAGAGGAATAACACATTTGCATCATTATTCTATGATGTAAGCATTGTTGTTGTTTGTTGGTATGTAAGTATTGTGAAAAGTTGACCACCAAGAAAAGGATTATTACTTGTATCCAGCTGAAATTTAACATACACTTGACATGTATATGTAACATATTAGCTGTTTAAAAAAGAAACTCGAAAAACTACAGATAACTTTTGAAAAAATATAACTTTATTGAGTTCACCTAAGTCAAATTAGTATTTACTACAAAGATATTCTGTTATTACAGTTAATGAAGTTGGATGGCTGTCATATCTATTAGAAACTGAATTACAAGTCTCTTATGTTCACTTACCTTTAACTAAAGAGGCATGCCTTGATCGGTGTGTGGCTCTAAACTTCAAAATTCACAAGGGTCTATATTATTTAGAGAGCCATGGTTATTGGGTTTATTGAAGCGCTATAGTGATTGGAATGCTCCGTCCGTTGTGTAAAAAGATCACACAAATTTCCTATGTGCCTTCTTTGTATTTTGCAGGCTTGCCGTTATCCGTAGATATTTAGCACATAATAGGTATAATATGGAACTGCCACCACTATTAAATACATATATGCCATACTGCCTGCCTGCCTGCCTGCCTGCCATACATACTACTGCCAACACTGGACCGAAATCTATATTTAATAAAATGAATAGAAATCAAAAAGTTTTGTAATTATTGTATAATTAAAGTATAATAATATGAAATAGTGGATAAAGTTATCAACATTTTAACGAAGTGTCAAATGACAAATCGATAAAATGACAGCAAGACGTTTCGATCGATAGAGAAAATAACTACCGTCGAGTAAAATTCATCATTTTCTCTTCCTTTGAAGTATCGTGTCGAATCAAGTGTCAAATGCGTTAGCGAATCGAAGAAAGTGACATAAAAGTCGAGAAAACGGTTCGATAAAATTTTATCGTGTTGCTTATCCTAAGCCTGCAGGTCTGCCAAAGAGCTTATCACTGTCGTGTTTACCGATTACCGATGTGTTACCGATTTAGAGGGTAAAATAAGGGAAGGTTAAATAAGTTCTAAATATGCGCGAGCGAAGCCGAGGGTAAGGTAGCCGACAACCTTATGCATATGGCATTAAGTTGTTTAGTGTTTCTCTTTTCATCAAAAGAGCCATCTGTTTGTTTGTTATCTTATGATATAAATAAAAAAT
Source organism: Apodemia mormo (assembly GCA_036924255.1). NCBI lineage: Eukaryota > Metazoa > Arthropoda > Insecta > Lepidoptera > Riodinidae > Apodemia > Apodemia mormo. Next base: position 7,714,020 of record JAUPFN010000026.1, read on the forward strand.
ACAGATAGTAACGCACCATTAATATATTTAATGTCTACAGGTGATACCTCATCTATTAGAACAACCATATTAGTGTCTTACCTCCTTGTAACCCTCTAAACCGGATTACAATAGCGACAAACAACGATAATATTGCGGCAGAAATGGGTAAGGTGGTGCTACCAAACCCGGTCGAAACGCTGCAGAACTCTACCACCTGCAATGATATTAATGACTCATCAGCCTTCTTATTCACACACATACACACACACACACACATATATATATATATATATATATATATATATATTATTTGCATGAATATTACTAACAGGTCGGGTCAGGGTCAACATATAGGTTACATATTATCACGCTATCACCTACGGGGGAGGAGCTGTGTGGAGTAAACGAAGTCCGCGCGGACTAAGTCGCGAGCAAAAGCTAGTATATATATATATATATATATATATATATATATATATATATATATATATATATATATATATATATATATATATATATATACACATACATATAAGGAAATTAAAAGCTTACCACTGTCACTTTTTTGTGTGTTGTTCATAGTGAACCTAACTACGAATCATATGATGTGCTTAGATGTTTGTATAATGAACACATATTATGCATGTAAATGAATGTACGTAATATATTTTTTACACACAGGCTAGAAGACATTTGCAATTTACTCGGTAAAGACTGGGTCGCCCTCGCTTACGAACTAGGAGTTAGTGTTGCTACAGTTAATCAAATACAAGCAAAACGAATCACCGCTGCGGAACAGGCTGAACTCATGCTGAAGCTCTGGAGAACACAGTCAGGGACCAAAGCTCAAGGTGGGTTATTTAAACAAAGAAATATAAAGAAGAAGATAACCAAATGAAATATATCATTAAATAGGAAATTTGCATAAAAAGGCTGGCCTTACGGAAAGAGGCAACCGTATAAAAACCAAACATTTTAATGATACGTTGCCATCCGTGTGGCGGATTGAAATGCTACATGTAAAAATTTTGCTTTAGCTTTGAATGAATGAATGAATATACTTTATTTGCGAAATAATAACTGCAAAATTAATAAAATGATCATGATCTCTTAAAGAGATAAGCACACCTACGTACATAGTTTAGTTTATTTAATATTTGAGTATATATATATGCTTTTTGTACGTGAAGAGTTAGATAAATAAATAGACATAGTACAATCATACTAAGTACATGGGTAAACAAAGGCGCTTTTATCGCTGCAAAACCATTCCTGCCAGCCCCCCAAGACAAGTGGCATCAACGCTAGGAGAATAGAAAACAAAATGTATGGATTTGACATAAGCTGTTGATACGAGCGTAAACGAATTTGTAATTGGTAGCCAAGTGTCATTCGTGAAACGAAACGTTATATTGTATCGATCATTTTTGATCAATTTCATACAAAACCTTAGCCAAGTGGCACTTTTGACAAGCAAAATTGGTGATCCAATGATTAGCGAACGCTAGAACCCTGTAAATTACGCTAAAAATGGCGGATAATCACTATTATTTAATCAGCTGTTCTAAATCGTGGATAATATCTGTTAGAATTTTTGATAATTTTAAAGTAAAATGAACGCAAATTGCCATAATTTAAGAGTCCTAACCTAACTAGGGGGTTTTCAATACATTTTCTTTTTTTAAGTCGCAGACGCCTTTGTAATGAATTTCGGTTTTCATCCCCTAACTCCACGGGAAATTAACTCAGAGCAAAGTGACCTTGACAAAAGTTGGTGTCCCTTACCCCCTCCACGTAATGGTGCAACAAAAAAGGGGTGTTATATAGGGTTGAAATTTTCCATCAAAATTTTTCTAAGTCCTGCGCACGCTCTGACCGCCAACCGAGCTCTCTGTTCATTCTAATATAACGCATTGGCGTCATTTCAACCAAATTGGTAGCCAAGTGGATTATGGCTTGTTTAACGTTCGTTCCATACGAACTTTACGAATTATATCGAATATTGTCTCTGAATTGAATATAATAAAAATAAGAACAGAGTCGCTATATCTGATTCAATTTTGATTGTATGTACCGCGTGAGTGCGAATAAGATAAAATATACTATCTTTTCTTCTTAATTACTGTCATGCCGTAAGTTTCTATATAGCTAACATGTTAATTGAACTCTGTCAGTACTACGGACTACCAATTTAAAGAGTTATAAAATTAAATACTGTCACCAAGATTTATGTATTTATCTTCATTGCTATCAAATTTGATTGTTTTAACATATTTTAAGTAAATCCTCTTTACCTACCTTACAAGTGAACGTAGAATTGTGCAAAATGTTATCGATAGTCACATTTTAAAACTTATGTTTCAGATTTATGAAAGCTGATGATAAATTTATTATTAAAAATGAACAAAAATATGCAAAACTGAACATATAAAACTTCTTTTTTACGTATTTTTTGGCATACATATTTACAGAAATGTAAAATTGATCGAAATCTATTGCTACACTGAAAAATAAACTATCTTTCTTTGTTTCATTAAATTTACAAAATACAAGGGTTGTAACAAGAATATAGTGTTTATAACTTGAACTTATAGTGTCTGTAAAATATTTAAAGACGAAATATTATATTTATCATCATTAAGACATTGTCAGCATTTTGCAAACCTATCACTACATACAATGTGTCTAGGCAGTTCGTTAGAAGCGAACAATTGGGTAAACGAGTCACTAGTATATACAATAGCAACAGTGCTTGTTACTGTCGTGTTCCGGTTTGGAGGGTAAGGTAGCCGGTAAATGTATGCATGTGACATTAATACCCCCCCCCCCTCCCCCCCGCCACAAGGATATCAAAGCACCATTAATAATGTGCCACCAAAAGCCTTCTTAATTTGCGTTAATTTTACTTTAAAATTATCAAAAATTCTCACAGATGTTATCCACGCTTTAGAACAGCTGATTGAATAATAGTGATCAAACGCCATTTTAAGCGTAATCTACAGGGTTCTAGCGTTCGCTGATTATCGAATAATTCGCTACTATTTTGCTTGTCAAAAGTGCCACTTGGCTACGGTCTTGTACGAAAATTGACAAAAATGATCGATGCAATATAACGTTTCGTTTCACGAATGACACTTGGCTACCAATTACAAATTCGTTTACGCTCGTGTCAACAGCTTATGACAAATCCATAAATTTCTCTTTCTATTGTACTAACGTTGATGCCACATCTTGGGGGGCAAGTCTTTTTTGCTTTTAATGCACTTTTCATATAAATAAAACTTATAACCTCGGTGAAAATAATACTTCAAAGTGACGTTTACCGTCAATTCAGAGACAATATTCGATATAATTCGTAAAGTTCGTATGGAACGAACGTTGAACAAGCCATGATCCACTTGGCTACCAGTTTGGCCTAAATATCGCCAAAGCGTAATATTTGAATAGTTACTGAGCGTTTGCCACTTGTCTAGGGGGGCAGGTAACCTTTAGGCAAAAGAGATACTTCCTTAATAATTAAACTTACAAACACTGACGCTATAACGACAGAAATAGGTAAGGCAGTGAATTATAATATCTGCGAGATGCTGTAGAAATCTATCATATAGTGAAAAAACACCTTTTGGGTGTTACAAGTATTAAATATTTACATCAACTTAGATATTTTAATCGAATCTAATTCAAATGGTGGAGTATTGTTTTACGTGTACAATACGGTCATATTATTTTTAGATCTGACGACGATTACGTCAAATCTGATTTACTACGCTATGCAAAATAAATAAAAATAACAGGATACGAGTGACGGAAAAGTGACAGAAGGTGATATTGTAAATATTGTAAATTGTAAATATTCACGGGAAAATTACACTTACTGATCTAACCCCGAAGTATGCGAATATTTGCTTGTGTTATGGGTGTTAGTCAACGATACTAATACATAGAAATACATATATAAATACTAGAATATATATAATAAACAGCCAAACCCGGAAATACAAACGTTTATGATCATCACACAAATGCTTGTCCTCATCGGATCGAACCCGAGCCCCGTTGATTGCGTAGTCAGGGTCGCTAACCACTCGACCAACGAAACGAAATTAAAAGATGCATTCTATCATTACCCAAATGGTAGAATTAATCGTATTTCAACTAGACCCGGGTAATTTGAAAATTCACGCAGTATTGTAATAGTCTGGACGTCATGGAGGCCTGGCGATTGTTTGATTATACTGCTTTTAGATTTTGTTGTCAAGCAAATGATCTACAAAGCAGAAAGGTGATCTAATAATGGACAAGTAATGGATGGGTGATCTAGTAGTAGTGCAGCGTTTTTATTCATAAAAAGTAGAGAAAGGCAGAGTGAACCAAACAAACGTCTATAGACTTCCCAGTTCCCCACGATTCACCGGTTTGTCGATTGATGAGATGAGTGGTGATCCCCATCGCTGCATTTTACCGATCTGATAACGATTATCGACTATTTCTAATGATAACTGGGGCCGATGATTTTACGTGCTCGTCCGAGGCATGGCAGTATTAACTTACCACTCGCTAGACTCCGAACATCACTGAGATTTTAGATTTTCAAAAAAAACGTTAAAAAACCTCAATTACACGTTTACCAGTTGTTTTACACTCTAGATTAAAACATGACTCAGTAGCAGGCACTATTATTTGGATTTCAGCAAAATGATGGATACTCTGCTTAAGTTTGAACAGTGACATTAATTAGATCCCAGGAAATCAATACAGCGCATCTTTACCCCGTGTTGGTCTGAGGCTCCTTTGAAGAACAGGCCAACTGCTGTTATGCCAGGCAGGTCGTAAAAGGCGACCGATTGGCTATTCGAGTCACTACAATTGTGGCAACTAGGTAGTAGAGTTCTGCATTGTCTCGCCCGGATCTGTTACTACCGCCTTACCTATACCTGCCCCAATAGCGTCAGTGCTTGTTACTATCATGTTCCGGTTTGAAGGGTAAGGTAGCCGGTAAACTTATGCATGTGGCATTAGGCGATGGGTGACTCTTTCCTCCAGGAGACCCATCTTCTTTGCTATCTTATGATACAAAAAAAAATTACACACCAAAATAACTTCGTTGACATCTTCTCGTTTAAAACATATCTTAAATGAAAACTTTCATTGACTGCGTCATGGTATATATGCCATGGGATAGCCTATTTGGCTCAGATCATGAAGTCTCAGGTTCGATTCCCGGATCGGAGAAATTAAAAATTAAAAACAACGTTGCTTGTGATTGGATAAGTCCCCGATTGGCGATAGGCTATCACAGTGTGAGACTAAGTATCTTCGCCTAATGGTGGATGCACTGGTTATACCTCTGCCTTACTGTTCAGGGATACAGGCGTGAAAATACTTATTATTATAATAACAACAAAAATTTTAGAAATCCAAAAGTACACGCCTCATAAAGCTCATTTTATTTAAAATTAATTAAACGTCCTTGAAAAATATTAATGATAGTAATTTTTAATCCCGTGACATACTAAGGCAGTTTAAAAATATGGTATCAATACGTTATTTTGAGCGTAATCACAGTACATCTTACATACAAACATCCGAACGTCCACAGTGTACTTTTAAATGTTTTTATATATATATATATATATATATATATATATATATATATATATATATATATATATATATATATATATATATATATATATATATATATATATTATTTGGCATAATTGTGTGTTTATCCCAAAACTATTGTATGGAAGTGAGAGTTGGATATGTCAGATAGGGCATGAAAGTAGAATCAACGCGGTCGAGATGAGATCGCTATGAAAAATATGTGGCGTAACACTCGTGGACGGGGTCTGTGATATGAAAGAGAGCGATTAGGCTTGAAAGGAAGTGTCGGTGTAAAGATGAGAAAAGGCATGCTCCGTTGGTTCAGCTATGTAGAAAGAATAGCAGATTAAAAGTTAACAAAACAGATGCCCAATGCGAATGTGAAAGGATGTAGGTACTAGGTACCAGGGATGACCAAGACTGTCGTACCAACATCAGATTGATCGAGCGCTGTCCGAAAGTGGTTTCAAGACTCTTTGCAGGCGTATGTATATAAAGAGAGTAATGAATGTGGATGAAACGAGACAAGTCTGCACGATTGTGATTTATGCCATTCGGTTCTCTCTGTCTACCCCGTAATGGATATAAATAAATAGATATTCACTGGAGAAATTACACTTACTGATCTAACCCCAAAATAAGCAAATTATTTGCTTGTGTTATGATGTGGATGTTAGTCAACGATACCAATACACATAAATACATATCAGGGTCGCTAACTACTCGACCAATGAGGCGGTCATATGCGTGGCGTGGCGGGCGGATATGGCGCGAAGATATGTTGTTGTTTTTATTATTATTGACAAATATATTTTAAAAGTATTAAACGTATTTTTAAATTAATGAAAATATATAATATACAGAGTAAGTCCGAAAAATTATTGAACTTGATATGCTGAGGGTAATGCACTACCTTAACGTTCCACTTGAAGGCGTGCAATAGGTAAGGTTTGTTTGTAAAGGACAAACTCAATACCTACCTACTGGACTGATTTTAGAAATATATTTACCACTATAAATCTATATTATCCCCGAATAGCAGAGGCTACTTAAGTACTCAAGCGAAGAAAGTCATGGGGACGACATAGTAATATTTAAAACAGGATTTTGATTAAATATTCGAAATCAAAATCAAAAAAGTGTGTTTAAACAAATCCTTACAGGCACCTTTGATGAGCTAACATTTTAAGAATTACTTCCGGAACATACGCGACCACTAAGGCTTAGATAAATATAATTTTTGCAGCCAGTCCATTAATTCATGGTCCAGACAAAATGCTTTAAATTATTACACAGATAATAATTTAATATTATAAGTTAAATTTACCTTACAGATAATTCACTAGAACTTGCCTTATGTCGCATCGGTAGAGACGATATTATAGCACCACAATCTGACATCACTAACGAAAGACGAATACAGCGAAATATTTATCAAGAGAGACAAGCATCAGAAGAAATTGAGGCTTACAAAGGTATGTAAAATTATGTTTCTCAATTTAGTGCTAATTCTATCCAAAATAGTGTAAATCTCTAATGCTTGATAGTGTGACTTTATCAGATCTTTTTTTTACTTTCACCATTCTCCTTATAGATGAATAGCAGTCGTCAGCTCTATTTTCTTGCATAATGTTAACCTTTTCATCATCTCTTCCATTTGAATACTAATTAGACATTTGATAATCCAAAGAATAGTAATTCGTTTTGTTACTAATAATCTTTAAAAAATATATTTCAATTATTTTTAAATACAATTGACATTCTACGTCCAATTTTCTACAGCTTAGCTTAAAATACTATAAATGATAAAGAAAAACACCCCTTTTTCATTGAAATTATTTAAATGAAAATATTTTTTGTAACAATTAAAAAATCTTACCCTGACATTTTTCAACAGACAAAAATGTTTTAATATTACTTTCTAAATTATAATAATATTGCGTAAAATCATTCACCCATTAATTATTATAGATACATCATTTTATGTATTTTCATAAAATCAATCTTCATGCATAATAATTTTCCACCTTTCCTTGCTCATATTTCATGTCTAATTTATTTGTTAAAAATAATACTCATAGTTGACGAAGATAACAAGCTTAAAGAGAACATTTACGATGATAGTCAAATCGTGGATGGTATAAGACACGAAGACTTAGATCAAGACGAAGCTAAGTACTCACCAGAAGAGAAATCTGTAGTTGATAAAAGTGAAATAGAAAGAACACCTACACCTAGTGAAGAAAGTGAAGAAGACGAAGGTTCGGTCATTCTTTATATATTTTTGCTTAGTAATATTATATTCACAATCATTTAATAATATATTATCAGAAAAGATTTTACATTAAAAACCATTTGTAGATGTCAAGCGGAGTGTAGCTGAAAGAAAAGAGCAAATTACAAAAAAATTAAGCTCTAGTAAAATTCCTGCCTCGAAACAAAAGAAAGAAATAAGAGAAGAAATCATCGAAATCAAAACTCAAATTAAACCTGACATTAAGAAATTTCAGGACATTGAACAACAGGTAAACAATTAAAAATTACTAGTCTTAATTAACATATGATAATAAACTTATTAAATACTTTTTTCTTCAGGTAAAAGACAAGGAACCTAAATTAGAAAGAACGCGTTCTAAAACGTCTCCAGAAAATGTTGACATTGATGAAGTGAAAGATACTTTAATAAAAACTGAAGAAATTGTAGAAGAAAAAGCTAAAGAATTAAGACAAGAGAAAACAGTTGAAACATTTAGAAAATATGATCCTTCTTCACCCGCTAAGCCCACCCCAAAACACTTGCAAAGACATATGAGAAACGAATCAATGAGATTTCCTTCGGGTGATTTCTCGAATGTAACAATTACACCTAGAAAGTCTGTCACCGTCGAAACTTCAGAAACGAAAGTGGTAACAGAGAAAAAAAGTGATGTTCACAGTAAAGAAACCATATCACAAAAAGAAATTGACAGTGCAAAAATTAAGGAAAAATTGGACGATGGTGATAAGTCACCTGAATTAGTAAATGAAGAGGAGCGCGATATAGCTGAAGCAACTTTAAAAGATAAAATAAACGTATTTGAAGTAAAAAATTTAAAAGATTTTCCAATGGCACCATCTAAAATACCAGTAAAGTTAACAAAGGAAGCCTTAAAGAAACATACATTAGAACAAGATCAAGGATTAGAATATACTCAAGCTTTTATTAGGGATCAATCAAAACAACTATCCACCATAGAAACACATGAACATATAAGTCAAAAAGTAACAACAATTGGAACAGAAAAACAACAAGAAACTGTGAAATCTGTCAAAGAAACCATACAACATTTTGATTCAAGAATAAAACATGATGATAAATCTAAAATATTTTCAAAAGCCATTAGAACAGATTCAACTCTTGTTCAAGTTTCATCAGAGGAAGATAGTGAGTTCCTAAAAAAATCTACTGACTCAGAAACAGAAACTGAATCCCAAACTACTGTCAAAGCAGAGAAGGATAAGAAATTTAGGTTAGACCTTGATAAACATGAAATTAAAACTCCCGATACAAAGGAACTAGATTTTAGAGACAAAAAGCCAAAAGACGATTCAGAACAAAATGAAAAAATAATTTCTACTAGGAAGGGAATTGAAAAACAACTAACCGATGAATTAAGATCCAAAGTAAGCGAAGAAGAATTAACTGAAACATTTGAAGAAAAAGGTGTAACAGTTGAAGATGCGACTCAGAAAGATAAGGTGCGCTAAATTTTTGATGAATGAAATATATATATATATATATATATATATATATATATATATATATATATATATAATGAGATAGCAAACAAACAGATAGGTCACATAGACATCAAAGGTGTTAATGGCGTTTTGCTATTTTGTGGCGAGGTTTATTGCCACGTGCATATGTTTACCGGCTACCTTATCCGTCAAACCGAAACGCGACAGTGACAAGCGCTGACGCTATTGCGGCAGGAATAGGTAAAGCGGTGGTGCCAGACCTGCCCGAAACAATGCAGCACTCTACCACCTAGCAGCTACAATGGTGACTTGTATAACCAATCGTTCGCCTCTTACGAACTGCCTGGCAGAACGGCAGTTGGCCTAATCTTCAAAGGAGCCCGTAACCAACACGAGGAAAAATTATAAATTTTATTTCCTTGCAATTTTAATAATAAAAACCAATGGATTATTTTTATTTATAAGTGTAGCAGTAAAAGTCATAATACCATCTATAAATATTTAAAATGCTTGTTTTTCCCTAAAAAATACATTCACAGATCTTAGACTTTGCTATGGATGATATTTTTACTTCATCACATGTTTATTCATGTTTTCTAATATCCTAGATCTAGGATAAATATGGATATTATATTTATAACGCACATAATTTTCCGTTAAATATTATATGTTAACATGTTACGTTAATATGAAACCTACGGCAAAATTTAATACTAACGTATGACTATACTAAACTAAATATTGATTATATTTTTTGGCTAATAAGAAAATTTTTATTATATATTTACAATTGTGTAGTATGTAAGGACGACGGCAATATGTGCTTATTTAAATATACTTTTTACTAATGTTTAAAGTACATTAGTCTCACACAAACGTTATCATTAGGAGTATAACAAATATTTGATCACGAGTCAAATCTATCAAATACAACTGTCAGAACGTAGGAGAAGGTTATGATTATAAAGATATAATAAAGCGAAATAGTTTGTAATAAAATAAAAACGTAGGTAATTTTTATATTCTATAAAAACAATTTTCTATAATTAGCTGATAGCTGAACCGCGCAACTTGCACACGTTGCATTAACATGTCTATGATATAGTTTTTCGAATAAACTTTCATCCCCTATTTCAGCCCCTTAGGGGTTGATTTTTGAAAAGATCTTTAATAATATCTACACAAAATTTCGTCGAAATCAGTTAAGTGGTTTAGTCGTAAAAGTCTAACGGACAGGCTTTTGTATTTATAATATTAGAATGGATATAGAAGTAATAAATTAACTTCCGTTTGCTTTTTAAACGCTAAAATTATTATCGTGAGCATAAAATAAACTAAAACATCTGGAATTTATAGCAAACATTAAATCAAATGTATAACATATAAACGATAATTACATTATGAAACTTATTTTGCATAAAAATTACAGTTCATCTAAGATGTTTAAGAGTATATTTTTTGCAGATTGATACCCAGCAATCCATATCGAGCGCTAAATCCGATCCATGTAAACAAATTTATATAGAATCTATTGAATCAGATCTTGCTGGACGCAAGATTTCTCAAGAATCACCTTTACTCTCGGGAACAGAAAAAGATGATTCTTTAGTTGATTTACAGCCAAGTACAGAGAAAGATATCAGTTTTATTTCTCAAACAGAATCCAAAGTGAGTTTATTGTTATTATTATACTTTTTATATTTTTACATAGCAAATAAGCAAACATTAATAAGCAAATAAGCAATGATATATGCATTTAATTTAAGATGCATTTTTTAAAGTATATCAATCTGCATAGAGATATATAGCTGGCTTTTTAACTTACCTGTTATCCCAGCTATAGAAAACCATGTCAACAAGCACAGTATTGCAATGAATCAATGAAATAAGTTAATCAGTGGTACCTGACCGAGTCGTCCAACCTGCGGACTTCTACCATCTAATATTCAGCAAAGTAGGACACCGGTAATATTTTTATAGCAAAGAAGCAGATGGCTCTCCCGATGAAAAAAGACAACCATCGCCTATTAACACTAAAGTTGATTATGGAGCGTTGCTATCCGCGTAGTGAGGTGTTAATGACGCTTACATAAATTTACCGGCTACATCTGACAATGATAAGCATTGACACTATTGCAGCAGAAAAAGGTTAGGCGGTAGCACCTAGTGGTCAAACTGCCTGAATAGCAGATGGTCTATTCTTTAAAGGGAGCCCTAACCAGCAAGACAATTTATGCGAGCTGCGTGTTAGGGATACAGGTGTTCATAAGATGACTGGATCAACTATAAAACTATATAACAAGGATAAACATTTTCTATTTATGTAATTGAATATTTGTTTCATTTTATTTATTTTAGGTATATTCAAAGGAATCCAAACATAGAAGTGATTCATTAGATGAAGCATCACAGTTTTCCGATCTAGATGATCAAATGGGTTTAAGCCCCGCTCACAAACTGACATCAGAAAGTGTGAGTGATAAAAAAACTGAAGACAACATAATTTCAGTCTCATTAGCAGAGAATTTAAGTGAAACGAAATATCAAACTCAAGAATTTTTAAAATATGAAAGTGAAGACAGCACAGTGTTACAGACTTCATTAAAGGATGCTGGGCAGGTACTATTTAAAAATACTATATAGATGCGTACCCTAACATATAGGTTAACATAGTTTAATTGTATTAAATAAATATATTATATATTATAATAACATATGTCATTTAAGGTTATTCCAAAAGAAACTCCAGTTATCAGCGCAAAAGCACGCCAGTTTATAGAAACAGTTCCTGAAGATGACTCAGTTCAAGAATGCTTTTTCTCTAAAAGAATTTATTCAGATTCCTTAGAAGATTCTGAACACACTGATTCTAGGCGACATTCTGAAGCTGATTCTTCGAAATCAGATCAGTCCGATGTCAAAGCTAAAATATCATCTTCTGATTTTGATGAACGTGCAGAATATGAAGGAACAGCTGATTCTGGCAGTGCCTTTGGAGATGAAAAATTTGAAGAAAGTATAGCAATTTCTACATTTAAATTAGACTCAGAAAAACAAGACGTTGAAATAAGTTCTTCACAAATTGATGAACCTGAAATAATATTTAAAAAAATGGCTCCTAAACGCCATTCTAGAACTGAATCAATATCAATTACCAAAATAAGTGATTTGGCAGACGTAGACGCTGCCAAAACTAAACAAGAATTTCAAATGATTGTGACAGAAGCTGAAGAAATAGACCGATCCTTTGACAAAGATGAGGCTTCCGACAAAATTTCTTCTGAAAGTAGTAGAGAGATAGAAATTTCAGACCGAAAATCTTCAGAGGGAATATCAGATAGGATTAGCTCTGAAGATGCTGTAACAGACAAGAAAACTTCATCGGAAGAAATTGTTATAAAAGATGAACACACTTCTGAACAGAAACAAAAAGAGTCTACTCAATCTGTAATAGATATAGAAAAGGGACAGCAAAAGATAGAATCGAAAACTAAGATAATAGATCAAGGTAAGCAAACAATATAATATAGTTACCGTAAATATATGTTTTTTAAAATACTTAATTCGACGCAATTTTATTACACTTATGACAGATTGCACTAACATTGTCTTAGCTTAGGACAATCTTAAATAGTATGCTGTCACATTCTTTTCATTTAAGACAAGAAGTGACAGATTAATATGTAGGATTGTCCTAAGTTAAGACAATGTTAGTACAATTGGCCATTAAACTTTTATTTAAGTTGATATCTAAATCTATTCGTAGTTTTGTGAACTTTGACTTGAACGAACATTACATACACTATAATATGATGATTGTACCTATATAAGTAATACAGTGTGCGTAATATTTACTTTAAAGTAAGACTAATAATTTGTTTCAAGCTCATCATCTTGTTACGGTTTACGGTATATATTTACGGTGTTTTTACAGAAGACTCTGTGAAACGTCAATCTGTGACATCAGTGGAATCGGGTTCCATGAGTGAATTACATCTCAATGAAAAACGTCCATCAGATGCTCACAGTCTCACAGAATCTAGAGATTACACTTTTGAAGAATCTGAGGATGACATTGGAACCCAAGGAACTCATATAGATATAATTTCACGAAGTAAACTTGACTCCAAGAAAGAAATAGATGCCAAAACATTAACACCAGGTACGTTGTTAGTGAACTTCAATAGCCAAAAAAATTACAAATTATTTATTTTGTTATATACACTTTCGTGTTTTAATAAAAATCTAATATTATTAAAGATAAACGAGAAAGTCAGGCAAAACTATCCAAATTGACTCATGGAGATTCGCTGGATGATGTTGAAGGGTTTCCAGAAGATCATGTTTCTGATTATGTTCATAAATTACCACACATTTCAGAAGTAAGGTATGAATGAAATAAAATAACGTTATTGTTAAACTTATTTTAGTTTCCATTACTAATTTTTATTTCGTTTTAGCTTGACCGAGAAAGATATAACTGGACAGTTTTTATCAAGAGAACGTGATGAGCAGTTAAAAAGAGAAACGATTACACTACCCACTTCCTATGAGGAATCAAAAAAACCTTTACAAATGTCCCAGGAAAAACCTTCAATAATTAAAACAACTTTTGACAAAGATGAAGAATTACATCAAAAATCATCGACTACTAAAATTGGTACAGAAGAATTTTCCCATAAAGAAAACGACGAAACATTGTCCAAAACTTCGGATTCAATTAAAAAGCCGATTGAGAAAAAAATACTTTTTGAAGAAGAAGATATTACATTAGAAGGAGAAGAGGATTTAAAGAAAAATATTGTTGAAGAAAAAACAATAGGTCCAACGGGAGAACAAATAATTACAACAACTTTAACAGAAACTTTCAAAGATCCCAATGGAGAAGAAATCGTTAGAACAACCGTCACAAAAACTACAATACACCCTTCTGGGAAAAAATCTATATCAACTAGTGTATCAGAATCTATTAAGTCTGTAAGTAAATCAGTTATAGTTTCAAAATTGGATGCTACAAAACAAAAAGAGTTTGATAATGAAGCTACAGCGTTAGATGATGATGCGGAAAAAACCACATCAACTGATATACAAACTAAAACAGGTCCAACTGGAGAGATTATATCTATAAAGACGGTAAAAGAAAAATTTAAATATCCTTCAGGAAATGAACTTATAAGAACGACGGTCACTGAAACTACAATCTATCCTTCTGGAAAGAAAACTGTATCTACGAAAGTTTCCGAGTCTATGTCATCTGTACAATATGAAGAATCTATTGTAAGTTCTAAAACAGAATCTAAACAAAACATTTTATTTAAAACAACCGACCCATTGGTAAAATCTGATGTAACACCAGATGACTCAGACTCTGCTAAAATAAAAAAAATTATGTCACTAGAGCGGGCTGATATACTTGATGATGATGTGCCAAGTCCTATTACTAAACAAAGTAAATTTGATGTCAGCAAAATAAGAACTGACACCCTTGGTAAATTTACAATCACAGATGAATTAGATAAGGATGTGAAGAAATCTGCTTCTAAAGATATCTTACATGAAGAACATGTGGTAACAAAGGAACAGATCAAACCTATTATTGATGATATATTACAAAAAGGAACAGTTGTTGCGACAGTTCGCAGTCCTGTGACAGAAAAAAATATAACAAAAGAATTAGTTGAAACAGAAAAAAGGTCATATGATGCTAAAGTTCCACAAAAAGAAGAAAGAAGACATTCTTGTATAAGCCCTGCAATATCTCTTGAAAGGATAGCAGAATCAGAAACTGAAACTGAGGAAGATAGTAATATAAGGTTGAAACTTACTGTTGATAAAAGCGATATTAAATTAATTGATCAAACTGAGTTAAAAAAATCAGATTCTGCTATGAAGCAAATGGCTGATAATATTGAAATAATAATAAAACAAGCATCTGAAGATATTGACTTGTCTTCTGAAGAACTAGTACATGAAAAAGAACAAATCCATGATTTAGCTGGAGAAGTTTCCGTTGACTCAATCATTGAAGAAGCAGTTGTTACAGTTGAAGGGTATTTAGATAAATCAAAAGATGATACTAGACAAGATATTAAGACATCTGAAGAAAGTACAAGAACAGATAGACCAGGACTAATCAAATCACTATCCCGTGATAGTGGTGAAATAATGATTATGCCTAAGAAGAAACAAGCTAGAACATTCTCCGTTCAAAGTTCTCCTGAAGAAGTTGAAGAACAGATATACACAGATTCAGAATCAGGTGAGCTTATTCTTATAGTTTTAGTTAGTATAGCACTCAGAATGTGTTTAAAAAATAGAAAAATATTTTTACATAATATGCAATCTCTTTTTTAAATGTACAAAGTTGAAAATCTTATCTTGAAAATAAATGTTTTTAAATCAAATTCTCTCAAACTGTTGATTTGTAATTTTACTGTGTGACAGTACATTCGCTTAATGAAGCTGTTCCTATCATTCACATAGGTGTTGGGCGTAGTAACGCGATAACTATATAAAACTAGCTTTTGCCTGCGGCTTCGCTCGCGTGCTCCATACAAAATTTCACCTCCATTTTGGTGAAGTGGGGAGATAGAAAGAGACAAAAAGTAGACTTTGTCACTCTCCATCCTTTCAACTATCTCCACTTAAAAAAATCACGTCAATTCATTGCTCGGTTTTGTCGTGAAAGACGGACAAAAAAACAAACATACATTTTCTCATTTTTAATATTAGTATGGCTAACTTTAAATAATCGTGCTAAGACTTGTCCGTAACTTTTAAAAAGCTTTTTAACCCCCGACGCAAAACAAGGGGTGTTATAAATTTCAAGTATAGTCTGTCTGTCCGTGGCATCGTAACGCCCTGGCGAATGGTCCGATTTGGTTGCGGTTTTTTAATTGAAAGCCCTGTTTTGGGAGATGTTTATTTGAAAGCTCTGGTTTGCGAGATGATTCTTAGCTATGATTCAATAGAATCTGTTCAACCATTTCAAAATCACCAGCTCTTTTTAAATTGATGAAAGGAATTAAGTAATTTGTAACGGCTTTATCAATACTAAATTTTGTATTCTGTTGCTTTATTGATACTGCAATAACATGGTAACCTTGACCTGATACCTTAAAATCCTCATTCGAAGATCATCAATATCTATTTAACTAATAAATACTAACCTAGCAAATATTTCAAACTGGAGTAGAAATCATGGACTAGCTATAAATCCTAACAAGTCTCAAGCTATTATTATTTATGTGGAAAAAAAATAATTTCAAAAATAGATTGAGCTCGTTTTTGCCCTAAGTTGAAATTAACAATATCTCTACACCTTGTAGCAAGTCTGTTAAAAATTTAGGTATATATATTGATGACACATTATGTTGGACGCAACAAATTAAGTAGATAAGTAAAAAAGTATTTGCCACTTGGAGTTCATTGAGAAGATTGCGTAATTAACTTCCAATTCCTATTGTGCTATGCAAACGCTTATTATGTTGATCTTACTTGTAAGCATATCAATATAAGCTTGATCGACTCCAAAATGTATGTATAAAATTTATATTCTGCTTACGCAAATATGATCATGTTACGGAATATCGTATAAAGCTCGAGTAGTTGCCAACCCGTCTCCGCCGTAATGCCCACATCCTTTCCCTTCTATACTGTATTCTTTTTGGTTTTCGCACTCTTAAGTACTTAAAAGAGAGGTTTGAATTTTTGGGAGGTGAACTAAGACAGCTAAGATCGGTGGATAACCTACTTTTACTTGTTCCGCCACAAAACCTTACCAACCAAAACCACCAATCATTTACTTGTCAAGCTATTAGACTATGGAACTCGTTGCCCATAAACATCAAAACGGCTCCAAGTTTAAACTCATTTAAATCTGCAGTAAAACAATCCATAAGTATGTATTGTAATATATGTGTGTGTATCTGTCTATTATATAATTATATGCAACTAGTTTCCGGAACTTAGTCTTTCTTTTCTTTTAATTGTATTTTATGGCACCACTACGTAAATAAATAAATAATTATATCTCATCTACCCTAAAATTGTCTGGCAGAGATCGCCCTTTAGCGATAAGACCGCCTTTGTGTACTTTTGTGAATAAGTTATACTATTGTTATTATAATTTATTAAATTTTTAGGTGCGCAATAAAGTGTAATCATTCATTCATTCAATGTCGAAATCAATATTAAAACAGAATTTATATAAAAAGGGTTACTACAGCATCTCTCAGTATTTAGATGAAAAAAACCTTGGGATTAGTTACATAATTATTATGATATGACTTATATATTTCTTTTTTCTTGTTTACTATTTAATTTAATTATTGCTTTTTTTGTTACTCTGATGTAATTAATTTATTTTACTTTGACTATTTTTTAAACTTTGACTTGCAGAGTAGGATTGACCATATATTAATGTAATATAAGTTGAATTGCCATAACTGAATGTTTTTTTAATAATTATTATTATTTTAAATTATGACATAGTCTCTTAATTGTTGTTAACATATATTTTAATTTATTACAACATTCAATTGCATTTAATATAAATATACATATATTTTTCGTTTTCCCTATAAACGGGGAAACATTCTTAGACGTCGGTACTTTTTGCGTACCCACTTATAATCAGTATATAAAATTATTAATGATGTTTATAAATATTGCTAATGTAAAATTTTAATTTTTGTGTACTACAAAAATTAAATGTTTACTTTTTAAATTATATCTTTAGAAGTAGAAACGGGACAAAGATAAAAATAAATTTAGAAACACCCTACAAGTTATAACAATAATTTAATTATTCTTAAAAATACAACACCAATTTTATAAATCATAAAATAAAATTACTTACATAAATTCCCTATGCCTTTACTTAAAACTAACAGACAATAATTAAAATATAAAAGAACAATTCCCATTATTTCCATTTATTAATTCCTACTCCACATTTCGGGTTAGCTGGAAGAAATCTCCGCCAGTAGAGATAAGCTCACCTTTTGTGCAATTTTTGTTACTCTTTTTCATGTATATCTTTCATTAATTGTACAATAAAGTATTAAATACATAAATAAATAAAAAATAATATAAACAAATACCTATTTAAAGAATTAAATGAATATCACGCGAGCCAAGTATCTAAATCACGATGCGACGCCGCCTTTGATTGTAGCTTCGCACCGAGTGAGAACCGAAAAGCAAATGTACGAGATACTGCTATGCTAGGCCTTGTATAGGCGTTTTCTGCTCTATCGCTTACATAGCCTCTCCTGACATGAAGTCGTTCTCGACGATGGTTGGCTGGCATTCTTGGGGCTCATACATCGGGTTACGGTATCGTTGGTGTCATTAGAGTCAAGCAACAGCATTCAAAGCTCTTGACTGGGTCCTCGCTGTAAAGGATGTTAAACTTTCAACCGGGTCATCGTCTTCATGGTCTGTAAAATAACAACTTTTGAGTTTTGCTTATTACTTATATCTGCACATGATTACATAAAGCTTCACAACGATTGCACGACAAATAAAGCGCCGTTTGGATACCCCACAATCGCCGCGGCTGCTCATGCAACTTATTTAGTGAACAAGCGCTTATAGTTATATTTAACTATATTCAAGCGTTTGCAATAAAGTTTCTATCAAGGCGAATCTAGTTCAGTGGTGTGACGAACACTTGCCTATCAGCATGAATAATTTTGGTCGTTGTCTGTTTGAAATGTTTGAATTGCTATTTGAAATGTGTTTAAATTTTTATATTACCGGTGACACATGGCATCCAAACCACAAGCTTCATTTGCTATTTCGGGTAAGTAGCAAAACCTGCTGAAAAAGCGTCTTACGCTATCCGAACCACAAGCGACACACGCTATTTCGGATTTTTATTAACACATGCTGAGAAAACGATTTACGCTATCCGAACCACAAGCGACACACGCTAGGTGAGCGACAATTGCCCTGCACGACTTACGCGCTAATTCACTCCGACACGCGCATCGAATTACAATACTCGCGACCGAAGAACAATACACACGTCTCAGGACATCATTCGCCCTTGCACGGTGCTAGGTACTGCGCCGCAGCTTGTGTCGTTTAGCCTCCAGGCAACCTTGGTGACCTTGTATGGACCTCACATTCCAGGATTTAGTTTATCTGCAGACTGAGAATATTTAATCACGAAGACAAAGCCATTGACCTTGTATTGCCTAGGAGAACGTCTATTTTAATTGACACACTCGTTCTATTTCCTAAGATTTTCTTCCAGCAGCTCAGAAGCTCTTGTCCTGCAGAACTTTCGCCAAGCTTCTCTGTCTGGTTTGGTATTATAAATTGCTAGGTCACGTACCGCACCGGGAATAAGAGGCATCGCACCGTCCACTCCCACCAGAAGTTTCAGAGGTGATATTTGTGTATTCTTCTGGCAGGTCACGTTTAGTATTAGTTGGAATCTCCACAGAGCCCCACACCACTCAGAGTGAGTGAAGGCCTACTTGAAAGGGCAGCATATTGAGAAGTATGCGCACATTCTCGTGAGAAGTACCTGCCCATTCGCATTGTGCATTTTAGATGTTACGAAATGAAACGAGCGAACATATCGATTTACGTTTTAAATCCTTGCTTTTACGTAGAATAAATACCTCGGAGTACCCACAATGAGAAAAATAAGCTTTGCAATAAAACAACTCAACCTCTTTTAGTAAGGCACCATGGTAACCTTGACCTAATGCTGCAAGATCCCCTTTCGTAGATCATTAGATCCTTTCACGTTTTGCTCTTAAAATGATTCATAGAGCGGAATGGCGGCCTGAGGATCTGCCGGGGTATTTTGAAATTTTTAATTTTATCTTGTTGACATCTAAAACAAGCTGACCAAAGATTTCAATATTGCACTACTATCGTCATAGCAATCATGAATATAAAAATAATTTTAGTTAGATATAGAGAACTATATAAATAGCTGTAAATAATCATGTTAAGACTTGTTAGTCGAATTTGTAACTTTTAAAAAGCTTTATTACATCCAATAACAACAATAATAATAATTTAATATTAAATATTTTATTTTTGACCAAACATGTTTACATTATTATTAAACCCATCAAACTGTGTGACAGTTTGTCGGCAGAAGTAACTCTTGTTAATTCATAAATACTGTTAGTTCCTTCTTAATTATTTACCTAGTATTTTAAAACAAAATATAAAAACAAATAAATTATACAATCTATATATATATATATATATATATATATATATATATATATATATATATATATATATATATATATATATATATATATATATATATATATATATATATATATATATATATATATATATATATATATACATACATACATATATATATATATATATATATATAGGGCTGAGTGTATGTGTGTGTTTGTTTGTCCGTCTTTCACAGCAAAACGCATGCACGACGTGATTTTTTAAGTGAATGACTATTTGAAGGGGTAAAATATGTCATTCATCAATAAACTAATTATATAAATAACATTTTAAGTTGCTTTTAAAATTTATTTTTTGATTTTATATTTATTATCCTAATTAAAAATTGAACTTAATGATTTTGTGTCAATTTTAAAATCCTTAATCTACTCATTCATTGACTGCTAGGCTGAACGAAGTTCGTTCGCTGAAGGGTCATAGTTATGTAACAAGCGGGCCAACTTCTTGTCAAGTGACGTCATAACTGTGGAGTTTGATGACGTCACACAAAGACAAGGAAGGTGAAAAGGAAGATCTTCCTAGCCAGGTAAGGTGTACTGCCTGAGGACTGAAGTCCATTTGAGAAGCGTTGAAACTTGTATACAGTGTGTACAAGATAAATAATTGTGATATCGCGATTCAGGATTTTAATTTTGAATTTCATTTTTTTCCATTTTTTATTGTTTTTTCTGGTAGAATTTGTAGGTTACTTGAACCGCTACGGGCTGCAACATTAAAAAATTAAATGGAAACCCGTATTTTTTATTGTATATTTCGATTTGTGAAAAAAAAAGTCAAACATTTTGTCTTAATTTTTTTTATTGATTCTATTATAAAAATAAGAAAAACTGAACCGCAAACACGATAAAATTGTGAAGCTGCATTGAAATTTTTTACTTCCTCGTATTAACTGCAGTAATTAAATTTGTCTTATGAACATTGTTTTCTTTTCCTTTTTTTTTTGTTTTGTTAAGTTTGAATTTTGTTATGTTTTTGTCATATTTGTAGGTTTGTTTTTATTTTTGTTGATGTTTTATTTTTGTGATTGTCATTAAACGACCACAATTTTATGATCCAAATTTAGGGAAAACTATTTTTGGTCGATTGCAGCGCCATCTACTACAAATCAATAAACAATTTGTAGACAGTATGTTTGTCTTTTTTCTCACAAATTGAAATCTGCATTAAAAAATAGGGGTTTCCATTTGATTTTTTAAGGTTGCACCCCCTACCCCTAACAGGGGGTTGGGGTCGGAGGTTGTTTTTTGGCATGGTTGGATACGGTTTCAAAAAATAATGAACACGTGTTTTTTTGTATTCATTTTTTTTTAAAACTCTCCCCAGTAATCAGCCTGGACGGGTGGTCTGGAACGCCCGGTACATGTTATGAAGTTATAATGCAGTACCACCTTCTCGGCGATACATTTCCAGAACCTTAAAACTCCTGTTAGAAACTATCGGCTGAGGATGAGGATGAGTTTTCAAGCCCATTTTTGCCAACTAGCGCAGCTGTTTTACTAAAATCCTACAGTTAACATTACCTTGTTCCTTGAATTTTATCGTTGGCTTTTCTCAAGTGATGTGAAATTTTCAGAAATGGACAAAGCGAAAGTGCTAGAAATAATTGAACCAAGTTCAGACATGGATGGAAAGCTTCCAGCAACAAGTTTTGATGCGAAAAAAATGCGAACTGATTCACTTGATGACGCTGATGATTTTCCGGACAGAGAGGTTTGTATTAATTTTCGCATATGTACTGGGCATGTACTTGTATAGTATTATTGTTATAAAAGGCTTATATATATTATTATTTTGATTCTTAACCTAATTTTTTCTCATTTTAAAAGGGCGATTTTTTTGAAGACGATGGCAAATATGGAGATGATGCCGCGTTTGCCGAACAAAGTATTTTGAAAAGTGCAATTTCATCTGCACCCAGTACAAGTTTGCCTTCAGAGCCAGAAGATTCAAAATTTACAAGCAAATTTGAAAAAAGAACACATTTTGTCGATACACTTTTAAAAGGCGACATATTATCCAAGTCCACTACGGAATCATCAAGAACAACTGTTATATCTACATTAACCAAATCTTCTGACGAGGACCCTAAATCGATATTAGAAGATGCAACTTCAGCTGACTTATCAAAAATAAGTGGAGCTGACTTAGTGAAGGATGGTTCTAAAACTTCGATTGATGCCAAAGATGATTTTCGAGTTGATGATCAAAACGAAGATCGTGCTACGCCAGACATATCGAAAAAATCTATTGATTTAATAAAAGATTATTCAAAATCTTCAATAGACAGTAAGGATACATCCAGGGATTTTGCTACCAATGAATTATCAAAAGACTCCACTGTTGACTTAACAAAAGATTTTTCAAAGGTTTCTATAGAAAGTGTCAAGGAATCTTCAAGATCCATCGATGAAAAAACGTTTTCTGAGGATCATTCATCATTTGATGTATCTAAAACTTTAGCGTCTGATGCTTCTGATGGCATAACAGTAAGTAAGGAATTTATCGAAGGGGAGAAATCGTTTTCTAAAATAGTTCACATATCAACAAGTTCATCACAAGAAACGTCAATGATGGCTGAAAGTAAAGTTTTCAGTGAACAAGAGGAAAAAACACACGATAAAAGTTTCTCATTAGATAGAACAAAAACAGAAGAAAAGGTGGAAAGGGATGCAGTTACAGACAAAAGGATGTCTGAGCTTGAAACTCTACAGAGTAGCGAAGATGGTGCTGATACAAAAGAGGAAGAAGAATCAGATGTGCCCGATATGAAAGAATTAAATCGAAGATGTTCGAATCTTCTAGAAGATATTTCATCCCAGGGTGCCCTCATTAGGATCGATTCCAGTCATGTCACCCATGGTAAGTTATCACTTCAGTTTTTGATAGCTATATTCATAATACATGTTCGAAAACAAATTTTTATCTGCGAAAACTGTTTTTAGAGAAAGAGGAGAGTTATAAACCTACGCAGCAAATCAAATTAATGATGTGTTACTATTCGCATACAAAAGCGTCATTCCACATGCATAAATTTACTGATTTCCTCATGCTCCCGACAGAACACGACAGTGATAAGCGCTAACGATAGTCATTACTTTCTATTAGGATAGCCATCTGTTTGTTTGCTTACCTATAATATAAAAAATTCATCCCTGGTGTCATTTTATTACATACTTAAATAATGTCAATTTAAAACATCGAACACCAATTTGTATCAAAAATCGAAAAGAAACCCAAATCCTTAATGCCTACGATCAAAATTACCCTACAGTAAATAAAAATAAAGGGGCTATAAAGAAATTGATTTTACTAAAAAAAGCTACGTAGCGTCTAGAACAACTGCCCTCACACTCTACTCCAAGGCCAGCACTGCAAAACACAATGCTTTATAATAATGTTAATTAACGATCCTATAATAATGTTAATTAACGATCCTCATGCAGATCTCGCTTCAAAATTTACGAAGACACCGCCATCGTCACCAGTAGATTTGACAATGAAAGAAAAATCGAGATCAGATGATGTTGTTGGCGACAAAACAATCGGGCTACAACTCAAAGGTATTGTGACATACTTATTTCATTTTGCATCATTAAATTTAAAAACCAGCGAGAATTCGTCTTAAAATAAATAAAATGTGACTAGATAAATTACACGAATTGATCTAATTCTAAAATAAGCCAATTATTTGCTTGTAATATGGACATTCAAAAATATTATTTAGTAAAATTTCTACAGAAATATAATTTACTATTAATAATATATATATATATATATATATATATATATATATATATATATATATATATATATATATATATATATATAATATATATTAATAAACAACCGAACCCAGAAATACAAAGATCTGTGTTCATCACCCAAATGTTTGTACCTGTGGGAAATCGAACCCGACATCCATCGATTGCGTATTCAGCGTTGTTAAATGCAAGATTGGCGACTAGTTAACGACCTTGGTCGACTCGACTCGAACGATAAAAGTATCTGCAACACGTACGTACCATAATTTTTTTTATGTTATAAGCAGATGGGTCTCCTGATGGAAAGAGTCAATCATCGCCTATAGACACCAAACACGTTAATGGCGTGTTGCTATTTTGTGGCGCGGTCTAATGCCACAAGCATAAGTTTACTGGCTACCCTACCCTAAACTGGAACACGACAGTGACAAGCAGTGACGCTATTGCGGCAGGATTAGGAAGGCGGTGGTACCAGATCCGGGCGAGATAAAGCAGAACTCTACAACCTAGTAAAAGAAGAATTAATAAAAATAAAAAAAAAAAAACAAAAATCCACCTAGAATAAATCGTATATATTCCAGTGTGTAATGATTATGATGTGGAGATGATAAAAAATATTTTAAAAGATAAGGATTAATAATATTTTTAAGATACTGTTGCGAATAATCTAGAAACGTGAAGAGTTGAAGTGCTGGAGAGATCTAGAAATAAAAGAAAGAGATAGCTACTTCCATTGATAAACAAATAGCCGACTTTTACCCGAATAGTTATGCCATAATTGTCCTTATCATTTAGACCATAAGGGTGGAAATGGCGTGTACTAGGGCTTGTTTGCATTAAAATAATAACTTGTTTACGATTAGCATTTTTTACGAGATGATTTCAGAACATTCGCGATTGTTGTCGAACTTTACCTCGGGTATAAATAGGGAAGTGTTGACGAATAGAGGGCAGTTTTTATACAGCGATCGGAAGCAATAGTACGAGCGACCAGTATGTAGTACACTGAATAAGAGAAGTAGTCGTTTAAGTTTAGTGTTAGTACAGCGAGTATGACTAGTGTTTATATTGTATTTACGTTAGCTTATCAGTGTATTTACGTATTTCGTCGTAGTGTATTGTACCTTAGTGTTGTAAATACGCTGTTTTAATATAAGTGGTGTTTTCTCTTACAAAAAGAACCCGAAGCACGTAACAATACTTATAATTTAGGCAAAAAAACATTAAATCACGTGACAGTAAACTTAAATCTGGATACTGAATTTTCATAGAAACCACAGAGCATGTAACATTGATGTGACCACGGCGTTATGTCATTACGATGTTTTGACAGTCCAGAGTGTTTTCAAATGCGAAATTTTATTAAAATTTTACAATATCGAAAAAATAAATAGATTTTTGGTTAATATACCTAATAAGAAAAATTATTAAACAGCTTGGTTTTGGGTATGCAGCCAGATTTGGGGACAGGTTTTCCACCTGTCATTTAGGGTTACCATTAAGTAATCAACATTGAATAAATTATTTACACTGTGCCTTAAATTTAATTATTTATTTGTCCTCTCAAATAAATAAATGGCTATAAAGTATAATAAATACTCAACAGCTTAGTAACGATATTACACTTTTATACATAAAAGAAAATACAATTATGATTAGGAATAGGTTATTTACATACGATAGTTTTTTATTTAATAAGTAAAGTAATGTGTACTTGTGAAAAAACGTTAAACGTAAAAATTTCGTCATTTACAAATCGCAAACGAATTAATTAATTTTGATTCAATTCACAGTATTTGACGCAGTTTTAAAATATGAAGAGCTGATTCTATTTAGAAATCAACCGGTGTATTAGTCTGAAAGTTATTTTACAAATATGAAGTGAGTTTTTTGTGAATAACAGTAAAAATATTTGGAAGTTGTAACTTTTGGCAACTTAATCCGATTTTGATATTTGAAACGGTATTTGACACAGTTTTAAAGTACTAAAATATTGTCGAAGGTTAATAAATAATTGGTTAAAAAATGTCAAAGTTATGTTAAAAAACAAAAAAAAAACACACTTTACTCCAAGCTTTTCGTCAACGACAACTCCCGAACGGATAAACCGATTTTGATGCAATTTATGCATTGAACGCAGTTTTTGAAGAAAAGAGCTGATTAGATTTTGTACCCAATCAGTGCATTAGTCTGGAACTTATTTAAAAAAATATACTGTTTGGCTAAATTTTTTTAGGTTTTCAAAAATTTCTCAACATCTCTAGGACAAACCAACAAATATTTTTAACTTTTAGCTTGATTCGACTTTGCTTTTGTAAACGGTACACAACGCAATTTTTTAAGTACTAATATATTGAAAGTAATTATGTGAAAGCAATTATGATACATAAAAAACCTAGGTCTACACATATTGGATAAGTGAGTCAGTTAAAATATATTTAAAATTGGCCAACAATTTAATGAATATCATAATTTGTATGGACACGGTCACAATGATTTATAACTCAGATGAAAACGAAATATTGCTTAGGTTTAGATAAGGTTTATTTATCATAAGAATAACATTCACTTAGTTTGAGTAACAAAATTATACTTATGTTTCCGTGTACTTATGTTTTATTGAAGTTTTATGAAGTGTTATTTACGACTAGTTTAGAGGTTCTTCTTCTAACACTTAATAAGTGATTTTCCAGTCCTAAAAAAGATAAATATATTTTTTAGATTTTTTAGTAAGGGAGCCCAAGAGGGGATTCGAGATCAAAAATTCAAAAATATAGCCTTTTATATAGAACCGGGCATCTAGGGCAGTAATAAAACAAAATTCCAATACCTTTATGCTATTTTTTTGTTGTTCTTACATCAATTCCTTCAACATAAAAGAAATTTCAGACGCGCTCGAAAATTTCAGAAAACTACGTTTTTTTGCAATTTTCTCCAACCCTCTCACGCTACACTCTAATCATCAGTTTTTCTAAATTTTAGCTCGCAATTAAACCACCACACCTTAATCTGACTCGTTTCAGTTTTTTCATGTCAGTTTTTTTCCACATTTTTTATCTCTAGAATTTTTTCCCACCATTAAAATGAAAAACATAATGTTACCTTTTATTTTTCCTACCATCTAATCCCCAAAATCCAATAGGTACCCATGACGCTCGAGTAAATGCCCTTTAAGATCTTAGACTCTACTATTTTTTTGATTTATTTCCAAAAATTTAAAAAAGTTTATATTTTCGTTGTTGATTTAGCAGTTTTAATATAATAATGAAATGAGTTAAAGTGTTCTACAACTTTGTACGCTTATGCATATACGTATATGTAAGAAACTACTCAAGTCATAAATCCTATTTTAGATCATATTCATTGGACAATTGAAACATATTATTTATATGTTTATATGTTTTAATTACATATATGTTTTAATTGTCGAATGTATAATATGTTTATATAATGTTTCAAATTTATACATAGGTATAATAAAATCGTAAGAAAGTCAAAACTGTACATTGAATATTTTTTTAAAAGAATACTTGAGGCATCTACAATCGATACCGAAGCCAAAAATATAGTTTTTATAATTTTTGACTGTTTGTTTGTCTGTATGTATGTCCGGGGTAAACTCAAAAAGTACTGCATGGATTTACTTCAAATTTTGCATGAATATTACAGGTCGGGGCAACATATAGGCTACATATTATCACGCTATCACCTACAGGGGAGGAGCAGTGCGAAGTAAACGAAGTCCACGCGGGCGAAGTCGCAGACAACAGCTAGTAAATGAATAGGTCAATTAATCCAATGTTCCAATTAACTAAGAGCTTACATTTACCCTAACTCTTAATATAAAGCTTATTATAAACAAAAACTTTTATGGAATAACGTACTAAAAAGCATGCGCCACTCCACTTGTGGGCCACTAAATTGAACTACCTCCGAATGAACTATGAAGTAGTCGTTTTGCTGTGGGTCGCGGTGAGACACGTTGAGTATTCCAAACACTCAACATTTTTAAAAAGAGATTGGAATTATTTTATAGCATTGTTTTACATTTTTTACTAAGTTTTTTATCTATAAACTACAATTTAGTTCACGCGTATTTGTTTACACTACTAACAAAATGGAACATGATTTCTACTTAGCACAGCTCCTCTAGTAGCAGTATTTTATCTCTCTGATTATAAATGCATTTTTTTCAAAAGATACTTGGCACAAGACACACTTTCATTTTATCACAATAAAATTGTGTTATGAATAAAAAATATTGCTCTAAAAGGTTGTTGTACCACGCGTTGACGATAAAGAGTGTTGTTAATAATACTAAAACTAGTGTTTAATATTTTTAGGTTCCGAATCCTCATTCTTGGATGTAAATCGTCAGTCACCTAGAGCGTCATCTGCCGGCGACAGCCTCATCAGTGAAACTGAGGCGCATCAAAGTGGTCAGTGCTAATTATTTATAAACACTTATTAGTTGGGAAACCCTATAAATGTAAGGACTGATGTAATGTGAACAACGTTGCAAATGCCCTTAGCGGCGTAAGGTCGGCTTGCGCTGCTTTTTGCGCTAGACGCCAACAGGCAATGCAATAGAACGCCTGTCGATGCGCCCTGTAGATTTCGAAAGCAGCGCAAGTTGACTGTTTTTTATATCATAAGATAGCAAACAAGCAGACGGGTCTCTTGATGGAAAGAGCTACCCATCGCCTATAAACACCAAAGGTGTTAATGATGCGTTGCTATCTTGTGGCGAGTTCTAATGCCACATGCATAAGTTTACCGGCTACCTTACCCTCCAAACCGAAACATGAAAGTGACAAGCATTAACGCTATTGCGGCAGGAACAGATAAGGCAGTGGTACCAGACCCAGGCGAGACAATGCAGAACTCTACCACCTAGTAGCCACGATAGTAGTGACTCGAATAGCCAATCGGTCACCTTTTACGACCTGCCTGGCAGAACGACAGTTGGCCTATTCTTTAAAAGAGCCCGGGACCAAGACGTGTAAGACCAACACGGACTTAACGCCGTATGGGCATTTAAAACGTTGTTCACGTTACACTGATTAGTATTCAATTAAATTTTATACTATGTATGTATAGAAAGAGATCACTTAACCAAAATAAGTTAGTTTTAAATTAAATTTGACAGTCACATTTTTTATTAAACTTTCATGTTTATTAAAAAAGTTTGTTTTTTATTACTAATTCGATCTTTAAGTAAAATTTAATTAAATTGAGGTATTAAACTAACAAATTTGGCAAAACTTAATTTCTTAACAAATCTGTTTGATTTTGAAAATATTTAATAGGTGCACTTCATAATAAATATTCATAAAATGTAATAATTTCTCGCGTAGGAATAATAGCATTTTTAAAAGCGACACGTCATTTGTTGAACTTGCTTAAACATTTTAATAGAAATTTATTTTAAAATAAGTATCAAATATAATAGCTATTGCCTTATAAAGTAAAACTAATGCTATTTTCGAGCTTATATCATCAAGTAGTGGCAATGTAGTCTCATAGCGAAACTTTACTCATCGATTTGTAGTGTGACAGTATAAACCCTTGTTTCGCCACAGTCATTATTTATGCAAAGTGTTTGCATGTTATTATAATTTATATACACTACTAGCTGTTTACAATTGAAATTATTTGACGTATCCATGTTATTGTGCATTGAATACATTAATTGCACAAAAGTAGATTATTATTGTACAAGTTTTATTAATAGTTTTTGTTACTATTAATCTAAATAAATAGTATTTAGATACTATTAAATCAAATAAAAACTTGTTAATGCCAACAATAGAATATATTCGTAGATATGAGTTGCCAGTAATCACATATAATAAATAGCAATATTTGTTAGCACTGTACATTTTACTTTCTTTCTTGCGGAGTCCTTACGTTGCTTTAGGTAAGTGGACACAGTTGTAGGGGAATCATATTTATTTCATAAATGTCGCTTTTTTACTTCTCTAAATAAATATTTATTTTCATTGTTCTTATCATTAACCACTTTAAGTATTTAAAACATATCATTACTTTTCACTTCTGAGTAACGTTTCGCTTTGATATTACATTTTCCTACATTTTTTATTCACCATCATGCACAGCTTCCATCACTAGACAGTTATATTTTAATTGGCACATTAAAAATTTTACTTTCTTAAGGCTTAAACGCTTTGATCGGCAACCTTTCATTGTTATCGTGTATTGCTTAGGAAATATATATGTAAATTATTAATAACGTTAATTAATAAAATAATCAATAAAAATCAGCAATTTTAAAATATCAACACATTTCTACTTAAAAGATAAATATCATGGCGAGAACTGTTAACTATATTCTAATTACAAAGTAAACGTTACAAATGTACTACTGCATTTTTCTCTTTATTTAGTAAATTTACATTGCCCATTGAATCATTTTATTTTTTCTTTCTTACAGACCAACTGACCGAAGCATCTACAGCTTCAAGTATAGCCACTAGACCAAAATCACCAACAAAACATTTAGCAGATAATCTATCCTTTGTAAATGTT
The DNA here is from genome assembly GCA_036924255.1 of Apodemia mormo. NCBI lineage: Eukaryota > Metazoa > Arthropoda > Insecta > Lepidoptera > Riodinidae > Apodemia > Apodemia mormo. Next base: position 7,744,907 of record JAUPFN010000026.1, read on the forward strand.
GACAAACCCACAATTACAAGCGGTGCCATAGAACTAGTTGATCGAACTATCAAAAAGGGTATTGATGTCATTGATCAAATAAAGAAAGAACAAATTGCTGTTAAAATGGAAGAAAAGCATCAAGCTGCTGTGTCTGATACGTTTTACTCGGAATCAAGAATAGAGACCTCAACATCGTCATCTTCTGTTCATAAAACAGTAGAAAGTTCACAGTTGAAGTTCGAAAAACTTGATCCTGATACAGTGATGTCTGACATGATATCTAAATTTGGAACGACTAGCGAATATAGCACGGTACTCTCACACAAAGAAACAGAGACAAGGAAATTATCAGGTCAAGAATATTTTTCGGAAACAAAGCAGGTGTCATCCTCTGATGATGATTCTCTCGTAATCAAAACTGAGACAAGCCATGAACTTAGAGGCCAAGAACATGAATTTAAAGAAAAATTAACAGTTCGTAAAGATGGTGATCAGACAGAAACATCACAAAAGAAAATGGAAAGAGCACATGAAGCATTAGCTAAGAGGTCAGATATTGAAACAAAAACTATACTTAAAGCCACTGACGATAGTGACATAGTTAAAGTTGAAAGAGAATTTTCAGAACAAGGTTTATATACTGGTAGACAAACTAAATCAGAAGAGCGAATGACTGCACTAAAAGATGATACTGTTAAGAAAAAACATGAAGTGAAAATATCCGAAAGAGATTTATCACACGAACAGTGGGGCAAAGAATATTTTACTCAACCGGGTGAACTACAAGACATTAAAGAAGATGAAGATACTAAGTCTAAGATCGCCTATGTTCAATCTAATTTAAAAATCGTGGAAAAAGATGAAGTAATATCGAGCGTAGAATTGTCAGAAAAGGGAAAAGTAGTCAGTTCAAAAACAGAACACCATAAAGAAGAATCTGTTATCGAAAGTAAGGAACACGACGATTTGAGCTCAGATGCTTCACATGCACCAAGTTTTAAAAGTGAAATGGCAGATAGACCTGATTCATCTGAAACCAGCCCGAGGAGTAAGTCTAAATCGTTCAAAAAAGATAATGAAGTATATGAGGTCGATTTCATTAAAGAAATTAAGGTGTCGACGTCTCCGGTAAAAAGTACTTTTAGTCGTACTGGAAGTCAAGATACCCAATCAGAGTCTGAAATCGTACCCGATTTACCTCACGATGAAAAAATCTATGATACACCAACGCGGGAAAAAGTAGGCAGTTCGCCTATAAAGTTGGTTGAAAAAGAGCTACAAGAACAAATACTAAAAATATCAGACGATAAATTACAGTCGATTAAAAAGGACACTGATACATTAAAAGGCGAATCGACACACCCAGTATCAGAAACAACAAAATTAATGGATAAGGATAAAATTTCGGAAATAAGAAGTGACATCGTATACTCTAAGCCAAGCAAAATGGATATGTCACCTGGAACTTTTGAAATATCTGAAGACACAAGCATAGAGACCAAAGACGTTATGATCAAATCTGGTGATAGTGTTGATACGGAATGTATGATCAAATCACTTGAGTCACATGAAGGTGAGGCCTTGCAAAAGTCTATTGACTCTACTGTTAGTGCAGAAACATTACATCCGTCGGATTTTTCTACTGAAGCAGATTCTGCTTTTCTAACTGGTACTGATCATAAAAGAGAAGAGTTGAAATTAGTAAAAGAAAAAAGTATAGAAGATATATGTAGTAGTGGTTATGACACTGATTTCTCCTCTGCTGAATTTCACGGAACTAAACTCGAGTCAGATAAAGCTGATTTATCTGTATTAGAAAAAACTATAGATGAGGTTAAACAATCTCTTGAAGCTGCTCAAGTGGAAATAATCAGTGAAAAAAGTGATGGAAGTATAAAATACAAGCAATCACCATCAGAGTTTCAATTTAAAATACTAATTAGCCCAGAAAAACCAGAAGCTATAAAAGAAGAGCCTCACTTTATAGAAGAGCACGTGGATAAAGGAAAAGTTACATACAAAGAAAAAGCTGATAAAATATTTGATAGCAGTATATCAGATAGTTTTTCTCAAAAAGCAAGCTCACAAGAAGAAATTACTTTCTCAGATGAAGATAAAGATACAGTTCATCATAAAGAGCTTAGTCCGCCTTTGGAAGCAGATATTTCAGTAAAATCTGATAGTGGACCTCATTCTATTTTAGATACAGAAAGTGAAACCGTTTATTCTGAAAGAGAAGGGTCACCCAAAAGTAGCTCTGAAGTTAAATTACGAGCACAAAAACAAATAAAATCTCAACTAGGAATAGCAGAAAGGCGGTCTGCTTCTGAAATAGAAAGTTGGTCGAGTTCTGGTGGTAGTCATTACCACAGTTTTGAACATTCCGAGAGCAGACCATTATCATCAGACGTCGAAGTAATGATGACTGCCCAAAGTGGTACGGATTATGAAACAGCTTTGACAAGTCATGATTTATCTTCACAGTCAATGAGAACCTCCAAAGACTACTATACAGCTGGTAGTTCACTTGCTTCACGAGATAGCATGAAAAGTCTTGATTCTGATGGATCCAGTCATGTAGCTAGTATAGATATTTCAGATGCATCAGAAACACTAGTCCCTTCAGCAAATGAATTAAAAGAGGAATTATTGGAAAGTAGTACATATGTTGAGCAATTTCTGCATGAAGCAGAAAAAGAACATCCTGTAAAAATTAAAGAAGTTAGTGAAGATGAAGAAATGTCTGGAGAAGATGAGGATTATAAAAGTTCACATATAGAGCTAGTTGGAAAAATGAAGAGATCTCACGAAATGCGATTTCAACCAAAAGAATTAATTCCTGAACATTTTCCCGCAGAGAGCAGAGTTGAGAGCGTTGAATTTGATGATGATTCTTCTAAAGAAAAAGATGGATCTGATACTACAATATCTAGTCAGTTAAAAACCGATGAAAATTTATCATCTTCAATCTCGAAACTTGAAATATCATCTTCACAGTCACAATTAGACTCAAATAAAGGATTAGACGAAAAAATTACTAAAGTTACTATCCAAGGAGACCAAGCAATACCATTCACAATTACTAAAATTGATAAAACTCAAAGAGATTTTGTTGATATTGAAAGTGAAATAATACCTGCAGGATCTGCGGAATATGAAAGTATACAAAAATATGGTACAACAGAACACATTGAAAAATCATCTAAGGATGAGGAATTGATTGTTAAAACAAAAGTGCAGCTTGATGAGTCTATGCCGAAAAAGGACTTTTCGTCGATGGAAGTTAAAGAAGAATGCGTTAAAAAGACGATGCAAGAAGTTAGTACCATACCCTTTCCTATAACTGAGAAACCACCCAGTCAAAGAGAATTTGTTGATGTGGAAGACGAAATTATCCCTGCTGGGACAAAACAATATGAAGAATTACTAAAGTCTAAAAGTGATTCTTCTGTACCTAAAACGAAAGTAGAAAAATCTGGCGCAAAGACACCCGAAGACCTAATAGAAAGTAAGATAAGTTCAACATCAAGCTTAAAGACACATGAACATCTATCAACACCGCATACACCTTTATCCGCTCCTAGTCAAAGTTCGTTATCTACCGATAATGGAAGAGAATATGTTTTAGACGATATATATGACATATCCGAGGCTCCAGAATTAAAATCAGAGATCGTAACTGAAAGCAGTCGTTCTGAGTTAGTTATAACAACAGAAGAAAAGGCCCTGAAAAGTTATGAAAAAGAACAAGACTCACCTACAAGTGATGAATTTGAAATGGTAGATAAACCAAGTGAAATGGATGACTTTGTAGTAATTGAAGAAGTTGCCAAAGAAGCACAAGAAACAGATCAAGAGGGAAAAAGTATGCGTATCAAAGGACAGAAATATGTAAAAGGACATGATGTTGAAGTTGAAGAATATTTATCTAAAACAACTAAGAAACAAGAAAGTACTAGTAGTGCCTCAGGATCGTTGTCGGACGAAGAATTACTTCAATATGAATTAGAACAAAAAAGAATACAAGCACAAGAATTAGCTGAAATAGAAGCTGGTAAGCGTTGGATTCAAATGCAGTTTGAAGGTGATCCAAGATATGATTATGAAAGAGTACCTCTAGAAGATATTAAAGAAGAAGAAATGACTGATTTTGATGCAAGTAGAATAGGTAGCTTAAGTTCTCAAAAAGAATCGATAGGTAGCTACGGCAGCTTTAGAAACTCTTATGGTAGCCTTTCTGAGTCAGAAATGGCTTCACGTATGCGGTTTAGAATTAAAGGTGAAAATGATGACATATCTATTAGCTCATTACAAGAATTTGAAAATTTAGAAAGAGCATTAATGGAACAATACCAACAGCACTCCTCGTCATCACAAGATTCATTAAATGGTTCTTTACCTCGGAGATATATTTTAAGCAAAAGTCAAGGTGATGATATATCGATATCGAGCCTTAAAGAGTTTGAAGGACTTGAATCTGCTTGTCTCGAAGCTTTAAAAGCAGAATTACTTGCTAAACAAAAAGAAGCCCTTTTGCTTGCTGATCCTAAGGTAGTTAGTGGCAGTTTTCTAGAACAAGAAAAACGCTCTTATGATGATGGTTCTGATAGTAGTCCTCCTCCTAAGAGTAGTAGTCCCGGACAAAAAAGTGGCAGTCCTTCACAAAAAAGTGGTAGTCCATCGCAAAAAAGTGGAAGTCCATCGCAAAAAATAGGCAGCTACGGCAGTCCATCTCAAAGATTACTGGCCGATTCAGCTGCTATTAGAAAATTGATTGATCAACAACTAGCCTTAGAACAAAGAATGCAAGAACATGCCAACCGACCCAAAATCGTAACAGTAAAAAAATTTGACGACAGAGGTGCATTTTTCGTTCCTGAACCAGACACATCATCTGAAACATGTGAAGCAAAAGCTGAGATTGAAGAAGAATGCAAAAAATCTACTTCATTTATTTGCGCAGCTGCACCAAGCGATGGATCAGCAGAATCTATCCCAGGAGATTGTGAAGAAATGATGAAAATTTTAGATCTAGAAGAAAAAACAAAAGATAAAGATCAATCTAAAACAACAACAAAAACATTTACTGATGCGGGATTTATTGAAGTAGTGAAAACAACGACAGTCATTCAACAGAAATTCGTAGATGGAAAAAAAGTATCTGAAACGGTCGCTAGTATGGATGAAGAAGGAGCAATAGACATACCTTCCAGGCCGAAATGTTACGATGAAAGTGGGATGTCAATAGGCTCTGAAATGTCATCTTCTCTAGCGTCCCAACCTTCAGAATTTGACAGTTTAATGACAGTAATTGAAAGACATCCATCCGATACAGAAATTTTAAGTTTTTCTAAACATACAACATCAATGTCGTCAGATAAACCCGACGAATTAGAGTTTTCAAGAGAAGGGAGTGCTGTTCGTGAGCTATCGCCCTCTTCGGGGAGGTCGATTGCTCACAGTATTGTTTCTGGTAAACATTTTACAGATCCAGCCAGTGGTTCATGGAGCGGGCAAGATGAAGAACTCAGCTCATCCGGTAGTTTTAGTCGGTTAGTGTTCTATCCTAGAGTTTATTTTGTATATAATATGTAAGAAAAGACTATATTATTTTTAATTTTCTCACAGAGCTCGTGCAGATCTTATGTTAGGTAGCACAGACAGTTTGGAAGCAACTAGTTCAAACGCAACTCGAGCAACTTATAACTATGAAGTTGATACACCTATGACCGGAAGTTTAACCTCTGGTGGTAAGTTATTCACTTTTGCTTTTACTTGGTGGCTAAGTAACGCATCGTATAACTTTTGCAATTATTATCTAACTACATATATCATCATCCATTATAGTCTAGTCGAGAAGTTGAAAACCTGCAAAATATCATTTCAAGTCTCGGAAAAATATATGTGATGGCTCACTCGATGCGGAATATTATCCTAAAAAATACTTTTTTGTTTTCAGTCTATTAAAAATTATAATTGTTGAAAACAAAAAACAAAAAAACGCTAACTGAAAATAAATAAATAAATATTCACAGGACAAATTACATTTACTGATCTAACCCCAAGGTAAGGAAATTATTTTGCTTGTGTTATTTATGGTTATTAGTCAATGATACTAATACGTAGAAATACATATATAAATATTTTTACATACATAATAAACACCCAAACCCGGAAATACAAACATGCTCGTCACACAAATGCTTGTCCCACTCGGGGATCGAACCCGAGCCCCGTCGATTGTGTAGTCGACCACTCGACCAACGGGGCGGTCGGAAAAACTTCAAAAGATGTGACAATTACAAAAAATCTAAAAAGAGGAAGAAATTTCTGATAAAAAAGTCCTGCTTCCTGGAGTTCTAGCTCCATTATTAATAGCTAGTTGTGCCCGCGACTTCGTCCGTGTGGAACAAATTTGATATAAAAATACTGAAGTTTTACACGCATAGTTTCCATTCCCGTGGGATTTCACGGATAAAAATTATCCTATCTCCTTTCTCGGATGTCAAACTATCTTTTTACCAAATTTCACCCAAATCGGTTCAGCCTAAACCAGGCGTGAAGGAGAGACAGACAGAGTTATTTTTGCATTTATAATATTAGTATGGATTTTAATTTGACGATAAAAATTAGGTTCCACGCGGCTGTGACTAGGAACGCGCGCAGAGCGCAAGATCAAGAGATTTTTTTTTAAATTAATTATTTATATTATTAGTTATGATATTTGAAGGTGTAAAAAAGTAAGATTTTTAATTTTTTAACTTCTCTACTAGACTATTAATATCCATCCATTAACATAATAGAGTCTTTCTTAGAATCAAGTTTCTTTATTATAGCTTTCAAAATATAGGCTAGGACAGATAAATATGTTAAGTTGCTTTTGCAAACTTAATGTTAATGTAATTCAGATATCCATATATTTCTACTGCAAATATTATAATAGGTACATAGATGTTATATCCCCGCTTCAAGTGTTTAATAAATTTAAGTAATGATTTTGTTAAAGTAATGTGCTAATGGTACCAACGGATGGACAGCGGTCCAAATGTGAGCTTCCGCTATAATTTCTTATCAACACGTTACAATATGTTATTATTAAGTCATCAAATTTAAACTTCAAATTTCTTTGATTTATTAAAAAATAAATCAAAATATATTCAAACATTCATGGGAAACATAGTTTTGACTGTATATTGTAAAATGTGCAAATGCATCCGTAACATTAAATTGAATAACTTTTTTAACAATTATATCTTTACCAAAATTGATTCAGTAGTTTTTGGTGAATAAACAAAAGAATATTTTATAATAACTGATTCGCTATGTACAATTTAATATATGTTAGTTGTCCCCGATATATTTACTTACTTAGCTGATATCATGAATTAAATTATTATTTAACAATAAAACAAATTACACATTACATGTTTAAACAGTGTCAATTATTACTAAAAACTAGCTGCATGATTTTACCATATTAGAAGAAGCTCAAAGTCTTGACATAGACTACTTTTCATCAAAATTTTTTGCTTGCATCCAAACGATTTTATTGTATCGTAATGACAAGTACTATATGTTATTAGATTCTGGTTTATTTGACAAGTATGATGGACAATAAACAAAGCAGCATTAAAAAATAAAGAAGTTTAAAGAATTATGGGTTTCTTTATTAATGGAGCCACGTGAATAGTTTTTAGACCTAATTGCAAGTACAAAAAATCTTCAAGTTTAAGAATATTAAAGAAATACTTAAAATAAGCATTAATTCTTGTGACAAGGGATAATCATCACCTATACATATCAAAAATGTAATCTTAATTGGGATGTACTCGTATCGTCATTACGATATTTTTGGCTTTTTTTAGAAGCCTCCTTTTGCGAGTTTACCGGCTAGCTTACGCTATTACATGGAACATGTTTTTAAGTCATACTTAAAGTCTGATTTTATCGTGGAGCTAATCACAAGATAGAAAATTGCCCTAGTTTTCGCAGATATTTATTAAGTTATGATAAAGGTCACACAAGCTAGTTTCCGTCCAACTTTAGAGGCTGCATGACACAAAAACAGGGTAGCCACTCTCCGATAGGAGCCAGTTTGAACATGAGGTGAAATATTGCAAATAACTTTAAGAAATCAAGCCTGAAAACTCGAAATATTCAACACAAAGCTTTTTAACGGTTTGTTAAATTATCATCGTTAAAAAGTGCTATTGATAAACTGTTGAAAGCACTTTAAAACTGTAACTGTATTGAACTAATGCATGTGGCATTAGACCTCGCTACAAGATAACAACGCACCATTAACACCTTTGGTGTCTATAGGCGATGGTTCACTCTTTCCATCAGGAGACCCATCTGCTTGTTTGCTAACTTATTACATACAAAAAACTCTAAGCTTTTGTGTAGAGAACGGGCAAAAAGCAATAGGCGTTATATTTGCAATTTTTTTATAAAGTTTCAATAACAAAAGAAAGCATTTTTTTATATCATTTATTTTAATTACTTTTTAACAAAACAACAAAAGAGATAAAATTGATTTGAGACATGACGTAAAATTAAGTAATAATGAAAATTGTACGAAATAAAAGCATAGTAATTTTCCGGACTTATACATATTCGTATACTCAAGTTAATATGTAAACGTTTTTATGCTACTCAGCAGTTTAAATAATGAAAATTGTACGAAATAAAAGCATAGTAATTTTCCGGACTTGTACATATTTGTATACTCAAGTTAATATGTAAACGTTTTTATGCTACTCAGCAGTTTAAATAACTTGACATATTATATGATATTCTTACATTTTTCTTTGTTTCAGGAATGTCCTAAGTACATTTCATGTCAAATTAAAACAGAAACGAATCATTGCTCGTTGTAAACGTGATTGAAAATACTTTTTCCATTTTGATAACTTTTATTCTATTACTCATGCATACTAAGAGACAGTATAACTGTTTAATGTATTAATTGGATACTTAAAATAATATTCAGTTATTCATTTAATGCGTAATATTTTTAGTAACATTTCTATTGACATTCGTGTGGAAGTAAATGATAATATATTACTTATGTTACTTCCCGCAATTCCAAATTTTCCGGCACTTGATGTCCTTGATGATCTTTAAAATATGGGTCAATCAAACACAAAAATTTTAAAACATGACATCAATAGAAAAAAAATTGTTTACTATTTAGCTAGCTATTTTCTGTAGCTTTTTCAATGTTAACACCGCGCCTAAGTGTCTTATCATTACAGGGGCGTATAAATTTTCTCAATAAATTAGCAATAGTAGACAAAAAGAATTTTACAAAAGTCACTGGTATATCCAGTGATTGGCAAGTTTTAACAAATAAACAATTAATTTCGAGTATTTGTGATAAATTTTATTTTTGCAATAAAGATAAACTTACAAAGTAAACCCTTGTATTGGTAAATTTCATCATATTCATTAGAATAAATACTCGTAATATATATACAAGAACTGGATTATAAAAGTGTGTGATTAGCACATTACTTAATTTAGCTTATTATTAATATATATTGCACCCCCACCAAGCTTGATACTAATCAGAAAGATAACAGCGGTACGCCCTCCAGGGTCCAATACCATGGTGTCTTCCTTGGACACCCTGGACCCCGTGACAGCGGTTCAAATGGAAAGTTTGGAACACCAGTCCACCAGCGAACATTACTCACATGAGTACGAAGTTCAGGAGCCAGATTCAGATACAGAAAGACTGGTGAGTGCACATTTTTGTATATTGCACAATATAGTTACATTTAAATAAATATATCAGTATCTTTACATCGGTTTTTAAATTAGCATCCAAAGAATCTCATTATCGTACAATGATTTTATAGATTTGGTCTCTTCGGCAACTATTTCCATCAACATTTTTCAAAGAGTCATCTTAATTTATTTTCCGTTTTAAAATAACGAAATCGTTGTCCTTAGTCGATGGAAATCTTTACCCAATGTTGAACATTCTTCTCGCCATTTACGCTATAAGAATATAGATTTCAAAAAGCTAAGATTATTATTTTTGAATTTCCTCATGTTTTATATAGCACTGTTATTTATGTTATATTAAAAAATTACGACGTCATTTAACTGTGTGTTAAATATATGTAAATGTAATTACGTTGATTATTAAGTCAAAGCTGCTATTGAAAGAAAGAAAAAGGTGTGACTAGATTATGTATTATATTTTCAAAAAATGATTGAAAAATGTGATGAAAGATATGTGTCGTTTTAAGAATGCTGCTAAAAACTTAGTCAAATGGAAGCGTAAAAAGGAACATATGAAAACAATGAGAGATGACATATACCTATGTGTTGAACACCGAATTCTCGCCTTGGAGGAATTGTTCGCCAGCTTTCAGAATGAATATAATTAACCACAATATCCTGGTTCATTTAAGTGTTAACCACGACTAAATCACAAAATTCTCTGTTTATAGGAACTTGATGGAAGAACTCCTAAAGCAAAAGAACGGACCATAATGTTCGACAGTACTGATACTTTGAGTGCGGTCAGCGGCGATGGCTCTGTGAAAGAAGCCACAGTTGAAGCTCCGGCTGCCACTTTTTACATCGGTGATACACCTATTACTAGAGGTAACAATTTCATTTTACGTATGATATTTGCACTTTGTTTTTAACCGATTTGAAATAGGGCTACCAATTCGACGCATATCAAAGTTTTTATATCATAGAATAACAAACAGAGGCTCTCCTGATAGAAAGAGAAACCATTGCCTATAAGCGCCAAAGATATTAATGATGCACTGCTATCTGGATGGCGAGATGGCAAAATTCACATACATAAGTTTACCGACTATCATACCCTCCAAGCCGGGGCAAGACAGCGATAAGCGACGATGCTATTGCGACAGGAATATATAAGGCAATGGTAAAAAATCCAGGGAAGACATTCCAGAACACTACGAACTAGTTAGAAATCATGATGTTATTAACGCGTATAAGCTTTCTTTCCACCGCTACGAGATGCCTAGCAGAACAGCAGTTGGTTGATCTATTCTTGATTAATCTGTTCTTCGAATTTTAAAATAATGCTCACAAATGTCAAATGATCTGTGGACGATTTTTGTAAGAGAGAATAAAACAAATAAGTATTCTTATATATCAATAAAGAAAAGCTTAGGAAAAATCAAGATCCACTTGTCTAATTTCCAATATGCATGATGAGCCGGTGGAAAATTCCATAATAAAAAGCCCAAAAAACATAATACTCTCTACTAGAGAAAAACTGTAACTACATAGAAAAAATAATTGACATTAGCCAATACACGAACTTAACTAGCGTTACAGTTCTGACCCATTAAAACTAATTACTATTGGGGGCAATTTCAAATTATTACATAAAAACTAATTATTATCCAATTTTAATATTATATTCATGGTTTGCGTCTGCTTAAGATACAACCATAAATATAACATTAAATTTGGAAAATTTCTCAATTCTGAAGCTTAAAATGCATTTTGTCATTTTACATATATCTTCACTCCAAATCTCTTGCGGATTACCTACACTCTGCCTGAGAATATGTGATTTAGGTTCTGCCTAAGGTAGGCAGAACGGAACAGAGTAGTCGCAGGCAAATAACTATACATAAGCCAGATTTTCACAAAACACCAAAAACTCACAATAGCAAATAAGATCAACTCAAAATCAAACATTTGGTTTGAAATGAAAACCGTTACGGTAATAGGAATGGTCTAAGGTCAATCTATCGAAAATCGATTAATTATTAGTCGATTTTATAAGTAGATATTAGAAACCGAAATTTCTTTGCTTATTCTTCGATATATTTTTTTTAATATTACACAAATATGGATTAGCCACATAAAACGAAAATCATGATTCGATTAAAAATCGTTTCTCATTGAAAGACTCGTTCTTGGAATCACAATCGCTGATTATTTTTTGAAATGTATGACAGCTACATAGAAATATTACCAACAAACAAAATAAAATATCAAAAATATATTTCACATCGGCTACACTGGTTATGGCCCACCGCACACATGCATATATTCACACACTCATATAATTTTCAATATAAAATTCTAACACATTAGTTAAGACCCCTTGCTGCAGGCTATCCGTAGTATCCGTAAGTAGTAATAACCGTAAGTAGTTTGATTTTTGAAAAGCTGTATATTTTGGAGACGATGATCGATTTTAATATTTCGAATGGCATTCAAAGATATTTTTAAGCTGTCAATTTTTTTCTTAGCTACATAATCTATAGGTTGAAAAATGTCGGAGTAATGTCAAAAAACATGATTTTCAAAAATATTCATTGACAAATCCTAAAGAAATTGACTGATTTTGATCCAATTTACGGTATTTGATGCAGTTTTTAAGAGAAAAGCTAATTAGATTTTTAAATCAATCGGTATATTAGCCTGAAAGTTATATTAAAAATATTAAGTAAGTTTGCTGTAAACAACAAAATATTGATATTTGAAAAGCTGTAACTTTTGAAAACTTGATTCAATTTTGATTTTTGAAACTTCATCTATATATATAAAAATCAATGCCACATTTCGTTGTAATTTTATAACTCAAGAACCGGCTCACCTATCCAAACCAAATGTTTAGGCTTTATTCGGACTATTTAGAAGATGGTTTACGTGAAGTTTGCACAAAATCGGTAGAGCAGTTCTTTATTTATCACATTTTTTGTAACAATCAAATTCAATAAATGGCGATACGTAGTGAAGCACGTAACGGGCCGCTAGTTTGACATAGTTTTTTAAGTACTAAAATATTATTGTAGAAGGTTGAAAATAACCACTAGTTAAAAATCTCGAAAGTCGAAAAAGCCATTTTTTTCAAAATTTTTCATCAACGATAACTCCCGAATGGTTTAACCGATATTAATGTAATTTAAATAGACGCAATAGACGCAGTTTTTTTAGAAAAAGAGCTGATTAGATTGTGTACTCAATCGGTACATTAATCTGAAAGTTAGTTAAAAAAATAGTTTCGCGAAAAAAATTTTTGAGCTTTTTCCAAAATTTTTCACAATCTGGAATTCAAATTTTTAGAAAGTCTAAGGAATCCAATCGACTGCTATCAACCGCGATACGATCTGTCAAGCCGTTTAAGAGTTATGAGATGTTTACATACACACATACACACACACGCACATACATACAGATATATCGACATCATCGTGAAAATAGTCTGAAAAGGTACCTAAGACTACAAAAAGTAGAGATCTGGTGAAAACTCGATTTTCGAAAATCAGGGCAAAACAGTAACTTGATGGAAGTACAAAACAGTAACAGGAGAAGTACATGCGTAGGGGGAAGTTAAAAAATCGCACAATCAGACTTGTATTATTTGACTTTGGCGTTGACTGTTTCACAATATTACCAGTAAGCAAATATTAAACTATTTTATCTAATCACAATTGAATTAGAATTAAATAAAGCCCGACGAGCCCGACATCGACGAGCCCAGCAAAAATATAGTTAAAATAATTGTTATTACATTTACAATAATTTTAATTTACATTAACAAAAATTATTACAATAATTGTTATTACAAAAGGCGAGATCATGTTTAAACAAAATACAATAATTTTCAGGAGAAAGGCGAGAAGAGGACGAAGAGCCGCAACCTACACTTTCTGGCAGTTGTCCTGCGTCATTACCTCCTGTCACGCAATCTTCACCACCCGTTCCAGCTCAAAGAAGGTAACTATTTAATATCAGCATCAATTATTTGAAATTTTCCAATTTATGTAATAATTGATCCGTCCACGACAGTTATGAAATCGGTATATAAAGTATTTTTTACCTTAAAGACAAGGTATCTTTTAAGAAATCTGCCTAAACAATTATGAAAAATATGCAGCTGTTTATTACAAATAAATTTTTAATCTATGAAGTGATAATTTCGAGTTAACAGTCAACTTTATTATATTACCAGGCACAGAAGAAAGTAAAACATTAAAGGCTAATAAACACAAATTAGTCATTAAATTAATCTATTTCTTCTTTTTTTACCTAGTAAGGATTAGACTAAGCTTTCTTCGTGATATCATCTCTGAAATTATAAATATTCATAAATAAAAAACTACTGCATATTGTATTGAACTATTCAAACTGATAAATTAAAGGTAACGTTTACAATAAAAATACATGAAATAATAAAAAATATCTTATATACCGAATTATGAATAGTTAAAAACATTATTTATTACGCTTCATTTTCCTATTTTCCACTTAGGTTCAGTTTCATACATGTACTTTATTTTTGTACGTTTTTCGTGTTAGATAAATGTAATTATATATTTAAATGTTAATAATAACGAATTTAAAAAATATACTTAAAGAAAATAAGGTCTTGCCCACGCGACTTCCAATAAATACCTATCTTGGATTGAACGAATCTGATTATCATTGGTCATTCTTTTAACAACACTTTATTGAAAACGAGACATACTAATTTGGATCAAACTAAGTGTATGTTTTTATCGATTAAAATTGAAAATTAATAATTATATCGATTTAATATATAATGATCTTATAGGTCCATGATAATATTATGAGGTCTTATTACACCATATACGTTTATACAACAAACGATACATATTTTAAAGGATTCTTAGTAATAAAAGGATTCTTAAAAAGGAATCTTAGTTAACTCTCTGTACTTGCGATTTCTTGCTAACATTTGAAGTATCTTCTCCTTATTAGTTTTAGATTAGATTTTAGTTCAAATTTTCATATTTTGTAAGGACGATAGTTAAACATTTTTAATATACATTTTTCTAACGATAGAGAGAATATATTCAAAAACAATTTCCAAAACATATCAAAAATCATATATTCTTTTCACTCCTTATCTTTTATTCAAATAAAAATTACGTTCAACACAATGTCGAACAGTACGGAACAAAAAATTGGTTGAACGAACTTAAAATGTAAGAATTTGTTGACTTTTATGTTTTTTAATCATTACACGCTTATCTGTCCAGTTGTGAATATTTGGCTACCCATTTAAACTTTTCAATCACAAGTATAAAGTCGATATTTATATTAAAATTAATATTCAAAATTCCTATAACTTTGGTTTTCATAGAAATAATATGTATTTCAATGAGAATAGACATAAAACTGTGAATACGTGATGTCGCATCGTTTCAAGATAGGCCATTGCGATGCTATTTACAAAATTTAAGCCCCTAGCATGAGACGAACAGGAATTTAGGTATTTAAAATCAACGAATGGAAACTAATGGGTGTTACGACTTTTAATTATGTAGACTTTATTTAATTTTTTTATTTAAACAATTATTACAAAACTCCACATAGTTTTTGTTATGCTTAATTATGCCTTTTTTTATTTTTACAAACCTACTAAAGTGCGAAAATTGTTATTGCAGCTGCTATTGTTTAAGTCACTCGCAAGAAACGCTCCATAAATAGGTACACTGTTTATATTGTATTGTTTGAATATTTTTGTTTTGCGTGAACAGGTTTTGCATTTTAGCGTCATATATATTTAGCTATAGCTGTTAGGTACGTTTATTTTATGCGTTTTTCGGCTTTTTTTGCTATTATTATGATTGGCATGGTAATATTTAATAAAACTAACATCAAATATAGGGTATCAAAGCCTTATGCACAAAAATATTTCTTTTATTGAATAGGTGGTAATGTACATTTATTTTTGGCATTACATTTTGGTCATATTATTTTAAAAATAATACACCTTATGTAAAGGAATAAAATGTACATGCCAGGTCAAAGTGCTTAATTTTATTAATTCGGCTTAAAAACTTTTCATAGATTATACAACCACACCAGTTTTTTATATCATAAGATAGCAAACAAGCAGATGGGTCTCCTGATGTAAAGAGTCAACCATCGTCTATAGACACCAAAGATGTTAATGGTGCGTTGCTATCTTGTGGCGAGGTCTAATGCCACATGCATAAGTTTAAGGCTACCTTAACCTCCAAACCAGAACACGACAGCGACAAGCACTGACGCTATTGCGGCAGGAATAGGTAAGGCAGTGTTACCAGACCCGGCCGAGACAATGCAGAAATCTACCACCTAGTAGCCAAAATACGTAATTATAAAAGCCATATTTTAATGACTTTTATAATTACGTGTTGACTCCGTTATCCTTGGTTTATAACGTTAGTTATAATTTATCTAAATGCTTTTATCTAGTATTACTTACCACAATTACCAATATTTGGTGATAATTCGTTCAAATGTTGTAATTCAGCATTTCAAAATTTCCTTGACACTGGTTCTAAATTCGTAAAATTTTGGTGTATTTACGCCAAATTTATTCACATAGTACATTTTAATGTTCATAAAAACACTTAAGTACCTGGATGACCGAGCTTTGTTCGGTATTTTTTTTTTGTTAAAAACGGCGTTTTCTAAAAATGAAACATAGCTGGATCGAGCTATTGCCCCCCGCATACCTACTCTAAATTTCATAAAAATCGTTAGAACCATTTCCGAGATTCAGATTTTAAAACATTAGATTTAAAAAAAAAAGAACTTTTAAAATATATAAAAAAACCAGTAAACTTAAAATATGTACAAAGCATTTGTCATTGTCCAAAGGGATGATGAATGTAATTTTTTTTAATTATTGCTTTTAGCTTATAGATGTGCGAAGGGGTAGGCAGAGGTACAATAAGTGCACCCACGATTAGCCGAAGATACTTGGGCCCACAAATGTGATAAGGTGGCAAGCCTATCTTGTGATTTTATAAACTACGTTTTAAATACTTTAAAGTGTTCACGTGTGACAAAACGTTTTAAAGGTATTTTATTTTTAAAAGCAGTTATTTCAAACGTAACCATCACTTAGCAATACCGTTGGTAGACTTATATGTCGTTTATTAAAAAAATATCAATATTGTATGTCTGCGAACGCACTAAGGTATTTTAAATAAGCGCTAAGGGCTTGTAAATACGATTTCTTTCTAAAAAATATTTAGGTCTACCTGCACCATTTTATTTCAAACAACTTTTAACTAACTTTTACTAAGTTAAAATTTATTTAAGATAATTTTAAATATCCTAGTTTTATAATCTACATTTATTAATAAGACTAATGGTAATTTGAACAACGGTATGATTTATCTGTGAGCCTTATCAATGAAACGTAAAACCACCGACTTATTCATTGTAACTAAATTCCTTTAGGAATAAAATATTTGTTTCAATAAAAATCGCATTCGAATATCGAAATATAGATGAACATGTGTGATGTTTGTTAAAAAAAGCTTCAATTTAAAACACAATGTACAATCTATACATTACCACCTTTTCCTAAAAAGTTGAGTCCACTTCACACATACATAGGAAAATATTTTTTTAATATAATTTTTATTTTATTTATATTTATTTTATTTTCACAAATCTTATAATAGAATAAACATCAAATACTCGGAACAGTATGAAATGGACTTAATATGAAATTTTATTTATATAAAATGAAGAAAACTGTATCGCTTTTACGAATAACACACACATCTAGTTTAATAAATATTTAATTGACAAAAAATACTTCGTAATCTACTGACCTTTTGAATAAAAAATCATCTAGTTTTTTTTAATTTGATTAAAGCTTTTCTAGCTTATATTCTGCACCCTTCATCGTCGGCGCTGATAAAACTTATTTCAATGGAATAGTTGAGTAAAACACAGTCATATCTTTTTTATTTAGTTTATAGTTGTAACGCTAATATAAGTAAATCTCTATAGCTTATAACATAGTCTTTATTAGGAAAAAGTATATGCGTATTTTGAATAGTTCATTCAATCTTTCTACCGAACCAGCGTGATAATTTGTATTTATTTGATATCCAATTCTGCACATAACAAATATTATAAAAACTTCTTCTTCCCCGTGTTGGTCCCGGGCTCCTTTGGAGAATAGACCAACTGCCGTTCTGCCAGAGAGGTCGTAAAAGGCGACCGATTGGCTATGCTAGTCACTAACATCGTGGCTACTAAGTGGTAGAGTTCTGCATTGTCTTGCCCGGGTCTGGTACCACGGCCTTACTTATTCCTGCCGCAATAGCATCAGTGCTTCTCAATGTCTTATTCCGGATTGGAGGGTAAGGTAGACGGTAAACTTATGCATGTGGCATAAGACCTCGCCACAAGATAACAACGCACCATTAACACGTTTGGTGTCTATATACGATGGTTGACTCTTTCCATCAGGAGACCCATCTGCTTGTTTGCTATCTTATAATATAAAAAAAATGTGTAAACGGTTGACCCTACGGGCCATCTCTGAAACTTCCCACTAAATTAAGGTATTTTTAATTTTAAGCTCAAAAGAGTAAAAATTATAAGCATAGATTTTTTCGGTTCAATCATCTATTTTGTTAAAAGTTGCAGTATACTGATTTTTGAAAAGCTGTATATTTTGGAAACAATGATGGCATTGAACTCAATTTTTAAAATTTTGCTTTAGCTAAATAATCAATAGGTTGAAAAATTTCGATGCAATGTCAGAAACATTTTATTTTTAATTTTCTCATTGATAAGTCCCAAAAAATTGTCCGATTTTGATTAAATTAACGGTATTTGACGCAGTTTTTAAAGGAGAAAAGCTAATAAGTTTTTTGAGTCAATTGGTGAATTAACTTGAAAATTATTTTTAAAAAATTAAGAAAATTTGCTAAAAACAACGTAATTTTAATATTTGAAAAGCTAAATAAGTTAAAATAAGTTTTGAGAATTAAATTCGATTTTGATTTTTGAAACGGCATTTGATGTAGTTTTTTTAGCACTAAAATATCGTAGAATATCAAAAAATTATTGGTTGAAAAATTTCGAGGCTATGTCGAAAAAATACTTTTTTTAAATTTTTTTGTCAACGATTACTCCCAAACGGATAAACCGATTTTGATGCAATTTATGTATGAGACGTAGTTTTTTGAGGAATAGAGCTGATTAGTTTTTATACTCAATCAGTACATAAATCTGTAAGTTAAGTCATTAAAAAATACTTTTTTACTAAATTTTTTTTATGTTTTTTCAAAATTTCTCAAAATCACCTGGACCGAATCGGTTCAAATTTTCAATTTTCAAAAGTTGAGCGGAATTCAATCGAATGCCATCAACCGCGTTTCGTCTAGCCGTTCAAAAGTTATGAGATGTTTACATACACACACACACACACACATATATATACATACTGACGTCATCATGAAAATAGTCGGAAAATGTTCCTAGGACTTCAAAACGTGGACATCTGGTGAAAACTCGATTTTCGAAAATCGGGGTAAAATCAGTAACTTTCTTATCTACATACCTACGTAGTGGGAAGTTAAAAAGCAATAAATACTTTAGCGGTTCTGTTTATCGTACAACAAAATTAGCGCTTATTTGGCGTTAGAATATATAAAAATGAAGTAATTGTACAAGTGAGGAACTTATTTGCAACCTTAATTTCATTCTTTCATGAATAGGACCTATAATAAATAAAAAAGTGGAATATAACGTATTATTAACAATAAAAACATTTGTATCAATAAAAAAATATGATCGACTTTCGAATTATAGACAACACTGTTCGTCTGTTATTCGAAATTTGACCATAATTTGAACAACGGACTAATTTTTCTACCATACACAAATTAGAAATGATTATACGTAATAACAAGTGATTCTAAGTAATTACAAGTGATTATTTGTAATTAAAAGCAAATAAATACAAATGATTAATTGTAATTACAAGTGATACAGTTTTCTCCACATGTTTTAATAAAACTTATATGACATTTTTATCTTTTCAGATCTCTGACGATGCTAGCAAAGTCACCACCATCCAGCGTAGATAAATCACCAAAAAAATAAAATACCCAACTTTATAGGAATGATTTAGTTTCTCCTATTAATTTCTTGTTTCTATATTTGTATCGTGTTAGCTTTTGCTAAACAAATAATGCTGCATCTTTCGCTAATTATGGCTGTGGTAAATGTCCTATTTGCATAAAAAACTAGCTAAAATCGATATCACACTATTAAAAGACTACATCATTTTTCATTAACCTAAATAGGACATTTAGTATTTCTATTCCTTGATTTATATTTTGCTCTTTAATCCGATCCGATCCGATTGACTAGGTTCCTAAAGAACGCTTTTACTTAATACACCAAAAACAATTTATATTTAACACTTCAATTAAGGTAAAATTAAAAAGTATTTCTTCAATAATCAACCTCTAATATGTCACTTCCTGGATTCGTTATAGGCGACTGATTAGTTATACGTGTCACTACCATATGATAGAGTTCTGCATTGTCTCCTGGTTTTGGTGCCACCGTCTTTCCTATTCCCGCCACAATAATGTCAGTGCTTAACACAATCGTATTCCGATTTGGAAGATTAGGTAACCGGTAAAATTATGCATGTGATATTACTACCGCAACACACAGATAGCAACACACCTTATATTTATTTTTTATAGACGACGGTCCCCACCAGGGCCACCATCTGTTTGTCTTATAAAAAGAATTTTTCAAGAAAATATACAAACATACAACACACCCATACTACCCATACACCCATATTATTCTCGAACATCATATGGATTCCTTTTAGAAGTTTGAGTCAACTGAACATCGTTCGATACTCATGATCACTATGATCCATTAGTTTGTTGGCTGGCACAATAGGCGAATTAATTTTTGATTAAAGTAAGATGAATTTTAAGAAACTAAACATTGTTTAAAGCGTTCTTTAGAGACCACTCTTTATAGAGTAAATCAGATTTTACCTTTAACATCTGAATTATCAATATTACTAGAAGTGATGTTGAATTAATTTTTTTTAAGATAATTTAAGCGTTAGCGTATGAAAATAAGGAAGCATTTTGGATGTATTTTGGTACACACTTTTGTACTATGCCGTCGTACTACGACATCGGTCCGCGCTACTTCGACTTAACGATTAACACTGATTGGCTCATTTCGGGTCGCGTCGCATAGAATTTCAATGTGTTGAAAGTAATGGAACCTTTTTTGCATTAGATTTCACATTTGAATGAAATTGATACAGCACAAAATTCCGTTGAAATTGAAAGCTTGTACACACGCATAGATTTTTTGTACGGATAGTAAATACGATCCGATGCGACCCGACACGTACCGGTTGGTATAAATCGTACATAAACCCATAGATAGTGCGCTTAGCTTACTTTATGAAATTGCTTACTCAATATGTAGGAATATTAACTATTTTGTAAGAGTTAAATGTAAGTAGATATGTTACTGAGAAAAATTGTTTTAAGATATGATTTTAGAATTGGATATTACGAGCGTTGAAGACAGATCTGAATATCAATCTCAAGTCTTGCACAATTTTTCATATAAGTAGTTAGGTAGGGGTACAAATATTAGGTACAAATATTGCCTGTCAGTATTCCATTATTCATATTACATACATGTAGTTATTTATTGTTTCATATATTTTATGATATGTTTAAGTGTCTCTGATAATTTAAAAATGTTTTTAATTTTTGTAACTTTAATTATTTTGTATTTAAAAATAACTTTTATACGAGTTTAATATTTTTTTGTAGTTGTGTTGCGTAATATTTAATATTAATTCTATCGAAAAATAATAATAACGACCTTTATTTAAACAAATAGCCATCAATTTCCTGATATAAAGAGACGTTGAAGCAACTCAAAGAATAGCAAATCCTAATTATAAATGCGAAAGTTTCTTTGTTTGTTACGCTTCCACGTCTTTACTCTTAACTACTTAACCGATAATCTTGAAATTTCGATTAGACGTCAGGGGTACTAAAACTATAAATGATTTCGGACATCCTTCGCCATAAAAAGTTCTGATTCGAAGGAATAAAAAAAAATAACTTTTAATGCAAGTAAAGTGAAAGGAAAGCTAGTGTTTTGTTAGTGATATTCATTGTGTATAATCTTTAAAGCTAGCGCCGAAATTTCCTAAAGACCGTTAACTTAATAACGTTCTCATTAAGAGTTTGTTTATAGTAAAATAAATTTGCGATATTACAAACAAATTTTAGTGACTGAGTTTTCCGATAGCATATTTTCGATATTTTATGAAAAGTTATAGCTATCAGCGATGAATATTTTACAAAAGATGAACAACCGATTTGTAAAAATATCAGTTTATCTGATGATAATGCAATTAACTTTAAAAGTAATTTCTGATTTTATCCAAAATCACTTTTACCGATTTAAGAAACCGATAAGAGATCTAACTTTAGTATAAAGGTGTTCTATTCGACTTGGAGGGATACCAATTAAAAAAAGACAGTGAAAATGTACTATTGCAATATTTATTTTAAATCGATTACAATAAAAATAAATGCAAAAAAGATTTGCACGGGAAACATTAGATGTTCTGTTTTAGGTCCATATTTAATCTCGTTTTATAATTTGTATCTTAATACAACTTTTACGGAAATCATAATTTCAATAATGTCTAGTTTACAAAAATAAACAAATCTTACAATCTTAAGACTTATTTGATCCAGCAGCTTTTGAAGAATAGATTAATTGCCTTACTGCTAAGCACCTCGTTAAAGGTGACAGAACTTGGTGGTAGAGTTCTGCAACGTCTCGACTGGGTTTGTTGTCACCACCTCACCTATTCTTGCTGCAATAGCACCACTGCTTATCGTCATCATGTTCCGGTTTGGAGAGGAAACTTATACACATTATACGTTCCAACTTTGCCATATGCATAGATAATCACTGTTATCTCTTTGGTGTTTACGTTCCAACTTTGCCATATGCATAGATAATCACTGTTATCTCTTTGGTGTTTATAGGCGATGCATCTATCCGGATAACCATCTGCTTGTTTGTTATCTTAAGAAATAAATAAAAACGACATAGTTATCTCATGTAAGTCCTTATTTATACTTTTTTCCAGTCAGGCAACTTGTAAAAGGCATGTGAACATTAAACATTTCTATAACTGCGTTTACTAGAAGGTAGAGTTTTAGAATGTCAAGCTCATGTGAAATACCACCGAAATTAAGTCAGTGTTCATAATTGTTGTGTTCCGTTTTGAAGGGTAAGGTAGCCGATAAAGTTGTGCTTGTGGCATTCATTACCTTTGCTATATTGATAGCAATGTGCTCATTTGTCTCAATCATTTGTCTCAACATAATTACACTTTGCGGTCAGAAGAACGATAATGTGCTATCCTGAAAATATAAACTTAAAGCGAAATGGCTATTTATTAACATTTACTATGTATGTAGTTTCTGAAAAGATTCACTTGGATCAGTCGCTATTTCTTCATCTATTCCTACCACCATACCGTAACCGCTTATCACTGTTTTGTGACTAGGAAGTAAGAGACTTAAAAGAAACTAGACACCTTAAACCTTAGTTGCATTATTACTGACCTATGTATATGTCCTTAGAAGATGATAACTTATGAGTTACTCTTTATAAAGAACCGCTATTAAAATGGATTCTTAATCAATTTATATAATTATTTATTGTACACAACAGACACAGGCCTGCTGGCTTAAACCTAGGAGAAAATGACATACATTCTAGGAAGTAGTGTTCTACTTACTAGAATATTTATATTAAGTTCGTATTTTGCCAAATAAATTTCTATTGATGTACATTATAAAAATTGTAAAACAAATATTAATGAAAACGGTTAATGGAACATTAATAAGATAAATATTTTTAACGCAGTAAAATTGCAGTAACCGACTTACAATTTCCTATATCACCAAATTAAAATAGGATCACGTGGAGAAAAAATAATTTTCACCTACCCAGGTCCCCAAAAGTTCATAAATGTCCGAGTTCTTAGGTAACAAATATAAAAAACCATACAGCCGAATTGATAACTTCTTCTTTTTAGGAAATCGGCTGAAAAGATAAGTTTACTTGTAGCTCTAAAAATTTAAAGTGGTCATATCGAGAGTAATTTTGCAAGCAGTGCTTTCAAGGAATTAAAAATGGACCTTAATTATTTAATATTGGAAAATTAATTTTAAATCTAAATGAATTCAATTTTGGGAAATTCGACTTAATTCGAAACGCTGAGTTTCTATTGCAAATATTGCAGTAATGGCGCCAATTTGTAGATAATTTCGTTTGTATTGGTCAGTGTGCTTAATGTTAACAGATGCCTTGCTACATTGTTTCAAAAGCTATTAAGTTGCGTTTAAAATATTTCACGTTGTATTTATAATATTACTAAATATTCTAATAAACAAAAATATTATTGAACATTAAATAAAAACGCTGTCTCATATTTAATCGGTTGTTTTATTTATTCCTTATTGGAGCACTATTCACATTTTTGTACAGTAAGTAAAAATCTCTAATCATCAAAGACTATCTCCATGTTAGTCTGGGGCCCCTTTAAAGAATAGACTATATGCGAAGGCGAGCGATTGGCTATACATATCACTACCATCGTAACTAGGTGGTGTTCTGCAGCGACTCGCCCAGGTTTTGGTACTACCGCCTTACCTATTTCAAACAACAATTTTGCCGTCATATACCTATTTACGCATGTCGTGTGCGGACTATTTTTTTGGTCATTTGCTTTCACCCAGCTCAGGTGCTATCTCCTATTGACGACAAGACTTATCTATAGCTCTATCTAAAATTAGACTGTGCGAATAGATGAAGCATTCTAAAATTCAGCATTTTCACTATCATATACATAGATTCTCTCCGTGTTGTTACCGGGCTCCTTTGAAGGATAGGCCAAGTGCCGTTCTGCCAGGCAGGTCGTAAAAGGGTCATCAGGGTCAGGGTCAGGGTCGTCAAAGGTCTATACGAGTCATTAACCTCGTGACTACTAGGTGGCAGAGTTCTGCATTGTCTCGCCCAGGTCTGCTACCACAGCCTTACCTATTTCTGCCGCAATAGCGTGTGTTTGTCACTGTCGTGTTCGGTTTGGAAGATAAGATAGCCGGCAAACTTATGTATGTGGCATTAGACCTCGCCATAAGATTGCAACGCATCATTGATACCTTTGGTGTATATAGGCGATGCTTAACTCTTTCCATCAGGAGACCCATCTGCTTGTTTGCTATCTTAGAATTAAAAAAACGCCCTATACATTCGTCCTGTACTCTTCTAGGACAGGCATCTTATCGAGCTGGCCTTCAATTCTATGCGATGATTTAACGAACTGTCTTAACCACGCAAAGTTTGCCTTCGTGAACAAAAAAATCTTAAAATTAACTGATCCTTCTTCGCATCTAACAATTCCATCAAGCATTCGCGCCCTGTCACCTGCATACATATATCCGGGCCGGACGTAGTTCATAACAGTGATAAGAATTCTAATGATGTGCGAGTATTTTATAAGGACGAGGAGATAATCATAATATAGAAAAAAACTCCATGAAGTCTTGCATGCCACGGAAGTAAAACAACTACAGGAAATGAAATTTCGTAGCAATTATAAAATTGTTTCAACTATTTACTAATAAAATGTAGGTACCTATTGCTTCAACTGTGTTGACTGAAGCTATTCGATGATTTTTAGGATGCTTTAATTTTGAAGTAACATGCATTGAGTGTGTAATTTGTAAAAAAGTATCTTCACGCCCGTATCCCCGAAGGGGTAGGCAGAGGTACAACAAGTGCACCCACGATTAGCCGAAGATACTTGGTCCCATAAATGTGATAGGTGGCAAGCCTATCGCCAACCGGACATTTTCCAATCCCGGGCAACTTTGTGTTTATCAAAAAACTGAAAAAACACTTTTTTTTTTTAATTGCCCGACCCGGGAATCGAACCCGGGACCTCATGTGGTCAACGCCAACGCTGGACCACTAGACCACAGAGGCGGTGTATAATTTGTGCTTTCATTTGTACTGCTGAAATG
Source organism: Apodemia mormo (assembly GCA_036924255.1). Classification (NCBI taxonomy): domain Eukaryota; kingdom Metazoa; phylum Arthropoda; class Insecta; order Lepidoptera; family Riodinidae; genus Apodemia; species Apodemia mormo. The sequence goes on from JAUPFN010000026.1 coordinate 7,770,796, forward strand.
GTCAAAAGAACTATAGGCACGAAGGGCATGGATGACAATTGTGCCTGAAGTTTCTGAAGTCTCTTTTAGTATACAGACTTTGGTGAGTTCCTTAGATTTTGTAGTACAAGAAGCAGCATTGCAGAAGTCACTTGTACTAGACACAAGTAGCAAATTAAAATACCTTAATTTTTTTTAAATGTTGATTTTCGCCAGGGACGGACTTGAAGAACCTGTGGGCTGACATTATTTGGGATTATCACCTAGTTAATCGAACTAGTTAGCAATTTGATCGAAAAAATCATCTTTTTTTTCCCCGTGTTGGTTCCGGGTTCTCCCCGTGTTGATTCCGGGCTCTCCCCGTGTTGGTTCCGGGCTCCTATGAAGAATAGACCAACTGCTGTACTGCCAGGCAGGTCGTAAAAGACGACCGATTAGCTCTGCAAGTCACTACCGTCGTGACTACTAGGTGGTAGAGTTCTGCATTGTCTCGCCCGGATCTGATACCACTGCATTACCTATTCGTGCCGCAATAGCGTCAGTGCTTGTCACTGTCGTGTTCCGGTTTGGAGGGTAAGGTAGCCGCTAAACTTATGCATGTGGCATTAGACATCGCCACAAGATAGCAACGCACCATTTACATCTTTGGTGTCTATAGGCGATGGTTGACTCTTACCATCAGGAGACCAATCTACTTATTTGCCATTTATTTTATAAAAAAGGGGGCTAATTCCACATGCAAAATTTATTATCTATAATGTCTAGTCTATGATGGGCAATGTATGAAAAGGTATACCAAAAATAACATTGGCAAATAAAATATTATTTACGAGCTGCACCGTGCAGTCCGCTGCATTATAAAACTTTTTGGTGAATCCTACGGGATTACATAATTTTTCTGTAACTGATGATGAAATGAACTGTGTTCATCCAAATCCGTTCAGAAGTTTTTGCGTGATTGAGTAACAAACATCCATCCATCCATCTAAACATCCAAACTTTCGCATTTATAATATTATTAATATAGATTTAATATGACTCAAATATTTATTGTCAGCGTATAACTACTCTTATTCCCAAAACATGTTTTTTATATTTTTAATATTTACCTACGTCTTGTGATTTTTTATAGAAGAGAGGGCAAACAGGAGATCGTCTGATGGTAAGTGATCACCACCACCCATGTACACCTGCAATGCCAAAGGTCTTGCAGTTGCGTTTCTAGCCTTTTAAAAATGAGTAAGCTCTTATCCTAAAGGTCCGCAAGTAGCATCCGTTCGGAAACACCTTTGTCGGTAATTGATTCCACAAAACAGTCGTGCGAGGCAAAAGGTATCGAAAGAAATGCACGTTGTAATTGTGATGGCATGATAACTTTTTTTGTGAGATACGTTGAAGGCACTCGGCCCTGAGCTGAACCCCAAAAAGAATATTAGTAGATCTATCTGTAATTTCCACATAGTAACTATTAGCTCTACAAAATAGCAATTGGGAGCTCTTGCTACACACTCAAGTTTTTACAGTTATACCAATAAAGCGAGATAATATAGTAAGTAAAAAGTTTATTTAACAAATCGATAAAGCCTCTATAAAATGTGCGTTTAAAATATAAAAATAAATAATCTTATACTAACTCCCACGAATTCAAATCAATACCCTATTAATTATATTAGGTTTGGATTTGACCCTAGAATATTTTCGTTCTAGTATATGAAAGAAAGAATGTCCAAATAGGAAAAAATGTATTTTTAATGTTGAAACCTAAAAAAATTTCTTCAATAAAATATGTTTTCACATACTTCTGTATTTAACTTGTTGAATTAAAAGCTATTGATTACATTATACAATCAATGTAATTTTCTTAAATTCAGCTATTATAATTAACTAACAATAAATACACTTCATAACTTAACAATATCTGAATCAACATTATACTCTAAGTCGTTTTTATTAAAACTGTGATAGTTTGACATCAGTTGAATTTGAACTTTCGACGAGACGTTGGACCTTTCTATTAAATTTTTGATCCCATAGAAACAAATCTTGCAGTTTTCGTGAAAATGTTACGAAAAACTTTTCCATTTTTCGCACTAACCTTGCATTGTGCTAATCAACGGACATTTCATTATTCCGATTTTTTTAATAAATTAGTTTTATAAAACTGTTTCTCTCTCAAATGTAATGCTAACTCTGATAAAATGCTACAAAATGTGCATTATGATACAAGAAGAAGAAAGATCAGACTTTTTAATTAGAACGATAGACTACCTGTACTTCAATAAATAAAATTTAAATAATAACAACACAGGTATATCGTCAAATTCAAAAACTACATAATTATTATATAATATTTTTGCAATTTCACAATTACATTATTACTTTCTTAAATAGTTGAATTATTGAAAACTCTTACTTAGTTTTCCAATCCACTGATTTAAGCAGCTAATAATAAAGACAAACAATTTTATAACTATTTTTAAAACCAATTTGGACATTCTCGAAGTAAATTAACTATTAACTTATTGGCACATATGCTCAATATACTATGAGAACTCTTCAAATAAGAAATCTAAATTAATAGATAAGTTATTTTACATGTGATTTCTTATTCAAATTATTCTCACGCGCACCTTAATCTAATCAATTGCTTATATATATTATGGCATAGGTTTTGTATCAGGATTTAATTATATGAAATCTTTAACTTTCGTTCGAGAATAAAAAAGAAGGATTAAAATAAATACAATATATTGACTGTAATTAATTATGGACCAAAATATTTTTCAATAATATAACAAAAACGACACACGTTTTCCCGTAATTCAAAGATTTTTTGATAAATAATTATAATATACAATTACTATAAACGATTGTTTTGGAGGTTATACAAATAACAAAAAGTTATTAAATTTTCAAAATTTGATTCCCTCGTGTTAACAATCCCTTCTAAAAAATACTAAGTATACTCTTTGATTTAATTGACAGTACCTGGATCCCAAAAATGTATTTCTTTATATACAAATATCGTAATTCAATTCACAACACTGCAGTTAAAATTAAGTTAATTACTTAAATGGGACTTATAATAACTAAAATTTACATTAAAAGTAATTTACAACACAGTCAAAAAATACTCTGGACCTCACTGTAATGCACTTACTGACACATGTCACATTGTACCGTTCTATTTCTTACATACTGTACCAAAGCACTTACATGACGTCATCAACGAGTGGTCCAGAGATGATGTAGCCGTGTTATTTATTTATAATAAAAATTAGTGCGGCGTCGTAAATAAAAAGGTAAGGCAACATTGTTTAGCTTCGTATGAACATGTCACTCGTAGAAAAGAATAATACGAGAATAGTGATGTAAAAGCAGATTCAAATAAATAAGAGAATAAATGTGAAAACTTAGGACTATGAGAGGAATTATATGGATAAGAGATAAGTTACGAAAGGGACGAGATGTGTAAATAGAACAAGAATAAATACTATACTGATTCCAGTATTAGTTAAAAGATGGCTATTAGGTAACTGTCCATACAATGGTGACTTTATTGACAAAATGATGACATTCGAAATATGAATTTTGATTAGGCAACGATTCCTATTTTCCAAAGTATTATTTTTTATCTCAAAAACCATTAAATAAAAATATTCGTAATATTATGATATGCAAAACTTAACTATCGTCACCAGAGCTCTCATTTTATAGCTGAATAATTTTTAAGACATATAAAAAATAACTGAGATTTTGTAGTTATCATAAAACTAAAGTTCATTCAAATATTGCCTTTTTGCCTCTCGAATTTAACTATTTTAACTAAAGGTTAGCACAGTATATTTATCTATATTATATATTACGTAGACAATTTATATCACAAGTTATAAGTTTTGTAGTGATATTGTCGACGTTTTCATAGTGAATCGAATTCCGATACATCACTGGTCTGAAAAAAAAAAACACATTGTTATTAGGCATTGCTATAATATATCGTGTATTTAAGTATTTACAGTTTAACTTTGACATAAACAAAGCATAGGTGTAAGAACGCTGAAGCTGACAAATATTTGTAACTAAAAATAATATGTTATCTATACATATAACCAAACTGTACATTACATACGGCATATATAAATAATATAAAAAAGAATAAATAGAAATAACACACAGAGAGAGAAATAACACATCTTCATGATTTTTATTTTCTACTTTTCACAGTGCTAAAAGCGAAGGCTCCTATCACTGTTAAAAGTGTCAAAATAAAAATCTATCTATTTTTTCGTACCGAATAAGATGCCAAGGTTTAAAAAATAGCCCTGAAGTAATTTTATAAGCACTATAAATATGTATTTCTGGGTGTAAATACAAGTTACACAGATAGCCTAAAGAAATCGCCTTGAAAGGCGTAAGCCGTGAAGAAAACCATTAGAATATTAACAAGTTATACCTATATATCACTATTATATTTACAGTAAAAATAAAGGTGTTACAACATTTGAGAGTAAGTGCGAATACCCACAAGGTCAGGTTTATAGAGGTGCACGTGGGGCAGAAGGAAGGTGGAACCCAGGTCTCGTTCAGCCATCGTGTTTGCCTCCTACAATACAATATATATGTACAATACTTCTATATAGTATATGGATTTTATTTAGGACAGGCGTTTGCAAAATATAACTCGCTTATTAAGAAAACATAGCAAAAGATGCTTACATGTATATATAAAAAATGTATTTATAACTCTATTCGAAATCTGTAAGTTTCTTAAAATGCTGATTAAAAATATTTTCTGATATTGATTCTATCATTACCATTTTTATTTTAATAGTATCTACAATTCCTTCATGTATTAATTTAATTATCACTACATACATTGATATAAAAGACCCTAGATGCACAGTCCCAAACAAAACTGACACTCAAAAGTGTCCCTAATTTCTTTTAAGTAGTTATAGATATGGCAAAAACATATGTCTTTGCATATTCAACCTTAAGCGCAAGACTTATAGTTGTTTTTACAAAGCAATGTACAAAAATAAATAAAATTGACAGTGACGCGGCCGACGCGATTCTATTTGAAATGAGCGCACAATTTAAAATTGTTTCTTTTGTTATTTTACTAAGTTCTTGTGTAATTAGTATTTATTTATTATTATTAATTTTAAATTCCCAGTTCTTTGCTTAATTAAATTCTTTACTAATTAACTACATCAAATGATGAGAAAACAAAAAGAAAATCCGACATTGGCCAATCTTCAATGTATATAGTAAGTGTTTTCTGTTTTTGCATTTTTTGTTTATGTAAAATAAATAAATAATAGTCTGAATAGATAATGGCGACTACTAATTAAGAGTGCTTATCAATATATTAATTTATATTATACCGATTCTCTACATAAATTGATTTCAATTTGCCAAGAACCAAAAGAAAATGACGATTTACCTGACTATTCTAAAATATTGAATAAAATCTTTTCTGGATTTTTAAAAATACAAGTGAAATACAATCTAATTTACATAAAATATTATATTATATTTTAAAGAGTGCAGTGAAATAGACCATAGAGATTACCTGATGAGTGAGTCGCGTAGAGGAAGCCGCTCTGCCGGTGCTGGCTGGGAGAGTTCCGCCAATAGATCGCGCCTCTGACAGTGTCCTGTACAATCGAAGCACCACTTGGATTTATGCATGGCACATTTCACGCATCGACGGCGGCGGCCGGTCGGGTATCACCGTCTTACCTATTGCTGCCGCTGTAGCGTCAGTGTTTCTTACGGTCTTGTTCCAATTTTGAGAGTAAGGTAACCGGTAAACTTATTAAGATCATTAACATCTTTTGTGTCTATAGGCGATGGTTGTCTTTCAATCATGAGAGCCATCTGCCTATTTGCTATCTTATTTGAATGTCGATATATAAAGTTGCCGGTTAACATATGCATGTTACTCAATTATGATCGTAATTTTATGTCCCATAAGGTTGACACTACAGCAACATTTTGGTTTCTACTCGTTATCCAGCATAAAACGACTGTTAAAAAAAGCATTCCAACGTTAAACGTTGAAATGCTTGTAACATGCGTGTCACCCGAGGTGTCATCATAGACTTAAATATTCTATGGGTGTCACAATAACGTCGCACTTTCACTTGACTTTCTTCTTTGACAAGAGAAAGATAAGGACTTGGCATTAATTTCCATAAGCGATCAAAATTATAAAACTCCAAACATTCCAACGCTGAACATATAAAAATGGCTTTATCTCTGTCTAACAAGTTCATAAGTTCATAAATATTCTCTGTCTAAGAATTTTCATAATAGACAAAGCTACAAAAATTTTAACAATTTCAAATCATTTAAAAATATAACGTCACCTTAAACAGCTTGCGGCCAATACGCCATTATTAAAATAAGCTGTCAATGTACGTAACGTCAAATAACCCTTTGTTTACAAAATATTAAATTAATTTGAGCATTTATTTGTAATTTTCTATAATTTTAGTGTGTACTTTAAATCTAAAATAAAAACTGATTGTTAAAGTAACATGCCCAGTTGCAATATGATTTACAATTGTTATGTAAACAGTAAACAGCTGTTCTTAAGTTCACCATTACTCGGAAAGAAATTACACGGTTTTTGCTTAGTTATTTCATATCTAGTAGTAATTTCCTTCATCTTCCGTGTTGTGACCATGAAACTGTATTAATTTCTATTATCTGTTTGAAACCAAATTTTAAATACTGCTGTCGTTTTCTGAAGTCTTACCCTCTCTTTCTAACACAGATGTATAAAAAAAGATAGCGAGACCTCATAGACTGAGATATAACGAAAATATTTGTTCCAATTGATTACTACGAGTGCTGTTACCACCTTTACCTAATAGTTCATGGTTGTGTCTTACTTAATAAATGATAGACTTACAATTCTCCAATACGTCGCTCAGCGTCTGTCCATTCTGACATATCTTCATTACTGTAAACAAAAAGTTTATATGTTAAGTCAAAGGCTTATAAGGTATTTATCAATCGGATCTTTATATATTGAAACGGTCCCGTTACCCCGGTTTACCCCGTGTTGGTCCGGACTCCTTTTAAGAATAAGCAAACTGCCGTTCTGTCAGGCAGGTCGTAAAAAGCGACCGAGTAGCTATGCGAGTTACTACCATTGTGTTCACAAGGTGGTAGAGCCACACGTGCTCCCGACTACATTTTAATACTTAAAATTCGACATTAAATATCAAAGCAAGCATTTTAAAAACAGACTTTAAAGTAAATGCGTTAAAGTATTAATTTCCTTGGAATGATTTATCACAAATCTAAAAATCACTTGCACCTACATCATTTTTAATGGCATACAGAACATGTGACACTGGGGCAATTTTATAACTGAAGATGAAAAATCATTGCCAGTGATATTTCGCATGTGAAATCATTGCGTTTTTTTTAAATTTCATCCAATGGATATGATTTAAAAGTAGCAATCATTTCCATGCCTAGTTGTATGGGAGCCTCCTTAAACAATTATGTTAGTCTGTTTTGAGTATTTGTTGCTATCATGGTTCATGAAATAGAGCCTCGTAAAAGACTCACTGACAGACAGACAGACGGACGGACGGACAGCGGAGTCTTATTAATAGGGTAGCATTTTACCCATTCGGTACGGAAACCCAAAAAGACTACTTAGGTCATCAAAAAGCATGCATAAAGTGCGTATTTAAGTCAAACTGTGCTATAAATAATATTCATTTTATACGTATAGAAAACGCGTAATATCATAACGTTGTTTCTATATGTATGTAACAAGGCTGACCTGTAAGATTTCCTTAGCGTATCAAATCGTGACAGCTCTGCCTCCAAATCAGTCTTGTTGATAGACGAAGCGTCGTCTCTGTCCTCTTTAATGGCGTTCTCTTCCGGGCGAATCGTCGTTGACACTTTGAAACCAGCTGATACCAAAGCACCTGTAATAAAAATTGTATACACGACAGGTATTTTTCTCCGCATTTTTGAAGTACACCTTATCTGCTTTTCTATTCACTAGCTCATAATAAATCAGTATGTCATAACTCTTTATTGTAAACGAATACACAAATTTAATTTCAAAAACAATAAACTATTGGCTATACGAGTCACTAACATCGTGGCTACTGTGTGGTAGAGTTCTGCATTGTCTCGCCCAGGTCTGGTACCGCCGCTTTACCTAATCTTGTGCTTGTCACTGTCGTGTTCCGGTTTGAAAAGTATAGTAGCTGGTAAACTAATGCATGTGGCATAAGACCTCGCCACAAGATAGCAACGCACCATTAACACCTTTGGTGTCTATAGGTGATGGTTGTCTCTTTCTATCAGGAGACCCATCTGCTTGTTTGATATCTTATCTATACATATAATCTGTACATATAATAAAATCGTAGGAAAGTCAAAACTGTACCTTGAATATTTTTTTAAAAGAAAACTTGGGGCGTGATCTACAATCGATATCGAAGCCAAAAATATAGTTTTTAGAATTTTTGTCGTTTGTCTGTTTGTCCGTTTATCCGTTTGTCCGTTTGTCCGTTTGTCCGTTTGTCCGTTTGTCCGTTTGTCCGTTTGTCCGTTTGTCCGTTTGTCCGTTTGTCCGTTTGTCCGTTTGTCCGTTTGTCCGTTTGTCCGTTTGTCCGTTTGTCCGTTTGTCCGTTTGTCCGTTTGTCCGTTTGTCCGTTTGTCCGTTTGTCCGTTTGTCCGTTTGTCCGTTTGTCCGTTTGTCCGTTTGTCCGTTTGTCCGTTTGTCCGTTTGTCCGTTTGTCCGTTTGTCCGTTTGTCCGTTTGTCTGTTTGTCTGTATGTATGTTTGTCTGTTTGTCTGTATGTCTGTTTGTCTGTTTGTCTGTATGTATGTACGGGGTAAACTCAAAAAGTACTGCATGGATTTACTTCAAATCTTGTATGAATATTACTAACAGGTCGGGTCAACATATAGGCTACATATTATCACGCTATCATCTACAGGGGAGGAGCAGTGCGGAGTAAACGAAGTCCGCGCGGACGAAGTCGCTGGCAACAGCTAGTAATATATAAAAAAACAAATGCATTAAGTTTACAACGCCTAATGTTAAACAAATTAGTACAAATGTAATAGTTAAGGGCACAAAATTGAATATTGACGATACTGCTACATTACTTGGTATTATGCTGGACTCCAAATTGCAATGGGGACCGCATATAATAAAATTAGCGAACAGGTTTTCTTCTGCAGTATATGCGGTATAGAGGATTCGTCAAATGTCGGACATTGAGATAGCCAGGCTAGTCTATTTCAGCTACTTTCAAGGCGAAACAATGCAGCACTCTCCTATCTAGTAGTGAACATATACATAATATGCAAGCAATATTAATTTTGCTATACCACAGAACTCCTGGAATTATTACCTATGTACAGAAAATATGCGTCATTTAGTAAAAGAAATAATTATGACATCAAAAACAATGTTATATAAAAATTTATATGAATCAGTAGAATACCTTGTTTGTTAGCCTTTTCCTTACTAATGCTATAAGATGACTCTACACTGTGTTTGCGCCGCATCTGAAATTAGTAAATATATTTACATGAACTAAAAAAGAGACTATGAGATACAAGATTATACAACTCAAACCAGTAGATAATTTTCATGAGTTTGCCCAAGTAAATAGAAGAATTTATGAATTTACATGAGTCAAAACAGTTGATAAGTTTCATGAGTTTACATATGTCAAAAAAACGGACAAATTTCACATGTCAGAACAGTAGATGTTTACTGTTTTACAAAACAGTGGATAAAACCAACTTTTATTTAAAGTAAAGATAGTAGATAAATTTCATAAGTTTACATAATTCAAAATAGTATGTAAATTTCATGAATTAATAAGAGTCAAGACAGGAGATAATTTTTATGAGTTTCTAAAAGTTTTGAGAGAGTCAAAATTGTAACAAATATTTTAAAGTTTAGATGAGTTAAAGCATAGGACTGAATTGCCATCACAAATATAATTTTAATAGAATCTTTTAAAAGTCAAACAATTTAAGTACTAAAGCTAGAAATCAAAATTTAAGACCGGTTAGCTTATATAAATTATTCCTGAATTTTATAATTACCTCTTCATTTGTACAACTGGCGCCTGATTCCAAATAACTGATGAGTTTGGCTTCACTACACGCTTCTAAACTTTTTTTCCTTGAAAGGTTGTCACGACTGAAATATATAAAAATATAAATTTAAGCCAATACTTAGAAAGAAATGTTCGGAGTTCTACGTACAAAACCACTCCTCCGTCTTCCCGAGTCAGTTCAGAGTCTTTTGTTACAACAGGCTCTTAAGACAAAGCCGTAAAATAACATATATATTATGTTATGCATCTTATAATCTTTTTGAAATGTGTAATAATAAACATATTATATCGGAACAGTCAGTGCAATTTCGGATTTTGTGACGTTATCTTAGTATGGATACGCCAATGAATCCCACTATTTATTATATTTTTGTAACTGGCTTCAAGTCATTATAATGGCAAGATAATTTTTTTTTTCAAAGTTTGTTCCCCAAAACTTACCTTTAAACAAAAATTACCTTAAAATTGCAATAGGTTTGATCAATCCTTGGTAAATTAAAGATAAATAATTTAAAGAAAAAGGTCTTACAAAAATCTTCTTCGTTAATTAAATACTCAGGTATTGATAAATTAAACACCTCTATTAAATATGAATAGTTTTATTCTGCCTTGTATGACATAGCTTGTATGACATATCCATACTAGATAACTTCACACAATCAAATTGCACTACCTATTCCGAGCTATAATGATGATCCTTCACTTATCTCGCCAACCGTCAAATTGGTGAATCATGGTGAACCAAAAATCTTTAGAAGTTCGGTTCACCTTGCCGCAAGGTAACTGGCGTTCATTTAGTTAATAATTTGTTGTATACATAAAATTCATATTACATTTTAATTTGTAAACATTTTACAAAAGGTGAGCTCTGTATAAAATTTCTTCCAGCAAACTCAAAAGAGTGATAATTCAATATGAAAAAAATGTACAGTATACAGTATACAAATTATCAATTTAGAAACATATACACAATTTAAAAAGCTATAAATTTTTATTTTATGCCCTTAATACTACTTACTTACTATAATAATAAAAAAAAAGTAATAATATAATAGTGCCCTTTAATTCTAAAATTTATGCGGAATGGTGAAATTCCATTTAGGTTTTATAAAAATTGCCATTGATTGACTGCTCTTAATATGAAAAGTAAGTGAATCCCAAAGTTTCAAAGAGTGTATTGTAAAGGAATTACTGAAAAAGAAGAAAGAATGTGAAAGGTATTGTAAAATTCCGCGTTAAAGTGAACGACAATTTGAGTCGAAATCATATAGAAAACTAGCTGCAGCATGTGCCTGTTGAATTAAAAAGTATTTGGTTCATGATGATTGATGATTTATCCTGCGGTAACTGCTTATTTTTCGGGACAAAAATATCCTATGTGCTATTTCATGTGTACCAAATTTCATTCACATCGGTTCGAATGTTTTTATTTGATTGAGTAACAAACATTCATTCGTTCATCCGTACATCCAAACATGCAAACTTTCGTATTCATAATCTATATTAATCTTATTAATGCGATAGTTTGGATGTTTGGATGAATGTTTAGATGGATGTTTGTTACTCAATCACACAAAAACTACTGAACGGATTTAAATGAAATTTGGCACATAGGTAGATGATGACCTAAAATAGCACACAGTATAATCAAGTGATCCCGCGGGATACGCCAAAAAGTTTCATAATGCAGCGGGCTGCATGCTGCAACTAGTCTCTTATATATAAAATTCTCGTGTCACAATGTTAGTCTCGATACTCCTCCGAAACGGCTTGACCGATTTTGATGAAATTTCGTATGCATATTCAGTGGGTCTGAGAATCGGCCAACATCTATTTTTCATCCCCCTAAATGTTAAGGGTTGTCCACCCCTAATTTTTTATTTTTATTTTGTGGACAAAAATTTTTATTTATATTTTTTTATCATTCAACCTTGAAAAATATATACAACCCTTAATTTTCAACCCTCTTCGATCAACCCCTATTTTTTAATTAAATAATTTATGTGGCAAAACAACGTTTGCCGGGTCAGCTAGTATTAATATATATTGAACGCTTTAATAACAAATTCTTACATACGAATTCGAAAATAGTACGTAAGAATTTGTGTTAAATAACCTAGAAAGAAAACAAAGTTCATGAGCGTTCCTATGCTCCCGAATAAGAAGCCATTTTAGTTGCGTTCTAAGATTGGAAATATGGTCAAATTTTCTAAAACCAAAAACTAAGCGAATTCCTGCATTCCGTAAACGTTCAAGTTTATTTAGGCCTTCTTTAGCGATGTATATAGCAAATATCAGCTTAATCTAATCAAGGAAAGATTCCATATAATCCATCGTCGGCACTTGGTGAAACTGCATCATATTGATTCTCACTTATACTGTTTCACAAATGTAATTCAAATTTTATTTATATCACAATCACTTCATTTAACAGCTTATACTTATTTTAATAATTAAGTGATTGTGATATAAATAAAACTTAAATTAATAAAATAATAAATAAATAAATATTCATGGGACAAACTACACTTACTGATCTAACCCCAAAGTATGCAAATTATTTGCTTGTGTTATGGGTGTTAGTCAACGATACTAATACATAGAAATACATGTATAAATACAAGAATATATTTAATAAAAACCCAAACCCGGAAATACAAACGTTGATACTCATCACACAAATGCTTGTCCCCGTCGCTGATCGAACTCGAGCCCTGTCGATCGCGTAGTCAGGGTCGCTAACCACTCGGCAACGGGGCGGTCATATTTGTGAAACAGTAAAGTGTTTATATTAAAGAATCAAGGAAAGATTAGTGTTTGCACTAAAATATATCTAGTATTAAAGAAAGAAATCTTTCCAAGTATTTGATAGAATGAAAGGTGTAATGGACTTAAGTTTGCATACTTCTGATATTTGAACATTCCAAATGAAACCTTTAGTTAAAATTAGACCTATGTTTTTAGCTGATTTGCTATACGATATATTACTGCTGCTATATTATTTATTTTCCCCGTGTTGGTCCCGAGCTCCTTTGAAAAATAGGCCACTGCTGTTCTGTCAGGCAGGTCGTAAAAGGCGACCGATTGCCTAAACGAGTCACTACCATCGTGGCTACTAGTTGGTAGAGTTCTGCATTGTTTCGTCCGGGTCTGATACCACCTCCTTACCTATTCCTGGCGCAATAGCGTCAGTGCTCGTCGTTGTCGTGTTCCGGTTTGGAGGGTAAGGTAGCTGATTAAACTTATGCATGTGGCATTAGACCTCGCCACAAGATAGTAACGCACCATTAACATCTTTGGTGTCTATAGGCGATGAATGAGTGTTTCCATCAGGAGAGTCAGGTGTTTGTTTATGTTGCGTACCTGTCGTGGTGCAGGCGCGCGCGCGGGATGAGCACGGCGGGCGCGGGCGGCGGCGGCGGCGCGTGCGCGGGCGGGCTGCCCGGCGACACGCGCTGGCTGCCCCGCTGCTGCCCCACACACACATCATCATATTATTATTACTATTATTCTTTCTTAACTCAACGCCATGAGCGTACCCAGGTCCTGGGCCAGAGGGGGCAACCGTAATATTTTTTATATTATAGATTATAGTTTTATTTTATTATATTATTTATCTAAAATAATAAATAATTAATAATAATAAATGTTCACGAGAAAAATTACTGATCTAATCCCAATGTAAGTAAATTATTTGCTTGTGTTATGGGTGTTAATCAATGATACTTATACATAGAAATACATATATAAATACTAGAATATATTTAATAAACACCCAAACCGGAAATACATATATATATATATATATATATATATATATATATATATATATATATATATATATATATATATATATATATATATATATAGGTAGATAGGTGGCAAGCCTATCGCCTAATATAGTAAATTATTTACTTGTGTTATATATATATATATATATATATATATATATATATATATATATATATATATATATATATATATATATATATAGATAGTTAGATAGGTGGCAAGCCTATCGCCTAATATAGTAAATTATTTACTTGTGTTATGGGTATCAACGATACTTATACATAGAAATACATATATAAATACTAGTAGTAATAACACTTTTTTATGTGCCCGACCCGAGAATGAACTCGGGACTTCATGTGAACAACGCCAACGCTGGACCACTAGACCACAGAGGCGACAAAGAGGCTATTTGTTAGAAATAGCCGATAATCGTTATTACGTCGCTAAAATGCGGCAATGGAATCACCACTCATCTCACCAACCGACAAACCGGTGAATCGTGGTGAATCAGAAAATCTATTCCGTTCGGTTTACTCTGGCGACTACTATTATTGTATTATAACGTTATTGAATTGTTTCAAGATACTAAAAAAATTTAAGCTTATACAAAATGATAAATAACGTGAAATATGAATGTCTGTGTAGCAGTAGGTCCTTTTCGACAGCAACATTTTTTTGACGTGAAGACGTTTACCGAGATCACCACCACTGCTCTCACCACCGTCACCGTTTTACTATCGATCGTCGAGGCACACAGATGCTAGGCATCGCCATATGGTGGACGTTCCACATACCCGGACAAAGCGGTTGGACTCAACATTCTTCATTCGAACCGCAAAGTACTAGAACATGCTTCCTGAGTCTGTGTTCCTCGACGAGTACAATCTGGGGATCTTCAAGAGAAGAGTGAACAGGTACCTTCTAGGGAAGCGCGTTCCATCTTATGCCGCATCTTAGCGTACCATCAGGCGAGATCGTGGTCAAGCGCTTCCTATCGACAGTAAAAAAAAATATATTATAACAATGACTTTACCAACCTTGATTGGTATGTACGGTATTGAGGTATTCTGAACGCTGCAGGAATCTGGTATCTCTTGTCGTTCGGCGATCAAAGCACGCCTATCCGCTCTTTGCTTCAACGGCATGTTCCCCTGAAATAAAAATAAATATTTTTTCATATCAAACTTGTAGGCTGTAGCACCCGGTAAGAAATGTCCGGCTCCCAAATCGCTACGCTGATTAATGACTAATGTTAAAAAATCTACATTATTTATTGTGAACTGAACTCTAATAAGAAACTTATGTATAACTTTCCAATTCTTACCCTGTGTCTCCAGTAGTAGGGATTCGTTGGTTCCCGACCACCCGGGTCGTTGGGTCTGGATCCCTGTTTCTGTCCCACCTGTGTTTCTGACCCACTTGGTGGTCGGTCAAAACTAAAAAAAAAAAAAAAAAAAAAAAAAAAAAATTTGGTGTCAAAATGGGGGTTTCCGGGTACGCCCGATCGATTGCAAGCATCCGTTTTTTGATATCTCGCACGGTTGCAAAGTTAGCATTCCTGGCTCTCCTTCGTTATCTAATCACCTCATTATCATTAAGCTCGAACGCCCGTCACACAATCGCACTATTAAAAGCTCATTAGGACGTCTCGCATTGCGTATCACTTGCAACTAATGAATATGGAATAAAATAAATATCATCAAGCTGATTCCCGTGTCGAGAAGGCAGAGCGAGCGTCTTAACGTTCCACTGCGATTCACCTGTTCAGCGGACAAAAGCACGATTATGGCGATCATTCTATTATCATTTTAGCAGCCTGTAAGACTTTTACTTTTTTTTTTCATAGTAATTTATATCATTAACATCGTGAGTACTGACTAGTTGGTGAGTTCTGCAACGTCTCGACCAGGTTGAGTACCACCACCTTGACCCATCTTATTACATACATCATCAGTGCTAGTCGCTGTGGTGGTGCTATTATTACTGGGTCTGTGTGCTTATTAAATATATTCCAGTACTTGTATGCATGTAAAAAAGTATCTTCACGGCCATATCCCCGAAGAGGTAGACAGAGGTACAACTAATGCTCCCACGATTAGCCGAAGATACTAAGTTCCACAACGTGATAGGTGACAATCCCGACCCAGGAATCGAACCTAGGACCTCATGTGGCAAGCATCGTCACCGCACCATTATGCCGCAGAGGTGATTTGTTTGAATGTATTTATTTAGTGTTGTTGACAAACACCCATATTGCATGATGTCTGGGCTAGCAGGATCGGTCACTTCCGGTATCAAAAGCTTCACATGCTCTTAAGGTATGTGGGTGTTTCGCAATACACAAGTATGAACTTCACTAACGATTCATTGGAATGTTGTATCATAATTGCTAATGCGAATGTGATGAGCAACAAGATTTGTAACAGAACGTGTTCGCTAATGTTAATTGCTTAAAACTTCCTATATAAACCTTGGATGAAAGCACATCTACAATATATCAAATAATTATTTTAACAGAGATAGTGCTACATTATTGTAACGTGTGTGTGTGTGTTATTGTGTTCACGTGCTACTTCGATAATATGGATGTAAGTATCTCATTTATTGCTCTTATAATATCTTATATATTAAATATGTGTAATGAATGTAGATATAATATTTTTGTCGTTTCATATTTTACAATATTATTCATGTATTTCACCGGAGAGGAAAGTATACTTGTATGATGAACGTACACATATTTTTTCAGATTTGGTTAGAAAATAATATTTATACCTACATGCACACACAGAAATGATGTATGTGTTAAATCTATACATATGTGTACTACATGTATACTGAACAGAAATTTTATTCAGTCGTTAAGGCGTGTAAGAACTTGTAACAAATATACACGCACAAACTTTAGATTTATAACATAGTATTAGGATTTTACGTTAGCTATGTCGTAGTGTCTAATATTTGGTATTATGTCCTTTACAGAATTCCTCGAGCATCCTTGAAGAGAACACTTTAAAACATTATTATTATCCACTGTCTGACGACGACGAGTCAGATTTACAATTGACACAGCCATTGAAAATAAAAAGAACACGTAGCAGCAGCAGTTTGGACGACCTATTTGAAAAGCCAGCCAAAAAGAAGAAAAAAATGTCGTCCTGCGTTGGAAGGGCGTCTCGAGATGGTGGAATGGCATACATATCAACCAATACCGACGATGGGGCGCAAGCCACACACTTTGTAAAAATAGAAGTTTACGATCTAAAAAAACTGGCGAGGATACCCCCAACTGATCATTGGAAACATGCAACCACTCGGATTAAATATTATGCGGCAAGTCATAGGCTCAACAAAATCAATGAAGTGATCTATGATATATCTAAGGAAATAGCCGATGCACCTGACGTAAAAAAATATCACTTCGACAAAAATACTTGATATTGTTCTTTCAATGACTGATTTTTTAAGTATGCTATTGTATAAAGTTTCAATGTAATTAGAGATAATAATGTGATTAATACTTGAATACTTAAATAAAGATTTTATTTTTGTTATCCCATTTGTTTTTTTTGTATTCCTATGACATACAGGGTAAAATAATACAACGAAATTTCTTTATCAATTATATTTTATTACAGAAAAAGTATTTAAACAAATTATTTACAATTTTATCATTAATAACAGTATTAGTAGTAAACATATTAGTGAAGTTAAACATACATACTCCATAATATCTGAAATATATAAAAACTAGACAGTAAATTCCACACATAGAACTAAAACAATTTTGAATTACTTTATTATTATAATTCCACTTCTTACAATTTGTTACCAAAAATGACTCATGATAACCAGTTGGCTTTCTCCCGAAAGAATCAAAATATTCCCCAACACCATGTTTATCAATGCATATTGCTACCCAATGAGAACCAGGCTTTGTATCAGGATCTAAATTTGATATAGAATAAAAGGGTAAGCTAACATGTACTGGTATACGATTAGCTGCAAAAACATTAAGCTTTAAGCTACCATTAACCATATCCAGAAACTTTTGGATTTCTATAGAATCCATCATAGGATTTAATTTTTAAAAGCGTCTATTTTTAAAGATATGCTGAATGAAATTGACAGTAAATACACTAGCAATATAATATATAAGTACTATTTCATAAATTAATTAAAATTAAGATTAGCTATTATAATCTATAATAACCTCTCTATTTTTGTTTATTTCTATAACATTATCAAATTCTGCATATACTATACAATTTACTGTTGATGACAAAGTGCCTTCAAACCGTACTTCTATTCTAACACTTCCACGTTTTACTAAATTCCAATGAGTTGTAGAGTTTGCACTTAAGTCTGGAGTCATATCAAAAGCCATTAGACAGTACCCGTTTGCAAAAGCTTCTTTAGATATCGAATTACCTTCATTTAAAAAGTGTATACCGGTCCCAGAGAATAATGTATGATAAACGCTGGTAAAAGCATTGTCGGAAAAATTGGGAGTTAATGTTTTCGGTGGTATTTGCTGTCCATCTACATATACACTAAGCAGATTGAGGTTGTTGTGTTTAAAATCGAAGGGATTCGTTTCGAAACTGCCATTAAATGCTTTATTGCTAACGAATCCTATAATACACCTTTTAGGCATTTGCCCAAGAAATACATTATCAAGAACTTTCCCTTGAACACCAGATGGAATAGTTAATACTTTTACTTCAGCTCTAGCAACTGGGTACTTAGCTGTGGTTGTTGCTAGTACTTTTTCGTGTGCAAGTAATATTGATGGATTGATTCTTGCTTTACGGATTATGAGCGAAGCATTTATTATATTAACTTTGAATTTATTTTCTACTGTGGACGATATGAGATTAAAAGAATCTTTCGAACGAACTAATTTTAACCGCATTTCAATACCATTAACTAAAAATTTCCCTTGATTAAATATATCACCATGTAAATGACCTATCATTTCAATAGTTGAACTCTGCTTTGATAGTTGCTGTCGCTTAGCAAATCCTTCGTTAGTTGCGTCACACGAAGTAAACTTTCCTGGAGTATCTTCATACCATAAACCACAGGTAAGATGGGAAGCTTTCGCTGCTGGACCATAATTTAATAAAGTTTCTATATACGCACGATATGCATATGTGTTATTTGGTGGAGAAACAAGTTTCTGATTTAAATAAATATCCAACTGACTAAAAAGCGAGTGTAGCCAATTATTTACAGGTGCAACATTGGCATCGACAGCTAATCTTGATGAATCAATATTTTCTATTCGTGCACTGATACTAATCATTGTGTGTGATAAGTCAATATATTCATCACCAGCACCAGGTATTAAAAACTCGATAGGGCCATCATCAGTTAGCGATGATATCGGACGATATTGCATCCATTGACCACTCTCTATACTTGTTTGTGTTGTCGGTAAAGCAAAGATATCCAATTCTGATTTCACACATTCACAAGAATTATTGTGTAGGAACGCCATTTTTAATTTCCAAAAATATCTTTTTTATTTTTGAGAGCTCCTTTAAGAGTTCTTCTTTGTTTTGATGTCTTCTTGTGAGTGATAGACTTAAGTCTTTGCCTTTTATTTTTATAACCGGATCCTGCCATTATGGAGTCGAGTTTTTCATCAGCTTTTCTTTTTAAATTAGAAGTAGCGGTTCGGAATCGAGTTTTTATCGATTCATCAAGAGGTTGAGCTCCAACCAAATCACTTAGAAGACCAACTCCAGCGTTTAATGCTTCTTTTCCAAGAACCTTTGCGCCACTTTTTAAAATTGGAAATACTGACCTAAATAAACCCCCTAGAAAACTCCCTATGCCATGTCCACGTTGATATGGTGTTCCTTTATAAATTATACCTACACCAGATCCTGCTTGTGCAGAGTAATAGTGATGATAGGGACATACCATTTTTATATATTTAATGTAATATTAAGAACTTATTTTTTTGAAATGAAGCTTAATACATGAGGTTCCAAATTGAAATGGTACTCTTTCACCAATGCTCGTTCTTATATCAATTTCTATCACATCAAATTCCCTACGTAAAACAGGAAGATAGTGTGCAGGAGAAAATACATTAATTTTGTAGGCTCCATAAATATATTTTGTAGGATCTAATGGAATTATTCTCAGTAAAGATGACATTACATCTCCTATTATCTGTGGATGTACTATATCGGAGTAAATAAATAGTTGTGACGGTAGACCTAAATGTAAGTTTATTGGATACTTACCAATATTCTGCCTAACAAAATTTGTATTGGGTTCGAACCCAAGTTGAAGTGACAATTTGGGGTTAGCTGTTATTCGAGTAATGTTACTTGTCATATTTGTTACGGCGACAAGTCTTGATATTTCATCGTGTTGAAACTTTACTTTCCCATTTAATAAAGGATTTGCATTGAATGCGTTTAAGAAGTTACTAATATTTTCGTAGTTTGTTGCTGGTATATGGGATTTATATTCAACGTTAGCATAATCTGTTTTTGAATCGGGTAAATATACTTTTTTAGAAATGTATACTACATTTTCATGATCCTGTACATTTAACATACTACACGGATAGTGACATTCAACTAGACCGACCACCCATTCTCCTTCTAGCTTAATAGTTTTAGGTAGTTTAGTGAAGAAGTTTGCTGTTGTGTTTTCTGGAAAGTAGCCCATGGAGCTGTTACTAAGTAACGTTAAATAAAAACTATTATCCATTATATTTTCTTTAAATTTGATATAGGAACCCAAGTATTAAATTTATTCGGATAACCTACCCACTTCACAAGCACTTCTTTTCTGATTCCAGAATAACGTGAACCTATTATTTTATCAATTTTAAAATACGATGTGGGGTCATAAGAAACTTTTTGTAATTCATTCTCATAAAATGTACCTACAATTCCCTCGTTTAGAATATCTTTTATGGTATAAATCAATACAGGCTTACGTTTTACCGAGGCCACTATAAAAATTTCATCACTCCAATTAGTCTCATAGCCTTTTTTAAATATATGCTTATATTTAGTAATTCTAACGTAGTCGCCTATACTTAATTTTGGATCCTGATTATTGTGTACCATTTTTTTCCCCTGTAATCGTCCTTCGTTGATATTACGCCATACAGTCATTATATTATTAAAATTAACATCAACTGGGCGCATTTTTATAGTCGAATGAAAACTATAATTATAGGAATAGACTAATTCTTGCAATATATCTATGTATCTATATGTATTTTTGTGGGTGAAGTATCGCCACATTTTCGTTTTGAGAGTTCTCTGAAACCTTTCCACTATACTAGCCTTAATATCAGGGTTATTCGTTGTGTAATAATTAATATTCTTATTCATTAAATATTGTCTTACATCTTTTGATACGAATTCGGTTCCCTTATCCGATTGTATGTGACTAGGTGTGGCCTTTGCCTCGCAAAATATGCTCTCAAAACAATTTTTTATTGATTGTGAATTCTTTTTAATTAAGGGTCTAACAAATGCATATTTACTAAATACATCAATAACACACAAAATATAATTATAACCATCATTATATTGACTATACTTTCTCATATCACTTAAATCTACTTGCCAGAGTTCATTTAAGTTTGATAAGATATATCTGTTTCTTGGAAATTTTCTTTTTATAGGTTTATGAAGAGTATAAGTTTCCTGTTTTTGCAGCCATTCTTGAACTTGTTTTCGATTCATTTTACCTTTCATTGCTCTAGTTAATGCATTTACACTACTATATCCCGCCGGATTTGCTATATCATAGTAAGTACTATGTATATCTAATAAGGTGTCCATCTTTCCCAATCTATTTTTCTTCCTGGTTTAGATAATTTCGGTGTATTTAGTTTTGTAGGAGTATTAAGACGAAAATCTTCTACATACAATTCATTCATGAATTTATTTATTTCAGGATTACCAACACATATTAGTGGTACTTTAATATCTTTTAATGCTTTTGCAAACTTTTCCCACCCATCAGGTTTATATTTTAAGGGTCGGAGAGTTATATTTATGAGATCTATTATATTGCTTTGAGGTAAATGTTCTTTGTTGATCACAACAGTACCATCATCATTCCAGGAAATTTTATCGTTATTTTTATAAAGAGTATCTAAAAGAATGCTACCTTTCTTTTTGTAAGTTTTAGGAATAAGTCGTTTCAAATAATCAGCCGTGTAGTGTTTTAGTAATATATCCGGAGATTCCGGTGTCTGTACGTCCTGAACTGGTGATAACTCTTTTACAAATGGAATCATCTGCTTCTCGCTTGTGTTGTCTTTAACTTCTTCAATTGTGATAGGTAACTTTAAAGGTTTTTTATCTTCTTGTATTAAGTGTAAGTATTTCTGTAATTCTTGGAGGTATAATGACCATTTTTCACGATCATCAATTTTACTTTTTAATATTTTTTGCATTTCCTTGTCTAATCTTGACAAAGAATCATCAGAAATATTTTCTCTTTTCTTTAGTCGCTCCAATGCGTCTGGTTCAATCAATATCATTTTCTTTGTAGTATCCATTTTGTTTTTATTTATTTATTATGTAATTCAATAATCCACTTAATACTGTGCTAAGAATAATAGGAAGAAAAGCCCCACCTTTCTGTATAATGATTCGCTTTCTTAACCTATGTTTACCCTTCGACACTAGCAAACGCAACAGCTTTTTATATTTCTTTAATTTAGACTTTTCTGTTTCCTTCAATATTATTTTACCATTCAGAACATTATAAATACATTCACAAATACAGTTTATTTCCTCATCGCTACAGACTTTTAATAAGGCTGTACGATGTTTGGGTTTCAGTGTATGTAAAGCTCTTAATAAATCTTGATGTGTCTTCACTCTTTTCGACATAGCTCTACACTGAGAAATTTTAAGGTGTAAAATAGTTTATAAACGGTATCAAAAAACAACTGCACTGCAGAATGTTACCCGAAGACTTAGTGACATCTGCAAGTTTTCCATCAAAAATTTTATAAAGGTTTTCACAAATAAGATCTAATTCATTATCACTGTAAGATTGTATTAAAAGTTTGCGATATTTTGATTTAAAAGTGTATAAAATTTTTCTACTGGACTTTGCAGTAGACGCTGTTTCACCGACACCATTCATCGGATACTATTAAGAATCTCATCGTTCAAATCGTATTTAAATCCTTTTTTCGGTACATACACTATACAATGTTCATTTAAGGGAAATATTTTCGTCTTAAACCGATATGCGTCATTCGTAGCTTGTTTTAAATCTATCATCAAATACCCATGAGGCTCATTAGTAGCATCTCTGTAAGATTCTTCCACGAATTTTGGATTGTCGGGAAACACCTGACGGGCCAAATGTTTTATTTGTGTCCTATCTCGAGGATTTTTGAAATATATGAGATAGCTGGTATTTAGAGAAATATCTCTCTGACCTCTGCCCTGATGGAATAAGTTTTGGGTTATGTAAAATACACTTAAATTTCTGTGGTGGCTTCCTTTCGTGAAGATATCAACTATACGACCATCCGATTCTCTCATAAGATCATCGATAATGAGTAATTGAGGGTGTTTCCCATTAAACATATTCATATCAGGTATTCCTTGGATATATGTCACATCTATTCTATTATAAAGTGGTTGCATTTCATCATAACACCATAATATTTTATCAAACTTGACATCACATATATCTTTTATGTAAGTCAAAAAATTTGAAACAAAGTTAGACTTTCCACATCCACTAGGTCCAGCCACTATCGATGTGAATGGATGAATAAAGTGAATCATTTTTATTCCGTATTATATTAAACGTCTACCTCTTTATAAACAATAATTTATAATGGCATATGAAGAAATAAAACAGAGTCTTTATATACAAATAAATTTATTGCTCAGAACACATTTATACTATACATATTTTTACACAAATTATTTTATTTATTTATTTATTTTATAGAAAGAAACTTATTACTATACAAAGTATGTCATTTCACTTAAGTGCTACGGAGTTTATATTCTTAAAACTACAGTTACAAATATTAAAAATACTTAAAACTACGTTACATTTATTACAAATTACAAACAAAAATATTTACAATTTCTTTAAATTATCTTATTGAATAATGCCCCCATGCGAGGGTGTCTGTTGAATTAGGTATTAAATACCTTTTAGTATCATTAGAAGACAAACAAATCTTATTAATTTTTTGAGTAAAAACTATGTGCTTAATCGATCTGAATCTATACATTTCCGCTAATTTGATTGTGTTATTCATTAAACAGGACTCAAAATCTTTGAATGTTAATTTCTTAGTAACACTCTTATTAACACCCTTAGCTTTAGTTATTAATTTATTATCAACTATCATTGAATACATTTTTGATCGCAACCCAACAAATTCACGAAATATTTGCCCATTATTTTCATCTTTGAAAACCCCGATTTTTTTCTTGTTTATCAGGTTATAATTATAAATATTATTTTCCGGGTAATCTGAAGTATCGAAATATTTTTCTAAATCTGGTTTAATATCACTGTAAAAGTTTTTCGTATATATTTGGTATATTAAACTATCTGTATCAGTATATAGTAATTTTGGGCTTAAAAACTTACTTTTCATATAGGTGTAATGAAAATCAAACATTAAGGTTTTTGAAATATCCAGTATACAAAATCCGAGATATATTGGTTTATTGTATTCAAGTTTTACCTTTTTGAGTTGAACAGCTACTAAGTTTTCGGAAAATATAGAAAGACTATGAAATTCGGGACGTGCAATAAGTGATTGAGCTCCTTGGGTCTTTCCAAGATTTTCCCAATGGGTAAGTAACTTAACATCAACTCTTTTTTCTATGTTTTCCATCGTTTTACCAAATATTGAATTATTCATTAACTTATAGAAATCTTTTTCAAACTCATTTTTTGATAAAGTTCGAAGAGATGTGTTAAGATCTATGTATTGTTTTAACCAAGGACTTTGTCTAAATTTTAAAATTCTATGAACCTTTTTAAGTATTAAGCCCAGTGACAAACACTGTCTAAGATTTCGGTAATGAATTACGTATTTTGTTTTATTATTTAAATTTGTTACTAATTTGGGGTGAATAGATTGGTCTGTGCAAATACGTTCAGGACATAAAGGTAAATCTGAGTGAGTATCATGTAGGTTTTCAGGATATTCCAAATCTACTTCTACTATGTATCCATAATCAGAATCGTCAGAAACATCGAATTTTGTGTTGACATCTACCCATTCAAAGTTATTTATTGGAAGATATTGTGACATTGCCCACCCATATAAATTATTGGCATCCAAATATATCAGATAGGAATCAGGTTGTTCCTTATTATAATCTTCCATGTATTGATTGTTTGCTTTAGCATAGCGATTACTACACTGTGAAATACCACCTCGTATACCTGATTTTAAAAAAGAAATTATCTCAAAGTCTGTTAATAACTCCAATTCCACTTTTGTTAATTTCATCATGGCATCCCAACTTAACCCTGGTGCTGTGTAATAGTGACATGGATCCAAATAGTAAGTAGTTAAACATACATTTCTAAAATTCTCGAATACATCGGTCAGCAATAAAACATCTGTTTTTAAATATAGATCGGAATAATCACCCATATTTTTACATTTAAAATGTTGCCACACGTCCTTTGCATGTTTATAATCTTCATCTGACACATTAGAATCGGACATTGAATTATAAAACCTTTCCTTAGGGGGTAACGTTGTTAAATTTAAAGAATGAAATGATTGCATTTGTTCATACGGATAAATTCCTTTTCGCTTTACACGTACAAAGTCCTCATTATTTGGAAAGTTTTTACGTAATTCAATAAATTGTTCATTATTTAGGTTTTGAGATAATTTTTCTAAACTACTGGACATAAACTTTAAAGAATCTATAAATCGTATACTAATACTACGATTGTTGATCTTTATAGTTTTTGAAAAAGATATGTATTTTTCTTTGTTTTGTGGTATTACTTGAATGTTACCTTCAACTACGTGTAAAGCACGGACTATAAAGTGAGCATCATAATGGCTCATGTTATGTAATATGACTGGTACAAAGTCAGGCGTTACATATTTCTTACCACAAATTGTATGTGCAAAACCTTTAAATTCGCCGGTATATGAATCATACACGGTGAAATCTTCACAATTTAAATCTAAATCACAAACGTAACATTTACTATCATGTGTTGTAAAGTTTACATTTTGTTCAGATAGTGGTTTTGGTGATTTGCGGAAAGTGTTACGTTCTATAATGTTTTCTAAATCCTTAATTAAACTCTGAATAAATACACACTCACAATCATTTCCTTTATAAGATACATATTTTGAAATGCTATCATCATATGAACATTTAATATAATAACCAAAGCTATATACATCATGTTTCTGTACATTTTCTGTGTGTGATGCACATGGATTATTCGAACAACTATAAATTGGCTTTAAAAATGATTCGAAATCTGCATATATTACAAATGGAATTTTTAGTTTTTTGTGATAGCTTTCAAATTTTAACTTATTGCTGTGTGTTAATGTACCAAACCAATCCTTCCTTAAAGCATTTACGGATGGAATTTCCGTACGGATTTGCATACAGTCACTTTTTTGGTGATTCATTAAAGCATCTTTCTTAGTAAAGAATAGTAAACACCCATCGCAAATAAAAATTGCATTGTTTCGATTAGTAACTTGTTTTGACAATAAACGAGATAAGTTTTTAATGTAGCAATAATGATTAGTGTTGCCATGTGTTAATAACAATAAATTTACGTGAACAGGTCTACGTTGTTTTGTATGGTGTAAAGGCCCAACTACGATATTTTTTTTTTCTTTTTTACTGTACTCTAAACCAAAAACATTAATGCTTAGATTATTTAAAATTTCAAATTTTGAAATATCACGTAATTTTACTGGGAATGCTATTTGATTAAATTTTAATTTATTAGAGTGTTGGCTATAAGCAGTGACTCTATCAGAATGGTTTTGTGCAGGATATAAAGCGGAGAGAATTGCCCATTTGAAACAAAGAACATCTGTGTTTTTCACATTAATAACTGCCTTTTTAGAACGTATGTCACGTGGCAGCTCAATAAAAGAACTACCCCGACAGGGATTAAACTTTCCTACATTCAAATCTAATTCGGTCAGGTGTTGAAGGCTCCAACCACTATCTTTCCTTTCAAATTCACTAATCTTATTGGTTAAGATACTATAAACAGATGTAATTAGTTCATTAACATCAGTACTCATACAAACAATATAGTTGGCAGTCTGAAAATCAAATGAATTTTTTAAATCTTTCGTTTGCTGAATAAAACTCCCCCGCAATATAAAATTAACCTTAAATGTAGTAAATTGTTTTATACATTCGGAGAGTAGTTGCACAACACTGTTATTGATTGAAGAAAAATATAATTCCGGGGTTGTAAAATCCTTGGAAGAATTCGTACCTATCCTATATGTTAGTAATCGGTCTTTAAATGCAGTTTCAATTATATCTACGTTTTCCAAGGAGTGTTTCAATTTAAATAAGTTATTTTTATGTAAATGACTATTAACATGATTGGAAAAATACCTTTTTTTTACATTAACGTTGCAAGTAGTACACTTCATCATTTTCACAGTAGATGGTGTACATTCTTGAATCGACGTCTCTATATTATGAAATGTATGATCTTTAGATGTAGATGGTATTGCACCTGGTTCTCCACAACCCACTTGGATGAAAGTACTGAAAATTTATTAATAATTTAGAAACTGCATATAGCGGGTATATAAATAATAATATTTCATATAACAATAAATTGCGTTTACCTTTCAATAGTTTCACACATGTTGTAGAGTTCTGAGTCTAAATATTGAGAGTCAACGAAAGGCTGTGATCTATTTCGGTGACCATGACAAAACTCATCTTCATTGATTCGGCGATGTTTTTCATGATTGCCATTTTGATAATTATCTTCAGATTTACGTTTACATTGAGCTTGTTCCTTCTCTACTTTGCAACATATTTCATATAGTTCAGCATCGTAGCACGAATCATATAGTGACTCAACTAAAGTATCGTTACTTAATTCAAAATATAAACTTTTTATAAAAGACATTTTTACAGTTGGTTGTACGACAACTGCGTTAAAATATACAATAATAGCACTTGTTTAGTGCAACGCTGTTATATATATGGCACCTTTCCACGCCCACTTCATTAACTAAAGACCTTTAAAATTCTTTTAAAATTGTTAACTGATGACTAAAATTAATCACCAATCACATTATTATCTCTAATTACATTGAAACTTTATACAATAGCATACTTAAAAAATCAGTCATTGAAAGAACAATATCAAGTATTTTTGTCGAAGTGATATTTTTTTACGTCAGGTGCATCGGCTATTTCCTTAGATATATCATAGATCACTTCATTGATTTTGTTGAGCCTATGACTTGCCGCATAATATTTAATCCGAGTGGTTGCATGTTTCCAATGATCAGTTGGGGGTATCCTCGCCAGTTTTTTTAGATCGTAAACTTCTATTTTTACAAAGTGTGTGGCTTGCGCCCCATCGTCGGTATTGGTTGATATGTATGCCATTCCACCATCTCGAGACGCCCTTCCAACGCAGGACGACATTTTTTTCTTCTTTTTGGCTGGCTTTTCAAATAGGTCGTCCAAACTGCTGCTGCTACGTGTTCTTTTTATTTTCAATGGCTGTGTCAATTGTAAATCTGACTCGTCGTCGTCAGACAGTGGATAATAATAATGTTTTAAAGTGTTCTCTTCAAGGATGCTCGAGGAATTCTGTAAAGGACATAATACCAAATATTAGACACTACGACATAGCTAACGTAAAATCCTAATACTATGTTATAAATCTAAAGTTTGTGCGTGTATATTTGTTACAAGTTCTTACACGCCTTAACGACTGAATAAAATTTCTGTTCAGTATACATGTAGTACACATATGTATAGATTTAACACATACATCATTTCTGTGTGTGCATGTAGGTATAAATATTATTTTCTAACCAAATCTGAAAAAATATGTGTACGTTCATCATACAAGTATACTTTCCTCTCCGGTGAAATACATGAATAATATTGTAAAATATGAAACGACAAAAATATTATATCTACATTCATTACACATATTTAATATATAAGATATTATAAGAGCAATAAATGAGATACTTACATCCATATTATCGAAGTAGCACGTGAACACAATAACACACACACACACGTTACAATAATGTAGCACTATCTCTGTTAAAATAATTATTTGATATATTGTAGATGTGCTTTCATCCAAGGTTTATATAGGAAGTTTTAAGCAATTAACATTAGCGAACACGTTCTGTTACAAATCTTGTTGCTCATCACATTCGCATTAGCAATTATGATACAACATTCCAATGAATCGTTAGTGAAGTTCATACTTGTGTATTGCGAAACACCCACATACCTTAAGAGCATGTGAAGCTTTTGATACCGGAAGTGACCGATCCTGCTAGCCCAGACATCATGCAATATGGGTGTTTGTCAACAACACTAAATAAATACATTCAAACAAATCACCTCTGCGGCATAATGGTGCGGTGACGATGCTTGCCACATGAGGTCCTAGGTTCGATTCCTGGGTCGGGATTGTCACCTATCACGTTGTGGAACTTAGTATCTTCGGCTAATCGTGGGAGCATTAGTTGTACCTCTGTCTACCTCTTCGGGGATATGGCCGTGAAGATACTTTTTTACATGCATACAAGTACTGGAATATATTTAATAAGCACACAGACCCAGTAATAATAGCACCACCACAGCGACTAGCACTGATGATGTATGTAATAAGATGGGTCAAGGTGGTGGTACTCAACCTGGTCGAGACGTTGCAGAACTCACCAACTAGTCAGTACTCACGATGTTAATGATATAAATTACTATGAAAAAAAAAAGTAAAAGTCTTACAGGCTGCTAAAATGATAATAGAATGATCGCCATAATCGTGCTTTTGTCCGCTGAACAGGTGAATCGCAGTGGAACGTTAAGACGCTCGCTCTGCCTTCTCGACACGGGAATCAGCTTGATGATATTTATTTTATTCCATATTCATTAGTTGCAAGTGATACGCAATGCGAGACGTCCTAATGAGCTTTTAATAGTGCGATTGTGTGACGGGCGTTCGAGCTTAATGATAATGAGGTGATTAGATAACGAAGGAGAGCCAGGAATGCTAACTTTGCAACCGTGCGAGATATCAAAAAACGGATGCTTGCAATCGATCGGGCGTACCCGGAAACCCCCATTTTGACACCAAATTTTTTTTTTTTTTTTTTTTTTTTTTTTTTTTAGTTTTGACCGACCACCAAGTGGGTCAGAAACACAGGTGGGACAGAAACAGGGATCCAGACCCAACGACCCGGGTGGTCGGGAACCAACGAATCCCTACTACTGTCTCCATATTTTTCTGCCGAATAAAGTAATTTTGTGTAAAGAACTGTTTAACGTCTCGAAACCCAAACACCCAAGAGCTCTCCGCAAAACTAGCCTACAACCTATATCTAATCTAATACCTTTAAACGAGCAATTCTTGTATATATATAATTGGAATCTCGGAATCGGCTCCAACGATTTTCATGAAAGCCACAAATTAGGGCTTTTTCGGGTCAAGGAATCGATTTATCAAGGTTCCAGGTCCAAGAAAAGCTCGGTTCCCAAGATATGGGTATGTGAAAAACCGAGCAAAACTCGGTCAACCAGGTACAGAAAAAAATTTATATATTCTATAGGAATCGATTTATCAAGGTTCAAGGTCCAAGAAAAGATCGGTTCCAAAAATATGTGAAAAACCGAGCAAAGCTCGGCCAACCAGATATTTAATATTATAAACGCGAAATTTGGATGTTTGGGTGAATGGATGTTTGTCACTCAATCACCTCAAAACTACTAAACGGATTTGGCTCACAGATAGATAATCTGGAATAGCACATAGGCGAATTTTATCCCGAAAAATGAGTTGTTTCCTCAGATATTACCAAAAACTTTTATAATGCCCCCCATTTTCCCCAGTGTTAGTCCCGGGCTCCTTTGAAGAATAGGCCAACTGCCGTTCTGCCAGGCAGATCGTAAAAGACGAGCGATTGGCCATGTGAGTCACTACCATCGTGGCTAATAGGTAGAGTTCTCGCCCGGGTCTGATACCACCACCTTACCTATTCCTGCCAAAATAGCGTCAGTGCTTGTCACTGTCGTGTTCTGGTTTGGAAGGTAAGGTAGACGGTAGACTTTTGCATGCGGCATTAGTCCTCGCCACAAGATAGCAACGTACCATTAACCTCTTTGGTGTCTGTTGGCGATGGTTGACTCTTTCCATCAGGAGACCCATCTGCTTGTTTGCTATCTTATGATATAAAAAAATGCCGTGGGCTGAACGCTTCAGCTAATATTATCAATGTCAAAGCTTGTGAATATGGATGATGGATGGATGTATATTAATTACCCAATAACGTAAAAGTGGCTGAACCGATTTGGATAAAATTTGACACACAGGTAGACGATGACATAGAATAGCACATTGGCTAATTTTCATCCTGGAATTTTTTTTTTCGCGAGATACCCAAATAACTTTTATAGCTGCACGGTGCAGGTAGTATTATAAAAGCCAAAGTTTTTGGAGATGGGTAGATAATTCTTACTCATTCACACAGAAACGGCTAAAACAATTTGGATGAAATTTGCCACACAAGTAGATGATAACCTGAAATAGAACTAAATATATTTTTTTATCTCGTAAAAAGAAATTGTTTTCGTGAAATTCACCGAAAACGGGTTGCAAGGTGCAGTTCGTTTTAAAATTTAAAAAATAAACATAGATAGTTTGTAAAAGGCAAACAATTATGGTGACGGGCGCTGCAATAGTGACTACTAGGTGGTAGAGTTTCGCAAGGTGTCGCCACCATCGCCTTACCTATTCTTCGCAATTGCGTCAATGATTGCCATTGTCATGTTACGGTACGAAACATAAGGACTAAAAGCCGGTAAATTTATGCATGTGGCATAACCATTCCATCACATGGAAAGCAACGTACAATTAACATCTTTGGTGTCTATAGTAAATGGTTATCTCTTTCTATCAACTTAATAAGGAGATTACTATCCTATGCTGAAAAATAACATTATTTACCTGGTGTAAGCTTGGCATTCCCTGCATGCAACCGATCACGAACGTCTGTGTCGCAGCGGGTCCTTTACGACAGCAACATTTTTTCGACGCGAAGATGATTACCGAAATCACCACCACTGCTCCCACCACCGTCACCGTTATTAACACCGCTGCAATTACCACACATTTTAATAAATTGTAGAAAGAAAAAGAAACGATATTTATTCCGCGGAGCATTGAGCATTGAGAGATTACATAATATTACAAGCCTTAAATAAAACTGAAGAAAAACAACACATACGGACATACGCACACGCACACGCACACACACACACAGACACACACACACACACACACAGAGAGAGAGAGAGAGAGAGAGAGAGAGACAGTACAATAGAACTAAAAAAATAAAATACGTCAGTGTACACACATAGATGTGTGTGTCCCACAGAACTGACAAAACGGATTCAACTCAGCATACAGGTTTTAGATTTTCTCTATGTCTTAGTCTTATTTTTTTAATAAAAAAGTGTCATTACGTTAGTTACTTTATTATTTACTTACTATTTATATAATATATAAGTATATAATACTATACTTAAATATTATATTATAATATATAAGTATATAATATAATATAATATATATTATATTATATACTTTATTATAGTTACTAGATTTAGGTCAATAAACTAAACAATATATACGTTGTAGTTTTAGTTCAACACGATTCACCAGTCTGTTAGGTAGCGTGATCAGTGGGTAAAATGTGCACTCTCCCAGTTTGTATCTATAAGTATATAGTAATTAGAAACATAAATTAATCATGTTGAATCAATAATTTAATTAAATGAGATGATGATGTCAGCTCTGCCTCCGATGAAGTATTTTCTTTATGATAAGATAGCAAACAATAACAAGATAGCAAAACAGATGGCTTTTCTAATGGAAAGAGCCAAACATCGCCTGAAGACACCAAGATACTAATAGTGAGTTACTATCCTTGTGGCGGGATCTTTACCACATATAAGCTTACCGTCTACCTTACCTTTTAAACTGAAACATCACTCAGACAAGCACTGACGCTATTGCGTCAGGAATAGGTAAGGCAAGTAGTACCAGACCCCGGCGAGACAATGCAGTACTCTGTAGAGTATAGAAATATTTAAGAATCATGTAACTACGTACTATTTCTGACAATTCAACTAATTTAATTTACAGCAGATACAACTAGATCTTTGAAGATTTAAGATACATAAATACCTTTAAGATTGACTTGGCAAGTCCTGCCCGAATACCACTTGAAGCACTCACAAATCATCGCACTGTCGCGCTCGAAGCATGTACCGTGGTAGTTGCAATCGGGGCATCCGACTGCCTCCGCTGGAAAAATATAGCATTGACTTGAATTCAACATTTGTAATTAAAAGTTCAAACAAAAAGGTACACATTTTTTTCTCCAATAGTCGTGATTCAAGGAAAAGATTATTGCAAAAGTGAAACAATAAGAAACAAATTGATTAACATAAATAAAGATAAATTGAAATAAATTAAAATTAAAATACATGAATTAAAAAGAAATAAAATGAACTTAAACGAATTAAATTTTGTTTTAGTTTGATTGTGGTTTGATTGATGATTTAAAATAATTGTAATGAATTAAAAATTAAAACCATAGTTTCGCAATTATAAATAATCAAATTTGTGTGAAGTGAAACGAATATAAATGAAATCAAATAAATTTAAATTAATTAAAACTAAATTTTATTAAAATTGCAAAATTAAGTTAAGTAATTGTCCATTTGTTATACTTTCACGTCATTAATACTCAACCTATTACGATGAAAAGAGTGATTTTTATAAATTCTATAATACAGTAAAAAATCAGATTGTCACCAACTGTCAGTGCTAGTTGTTCTTCATGTCACGAAGATATAATGACATCGACTACCTTACCCTTCAAATCAGCACGTTTAACAGCCAAGCTGCGGCTAGAATTTAATATTTATAAAGCTGAACTCTATCATCCTTCATTGTGGCTAAGTCAATTAAAAGTGTTTAGAATAGAAAAAAAATATTCTTGATACCAAACATAACCTAAATTGCTTGCTTGACAATCGGCCTGGCGGGTAAAAAAGAATCAATACTTACAAGAACAAATCCTGCCCGGGTACATGTTGTTGACGCTGAGATCAGCAAACCCTTCCAGACAACTGCAAGTGTATGTCCCTCGGAGGTTGAAACAACGAGCGTGCTCCGAGCAGTCATGGAACTGACGACTTACGCATTCATCGAAATCTGAAATTTAGTATCAGTATTTTTGACGTGAAAATGTTTAATATTTTTTTTAAAATGCCGACATATATACGAGCTGATGGAAAGCAGTTACCATTGTCCATGGACATCAGCAACAAAATGAGCTAGCCGCTAATGCGATGCCATCCTTTAACGAAACTGTTAATTGTCCACTTAGAATACCCATGTCTAAGCTCCTTAGAAAAACCGTGACAGGAAGATTAATGTTTAGGCCAGAAATGTGCATGAAAAACGAACAGAGGTAGATGACCAAGCTACAAGGTTTAAAAAATATATAATAATACTCCCCTTTTTTACTAGTTACACACATAATATATTTTTTTTTTCATAGGATAGAAAGCAAATGTTTCTTCTGATGGAAAGAGATAACAATCACCTATAGATACTAACAATTTTAATGGTGTTAACGGTACATAACATGTAAGTTTACCGGCTATCTCACCCGTAAAGTAGTTATCTTAAGGATAGGCGTCTATTCGACAGGGTTTGGTACCACCGCCTTACCCGATATAGAACCTAATCAAGATGTTGCAGA
Source organism: Apodemia mormo (assembly GCA_036924255.1). Taxonomy (NCBI): domain Eukaryota; kingdom Metazoa; phylum Arthropoda; class Insecta; order Lepidoptera; family Riodinidae; genus Apodemia; species Apodemia mormo. The sequence continues at coordinate 7,805,752 of JAUPFN010000026.1, forward strand.
ACTTTACTACGAAACTATTTTATGAAATCGTTATGAATTGTAATTTAATGAAATATAAAGTGACGGTAAAAAAAAAACAATATACTATGATGGTATGTATTAGGTACGATTTATACCGAATGATGGATGCAAGCCTTTCGGCTCGCATTCATCCGCGCCGAAAATTATGCGTAATACCGTGAAAGCCTTACACGTACCACAGATGCCACGTGTGACGAACGTGACGGAAATATGAACTGTGATTCCTGTTAACACGTTTCATGTGTGACGTGATATGACAAATGTAACAAAAATATGAACTGTGATTTGTATTAACACGTTCCAATTTCCTTTAGCGCATTGTAAAATGCCATTCGAGCCAGGCCGATGCGAGCCGGTCGGTCTGCATCGTAGCATACACACTATTACTATTACACACATTGCTCTTTGTGCGATGCTTCGTAGCCACTCTATCGTTATTTATTATGAAGTGTGCATATGTGCCTGTAAATTGGCAAGTCGAACCGAGAGAGAAGGCATAATATATTTATTATAGCATAATATGTATAATGTATATAATATATATGTACTGTTTCTTGTATTCCAACTCTTGTTTATTAGCGATTCACATACTTACCACTGACATTCATTTTATCCAATAGTTGCTCAGCTGCATGCACTTGAGTACCACCAAGACTGAAGTTGTTATGTCGAAGATATTTTTCGATAACCTCCTTGAGACGGCTTTCGTGTGCATTATCGGAAAGCTGGAATCATAAAAATAAATAAGAAAGCGAGCCTAACAGTAGTCGCGTATGGCGTATAAAATATGACATCTAAATAATGTGATGGCCAAATCTACTTTCGTACGCTCTCATTGGTTAGTTCATTAGTGTCCAGTCATTGGTCAGATGAATTAGCACGCGCTTCATCGGTTACCTACTCCTACGTTTTCCTCGCATTTCACAAAACTACTCAAATAAAATGAAACGTCACGCTGACGAAGTGCGAATGCAATTTAGCAGATGAGAAGATATAAAAATTCTAGGCTAAGTTTTTGGAAATAAAATTGGAAAAAAGAACATCTTTATTACTAAAGGAGATAAATATATAGTATATCTACCTGATCAACTCGTATACCTTATACAAGCCAACGATAGTATGTCCCATAGTGTAACGGATGGTAAGGCCGTCGACAAATTGAACTCATACAGTCTTAGGCAAGTCATGTTTTTTAGGAAAATCTAAAACTTATTAAGAATACTTGCTCGACCTATTATTTTAACTCAAGATCTCATGCTTTCACTCATGTCATTGCTATTTGCCATTGAGGCCATTGCCATTGAGCTGATTAACTTTAATTGCTTTTAAAATTTAAATACCTATTTTTTTACATATTCAGTATTAAAATCTGGTACTAAATACCCTCCTTAGAATGTACACTGTAGTTTTAGCCACAGACCACATAGATACTAAATAAACACGATGTTGGCCGTAAAATTCATAGCTGCTCATATGAGCAAATGTATGTAAATGTCAACCGCTTGTAGATATATTATATCGTATATATAAAAATAGAAATATGCCATATTATACTACATATTTTGTCGTGTCGAATAAAAAGCTATGGCTTAAGGAATACCTCTGGAGTGTATTTATTTCATCGGTAAATACTATAACTCTATTTCTCTGTGTAAATGCAAGCGACATTGATATCCTAAGAAATGGCCTTGAAAGGCGTATCCAGGTAAATCCGTGCTTTTAGCAGTCAATCTGCATACTATCCATTCAATCAACGAGGCGATCGAAATCTCTTTAGATAAAATAAACTGTCAACTGTCAAAATCAAGTCAAAACTTAAGTGGTGCCAGGATAGCCAAGAAAAGATAAGGATGGACATTCTGGCAACAAAATATTCGTTAGGAGATTTTAAGGGATTTTGGAAATACACAAGCAAGTTGAACCCTAGACCTAGTACACCTGTGAGCGTCGGCGGTAGAAGTGACCCTAAAGACATTGCCAATCTATTTAAAAATCATTTCATGGTAAAATCCCTGTTATCATCTGAAATGCACGATGGTGAAAGCGTTGTGTCGCCATGCAGGCCGAAAATATCTGTGATGGAGGACGAAATTGTTAACGTCATAAGGTGCATGCAGCGAGGGAAATCTCCGGGACATGACGGTCTGAGCATCGAGCATTTCAAATATGCTGGTCCACACATATCACGTATTTTGGCAGTCCTTTTTAATCTATGTTTACGTCACTCGTACCTACCAGACCAGTTAATAAGAACAATAGTTGTACCTGTCTTAAAAAACAGGACTGGAGATGTGTCAGACAGATCCAACTACAGACCTATCTCACTTGCTACGACAACAGCAAAGATACCTGACAGTGTGCTTAATAAGCACCTCGTTAGACATGTAAGCCTGAATGATGCCCAGTTCGGTTTTAGGCCCGGATCGTCTACCGAGGATGCCATATTAAGCCTTAAACACACTGTCAGATATTATACAGACAGAAAAACACCAATATATGCATGTTTTCTCGACCTGTCGAAGGCTTTTGACTTGGTGGCCTATGATAGGTTATGGGAGAAATTACAACGCACTGGTATGCCTGAAGACGGAATTAATATATTTAAATATTGGTACCAAAATCAAACTAATCAAGTGAGATGGGTTGAAACGCTTTCTGATGCGTACAAGCTAGAGTGTGGGGTGAGACAGGGTGGTTTGACATCTCCAGTACTGTTTAATCTGTACGTTAACCAGTTGATCAATGAACTTAGCAGCACTCATGTCGGATGCTACATTGACGGAGTCTGTGTCAACAATATCAGTTATGCTGATGACATGGTGCTGCTGGCTCCATCGGTCAACGCGCTCAGAAAACTTGTATATGTGTGCGAAACCTATGCGCAAGAACATGGCTTAAAATATAATCCCAAAAAGAGCGAGATAGTTGTGTTCAAAGCGGGCAAACACAGAGCGACGCCCGTGCTCCCGATAATACTTGAGGGCCATGTGTTAAAAGTGGTAGATACATTCAAATATCTGGGCCACATTGTATCATCTGACATGAAGGATGATTTAGACGTGGAGCGGGAGCGCAGGGCGTTGGCGGTGAGAGGTAACATGCTAGCTCGTAGGTTCGCTCGATGTAGTAAGGAAGTAAAAATCACACTGTTCCGGGCTTACTGTCAATCCTTCTACTCGAGCAGCCTCTGGGTAAACTACACGCAGCGTACCTACAACGTTTTGCGAGTCCAATATAATAACATCTTTAGGATGCTGTTGGAATTGCCGCGACACTGCAGTGCATCCGGGATGTTTGCAGGTGCACGCGTAGATGACTTTTTGCCATAAGGCGAAAAAAAGTGGCATCAATACTACGCAGATTGCAAAGCAGTTCCAATAGCATCCTCAATATGATCGCATCACGTCTAGATTGTCCTTTACAACATTCTTGGGCAGCTATGGCCACTGGTTTTTTGTAATTATCTATAAAAAAAAAGAAAAAAAAACATGTATATATACAAGCATTTACTGTTATTATTTTTTTTATTGATAAAATAAATCACAAATTCTAATTTTAAATTTTTTAATCTGACATCATTTAATAATTCTATTTTATTTCTTCTGACATCATTTAATAATTCTATTTTATTTCTTCTTGTTTTTACCGAATTTTTAAATTGAATTGTATATAACTGCATTTTTTTTTTTTAAATAATATTTGTTAATTTTTAATGTAAACGACATAAACTAACTAGCATAAGTGATTACAAAAGCAATATGGATTCAAATCTGAAATAAATTGATTATTATTATTATTATTAAACATCCAAATTACATACCTGAACATAAAAATCATTCAATACACCTCGATATTTTTCTCCATTATTTGCTCTTACATCAATAGGTCTGAACTTAGTAATATGTAGGCCATGATAAACATCTCTAAGATCTGATTGCATTATCATTCTATTTAGACCTTCATAAGACGCTGAAGCCAAATTATTATATTCCTTGCTTGAATTGTCTGATAAACTCTCATGGAATGTTAATCTTTGATTGCCCTGTGACCCAAGGGCAAGCCCAACTGAATACGTGTAAGTTGCTGCAACATAAATAGTTGTTACACAAAATTATTAATAATAATAATGTTTTTTTATTTACAGAATAAGGTTATAAAAGATTATTTTGCCCTTATATTAAGGCATACAAATTTTAGTTCCTTATAATAAATAGCGAATTCTAACGTAGGTGCAGTCCATGGACTGCACTTTAGTGGAACACAAGGGACGTGGCGCATGCTTCATCTAGTAAATTAGTACACAGAAGTATTTGTATTGATAACGCAATAGTTGTGACATTATGACGCTTATACAACTTATTTTTAGGAGTATATCACAAGATAGCAGCATAACAAGCAAATGATTCTCCCAATAGAAAGAGAAAATATCGCCTATCGACGCTAAAGATTATAATGGTGCGTTTCTATCTGAGGGGCTGGATCGCAATGCCAGTTGCATAAGTCTATTAGTTACCTTACCTTTTTAACCGGAATACGACAATAACAGGAATTGATGCTATTGCAGCTGCAGGTATAAGTAAGGCGGTGGTACTAGACCAGAGCGAGATAATGAAAAAGTCTAACACCTAGTAGCCACGATGGTAGTGACTCACATAGCCAATCGATCTCCTCTTACGAACTGCCTAGCAAAATGGATGATGAAAATAGTTTATTCTTCAAAGTGAGCCCGGACTGATACGGAGGAAATGTATGTCTTCTAAAGTCTTCTAAACTACATTCTTTTATCAGCTAAGCTAAGCATCACTGGTGGTTCTTTTGTAGAAAGACTACTAGTCACGATAATAGTGACACTTATAGCCAATCGTTCGCTTTTTACGAACTGCCTGAGAGAATGACAGATGGTGTATTCTTCAAAAGGGGACCAGACATACACAAGGTTCTATTGACTAAAACAATCTCTAAATGTCACAATTTAACATATATTGTGAAATTCCAAATGTGTTAAATTGTGCCATTTAGGTTTTTTAGTAATGTTAATGTTTTAAGTAGCTTATGTAAGCTAAAACTTAGAATATTAATAAGATATACTTTATGGTGAAACAGCAATAAAATATACCAGTATAACAAGTGTATAATTGTATTATATTACATTGAATTTGAGAAATGTTAATTATATATTCAAGTAGGTGGGATTTGAATCTTAACTAATCCACTCTTACATGCGTAATATATGTGAAATAACTTTAATTAAGTCACAAAACAAGCAGAAATAACAGTAAGCAGAACAATTATAAAAACATACATGCACATAATTTATTTACTGTGTTGCATGTGACAATTATCTTGTCTAACTACTAAGTGGAAGATATCAATCATACTAGTGTCATGAAATTTTAAGTAAAATATATATCTATAGTTTTAGGAGACACTGATAAAAATCGGATACTAGCCAAAGGGCATATATGTATATAATAAGTAGGTAAATTTTTTCCGATCAAAATAAAAAATCTTAAATATTTTAAATATCATTATGGCAATACAAAATTCCGAGCAAAAAAAGGCAACAGATACAGCAACAGATACGCAACTATTTGCGAAATATTCGCAATTTTTGAACGATATTGAAGATAAATAATATAATATTGAAGATAAAATAAATACGAGTATTTCAAATTACTACAATATCTTTTTTGCTATAAATAGAATTATTCCAATATTTTTCGATGATGTCAGCGATATACTGATATTACGCCCATTTCGAATCGGGTAGAGTTTGTTACACACTGTTTAAGAAGATATTTTTGACAACCTGTAAAATATATCAATGAGTAGAAATGACGGTAACATTGAATTTGACACCCTTCATCAATTTGATTTTTTTTATCGATCCCAACATATGTACCTATTTAACAAAGGTGAAAGTGTTCTTATATCGAAAACATTTTATACTAGATGGTAGGGTTCTGCAACGACTTGCCTATAGGTTTATTACCCATTCTTAATTATTTTATACTTTATGGTTTGTTACTAACAAGTAGATGGCTCATGTGATAGAATGAGATAACCACCACCTATTTACACCAAATATTTTAAGTTGTTTAGAACAGAGACGCCACACCAAAACGTTGCTAGCTGTGTTGCAGGGACGTAGTATTAAACTTTATATGCATAAACTTTAATACTACGTCCCAACTTCAAACCAAAACTCAAACTGATAGATGTAAAACGCCAAGGTTATTTCAACAATTATGGTAGTGACACTAAACCCGGCAGAGATATTGTGAAATATCACTCTATCAGTTAAAATGTAGAAACTCAGATAAAATATTTATTTTATTTTCACTTAAAATGTTTTACGAAAGAATAATCATATTTTTTTAATTATATTGAATTGTATAGCTAACTAAATTTATATAATAATCTGTGCTTGTAACATTCCAATGGTATAAATTAACATAACGAATTAAAATAGAATGATGAATAATTGAAAAACACTGACGTTTGCAAGGCCGGTCCGGAAACATTCTAGCGAAACCAGGTCTGCAGACACATTTCATTACTCCATCAATCCTCTGACATCTTTCATTTCTTGAGGCTTTGCAGTCTGGCTGACATTCTTTGCCATATCCTGAAACATAAAGAAAAAATGTAAGTCTATATACATATTATACACATATTTTTGAGTATATATTCTGTTCACTAAACGTTACTATTTCGTAGTATCTTTCAATCAGTATTGCGTCAGATATTAGTAAGGTTGTAATTCTTTCGCTTACAAGAGAGTATTCCGTCGATCAAAATAATGGTATCGTAAATTCGAGCGTGACAATACTGCACTAAGTGTTAATAAACAAATGTTGCAAAGGTTTTTTTAAGTTTTGCACGATATAGCAACGAATTAGTTAGAATTGAAATTATATATATTTTTAAGTAAAAATAATTACTTGATTATTACAAAGTATTAATATGGACTAGTGAATGCTGTGTATATAAGTTAAACATACAGTGTCAACGGCTTTTTTAAATTCGTTATTTATCGATACTTAAATAATGGAAACTTGATTAACAGTTACTTGTATTATTACCTGAGGGATGCCCAACGTTGGTTGTTTCTAGGTATGGTGTCCCAGCTAGCAATATCTCACCAAATAATACCTGAGAAACTCCGTTATTATTTACTTGCTCATTTCTTGTTATACCGTCATAATCACCGGTTTCAAGATCCGTATTTATTGTTGGAGATTTACCACCATTTTGTGATTTATTCATCACTACAAAGAATGTATCATTGTCTTTCTCTTCCTCTAATTCAATCTTTTGAATGTTTTCTGTGACATCACTGTCTTTGATAATAAAGTTATCATTCTCTTCTGATGACATGGAAATATCATCTAGTGCAATTTTCGTCGTAGATGGAACGTTTTGAACAGGTGTTGGCTCTACTTGTGGTAAGGGAATATGTTTTGTGACTGTTTCAATAATTGTAGTAGGCTGCACCTGTGTGTATATCTCAGTTACAACATCAACTACCGTTGATGTTTGCGTATTAGTAAGTACCAATGTTTGAGTAACAGCTCCTTCAGCTTTACTGATCAAGCTTGTTTTAGTATGTGTGATAGTTAAAGTATGTGTCAGATTTAGGAAACCTATACTTGAAACTGTTTTTGGTGGCTCAGACAAAGTCTTAGTCAATGTTATAATAGTAGTTTTAAATTCTGTCTTGGTTGGAATAATTTCATCACCAATTTGAACCTTACTGTCATGATATGTTGGTTGAATATTATTTTCTGAAAATTCTTTATGGAGGATGAGAGTAGATGTAATAGTCTTTTCAATTACTGAAGTGATTTCTGGTAAGCTCGCATGCATAGTGCTTTCTCTTAAACTTTCTGTTGGTTTAACAAAGTAGTCTTCGATCATAGATTCCGAACTTTCTAAAATACTAGGGCTGTAAATGACTTGTGGTCTAGATGGCACAGGGCGAATATTTTTCTTGATCGAAACGGTTGGATATCTTGATTCTGGACGTGTCAAATTCCTTATTGGCTTATTGATTGAGAAAGGTTTAGGTGACACTTTATATTTATTCGTACTTGCTTTTTTATCTTCATTGTGTATGGGATAAGGTTTTCTAGTGCGGTTTTTATTACTAGATGTACTAATTTTAATTTTCTCAGTAGTAATATCCTCGTGGTTAATCTCGTAACTACTATCATAAAACTGGTCTGAATTATTTGTATACTGGTTAATATCTGATTTTGTTGGTTTTATCGTTACATGTATGTTTTCGGCACCAGTATTGGCATCATTTTTGTCAACTGATTCATTCGAAGTTTCGTATTCATACGAATAAATGTTTTCGAGTGAACCTTCTGTTTGAGTATCGTTAAATTTATCTGGTATAGCAGGGAAAATTGTTTTGCTTGGAATGTAAGCTAATGTGGATTCAAAATTTATATTTGAAGAAAATCCTACTCCGGATGAAGTCAACCATCCAGATGATATGGGTGTTGGGAATACTATCAAACTTGGTGTAGATTCATTTGGAATAGAAATGATAGTTGGTTTTAAAGTAATTTCATTTACATGAGAAATTTTTGAAGGCTGTTGCACAGGTGGTGGCAACAGTTGTGATGAAGGTTGTTCAAAATTAAATATTGGTCGTTTTATTTTATTTGAAATGTCATATTTGGGCCTATACGTAGAAACTTCTTCATGACTAATAGGTTTTCTAACAGGTCTTGGAGTAGATATCTTAGAACCAAGAGTTTTTGGCGGAAATTGTAGATGCAATGATGGTGTTCGGAGTGGCACTGAAGGTTTAGATGTTTGTGATGTTCGCTGTGGTAATTTTGTAGATGATGGATTTCTTACTGGAGGAGGACTCATACCCATTATTAAGTCATTATTATTTGTAGGTTTGAAATTATTATCAATCATTGGTGGAGGTGGTGACAAGTTGATTATATCGTTAGCAGAATCATTACTCTCTAACTTAGTCGGAACTATAAATGTTGGCAAGGTGGTTTTTCCAAGATCTATTGTAAGAGGTTTCTTATCTTTGATTTGAATCGTTGATGTTATAATATTGGATTCATTTTTCAGACGAGTATGGTCTGAGATGGGCTTTTCATAGAGTTTATTTGAAGTGTTGGATAGTTCTGTTGGTTTGTTTCTAATTTCTTCACCAATATTCAATTCCAAGCCGTCTTCATAAGAAATGTTTGTTGAATTTTCCAATAACTGATTTATCTGCCAGTGTGGTTGTTGAAGTGGGTGATCTAGAGGAATAATTGGTCTGTTTGTAAATGGCCTTGGTCTGTTTTGGTTATAAAGGGGCTTCATATTGTTTGACTGGAAAACGGTCTTTGTGAATGGGCCAAAAGGTTTCTCTGTTTGACTACCGGGATTAAAATTTATAAAACCATTGTCATTACTAGAATGATGTGTCGTTTTATTCAGTTCTGAACTAGGCCTACTGTTTTCGGAATTATTTTGATTTCTCGATGCCGTTGATAAAATCGGTACTTTCATAGATTCTGAACTTACTTCTCCTTCAATATCACTAATGTTTTCATGCACATCTTCTCCGTCGTATACTTCATCAGCGTTTTCATAGACAGGTTTCACATTTTCTTTGTTTACTGTAAATCCGTCTTCTGCCGAGTTTTCTTTACTTTCATCTTTTACGTGTATATCATATACGGGCTGTTCTGGACCAAAAACAGAAGGAATATAGTTTGTATTATGCGACTGATTAGTTAGTGTGACAACTGTAGTTTTTTCAATTTCGAAAGGTTTTGAAAATGGTTTACCAACTTGGAAATTATTGATTCTGTTCTTTTCAAACCATATATCTGTAGGAGGTTTTCCAACTGTAGCTATTTTCTGGCCAAACTCAGGTAGACTATCTTTTTTGTAGTCGTAATTTAATGGAATTACTGGTCTGTTGGGCGTTTCTATGTCAATATTTTTCAAATTACTTTCGTTGAGAATACTAGAGTACCATCCATGAGAGTTCGTTTGATAGGTTGGTTTCTGTTTGTTTGGTTTAGGAGTATTATTGTTGATTTCTTTTTCATGTACGACATTTTTGTTATGATTATTAATATATTGCTTTTCTGGCTCTGAAGTAAATGTAGATTTGTGTTCATTTATCATAGGGAAATTTGCGTGACTATTGATAGGAGTAGAAATGAAAGGATTGACTTTTTTGGTATTTTGTATTAAAGCAACATTCTGCTCAGAGTCACTTCCTTCTGTTCTCAAACCCGAAGATTTATTAAATCTTTGATTGCTGTGAATATCATTCGCTATAAGGTTGTGGTCACTATATGTAGACGATGGTATTCTTTTGCCATGAAGTGCAACAGTTTCATATTTAGCTGGATCATCTTCAACTCTAATAGCAAAATTAGTTCCAATTGGAATATTAGCATTCATTTGATCGTTTTGCGATGTTATACTAAGTGGTACAGTGATGCTCGATTCCGGTACATGTGCTTGATTATTATTTGTTTGTTCTGAATTGTTAAATTTATTAGTATCTCTATTAGCAGTATTCATTAAAGAATTATTTGTAGGTCCAGAATTAGATGCAACTAAGAAAGGGTTTGATTGTGAATATTGTTGATCGTGGAATTTATTTGATAAATGTCCCGGAGGTATTTTAGTCTGTGGTACCTTGAATGTAAATGTTGCAGCTGGAGGACCATTTGATAATTGTGTTGCGAAGTATACCTCAGATGTAACTTTAGGTGGCAGTTGACTTGGAACTGGGTGTTGAATATTATAACGAATCTTGGAATCATGTATCGGCTTAGTACGTATTATTGGTCTCAAATTATATTGCTTATTTTTTTCGTAATAAGTATCTTGATTATAGTGTGCTTTAGGTGGAGGAGGTGGTACTGCTAGGTAATTTTCGTACTCCTTATCAATTATGTCTTTTACATTACCATGTTCTTTCAGATGGCTTAAGTTTTCTATATTATTTTTAAATATATCAGGATTATAAACTGCAACATGTGGCCCAACTTGCATATGTGTTTCTTGTTCACTTGTAGGAGGAGGAAATTTGTAAAATTCTTTAGATCGCTTATTATCATTCCACTTTAAGTTTTCATCGTTTGTTATTTGAGACTCTTTATTCACTGAGCTTGTATTTGTGCCAAAAGAAATATGAGCACTAGGCTGTACAAAAAATTGATTTTTATTGGGTGATACATTGTGAACATTAGTCATATGAGGTGCATCAATACTAAAACTACCAAAATAGCCTGGTTCTGGATAAGGTAAAGGATCATCAACATAATTACCAGTTTTATGTGGTTCAGAAGAACCGGCAAAGACTAAAGCTGTAGAACTTCCATGAGGTATTAGGACATTGGCAACTTTTGAAGGTTGGATATCTACTAAAAATGGTTTAGAAATTGTGTCTGAATCATCAGATATGATATAACCATCTGTAGTTATTTTGCTGCTAACAACTTCAGATGAACTAGGACTATTATCGGGAATATTTAAATCATTAATGTTATCTTTGATATGTCGATGATCAGTGCCATGTTCAATTGGATTATTACTTGAAGGTTTTACCAATGATGGTATGTAATCTAGAAATACCGGTCTTCCATGATTCAATAACGCAGGATTATGTTTAATTTTGTTCGATAATTTAGTACCCTCGTTTGGTCCAAGTGAACCTGAACCTAAAGGTTTTCGAGAAGCATCTTGAGGACTAATTTTAGGTAAATTTGGGACCGTGTAAATATTTTGTGGTCTTAGAGAATTGTAAGGTTTTGATTTTGGTAACTCGGGTGGTCTTAAATCAAATGAATCGTCAACTTTTACAACAGAAACGGGCCGTGAGTCTACTCGAACAGGCTTTTCTTTAACATTATATTTATCACTGCTCATAACAAAATTATCAATAGGAGGTGGATTCACAGGATTTTGCAACTTCATTCCACTTGCAACTAATGTCAATGGCCCACCTACTGCGGGCTTACCCACAATAACATCAGAATTAGCAGTTATTATTTCACCTGGACTTATAGGTATACCTCCATTTACAAGAGGACTTTCGTGCACGAATTTAGGTGGCAGAATATGAGTTTTCGCATATTTATAATCCCCAGCCCACAAATTTTGCTGCAAGGTAGCGTTTGTAAAAGCAACTTGAGACTCTGCTGTTTCCATTTCATCCACTGGTATGTAAATCGGAAATTTGTCTTGTTTTGATTCTACGTCTGTATCAATTCTTTTATTAGCACTATAAGGTATCACATTTGTAACAGCTTTAGGTGTAGTTGTTGTGGTTGTAGTAGTAGAAGCAGATAATTTATTAACATTGTCTTGACGTTTCATGAATCCACCAGTCATTTTTTCTATTACAACTGGTGCTAATTGTGATAGTCCTTTTATTCCCAAAGACCCAAGTTTTATGAGTTCAGCTACAACAAGTTTGTTTTTGTTAACATTTTGTATTTTTTCTAATTTAGTTTTTTCTGAAGTTTTATTATTTGAACCTTTATCGGACGGTATTGGAGCTTGTTCATTAGTAAGAAGATCACTAGTATATATAGAATTAGGATCTTTTTCATTTGAAAAATCACTTAACACTTCAGTGTATTTTTCAACAATCTTATCTGTCGGCGCTAAATGAGAACTACTTTCATATTCATACGGATGGTATTGTGTTTTATCAAATAGAGGTTCTTTACGTGTCGGTTTTGCATCTACTTTGATATTGCTGTATCTAGTTTTTATCATATGTATATCTGAATTTGAATCAAGTGTGTGGTGGCCATTGGTGAATTTTGTTTTTAGATTTTCTGTTTTGGTTTGGCTGCAGGAACATGAACTTGTACATAAAGCATGATTGACTTCAGAAGGTTGTATCAAATCAAAGTTATCATCTTCATTGTGATCTATTCTCTTGTCGATTTTTGGCATATCATTATAATACATCTCGTTCGGTTGAGATACTTGCTTTGTATTGAATTCTATATATTTTGTCTGAAATGTAAATATATCATATTAATAAAAAACATTAAATATTAATTTAATTTAATACTACATCAAACCGTTAATAAGGGTCCATATAGACATTTAAAGGAATGACAGTTAGTAAGTTAGAAATGGACTTTAAATTACATTTTCGGAATTTCCAGGTTTAAATATTGAGGTACATTTAAACTAAATTAATGTGGGAGCATATGAAACCCAGGAAAGCTAAAATCAAGGGCTTCTAATATAGCCTTACTTTTGTCGGCTTTAACTCAGTAAATACATCTGTAGCATACACATTTGTAACAGATTCGGTAGTAACTACTGAAACTATAGTTTCAAACGTTGACACGGCACTTCTTTTGTTTTGAACTACAGTTGTTAAATAAGTGTAGGTAGTCATACAAGTCTTGATTATGTAATTGTGTTGCATAAGTCTGTGCGACGGAAATAGATCACTCATGAGTCGACGATTTACAACTGTGGATACTGTTGATGAAAGCAATGACTTATTTAACGTCGAAGAGCTTGCTTGATTTTGAGTAGGCTTTACTGAGTGAACATTCATTAGCTTGAACTTTCGCTGGGAAAAAAGATACATTTAAATATACAATAAATTATTATTTTGTCTGTTAAATAAAATTTTAAAATAGTATTATTTTTGATTTTAAAAATTACCTGATCGTGCTTTCCCTCAGTTTCTTTATTTTTGACCAACACTTCTACACCATTTGACATAATTCTCACAGCTACATTTTTTAATTTTCTTTCATCATCTCCTTGCTCATGATCAATGTCTATATCTCTTCCTGGTCTCCATGGTGAATTATCGTAAACAATACCGTTTGAATTAAAAGCTAAAATTATTTAAATTATTGTTAGTAGTCTCAATTTATTGTATTGTCACTCACAACATATTTCCTTGTGATTTCTTTTAAAAGTTATACATGTATACGTAAAATAATTGAGGCAAACAAATACAATTCTCGACAATAATAGTATAATTAAATTTGTGTCTTATCAGTTAACATATAAACAAATAAATAAACAAAATGTTTAGTAGAGTTTAAAAAAATATTTATTTCAGTTTGTCTCCAGTATACTCATTTTACAATAAGCTAATTTTTCCCCGTGTTGGTCCGGGCTCCTTTATAATAAATTAACTGCCTTTCTGCCAGATAAGTCGTAAAAGGCGACCGATTTGCGAATTTTGCATTATATCGCTCTCGTCTGGTACCACCGGCTTACCTGTTCCTGCCACAATAGCGTCAATTCTTGTCACTGTCGTGTTTCGATTTGTAGCGTAAGGTAGCCGCTAAACTTATGCATGTGGCATTGGACCTCGCCACAAGATAGCAATGCACAATTACATCTTTGGTGTCTATAGAAGATGATTGACTCCATGAAAAAATTTTTCGCCATTAGGATAAATTTTGCGGCTTGTTAAGTATGACCCTTGTATTTTTTATAATATTTATTGCCTTTGAGATTTTTTAAAGTCGTAAAGAAATGAATAATTTTGAATATAGAATTATTTTGCTAATTTTAATTGAAAAATAAAACATAAAACACAATAAATATAAATAAAAATTAAAGATAACTAGTTAGTGTTTGCATTCCTTAATATATTTACAAATAAAACTTATAACTACTTTTTACAAAATCTACAAAGCATGGAGATATTCTTGAATAGCTTTATGCTAGGGTCGCATCTGCGTGTATCGTCACAAAGCTTCGCACCATGACGCGATACATGCACATGTGACCGGCTATTATCAGCTATCGTCGCGAACATTCAGGCTGCGTGTGCGTTATCGCGCGGATATATCACAGGGTTATAAACTTATAACGTATCGCGCTGCGTGGTCAGACTAGCGTTTCCCATTTCGGCCGTTGATTTTGCTCACTTCAGACGCATGCTGTGTGGCTGTGTAAAAACAGAATGGAACGCTGAAATGGCACTAGAATTCTTCCTTTAATTATGAAGCTTAGCCCATACTATGGGATCACATAAAAAGAAAATTTGTTTTGGTTTCTTCTTTTCAGAAATTATTAAATGCCTTAAATTGTTAGCACATATGTAAAAAGTCGTTGTCCATATTTAAACGATTGAAAATGATTTCGGCCATCTTGCACTATTGTACGATAATTATACAAAATATCAATGCCGCTATGACCACAGCTTCTATCGTAATAACTTTTTAGTGTCAAAACGTACAAGGTTTCGGCACGCATTACTTTGGGACGATATACCTACGCAGGTGCGGCCGAAGCATTATGGTACAAAAACATATAATTGTAAATCATCTATTGGTAAATATATTAAGAACTAAGTGTCAAATTAATGCTTCATCAAACTAGTATGGTATTGTTTAAATGAAAATGTACGTATATGTTGCTATTTTTGGCCACCCCAGTGGTCGAATGGTTAGCGACCCTGACTATGCAATTGACGGCGTTAGGGTTCGATCCCCGACAGGAACAATCATTTGTGTAATGAGCATAAATGTTTGTATTTCCGGGATTGGGTGTTTATTAAACTTATTCTAGTATTATATATGTATTTCTATGTATTAGTATCGTTGACTAACACCCATAACACAAAAAATAATTTGCTTACTTTGAGGTTAGATCAGTTAGTGTAATTTGTCCCGTGAATATTTATTTATTACTATATTTATTATTTCATCTGCCGCTTTGCCAGGCAGTTCGTAGGAGGCATACAAATGACTATGTGAATCACTACCATCGTGGCTTCTATGAGGTAGAGTTCTGCACTGTCTCGCCCGGGTCTGGTCACCACCACCACCGCCTTACCTATTCGTGCCGCAATAGACTCAGTGCTTGTCGTGTTTCGGTTTGGAGAGTAATGTAGCCGGTTAACTTATGCATGTAGCATTAAGACCTCGCCACAATTTTAATAACGTATCATTAACATCTTTTTTGTCTATAGGCAATGGTTATCTCTTTCTAGGAGAGCCATCTGCTTTGTTATCTTAGGGTATAAAAAAAGATTATTATATGGTATAGGAAAGATTTTTTAATAACATAAACTAGAAAATTTGCATAGGTATAACTTTCCTAATATAAAAAGAAAATCATTGTCTATAGACACCAGAAATGTTAAGGTTACGATGCCATTCATTTGGAGTATATCCACCAATATAGCCACCAATATGTAGCAATACCGGCAACGTGACTTTCCTTCAAGGTCATACTACTTCTGTGATAAGCACTGACATTGTTACAATAACAGTAAATTACCTAGCAGTCACGACGTTAGTAATACGTTCTCCTAAAATTTACCTAGCAGACAGGAAGATTGTTTATTAAAAGAGGCTAGACGCAAAAGAGGCTAGTCGCAATCCACTACATGTCTTGTAAATTTATATAAGAAATCTATACATATAATAAAATCGTAGGAAAGTCAAAACTGTACATTGAATATTTTTTTTAATGAATACTTGGGGCGCGATCTACAATCGATATCAAAGCCAAAAATATAGTTTTTAGAATTTTTGTCTGTTTGTCTATTTGTCTGTTTGTGTGATTGTCTGTATGTATGACCGGGGTAAACTCAAAAAGTACTGCATGGATTTACTTCAAATTTTGCATGAATATTACTAACAGGTCGGGTCAACATATAGACTACATATTATCACGCTATCACCTACAGGGGAGGAGCTGTGCGGAGTAAACGAAGTCCGCGCGGACGAAGTCGCAGGCAACAGCTAGTAATAAAATATAATAAAACCGACTAAGTACGAGTCGGACTCGCGCACAAAGGGTTCCGTACCATCATAGTAAAAAAATAAAAAATTACGAAATAAACATGTTAATTGTATGGGGAACCCCCTTATTATGTTCATTATTTCATTTTAGTGTTTGTTGTTATAGTGGCAACGGAAATACATAATTTTGTAAAATTGTGTATAATTGTGAAAATTTCAACTATCTAGATATCACGGTTTATGAGGTATAGCCTAGTGACAGACAGACAGATGGACAGACAGACAGCGGAGGCTTAGTAATAGCTTAACCTTTTAGATACGGAGCCCTAAAAACGGGCTGAAACTCAATACTGGTAGATAATATCTACATGTGATATAATTATTAAGTATTCCTCCAGATGGTATATACCACTATAGATATTCCCATTTTATAATTTTTACTTTCCATCGTCGATATTTGGTAAAAGTGCATCACAATGAATTTCTTATAATAAATTCTTATATTAAATAACTAGCTGTTGCCAGTTGAAGTCCTCGCGGACTTCGTTTACTCCACACAGCACCTCCCCCGCATGTGATAGTGTGATAATATGTAGCCTATATGTTGACCCGACCTGTTAGTAATATTCATGCAAAATTTGAAGTAAATCCATGCAGTACTTTTTGAGTTTACCCCGGACATACATTGACTTTCCTACGATTTTATTATATGTATAAAATAATATATTTCGGCGTCGGACATACAGACAAACACATAAACAGACAAACAGACAAACAGACAAACAGATAAACAGACAAACGGACAAAAATTCTAAAAACTATATTTTTGGCTTCGATATCGATTGTAGATCACGCCCCAAGTATTCTTTTAAAAAAATATTCAATGTACAGTTTTGACTTTCCTACGATTTTATTATATGTACATAGGATTAAAAACGGCTACACTCACGTTTAATCCGTGTAGGTTCCGATAAGTTTCGAACCTATATGAGGTCCTTTATCAGCAGGGTCAGTCGGACGTTCTTACGGTCGCGTTTCGTATCGAAACGACATAACATAGGTACCGAAACTAGTTGGAACCTACACGAATTAAAGTTGAGTATGGCCCTTTTTAATTGTCTCACGAGAGTTTGAATAATTTTATAACTCTTATGCTGTGAAACAAACAAAAAATGAAATTTTTACCCTTTTCGTTTTCTAAAAGTCTTTTTTCAGTTCAGAGGCAATAAACATTTAAATTGTAACTAATTCAAGAACATCTCCCATGAAAAATCTTGCAGGCAGCATAATAAGGTCTACTCACCTCCCATGAAGGTCGGTAACACAGGATGTAGGAGGCATCATTCGTGCTGGATCTTCAAGGTTCTTAAGTCTAAGTCATCGTCCTGTAAGCTTTAGATTAAGTCAAATAGAACGTCGATGTTCTTGTCTCTAATTCTATAGTCACATCAGTTCATTGTTAAAACTTCATTGATTTCAGTCACTTTGTATATTTTTGGTAAATTAAAGTCATTTATTTTGAAGTCAGACAGTTTAAAGAGATCGCAGATTTATTTAAACTAGTAATTACATATATTTTCTGAGGCACCATTTATATAGAAGGTATGGCCGTTTGCCCAAAGTTTGACTGGAGGAGAATGCCAATAGACATTAAGTTCGCCTTTTGTACAAACTTTTTTAAGGAGTACAATAAAGTTAAATAAATAGTTACTTTAATAAAAAAATGTTTTAAGCCTTAATTAGTAACAGAATTTTTAAGTTAAATAATAAACAAAAAAAGAGACTTTCTCTATTTTGTTGCGACCTTTTGCGATTAAATTAGTAAACATGTATACCTGACGACGTGTCTCCTGCTCCTAAAAATAACATACTAGCAAAACATGTTAACTAAACATATCACTAATTGCAGTCTTCTGCGACTTTTGAAGACGAACATCAAACAGTACCAGAGACCAGATAACAGTAACAGAAATACGAAACGCACAACCTGAATGTTTGCAAGCAATGTAGAAATGAAATACCTCTCCCGCAGACGAACGCAAGGATGTTTTCCGTCTGTCTCAAATAACATGCTTGTTTGAGCTAACAAAACAGGACACGCCCATATTTTGTTCGATGTTTGATGTTAGACATTAGAAAACACAAATACTATGGTTGCTTGCGAACGTTTGTGCGTTTTGTATTTACTGATTTACTGTGTATATTCCTACTGTAACCACCTACAGTTTACTATGTTTGTTAATATGAATTATTGAAGTAAAGACAATATGTTGTTTTTCATCGATTTAATATATGCGAGAGCCTGTGATTTGGGATGCTTTATTGTCGGGTTAAAAGAACAAAAATAAAAATATAAAGCTATTGAGGTGTCCAAACTTATAGGAATTTCAATCAAAGAAGTAAATATAAAGTGGACAAGTCTCTGTGATAAATTTTTCTCATCTCTAGTCTCATCTTCTTCGTCCGATTTCCCCCGTGTTGGTTTGAAGGATAGACCAGCTGCCGTTCTGTCAAGCAGGCCGTAAAAGGCGACCGATTGGCTATGCAAGTCACTGCCATCGTGACTACTAGGTGCTAGAGTTCTGCATTTTCTCGCCCGGGTCTGGTACCACCGCCTTTCTTATTCTTATCGCAATAGCGTCAGTGCTTGTCGCTGTCGTGTTCCAATTTGAAGGATAAGGTAGCCGGTAAACTTACGCATGTGGCATTATACCTCGCCACAAGATAGCAACGCACCATTACCATCTTTGGTGTCTATAGGCGATGGTTGACTCTTTCCACCAGGAGACCCATCTGCCTGTTTGCTATCTTATGATATAAAAAAAACCGAAGTCATTTTATCGAGTGGATGTTAGATGTTCGCGTTTAAAAGTCACAGAAGACTGAAATGTAAACCGCTAGTACGTTTTGTTATTTTTAGGAGCAGGAGATACGCCTTTACGATTTTTTAACAAAAAAAAGTCTAATGGAGTCGTTTTATTCGCAAATTCGCCGTTGGAACAATAAATGAAAATTTAAGAATAAAAACACATTAAATTCAATATTTTTTATTGTATAAATCGAAGTTCGCAATTTACAAATAAAGCAATTCAATATCAAAGTTGTCATAACTAGATACAATTAATAAAAGTTATGTATAAAGACTAAAAATACAATTTATGAGTAATTCTTAGGCAGTGATTAGACTGGAAGTAGTCACTTGTAATCGTACTACTAAACACTTAATATTCGACAAAAGTAAGTTAATCTGGTAACACGTAAAATGTTTTGAAGAGTTACAAGACTTCTATCTACACTGAGACATAGAGTATTTATTCCTTACAAATAAACGTTAAAACTATAAGGCACTATTCTTACTATCATACAACGTAAATAAATAACTAAAACATTATTTATACCTAATCAGTTGTTTGGGTTTCAAGAGACGTCATCGATCGAGCTTTGTTTTGAATTACTAACTGTAGCTGGAGCATTTAATTTTACAACATATGTAGGTGATGCATTATTATTTACATGGTCACTAATTTGACCAACTATACTCTCTAAACTTTGTGTTTCTGCTTGTAAGTTAGTATATGTACCACTCATATACTTGTCTAAATCAGATACTACAGAATTTTCTACCAAATTATCTCCTTCTGAGCTTAAAATTTGATCCACTGAAGGTAACATAGTAGGAAGTAATCTCACATTTTCGTAATAAATAGCTTCACGTTTTCTCACAGTCTGCGTATCGTCAGATACTACAGTTGAGAGAACAGTGCTAAACTCGCCAGGATGTTTGCCTGATACATACAATGTGACAATACTTGTAGTTTTCGGTGGGGTTGGCTTCTGTGCCTTAGGTTTGTTACGTCTCCTACTAGGAGATGTAGTAGGTGGCGGTAAATCTTCACTATCCTCCAGTACATCTTCAGAGAAGTCTTCATTACTATTCAAATCAGTAAGAATATTAGGTTTGGGACTGTTACTATAAATATCATTGTTTAAATTTGGACTTGTTAATAAGTTATTATTGGTGCCAAAATTAAGATCATTCGGCGATAATCCAAACAGTGGATTAGAAGTCTGTAATGAAAGAGCTTGTTGCTGTTGTTGTTGCTGCTGAAGGAGGAATGGCAAGAGCAAAGAATTATACTGAGGAGGAGGTGCAAGAACAGTTGGCGTTGTAACAATTGTATCAGTAAAAAATTCTGTAGCAGTAATGACACTGGTTGTGGGATCTACAATAGTCGTTAAAATAGGCGTACCTCTAAAAGTAATTGGCAGCACTGTTTCTCTAGCATCAGTTACTGTTGTAACATAGGTTGTTGTTCTGGTTTTGTACTCGGTTATGGGAGTTTGTACAACTGGTTGTTGTGGAAGTAAGCCTTGACCTTGTAGGGCAAGTAATGGATTAATAGCCGGTTGTTGGTTACCCAAAAGAAGTTGTGATAATAACAAATTTGCTAAGGGGACATTAGCACTTATTTCTGGAGTAACTGTTTGAACTACAGGTTCAACACTATACACTGTACTTGGTAAAATATGTGAATATGATGTTTTGCGTCCTCTTATGGTTGTTGGAGTGAAAATAACAGTAGTAGTTGGTGTTTCGTGCAGAACAAACTTTGTTACTTTCGTTGCACCATTATCAGCTAGTTCCGTAGATTCTACAGCAAGAACTAATTGTTGTATTCCGAGTGGACCAATCGATGTTGAAACTTGATTTAATAGTAAGGTTTCAATTTTAGGTTTTGCCGTCAAAACATTTTTATATTCCGTTACTTTACCATTCACAACAGGAATAGTTACTTCAAATGGAATTTGATGAGTTATTGTAATTTTACCGTCATTTAAAAAGTTGTCATATTTATTATATCTTTCGCCACTTAAATTTTCAAATGAACTTCTCTGTCTACTAGACCCTCTGCTGGTAGTAGTCCGAGATCTAGACCTACCAGTTGTCCGTGACGCACTAGATCGCGAAGATGGTGTACTTTTATTTAAAAGCCTAGGAGATTTTGGTCTTGATGAAAAAGTTGTAGTTCTTGAGGATGACCGGGAATTAGCTCGTTTGTATGCTGGTGCTGCTGTTGTAGTCACTTTGCTTTCTCCTCTTATTATAAACGGCTGTCTCGATGAAACTTTGGGAGCTGGTGCTGCTGTTGTTGTTCTGGTGTTTGATGAAAGGCGTGAATTATAACGCCCAGTTTTCTGTTTTTGTGTTGAGGGTGCTGGGGCATCCGTCTCAGGTTCAGGCTCCGGACGGCGTGTACTTACAGATTTAGTTCCAGGTCTCCTAAAATTGCTGTATTTTACCCTATTTCCATAGTCCACTTGACGCCTTGTTCGTCGCCTAAATGCAAAAGGCTTTATTTGTACGGTGTTAGGTGTTTTCCGTGAAAACACTGATTGTGGTGTTGATACTTGCTGCTCTTTTCTATTTGAAGCATCATAGTCATTATCTTCGTCAAATCCTTCTTCTTCTAATAGTTCTTCGCTTTCTTCAACTTTTTGTTCAGTTTCTTTTATCTCTTCTTCCAGTTCAGGTTCTGGTTGCTTGAAAAGATTTCTTTTCGGGAAAAGAGAATTAGGTCTCTGTCTGCGCAATGAAAGTAGTGGGTTAGAAGTAGACCGAGTAGTCCTTTTTGTTGTGGTAGTTGTTGCACGTCCTCGAGAAGTCACACTTCTTCTTGCAGAAGGGGTAGTTGACCTAGGGGTTATAGCAGTGCCTGGCTGCCTGGCAATAGGCGGTCTCCTAAATTTCAATAATGGATTGTTTGTAGTTTGACGGCCTGCAAATTCGGTTACTTCATCTAACGATTCAGTTACAGATTCTTCTTGTTGAGTGGAGAAAGTTTCATATTCGTTTTGATCACTTGGTGAATTATATATTGATGAAGATTGTCTGCCACTTCTAAATCGTGAAGAAGCTGTTGGTCTTATTCTTGGCACAGCTGATCTGCTAGCAAAGTCCAAGGTATTGCTTTTAAGTGCACTAGTTTTAAAACCTCCTCTCCTGGAGGTAGGTTGTATACTTGATCTAGGAAATCCTCCTGGTCTTGAAGAAGGTATATTTGCTGACAGATTTATTGACGAACTGCCTCGGCCTGAAAATCTTCTTCCAGAAATTGAAGAACTTGGTGAAATGCCTTGTTTTCTACTAGTTCCAAAACCATTTGATTGTTTAATAGACTTTAATGTAGGAGTTGCTGTTATAGTAGGTGTAAAATCTTGTCTTGTAATGGTTGTCGCACTGTTAGGTATAGGTTGACGCTTAGGACTAAATGTTGGTCTATTTCGCGAAGCAAAGGGTCTAATTACAGGCGTAAAAGACGGTTTCTTTGTTGTAAAGGTAAGACGACTTCTTTTTCTTGTATTCGAATCATCTTCTTCGTCTTCGGAATCAAATTTAGATTCTGTCGTTATTTCTAAATCACTTACAGAGCTTTCAATAACTTCTGGAGTAGGGATCAAAATACTACTTTCAGTTGTTGATGTTGAAGGAGTTGACGTAATCGTATTGTCAATACTTTTATTATTGTTCGTCACAATTGTAGAATCACCAGAAATAACAGCGACTTGTGAAAATAATATCTTTTTTTCAGTATCGAGTGGTGGTTTATTATTGTTATTTGGCTTTAACTCGGCAAATAAATTGTCAATATATGTTCCTTGCAAAACTGTAGATAAAACAGATAAGTCAGGAATTGGCGTTGATTCAATGTGTTCTTTCAATTTCGTAGGCGTAGCAACAATTTTTTCACTTATATCTTGAATTAAGTTTTTATCAACAGCACCGCTTGGTACCTTTCTGCCTAATTGGTTATCATCTACAACCTTTGTATTTTCAACAATATTGGTAACTGTTTCTAAACTGCTTCTTATTTGAGATGTATTTCCGGCATAAAAGGTAGTAAAATAGGTATACGTAGTGTAAAAGGTAGCTTTTCCATCATCCGGTTCTGAAATATCTTCGAGTGATGGTTTAATATTAATACCTAAATCTTTTGGTGAATCTGCAAGACTAACGTCAATCGGTGTGGTATCAATTGGACTACTTGTCTGTAATGATTGAATAACTGGAGTCACTACGTTTGAAACTATTTCTTCTCGGCTTGTAATTGTCGTTGATTTGTCTTTATAAAGTGTTGTCCAATAAGTAAACGTTGTGTAATATGTTATGGGTAAATTGCTATCTTCTTCAAGCTCTGCTTTGGGTGATATTGTTTCAGTTACAACATTTGTGATAGTTTCTAAGCGACTTTTAACTTTGCTACTATCTTTTCCTATGTACATTGTGGTAAAATACGTAAATGTAGTGTAACTAGTCTGTAACAAAAGTGTAGGTGATGGTAATATCTCTTCAATGTTGCTTTCAGAACTAATTTGATCGTCTAAGATATTGTTATTATCTAAATATTTTGTTTCTCCTTTCGACGACGATGATTTTACATCTGTCACATAAGAGTTTTCAGATACAAGGGGATTAGATTCAACGCTAAACAACATATCTACTTCGATTGGAGTTGGTTGAGGAGATCCTTCTTGATTATTCGCATATTCATCAAAACTAGCATTTTCAGTGGAAATACTACTCTCAACAGATGCATTTTCTTCATTAGCTTTGGAAGTCATTCCCTTAACTTGCTTGCAATTTCTAAAATCAAATTGAGCTCTCGTACTCTCAACAGCAAATGGATTAGTTTTTGTAGGTATTAACTCATCAGGACCAACAAAGTTAGTATAAACCTCGCTCCTACTACATATATTGGCGTCAGACCCAACATAAATCGTTGTGAAAAATGTGTAAGTTGTGAAATAAGTTTTTACAGCATCTGGTTTGATACTCGCAATTACGTCATCACCTAAAGTTGGTGTAGGTGTTTGACTGGCATATGATTTATCTACTTCAACTGATTCAAGCACATCTTTATTTTTAACTAAATCAATAATACTACTAATTGGAATTGAGTCAGTTGGCCTTCCTACGCCTACTCCAGTTGGGGCGATTTCATCTTCGTTGAAAGCTCCAAGTAATGAAGGATCTAGCTGAGATAAGTCAATAGTAGAAGTAATAACATTTGTCACCACTGATTTGTGACTTGCAACACTTGAAGTCTGTTCACCAAAGAATGTTGTAAAATAAGTGTATGTTGTGTATAGGGTCTTGAATATTACATCGATTTCATTCTCTGATTCCTTTATAACCTTATTAGATCCCACGTTATCAGTTGGTGAATGTTCTGTACTAACAGAAACCTTAATGTGACTTTGGCTAGTTGCAACAGATTCAGTAGTCGTGGTTATTTGTTCATTTTTATCAGACTCTGATATATTTTCCACACTAGTAATCACTTGTGGGGTGGTTTCTCTATCTGTGGAAGTAATATCAGCCTGGGGAGAAACGACTTCTGATAGTTGAGAAATCTTTGAATCTAGTGGTGGTTTACTTATGTTTGTTTCATTTTGGCTAAGATTATTATCATTAAGTGTAGTTATAGCTATATCTGATACAACGCGAGTTGGTTCGATAACCATATCACTTTTACATACAAAATTCGTCAAATATCCTACGTCACTTTCAACAACTATATCAGATTTAATGGATGTTGTAGTTTCGGTACTTTCTAAAGGTATAAAGTACGTTGTTAGATATGTCAAAGTTTTGTAAGCAGTTGTCATAGTTGACAAAGTTTCAATACCATCACTGCAAAAAACTTGTTCATGCTTATTATACTTATTTTCAGTAGTGGTTTCTATTTCATAAGATTCATCACTGTGACCACTCTCAGTTGTAGTAACTACATCCGTTTCTTTTATTTCATCTTCATTCGTTTGATCATGGGTCTCTTCTTCTTCAGATTTTTCAGTTACTTCAGCTCCAATATTATCTGCTTCTTCTTCAGAATTTGTAAAAAGTTCAGTATTTTCAGTTACAACGGATTTTTTTGACTCATCAATAACAGTTGCCGAAGGATTTACTTTTTGAAGTGGTTCAGTGGCTACTGTATTGTATTCTTGTATTGGTACAACTTCTAAGTCATCAGTATGTTTCGTATTTTCAGTTGATGTGTAAGCCGGTTCTGAGGGTTGTATAACATCTAGATTCAAATCAAAGCCATTATTGTATTTAACATGGACTGTGTCAGGGATTTTATCATCAACATTGTATATCGTTTTTTTTAAGTTCTCTTCAACATTATACGATGAATTTTCGGTATAACTACCATCACTTTTAAGGTTTGTTAGCTTAGTATGAGAACTAATTTCATGAGCCTTAAATGTTGACGTAGCAACGGGTATATCGGCTGATAGGAATGTTACTTTCGAAGCAAATTTATCCACTGGTTTAGCCGAAGGAAATACATTTACTTCATCTGGATTTTGTGGACGTGCTGTTTCAGTATTTGGCGTAAATATTATAACAGTATCACCGACTACGGTTGTAAAGTCAGCAAATCCAGCATACGTAAATGTTTTTTTCGGTTTTGGTTCACTCTTATTCCCAAACAACTTCTTAGGTGATTTAGTTTGAAGCGATGACTCTTGAGGAGGATTACGAGATTCAACATTATCAATATAGTAAAATATTGGAGAAAATTCATTTTTTATTGTAAATGTAGGTAAATCATAATTAGGCTTTACTTTAACGATATTACTTTCATCAAAAGTGTCATCTTTTGAAGTATTTTTAAAATCCATTGATCCCGAACCTATATCAAATCCTTTGTTTTGTCGATGCAAAACATTAATATTACTAAAAACAGGTTGCATATACTCTATATTCTTTCCGTTTTCAATGGCTGGTCCGTCAAGGTAATTGTATACGTCAAATTTTGGTTCAGCGCTATTTGATTGAACTTTACGACCTTTAGGTTCTTCAAATATTTGATTATCTGCTATATTTTCTGCTGGACCCGACGGATTCCACGGTTTAAAAGTATGTTGAACTACTTTACTAGGATATACAATTTCCATTTTACTGCTTGGTGCCAAATAATCTGTATTTTTGAGCACAAACTTATTAGGATCGATTATTCCTAAATCTTGTTTGACATTCCATTGACCATCGAAATCAGAATGAATACGAGTTGGTTTAACATCAACAAAGTCATCTAAATCAGAAGGTTTATTATATAAAACAAGAGAAGATTTGGTTAAAAGTTGCGCATAAATGCGTCCATTATCTAACGTAGTGCCTACAATTTGTGTAGCAAATTCTGTTGTAACGCCATCCTGGATAAATGTTCTAGCAGTTGATGTTAGAAGGCCAATCAAAGGCTTAACACTATGGTATCGACCGATCTTCGTATTGTACTCGTTTCGGTTTTGGTCGTTTACAAGAATTACTGTCAGGTCTATGGTCAGCAACACATGTTGTCGTTCCGTCAAGTCGTGGATAGGATATCGTGTAGGTGCATTATTTTACAAAGTCCATTTGAGTTCGGAGTTGACCACGACCCGAGGATTAGATTTGAAAGAGAAAGAAAAACATACAATTAATAAAACTATAAGAAATAAACTTAGATAAAAGAAAGACAGAAAATGCTGAAGTTGCATTTATATGTTAGCACTAAACTATACAACATTCGTATTCAATTTGTTGATGATTTACTCATAAGAAATTGTAGGCATAATCACAGTGGATAAAGTGCTTATGTGCAAATAAATTGGTAAGTTCAAAGTAGGTAGTCAAAAAAGAAAATCATCAACACAAAATATTACAATTTACAAAACTTTAAATATCAAAATAAATAATAATAATAATAAAATCATTAAGCGAAAGAAAGTCAAAAAGCATATTATATGTTAACTTCGAAAAAGAAATGTTCATATACAAATTTAAGATAATACAATTTCACTATATTCTCTTACCCCTATTTTCGGAGACGCCTTCTCGTTTTATTCTTGCTGCTTCGATTGATTCGTTATCAACTATTTCTGAAACAAAAAAAATATATGTATTTAGTCAACGTAATCGTTACAAATAATAAAAGAAATGATTTCATCGCGTAGAAACAACATAACTGGCTTATTTTCCAAATATTGTCACATGTCCTAACTTTACAAACGAATTTTAAAAAATTTTATACAGAACCATGCCGGCAACTACACCTACTTGAGTCACTGTCGCACAAACATTTTGTCCATACAAACAAACGCCATGTTTTCCCAGTAAAAAGTCGGATAACTTCACTCGTTCGTTCAGTTAGGCTAAAGATATGTAGTTTGATATTTTAGCCAAAAATACAGCAACTCATCAGTTTATTTTTGATCACATTGGCTAAGACGTATGCCCAAATAAATGGAAGTTCCAGAATAATTTTTTATTTCAATATAATAGTAAAAATAAACGATTTCGCGAACCCCTCAAGCTGCCAAGCGGTAAAATATACGCCCAGGCGATCGAAGTTCTCTACAAGTGGTGGAGCCCTAGTGGAAGAGTTTCACAGTACCACCACCTTACCTTTCCTGCCGCAATAACGCCAATGCTTGTCACTACCGTATTCTGGTTTGGAGAGAAGTATAACCGGTAGACTTATGCATGAGGCATTGTCATCCCGCCACATCTGCTATCTTATGATATAAAAAAAAACAAAGTGAGGATTGCAATACTCTACTTCGGACCTATTATCTAACCTGCTTTACAAAGTTTAAAAAGCCTTTGAACATCTTGCGCAACAAGAATAATAAAATTGATCCAAATATCTCACAGTTTTTTCACACCATTACCTGCGGATATTGCATTCTGAGACGCTAAGGTTTAAAATTAACTTACACAATAATATAGTAAAAATATATTATTTTCGATAGTTAATACCGCTGATGTTAAGATTTTTTATTACATAAAAAGCGAACAAGAAGATGGTTCTCCTAAAGATGGTATCGTGGGGCAGGAATGCCACACGGATAATTTTACCGTCTACCTTACCTCATAATTAGAACAGGACAGCGAAAAACGCCGACCCTATTGGCAGGAATAGATGAGGCGGTGGTACCAAACTGAGCGAGACATTATAGATCCTTGTAAGCAGTCACAATGTTAATGATACGTATTATGGTCTTCTCTTGCCGTTGAGCGTTTCGCCTCTGGATGCTCACATACCAGAAAATAAAAAACAGAACTATGTAATAACGGATATTATAAAATTTCTGATTATTTGACAAAAACTTGGAATATCCTTGCTTGTTACAAATTCTGCAATTTATACCTGTCAATTATTTTATATAGTCTTAAGCCGAGTCTCCAGCGAACGAAAATTGCCAACTTTTGTGTTGTCAACACGTGTTGGTGACAAAAGTTTCTCTAATTTCCTTGAGTTGGCAACAAAAATTGAAAACAAATATTGGAAACCGTGTTTCCGTTTTTGGCGCTAAACGTCAAAAGAATACACTTGTTGCAGATATTAATTGACTCTGTGGAGACGCTTAGTTGGAAACAAAAAGAAACAATCATGTCCGATGCGTAAACAAAGTCATCAATCGAGTTGTTGATTTATATTGCATACAAATACATACTATGGGACTTAAATAAAAATATAAGAAAAAATATGAAAAATAAATAATATTCTCGGGACATTTTTTTCAAATTGTTGGCAACTCGGTGTAGACAAAATTGAAACAAAAGTTGGCGATTTTTTGAAGAGTTGCAAACAGTTGCAAACTCTGAAATTGCCAACAATTTTGGTGGAATCGCACCTTTACAAAATATTAGTAACTACTAACCTACCTAACTACCTAACTAGATAACTTTTTTCGTTCCAAATTACTGGGTGGCTAGAAAAGAATCGATCATGTTTTTTTTTCCATGAAATTAAAAGCGAATGCATTTGTTTTAATGAATGAATGAATGAATGAATTTTTTAATCCACGTGTGTATTCGCTGATAATTAAAATTTGGTATTGTCTGAATTTAGTCATTTCTACAAACTCTTAATTAGAGTTTTCAACAAAATTTGAGACTTTTTTGCGTGATGCAGTTACTGTGTTACTAAACAACAAAACTTTA
This sequence comes from Apodemia mormo, assembly GCA_036924255.1. Taxonomy (NCBI): domain Eukaryota; kingdom Metazoa; phylum Arthropoda; class Insecta; order Lepidoptera; family Riodinidae; genus Apodemia; species Apodemia mormo. The sequence continues at coordinate 7,835,509 of JAUPFN010000026.1, forward strand.
AACAATTATCAATCAATTTTATGTTGACCGATATGAACCACCCGAGAGATAGGTTTAAAGCTACAAAACTCGAGTGGTGTAGTTGTTAGTCTTTAAATCATACAAAATCTGGTGCAAGAGTACGACTTAATAATACGTCAAAGGAATCGCGTTTTCGCAACTGGCGTGTTCATATGAAGTAGTGAATTTTATTTATTTACTAATTGTTGCCTGCGACTTCGTCCGCGCGGACTTCGTTTACTCCGCACTGCTCCTCCCCCGTATGTGATAGCGTGATAATATGTAGCCTATATGTTGACCCGACCTGTTAGTAATATTCATGCAGTACTTTTTGAGTTTACCCCGGACATACATACAGACAAACAGATATACAGAAAAACAGACAAAAATTCTAAAAACTATTTTTTGGTTTCGATATCGATTATAGATCACGCCCCAAGTATTTTTTTTTAAATATTCAATGTACAGTTTTAACTTTCGTACTATTTTATTATATGTGGGTATAGATTATTGAAACACAAATAAAATGTATAGGGTACAAATGGCGAAATTAATGCATAAAGCATTCTCTACCTGCTAACCAAACGGCTAACCAAAAATCTCACAGAATGGTTTAATTTTCGTAATTTTCTTAAATCTAGATTACATATATACACACGTTCTTACATATATACATAATGAGGTCCCTCCTATTATTATGTATTTGAAGCAAGACATTTTTTTTTCAATTATCTTAATATGTAAGGATTGTGACATGGTTCTCTCAGCCTACTCAGTAAGGGTTCTTTTGAAAGTAAGAAAATAAAACTAAAATATTTTCACTGACGTATCAGAAATAATAATATATATCAAATTTCGGACAAAGTTTTCTACATTTGTATTTTCTCGGATTCGGATCCAATGCAGAGCGCAACCACTTTAAAGATTAACTTGAATAAAAAAAATTTATAGTCATTTCTGGGGATAACATTTTAAATTTTTTTTCGGAACACAGTATCCGTTTTTGCTACGCCATAAAAAGGCTGAAGAAAATGCAAATAACACAATAGTTTCCAACAATCAACTTAGTACGTGTTTCAAATCTATTTTATTAATAAATCGAATAAAAACTTGACCTAGCCTAGACTCACCTGCACCAATTTTTAATAAAGTTAGCTTCGCTTTCATCAGTCGTTACGATAACCCAGATATTACGTAGAGAGTGACAGAAGCAAGGTCATTAAAGATTTCGTATTAATACTAACTAATATTATAATAGAAGATCCCAATTAAGTTAGAAGGTAGCCTTTATGTGGTCCGAAGTTGGTGTTGACCAAATGAAGTACCGGGTTTGTTTCCCGGGTCGGACAAATCAAAATGTGTCTTTTTCAGTTTTCTGATAAAAACAACGTTACAACAACGAAACAAACCAATCGTGGGTGCACTGCCTGCCTTTGGGAATACGGGCGTGAAGATACTTCTTCGCAATAAAGGTCGACCTTCAGTGATATTTTAACCGGATAAAACTTATATTTTAGAATAGAATTTTCACAATTGAAATGTATTTTTGAACAAATACCGGGAGGGTTGCTGAAAAAAATTATTAATGACTATAATTAATTAGTTGATTTGGCTACGATATACTCATATTAAAATGAGTATTATAAGTTTGAAGGATATTAATGATGCAAATGCATAAATTAACGGCTAACTTCAATCTTCAATCTTTCAAACCGGATCACAACACTCGACAGTGAAATTCTGCCATACGAATAGGATAGCAAACAAGCTGATGATTCTCCTGATGGAAATTGATAACCATCGCCTACAAACACTAAAGATGTTAATGATACGTTGCTTTCCGTGTAGTGGATTTGTAAAGTTTACCGGCACTTATCCTCTAAATGTAAACACAAGAGTGAAAGATGTAAATACGAAGATTTTTCTAACTTTACTTATATATAATTAAAATCTGAACTGTACACTTGGATTAGGAAATCCGTTCATGAGTGAAACTGACCCATTCTGCATATGGTTGGTTCGAAGAAACAGTTAAGTGTGCATAATTAATACGTGACAATATTCCGTTCGTGACGAGGTTCGGATGTACAAGTCCGTTTGATTATATTAAAAATATTTTCGGCGTCAAACAAGTTAAGGAAGTAGGTAAATTAAACTTTCCGCTAACTTTTGTACATTGTTTATTATATAGGTGACAAGCGAGAAATATGTCGTCCGTAATGGACGGTCCATTATGATTATATAATGATATAAATTATATACGAACAAGAACTAGCAACCCAATTACAAGAGCAAGCCCAAGTACAACTTGATGAGAAGCAGTCTCCAGTGCCTATAGACATTAGCAGTTAACCGTAAAGTTATGTAAAACGAAAGATGTTAGCCGTCAATGGTACGCAGACTTTTTGTTTTTTATATCGTAGGGTAGTAAACAAACAGATGGTCATTCTAATGGAAAGAGAAACCATCGCCTATAGAAATACCAGCTGCAATACCCCCGATATTGCGGATGTCCATGGGCGGCGGTGATCAAAAGGCCGGCAACGCAGCTGCAATACCCCCGATATTGCGGATGTCCATGGGCGGCGGTGATCACTTACCATCAGGTACACCATCTGCTCGTTTGCCCCCTCTACTATAAAAAAAAGAAAAAAAAAGAAATCAGAAATACTTTATTCAATAAAACTTTTTACAAGTTATTTTGACACGTCAATATATATTTAAAAAAAAAAAAAAAACTACTACCGGATCGGAAACACGGCCACACACTGAGAAGATCCGGTGGAAGAAACTCAGCGGGCTTGTCTTTTTTTTTCATATCATTGATTTTTTTACATTATCACAATATTACAAAAAATATATATGAGATCGGCATGAGGAGCAATTAATCCCAGGCTTTTTTGTCTTCTAAATAATATGAGATTATATAATATCCTTTTTTACACAGTTTTGTTTTAACACATTTTTTAAATTTATTGACTGCGAAGTCTGGTCTGAAGTTAAAAGTCTGGTCAACAAGTGCTTTTTTGGTCAACTTTTTTCAGCAGTCTCCGAAAATTATGATTGAGGTGTCATTCGATTCGGAATGGCATCTAGATAGTTTTCGAAAAACAATGAAGTTCCGCAAATAAAAATTACAAAAGTTATTAACAATTAACTAAAAATAAAAAGGGGGGTTTAGTTTTTTGCAAATATCTCATAAACTAATAAAGATTTTTCAAATTTGAAAAAAGATTCAGAAAGAGGAGGAAATTTCCTAAAAAAAGTTTTGACTCCCGGAATTGTAGGACTAATATTTATAATTTTCCCAGAGGGTTGAAAATACGCCCGAAAACGGGTACTCCGGCTTGCGCAAGCCACGCCTCCTTCGGACCTTTAATGAATAAATATTATTTAAACTTATTAAATATGAAAATTAAAATTTGAAAAAATTCAGGTGCCTACAGGACAGATCAATAAATAATAATCCGTGGTCAAAAAATTTTTATCGCGATTTTTCAATAAGTTATCCATTAATTAATTAACAATTTTTTGTAGCACGAACATTAACATTGCAAGTGCGATAATTGTTAAACTATTAATCTAGGATTTTTTTTCTTTCGTGGAGCTATTTTTCAAAGGTCTTAGAATAGATTCCCGTTGGAAAAATTAAAAAATTGTAAATTTTCATTTTGTAATTAACAGTTTACTAAGGTGAAAAATTATAAAGCTTTATTAAACATTGAAAAAAATTTTTTTTTTCATAATATTATTATTGATCCGTTTTTTTATGATCAGAAGCTACTTAAAAATGATTTTTTATAATTTTTATCTCCTACTGTTTAAAAAATTGTTATAAACAAATGCGTTGTTTATGAGATAATTTAAAAAATTTTTTCGATAACATAATCTTTGATGATAATTATGATTTTTTTTAAAAAAACCGTTTCTTAAAAAAATTTTTTATTGCTAAAAACGCATTTGTTGATTAACAATTATTTTCTCCCACTTCTAATTAACATTAGGGAACCATTTTTTTTTTAAATCATTATTTATTTTTCTTTTTGATATAAAAAAAAATTATTTAATTTTTCATTGTTTATGTAATAAACAATTTGTTATAAACAAATAAATTTTTACCTTTTATTTTTGTTTCTTATTTTACTTAATGTCACAAAAACTGACATGATTTATTTTTTCTTTTTAATTTTTTTTACTATTTTTTTTTTAATTTTTAAATATTCGTTGTCTGTAATTTCGTCATTCTTGCCTGGTTTTTCATCCTTAAAATTATTATAATTTATAAACTAATGGAGATATGATGAAAACACCCAAGACTTATTTATTCTTTAACTAATAAAGACTATACTAGATATGCCCCATAAAAGAGTTACTTATTCTGTGGAGACGAGATGCATGCACAACAAGATTGTTTTTGTTCCTTGTATTAAGTGAGTGTACGTCACCATTTTTTTTAAAAAGCAAATATTTTTACGAACGTACATCAAGTTCTCAAATATATATTGGGAAATAACAGTTAGAATATTGATTTCTTTGAATTTTTCTCTCAGGGAAACCCTCGGGCTAAGATTGTAAATTGCCCTAATAGCTCTTTTCTGCAATACAAATATAGTATTTATTTCAGCAGAATTTCCCCAGAGAAGAATTCCATATGACATAATGTTGTGGAAGTAACTAAAGTATACAATTCTTGCTGTGTCGACATCAGTTAACTGTCTCATTTTTTTAACTGCATAAGCTGCTGAACTAAGTCTATTTGCTAAATTATTAATGTGCGGTCCCCATTGTAATTCTTATCTAAAGTAATATCTAAAAACACAGTGGAATCCACCAGATCCAGGTTGTTTCCATCCAGTTGTACGCTGGTATCTACATGCCTTACATTAGGCAATGAAAATTTAACACACTTAGTTTTGTTACCATTTAATAAAAGATTGTTCGTACTGAACCAGTGTACAACTTTTGAAATCGCATTATTTACTTCGTCATACTTACCAATTCGTCTTTTCACTTTGAATAAAAGTGAAGTGTCATCCGCAAACAGTACGATTCCATGCTTATCCCCTACATAGTAAGGCAAGTCATTTATGTATATCAGAAACAGAAATAGACAACAAGGATGTCAATTGTGCATTGCTATTGGTGTGACGGGATGACAACGCCACATGCATTAGTCTGCCGGTTACCTGACCCTCCAAACCGGAACACGACTATGACAAGCCTGGACACTATTGCGGCAGGAATATTTAAGTCGGTGGTACCAAATACCCGGGCGAGTATCTTCACGCCCATATCACCGAAGTGGTAGGCAGTAGTACAACAAGTGCACCCACGATTAGCCGAAGATACTTGATCTCACAAATGTGATAGGTTGCAAGCCTATCGCCAACCGGGCACTTTCCAATCCCGGGCAACTTTGTGTTTCTCAGATAACTGAAAAAACACTTTTTTTTAATGTGCCCGACCCGGGAATCGAACCCGGGACCTCATGTGGTCAACGCCAACGCTGGGCCACTAAAACCTTAAAAATTTTTTTTGTTGTTTTTAAGGTTTTTCCAGATTCCCAAGCACGGGGTGAGTGCTATAACACAAAAATAGCTGGACCACTAGACCACAGAGGCGACTAGATGACAGAGAGGAGACCCGACGAGGAGGAGACGATGGCAGTAACACGTATAACTTTTAAATTTCCCTACTGTCATCCATACAAATATTATAAATGCGAAAGTATATCTGTATTTTACTGTGTATGTTTTTTTATAAGATAGCAAATAAGCAGATGACTCTTTTGATGGAAAGAGACAACCATTACCTATAAACACCAAAGATGTTACCAGCACTGTGTATCCGTGTGTCGGGATTTTAATACCACATGCATTAGTTTACCGGCTACCTTACCCTCTAAACCGGAACATGACAGTGACAATAATTGACGCCATTGCGGTAGGAATAGGTATGGTGGTGGTACTAAACCCGGGCGAGACATTGCGGAACTCTACCACCTATTAGTCATGATGGTAGTGACACGTATAGCCAAACGGTCGCCTTTTACGACCTGCCTGGCAGAACAGCAGTTGGTTATTCTTCAAAGGAGCCCGGATCAACACACTGACAACTGCCTACCACTAACTAGTCTGACCGTACCTAGACGAAAATACTTTAATTCAGTAATCACTAAATAAATATTATTTATTCAATAATCTTTTATGTTTAATTTTATCTTTTATCTTTTATATTTAATTATTTATTCAATAATCTTTTTACAAGTTATTCATATTTTAATGCGTTAAGAATATTTCAAGCTACTACCGAATCGGAAACTTACACATTGATATAATTAATAACTGATAACAGTATTTCCTTAGGGACCGGAAAGGTTGAGAACCAGTGACCTAGCCTATATATTTGTAATACATGTCGAAGAACCATTTCACCGATACACATCTAAGGCATACGGAAACGCATACGACAAACGCATAGTAAATACCGACCTACTTTGTTCAGGTTGGTTAAGTGTAACGACAAGTGATTTGTATGACTTCATTAATGTCAACTGCCTATAAAAGTTTACATTTAAAGGCACCGTTAGATAATGTAGACCACCAGTAATTATATTGATATATTGACACAACAAATTATATACGAGTGTTATCAGCCGAAGAAAAACGGAGGTTAACAGTTTGACATATATGTATCTAATATTCTTGGAATTGGATAATATTTGATTACTAGCTGTTGTCCGCGACTTCGTTCGCGCGGACTTCGTTTACTCCGGCTCCGCACACGCACGCACAGCTCCTCCCCTGTAGGTGATAGCGTGATAATATGTAGCCTATATGTTGACTTGACTTGTTAGTAATATTCATGCAAAATTTGAAGCAAATCCATGCAGTACTTTTTGAGTTTACCCCGGACATACACTGACTTTCCTACGATTTTATTATATGTAATAATAATAATATAGATGATAATGTATTTCGGCGTCTATGCGCGTATACGAAATTTCGTAAATGTATAAATGTTTATAATATGTTAGTATGTTTGTCCATGAATTTCTCGGGAACTAAAAGTAAAGCAAACTCATTTTTTAGTACTAAATCAGCTATATGTATATTATATTGATTATGTAACTACAATTATTATTTTTTTACAGGTATGTGTATATAACTTAGGGATAAGTCTGAATTTCATCAAAATGAGTTCAGTTATGGAATTAAGATGTCTTTATTTTGTGGGTTCAGTAGTTTGAGATATTTGTCGGTTTATTTTTTCGAATTCAATTATTTTAATAGTATTTAACGAGGCAAGTGTTGTTTTGCCATATAAATTGCTGGGTGTGCCCGCAACTTCGTCCACGTGGGAAAATTTCTAAAACAATACCCGCATAGTTCTTGTTCCCGTTTCGATTTCTAGGATAAAAACTATTCTATGGCCTTTGTCGGGTCTCAAACTATCTTTGTGACAAATTCCATAAAAAACGGTTTAGTGATTTAAGCGTAAAGAAGAAACAGAGTTATTTTCGCATTTATAATATTATTATGAATTACAATAATTATTTGTCTCCCGTTTCTATATGTTTGTAGACTGGTCCCGCATTTCGCGGTCTAGTCCCGCATATATATTTTTTTATATTATAAGATAGCAAACAAGCAGATGGGTCTCCTAATGGAAAGATTCAACCATCACCTATAGACACCAAAGGAGTTAATGGTGCGTTGCTATCTTGTGGCGAGGTCTTATGCCACATGTATAAGTTTACCGGCTACCTTACCCTCCAAGCCGGAACATGACAGTGACTAGCACTGACGCTATTGCGGCAGGTATAGGTAAGGCGGTGGTACCAGACCCAGTCGAGCTGATGCAGAACTCTACAACCTAGTAGTCACGATGGTAGTGACGCGCATAGCCACTCGGTTGCCTTTTACGACCTGCCCGGCAGAACGGCAGTTGGCCTATTCTCCAAAGGAACCCGGGACCAACACGGGGCAAAACCCCAGATTTCTCGCATATTCGTGTGTAAGAGTTGGCAACCCTACAGGACCCCTATTCGGAAATCGTCGTCACGTCACGTTATCGTCGAACAAACATTTATAGATCTGTATGGATTCTATACATTCAGGATATTCATTCATACATACGAACATACACATTTTTATTCCAGCAGATTCAAAGGACTTCGCTTGTTACAAGTATTTCATTGAATCGTCCCACCAATTTCATTGGGGGAGCCCCCCACCCCTCTCCTCAAATTTCATTCATCATCATCACACGTTCACACGCTATTCCGAATCGAAAGGCAAATCGTTCAAATTTTTTTTGAGGCAGAGAAAATAATTTGAATAGCACAACGGCAAAAAGGCACTTGTTGACTTGGCTATGGATTTATACAATTAGTAAGTACCTACATTTTCAATTTCAATTTCTATTTAGATCTCAGATAGCCTTGAAAGATAAACTATGGGCCTCCATACTAGATAGTTCGTAAAAGGCGAATGAATGTTCTAGGTGTTGGTGGTTCACTATTATCATGACCCCCAGGTAACAGAGTTTTACGAAATCCTAACCAGTAAGTAGTCGTTAAATAAATAATGAATAAACTGTTTTTATTAACAGTTTTATGTTCGTCAACGAATTAACTGTTTTTCTTCCACTTAAAAAGCTGTTAAAAATATAAACCTAATAAATTCTTGTAACGAACTTCAAGGCAATGAATTGATTACGTTAAAAATATTAAAAGCTACTAAACGTCAACGTTTTTCGCTACTCGCAATGAGTTGACATAATATTGAAATTATTATTTTATAACCTATTATAAGTTTAGTGAATAATCTGATTATTGAAAACCTGTTGACGATTTAACTGTTTTTTTAACCTGTTGACCGTCGACGAAAAGGAGTCACGTTAAATTAATTTGAAATTCGGCAATAACACACCTCTACTGACCAGTTTTGGAGCTACCGTCTCATCTATTGCTGTCGCAATAGCATCAGTACTCGTTACTGTAGTATTTTGGTTCGAAGGGTTAGGGAACTGGCCATCTGCTTAATTGCTATCTTGTGATATAAAGAAAAAACCGTGAAGATTCCAATATGACATTTCGCCAAAATATCCAAAATTCGAGCACTCAATATTTACGTTCCCAACAAAGCCTTATTGAGAACGAATTGCCCGACCCAGAATTCGAGCCCAAGGCCTCATTGGTCTACACCAAAGCTAACTAAACATCTAACATGATATAGTATTAATTGTGATATAGTTATCATAGTAGTAAGTCAAGAAAATGCAAATGTTGTTAAGCAAACACAGGCAGCTTTTACAACAGCGTTGCAAAAACTTGAATCAACAAGCCTATTGGAGTGAGCGAGACAAAAAGTGTGTCAGTAGGAAAGTCAATGCACTCTTACTAATACTTACACCGCATAATGCGTAATTGGTAATTAAAAAGAAGTGATATGATCTGCTATGGAAATATTTGGGTTAGTAAAGCTTTTTAATGAACAATTATATTTGAATATCTTACAGTCATGATAGCCTACTACATTTTTGAGAAACCCCCGTATTGGTCCGGGCTCTCTTGAAGCCGATTCCTGCCGCAATAACGTCAGCTTGTCACTTTGTGTTCCGGTTTGGAGGGTAAGGTAGACGGTAAACTTACGCATGTGGCTTATAACCTCGCCACAAGATAGTAATGCACCAGTAACATCTTTGGTGTCTATGATCCATGTGCTTGTTTGCTATCTTATGATATAAAAAAGCCCACATAGACATATGAGCGAGGGCTTAGGTAGTACCCCTCCCCCCCCCCCGCTTTCCCTCGCGTATGGGAATAAAATGAGCTTATTGAAATTTTGATTGTTATTATATATATATATATATATATATATATATATATATATATATATATATATATATATATATATATATATATATATATATATATATATATATATATATATATATATATATATATACATTTACACATGCACAGGTTTTCTGGCTATATTACCCTCTAAACCAGAACACAACAGTGACAAGCACTTACAATATTGCGGTAGTAACTGATTAGGCGAGTCCATAGAGAACTCTACCACCTAGTAGTTACGGGCTTCCCCGTGTTGGTCCGGACTCCTTAAAAAAGTAGACCACCTGCCGTTCTGCCAAGCAGGTCATAAAAGACGACTAATTGGCTATACGAGTCACTTTCACCGTGACTACTAAGTGGGGTAGAGGTTCACAACGTTCGTCTCGACCGGATATTTGGTACCACCGCCTTACCTATTCCTGTCGCAATAGCGTCAATGCTTGTTATTTATTGTCATGCGTTCATTGAAAACGATGGTAATGAAAGGCTTTTTTCATTTTTTTAAACCCCTCTTCTGGTTAAGATTGGATAATGCAAACGAAATCTTTCTCGTTGTTAGCTATTCTATGATATGACAAAAGCACATACGATCGTAAATATTTTAATGGTTATTAAAATCTGCCAAAACCTTAGTTCAATGACATTTAAAATTCTACATAGGTAGATCTGTTGTCATTAATCAACTATAAAATTGTGCAAAGGTCTTAAACTTTAAAATGCTTAAAAAAAGCAATCTCATCTGAAATCATTATGTGGCAACACTGTGTCGCCAGTTGTTGAGAAAATTATTACACATCTTCCATTATAGTGGAGCCGTGAGAATACTCAATATAAAAGAAAAAGGAACTTTAATCTCTGTGATTTTCGGACTCCATATTGAAATATTGTGTCACATCCGTGGGCATTTTGACAGTTCACTTTGTTTTAAATTTAGAATAGCCTAAATTGTTGTATTATTTGGACACCATTAAATGTTAAGGCTATTATAATATTGTAAACTTTGATTACAAATGTTGCATTTATTTTAGCGGAATAACCCCAGAGAAGAATCTCATTTGACAAATTACTGTAAAAGTAGTTAAAGTACACAATTCTCGCACTGTTGATATCAACAATACCAGCGATAATATAATATAATACCCCTCATGGATCCGGAAAAATATACTTACTGCCGTTCTGCCAGGCAAGTCGTAAGAGGTGACTGATGCGTCATGCGGCTATACGTGTCACTGCCATCATAAGATAGCAAACAAGCAGATGGGTCTCTTGATAGAAAGAGTCAATCATCACCTATATACACCAAAGAGGTTAATGGCGCGTTGCTATCTTGTGACGAGGTCTAATGCTACATGCATAAGTTTACCGGCTACCTTACCCTCCAAACCGGAACACGACAGCGACAAGCACCGACGACGCTATTACGGCAGGAATAGGTGAGGTGGTGGTACCAAATCCGGGTGAGACAATGCAGAACTCTACCACCTAGTAGCCATGATGGTAGTGACTCGAATAGCCAATCGGTCACCTTTTATGACCTCCTGGCAAAACGGCAATTATTTGGAGAATAGGCCAACTGCCGTTCTGCCAAGCAGGTCGTAAAAGGCGACTGATTGGCTATGCGAGTTACTACCATCGTGACTACTAGGTGGTAGAGTTTCGCATTGTCTCACCCGGGTCTGGTACCACCGCCTTACCTATTCCTGCCGCAATAGTGTCAGTGCTTGTCGCTGTCGTGTTCCGGTTTGGAGGGTAAGGTAGCCGATAAACTTATGCATGTAGCATTAGACGTCGTCACAAGATAGCAACGCACCATTAACAGCTTTGGTGTCTATAGGCGGTGGTTGACTCTTTCCACCAGGAGACCCATTTGCTTGTTTACTATCTTATGATATATGTAAAAAAATTAAAGTTAACCACATCAAAAAATAGTGTACAAACGCCAGCTCAAGTTAGATGTATTGAATTTCAACAGCAAAAAATTAATACACGCTGTATTTATAAAGGTGAGTGTATGTCTAAGTATTTATGATGTAATAAACACAATTAGCATTCCAAGTATTGTTACTAAGTATGGGAAATACAGGATTACATAACACAATCATTGCTAATTTTTACTCATGAATTAGTATTACAATTGAAATATTCATCATAGTATCCTTTTTTCCATCGACTTTCCAAAAAGGAGGTGGTTTGTATAGTTATTTATTTGTTTTTAAAAATTGTAGACATTAATAACTATTTAATTTCAATTTGATATATAAATGACATGAGTTTTTTTTATTATTACTCCGTAAATTCGAGAGGAAAAATTAAGAAAGATTAAGTTGATAGAAATTGGTAATGGCTTGATAGAACTATAAAAAAAAACAATAAAATTAAATAAAAATGTTATCGTATTTAAAAATTTTCCAGACTAGTAGTAAATGTTTTAATTGGACTTGGTATTAATCTAGTGGCTACCCAACATCATATACCTAGTATTTTTTCCATTTTAGCGAGGGTAACACATTGTAACATTTGCACAATATATAATGCTATTTCCTGACTAGCTTGTTCTCCAAACCGAAACAAGCTTTGACGCTGTTGCGGCAAGAATAAATAAGGTATCTTTACGCCCATATCCTCGAAGGGGTAGGCAGAGGTACAACAAGTGCACTTACGATTAGCCGAAGATACTTGGTCCCACAAATGTGATAGGTGACAAGCCTATCGTCAACCGGGCACTTTCCAATCCCAGGCAACTTTGCGTTTCTTAGAAAACTGAAAAAACAATTTTTTCTGTGCGCGACCCGGGAATTGAACCCGGGACCTTATGTGGTCAACGCCAACACTGAACCACTAGACCACAGAGGCGTAGAGGGGATAAGTAAGGTGGTGTATCAAAACCGGGCGAGGCGTTGCGGAACACAACACTACCATCTAGTGGCTACGATGATAGTGACACTCGTTCGTCTTTTACGATGTGCCTGACGGAAAGGTAGTCTATTCTTTAAAAGTGGCCCGGACTAATACTAGGAAAGTTTATCTTAATTATTTTTTTTATATCATAAAATAACAAACAAGCAGATGGGTCTTCTGATGGAGTCAACCATTGCCTATAGACACCAAAGATGTGAATGGTGCGTTGCTATCTTGTGGCGAGGTCTAATGGTACATGCATAAGTTTACCGGCTACCTTACCCTCCAAACCGGAACACGACAGTGATAAACACTGACGCTAAGCGGTAAGAGTAGGTAAGGTGGTAGTACCAGACCTGGGCAAGACAATGCAAAACTCTACCACCTAGTAGTCACGATGGTAGTGACTCGCATGGGCAATCGGTCGCCTTTTACGACCTGCCTGGCAGAACGGCAATTGGTCTGTTCTTTACAGGAGCCCGGAACCAACACCGATAATATATCTTTAAACTAAAGTAACAGGTAAAAATTGTCGCAACACTTTAGAGTACTAGATTATTACAAAATGACAAAAATGTTGTGTAAATTGGTCCAGTAGTGACAGTACCGTTTCTGATACGGTTCTGGTTGTGAGTGGTATGACCTTGTGTGCTTTCTGATTTGTTGTGATACGGAACCGAGGAAGGAGAAAGTCATAAAGTTCCTTGAATTAAATAGAGAGCACATATGATGTAAATGTATAAATAAAATAAAATAAAATAAAAATAAAAAATATTATTACGTGAAGGAAATATTTTTTACCCCTTTTTAAGACAGTTGCGCGAAGGGTAAAGTATAAAATTTGCTACATTTAAGGCCAATTGCACTAGCGTTGGATTGGTTAGGAGAGCACATATGATGTAAATGTAAAAATAAATAAAATAAAATAAAAATATTATTACGAGAAGAAAATTTTTTTACTCTTTTTAAAACAGTTGCGCAAGGGTAACGTATAAAATTTGATACAATTAAGGCCAATTGCACTAACATTGGTTTGGTTAGGACAATCCAAAATAGTATGCTGTCACATTCTTTTAATTTAAGACAAGAAGTGACAGCATACTATTTAGGATTGACATAAGCTAAGACAATGTTAGTTCAATTGGCCATTAATGTTGCGGAGGGCTGCAAAAACCTAATACTTTTAAATTAAATGCATTAAAATCTATATCTATATATATAAAAATCAATTGCTGTTCGTTAGTCTCGCTAAAACTCAAGAACGGCTGAATCGATTTGGCTAATTTTGGTTTTGAATTAATTGTTGAAGTCCAGGGAAGGTTTAAAAGGTGAGAAAATATAGAAAAAAATAAGAGTAGTTAAAATGGCAGAACAACGTTTGCCGGGTTAGCTAATAAATTAATAAAAATAAATACTATACACACTACATTCGTATGACATACACGACACACATGTACATTTTGCTATTTTCTTTACGGCTAAATTCGGTTGTAAAACAAAAAATACATTTGTTTAGTTTACAGTCGAATTTTGGCCAAAAGTGATCGCTATTAAATATTAAAAAGTTAACAAAGATAGAATTTGAACCTGCGACTTTGCGTCTGGTCGGCACGCTCTCATAATTGAGCTACTGTCATACATGTCATGTACATATAATTTAAGTACACAAATCTCAATTTCTTGTAATTTAAGTACACAAATGTCGACCTTACTTGTCAACCCTAATTTTTGTTTACCCTACTTTTACTAACTGTGATCGCCCTAATTCATGAATGATATAGCTCAGTTTAATTAATGTAATAATCTCGGCGGAGAGGGGGGAGGGGAAGGCACCGATTGCCTTCCTCCCCTTGGATCCACACCTGGTTCCATCATACACTAAAAAAATTTAGATTTCTACACTTCATTTTCACTGTGCCAAATTTCATACTCAGTTCACGTTATTTTCTTAAAAAAGGGGTACATAGTTTTCGCTTCACGTATTAAGATAAAACAATAAGGCTCTTAGCATACGAAAGTGTTATAATTAGACAATTTAGATTTAAATTTAATTTATTATTATTATATAGACGCTAAATGAATTCACGCGCTCTAATTATTCGGATAACCTAGAAAACATACTGCCATTCTCAATTTCAATGTTTCAAACTCGATGTTATGTACTAGAAGCATTCACATAAATATCCCTGCCACAATAGCGTCAGTGCTTGTCACTGTCATGTTCCGGTTTGGAAGGTAAGGTAGCTGGTAAACTTATACATGTGGCATTAGACCTCGTCACAAGATAGCAACGCAGCATTAACATCTTTGATGTCTATAGGCGATGGTTGACTCTTTCCACCAGGAGACCCATCTGCTTGTTTGCTATCTTGTCTATATTAATAATTTCATCAAGGGTTACGGTAGACTCAATTGAAACCTTACCTGAATTGGTCGTTACACGAAAAGAATCCAATCCACACAAAATCAGTTTAGTAATACTGAAGTTTGAAGTTGGTTATTTTTTAATTTTTTAACGTGCCATATATCGGGACTAGTTCTGACGTTGAATAAAGTAATAACGTCAGAATTGAATAAAGTAATAGAGAGACATCGATATATTTTATATCAACGTAGAGAGCTATTTTTGCTTAGATGTTTTTACTGGCAAATTGTATTGATGTTTAGCATGAGTTTTGGTGCACTTAACTCATTTTGACCATATTGTGGGTTGGATCCTTTTCGTTTAACTACGTCCAATTTTAAAGCGTAAAAAAATAATAATTTTGAGTCGACAACATATATCCGCAAAATTCGGACTGTCGAGTGTTTTGTTAAAATAGTGATTAAAAATTCTAACCGTGCTGACACACAAATCGGCCATATTTCTTTAAAGATTACAAATATGTGGTGTAGATGGCGTGAGCATTTATTATGGTATCGTAGAACGGAGCGCAGATTATCGTGAAAATTATTTCTCTTCGTTCATAAAAGAGTAGAAATAAAAAATAGCAACACTATAGTGTTGTCTTTATTAAACTAACGTAATAGTTAAAAGAAGGCGTCACTATATTTTTGCTACTTTTTAATATCTTCTATTTGAGTTAGTATATAAGATTGCGTATTATGAGACTTCCGAGCGTTATCGGGTTTTCATTTAGTGATATAAAAAAACGCATCATAAACGGCTTAACGACATAATTGTTAAGAAATCTAAAACTACAGTTTAGATTAGGACTTAAATATTTTTTAACGCAGTAAAACTGGACTAACCAACCGACTTTCCATTTCCTGTATATCTCTTTGTATAACATTCACACATGACAAACTGATTAATTCCGTTTTTTTTCCTTGGTTCAAAATGACACCACCAAACCATCACTGAAGTCGGATAACATCCACGTTGTACACTGTTAACTAATTGGGAACCATGTTTAGAGCATTGAGCATAAATACAGTCATTTTGATTGTTAAAATATTGTAAAAGAAAAACAAAAAAAAATTATCTGACCTCTTCTTTTTATATTATCAGCTAATAAATGACCAATGTGTCTCTTATAGGCTGCAAGTCCTTAGTTATATTTTAAAATACGCGACATGGTTCTAGGTGCTATCTTCATCTCCCGAGATAAAATTTTTTGCTTTCGGACAGTATTTTTCGAACTTACTGCTTACTGCTTTGATCGCCTTTTTGATACGAAGACTACGTGGACGGCGCGATCTTGTCTATCACAAACAGAGGAGATTTCATTGTACAAATAGGTACCCGCCCGGTATACAAACATTTGACTAATACCAAGAGAATGGAGAGTTTTAAAAATTGTATTAGGCTCCATAAGTACTTTGTGTAATGCAGTCACAGTGATGCGATTTTCTTTATCAACCCACTCCATTTTTAATGTCACAAAATATTTTACAATGTATTATATTTTATTAAGTATTTGGATTCCTTCATTATGTAGACATTTTTACCAGTCACCTTGTATAATAGTACGGATATAACCAATCCTTTTAATGTCGGAAAGTCGAGTTCCCGCCTAATATACTTTTGATTTAGAAACCTGAAGTTATATACTTTCTTGCAACGAATTTAAAAATAAAAACTTAAAAAACAGCCTAAAACGGTGCAAGTTTGTTTTGTTAGTAATGAAGACTAAAAAACGTGTAAAAAATTAAAACTCTCCTATGCACCTGGAAACTACCACTTTGCTATCCTAAAATACGTCATTTTTAATTTCGTTGCAAAAATTTCAGGTTTATTTCGATTTAATCTATTTAATTTATCGGCATTTATCGGCGATCGGCAGTTGCACACAGCATAGTTTACTCAATAAGGTAACATCTTTAGCCCGAAGAATTTAATTCACGTTGATTTTGCGCAACGCTGTTTGAATCTGTACATTACCATTGGATGTCTTTCTTAAATAGTTAAACTAAGGTACACTACTAGGTATTTGGAAATATATATTATGTTAATTATTATTAAGGCTGGCCACACTTGTTACATTTTTTATACGTGATGACTATTGTCATTGATTTAATCACTAACTTTTTATACCACATAAATAGAAGTTAAACACAATTAATAATGCACTTGTACATTTCACTTCACAACATATTTATTTTTGGTATATGTGTTACTCAACGTGTGTAAAAAGTTTTCCCCGATTACCTGTCGTACTTCGACAGCCTAAAAATGTAATCAAAATTCAAATTGTTTATTTCATTTTAGTTTAAATAATTTGAATTTAAAAAAATAAAACAAACTTGACAAACTTTATTTGGAATATTACAGAAATGTTTAGAAATGGGAGCAACAATATAATAATTAAAATGCTGTCTTCAGATGCCACTAAGTTTTACTCGCGGTGTTGGTCCGAAGTCTGCTTTAGAGAATAGATAATCAGCCGTTTTGTCGGGAAATCTGGGATATTAACATTTTATATTATATCCTGAATATATTTTAGAAATTTCATCAGGATATCAGGAATTTTAGTAAGTTTGTAAAAGGCGAACATTAAGCCAAAAATGTCACTATATCATTACTCGTTCAATATTTTATATTAAAACACTTATATATATGCTAAAAAAGTAGACACATATCCTAATCTCAAAATTTAATTAAATTAATATTTTACTGTTTATCTACTGTTTTAAACTATCAACAGTTACTATTTAGTGTGTGTTTTTGCATATATATTGTGGACAATTGTATACATGATCTAGAAATTTTATTTACAATACCTACCGGTGATTTCACATTTTGCTATTGGAATCACAAGTAAATTTCAAAATGGCCACTTTTTCTGATGTCGTTGAAACACAAAAAACAATTGAAGCTAATGTAAGGCAGATGATGCAGGACTTCGAATCCAAGTTGAAGGCTACTCCTCACACAGATAATCTTGACCAGCTGACACAAGAATTTTTAAGTTACCGTAGTCATGTTCAAGGTGTTCTTCTACTTCTTCAGCAGCAAGTATCCGAAATTGGTAAACAAGTAGACATCATGGAGATGCGTCACCGTAAAAAATTCTTGTTGCTTAACGGTGTTGAGGAAAAGCATGACGAGGATGTTCCAGGTCTGGTCTTGGAAGTTTTAAACAATAGGTTGGATATGAGGCTGCCTTCTTCAGCTATTTTGAAAGCTCATAGGCTTGGCAATGCTCCTGGGGGAAAAATTCGTCCCATATTATTTCGTATGACGGCCGCAAATCAACGTGATGAAGTATGGAAGCTCAAAACCAAACTTAAAGGTACTTCTTTAGTGTTGTCTGAATATCTCACTAAACGACGCAAGGCTCTTTTTCTTGAGGCTCGAAATCACTTTGGTACTCGTAATGTTTGGACAACTGGCGGAAGTATAAATATCAAGGCGCCTAATGGCAGTCGGCATAAGATCCTAAGTAGTTTGGATCTTGAAAAACTTGTTTTGGCGCATCCTAAACTAGCTGTTAGTCATGTGCAAGCACCGCAGCAGCAGCAGCAGCCATCATTGGCCAAGGAGAGATCGAAGCGAGTTACTAAAAAATAGTATTTTATATATATTTCTCGTTTAGCTTATTTACTTAGCCGAACTACGTTGTTCAATATCAATAGCGTATCTTTGTATCTCACTCCAATATTCACGTAGTTATATTACTTTTCACTTTTTACGAAATATAATAACTGTATTCGGGTATACCTTAAAATT
Source organism: Apodemia mormo (assembly GCA_036924255.1). Lineage (NCBI taxonomy): Eukaryota > Metazoa > Arthropoda > Insecta > Lepidoptera > Riodinidae > Apodemia > Apodemia mormo. The sequence goes on from JAUPFN010000026.1 coordinate 7,854,441, forward strand.
TAACATTTCTAAAACCAATTACTTTAATAACTTTAGACATAATTCAATTAACATGTTGTGGTTTTGTAAGACATTTGTCAGACGTCAATCGATGACATTGTCAAATGTCAAATTACTTTCCACCTTCTTCTTTTCTGTAGTGAAGATTCATAGATAAACTATAAATGTTTAGACTTTGTGAATTAAGTTCTTAATATAGTTTTTAATATATTTCTTCCTTGTAAATTTACCCTACTGTGTTTATCTAGTTTGTCAGAAATATGAAAATGGCTCTATAGGCCCCGATTGTGGCGCTGTATTTATTTATCTTATGATTGTGTTTTTTTTTCTCTGTTTCGTATTATCGATAATTTTTGTTTTTCAGTTTTGTGATTTCATTATCTTACATTGAACATTTTATTAACGATGTAATAACCACCGGTAGTTACAAATATGTTTAAGTGCTACTGCACTTGATTAACTGTTAAGTTATTAAGTTATTAACGTATTTTTACTTAATTATATATATATTTTTATTAGTATTTATTTGATATTATATTATTTTATTATGTCATCTGATACTGATAGCGCTTCTTTCTATTCTGCCCTAGACTCTGATTCGTCTTCCGACTCTACTACAGTTGCCCAGACCCTTGACACAATGATAACTCAACACTTTTCTCAATACAATAACCATTTTAATGTTTGTCATATTAATGCTCAAAGTATCCCCCAACATTACAATGAACTATATGATACCTTTAATTCTCCTTGTGTGAATGCTATTCTTGTGTCTGAGAGTTGGCTTAAACCTTCCTACAGCTCTAATCTTTGCAGTTTACCCGGCTATGTACTTCTTCGTAATGATCGTTTGAATAAGCGGGGTGGTGGGGTTGCCATTTATCTACAAAGCAAAATATCTTTTAAAATATTAGCAACTTCATCGACACCTTACTCGGAAGCCATCGAATATCTCATGTTGGAGATAATTGTTAGTGGAGTAAAGGTACTTCTTGGCGTTGTTTACTGTCCACCAAATGTTAATTATTTTTCTGACTTTGAATCTCTTTTAGCCTTGTACAGTAATGAGTATTCTCATCATGTTATAATGGGGGATTTTAACACTGATGTACTTAGAGACACTCAAAGAGCACGAGAACTTCACTCAATTTTAAATTCTTATTGTCTAACGCTCTTACCCCTTAATCCCACACATCACAATATAAATGCTGAAGACTCATTAATTGATTTAATAATGGTATCTTCACCAACACACGCGGTGGATTATGGTCAGTTTTCAGCCCCGGGTTTCTCCCGTCATGATTTGATACACTTGTCTTATAAATTGAGACCTCCTAAGCCTCGAGTGAAAATCTTGAAATTGCGTAATTTTGCAAGAATCAATCAAGCAGATTTAGAACAGGATGCTTCTTCTATTGATTAGTCAGATGTCTTTGACAGCTTAACTATAGATGCCAAGGTCAATTGTTTTACCAAGAAAATTATTGATATGTATGACAGACACGCTCCTATACATCGTGTGAAAATAAAGCGCCCTCCTGCTCCTTGGATTACACCTGAAATCCGAAAAATGATGAAAAGACGGGATCGAGCATTTTGTCATTTCAAGAGGGACAGATGTTCAGAGAACTGGTGTTACTTTAAAAAAATTAGAAATCGCTGCAATCAGATGGTGAGGTCAGCTAAACGTAGATATATCCATGATAATATATCCAATTCGTCTCCACCACATGTTTGGAAATTCTTAAACTCTCTTGGTGTTTCCACTTCCGTAAATAACTGCTCTCTAAATATATCTGCTAATGAATTTAACATCTTTTTCTCAGCCACACACATCATGGATGACACAATCAAATCTCGTACAATATCTTATATACGCTCAATGAACCCCTTTCACAATAATATATTTACTTTTTCACCTGTCACTAATGAAGACACAATAAAGGCAATGCTTGCCATTAAATCAAAAGCTGTTGGATGTGATCAAGTGAGTAGAGACATGATTTTTAGAATCAAAGAATTTATTGTGCCTGTTATAACACATTTAATTAATTTTTCCCTATACAGTGAATTTCCCACTCTCTGGCGTAAAGCACTCATTCTGCCGCTTCCCAAAATCTCAAATCCTAGTGCTACTAACCACTTCAGACCCATATCTATACTTCCTTTTCTCTCAAAAATTCTCGAGGCAGTTGCTCATAATCAGATCACTAAGTACCTGAATGAGATAAATTATCTGAGTCCCTGTCAATCGGGCTTCCGTATGGGGCATAGCACGACTACTGCTCTCCTGAAAGTTACTGAAGATATAAGGTCCGCTATGGAAGAGTCATGGTTGTCAGTCCTAGTTTTAATCGATTTTTCCAATGCTTTCAATACAGTCAACCATGACATTTTAATAGCGGTCCTTGCACACCTTGGCCTATCCCCGTCTGCCTTAAATTGGTTTTCATCCTACGTTAGAGGCCGTCAGCAAGCAGTTCGTGTTAATGATAATTTATCTGACTGGTGTGACGTATTGACAGGCGTTCCTCAGGGTGGGATCCTATCTCCCCTCCTTTTTTCCGTAGTCATAAACCTAATTACTAACCGTTTAAGCTGTTCTCATCATTTGTATGCAGATGATTTGCAAATTTATGCCCAATCAAACTTAGGAGGCATCAACGAAGCTGTAAGTCGTATCAATCAGGATTTACACAACGTTCTTGACTGGACGAATAAGTTTGGTATAACAGTCAATCCTAATAAATGTCAGGCTATCATTATTGGCAGCTCGCGTCGGGTTCAAAGTTTGGATTGGAGCTCTATTTCAGCGGTAGTTTTTGATAACATTACTATCCCCTTTCTCCCTTACGTCAAAGATCTAGGACTCATAATAGACCAAACTCTATCTTGGTTACCACATACTACTGAACTTTGTCGTAAGGTTAATATGGCTTTACGATCCCTTTATCGGTACAAAAACTTTTTGCCACCCCAATCAAAACTCCTACTTGTGCAGACCCTAGTTATACCAATACTTGATTATGCCGACGTGTGTTTCGTAGATTTAAGTCAAGCCCTTTTAGACAGATTAGAACGCATGCTCAACAATTGTATACGGTTCATCTTTGGTCTGCGTAAGTTTGATCACGTCTCATTATATCGCTCTAAACTGAAATGGCTTCCGATCCGCCAACGAAGACAGTTGAGATTGCTTTGTACATTATTCACAATTCTTTATAATCCTAATGCACCTCAATATCTTAAGTCAAAATTCATATTTCAGCATGCCACACATTCACGCCAACTTCGTTCAGAAAATATCCCGACTCTTCAAGTACCTTTTTGTCGTACCGATTTCTTATCCAAATCTTTTTCTTCTGAAGCTGTGAGGCTTTGGAATACTCTTCCCATTGATATTAGGAATAGTCCCTCCAAATTGTCTTTTAAACGTTCTCTCTGTAAGCATTTGGCAGAATAATGGTGTTACGCGCTATGGTAGTATAATATGTATGTATATATGTATTTATATAACTATATATAAATATGTACTTGTATATATATAGGTATTTATGTAGGTATATGTATAATGTATTATATATGTAATATATTACTTGTATCTAAGTATATTGTAATATCGTATTATCTTATTGTTTTCTTTAATTTTAATTTATCTTAATAATAATCAAGAAGGAATATGTCAGTAGTAAACGATTGTATTAAGTTTCTCTGTGCACCCCATCGTAAACACTGTTTATATTTGTTTAAGGTTGACTGGTAGAGAATGTCATGTAGCATTAAGTCCACCTCTGTACATGTTGTGCATAAATTTTAAATAAATAATAAATAAATATATATATATATATATATATATATATATATATATATATATATATATATATATATATATATATATATATATATATATATATATATATATTAGGGTGGAGTGAAAAAAAAAATTTTTTTTTTCTTCTTAGCCTGGGGGTCAAATTTGTAGCTTATAAAAAACAAACATTTTTGAAAAAAAAATAAAATTTTTTACTCAACATCTTGAGGCAGCCCACTCATTTTTAAAATTAATTACGAGTAAAAATATTTGGTTGAAAAAAAAAATTTTTATAAGCGTTCTAAAAACTTCAAAATATCCTCTTTTATGCCAATTAAAAATCACAAGTTAAAAAAAATTTTTGTGACTATTGTTTTAATATTTAAAAAAAATCCAAAAAAGTAACATTCCTCGTTAGGGCACTAGAATAAAATTTGAGTTGGAAATGATCATAATTGCCAATTCTTGGATGTTTTAAGACATTAAAAGACAAAAAAATATTTTATATATATATATATATATATATATATATATATATATATATATATATATATATATATATATATATATATATATATATATATATATATATATATATATATATATATATATATATATATATATAGAGTTCCGCAACATTTCACCAAAGTTTGATATAAAATTAAGCATGTGACATTAATATTTCGCTACACGAATAGCAACACACGAATAACATGATAAGTTACTTACTTCAGGTCTGATTTTTTACACAAAATTATTAAGCTCTGTGTAAAAGTCTTTTTTGGTCTTTCATGTGTGGACAGCCTAAAATTTTCATTTAATGTGAAACCTTAACAAACATTGCTTGAAATATCACATAAATTTCCAGAGTCGGCAACTGTGGTACAACGATTGTGACATTGTCTTTAAACGACATCCTAATCTACTTATTTCATCTTAAAATGTAAAAAACGCCATACGAGAGAATAAACGAATAAATTAAGAGATGAAACATGTTTTACAAGTTAAACAAGGATGTTTTGAAACGAAATATATGATGCTCATGACCTTATAACATTTGAGAATATCAATACTATGAGATCATTCATAATTGCATGTCATGAGAATAATTAATGAAGAAATATGAATTCCAGAAAACACTGACTGAGCAGATATTCGCCAAAGATGTTAATGTTACGTTGTTATCTGTGTTAGAGGATGGTAATGCCACACCCACGTGCCTAAGTATTCGGGCAGTTACAACACATACATACTGGAATACGACAGAGACAAACATTGACGCTATTATGACAGAAATAGGTAAAATGGCGGTACTAAACTCAGGCGATGCGTTAAGAAATTCTACCACGTAGTCACAGTATTAATAACATGTTCGTTAATCATGTACCATTTATGAACTACTTGCAAGTAGAAATATAGAGGAAACGAACAAGTTCGGCTTTCGTTCGGCTTGAAGTTTTTTACGTCTTACCTATTCCTGCCATATCTAAATAGCGTCAATGTTAGTCACTGTCGTGTTTTGGTTTGGAGGGTCAGGTAAGGTAACCGGTAGATTATGCATGCCATGCCATTCCGCCACACGGGTAGCAACGCAATATTCACATCTTTGGTTTCTATTGCCGATGGTTTCTTTTGCCATCAGGAGAGCCATCTGCCTGTTTGTTAGCTAATGATATATAAAATAGCTATAGAAGTCTATAGCCTTTATTCATTATTATACAATAACAATAATATATACTATTTCTGATCGGCTTGATTCTTTGGAATTACGTAAAGATATGGCTTCTCTCTGCATCTTTTATCGGATCTATAATTAGGAGTGTTCCGAGAAATAGTTTGGATTAATTCCTGTCGCAGAACTTCAAAATCGAACATCGTGGCAAAATTCAAAATTTCATCCTCACCATCTCGATTTTTGGAAATCCACAACTGTGCGATTTTTGAGACACTGTTTTCCCCGCACTATTCCACTATGGAACCAATTACCGGCAGTGGTTTTTCCAAGCGGATATGACTTAGGGACCTTCAAGAAAAGAGCCTACTCTTTCTTAAAAGGCCGGCAACGCAACTGCAAATCTTCTGATAGTGTGGTTTTCTATGGGCGGCGGTGATCTCTTTCCATCAGGTGAGCTTCCTGTCTCACCCTTTTTCTATAAAAAAATCTCCAAACAGTCGGTGGTCTGTAGCAAGATAGTTACTTTGTAAAGTGATCCATCACTTCTAAATACCTAAGAATCACTGGTACAATAGATAAAAGAAAGGGTTACCTTGAGCTCGAAATAATCATGAATCCAATCTGCTTACCTGTAAAATAAACAAAAAATTAATTAATAACAAATACGTCTATTTTTGTTTTTACAGGTTTATTGTACACTGTTAATACATCGTTCTTTTCTTTTTCCAATATGTCGCTTATGTATATAAAAATGCATATATTTATAAAGAACTAGCTAACCCGGCAAACGTTCTTTTGCCTTACATATTAGGAATCCATAGCGGACAAACAACGAGACACGAAATTTATATGTCTACGGGATTGTCCTTCCACGCAGCAGTGGTTAAGTATTCTTAAATTTTCTTATTTTCCGCGCAATTTTCTTAATATTTTCTTTTATAAGAACCTTCTCCTTACAATTACAAACACAACAAAAAAAAAATACCGAAATTGGTCCAGCCATTCAGACGTGATGTCGTGACCAAGGAAAATAGGGATTGATTTTTATATATATAGACTAGATTCTGCCAGATCTAGCCCTAGTATGTTACCACCGCCTTACCTTTCCCCATTGATATAAAAAACCCAAGATACACAATCAGTGTGTCAAAAACGTCCTCCAAAAATGAGTGCACAATTTTAAATTGTGCACTCATTTCAAATAGAATCGCGTCGGCCGCGTCACTGTCAATTTTATTTATTTTCGTACATTGCTTTGTAAAAACAACTATAAGTATAACACTTAAGGTTGGATATGCAAAGACATATGTTTTTGCCATACCTATAACTACTTAAAAGAAATTAGGGACACTTTTGAGTGTCAGTTTTGTTCGGGACTGTGCATCTAGGGTTTTTTATATCAATGCCTTTCCCACCGCAATAGCACGCAATAGCATAAGCCACAATGAATATTCCAAATCGAATAATAGAGGAACATACACAGGAGTCTTAAAATTTTAGGGTCTGGGTCCCTTTTTAATTTTTTTTTACAATTCTTGTCTCTCTGCCTGTCTGTCTGTCCATCTGTCTGTCTGTCTGTATGTTTGTCTGGGCCAATTTTGACGGGACTTTCACTGGTAGATAGCTGAAGTAACTGAGACTACTTTTATTTTAGATTTTTTTCCACGCGGATGAATTTGCGGGCACAGCTAGTATAATATATAGACGTAAATAAACTAGAAGTAATTATTATTAATGCATAAATGCTTGCCACCGTCGTGTTCCGGTTTGGAAGTAAATTAGCCTGTAAACTTATACATGCGACAAGACTTCGCCATGAAGATAGCAACGCACTATTAACATCTTTGGAGTCTATAGGCGATGATTGTCTCATTCCATCAGAGAAGCCGTCTGTTTGTTTGCTATTTTATGATATAAAAAAATATGTTAGCCAACCCTAAATAGACGATGTAATAAATTCCCGACCGTAATACCATAGTATACTGGAAACTAACAGTAGTCAATCTACATACATGTGATATTCGAGCAACTCACACATAGACACCTTTCACGGACGCGATATCTCGGAATGGTTCGGTACAGTTTGTACCGCACCAGTCGGAGATATCGCGTCCGTGAGAGTTATCTATGTGTGCTATGCTCGATTAATACTTATAAGTAACATTGACTTCTGGGAGTCTAAGTATTCTGTGGTAGTACCAACTTGTTAGTAATTAGATAAAACAATGCAACTCTTTCGTTTCGTTAGCACATTTAACAATAATTGAACGAAAACGAAATTGTTTATTCTTAACGCGGAAGCTTTGTCTCTATTTGTTCGTGTGTATACATTTATATCTACCGAATGTGTTGTTATTATTTTTAAAAGGATCTTTACGCTTATTCCCTTGCGGGTTAGTCAATGGGAACCGAACGTCTATAGACATTCCGGTACACGTGCGCAAAATAGTACTTTTCCCATAGCCAACCCGCTTAGGATAAATAACGTGTTTATTGATTGCGTCTCAGTGGACTACTGTGCATGTCTATGAAGCATCGATCCCTAAGTAGAACTTAATCAATACTTTTGACTTTCCTCTTCTGCGACAGCCTCTCGCGAACGAATGCTTAATAGCTTTAAAACTTAACAAAGGAAAATATCGACACGATCGAATTTGAAACTGCGACCTTCCCTCTGGCCGGTACTCTCTCACCAACTGAGCTATTGTCGACTGGTTCAACGCGGCGATATTCTTCTTTGTTTTACGATCAATTCCGTCGATTAAATGGGTAAAAGTAAATGCGTAGAGTATGTTCCCTAAAGGTTACAAACTGCAAAGGCTATTTTGATAAAATTTTTAGGAAATCTTCAGATTAGCCTCATAAATGATCCCGTAATTCGAGACAAACTTAATTTTGCAATGATTGTATTGTTTGACTTTATTACATACTAGCTGTTGCCTGCGACTTCGTCCGCGCGGACTTCGTTTACTCCGCACTGCTCCTCCCCTGTAGGTGATAGCGTGATAATATGTAGCCTATATGTTGATCCGACCTGTCAGTAATATTCATGCAAAATTTGAAGTAAATCCATGCAGTACTTTACTGAGTACAGTACTGAGTTTACCTCGGACATACATAGACAAACAGACAAACAGACAAACAGACAAACAGATAAACAGACAAACAGACAAAAATTCTAAAAATTATATTTTTGGCTTCGGTATCGATTGTAGATCACGCCCCAAGTATTCTTTTAAAAAAATATTCAATGTACAGTTTTGACTTTCTACGATTTTATTATATGTATAGATATAGACAATATTCATAACCATATGCCCGAAAAAAATATTTCTAACTTAGCTCACAACATTCAAATGGCAGCGTGAATTACAAAACACCAGTCTAATTCCAAATTTGTTTGTGCCCGATTTGTAAATATTAAAATTAATTTCCGGCTTTATATCAAGATGGCCTTCTTCTGCATTGTTTGAAAAGAATAGACAATATAACCTACTACCTATTCCGCAAGTATGAATATATTATGTATGTTTTTTAATTACAGGGTCAAGTTGTACCATTAGACAGAATGTATAATAGGTACAATTAAGATAAATCTGCCGCTCTGAAGTTAATTCAGTTGACAATCCAGAAGTCTCAGTAATACAATATAATATAATCATAATAAGCATTGATATAAAAAAACACAAGATACACAATCAGTGTCTCAAAAACGTCCTCTAAAAATGAGCGCAATATTTTAAATTGTGCGCTTATCTATCTATATATCTATATAAAAGAAAGTCGTGTTAGTTACTCCACTTATAACTCAAGAACGGCTGAACCGATTTAGCTGAAAATTGGCAGGGAGGTAGTTTAGAGCCAGGAGAAGGACATAGGATACTTTTTATTTTTTTGTATTTTTTCCAGTTAAAAAATAAATCTGCTTATTTATTGTCATTAAGGCGGAACAAAGTTTGCCGGGTCAGCTAGTTTCAAATACAATCGCGTCGATCGCGATACTCTCAATTTTATTACTTTTCGTATATCACTTTGTAAAAACAACTATAAATCTGGCGCTTAAGGTTGGATATGCAAAATCATATATTTTATATTTACTTGTGTGAAATTAGCGACAGTTTTGAGTGTCAGTTTTGTTCGGGACTGTGCATCTTGGGTTTTTTATATCAATGATAATAAGATTATATTTTTATTTCATCACAAAAATAAACTACTTTAATTTAAGAGCTTAAACAGTAAAAATAATGTAATATAATATGACATAACACTTGAATTCAATTTTTTTAATGTAATCATGACTTAAATTTTAAATTGATGTGACTTTTAATGTATTTTAAGCTTTTTAAATGTGTATAATGACATTAAATAATCAAATGTGAAAAAATAACACGATATGAAATCAATATTTTTCTTATTCCCTTTTAAACTAAATTTTAATATTTAATGAGCTTAATTTTTATAGTTACATGTTTCTGGATAAAAATATAATTAAAGATGCATTATCATTTATCATCCATATCCATACTAATATTATAAATGCGAAAGTCTGTCTGTTACGCTTTCACGGCTAAACCGCTGGACCGATTTTCATGAAATTTGGCATTGAAGTAGTTGAAGAGCCGGGGTCAAACATAGGCTATTTTTTTTTAAATCAATGCTTAAAGGGTTGAAATAGGAGATGAAATTTGTATCAAAAGCTATCTAGATGACATGTTAATCTACTCGCGGCCGAAGTCGCAAGGGTCAGCTAGTAAAATATTTAATTGGACATTTTTATATCGATTTTATAAGTTTAATTAATTGTGAAGATGCATATCTATACAAATAAATAAAATTGGAGTGTATGTTTGCAATATTAAAACAACCGCTTTTTATTAAATGCATAGGGATGTATACAGTATACACGGTACATATACCAAAATAATATTTTTTACAATTTTTGTCTGTCTGTCTGTTTGTTCCGGCTAATCTCTGGAACGGCTGGACCGATTTTCACAGGACTTTCACTGGAAGAACTTCAACTGATGTTGATAGGGAGTAAGGCGATTTTTTTTCGAAATTTTCCCACGTTGACGAAGTCACGGGCTCAGCTAGTTTTAAACATGATTAAGTAGATTATAATATGTATTTGCACACCGGCATTGCCGGTAGATTGTGGCGATCTGGAAAAAAATGTAAGACCTATTTATTCTAAGCAATTTTCATGCAAATAAAATATATTCTAGTTTATTATTTTCGTGAAAATCGTTGCCTAAAGTGGATTCAAAAAGAACTTGTGACATGTGTGATACTATTGGGGTGGAGTATAACATCAATATACTAATAGGTGAAGCAAAAACTTTCGATCCCTTTTTAAGACAAAATGCGCGAACGGCGGATTATGAAATTTGGCACAGTTAAAGTTTATATTGCAGAGGACTGCAGAAACATAATATTTTTAAATAAAATGCATTAGAAGTACATTAAATTAATAAAAATAAACATTACTCACACTACATTCATATCACATACATGATAATATACACACATGTATAGATACTATTTTCTTTATGGCTAAAGTCAGTTTTTTTATAGTAGAGACGGCAAACGATCAGATGGTGCACCTGATGGTAAGTGTTCACCGCCGCCCATAGACATCTGCAATACCGGGGGTCTTGCAGCTGCGTTGCCGGCCTTTTAAGAATGAATAAGCTCGTTTTTTGAAGGTCCCTAAGTCGTATCTATTCGGAAACACCCCCGAGGGTAATTGATTTCACAAAGGAGTAGTGCGAGGCAAACAGTGTCGACAAAAGCGCACGGTTGTGGATTTCCAGACATCGAGGTGGTGAGGATGGAACTTTAAATTTTGACGCGATATCTACTACAGAAATTAGTCCGAACAACTCGTCGGAACACTCCCCATGATAAATACGGTAAAAGATGCAGAGCGAACCTACATCTCTGCGTAACGCCAAAGATTCAAGCCAATTAGAAATAGCCTGGTCGTCGATGATTCGAAACGCTTTACGTTGAGTGCGATCAAGAGGAAGAAGCTGGTACTGAGGAGCTCCGGCCCAATAATATGATGTATTTTATTGTTTAGTCTATAGTCGAATTTCAGCCGCAGGCGATCCCTAGTAATGTATATGAAGCTTATTTTATCTGTAGACCACACTTCTAATACTTACTTGAAACAAAACTTTGAATACTGCTGTCATCTTCTGAGGTCGTACCCTCTCTTTCTAAGACAGCTGTATAAAAAGAGATGTCGAGACCTCATAGACAGAGACGTAACGTATTATGTTTCAAGTGATTAATCCGAGTGCTAGCTCCGCCTTTACCTAATATAATACTTTATGGTTCTGATAGATGTAAATAAGCTCTGAAAGTAATTGGAATGCTGTAGTGTGTATTATATAAATTTAATTTATGGTATGAATGTAAATTGATTAATAGGTACATCAACTTAATTTTAAAAATTTACTTGACAGATTATTTTATTAGGGATAGTAAAAATATATCTGGAAAAGTAAAATAAGCATTTATCTAAGGGGACATTCATTATTTACGTGACACAACTTCGACGATTTTTCGTTTATATTTTTTGTTAGTAAATGCATTTGCAGCTTTGAATTCAAAGTAAAACGAACCACTAGCCTAGACTAACAAGACAGTCAACAAGTTGAAACTAAACCTACAAAATAATTAACAAGTCAATTTCAAATCTAAATTCCTTTTCAATTGACGAAAATACGAAGGTTATCATTTTGATATGTATGTGTGTGATATTGTTTAAATTGGATAATATTTAAGCACGATGATCTATTTATGCGTCCAAACCCATGTACTAAATTTCGTAAAAGTATGTGTTTTTGTAGATTTATATTATTTTGGCTATGAATATCTCGGGAACTAAAAGCCATATAGAGAAAATTCTTTTTGTTTCCAATTAGGTATATTCTAACATAGAGTCTTAGTTTCATTAAAATCGATTCAGTATTTATTAATCGCCTCTGTGGTCTAGTGGTTCAGCGTTGGCGTTGACCACACGAGGTCCCGGGTTCGATTCCCGGGTTGGGCACATAAAAAAAGTTTTTTCAGTTTTCTGAGAAACACGAAGTTGCCCGGGATAGGAAAGTGTCCGGTTGGCGATAAGCTTGCCACCTATCACATTTGTGGGACCAAGTATCTTCGGCTAATCGTGGGTGCACTTGTTGTACCTCTGCCTACCCCTTCGGGGATATGGGCGTGAAGATACAGTATTTATTATATTATTATTTAGATATTGGTATAATTGATATTTGCAGTTGATTTAATTTTTGTAATCATTTTGTTATATGAGTATATAGATTGAATAAATACCAAACATTATCGAATACGAAGTAATTACCGCATAGCAAAGACAAGGCCATATTAAAACAATAGCGGTAACTAGGTTCGAATTCCTTTAATCTCATACTTGTAGAGCGTATGCTAGAATTTTTACATGGGAATTGTAACGTTTCTCATTTACACATAATATGCTCTTCTTTTGTTACTGTTAATAAAAATTTACAAGTATTTGCAGTTAATAAGAGGCAGTTTATTGGAAAATAGGCAGAGAATGTACAGAAACTAAGATTGCATGAATGATAATGATGAATTTCGTATTTTGAGAAAATCCTCAAGAAAACCACAATAACATCTGTGTCCGATTAGAGGATCAAACCCGAGACTTCATGATCTGAGCCGAATAGGAAATCCCATAGACTCGATGCAGTATTTTTTTAGAGTTTATATTAACAGAGCATATGCAAAGGATTTAAATTTATTTACTTTTATTTTTCTATTCGAGATGAATAAAAATAAATAAAATTACTTCATGCTTATCTATCATTATACCGATATTTTTATTTTTTAATTTAGTTTGTATTTAATTTTATAAAACCTTAGTTAAAATGCGGTCAGCTAAATTCAAATTTGCGAAGTACATCATCATTAGTGAATTGAAAAATGACGTCACAGCGTGTAAAATACGGGATATATCGATGTCGACATCCATACTATCAGTACAAGTAGTGTTTGGAGTTCTGTGACGTCATGTCATGCAATGCGCGCAGAAAAATATAAAAATTAAATAAATTAAACAAATAAAAAAATGGGTCCATGTCGCTTATAAAAGAAGACTAACCCACTATTTTTTCCGGCGGATCTTTTCAGTTTGTGACCACGTTGCGATCCGGTAGTACTTCTAAAAATATCAACTTGTCAAAAATGTTAGGTTCTCAACTTGAGTTAAGTTTGCCAAATACTCAAGCAATCATCCATACTAATATTATAAATGCGAAAGTAACTCTGTCTGTCTGTCTGTCTGTTACGCTTTCACGGCCAAACCACTGAACCGATTTGGATAAAATTTGGTACAAATATAGTTTGAGACCCAAGAAAGGACATAGGATAGTTGTTATCCCGGAAATCCTACGGGAACGAGAACTATGCGGGTTTTTATTTTAGAATTTTTTCCACGCGAACGAAGTCGCGGGCACAGCTAGTTGTATATAAATTTGATCTGTAGTAATCCCCCATGTTGTTTCGGGTTTCTTTAAAGAATATCCTGTTTTGCCCGTTTTGGTCTGGGCTGCTTTTGAAGAATATACCATCTGCCGTTTTGCCAAGCAATTTGTAAGACGCGACTAACATCGTAGGTGGAAGAGTTTTGCATTATGTCGCCCGAGTCTGGTACCACCGCCTCAACTAACAAGAAATAATCTCTCGAAATGCTGAACAGATTTTAAAAATACTTCTACCAATAGAAAGTTTTTAGTAAGATAGACTTTTTTTAAATTATCACTAAATATTTATTTTTATATATTTTTCCTAATTATGCCGCGGGATTGGGGGATCAGGACGTACTTGCTTGCTAGCCTATATAGAATAATTTAAATGCTTGGGTAGAACCTTACGATGCAATTGCAGTATTTTGTTAGCTATATTCGAAGGCCTTTAAATATTTGTGCGTGTATACTATACTATATTTCTTCACTTACATAATATTAAAAAACACATAGTGCCGTAATATACGAAAAGTATTAACTAAACTAGTTCGATAAGTAAATACAATACTTTCTTTTCCATTAGTTATCAAAATGCCTTAACGCAAAGTGATTTATATTCGGAATAAAATCTCCATTGATTCGCTAACGTATTAAATTTCAATATTTGAAAGTCAACCGACACACGAAATATAAACGTTAGAAGGAATTTTAGGCAGAAAATGTAACAAACATAATCTATTCATGTTAATCTGTGATAAATAAAGCTGTCAAATTCAAGAATGGCGGGAAAGTATGAGCGAAAGTGAAAAAGTCAAAAGTCAAATTCCGAATGTTTGCAAAACAATTTCACATCTATTTAGACATTCTTTACGCTTCTATTGTTGACGAATTCACGTCGTTAGTAAAAATGGCATGAAATTTTTACCAAATATTCCACGCTCAAGTTTATCTCGTTTTGCTTTGCTTTGTATTTTACATAAAAGAATTCGGACTCGGGGGACAAGAAATATTCATAAACGGTTTGGAATTTTTCAACTATCGATGATTTTTTTATGTAATGTAATGAATTTTATTAAAAGAGTTGCTAAGCTTTTACTAGTAGTAAAGTTCTGTAACGTCTTGCCTGGTTTTGATATCATCGCTTTTCCTACCGTAATTACGTCAATTTTCCTCACCGTCATATTTCAGATTGGAAAGTAAGGTAGTCGGAAAACATATGCATCTTTACATTCCCACCATGAAAATAGAAGTGTATCATCACCATGATAATTTTCTCCCCGTGTTGGTCCGGGTTCCTTGGAAGAATAGACCAGCTGCTGTTTTGCCAGGCAAGTCGTAAAAGGAGACCGATTGGCTACACGTGTCACTACCATCGTGACTATGAGATGGTAGAGTTCCGCAACGTCTCGCACGATTATAATACTATGGTACCACTGCTTTACCTTTTCCTTCCGCATTAGTGTCAATGCTTGTCATTGTCTGTTGAGGGTAAGGTACCCTCCAAACTGTAAATAGCAGACTTATGTATGTGGCATTCCCTTCCCGCCAAGCTGATAGCAACGCAACATTAACATCATTGGTGTCTATAGGAGATTTTTTTTTTTTCACTCACCCCGTGCTGGAAAAACTTTAAAAACAACAAATAAAAATATCGATACGCAGGGATTGAACCTGCGACCATTTCCCTAAAGCCGGGACGCTCTCCCACTGAACTAGTGTCGACAGGCTCGGCGTGTTTTTTTCCTATAGGAGATTGTTTGTCTTTCCATCAGGAGAGCCATTTGCTTATGCACTTGCTATGCTTATTTGCTCACTGATAAAAAATCTCTTCCGATCAGGCTATAAAATAAAATATTTAAGCATAGTAAAAATATACTCCCAAATACAAAAAGAAACTTTGTAAAGAGAAATATTTTTAATTACTTACATAAAATGAAACCCGACACCCACAGCATGAAATCTGTCGATTCTGGTTATCGTAATGTTTAAATTATTTTTTTTCATCACTACAACCGTTTGCTTTCTTGCTATCGTAGGATAAAAAAAATATTATGCGATGTCGCTTTCTTCACTATAATGTTAAATGCCTGGTTAAATATTAATGAAATCTTTCACCACGGCGCGAATGACCTCTGATGGAAAGTGTCCTAAAATAATACTCTGTAACCGATTTCATGTACTTGACATTCAAGTCGGCTACATTAAAAGTAATAAAAACGACTTTTTGCTCCTAAAAATAAAGTTGAAATTATCCTTGCATTAAAATGCCACCGTTCGTTTTGTTCTAGTTTTATCTTTGATCTTTCCACTTCGATTTGAATTTCGAACGCGTATATTGTAGTTGCATTACGATTTTTGAATATCGATTCCACAATTCGCTTTCTTTTGTTTCTTTTTTTACTAGGGAACTTAGAGTAATAACGCTAGGGAATGTTAAAATGGTTATATGGCACTCTTGTTAAAGCGTATGTATGCACGTTGCTTACAGCAAATCTTACGTTAAAGTAGTATCCTTCAGTGCAATGCAATTGCAAAATCCTTATTATTTTCGGAAATGGAGTTAAAAGGAACTTATTTTATATACAAAAGATAGAGAAGGCATTAAGGCCATTTATCTTAACCTGTGTTATAAAAAGAAAAAAATAGCAAAAGTTAAATTATAGAGTATGTACCTAATCACTACGTGTAAAATTTAACCTTATTTTGGCAACATAATTATCAATTTACACTTTGCTTTAATCTTTGCCATGAATTAAAATCTTTTAATTTTATTTAAATTGTTTAGTTAACTAGTCTCTAGACTATTTAAAATTATGTAAGAATATCAATGAACTATCATATGAATAAACAAAGTAAAGATTGAGTTGTTCACTGATAACTTTAATCAACCTATTCACGCTTTATACAAATAAATGTTAACAAGATCATTCACTCAAAAATTTGAAGCTCCTTTGCATAATGAAAGCGAGTGAGGTGTGAATGAAGGTGAATGAAAAGGCCTGGCCAGTTGACTCGAAACATCCAAATCGAGGTCGGGTGAAAACCGAACAGGTTTTATTTTTCGGGCTCTGTGCAGGTGACTAACTGACATGGCCGCACCTTTAACTATCAATTTTATTTATGGGCTTAATTTATTTCCAAACGATCCGAAAATGTTCTTTTTTATTTTACACTTTTTTTACGTTGAAAAATTTGGCTGTCTATTTTTATAATATGACTTATAGCAATTCCTTGCGTCAATATTTTTTTTTTGTAAAAAAGGGACTTTTTTACTTTTTCGTCGGTGCGTTGTTATCCGTGTGGCAGTATGGTAATCTATACATATAATAAAATCGTAGGAAAGTCAAAACTGTACATTGAATATTTTTTAAAAGAATACTTGGGGCGTGATCTACAATCACTAACGAAGCCAAAAATATAGTTTTTAGAATTTTTGTCTGTTTATCTGTTTGTCTGTTTGTCTGTATGTATGTCCGGGGTAAACTCAAAAAGTGCTGCATGGATTCACTTCAAATTTTGCATGAATATTACTAACAGGTCGGGTCAACATATAAGCTACATATTATCACGCTATCATCTACAGGGGAGGAGCAATGCGGAGTGCGCGCGGACGAAGTCGCAGGCAACAGCTAGTACTATATATAAGTCTACTGGTTACACTACCCTTCTAACCGAAACACGACAATGACAATTATTAACACTGGTCTATTCGTCAAAGGAGCCTGGATCAACACGAGAAAAATGAAAATCGGTTATGTAGTTAATACGTAATAGCATTGAAACAAAAAAATCACGTTCGCATTTATATTAGTAAAAATAATTTTACCGCAAACGTGGGCGGTCTACTTTAGAATACCACAGATAATTAAATTAATAAACATTCCTATCTGACCTCGAAAATCGATACGGCCTTACTTTCTGTTCTAAAATTAAATTTCCTGGTCTATCTTGTCAACTATTATTTGGATGAAGAATACAAGTAAACCGGAAAAAATTACATTTAGTACCTGCACAATATATCACAAGAATATATAATTGATTTTCAAAACTAGAGTTTTATTTAATGCACTATACATTTATTACATAATTGATAATATTATATCAAAAGGATATATAATTGGTTATCGAAACCGGAATTATATTTTATGCTGGTCCCGTGTTGGTAGCGGGCTCCTTTATCCCGTGTAATAGGCCAAGTGCCGTTCTGCCAGGTCGTAAAAGGCAACCGATTAGCTATGCGAGTCACTACCTTGGTGGCTACTAGGTGGTAGAGTTCTGCACTGTCTCGCCCGGGTATGGTACCACCGCCTTATCTATTCCTGCCGCAATATCGTCGCTGTCGTGTTCCGGTTTGTAGGCTAAGGTAGCCGGTATCTTACCCTACAAACCGGTCTTTGGTGTTTATAGGCGATGGTTGACTCTTTCCATCAGGAGACCCATCTGCTTGTTTGCTGTCTTATGATATTAAAAAAAATGAAAAACGGCCATTTCATAGGTAAAGACTTATTATATAGGATAGACATTAGACATGTTCGTACGGTCAGTATTACTAAAGACCGATTACCCGGCGTTAACGGTTCGAAACTGCAACAATACGTAATCTATTACGGTAAAATGACGTGTCGTTACGTTATTCAAATGCTAATATACCGTTACAATTTATCTGAATAATAATTACATATTGAATAAGGTATTAAAACGAATACTTTCCACACTGGATTTATCAATGATTTAGATTTGGCTTTCGTATAAATGTACGTCCTTAGTGTAGTAGCCTATTCAGCTCAAATCAAAAGGTTCTGGGTTCAACCCCGGCTCAGACAAAGGTGTTATTGTAATATTTCTGGACTACTAGAAAATCGAAATCTCAGTAATAGTTCGGAGTCTGGTATGGTAATTAAATAGGACTTGAAACTGGCTTAAAAATACCGGTTTTTACTTTTAGCGATTTTTGTAAAAGATTTCGCTCGGAGCGTACTTAGATGGGAACGTTTCATGAACCGAAATAAACTGGTTTAAGTCAAATCCACAAATGGTAAGTCAAGTACAGTGCGGGCGAAAATTGGGAACGCCGAAGATCAAAAATAAATTTAAAAAATGACAATCGTGGTT
Organism: Apodemia mormo; assembly: GCA_036924255.1. Lineage (NCBI taxonomy): Eukaryota > Metazoa > Arthropoda > Insecta > Lepidoptera > Riodinidae > Apodemia > Apodemia mormo. Next base: position 7,873,552 of record JAUPFN010000026.1, read on the forward strand.
TGTTACTAGTTCGAATGATCGTTGAATCACGTGTTAATTCTTTTGTTCATCATTACGATTAATTTCGGATTCGATCCCAATCAAACATAAATGTTTTTAAGTAACTATCTAAGCAGTAGCTCAAGGTCTTATGAGGAGGTATTGACACGTTTATGCTACGAATATAAGTGCAAAGCTATCGGTTCTTGTTTTAAGGAACGAGTGGCAATCGACACCTCGATAACATGATTTGATGAGGATCACAGGCTAACCGTTTTGAGATATTTCATAGACTCAGGCGTCATTTTGCAGAAATATGTAATTCAAACAAAAAATTGAGGTATTTAATTTTCCTCCGTGTTTGTCCGGGCTCGTTTAAAGAATAGACTAACTGCCATTCTGCCAGCCAGGTCGTAAAAAGCGACCGATTGGCTATACGAATCACTACTATCGTGACTACTAGGTGGTAGTGTTCCCCAATGTATCGCCCGGATATTTGCCGGGTATTTGTACTAGCGCCTTGCCTATTTCTGCTGCAATAGCGCAAATGCTTGTCATTGTTGTGTTCCGGTTTGGAGGGGAAGGTAGTTTGTAGACTTATGCATGTAGCATTGCCATGCTGCCGCATGGATAGCAACACGACATTGAACATCTTTGGTATCATACCCTGCTATAGATAGCAGGGTATGAAACCGGTTTAAAAAATTTCGGTTACCACAGGTTAAATACCGGTTTTTATAAAAGGTTTTACTAAAAGCGTATCTGAGATGAGAGCGTTTCATAAACCTATACAGAATTACTTTTAAAGGTCCGGCCAAATTTTCAGAGGCTGTTCAGGATCGATAATATATTCGATTTATGTAAAAAAATAATTAAAAAATTCAAAATTTCATTTTTATCCGATACAAAAAACAAAACGCATAGATATAATTTCAATTACTCACGCAATATACGGACTAAAACATTTTAGTGCCTTCGACCAAATTAAGTGATCGGGAAAAATGTACTTAGAGAGACAGATTACATAATAGTTACTATCGTAATTATAAGTTAATGTAAAATAACACACTTCCAGCATTACAGAGTTCATTCACAAGACTCGCTGCATCCAATTCATGAAGTAAGAGGGATATTTTTACGCGAATATTTTTATATTATCTTGTAATATTTTTACAATAATATTTAAAACGCACTTTTAATTCAATATTAAGTTCCTAATTTTAAAATGTAGCTTTTTAAAAAAATTAAAATGTAATTAATTCTGTATAAACCGGTTTAAGCCAAAATCATAGAAATTTACGTCACGCACAGTGCAGACAAAATTTAGTAGTGACAAACATCAAGGAAATATTTCTAAAATAGGTTTATAAACCGGTTTATAGACTCAAACCCCTTATAAATTTGTTATGTGAGCTACAAACTACTACTAACTACTCTAGTCATTACCATCGTGACTACTAGATGGTTGAATACAAGTCACTATCTTCATGACTCTACCGGTTTGGTACTAGTAGTGTGTTGTTACTTAATCCTACCCCAATAACGTACCCTTTAGGTACAAGTAACTAACATTGTGACAGCTTGGTGATAGAGTACAAGTCACTACTATAGAAATAACTACTACGTGGTAGAGTAGTCATTGCCTTCATGACTATTAGGTGGTTGAATACAAGTCACTATCTTCATGACTCTACCGATTTGGTACTAGTAGTGTCTTACTTAATCCTACCCCAATAACGTACATTTTTAGGTACAAGTAAGTAACATTGTGACAGCTAGGTGATAGAGTACAAGTCCCGGCCTCCTTTGTAGAATTGGCCAACTGCCGTTCTGCCAGGCAGGTCGTAAAAGGCGACCGATTGGCTATCGAATCACTACCATCGTGGCTACTAGATGGTAGAGTTCTGCATTGTCTCGCCCGGATCTGGTACCACCGCCTTACCTATTCCTGCCGCAATAGCGTCAGTGCTTGTTGCTGTCGTGTTCCGGTTTGGAGGATAAGGTAGCCGGTAAACTTATGCATGTGGCATTATACCTCGCCACAAGATAGCAACGCACCATTAACATCTTTGGTGTCTATAGGCGATGGTTGACTCTTTCCATCAGGAGACCCATCTGCTTGTTTGCTATCTTATGACATAAAAAAAAAACTACTACGTGGTAGAGTAGTCATTGCCTTCATGACTACTATGTGGTTGAATACAAGTCACTATCTTCATGACTCTACCGATTTGGTACTAGTAGTGTGTTACTTAATCCTACCCCAATAACGTATATTTTTATGTACAAGTAACTAACATTGTGTCAGCTAGGTGATAGAGTACAAGTCACTACTATAGAAATAACTACTACGTGGTAGAGTAGTCATTACCATCGTGACTACTAGAAGGTTGAGTACAAGTCACTATCTTCATTAGAGGTGTGGTGTATTTTTCGAATAACCGTACCGTCCGCTGAAGGGTCATAGTGATGGAACCAGCGGGCCAGCTGCTTGTCAGGTGACGTCATAACTGTGGAGGTCGATGACGTCACACAAGGACAAGTAAGGGGAAAGGGAAGATCTTCCCAGCCAGGCAAGGTGTACTGCCTGGGGACCGAAGTCCATTTGAGAAACGTTGAAACTTGTATATAGTGTTACAAGATAAATAATTGTAATATCGCGATTCAGGATTTTATTTTGAATTTCATTTTTTCCACTTATTGATTTTTGTCCATTTTTTATTATTTTTTCTTGTAGCGTTTGTGATTGTTTTCAGTCGCTACAATCTATTTTATGATAGCGCGTTATAAACTACAAACTATATTTTTCTACGCTTTAATTTGAGTATAAATAGCGCGCTATTATGTAACGCTGTGCATTATATTAACCACAGAAACTCTAATCTTCATTACTCTACCGGTTTGGTACTAGTGTCTTACTTAATCCTACTACTGAAAAAAACTATTAAAAAAATACTCCAATATCGTCCATTTTTATCACGACACGTTTTAGACAGTAACGTAGCCGGATAACTTATGCATGTAGCATTATATTTTCACCATGGTATTTATAGGCGACGGTTATCATGTATCGTCAAAAGGGTCATCTGGTTGCCTGCACTTATGCAGGTAGTATTACCGTCACGTCACATGAAAAGCAGTAAATTATTAACATCTTTGGTGTATAGGCAACGGTTATTTCTTTCAATCATAACAATCAGGTTTTTTTTGCTATAGATGATATAAAAACGCATCAATTTTTTACTTTTAAATAATTAAATCAAAAGAAAAACTACGACGACGACAACGACTAAATTCTCAGAAATTCGTTTTAAAAAAAAATAAAGTTCATTTATACCAGTTGCAATAAATAAAGTTCTCGTTTGCCATTTTCCAGAAACATACCATTGACAGATATCTATATTACAACGTAAACTACTTCCGCCTAGGCGTACATGGTATTGCTCAAATAGGGTTGTCAATATCAAAGTATTAAATATTATTAAATAATATAATAAATAATAATAAATATTCACGGGACAAATTACACTTACTGATCTAACCCCAAAGTAAGCAAATTATTTGCTTGTGTTATGGGTGTTAGCAGGCGCGTGCGCTCCTTATAGGCAGAAAAGCAGTGCTTTACTTGCCATTCACAGATATTTTAATAAAACGTTCGTACGTTTTAGATGATTTTAATTAATAATAAGTAAATGAATAAAATGTGTCATAATCATGTGCACGCCGCTGAAATCTATAAAAGAAAAAGTTTTTGTGGCCGAGTACTCCGCCGCATACTCAGTATCATAATCCTGTGCACGCCGCTGGGTGTTAGTAAACGATACTAATGTAAGAAATACATGTATAAATACTAGAATATATATAAGAAACACCCAAACCCGGAAATACAAACATTTATGCTCATCACACAAATGCTTGTCCCCGTCGAGGATCGAACCCGAGCCCCGTTGATAGCGTAGTCACGGTCGCTAACCACTCGGCCAACGGGCGGTCAAAAAAAAAATAGCTGACGCGCGCAGCTTCGGCCGCGAGAAGAGTAACATATCATTCGCACTAATTTTCTTCCTTTATTTCAGCCCTTTATGGGTTCGAATTTAAAAAATATCCATATTTGACTTCGGGGGGTTTCAACTACCTCCTTTCATTCGTATCGGTTCAGTGGTTCTGCCATAAAAGCATAACAGACTGACAAACAGACAAAAAGACATCAGACTTTTTCATTTATTTATTTGTTTATTCTTTGGTGTGCACATACTACATAAACAAAGACCAAAGGTGGACTTAACGCTACAATTTTTTAATATTAGTAATTGTATAGTAGGGATATTGATAGGGATATAGTAGGGATATGATAATTGCAACAGTAACTATATTATTCGGTGATAGAGTTCTCTTCTGCTATAAAGAGGCAAATACAGACGATATTAATGTTAGCAGTGTGCTATCTGTGTGACTGTTAAAAACACAGCAAGGTGAATTTTATCGGTTACAGTTATCTACAAAGCAGAATACGACAGTAGCACATGCTAACGTTACAGCTGCAGGAATAAGCAAAGCTGTGCCACCTAGTTTTTTTTTATGTTAGTTGGATAGGCAAACTGGTAGACGTGCCACCTGATGGTAAGTGATCGACGTCGCCAATAAGCAGAAACTAGTTTACTTGAAACTGGCCCAGGTAACTCATTTATGTATTGCCTATCCTGAGACATAGCAATTCTCGGTGCCAGTAATTACACTGTCTAGCCCTTCTCTCTGAAACACAGCAAAGCTGTTTCACAGGAGAAACAAGCAAGATGGTGGTACTCATGCAGGAGGAAGCGTAGCACAACGCATCCCTCCCACCGGTAAATATTGTCCTAATTATAGTGAAGTACTTAGTTAAACGCCTTTTGGGAATGCCAGAAAAACGAAATCTTAAAAAACTAAAAGACTAAAGTAGGTTAACTTATGTATATGTCGCAGTGAAATTGTCAGTACCGTTAGATTATAATCTACCTAAGTGATATTATAATTTAACAGCTAACTTAACCTAACCAAATTATAAAATCCCTAGGTAGATTATAATCTAACGGCTATTGACAATTTCACTGCGACATATATATTATTAAATAATTACAATTCCCTCCGTTTTCCTGGACATCCAAACAATGGAATATGCAGGTTTCTTGAAACCTTGGTTCTGAGTTGACAACCCTATGCATTTTCCAAGATCTACCGTGTGGCAAGCGACATATTGGCTGATTGTTACGTCATTTACTGTTGGATTTGTACTACACGGCTATTTTCAATTTTACCCAACTTGGATGACATTAAAAGAGCTACGAATATTTTTTTGTAATCGTAATGACTTTTTACATATTTTTTTTATATCATAAGATAGCAAACAAGCAAATGGGTCTCCTGATGAAAAGAGACACCATCGCCTATAGTCACCAAAGATGTTAATGGTGCGTTGTTGTCTTGAGTCAAGGTCTAAAGTCACATGCATAAGTTTACCGGCTACTTTACCCTCCAAACCGGAACACGACCGTAACTAACACTGATGCTATTGCGGCAGGTATAGGTATTGACTTCTAAACTACTTAAGTAATGACTACTGCACTGTTTCTGGAAAATTTCTAAACTATATCTTACAAAAAAATCGAATGTGAGCTTATATCCAGTAGAAGTGAAACTATTGATTAAAGAAAGAAAGAAGAAATGAGAGAGAGAGAGGGAGTTAAATTGAAAGAGGCGAGGGAAAAGAATTTTTGTATTTTAGACGTAAGAAGTTGCAGTAACATCTCATTGGTTGTACTTTTTATATCTGGCTGGTTTTGGAACCATCTAATAGATGTTTAAATATAAAATACTGTGTTACATCCATGGAACTATTATTCATCCGAGGTTATATCGTAGTTCCATGGTGAAATCTAGTTTATCTCATTCTCTCACCTGTTTAATCCTAAATATTTTTATGTTTGTTTCTTTCTCGTGACGCAGGTCCGCTTCATTAAGTTTAGTCATATTACAACGATTCTAAAGAAGTTTCACTTCTATAAAAAATCAGTTCAATAAAAACTTACCAATAAGTGTTCGCACTAAAAATGTCTTATTTTTTATTTATTATTTACTAACTACAGCGTGCAGCCCGCTGCATTATACATTCTATCTATCGAGTTCTCTTATGATAGTTTTTGGTGAATCCCGCCGGATGACCTAATTTTTCCGAAGTAAAAGTAGCTAATCCAAGTCATCCTCTATACCTGTGTGCCAAATTTCATTCAAATTCGTTCAGTAGTTTTTGCATGATTGAGTAACAAACATCCATCCATCCAAACATCCAAACTTTGCGAAAGTTTATGATACTAATATGTCAGAATTTTCCAAATTCATTTGTCTTTAGAAATGTTCAATAATACTTCAAGAGAAAGTAGATTTTTATATAATTTAATTACATGTAATTACGAATTATGTAAATTCTTTTATGTACGTTCATTGGAGTACAAATATTATCTGTATGATGCAAGAATATCTGATCCGGTTGTAATGGTAGTAATTTACTTTCTATTTGTATATTGTTTATTGAGAGTTTGCAAAATATATCATACACGATTTAAGAAATCTCTTACCGACAAATGTAATCGATATAATACTAGCTGGTCCTTGCAGCCCGCTGCATTATAGGTTTTCGATGAATCCCATTGGAACAAATTATTTAACAGGATAAAAACCCTATGTGCTATTTCAGGTCTTCATCTATATGTGTGCCAAACTCCATCCAAAACGGTTGGGCCGCTTTGGAAGAGTGTCAAACATCCATTCATCCAAACATACTTTCGCATTCAAACATATTTAGCTTTTATAATAAAAGCTGCATCGTTCAACCTGCTGCGCAACAAATAAACGATTTTGGTGAATCCTGCTGGAACTAATCATTTTTTCGAGATAAGGAGCCTATCTATTCCAAGTCATCATCTACCATCCAAATCCGTTCAGTAGTTTTTGTGTGATTGGGTAAAAAACCCATCCATCCGTCCATCCATGCATCCATCCATCCAAACATCCAAACTTTCGCATTTATAATATTAATATAGATTAGTATTAGTCCATACTTTCGTACTCTTCCATACTAATTGTATTGAAGAGTATGGAAGTATTAGGAATTTGCAGAGTATGAAAGAGTATTGTATATCTGTCTATTTGTCTCTTCACGCCTAAACTACTGAAGAGATCTGGATAAAATTTGGTAAAAAGAAAGTGTGAGACCCAAGAAAGGACTTAGGATAGTTTTTATTCCGGAAAACCCACGGAAACGGGAACTATACGGGTAAAACTCTGGGATTTTTATTTTAGAAAATGTTTCACGCGGACGCAGTCGCGGGCATAGCTATTAATATATAAAACACAAAAATGTTAGTACCTACTCGTATATCTGATTAAACTTTGATACCCTCCAACTCATATACTCCTAAACAGTTTCATTTATAAGACAATAATGAGAAGATGGTTTTAGACTACCATAGGCTTACCACACTAAACAAAAGGAAGTAATATTTTTTTAATCACAGGAACGAAGTCATTTATTTTTTCCTGACCGTAAATACAAATGACCTATGTAACCTTTCAAGTTATACAATATTGCAGAAGTCAGTTCTAAGTGTGTAATTATAGCCCACATATAAATTTAAATTTTGGCTAAGCAACTTACCTACTAATAAGCTCATTTCGGTATTGTAGACCTTTCAAATAGCAGACATTGACATTCTGAAAAAAAGCTGTATGACGGAAAAGTAAATAAATTTTTCGTCCATGAATTTGTCAGAACCACATGGTATCCACACTATAATGTAAACTACATGTGCGTCATTCACCTATTTTCTTATTCGTCATAAAAGGGCCTACTAATATTTTCACCACGTCGGTGACCATTCTACGTCAACTTGACTAGGTAAGGTATCACCACTTCACTTATAACATCAATCCTTTTAAATGAAGAACAAAAGCTTGAATCAAGTAAGTACATACCTTGACACGTATTACATATTCAGGTATCACGGTTGTCTTAGATAGGTAAGCCCATTTAGGATATGTAACGTAGGATCTATTAACAAAGCAAGAGATATCGACAAATATCTCGTTTATTCTATATATGACACGACAAGATTGTCTCGTCGAAAAGATAAACTATTCTAGTAGATAAAACACAAATATTATATTAATTTTTAAATATAGAAACATACACGGGAAACATTAAGTTTTACTCACACTGAAAACATATTTTTTTCTCATTTTTAATATGAAATCTTCAGCACAATGCTTTACTACTTGTTTACCATCAAATAATAGTCATACTATTAAAATGCTAGTTATCTGTATTAAACAAACAATGTCAACAGTATACTTGTAATAAATCCATATAATAATAACCAATACAAAAGTCAAGTGATATTTAACTTATAAATTGTACTCCCTTTATGTAAACGAAGGCAAGTAAATATCAAGGCTCACCTCGCTTGACAAGGCCGTTGGCTGTATGGAATGCACCTGAATACTATCCACATAAAAAGAAAAAATAACAGTTGACACTTGACGTCTCACATTTGGCGCCAATATTTCTATTTGTCAATTGTCATGTCATCTACATCTACATGATCGTATACGTGATAACAGATTAATTTATTTAATTATGTTCCAGGTAAATAATTTTTAGTTTTGGCCTAAATATTTTTGTAGAATGCAACCATAAAGAAATTACACAAGTACCTACCTAATTAAGCCGTAGTTTTACCAACATTTTAAGTTATTGGTGTTTGCCTTTCTTATAATTATTGAAAAAATAAACAAAACGTATTCAGTCGTAGGTACTAGGTATTAATTTCGTGTCTCCGTAATATTTTCAAATACATTAAGCCTACTTGTTAGTACTTTAGATTTCAGAATAAAGCAATCTGAGCAAAGCAATCTGAGTAAAAAAGCAAAATGCGCCATAGTGCCGGTTGGCGACCGGATGAGAGGGCCCTATGGACATTCTTGGGGGGGCTCGGGCGTCCCCGCAGTCTCCAGACTAGTCCCCAATAGTGTAACTTCCAGGTGTGTGTCTCAGGTCCGGAAGTATAGCGCCTCGATTCACTGCCGTCTTCACACCTACTTCACTTACTCTATTAAATGAAAAGGACAAGGTACAGGAATAACGTTGTACAGCGGCAGCACTCCCTCTCGATGAAAGTAGACCTCACCAACATCAGAGGTTTACATTCTAATCTCGCTGCAGTCCATTTCCACCTAGAGACTTATAAACCATGTATCTTGTTCCTCACGGAGACGCAGATAAGGTGCCCGTCTGATTTGGCGTACTTAACCTATCCCGGCTACACCCTGGAGCATAATTTTAAAGCTCGGTCAGGTGTGTGCGCGTACGTCCGTGACGATATCTGCTTTCGGCGTCTCCCGTATCTAGAAGACCCCCGCTACTGCGTACTATGGACACTGGTGGACACAGGCCTAGAGAAGCTTCTCTATGCCTGTGTCTACCGAGCGCACAGCGGAGACAAGGAGACGATCGGTCTTACAGAGTACTTAAGTGAGGCGGCGGATGCTGCTTAACACAAATACCCTTCCGCTCAGCTAATGCTTCTGGGGGATTTCAATGCCCACCATCAGGAGTGGCTATACCCATACCAGAGCACTGACCTCGCTGGGAGAGAGATGCGAAAACTCGCTGTAACATTAAATCTCACCCAGCTGGTTCAAGGAGCGACGCGGGTTCCTGACGTTGAGAGCCATACAGCCAATTGCTTGGATCTTCTGCTGACTACGGATCCAGACCGTTACTCGGTGGCGATTTCCTCGCCCCTTGGCAGCTCCGATCACTGTCTGGTGAAATCTGTATCCGTCTACTCGCCACCCGATCCCAGTCCTAGGGGCTCTCGGCGCGTGTGGCGATACAAGTCAGCAGGCTGGGACGAGATGCGTTCTTTCTTTGCGTCTTATCCCTGGCGGCCTGTCTGCTTTTCTTCTGAAGACTCCTCGGCCTGCGCAGATGCTGTGACAGATGTGCTGCGGCAAGGAATGGAGTATTTTATTCCTTTCTCCGACGTAGCCATGTCCAGTAAAGCTCATCCCTGGTTCAGAGCCAATTGTAGACGCGCTGAGGCGCTAAAGCAAGAGGCATATCTGGCTTGGGTAGATGCTCGACACCGCAAGGCCAAGGACGTGTCAGAGAAGAAGAAAGCCTTCAACCGGGCCGCCAAATCCTGCAAAAAGGCTCTACTGAAAGCTCGATTTGACCACGTCAGCCGTATTGGGAACAAACTGGCTTCATACCCCTCAGGTAGTAAAGCCTTTTGGTCCCTGGCAAAGTCGGTTGAATCGAATTTATGCCGCCCCTCACTCCCTCCACTGCTGAAACCGGATGGGACGCTGGCTCACACCGCCGTAGAGAAAGCGAACCTGTTCGCTACTCTATTCGCGGAAAACTCACGTCTGGATCCCGCCAACGCGAAACCACCCAGTCTACCTGGATGCGAGGTGAACATGCCGGAAATTCGCATCCGTCAAACTGAGGTTCTTAAAACGCTGCGGAATCTGGACGTGAACAAAGCCAGTGGCCCTGATGGGATTCCAGCCATAGTACTGAAAACCTGTGCGCCTGAACTCGCTCCTGTTTTGACACGCCCCTTTCGCCTTTCGATGGCTACAGGAAAAGTGCCTAAATCATGGAAGCTTGCCAACGTGCAGCCTGTGCCCAAAAAAGGCAGTCGTGCTGACCCCTCCAACTATAGGCCAATTTCAGTCACGTCCATACTCTGCAAGACTATGGAGCGTGTACTGAACAGCAGGCTAATGGCGCACCTAGAAGCGAACGAACTACTGAGTGACCGCCAATACGGGTTTCGCCGAAATCGGTCTACTGGGGATCTTCTAGCGTATGCCACTTACATTTTGAGCTCGGCCATAGAGAAGCATGGTGAGGCACTAGCTGTCTCCCTTGATATCTCGAAGGCCTTTGGCAGGGTCTGGCATGATAGTCTTATTGGTAAGCTTCCATCGTATGGCCTGCCTACTGGTCTCTGCGCCTGGATCTCAGATTTTCTGAGTGGCCGGTCGATCAGAGTAGTCGTCGACGGCTGCTCATCCGACCAAATGGCTATAAATGCCGGAGTCCCTCAGGGATCAGTTCTCTCCGCAACTTTATTCCTGCTACACATTAACAATCTGCTAAAGTCTAAAGCTAAATCTATGGGTACGCAGATGATAGCACTGTTGTGGAGAGTTACGTATCCAATGCGCGGGCCAGTACGGCACAGATCCGGTCTCTCAGAGAGGCAATGGTCGATCGTATGAACCTGTCCTTACAGGCAGTCTCCGATTGGGGCGATGCTAATCTGGTCAGGTTTAATGCAAGTAAGACCCAGGCGTGTCTATTCTCCGCTAAACGGAGTCCGCTCCATCTATCTCCGTCTTTCCAGGGTGTGGCCGTGCCGATGAATGACCACCTCGAGATCCTTGGTATCACGTTAACGCCTACTCTCAACTTTGGTTCGTACATCGAATCTAAAGCCCAAGTTGCCTCAAAAAAGCTTGGTATTCTGGCGAAGGTGAGACAGTATTTCAGTCCGGGACAGTTGCTCAACCTTTATAAAGCACAAGTCCGTTCGTGCATGGAATACTGCTCTCACCTCTGGGATGGATCCGCTAAATACCAGCTGGAGACACTTGAGGCCATCGAGAGGCGTGCCAAGAGGCTCATAAACGACGATGATCTGGTAGGCAAAAAACTCCAGAGCCTCGCTCATCGCCGCAGAGTGGCTAGTTTATCGGTTTTTTATCGAATACACTTTGGAGAGTGCGCTGCGGAATTGCACGACTTAATTCCGCCATCCCCGTTTTTCTATCGATCGTCGAGGTGCACTGAATCTAGGCATCGTTATATGGTGGACGTTCCACGTACCCGGACAAAGCGGTTCGACTCAACATTCTTCATTCGAACCGCAAAGGACTGGAACATGCTTCCTGAGTCTGTGTTCCCGGACGAGTACAATCTGGAGATCTTCAAGAGAAGAGTGAACAGGTACCTTCTAGGGAAGCGCGTTCCATCTTAGGCCTCATCTTAGCTTACCATCAGGCGAAATCGAGGTCAAGCGCTTACCTATCGATAATAATAAAAAAAAAAAGTACAGCGGGCTTCTTAATTGTGTTTAAATAATAAATATGTCCTACTTATTTAACTCTTTAAATTTTTACCTGGCTTTGTGCGGTCCCTCTTCGATTAATAAACTATTTGCTATTCTGCCAGGCCATTCATTAAAGGCGAACGATTGACTACACGTACCACCGTACCATAGGTAAAGCGGTGGTACCAAACCCGGGCAAGACGTTGCGTAACTGTATTACTTAGTAGTTACAATAGTCACGATGGCAGATACAGGTTAGCCAATTGTTCGTTTTTTGGGAGATGGCAGATGTTCAATTCTACACTAGTATATATAATTACTAGCAGTGCCCGCGACTTCGTTCGCGTGGAAAAAATTCTAAAATAAAAACCCGCATAGTTCCCGTTCCCGTGGGATTTCCGGGATAAAAACTATCCTATGTCCTTTCTTGGGTCTCAAACTATATTTCTAACAAATTTTATCCAAATCGGTTCAGTGGTTTGGCCGTGAAAGCGTAACAGACAGACAGACAGACAGAGTTACTTTCGCATTTATAATATTATACTACCTGTACCCGCGACTTCGTTCGCGTGAAAAAAATTCTAAAATAATAACCCGCATAGTTCCCGTTCCCGTGGGATTTCGGGGATAAGGACTATCCTATGTCCTTTCTTGGGTCTCAAACTATATTTGTACCAAATTATGGAATATATTATGGAATATTATGGAATTATGGATTATGGATATTATGGATTATAGATTATGGATATTATGGATATTATGGATTATGGATATTATGGATATAGTTGACCTGGTAAACGTTGTTTTGAGAGACAAATTACTTGCATGGAATATTTTGGTCGGATACTTGAGGGGGGAGGTTATTTGAGATAAAAACTGTTATCTTTTAAATAAAACCAAACAGTAGATATCATTTCATTGAAGTTGGTTCAGTAGCAGACATACAAAGTGACACATTATTTATATCTAAGATATAATTAAGTTACGTGCATGATCCAATTAGACTTCTCTTTAATCATATTTGCCAGACGTTATAAATAATATCTCAATCACTACGTATAAATATCTGATGTTTTATTATTTATGTTAACAATTGCATGTATTACCATGCTCGCCATAGATAATCAAACATCTTTACGCATACTCCTATGCACCGCTGAGCGTAAAAATACGATAGTTATCATTTACGGTGATGAACTTGTTGGAACTAATACGCTAACTTACGGTCGCAATGACATAGTTTACAATAACATTATTACCTATAAATAAATTTCGCAAAAAATTGTTCGATTTACTATTAAATAAAACATACTATGATATTAGAGAATTTTTAACCGATAAGTTTCAATGTTAATAAATAGAAATATAAGTTATACAATTCACCATTTTTCACCTTGTTTTGTAAATGGTAAAATGTCTTTAATTGTAAAAAACTGGATTAAACAAAAGATAAAATTTTGTACATAGTAAAAACAACGTTTTGTTGTGAAACAATCCTTGTAAATATTTTGATACACAAAATAATTGTCTCTTCGGAGCTTCTCGGTGTGTGGCCGCGTTCCGATCCGGTAGTAATTATAAGGACCAAACGTTCTTAAGAAAATTGGTCAAGTACTCCATTGCTTGTTTTTGAAGAACAATTTAGTGTTGTAAGTAAATATTTAATTGTTTTAATTTTCTTTAAATAACAAGTGATTATTTAGTAATAACAAATACCACTTATATATAAGTAGTATTTGATACTATTAGAATGAATAAATAGATATTTTTTTTATGACTAAATGTTTTTTTTTGTGTCAAACAACTTCATTTATGCAAGTTCTGTTTATTGTTGGCAAGAAAAAAATTGTGGCTCCATAAAAACTATGATTTATTTTTAATTGTAATGTATGACTCTTCCGACTCAAAAAGTTGCCGATCCTTGACCTAGTAGACACAATATTATTGACACGTTTAGCCTATCGTTCGCTTTTACGAATGGCCTAGTGGAGCAATGGATGATTTATACTTCAAAGAAGGCCGGAATATAATATAATGACCGCGTGACTGTCCCCCAGTCTCATGAGTCAGCACACGTTCATGATCAAAAAGTCAATTTTGATCACTGTATCAAGACAATTCCACTTCAGACAAGTGAAAGTGTTAAACTTGACCCCAGGGCCGATCGAAGAAAGTGATATACACCTATACAGGTTACCATTGTAAGCCGTTCATCACCTGCGAATCACACGCAATAATACACCTTATGCGTTATCATTTACAGGTTATTTCACCAAATTTACATCTCGCGATACTCTCTCTTGGTTTGATTGTAATATACCTTCTAATTGCGCTGTCAAATTATTTGGTTCTCACGATTTAATTGTTAGAAAGTATCCATTAATATTTCAATTATTTTGAGTAGAATCTTGTGGGAATATGGTAGAGAATCTAATTTTAAGGCTATAACTACTAATTAGTGAATTAATATCGTGTTTATACGGTTGATTCGCACCATTAGTTATAATTTACTGCGTGACAGTGTTTCTCAACGTTTTGCCCGGGTATTTGGTACCACCGCCTACATAGGTAACGTGGTGGTACCAAAAACCCGGCCTGCCCCTGCTGCAACAGTTTCAATGCTTTTCATTGTCGTGTTCCGATTTGTAGACTTACACACGTGGCATTTGTAAAGTGGTGGCGTTGGTCAAGTGGTTAGCGACCCTGACTACGCAATCGACGGGGCTCGGGTTCGATCCCCGACGGGGACAAGCATTTGTGTGATGAGCATAAATGTTTGTATTTCCAGGTTTGGGTGTTTATTAAATATATTCTAGTATGTATATATGTATTTCTACGTATTAGTATCATTGACTAACACTCATAACACAAGCAAAAAATTTGCTTACTTTGGGGTTAGATCAGTAAGTGTAATTTGTCTCGTGAATATTTATTTATTGCCACAAGCACAGGAACGCACCATCAACATCTTTGGTGTCTGTAGCCGATGGTTTCTCTTTCCATTAATACAGTCGTCTACTTGTTTGCCATTCTATGATATAAAAAAAATATTTAACTATCTAATGGTCGTACCGCCGAAATAGCGTCAGTGCTTGACGATGTTGTATTCTTGTTTGGATTGGGTAATGTCTGGTTTAGGGAATGTAGACGTAAAACTTATGAACGTGGCATTAACCGCCACAAGGTTATCAAAGCAACATTAACATCTATGGGTATCTATAGACGATGGTTGTCGCTTTTCATCCGGAGAGTCATCTGCTTATTTGCTATCTTATGATATAAAAATAAAAAATTCGGTAATCTCTACCTACCCCTTAAGAAAGCCGGCATGTTTTTTCTTTATGATGGTGATATTTATTTTATACAACACTAAGGTAAATATCCATAATTAAAATAAATAAAGACGGCACTATTATATAACGGTAATAGCGCTAAGATGTATAGGTTAGCAGGTCACAATTTCCGTAGTAACATCGTTTACGACTATACTGTAATAAAAACTTGAATTAACTGTATACGTGTTATATGCGTGATTCCATTAATGCCACTTATAAATAAGAAAGTACATTTGTTTGGATATTTGAAAATTCTAGCGCACAATACTGAATCGATTTGAGTGAAATTTGACACACAGCGTGATTCCATTAATGCCACTTATAAATAAGAAAGTACATTTGTTTGGATATTTGAAAATTCTAGCGCACAATACTGAATCGATTTGAGTGAAATTTGACACACAGGCAGATTATGACCTGAATTATAAATTAATCAAGTCCTGGCGTGTTGAAAATTTTCTCAATACATTGTTTTTGTGTTAGTCTTTTTTATGTCATAAGATAGCAAACAAACACATGGTTGTCTTGATGGGAAAAGGAAATCATCGCTTAAAAACACCAAACATGTTAACGGTGCATTGCTATCCCTGTGGCATGGTCTCGATGCTACGTGCATAAGTTTACCGGATACCCTAACCTCCAAGCCGGAACATGATAGTGAATATTATGATATAAATATAATATAATGAACTGATAGTGTCACGGCAATAACAAGCCGGTGGTACCAAACCCGAGTGAGACAATACATAACTCTACTACCCAGTAACCATGATGTTAATGACAGAACAGCAGGTAGTATTTTCAAAGTGTTTTGTCTTTTCAAATGTGTATTAGTTTTTTCAAAGGTGTTCAAAGTGTTGGTCGAGGCCCCCCAGGGAGCCCGAGGCCTTTGAGAATCGCGGAAGGTAGTTGCTAAAAAAACAAAAGATTATTATACTAAAAAATGATGTGGTGTCGCGGGACACCAGGTAGGAACGAACTTCCTTCGGCTAAACGGCACTACTCGCTTGTGTACGCGACTGTCGCGCCTGCGCACGTCTCATTTAACGCTTTTATTCCACGCATTTTTCTTACGGTTTTACTATCACATTTTTTTCAGTTCGGTCGCGCAGCAAAATCCCTATCCCCTCCAAGCCTGCCGTAAGGAACTTCGTTCCAAAAAAAACAAAGGCAAAATATATACCTGATAATAAAGAAAAAAGGTGATTTGATTTTTTAAATGTAAGTTAGGGCGGCAGTAGGTAGAAGGTCGCAATTTTTTGTAACATGCTAAAGTGCGTCGGGTCTTGAAAAAGATTGAAAAACACTGGTCTAATCTGCAAAGGGTGCCCAGACACTTATCATAGACGCACTAATATGTCTTCCTACTCTTTCAGGAATACAGGAATGACGATATGTATTTATTTTGTTGTATTTTTTTTAAATCAAGTTTTGTATTTGTGTCATTTTATACAAAGCAGTGTCTATTAAATGTTTTATTTAAAACAAATGCAGTAAATGTAACAAACAACTATTACTAGCCTTGAACCTGTTTTCAAAATGGTCTTTCAATTAATTATTATTGATCCAATTATATCAGACATGATAGCCGGTTTAGTGCCAATTTATAACAAGGATACAAATCCGAATACATAATTTATACCTGAGTATAAATTATGACCATTTACATGACTTGTAATTTTTAATTATCTGCCAATGAATAGAAAAAATGACTGTTTCTGACTGATACGCAGAATTTCAAATTTTTTCGAGGTTTTAAATATTAATACACAAAAATCTCGTATCACAGTGTTTGTGAACGTACTTTTCAGATTTTATGACTTTTATTATTTTATTTTTTCTCAAACTCAAATGCTTTTATTCTGTGGTAGTAGGTTAAGGAGTTAGATATATCTGCATAATATTAATAAGGACACTGCGCCTTCCGTTTTGGCGTACAGATAATTATCACGAAATCAAATTACATTTTATGTAAACAAAATATGAATTGTGGTAGATTTGATAATTGGCCGTAAAGTATGTTTCATACTACCAGGAGATTAATCTATAATTAATCTCCTGGCATCAAAAAATACCTATTACCCTAAATTTTCACTTATCACTCCCCATTAACCACCACCCCACCAAAATACTACAGATAATTTATATGGAAGATCAACGCTTGCCAAATTAACTAGTTACATCTACATATATGAAAATCAATTCCACTTATCGTTGTAATTTTATAACTCAAGAACGGGCTCACCTATCCAAACCAAATAATAAGGCTTTGTTCGGACTATTTAGTAGATGGTTTAAGTGAAGTTTGCACAAAATCGATAGAGCTGTTCTTCATTTATCACATTTTTTGTGAATTTGATGTTCGAATTTTTTTTATATTTCGCATTATACGAAGTGAAGCACGTACCGGGCCGCTAGTTAAGTATATAATTTCTGCAATGTTCGATGCCCGAGTATGCAAAGTACCATGTGCGATATACGATGGACTGTATAAAGTGGCACTAACTCACATCCAAACACCATAGCATATAAGTAAATGTATGTAACAATTAATATTAAAAAATTCTAAAAAAATAAATAATTACCTTGTCTCTTAATTCGGAACGTACGGTTCGTAAATTTAAATTAACCTAATCATATCTTTATAATACGACACATTTAATACACTTTTGTTAAATTTGGCATGAACATTACGTACTTTTTAAACTGTCGCTTTAGGGAAACTAGAAATGAATTACAATGTAATTCTTACGAGAAATAAATACTTAAACCATTAACCAAATAAATACTTATTTAAACCGCAACCCAGTAGAGATACCTACGCCACAAGGGTAGCTATACTTTTGGCCATTTAGACCTTCTACGAATATTGAGAAACGCCAATCAGAAAGGCAGATGATTTAATCTTTAAGAAAAACCGGATAAACACAGAAAAATCTACGTGGTGTTCTGTTCATAATTAAGTTTACTCCTCAAAAATTAATACTTCACCATAACGTAGTGTCATGTCATCAAGAATACCGTCGCGTATTATCAACAGGTGTTTCGCTAGGCGTAAGTGAATTTATATATATACTAGCTGTGCCCGCGACTTCGTTCGCGTGGAAAAAATTCTAAAATAAAAAACCGCATAGTTCCCGTTCCCGTGGGATTTCCGGGATAAGGACTATCCTATGTCCTTTCTTGGGTCTCAAACTATATTTGTACCAAATTTTATCCAAATCGGTTCAGTGGTTTGGCCGTGAAAGCGTAATAGACAGACAGACAGACAGACAGAGTTACTTTCGCATTTATAATATTAGTATGGATTAAATATTAAATCGCATAATCAATAAGTCACAACATATCTTAACTTATTCTGTGGTTAACCTAGAAATATTTGAATACAGAAATTTGTTTTGAATTAAGGTAATTTAATGTTTTAATATGCATTACATCAAATATCATTCTTACACAACCACGCAATGCCAAGAAGAGGTTATGTTTTCAACGAACTGTCCTGTTCATGCCTAGCCTGGCTATGGTCTATAAAATGAAATGGTCATTTATTTGCAAATCTATTTAGTAGACAGTAGAATAGGCAGCCCTTTTGGATCTTTTTTGAAGAATAGATATTCTGCCAATCTGGTAATTCGTAGAAGATTAAGGCTTCGCTAAACGTTTCACTAAAAACTTGACAACGTGGTAGAATTCTGCAACATCTTGCCTGTATTTAGCTAACTGTAGCAGGTAGCAGGCAGTAGAACTAGGTGGTAGAGTTCTGCATTGTCTCGCCCGGGTCTGGTACCACCGCTTTATCTATTCCTGCCGCAAGAGCGTCAGTGCTTGCCACTGTCGTGTTCCGGTTTGGAAGGTAAAGTAGCCGGTAAACTTATCTATGTGGCGTTAGACCTCGCCACAAGATATCAACGCACCATTAACATCTTTGGTGTCTAGGCGATGGTTGACTCTTTCCATCAGGGACCCATCTGCTTGTTTGCTATCTTATGTTATAAAAAAACTTCGCAACTACTAGGTTGTAGCATTCTGTCATTATCTTTTCAAAACTAATCGGTAGTAAGCTCTCCGACTCGACAACAGAACTATGAAGTCAATACGAAGAACTCAACAACTAGGTTGTAGAATTATTCGTTATTACAACAGCCTTCGTGACACAACAGTAGTTGGCAACGATTGATCCCCTTATGATATGTTGTAAGGCAACTCATAATGGGCTCTAAGTATAAATATGCATCATAAATGTTAAAATGACACCTATGTGTACTACTACACTATGTTTACGTGTATTCTAATTCTACCGGAATTCGATAATGACTCGATCGAGTTGATATCTATTCCTACCAAAATAATGTCAGTGTTTATCGATGTCATGATATAGTTGTTGATTTGTGTTACGTTTTATGAAAGGTCACATGCAAAAGATAACCAAATACACCACGCAACGCACCACGTACCTTTGTTGTCTTACTTCTCTATTTCCTGCCAGTCGATTGTTGTTTTTTATTTACCAGTTTTATATCCAAGGCAACATTTTAATAGCTCAGAAAACTATGTTCAAAACATCATACCCATCCATCGCGTTCAAAAGTTACAGCTTTAAAAAAATAGTATCATTTTCAACAAACTTTAGATTCTTGAAGCACAAAAATCTGTGCTAAGTATATCTTTGACTGCTTGTAGCTAAGAAAAAACTCCTCAACTTAGCGGAAAGTTTCAGGAATGACCTGCAGGGTAAACCGGTTAACAGATTTTTATATTACAGGATACCAAAAAACAGATGGCTCTCGTAATGGAAGAAGATGTCAGATGATCAACAACTACAAACACCAAAGATTTAAACGATATGATGTAAATGGAAATACCATATTCATAAGTTATAGAAAACCTATTTTCACCATGGGTCTACAATAGATAAAATACAACAAAAGAATAAAACCCTATTAGATTCCGAACATTCTATCTACGCCACGACCTATATTTGAGAAATTCATATTTTCTGTACAATTCAACATGTTTATGCAACAGTTATACAACAACTTGAAATAGGTAAGTACACTTTAATTGTATAGTTAGCTTAAAACGTAATATCTACGTATACAGGCTGATGCAAACTTTTCTACAACATTTCTAAACTCAATAAGTAATTATAATAGTAGAATATGAGGAACAGACGTACGTAAATTAATTTTATAAAAGTAGATTAATATGTTTCAGTCAGTCACTATATATGTGTTATATTTTTTATATAAAAAGATGGGACAAACTGGTAAGAGGCTTGTTTGATAGTAAGTGATCACCGCCGCTCGTGCAGAATTATAACACCAGGGATGCACATAAGTTGCAATCAAATGCATTTTAAGAAGTGAAAGCAATTTTAATGAAAGTCATGGAAAGAGAAAAACTCAAAATATACATCATAAAAATATGTGCTTGTTGCGCAACAATAGGTATATGGCTAAAACAATAATTATAAATAATAGACAAAGTCCTGCTTTAATCGTACATTCACGAGTTACTTTCTGTTTTTACATCTAATAATAAATGATAATACATTTTCTATTAAAAGTAATGGCAAAAGGTACAACAAAGCGAGTTTTGGTTACAGTAAGACTGGCTGAGTTTATTAGAATTATTACCGCTATCCGGTATAAAAATAGTGCATTAAATAAGCGATGAACGTTTTCAGGATTACCATGGCAATTTCTGTTTTATAAATTACTCACTATTACTCTCAGCATAATCGCGTTGAATTCGATTTTGTTTTTCTAGGAAGAGAATACCGATTCTAGCAAATCTGAACGCTAAATTTTAACTTGACACAGCGCTTTAAGCTATATCTCCGGTAGATTAAGCTATCCGTTGACAATTTATCAGGATAAATAATTTAATAAATATAAACGAACCGTCTCTTTCGAAAATTCTCGAAGCAAAAATTGCGATACACTTTGAAAAAGGCTTTTTTAAAAAATATTCTTTTTAAGTTATGGATTTTCGCGAAGTACCTTTCGCGAAGTTTAAGCTGAAACAAAAATTTAAGAAAATTAAGCAGCCTGTACGTTTGTTAATAATTATTATACAACACAAATTCAAAGATTGTTGCGAATGTCGTTCACTTATTTTGCAATTTCAATCTATTGATAAATAAAAACAAGTTACTGATATATTGTGATAAATTGGATCTATTGGTATGTTATAGGGTCATGGAATGATTTATTTATTGAATTTTAAATCATTACAAAAAATAACGGTGTACATCATATTATATATATAGATTTGTAGACATTTTAAAATATAAAGTGTATAAGTTATATAAATCATGTTGTATTGCCATTATTAAAAAACTGATGACCTTCCGTTAAGTATTTACGCCATACTAAGCGTTTTCCTTTTTCTTCAGAGGTAACATTGAACATTTTTCTATCGAGAAAACCACGAGTTATCTTATTTCCAGGTTATATAATTCATGCCGTGAATCCTTTAGTGTCTTAGTTATGAATTGCATAACTAAATCTTTAATAATAACTTAATAGCAAGGGATCTACCGAACGCATTTGTCACGAAATTAGCTCGGCGCAGCCTTAAACACAGACAGTGGTAAGCACTTGCCACTGTCCATGAATGCCTCAGGTGAGCTTCTAGCTACTTTACCTTTTTTTATATAAAAAAAGTACTTTTTGAATGTTTTTACAATTGGGTAGTATTTTGACCATGCCCCAGGGCGGCATCTTGACAGTGACCCAGAGCGACATTATGGGTATATCCGGGCCTGTTAACGTAGAGTACCTGAATGAACGCATCAATAATGCACTCATTAATTGCATGAGTGCATTATTGATGCGAAAGTACGCCTGTGTATTTATCAGTCTGTCTGTCTGTAACGCTTTTACGGCTGCACCGCTGAATCAAATTTAATAAAATTTGGCAAAAAGATAGTTTAAGTTCCTGGGTCAAACATAAATCACTTTCTTTTTCTTCAGTGAAAATGGATTCGCCTGCAAATTTAGTATCAGTCTTGAATATAAAAAAATCCTACAACATTTCATCCCCTATTTCAGCCTTTTAAAGTAAGTATCTTCACGTCCGTATCCCCTAAGTGGCAAGCAGATATACAACAAGTGCACCCACGATTAACCGACAATACTTGGTCCCACAAATGGCAAGCCTATCGCCAACTAGGCACTTTCTAATCCCGGATAACATTGTTTTTAACAGAAAACTGAAAATACACATTTTTTTATTACCCGAATCGGAATCGAACCCGGGGCCTCATGAGATCTACGCCAACGCCGGACCATTAGACCACAGAATCACCTTTTAGAGTCTTTTTCTTGAAGTGCCTATGTTTGACTCAAGGTCTTTAACTATCTCCTTGCCTAATTTCAACAAAATTGATAAGCAGTTCAGCCGTGAAAGCGTAATGAACAGACAGACTCGCATTTATTATATTAGTATGGATGTGTAAATACTGACATAATTAGTATGTATGTGTAAATACTGACATAATTGGTATCAAATACCGTTTAGTTGATATTGTGTACGAAAAGTTTTTTCTAATGAGGTCGTGTGACCGACCGCGTAACATAGCTTTTGTCTTCGTAGGGTGACAATATTGAGAATACATTCAACTTTAGAGATACTTCATACTAAATCTTATACTAGGTATAGAAATTGGCGTAAAGATAAATAAACTGAAAGCCTTACATAGCGGTACAGGTTGGTCTAATGTTGGCCAAATCCTGGCCCTTTTTAAAACATATCTGCCTGGCTACAAGACACAGTTTGTAAACAGCGAATGACAGATGTAATATATCATCGTAACTAATACTAGTTCTACGTCTCGCCTTTGTTTGGTACTATCACCTTAACTGTTCCTGTCTAATTGCATCAGCGCTTGTTGCTGTTGAATTGGAGGGTAAGGTATAAATTTATACATGCAATATTTCCACATGCCACGTACCACCAATATTTTAGGTATCTATGAGCGATGGTTACTATTTTCCATCAGGAAGGCAGGACCTGGGATTAATGGCTCCTCATACCAATCTTTTATACATGTATATTTTTAGTAATCTATAATGATTGTTATAATACTCTAATATCATCCCCGTGTTGGTCACGGGCTCCTTTGAAGAATAGACCAATTGTCATTCTTCCAGGCATGTCGTAAAAGGCGACCGATTTGCTATGTAAGTCACTAACATCGTGGCTACTAGGTGGTAGAGTTCTGCATTGTCTCGCCCGGATCTGATGTCAACGCCTTACCTATTCCTGCCGCAATAGCGTCAGTATTTGTCGCTATCGTGTTCCGGTTTGGAGGGCAAGGTAACCGGTAAACTTATGCATGTGACATTAGACCTCGCCACAAGATAGCAACGCACCATTTACATCTTTAGTGTCTGTAGGCAACGGTTGACTCTTTCCATCAGGAGACCCATCTGCTTGTTTGCAGTCTTATAATATAAAAAAAATAAAAATAATATAGTATTGGTGAATTTAGACAAGCCGCTGAGTTAGTTCCGCTGGATATTATCAAATCGTCAACTCGTCAAAAATGCCTGTAAAGGTTTATTTTTTTGAGTTAATAAAATCATCTGCCTGTTTAGTGTTTAAATGGACTACTGGTGACATTACAGGAATGTGAAAACTTTAAATGCCATGAACATTGGTATGAAAAACCCAAGATACACGATCAGTGTCTCAAAAACGTTCTCCAAAAATGAGCGCACAATTTTAAATTGTGCGCTCATTTCAAATAGAATCGCGTCGCTCGGTTGCGTCACTGTCAATTTTATTTCTTATTATACATTTCTTTGTAAAAACAACTATAAATCTTGCTATGCTTACATATGTTTTTTCTATATATATAATAAATATAACTACATAAATGAAATTAGCGACACTTTTGAGTGTCAGTTTTGTTAGGAACTATGCATACATGAGTTTTTTATATCAATGGCTATGAATGAGCTTCTAACGCTATACATTGTTGAATGTTGCTTGACCGCTACTTTTAATTTTTTTAATTATCCTACAACAATAAGTATTCATGGACACAATATATATCACGTTCGGATGCACTATGTCGCTACGCTTAGCTGCTCGCGATTACCCATTGTTCTAACCGCGTAATGATCTTATCTTCCCTATACTGTACTATTTATCGAACATATGATTTGATCTAACTTGAATTTCGCCAAAATACTGATGCTCCTATGATTTAGTGTTAAAAGCTGGAAACAGTTGGCGCTGGTTTATACTCGACTATTAGGTATGAAAAAAATGTTTACTAAACATGTGTTTTTCATGGAGTTTGTATTTTAAATTATATATTCTATTCTTCTAAACTCATTGTGACGCATATCTCGGATAATGTCTTTTTTATATCATAAGGTAGCAAACGAGTAGATGAGTCTCCCGATTGAAAGAGTCCTATTGACAGTCGCCTATAGAAAAACAAAGATATTTGTGCGTTACTATCTTGTGGCGAGATCTAATGCCACATGCATACGTTTACTGGCCACCTTATTCTCCACACCGAAACACGACAGTGACTAGCACTGACTATTTTGCAGCAGAAATAGGTAAGGCGGTGGTACCAGACCCGGGCGAGACAGTGCAGAACTCTACCACATAGTAGCCACGATGGTGGTATGGATGGTAGTCGCATTTTACGACCTGCTTGGCAGAACGGCAGTTGGCCTATTCTTCAAAGGTGCCCGAGACCGCCCTGCCCGAATAGCCGAATATAAACCAGCGCTAACATCACATCACATTTACATTTTTGGTGTCTTTGGGCGATGGTTTTCTCCCTCCACCAGAAGAGCCATCTGCTTGTTTTTGTTACGATATAAAAAATTTACCCCTTATGGGGAAGATGAAAACTCACACTCATACATACAAGATTTAAAACTAATCCATACTTGCATACTATAAATGCGAAAGTCTGTCTGTCTGTCTGTCTGTTACGCTTTCATGGCTGGCTGGACCGATTTTCATGAAATTTGGCATGAAAGTAGTTAAAGAACCGGGGTCAAACATGGCTATTATTTTCAAAAATCAATCCTTAAAGGGTTGTAATAGGGGATGAAATTTGTATGAAAAGCTATCTAGACGACATGTTAATCTACTCGCGGATGAAGCTGCGCGGGTCAGCTAGTATCAAATATATATTTGATAGAACTAAACTGAATCAATTCAAAGTCGAAATCATCAACGCAAAGGTTTCTCAGCACACAATTATCAACAAAAGAGACATTGAAAGTGGGTGGTCACGAAATGGTACAAGGACGGCTAAGCTACATTCACGTTTTAATAGATTTTTATATGCTTTAATTTGATACTTTGATTGTAAAAAACCTCAATTGCGTAAGAACAATAATTATATGGCCATAGTATTACTAATATTACGGTTTTATTTAAAAATGTTCCAATTAAGGGTCTGGTCTGAGGAAATCCGCTCACTTATGCAATTCAAAAAAATACCTTAATGTGTATCCCCGAAGGGGTAGGCAGAGGAACAAGTGCACCCACGATTAGCCGAAGATATTTGGTCCCACAATTGTGATAGGTGATAAGCCTATCGCTAACCAGGCACTTTCCAATCCCGGGCAAAATTGTTTTTATTAGAATACTGAAAAATCATTTTTTTAATTTCTCAACCCAGGAATCGAACCCGGGCCCTCATGTGGTCAACGCCAACATCGAAACACCAGACCACAGAGACGATCAGTTTATTGTAATCAATGCAATTTTTATATGCATTTCAATATTATTATTTTTTTTTGTAAATTATAAGAAAAAGCAAATGTCTCTCGTGATGTAAAAAGAGGACTTTTGCCTATAGACAGCAATGATACCAATAGGGCATTACCATCTATGAAGCGAGAGGTTATACCACATGCTCAAGTCAATACCGGCTCTCTATTTTCCAGCTTGACTGCGAGAAGCATTGATACTATTACGGCAGTTATAAATAAGGAGGTGATACTAAGCTCAAATGAGAGGGTTTTTCATTGAAAGGGTAGCAAACAACCAGATCCACCTAATGGAAAGAAATAATCATCGCCTTTAAACACCAAAGATGTTAATAGTGCGTTGCTATCCGTGTGGCGAAATTCACTCAACTACTATTTTTAAAGCTTAAGAATGCAAAAAAACAAACAGATATCTCTTCTGATGTTGGATAACAACCGTCGCCTGTGAACACCAAAATTCATGATGGAATAAATTTTTAGAAAGTTACTTTATTATTGACAAGAGAGCGAACGATTATATACGTTTCCAATACATCTCTCATGAGTCTGCTGCGACATGATCCGTATGATGCCGGTAATGGTGCCGAACTCTGGTTAGTCTGGTCAGTCTAGTCAGGACTGATCTAGTCTGGTCTGGTCTGTTTACATGTACTTTACTGTCAAAGTCATCTGTTTTTATGCATTTGATTGTATTTTATGCTGTAAGGAATTTGGTATCCCTGAGGGAGGGTATGGGGTAGGCAGAAACAACCGAGTGTCATATGTCATGATCCTTGCAGATTTGTTTCCGTGATTAACATTCAAAAATTGTATTCATCAGAGTGCTAAGTGTGAGTTTTTCTTTTCGCATTCGATCGTGAGCGCGTTTGGAGTTTACTAGGAATTTGTATGTGATTTGTACAGCGCCACCTAGTGGTAAACGTGAGAAACCAGTTTACCACTAGGTGGCGCTGTACAAATCACATACAAATTCCTAGTAAACTCGAAACGCGCTCACGATCGAATGCGAAAAGAAAAACTCACACTTAGCACTCTGCTCGCTTCAACTTCGATGTTTCTACAAGAGCAACCTATATAACTTTTGGATAAGACCATATTTATCATAAGTTGGTCGTACAAATATGATGATTAAGGTAACGGAAGAGGCATTATTTTTTTGTGTGGGCTTAATATTTTTGGAAGCGTGTTTTAAAGGAGTTTTACTGATTAGGTAGCACCCACGTATTTTATAGTATTTTAACACAGACAAAACACATACTCAACGCAGGTTTTGCTTTGGAAGTCTCAACCAAACCAACGGAATTTCATTACAAAGTTTTGTGCAATTATGAATTTTCACAAAGTAACTCCCGATTCTGTAATCGTTTTTACCTCTTAAAACTGTTAAAATTTCTAATAATTATTAAAAGATATTTAATAGTTATCAGAATTAGTAGACTAATATAATTTCGCCAATTTTATGGCGATCTAAAAACAAAAAGCCTTTTTTGCAGGCAACAAGCAGATGGGTCTCCTGATGGAAAGAGTGAACCATCGCCTAGAGACACCAAAGATGTTAATGACGCGTTGCTATCTTGTGGCGAGATCTAGTGCCACATGCATAAGTTTACCGACTACCTTAACCTCCAAATCGAACCACGACAGTGACACTGACAAGCACTGACACTATTGTGGCAGGAATTGGTAAGGCGGTGGTACCAGATCAGGGCGAGACAATGCAGAATTCTACCAGCTAATAGTCACGATGGTAGTAACTCACATAGCCAATCGGTTACCTTTTACGATCTGCCTGGCAGAACGGCAGTTGGTCTATTCTTCAAAGGAGCCTGAACCAACATGGGGAAATTTATACTGCAAAGGCAACTAAGCCCTCAAATAGTGTCACCAAATACAGCGATCTAATAACAAATAGGTAGGTAATTTAGATCGCAAACAGAACCTCGGGTGAAAACTAGCGAGTAACAATTTTAAATTAACCAAAGCCAATAATCAGTTACTAGTAAATAACCCAATAACAATCTCAACCGTTGAATTAACAACAAGTAAATAATCAAAATAAAATCTTAAGTTATAAATCAACAACTACTAAGTAATCTACATATAATCTAAACCTGTAAATCGTTTATTTACAGGTTTAAATTATATGTAGATTACTTACTAATCTAAGTAAAATTTAGAATCATAAATCAATAACTAGCAAGTAAAATTAATCTAATCTATAAATCAACAATCAATTATTAATCTTTTAATAATTAAAAACAAAAAATTTAACTCATATATCATCCACTATTTAGTAAATAATCTACCTAAATAAAATCTAAGTGAGTAAATCATAAACTTGTAAATAAATCATAAACTGTAAATACTCATAATTTACATAAAATTAAACTACTCCACGTCCCTACATCTTCAGAATTCCAGATTGTTTCCAATTTTTGAATTATATTTAACTTACCTATATGTATGACAGGGAATATAATGGCCTCTGCTTACCTGAAAAAAAGTTTCTTTATTAATATTTGCACAAAAATACTATTGCATGCGACAAAAAAGAATTACAAAACAACTTTGTGCTTTACCGCGTATAATCAAGTAAATATATCCTACATATTTTACTCAATTATACCATTAAATCGGACTGGTAGTCGATAGTCAACAAAAAACCAAACGCGAAGTGCTCAAAGAAATTTAGTAATTAAATGGCTTCTGAAAAAATAGTACAAAATCATCATGAGTTTTAAGTTTTCTCCGTATTGGTCCGCAATCTCTTTGAAAAGTTGTCTGTTTGCCGTTCTGCCAGGCTATACGTAAAAGACGAACGTATGGTTATAGGAATCACTAACATCGTAACTACGTAGTAGAGAAGAAGAGTTCTGCAAAGTCTCGCCTGGGTTTCGGTACCACCGCCTTACCTATTCTGGTTGCAATAGCGACAACGTTTGACATTGTTGTATTCCAATTTGCAAGGTAAAGTAACGTTACTTTCCCGCCACAGCGAACAACACACTATTAACATCTCTGGTGTCTTTAAACGATGGACATCTCTTTCCATCTGAAAATCTGCTTGTTTGTTATCTTATGATAAAAAATAAGCTATTTTACGGCGTCATTTTCGCAAATTACTTCCACTTCGAAAACACGACTAAAAAATCGAATCGACAACCTCTTTCATATGAAATCACTTAAATACGTTCTGCTTTTTATAAACAAAATGTAAATAAAAGTAAAAAATGTCATCTCAAAACCTAAATACACTAGAACATAGCTTTCCTGTTTAGGCCTCAGACCCTTTTACGATAACCTGGTTTCATTACTCAGAGTCCGGTTGCAATGAAATTCTGATATAAAAACTGGATTAGGTACGGTCAGCAAGATGAATTGATTTCAACTTCCTTGATTTAATGACAAAATTTATGTTTTTATGTCAGTAAATGTTTACTTACGCATAATTGTCCCCTAGTATTTTTTTCTGCCTTCAATGATTTTATCCATCATCAAACTCGACTGTTGTATGCAGTATAAACTAAAACTAATTTTAAAGATGGGATTGTCGGATTCTAGGCCACGATTAACGCACTGACATTGGGCTAGTAGACGGTAGAAGGTAGTCGGTAAGTTGGTAGTAGTGAATAAGATATATACCGTAAGATAGTCTATGGTCTCTAAAGCCATGATCAAATCTATTTAGCGTAGAAATAGAGACCCATTTGATCGTTACGTACTGTCTGAATATATTCTATAGGATATTCTTATTCCAAAATCTAAAGATTGATTCTGTGAGCGTATTAGGGTACCACCCTCCGAGTAGTGTCCGGATTCCCCCCCTCCTCCCCCTCCCTAGTGAAAAAATATGTGTGTTTTTTGCACCATCAAGTAGTTCAGGGTAAAGATAGTTAACTTTATAAATTTTTGAACCTCTTAACACGCCTCATAACAAAGATATAGATAGCTAAGCTTATTTCTTGTGGTAAGCCTATGAGTTAGGTTTTGGTACATTATTAAAACACAAAATAATCAAAGAAAAACTTATATTTTACTTGTTAATTTTTTTCCAATCGTTCATGCTCATTTTTTTTTCCAATATATTAGTAGACTAGCTGCAGCGTGCAGCCCGCTGCATTACAAAAGTTTTTGGTGAATCCCGCGGGATCACCTTATTTTTCCGGGATAAAATGTAGCCTATATTCAATTCCAGGTCATCATCTACCTACGTGCCCATCCAAATCTGTAGAGTAGCTTTTCGCGATTAAGTTTCATACATCCATCTATCCACACAGCCAAATATCCAAACTTTCCCATTTATAATATTACGAGTAATATAGATTTCATAAGATAGCGCAAGTATGCAGATTTCCTGATAGAAAATACCACTCAAACTAAAACACGACAAACACAAGTAAATACGGAAATACCAACTAGAGGTGTGTAACTCCGGTGGTACTGAATCAAAGACACTGATTCCACGGCTGGATACGATAAGCTTATTTATTCCTTCAAATCCGTATCGTCTCCCCGGAACTATTTATTCCGGCCAGAATGAGAGCGACTGAGCGTACTGTGATTAGAATGAGACGCGACAAGCGATAATCAACCTAAAAACGACTTATATTACATAGTAGTGAAGAATTGGTGGAAGCGAGAAAAATATATAGGGAAATGTTCATTTAAAAATACGATCACAGAACATGATACGCTGCAATAAAAAACAATAAAAAAAGAACAAAGTGAGCCAAAGGAACAAAGGAATAAATCAGGT
Organism: Apodemia mormo; assembly: GCA_036924255.1. Lineage (NCBI taxonomy): Eukaryota > Metazoa > Arthropoda > Insecta > Lepidoptera > Riodinidae > Apodemia > Apodemia mormo. The sequence goes on from JAUPFN010000026.1 coordinate 7,904,531, forward strand.
GAATGATATGCGTGCCTGAAGCCGGAATAAGTGAATAAATTCACCCCAAGGAATAAAGATTACCCACCGCTAGTACCAACCCCGGATGAGACGTTGTAAAATTCTACCTACTTATATAATAACATAAAAGTTACTTTTGCAAACGGTACAGAAATCTGTTCCGCAAGTGAAAACTATTTATGTAAGAACCTAAAGGCATCGTTAGATTTTTCTCAGTAAACATTATAATGTATTGCCTCTAGGTAAATATGTCGTCAGTTGAAAATTCAAACGATTTGAAATTCTTTACTTACCACTTATGATTGTCAACTTTATCACTGTTCAATAAATATGTATTTTTTTTAAGTTTCATCGATAATGATGCAATCTATACTAATATTATAAATGCAAATGTCCTTCTATCTATATGTTAAGCTTTTACGGCTAAACCACTGAACCGTTTTTGATGAAATTTTGCAAAGAAGTAGTTGAAAACTTCAGGATCAAACATAAGCTACTTTTTCAAAAATCAACCCTTAAGAAGATGAAACAGGAGATGAAAGATTTTATGAAATTTCTTATATTGATTAAATATAGAGTCATCTACACGCGGACGAATCTGCGTGAGTTAGCTAGTTAATAAACACTTAAGGCGAGGCACCGGAGACAAACGGAAGAAACTGGTTTGCTTAATCATATTTTTATGTATTGATTGTTAAATAACAGTTTCACAAAAATTTCACGATATACCTGAAGATTGTTAAATAACAGTTTCACAAAAATTTCACAATATACCTGAAGATATTATCTAAGGAAAGTGCTAACTCATTACATGATAGAATGTTCTTTACTCGATCATATAAAATTCCGAAAACAGGCTAACAAAGTTTCTAGAACAAGTTTTTTTTATATCATAAGATAGCAAACAAGCAGATGGGTCTCCTGATGGAAAGAGTCGCCCAAAGATAGAAATAGACACCAAAGATGATAATGGTGCGTTGCTATCTTGTGGCGAGGTCTAATGCCACATGCATAAGTTTACCGGCTACCTTACCTTCCAAACCGGAACACGACAGCGACAAGCACTGACGCTATTGCGGCAGGAATAGGTAAGGCGGTGGTACCAGACCCGGGCGAGACAATGCAGAACTCTACCACCTAGTAGCCACGATGGTAGTGACTCGATAGCCAATCGGTCGCCTTTTACGACCTGCCTTGCAGAACGGCAGTTGGCCTATTCTTCAAAGGAGGCCGGGACCAACACGGCGAAATAATAATTTAACTAAATATATATGATTTAAACTAATTTGTTTATATTAATATTTCTAATTTTCCACACGATTTTTATATGGTGATATTTAGTTTTAAATACAAAAAGGAGTGTACTTATTACATGATAAAATATACTTGTCCGGGATGGGGACCATCGATGAGTCTTATCCATTTACTAAACGAACGTCTTTCTTTTTAGTACCATCGCGGAACAGTTCGCGGATAAAAGTAAATTTAATAAATTTCACCTTTTTAATAACGGATTTCCGCAAAGTAACGTCTGAATCAATAAAATAGAACGTACCATTATTATATTTTTTGTTTATAAATGTTGGATTTTTGTCTATCTGGAGAACTATTGACTTGTTTGTTATTCTATCCATACTTAATCCATACTAATATTATAAATGCGAAAGTGACTCTGTCTGTCTGTCTGTCTGTTACGCTTCACGGCCAAACCACTGAACCGATTTGGATAAAATTTGATACAAATATATTTTGAGACCCAAGAAAGGACATAGGATAGTTCTTATCCCGGAAATCCCACGGGAACGGGAACTATGCGGGTTTTTATTTTAGAATTTTTTCCACGCGAACGAAGTTGCGGGCACAGCTAGTATTATATATGCGAAAGTCTGTCTGTCTGTCTATTACGCTTTCACGGCTAAACCGCTAGACCGATTTCATGAAATTTTGCATGGAAGCAGTTGAAGAGCCGCGGTCAAACGTAGGCTATTTTTTTTCAAAAATCAACCCTTAAAGGGTTGAAATAGGGGATGAAATTCGTATGATAAGCTATCTTGACAACATGCTAATCTACTCGCGGGTGAAGCTGCGCGGATCAGCTAGAATTAAAATAAATTTATAATGCTAATAAGAAATGAGGTAACTTTGCAATTTTCTTCGAAAAACTCATTCATAAAATGGCGGGTATATCGTATTATTATATATACAGACAGAGGAAAGCGACTTTGTTTTATACTATACTAGCGACCTGCCCGCGTTTTCACCCGCGTAGCTTTTGTTTCCGTGGGAATATCGGAAAGGTTTATATACTAAAACCTTCCTCAAGAATCAATCTATTTATTAAAAAAACCGCATCAAAATCCGTTGCGTAGTTTAAAAGGTAAAGGACAGACAGAAAAAGCTTCTTTGTTTTATACTATGTAGTGATAGTGATGATGTGCTTGTTGTCACACAAAAACGCGAAGGCTTATAAATAATTAAATTTATTTCTTTTAAAATATGGACAAACTTGTATCAAAACAGATATTAATGAATTAATATTTAAATTAACTTGGGGGCGTAAAACTTTAAAATAATAAACATGTTCGTTCGATCGTGAGCGTAGATCGGCGCTTATTTTGTCTTGTTCATTATCATTTATTGCTACGTCATGTTGAATGCGATAAAATAATAGCGCTTATTTTACCATATTCAACATCTATGCGCATGGTGAGGTATTTTGACGTGCGCTAATAATATAGACGGTGGGCGGTGCGGTATATTCTGAAACCGGCGCTGAGAAACGATTTAGTTTTCGGATAAATAAATATAGGATTTCAGCTAAAAACCAAAATTTAGTACATTCTTTTTTGTATATAAAACTAAATATCACCATATAAAAATCGTGTGGATATCGAAAACATTATTAACAAATTACTTGTTTTAGAGACTCTTTTAGCCAGTTTTCGGAATTTTATATGATCGAGTAAAGTACATTCTATCATGTAATGAGTTAGTACATTCCTTAGATAATGTATTCAGGTATATCGTGTAATTTTTGTGCAACCGCTACTTAACAATCAATACATAAAAATGTAATTAAGCAAACCGGTTTTTTTCCGTTTGTCTCGAACTGTTCTATGTATCTTCCGCAATGGTACCAAAAAGAAACACGTCAGTTTAGTAAATGAATAAGACTCTTCTTTTTGTCTGGACCATCGAAGAGTATTATTCATTTAATAGAATAGAATAGAAGATACATAGAACAGTTTGCAGATAATAATAAATTTAAAATAAATTTAATTAATTTTACTGTTCTATTTTATATTTTATAAGGTTTTTTATATCATAAGATAGCAAACAAGCAGATGAGTCTCCTGATGGAAAGAGTTAACCATCGCCTGTAGACACCAAAGATGTTAATGGTGCATTGCTATCTTGTGGCGAGGTCTGATGCCACGTGCATAAGTTTATATTGTACATGTTTTGTGTATTGTTAAGGTGGTAAAATCTTGCAATATCTCGCCTAGGTATGAAAACACTTTCTTACGTGTTTTCATACCTAATTCATACCAGTTTCATATCTATCCTTTCCGCCACCACATAGTCAGTAATTCTTAAACTGTCATCTGGTTTAGATAAAAAATAGCCAAAAAAGAATTGATTGTAAAATTATAATTATCCTTGTCACACGGATAGCGACGTAGCAATTATAATAATCTTTATACTGATAATAACTATCTCTTTTATTAAGAGACCACTACTTGTTTTTTTTTATCATAAGAATGCAAACAAGCAGATGGGTCTCCTGATGGAAAGAGTCCTTCAACAGGAGACCCATCTGCTTGTATGCTATCTTATGATATAAAAAAGTCAGTTGAAAATATTATACGAGTTAAATTGAGTGTAGAACATAGTCGATCTCAATTCCTTATAGAATAACGTGTCCTAGAACTCTGAATACCCCAAACTAGTTCGTGACTCGTTATTACCAAATTCGTTATCGGTAAAGCCTTTGCGTCCTCTAAAAAGACAAATATAGATTCAGCTAATAACTTAGTCTTTGTTCAAAAATGTGAGTATCGCCTTTTAAATGATTCAGTTAGAGTCTACCTACACGAAACAAAAGAATTTTGTTTATCTGTATTCTATTATATCACTTGTATTTAAAGGTGTGACTGATATATTAGTATTCGTTAAGATATTACTAATATTTAAGGATTCGTGGATTAGTAATCTGACGAATTGTGATATGCTAATATTTCATATTCACCTAATCTCTATAATAGCTATCCAAAATGAATCGGATAATAACATTCGGAATAGTTCGGATTCCCGATTCAGTATTCACTAAGTTTGCGGCTGGCGCACGTCGGATTCGTGAAAGTATTTAAGTACGCCGCGCCGTATGTACGAATGAGATAGACGCATTTCTTGCAGTTTTTTCCTCTATATTACAATAATACTAGCTTTCATCGTGTCCGCACCTGAGAGAATGGTACCGCTGAGATCTTATTCCTGTTATACTAAGGTTCAAATTAGATTGAGATCGCATTCAAGCGAGATGAATGAAGAGTTTTAATATCAATTTTCAACTTTTAAATACAAACATATTCTTTTTTACTTTAAAATATTTGTTGATAAAATTAGAATTGTCATGATATTATTCCAGAATTTCGTATTAAAAATTGCTGTTGAACAGATTATCTTACTGATTATTAGGTATTTTACTGATACACGTATAGGATGAACAGGCGCATATTATGTTCTTTATTAATAAATAATATCCTTTTTATACCAATGCAAAAATTAATGCTGATTTTATAAAAGCGGTGGTGTAATAAAAAGTGAATATATTTTTTTAATAAGAGCTATTATAGCAAAAAGTTCGATGAAGTCTAATTTTCATTTCAAAAATACATAATATGTATATAATAATATAAACGTTTACTTGACTCTTACGGCTTACCAATTTCGTGTGCTTGGTTATTCTTATGTGTCTGTAATAACAACATTACATGTTTTTATTTGTTCCTTATCACATTTTTAAATTAATAGTAGCTACATCATAAGTAATTGGTTCTTAGTTTAATTATTCATACAGTGCGGAGTATAAGTAGTTAGGATATAGACTTTTATTAATTGTAAAATACAAGTTAAATAGACAATAAGTAAAATATAGTGTTAAGTGTAAATATAGTGTAAAGTTATATTGTAAAAATATTGTAAATTGTAATAATAATTATTAGTGTAAATATGAAGCGCGCTCGGTTAAGTGGAGTATGGCATTACTTCTCAGTCGATTCTGAGGAAAATAAAATTGCACAATGCACTGTTTGCAAATCAAAAATTAGTTTTAAAACTACTGTTTCAAACTTAAATAAACATTTAAAAACTAAACATTTAATAACAATTACACCGAACAAAATAATAACACCGGTACAAGGAAACCCACAAAATTCTATAGCAGTTATTGAAGAATCCAATTCTGTTTCTCAGCAGGTTCAGCCCAGTACATCCACAGGAACAGATGATGTTACAACAGCTTGTGAATTGAGACGCACTGCAGAAACTATATCTATATGCATGTCGTCAAATCTTCGTCCATTAAATTTGCAACAGCCTTCTATAAAAAACTTTAGCAACATAAAAAGGTTGTCAGCAAAACAAAGAAAAGAAAATGACGACGCATTAATGCAATTATTTTCTCAGAGTTTTTTACCATTTTCTATAGTTGAAGATGAATATTTTAAAAAGTTTGTAGAAAAATTAAATCCTGCTTACCAACTTCCGAGTCGTAAGCACATCTCCAAAACTTTATTAGATGCCGAATATTACAGCTGTCTCGATCAAATCAAACTTAACCTTATAAAAGTTGATTCGCTATGTCTTACAATTGATTGCTGGACATCACGGGCACAAGAGGGCTATCTAGCTGCGACCGCACATTACATAAACGATGAATATAATTTAGAAACATCTCTTTTACAATGCACCACCTTGACTGGACCGCATACAGCGGTTAATTTAAGTAAAGAATTAAATGATATAGTAAATGATTGGAATCTAGCGAAAAAAATTAGACTCATCGTTTCTGATAACGCTCCCAACGTGCAAAATTGCATTAAAGAGCTTAAATTTAAAAACTTTGGATGCTTTGCGCATACCATCAATTTAATAGCTAAGAATAGCTTAGGTTTGCCGGAGGTTGAAATTTTTCTGACCAAATTAAGAGCAATCGTGAGTCACTTTAGGCGGAGTAATACAGCTGTAGAGAAGCTACTGAAATACCAAGTTAATAATAATGTTAATCAGCCGAAAAAAATGATAATAGATGTAGCTACTAGATGGAACTCCACCTTTTATATGCTGGAAAGAGCTTTGTTGTTAAAGGAAGCGGTAATAAGTACGTTGGCAATTTTAGACTCTTCTAGCAGTTCGACTCTAGATAATGTATCTTCTGATGAGTGGAAAATGTGTAAAGATTTATGTACGGTTTTAAAACCCTTAGAACAAGTCACTGTACAAATTAGTGGAGAAAAATACCTAACAGGAAGTCTTGTCATAGTCTTTAACAGATTATTACTAAACGTTTATTCGAATAAACTATCCAATGATAAAACGCTACATTCTAGTGCTATAGACGTAAGTAAAAGGATTTTAAAAGGTATACAAACAAGACTAAGTAATGTAGAAATGAGTGGCACTTTCAGCATAGCGACATTTCTGGACCCACGCTTTAAAACAAAATTTTTTTTAGACAAAATGGCTGCCGAATCTGCCAAAAAAAAGGTGATTGAATTGGCTGTAACTGAAATAAATAAAGAATGGGCTACAATGGCATCTGCAATGCCACTGGAAGTAGCGTCTACGACTTCATCAGGTACCGGGGCTTCTACACAAAGTAAGCCCTACGACTATATTGATATTTGGGAGGATATCGATGGACAAGATGTCCATACATTAGAGTCTCCAACGGCCATAGCTATTGCTGAAGTACAAAGATATTTAAATAATAAAATAATTTCTAGAAGTGCGAGCCCTAATGATTGGTGGCGAAAACATGGCTTTTTATATCCGAACCTGAGTAAACTATTTAAACAACATTGTTGCGCGTTAGCAACATCAGTGCCATGCGAAAGAATATTTTCTAAAACCGGGGAACTAATTTCAGATCGACGCACGCGCCTTACTTCAGATAAGGTGAAAAAATTGATGTTTTTGAATATGAATAAAAAATAATAGTATTATAATTTTTTTTTTACTAGCTGTGCCCGCGATTACATCCCTGTAGAAAAATTCTAAAATAAAACCTGCATAGTTCCTGTTCCCGTGGGATTTCCGGAATAAAAACTATCCTATGTTATTTCTCGGGTCTCCAACTATTTTTGTACCAAATTTCATCTAAATCAGACAGACAGACAGTCAAACATACAGACAGACAGAAAAACATACAGACAGACAAAGTTACTTTATAATATTAGTATGGATTATTTCAATACCATACGTACCTAACTAGCTTTAAAATTTTGTATTTTACGACAAACGTAATATTCATTGCCAATACTAATATGAAATATTAATATTATTATACCTACTACGAGAATTCAATTGAGTACGAATACAGTAAGAGATGAGTAATACGCCCGCTAAGTAATCTATTTCTATATTAGTGACATTTGAAATATCACTAATACTGATATATTAGTTAAGATATTATAATATTTCAATATTAGTAATACGCCCGCTAAGTAATCTATTTCTATATTAGTGACATTTGAAATATCACTAATACTGATATATTAGTTAAGATATTATAATATTTCAAGGTGAATATATTAGTATTACCTAATCTTGAGAAATATCGGTATTAACCCATCTCTTGTATTCTACATTTCATTCACGCATTTACCACTATTTTGGGTTTGCCCGTGTTGGTCCGGGCTCATTCAAAGAATTGATCAACTAACTGCCATTCTGCCAAGCAGGCCGTAAAAGGCGACCGATTGGCTATGCGAATCACTACCATCGTGCCTACTTGGTGGTAGAGTTCTGCATTGTCTCGCAAGGGCCTGGTACCACCGCCTTACCTGTTCCTGCCACAATAGCGTCAGTGCTTGCCACTGTCATATTATGGTTTGGAGAGTAAGATAAACTATAATGCATATGGCATTAGATCTCGCCACTTTGAAGGAGTTAATGGTAAGTTGCTATCTGCAACGCACCATTAATTTCTTTGGTGTCTATAGGCAATGGTTGACTTTTTCCATCAGGAGATTCATCTCCTTGTTTGCTATTTTATGATATAAAAAAATGATAAACTCGCCTTTTGTGGAATTTTTCTGAATAAAAATGTAATTTTATATCTATGTATACATTAAAGTATTAAATAAATAAATGTATATACATTTACCAGTAAAAGATTGTAGGTATATAAGAAGGGCGTTCTGTACTGGATTCTGGACTGGATTAGAAAAAAATTAGAGTAGTTAAAAAGGCAGAACAACGTTTTCCGGGACAGCTAGTTGTCCAATAAAAATATTAAGTATGGACATAGATACCCGTGCATAGATATCGAAGTCCTTTGTTCACAAACAGACTATGTCTCTGCGGCCGTAGCGCGCGCCTATCGCCGGCCCGGTGAACATAGCTTTAGAATATTATTGCATAAATTTCGTTGAGGTTTACTATGAAACAAAGCAATATTCTCTATTTATTATATTTTTGTGCCCGGTTGGCGACAGGCTTGCCACTTATCACATTGTGAGACTTAGTATCTTCGGTAAATCGTGGGTGCATTTGTTGTACCTCTGTCTACCTTTTCGGGGATACGGGCGTGAAGATATTTTTTTACTTTTTTTTATTATATTTATATTGGTTACTTATAACCGTACATTATCGTGTCCTCCAATATGTACAACCTTTTAATAGTCAACCTGTACAAGTAGAAAGAAAATAAATAAATAAATAAATATTCACGGGACAAATTACACTTACTGATGTAACCCCAAAGTAAGCAAATTATTTGCTTGTGTATGGATGTTAGTCAACTATACTAATAGATAGAAATACATACCTATATAAATACAAGAATATATTTAATAAACACCCAAACCCGAAAATACAAACATTAATGCTCATCACATAAATGCTTGTCTTCGTCGGGGATCGAACCCGAGCCCCATCGATTGCGTAGTCAGGGTCGCTAACCACTCGACCAAAGGGGCGGTTAGAAAGAAAAAACATTTATTTGCAAGATTATAGATGTTACAAGCTGTTAAAAATTAATTAAGTTACCAACAAACTCTACCGTTATATGGTGTGCAAATATTTAAAAATTACCATTGTACATGTATATTATTAAGTGACCAAAAATATAGTAAAGTAAATTTATAGGACCGTTTTTTCGATATATCATTAGATAACTAACAAGCAGATATTTCTCCTGATGGAAAGAGACAATCGTTGCCTTTAAACACCAAAGATGTTAACAGCGCATTACCATTAGTGAGGCGGACCTTACCCTCCAAACCCAAACACGACAGTAACAAATACTGACGATAAGGCGGTGGCACCAGAACTAGGCTAAACAATGCCGAACTCTACCATCTAGTAGCCATGACGGTAACGATCGCAAAGCCAGTTGTTCGCCGGGCAGAACGACATGGCAATAAGAGAGATTTTATTGTTTAGTCCATGACAAAGGGAGTGATAGAATTATGTTCGAATTTCGATTAGAAAGAATGGTCGCTAGTTCTTATTATTCTATACTAGATGAAAACCCGGCTTCGCTTGGTAGTCTTATAATACGCAATCTTATATACTAACTCAAATAGCATACATTAAAAAGTAGCAACACTATAGTGACGTCTTCTTTCAACTATTACGTTGGTTTAATAAAAACAACACTATGGTGTTGCTATTTTTTAATTTCTACTCTTTTATGAACTCTTTTATGAAAATAAGTTTCACGATAATCTGCGCTCCGCTCTACGATACTTTAATAAATGCTCACGCCATCTATCGGCTATATTTCTCTAAAGGTTATAACTTTAAAGAAATATGGCCGATTTGTCTGTCAGCACCGTTAGAATTTTTAATCACTATTTTAACAAAATACTCGACAATCCGAATTTTGCGGATATATGTTGTCGACTCAAAATTATAATTTTTTTACGCTTTATACTTTAGGTAAGGTTTCGATTGAGACTACCGTGACCCTTGACGAAATTATTAATATAGATATTATATAATGTTTTTGTTCACTCTGTGTCGTCTATTGTATTTTTCATGGGGAATGTTCCGACGAGTTATTTGGATTAATTCCTGACGCCGAATTCCAACATCGGACATCGCGTCAAAATATGAAATTCTCCTTCTCCATTTCGATGTCTGGAAATCCACAACTGTGCGTTTCTCTCGACACTTTTTGCCTAGAACTACTTTGTTGTGGAATCAATTACGGGCAGGGCTGTTTCTAAACGGATACGACTTGAGGGCCTTCAAGAAAAGAGCTTACTCATTCTTAAAAGGCCGGCAACGCAACTGTAAGACCTCTGGTATTGCGAATGTCCATGAGCGGCGGTGATCACTTACCATCAGGTGCACCTCCCGCTCGTTTGCCCCCTGTTCTATAAAAAAATCTAAATGTTGCCCACGACTTCGCTTGCAAGACCCAAAAATATTAGGTTCTTTCTTTTACATAGTCCAGTAAAAAATAGCCAATTTTTAAATTCGGCTCAATACTTTTGACTATATATGTTTTTTAGCAGTTATCCTATACTTAGGAAAACTTTAAAAACTTAACAAAGAAACATTTTGATAAAACAGGATTTGAAACTGCGATCCTTTGGCCGGTAGGCTCTCACCAAGTGAGCTACTGTCGACTAGTTCAACGTGGCGAAATTTTCTTTGCTATGTTATCGATTCCGTTAATTGTACCTTCTGATTGCTAGATACATACATATATGCTAGTTAAATGGGTTTATCATTACAGATGAAATTCAAAGTTATAATATTGATCAATTCTGTTGCTTATTAATTTTTAATTGCAAATTATACAGTGTGTACAAAAAATCCTGTCCCTGTCAAAGGCATTATTTGGTAGCTTAATACAAACATGTTTGTGTCATTATTTTATGGATATTGACACATACATTTTCACAATATTTGCTTGATTTAAGGGGAAGTTGCTCAATTTTAGTACTAAAATGAGGCACTTTAAACTACGATATTTTTCTTATTTTAATAAAAATAATTGTTTCATTTCTTTTTATAATATCATTGGCCTACCTATATACCTCTTTGGGACCGGACAAGTTTTCTTTACATCCTGTATAAGTGTTTTAGAGTGCTTGGGAATATTTTTACAAATTTAACAAAGAAAAATTGCTTTTCCCTGTTTTACAGACTTTTAAGTTTAACCATTACAAGCCGTGCAGCTTGCTGAATCATTAAAAAAATTAATGAATCCCACGGGAAAAACTCATTTTTCTAAATTAAAAATTATATTATGTGCTATTCTAAATCATCGTCTATATGTGTGCTAAATTTAATCCAAATCGTTTTGGCTGTGTTTGCGTGAAAGAGTAACAAACATTCATCCAAACAAACTTTCTCATTTATAATGTTAGTAGGACTAGTAGTATTAGGAGGACAAACAAACAAATCTTACCACTTTGTATGGTAAAGTCTACCTGTTTAGAATTAAAGTCGATGGTCGAGGAAATAGGAAAGTGCCTTTTACATAAAAACCATAAACATATAAAACGTCGCGGATGCGCACGCGCACTTTCTAAATCCTTTTTAGTTAGCTAAACTAGTTTGCGAGTTGTCGCTGTTATAACCGCTAGTTAACAGCGATTATATCAATACTAGCTAGTCTGGTCAGCTTCACCCGTGAGTATATTAACATGTTTAAAATAAATTATTACGTACACTCACTAAATATAAGGAATAAAAATCTTGTTGTGCATGTATCTTGTCTCTGTAGAATAAGTAACTCTCTTTTACTCCGTGTTGTTCCGGGCTCCTTTGAAGAATAGGCCAACTGGCATTCTTCCAGACAGGTCGTAAAAGACCGCAATTGGCTATGCGAGTTACTACTTCGAGTTCTGGTGGCAGAGATGTGCATTGTCCCGCCCGGGTTTGGTATCACAGCCTTACCTATTCCTGCCGCAATAGCGTCAGTGCTTGTCACTGTCGTGTTCCGATTTCGAGGGTAAGGTAGGCGGTAAACTTATGCATATGGTAATAGACCTCGCCACAAGATAGCAACGCACCATTAACATCTTTTGTGTCTATAGGCGATGGTTGACTCCATCAGGAGACTCATCTGCTTGTTTACAATCTTATGATATGAAAAAAAAATGGAACAATGTATACGCTTTTACAACGAATTTCCCGAAGCTAAAAGAGGTCTACCAGTGAATAAATTTTAAATATGTATTAAGACAAAACTGTGTAAAAAAGGGTATTATAAAATCAATAATAATTTAAAAGACAAAAATCCTAGGTTTAATTACTCCTAATACCAGACCTATATACCAGACTATCTGCCGTTTTGCCATGGAGTTTCTAAGAGGCGAAAAATTGGCTACGCGAGTCTTGTGAGTTTTTTGCCTACTTGATCATCGTCGTTTATAAGCCTCTTGGCACGCCTCTCTATCGCCTCAAGTGTCTCCAGCTGATATTTGGCGGATCCATCTCAGAGGTGCAAGCAGTATTCCATGCACGAACGGAGTTGTGCTTGATAAAGGTTGAGCAACTGTCCCGGGCTGAAATACTGTCTCACCTTGGCCAGAATACCAAACATTTTTGAGGCAACTTGGGCTTTCGATTCGATGTACGAACCAAAGTTAAGAGTTTGAAGCGCACCAATACTATAGAAAGGTGGGTGGTGCGGTATGCACTTCGTGATAACTATCTGGTTGAGTTATGATCTCGCCCGGGTCTGGTACCATCGCCTTATCTATTCGTCGATAGTAAACTTATGCATTTGGCATTAAGACCCCGCCACACACACTAAACACCAAAGACGTTAATGGTGCGTTGCTAGGATAGCGTAGGCGATAATTATCTTTTTTCATCAGGTCAGTCATCTGCTTGTTTGCTATCTTATGTTATATAAAAATGACCGGTCTCTCATGTCCTTTCTCGGGTATCAAACTATCTTTGTACCAAATTTCATTCAAATCGGTTCAGTGGTTTAGGCGTAAAGACCGACAAACCGACAGAGTTACTTTCGCACTTATAATATTAGTATGGATTACCAACGAATTTAGAACCTCCTCCTTTTTGAAAAATCGGTTAAAAATTACTATAAGAATAAGTACCCAAAGCCCGAGTTAGTTCAATGTCCGAATAAAATTGAAAGCGATATCCGAAAAAATCTATTGTTGGTTTTTTTGATGTTTACGAATTTGTAATGCTTTCGACCAGCCACAAGAATGTTGATCGATGTATAAGGGCTTTCCGGAAGGTAAAAGTAGTTTTGAGTGAGAGAAGTTACATAATTATATTAAGACTGATTATTCCCCGCAACTTTGTTCGCGTGATACATTACTTCCTCGAATATGAGGATAAAAAAAATTGGTAAAGTGAGTGTCGGGCCACGCGCAATGTAGGGTTCCGAAGTTGCCCATCACAATAATATGGATTAAGAATTGGGTTTTTATAGTTTCATACTATGAACATTTTAGCTAATTAACGTCAATGCCAAATATAATATATCCGCATCCGCACCACCTACAAAAACTTCTTTAAATATTTTTTATAAGTTGGTCGACTATTAGTTAAAAAACTTGTAAGGCTTTCTAAGCTGTGATAATTTTCTTCTTAACTTCATTATATTTACTAATACCACGATTTTTCCCCCACCTTATGGGTGGGAAAAAAATCAACCGTTTAGCCTGCAAAGGGGGGACACTAATAAAAATTAGCACTTAAACGCTTAATATTTTACAAACGAGTCCCTTATTCGAAAACTTGTTTTCACAAACTTGTTTTATTTTTAAAAACCTTTTCTACGATACCCCACACTACGGTTTACGTAGGAAAAAAAATTGACATCCCCACTTTACATGTAAATCCCTGTAAATGCATGTACCTTAAATAAAATATTTTTCAAAATTTTATGTCACCACTATGTTGACGTGACTAATATGTAATTAATGTCAAATTACAGCTTTCTAGTAATAAAGATATCTGAGATATCGCGCGGACGGACGGACGGACGGACATAGCGAAATTATAAAGGTTCATGCATATTTTAGAAAAAGTACTAATATGTCTCGGCGGAAATAGCAACTGCCTATCTCGTATCATTGAATCCCTCGCCTACGGCTCGTACTTCAAACTCATACTCGACCTACAATTGCCTATTTTGCGGCCTTTTCAATAATGCACTATCATCCAATTAGTTCATTGAATTACATTCGTATTACCTTACCACTTAAATGATAGTCACATTAAGTCTTATTTCGTTTTTAGGAGATGGCTAGCAGTTAGGCATTTATGGTATTCTTCAAAAACAAATCCGTTTCAAGACGAAGTTGATCCGGGTTCCTTTGACATTACACTCTGTAATATAACAAAAAACAAAGGGAACAAACTTATAATATACATGATAAAGTATGCATAGTATGTATGATTAATACATGAATAAAATAATTAAAGATTCGCTACAGAATTTAATTAACAGTTATATTTATTTCCTGTGCCGTTACTATATTATATATTCGTATAATTTACATGTTTAATAACCAAAGTAATAATAAAATAATACTATTAAACTAAATAAAAACAATTCTACTCGGGTCGAATTTTAATTGGTCTAGCCTTATGTGGTTAAAATTGTTATACTTAAAAATTATTTAGCCTAAAATAATGTTTCTACCTTATTATAACTTGGCATTATAAATAACGCTAATAAATAACACTGTTTTTATCTAAAAGATAGTGAAAATATCTTAGAACTTTTTCGATTACTCTTTCATTTTCTTTTTACTAGATGTGCCCGCGACTGCGTCCGCGTGGAAAATCCAATTTCTAAAATAGAAGTAGCCCAAGTTACTGCTTTATTACCGTGGTTTAAAATACAGATAGTACCGGGGTATTACCCGCATAGTGCCCGTTCCCATGGGATTTCCGGGATAGAAAATATACTATGTCCTTTTTCGGGCCTCAGACTATCTTTGTATCAAATTTCATTTAAATCTATCAAGTGGTTTAGGCGTGAAGAAGGAATAGACAGACAGACAGATTTACTTTCGCATTTATCATATTGTATTATTATAGACTAGTATGGATATTGTTGGATCAAAATTCTTAAATAATAATTAACCTAAAATATAATATTTCTATACTATTATAACTTGGCTTTATAAATAACGCTGTTTCTGTCTAAAAGATAAAGAAAAAATCTTAGTAAAAAAGAAGTTACATTTTTTAATTTCTTTTTCAGTTATTTTTATTAGGTTGAATACTTAAATATTATTAAATCTAATATATAATACGGCACTAATAACGCCGACAAAAATACGGAGGAGGTTCTCAACTTAAATATTATTATTAAATCTGATCCACACTAATCCATTTTCCATACTTTCCATACTAGTATTGTAAATGTGAAAGTCTGTCTGTCTGTTACGCTTTCACGGCTAAACCGCTAGACCTATTTTCATGAAATTTGGCATGGTAATAGTTAAAGATCTGGGGTAAAACTGGGGTAAAAAAAATTGTTTTCAAAAATCAACCCCTTTGGGCTAAAATAGGAAATAAATTTGTATGAAAAATAGAGGGAACGGACGGAAATGAAAAAAAGGAGGTTCTCAACTAGGCGCGGATATATATATTTTTTATGTTAGACCACGTATATATTTTATTATAACTCGCTTGGGCATTTGGTACCACCTCCTATTGCTGCCGCAATAGCGTCAAATGCTTGTCATTGTCGTGTTCCGGTTTAGAAGGTAAGGTAGCCGGTAATCTTATGCAGAGCAACTGCATTTGCGCCACATGGTTAGCAGCGCACCATTAAGATCTTTGGTGTCTATAGATTTTTTTTATATCATAAGATAGCAAACAAGCAGATGGGTCTCCTGATACAAAGAGTCAACCATCGCCTATAGACACCAAAGATGTTAATGGTGCGTTGCTATCTTGTGGCGAGGTCTAATACCACGTGCATAAGTTTACCGGCTGTTACCCTCCAAACCGGAACACGACAGTGACAAGCTCTGACGCTATTGCGACGGGAATAGGTAAGGCGGTGATGCCAGACCCGGGCAAGACAATGCAGAACTATGCCACCTAGTAGCCACAAGAATAGCAACGCATCATTGACATCTTTGATTTCTATAGGCGATGGTTAATTAAAAAAAATACGCATAAGTTTTCTAGCTACCTTAGCATCCAAACGGAACACGACAGTGACAAGAACCGATGTCACCAAACTCAGATGTAAAGCAGTGGTACCAAATCCAGACGAGGCCTACATTTTGTGTACTTTTGACAAAAAAAATAATATACAAAAAATATCTGGTAACTATCTTAAAATCAAATGTCATGATTCTGTTTACGTCCTTCAAATATCATCGTGGTAATATTGAACTTCCCAATACAAATATCAACGAAACTATAAATCCAATACCGGTTTCTAAATAGCCTTATATTAGATACATACACCAGTAACAAAGCAGTACTGTAGCTTTTTGTAGTTTTTCGCTAAGCGCAGTTAACAAGGTTGTTCATTTGATTATAAGAGATATCGATTTATACTAATATTATAAATGCGAAAATCTGTTTATCGGTCTGTCTGTCGTTATGTCTGTCTGTACCGCTGTCACGGCTAAACCATTGAACTCACTTTAATGAAATTGAAAAAGAGGGCAAACGGACAGGAGGCTCACCTGATGGTAAGTGATTACCGCCGCCCATAGACAACTACACTACCAGAGGTCTTGTAATTGAGTTGCCGGCCTTTTAAGAATGAGTAAGTTCTTTTCTTGAAGGTCCCTAAGTCGTATCCATTTCGAAAAATTTCTGCCGATAGCTGGTTCCACAAAGGAGTGATGCGGGGCAAAAATGCCTCGAGAATCGCACGGTTGTGGATTTCCAGACATCGAGATGGCAAGGATGGAACTTCGAATTTTGTCGCGATGTCCGATGGTGAAATTCGGCAGCAGGAATTAATCCAAACAGTTCCTCGGAACATTCCCCATGGTAGAGCCGATAAAAGATGCAGAGTGATGCCACATCTCTACGTAGCGCCAAAGAATCAAGCCGATTTGAAAAAGTCTCGTCCTCGACAATTCGAGCCGCTCTACGTTGAATTCGATCAAAAGGAAGGAGCTGGTACTGAGAAGCTCCCGCCCATAAATGAGAGCAGTAGTTTTATTATTATTGTACCCTATTTTAACATTTCGATAATTATTGTGTTTACTCTTATTCGGGTCAGCTGGAAGAAATCTGTTTTATTGGGGATAAGCTCGCCCATTGTACAGTCTGTTTTTAATAAGTCTCTATGTATTACTTCTCTTTAAATTGTATACAATAAAGCATTAAATAAATAAATGACCTGGAATAACACAGACTACTTTTTATACCGGTGAAATTAGGTGATCCCGCGGGATTTACCAAAAACTTTTATAATGTAGCGGGCTGCACGCTGCAGTTAGTATGTACTGTGTACATAAAACAAAGTCGTGGTAGTTACACCATTTATAACTCGAGAACGGCGCACCAATTTTTATTTTTTAGATGTTTTTTGGATTTATCTTGGTCCGGAATAGAATAATAAATATTAAAATATATTCATTAAGAAAAAAATATCTTGCTGGCACATCACTAAAATAGTTTACTTTTGTTAGGTTATAATTATTACTAGCTGACCCGCACAGCTTCGCCTGCGAGTATATTAATAAGTCGTCCAAATAGCTTTTAATAAAAATTTCATCCCCTATTTCAGCCCTCCAGGGACTGATTTTTGAAAAAAAAAATTAGCCTATGTTTGACCCCGGATCTTCAACTATATCCATGCCAAATTTCATGAAAATCGGTCCAGAGGTTTAGACGTGAAAGCGTAAAAGACAGACAGACAGACAGACTTTCGCATTTATAATATTAATGTAGTATAATATAGTATGGAAGTATGGATTCTAATGTAAATTGTAAATCTGCTTATTCACTAATTATTATGCGGGTCGAAGTTCTCCGAGTCAACTGGTGAATTATAAATTACCTGTTTAAATCACTAAAATTACGTCACGGTTCGGACGACGGAGAAGACACACTTGTGTGCTATAACTACTAGTCTTTTTACCACACACAATGCTCCAAAATTAATATTCTTATACCAATTATTAACGATAAGATTGTTAATAGCTTATCGAACAGCTATTTGTGTGGCATAACTGACCGATTCACTCGTCTTTAAAATGCAAAACATTAAAATACTGGTTCAATAAATTGTATGTTAATGCAGTAAAATATGATATTTCTGGAATGTAATTAAGTTTATATCGCACCACTCACGTATACGCCTAATATTACAAAGCTCAGACTCGAAACCCAGGGAGGATTGGCGTTAGTGGAATGAGCACAAATATTTGTTTCTATTTTCTATGAGTAATAATAATAGAATTGTGTCCACTAAAATGAGTCTGATATATTATAGTTTTTAATGAATATGATTAATTATAATAAACAAAAAAATATTTGGTACAAAAGATAAGGATTAATAATACCTTTAAGACATAAATTCGGCAAAAATAGATAGTAATTCACGTGACAGTAAAAGCAAATCTGGAAACGTTACGTCACGCCGTGGTAAGACTTCATCTTGATGTTATTTTCATAGACACCACAGAGTATGTTATGTATATATTACCACAATGTGTGTCGTTAGGACGCCATGACAGACCAGTTCGTTTTCGTGTTAATTTTAATTTGAATTAAAAAAAAGTAATATTAAAAGTACGTTATTTAATAAAAATAAATAGGTTTTTGTTTAATATATAATAGGTAAATTATTAAATAGTTTTTCAAGTTTAGTCAACTAACCTGTTTTATTTCCATATTCAGTGTTTTACTAGCAGTTACTCGCGAATTCGTATGATTCGCGACCAAAAATCATTACTTTCCTTTGCGCAATCAGTAGGGCTACTCTTGAAAACCGATTTCAATTTTAAATGAATATTTAATGAATTTTAATTATTTCGTACTCTGGACAACTATATTCAATTATTGGATTCGGCGACAGCGCCACATGGATTTTGAAAGTTTTTTGAACTACTCATTATTGCTTTTATTCTCACTCTTAACACCACTCGTAACACTAGCTTGACATGTAACGATGACATCTATTTCCAATAATTAGGTCGTTACTTTACCAAATCAATGTGGGCAATATTGGTTTCAAGAGTACCGTTTTTTGACGATATCCGAAACTTATTGTTTTTATCAATATTGGTTAAAGATTTATATTGTTTTTAAGAGTAGGCCTGCAGGTATAAAGTTTCCTATTTCACTTTCTTTCTTCTTCAGCTTTCTAAAAGTGGAAGAATTTTTAAAATCGGTTGAGCACTTTTTGAGTTAAATCAAAACAAACAAACAAACGAAAAATCAAACCTTTCCTCTTTTAGTTTAGATGTATGCCTATATATTTGTATCATCAACTAAAACCAATATTACAAGCAAATATTTACTGTAAAACTTAAAAACTAGTCGTTGAGTTTTTTCGAAGTTCTTTCGAAAATCGCAATGCTAAATGCATTAATCTACCGGCTACCTTACCCTCCAAATCGGAACGTAACAATGACTAGGGTTGACGCTATTGCGACATGAATAGGTAAGGCGATTGTACTATATATCCGGGCGAAATATTGCGGAACTGTACCACCTAGTAGTCAAGATGGTGATCAGATGACCTACCTATAGCCTTTTACGACCTACCTGGCAGCACGGCATTTGGTCTAATATTTAAAGGGGACCTGTACCAATACGGGTAAAATGCAGTGTTATAATATAAAAAAATCAAACAAAAAAATTCAAAATGGTGAAATTGATGTCAGGGGTCTTTAACCTAATATCAAGAAATTTGACAAAAAAATACAGACATACACTACAAATTCATGTAGTATATTACAATATATATATTAATATGCGAGCTATACGACAGCTACGACAGGCCTGTGTCCGGTTGGATCTACTTTCGATTCACAAATCAAGGTCAGGCTATAGAAATTTACTCACCTACGCTGGCAGGCTTCGCCGAGGCCGCATATGACGTTAGCAAATACCTCGTATCAGATGGACCTGAAGTTGCAAACTTTTTTTTGCAACGGATATATCATTATTAGCCAGGTCTGTCTCACTGCAAGGCAAAGACCTCCTTACCCTTCTTCCATTCCTCACGATTCAATATTTTTTCAGTCCAGTTGGAGCAGTGTGAGTTCAGTTCGAAATCTATATTTTATATTAATATTATAAATGCGAAAGTTTGGATGTTTGGATGGATGGATGGATGGATGTTGCTACTCAATCTCGCAAAAACTACTGAACGGATTTTAATGCAATTTGGCACACAGGTAGATGATGGTATAGCACATATGCTACTTTTTATACCGGAAAAATTAGATGGTCCCGCGAGATTCGCTAAAAACTTTGTTAATGCAGCGGGCTGCACGCGGCAGCTAGTAAAAAATAATTCTATTAAGAACAACAGCCTTAAACTGTGATCATTTTAAGGAGTGAAGACTAGAAAACATGTTAGGAATTTACAACCCTCCTATAGACTCCAAAATACCTTTTAGTCACCCTTAAATACGCTCTTTATTTTCGTTTTTTTTATAGAAGAGGTCCCCTCTTCTAAACGAGCAAGAGGTGCACCTGATGGTAAGGGATCACCGCCGCCCATGGATATCCGCAATACCAGAGGTCTTGAATTTATTTGTCGCCCTTTTAACAATGAGTAAACTCTTTTCTTGAAAGTCACTTACTAGTAGTACATATCTGACGAACATCAACGATGTATGGATGATAATTCAAATGTTAGAACACAAATCTGGCACATTGCTGTTGGCTAGCGGTATTAACGGAATAACGGGCAATAACAAGCGCTGCTTTGCATTTATTTACTTACATTACAGGAACTGGGGTAAAAATTAATGATTTGTCATCCCAACTTGCATTATACTGGCAGTAACTGGAAATTTGGAAAAAATATTTTTTATGCGTTTTTTCCTCCGTCGTCTAGAGGTCCAGTGTCGGAGTTGACCACATGAGGACACGGGTTTTATTCTAGAGTCAGGCAATTCAAATGTGTTTTTTACAGTTTCTGGTAAAAACAACAATGCCTGAGATTAAATAGTTGCCCAGTTGGTGATAGGCTTGCCTCTATCACTTTGTGGAAAAGAACTATTTGTGAGTGCACTGGTTGAATATCTGCCCACCTCTTCCGGAATACGGGCGTGAAGATACTTTTATACTTCTTTTAAGAATCAGCAAACAAGTAGATGGTTCTCGCGATGAAAAGAAACAACCAGTACTACAGACACCAAAGATGTAAATGGTTCGTTGCTATCATTGTAGTGAGGTCTTAAGGCTACATACATAAGCTTACCGCCTACCTTTCCCTTCAAACCGGTACACGACATTGACAAACATTAGCGCTATTTCGGCGGGAATAGGTAAGATGGTAGTGCCAGACCCAGGCAAGAACTACCTATTAGACACAATTTTATTGACTCGTATAGCCAATCGTTCGCGTATTACGAACTGCCTGGCAGAATGGCAGTCTATCTTCAATAAAGGCCCGGGCCAACAATGGAGGAAAATTTATCTTATTATAAATAGTATAGGTACAAATAAAGAGTCGAAATTATAATCCTCTTTTAGATTTGTCGTTGTTGGTTAAAAATGCAAATCGGCTTTTCGTATCACAGACTAAAGTGAAACGCCTGCCATTTCAAATATTTTGTTGTAACATTTTTTTTTTTGTAAATAAAATAAACAAATAAATTTTTATGTGAATATATCAAAATTCTCTTATAAAAAATATATTTCCTGTCCGGTATAGCTGTCAAACTGCTAATTGATGGCTGAATTATCGTCACCGCGTGTGAGGCAACAACCGGAACCAAACACGCACCACTTGCTACGAAAGCAGCTCACTGACCCATTAGGTAAACGCGTCATTATCCAATAATGAGTTATCATTGTGGTAATGACAACAGAATTGTTAACCGACTTTAGGAAATACAAAAACCCTGTTGAAAATAGACCATCTGCCATTCTGCCTGCCAGTTTGTGAAATGTAAACGATTAGCCATTTTGTCTACCGTCTTACCATGACTAATAACGGCAACAATCCGCAACTTCTGGCCTGAGTTTTATGTTTGCCACTGTCGTGATCCGGTTTAAAGATAAAATATTTTTACGAGTCGCCCGTAACTCCGGAGAGAAAGGCAGAGGTACAACAAGTGCACTCACGATTAGCCGAAGATACTTGGTCCCACAATGTGATAAGCTGATGCCTATCGCCAACGGTGCACTTTCCAACCCCAGGCAACGTTTGTTTTTATCAGAAAATTGAAAAACACCCAGGAATAGAACCCGAAACCTCGTGTGGTCAACTCCGACACCGGACTACTGGACTACAGAGACTACAAAAAGGTAAAGGTACCCGATAAACCAATACATGTGATATTCTAACACCACCACACTAATAACGACGCACTATTAATGTCTTTGGTGTCTACAGGCGCTAGTCATCCCTTTTTCGCGAGTACCATCAGCTGGTCTGCTATCCTACGAAATAAAAAATACCCTGACCCGACAATCGAGCTCAGGATCGATTTACATGAACGAGACAATCTATTGTGTTATGAAAACTGATAATCTGATTTTATTACTGATAAAAAGGACCATTTTTAAATCCGTACAGTACCACCATACTAGTCAGTTTTCTGCATTTCTTTTTTTCACCTAGTAAGAAAAACTCATTGATTAGAAGCAATTACAAAAACCACTCTGATGGTGGTATTGAACTCGGGACCGATCTACATGAACCACAAATTACTACTCATACTTTTAAGGGTCCGACCAAATTTTCAGAGGCTGTTCAGAATCGATAACTTGTTCGATTTAGGTAATAAAAATTATTTAAAAAATTCAAAATTTCATTTTTATCAGACACAAAAACAAAACGCGTGGGTACAGTTTCAGGTACACAAAATTCGAACTAAAGTTTTATTTCCTAGAGCGACAGATACATAATAATTAGTATCGTAATTATAATTAAATGTATAGCGACACATTGCCAGCCTTACTGTGTTCATTCACAAGACTCGGTGCATCCAATTCATGAAGTTAGTGGGATATTTTTAAACGAATGTTTTTGTATTATCCTTTAATAAATTTACAATAATAATTAAAACGCACTTTCAATTCAATATTTAGCACCTAATTTTCAAATCATTAAAAGTAACATGTATAAAAGTTACTACCTGATTAAATCACTGATAGTAAAAACAACTTTTAAAAACGTACCACACTGGCTACATTTCTTTCGCTATATACGGAAGTATAATCACTGATAAGCGAAACTATGTTAAAAACTTTTAAAACACTGCCTGAAATTTAATCGAAACTAGGACCGATCCACAACCTATCCTTATTAGTAATGTAACATTTAATCCTTATAATTAATGTAACATTTAGATACTTACTAATTAAACATTATGTGATATCTTATTTAAAAAATGTAATGAAAAAAAGACAAGCCCGCTGAGTTTCTTCCGCCGGATCTTCTCAGCGTGTGGCCGCGTTTCCGATCCAGTAGTAGTTTAAAAAAATGTTGACGCGTCAAAATAACTTGTAAAAAGTTTTATTGAATAAAATACTTCTGATTTCTGATTTCAACAACGATACAATCAATTACAAGTAATATCACCTAATTTTATCATCGGTAATAAAGACAGCTTTTAATACCGTGCAGTACCATAACGGTCCGTTTCCTGCATTTCTTTCCCCTACACACGGGAACTCGTTATTACAGTGAAATCATCGATTAGCGAAATAATTATTCGATTACCGCGTCACCGGTTTTTACTTGTTCTCATTCATATTAATACTTTTTATTTACTTCAATTTTTAATTGCAAAGATTTAAGATAAAAATTAAATTAATGTTACTAAACTTTAAATTAATTAAACAAAAATTAATACCTTTGTATGTTATAATAAGGTAATCTATATATTCTACTTAATATTATAAATGCGAAAGTTTGAGTATGTATGGATGTTTGTTACTCTTTCACGCAAATACTTCTGAACCGATTACGATGAAATTTGGTATGTAGAGAGCTGAAGACCAATAATAACACATAGGCTATTTTTTATCCCGGAAAAGTAAGGTGATCCCGCGGGATTCACTAAAAACTTTTGTAATGTAGCGCGCTGCACGCTGCAGCTAGTTCTTCATACATGAAGCAAAAGAGTACATGAGTACGAAATTTAGTACAGTTAAATATTACAAGGCGAAGAAATGCAAAAAGCTAATAAAATTTTGTATAATATGCATTGGAAACACATTAAATTTATAAAAATATAAGCATTACATATTATTATGTCATTATTTATTTGAAACGCATCGTAATATACACACATGTGCAATATTTTATTTATGACTAGAGTCTGTTGTCAAACTTCTATGATCAAACAGAGTTATGGTCAAATCTCGAGCAAATCGCGATCTCTACCATATTCTTACAAGTAATTCTTGTATACATATATATCATGTACTTGTAACATAGTCTGATCCGAAAGGGGCATACGGGTAGCTTCTAGATACACTAATTATTTAAGTCAGATAACCAGATTTCACTAGAAAAACCACGTAAAATAACTACGTCGACGACTCTTGATTATATTTTTTAACTTTGAATTTTTGATGGGTTATATTGAGGAAAAATTGATATAATTTTAATCACAATACTCTATTATGATTTGAAGAAACGCAAAGTCAAGCAAGTACTGCATTATGTCATTGTAAATCTTAGTTTTAATCTAACAATCGTTTTTCGATTATTTTAGGGAAAATAGAAACGCCAAGGGGAGAAATTGGCATTTGAATAATGGCTCAGCCTTACTTGCGTTTATCGTCACAAATCTTCGTGCAATGACACGATATATGCAGACGGTGACCTCTGCATTTATTGTGTCATTGCACTAAGCTTTGTGACGATAGACGCAAGTGTGGCCCCAGCATAACTAGAACAACACGGAAGTTATTTGATTTGATCAAGAGGTAATCGCCTCTGTGGTCTAGTGGTCCAGGGTTGGCGTTGACCACATAAGGTCCCGGGTTCGATTCTCGGGTCGGGCACATTAAAAAAAAGTGTTTTTCAGTTTTCTGAAAAAAACAAAGTTGCCCGGGATTGGAAAGTGCCCGGTTGGCGATAGGCTTGCCACCTATCACATTTGTGGGACCAAGTATCTTCGGCTAATCGTGGGTGCACTTGTTGTACCTCTGCCTACCCCTTCGGGGATATGGGCGTGAAGATACTTTTTTTGATCAAGAGGTAAATTGGTATACATATAAAGGGTTGTCAAAAACCAAAGCCTAAATAAGGTTGTAAAGTAAATTGCCGTACAAAGGTTTGAAGGCAAAGGCTATGAACAATTTTATTTCTACTTGATAAAAAGAACTAAAACACATTTTTCCGATAATTTGAAAGCAGTGTGTCTAAGTTAATTTTTTTATTGCCTACCAGTATAGAGTGACAAGTTGAAATTCTGATTAACCCCTCTGTTGAACTTATTATCCCCGTAAGGGGTAAATGTAATTGCAACAGGTAGGTTATTTTTAATAATTTCTCGAAGTATGACAATTATTTGTAAATCGAAATATATTCAACAACTAAAAGAGCTTATCATACACTCTTAAAAATGTAACGGAAAAACGTTTAAATTCAAGTTGAAAGTGAATATTGGACCACTTTACGGTACTCATATTTAAACTGCTCGTACAGGAACACGGCGGCAGTGACAAGCAGCGACTTTTTTCCGCCAGGAATATTATGTTAGCTGACCCAACCGCGACGTTGCAAAACTCACCGCTTAGTTATTAGCCACGATGTTAGAAAAAGTATTTACCTTCCTTTATAGTTTACAAAATGCCTAACTGTATATTCTTTATATGCAACATAGTTTCTACAATCTATCTAAATGGAAAATTCATATAATTTTCTGTTACAATATTGCAACAATTGCATAGCTTAGCCGAACGGAAAGGGCTTTGAAAGTGATGCGCCGGTCGTCTAGAAAGTGCCCTATTTCCGTTGCAAACCCTAACAGACATATTTAAACTTAGACTTACACAACTTTCTTAGAATTATAATAAGATAAATTTTTCTGTTTTTTTTTATATATATCATAAGATAGCAAACAAGCAGATGGGTCTCCTAATGGAAAAAGTCAACCATGCCTATAGACAGCAAAGATGTTAATGGTGTTTTGCTATCTTGTGGTGAGGTCTAATGCCACATGCATAAGTTTACCGGCTACTTTACCCTCCAAGCCGAAACACGACAATGACTAGCACTGACGCTTTTGTGGCAGGAATAGGTAAGGCGATGGTACAAGACCCGGGCGAGACAATGCAGAACTCTACCACGCCACGCCACGATGGTAGTGACTCGTATAACTAATCGGTTGCCTTTTACGACCTGCCTGGCAGAACGGTAGTTTGCCTATTCTTCAAAGGAGCCCGGGACCAACACAGGGGATACAAAAACAATATTTTTCCCAGCTTATTAGGACGACATAATGGTGGTATTAGCCACTATCACAGCCACTACGGTAGTGATATCTTCGACCATTCGTTCGTCTGTGACAGACTTGTTATACAGATAGATTAGAGCCTTCCTTCTGGTATGGTCTTGTCAGGAATGTGCCGAGACCAACACGGGATAATATTTTTTTTTCACATACATACTTTAAATATGCATATGAACATTCATTCAATAAAGAATAATAAATAATTATCAATCGCCCGATGGTCGAAATTTGACCTTAATTCTTTTGATATAAAAGCACAAATATATATCACAAACTATGACTCCGTTTGACTAAAGACTAAAAAGTAAAACTTCTAAGTTTGACTTCAAACATTAATCAAAAAGAAATATGAATTGTAGATAAACATGTACACAAGTAAAATTCTCATGTTGCTTATCCTAAGCCGGCGGGCAAACATGCCTTGTTTTTATCACATTTATTTTATTTATTTATTGTAGACAAAATACAATTTTATAGAAAATAATTATAGAACCTCAGTACAAAGGGCAAGCTTATCTCTGAAAGAGATGTCTACCAGCAGACCCGACAAGCGAGAATACACAAATATAAGTAAAATACAATGTACAAGTGCGTGATATCTTACAACTATGATTATAAAACATGTATTAAAAAAAGTTAAAACAAGAAAAAAGAAAAAATAAATAAAATTAACCTTTCACAACTCTTGTCATACAAACATACCGGTTTGGAACACATTGGGATGTTTACATACACACAAACACACACATACGTGTGCGTTTGTGTGTATGTAAACATCTCATAACATTTGAACGGCTAGACCGATCCAAATTTGGTTGATGGCATTTGATTGGGTTCTGCCAAACTTAGACTTCCTAAAAATCTGAACCAATTTGGTACTGGAGATTTTGAAAAATTTAAAAATAAACCTCAAAAAAAAATCAATTTTCTTTAATAACTTCCAAATTAATGTACCGATTGATCACAAAATCTAATCAGCTCTGTTTCTTCAAAAACTGCGTTCATTGCCGCAAATTATATCTAAATCGGATTTTCCATTCAGGAGTTATTGACGAAAAATTACGAAAAAAGTGTTTTTGACATAACTTCGAGATTTTTAAACAAATCAATTTTTAAGTTTGAAAAGTATTCCAAAATTTGAAAAACCGTCTAAAAATGCAGATAATCGAATCAAGTTTCATAAAATAACAGCTTTTCAAATATTAAAATTATGTTGTTTACAACAAACTTACTTCATGTTTTTATAATAACATTTAGACTAATAAAATATAGTGATTGATTTTAAAATATAATCGGCTTTTCTGCGTTAAATATCGTAAATTAAATAAAAATTGGTTGATTTATTTAAGACAAACATTTTTGAAAAAATATTTTTTAACATTACTTCGACATTTTTTAATGTTTCGATTATGTAGCTTAAACAAAATTTAAGATTTCAAAAATTTAGTTGAATGTCATTCGAAACATGAGACCAATCATCATTTTCAAAATATGCAGCTTTTTCAAAACAATGTAATGTCATTATTAGCAAACTATTTTTTTATTTAAATATTTAGCGAGAATTTTCAGAATGACCTACAGAGCCAACCAATATATATATATATATATATATATATATATATATATATATATATATATATATATATATATATATATATATATATATATATATATATATATATATATATATATATATATATATATATATATATATATATATATATATATATATATATATATATATTTGGCTCGTACAGGAACACGGCGGCAGTGACAAGCAGCGACTTTTTTCCGCCAGGAATATTATGTTACATTAAAATACATTAATAATATATGTTACGTTTAAATACATGTTATATAATCTATCTATATCTAAAATATATATATATATATATATATATATATATATATATATTTCCAAATTTCAGTTAAGTTCATCTCATTCCTTATACAAATTCATTTGAGTTGCGTCATCGCAGTCACATATAAGATTTCGCGGAAATTTTCAAATTAAATATCTTAATTTCAACTTTTATTTTATACATAATTTAAGACTTATGTTAATTAATCTCTTAAGGATAATTATTATATTATAGTGTGTTGCACCAATTAAAATTTTAATGTTCAAAGTTAAAATATTTTATAAAATTTCGTGATTAATATTCCTTATGTGACTCACTGATATAAGTTCTATCATTTTGAATTTTTTTATCAATCTGTACGTGTGTCTGTGTGACCCGATATAGCTCGTGATAGGCTTAATTGATCTTGATAAAATTTGGACTATGATACGCCATATATATTTGTTATTTAAAAAAAATTACGCCATTTCAGCGGGTGGGTGTCTGTTAGAAGATAAGACAGTTAACTTTCACAACTCGTAACATAGAGTTTTGTGTAAAAAACATCTCAAGAGCACACGTTGACGTCATCCATACAAGTTTATCAGAAAATCTCCACCGGTAACATCATCGAGATAATGGCCGACAATATAACTAATAATGACGAAACTGCTTTCTCTCGAGAAAGTGACTATCGTCAGAGATCTGTCTTTTATTTTTTAAATTTCTTGCTCGATCTGATAGTATTTTGTAAATAAACTTAAAAAAGACAATTCATCTTTATTTTCTAAACAACGAAATAAAAGTTTTGAAATATTTCTTGTTTTTTTTAAGTTCCTTGTTTGGTCTGATATTTATTTTGTGAACGAATTTTAAAAACTAAACGAATTCGAAATTCGACCAAATAAAATCTTTTTTTAAGTTTGACAACTGGCTTTAGCAAAAAAAATAACATACATGTGTGTGATATCATTTATGTCACA
The DNA here is from genome assembly GCA_036924255.1 of Apodemia mormo. Classification (NCBI taxonomy): domain Eukaryota; kingdom Metazoa; phylum Arthropoda; class Insecta; order Lepidoptera; family Riodinidae; genus Apodemia; species Apodemia mormo. The sequence continues at coordinate 7,934,171 of JAUPFN010000026.1, forward strand.
TAATACATTTATGTGTGTGTGCGACGTTTATTTTTATTAATTTAATGCATATCTAATGCTTTTTATTTAAAAATTGGGTTTCTGCAGTCCTCCACAAAGTTAACTTTAACCGTGTCCATACTCCACAGTCTCTCCATGGATCTAAAGTTTTCCTTTCACGTATTAATAATATAAAGATATCTTCTTAAGACCCTTTTGCTAATAAAAGAAAATTTTATTCTGTTTAATCTGTCATCTTTTTAGAACCTACCTTGTTTTGTGTAATATTATTTTGTAAATAAAGTTCAAAAATATATTTTTTTTTTATCAAAGCAAGAAGGAACATTTATTATCTTTTATTTTATTCAAAGCAAAAAGGAGCGTCTATGACCGTTTTTTATTTTTTATATTCCTTGCTTTGTCTGAAATTATTTTGTACTATTTTTTTTTAAATGTAAGAGTGACAACTGTAATAAATAAAAATATCTCTTATTTTAAAATTCCTACTTGACATTTCCATATAGTGCATTTTCCAACTTATTTTTTTAAAGAGAAAAAAGATTTATCTTATACACTTAAATATTTTTTTATTTATTGCTTGTAGCCATCTGCTTATTTGTTATCCTTTGATGAAAACAATATAAGTATTGAATTCATCAGCGTCTTGTTAAAAAGGAAAGGTTAATATAAAACACTGATTACTCGTAATTAAGAGTTACTAAACTTTAGTTTACATTCGAGGCGAAATGTATCACGAGCGAAACGCAATATATGTAATTACTATTTAATAAATTGTGCTTGTGTAACTAGGGTTGTCAATTGTGTAACGTTTTTAATTGAAGACACAGGGTTATCAATTTTTGGAAATGAGGCAAAGTTATTATTAGTTAGCGGTATAGCGTGGGTCCTGATCCCGCAAGTAACTAGGATAAAATGAAACTTATATTACTCAGGACTAATATAGCTTTATTATTAATGAAATATTTTTCAAATTCCTTGTGAAATAATTTTGTAAATTATAAAAATTTTGTTTACACAAAAAATGAAACCTGTAATTATAAAAATAACTTTTGTGATATGAAATCATTCTTCTACATTAGTAATAAGTACATAAAATAGAGAAAAAAAGACAAGTCCGCTGAGTTTCTTCCGCCGGATCTTCTCAGTATGTGGCCGCGTTCCGATCCGATAGTAATTCACAAAAATGGATACAAAGTTTTAAATATAATATTATATACTGATAATTTTTAAATATGTGCACACCCTATAATGGCAGAATATGTTGATAACTTAATAATTTTTTAACAAAATGTAACACCCATATTCTTGCAATTAATATTTTCTTTCTTTCTTTCTTTCAAAGTCGGTTCTTTGGTTTCAGTGATTACCTTCTACAAACAAACTCACGCAAACTTTACCCTTTTGATACCACCTTGGGATAGCACTCAATCAATTTGACCATGCGTCAGTTTTGATCTTTCCCAGTACCTACATTCATCAACATTTCTATTGTACATATATTTATTTTGTCAGTACATTATCAGATTAACGATGACGTATGAAAGTTACTAATATTTACTTTTATTTAAGCAATATGATACCATCTGATGTCCTAACATTAAAAATTAGTCACGACGTTCCAATTACGCTTGTGTTTGACCAAGAGGTCAATTAAAAATTAATTAATTTTCGTAAATTAAAGTTACAAAAATTTGTATCACGACTGATACGCAATATTTGTAATTCTTTTTTATATATCATAAGATAAAAAAGAAGCAGACGACTCTTCTTATGGAAAGAAAAACCATCACCCATAGACACCAAAGATGTTAATGACGCGTTGCTATTCATGTGGCGGGATAATAATGCCACATGCATAAGTTTCTTAGCTATCTTACCAACCAAACCCGAACATGACAGTGATAAATATTGACGCTATTACGGCAGCAATAGAAAAAGTGGTGGTAACAAACCCGGGCGAAAAGTTGTGGAACATTACCACAGGGTTTGATATCCTTACTTATTCCTGCCGCAATAGCGTCACACGTTTGGCCCTATTGGCCACAAGGGTGACGCTATTAATAACAAATAATAAATTAACAAAATAGTCTATTTGTTATTTTAATAATACGTTTATTGTTATTTCCCAAAACTTTAAAAATATCATATATTGAACTTGTCAGGCCCAGCGACGCTCTATTACTCAGCGATAATGTGGCTTTGCATTGGTAAAAGAATTTTTAAAATCAGTTCAGTAGTTTATGAGTTTATTTATTTTTATTTTTTTTATAATATAAGATAACAAACAAGCAGATGACTCTCATGATGGAAAGAGTCAACCAACCATTCTTATAGACACCAAAGATGTTAATGGTGCGTTGCTATCTTGTGGCGAGGTCTAATGCCACATGCTTAAGTTACAAATTATCCATTGCAAACAAAAAAACTATTTCCTTTTTATAATATTACTCGCTATTACTCGCGACTTTGTTTGCGTAAAAATTAGCCTATGTTCTGCCTTATAAACTTATCTATATTTCAGTGAAACTTACATTAAAATCAGTCATTATCCCGTAAAAACAGAATGACAGACAGAAGTTTTACAAATTGTTGGTTTTTAAGGGGTATTAGTTGTTAAGGGGTATTAGTATCGTAAAAACAACAGACTTAAAAAACCTAGTTATTTTAAAATCACAGACCAATACTTCAATTTTATCTATATGTATAGATTATTGTAGATAAATAAAAAAATGATGTGGTGTCGCGGGACACCAGGTAGGAACGAACTTCCTTCGGCTAAACGGCACTACTCGCTTGTGTACGCGACTGTCGCGCCTGCGCACGTCTCATTTAACGCTTTTATTCCACGCATTTTTCTTACGGTTTTACTATCACATTTTTTTCAGTTCGGTCGCGCAGCAAAATCCCTATCCCCTCCAAGCCTGCCGTAAGGAACTTCGTTCCAATAATTTGTTGTTGTAATTTATGAAAACTAAGCCAGTTAATAAGCAAGTGATATTAATTATGATATTAGTGAATAATTTATGCACATGTGTAGCTTTTGGGGGCATTATTCTCATGCAACACACACAGACGCATACACACACATACACTCACACTTACACGCACACACGCACACGCACACACACCCTCTCACACACATACTGCACAAGGAAAACTACTATGTACTATAATGTTACACATTTTTGTATTTTAGTAGCTGTATGTGGAGTAAAATGTATGTGAGATTAGTTATTAAAACTGTTGAGCCTTAGGGAAGGATGTAACCTCTATAATATGGGCTGTCCTAGCACAGAATACTGGAGACACTAACAGAAGTCAATCTACATACAAGCAATATTCGAGCAACGCACATATAGACAACTCTCACGGACGCGATATCTCGGAATGGTTCAGGGACAGTTTGTTCCGCGCCAGTCCGAGATATCGAGTCCGTGAGAGCTCTCTATGTGTGCTATGCTCGAATATTACTTGTATGGAACATTGATTTCTGTTAGTCTCTAATATTCTGTGGTCCTAGTATAGAGGTTAGAGTTGCAGAATGATTTTTCCATGTACTGTGTAATAGATAAATAAATAAATAAAATGTATTATTTACTGTTACAACCCTAATTAGAAGTCACTCTAGATATCTATGGCTGTGTAAAAACATAATTCGTAGTTGAAATGACATACTAATAAATTTAAAACGAAATCCAGTTCAAGTTACAAAAGTGATAAATAAAAATTTGTTACATTTTAACCGTACAAAAACCTTATAGTGTATCTACAATATGTATGTATGTTTATCCACACTGTAGCGCCGCTGGCCGGTACTGCTGAAGGTTCATAATGATGCAGATGGAACCAGCGGGCCAACCTTTTGTCACGGTGACGACATAACTGTGGAGGTTGATGACGTCACACAAGGACACGGAAGAGGAAAAGGAAGATCTTCCCAGCTTTCCCAGGAAGGTGTACTCCGGTCCCCAGGGGACCGGAGTCCGTTCGAGAAGCGTTGAAACTTGTATATTCTCGCTGGAGAAATGCTCTTACGCACTACCGGGCCACCAATGGGCCACTTGACGCGGCCCGAGTGTGGGACTCGCCGGACGGAATCGATCACTATATAATGTGTTTAAGATAAATAATTGTGATATCACGATTCAAGACTTCATTTTCGAATTTCATTATTTTCCATTTTTTATTATTTTTACTGGTAGCGTTTGTAGATTGCATGAACCGTTTCACACACATTTTCCAAAACTATTAATTGGGTGGATATTTAATTCAACGTAGGAAATATCGCACGATTTATCAAAATCGGTTTATTCCTGTTTTAAGGTATCGCCTGACCTATCTTTTTTTTATCACAACATAGCAAACAACCTGTGGGTCTCCTGATGGAGAGTCAAACATCGCCTATAGACACCAAAGATCTTAATGGTGCGTTGCTAATTTGTGGCGAGGTCTAATGCCATATACAAATTTTTTCCGGATACCTTACCCCAAACCGGAAGACGACAGTAATACTGACGCTATTGCGGCAAGAATAGGTAAAACGCTTGTACCATACTCGAGCGAGATAACTCAGAACTCTACCACCTAGTAGCCACGATGGTAATGATTCGCATAACCAACCGATCGCCTTTTACGGCATGCCTGGCAAAACGGCAGCTGGCCTGTTCTTCAAAGGAGTCTGAACCAACACTGCTATTAGTTTACTATCGAGATAATCTTGTTTGAAATTGGATTTCAAAACAGGAAGAAACGGGAATTGGAGTTGGTTTTAAAGTTTGACTGAATTTATCATTTGTTACATGTGAGACGCGCACTGACATAAAGGATAGGCTCTATCATCTAATGCGAAATGGAGCGAGCAATATTATATCACAATTATGTATTTAAAAAAAGTAGTATCTTCACGCCCATATCCCCTAAAGGGTAGGCAGAGGTACAACAAGTGCACCCACGATTAGCCGAAGATACTTGGTCCCACAATGTGATAGGTGGCAAGCCTATCGCCAACCGGGCACTTTCCAATCCCGAGTAACTTTGTGTTTCTCAGAAAACTGAAAAAACACTTTTTTTATGTGCCCGACCCGTAAATCGAACCCGGGACTTCATGTGGTCAACGCCAACGCTGGACCACTAGACCACACAGGCGATTATGTATTTACCTTGATGGAATGCCGAATGTAGTGAGTGGACTTACCTGGAATTAAAAAAATAGCATTTAATGATATTACAAACACATTATTGGGACTATGGACTATTAATGGGCAATTATAAACCAGTTTATTCGAAATATTGCTTTGTTTTGCAAATTTTTTTATCATTTGGATAAATAAAATGACAAATTAAGTATATATGTTGTAACGTCGAAAACGCCGAAAAGGTACAAGTCGCCTTTTTATACTACAACTAGCTGACCCAGCATGCGTTGTTTTACCATATATTTGTAGTAAATATTTTGTATACCTATTCCGGCCGCAATAGCGTCAGTGCTTGTCACTGTCGTGTTCCGGTTTGGAGGGTAAGTAAGCCGGTAAACTTATGCTTGCTCCTTATCTCCGCCTTAACTTATCCTCGCCACCAGATAGCAACGCACCATTAACACCTTTGGTGTCTATAGGCGATGGCTGACTCTTTCCATCAGGAGACCCATCTGCTAGTTTGCTATCGTATAACATTAAAAAAAAAGAAAAGGCGTGTGGCACTCGGAGACTGCCGTGGTAAAGCTATTGCATAGCATTTTTTATCAACGTATGCAATTACCATTATATATTTATTTTATTTAAGCAGTATTTTTGTTTTTTTGTTTATTCATATTTAAAACACTTTGTACACAAATTATACGAGTACAGATATTCACTGTTGTACGTAGATGATAAATACCTATACACCTATATACTTTCTCACAAACAGCTGATTACGGTAGTTTTCAAATACAACCAATGCCATCTAAAGGCGGGTTGCTGAACTAAAGAGACAAGCGTGATATTTCAAAAAGTCATTAAAAGTTCTGGTATTTATCGATAGATGGAAAAACTAAAAAGTATCACCGCTGTGCCGATCGGAGTGGGGGGTGTTAGGTTTTTTGGTTACGGAATTTCTGGATTCGGTCCCCACGCTCAAGACCCGCGATAGAAGCTATGCAATAGCTTAAAAATCTCGTGCCACAATGTTAGTTACCATACTCCATCGAAATGACTTGACAAATTGCTATGAAATTTTATATGCATATTCACTAGCTCTGAAAATCGGCTACTATTTTTCATACCTCTAAGTGATAGGGATGTCCAATGAAAAATAAAAAAAAATATTTTTTTTATTTTTTGAACAACATTTTTGTTTTTGATTGTTTTGTGGCATTAAAAATACATACAACATACACAAACCCCTATTTTTTAATTCAATAATTTATATGGCAGCAGTACTACAGTATAGTGAGGGAATGATTGGCTAAATGTATCGGTACCGTTGTGATTACTAAATGATAGATTCCGCAACATTTCGCCCAGGTTTAGTACTAATGCTTGTCACTGTCGTGTTTCAGTTTGGAGGGTAAGGTATTAGGTAAACTTATGCAAGTGGCATTATCATACCGCAACACAGACAGCAATACGATTAACATCTTTGCTGTCTATAGGCGATGGTTGTCTCTTTCCATCAAGAAAACCATCTGCTTCTTTGTTATCTTATGACTAGGGGTAAATTTCGTTTTTACGAAATAGATGCGATAAAAGCGAAATCTGCATTTTATTTGCGATAAAAGCGAAATTTGAAAATTAAATACTTTCGCACCTTTTTACGTTACGTGCTTTCAAATGTTGATCAGACGCGCTAACAATTATTACAACTCTGTTCAAAACAGACAGAGACGACAGGAGTTGTTGCGTAGATGAGGAACGAACAAAATCTTGCTACCCTGGATTTGCAAAAACAGCTATTCAATGTCTCAATGCCCTGTCAATAGTGTTGATACCGAGAGGTACTTTAGTATCTACAACATTGTCGTAACTGATCGCAGGCAAACAATGAAAGACGCAAATGTATAAATTACAACAATACTAGCCTTTAGTTGAGTTTTTAACACTATATTTTTTTTTTTTGAGAAATAAATGCGAAATTTTCTATTTTGAGTTTTTTAAAATGCGAAATCACGATTTTTTATTTGCGAAATTTACGTACCCCTTCTTATAACATAAAAAAGTTATTTAAAAAATAAACCAAATGAAATATCTGCCAACTACAACATATCTCAAAATATATTGAACCGATTTTGATATAACTTAGACCGTTCCCTGAGTTGGAATATACCTGATTTAAATCAAAAAGAATTAATTCGATACTAGCTTTTGCCGCGCGTTAAATTAAGGGCAGATTTCCAAAAAAAAGATGCACGACTTTTTTGTTGGTCGCAAATAGACCGCATATTAATTTTTAGCTTTCTACCTTGAAAATTGCGGAATGCTCCATACAAATTTTCTCCCCCCATTTTAGGGAAGTAGGAGGTTAGAAAGAGACAAAAAGTAGTCTATGTCACTCTCCATCCCTTCAAATATCTCCACTTAAAAAATCACGTCAATTCGTCGCTCCATTTTGCCGTGAAAGACGGACAAACAAACACACACATACGCTTTCCCATTTATAATATTAGTATGTATGGCTTTTACCTTCTTAGACATTTGCAAACAAACATACAAATATACAAAAATACATACACATACGAAATTTAGTACACGTGCTTGGACGCCTGAATAGATCATATACAAATATCTAATTCCAAAAACATTGCCCACATACATGTAAAACTGATAACCTCTGTTTTTTCGTCGGTTGAAAATAGAACATGATTATTCCAGCAAAAGCGTATTGGTAGCCGCTTACGTGAAGTATTGACTTCTGTATCGTGATCATATTTACAAAGACCAAACGTAATGGACGTATATGTACTTACTACTTGCTAACAGTTCGGAAGTGCTGTTTTTTGGACGGGTCAATTTTACGTAACGTTAAGTTAGGTGATATAATGATGTATTATGTTGTTGACAGCTTCTTACGCAACATGTATTGAATACCTTTGGCACCTCAGACGAAAAAATAAGCTGAAGCATTAGGACCAAAAGCCTGTTATGGGATTTAAGTTAGACTAGTAAACGCCTAATGGCCGAAATTCATACTATTATTATACATGTTATTACCTATTTAGAATTATATTATACTGAATGTGTGAAAAATGGGTTTTTTAATTTTTATCACCTCTTTGGTCTGTGGTCCGGTGTCAGCGTTAACCACACGAGGTCCTGGGTTGGATTCCCGGGTCTGGCAAATCAAAAATTGTGTTTCTTTTTTCAGTTTTCTGATAAAAACAACGTTGCCCGAGATAGAAAGTGTCCGGTTGGTGATAGGCTGGCCATCTTACTATTGCTTTGTGGGACTAAGCATGTTCGGCTAATCGTGTGTGCCCATGTTATAGCTCTGCCTACCTTCAGAGATACGGACGTGAAGATACTACTTTTTTAATTTTTACCTAATTATTCACAAAAATATTTATATACGGACACCCACGCTTAAATATTCATTTATTGTTTACAAACAGCGATTTGCCACCGCGGTACGTGTCAAACAAAGCGCGCGCCTTTTATCCGCTCAGTATCCATATTACTACACTAATTTCGTTGAAATTTACTATGTGTTCTGAGATTTACTATGTGTAGTTAAGCAATATTCTCTTTATATTATATTTTTATTGGTTACATATGACCGCATTTCGTATCGTGTGACGAGCCCTTTTGTATATTCTTTTACTAGTTAATCGGTATCAAAATGTAGAGTCTGTCCGTACAAACAATTTTGGGAAAATTTCGTGATATTAGTTTATGATATTTTGAAAGTTTTTGTCTGTAGGTATGTATGTCTAAATGTCCCGCTTTAACTGAAGAACAGCTGGGTCGTCTTTAACATTTAGGTAATTTTATCTGTCTGTCTGTATGTTCCGTTATAATTCAAAAACAGCTTGACCGATCGTGAAAGAAATTGGTTTATAATGAGAGTACGTGATTGCGCAAGACATAGGCCATATATTTTTTGTTTATCTGTTTGTATGTATGACCCTTTATAAGTCAAAAATGGCTTGATCAATCTTGATGAAAATCGGTACATAGTGAAACTAGCTGTGCCCGCGATTTCGTCCGCGTGGAAATATTTCTAAAATAAAAGTTGCAGGGTTTTACTTACATAGTTCCCGTTCCCTATATCAACAATCCTATGTCCCTTCTCGAGTTTCAAACAATCTTTAAACTAAATTTCATCCAAATCGGTTCAGTGACTTTGGCATGAAGAAGAGACAGACAGACAGACTTTCGCATTTATAATATTAGTATGAATTACTACTTGCTCAAATAATATGTCATATTTTTTTAATCGTCAATGATTTTTTACGTCATTAGATAGCAAACAAGCAGATGGATCTGCTGATGGAAAGAGTCAACCATCGCCTATAGACACCAAAGGTGTTAATGGTGCGTTGCTATCTTGTGGCGAGGTCTAATGCCACATGCATAAGTTTGCCGACTACCTTACCCTCCAAACCGGAACACGACAGTGACAAGCACTGACGTTATTGCGGCAGGAATAGGTAAGGCGGTGGTACCAGACCCAGGCGAGACAATGCAGAACTCTACCACCTAGTAGCCACGATGGTAATGACTCGTAAAGCAAATCAGTCGCCTTTTACGACCTGCGTGATAGAACGGCAGTTGGCCTATTCTTCAATGGAGGCCGGGACCAACACGGGGATACTATTTGTAAGTTTGTGAGATTGTTTGCTAGGAAAAGATCAGGCAATATTAACAAACCAGGGCGTAACGTTGCAGAACTTTTTTATCTAGTAAAAAAATAAAAAATTATTGCGTATGCTATTTAGAGATCATAATTATATTTTTATTGCTAGTATAATTTAATAACATACTAACCTACTGTTTGTGCAAGATTGTAACATAACTGAGTGTATATTAATTAAAATTACGGAAGTAGATAGTAGTAAAAGGCGAACGCATTGCCAGTCCAATTTGTATTAACTTGTATGTAGCATTATTTAACATATATCGTAAACCTAGATCTAAACTGAGAATACTCAAAAAAGGTTATTTTTCAGGTGACGAAATAAACGTATATCTGAATTTTTACATTTTTTAGGGTACTTATACAACTTTATTTTATTCTTAGATTTAAAAAACTACTGTCAATGGAGAGACAGTAAATGGCTTGCAAAATATTACTTTATTTAAAACTGGAACTAAAATTTGATAGTTTTAGCTCCACCTGTTTTATGTGTTTGTCTCAGTTTAGTTGTATCTAGGTTTGTGATATAATAATAATAAATATTCACGGGACAAATTACACTTACTGATCTAGCCACAAAGTAAGCAAATTATTTGCTTGTGTTATGGGTGCTAGTCAACGATAGTAATACATAGAAATACATATATAAATACTAGAATATATTTAATAAACATCCAAACCCGGAAATACAAACATTTATGCTCATCACACAAATGCTTGTCCCTTTCAGGGATCGAAACCGAGCCCCGTCGATTGCGTCTAACTAGGTCCTGACTAGGTCTAACCACTCGACTAACGGGGCGGATATGTATGTAATGTTCTTATTCAAGGATTTAAAACGTTATAATGTGATTGGTGATTGGTGGTGGTGATTGGCGTTATAAGGTGATTGGTTCGCCGAGTTTCATGCTGTTTCGTGATTAGTTCGCCAACTAGCGCTAGAAGACAATGTCATAATATCATATACCATAACCAATCACGACGACGCAAACATATTCAATATTATAACGTTATAAATCCTTGTTCTTATCAAACATGAAGTATTAGATATAGAAGTATTAGATATAGGAGCCAGCACTCGTATCAATCACTTGAAACACGTATTTATGTTATATCTCTGTCTATTAGGTCTTTCCATCTCTTTTTATACAGCTGTGTTAGAAAGAGAGGGTAAGACCTCAGAAGATGACAGCAGTATTTAAAATTGTGTTTCAAGTAGGTATTAGAAATACTGCCTCCAGACATCATAAAGCTTCATGTTATCAAACAACACATTTGACGTTGCGAAAGTCTATCACCTAATAATATAATTACACCGGTTTTCTTGTGGGGCACCATTAACACCTTTTGGTGTCTATAGGCCATGATTTCTCAGGAAAGCCATTTGCTTGTTTGCTAGATAAGATATAAAAATGATATGAATAAAAAAGGGTTTTCATAGTGAATCAACATCTATAGCAGTTCCGGTTCACCATGAATCACCATTTTGTCGGTTGACGACCTAACGATTATCGCTTATTTCTCCCGATAACCGGCGCCAACTTTACGTGCTGATCTAAGGCATGAGGATTTTATCACAGTACATCCAGACCCCCCAATATCATTGAAAAAATCTCAATTACAATTTTACCCGACTCTAGATAAAACCCAGAGGCACAAGATCTGATTAGGCTCATGTGGCACTACAGACCACACGAATACTAATAGATCCGGCATTGGAAAGGAAACGTGTCGCCGCGCACATGAGCAAACCTTCCTTTCACTGTCAAAAGTGTCATATTGTAGATACATTATATTGTGAAAAAAATAGAAATAAACAAATAAATAGAAAAAAAAAATAGAAATAAAAAAATAAATAAATATTGTACTATTTTATCGGTCCGAATGAGATGACAAGGTTTAAATTATCACTAGAGTGATTTTATTTCATCGATAAATAGTATAACTCTGTATTTCTGTATGTAAATACAAGCTACGCTGACAAACTAAGGAAATGCCTCGTAAGACGTATCCATTTAATACGTGGGCTAGACCAACTGACCCCGAGACCAAAAAGCAATTAAGTAAAATAAGTCGTTCTACCTATATTGCCATAGCTGGAGTACTGTTTAGTGACATCAAATTAAAGTAAGCTTAGTACACTATTTTCAACCGACGAAAAAACGGAGGTTGTTAATATAACATTTAAGTAATTATGTAATGTTATTGGACTGGGATAATATTTATCTATTATGATATGATGATAGTACGATAATCTATTAAGGCGTCCTGGCACGTATACTAAGTTTCGCAAGTGTATGTAAGTTTGTATGTTGTACGTTGTATGTTCGTTTGTTCGTATTTTTGTATGTTCGTGTATTCATATACATGTTTTATTTATATTTTTTGTAAAATGTTTAGTAAAAAATTAAGCATAATTATTTAGTAAAATATAGCCTTTTCTATGATTATTTAGAGTTTTATAGAGTACCAAAACCCCATTAAAATGATTTTGCTACTAATACTCTTACTATTATCACAGCCTATGACACATTATGCTAATATTATGAATCTGTGCACTATAAAACTCAAAATTATAATAGAAAATGCATTTTTTTACTACTTAATTATAATTTTTTCTCCTAAAGCCGTTTATATTCTTTTTAAAAAGATAGTAAAAACCCCTTATTGTCACAAAGTACACATACACACATACGCACAGACAGACTTATATACTTTCATACATACAACCATAATCACACATACATACATACATATATACCTACATAAAATTCTTTTTGCTAGTAAAATCAGGTGAATTGATTCTAAGCATGTAAGCAGTAGCTTACGACTCTCACGCTGCGTCGTAACAATCACACCATCAGTAAAAGCTTCTGAGATAAATTGGCTAGGGCCTACTTAACCCACGTTTCACCGAGCACGCACCGCCGCAGGTGACGGAATGCACTTTCACCACACCGCTCCTTGTCGATAACGAAATACCAACATTCATACTCCATTGGACCTGATCGTTTTTTAAATTAAGCAAACAAGCAGATGGCACTAAAGAAAAGAATCTACCATCTCATATACAACAAAGATGTTAATCGTGCTATCTATGTAGCGGGATGGTAACGTCACATGGATGAGTTTAGCCGCTACCTTACTTTCCGAACTGAAATACGACGTTGATAAGATCATTGACTCGTTATATATATATGTGATTGTATATGTTGCAGTCAAAACTTTTAACCGGTCAAAAGTACTTTTGACTGAACAAAACAGTCAAAAGTAGTTTTGACTGGACAGGTTGGTCAAAAGTAGATTTGACTGAAAATTATTGGTCAATAGTAGTTTTGACTGGAAATTAATGGTTAAGAGTGTTTTAACTGTCATTATTAGTCAAAACTACTTTTGACCGCAATATCATCAGTCAAAACTGTTAACGGTTTACTTTACAATGGTTAAATGCGTGACTGTATAAAAATAATTGTAAGAAACTTAAGATCCTTATCCGTATCCGTATTCGCGGATCTTAACAGCAATGATCCGTATTCGTACTCTAGGATCTAGCTTTTTAACGATCCAGCACATCTCTAATTGTTACATAATTATTAAATATTTTTATAACACATAATATTTCAATGAGTTTAAAACCTTTTAATCTACCGTAGTGCAAAAATATTTTATTTTCTATAAACTTTGCATCTTCCACGTTCATTGCAAATTTTTCAAATTGGTCTCTACATTAAAATGACTATCTTTTATATCATCCATAGTTAATTCTTTTTGTGAAAATTGTTCTTTCTTTTCTTGGTCACTCATTTTTTTTAATACTGAGTATTTATAACACCATAACAGGTTTTATAACAGTTTATAAATTATTATTTTTTTTTGCTATTTTAGTTGACTACCTTTATTTTTTAAGAGTTTTGACTGATAAATATCAGTCAAAACTACTTCTGACTGATTCAGACAGTCAAAAGTACCTTTTACTAGCTCCTTTGGGCAAAACTAGTTTTGACTGCAACTCCAGTCAATACTACTTATGACCAACCCTTCCAGTCAAAACTTCTTTTGACTGTTCTTTTGAATCAAAAATACTTTTGACCGGTTAAGATTTTTGACTGCAACATATGTATGAGTAAGGGATCGTCTTGTGTGAAGGGAGAAGGATATCACCGGAAAGCCTGCTTGTTATCTTTCCTACGAAATAAAAAACCTAAAGGTGCCGTCACACTTGTGACATTTTAGTTGCTGTGGTTAGTAACACTAGAACAACAGACAGACATATATATATACATATAGATATTGGGTAATGTTATAATTAAGACGTAAAAAGTATTTTGTACAAAAGCTTCATGTAAACAGGACATCAAACATGAAACAACAAAATCTTACTGTTTAATATTACTTTTCCTGATGAATTTTATTAAGTGTTTGGTTAAATCACGATAAAAGAAATTAAGAACTGCTGCAAAAATTTTAGACAGAGGTATATTTAGGTGCGAGAGTTGTTCATATAATGGGAGATGGGTCATTATCGGGACAGGAAAAGCAAATGTGTTCCAGTGTACCTTAATTAATACCACACTCACAAAGAAAATCCATGAGATTCAAACTAAAATAGTTAATGTAAAAGATAAGGGTTACTAATATTTTCAATTGTTACATCACACCGTAGTAAAATGTCATCTTGATGATAATTTTCATAGAAATCACAGAGTATGTAACGTAGATATTACCACGGCGTGATGTCATTAGGATGCCATGACAGTGCGATTACATTTCCATTACATTAAAACAAACGATCTACTAACTAATCGGATAAAAATAATTCGGCTAGATCTGTGATTCTCAATCGTTGGTCCGTAGACCACTAGTGGGCTCTAGAAGCTCCCGAAGTGGTATTGTGGTGGTGTTTCATTAATAGCTATAGAACAATACTTTATTTTATACTTTTAAGCTTTAACGGCTTTTCCATAAGATTTATTAAAGAATAATGAAAAGCGTGGTAAGCTCTCGTCAATTCTTAATAAACCTTTATTTATTTTCTATACGATTATTCTACCTCTAAACATTAGCCGGCCATAGCATGGCAAAAATATTTTGTAACGAGGTTCACAAAAGGTTCAAGTAAAAGTATTACTAAGATTTATTCGATCGAATGGAAAACTCAATAGCAGATTGACTTTGGTGGTGGTGTTTTAGCACTCTTGGAGTCTGATGGTGCTTCGTATTAGCACATAAAATATCTGTCGATCTCGGTAATTTTAAATTACAAATCTGATAACGACTTTAGAATGAGTCTCACGAGGAATAGGACCATTAGCTTATATAAGGAGGAATGTTATCCCACCATCAAAAGAGTTCGAGGTGCTACTAAAATTTCGACTTCCCGGGATAAGTCCGCAAATCTTTAATTACACTTGTTTTATCAAACCTGGGACCTCATAATGTAATCTGAAGTAGGCCACGAGGAAGTCAAATGAAAATCTTGTTACCAGAAATAATATGTTGAAATAGTGAAGTTACAATTCTCACGACACTAGACTAGTCTCCACGCGCGACTGCATCTGCATTCAGCTTGACGGTATGCGATGCTGCAAGATCATATTAATTGCAACATAATTGATTAAATAATATCGTGTGGTAAAAATGACTTAACAACCCACCCGGGCGGAACGTACTATTGAGATGATTACATAAGTGCGTCTTAAGTTGTTCTGATTGTACAGTTTAGTATGTTAAATACTTTTTGGTACATTAAACACTAAGCTATTTTAAATGACCAGTTTTAATATTAAGCTACATTATGAAATTAGCGTTTCGCGAACTGGCCACTTTTATTTACCTAACCCCGTGTTGGTTCCGGGATCCTTTGAAGAATAGACCAACTGACGTTCTGCCAGGCAGGTCGTAAAAGGCGAACGATTGGCTATGTAAGTCACTTCCATCGTGGCTACCATGTGGTAGAGTTCTGCATTGTCTCGCCCGGGTCTGGTACCACCGCCTTGCCTATTCCGGTCGCAATAGCATCAGTGCTTGTCGCTGTCGTATTCCGGTTTGGAGCGTAAGGTAGCCGGTAAACTTATGCATGTGGCATTACACCTCGGCACAAGATAACAACGCACCATTAACATCTTTAGTGTCTATAGGCGATGGTTGACTCTTTCCATCAGGAGACCCATGTGCTTGTTTGCTATCTTATGATTTAAAAAAAAATAACAAAAATTTGGATTGTGGTCAGGAATTCCAAATTCAATTTTAGACTTGTGCTAAAATTATTAAAAATACATTTGAATTTAGAATACATTTATGGAGTTTGGATATATTTATTTTTGTTTCGAATCAAGTGCTTTATGTTAACGCTGATGCCATAATGAAAAAAACTAAAGTGATTCGTTTGTTTTCGCGCCATTTCATTCTTACTCGTCGTTCCTGTTAACAATATGGAAAACTTAAAATAGGTATTGCGTTAGTCAGGAATACGAGTTTAAGCGTGAAGCTGCTGTGAAAGAAAATACGGTAGAGATTTTGTTTCAACGCTTTCAATCTAGATATGACCAAAAAACAAATCTTCATATTTAAATTGACTAAATATATGTATATAATAATAATAATAATAATAAATATTCACGGGACAAATTACACTTATTGATCTAACCCCAAAGTAAGCAAATTATTTTACTTGTATTATGTCAACGATACTAATACATAGAATAAGAATATATTTAATAAACACTCAAACCCGGAAATACAAACATTTATGCTCATCACACAAATGCTTGTCCCCGTCGGGGATCGAACCCGAGCCCCGTTGATCGCATAGTCAGGGTCGCTAACCACTCGACCAACGGGTGTAATATTATAAATGCGGAAGCTATGATGTTTGGATGGATGTTTATTACTCAATAACGCAAAAACGGCTGCACCGATTTGAATGAAATTATATAATCTGAAATATCACATCGGATACTTTATTTTGGAAATATAAGTAGCTCCCGCGAAATTCACCAAAACCTTTTTTACTGCATCGTTGTGCAGCTACTTATTCCATATATTTTTTACATTTTGTTTTTTAATATAGGTACAGCAAAATTTTAAAAGTGATAACGAAGTTTTATTACTCTAGTTCTTAAATTTTAAAAGATATTGGTTTTTAACAAAGTTGGTAAAAGTTTGAATCGTTTATATTTTTCCTTCCTTTTCAGAATATTTTTTTAAGATATTCCATAGCACTTTTATGATCAATGTAATGTTGTCAATGGCAAGGGCAGATCCAGCCTTCGGGGGGTCACATATTTGAGGTTCAGTCAAGATAGTCTCTAATCCTGATTTGATTGCAATAATAAATCCATACCTTCCCCTGTCTATCAGTGTAAACAAATTTGCATGAACTAAATTTGTAATATATTGATAGAAAACTTAGTTATAAATATAAAATTATGCTTTAAAACAATACATTAAAGTTTTGAGAGTATACAGCACGTAACCACAGAATACTGGAGACTAACAGCATTCAATGTACGTACAAGTAATATTCGAACATAGCACACATAGACACCTCTCACGGACGCGATATCCCGGAATTGTTCGGGACAGTTTGTTCCGCACCAGACCGAGATGTCGTGTCCATGAGAGGTGTCTATGTGTGCGTTGCTTGAATATTAGTTGTATGTACATTGACTGCTGCTAGACTCCAGTATTCCGTGGCATAACGGTCTGTTGTAAATTTCCCTTCGATAGCTCGCAATACCAGGCTGCACATGAATATGACAGGATTAGTTGGTAGCATACAGACCATACAGAACCTAAGACCCTACAGTCCTACTGTCCTATGTTCCTAATGTCCCTAGCACTTTAGCACTAACATATAAAATATATAAATATATAAAATCACGAGGATGTCACACGTACAACACGCAATGCATTTCACCGCGGCCCACAGCGGAATGAAGTAGGTGCAGTCCATGGACTCCACTTTAGTGACCCACAACAGACGTGATGCATACCTTATCTAATACATTAGTAAATAGAAGTCTTTGGTGTTTAGTCATTAAAAATGACTTAGATAAAGTTTTCAGTTTATTAGTATAGGCAGCTACGGAACCAACATTACTTGTAATTTAACACACACTAGACTAGTTTTAAACATAAATTAATAGAGCACCTTGGCACTATTATCTAATATAATTAAAGCTATAATCGATTAAATAACAAAACGTAACTTTTATTGCTTTAAAACATTTATTCCGGAAAGCGTCCGACCTCTAACATCCTTGATATTGGCGAAGTTATTCGCACGTTATTATAAACCACAATGATACACGACATGCGAATTCAGATCGTATTCGCTGAAGGTTGTTTATATGTCGTGACATTTATTTTTTTGTGTTCCGAATATTTATGTTTTTTTGCGCTAACCCACATATCAACATCGTACATATCAACAACAAAACTTAACAATATTTTGTATCATACACACTTGTACTTTCTTTAATATTGGAGTGTCTGTTTGTAATATTAATACAACCTTTTACTAAATCCATATGGATGTATACACGGTACATATACCAAAATAACATTTTTTTTAATTTTTTGTCTGTCTGTCTGTTTCTTCAAGCTAAACTCTAAAAGTTTGGACGGATATTGAAGGGACTTTCACTGGCAGATGACTAATGTAATAAGAAGTATTAGACCGGGTTCTGCCAGTCAGGTCGTAAGAAGCGACTCATTGGCTATACGTGTCACTAGGTGGTAGAGTTCTGCAACGTCTTGCCCGGGTATTTGGTACCACCGCCTTACCTATTCCTGCCACAATAGCGTCCATGCTTATTTTTTTTATGTTATAAGATAGCATACAAGCAGATGGGTCTCCTGATGGAAAGAGTCAACCATCGCCTATAGACACCAATGGTGTTAATGGTGCGTTGCTATCTTGTGGCGAGGTCTAATGCCACATGCATAAGTTAACCGGCTACCTTACCCTCCAAACCGGAACACGACAGTGACAAGCACTGACGCTATTGCGGCAGGAATAGGCAAGGCGGTGGTACCAGACCCGGGCGAGACAATGCAGAACTCTACCACCTAGTAGCCACGATGGTAGTGATTCGCATAGCCAATCGGTCGCCTTTTACGACCTGCCTGACAGAACGGCAATTGGTCTATTCTTCAAAGGAGTCCGGAACCAACACGGGGAAACACCATTATTATTGTCGTGTCGTGGTAGCCGGTAGATTTTTGCGTTGGCATTGTCATACCGCCATTATCTTAGCTTAACCATTAGCGTCTATAGGAAACGATTTCTCTTTCCACCAGAAGAGCCATCTGCTTTTTTTATATCTTAGGATATAAAAATGTAACTAAAGATACTTTTAATTTAGAAAATTATCCACACGAAAGGAGACGAAGAAAAAGAAGTATTATTCAACCGGTTTCGTTTAATAGCCAATCATACGAATAAATAATTTATAAAAAATTAAACCGACTTCAATATCTATCAACCATGTATACCTGTGTCTCAAAAACTACTGAACCAATTTTGATGACACTTAAACTCTTCCCTAAGTTAAAAAACATGTGATTTAAATCAAACAGGATTATCATAATAGATCAAGCCTAAAAAGATCATCATACTCAAATATAATCAAATTCCAACAAGATTACATAAATACAGGTGAAACTGATAATTTCCTTTTTTCAAGTCGGTTAAAAAAGACCAAATTCAATAGTTGTGAATATCCTATTGATACCTATACAAGCGAAACCGATACCTTTTGTTAGTAGATACAAATGCCCTGATGATGTTTATGGAAGCGAAACAGATTGGATAATAAGAGTTATGAATTTATTGTGCAATGTTATTTTTTTTATGAAGTATGTCTAGGAAATAGTAAAAAACATGGAGTCAAAAAATGCCTCATTTGTTTCCAAAAATCAACTTCTAAAGGGCTGGAATTGGAGATGAAAGTATCTTCACGCCGCGCCCGTATCCCCTAAGGCGGAGTTACGGCGAATGCACACACGATTAACCGAAATTTTTTAACTGGAGATGAAAGTTTATATAAAATACTAGCTGTTGCCAGCGACTTCGTTTACTCCGCACTGCTCCTCCCCCGTAGGTGATGGCGTGATAATATGTAGGTATAATAATAATAATAATAATAATAATAATAATAAAGACATAATAATGTAGTGCAGTACGTTTTCTGGAAATTACTTCATAAGCATAATTTTGTTATTGAAAATATGTGGTGGGAGGAGACATTAGCCTGTCCTCAAGTCAGAGAGAATGTAGATGCAAAACTACTTTGAGAAATTCCTGTACAGACAGACAAAGAAATACAAAACAACAGACCAGACATTATTTACATTAACAAGAGAGAAAACAAGACTTACTTAATAGATATAGCCATTCCATCAGATTACAATATAGGACCGAAGGAAATAGAAAAATTAAGTAAATACCAACCACTCAAAACAGAAATAAATAGATTGTGGAATACCACCACAACAATAATCCCAATAATAATAGGAACGAGTGGAGTTATAGGTCACAGTTTGCACAGATATTGTAAAATGCTGGATTGTAATTTGGATGTAGGTATTATGCAGAAACAAGCATCTATTCATACTGCAGCTATCATCATTAAGGTGCTAGGAGAAAATATTTTAATAGAGACTAACACTGGGTCTTCTCTTCCCTGAAGGTTTCAAGGCGGAAGACTGAGTAATATAACTGAACTCAATCAAGATTCAAAAGAAATAATAATAATAATAATAATAATAATAATAATAGGCGGAAGACTGAGTAATATAACTGAACTCAATCAAGATTCAAAAGAAATAATAATAATAATAATAATAATAATAATATTAATAATAAAGCATATACGAATAAAATACACGAATTAAGAAGATATATGGTGCAGCTAAATACGCAACATAATGATACAGTAATAGAAGATCTAGATTATAGTCAATCTGAAGATATTAGGAATACACCAACTATCCACGCACACATTGATACACAAACACAATTACTCACACAAACACTTAATACTAACATGGAACATGAAAACAATTTAGTTTGTAAAATCGAAAAAGAATTTAATGATGCGGTGTCACGTTTTATGGGCACCAATCCAGAAACAAGACCATTCATTCCAAAACAAAAGCCGTCCCGAAAATTTTCAATAATCGTTAGCCATCTTAATAATACAATAATTCCGAAACATTTAAATCATGATTTAGATTTCCCATCATTGCACACAATAATTTATTCGGCTGCCTTTGCCGCTGCTATTTGCAATGGAACCAAATTCAATACAAATGAAAATAGAGGTAGTAATCATTTTAGCAGAAAACCTAGATGGCAGAGAAGAATTGAAATTAAAATAGCAAAATATAGATTAGAGATTGGCAGATTAACGCAGTACATTTCAGGAAACAGGCGTCAGAAAATACTTAAAACTGTTAACGAAATTAAACTAAAATACAAAACTCACTCACAACATGAAGAACCGAACACAGAACCACAACATTTTCTAGACACTTTGAAACAAAAGTTGAATGCAGCTGCAAATAGATTAAAAAGATATTTAAGCTGCACTCAACGGAAACAACAGAACCTAAACTTTACTAATAGAGAAAAACAATTTTATAGAAATTTAGGTAGCAATCAACCAAATAACAATCAAACACTTGATTCGCCATCCCCACAAGAATTACAACAATACTGGGCAAGTATATGGGAAAAACCACTACAGCATAACACAAATGCCGACTGGTTATCAAAACTATCAAATAGCATACACATTAATTCAATGGAATTTGAAAGTATACCTGTGGATACTTTTACTCAAATTATCAATCGTACACGCAATTGGAAAGCTCCTGGGACTGACAACATACACAATTATTGGTACAAAAAACTCACATACGCACATCCATTTATTTATAACCACATAACCCAATTCATACATTCACCCAACTCTATGCCTAAATTTATAACACACGGAATAACATTTATGATATCAAAAGGTTCTGATCCCAAAAACCCAGCAAATTATCGGCCAATCACATGCCTGCAAACGATCTATAAAATTATAACAGGGTGCATAAGTCATCTTATCTATAAATACCTTGATCGCCATAACATACTTGCAGAGCAACAAAAGGGATGTAGAAAAAATAGTCAGGGATGTAAGGAACAGCTCACAATAGATGCAGTAGTAATGAAACAGGCACACACTAAACAGAGAAACATCCACACAATGTACATCGATTATACAAAGGCGTTCGATTCAGTCCCGCATAGCTGGTTACAATTCATACTTTCTCACTACAAAATTCATCCTAGTTTAATATCATTTTTAAGAATAGCTATGTCACAGTGGGAAACTAAGCTTAAAATTTGTCAAAACAATAAATCAGTAATTACAGATTCGATTAAAATCCAACGAGGTATCTTTCAGGGAGATTCCCTTAGTCCATTATGGTTCTGCATGGCTCTTAACCCATTATCAGAATTACTTAACCTTAGTAATATAGGATTTAAATTAAAATATGATAATTCTCACCACATTCTTTCACACTTGCTATATATGGACGATATTAAAATTTATGCAACATCCAACACCGAACTTAAAAAACTAGCAGATATCACACAGACATTCTCCGAAGATATACAAATGCAATTTGGCGTTGACAAATGCAAAATACATTCAATTATACGGGGAAAATCACAGCATAATACATATTTGCTTAATTCTGGTGAGCAAGTAGAACCCATGGATGAACACAGCACATACAAATATTTAGGTTTCCACCAATCAAAACAAATACAGCAAAAACAAACTAAATTAGATTTGATCAAAAAATTTAAAATAAGACTTAACCAAGTTTTGAGGACGCAACTAAATTCACGCAATAGTATTAAAGCGATAAACACTTACGCAATTTCAATACTTACATACTCTTTCGGAATCATAAACTGGTCTCAAACAGATTTAGTAAAATTACAACGCATAATTAACACACACATGACCATACACCGAAAACATCACCCCAAGTCATGCATACAACGTCTCACATTACCAAGGAGGGATGGAGGCCAAGGTTTAATCGACATTCAAAATCTTCATAACAACTTAATATCAAAATTAAGAACTTATTTTTATAACAAATCAGACCATTCTCAATTGCATAAATACATTACAAAAATTGACAATAAACTAACTCCACTTAATTTAAATGACAGAAACTTCGTATTAAATTCCATTAGTAAACAACAAAAATTTGATTTGTGGTCACAAAAGTCTCTGCACGGAAGACATTTAGCCGATCTTAGCCAATCACACGTCGATACAGTTACGTCAAACGAATGGCTACGACGAGGAGAACTTTTTCCCGAAACAGAGGCTTTTATGATCGCTATTCAAGATCAAGTAATAGACACACTCAATTACCAGAAACACATCATCCGCACACCTAACTTACCAAGCGACTTATGCCGACATTGCCGTAGCAGTTCTGAAACTATACAACATATTACTGGTGCATGTAAATCTATAGTTCAGACTGACTACAAATACAGACACGACCAAGTTGCAGCAATCATTCACCAAAACCTTGCCCACATTCATTCTTTCATCGACAAAAAGATTGCATATTATAAATATAATCCAAAAGCTGTTTTAGAAAATAGCTTTTTAAAAATATACTGGGACAGGACAATTATTACTGATAAGACAGTACATTTTAATAGACCAGACATAACAGTATTAGATAAAACAAACAGAGTGGCGTTCCTTATTGATATAGCAGTATGCAACACACACAATCTTCTCAATACATACACAGAAAAGATAACGAAATATGTAGACCTAGCTACCGAAATTAAAATACAGTGGCAAATAGATAAAGTTAAAATCATCCCAATAGTTATATCAACAACTGGTGTTGTTCCAAAATCACTTCAAACAAATTTAAATACGCTTCAAATGCCAGCATCCACACTCACTCTCATTCAAAAATCTGTAATCCTTAATACTTGTCGTCTCACCCGGAAATTCTTAACATCATCGACTTTTTAATTATTCATTTCACTTGAAAATTAAAACACTTGGCTAAGGCCCGTGTTTTAATTATTTTACCCTTGAATAAGGAGAAGAACATCAAAATAAAAAAGAAAATAATAATAATAATAATAATAATAATAATAATAATAATAATAATAATATAATATTATAATAATAATATAATATTGTAATATAATAATAATAATATAATAAATAACACAGTTAAAGCCAGTTTTTGAACTGAGAAAATAAAGAAGAAGATAATAATAATAATAAACATTTATTTCAAGCAACCAGACTCATATTTGTTAGTATACACATGAACTTAATTACTATGTTAATACTTATCACTAATAGTTTGTGATGTGAATCATTGCTGCGCCATCCCATTGGAAATCGCACAGCAATGACCCACATACCTGCAGTCTAATCTGCTTACGATTAAATTCAGCATGCTGTTGGTGGCCCCTCGCAATCTGCGCACCAGGGACCCACATCTTTTGCGCATCGTAGTATGAAAACAATCTACACGCGCTGTTGCGAACATCCCTGATGCACTACAGAAACGAGGTAGTCCCATCAGCACCCCTGAACGCATTATTGTACTGGACTCGGAGGGCGCTATAGGATTTTTGAGAGTACTTGGCCCACAGGTTGCAAGTGTAAAAACTAGTGCAATAAGCTCTGAACAACGTTGTTTTTACATCACTTGAACAACGTGCAAACCTGCGAGCCAGCATATTTGCTCTCACTGACAGCGCCCTCCGTTCCCTCTCGATATCAGCGTCGTCTTTGAGGTCAGGGGTTAAAATGTGACCAAGATATTTAAATTGATCTCTTTCGAGTTGAGTACCATTGAGAAAAATGGGTGGTACTTGTCTTTGAGACTTTCCTCCAGCCTCAAAGACCATCAATACACTTTTTTTGTCATTGTAGGTCAGACCGTGCCTCCCTACGTATGCCTCACATATCGGCACCATTTTTCTGAGGCCGCAAATCGACGCACTCAGCAGCACCATATCGTCAGCATAACTTGTGATGTTAACACATATTCCGTCAATGTGGCAGCCGACCCTGGCGCCATTGAGCTCGCCGAGCAACTCATTTACGTATAGATTGAAGAGCGTTGGTGAACTCAACCCCCCCTGCCTCACCCCGCACTCCAATCCATACGGACGCGATAACACACTTGCCCATCGAACATTGTTTATCTGGTTTCTATACCAATATTTAAAAATATTGATAAGTTCTGGTGGTATATGAACTTTTTCCATCTTTCTCCATAATGTATCATAAGAAACCAGATCAAATGCCCTTGATATGTCCAAAAAGCAGGCATATATTGGAGTCTTACGCCTAGAGTAGTATGTGACAACATGCTTCAAACTCAAAACAGCACTCTCAGTAGACAATCCAGTTCGAAAACCAAATTGGTTGTCATGTGGTCTGATAAACCTATTTAAATGTGAGTTAAGCATGCTGTAAAAACACTTTTGAGATGACCGTAGCTAAAGATATTGGGCGATAATTAGCCTTATCAGCTAAATCTCCGGTTCTATTTTTTGGAATCGGTACAACTATTGTACGTATCATCTCGCTAGGCGTAAAACTATGACTCATACAAAGATTGTACAGCATAGCAAGTAGACGGGGCAGATGTGGACCCGCATATTGTAGATGCTCAATGCTGAGACCATCATGGCCCGGGGATTTACCTCTGGTCATATGCTTAATAGTCTCCGCCACTACCTTTGGTTTAAATTGAATCCCCACATCCTTTCTTGTCTCAACATTGAGCGCCGATAGAGAAGGCCCCCGCGGCGACTTAACAAAAAAGTGGTCTGCAAAAAGATTTGAAATCCCTTCAGGCTCACGTACGCCACTGACACTCACGGGCAGAGATGGCGGATTATTCATTTTATTTGTGGCCTTCCAAAATCCTCGAAAATCGTTCTACTTGTGGTGCAAAGCTAGAATGTCCATTTTAATTTGTTCTTCATGGTTTTGACACCATCTTAAACGCGATTTAAAAACCTTTCTAGCCTCACACATTTCCATATAAATAGGACCCGTCTTTGGCTCACCGTGATCCTTCCATACAAAAAACTTTCGCCTCGCCTCTCCATGAGCCTCAGCTACGTATTTGTTCCAACCTATCACTTGTTTACTTTTTTTACGTTTAACCACATTATTGCCCTCTCGACTTACCACGGAGGACTCTCGTAATACCTGCACTACCTTACTGTACATCTCAGTTATGACGTCCCTATGACTCGAGTATGTACTCGACATGTACGGTCACATCAATCACGAAGCTGAACTGGGAAGTCAATCATTTTTACCTATTATGACATTCTCTATGGTATATATTTATATTGACCCGACCTGTTAGTAATATTCATGCAAAATTTGAAGTAAATCCATGCAGTACTTTTTGAGTTTACCCCGGGCATACATACAGACAAACAGACAAAAATTCTAAAAACTATATTTTTGGCTTCGATATCGATTGTAGATAACGCCCCAAGTATTCTTAAAAAAAAAAATAATCAATGTACAGTTTTGATTTTTCTACGATTTTATTATATGTATATAGATTTTGAGGACGTGGACTATTCGAAGACGAAACTGTGCTATTCGAAAAATAATCATGACATTTCATATGTAGACAAAGAGAACCGATTATAAATCAATATTACTGAACTTGACTGACAATTGAAATGGTTAAACAACGAATTGATCTGACTCATCAGTAAGGAAAATATTTGGTTTTGATAGACGTTAGTCAACGATAGTAATACAGAAATTCGTAATATATATATATATATATATATATATATATATATATATATATATATATATATATATATATATATATATATATGTATATGTGTGTGTGTGTGTGTTTCGCTTAAATTAATTACTTATTAATCTATATTTAATACTTATAAATGCGAAAGTTTGGATGTTTGAATGTTTATGGATGGATGTTTGTTACTCAATCACACAAAAACTACTGAACGGATTTAAGTGAAATTTGGCGCACAGGTAGATAATGACCTTTTTCCCGGAAAAACACGTGTTGCCGCGGGATTCGCCAAAAACGTTTATAATGCAGCGGACTGCACGCTGCATCTAGTATATACATTACGGCTAAAATCTGTGGTCAAACTTTATTGTTTAGTCAGTAGTCGAATTTTGTCTGGCCCTGCAGACAAAATTCGACTACTGACTAAACATCGCTCGCTAGCATATGTAAATACATAAATACACAAAATGTTTAACCGAAATACGTTTAATGGACACACAAACATAGAAATACAAACATTTATGCTCGTGTTTCAGTGTCTGGTTCAACTCTAACCCCTTTGATTGAGTAGTGAGGATCGCTAATTGCTCGACCAACGGGATGGTTCACCAACACAATCCAGACAGACTTGCCTTGCTTTCTCTACATATCTCATCAAACACGTCCGTTTCCGCGACTCTTGACCTTCAAACATATATGCAGTTAATACATTTTCGGGTTTTAAACACCAGCTTTTATAGCTGAAATATAACCTTTATTACCATGTCATAAGACATCTATATGCTAGTAGGAAGAGCCTCTAGGCTCTTAGTTATACAGGTGGAATACTTTCTATAAACAGTTTTGAGCCGCCGACCTCACTATAACCGGTATACAAGGTTTGGAACCTTGTAATTATTAATATTAATTATAGATGGTGAAGTATGCTTTATCGAAAGCGGATGAAGTTCTCCAAGTCTTTTGGAACAAACCGGCATTTGTATGTACGAATGTATGTTTGTAGGAATGTGTGTATCTATGTTTTGTATAGTCAACTAGCAATTACTAGCGACTTTGTTCGCGCGACCAAAAATCATTACTTCCTTTTACTTAGTCGGGTAAAAATGTAGCCTATGTCACTTTTGAACAATGTAGCTTTCTAATGGTAAAAGAATTTTTATTTTTCTCCGTGTTGGTCCCGGGCTCCTTTGAAGAATAAGCCAACTGCCGTTCTGCCAGACAGGTCGTAAAAGGCGACCGAGTGGCTCCCACATGGGTCTGATACCTCCGCCTTACCTATTCCTGCCGTAATAGCGGCAATGCTTGTCACTGTCATGCTCCAGTTTGATGGGTAAAATAGTCGGCAAAGTTATGCATGCGACATAGACCTCGCCACAATATAGTAACGCACCATTAACATCTTTGGTGTTTATAGGCGATGGTTTGTCTTTCCATCCGGAAAGCCATCTGCTTGTTTGCTGTATTATGATACAACAAAACACGCCACTACGAAACTCGGAGCTCTTACTGGAATTTGTATTTTCGAAGAAATTCTCGAAAACCTTCAATGCGACTTTTGCTCCTCCCTGAGGATCAAACCTGGATCTTAATGGTCTGAAACGAACAGGGCAATAGCTGGACTATGAGGAGTATTTACTTATTTGTTTATTAATTTTTGTCAATACCGCAACCGGTACAACTAGACGACTAAAATTTAAATTAATAATTTGTTTGAGCAATTAAAATACGTAAAATTTAATTGCTCATAGCACATATTACCTTGACATATAAAATTGTTGGAAAATTAAAATTACTTTGCTAATGAAATTACTAATTACGATGGCGTAACTATCCACTAGCCAACTAATACTAGTCCCAGGCAAATTGAAAAAAAAAATGCTATAAAAATAATCTCATATTCAATATTCAATATATTTTATTCAAAGTAGGATATAATACAATCACTTTTTGCAAGTCAGAAAGAAAAAATTGGGTAAAACATTATACCAAACTTAAAATTAATTTACTATTTGTAAAATACAGTCATTAAATAAAATTTAAAATCATTATACAAAAAAAATCATTATACTTAAATAGACCTTTTAGAAATAAATCAGATGGGTCTCCTGATGGAAAGAGTTAACTAACCATCGCTTATAGACGCCAAATATGTTAATGGTGTGCGTTGCTATCTTGTGACGGCATCTAATGCCACATGCCATAAATTTACCGGCTACCTTACTCCCCAAACCGGAACATGACAGCAAAAAGCACTAACGCTATTGCGACAGGAATATGTAAGGCAGTGATACCAGGACCGGGCGAGACGATGCAGAACTCTACCACCTAGAAGCCACGATGTTAGTGACTTGAATAGCCAACTGGTCGACTTTTACGACCTGTCTAGTAGAACGACAGCTGGCCTATTCTGCAACGTCTCACCCGGATTTAGTTACACAGTTTACATATTCCTGCCGTAATAGCGTCAATGCTTGTCACAGTCGGGTTTTGGCTTAAAAGGTTAGGTAGACTGGGTCTATAGGCAATGGTTATCAGTTTCCATCAGAAGAGTCATCTGCTTTTTTGTTATCCTATGAAATAATAAATAACAAAAAAAAAAGAAATTATCACTCGTTTCCTTACGTTACCAGCAAGTTAAAACTTCACAATGGCTCACTAGCCGCTCAAATTCACGATTCACATGTTGGTTAGCCAAATGGGTGATATTGGAAATGGTAGTATGGTTACTTATTTGAGTAGGTAGTAATATCTTTACTTGCTTTTTCAAAACACAAAGATTTTCATACACCACCAACAGATTCTAGGCCGCTAATATTCATTTAACTATGAATATTCATTTCTAGAAAAACGCAATAATTCTCAGTCCAAACTTGACATCGAACCTACAACCTTTTAATCTGAATGGAACAAGATAACCATTAGACAGCACTGCAGTTTATAACTAGCCACCAAATCATGTAGCCATATTCGTTCATTTGGTGGAACATCGGCGGAAATGTATATTATTTTTAAATCGAAATAAATGTCACAAAGATTGCTTGATAGATTGATTAATTGATTATGATATAAGAGTTAAGTTTTAATAATACTAAAATACTATTACTATTGTTTTAATAAAAAAATAAGTATGTATTACCATAATAAGACCATAAACTCATTTTAAAAAATATCCTGTAAAATACGTAAATCTGTAAATACGCCCATGTTCTACCGAATGAGCGAATTATTTAAATATCGACAATAAGACAAGTCTGTTAGTTCGTAAGCTTGTGTGAGTTAACATACAAATATATAAGCTATCACCTATGTGTGAGTGCGTTGAATTCAAATCTTAATAAAGATGCGTTACTGTGATATGTTAATAATGGTAACCTAAATATGTCAACATGTAGCGACTTTCATCTCTGACAATCTTATTTTTTATTGTAAAAGAAATGTATAGGATAACAATCAAGCAGATATGTTTTTTTTTAAATTCATAGCAAAGAAAAAGAGATGATTTTCCTGATGGTAAGAAATAACCATCGCCTATAGATACCAAAGATTTTAATGGTGAGTTTTTATCCTTGTAGCGAAGCTCGAATGCCATATGCATAAGTTTACCGGTTACTTTACCCTCCAAACTGGAACACGACAGTGACGATCTTTGACCCGTAAGGCAGAAGTACCAAAACCTGATCGAACCCTTGTAGAATTCTAAGTTAGTAATCACGATGTTGATAACTCTTATTAGTATTTTCTCTCGCCTTTCTGTAAGGCAGTTTATCGTTTCTTCAAAAAAATGGCCCGGATAAAAACAAGGTCACTATTCCTAAACGTTAAAATATTCCTAATCGCAGACTTCTCAGTATATTAAATTTTTTATTTTAATTTTGTTTTGCTTGTCATTTGCGCTATCACTTAGTACAAATTCTTACTTTATACTAATTTATATCGAGATTTGTCAAGATAGTTTCGTGTTATAACGGGGCATATACATTATACAAGTGGACTGACAATTTTTGAAAATATGTCAATATTTATATTAGTGTTTTTTTGACAAAAAATGAATGTACAGATAGAGGCTACGAATTTATATAGACATATGGATAATGATTAAATCATAAATTAAGGTCACAACACTTGGTTATCAGTTGTTTTTTTAATATTTCAGAAAGCAATTTATAGTTCATTTTAAAAGTGAAGTTTTTTTTACGTTTGTACAAGGCTGTAATTTTTTATTTCCGTTTTGAATTATACATTAAAACTGAGGCCATGTATTAATAAGTTCTAGATTTAAAATCAGCTTTGCGGAAATTCATTAAAACATAATTAAAGAACAGTAGTAAGATTAGAAATATATCTTTATCATCTACATTCAAATATACATTGCTAGTTCAGCGAGGCGAATTTAATTAATCTTTTTTATTATCTGTTTATTATTAATACGTAAAGGAAAATTTTGTGCTATTTCAGATAACTACGCGAATGGTAGAATATGAAATTGCTTAAACACAGTTAAAGTTTACAACGCAGAGGACTGCAGATATCTAATATTTTTATAAAATGCGCATTAGAAAAAATTAAATTAATTAAAATAAACAATACACACACTACATTTATATGACAAACATGATATTGTATGTATTTTTACTATTTACGGCTAGACTGTGGTCAAACTTAAAAGAGATTTTATTTGTTTATTCTATCTATTTTATTTGTTTATTCGAACACAGAACGATTGCTAATGGGATTAAACAATTAAATAGTTCTACTGATGAATAGAGAAAATTTGAAATTCCACCCACACCATCTTGATGTCTGGAAATCCACAACCGTGCGGTACTCCCGGCACTTTTTACCTCGCACTACTCTTTTGTGGAATCAATTACCGGCAGGAGTTTTTCCGAACAGATACGACATGGGGACATTCAAGAAAAGAGCTTACTCATTTTTAAAAGGGCGGCAACGCAACTGCAAGGCCTGGTATTGCAGATGTCCATGGGCGGCGGTGATCACTCAACATCAGGTGCACCTCCTGCTCGTTTGCCCCCTCTTCCATAAAAAAAAATCATCTTAGACAACGAAGATGTTTGCGATGCGTCGCCATCCACGTAGCGGGTTCAAATACCACATACATAAGTTTGCCGGCTAACTTATCTTGCAAATCGGAACACAATAGTTACAGCGACAAGAATAGATAAAACGATTGTACAAAATCTCGATGAAACTTTGGAAATCTTTACCAACTTGACATAATGACAATGACATATTTGGCCAATCATTAGCTTTTTTGCGAAATGCCTGGCAGTAAGGCATGTTTAATCTTCAAAATGAGCCCAGACCGATACAAAGAAACTAACTTTGTATTATCTATAATAAGAGACTACATCATTATTGTCCAAACTATGCCACCTATTAATAACACGTAGATCTCAATAAAATAAATTATATAAAGGTCTCTATCAATTTAGACTTTACGCGTAAGTTGTTAAAGTTCAAAATTATACAAAAATTGAATACAAATCCAATGCACTGTTAGCTTAAATTGGATGTTACCTTTACGACTTCACGTGATTGCGATGTGACTTATCGCTATTGTGATATTATAATCTTTAAGCTAAGATTAGTTTTTAGGGCATTTTTAAAGGTTCTGTACTCACAAGTTGCCCACAGAATTCTAAAATTCTACCGTCTGTCCGTCCATTCTTCTAATTTTATTGAAATACTGTTCAATTACTTTTTAACTTCTCGAAGTCGTTATTTTTTGAGATTTATGACAAAATTATTTTATTAAGCTAATAATATATAGTATCCGATATACGAATATAGTAATATAGGCAATATTAGCATTTCCAATTTTTGTAGACAAAATAAAATTTTGAGTAAAAAATAATAATTTCTTACATAAAAACCGGGACATGGAAAATATTGATTAACAGTGTTACTTATTATTTTAGATACAAAGTAAGTTTACAATAATGATAAATATAAAAAAAAAAACAAAAAAAAAATTAATCTTTTTAAGTCTCAAATCAATATAAATCCATACTAATATTATAAATGCGAAAGTAACTCTGTCTGTCTGTCTGTCTGTCTGTCTGTCTGTCTGTTACGCTTTCACGGCCAAACCACTGAACCGATTTGGATAAAATTTGGTAAAAATATAGTTTGAGACCCAAGAAAGGACATAGGATAGTTCTTATCCCGGAAATCCCACGGGAACGGGAAATATGCGGGATTTTATTTTAGAATTTTTTCCACGCGAACGAAGCCGCGGGCACAGCTAGTAGGTAATATTACTGATATTTTTGAAGTATAAGGTACACAACGGGGGCGATGGACATACTTCTATCACCTAATAAATGTAATTTGTTTAAAACTATTAAGATAATAGTCATATTTTTATTTAAAGAATGCATTTGTTAACATATCTACCTGGTGTTTATGCAATATTGTAACAGAAATAAGTGAATATTAATTAAAAATACCAGGAAGTCCCTGAGAGTGGTAAAAGGCGAACGAAATGTAAGGCCAAATTGTATTATTGTTCATGTTACATTATTTAACATGTATGTAACATTGTTTAACGTGTATGTAATGGTATTATTAAACAAAACATTTGTACTTGGCAATTATATAAGAATGTGACGTAAGAAATGTTAGTTATTTTTGGAATGAGTTTCAATTCTAATTACTATTATGACTTCATGAACAAGACACATGGAATTGAAATGCGAAAGGATGAAAGCAACATGGACGTTATATTGTTAAAACGCAGTAACATTGCAACAAGCGACTCTCAATCTCCTGTGGCCCTGTGTAAAGAAAACCCTGTCGGATAATTAAAGGTATTATTTGGTACCGTAATACGGTTACATATGTGTAATTATTATATGGATATTAATTATTACCGCCCCGTTGGTCGAGTGGTTAGCGACCCTGACTACGCGATCGACGGGGCTCGGGTTCGATCCCCGACGGGACAAGCATTTGTGTGATGAACATAAATGTTTGTATTTCCGGGTTTGGGTGTATATTAAATATATTCTTGAATTTATATATGTATTTCTATGTATTAGTATCGTTGACTAACACTCATAACACAAGCAAATAATTTGCTTACTTTGGGGTTAGATCAGTTAGTGTAATTTGTCCCTTGAATATTTATATATTTATTTATATTTATTAATTAGTTTCCCTAATAAAACAAGAAATCTTAAATGGTATTTTCATACATTAAGTATGACAACACTTACAAATAAGTAAATTCTATTGTCAAAGAATGCCCTGCAAGTCAGCGTGTTTAAAGTTCGTTTGTAAAAAGCCGAAAAACGAACACCGCGCTTTCGTACGGTGTTTGTGCGAAAGCCGCCAAAACGAAACAATGAAACAAAAAGCAACAAGGTGTTGTCATTTTTAAAATATTTGGTTAACTCTATGGAGATATAAGTAAAAATACGAATATTAAAAAATCATTTGAAAAAATAGGTTTGTTGCCCCTTTTGAGACTATTGCGCGAACGGCGCAGTACGAGGCACAATTAAAAATTACGTTGCAGAAGACTACAGAAACCCAATAAGTACTTAGATAATATGCATTAGATAATGTATTAAATTAATAAAAATAAACATTTATGTATATATATACACACATATATATATATATATATATATATATATATATATATATATATATATATATATATATATATATATATATATATATATATATATATTTTTAGGTGCTCAAGCAAAATTTTGTTCTACATATTGAAAAAAAAATTTCCACCAAGTTAGAGCTCTTAATTCGAGTATGAAGTGCTTGCCGTTTTATTTTGATTTTTTCCCATTAGAAATGCATGTAAATATTTTTATTTTTTTTCAAATTTCTAATGCTTGGACACATTTAATGATATTGGCATTCTGATTGCTGAAATATATCTAGGATTCCACGCTCTTTAAATGACTTTTCGTCAATTTTAATGTCGCCTGCTTTGGTCCACTGGTACCATCTGTCAAAGTTATGTTTTCGAATAAAATGCACATTTTTTTATTTTTACAGCGAAAATTGATTGATAGATGGAAAAAATAATACATATTTTTATAAAAAATTTGATTCTCTTCAAAAAAGGTCGTAACTTAAGTCTCTCAGACTCATAGTTTTTAACTTGCAGTAACTTTTGTAACTAAAAATGTAGAAAAATGATAAAAAAAATACAAATTATGATGTTTAAATTCAAGTTTTTGTTTCAAATTTATTTTTTTCATTACATTGTCAATTTTACTTTTTGTACTTTTATACCTGACATGTTACACGTACTGACATACAGACACACATACACACACAAATAAATAAATAACACAATAAGCGGGAAACAAAAAAGTTAATACAAAATTTTAATAAATTTGTAATTTATCATAGTTTATATTTTTATTAGAAATAAAACCGAAAGACAATGAATTGTTATTTTATAAACTTTAAATGAAAGCTCTGTAAAAGTTGTAAACGACACAGCCGAGCGATGTGTTGCGCTCATTGAAAAATTCAATGAGTTTGGCACATACGACGAAGATAAAAAACAATGCCTATTATTAACTGTTCAAAATTATAGAAAAGAATTCCTAACATGTACCAAAAAACTTTATTCAACAACAAAGTAATACCTAACTTATGTGAAGATATATTTAGTAAACAGAGCTTTCATTTAAAGTTTATAAAATAACAATTCATTTTCTTTCGGTTGTATTTCTAATAAAAATATAAACTATGATAAATTACAAATTTATTAAAATTTTGTATTAACTTTTTTGTTTCCCGCTTATTGTGTTATTTATTTATTTGTGTGTGTATGTGTGTCTGTATGTCAGTATGTGTAACATGTCAGGTATAAAAGTACAAAAAGTAAAATTGACAATGTAATGAGAAAAATAAATTTGAAACAAAAACTTGAATTTAAACATCATAATTTGTAATTTTTTTATCATTTTTCTACATTTTTAGTTACAAAAGTTACTGCAAGTTAAAAACTATGAGTCTGAGAGACTTAAGTTACGACCTTTTTTGAAGAGAATCAAATTTTTTATAAAAATATGTATTATTTTTTCCATCTATCAATCAATTTTCGCTGTAAAAACAAAAAAATGTGCATTTTATTCGAAAACATAACTTTGACAGATGGTACCAGTGGACCAAAGCAGGCGACATTAAAATTGACGAAAAGTCATTTAAAGAGCGTGGAATCCTGGATATATTTCAGTAATCAGAATGCCAATATCATTAAATGTGTCCAAGCATTAGAAATTTGAAAAAAAATAAAAATATTTACATGCATTTCTAATGGGAAAAAATCAAATTAAAACGGCAAGCACTTCAAACTCGAATTAAGAGCTCTAACTTGGTGGAAATTTTTTTTTCAATATGTAGAACAAAATTTTGCTTGAGCACCTAAAAAAAAAAATGTTTGTCGCAAATGAATCACCCTAATATATATATATATATATATATATATATATATATATATATATATATATATATATATATATATATATATATATATATATATATATATATATATATATATATATATATATATATATATATATATATATATATATATATATATATATATATATATATATATATATATATATATATATATATATTCAGAAGACCTGTTGTGTTGATATACGTGTGATATGATGGTTATGCCCCAATGTTCATATTTACATGATAATTTACACTTCTGAATGTGACAATAAGAAGCACTTACGCTATTGCGGCAATAATAGGTAAGAAAACATTGCAAAGCTCTACCACCTAGTAGAATGTTTTTTACTGACACTTCTGGCCATTCGTGTTTATTTTTCAATCTGTCTAGCCTAAAGTCTGTTAGTAGTCTGTAGTAGTTTTCTTTTTTTGGGAAATGTAAGATTTGCATTTCACGATTTTTTTTCGCTTTATTAATCGCCTCCGTGGTCTAGTGGTTCAGTGTTGGCATTGACCACGCGAGGTCCCGGGTTCGATTCCCGGGTCGCGCAATTTGAAAAAAAAATGTGTTTTTTTTATTTTCTGATAAAAACAATGTTGCCCAGGATCGGAAAGTGCTCGGCTGGCGATAGGCTTGCCACCTATCATTCATCATTGTGGGACCAAGTATCTTCGGCTAATCGTGGGTGCACTTGTTGTACCTCTGCCTACCCTTTCGGGGATACGGGCGTGAAGTATTCTTGAAGCACAGTGTGTATTTATAAGGTAGGTACATTTTTTCATAATTTAGTTAATGTTTCTTTGTGGCAATAGATTTCTACTATTATCGTCAGTTAAGGATTTATCTGTTATCATCACATGGTATCATCACATCACATCACGTGTTTTACTATCGAGTAAGATAAAAGAGAAAGAAAAATCATACAACACTTTGCATGAATCGGGAATCGACACCTCATGATTTAACCAAACAGACCAACGATGTAGTTTTAATATTGATTGTATGTTTCAATTTAAATAAGAAAGTGGTCGGTGAACGAGAGCGGTCGTGATGATGCAACAAGCGGAAGATCTGAAATAATGATTGTCTGTTGCATGATAACATCCCGCGCTCGTAATGAGGGGTCGCTGCTATTGTTTCAACTACTGAGTGCTAAGTGTGAGATTTTCTTTTCGCATTCGATCGTGAGCGCGTTTGGAGTTTACTAGGAATTTGTATGTGATTTGTACAGCGCCACCTAGTGGTAAACGTGAGAAACCAGTTTGCCACTAGGTGGCGCTGTACAAATCACATACAAATTCCTAGTAAACTCGAAACGCGCTTACGATCGAATGCGAAAAGAAAAACTCACACTTAGCACTCTGAATATATTTCACTTGTATTTGCTATGTTCTTAAAGTTATATTTTTGACCTGACAGCGCTAGACGCAGGGATTTTTTATCATTGAACAACAAGCAGCAGCAGGTGCTTCTCTTTATGGAAAGAGATAACCATCGTCTATAGATAACAAAGATGTTAATGGTGCGATCATGGGCGTAGCTATAGCTTTATTATGCGGGAGTTCAAGTGCAATAAATTCCATGTCGGATATTAATTTTAAACTTTGAAAGTCGAAACCATGGATTAGGACCATTAATCCGTTATGAAAACCGTTGGAAATTTCCAATTGGGTGTGTGGGATTTTTTCTTTTTTTTTGACGAGTTTTTACCCTAACTTTATTTAATTTTCTAATACTCTACAATGTTCATTCGAAAAATAATGTAAAATTTAAACAAATAAACAAAATTAAATGCTACATTCCACGCAAAATAAATGAATGGTTCAGGAGTTCAGTGGGCGCGAAGAGCGACAATATACATTTTACATCGAAAATGTGATTTACATGAAGATAAAAAAAAACGTAAAAAAGAAGGTATCTTCACGCCCGTATCCCCGAAGGGGTAGGCAGAGGTACAACAAGTGCACCCACGATTAGCCGAAGATACTTGGTCCCACAAATGTGATAGGTGGCAAGCCTATCGCCAACCGAGCACTTTCCGATCCTGGGCAACATTATTTTTATCAAAAAATCGAAAAAACACATTGTTCAAATTGCGCGACCCAGGAATCGAACCCGGGACCTCGCGTGGTCAACGCCAACACTGGACCACTAGACCACAGAGGCGATTAATAAAGCGAAAAAAAATCGTGAAATGCAAATCTTACATTTCCCAAAAAAAGGAGTTGCCATTTTGACTAGAACGTAAAAATGGCATTATTTCTAATTTTTTCTTAAGAATTCTAATTTTTGTGTTGAGAAATCTTGTTGTCACTCAGCAAGCTATGTAGCGTGCAATGTTTGGGGTTTCTCTGAGAGATCGAATTAGAAACGAGAAAATACACAGACAAAAAGTCACCGACATAGAAAAATGCGACAGTAAGCTGAAGTGGCAATGGGCAGAGCACATAGCTCGAAGAATGGATGGATGATGGAGTAGAAAGGTTCTAGAGTGGACACGTCAGATGGACAACCTGGTCAATGTTGCAGGGGCTCACTGGATGTTAACTGCCTCCAGTCGCAATGGAAGTCATTGATGTGACGAAGATAATGAACTATACTGCGAATTCTTACATATTTAAAAGGGGCTCCGGACCCCCTAAATACTATCCTTATTTACGTCCATATGTGCAATTACATCCATGTGGTCGATATAGAAAGACGTAAAATCAACGATGGGACCTTTATTCTCATCAATTTTCGCTTCGCTAATCGTGTAGTGATCTAGTATACTAACTGCCTACCCTGTAAAGGGAACTGGTGCGATGGTATTTGAGACGCGTGCTATCCATACTTTTAAAAACAAAACTCTCCTTTGGTACGTAAAGGGTTTTGTTCATATTCTATTAGGTATATATGAAAAAAACAGTAAAGTGCTAGTAGGCCTCGCACACGTAGGGTTCCGTTACACCAACCGATATTAACTCAGGTTATTTGTATCCTATGATCCTCTATTTTTTGGGGTCTATATTTTTTGCTGGTTTTATTATTTGTATTTATAACGAATGCTAAATCGATTTAGATAAAATTTGGCAACACGTAGATGATGACCTGGAATAGCACATAGGATACTTTTCATTCCGGTAAAATAAGTTGTTGTCGTAGGATTCACCAAAAACTTTTATGATGTAGCGGACTGTAGAATGCAGTTATTAATATAATTAATGCAACAATTAAAGATTATTGCATCCATACTATTATTAATATTATAAATGCGAAAGTAACTCTGTCTGTCTGTCTGTCTGTTACGCTTTCACGCTTAAACCACAGAACCGATTTTGATAAAATTTGGCATAAACATAGATAAGACGTTGAGAAAGGACATAGGCTACTTTTTACCGCGGGAAAATATCTCATTCCCACGGGAAATAAAATTAATCGGAAGAAAGGGTATCATAAAGCGTAACGTAGTGTACATTAACTAGATGTCGCTGCACGAAAATACATCGCGCTAACGTATTGAAACACCTATACGAGTAATGAAATCGTTGAATTTATAATTATGATACAATTTTTCTATGTATGTATGTTGATTGAATGCGCTAATTCCTGGAACAGGGAACTACAAGTCGGAGAGAAAAAAATCTTTTTGTATATGATTAATGATAGCTACATTCATGAGGTTTGAGGAAAGTTATAGGCTATCTATCAAGCATTACGTTACAATTATTCTTAGCGTTGCGTAGTTAAAATATCGATATTTGTAAACTAAGTCCGAAGTCGGAAGAAAAAGCGGTATCGAACGGCTGTATCCGCGTGCGCTGGCGTAAGGCTTAAGTGCACGTAACTACAATGTACTACAAATATATTGATTTTTAGTAGATGCACAAAAAAGTCCGCGACACTATATATCTATCTCTTATAACAACAACATAATAAGGAATTTTGAGTCGAAAAATTATAGAAAATTAATAGGTGAGTTTTGAGCAGTAGGATTATTATACGCAGGCATATTAATCCTTACTAACGAAAAGTACTTCATCAACACGAAGATCTTAGAAAGACAAACTTTGGCTCTTATACCATGTTATTTTGATGCATAGTTTAAGTAAATTGTAAAATGAAAATAACTCAACAATGGCAGGCATGGGCGTACCCAGGCTCTGGGCCAGAGGGCGGGCAGCTGTAACATTTTAAGACTATATTTTTATCTACAACAGTAGATAGTAGAGAGGTAAACAAATTCCAAGGGGGGGAAGCAGCTGTCCCTCCCTGCCCCCCCCCCCCTCGACACGCCCATGATGGTAGGTATTTACCGAAAGGCTGTGCGAGACACGACGTGCTACTCTGACCGCCGAATGAGAACCGAACATTGCCGAGAAGAACCGAACTGTGAGATTGTTGGCTTTACTATACTTTTTAAGGTTCCATACTCCACCATAAGTTATAAGTTTAAAACGGGACCCTATTACTAAGACACCACTGTCCGTCCGTGCGTGTCTATGTATCTGTCCGTCACCAGGCTGTATCTCATGAACCATGATAGACAGTTGAAATTTTCACAGATGATGTAGGTATTTATGTTACCTCTATAATAACTAAAACTAAAAAATAATAAAATAAATATTTTGTGTGACCACCATACAACAAACGTGTTTTTTTTTTTGCATAAACTCACTTTTGCATTTGCATAAAATTGTTTTAAAAATAAATAATTAAAATAAAATAAATATTAAGAAGGCTCCCATTCAACAAACGTGATTGTTTGCCGTTTTTTTATAGATTAACAGCACGAGTTCGACTCGCACTTGGCCGGTTTTTTTAAGGTACATGAGTGGAAGTATATACCTTTAACCTCATTCTGCGGCCCGCGCGGAGTAGACGTGTGACCGGCTCCTTTCGCAATAGACTTCTTTGATACGGAACGTTGGATTTTCCTTCTTTGAAAAAAATCACTTTATTTTGTAGTAGTCGAATACTCTATCTATTTTGTCTATTTTACGGTGTTGTTGAGGGATACATGATCGTTCGCTTCGGCCTGATATGTGTCTAATTCGTTAGTAAGTAGGTGTAAGTACTGTATTTGTACAGCTACTTAATATTTTTAATAGTTGATTGTAGTTATGATATTATTAAATCTTGCTTTAAATCTTCCCCATTGTGGAAAACTGTTTAATTCTTGAAGCTAGGTAGGTAGCTAGGTATATCAACATGAGCAGTCATTTAGGTAGAGGAAGCACAAATTTTCCAAACAAGATCATATTGGTTAGTGGTTACTTAGGGGAAAGTTCCTGAATCATGCTACAAAAAAATTTTACATAAATAAAGACCTTCGTGAAATCGTAACCAACATTAAAGGCTTGATATTTCAAGTGTACCCGGAATAACGGATATAATAGTTTTACCAAAAAAAATTCAATTGATGTGTGTAAGGGCAATTTTATCTGCGAGAAATGCAAACGTTGACGCTATACAAATAAATAAAATTGGAATGTCTGTTTGTAATATTAAAATAACTGCTTTTTACTAAGTGCATATGGATGTATACACGATACGTATACCAAAATAACATTTTTTACAATTTTTGTCTGTCTGTCTGTCTGTTTGTTCCGGCTAATCTCTGGAACGGCTGGACCGATTTTGACGGGACTCTCACTGACAAATAGCTGATGTGATAGCGAGTAACTTAGGCTTTTTTTTTTTATTTTTCCACGCGGACGAAGTCGCGGGCTCAGCTAGTTTATTATATTAATAACATGCATTCTACTCTTGTTACTCTTTCACGTCTACGCCGCTGAACTGATTTTGAGTAAAGACATATAGTTAAAGATCCAAGGTCCAACATAGACCACTTTTTTTTTCAAAAATCACTTCCTAAAGGGCCAAAATATGGGATAAACGTTTGTATGAAAAACTATATTGACGACATATTAATCTACTCAGGGGCGAATCTGTGTGGATCAGCTTGTTCTGCGTAAATTTCAAGTGTGTACCTTTTTTCGGTTACGGTATAGAGTCCTGTGATAGACAAACAGACAGCGGAGGCATATATAGGATGAAAAACCGTTTTTCATTCTATGAGTACGGAACCCTAAAACCACCAAACCTCTTATGTCCTTGAATCTATAGATGATAAATACTTCGAAAATTAGAAAGTTAATAACATCACCGTTGTGTCCACACAACGCACACAAACGAACAAACTTGTTTGACCTTACCGAACATTGTGAAAGTGGCGAGTGATCAAAGCGGCCATATTAAACATTAAACATTCCAAAGATATAAATTTGATTCTTAAAATAACTATCTACAGAGGAATGGTTAAAACCGCCGATAAGAGCAATCTGTATATCAAAAAATGGAAAAGTCTTAACCAAAGACCTACAAAAAATATGTTTTGTAAGTCTTTGGTCTTGACACTCTGACTGACATAGCAACTCAAAGCCTACCCACGAATTAACAAGACTAACATAAGATGACAAACAAGCACATGGCTCTTCGGATGGAAAGAAACCATCGCCTATAGACACCAAAAGTTTTAATGGTTCGTTGCTATCTGTGGTAAGGTATTAATGCCACTTGCATTAGTTTACCGGCTACCTTACCCTCCAAACACGAACACGATAATGCCAAGCTTGATGCTATTGCATCAGCAATAGGCAAGGCGGTGGTACCAGACTGGAACGAATAACTACAGTTTTTATGGTTTCGACGAAAATATGACTTTTCAAAATCATCACCTAATATAGGAGATCGAGTATTGGGGTCTACATTAAGTAGCATAACAATTTTTGTACTAATTTAAGTAAGTTCCGGGCTCATTTGGCCGTAGGTATTTAGGCCAACTGCCATTCTGCCAGCCAGGTCGTAAAAGGACGACCGATTGGCTATGCGAGTCACTGTTATCGTGACTACTAGACGATAGAGTTCTGCATTGTCTCGCCCGGGTCTGGTACCACCGTGTTACCTATTACTGCCGCAAGAGCGTCAATGCTTGTCATTTTTACAAGAGAGTTTATAGCAGCGTTTCTTAACCTGTGGTCCGTGGACCCCCTAGGGATCCGCCGTCTTATATTAAACGTTTAAATTAATAAATAAATGCCAATATTTTTTTAATAAGGAGGTCCTTCAAATTGTGCTCGATTTTCAAAGGGGTTCGCGGATTAAAAAAAGTTTAAGAAACGCTGGTTTACAGGGTATCGTGTTTCGGTTTAGAGGGTAGCCGGTAAACTTATGTATGTGGCGTTAGACCTCGCCACATGATAATCGCGATAGCGATGATTGACTCTTTCAGGAGACCCATATGTTTTTTTGATATCTTATAATACAAAAAATATATATCTGCGGATGCATCGCATAACTTCTTTGTAGTGGCCTAAAAGTTAACTGACGGAGAATGCCACTAGGCATTAAGTTTGCCTTTTTTATAAACTTTTTTTAAGATGTACAGTAATGCTAAATAAATAAACAACTTTAGTATCTATAACTGATGGTCTTTCCAGAAGAACAGATATCTGCTTGTTTCGCATAAATATGCAAAACATTAATATCACAATAGCTGTATTTTAAATGTACAAAAGTTTTCTCTCCAACAAACAAGTGTGTTGATTGAATAGAAATCATAAACACGCATCTCTAGTTCAAACAATGTCACTTGTCGTATTCTATCGACATCCGTGAGCACATCACTAGGGCACGCCCAGTCGACTGACCTAGTGAGGGGCAGGTTTTTAAACTGTGATAACTGTTTGGGCCGACTGAAAGCGTTGAGTTCCGCTTATCGCTTGTACTTACAAGCTCCGATTGATGTTAATTGCAATCTGCCTACTCATTACTAAAGTGCTGTGATGATAATTGTTTTAGTTATAATATTTAAGTAATTATATCTTAGAAGCTCTTTAGAAGTTATTCCTCACTCTGTTACCAAGTCCATATTCAATTATTCAAAAATTTAAATAGTTTCGTATAGCTTTTATTAATCTTAATAATAAATAAATACATTTTTTTCAAACTATTATATGTATTTTAATACATTAAGTACATTAATCCGATATTTATATACCTTTTTTAAATCATAAACAATCGTCTTTCTGAAATACAGTTTTTAAAAATTGAAACGAGTCACAACCATTGTGGCTTTATCTTT
Source organism: Apodemia mormo (assembly GCA_036924255.1). Taxonomy (NCBI): domain Eukaryota; kingdom Metazoa; phylum Arthropoda; class Insecta; order Lepidoptera; family Riodinidae; genus Apodemia; species Apodemia mormo. The sequence continues at coordinate 7,978,468 of JAUPFN010000026.1, forward strand.
TCTACCGCAATGACATCAGTGCTTATCACTATAGTTTATGGTAGGTTGTAGTTGCTACATTCTAGCTACGTAGATGCCAACACATCATTAATTTGTTCTATGTTTACAAACAATAATACTTCTTAAAAGCTACATTCTTATATAGCTTGTAACATGAATTGTTTGTAACACAATAATAAACAAAAATATTTTTTTATTGATAAAAATTTAAATGAATTAAACGTGACTGAATTTAATAATAATAATAACAATTAAAGACATTTTATAATGCACAGAATTTTGTAGATCGTACTCTCTCCTAAAAATGTTTGCTGGGCCCTTCTGGGCACAACATGAATGACGACTGTTTAGTGACTCGTCTTATATTACTTCGTGGAATGCAAAGAAATAAATAATTATTATTAATTTATAATGTTTAACAATTTGTAGAACATAATAATAATATACAATATAACATAATATAAATAATAGCTATACGATACAAAATTACCAAATACCAAGAAAAAATGTGTTAATGCGATTAGTATTTGTTATTGGTATTAGGATAACTCGCTGGGTTAATCTGAACATTGCCTATAAATTTTATCAAAATAGCCATTTACAATTGATACTGAATCGAATTTTATAAAATAGATAATAAGATTTTATATGTGTTTAGTAAATATTACGAAAATCCGTAATATTGTAAAAAATCTACGAAAATTCAAGATATTTTTTAGTTACGATGAATGTTTACTAACAGTATTATTAGTAAAGCATTTCCTACACTTCGATTGAACGAACATAAACTTTATATTTACACTTAATATGATATTTGAAAGCATTGGCAAAGCTGGTATTAAAATTAATTATAGATTCTCGAGGTGATATCAATAATTTCCTGAATTTATTGAACTGTCACAAGTTTAATTTTAATATCATAATACTAAGCAAATATTTAAGTTTTATTAAAATTATAGCTATCATCTATATTGAAACATTGTATGACGAATTCATGCAAATTTTCAATGTTATCTAACGGTCACCTGTTGACCTAACTTCAAATACTTTTAATGTTTATTTAAAAAATCGATTGGGTCAATAACTACCATCCGAAAATAAAATGAAAATTGATTTTACATTTTAGATTGTGTATAAATTTTTATATATCATAGAATGGCAAATAAGCAGATAATTCTCCTGGAAAGAGATAACCACCGCATAAAGACACAAACAATGTAAACGGTACCATGCCAGCCGTAAGGTGCACTGCCATATGCATACATATACCACAGATAAACACTGACAGTATTGTGGGAGAAAATAGAAAGACAGTCGTACCACGCCTTGATGAGACTTGCGGAACTCTACCCAATAACTTGACCAATAGTTCGTTTTGAGTTTCAAAAAGATGTAATTTAAGATGTTTATAAGGATTTTAAAACTTTTATTCCATCCTAAAGAATCATAATAAGTTAAAGAAAATAATGTTAAAGAAGAAGATATGGTATCTTCTTCGCATGAACTTTTGATTATGAAATTTTTCTACCCACTCTTTGTACAGCTTGGATCACTTATGCGGCATGCCTTTCTGCCAATTATTTTGCAAAAATCAAACAAAAGTTAAACACGTTATCACCGTTATAAGCATTAGTTGCTAGATTTTACAACTATGGGAACCGTTATTGCTTTTCCTATTATTATTTAATGATACACACACACGCAAGCTACCTTGCACATGTAACATTACAGCCAAGTGTGTGTTTGTGTGTGTGTGTGTGTGTGTGTGTGTGTGTGTTATTTTTCTTTACGTGTTTGTAGCAAACAATCACAAGTTTGTGTATGTGTGTGTATGTGCCTTTACATTATATGATAATTAATTATACTCTTGCATAGTAACTAAACACTAACATTTTGACATGCAAAGGCTGTCTCCTACTATTAGGAAACCCGCACTAGATTGTAAAAAAGACTTGAATATGATTAAAACATTCTAGAAACATAATTTGACCCAATTATTTTTCGTATATGTATTAAATTAGACCAAGTCAACTACAGTTCAGAACAGAAAAACGAGCTCTGGATATCAAGATCTATATAAACTTGCCTTCTTTCATATCCATTACAACTTTAAATGGTTCTACATCGTGAATCAATTAATGTTATTATTGCAAGGTATTATGAAGAAATTTTATAATAGTTATTCATATAAAATTCAATCTTGGTGTGTTAATATGTGAAATCGATATGCTTCGTTTATATAACAAGATAGCAGATAAACAGATGGTTCTCCTGATGAAAAGAGACAACCATCACCTGTAGAAACCAAAGATGTTAATAGTACATTGCTACCGTGCAGCAGCGTGGTAATGCCACTAGTGTAAGTCTACCGGTTTACCGGCCTCATCGAAACATAAGCATTGACAAGCATTTACAATATTGCGATAGAAATAGCCAATAGGTAAGGCGATGGTATCGAGATTAGGGCGAGACGTTGGAGAACTCTACCACTTAGTAAATTCAAGAAATAATAAAAACCAGTATAAATCGCTTAAACGCCTCTCCTATGCCTTACACCGCTTACACTAAAGACACCATTATTAATGCGTACTCGGATCAAGCACTCGCACCGTTTTATGTTGACCGTGTTTTAAATACGGTGCGGGATATAGTATGTATTCACATGTCCGTACTAGGTCTCGCGGAATGTGAGACGAGTGGTCATCCTACTGTCCTACTAATCCAATGACTTGTAGTTTTCATTAAGTGTAAGAGGTAATTAAATAAAAGGAATCTGCCTCATGGTTTATTTATTCGACTGAGATTGCTAGATCCCGAGTTGGACAAACATTCAATATATCTTTAAACAAGATATCGAGAACTGGAGTCCCATAGTGGCATATTATCAAATATCTGAAATGAGATTTCTCCTAACTAGGAGATAAGTTGCCAAAAATCAATTATTAATGAGCTTTCAAAATTCAAATATGGTCTAATTCGGTCAAGAGTTTGATGAGACATAAGTTTTGTAAAACAGGTCCAAAAATCTAAAATTCATAGACCTATAATTCGAATATTAACCAAGTCAGCCAAAAGTTTGCTTGATATAGCGCTTTTAAGAGAGAGTCCAAATATCTAACGTTAAAAGTTCTAACTTCTAATTCGAATGTGAGCTAAGTCAGCCAAGAGTTTGCCGAGATATAGATGTGGTAAGAAGGGGTCCAAAAATCTAATGTTAATGAACTTTTAATCCGAATATGAGTCGAGTCGGTCAAGAGTTTGCTGAGATGTATGGGTTGTAAAAGCGGGTCTCTAAATCTTATTTATTAATTTTTAATTCGAGTATGAGCCAAATCGGCCGAGAGTATGTAGGGGTTATACCCCTACATACTCCCTATGTACTTTTAACCGACTTGGCCTTCAAAAAGGTATTAAAAATATTAACTAATTTTCATGGTGACTAATTAGTAAAAATTAGGTTTAGAATATTGCATTTATTTTAGAAGTGAGTTATTATTTGAAAGGAAGTATTTAAAGTATTAGTCACGACCTATCTCAACAAAAGTGAAATCAATTATTGCGTTGATGCAAATAGATCTGTTACTTTTTCTCTTAGCACGATCACGAAGACTAGCAGGCACAAAAGTCTTGGAATTATCACTTTGATTTATTATGCAATGGCGATTCTTTCGTGATGAGTTACAACACGACTCGGTATATAAACATTCAAAATCTGTGTCGAAATTTTAATCGAAATTTGTTATTAGTCTTTTGAGACTGTGTGTCGTAGTCCCCTTTAAAGAATAGACTAACTGCCGTTTTTCCCGGCAATTTGTAAGAGGTAAGCCATTGGCTATAAGAGGCAGTACCGTTAATGCTACTCGCGCGAATCTGGTAATACCGCCTTATGTATTCCTGCCGCAATAGCGTCAGTGCTTGTCACTGTCGTGTTTCGGTTTGGAGAGTAATGTAATTTTATGCAACCGGTAATTTTATGCATGTGGCATTATCATCCCTCTACACGGTAGCAACTCGTCATTAACATCTTTGGTGTCTATAGGCAAAGGTTTTTCTTTCAATCAGGGAAGACATTTGCTCTTTTTTATTGTATAAAAAATACATCAGGAATTAATTTTATCGTAATAAGTAACATATTAACATCTTTGTAAAGAAGTCAAATGCCACATTGTTGAGATGAAGTTGGCGATATTTCACATTGGTATTTAAGTGACCGTTCACTGACTGGACTTATGCAAACTGTTGCTCAACTTGTCCCAGGTCGATGTAACCTTTAGGCATCGTTAAAACTACTTGTCATAGCATTATATGTGTTTTATTGCATCCAGTGATCTTCATCTTATGTAAGGCTAGGTCCGGCTTGCTAAAACGCGACTTGCTTGAGTACTGAGTGCTAAGTGTGAGTTTTTCTTTTCGCATTCGATCGTGACCGCGTTTGGAGTTTACTAGGAATTTGTATGTGATTCGTACAGCGCCACCTAGTGGTAACCGTGAGAAACCAGTTTACCACTAGGTGGCGCTGTACAAATCACATACAAATTTCTAGTAAACTCCAAACGCGCTCACGATCGAATGCGAAAAGAAAAACTCACACTTAGCACTCTGGTTGGTTTATCTATTCTTGATTGAAAGTTAAAACGATATCTAGCTTGGAGAATAAGATAGTTGATAAACCATTCCTTACCTATTCATCATATTAACGTCAGTGCTTATTCCTGTTGTGTTCCGGTTTGGAAGGAAGGTAGCCAGTAAACTTATATGTGTGGCATTAGACCTAGCCACAAGATAGCACCGCACCACTTACATATTTGGTGTCTATCGGCGATGGTTTCTCTTTTCCTCAGAAGAGCCATCTGCTTGTTTGCTATTTAATGATATAAAAATATATTATTTGTAGTGAATTTTTGGTGACTTAATAGAAAGTGGGGAGAGGAGAATAAAAATTGGGGTTACATGTATTTTTAATCTATTATAATCTATATTAATTAATAAAGGCAAACGTTAAAATGGCGTACATTTTTTAGGTCTGTGAGCCCAAAACTACAAAGAACTTCAGTTTAGTAAATTATTAACTACTAGCTTTTGCCCGCGGCTTTGTTCACGTTAAGGTGGGGGCAGATTTCCAAAAATGACACACGATTTTTTTGTTAGTCACAAATAGTCCGCATACCAATTTTTAGTTTTCTACCTTGAAAATTGCGGATTGCTCCATACAAACTTACATCCCCCATTTTAGGGAATTGGGAGGTTAGAAAGAGACAAAAAATAGCCTCTCTCCATCCCTTCAACTATCTCCGCTTAAAAAAATCACGTCAATTCGTCGCTCCGTTTTTTCGTGAAAGACGGACAAACAAACACACATATACACTTTCCCATTTATAATATAAGTATGGATGTTTAATATTAAGGGCAAAAGTTTAAATGGCATACATTTTTTGGGTCTGTGAGGTGTCTCCATCTCACAAAGCAAATACCTATTTTTATAATACTATATTATTAATCTATACTTATTAATAAGGGCAAAAGTTAAAATATCATCTACTTTTTTTGAGACCAAGAAAGCTAAGACCTTCATTATAGTCAATTATTAATGTATACGTAAAAAGGGCAAAAGTTAAAATGGCATACATTTTTCCATTTGAAAGGCCAAGACTGCAAAGACCTTCATTATAGTAAATTATTATGAAAACAGTTGTGAGGTGCAGCGCTATCAGTTCTTAATGATATAAATATTTACATCTGGGTCACAAGCTCACATATACCGTTCGCAATATGACTTTCCGTTAACGTTATATATATTAGTATATTCAAATACAAATAAATTTTCATTTGTCTATAAAATTGTTTAATATTAATGCTTAAATATAAAAATTTACTTAGGCAGGAAATTTTTTGATATGTTAAATATGCACATATGTAGTCTGATGGGTTTTCTTTGTGAATACCGTGTAGATAATACATTATTCAAGTAAATGACTACTTGCATATCAAATATCATTTGAAACAATTCAACTTTTTAAGTGTATAAAAGAAGAAGCCTACACACATACACACACGCATTCTCCCTCGCTCGCGTTTTATTGTGAATACCGTGTAGATAATGCATTATTCAAGTAAATGACTACCTGCATATCAAATATCATTTGAACCAATTCAACTTTTTCAGTGTATAATAGAAGAATCCTACACACATACACACACGCGTCCTCCCTCGCTCGCGTTTTATATATTTACTAGCGACCTGCCCGCGGTTTCATCCGTGTAGCTTTTGTTCCCATAGGAATATCGGAAAGGTTTATATACTAAAACCTTCCTCAAGAATCAATCTATCTATTAAAAAAACCGCATCAAAATCCGTTGCATAGTTTTAAAGATTTAAGTATATATAGGGACATAGGGATTAGGGACAGACAGAGAAAGCGACTTTGTTTTATACTATGTACTATGTAGTGACACATACTAACATTATAAATAATGTTTGTATGTACCCGTATAAATATATAAATTTAAGTTTATTTTTGAAAGTAAAATAAGTAAATATTAAAAAAGAAAAAGAATAGTAAAAAATACAATACAAAATAAGTGTTTTTTTTTATATTAAAAGATAGTAAACAAGCAGATACTCCAGATGAAAAGAGACAACCATCGCTTATAGATACCAAAGATGATGGCGCGTTGCTATTCTTAGGCGGTAGTGATAATTTCGGCTAGTCCTACGTATACTGGTGCAACCCGCCAAACAACGGAAACCACTTTTTTGCATCAAAAGCCTTAAAATTACCTTATATTATTTTCCCTAATGTAGTAAAGTAATGTAGTAAAGTATTTAAAAATTTATACCAAAGGACAAATTTTCAAATACTTCTCAATAGAATCTGTGTAAAAATGACATCAATATGTCAAAATTACAAGCTATAGAATGTTTAATCCGCTCTCCTGTAAAGTTGTGTCATTGCACTTGCACTAGTATACGTAGGACCCATCGACTTGTTCTCATCAAAAATCTACCTATAAACGGCTAAAATAGTGGATGAAACTTTGTAAAACTATATAGAACAACACATAAATATAGTCGTGGAATAGGTTGCGCAAGTCAGCTAGTGTGTATATATATATATATATATATATATATATATATATATATATATATATATATATATAAATTAACTAGCTGTTGCCAGCGACTTCGTCCGCGGAGTTCGTTTACTCCGCAACAGCCCCTCCCCCGTAGGGGTGCCCGTAGGTGATAGCGTCGGTCGCTCAGCGTGATATGTTGACCCGACCTATTAGTAATATTCATACAAAATTTGAAATAAATCCATGCAGTACTTTTTGAGTTTACCCCGGACATACATATAGACATACAGACAAACAGACAAAAATTCTAAAAACTATATTTTTGGCTTCGATATCGATTGTAGATCACGCCCCAAGTATTATTTTAAAAAAATATACAATGTATAGTTTTGACTTTCCTACGATTTTATTATATATATAGATAAACGTATTGGAGAAAAAACAAACTAAGAATCAATTATTTATCAATCAGGGATTGAACTGTAAAACAAATTATGTGTTTGTCCGGGCTCCTACGAAGAATATACCAACTACCGCTCTGCTAGGCATATCGTAAAAGGCGACTAATTGGCTATGCGTGTCATTACCATCGTAAATACTCGATGGTAGAGTTCCACAGCGTCTCGCCCGGGTATTTGGTACCACCGCCTTACCTATTCCTGTCACAATAGCGTCAATGCTTGTCATTGTCTTGTTCCGGTTTGGAGGGTAAGGTACCCGGTAGACTTATGCACGCCATCCCGTCACACGGAAAGCAACACATTATTGACATCTTTAGTGTCTGTAGGCGTTGGTTTCTCTTTCCATCAGGAGAGCATCTGCTAGTTTGCTATCGAATGATATAAAAAAACTAGAAACTGTCAATCCAGCCATATAGGCTAACTACAAACACCTATAAGAATAATTTTCAAAAAACTACTTTTTACTAAGTGGTAGAGTCCTGCATTTTCTCACCCAGGTCTGGTACCACAGCCTTACCTATTCCTGCCGCAATAGCATCAGTGCTTGACACTATCGTGTTCCGGTTTGGAAGGTAAGGTAGCCGGTAAACTTATGTATGTGGCATTAAACCTCGCCACAAGATAAAAACGCATCATTAACATCTTTGATGTCTGTAGGCGATTACTCTTTTCATCAGGAGACCTAACTGCTTGTTTGCTATCTAATAAAAAAACTATTCTTGAAAATTTAATTACTAGAGTCGCAACACGCGTTGATGTCTTTTGTAAGTAAAGCTACTTTACAATATTTTTGTGATATAATAGCAACATATTATATGTATGTAATTGGATATAATTAAAATTTATAAGCATTAAATGTGTTACTTTCAATTTGAGAAAGTCAACAATTTACCTAACCGCGTTATGGTTTTAAAATTTGATGTTTTAAAATAATATCTACAAATAAAATATAATTGGCTAATAAACAATAAAAAGCTATATGTAATTTTATGAATTTTATTATTAAGCCAATTTAAAAGTAATAAACTAGCACTAATTTTGTATTTTTATGCAAACATAATGTTAAGAAGTTATTTAATGGATTTAATAAATTACAAGCAGATTCTAACTGGCGCGGGCGCCCGCAACATATGCGACGTAAATGGTCAAACCTTATTATATTATTAACTTTGATTTTTTTCACAGATAAGAGGGGCCATAGATGGAGGTATTACAATAAATCTATATTAATATTATGGCTCCTCTCCACAATGGGCCATGAAGGCCCATTAAATTGTCGTCCAGCATCGCCGCCATGAACGGGCAACTCTCCACACAATCGTGAACGCTCATTTACGAACTGTCTACTGTTATGTTACGACGTCTATCGAAAATGGATAGCGAGGTCATCGTGGCTGCAGAAATATTCTTACTTAGCTCTTGTAATTATTTACTTAATGTCTACACCGCCTAGAATGTACCAGAGACGACCAAAGAGTATACAATCACTACGTTTGAGAAAATTATGTGCTGGTTAATCGGTGACTGTGTGGACGCGCATGCAATCATGGCCCATCATTCCTTTGATATACCGAAACCATGGCGATTGCACATATTCGATTCGATACATCATACTCGATGATGGCCTATCACAGACATTTATGCCCTCTACACTAACGTGTATGCCTTTAGTCGACCGTCAGGGTCTATTGTGTAAAGGGACTATTATATATGCGAGATAATAGATGTTTGAATGAATGGATGGATGTTTGTTACTCAATCACGCCAAAACTACAGAAAGGATTTTGATAAAATTGGGCACACAGGTAGATGATGACCTTTTTATCCCGTAATGATGAGTTATTCCCGCGGTTTTCACCTAAAACTTTTATAATATAACGGGCTACACGTTGCAGCTAATATTTAAAAATTATAATTTTAAATTTTACTAGCTGCAGTGTGCAGCTCATTGAATTATAAACATATTTGGTGAATCGTAGAAAATACCGTAAGAACAATTCATTTTTCCTATGTGCTTTCATAATCCAGGTCATAATCTAATCCTGTCAAAGGTTTCATTAGTATTAAAAGTAACGAACTTAGGTAAGCAGTAGTAATTATATAAATTTCAACTTGATACTTTTACATGTCATTGAGAAAAAGGTTCTTGGCAGACGGATAGACGAACAACGAAGTGATTCCATAAGGGTTGCCTTTTTTTGCTATAAGGCGCAGAACCCTATCGAAAAATTAAATATATCTTCACATAGGTTCTCTTTTGGCTTAGGCACATACACCAAGTGACAATAGATGTTTATACTTAGCACAATTCACCAATTTATTTACGACATAAAATGCCAACACATAAATAATCAATGGCCTGGTTTAATTTTTTTTATACTATATATAGCATCTATGGTCTAGTGGTCCGGTGTCGGCATTGACCACATGAGGACCCACATTTGAATCCTGGGTTAGGCAATTAAAACATACGTTTTTTTCAGCTTTTTGATAAAAAGAACCTTGCCCGGGATTGTAAAGTACGCGGTTAGCGATAGGCTTGTCACATATCATATTGTGTGGGACTAAGTATCTTCGGCTAATCTTGGGTGCACTGACTGTACATCTGCGGGATCCCTATCTCTTCGGGGATACGGGAATGAAGATATTATGTATCTATTGAATAACACTCTAACCATATTGTATAAAATTAAAAAAATGTTACAAATATATTTAAACACAATAATATAAAGGCTAATTTGAATAAATTAATTTTATTTCTAGTATATAACCTTTTAAGAGCCACAATATTGCAGAATAGAGAGATTTCTATGTAAAACGACTTAAAAGTATTATTTGTTAATTAGGTTATTAGAACTAGTCTAAAATTATCATTTATGTCAATTAAATCAAACTATATATAACGATTTTAAGTGATTTTTAAATACACTTTGGTTCTTTGCAGCATAACAAGCAAGTGTGTTTCCCCAGTATTAGTCTGGACTCGCTTTGAATAAAATACCATCTGCCGTTTTTCCATAAGAGGCGAATGATGGCTATGTGAGCTATTACCATCATGGCTACTAGATAGAAAAGTTCTGCATTTTTTCGTCCAGGTTTAGACCCATCTCCTTAACCTATTCCTACCGCAATAACGTTAGTGCTTGCCGCTGACGTGTTTCAGTTTGGCACTAGAAAGAACAAACTTATTTATGTAGTATTAAGATCTCACCACAAGGATAGCAACGCACCATTAACATTTTTGGTGTCTAAAGGCGATGGTTATCTCTTTCCATCAGGAGAACCATCTGCTTGTTTTCTAACTTATAATTTAAAAAATAAAAATCGCATATTTTGCGCTTTCACAAGGACATCCACAATATAGGGTACTTTTTGTTGACCCAGGATCATGACATTAACGTCTAGCTAATGTTATTTGACCGCCCCGATGGTCGAGTATTTAGCGGCCCTGACTACGCAATCGACGGGGCTCGAATTTTTTTACGGTTCCCGAGGGGACAAGCATTTGTGTGATGAGCATAAATGTTTGTATTTTTGGGTTTGGGTGTTTATTAAATATATTCTAGCATTTATATATGTATTTCTATGTATTAGTATCATTGACTAACACCCATAATACAAGCAAATAATTTGCTTACTTTGGGGTTAGATTAGTAAGTGTAATTTGCCCCGTGAATATTTATTCATTATTTACATGTTTGTAAGGAACCCTTGTTATGCGTGTTCAACTCATACTTCACCGTTTTTTTATAGCCTATGTTTGATACAGGATCTTTAATTATCTTCTTCCCACAGTTCAGGTAAATTCAGCCGTGAAAGGATAGACAGACAGACTTTCGCATTTATAATATTAAATAGTATGGGCATATTATAGAATATCACTTTATTTTAAAAGAAAGTATCTTCACGCCCGTATCCTAAAAGAGATAAGCATAGAGGTACAGAATATGCACCTACGCTTAGCCGAGGATACCTACTTAGTCCTGCATTGAGTTAGGTGGTAAACCTATCGTTAGCCGGGTATTTATCCAATCCTGGGCAGCATTGTTTTTAACAGAAATCTAAAAAATATTTTTTTGATATGGTAAATACGCGGGAATCGAACCCTAGACCTCACGTGGTCAACACCAATACCAGACCACTAAACCACAGAGATGATAACCTTATTTTATAATTAAGTTAAAATCTAATTTTCTCTAAATTTATAAGTGAAAACGTAACATAAGTATTTATTTAGAATCATCTACTTGACACGGATACGATTTAGAGCTTTAAATAAATTCAGACATAAAAATTTATGTAATTAAATTTACTCTTTTTAATTAATTAAAACTTTTTTAACTACAAACAAAAACTGTATGTTAATGCATATTTTACATGCATTAACGTACAGTTACGATTTATAATTAATTTAAATTAGGAAAAAACATTTGCCTCTATATGAAAAATATTCACATTTTGTGCTTATTGGTGTAAAATTTAAATTTAAATTTTCATTAGAATAATTATGTATTATGTACTTATCCTACAAATATTATAAATGCGAAAGTTTGTGAGTATGTATGTATGGATGATTGTTACTCTTTCACGCAAATACTACTGAACCGATTACGATGAAATTTGGTATGTAGATAGCTGAAGACCCATAATAATACATAGGCTATTTTTTATTCCGTAAAAGTTAGGTGATCCCGCGGGATTCACTAAAAACTATTATAATGCAGCGGGCTGCACACTGCAGCTAGTATTGTATATTGTAAAATTCGCATACATTTTTTCATACATTCAATACATAGATAACACTATTATAATGTTTATTTTATAAGAATATATAAAAAAATAAATATCTTCTACACTCTTTTTCGTATGCATCATTTGTTCTGCATCGATTTTATTCCTTTAGGGGATGAATTTTCGAAAATCCTTTGTTTAGGCTGTTCCTTGTCTGTGAGTCAGGCGGCGCTTTCGTTTTATCTAGTAGATTAAATAGAATAAAATAATTTGTGAAACAACATATTGAACGTTATAGAATAAAGACTGCCTCGTGGTCTAGGAGTAGCCTATTCGGCAGGCGTATTACCTAACATGAAGGCATATCGCAAATTGCAACCCGCCAGCGATCAGCGAAGACTTAAGCGTAACGAAAAAATTATCAAAAACGTCGCCAATTGCTTGCTGGTTACTGGGTGTACCTTTTAGGATGTGATAGCACCACAAATATTGGAGCAGCAAACAACTGCCACTAATATACAAGGCACTAATATATTGCAAGACTCATAATATATAATATATATTATGTGTCTTGCAATAACTAAACAATTACGATAATTGCACATTGCGAGATAAGTGATAACCCCGTGGCTTAGACCATGAGGCCTAAGTTCAATCAAAAATCTAATTCTCAGTAGCAGCTCAGAGTCTGACGGAGTGGTGTATTACCACACCCGTGCCTCAGACGAGCACGTTAACTGTCGGTTTCCGTTATCGCTAGAAATAGACGATAATCGTTAACATGTCAGTAAATGCGGCGATGAGGCCGACAAAACCGGTGAATCACGGTGAACTGGAAAGTCTATAGACATTCGGTTTGCTCTGCCTACCCCACAAGGGAACCGGGCGTGAGGATGCTTTTTTCTTTTTTTTTAAATAATAAAGAAATCAGTAAATTAAGCAATGATACTCTATTTGATAAATGTCTGTCGATATTACTGACTGATAACCGCCAGATATTTTATTCTGTTATTCTTTCATTATAAATAACGAAAGAATTAACAGATTTAGTGTAATTAAAGCTTACTAAATATAATACAATAAAAAATCATTATAGCAACGACGTTCTAATTTGTAAATATCTGCCGGTATAACTGACTGCTTAACTCTGCATATATAATTGTCTTACTCAATTCTTTTATTATAAACTAGCTGTGCCCGCGACTTCGTTCGCGTGGAAAAATGTCTAAAATAAAAACCCGCATAGTTCCCGTTCCCGTGGGATTTCCGGGATAAAAACTATCCTATGTTCTTTCTCGGGTCTCAAACTATATTTGTACCAAATTTTATCCAAATCGGTTCAGTGGTTTGGCCGTGAAAGCGTAACAGACAGACAGACAGACAGACAGACAGAGTTACTTTCGCATTTATAATATTAGTATGGATAATGAAAAGATTAATTAATGGATTTGGCACGATTTAATCATATTAAGTATAGTAAAATAAATAAAATATTCAATATAGCTTTGATACTTTAATTTGTGATAGTCTGTCACCATTATTAACAGCATGACTAACTGTCAGAAATGTAAAGGGTAACAGTTAAGTTAGCTGATAATATAAAAATAAAAAACAGCCGGTAACGTAAGATTTAGCCTAATTTTTTAAGCTGGTAAAAATTCTAAAATAAATTAACTGGCAAGCGGTGCTCAAGTTTACCAGCTGTTAATATAAAATATGCTTAAAAATAGAGACTTACCTTGACATACGGCTAATGTAGAGCACAAAAATAATGCAAAAATCAGCCCCATCATTTTATTATCACAAAGCGAACCCATTTTATCACAAACACATCCAATTAACCTCGGCTGTAGCATTGCACTTTCACTATCATAAGTTATTGTTTATTTGCACAACACAAAATATTCGCGCTCTATTTTCGTGTCATGATAGCTGTCGTGAAGTGTCACGGTGTACGGCTGGCATTCGACTAAGACGGGTCAACGCGCACGCAACCAGCGGACTTCTCTCACTCACCTTCTAAACAGAGGTTGCCAACCTTTCACTTAAGTGGTATACGAATTTTCCAGAAGAATAGAGCTTTTAAAGCGCTAGAAACACGTTTCTTTTATTTATTAAAGAACGCCCTGTAGCTTTTTGCGTAGTAAATTTATAACACAAACCAAAATAATGTATTTCTGCTAATACAAAAAGAAAAAATTATGTGACTCCCTACTTAATAAATATCGCTAGACAAATTATACAAAATATTTTTAATTCGAGTTATTAGTCATGTCTTACTAATTAATCCCAAAAATTAAACCCAAATTTGCAAATTATTTGCTTGCGATATGGGTATTAGCCAACGATGTTGAATAAATACCACCAGCAATACAAAATGCAAAATTTCATTAAATACTTACTGCTCCTTTAACGTGATGAATTAATAAGTATAGACGAACACATTTTCGCGTTTATTAAAAACATTATATGTATTCTCCGTGTTGATTTGGGCCTCTGAAGTATTCGAAGTATAGATCATCTGCCATTCTGCCAAGCAGTTCATAAAAGGCGATCAATTTGCTTAAAATGACCGCCCCTTGGTCGAGTGGTTAGCGACCCTGACTACGCAATCGACGGGGCAAAGAGTTCGATCCCCGACGGGGACAAGCATTTGTGTGATGAGCATAAATGTTTGTATTTCCGGGTTTGGGTGTTTATTCTGTATGTAAAAGTATTTATATATGTATTTATATGTATTAATATCGTTGACTAACACCCATAACACAAGCAAATAATTTGCTTACTTTGGGGTTAGATCAGTAAGTGTAATTTGTAAAAAAAAAATCGGTTGTCTGTAAAGTTGGTTTACAGACGATAGTTGAACGTGACAACGTCTTAAGCTCTCGCTTGTACTCCAAGCCTTAAACAGAACGCCTCAGAGCGAGGTAACGCCGCATGAGTCATGTTTTTTCGTGCGTGCAGCCAGCTCTATCGAATTATAAGACGTTGTCACGTCAAAAACAAAAAAAAAATGTCACTGTATACTAGTAAGTAGTGTCATTAATAGTGTCATACTAGTAAGTTTTTTGTAGTGACACATGTAGTTAGTATAACTGACAGAGTTCTGCTATGTCTCAACGGATTTGGTACCACCACTTATTTCTGCCACAATAGCGTTAATGCTTGTCACTGTTATGTTCCATTTTAAAGAGTAAGGATGGTAAGCAAATTTGATCATGCAGTGGGCTTCGCGATGCAATATTTTTAAATCTAAGTCGCCTCGATTTCATGCATTATTTTATCTATACATCTTCTATACAAATAAATAAAATTGAAGTGTCTGTTTGTAATATTAAAATAACCATTTTTTAATAAATGCATCTGGATGTATACACGGTACATATATCAAAATAACATTTTTTTAAATTTTAGTCTGTGTGTCGGTCTGTCTGTCTGTCTGTCTGTTTGTTCCGGCTAATCTCCGGAACGGCTGAACCGATGCTGTAATAAGGAGCTGATGTAATAAGGAGTAATTTAGGGTACTTTTAATTTCGAAATTTTCCACGCGGACGAAGTCGCGGGCTCAGCTAGTTTATAATAAAGATAGTCGTATAAAACAAAATATTTCATCTTTTAAGCTGACAACCAAAAAAATCTTAAAAGGCATAATATGGAAAATGCTGAAGCAAACTTCAACTTCACTTGGGCATTCATTCACCAGACAAATTAATAACAAATCAAAAAACCCAACTACAACCCGATCTGGAAAAACCATAACCCTACTTGTAGCGCAGTCGAGTAAAAGTAATATAGCCTATGTCACTGTCATAAATAAGACATATTCTATTAAACTACACCACTACCAACAGATTTAAGTAACAGGACGTGCCAAAGAAATATAAATACATTTATCATACCCTTGAAAAACATAACCCTCCTTCTAGCGCTCTTGGATAAAAAGCTGTAAGTTACTGCAGCCAGCGGTACTTATAATTGCAAAATGTTGATATCCTCTGAAGTACGCCAAACCCACTTCACTTTCAAACTCGGTCGCAACTCGCGGACTACGCCATAAATATACGGAACTAGCGTTTCAAATGTATATACCCTGGTAATACTACAAAGCTTATTAATGAGCTTTAGATATCTTCGCAGCGTTCGTTACTGGATTATTCCAGTAACGAACGCTTCCAATTGACTTTGAATTGACTTTGAAAAGACCAACTGCCGTTCTGCCAGGCAGGTCGTAAAAGGCGACCGATTGACTATGGGAGTCATTACCATCGTGGCTACTAGATGGTAGAGTTCTCTATTGTCTCGCCCGGGTCAGGTACCACCGCCTTACCTATTCCTGCCGCAATAACGTCAATGCTTGTCGCAGTCGTGTTCCGGTTTGGAGCGTAAGGTAACCGGTAAATTTATGCATGTGGCATTAGACCTCGTCACTAGATAGAAACGCACCATTAACATCTTTGGTGTCTATAGGCGATGGTTGACTCTTTCCATCAGGAGGCTCATCTGCTTGTTTTCTATCCCATGAAATAAAAAAAAATCATTCTAAAAGACGCTTTTAAACGTTAACTAAACATTATTTATTTCAGGCCGATGTGTTTTAAGTAGAGTCAAACGAAAATTATTAATTTCAGACTTGTGTAGAATGTTTTTATAACTAGCAAAAAGCAGAGCTTTGTAAGGGCTCGCAAAGTTATACTACCTATTAATATTGTTAAGAAAGTATTTTTTATGAGAATTACAAAAATCTTTTAATGTATGGACTTCATTTATATTTATCTAACCTAAAAAAAGCCAGCCATTTATATTACATATATACAGCATATTTATACCCAAACATTATACCTATTCCCATCAAGGGCGTCGTCAGGCTTTGGTCTAGAAGGGCGCAGGAAAATAAAACCAAAATAAAAAAACATGTTTCTAAGACAAATTTTTTTAGATCTTACAAGAAAAATTCTTTAAAATTTGCTTAATTTATTAAAAACATGATTTTTATTATTATCAATGTTATCTACACAGAACAAATATAAAGGTTATCTACTAAAATACACCATATTTTATGGTCTACCTATAATTCGTTTGGTCTACCTATAATATGTAGCAACTCAAGATCCATCTCGCGCCACCAAATCATCGCCGCTCTTAAAGCCTAATATTGATAGAAATCAATTTTCATTTATGGTAGCTTTCTTGCAAAAGAGTTTTCAAGGAAAATGGGTATTAAAAATGAACGTTATTCTTATAAAGAAAAACACATTTTTAACATTTCGCTAAGATAAGTTTCTATTTTCGTAATATATTTTTTTTAAATTTAATTAACCTTCAAAATTTTTAGATAAATATTGGACTTACCGCAGACAAATCAAAAATGTGTTTTTTTTTCAATTATCTAATAAAAACAACGATGCCCGGGATTGGAAAGATGCCCGGTTGATGATAAGCTGGTCACCTATCACGTTGTGGGACTAAGACGTATCTTCGGCTAATGGTGGATGCACACGTTGTACCTCTGCCTACCTCTTCGGGGATACGGGCCTTTTTTTAGCTTTTTACCCTCGGGCTAAGATTGAAATTTGATCTCAATACAATATTAATCAATTAATACACTTGTACTGTTTCACAATAATCATATTGTGAAAAATCTGTAAACAGTTGACCTTGCAGGTCATCCCTGAAACTTTCCGCTAAATTAAGGTATTTTAAGCTCAAAAGATTAAAAACTATAAGAATAGATTTTTTTCAGTTCTAAGAAATATTGAAATATCTCAATTGCTAAGTCACAAAAAACAGCAAGAAAACACGAATGAACCAACGAAACAATTATACATGCAGTTTATTTTGATAAAAATGGCAATACATTGATTTTTGAAAAACTGTATATTTTGGAAACGATGATCAAATTGATCAAATTTCAAATGGTCACTTTCAAATGGCATTCAACTCAATTTAACTATTGCTTTAGCTAAATAATTGCTTTAGCTAAATAATTCAAAAATTTCGAAGCAATGTCAAAAAAACATTTTTTCAAAAATTTTCGTCATTGATAGATACCAAACAAAGTGACTGATTTTTATCCAATTAACGGTACTTGACGCAGTTTTTAAAGGAGAAAAGCTGATAAGATTTTGGGGTCAATGTACCGAACATTAGCCTGAAAGTTATTTCAAAAACATTAAGTAAGTTTGCTAAAAAACAACATAATTTTGATATTTTAATATTTGAAAAGCTGTAACTTTTGAAAATAAGATTCGATTTTAATTTTTAAAACGGCATTCGACGTATTTTTGTCTGTCCGTCTGTCCGTCTGTCCGTCTGTCCGTCTGTCCGTCTGTCCGTCTGTCTGGCTGTCTGGCTGTCTGTCTGTCTGTCTGTCTGTCTGTCTGTCTGTCTGTCTGTCTGTCTGTCTGTCTGTTTGTCTGTTTGTCTGTTTGTCTGTTTGTCTGTTTGTCTGTTTGTCTGTTTGTCTGTTTGTCTGTTTGTCTGTTTGTCTGTTTGTCTGTTTGTCTGTTTGTCTGTTTGTCTGTTTGTCTGTTTGTCTGTTTGTCTGTTTGTCTGTTTGTCTGTTTGTCTGTTTGTCTGTTTGTCTGTTTGTCTGTTTGTCTGTTTGTCTGTTTGTCTGTTTGTCTGTTTGTCTGTTTGTCTGTTTGTCTGTTTGTCTGTTTGTCTGTTTGTCTGTTTGTCTGTTTGTCTGTTTGTCTGTTTGTCTGTTTGTCTGTTTGTCTGTCTGTCTGTTTGTCTGTATGTATGTCCGGGGTAAACTCAAAAAGTACTGCTTGGATTTACTTCAAATTTTTAATGAATATTACTAACAGGTCGGGTCAACATATAGGCTACATATTATCACGCTATCACCTGGCGAGGAGGTGCTGTGTGGAGTAAATAAAGTCCGCGCGGACGAAGTCGCTGGCAACAGCTAGTGATATATAAAATCGACAGTAAAGAAAAAAACTGAAAAGCAAGTATTTTTCGAGTTCTGAAGAAGTCATGGCTCCCATCTTCATAAAGTAGCAATTTCTGACTTATCGGATCGAAACCGGGAAAAGATGTTTCCTTTAAGTCACTTTAGAGAAATGTATCGTTTGTATAGACAATGATGGAGAATATTTTGAAAAAAGTAAATATAATAATAGCTGTAAATAATCTCCTTATGGTTTCTTTTTGTTCACGGCAGTATAGAAAAAATAAAAAAGCAAGTATTTTTCAAGCGCTGAAGAAGCGAAGAAGAAGTCTCTTCTTTATAAAGTAGCAATTCCTGACTTATCGGATCGAGACCGGATAAAGATGTTTCCTTAGTCGCTTTAAAGGAATGTATCATTGTATAGAAAGTGATGGAGTATATTTTGGAAAAAAAGAAATATAATAGCTCTAAATTATCTCCTTATGGTTTTTTTTTGTTTGCATAGCAAAATGAATAGCAAGTGTTTTTCGAGTGCTGAAGAAGCGAAGAAGTCCCTACTTTATAAAGTAGCAATTTCTGACTTATCGGCTCGAGACCGGAAAAAGATTTTTCCTTAGTCGCTTTAGAGGAATCTATCCTTGTATAGAAAATAGTGGAGAATATTTTGAAAAAATAAAAATAAATAATGTTAATACATATCTTCAACAGTTTTTCTTGATCTCACAAACTTATTAAGTGACCCACGTATATTTAAGAATTTGATGTATGTACAGAAGGTAATTACATCATCTAAGATAAATGGTTATATTTATTAGCTAAATCGGGCAACTAATGGAGTTAGGGGCTTCAGAGATGTCAATTTGGTGAAGCAAAAATACCGATTGATAACAATTAGTTTTTAATTTAATCGCTTGATTATTTTATGACAAAAAGGAAAAAACTTTAGTCCTACAAATTCGATGGTTATTTTGGTGAGTTCTCCACTCTAAAATTTTCGGAATTATGAGTTTTTTAAATTTGTTAATAACAATCTATTTCACTATATCTTAATAATTATTATTAAAATATAAGTCCTACACGTAAAGTGGAAACTTTTTATAGTCCGACACTCTAATGTTGTAGGCTTTACGATTACAATTTTCTAATTAATAACCGTAGGACAATAAAAGCAAACGATGCTTTGGTGTAATCTGGTCCACAAAAAGCAATTGTCCTACAAAAAAGGGGGTATGCTTTTCTTGTCCGACAATATTAAAATTTAACTTAAAGTAAGTCGCTCTTAAAACTACTTCGCATGTTCAGCGCCGGATCTTGGGTTATATGTGCGTAGACCATAGTCCCGACTCTTTGACGATAATAATAATTATTTCTTCCTGGCACTTGGACTGAAGAGTCTGAAATACTGAATTTTTAAATCTTTCACAGTTTCTGATTATTTTTAAGTATAAAAGTTGTCCAAGCTACTTTTAATTTTGATTATATCTTTTATTCGAAATAAACTCTATACAAACATGAAACAATTACTATGCTATAATTTGTGAGCCGTGAGTTATAGAAATGAGCAGAATGCCGGTGTTTGCCATTCTATAAAGCTCTCGCCACTGCCACATCCTATAGCTCCGATGCTATCCTAGGTCTGCAAAACTGAGCTGACAATATGCGCTAAATAATAACACTTTATTCGCATTTGTAAGATAAGTAATTTTCAAGAATATGGGTGTTAAAAATTAATTACGTTACCAACATATTCTACCATTATATGGTGTGCAAATATTTAAAAATTATCATTTATCGATTTATATCGATTTTTAGAATTACTACTGGATCGGAACGCGGAACGCGGAACCACACACAGAGAAGTTCGGCGAAAGAAACTCGACGGGCTGGTCTTTTTTTTCTCTATTTTTTGTACTTATCACGAATGTACAGAATGATTTCATACTACAAAAGTTATTTTTATAATTACAAGTTTCATTTTTTGAGTAATTAAATTTTTATAATTTACAAAGTTTTCACCATTTACAGAATTGTACATTGAATTTTTTTAAGGCCAATTCAACAAACTTGTATTTCTATCCATTAACATTTAACTTTATCGGCTAATAATTCTTTAAAATCATAATAAGTTTTATTTAACAGCAAATCAAACAACTTTTTACGAAATTTATTTATAAGCAATGATTTAAAGACTATCAGGAATATGATTGTATTTAAAAATAGACATAAAATACACATTTTTTTGTAAAAATATTTAATTTTTGGTTAGGCTCATATAATTTCTTACCATCCCTAAAATATGAATTACCAGTGACTTCGCCATTTGTCTTATGCATCGACCACACAGCCCATAGACGCTTAATGTTCGATTTTCCGTATTGAATGCATTCGGGCAACTAGCTGAGGTAAGACGAAGCGTGATTGTAACATCGCGATTGGCTTACTCAAGGCCACAGTGAAAGATAGTGATGTACAGAGGATCTGATTGGTCGACACTGATTGGGTATTGGTGCATGGACATTCACATCGGAACTATAAATCAGATGTGTTGACAGAAGCTATTTGCCTGTTATTAGGGGTCTATGGGTTGTGTGGTCGGTGGTCTTATGTAACTTTTGCTGCTTTTTTATAAATACGCATACCTCTAAAATGTACCAACATGGTAAAGGAAGTACTTTAAGTGACTTCGTAATTTTCTCCTCTTTTACTAAGGTGGTCCTTATATTATACAAATCCATTTATTTATATGTATTATTTTATTGATTGTAGTATTATTTTTTATCGTTAACAGCTTTTTGCTTAACCGTTTTAAGTGACCGACACAGGTAGCCCAGAAAATCAGCTGTAGGTTGATAATACTTTTCATTCTATGTTTTTTTTTATATCATAAGATAGCAAACAAGCAGATGGGTCTCCTGATGGAAAGAGTCAACCATCGCCTATAAACACCAAAGATGTTAATGGTGCGTTGCTATCTTGTGGCGAGATCTAATGCCACATGCATAAGTTTACCGGCTACCTTACCCTCCAAACCGGAGCACGATAGTGACAAACACTAACACTATTGCAGCAGGAATAAGTAAGGCGGTGATACCAGATCCGGGCGAGACAATGCAGAACTCTACCGCCACGATGGTACTCGCATAGCCAATCGGCCGCCTTTTATGACCTGCCTGGCAGAACGGCAGTTGGCCTATTCTTCAAAGAAGCCCGGATCCAACACGGTGGAATACTATTATGTGTTGAGTGGTTTACTATTTTATCATCATATTGCTATACACGAACATTATTTTTGTGTTAACTTTTCATACATGTAAATATTTTGTTTCAATTATAACTATCAATTTATTTTAAGTATAATATATGTTTTTTTCATTGGCTGTGTTTGTTGGTTTGTTGTTTTTTTCATCTTATATGTACCTACTCTTGTTTTTGTTATTTACTGTATATGTATGGTATTGTGTGGTGAATAAAAACTCTCATTCTTATCTCCTACATTCTTAAATTCATTAAATTTATATACAATGCTCATGAAAAAAATAAGTTATATAACAATAAATGTTATGTGTGTTGCTCTAAGAAAAGATTTCATTTTACGTGTAGGTTAAAGTTCTCCTACAATTAAAAAAAAATAGCAAGAATTTGGTAAAAAAATTATGGTTTTATTAATTAATTTTAAAATCTCGTAAATCCGGCATCTTTAGAGTGGACTCGCCAAAATAACCATAGAATTTGTAGGACAAAAGCTTTTTCGTATTTTTCATAAAATAATGATGCGATTAAAGTCAAAAACTAATTGTTATTAATCAATGTTTTTCCTTCACCAAATTGACATCTTTGAAGCCCCGCTAACTTCATTAGTTTTCCGATTCAAGTTTTTTCTAAGATAGAAAAGATGGGCGTCTCGTCAAAATGAATCTGTGTACAAAAAATCACCTTAATATTAATCAATAAAGATTTGTTTGAGGGACCACGGTCTAATCTCTATGAAAATAATATTAAAAAGTAATGATCGTTCGACATTCTTATATGAAACTTTAGGTATGTGTAAAAAACAGGTGAAACAAAAATTTTTCAACTGTGTATTTCTATAGTTGCATTATTTAGATTTGGGCCATTAAAATTTATTTTCATTTAGACCCTTATTAGAGGCTTGGGTTTCTCGGTAAGTATTCCTCCACTTTTTGGTTTTTTGCAAACGAATGTTTATTTAGTAGATTGTTTGAAGTTACAACGGAACGCCATCTAAATTTTATACACTAAACTATTAATTAGATAATATAATATGAAGAGCCACTAGTTGTTTACTGATAACAGTGCCATCTACTTACATTAGTCGAAGTTTTGTGCTGCCATCTAGTGGAAATGTGTAATATTATGAATCTCTGTGATGAAATAGCATGTCAATTCGTTATCAAAGATGGCGGTATTCCATATTTATCTATTATCAGATAATTATAAACAAAAATTCTTCAACTTTATTAATATAGATATTAATAAAGCTGAAGAATTTTTGTTTGTTTGAAAATGCTAACCTCTGGATAATCCAGCCGAGTTTGAAACATTCTTTTTGTGTATCATAACCACATTCATTAGAAAGGATTTTGCTGTTTTTTTTACCGAGCTGAGTAAAACAATAAAATATTTTTGTTTTAGTCACGGCTCAAAGTCGCGGGTAATAGCTAGTCTGAGGTATTTAAGGCTATAAGAACGACCAGGCAAACATATTGCGATTTGATCAATCACCAACATATGTTTATAATCTTATTTCTAGAGATTTTTTTTATATTATTAGAAAGCAAATAAATAGATGGTTCTCCAGAAGGTAAGAAATAACCAAAGCCTATCGCCATCGCCAAGGACAATAACGCACTATTTCCATCTTTGGTGTCTATGACACACCAAAGATTAAAATTGTGTGTTATTGTTCTTGTAGCGGAGATTTAACGCCACATACATAAGTTTATCGGCTACCTTTTATTTTGGTGGTATCAGACCCCAGCAAGACACTGCCGAACTCTACCACCTAGCAGCTAGGATAATAGTGATTCACATAACTATCGTTCAATCTGCCTGGAATATATGCACATAGTCTATACTGCAAAGGGCCCCGGATCAACAGAGGGAAAAATTAATTTATATTCTTGGCTTGGCATGACTTGGACTAAATTTCGACATCGTTGTTGTCAAACACTACATTTTTAATTTATATTCAATAAAATTAAATACTGTTACTTAAAATTAACCAGGGCAGATTATCATGCAAAACCAAAATTAGCCAAATCGGTTCAGCCATTCTCGAGTTTTAACGAGACTAACGAACAGCATTTGATTTTTTTATATATATATATATATATATATATATATATATATATATATATATATATATATATATATATATATATATATATATATATATATATATATATATATAAAAATCAAATGCTGTTCGTTAGTCTCGTTAAAACTCGAGAATGGCTGAACCGATTTGGCTAATTTTGGTTTTGAATTAATTGTTGAAGTCCAAAGGGAATGTTTAAAATGTGAGAAAATATATAAAAATTAGAGTAGTTAAAATGACAGAACAACGTTTGCCGGGTCAGCTAGTTTGTAATATAGATTCTACACAAATGACATTTGCTTCAATGTGTTCTTTTAAAAAAATATAGCAAATAGATGTTTATAAATACTTATATTTTGTTTTCGGTTTCAGGATAACACGTTCTTGGGACTGAATTTAGTCTTTCGAGAGACCACGACTACTAGATTTGCTCGTACAGAATATTTTCTTGCGTTTTTTTATAAGAGTAGCCTAACTTGCTGCAGTATCGTACTTTTTCCAGAGAGATTTAATATGAAGTTTTTTAAGAAGTGATTATAAATCTATGGAAGTAGTAAAGTTATGTAACGTCTCTGACCGGGTTTGATACCACCGTCCATCGCCTTACTTACTGCTTGCTATGGCTGTAATAAAAAAACAACCGAATTTTTGAGGACTAACTCCTTTTTAGAAGTTGAAAAAATATAAAACACAACCGCTTCTACTGAGTACCTAGTCAAGTAAATATATTCTTTAATTGTTCTTATTCCACACCATATTTAATGTTATAAAAGTTCAATTTGAGAATTAATTTATAATTTAGAAATATCGTCACATCGATTGGATAGGCAGGTAAACCAAAAAAACAAACTTAGCCTCTAAAATTTTAAATACTCATAGTGTTACCAGATGGCGCTATGTGCTTGTAAGGCACATAATTTGAGGAGGAAATTTCAAAATCCTTCAATGATGATTCAACCTCCGAATAATAGGTTTGATGTAAAATCATAATAATGTTTACAGTACTATGTTATACAGTAATGTTTTAAATTTTGTGACGATATTTCCAGAGACTTCACAGTATCTATTGAAGCTAGTTGATAACGCCTCAAACGCTTATTCTCCCTCGATATAGGAAAGTGTTACTTCGCATTTAGACTACTTGAAAGTAGACATTTTTTATAGAGTTAAAAAAGATGTAGGTAAGTATATTAAAAGTATATTTAATTACAAATTTATAAATTTGTAATGCATCAACTTACTTACTTTATATACTACTAGCTGCAGCGTGCAGCCCGCTGCATTATAACAGTTTTTTGTGAATCCCGCGGGATCACTTTTTCTGGGATAAAAAGTAGCCTATGTGCTATTCCAGGTCACCATCTACCTGTGTGCCAAATTTCATTCAAATCCATTCAGCAGTTTTTGCGTGATTGAGTAACAAACATCCATCCAAACTTTCGCATTTATAATATTAATTAATTAATTATAATATTAATATAGAATTAATATAGATTAATAAAGATATTTAAAAATTAGAGTACTGTGCTTCTTGATTAAAGTGTTCACTCGCAGAACGAATGCAAAATGTAAAAATATCTTGATATTAATAAATTGTTAATAATAAATTACAAAACTTATCGCCAATTAGTGATATGAAAACTCTGCATTTGAAACCGCAATAGATGTCGGTTTTCTGTTGTGTGACTTATTTCACATTTTAATCAATAACTTCGAAGTCGCCTCTGTGGTCTAGTGGTCCAGCGTTGGAGTTGACCACATGAGGTCCCGGGTTCGATTTCTAGGTTGGGCACTTTAAAAAAAAAGTGTTTTTTCAGTTTTCTGAGAAACACAAAGTTGCCCGGGATTGGAAAGTGCCCGGTTGGCGATAGGCTTGCCACCTATCACATTTGTGGGACCAAGTATCTTCGGCTAATCGTAGGTGCACTTGAAGTACCTCTGCCTACCCCTTCGGGGATATGGGCGAGAAGATAATTTTTACTTTTTTTTTCGAAAACCGCAAAAATTCGCAGCTATTTTTTTTTTAATGTGTTTTATGAGTCATAAGAATGAGAATTTTAATAACTTGACTACAAATTAACAGCCAATATAAAGCTTAGGGAGACGTAACTTATAAAAACGTTATGAACTTGAAAAAAAACTTAATTACGCCTCTTCATTTTGAAATTATTTCAAATAAAATGATAACATACGATTATTAATAATATATTTATGATTATGTGTGCGAAATTCTAGAAAAAATTAGCTTTCCAGAAATGTATACTTAATACTTTCTACAATATGTTCTTACTAGCTGTGCCCGCGACTTCGTTCGCGTGAAAAAAATTCTAAAATAAAAACCCGCATAGTTCCCGTTCCCGTGGGATTTCCGGGATAAGAACTACCCTATGTCCTTTCTTGGGTCTCAAACTATATTTGTACCAAATTTTATCCAAATCGGTTCAACGGTTTAGCCGTGAAAGCGTAACAGACAGACAGACAGACAGAGTTACTTTCGCATTTATAATATTAGTATGGATTAAGTTTGCCTAATACCGTGTACGAGTCATTCCATATGAAATCGTCTGAAAAAAAAAATGTTGCCGTCTCATTTTAGATTTTGTTGTAACTTTGAGAAACTCTTCTCTAGGGTCCCAAAGAACAAAATTTACACGAGTTTGATTTTTACAAGCGCTTGTTTTCGCCTATTTAAATAAAGACTTTTAAAAATCGATATTTTTAAAGCTTATCAACTTTTACTGTGAAATTTTTCTGTTTGAAGCTATCTGCATGATCAAGATGGAATTCACAGTGGGAAAGATAGTAGTTTAAGGGTAAATGAAGATAATTGCCTCGGACGAGTCCTTTAAATATAAGCAGCGTGCTGAAAATGAGTGTTTTTTAGTCATTTTTCGTGAATTTCAATCAACTCTATCGTCTTAACTGTTGAGAATTAAAAACTCATGCCCCGCGAGAATTAAGTATATATATCATAGACAAAATTCAGCCACAAGTTGACTTGAGCTGCCCACTCTTCATAGAAGAAAACTTTGCTCGAAATTTTGAAATTTAAAAAAAAATAATTTTCAGGTTATGAAACGAGCTTGTTGACTGCGCGATAAAAATCTGATACTCACAGAATCTATTGTTCTTACCTCCAACTTTAAACGACTACATCACTTGTTTTGTTATTTTCATTTTTAGTGCATGTGCGAGCCGTTTTTTTTATAGCAAAAATCAACTCAATTTTTTTTTAAAAATAAATGGTAGTGTTTATCCCAATTTTTTGTCTATAAAAATTCTGTCTTCACAACAGAATTTTTATATATTTTCATGCATGCGTATAGAGATAAGCTTATTTTCAATTTTTGACTGCATTGCATTGAAAAGTAAGTGAGAATAGACGTAAATTCAAACGAAAAATTAGAAATATTATTAATTATTAACAATATAAGTATATTGTATAAGTATAAGAAATGTTTAAGTATAAAATAATTGTATAAGTATAAGAAAAATTTTAGATATTTATAGTTGTTTCTGATGGTAAGTAATTTTAATCCGTTTGTGAAAACGTCCAGATTTTTGCTGTAAAAAAAAACGGCTCGCACATGCACTAAAAATGAAAATAACAAAACAAGTGATGTAGTCGTTTAAAGTTGAAGGTAAGAACAATAGTTTCTTTGAGTATCAGATTTTTATCGCGCAGTCAACACGCTCGTTTCATAACCTGAAAATTGGATTTTTTTTTAATTTCAAAACTTCGAGCAAAGTTTTCTTCTATGAAGAGTGGGCAGCTCAAGTCAACTTATGGCTGAATTTTGTCTATGATATATATACTTAATTCCCGCAGAGCATGAGTTTTTAATTCTCAACAGTTAAGACGCTAGAGTTGATTGAAATTCACGAAAAATGACTAAAAAACACTCATTTTCAGCACGCTGCTTATATTTAAAGGACACGTCCGAGCCAATTATCTTCATTTACCCTTAAACTACTATCTTTCCCACTGTGAATTCCATCTTGATCATGCAGATAGCTTCAAACAGAAAAATTTCACAGTAAAAGTTGATAAACCTTAAAAATAGCGATTTTTAAAAGTCTTTATTTAAATAGGCGAAAACAAGCGCTTGTAAAAATCAAACTCGTGTAAATTTTGTTCTTTGGGACCCTAGAGAAGAGTTTCTCAAAGTTACACCAAAATCTAAAATGAGTCGACTTTGCTGATTAGACGATTTTAGATGGAATGACTCGTACCGCTTCACTTATTACAGCCGCAACAAAGAGTATACAATACTACGCCGCAATAACATGACGCTTGTCACTGTCGTGTTCTGGTATAGAGGGTAAGGTAGTCGGTAAACTTATTCCTGTGCCATTATGACCCCGCCACAAGAATAGCGATGCTTGTCTCTTTGTCTTTAAGCTGTCTTATGAATTAAAAAAACACCATATGGATAGCAACGCACCATTAACATCTTTGGTATCTATAAGCGACGGTTACCCTCTCATCAGGATCAGGAGAACATTCTGTTTGCAATCCTATAATATGCAGAAAACAGAAATACAAAATTACATTCGCTTCACTCTGCTTACCCCCATAAAAATTGTAAGAAAACATAACCCTTCTTTTTCTGTTGTGTCGGTTAAAATTCCCAGTCGAATGAATCGTAAAAGAAGCGTGCGATCAAATCAACGCGTTAAATTGTGTTAGTCACGGCAAATCGGCGATTTGACAATCGGAAACTTACAGCAAAACGTTAATTCAATTATAATAAACGTGACCACGCGTTTTGTTTTTGTGGGATTTTTAGATAGTAGTGAGTGTCATCAGACAAAAGATGTGTCAATCCACCAATTTACCGGTTGTCGAGAGGGGTATTTATTTATTCGTGTATATGGCTATCCTATCGCTGCATTTTACTGATCTGACAAAAACCATCGTTTGTTTCTTATAATGACAGCTGCAGCTTTTCGTGATTATCTGAGTAAACAGGGAGACAGGGAGTAAACTGAGCTGCTGTAAAGAATCTGGCTTTTCTATTGGTTTTCGAGCCCTTTTGAACAATAGACCATCTACTATTCTGCCAGGTAGTTCGTAAAAGGCGAATGATTGGTCGAAGGTGTCACTACCAACATGACTACTAGGTGGTTGAGTTTTGCAATGTCTAATTTGGGTTAGTTACCACGGCATTATCTATTCCAAACGCAATAGCGTCAACACTCGTTACTGTTACCACTTATCTCGCCCTAACCTGCTGACAAGCCGGTGTAATTTTGTAAACTGGAACGTCTTTTGGGCTTTTGCGTATTTGTGTTAAAAATTATATTCTTGTGGTTACGAAAATTTAGAGTAAGATTACCGGTAAATACACACATAATTATGACTTTATAAGTTCCCACTATTACCCAACATTATAAGTTATAGTACCACCAAGTTTACTGTTTAAAAGACAAACATGGAACTACACGCGCCATGTTGTGAAATATAATTCTACTGACAGCTTTTTTAACTAAATTTCTTAAATAAAAAATGCCTCACTAGCGACGCCTTCTTCTGAACAGATAAGTAGCTGGTACTATAAATCCCATGATGTATCGGATGATCAACCTAAGAGGTACATATAGACAAATGTTGTATATATTCAGTCTTGGTCCTTGGACAAATTATATTTTCAGAAAATTGAGAAAACTTATTTGAAACAAATCGCTTGATTCAGAAATTCAACTCAGGACCTCATGCATTTATTCTACAGCCGGAATTACAACATCATTCAGGCTTCTTCAAATACGTATAGCAAAAAAGACGATAAATTAGAAAATTGTTAAAATGTCCTGTTCTCAATAAAATTGATGGTCACGTTGATAATTGTTACCAAGTCCTTCACACTTGTAATTTATAATTTTATTTTAATGCGTCTTCGCTGGGACTATTAAGTGTAATTTATAGATTTAAATATTTTGAGCAGGAGTCTCTGGAATAAGCTGTCTAAGTTGTTGTAAACTTAAAGCTATATGTTGGAACAGAGTTCCTTATGACGCATTTGACGTATGGAAGTTACACGGAAAAACAGTACTTGCGATGGTAGCGTCACGTAAAGACAATCGTTCGCCTTTTACGAGCTGCCAGGCAGAACGGCACGTACGTTCCAAAATGGTATTGTTTAAATAAAAATATGTATGAATGCTATCTCCCGCACGGTGACCATACTTTTTGAACATTACCACACCTATTTCGTTGAGGTTTGCCATGTAGTTAGGCAATATTTTTTATTACATTTTTATTGGTTAGGGGCCGTTCGTAAAATACGTTCGCATACAGGGGGAGGGGGGGGTCTGGCTGAGTGTGACAAGATGTGACAAGGGGGGACGGGGGGTATACGGCAACGTCACGTTCGCCGTTTTTTTTTTTTTTTACATGAGCGCTAGCTCTGTGGCGCGACTCTAGCGGCGTTGCGATCCATCAAAACGGGTTTCTTTGTTTTTCCAATACAGACAATGAGACAGTAACGTTTCCACGTACCCTACGCGTAATGTTATTATAACAACTAAATAAATATTTTTAATTTTCAGAATTTATGTACTATCATTTAGAATTTATCATACTCTGCAGGGGGGGGTCTTAGTTTTTGTGACGAAATATTTCTAGGGGGGGTCACAAAAAGTGTGACACAGCGTGACAATGGGGGGAGGGGGTCAAAAAAAGCTGATTTTAGTGTGACGTATTTTATGAACGGCTCCGTTACACATGAACAAGAACTGTCATATCCTTCAATATGTACACACTTACCAGTCAACCTATATATTAACAATCTTAAAAAATAATTTAAAAAACCTAATATAAACGCTACAAATTCATAAATCTGAATAAATCTAAATTCGTACTAATGATATGCCTTTGTGATCTAGTGGTCCGGTGTTAGTGTTGTCCACATGAGGCCCCAGTTTCGATTCCCGGCTCGGGCAATTCAAAAATGGTTTTTTTCTAGTTTTCTGATGAAAATAAAGTTGTCCGAAATTGGAAGTGCACGGTTGCTGATAGTCTTGCCATTTATCACATTGTGGGACCAAGTATCTTCGGCTAATCGAGGGTACACTGGTTGTACCTCTGCCTACCTCTTCAGTGATACGGGCGTGAAGATACTTGTTTTTTTTATTGAATACTAGCTGTTGCCCACGACTTCGTCCGCGCGGACTTCGTTTAGTCCGCACCGCTCCTCCCCCGTAGGTGATAGCGTGATGATATGTAGCCTATATGTTGACCCGACCTATTAGTAATATTCATGCAAAATTTGAAGTAAATCCATGCAGTACTTTTTGAGTTTACCCCGGACATACATACAGACAAACAGATAAACAGACAAAAATTCTAAAAACTATATTTTTGGCTTCGATATCGATTGCAGATCACGCCCCAAGTATTCTTTTAAAAAAATATTCAATGTTCATTTTTGACTTTCCTACGATTTTATTATATGTAATAGACAATAGATTTGCCCGTAACCTTGGGAGCGGGGGAGGGAGGTATGGTGTACCCAGCCCCCAACCTTTTTAACCGACGTCTATAAATTTCATTTTAGTGTTTATAGGCGCTGGTTATGTCTTTCCAAAACAAATTCCTTTTGCTCATTTCCTATCGCATGATATAAAAAATGGATTTTTCAGAAAAACCTTAAAATCTTCAATAACGCTTGTCAATAACAATAACAATGATCGAATCAGGGAACTTACGATCTGACCCGAAAATGTCAACCACCAGGCAACATTTGTATGATGATGATGTATGATCCATAAAAAAGTTATTTTGCCAAATGTATGATTGGTGTGAACTCTATAATGATCATTTCTTCTCACAGTAATGTACGTAAACCACAAAAAAATGATCTAAACAAGAAAAGTTAGGCTCGTTACACACACATTTCTATTACTATCTAGTAGTTACAAGTGATCATTTATAGTGTTCAAAATCCGACTATATTTTTTTATCCGGGTGTCGGGCCTCATGCAGGGTAGGGTTCTGAAGTTGCCCGTCACAATAATGCGGACTAAGAAGAGGGCTTTTGTTGTTTCATAATATGAACATTTAAGATATTCAATGTCAACAACAATTAATATTCATTCGCACTACAGGTTCACCACTTATAAAATCTTCTCTAAGTACATTTTATAAGTTTTTTTTTTATATCATAAGATAGCAAACAAGCAGATGGGTCTCCTGATAGAAAGAGTCAACCATCGCCTATAGACACCAAAGTTGTTAATAGTGCGTTGCTATCTTGTGGCGAGGTCTAATGCCACATGTATAAGTTAACCGGCTACCTTACCCTCCAAACCAGAACACGACAGCGACAAGCACTGACGCTATTGCGGCAGGAATAAGTAAGGCGGTGGTACCAGAGCCGGGCGAGACAATGCAGAACTCTACCACCTAGTAGCCACGATGGTAGTGACTCGATAACCAATCGGTCGCCTTTTACGACGTGCCTGGCAGAACGGCAGTTGGACTATTCTTCAAAGGAGGCCGGGACCAACACGGCGAAAAGTAAGTTGGTCGACTATTGCTTAAAAGTTCTAAAGCCTTCTAAGCCGTGATAGTTTTCCTCTTAACTTCATGATATTTCCTACTACTTTGATTTTTTCCCACCCCCAAAACCAACCTTTTAGACTGCAGAGGGCGGGGGGGGGGGACACTTGACTCAATCACTTTACTATGCGTTCCAACCGAGAATAGGACTGTCAGGATGACATATTGCTCCGCATTTTGCAAAAACTTCATAAGTGACGAGTAAGATGTGCAAAAAAATTCTAACAAAGAAATAGGTACTTAAAAAATATATTTTCATTCTAATTGGTATATTTTTTATTGAGATTCTTATCAGATCATGTTACCATGTATTAAAGTAAGGTGTAAAATAACGAACACGACTTTTATATATACATATATTCAAATGAACGGCTAGACTGATATATTTTACTCTTTTTCTTATAGATAAATATTATATTTTAATACTTTTTAGCCTATTTTGGACAAAGACAACCCAAACCCACAAAAAACGCAATAAAATTGACCCCGCGGTATTTACTTATAAATGTTGTAAATAAGACGAGTTTTTTATATAATATATAAATGAACAGACACAGAACAACTAGACTAATGTTTTTAATATTTTTTGTTGATGAAAATAATATTATAAAAACGTTATTTGTTCTTCAGTAAATCAACAATATTTTTGTACGAATATTTTTTTTGCTGACATTACTAATTTTACACTTGTGGTATGAAGTTGATAACAAGCGCGATCCTATTCTTAATTGGAACGCATAGTAAAGCTTAATATTTTACAAACGAGTCCCTTAATCGAAAACTTGTTTTCAAGTACCTACAAGAACACGAAGATAATATCCACGCGGTCGAAGTCACTAGCACAACTTGTATTTAAGGCGAGGTATTTCGACGCGCGTCAATTCTATAGAAAATGGGTGGCGCGGTATGATATAATAAATATAGGACATCAGCTGAAAACTAAAATTTAGCACATTCTTTTTTGTATTTACAACTAAATACCACCATATAAAAATCATGTGGAAGATAAGAAATATTATTAACAAATTATTTGTTTTAGAGATTTTTTTAGCCTGTTTTCGGAATTTTATATGATCGAGTAAAGTACCTACATTCTATCATGTAATGAGTTAGGGCATTCTTTAGATAATATCTTCAGGTATATCGTGAAATTATTGTAAAATTGTTATTTAACAATCTATAAAAAAAAAACGTGATTAAACAAACCAGTTTTTTCCCGTTTGTCGCAATACCGCGCCTTAATAGAGTGTAGTCTCAGCTTTATTCTCCCCTACTATAGCGGCAGACGGCGGCTGCCGCGACAATGAAGGAAATAATCATTACATTTTTATGACCCGTCAAATGTAATCACATCTTTCAAACTGTATGGTATTAATTTCAGATATAACGTCATCATAGGCATGCCGAGAGGGGGGGGGGGGGTTTGCCTCTCTACTAGCTATCTACTATTGTTGATATTAAGATAAAAATAGTCTTAAGATGTTACGGTTGCCCCCCCTGGCCCAGAACCTGGGTACGCCCATGAACGTCATATATCTTAAATCTATATATTAATACGAAAAAGAAAAACTTTGGACCCCTTTTAACCCATTAATGGCCAAAACCAAATGAAAATCATTTCAAAAAAATAACATATCTTTTTTTATAATTGTTATAGGAGTAAGAAATAGTAAAATGAACAAAAAAAATTAGCAACTCACCATTATACTTGTCTGATAGTTGATACTTCGGATTCTCAAAATGGCGCAAATTAAAAAAAATACTTATCGCATAAACCTCTGTTATAGGCGGGAATCAAACCCGAATCCCATCACTTGCGTACTCAAAGTCGCTAACCATCGGTCCAACAAGGATTGGGATTATTTGCCAAACTTTCCCCACATTGATGACTTTCTTCATACAAAAAAAAATTGTTTCAGTCCGGGTTGAACTTCATCGTTCATACGTGTCACTTTCATCGTAATTGCAAAGTGGTAGAGTTCCATAACGTGTCGCCCGGGTCTGATCATGCCGCGATAGCGTCGGTATTTGCACTGTCGTGTTCCACTTTTGAGGATAAAGTAACCGATAAACTTATGCAAGTGGCATCCCCATCCCGCAACACGAATAGCTATGCACCATTAACATCTTTAATGTATGTAGGCGATGGTTGTCTCTTTCTATCAGGAGAGCCCAAAACTCAAAGTCAAACTCAAACTCCAAAAAATGCTTTTATCAAATAAACTTTTACTACTACCGGATCGGGACATGACCACACACTGAGAAGATCCGGCGGAAGAAAATCAGCGTTGTTGTCAGGCTTGTCGTTTTAGGGTTCCGTACGTAAAAGATAAAACGGGACCCTATTACTAAGCCTGCGCTGTCTGACTGTCCGTCTGTCTGTCACTAGGCTGTATCTCATAAACCTTGATAGCTAGAAAGCTGAAATTTTCACAAATTATGTATTTCTGTTGTCGCTATAACAACAAAAACTAAAATTAAAAAATTAAAATATTAGGGGGTCCCCATACAATAAACGTTTTTTTTTTTCGTTTTCTTTTTTGCTATGATGGTACGGAACCCTTTGTGCGCGTTGGAACGCATACTATCAAATTTAGCATGGTTAAAATTTTACAATGCGGAGAAGTGGAGAAACAATATTTTTATATAATATGCATTAGAAAGGCGTTAAATTAATAAAAATAAACATTCCACACTGTTCCATTCATTCACACAGCATAATAATATAAACACATTTATAATATTTTGTCTAAAGTATGTTGTCAAACTTACAAGAGACGTTATAGTTTAATCTACTATGCGTTCCAACTAAGAATAGGATTGCGCTCGTTATCAACTTCATACCACAAGGGTGAAATTAGTAATCTATACATATAATAAAATCGTAGAAAAGTCAAAACTGTACATTGAATATTTTTTTGAAAGAATACTTGGGGCGTGATCTACAATCGATATCGAAGCCAAAAATTAGTTTTTAGAATTTTTGTCTGTTTGTCTGTTTGTCTGCATGTATGTTCGGGGTAAACTTAAAAACCACTGCATGGATTTACTTCAAATTTTGCATGAATATTACTAATAGGTCGGGTCAACATATAGGCTACATATTATCACGCTACACACCTATGGGGGAGAGGCTGTGCGAAGTAAACGAAGTCCGCGCGGACGAAGTCGCTGGCAACAGCTAGTGATAACATAAAAATACGTGTTCAAAAATATTGCTGATTTATTGAAGAACAAATAACGTTTTGATAATGTTATTTTCATCAATAAAAAATATTAAAAAACACCAGTTCATCTCTATAAATGTAAAAAAGTCAGTTTAGTTACAACACTTAAAAAGACGCGGGCAATTTTATTGCGATTTTTGTGGGTTTGGGTTGTATTTATCCAAAATAGGCAAAAAAGTATTAAAATATAATATTCGTCAATAAAAAATAGTAAAATATAACAGTCTAACCGTTCATCTGAATATATGTACATATAAAAGTCATGTTAGTTATTTTACACCTTATTTTAATATAATATGGTAACATGATTTGATGGGAATTTAAATAAAAACTATACCAATTGGAATAAAAATATTTTAAGTATTTCTTTGTTAGAATTTTTTTTGCACACCTTACTCATTACTTAAGAAGTTTTTGCAAAATGCGGAGCAATATGTCATCCTGACAGTCCTATTCACAGTTAGAACGCATAGTATGGTTGAATTTCGACCACAAGTTTTTATATACTTACAATATAAGTCAATGTATGTAGTTAAAACCATGAAGTACCTATTAGGCGTATAATATGTAATAGCTTTATGGTTAAATCGCGATTTCAATACTATGCGTTTTAACTGAGAATAGGACTGTCAGGACTCAGGACGCCTTATTGCTCCGCATTTTGCAAAAACTTCATTAGTGATGAGTATGGTGAACAATAAATACTATAATAACAAAGAATTCATTAAAAAATAATTTGCTTTCTAATTGGTATATTTTCTATTCAGGATCCCATTTGCCCATGCTAGTATATGTTAAAATGAGTTGTAGAAAAGAAAAGAAAAAGTACTGCATGGATTTACTTCAAATTTTACACGAATATTACTAACAGGTCGGGTCAACATATAGACTACGTATTATCACCTAAGGGGGAGGAGCTGTGCGGAGTAAACGAAGTCCGCGCGGACGAAGTCGTGGGCAACAGCTAGTACTTAATAAAATGTGTCTATCGGATTTTAAATCTATTACACCGCTTATAACGAATTTGTTTCGTCATCATTGGTGTATTTTTCGTCGCACACAATATTGCACAAAACTAAAATTAATTGCGTGTTTCAAATTATGTTTATGACATTATTTAATTGGAACCATTTGGAACACTTAGGTAGGTACATGTAGTATGTTATGGTCTATGGAACACTAATATTATTATAAAGAGTTATTTGAACGTTATTTGTTCTTCAATAAATCAGTCCATTTTTTTAAAGAAATATTTTTTTTGTTGACATTACTAATTTCACACTTTATTATTTGAAGTTGACAACAAGCGCGGTCCTATTCTCAGTTGGAGAACGCATAGTAACTTTTAAATTTTGGCGCGATATTAAAAGTTACCATGGAAACAATAGCGTTACTAATTAAATACCTAACCAATCAGACGTTGTTTTAAAATGGCCTTGACACTCGATCTGGAATGACAGTTGACACCCACACAAGCATAATTTTCTCATCTAAGATATAATGTTACCATATACATAATTGGTTTACCTACGTACTTTTTTCGTTAGTCACAAGACCAATTTATAAATGTACTTATTTGTGACAGACTCAATTAACTACACCTACTTTACTAATTACTGTATGAACTAGTAGATAGTCTATTTGGCTTCTAGAGTAAATCTCAGGTTGCACAAAATAAGTTATTTAGTTGTTTTTGATAAGAAAATCTAGGGAATTGCCTAGAGTCTGTGGTCTGGTGTTGTAATGTCAACACTCAACAGAAAGCACCCTTGCGCTTCGAATAAACATGCAAAGCTGTTATTTCCGATTAACGCAAACAATAACTGATACCGTTAAAAATTGGCAAAATGAATACACATAGGTTAACAATTTATAATTTTATTTTTTAATATTATTAGATAGCAAACAAACAGATGGCTCTCTTGATTAAAAGAGAAACAAAAATCGCTTATAGACACCAAAGATGTTAATGGTGTGTAGCTACCCGTGAGGTGTGATGGAAATGCCACATGCATAAGTTTACCGCCTCCCTTACCCTCCTAACAGGAAAATGACAATAACAAGCATTGACGCTATTGCGGCAGGGGTAGGTAAGGTGGTGCAACCAAATACCCGGGCGAGACGTTGCGGAGCACTACCACCTAGTTGTCATGATGGTAGTGACACGTATTGCTCTCCTCTTACGAACTGCCTGATGAACAACAGATGTTCTATTTTTTTAGGAGGGCCTGGACCAACTTAGGGTAATATTACATACCTACATAAGCAGTAAAATGAGGATCCATTAATAAAATAAAATGATATATGATAATAGACTTTTGACGAGAATAACTACGTGGATAATCAGAGACTAATAGTCTATTATAGTGAAGGCAGACTACCGTTTATAATCCCCTATATAACGACATAGGAATTAAGTATAATGTAGCCTTTATTGTTTATACCTACGATTTAAATTCATTCATGCTTCCACTTCACACATAGCCACTTTTAAATTGCAAATAGCAACAACGAAACCAACAAAATTCTTAAAACAAACGCTGGTTTATCATTATAATTTTATAACGCCCCAGGCCAAGGAGTTAAGGCGTAAAATTCGAAAAAAAAGAAATCCTTCCGCAAAGAATTTAGGAGTGTCCGCTGAGACGAAATCCGACTTGCTCGTTATAAATTTTGTGTAAGATAACAATATATGCGTGTGGGTGTGTGGTACAGTCGCTGACGAGTATAGTTACAGCACGCAATAGCGCTAACAAGCGAGCGAGCGAGATAAGATGATGATTGTAGAGCTTCGTCTCTGTTTCGCCTCTGGCAACATGGCGCGCTGACTCGGGCGCAGGCTCGAATCGTATCGCCTGCCCACTCAAGGTTCGCTGACTGCCGTTCTTTTGTTTTTAATGTTGCCACATCAAACGATTTTGCTTAATCGCAGGGTAATATACATTTGTAAAACATTTAAATCACACTAGTTTACATATTTAAAAACATTTCGTATTGATATTGCAATACTACGTAAATATTGAAAAGCAAGAAAAGTAAAATATTAACATTCCATTATACTAAATTGGACATGTTGTAAGTATATTTTCGCGTTACTTTATGTATAAAAATAATTAATGTATAACATGTACTTTGAATTTGGAGATCTAAAAAGGAGCGGGGTGAAAAATTAACATCATTTTTTTAAGTGAATGATATAATCTGAATTGATATTTTTAATAAAACCATATAAAAAGGCTTTCAGGGCGTTATCGTCAAAATATTTTTATTAGATATATTTTATGTAAACTAGAGCACATATTATTAATCCTGTGGTACGTTACGATAAAAAATACTGAGGCCTTTTTCTTGTAACAATCTGGAGTCTGCTGGTACTGCGTTGAGAGCTTAAGCCTTGAAAACACGCTGTAGTATCAATGTAAGTTATTAAAGCTGACAAATAAAAGGATCTTAAAGTTTTTCATAAGTTGATAATCAAATGAATTTTGCTGCCTAAGAGTAAGAGTTGCAAAGTAAAATGTATAATACTTTATATTAGTTGATTTTATTTACCTTTTAAAATTCGTTTTTTTTTGTCCAGTAACGTAACATAACATAACTAACAATATGGTTGAGTTTTTCTAAGAATTGCAGTTTATAGAATATATTTAAAATATTATTATTATTATTAGGAGAAACAAGTAAGAATGAGATAATATTTACTACATTGTCAACAAAACAGTTTCAGTTTTGCTGATTATGACAATTCTAACGAAATTATAATTATAAAGTTATTTTACGGTATTTATATGTTTAACTTTATTTAAAGTAAGCTCGCCGTTTTTTACCCTGTATATTTATGGTACATTTGATACGTGGTTCAATAAAGATAAATAATTGAATAAATAAAGTGTAATGATGATCGTACATTTTATATGAGTTTTAACTTTTTGCCTTTTATTTTTACCTAACATACATACATTGACTCCATACTAACATCAAATATTTTTAAAACATAAACATGAGTTTTCGTCAGTTCCCGAAAAAAACATTCTCCTATAAATGTAATACTGTAACAGACTTTTCAAATACATTCTGGATATAATGCTTGTTCTATATAAACAATATGACAATATAATAGGCCGTCACGAGAGGCCTGGTAGGTGTGCAACAAAAAAGTTGATAAGTTGAAAAGTTGATAAGTTGATAATTAATTAGCACGAGTTATGTTTTCCAAGAAAACTATAATGCTTATTAAGAATATGTTGCTCTATCCGAGATTTGAATACCTTTTGAAATAAATTAGTAAAACAAGCAAATAATGTTTAGAATGTATACTTTTTTAAGAATGTATTCATCTTCGCAGGAATACTCATATTTTGTTACTTTTTAGAATACTGTTTAACCCAGCAGCTCCTCAATACCTTCGTGAACGGTTCTCATTTTACATTCCCCTGATTCTCCTTGTCGCAATTATGTGCGTTCGTTATTGAAGTTTCCTGAATCTCATTCTCAAGCCTATTCTCGCTTTTTTAGTGTTCAGGGCGTTAAGTTATGGAATTCACTCCCATTCAAGAACGTGAAGTTCATGATAGCCCATCCCTGCCAGTTTTTAAAAAACGATTAAGAAATCACTATCTGTCTTTCTCTTTTAAAATTTAGTTATTTTTGTGTATAATTTTTTTTGTTATTTTTTATTTCATAGTTTCGTAAGTCATTCTCATTTTTTTGCTTACCTCATGTGTATTTTAACTTCAAGGTTGATTGTGCACAATATCTGCTGTTTCTTTGTGATCGCTTTATAAGCTGGGTAGACTGGAAGAAATCTTATTACCTTAAAGATTAGTCTACCTTTTGTACGTCTTCAGTTACATTTTTTTCTCTGTAAAATCTTTTATGTTGGGTACAATAAAATATTAAATAAATAAATAAATGAAAGTCTGCACAAACGGTAAACGTGTGACAACATAAGATAGCGTTTTGCCATTTGTCGTTACGATATTTCTGTCAAATTTACTGCAGAAGCATGGCAAAAGAGGTTTTCTATTAAAAATACAAAATCTAAACCAGAAACAGCAAAATTACGTATCAGCTATAGTTATTATCAATTCGTTCATATTACTTTTATAATTTATACAGGTATCTAGATTAAGTTGTTTATGTTAACATATATTATAAAACATTAGTTTTAAAAAATGTTGATTGCCAAATTAACAAAACAATAATATAATTTGTGGTAAAATATAATTCGAAGCTCGCCACCCTGAACCGCAGACGAAAACAGCGTCAAGCCGAGGACCTGCTCAAACCGAACGTCTGCATACCGATCGTTGGTTTTTTATATGCGCATGTCGGTGCACGGGCGCTACATTAATGTGTGTGGGCCGTTTATCAGTGTGAGTGTCAGTTCGTTCTCGCGCGCGACGCACCATTGTTGTTTGCAGTAGACTCGCCGCGCGGAGTTCGGCCGGCCGTAGTGGTTTCATCGCTTGTCGTCACCGAACAAAACTGCCGGCGATAAACAAAATAATGAGTGTACCATATTACGTGCATCGCGAGTGCAACAAGCGACAACAGTGTGTGATAACAAGAATGTAACGTGCGTGTTGTGTTAAATCGAGTGCGTTTTTGACCGTGTTTTGGAGTTCGCGGCGCGTGGACAACGCCATGCCCAACGTGTTTAGGTATGTGCTCACTCAATTAATTATGGTCCATCAATGCTTATGGGGCCACTGGCCCACTCTGCACCTTATGCCTCGCATATATTTTGTCATCGTAGATTGAAATCGTGGCGTGTGGCCGCTTGACTGTTTTGAAATACAAAGTGACTAATTTCTACTAATATCCGTAGTTCCAAGACATATCTAAAGCGTTATGTGCATTTGGCGCCGACGTTTTTTGTTATCAATAGGTCGGGATATTGTCAAGTAATAATTTATAATGTAATTAAATATGTTATCGATGCCGGTGAACGAATCGGGTGGCGTATGTGAACTTTGCATCCATTTAATAATTGCTAACTTTAAACATTTCATGTGTTAAAAATACTCGAAACAATGTTTAAAGTAGGTAACTTGCTATCTAAAATACCAAGTCGTAACACTAAGCTGATAATAATTGTTTTCAAACAATGAAATCGGCCGGACCTGTGCCGTAGTTGCCTATTGTTAGTTCAAACTTCAAGAAAACAGTTCTTAAAACTTCAGTCTTTAGTTTAAATAGGACCATAAATTAAGTCGCTGTTCCTTGCCTCGACATGCCATTAATATTCTCTATTATCACCTTAAGGGGACGTCCGTAATATATATTATAACTAGCTGTTGCCCGCGACTTCGTTCACACGGACTTTGTTTACTCCGCCCACCTCCTCCCCCGTAGGTGATAGCGTGATAATATGTAGCCTATATGTTGACCCGACCTGTTAGTAATATTCATGCAAAATTTGAAGTGAATCCATGCAGTACTTTTTGAGTTTACCCCGGACATACATTGACTTTCCTACGATTTTATTATATGTAATAGATTATGACGAAAAACCATAAACATATCTATTTTATATATATAATTAATTAATACATTTGCTACAATCAACTATTACGATCATTTGATTATCATTTAATTAGTA
The DNA here is from genome assembly GCA_036924255.1 of Apodemia mormo. Classification (NCBI taxonomy): domain Eukaryota; kingdom Metazoa; phylum Arthropoda; class Insecta; order Lepidoptera; family Riodinidae; genus Apodemia; species Apodemia mormo. The sequence goes on from JAUPFN010000026.1 coordinate 8,021,358, forward strand.
CAATATTGGTGTGTAAATAAATATTATTACAGTAGAAATTCAAAACAGATATTTTATATTAGTACAACACAATACCTATAACCTTATTAGTCTGTTGCAAAATTTTAGTGATCTATATTTAAATAATATTTCAACAAATTAGAAACGCTAGGATATATAAAGAAAAACCTGTTCCTGCCTTTAGGTATACCTACAATATAACATAAATTTTAATTGTCCCACATAGACATTCCAATAATGAAACTGAACTAAACGTAATAACAAAATATTAATGTACCTAAATATATATACAATATACATATATTCGCCTATCTGATTTATCTATTGTACATATATACTTGCGCACCATAAGCTAACCAATTAGCCAGCTATCAAGTTAATTTTAAAAATTAACGGCAAAATATAGGACACTCGGCCTTTTTATTTCTACCTAGTTTTCTTCTTATTTCCATAAACTTATTTTTATTCTTTAAAAGACGCATATATATTTGTTTGTTTACTGTTTACGATACTAATATCATAGAAAAAAAATGTTTTTGTTTGTAAGATACTTAAAAAAATGAATTATACCCGATATTTTACATCAAAAATTTTATATCCCTTTGATACAGAAAACCAAGTGGCACCAGCCATTACCGAACCGAAACACGTAAAATAATATTGGGAAAATATTGAAACCATGAGCCGAACGTTCATTAACTAAACCGCAGTTCCCGCGTTTTTTCTTATTTCTAGCAAATTAACAAATGGCTCTCATGGTGGCATGGTTGTCGCCAGAATTACTTTCATAAAGGTGCATCTGCATTCTGCATCTACACATTACACCTACTGTTCACTAATACGGAATTATACAATACTAGCTGACCCGCGCAGCTTCGCCCGCGAGTATATTAGTAAATCGTCCAAATAGCTTTTAATAAAAATTTCATCCCCTATTTCAGCCCTCCAAGGACTGATTTTTGAAAAAAAAAATTAGCCTATGTTTGACCCCGGATCTTCAACTTGCCAAATTTCATGAAAATCGGTCCAACGGTTTTGCCGTGAAAGCGTAACAGGCAGACAGACAGACTTTCGCATTTATAATATTACTAGCTGTGCCCGCGACTTCGTTCGCGTGGAAAAATTTCTAAAATAAAAACCCGCATAGTTCCCGTTCCCGTCGGATTTCCGGGATAAGAACTATCCTATGTCCTTTCTTGGGTTTCAAACTATATTTGTACCAAATTTTATCCAAATCGGTTCAGCGGTTTAGCCATGAAAGCGTAACAGACAGACAGAGTTGCTTTCGCATTTATAAAATTAGTATGGACTAGCTGTGCCCGCAACTTCGTTCACGTGGAAAAATTTCTAAAATAAAAACCCGCATGGTTCCCGTTCCCGTGGAATTTCTGGGATAAGAACTATCCTATGTCCTTTCTTGGGTCTTAAACTATATTTGTACCAAATTTTATCCAAATCGGTTCGGCGGTTAAGCCGTGAAAGCGTTAACAGACGTCTGTCTGAGAGACAGAGTTACTTTCGCATTTATAATATTAGTATGGATTATACATAATTATACATATTATATATAATTTAATGTTTAATTATACAATTATACAATATGTACATTTTAATTATTGACTCAGTGATGAACAAATTTATACAACAGTGACGTAGCGTGCCTTGGTGGGGCCCCGTATAAAAATTTGTTTGGTAGTACCCTTATGAAGGGTAGATATTTCTCACAAAAGAAAAAAAAAGTTTGCATAAAATTAAAAGAACTATTTATTCATCATAATTATCTATCTGTCACTTTTCCAAAAATTTTACAAACAATTTAAATAAAATATACACTCGCCTTGCCTTTTTTTGAAAAATAAGAAATTGTTTTTTTGACTTTTGTCAGTTGGGAAATTTTTATTAATTTTTGCTTATGTACGTTGGGAGTCCCATATAATTGATACGGCAGATACCTACGGTGGTAGCTACGCCCTGGACAACAACCTATTCGCCTTCATTTTTTATTCAATCAGTAACTTAATCAAAAAAGTATTTTTTCTATGTACCTACCTACTTTCTTTTCTGGTAACAGGGTGCAAAATGCAAATGCACCCCACCGCTTTGCACCTTGCTGCCGGCCGTCATGCCTGATGGATAGACGCAACCATCCCCATTACACATCAACGTAGTTAATGATGCTTTGCTTTCCGTAATCCAGGTGGCGGGATGTTTATACCATACAAAAGTTTACCGGCTACCTTACCTTTCAAACCGCGATTCTTTGTACCTACTTCGTGGATATAAATGAGAGAATATTTCATCAAGTAATCCTTACGTTTTTTTATTGTTGTCAAAATTTGTATATAATTTATAACAGTCTGTTGTTGTCACTTTTTATTTTTCGAAAAAACGGGACATTCTTACATCCCTGTAATGTACTTCGGGACAATGCAGTTGAAACCAGGACACTTCCGTTCAAAACGGGGCGTGTGGTCACTTTACGCATACATAATAATTTCACATGACATTGAACATTTATACTATTTAATAATTGACAATAACATTAATTCATTTTTAGGTACTTACAATTTCATAATTACATTGAACATTATACTATTTAATAACTGACAATAACATTAATTCATTTTTAGGTACTTACCTTTCATAATTACAATGAAATAGATGTTAAAGCTGACAAACATATCGCTATTTCTAGTTTTTTCACAACGGAAACCTGTTGTGAAAAAGAGATGCAATGAAATTCGTGTATTCTAAATTTTCGGTAGTCATAAATATAGACGTATCTACATATCTCCTTTTTAACAATTTTATGTGGAAACAAATTTAACTAAGTTGTATAAAAATTCTCTTGCGTTTATCTATACATATAATAAAATCGTAGGAAAGTCAAAACTGTACATTGAATATTTTTTTAAAAGAATACTTGGGGCGTGATATACATATAATAAAATCGTAGGAAATTCAAAACTACATTGAATATTTTTTTAAAAGAATACTTGGGGCGTGATGTACAATCGATATCGAAGCTAAAAATATAGTTTTTAGAATTTTTGTCTGTTTGTCTGTGTGTCTGTATATATGTCCGGGGTAAACTCAAAAAGTACTGTATGGATTACCTTCAAATTTTGCATGAATATTACCAACATGTCGGGTCAACAAATAGGCTACATATTATCACACTATCACCTACGGGGGAGGAGCTGTGCGGAGTAAACGAAGTCCGCACGGACGAAGTCGTGGGCAACAGCTAGTTATAAATAATTTTAATGACAGTATCAATACCGCACATATTAGATCGACAAAGTTGAAATGTCTTGCAATAATTTAGGGGACTTAATAGATTTTTTCTATAAAATAGTGTCATGTGCCTTAAATTTTGTTACCAAAAATTACACTTGATAGCAGGTAGAAGGCATCACGAAGGCACCTTTTAATGGCATGTACGAATAAAAAGGACAGCAATAAATTCTGTATGAATTTGACACCTGTCATCAAGACTGTATTAATTTTAAATTTTGAAAAAGGAAAACTTATTGGAACCTAGTTTTGTCGATAGGTGTGTTACTACTAAAAACGTGTTACATACACGCATATTGAATATATTAACGCTAAGGCAAAACACAGAGAAGAGAGCGCTGGTTACTCAACATTCAAAATTTCTTAAAACATGTTATATCTATTAGAAGCAATGTTTTACAAGGGTAAAAGATTATAGACTTCTAGCATTTTTTTAGCATCCCGTGGGAGATATGGAAAAAAATTACAGGAATAATGTAGCTTTCTTCTGGCTGGCTGGGTGGGTATTGTAGCTGGGTGGTCCGGTTCTACACAGGGAGACAGTTATTGGGGAGCTGTGGCAAAATCCTCAACACATTGTGTCTTGTAAACACTCTCATATACTTTGTGTTCGAATATCATACGAAAAAAAAAGTACAAGCATTTGACCATTCTTCTACTGGTAAAACAATTTTAGAAATCGGTTATGTAGATTACTTTCTATTAACTCATCTATCTCTTCTTAAGTTTTCACCTCTGTTAGTATTTAAATACATATTAAGTATTTTCAAAAGGTCTCTTTTCTCACCTTTAAAAAAATCCTGCTACAACTTAACCTAAGTCTTAAACTTAGTACCTACACCATATTCTCAATTATATGTTTACATAACTTGATAGTTTTTTAGTATTATATTACATTATAAAAATAAAAATGTATTTAATTAATCACTACTTGCGTTTGACGGTATCAATTATATACCTAATCAACTCTAATCATTCTTCTGTATAAGTGTGATGATAATTTCAACGTTTCTCAGAATTATTACGTCAAAGCGTAAATATGCATTGATTTTGAGATATCAATTCGATTATACATAATTGACATAATTAACTCTTGTCATTCTTTCAACGAGGTGTGATGATAATTTCAACGTTTTACAGAATACGCACATAAAATAGTAAATAAAAAAGTAAATTATGTATTTCTTTTGAGAATACCAATTCCGAATTCAGATTCTATAAACAACTCTAACCATTCTTCCGTATGACCGATGTTCCACAGAATATGCTTGTCACCGTAAAATTGTAAAAAACATAAGATTATAATAAACCTAGGAAGTTTATAAAGTAATAAGGTTATCAGTTTAATTATCAGATATTACTATGGTAGATTATAATCTAACGGTGTTTACAATTTTGCGGTGACATGCACGTCACAAAATTATTTATTGATATTTGATTTTGAATGATGGATCTTATAATTTCATTCTTCTTTCATTCTATCATTCTTCCGTACGAACGATGTCAGATGTATGATGATAATTTCAATGTTTCACAGAATATGCACATCACAAAATAGGCTGTAATTTTTATTAACACACTAAGGCTCAACTCACATCGGCGCAGAGTCGAAGCGTCATATTTTTCCCGCCTAAAGCATATTCATCTCTATTGTTCTGTTATTTAAGTACAAATTTGTGCTATGTAAATATGGAAGCGCGCGTCGACGCGCTTTAACGCGCGCGTACTTTCTTCGACGCTCAGCTGGAGTCGGTACTTAGATATATGCTATTTTATACTTAGATATACATATAACAATACAGATGAATATGCTTTGGCGGAAAAATATGACGCTTCGCCTCTGTGCCAATGTGATTTGAGCCTAAAACTGTAGCAATCGACTTCCTATCTCCCATATCTCCGGAACACTGCGTCAGGTCTTCACAAAATAAAATGGGACCACACGGGGAGTAACCACTCTCGAACAAAACAAGAATCATTAAACACACATAACGGTCAAATGAGTAACCTTTTGGGAAGTCTGTTGAAAATATTTGTGAATTTTGATGGTAATATTTCGGTAATCCACTATTTTAATCGTTTTTAATAATTTAATTCTTCTTTAATATCTTGACAAAAAAGACTGACAAGGAAAATTTGAATTATTGAAGTTATACTTCTTTTTTTATAAGTATAACTTCTAATAAAACTTTCTTTCGATGTATTAAATACCTTTTCTTCCTAATATTTTTTTCTACAAACGTAGGATTACGCAAATGATAAAAATTTTAAAAAGATTTTTATTGTTAATTATTATAAATTTATAAAGTACAACTTATTTATAAAAAATTACAAAAAGACGTAAAGAATATTACGTCCTGAAGCTGCTTTAAAAAGCAAGCATTTAATGATGCGAAACCGGTCGATTAATATAAAATTATTTGTCTATATTTGTAGTGAAATTTAAATACAAGTGATCATAACCTAGTTTCAAATAATAACAATGGTCTAGTCCAGCGTTGGCGTTGACCACATGAGGTCTCGGGTTCGATTCCCGGGTCGGGCACTTAAAAAGTGTTTTTTCAGTTTTCTGATAAACACAAAGTTGCCCGCCCGGGATTGGAAAGTGCCCGGTTGGCGATAGGCTTGCCACCTATCACATTTTTGGGACCAAGTATCTTCGGCTAATCGTGGGTGCACTTGTTGTACCTCTGCCTACCCACTTCGGGGATACGGGCGAGAAGATACTTTTTTTTTAACAATGGAATTTCACCAAGCGCCGACGATTGAAAGGCTAAGATCTATTAAATTAATTAACGATTAAATTAATAAATAAATTTATTTATTAATTTAATCGTTCATAGATAAGACGGGCGGATCCCCATACACATAAGCACGGACTCCCAGTGGTCCGCGGACCACAGGTTAAGAAACACTGCTATAAAATGATTCAGAGTAGGGACATAAACATTTTTTCTCCGAAAAAAGCTATAGAAAAAAGCTTAAATATTAATTATTCTCCCGAACAATTTGAGAAAATCAATTCTTTTGGATACCCAAAGTAAAAGTAAAGAAATATTATTTCCCTCGTTTAAAGACACATTATTTTAATCCTCAAGCCCTTCCTCCGTATTGCGAATTTCAAATCATGTATTTTCTAGAGCGACATCATCACGATCGTTTTAATATTAGTTTCATGCCTTTTTGATATATCTACTCAATTTTCGTTACAACATATTTAATTTGTTATTTATAAAATTATCCAAGTCGCCTTTGTGGTCTAGTGATACCGGTGTCGGTGTTGACCACATGAAGTCCCTGGTTCGATTCCCTTGTCGGGCAAATCAAAAATATTTTTTTCAGCTTTGTGATAAAAATAAAATTGCCCAGGATTGGTTAAGTGCCCGGTTATCGATAGGCTTGCCACCGATTACTTTGTAGGACTTATGATCAGTTTCCGTAACGCAAATTAATTTTAACAAACAATTAATCTGTTTTAACAAATCATATGCTTGTATAAATTATGTTAAGCACAGAATTATTGCTTGTTAAAATTTATTTGCGTTTACGGGCGTTAGTATTTTCAGCTATTTGTTGGTGCACAGGTTGTACTTCTGTCTACCTCTTCAGAGGTACGGGCGTGAGGATACTTTTTTATTTTCCAAGTGTTCTTTGTACAGTTAACTCCTATAACTGTTCAGGCGTTCTTCGTAAAATTAACAACAATGTAGTTACACCTAGTGCCGACGGTAAATATTATAAATCCGTGTAAAATTTGTTAGTGTTAGTTAAAATTTAATTGTGTAGTGATGCAAAACTAACCGCAAATCATCAGTAATGGCATGCCATGGTTACGTCGAGGAACGTTTAAACACGAAGCAATTATCTATAGTTTTCACTGTTCTTTACTTTTACTATCCAATTAGTTGGTAGAAATTGTTTTTATTTTTATACTAATTTAAATTTTTTTTTTCAATTACAATGACATTTTCTTTTTATTTATTTTGAATTTTGTTTCTGTTGTGTGGTGTTATTGTTTTTACATCTTTATCTAGTTTTTACCGTTTAAATATTTTTCTTCTTCTCGGAAACAGTATTTTGGGTATGAAATATTTTGCCCTCTTCCGATTGCTTAGGGAAACCACATGTATAAGAATTAAAAAAATCATGTTAATCGGTTATTACACGGACGTTAAGACGTGAAAACGTACAAACAAGCAGATTCACTTTTGCATTTTAAAATATATTATTAAGAGTGTTTGTTCAGTCTATTTCCTGCGTGTCTTAACAGAAATACGATACAATGCATGCAGCTCTTAGCATATAATATTATGCAAATCGTCTGTTTATCATCAGTTTACTGTTTGCATATACACATACTAATCGCAGAACTAAACAAGTAAATTCAGCGTATTATTAAAGATAATTTTGCAGCTGATTATACATTACAATTAGGGTTGCCACTTGCCAGTAAACAGGTGCACTGTTTCAAGTAGGTCGTCAGTTTATAATCTAATTGCAGTTTTAGGTAAAATTCTCGTGTTGGCTTAGATCCCAGTGAAGAATAAGCTTCTGGATTTTCTACTAAAAAGTTTGTGAAAAGAAAAGAATTAACAAAACCAATCAAAACCATTCTGCAGCAGTGAAATTATCTATCACAATAAATATGCTACTTGATAATTATTGCAATAATTATCCGATGATTATCAAACAGGTACATACAAACAATATATAAGCCAAGAAATTTTAAACTGGTACACGCCAACATTTACGTTAGGAATAAGTAGTTTTGTAAATAAATTATACGCATTTTACTACCAAAGTAAACTTTTATTAATATTTTATTCTTAACTAGCTACTAATCGCGACAATCCGAATTAAATTCTTCCTTTTGCTCACACAGGTAAAAAGTAGCCCATGTCATGCCCCATAAACTCCTCTCTCTACCTTTCAATGAAGTTCCATCAAAGTCGGTCCAGCCTTTCCAGTGATTACCTCGTAAAAACATAATTACAGACAAGCAGAAATTATAAAAATGTTTGTCGTGGTATTAGCATAGTAAAAATAACACAATTTCCCTTAAAAAAACAGTTTCTTTTGAAATCACAGACAGGCATTTCAAATTTATTAGAGTCGCGCAGACTTCGTTTACTCCGCACTGTTTCTCCCCCTTAGGTGATAGCGTGATAATATGTAGCCTATATGCTGACCCGACCTGTTAGTAATATTCATGCAAAATTTGAAATAAATCCATGCAGTACTTTTTGAGTTTACCACGGACATATACATACAGACAAACAGACAAAAATTCTAAAAACCATATTTTTGGCTTCGGTATCGATTGTAGATCACGTCCCAAGTATTCTTTTAAAAAAATATTCAATGTACAGTTTTGACCTTCCTACGATTTTATTATATGTATAGATAGATGTCGTGGCTAAAACTTGTAAACCAAAATACGGAAAGTTATTCAACTACATTCTACTTAAAAAGTATACTAATGAGTGGAATATCATTCTCATCAGCCTTTATTGCATTAACTGAATAAGGATTGTGTATCTATGAGTCGAAATCGTCGAAGTGGCAAATATTTGCGATTATACTAATCATAGATAGTTAATAACGATAATTATCTCTTCAAACCCTGCCATCTTGTTTTTTATAATACTACTCATATACTTCTGTCGTAGAAAACCTGAACGAGACTTAACAGAACTACCACAAAATATTGGAGACTAACAAAAGTCAATCTACATATAAGTAATATTCCAGCAATGCACACATAGACACCTCTCACGCGCGCGGTATCTCTATCACTTTTATGTAGATTGACTTCTGTTAGTATCCAGTATTCTGTTATTCTACCGTCTAGTATTTACGATGAGTTTGTTAACCGGTTATCAAACATAAATCAACGCAAGTACATAAACAGCGTTTCGAAAAGGTTTAGCTCTTTCTACCTTAACCTCAGAAATACCGATTTCCTTAAAGAGCAAAATTATAAGGGTTTTGAATCAATAAACCGGTTTAAAGAGATTTTTTTTATATAATATTTTAATGTTCGCCGCTTTCAATTTTGTCCGCACTGTGCGTGATGTACAATTTCACGGTTTTGGCTTAAACCGGTTTATATAGGTGTAAGAAGCGCTGTTATCTCAGATACCCTCCGAGCGAAACCTTTTATAAGAACCGCTAAATACACTTCTATTACCCGGTATTTTTTAAACCGGTTTCAAGTCCTGGTTTACGATCTTGTTAACACGTTTGAATCATGAAATGTTAGGTACTTGTATTAATCAATTGTAACAAATATTTACGTTATATCACAGTCTATGAGGTCTCGTCATCTCTTTTTATACAGTTGTGTTAGAAAGAGAGGGTAAGACCTCAGAAGATGACAGCAGTATTTAAAATTTGGTTTCAAGTAGGTATTGGAAGTGCTGCCTCCAGATATTGGTTTGAATACGTTTTCCCTCTTAATTGCCTCGCAAGAGGTCACATAGCCTATTCCTCAAGGGGTGTAGTCTAGTCCAATCTGATGAATTTACTGAAAGGGTTAATTATTTAACTGCCATTGTTAAGCAGTAACCCTATCATAAATTAACGGCTATGAAATTCTAAGAACCGTTAATTACTCATTAATATGCTTCGTAACCTATTAAGCTGCGGAAATAATAAAAAAACAAAGCATTGCCTGTAATACTATCCAATATGGCCATAGTATAATTCCTGCGTGTTCGCTAATCAATACTCTTCATTCGGCATTACTGTGAAGACTTTTTTCATTGACAAGTAAGGTGGACATTGTTGGTAATTGCCATGCCATTTGGTTTTTTTAAGGTCCTCAATATATAAGAGTAGGGTATGTGAGCACCTGCCCCATAAAAAGTCGGGATGACCTTAAATGATACTAAAGATATGTTTAATGTAAGAAATTATACGTTATCGCATTTCACTGTAAACGGTATAGCCGTAATTATATTTCTGAGGATTTTTAATATAAGATAATCGTCGCTTATATTATATATTTCTATGTATTAGTATAGTCGACTAACACCCAAACACAAGAAAATAAATTGCTTATAATTTGGTGTTAGATTGTGTTATTTGTCCAGAAATATTTATTTATTATTATTATTTATTTAAAATTTAATTAAAACATGTCAGATTGATTTGGATATATGAAATTTCAGATCTGAAATGTATACATATGAATAATATACCGGATATAAAAAAAAAATCCGTTAATTTAAGAAATAGCCGTTACATAGTTTTAAAATCAAATTTTAATATACCAGAGATGTTATAGATAGGAAATTTCGGATCCGGATATAGTTACGGATAATGAAATAATGTTATAAAATTTCAGATACGATTACTGTTATAAAATTATTTTGAATTATCTGTTAATTTTGGATAGTTTTGACTACGGATATTGGAATTGTGTCCTGATGGAAAGAGTCAACCATCGCCAATAGCAGCGGTGGCCAACCGCTCGATCGCGACTATTAGGCTAGTCGATCGTGACTATTAGTCCAGTCGATCGCGACTATTAGTCCAGTCGATCGCGACTATTAGTCCAGTCGATCGCCGTAACGCTCACACTAATATATATGTAGATAGGATATGATTTTTTTTATTAACTTTGTTTTTGTTTGTGAGAACCTATCATTAACTTTCTGTGTTTTGAACGTTTAAATATTTTGTTATTGTTAGCTGTTGGTTCTCCTGTGATTAAATAAATATATGTTGGTTAAACGTCATTAACTCAAGACTTCCATTCCAAAGTGTTAAGTAAAAAGAAAACAATCTTACATGTTCAGCGCTTCACAGCGCTTCTCGCGAAGCTGCCTTCCTATGGGCTTCCTGAGAAATTATGCGAGTGGATCACCAGTTTTTTGGCTGACCGGAGCATCAAGGTCGTTGTCGACGGTGCGTGCTCCGACCTTAAATCTGTCAATGCTGGTGTTCCCCAAGGCTGCGTGCTATCACCGACACTGTTCCTTCTGCATTTCAATGATATGATGCGAATTAGCAACATACATTGCTATGCGGATGACAGTACTGGTGATGCTACATACTCCGGCCGAAGCAGTATTTCTCGGGAACACGTCGAAGAGTGCCGAAACAAGCTTGTGTCTGAAGTCGAGAATCGACTTACCGATGTCTCGGAATGGGGTCGCCAAAACCTGGTTACTTTTAACCCCAAGAAGACACAGCTTTGCGTGTTCACCGCAAAAAAGACGCCCTTTGTCGTATCACCTCGATTTGAGGATACCTACTCTCCTGACAGCCTCAGCTAGTGTCGGAATCCTGGGAGTTGACATATCGAATTACGTTCAGTTTCGCGGTCATTTGGAAGGCAAGGCTAAACTAGCCTCCAAAAAGCTCGGTGTGCTCAGCAGAGCGAAACAGTACTTTTTGCCGGTCCATCGTCTTCAACTTTATAAGGCACAGGTTCGGCTTCACATAGAGTACTGTTCGCATCTCTGGGCCGGAGCTCCTCAGTACCAGCTTCTTCCTCTTGATCGCATTCAGCGTAGAGCGGTTCGAATCGTTGACGACCAGGCCATTTCGAAACAGCTTGACTCTTTGGCATTGCGCAGAGATGTAGGTTCTCTCTGTGTCTTTTATAGTATATATCATGGAGAGTGTTCCCACTAGTTGTTTGGATTAATTCCTGCCGCCGAATTCCACCATCGGACATCGCGTCAAAATTTGAAGTTCCATCCTCACCATCTCGATGTCTGGAAATCCACAACTGTGCGTTTCTCCCGACACTTTTTACCTCGCACTACTCTGTTGTGGAACCAATTACCGGCAGGGGTATTTCCGAACGGATACGACATAGGGACCTTCAAGAAAAGAGCTTACTCATTCTTAAAAGGCCGGCAACGCAACTGCAAGACCTCTGGTATTGCAGATGTCCATGGGCGGCGGTGATCACTTACCATCAGGTGCACCTCTTGCTCGTTTGCCCCCTCTTCTATAAAAAAAAATGTGATATGTAAAGGAACTCCTAAGACTGTTCAATAAAAAATACTACATGATTGTATACTAAACACTAAACTATGCTGCTTCATTTAAGATTTCAAGAAGTATGTAAGTGGTAGATCGCACAGGGTTTCGTTAGTAAACAGTAGATCTTATGTCTAATCAAGTTGGCCACCCCTGGCCTATAGACACCAAATATGTTAATGGTGCGTTTTTATCTTGTGGTTATTTTTTTTAATTGGTTAAAATGTGACGATTTTTAAAGATGTTGGAAAAAATGAAGGCGACTAAATTTTTTTATCAAAAACGCTTAAGCTATGACGTAACAATGAACAATGGGAATATTTCTCTTTAATACATTTACAAAAAAGCCACGATGGTAAAATATATCTGTCTTGAGGATAGGTTGCTAACTTCCAAGTTAGTAAAAAAAAAGTTGGTCACTTATAAGTTTATAACACCAAATTATTGAAGTTAACAAAACACTCGGCACTCGTCTTATAAATACAAAAAATTTAAAACAGCTTCCCTCGGGCCCAAAAACGAATCCCAAGTTAGAGTTCTCAGAACCGAACAATCGTTTATTTTTTGGTTATCTTGAATGAATTATTCATATTATCGTATTCTTGTAAATACTATATCCTTTAATTAATATATTTTAGTGATTTTGTCATGACAATGAGCGTACGCGTATTTAGGTATAAGTAATGAATTAAAAATTCAGTTTGAAAAATTAAACCGACGAATATCTCAAAAACTACTAAACCGATTTTGATATAACTTGACGGTTCCCTTAGTGGGATTATACCTTATTTAATTCAAATAGAATGATCTTGGTATAGTTTTTAGTTCCCGAGAAATTCGTGGACAAACTTAACAAACATATTATAAACATACAGATATTTAAAATTACATACATTTAAGAAATTTACTTTACGGGCTTGGATGCCGAAATAGATCATGAAACTCAAATATTATCTAATTCCAACAATATTACATAACTAGCTGTTGCCGACGACTTCGTCCGCGCGGACTTCGTTTACTCCGCACAGCTCCTCCCCCGTAGGTGATAGCGTGATAGTATGTAGCCTATAGGTTGACCCGACCTATTAGTAATATTCATGCAAAATTTGAAGTAAATCCATACAGTACTCTTTGAGTTTACGCCGGATATACATACAGACAAACAGACAAAAATTCTAAAAACTATATTTTTGGCTTTGATATCGATTGTAGATCACGTCAGAAGTATTCTTTTAAAAAAATATTCAATGTACAGTTTTGAATTTCCTACGATTTTATTATATGTATAGATTATATACACTTAAGAAATTTAGTATACGGTCTTAGATGCCGAAATAGATCATCATACTCAAATATTATCTAATTCCAACAATATTACATATATTATACATTTCAAACTCCGGTCTTCTCATTGGTTGATAACTTAAAGAGGTTTTGCTTGTGAATTTTTTTAATGAACTCAGGACTTATCTTTTAAATTAAGTTGTTCTAATAACTTTAATGACCTTTTTTGCATATCATTGGATAGCAGATGGATCTCCTGATATAAAGCGTTATATATCATTTAGAGATTATTTTTTATATATGTCCTTTGTTATAACTCAATAATGGCTTAACTAATTTTGATGAAAATTGGTAAACATTGGGAACACGTGATTTCCCAATTGATAGGTCATATTTTATATCATAAGATAGCAAAGAAAGAGACAACCATCGCCTATAGACACCAAGGATGTTAACGGTCACTTGCATAAGTTCATTTTCAGTTGCATTTTCGCCGTGTTGGTCCCGGCCTCCTTTGAAGAATAGGCCACCGCCTTACCTATTCCTGCTATCTGGTACCACCGCCTTATCTATTCCTGCCGCAATAGCGTCAGTGCTTGTCGCTGTCATGTTCCGGTTTGAAGGGTAAGGTAGCCGGTAAACTTATGCATGTGGCATTAGACCTCGCCACAAGATAGCAACGCACCATTAACATCTTTGGTGTCTATAGGCGATGGTTGACTATTTCCATGAGACCCATCTGGTTGTTTGCTATCTTATGATATAAAAAAAGAAATAAGTTTACCGGGTACCTTAGGTACCCTCCAAACCGGAACACGACAGTAACAAGCAACAGAATCTATTGCGGCAGAAATAGGTAAAAGGTTACTAAAAACCCGGGTGAGACTTTCAGAACTCTACCACCTAGTAGTCTGATGTTATGTATAGCCAATACATACGAATAGACCATTTTACGATCTGCCTGGCAGTATAGCCGAAACTCTAGTTTGTCCGGACCAATTTTATTTTTATCGTCGAGCGAGTTATTAGCTGGATCTTGATTTAAAATAAATTCTTAAGCTGAATAACTGGAATCTACAGATGTACGTTATCTGTATGTATTTTATGAAGATACGTATTTACGTAGTATACATAAGTACGTATTTTTTAAAATCTAAAAGAAGAGGAATCACACAAAAAACTTGAGGTTTTTCTTAAGGCAAGCGTAAACGCGTGCACCGTGCTATGAGAACCAGCGCGAGGGTTGGGAATGCTAATGCGTTCGTGTTGTATTATGCGCACACGCAGCATACAGAATGCGTTAGCTTGTGCAACTAATGTTGCTCCATGAATAATCTATTATCTCACTAATATAATGAAATAGGAGTGGCAGGCTATTTGTCTATCCCACTTTATAATATAATTTAGAAAGGGTGTGTGTGTGTGTGTGTGTGCGTGTGTGTGTGTGTGATCCACATTTTGTTTTTTTAACGGTTAATTTTTTACTGTTTGAAGAGATAAGAGATTTTACTGTTTAATCTATGATCGAATTTCGAAACGAGAGCGATCACTCGTTACAATAAATATTAATTCATATGTAAATGTATACACATATGAATTAAATAATAAATATACACACACACGTATATATACGCTCTTACTCTTAGGGAGTTACAGTTGTAGGAATTACAACCACTTTGGTGTTTGGTTTATTGTTGTTAAAATGTAGTTCGCCTATTCGGTTGGTATCTTGAAGTGCCAAGTGGGAATTTGAAAAAATTATATTTGAACAAAAAATACAATTGAATTTCGGTTCAAAAAAAATGTTAAATCATAATCCTCGTTCGAGGGTATCCCAAACAACTCATGTGGTATCACAACCCTCGTGGGCCTAGCTAACAGAAACGGCTTAGCAACTAGACTCGTATTATTTATTTTATTTTATTGTTATTTCAGTAATTCTGTGATTATCAACTTAAATTTAAATTCTTCAAAAGCATAAAATCATTAAATCGTTATTAGTTCGCTTGTATAATTTAAATCGATTACGAACGAACGAAACGAGTTCCAATGGTAAAACTTTTATTATTATTTAGAATCAGCCAAGTATTCAAATTGTCTTGGTGCAGTGTTTATTAAAGCAAGCTTGTTGCGATTTATCTGAAACAAACTGACTCACATAGCTTCGCTCTCGGGTAAAATAACACGTCGACAATGTATGAGATCTCATACACTATTTCAAATCCTATTCTCCATTTTAGGGGATGAATTTCAAAAAATCCTTTCTTATTCCTCGTCTAAATCGTAAGAATCACTCAGTGAATCAAGTCTTTTCTAGATTTTACACTTTTATTCGTCGGCATTTTTTGAAACTCCATTATTATTAGTTGAAACACTTGAACTTTTATTTCACTCTAAGTACAGACAAAATTATTTTAAATGAATCGACCGGTTTCGCTTTTTAAAGCACCTTCAGGAATTATTCTTCGAGAAAGAGAGAGAGCTTTTACCCGCGGCTTCGCTCGCATTTAAGATTTTTAATAAAAAGTATCCTATGTTACTTCTAATACCTCCAAGAATATGTGTACAAAGTTTCATGACGATCGGTAAAGTAGTTTTCACGTGAAAGCGTAACAAACAAACTTACATTCGCATTTATAATATACTAGCTGCCGCGTGCATCCCGCTGCGTTATAAAAGTTTTTGGTGAATCCCGCGGGATCATCTAATTTTTTCGGGATAAAAAGTAGCATAGGTGCTATTCCAGGTCATCATCTACCTGTGTGCCAAATTTGTTCAGTAGTTTTTGCGTGATTGAGTAACAAACATCCAAACTTTCGCATTTATCATATTAGTATAGATTTAGTAGGGATCGTCGGTTGAAGGATAAAATTAAGTACAGTTTTGGGTGATGTTGAGTTATTGAAATGAAATTAAAATTATTTATTTGCTAGAATATGGGAGTTTAAATTAAAATTATATATTTGCTAGAACATGGGAGTTACAATTTTAAAATTATATATTTGCTAGAATATGGGAGTTACAATTTATTAAAAGAACACATGCGGTTTTGGTTTTGTACATCCCTTGTGTGTCTTTCGGAGTGACGAATGTTGAATAACCTAGGATAATTTTCTACGTTTTTAAATTAATTAAATAAAATATATCGCTAGGAACAATCATATAAAAATATTGAGACTTTAATTTGATTGACTTCCGTCGTCATATTTAAGTGTTACCGTTGTACAAAACTTTAAGTACGTTTACATTAAAACAGCAATAAATTAAATATTATAATTTTCATTATAAGTATGAAATAAACATTTTCTCTGTTTTGGTACTAAAGAATAGATTAAAGCTAATTTCTTTCTTGTTATTTTAAGTCTCTAAAAAATGGCAAAATCTTAGCTCAGAATTTTGTCAGTCTAATTTAGATTTCTAAGATTAGCAGTTGTAATAAAGACACCCAAAACCAACAAACTACTAAGAAGAAAACTGAATGTTTACGTTAAACTTACTTAAATTCCAACTTTATTTATCAAATATTCCCCAAGTTTAAAAAACATTTATTATATACGTAGGTATAAGTTAAGGAGTTGATATAGAATCTTACGGAATATATTAAACTTTAAAGTAATCATTTAAAAAACGATGTTTGAAGTCTAAAGTATAAAGAGGAAAAACTTATTTACTTCATTTCTTTGTAAAACATGTACAGTCAGCATCAAAAGTTGATGACCACATTTAGATTTTCAAAATCGCTTTACATTAATTATATCACCCATAAATCGCTCAACAAGAAGGGCGGCAGTATTGAATGAACACCATTAAAGTTCAAAATGAACTGAACACTACTCGTCAAAAGTCACTGAACACCATTTTGTCAAAAATTGCTGATTGTTATAATATCCGAAAACATCATAACATTCAGTTTTGCAAAAGTCACTCAACAATATAAAATACTTGTTTTCGTTACCTAGTGTAATCACGGCAACGTTCAAAAATAACTTAACATCATAAATAACTAAAGTTACTGAACAATATAAAATGCTTGTTTTGTAGTTTATGATTTTATAGTTACGATTGAATTAGAACCTACTCTTTACACATATAAGACTCATTTTCAAAATTCACACAATTTTCGTTTTGATTCAACTCTTTAGGGGACATACATAGTAGTAAGTGAACTGAAGATGCTAAATGGGTAGTTACTCAACCGTCGTAGGGACCTATTGGATTTTATAGATTGAGTGATAGGGAAAATAAAAAGTTATATAAAGTTTTTCATTTCAGTGGTGGAGAAAAATCTATAAATGGGTGATTCCGTTCTAACTGTGATATAATGTCAATACCGTGTCATGTCTATTTTTAGAATTTATTTATAAATTGTTAGTTTTTTTTGTCGTAAACATTAGAATTTATGAGGTAATTAGTTTAAATCATTTATTACGACAAAAAAACTAACAATTTATAAATAAATTCTAGAAATGGACATGACACGGTATTGACATTTAAGTGATATATTGTAAGTTTTCTGTAAGTGGCAAGTTATATTATATGAAAATAATGTTGAAATATGTTTATTATTTTCCAATAAGTACAAAAATTTCATAAATTAATTATTAATTAACGACCTGTGAGAACAAACAATACAGGACATTGAATATCACAGTTAGAACGGAATCACCCAAATACAAAAATGTTTAAAAAACTGTGACATGGAAACACTAAAATCGCGTCATATTAAAGTATGGTGGGTTAATTGCCACCAAAAATTTAGAAAATCTGACGATTCGAGTGTAGCGTTAGGGAATGGGAAGGTCACAAAGTTGCAAAGAAAATGTTGTTTTGACATTCTGTATTTTCTTTTATTATGGGGGAAGTGACGTAAGATTGATGAAAAAAAATATAATCGGATGATTTCGACAAGCCGAAGTTATAAGAATTTTGTTTTTTTTTTCTGCTCTAGCCACCCCCTGTATATAAAGCTCTTACATTTGGTGGAAAGCCTCAACAGCATGCGAGGTACCTCCCCTATGTTAATCTGACGCGCTCGAGTAAATGCAAAAATCCAATCTTGGGTCAGTTTTTCAAATACCCACAACTATAGTAGGGGAGTACTATAGTTGTGGGTATTTGAAAAACTGTTTACCGTTGAATGTTAATAGAATATTTCTACTTAATTATCACTTTGTATCGGATGTAAACCATTGCGGTTGCAATTATTTACAATTTTTGTCAACTGCTCAATCCACATGGTCCGAGTGTGCAGAGCTTGGTTCCGGGATAACGCTATTAACATTGTCGAAATTCCATTCCCACCAAAGAGCCCAGACGTTAACCCCATTGAAAACTTAAGGTGGCTTATGGTCCAGGCTTGGGATGAAAGCACTCCTCGAACAAGGGAAAATCTACTTAATCACGCCATAAAAATCTGGGAAGATTTTAGGGGACGTGATATTTGTGCAAATATAATGCGAGAACGTCTCCAAAATGTTGTCGATGCCGATGGGGGACACACTAGGTTTTAATTCTAAGTAGTTTAAGCCTAATCATAATTGTAATTGATAAAAAATTAAACCGTGTTTTTGATTATAAAACATTGATTTGATTATGAAAGTTTATTAAGAAATAAAAGTTTATGAAAATTAAATTAATAAAAAATTATTGAAAAAGTTAATATAAAATATGAAATTAATAAAAACAAATAAATATTATTAACTGTATTGATTTATCGAATCATTTAATTTTGATGATAATAAATAAAAAGGTGGTGATTTAACTTAATTTAATTTATATACCAACACATAATATTCCTACCGAAAAAAAAAATACACACATATAATATATTAAACCCAAAAAACATTTCATTTTGTTCAGGAACTTTAGAGATAAACGATGGTAAGCTATTTTTGTCAAAAATTTGTTCAGTCTTTAGAGATGAAGAATGTTGTGCTTTTTTTACTATAACTTTGTTAAGCGACTTTTGAAAAGTGATGATCACCTACTTATGCCCTTTTATGATAATCATTCATTTCATTTCATCATCAGGAATAATATGGTGTATAGCGATTTTGAAAAGCTGAATGTGATCATCAACTTTTGATGCTGACTGTACAGAAAAAAATAATTAAAATATCTCTATGAAAATTTTAACTAATTTTCTTAATGCGTTTCTCCTATTATGATGTATCATACGACGATATATGTACACTAGCTGTGCCCGCGCGACTTCGTCCGCGTGGAAAAATTTCTTAAAGTTCTGGGGTTTTACCTGTATAGTTCGCGTTCTCGTGGGATTTCTGGAATAAAAACTATCCTATGTCCTTTCTCGGGTCTTAATCCAAATCGATTCAGTGTTTGAGGCGTGAAGAAGAGACAGGCAGACAGTTACTTTCGCATTTATAACATTAGTATAGATTAGAAAGAGAATACAATATCGAGCTTAAAATGCGTATAGAAGCTGACAGGTGTTGGCAAACATTTGTATCTTACAAATCTTGCGATGTTTACTTAGCTTCTCATTAACTAATGATTTCTGTCATTTCTTCCCAATTCTTCTTCTACCCACTAATTCTCGTTGCCGACCATGTCGGTTGAAGACCACCTAAGTCTTCAACTGACTTCGCAACCAAGTGGAGGTTATCAATTCGGCTGTATAGTTTTTATGTTTGTCACCTCAGAACTCGGTCATTTCTGAATCGATTTTGAAAAATTATTTTTTGTTTAAGAGGGTTTATTCCCCGTGTAGAATGAGACCACCATTTTAATTTGGTGAAGATCTAATGCAGGGTTCTGGAGATATAAGAAATTGAAGTAGGTTGCTGCAAATTTACAGAAGTAAAAATTATTGTCTCAATCTATATAGGGCGTTCCAGACCATCCGTCCAGGCTGATTACTGGGGCGAGTTTAAAAAAAAATTGAAAACAAAAAACACATGTTCAATATTTTTTGAAACTATCCAACAATGCCAAAAACAACTCCGGACCCCAATCCCCTGTTAGGGGTAGGGGGTGCAACTTTAAAAAAATCAATTGACAAACATTTTGTCTAAGAAATTTTGTATCGATTTTTAGTAGATGGCAAAATTTCCAACTCACAAATCGCAATCTGCAATGAAAAATAGGGGTTACCATTTGATTTTTTAAAGTTGCACCCCCTAACCTCAACAGGGGGTCAGGGGCGGGGGTTGTTTTGGCATGGTTGGATAGAGTTTCAAAAAATATTGAAAATGTGTTTCTTTGTTTTAATTTTTTTTAAAACTCTCCACAGTAATCAGGCTGGACGGGTGGTCTGGAACGCCCTGTATATCGATGATATGTCACAGATTCGGAGAATCCAAATTATTAATATTATTATTTCTACGCAAATGTAAGTTTGAAAGAAACCGTGCCAAGATTGATAACTAGCAGCGACGATTGGAATCTCGAATACGGTGGGGGGAAGGGAGTCGTATGTCGTGGAAAATTAATTAGTTGTTAAATGTCATTAAAATTGGTTCAGCAGTTTAACCGTGCAATGACAGTCCGTAACAGACAGACAGACTTTCGCACTTATACTCATATCCACACCTATCAGAGTGCACACGTTTTTTTCTAATCGACTTGCATTATATTTGTATTTATGTAGTTTTACAAAATTTTTGTATTTTTGTCCACTGGCAACTTGCGCTCAAATTGCAATGACAAATGTCGGGCATCACAATTACTAATCACGCCTACATGTTAAAACTTGGCTTGACCATGGTTTGACTTATGAATACGATGACTATTAATAGGAATATTCATATTTATATTTAAGTCCATTGTGTTATTCAAATAATTATTTTTTTAAAAATAATTAAATTAATAGGAATATTTATTACAGGATATGACTAGTGCTTTCCCGCGACTATATTTGAATAAAGTTAATAAGGGTGTAATTTTTAAAACTATAACCCGGCTACGTAAAAGTCGTGCTTTAAAACGTAAAACCTCTTATAAAACGCTTATGAAAAATTGAACTTAGATGTACATTTTAAATCTTCCCAAGAAGCAAAATTTTTAAAGGATGTACTTACTAAAATAACATAGCTAATGTGAAAACACACAATATAACAATATAATTGCATATTTTAAACTATCGCTAGACTTGTTCTCGGCAGTATATTATTATGCGTTGAAATGCTAAAGGCACGTCTCTATGGTTGTAGAGACCTATTCGCACCACTGATGATAAACCGCATGATATGCGTTTAAAAATCGTATTGGCTACAAAAAAGTGGATTCGGGGATAACAAGACTAACATGTTTATATAGAGCTCTTATCGTTGTTTCTGCTCGATCAAATCTATATAAATGAAGTCCTAATCCTGGTTTTATATGTGAAAAATCGTAAATATATTAACGGCCTTATGGTAAAACATCCTTTATCTATTTTTTACCTTATTACTGTTTATACTGTCACTTACATTCTTGTAAAAGTTGATGTTTTAAAGATGATGATGAAAGACATGATACGACAGCGCAAATCATACATGCAATTTTCTATTCATGGCACCAATAAACTGCATATTATTTCAAAAATATAAATCCAAATATAAAAATATAATTGATATTTAAAGACAGCAGGGAAGAATATGGCAAATGAATAAAGGCTGCCTTAAATGACATAAAAAATGTCAAAACATACAATGTAATAATATAATAACACGTTATAAGTTACACGGTTTCTAGGCTTGTTCTGAGCAATACTTTATTATGTGTTGAAATGTTAAAGGCACGTCTATGGTTGCTAAGTCTTATTCGCACTGTGGTAAAGGAAATATTTTTTTCTTATAGGATATGTATTTTTACGTACCTAATCGCGATGTTAAAAATATAGTCACTTGTTATTATAAAAAATCATGATAGCCGTAGATTGAAGGGGTTATCTTAGAATAAACAATTAAACACACAAATATAATGGTTTTATATACCAGATGTTACCCGCGGCTACGTTAGCATTTAATTTAATTTTACTCTTATAGATTGATTTTTTTTACTTTTTACTTTCGTGTATGCAATAGATAGAGGCATATCTACCCATGACATGTTTTTTTATCTTTTGATTGAAAGAGGGGGACCATTGCTTATAGGCAGAGTGAACTGAATATCATTTAATGCTTCCCCGGGATTTACCAGTTTGTCAGTTGGTGAAAATGGGTGGTGACTAGTGATACCCATCACCGCATTTGAAAAAATGACTGATTATCGCTTTCCAGTCCTTTGTGGTTCGAACCGCAAAGGACTGGAACATGCTTCCTGAGTCTGTGTTCCCCGACGAGTACAATCTGGGGATCTTCAAGAGAAGAGTGAACAGGTACCTTTTAGGGAAGCGCGTTCCATGTTAGGCCTCAGCTTACCATCAGGGCGAGGTCAAGCGCTTACTTATCGTTTGCGATAACCGGGACTCACAGATTTTTGTGCTTTTCCAAGTGTTAACACACCACTAAATTCCACGTTGCTATAGAGATTTTTCTAGATAGCATAAATACAACATAAATTTATTTTATTATTTATTTATTTTATTTCATAGTAATCACTCCTGTGGTCTAGTGGTCCAGTGTTGATGTTGAACACCCGACCCGGGAATCGAACCCGTCCCGGGTTCGATTCGGGATTTTCAAAAATATCTTTCAGTTTACTACACACATCACAGTGTAATGACGTTGTCCGGGATTGGATAAGTGCCCAGTTGGCGGTGGGTTTGCCACCTATCATATTATGGGTAGTATCTTTGGCTAATCGTGGGTGCACTTGTACGTCTGCCTACTAACCTCCTCGGGAATACGGACGTGAAGATACTTCATAGGATAGCAAACAAGCAGATTGTTCTGATAGAAAGAGAAAACGAACGCCTGTGGACACCAAAAAAGTTAACGATGCATTGCTATCCTTGCGGCGAGATAATATTGGCGAATGCATAAATTTTTTCCGGCTACGATAGCCTAAAAACTAGCATAGAAATGATTTTCATTGGTTGAAATGAAAAAAAAAATCACAATAATTTCACGTGTAAATGATTTTCACTCATAAAATTACTCGAACCTCAAATGTCCATAAGCTATTAATAAACGAAATATAAATTATAACCACTGCATATATAAATTCGAATATTTCATTGTGTGAGATTTTGCAGATCAAATGAAGAGAGGTAGTAAATGCGATTCATGAAAAGCATTTCATATGATATTTCACATGCTTCTTGTGAAATGTTCCATGCCTACTACAAACCGGAACTCGAAAGTGACAAACTTTGACGCTATTGCGTCAGGAATACGTGGAACAGTGGCAACATGGTGCAAGATGTTTCAATACTTTACTATCTGATTGACACAGTGGAGGTGATACGTTAGCCAAACGTTCGCCTTTTACGAATTTTCTGGCATATCAAAATAGTATTTTCTTCAAAGTTTCAAATAAATTGTGCTATGTTTAAATAAATAAATATGACAAATTACGCGACTTGATCTAACCCCAAAGTTAACAAAAGGTGTTTGTGATATGTATGTTAATAAATGATACTAATACATGTGAAAACACATATTAATACAAAAATATCCCGTACACGTCTTGAAAGTTTGTATGATTGTGACGTAATCACGCAAAACGACGACTCCGATTAGGATGAAATTTGGCCCACGGGTAGATGACGACCTGGAATAGGACATAAGAGAATTGACGCTTTTTATCCCGGAAAAATTGTTCTGGTAAGATTCATCAGATTTTTTTTATAATACAGCCAGTTGACTGCAGGTTGCAGCTAATATTAAATAAACAAATATATCCATTAATATTTAAACATTTGAGCATACAAACACTTGACTCCGTCGGGAATCGAACCCGAGCTCCATCGATTTCATAGTCAGAGACGCTAACCAACGGGGCGGTCAAACGTCAAATTCGTCTGTATGTATGTCTATGTCACTTCTAAATAAATAACCGATTTTGTTATTATCATAATAGGTTATCGTTGTTGCGAATAGGAGCTTATTGTTTAACATGACTCCCAGAACATGGTAGATTAACGCAAGGCTTTGCGTGTAGCGTGGTGTAGCGCCATAATTGCCCGCTACTGGGCATTATAGACTGTCTTACAAATATGGTGTAAATTGGCATGCCCGCTCTTACGTTTTTATGCACGCGCTTAGCGTGCTGTTAATCAAATATATATTAATTTAAATTATGCCTCGTTGATGTAGCGGTTAGCTTTATGAATTAGATCATGATGTACTGCATTCGATTCCCGCTTCTGTAGGTGTTAGAGTTTTGTAACGTCTACCCTGGACTCGGAGACAGTTTTTACTGCTACAATAGAGTCGGTGATTGTAGCCGTCGTGTTCCGATTAAAAGAGCAAGATAGCAAATAAACATATGTATGTGGCGTTCAAACCTGCACCACACTAATAATTTTTTTATATTGCTACGAATAATCTCGAAACGTGTAGAGTTGGAACGCTGGAGAGATCTAGAAATAAAAGAGATAGCTACTCCTATTGACAAACAAATAGTTGACCTAAGCTATGCCATAATGGACTTTGTAGTATAAGGCATAAGGTTGAAAGTAGCGTGTACTAGGATTTATGAGTCATCAGAAATCAGAAATACTTTATTCAATAAAACTTTTTACAAGTTATTTTGTCACTTAACTTGTTTATCATAAGTTGATTACAATAATTGTCTATTATTTACGAGATGATTGGGGAACATTCGCGATTGTTTTAGAACTTTACCCTGGGTATAAATAGAGATGTGTTGACGAATGCAGGAGTTTTTTTATCAGGCGATCGAGAGCGATACTTGAAAGTGATCAGTGCGAAGCGAGTGTTCTATTGTGTAGCTGGACAAGTTTAGCGTTAGTACAGTGAATGACTAGTGTTATTCAGAGTATTTAAGTATTACGTTGTGTTACATTGTGTTTACTTGTGTTGTAAATACACGTATTTAATATAAGTGGTGTTTTCTTACAATTACGAACGCGAAGTACGTAACAATATCGTAAGATAGCAAACAAGCAGATAGGTCTCCTGACGGAAAGAGTCAACCTTCGCCTAATAATAAGACACCATAATATTAATGGTGCGTTGCTATCTTGTAGAGAGGTCTAATGCCACATGCATAAGTTTACCGGCTACCTCACCCTCCAAACCAGAATACGACAGTGACTAGCACTGACGCTATTGCGGCAGCAATAGGTGAGGCGGTGGTACCAGACCCAGGCGAGCCAATGCAGAACTCTACCACCTAGTAGCCAAAATGGTAGTTACTCGCATACCCAAACGGTCGCCTTTTACGACCTGCCTGGCAGAACGGCAGTTGGCCTATCCTTCAAAGGACCCCGGGACCAATACAGGGAAAATAGCGACGTATCATTAGTGTCTACAGACGATGGTTGTATCTTTCTATCGTGAGAACCGTCTGTTTGCTATCCTGAGAAATTAAATAAATAATCTATATACATATAATAAAATCGTAGGAAAGTCAAAACTGTACATTAAATATTTTTTTAAAAGAATACTTGGGGCGTGATCTACAATCGATATCGAATCCAAAAATATAGTTTTTAGAATTTTTGTTTGTTTGTCTGTATGTATGTCCGGGGTAAACTAAAAAAGTACTGCATGGATTTACTTCAAATTTTGCAAGAATATTATTAATAGGTCGGGTCAACATATAGACTACATATTATTACGCTATCCCTGCGGGGGAGGCGCTGTGCGGAGTAAACGAAGTTCGCGCGGACGAAGTCGTGGGCAACAGCTAGTTGCAAAATAAAATTCATATCTCTAACTTGGAATTTTGGTGGTTAACAGTCGGAAAAGCACGAAAAACTGTTGGTCCGGTTATCTATACATATAATAAAATCGTAGGAAACTCAATGTATGTCCGGGGTAAACTCAAAAAATACTGCATGGATTTACTTCAAATTTTGCATGAATATTACTAACAGATCGGGTCAACATATAGGCTATTAATTAACATATTATCACGCTATCGCCTACGGATGAGAAGCTGTACGGAGTAAACGAAGTCCGCGCGGACGAAGTCGCAGGCAACAGCTAGTCCAAAATAAAAAGTGAAAATCAGTAACTTTCTCAAATGTGGTGATGGATATCACTATTCACCGCCCATTTCGCCAGCTGACAAACTGGTAAATCCTGACGAAACAGTTTAATGATGTTCAGTTAACTCTGCAGCCCCATGCAGTATAAAATTTTCGGTTAATCCCACGGGATCAACTTATTGTTCTAGAATAAAAAAGTATCCTGTGTGCTATTCAAGATCATCATCTACCTGTATGTCAAATTGAATATAAATCGGTTTAGCTGTTTTTGCGTGATTGAGTAACAAACATTCAAACACCTAAATCTTAATACACAAATATTAAAATAACTTCGATGGGCAGGTAATTTTATATTATATGAAGATTTTAAAATTCTTAAATTATTGTTATGTTGTATTCTTAAATTACTGTTGCCAGCGACTTCGTCCACGCGAACTTCGTTTACTCCGCACAGCACCGCTAGGTGATAGCGTGGTAATATGTAGCCTATATGTTGACCCGATCTGTTAGTAATAATCATTCAAAATTTGAAGTAAATCCATGCAGTAATT
This sequence comes from Apodemia mormo, assembly GCA_036924255.1. Lineage (NCBI taxonomy): Eukaryota > Metazoa > Arthropoda > Insecta > Lepidoptera > Riodinidae > Apodemia > Apodemia mormo. The sequence continues at coordinate 8,048,550 of JAUPFN010000026.1, forward strand.
TTTGAGTTTACCCCGACATACATACAGACAAACAGATAAACAGACAAACAGACAAAAATTCTAAAAGCTATATTTTTGGTTTCGGTATTGATTGTAGATGACGCCCCAAGTATTCTTTTAAAAAAATATTCAATGTACAGTTTTGACTTTCCTACGATTTTATTATATGTATAGATAATATAAATCGATTGATTATTTTTATTTATTGGCAACCAAGGAGTTAATTTATTGTATAAAATTAGAATTTTGTTGTAATTAATGGACGGTATAATCTCAAACAAAAACTTATTGTAATTACTGTAATATTTGCACACCATATCATGATTGAATATATTGGTAACTTAATAAAATTTTAATAACTTGTATCTCCCATATTCTGGCAAATAAATAATATTCTATTCTATTTTATTCAAACTTTCACATTTATAATATTTGTGGATTAAACAGATCCCGTCAGGGATTTTGAAATTTAATCACGGGCATGTTTTTTGTGTATTTTAATAAAAGCCAAAGCACTGTAATCTGAAAATAGAAAGCCTTCGTTTAAAAATTAATACTGTAAAACAACGTTTAGAAGTTTCTTTACAAGTTTCACGTTTGAACATTAAACTCCATTAACTGCAAAAGAGCATAACAAAACTCATTTCCTTATGTAAAGCCAGCTCAAACTTTTGTGTCAAGTTAACCTAGTCAGCCTTATTTAACCTGGATTTTTAACTATTTATACATTTTACCTTGTGTTGGTCCGGGCTTCCTTTAAATAGTACGCCATCTGCCGTTTTGTCAAGCAGTTCGTAAGAGTTTGGTTATGGGAGTCACTATCATCGTTACTACTAGTTGGTAGAATTCTGCATTGTCTCGCACGAGTACCACCGCCTTATCTATTAATGTTTGCTGCAGCCATAGCGAAAATGTTTGTCATTATCGTATTGTAGTTTGCAGGTAGCAGGTAGCATTAACACCCCGCCATATGGATAACAACACACAATTAATATCTTTGGTATGTATAGACAATGATTATCACTTTCCATTAGTTAGGGGAGCCATCTGGTTGTTTGCTATCTATACATCTATACAAATAAATAAAATTGGAGTGTCTGTTTGTAATATTAAAATAACCGCTTTTTACTAAAAGGATGCATATGGATGTATATACGGTATATATACCGAAACATTTTTACAATTTTTGTCTGACTGTCACTGGAACGGCTGGACCAATTGTGACGGGACTTTCACTGGCAGATAACTGATGTGATAGGGAGTAATTTAGGCAACTTTTTTCAATATTTTTCCACGCGGACGAAGTCGCAGGCTCAGCTAGTTTTATGATATAAAAAACCGGATAGCTTATTTGCAAGAATATAGATGTTACAAGTTGTTCATAGTCACTGTGCAGTTACTAAAATATAAAAATATAGTGTGCAAATTTTAAAATATTGGTGATTATGAAGTACTAGCTGTTGCCCGCGACTTCGTTCGCGCGGACTTAGTTTACTCCGCACAGCTCCTCCCCCGTAGATGATAACGTGATAATATGCAGCATATATGTTGACCCGACCTGTTAGTAATATTCATGCAAAATTTTAAGTAAATTCATGCAATACTTTTTGAGTTTACCCCGGACATACATTGACTTTCCTACGATTTTATTATATGTATAGATTAAAAAGTTAAGAGCTGTATTTAAAAAATAATATAAATAACGTATATTTAAAAATTAAATAACACGTTATTCCTGTATGCGATTTGAGGGGAATATAGCCCTATATATAGGAATGGTACATGGCATAAGAAACCCTACCACACGGACAACAACGGCTATTAACATCTTCGGTGTGTATGGGAGATGGTTATTTCCATTAGAAAAACCATTTGCTTGTTTGCTATTCTGTGACATAAAATAATCAAGTAGTAGTCACCATAGTAGTGACAAGATTAGCCAATTATTCGCCTTTTACGAACTGCCTCGCAGAATGGCAGATGGTCTGTTTTTCAAAGGTTGACCTATACAGATGCTTACCTCTTTTAAGACCTCTCCCAGCATGTATTTTTTGTTATTTGTAAGTCAAAAGGTACAACCGTAAGCCATATTTGGCCAAAACTGGTCGTAAAGGGGGAACGAACTAACACACAAACTTCCACTACTTGCAATACCTTAATTTATTTTGGATATACGAAACGAGGCGTAAAAATATAATAGTTATGAAAGCTAATCGAAATCCTTTAAGAGCGCGTATTCGATTTGCAACGAAAACTTTATGTTTTCAAGTTTTTGCAAGAGAAATATCGTAATAATGTGAACAGATTATTCAAAGAGTATTACAGTTTTTGCCAGATTAAGTCTTGATTTTGTGCACTACAGAGCAAGAATATAATTTTTGAAAACGGTTTTTTTAAACGAAGACAATCCCTGCATAGCGTTTTACGAAAATAGGCGTCAGAGTTATCTTCCAAGACGAATACAACCATTGTAATGTGCCAAAATATTTTATTTTATGCATTTTTCCAACAGGATAGATGGTCCTAAAGTGCACCAAAATGGCGAAAATATTGTTGTGAGTTATTTAAAAAATAATATTAAAATAATTTCAAAATCACCTAACTTTAACATTTTTTTTTCACCAGTAAGTATTTCAATAGAAACCTAAAATATATATTATATGTGAAATAAGGTAATGTTTTAATATATTTTTTTAGAAGAATTACTTTAAACACACTATAAAGCCTCGCGCGCAATCATTTCCCGATCAAATTTTGAATCTGCGATAAATCGAATAATCAAAACTTAATCATGCAATAACTGTAATATCCTTCAAAGATTTTACTCTGGAAAAAAATTGAAAACATGAAGTTTTCGTTACGAATTGAATACGCGCCCTTCAAGCGACTACACTTTTAGGTTATGCTCTTTGATGGGGTAACATTTTTTTATTCACTACTAAATTGGAGATGCGGTTACCTTTGCACACATTATTTTCCGAGAATGGCCGTTTTTGCGTAATTATTTTTTAAGTTGACTTCCTTGGTGGTCCCATTTTTTATAATTATAAACTTCATAATTGTGCGATGAAAATATTTTTGAACGTTTTTCTTGGTTAAATATGTTGGAAATTATCTTATGATGATTTGAGTATTATTTATGTTCATATTCAAACTTGAGCAATTTTTAATATTTACTACATAAAAATTAATTTACGCACGTGTAATGTGTATGTTTTTTATTTAATAGGTATACCTATGAAAATGTCGTTTTTCATGTCATTAATGAGGCGTATTTTTTTCTATATTTTTTTATTTCTATTAATCAAAGTAATCACCCATGCAATCAATGCATCTTTGCCAACGCATTGGTAGTTTATTGATGCCCTTCTTGATGTAATCAGCTGGACAGGATGCAACAATTAATTCTTCAAAGGCTTTTTGTACTGCCTCTCAGGCATTGAATTTTTTTCCGCCAAGTTCTCCAAATCGTCAGATATAAAACAAGCAAGTTGCTGGTGGAAAGAGACAATCATCGCCTACAGACACAAACGATGTTATTGATGCGTTGCTATCCTTGTGACGGGGGGTTAATGTCACTTGCCTACCATACCTTACCCTCCAAACCTTGACAACTATGTCAAGCATTGACGCTACTGTGGCAGCAATACCGAAAGCAGTGGTACCAAATGCCCGGGCAAAAAGTTGCGGAACTCTACCACCTAGTAGTTACGATAGTATAGTAACACATAGCCAAACTGAGCACGGACCAACACGCAGTTATAAATGCTTAAATTATGTGAGTGCTCTACAGGTGTGTGCTTGTGTGTGTTACATCTACAGCTCTCTTCTTACTCTGCGTGGCTTGAGCTCTACGTGAAGAATAAACTATCTGCTTTCTTGCTAGACAGAGAATAGGCGAACATTTTTGACCGGGTTCATTGTCATCTGTCATGCTATTCTTGTCAAAACGCTATTGTCACTGTCAAGTTACGATTTGAAGAGTAAGGTAGCCGGTACTTGTGTTTTGCCGCGCGGAAAGTAAAGCAATCTTATCATCTTTACTGTCTAGAGGGCTAATCATTTTTTATAATTTGTGTTCTTGATTGATATATCTCACGCTGTAAAGAAATTACATATTCACTAATCTCTCTTCCCACTTATATTGTGAATGTGAAAATTTGTGTATTTATTTGTTTGTTGTTAAAACTCAAACGCGTGAAAAGTACTGGATCGATAATAAAATAAAAAAATAGTTCACAGTTAGATTTATGACAATAATATTTATGTTTATGATTGATCAGTTCCCGTGGGATTCGGAGGAAACCTTTAATCACGAAACGTACATTTAATAACGTGGAAGTTTTTAAACATATTTCATCATATTTCACTTTTTACTGAATCCTATTACTATCACAGGGGGAGTCGAAATACCATTAATATTTTAATCCTCAAAATAAACGTCATTAACATTTTCGGATTTGAAAGTATTTAAATAAAAAGTTTTCAATCTACGGCAAAAGAAACGAAGGCAGCTACCTGCTCGACTTCTAACGGATTCCAAGGACAGGTCAAGGAAGGAAATAAAACAAAATGAAGCTCAGTGTGATAGAAACGCTAACGTTTAATATATTGCCTTTTGTTCCTATGCGAAAAGGCCTTATTACTTTGTTAGGTTGTATTTAAAAATACTGTTACGCTCATATCCCGAAAGAGTGAACCTTCTAGGGAAGCGCGTTCCATCTTAGGCCGCATGTTAGCTTACCATCAGGCGAGATCATGGTCAAGCGCTTCCTTATCGACAGTAAAAAAAAAGAGTTAAGCAGTGGTCCAACTAGTTCACCAACAATAAGTCTACGTTATTAAGACTAGCCATCCCTCATATCATAGGATGTGAGGGGTGGCTAATACACAAATTCCCGTGTTGTTTCGGGCACCATTTGAAAAATAGTGCATTTGCCAATATGCCAGGCAGTTTATAAAATGTGAAAGATTGGCTATACGTGTCACTACCATCATGACTACTAGGTGGTAGAGTTCCGCAAAGACCCGCTGGGGCATATAGCACCACCACCTTATCTATTCCTGCCAAAATAGGTCCTCGCGTCGCCTCCTACGAACTAACTACGAATCGACGAGGCTCGGGTTCGATTCCCGACAAAGGGAAACATTTCTGTGATGAACATAGATGTTTGTATTTCTGAGTTTGGGTGTTTATTATGTATGTAACAGTATTTATATTTGTATTTCTATGTATGAGTATCGTTGACTAACACCAATAACACAAGCAAATAATTTTCTTACTTTAAGGTTAGATCGATTCGCGTAATTTGTCCAGTGATATTGTTATTATGTATTATTAATGCTGGTTATAGTCGTGTTCCGATTAGAAGATTCAGTGGTTTAGTCTTGTAAACGTATCAGATAGAACGAGATTTTTTTTATATCATAAGATAGCAAACAAACAGATACTCCTGATGGTAAGAGTCAACATTCGCCTATAGATACCAAAGATGTTAATGGTGCGTTGCTATCTTGTGGCGAGGTCTAATGCCACATGCATAAATTTACCGGCTGCCTTGATAACGACAGTGTCAAGCACTGATGCTATTGCGGCAGGAATAGGTAAGGTGCTACCAGACCTGGGCGAGACAATGTAGTAATCTACCACTTAGTAGCTACGATGGTAGTGCCTCGCATAGCCAATCGGTCGCCTTTTACGACCTGAATGACAGAACCGTAGTTGGCCTATTCTTCGTATTATAAAGGAGCCCGGGACCAACACGGGGGACTTATAATGTACGAATTTAGTTACAATTGAATATTCAAAGCGAAGAAATGACAACATCTGTCGGCTTAGCTAGTTCAATTTTACTTTTTGAAAATTCTAATACGCTAAGTGTTTTGCACTAATTACGCCATCTTCCGTTGTGACGATATAAAACCTAATACAGAAACTATAAAAAGCAATAATGAGATTCTAAACATTTATTGCGCAGCAAGCGGTCCACGATTACTGGAACAAGAGGATGCTGTAATTGATACATAATTATCGCGTTGGAGACCAATTGCTGGACTGGCAGCGTAACTACAAATACCGATTCTTTGCATAGACAAAGTAGATGTTGCCAACATACACTTCGCGTGTCTGAAATAAGTGATAGTACTTATAGTTGAAAATTGACACGCTTGACACACACACACATATATATATATATATATATATATATATATATATATATATATATATATATATATATATATATATATATATATATATATATATATATATATATATATATATATATATATATATATATATATATAATCAATTACTGTTCGTTAGTCTCACTGAAACTCGAGAACGGCTGAACCGATTTGGCTAATTTTAGTTTTGAATTAATTGTTGAAGTCCAGGGAAGGTTTAAAAGGTGAGAAAATATAGAAAAAAATAAGAGTAGTTAAAAAGGCAGAACAACGTTTGCTGCCGGGTCAGCTAGTTATAAATAAAGGACTTTGATTTCCTGTAACTAGATATTTTTATTGTGATTCTTTGGACAACATTCATATTGGCAGTATGGCGTAATAACGTCAGTGCTTATAATACAAAAAAAGTACGAAAACTAAAAGAAAACTAGTAGACAGAAAAATTAAAGATGTAAGCATTACACACGCCAAAAACACGTTTCTTGTGTGGGGACTCCCGTTTTTTTATTTTATTGAATAAAAAAAATTGAACCCTTTAGAATTTTTTACCTTTATTTTATTATTTTTTTTTTAATTTGGCGGCCATTGTAGATATTATGAAACTTTCTAGTGTCATATCTTCAATAAAACTTTCAGGTAAGTTTTCCTTGAAAATAAAAATAAAATGAAAATATTTTTTTATTATTTGTTGTTACAGCGCTCAAAGTATTAGTCGTATAAAAAGTCTATGAAAACTTCAAACTATGTACTACCTATTAAGTTTAGAAGACACAGCCCTGTGATTGACGGTCGAACGGACGGAGAACTAAATCTTAATCTTAAGTATGGGTCATACTTAAGATTAAGTTTTAGATCTCCGTCCGTCCGTCTGTTTTAAAATTTCAGTACGGTACCCTAAAACTTTACCAGAAGGCGCTTTTTTCAACTTACACGTGTTGGTTCCGGCTTCTTTGAAGAATAGGCCAACCGCTGTTCTGCCAGGCAGGTCGTAAAAGGCGAACGATTGACTTGCGAGTCTGCTATTGTGCACTGCTATTGTGACTACTACAAGACCCCGGCGAGACAATGCAGAACTCTACCAGTTCTGCCTTGTCTCGCCGGGGTCTTGAACAACCGCCTTACCTATTCCTGCCGCAATAGCGTCAGTGCTTGTCACTGTCGGGTTCCGGTTTGGTGGGTAAGGTAGCCGGTAAACTTATGCATGTGGCATTAGACCTCGCCACAAGATAGCAACGCACCATTAACACCGTTGGTGTCTATAGGCGATGGTTGACTCCATCAGGAGACCCATCTGCTTGTTTGCTATCTTATGATATAAAAAAACACGTTTTTCCACATACATAATGTATACATCTACAATAAATACATTAAGATATTGGTTTTGTTTTTAGCGTTACGTTTTTGTCTTTGTATTTACGCAGCACGTAGGTGCTGGATGAATGCTGTTGCAAGAACCGTACACTCGCGGAAACAGGCCGAAGAATCGTTAAGTACATTTAGTAGTTAACTTGTTTCCTTCGTTTGTTTATTTGATTTTTCAACTGATTGGTAACATATAGTTCACTAATGTATTTTATGGCGGGAAAAAATATGTTTTTAGTCGTTTAACATCGTAAAATCTATTGACACGCTTTGACAGTCACATCGACTCATGTGCCGTGATGCGAAACGGCATGATATTCTCTTGTGCCATCATACGTTCGCCACTTATATACACACTTTGTATATTTTTAAATAATTAGTCATTACTTAATATTATGAAAGATACAGTTTGTGGGAAATTACCGAACCGATTTCGAACACTCTTTTCCCTACATTTTTCCTTTGTAACATTGGCTACATTTTCCCACGGAATCGAACCGACACAGGTTACGGCTAGTAAAAATGTAATTAAAAACGAACAAATGTTTTAGACTGCCACATTATTTACCTTTCAAAACCTTATTAAACTTATAATATTATTATGATAAATAAACACTCTAACCCAGAAAAACATATAGTATTGGGGCAAGAGGGTCTGTGGTCAGCTGATAAAATGATTTGTTAGGCTTAAACAACTAACATAAAAATGATCATTTATTATTTGTATTATACATACTAGCTGTTGCCAGCGACTTCGTCCGCGTGGAGTTCGTTTACTCCGCACAGCCCCTCCCCCGTAGGTGATAGCGTGATAATATGTAGCCTATATATTGACCCGACATATTAGTAATATTCATACAAAATTTGAAGTAAATCCATGCAGTACTTTTTGACTTTACCCCGGACATACATACAGACAAATAGACAGAAATTCTAAAAACTATATTTTTGGCTTCGATATCGATTGTAGATCACGCCCCAAGTATTCTTTTAAAAAAATATTCAATGTACAGTTTTGACTTTCCTACGATTTTATTATATGTATAGATTATATTTTAAGATTTGTCGGTACGTAATTTTTTTTTTCTATAGAAGGAAGAGGGGGCAAACGAGCAGGAGGTGCACCTGATGGTAAGTGATCACCGCCGCCCATGGACATCTACAATACCAGGGGTCTTGCAGTTGCGTTGCCGGCATTTTAAGAATGAGTAAGCTCTTTTCTTGAAGGCCCCCAAGTCGTATCCGTTTGGAAACACCCCTGCCGGTAATTGATTCCACAACAAAGTAGTGCGAGGCAAAAAGTGTCGAGAGAAACGCACTGTTGTGGATTTCCAGACATCGAGATGGTGAGGATGGAATTTCAAATGTTGACGCGATGTCCGATAATGGAATTCGGCGGCAGGAATTAATCCAAATAACTCGTCGGAACACTCTCCATGAAAGATACGATAGAAGACACAGAGTGAACCAACATCTCTGCGCAATGCCAAAGAGTCGAGCCGTTTCGAAATAGCCAGGTCGTCAACGATTCGAACCGCTCTACGCTGAATGCGATCAAGAGGAAGGAGCTGGTACTGAGGAGCTCCGGCCCAGAGATGAGAACAGTACTCCATGTGGGGCCGAATTTGAGCCTTATAAAGTTGAAGACGATGGACCGGCAAGAAGTACCGTCTTGCTCTGCTGAGCACACCGAGCTTTTTGGAGGCTAGTTTAGCCTTACCTTCCAAATGACCGCGAAACTGAACGTAATTCGATATGTTGACTCCCAGAATCCCGATACTAGCTGAGGCTGTCAGGAGAGTATCCCCAAATCGAGGTGACACGACAAAGGGTGTCTTTTTAGCGGAAAACACGCAAAGCTGTGTCTTCTTGGGGTTAAAAGTGACCAGGTTTTGACGACCCCATTCCGAGACATCAGTTAGTCGATTCTCAACTTCGGACACAAGCTTGTTTCGGCTCTCTTCGACGTGTTCCCGAGAAACATCGCTTCGGCCGGAGTATGTAGCATCACCAGTACTGTCATCTGCATAGCAATGTATGTTGCGAATTCGCATCATGTCATTGATATGCAGAAGGAACAGTGTCGGTGATAGCATGCAGCCTTGTGGAACACCAGCATTGATAGATTTAAGGTCAGAGCACGCACCGTCAACTACGACCTTGATGCTCCGATCAGCCAAAAAACTGGTGATCCACTTGCATAATTTCTCGGGAAGCCCATAGGAAGGCAGCTTCGCCAGAAGCGCTTTGTGCCATACCCTATCAAAGGCCTTCGCTATGTCTAAACTAACTGCCAATGCCTCCCCCTTGGACTCAACTGCTTCCGCCCATCGATGTGTTAAGTATACAAGAAGATCACCAGCTGAGCGGCCGCGACCGAAACCGTACTGGCGGTCGCTAATCAGCTGGTGCTCTTCTAAATACTTGAGGAGCTGCGAGTTGATGATTGTCTCCATAATTTTGGAGAACAAGGAGGTTATGGCTATCGGCCTATAGTTAGACGGATTAGAGCGATCTCCTTTTTTAGGGATGGGATGCACTAAAGCTGTCTTCCATGAAATCGGTACTACGCCGAGTGAGTAGGAGAGCCGGAATAGGCGTGTTGGTTATTTGTATTTCACTTGTACTTCGGTCGCTTGACCAAAGTCAAGCGACTATCTTGAAAAACTTTTCTTTCCCTAATTTGTCTCGATTGTTAGTGAATTAGAACATTTTTTGTACTATATGTAGAGCGCGTAGAACGACAAAGGCTCACAAACAGTCGATCATAAACATCGTTCCTTTTTTTTTCGTTTAGATAAATGTCGTTGACATTTGTCATCACACAAATGCCTTTCACTGTCGGGAATCGAAACCGAGCCCCATTGATTCCCTAGTTACGATTTCTAACCACTCGACCACAAGGGCGGTCGAAATAATCGAGTTAATTATAAGAATCAAGTGTAAGACAAAATTAAACGTTACTTATCGCTTAGCAACGTGACTCGAACCTGTAATACGATATCTTGCTACTGTTCTTGTGAAATTGGGCATGTGTTTGTTAATTTAGTCCATATCGTTCTAGGAATAAAACATGTAATTGTTTACACTGATTGGCATGTGACGAATTAGTAACACGACCCTCTGTTGGGCAGCGTCAGTGATTTCTTGCTTTTTTCATGGAAAGAAATGGGTCTTTTGCAACCAAATTGAAGTTATAGTGCGGTCATTTCTTAGAAGTATACCTAGTATTAGATTCAGTACAAATAATGTGAAAAGGCGAATATAAGAAAAAACATACCATTGTAACAGTACGAGCCCCGTTTGAACAGTACCACTCAACCAGGCAGTTTATATGAACATTTGGCTATATAAAACAGGAATTTAAATTCAAGTATTTTTTAAAAAAAATATTTAATGTACAGTTTCGACTTTCCTACGATTTTATTATATGTATAGATAGTCAGAATTGTTCCAAGAAATACAACCATTAATCGTGTAAAATCCTTTTCGCAATGTAGGCATGTTAACACCAAGTTCATGAAACTATCGGTTTTACGGCAAACAGGATGTAAAGTCCGTTCAAATGTAAATGATGCGATTCGCTGTAAACGTCACCGGGATAGCGCTCGCTGTTGTACTGTCGGACAAGAAAGTGTTTTTTTTAGAATAATTAAAATTAATATTTTCAAGCCAATTCCCTGTCTCACCGGATAGTTGACTGCTGAGATGGGTGGTGATCCCGGTCGCTGCATTTGACCGATTTAGTAATGATTACCGGACCTGGCTGCTTTACTTTCTTCGATGCACAAATATCCCCCCCCCCCCCTCTCCATGCTAGACACATTTCAATTATTTTATAAATTTTAATTTTCGAGAAAAATCTCTCTTTGCCTGATCATGGGATTCAATCTGAATCAAATATTATAAAATAGTAATATTAAACACGAAAGTGTTTAAGTGACAATGTTTTATTTTTTGTAGAATGGTTAATGAGAATCCATTGCATGACCAGATGATTCTTATTTTTAATATTAATGGAAGTCCGTTTAAATGTAAATGATGCGATTCTCAATAAACATTACCGGGATGGTACTGTTGTACAGTCGGACGAGAAAGTTAATTTATAAAAATATTTTTAAAAATTCAGCTTATAATATACTAAACTTTAAATGTAATCAACCACAAAAGTGATTTTGTGACAGTGTTTATTTTTCATAGAATTCGATAAAAAATAACTTACATATATCCTATCACTAGATTATTTAACATTATTATATATTTCCCCGTATTAATGATCAACTGCCGTACTCCTAGCCATCTAGTTAATAGCAAGGAAAAGCTCATACGTGTCACTAGCATTGTGACTTCTAACTAGGTTGTAGAATTCTGCAACGTCTCGACTGAGTTTGCTGTCGTGAACTAGTTTGTAGAGTAATTAATGCATCAGCAAATGTCCGTGCTTTGGAAGAATGTTAATCTTTTGGACCCTGTTATCTCAATAAGCAAGCTATATTCTTCAGGTCGTCATCGTCGAAATCTTCACCGTTTTGCATTTAGCACGGTGAATCTAGTTAAACGTAACGTAGTATATACATATAATATGTCTTCACGCTCAAACCCTTGCAGGCAGGGAGAACCGAGTGCCATAATACACGATCCTTGTAGTTTTGTTTTGATTTATGAAGTGTCAATTGCAGAGACTCTTGAAATCACCTTCGAACAGCACGCATTTAATCAGATCAAGGTATGTTAGTCTAACATGAATATGTTATTGCTGAAATACGTCTAAATTATTACGATGATAAAGTTAATGTGAATTAAAAAATACAAGAAACTAGTAAATCAAGTGAACTAATTTTAAATATATTAGAAAATTAATTTATGCATGTGGCATTTCAACCCGTAACACGGATACCAGTACACCATTAAGATCTCTGATGTCTATAGGTGATTATTGTTACATCATGGTAGCCATATTATATTTGTTTGCTATTCTATAATATACAAACTATTCCATTGTATAATAAAATGTATTAAGCAGACGAATTATATATTATGTTACAACATATTGTATACATTAAAATAGACTTAATTATACTAATGAGTCATATAAATACAAGGAATTTAAAATGTATTCATTAACAATCACATAAAAGCATTAAAGATATTATTTTCAAAGAGGGACCTATAAAACTATTTCGTTAAGGTAATTTTTCTTTTCATTAGTATTATGATGTGGCTGCATTATCACCCTACAACGAATATTAGCATTGTCACGATATATATGGTCAACCACTTCTCTAAATCGCGTATCTTAGCCGTTGACAGTTTTTAACCATGGCTACGTTCACTTTGCTTTTACATCCGTGCATACCGAAAGTTGAAGCGAGACAGACTGTAGTTAGAAATGAAATAGTTGACGGAGTTTATTACAACAACGCGCCACGAACCTTCACACGATAATGTGGCCCCGACAATACTAGATAACAGTAATTTACAAATTAAGTAATTTTTATTACCTACTTAAACAAGGTAATGGGAACGTGAACTTTAAGACCCCTACATTAACGTTTTCTTTTCTAAATTTATGATGGCAAAATAAAATTCGATACGTAAATTATATAATGTTATTTTAAAAAAACTGTTTTTATAATGTTTGTAAATATTTGGCAGTTTTTTTATTTATATAATCGTTTGAACTTAGTGATGACGTCATAAAGTAGGCTGAATGATCTAATATCTTTATCAGGATGACAAATAAACATATTTAACTAGTCAGACACATGTAAATCATGGCAGCTTTGTGTCGTCCCCGGCTATCGAAAGAAAAAATCGCTAGTTCTTATCAAGTTGTTAAAATGCAGCAATGAGGATCACCCAGATCATTCAGAACTTCACACCAGCTATCCCGCAAGAGATTCATATATGATTTTTTTTATAACAAAAGCAGGAAAATGGAAGAGTTGTTTTGTTGACTGTACATAGCTTAGTTTATTTTATTGCAAAGACTTGACTTACAATGTGTTTTATAGATGTAATTTCAAACCTATTTGGTATTTCACACTTGTTTTACAGGATGAGAGTAGATACATATCTGACCAATATATACACAGTATAAGTATATATAAGTGAGATGAGAAAGATGTTATTAACAGTTTGGAAGGTAAAGGAGCCTGTGGCGAAATGTGATGACATTTGCATTTGGTATTACGTCTCGCCACACCGTTTGCAACACGCGATTAATATCTCTGTTGTCTATAGGCAATAGGGTGGAGTGAAAAAAAATATTTTTGTTTCTTGGCTTTGGTGTGTAATTTGTAGCTGACAAAAGAGGAACATTTAAAAAAAAAAAATCAATATTTTTAGGTGACGCACGAGCTTAGAAAATCCATACTCTCATACTAATATTATAAATGTGAAAGTAACTCTGTCTGTCTGTCTGTCTCTTCTTCACGCCACACGGAACAACACGGAAAGGATCCGGAAAATCCCACGAGAACGAATTTTATTTTAGAAATTTTTCCACGCGAACGAAGTCGCGGGTACGGCTAGTTAATAATAAATACAAAAATATTTTTCAGAATATTTTATAAAGGTTTAGATATTGTTAAATATAATTTACTTGAATCCGTGTGATGAGCATACATGTTTGTATTTCTGGGTTTGGGTGTTTATTATGTACTAGCTGTTGCCCACAACTTCGTCCGCGCGGACTTGTTTACTTCGCACAGATCCTCCCCCGTAGGTGATGGCGTGATAATATGTAGCCTATATCTTAACCCGATCTATTAGTAATATTCATGCAAAATTTGAAGTTGGTCGACCGCCCCGTTGGTCGAGTGGTTAGTGGCCCTGACTACGCAATCGACGGGGCTCGGGTTCGATCCCCGACGGGGACAAGCATTTACGTGATGAGCATAAATGTTTGTATTTCCGGGTTTGGGTGTTTATTAAATATATTCCAGTATTTATATATGTATTTCTATGTATTAGTATCGTTGACTAACTAACACCCATTACACAAGCAAATAATTTGCTTACTTTGGGGTTAGATCAGTAAGTGTAATTTGTCCAGTGAAAATTTGAAGTAAATCCATTCAGTACTTTTTGAGTTTACCCCGGACATACATACAGACAAACAGACAAAATTTTTGGCTTCGATATCAATTGTAGATCACGCCCCAAGTATTCTTTTAAAAAAATATTCAATCTACAGTTTTGACTTTCTTACGATTTTATTATATGTATAGATATAGATTATTTGAGAATATATTATCAATATTCGACCCGTGATTAAACTGTGTGATATGAGTACTAAGCCACGATCGTATCGCGAATGCCTATCATTTGTATTATCAATCGAAGTAAATAGTACATAATATACTGACCTCCTTACTATAATCGCTTATATACTTTCAATATCTGTTATGGGTTTACAGATTTTGCACTAAATCTAAATTAATATTATAAATAATATATAATCTAAATTTAATTAATATTATAAATCCCTATATAATAAAGTTTGGTTGTTTGGATGGATGTTCGTTACTCAATCACGTCAGAACTAGATATAGGGAGAGTTCAGCATTGTCTCACCCGGGTCTGATACCACAGCCTTACCTATTCCTGCCACAATTGCGTCAGTGTCGTGTTCCGGTTTGGAGGGTAAGGTAGCCGGTAAACTTATGCATGTGGCATAAGATCTCGCCACAAGATAGCAACGCACAATTAACATCTTTGGTGTCTATAGGCGGTGGTTGTCACTTTCATCGGGAGACCCGTCTTATTGTTTGCTATCTTATGATATAAAAAAGAACTACTGAACGAATTTGAATGAAATGTTGCATAGAGGTAGATGATAACTGCGATAGCACATTACTTTTTATCCCGGAAAAATGAATTGTTCCCGCGGGATTCACCAAAAACTGTTACAATTCAGCGGGTTACACGGCGCAGCTTGTATTGTAAATGCGAAAGTTTGGATGGATTGATGGATGTTTGTTACTCAATCACGCCAAAACTACTGAAAGGATTTAGGGGAAATTTGGCACGTAGGTAGATAGGCTGGAATAGCTCATAGGCTACTTTTTACCCGGAAAATTAATTATTCCCGCGGGATTCACCAATAACTTTTATAATGCAGTGGGCTACACGCTGCAGCCAGCTTCTTTTTTTTTATCATAAGATAGCAAACAAGCGGATGGGTCTCCTGATGGAAAGAGTCAACCATTGCCTATAGACACCAAGGTGTTAATGGTGCGTTGCTTTCTTTTGGCGAGGTCTTATGCCACGTGCATACGTTTACCTGCCACGTTACCCTCCAAAATGGAACATGACAGTAACAAGCCTCTGTGGTCTAGTGGTCTAATGTCGGTGTTGACCATATGAAGTCCCGGGTTTAATTTCCGGGTCGGGCAAATAAAAAAATTTTCTTAAATAAAAAATTTCAGTTTTCTGATAAAAACAATGTTGCCCGGGATTGGATAAGTGCCCCGTTTGGCAATAGTCTTGTCACCTATCAAACTGCCAGAGTAAGTATCTTCGGCTAACCGTGGATGCACTGGATGTACCTCTGCCTACCTCTTCGGAGATTCGGGCGTGAACTTTAAGCGTCTCAATCTTAGCATGGAGTAACTGAACGCATCTGAATGAAATTTAGCACGCAGATAGATCCTACCACTTCAGAGATTCGGGTGTGAACTCTAAGCGTTTTAATGTTAGCATGAAGCAGCTGAACGCATCTGAATGAAATTTAGCACGCAGATAGATTTATTTAATCGATTGGTCATGTATTTCGGATAATGAATTGCTCCAATGGAATTGTCCAAAAACTTATGAAGCTACGAGAAACTGCTTGTATATAAATAGAACTTGAACTATTTAACCACAGACTAGTACAACGCAAACTTGTCATAGTTATCAATGCTGACAAAACGAAAAACAAATTTGCCCATGTGGAAATGAAATCAAATGAAATGTGGGTAGTTAGTTACTCGGCGAGTTCTGCTCATTTGCATGTTAACTGCAAATAGACATGTGCTGTAGCCATTTTGTAATAACGAACGAGACGATTTGCCTCTTTTGGTTTTATCTGCCTTTTTTCATTATTTTTTTATTACGTAACAAAAAGGCAGATAGACACCAAGATGTTAATGGTGCGTTGATAATGTTGATATCCTTTTGACGGGGTATAAGCGCTACATGTATAAGTTTACCGGCTACCTTACCTTCTACACCAGAACAAGACTGTAACAAGCTCTGATGTTATTGCGAGTTAAAGCGTTGGTACCAGACCCGGGTGAGACAATGCAGAACTCTACCACCTAATAGCTACGATAGTTGTATCTCGCATAGCCATTCATTCGCCTCTTACGAACTGCCTAGCAAAACGGCAGATGGCCGATTCTTCAAATTAAGCCCAGACTGATACGTGACTTCAGTTTCGTATGTTAAATGTGAAAAAGTTGCATCTGCTTTGGCCATGTTACTATGTTAATGCAGGATAAATGATTCGTTTACATAAATAAGGCGTATAAGTATTGTCATAGGCAGGTGACAGATAACATATGACTTAATCATACAAAAACTCAATACATATGTAGCACTTACAGGAGAATAATTAATATAAGTTACATTGTTTTTTGAACGATTTGTAGAAACACATTGCTGTGTTTACCATTATGATAATTTCTTACATTCCCTTGTGTTGTTTTGTGTCTTACCTATACTGCTGCTATGGCGTCAATGCTTTCCATTGTCGTATTCCGGTTTATAGGGTAAGGTAGCCATAAGATTTATGCATGTCTAGGGGTTAGCATATTTAGCTCAAAACATAAGGATCAATCCATGTCAAGCAATAGTGTTATTGAAGGTTTTCTCGAGAATCCAAAATCTCAGTAGAAGCTTGGAGTCTGGCGTGTGGTGTGTTGCCACTCCAGTGCTTTGGTTAATAAAGCTGTAGGCCTCGGTTTTTGGTTATTAGGTCGGTGAAATGCCGTGGTGGAATCACCACTCACCTCGCCAACGGACAAACAGTTGAATCGCGGGGAACTGGAAAGTCTATAGACGTTCGGTTGACTCTGCCTACCTCGCAAGGAACTTGATGATACTGTAACGATGCGCCGATCGCATTGGGGTTTCTCTGCTTGACTGCTAGGTACCGGTGCTAAATGTATTTGCTTAATGAAGAAACTTTTAAATAAAAAAAAAATCTTCAATACTTTCATTTATTCGGGACTCGTGTCCAGCTCGACCTACGATCACATTCTGTTTTTTCATGTCACTACTACAATTCTATTTGTATAATAAAACCATTATCTATACAAATAAATAAAATTGGAGTGTCTGTTTGTAATATTAAAATAACCGCTTCTTACTAAGTGCATATAGAAGTATACACGGTACACATACCAAAATAACATTTTTTACCATTTTTGTCTGTCTGTCTGTCTGTTCCGGGTAATCTCCGAAATAGCTGGACCGATTTTGACGGGACTTTCACTGACAGCTAGCTGATGTAATTAAGAGTAACTTAGGATACTTTTGTTTTTAAAAAAAACCCACGCGGACGAAGTCGCGGGCACAGCTTAACAGCTGTGCCCGCGACGCGGTAAGACAAGTGGCCAGCATTATTGTAATTGTAACACAAAAAAGGTGTTACCATACTTACTCTTCAAACCGGAACACGACAGTGACAAGACCTGACTATTGTGAAAAAGGCGGTGTTCCTAAGCTCAGACGAGGACATTACGGAACACTACCATCTTGTAGTCATGATGATGATGACATATTTGGCCAAAAATTCGGCCAACAAATACTGTTTAGAAAAGGCTATCTGCTGAGCCTTTTCTTCAAAGGGAGCCCGGATCAACTCAGCGAAAAAATACTTTTCGGTTAAAAGAGTTCCAGCAAATAAATTCAAAAGGTTTAATTACGTGTAAACCAAGAAGCGAGCCAAACACGAGAGCTGTTAGGATGCAAATTTAAGGTCGTTGTGGTTGCATGCAACGAAATTGCTGAGCTCGTACGTTATCTCGCCGTAATGGAGGATGCAGATTATTTTAACACGGATCCTTTATAATCTATTAGTGTGGCTTAGTTATTAGGCTGAGTGCAGACTGCCGTTTTGAAATTGCTTAAGTTAAAAAGTTCTTATGTTGACCTGTTTACGTTTTGTATGAATGCGATGAGTTTTAGAGAAAATTCTAAAAATATGTTGGTCTGTGTACGTACACCGATATGTAGATTCTTCGTTCTGCATCTTCTATCGCATCTATCATGGAGAGTATTCCGAAGAATTGTTCAAATTAATTCATACCGCTGAATTAAATTATCGGTTTTCGCGTCAAAATTCAAAGTTCCATCCCCATCCATTCGACTACTACCACCACAATTATTCTATTGTGCTACTACTCTATGACTAACTCTGCTACCCGTTGCGATTTTATTTTTTTGTAAATTCTGCATTTTCGAGGAAATAAAGTGTTATAAAAAGACTACTTCTATACCAAAAAATGATTCAAATACCTACCTTAATTTCTGCGTGAAGAAGTCAAAACACGCACACAAACATACGCACATATTATCTATATACTATAAGAAACTAAAATTGTTTCTACTTAAGTATAACCGTTATAGACTTTGTAACCGATGTGTTCCAAAATGGGTTCATTTGAAACGCAATAATGCGAAGATAGTTTTAGACCAGCATGTTCTTGGCTCACACAAACGAAATCGTCCAACAGCTAGCTTATAATATTAGTGATTTTAGTTACCTATTTCCTTGTGTGCAGGACGTAGTTTCGAATCGATAAAGTTTTTATACTAACCCGTGTATAAGGATTTTTTTTATTACTTTGTTTCTATTTGGTCAAATATAAATATAAACATATACATGCCTTTTGAAGGATAGACCATCTGACATTTTACAAGGCAGTTCGTAAAAGGCGATAAATTGGCTATACCCAAGGATTTAAAACGTTATCAGATAACAGAATTCATTTTACGATATTTATCGTTATTACTGTAGCGATACCTCAGTAACAATTAATTTCAAACACTATATGTGTCGCTACTTAAATAACGGAATAAAATAGTTACCACTAAATAACGTTATAATATCGATATGTATGCGACGTTCGCCAACTAGCGCTAGAAGACAATATCATAATACCATATACTATAACGTTAATTCGTAGTGTATAAAAAACCCTAATGAATAACGTTATTCATTAGGGTCTAACAATATGCCTGAAAATAACGTTATGTCATGCCGCGAGCAATAACGTTACCACATAATACCGATATTTAAATCCTTGGCTGTACCTGTCATTAGTCACTAGTAGTGACTCACTACCGTCTCGACTTACTAAATGGTAGCGTTCCGCAACGCCTCGCCCAGGTATTTGATACCATCACCTTACCTATTTCTGCTGCAATAACATTATTACTTGTCACTGTCGTGTTCAGGTTTGGATAAAAAAGCTTATAAACTTATGCATACGGTACTACCCTCCCAGCACACGAATAGCAAAGCACCAAATTAACATATTTGGTGCATATAGACAATGTTTGTCTCTATTCATCAGAGAACCATTCATTTGTTTATCTTATGCTATAAAAAATCCAAGCATTGTACAATATGGTCTCTAAGTTTATCATCAAAAATTCGTCGCTTCAACTGCGCTCATGTGTGCATGCCTTTATAAGGCCCTCTATAGTTTTACAAAGTGACATCGTAAAACCAACCATAAAAGCGACACCCATTCCATTACACCGTTTATGTTTTGTGTAAAAGTTTTATTGTTAAAGGTCTATTTCGTTTTCTTAGGAAATGGCTTTCGCCCGCGGCTTTGCTAAGTCCGTTCAAAAGAGTAGGTATAAAATATGGTTGTGCTTGACTGTCTGTGGGTGGGCACCTTTACATATCCTGCAATGTTATATTTATTGCACGATAGCAAACGAGCAGATTTTTCTCCTTATGATAAGAGATAACCATCGCCTATAGAGACCAAAGATGTTAACGGTGTCTTTACATTCGCGTGGCGGAAATGCAATGCCACACGCATAAGCTTACCGGATACCTTACCCTCCAAACCGAAACATGACAGCGACAGACACTAGCGCTATTCTGGCAGGAAAAGTAGTAGGTATCAAGTCTAATACGTGTCACTACAACTAAGTGGTACAATTCTCCAACTTCACAGCAGGGTTAGGTACCATTATCTTTCTTAATCCTCCCACTGTAGCGTCACTGTTATGTTCCATTCTAGTCCAGAAGGTAAGCTAGGCGGTAAACTTATCCATGTATCATTACATAGCATCATACAAGTAGCAATACACTTTGGTTTCTATATGCGATGGTTTTCTCTTTTTTCAACTCGATAACTATAAAGAAAAGTATATTCACGATCGTATCTCCGAAGTGGTAGATAGATTAACAATCAGTGCACCCACGATTATCCGAAGACATTTAGTCCCCCAATGTGATAGGTGGCAAGCCAATCGCCAACCGCGCATGTATCCAATCCCGGACTTTTATCAAAACACTGAAAAATTATTTTTTTTAATTCGCCCTACCCGTAAATCGAACCCAAGACCTCATGTAGTCAACACCGACCATGGAGACGATTACCTGTATAATATAAAAAAAGATTTTTTTGAATAAATATGCCCTGTAATTACAAATAGCAAGCAGGAAATGACCTGGTGATGCCAGTCTCTAAAACACACAACACGAAATATTTAAACATAAACATTCCCTCCCGTAATAGTCGATAGTTATCTAAGATTAGTATCCTGGAGCTATCCTTATGTATATCAAATGGGTAATCTATGCAGATCGTTCGGTGGGTGTGAATTTTAGATGCTTAGACCCTCTAATTGCATGGGGCAATGAATATTTATAATAGATAATGTCTCTGAGAGGTCTTTAAACCTCATGCAGGGTTCAAAAATATGTAATACGAGCTAGCTAATACGCGCGACTTTGCTTACATGACCTAAAATCATTACTTCCGTTTGGTTAATCGGGTAAAAAATTAGTATACGTGGTATTGGATAGTGTAGATTTCTTTTTTTTTATATATCATAAGGTAGCAAACAAGCAGACAGGTCTCCTGATGGAAAGAGTCAACCATCACCTATAGGCACCAAAGATGTTAATGGTACGTTACTATCTTGTAGCGAGATCTAATGCCACATGCATAAGTTTACCGGTTACCTTACCCTCCAAACCGGAACACGACAGTGACAAGCACCGACGCTATTGCGGCAGGAATAGGCAAGGCGGTGGTATCAGACCCGGGCGAGACAATGCAGAACTCTACCACCTAGTAGTCACGATGGTAGTGACTTGCATAGCCATTCGGTCGCCTTTTAAGACCTGCCTGGCAGAACGGCAGTTGGTCTATTCTTCAAAGGAGCCCGGAACCAACACGGGCATAACAAATTTATAACAAATATTTTTTTTATATCGGTTTTATATAGCTAACATGATAAACAGGCACTAACGCTATAACGGGAAGAATAGGCACAGTATACTGGAGACTCAGTAGTCAATCCGTGAAAGATGTCTGTGTGCGTTGCTCGAATATCACATGTATGTATGTGATATTCGAGCAACGCACACAGACATCTTTCACGGACGCGATATCTCGGAATGTCTCGGGACAGTTTGTTCCGCACCAGTCGGAGATATCGCGTCCGTGAGAGGTATCTATGTGTGCTATGCTCGAACAATACTTGTATGTAACATTGACCTCTGGTAGTCTCTAAGTATTCTGTGGAATAGGTTAGACGATGCTACCGGGCTAGTTGTTGCGAACTCCTACACCGATTGCGCAGACTCTTGACCTCACCTTCGAACAGTACCCGATCAATCTGGGCATCTTCAAGAGAAGAGTGAACAGGTATCTTCTGGGGAAGCGCGTTCCATCTTAGGGCGCATCTCAGCTTACCATCAGGCGAGATCGTGGTCAAGCGCTTCCCTGTCGATAATAAAAAAAAACTGATCATTGTATGTCAGTCTCGGTCTTCCCCGGTACCTACATCCTTCCACAATCGTATTAAAAAAAGTAGGTATATCTGTTTTGTTAAACTTTCATCTACCATTCTTTCTACGTGTATATTTGGTGTACTGTGAGAGAACGCGATTGCGCAAGTGGTAGACTATATAATTTTAGTCTATATGTACGTGTGTGTGTGTGTATTTGTTCCAACTTCAGAATTTCTTGACCGAACTAAATGAAAATTGGTGTACAATGAGAACAGGTAATATGTGATAAGAGGCCATATTTTTTATCGTCAATTAAATTACGTCCAGTGCTGCAGGGAATGTTAACTAGTATATATACATAATCTTAGAATAGCCTTCTCGTTCTTATACTTTTTGTAGAGAACAGATCATTACACTTTCTGTATATGAAATCCCTCGTGTTAGGCAGAGAGAATTGAGTGCCAATTATCATGATTCACGGCCAAGACAAACTATCCATGCTTTTTCCACATTCATATCTCTCTGTTCATGCAAACACGCCGGGTTCGAAGACTTGCCACCTTCGGACAGCACCTTTTACGTCTGTATTAAATATCATCATTTCACCCGGTTCCCCACGATTTACCGGTTTGTCAGTTGGCAGGATGAATGGTTATCCACATCGCCGCATTTTAACGACCTGATAACGATTATTATTATTACGGCTATATTATTTACTGGCTGCAGCGTGCAGCTCGCTGCATTATACAGTTTTTGGCGCATCCCGCGGGATCACCTATGTGGACATGGATAGCCTATGTGCTATTCCAAGTCATCAGCTACCTGTGTGCCAAATTTCATTCAAATTCGTTCAGTAGTTTTTGCGTGATTGAGTAACAAACATCCATCCAAACATCTATCCAAACATCCATCCAAACATCCAAACTCTCGCATTTATAATGTTAATATAGATAATATATAATATAGATGAGAAGTCTTTTAGGAAGGGCAATGGACTTTAAAATGTTTGCTCATATATATTCAAGAATAGGTACATACATATTATGTACATATATTATTATATATAGTCGAAAACAACTTGTAGTCGAGTAAAAAATGCTATGAATTGTAATGTAGTTGTCATATAATAATTATATTTTTATAAAAAAATGGTCCAAAATTTTCAGTTTTAAGATTTACGCACATTACGTATGTGTTTAGAATTCAAATGTAATTTTATGTTTGCTAGTGAGAATCGGACAAAATAACAAAAGCGTCATTCCGAGGCCACATTGTCGCGCAAAGATTCGTGTAGTGTTGTATCGATAAAACTTTGTGTTCGTGATACGGCGAATTACGTGATTACATGTACTCGGCCGTTGGATAGTTCGGACGAAATTCTTACCGAAATAAAATGGGACTTGATTCATTAATTACTGGGTTCTGAGGTAATAAAACATAAAAAATACAACCCAATTGAGAAGAGTTAGTTATTTTTGGGAAGTTGGTCGAAAACTAGGTCTATCTCGCGAAGTGCACCAATGCAAAAGCGTTCAGACTAATTTGATTTCCATCCATTTCGATGGGATTCGTTCAAACTAATCTGAAAGTTTCGCAATTGAGCGAATTTATTTGCCACACAAATCTTTGCTGTATCGCGAAAATGTAGCTACATGTTACAAAAATTTACTGAAAACAGAAAAAAAATGTTTTAAAAACACCTCAGGCAGGTTTGATTAAAATAACGATATTATGGTAATAGGATCTTTGTATAACTTGTGCGTGTGATAATTAAAATTCTCTGTTAAATATTAAATACTTTAGTTTGCATATAATTTACAATTGTGTAAACGGAATTTAGAACTTAAAATTATATTATTATCTTTACGGTTAATAAATTTTTACTGTAGGTGATAGGTATAGTAATTAATTTTAGATAATGTTGGTTTTACGACGGGTAATAAAAATTGCAATGGACAGTGTCCGTATTCAGCCCATCTGCTCAAAAAACGTTCGTCGATAAAATTATTTAGTTTTCGCTTTGGTTCAAGCCCTTTTTAAGAAAACACCATCTGTCTTTGCGTCAGGCAGCTCGTATAAGCCGCACGATTGATCACATAACTACTATCGTGATGACTATAAGCACAGAATAATGGAGACAAACAGTACGTTTTTTTATAACATAAGATAGCAAACAAGCAGATGGGTCTCCTGATGGAAAGAGTCAACCATCGTCTATAGACACCAAAGATGTTAATGGTGCGTTGCCATCTTGTGGCGAGGTCTAATGCCACATGCATAAGTACGTGGTGAACTCTCCCTTATAGTACAGAATGTATTCTCTGCTATTAAGGAGAGTTCACCACGCTTCGTCTGGACTTAGTACCAACGCCTTCTCCGATTCTCATTTCTGCCGCAATAGCGTCAGTTCTTGTCACTGTCATTCAAAAGTAAACCAGTAAAGTAATGCATGTGGCGTTACCATTCCGCCACTTGGATTGCAACGTAACATTAACATCTTTTATGTCTATAGGCGATGGCAGTCTCATTCCGACAGGTGACCCATCTGCTTGTTTGCTATATTTTGATATAATTAAAAATTTATATAAAGGCTGTTCATCTTAGGCATTGCTGAACTCTAACACGTAGTCGTCACGATGTTTGACACGTATAGCCAATTGATTTCCTTTTACGAAATGCCTGGCAGAATGACATGTTTCCTATTCTTCAAAGAAGGTCTGCACCAACACGGGGCCCAAAAATAAGAATAACATGAAAGTTAAGTACGAGTACAATACAATTCGAGGCAAATGATGGAATCACTAGAAAGATCTCCAATTACATTGATACTAGCTGACCCGGCAAACGTTGTTTTGCCATATAAATTATTTAATTAAAAAAATAAATATTGGGCTTCTATCAGAAGGGTAAAAATTTAGAGTTGTATGTATTTTTCAATGTTAAATCATAAAAAAATAAAAAATAAAAATTGACCATAAAATAAAAAAAAATTTAGGGGTGGACAACCCTTAACATTTAGAGGGATGAAAAATAGATGTTGGCCGATTCTCAGACCCACTGAATATGTATACGAAATTTCATCAAAATCGGTCAAGCCGTTTCGGAGGAGTACGGGAACGAATATTGTGACACGAGAATTTTATATATAAGATAAAATCAATGTCCAGTTATGGAGAGAGAATTGTCTAATTGACTATTTTTAATGCTTACACGTTACAATCAGTTACAGAGTACGTGCTGAAGTGCTGCAACATCTTGCCCGGGTTTGGTACCACCACCTTACTATTTCCTGCTCACTATTTTTAATGCTTACACGTTACAATCAGTTACAGAGTACGTGCTAAAGTGCTGCAACATCTTGCCCGGGTTTGGTACCACCACCTTACTATTTGCTGCTCAAAAGCTTTAGTGCTTGATCCAATTTAAAGTGTAAGATAGCCGATAAAATTTTGCTTGTTACATTAAGATACAGCAACAGCTTTGGTTCTAAAAGCAATGATTAATTATCTCTTTTCATCAGGAGAACCACCTGCATGATCACTATTCTTTGATATAAAAAAGAACTTGACAAATATAAATCCATACTAATATTATAAATTTGAAAGTCTGTCTGTCTGTCGGTTACGCTTTCACAGCTAAACCGCTGGACCGATTTTCATGCAATTTGGTATGGAAATAGTTAAAAGATCTAAACAAAGGCTATTTTTTTCAAAAATCAACCCCTAAGGGGCTGCAATAGGGGATGAAATTTGTATGAAAAACTATATCTACGACATGTTAATCTACTGTCGGGCGAAGCTGCGCGGATCAGCTAGTGTATTATATTTTTCGAGCGATTTGCTTGGTCCATAAAATCCAATGTGAATGTCATGTCATGGCCTTCAATTAATTAAGATGACCAGGAGTGGGTCATTAAATGTCATTAATAGTCATTAATGACTGATGACGATGAAAATTTGACGTCATTAACAGGAGTTGAATTAATCGATTTGCGTTTTTCACCATAAGCGAATAGCTATCGCCCTCTGGTTGAAATTTGATAGTTTAACTATCCATTTGTGTTATAGGACAAACTATCCATTAGACAAATCATAGGATAAACATTAAACATACTCTTCTTATTATTATTACAAAAAACAGTCTTATTACCAAAAAACTAATTAAACCTTGGTTCAAACCTGGACTATCAAGTCCAGGCTTATCTTCAAAACCATCCATGGTCTAAATATGTTCGTATTATAAAACTTTAAAAGCCGTGGTCTTCTTAAGTACAGTCATTTAAACCATTGTTTAAATATCAACAACAGATTAATGCAAATATTATTCGTTCACCTTTTTTTTATATCATAAGATAGCAAACAAGCAGATGGGTCTCCTGATGGAAAGAATCAAACATTGCCTATAGACACCAAAGATGTTAATGGCTATCTTGTGGCGAGATCTAATGCCATATGCATAAGTTTACCGGCTACCTTATCCTCCAAACCGGAGCACGAGAGTGACAAGCACTGACGCTATTGACGAATAGGTAAAGCGGTGGTACCATACCCGGGCGAGATTATGCAAAACTCTACCACCTAGTAGCTACGATTGTAGTGAGTCGCATAGCCAATCGGTCCCCTTTTACGATATGCCTGGCAGAACGGCAGTTGGCCTATTCTTCAAAGGAGCCCGGGACCAACACGGCTTGCTTGTTTGCCGATTGCAATCCTGTGAGGATTCACTATATCCATACGGTTAGTTTTTCAATTTATATCGTTTATTTCTACTACTAACCATTTGTGATACCAACTATTTGTGGCGCTAGCTAATTTTAAAATATATTTGTTTTTAGCCTACGCATACTTCGTCTATAAATTATGAGTCAGTGGTTGAAAGTTCCCGAATGATTCAGCGAAAAAATCACACAGTGAGCTGGGACGAAAAATAAATAAATATGATTAAGATACCTAGTAGAAATAAAAATATGATTATGTACTGTAAATAAATAACTTTGATTTAACATTGATATAAAAATCCAAGATGCACAGTCCCGAACAAAACTGACACTCGAAAGTGTCGCTAATTTCACATAAGTAGTTATAGATATGGCAAAAACATATGTTTTTGCATTTCCAACCTTAATGCAAGATTTATAGTTGTTTTTACGAAGTAATGTAGTAACTTTACGAAGTAATGTAAACAAAATGTAATAAAATTGACAGTACGCAATTCTATCGGAAACGAATGAGAGTGACGGTCACTTTAAGAGGACGCACGTTTTTGAGACACTGATTGTGTATTTTCTTGGATTTTTTATATCAATGACTATAAATAAATAAACATAATTACATATAAAAAAAAATATATATATAATTGTATACTATATAAATATCTATATACTGATACATGGAGCAACAATTATATATCCCTTTTTAAGATAATTAGGCGAACGGAGAAAAATGGGATTTTGCATAAATAACGTTTAAATTGCCGAAAACTACAGAAATCTAAAAATTGAATAACATCCATTCGAAATACATTTAATTAATAAAAATAAAAATTATACACATTTTATTCATGTGACATAAATATACACACATGTACCTATACTATTTTCTTTTTCGGGAAAAGCAAGACTTTTCAAAGTTAAAAGATATCTCTTATTGTTTAGTTTACGATCGTTTTTCGACCACGGGGCGATTGCTTGTATATATTAATACTGAATTATAATTCACAAATACATGGATCTAAAAATACAAACAGATGTTATTATCTCACAAGGGATTGTCGCTCTCGGGAATCGAACCCGAGACTCTTAGATTACGAAGTCAATAACCGCAACACCAACATAGCCATATATAAAATACTGTAATATAATAAATAAATAAATATTCACGGGCCAAATTACACTTAATAGTCTAACCCCAAAATAAGCAAATTATTTGCTAGTGTTATGGGTGTTAATCAACGATACTAATACATAAAATACATATGTAAATACTGGAATATATAAACCCGGAAATAAAAACATTTATGCTCATCACACAAATGCTTGTCCCCGTCGAGGATCGAACCCGAGTCCAGTCGATTGCGTAGTCAGGGTCGCTAACCACTCGACCAACGCGAAGGGGCCGGTGTTTAGTAATAATTATTAAACACCCAGACCCAGAAATACAAGCATCTGCGCTTATCAGTTATTACACATTATGATTTTTCCTGTCAAGGATTGAACTTTGTACTATATCCACTAGACCAATGAGGCAATCGTGATAACTTTTAAAATGATGGGTTTCATATTTAAATATATCATATACTTGGTAAGCCAACATTCATTGACATGCATAACTCTCATCGGGCGTGTCGGTCGACATTATTCATATTGCACCGTAGCTTACACTTCACTGACATACCAACTATGACAAATGCATTCTGTACTTTAGATGCGTAAGCGCAACCTTTGATAGTGTGCGTGTTGTGCGCTGATTAACGCAACTGGATAGAGTTTAAGTTTTTTTTTATGTTATAGGTTAGAAAACAAGAAGATAATTCTCTAGATTGAGATAAGCAAACAATCACTTAATCATAAAAGATGTGTTATTAAAAAAACATGGTTTAAAATCATGTTATATGTGACTTGTTGAATGAAAATGTTCTACTGAGATCAGTGGCTGCTATTGTGAGATAAGTAACAAATAGAAGGCGCTCTGACTGGCCAATTGATAGAGATAATCGTCACCTATAGATAACAAAGATGTTATTAATGGTGCGATGTTATCTGTGTGACGTAATAAATCCAATTTATCTTTGGTGTCTATAGGCGATGGTTGACTCCATCAGGAGACCCATCTGATTGTTTACTATCTTATGATATAAAAAAACACACATAAGTTTATAAGCTACCTAACCTCCAGAAGGTTATAGGTAATTGAAGATAACGGATTTTTTAGTTACTACAGAATCCGAAAAGTACAGCTTAGTATTTAGCTTTAGTTAGTAGCTTAGCTTAGTTTTCGTTAGGTACCGAAAAAAATGTTGGATCAGTCTTTCACTTAAATTTTATGTCTTTTTCGAACATATATTTCATTCAACCTAAAGTTATTACAAAAAATATTTCAACGATTAATTCTATTGGTACATACGTTAAAATAAAGTTAATAGGTTAATTTCCTGCTTCTTGATATAAAATACGCGTTTGCTACAAGTACGGTAATAATTTAAATGTTCTATTTAAATATTGGATCATTGTTTAAAGAATGAATTAAAAAAATGTTAATTTTTGTAATGTTATTAATAAGCTATTCATATTATTAACTTCTCGTTAGCCATATGTAACGCTAGCTAATTTTAAAATATTTTTATTTTTAGGCTACGACATACTTTATCCATAAAATAGGGGTCAGTGGTTTTAAGTGACGATAGATTAAACATCCGATATACAAACATATGTTAATATATTTAAGAATATACAAAAAATATTTAGTATGGCTTGCATTTTAATCGGCTACTTGATTTGATTTGATACGTCGAATGCATTTAAAATATTTAATGCCGTTATTAACTAATGGAACGACTGTAAGGGCTCTGGTTTGCATATCGGGTTAGACAAAAAATCTTGTGTTTATTGAAAATTCTCATCGTTTTGGAGTTATTAACATGCCGCGGCCGGTGTTGAATTGAAGTTTCCTAGAACACGTTTTTATATTACAAGATAGCAAACAAGCAGATGGATCTCATAATGGAAAGAGAAACCGTCGCGTATAGACACCATAGACATGGATGGTGCGTTGATGATGCGTATCTTTATGACAAAATTTACTTTATTTGACTTTATGAGAAATGCCACATGCGTAAGTCTACTGGCTACCTTACCCTCTTACCCGGAACACAATATGACAAGTATTAACACTATTACAGTAGGAATAAGGGGGGCGAGACGTTGCGGAACACTACCACCTAGTAGTCACGATTGTAGTAGAACATATAGCTTTTTACTTACTGGTAAACTTTACTTACTGGGGTACCTGATAACCCCGTGTTGATCCAAGTCCCTTTGTACAAAAGGGGACTTGGATCAACACGGGGTTATCAGGTGAAGTTGACAAAAAATATTGTGAACTCATCAGACCATAAACTAGTAAATCTTGGTGAATTTAGTTGTCATTCGGTTAATGTTAACCGTATAAACAAAAAAGCATGTTATCAGTTGGGAAACACATATATACAAATAAATAAAATATGAAAATAACCGCTTTTTTACAAAATGCGGATGTACATACACGGTACATATACCAAAATAACATTTTTTACATTTTTTGTCTATCAAAACCGCTGGACCGATTTTGACGGGAAATTTCACTGGCAAATAGCTGATATAATAAGGAGTAACTTAGGCTACTTTTATTTTCTTACTTTTATATTCCCACGCGCACGAATTCGCAGATACAGCTAGTTTTTTTATATATATATTTGTCTTTTTTTATATATATGTTTTTTATATGTATATATAGTTGTATTATACATTTGTCGCTTCACTAAAAAAACACAGGTTTAAAATTGATGAAATATTTCGTTTTGGCTTTGCTTAGCGCGGCTCGAGGCTAAAGAACTTGACGACTTCTTGACAAGCCTCTTGACCTGGTATAGGCAAGAACAATGCCGTTTGTAGCGGAACGCAATTTTATATTTTTCACAAATCATTCAATGACTTTTGAACAGATTTTTTTAATGAAATTTTAAAATACGTTGCATTATAATATCAAAAATTAAAGCATTTGTAAGATTCGACATTTCGGCTCATTTGACCAAAGTTGGGCAGAACGCCTTAAGTATATTTTAACGTGCTTGTTCTGTTAAGTATATTCATAAGTATTTGCAATGGTCGAGGTATAAACCAACTGGACAATTCCAGTTTTTTTTTCTTTTTCAAGTGTTTTCTGCCTGTTTAATTGATTTCCGCTTACCACCTATTTTTATATATAATATAGCAAGTAAGCAGTTGAATCCCCAGATAAAACAGATCACCACCGCCTAGAGACAACAAGAATGTTACTTCAAAAGCACCAAGGCTATTGCATTGGGAATAGGCGAGTCGGTAGTACTAATCCCGGTCGAAACATTGCTGAACCCTACATAGTAAATAATGTAATTTAATTATATATTTTTTTCTTTTTTCAGGTCAAACTCTTCACGCAAGCAAACAACATATTTCAAACGTAGAATAAGTTTAACCTGACAAAAGTTATCTGTGATCTCATTTTAGTTAATAAAACATTTGCTTAAGTGAAATTAAAAACAAAACAATTAAAACTGTTAATCGATGCTAATCCGGCTCGAAAGACCAAGATTGTAAAGAATGAGTATCTAGTGGTCATGGATGACAGATAGTTAGTGTTGAAGGATGGGATAATGGAAGTTGGGGCGATAGGTTCTTGAAGATGCCTCATGCGCACTCGAGTTCTGCGGCGAGCTCGGGCGGCGACGACCTGGGCTCCACGGACGAGGTCAAAGTCTTCAAAGACGAAGGGGACGGTGAAGACGAGAAACGGAGTTCTGAAAACCTGTTAGAAGAGAAGTCTAGTCTTATTGATTGGACTGAGAGTGAGGTAAGATTTTTTTATATATTTGGTACCTTTAGTACCAACCGTTGACTTGTCTTATGAAGTAGGTTAGAAGCTTCCCTATCAACATGACTTTAATGGTGAAAGAACTCGCAGCTCGCGCGAATACAGCACAACGGACTTGCTTATTCCCCTGATACTATAACATTATTACAATAACTGCATTCGGAGGAAAGATTAATCGAGTTATGCTTGGGACTTGATATCTTACATACAGAAAGCATTCAATTATCATCTTGATTAATTTAAATATGATTGTCTCCTATCAAGTTTATCTTCTTAAAAAAATCGGACTGCCCTACAAAAATGAAAACTTAAAACTGCATTTTGAATTTTCGAACTGACTGTAATATTAAAAATTAAAATTTCATAATTTTACCCTAAACATTAGCATGTTGCTGACACGAACCAATGGGATTTTCCCCTACCGACAATCTTGTAACGAGCCTAAAGTTTTCACTTTAAAAATTGTACATTTGTTCTACTAAATTTCACATAAATTATGTTTTTATTTAATCGTATGTTAGCAAATGAGTCTCCTGATGGAAAATACAACTATTGCTTATAAACGCTAAAATGTTAATGGTGCTTTGCCATTTGTGTGGCCATGTAATCAAATATCATACTTTCGCATATAATATAGATAACTAGCTATTGGACATTGGTCGAAATTCGACCATAATTCTATGACTCCATTTAACCATAGACTAAATAATGTAATCTACTTTTTTAATAGATTCAGGCGTTCTTTGCGGAAATCCATAATTTAAAGTAGAAATTGTGGTATTTAATTAGCAAAATTTCCACGAAACCTTATATGGAACTACTGTGATGCAACAGAAACGAAAGGTAGTGTAAGGAATGGGGAAAACGGTACAGTAGAGTGAAGTGCTAGTAAATCATTAATGCTTCACACTTCATAGAATGGTATGGTATTCGACTCTCCTGAAGATGCTTCGGTTGCGAAGTGAAACGTGCGTTGAGTACATCATTTGCTTGTTACTTACTGCCTTTGCTTCTGACGTGTAAGAAAGTGTGGTAGAAGTGGGTGACTACTGTACCGCTGTCTCTAATTTTAAGGCCTTGGATAAGTTTGCCCCATTCCTTACACTACCTTTCGTTTCAGTTGCGTCACAGCAGTTCCATATATTCTCGCGAAATATTTGCATATTAAATACCGTAATTTCTTCTTTAAAATATAATCTCTTCCAAGTTTAAAACAGACTTTATCCTAAACAAAATAGGTATACATGTGCATATGTTATGATGTATTTCTAATGCATATTACATAAACATATTAGATTCTGCACTCGTTTATTATGTAAACATTAACTTTGCCAAATTTCATACATCACCGTTAGCGTAATTGTCGTGAAAAGGGGTACAAAGTTTTTGCTTTTTGTATTAATATATAAATAACATTTATAACGCATGTGAATTTAAATTTTTTCCAAAAAAGGTATGATAAAAAATCCGGAGCGAAACATGGTAGAAATGTAATTGGAGCTAACATAGCTGTAATTATGGTTATTTAAATTTAAAAAAAACTATTGTGGTCTTGGCCCCTGTCCAAATATATTAATGCGACAAACGTCACGCGGCGCTACAATTTGTTTGCAAAAGTCAGACGCCATTCAAAGCCATTGTAATGGCAACAATGTTTGTATCGGTTTGTTGGCTCACTAAGGTTTTGATCAGCAGGTCGCCAGCAGGTAGGCAAGCGTCTCTATTGAAGAATTCCGTGTATTGTGATTCTATTTAATCATCACACTTATTTCTTTACAGAGCATACTTCTTTTATAAAGTTATTAGGAAATGTTCTTTTTGATATCTAAAGAAAAAGTTTCGAAAGATTATACGTATGTATATTAAGGTACAATGGCAATGCGATTTATATTCTTTGCGCGAGGGAGAGGCGTGTAGGTAGAATTAGTGACAGTTAATCCGATGTACACAATACACGAACGCATTATATTATCACACCATATTTCAATACTATTGATTGCTGTTATTTTAAAACAATTAATCATTGTATTGTTTACTAGCTGTTGCCAGCGACTTCGTCCGCGCGGATTTCGTTTACTCCGCACTGCTCCTCCCCCGTAGATGATAGCGTGATAATATGTAGCCTATATGTTGACCCGACCAGTTAGTAATATTCACGCAAAATTTGAAGTAAATCCATGCAGTACTTTTTGAGTTTACCCCGGACATACATACAGACAAACAGACAAAAATTCTAAAAACTATATTTTTGGCTTCGATATCGATTGTAGATCACGCCCCAAGTATTCTTTTAAAAAAATATTCAATGTACAGTTTTGACTTTCCTACGATTTTATTATATGTATAGATTAGTTGTAAATTGTGAATCTGTTTTCAACTGACTAAAATACAGAGGTTATCAAATAGGCATATACATGTATGTAATGTTATTGGAATTTGATTATATTTGAGTATTATGATCTACTAGTGACCTGCCGGCGTTTTCACCCGCGTAGCTTTTGTTCCCGTGAGAATATCGGAAAGGTTTATATACCAAAACCTTTCCCAAGAATCAATCTATCTATCAAAAAAACCGCATCAAAGTCCGTTGCGTAGTTTTAAAGATTTAAGCATACATAGGGACATAAGGACATAGGGACAGACAGAGAAAGCGACTTTGTTTTATACTATGTAATGATTTAGGCGTCCAAGTACGTGTACTAAATTTCGTAGTGTTTGTATGCCTGTCCAGGAATTTCTCGGGAATTAAAAGCCGTATAGAGATTATTCTTTTTGATTGAAATCAAGTATATTTTAGCTGAAGGAACAGTTCAAGTTTCATTAAAATCGATTCAGTCGTTTTTCAGATATGAGTATAATTGATGTTTGAAATCGGTGTTATTTTTTAAATTACTATTATTCTATTTTATAATATAGGATAACAAGAAAGCAGATAGCTTTACTGGTGGAAATAGATGAGCATCGCCTTAAGGAACCGAAGTAATACTGCGTTTCCATCCATGTTTTAGTGTCACATCCATGAGATTATCGTAACCCCCAAGAATTATATTAAATCGATAGAAATAGTCGAGGCGTTAGTACTTTATCCGCGTAGAAATCTACCATCAAGTAGTCACATATTTAGTAACGTGTTTGGTCAATTTGTCCTTTTACAATCTGCCTAACAGGTAGGCAAATAGATTCTCCAAAAGAGGCCCGAACCAATGTAGTAACGTCTCATTTAATTTTAATAAAATCGCCTCAACATTATGTCGCCTCTATGGAATAGTGGTTCGGTGTCGGAATTGACCACATGAGGTCCCAGGCTCGATTCCAGGGTCGGGCATTTGAAAAATTTGTTTTTTTCTGTTTTCTGACTAAAAAAACGTTGCCAGAGATTGGAAGAAGTGCCCGGTTGACGATAAGCTGGTTACCTATCACATTGTGGTACTATCTTTGGCTAATCGTAGGTGCACTTGTGGTACCTATTCCGGGATATGATCGTGAAGATACTTCTTTTGCCTCAACTTTTCCTGCCGTAACTAGTATGTATTCCCAGATACACGGGTGGCGTCATATCACTGTCTTTCATATTTGTAGGCAATTGTCGTCCTTTTCCACAAAAATGGCAATATGCTTATTTTTTACCCCACGATAATAAGAAATAACATTTTTTCGAATGATTTGAATTCAGTTTTCTACAAGACAACTTTTTTCGCCCGTGATACTAATACAGGATAATTATCCGAACCAAAAATTTAAAAAAAATATGCGATAACATCAGGGAAACCAAATTGTAAATCTTTTAATTCCAAATTACCCGGAAAACAAACAAATCATCCACGAGGACCGCAACTAACTTCACCCAAAACACAAAAAAAATCTCAGGTACATTTCCGAAAAATTATAGACAATATTGTATTACAGTAGACATAAATTACGTAGTCATTGTGATATTTCCGAAAACTCTATTTTGTTAGAAAGGGGCGAACACAATACACCACTACCTGCATTCAGGTATTTCTTATAATAAACACGGACTCCCACTGCTTTTGTCGATGAATTTACCTGACGAACTATAAGGCGAGGGAGTGCAAACATTTTGTGGACACCTACATAACGAAAATATTGTATGAGTAGTGTAACCATTATTTTATTTTTGACGGGACATTATAATTAACAAGTTATTACATATGGAAACTAAAAACCCAATCCCGATCCGAGAAAAAAGCAAGGAGGGCAATAGCGTTAGTACCTATCGGTGTCGTGTTTTGGTTTGGAGGAAGGTTAAACTCATGCAGGTGACATTACACCGCTGCCACACGGACCATTACATATTTTGTTTATATAAATGATAATTATCTCTTTTCATCAAAGAATCCAGCTGCTTGTTTGTTATCCTATGAAATAAAATAAAAATAATTTAATTTTATATTTAATAAACGAGAAAAACCGGACGGAGATCTGAAAAAGAACAACCCTTTTGCTAGCGCAGGCGGGTAAAACTTATATCGCTTACGGTAGTCTCATAATTAAGTCGAATCTAATGACACCTCTCAAGTTTAAATCCATCTAGTGTTAGGATTTTAAATACACTGGAAAAACGTAACCCTCTCTAGTCGGGTAAATAATTTTTATGTGTGTGTGTGTGTGTGTGTGTGTGTGTGTGTGTGTGGGTCAGTTGCTAAAATTTAACTTATGCAATGTTTTAACAACTGACTTTAAATCCATAGTACTCCAACTGTTCAGACATTTCGTTCAGTTATATTTAATAAATAAACAATACTGTTTCTCGAACATTAATGCGAATTGAAACTGTGGGATAACAAAACACCCAACATAAAATTTCTCTATTGTACCAGTTATTCCCGGCGACATAGTCCATAAAATCTGCATCAGAAGCATTTGAAAAACACTCGTTTGAGAGCAGTAAAATATACGTTTATATTACAATAAAGATAAGCATGGGCAATAAAATAAATTCAATGCATATTAAAAGTAAGCTATAAAGATGTCTTCATTAATAAAATTTATAGTTATTTACAAAAGGTTTTAACTACGATAATACAATAAACCTACAAAGTAATATATGTTTTATAATAAGCCTATGAGTAAATAAACTTAAATAATGTTATAAAACAAAATTGTTATAAAAAAAATTGACAGTAATTAATTTAAAATCTGTGGACATATTGAGCATTTATTCTTTTCAAATTGAATAATATTATAGTACTAGCGACCTGCCCGCGGTTTCACCCGCGTATCTTTTGTTTCTGTGAGAATATCGGAAAGATTTATATATTAAAACCTTCCTCAAGAATCAATCTATCTATTAAAAAAAACCGCATCAAAATCCGTTGCGTAGTTTCAAAGATTTCAGCATACATAGGGACATAAGGACATAGGGACAGACAGAGAAAGCGACTTTGTTTTATAACTATGTAATGAAGCGTTAGCGAGACAAATCAAATTGAAAATAAATAAAAATATTTTAACTTAAAACATCATGAAACTTTACATTTTTGGAGAAAATTACTTGTAAAAGAACTTTGTTGTAAATGTTAATATACTTCAGAATAGTCAGTCCTTGTACTTAATATAAGATTATATGTAATTATAATTTTAAAAAACTTGTGATTTGTCACAATTCGAGTTGCAATAAAATGCCTTAAAGGCTGCATTAAAGTTTGGCGTATGGTCACCCTACATATCTGCCTCCTGTCTCACTTAACCTGATTGAAATCGAATAAAGTACGACCGAGACAAAACATTCGAACTGTAGGAATCCAAACTCATTTCAGTCACGGATCGTATAAATATTGGATTATACTTAGGTGCAATTCTGCTTTGTATGTCATAATAGCATCGATTATCGTACGTGATGCCATTACAATACTTTGTTGATCAATTTTCTTTAGAGTTTCGATTTCTTTTCGATTACGAGTCGACGGGCCGCGAATATGATTGGAGTTGATGTTTACGCCTGCTTGGTTTTCGGAAATGTTTTCACAAACAGACCTGATTTTGTTTATTTGTGTAGGTTAGTCCGGCTTTTGAGATGTTAATAAAAACGGTGAGAACCATTTGCAGATATTAAGTTATAAAAAAGTTACTGTGGAACGTAAAGAAAAATATGTGATCAGGTTGTAAAAATAATTTTTACTCGACTTCTTTCTATATGATAAAGTATGAACAAATATTTATAACTTGTTCCTAAATAAACAATTATCTTTGGGTAAATTACACAATTGATCTTACATCAAGTAAACAAATTATTTGTTTGTCATATAGACGTTATTAAACGATACAAGAATACATAATATATCAATCTTTATCTATACTACTGTATTCATATCGTCACATCGTCTGTCTGTAAATCCAATATTTTCGTGTTTCGTGTTGTCGTACAGGGGTCTGTTACCACCGCCTTACCTATTCCAGCCGCAATAGCGTCAGTGCTTGTCACTGTCAGGTTAGGAAAGTAAGGTAGACTGTAAATAAATACATGTGGCTTTGCCATCCACCATTAATCTTTAGTGTTTTTAAGCAATGGTTTCAATTAGGAGAGTCATCTGATTGTTTGCTATCTAATGGTATATAAAAATATACTTATATTATAAATTATTATTGCTATAGGTAAGGTAGCCTGTATAATATGCATTTGGCATTAAAACTCCGCAACAAAGATAGCAACACACCATTAACATCTTTGGTGTCTATAGACGATGATTGTCTTTTTCCATCAACAGAGCAATTTGCTTGTTTTCTATATTATAATGAAAAAAATCGAAACCTGAATAATTATTTTCGTTATTCACAAATCATTTGTTTTCGCAAAGGTTAACACATTACGTTTTTACGTCGAACGTTAATAATTTATTACATTACTGCCTATTGAATGTAACTTCTAAGAATTCAACTTCTCATATTCTAAAACATCATCTAGAAAAACTTGATTATTAGTTTCTTCGTCGGTGTTAGGACATGCATTAAGCAGGAAAATGCCACATAGCTGGCTCCGTAAATAGCAGGCACGTCTTTTTATAAAAATAGCGTTAACATCTTTTTATGATATACCGATTTAGCCATGTTATTATAGGCAACTGATCTCGTCTCACATCTATGATTTTTTTGTAAATGCAAAAGTTTATGAAGTCGTTTGTATTTATAACTACGGCGAAACGGCTAAACGTATTTGCATGCAATTTACCCCCGTGTTGGCCCGAGCTCCTTTGAAGAATAGACCAACTGCCGTTTTGCCAGGCAAGTCGTAAAAGGCGACTGATAGGCTACACGTGTCACTACCATCGTGAGTATTAGGTGGTAGAGTTCTGTAACGTTTCGCCCGGGTATTCAGTACCACCGCCTTACGTATCCTACCGCAATTGCGTCAATGCTCGTCACTGTCGTGTTCCGGTCTAGAGGGTAAGGTAGCCTTATGCATGTGGCATTGCCATCGCGCCACACGGGTAGCAACGCACCATTTACATCTTTGGTGTTTATAGGCGATGGTTTCTCTTTCCATCAGGAGAGCCTTCTGTTTCTTTGCTATCTATAGATATAAAAAAATAATACACAGACTTTGTCCTGACTTACATACACACATACACACACACACACATTCTCTCTGTTTTTCTCTCAAATACTAGTTAGTTTATCGCTATAGAATTAATGATTGTCATTAACGTTTTACCCTATTGATTTCGGCCCCTTCCGAAGAATAGGCTAGCTTCGTTACTGCTAGGCATATCGAGAAAAGGCTAATACGTGTCACTAACATCGTAACTAGTAAGTAGATGGTAGAGTTTTATAGCTTCGGTATTTGTATCTGTCGTGGTCCGGTTTAGAGGGTAAGGTATGTGGTAAATTCATGCATTTGGTATTCCAGCACTGCCATATAGATAGCTGCACAACATTAACGGCTTTATTTTCTTGTGCCTATAGGCAATGTTTGTCTCTCTCCGTCAGGAGAATCATTAGCTTGTTTGCTATCCTACGAAATGAAATGGAAAAAAATCAGGTATATTCCAACTTAGGGAATAGTTTTATTAAAATCAGTTCAGTAGTTATTGAGATATTAGTATTATTGATATTTGAAATCGGTTTAATTTTAGAATTACTATTATTTTTATTTATTAACAGAATTTAAGAAATATCAATCGATGGATACTAGTTTGGAAAAGGCGTTTAAAATTTTAACTACGCGGTGGTTTTGATAGTTTCGATTTTGCTTGTTCGAATGTCATTTTTCATAATTCAAATAAATAACTCAAACCCAGATACGTTTTTTCTCAACTACAACTGTGTGTCTA
The DNA here is from genome assembly GCA_036924255.1 of Apodemia mormo. Classification (NCBI taxonomy): domain Eukaryota; kingdom Metazoa; phylum Arthropoda; class Insecta; order Lepidoptera; family Riodinidae; genus Apodemia; species Apodemia mormo. The sequence goes on from JAUPFN010000026.1 coordinate 8,088,971, forward strand.
AAATCAGCACGCTAAATTTAGCACACAACGATCTCTTGTCCTGCCATCCGTTTCCGTTCATGCGCGCGCAGTCAAAGATTTCTCAGTATCCATATCCTTCGATCTTCGGAGTTAATGATTACATTATCTTAATTACCTCACGAAATAATTTATCTTGATCGAGCTGAACGATTTTTCTATATTAAATTTTTGCTTTTATTGATTTTTGTTTTAAAGTACAAGGACCAAGGTGGTCTTTATACTGTTGGTTAAATGGCAAGATTGTTTGGTTTAGCTTTAGACTCTATTCTAGGATTCGATACGGACGGTCAATAAATTTTTTCTGAAAAAATTAAGTAGATTCTTTTTGTATGTATTACTAGCTGACCCGGCAAACGTTGTTCTGCCTTTTTAACTACTTTTATTTTTTTCTATATTTTCTCACCTTTTAAACCTTCCCTTGACTTCGACAATTAATTCAAAACCAAAATTAGCCAAATCGGTTCAGCCGTTCTCGAGTTTTAGCGAGACTAACGAACAGCAATTGATTTTTATATATATATATATATATATATATATATATATATATATATATATATATATATATATATAAATAAAAGATAAGATAGCAAAAAAATTAACTGACTTCAAGATTTGTCAGCTTTACCCATATCACAAAAGCTACTGAACCGATTTTACGTAAATGTAAAATAAAATGTAAAATACGCCTAATTTAAATCAACAAGAATTATCTCGATGTCGCTTTTAGTTTCCAAGAAATTCGCGAACAAAAATACATACACTTATGAAATTTAATACACCAACCAATTATAAATTAATAATTTAGCTACCAACTTAATTTAGGTGAAAGTCTCACAGAAATTGCACAAAAAACTGTATAATACTGTATAAACTTTTTATTTACGTTTTGTAATTAGGTCTTACGTTATTCTTTTTTGTGAAGAGAAAAATTAATTTATTATTATTATTATAAGTCCAACAGTATTACATACATAAATTAGAAAACAACGAATGTGCGGTATAAAAACCACTATTGAATACATCATCCAAAAGAGTATTTCTCAAGATGGTGGCCATCGCTGAACTCCTTAACATTGTAAATCCTCATATTAATTCAGCCTTGCGCGTACATTTGGTTAATTAGTATTTATTGCTAGTCGACTTCCCGTCTTTAGTCCGGCGTCTTTAATGTGACCTGGTTACATGGTCTTCATAACTCTTTATACATTTTAAGTAGGAATTAACAACAGCATAGGATGGTAAGAAAAAAAAATTTGTGGTGTTTTTTTTTATAATTAGAAAGCAAACAAGCAGATGGCTCTCCCGATGGAAAGAGAAAGCATCGCCTAAATACACCAACGATGTTAATCATGAGTAGCTTTTTATTCGTGAGGCGGGATGGCAATGACACATGCATAAGTCTACCGGCTACTTTACCTTCCAAACCGGAACACGACAATGACAAGCAATGACGCTATTGTTGCCACAATAAGGTAAGGCAGTGGTACCAAATATCCGAGCGAGACGTTACGGAACTCTACCACATGGTAGTCAAGACGGTAGTGACACGTAATCGCTAATTAGGTGCCTTTTACAACTTGCCTGACAGAATGGCAGTTGGTCTGGTCGTCAAAGGAGCCAGAACCAACACGTGGGAATAAATGATTCTCAACGATAGAGATAGTCGTCGCCCATAGATGTTAATGTTACACTGCCGTCTGTGTAAAATGAATGTCATGCCACACACATAAATTTACTAATCCGAACCGCAACAGTGCCAAGCACTGACATAATTGTGGCAGGTACAGGTAGTAATTTTAACACGAACAAAGCCCAAGCTATAACCTTTCAGTATAAATCCTATAATGTGATATATTGCGTTAAGATTTATCGTAATTCATTTGCCTACAATACGATAGATTAATTTCAAGGATATCAGTATCTGATTACTTGAAACCTTCGATTCCAAGAAACTTAAGATTTATAGAATCACTATATGCAAACTACATTGAGGACATATTATAATAATTGTCATGGTACATAGACTTACGTAACGCCACATTATCGCGACACGGCGAAGATTCACATTCATTTCGCTGATTCGCAAATCATTCAGACTAATGGTGGTAGAGTTGGCCATTTGAATATCTAATGTTACATTATAATCATTATATGCGACTGCAATAAGATCACCTTGATGTCAAATGTTACATCATAACATCGAAGGCAACTGCAGTAAGGCTCGTTTGTTTTTTTAAGACAGTCTTAATTTATGGCAAAAACCAAAAATTTTATAGATTATCCTCGTATATGGCAAAAGTCGAAATGTATTTATTACGCATCGAAGTTGAAATTTCACTCCCTATCCGTTTGCAAGCACTAATTTTGCAGCGTCAGAACTAATTGCATATACTGATATACTTTTTTATCGCTGATAATGTCTGATGTTTAATTTTTGGTATGGTCTGAGTTCCGGTTTCAGTTCCCTCATCGATTTTTCTAAGGAAATGAATATTTTATACCGTAGAACAAATAATTGCCATTGCACATTTTTATCAAAATGTCAAAAACAGGGCGACAAATCTATACTTCGGAGGCCACATTAACGGGCGAAGACTCATGATGCACTGTCACTTTGTGTTCGTATCACGGTGAGCAACGGGGCCACATGCACTTACTTGGTGGACTATTATTCGGGCGGATATATGTATGTGTGTAAATTACTAGGTTTATCTTGTTTTATCTTGCTATGGCCATCAGTGTAAAAGCGAGATGAACTTATTATTTTTGACATTGCGGGAAAACGGACAGAAGCTCAAAGCCGAATTTTTTTTATATCATAAGATAGCAAACAAGCAGATGGTTCTCCTAATGAAAAGATTGATTGCAACCATCGCCTATAGACATCAAAGATGTTAATGGTGCCTTGTTCTTTTATCACTATTTTATGCAAGAGCAAACATGCAAATGGTTCTTCAACATTAAAATATAATGGTACATGTATAAAGTATAAACACAAATGTGATAATTGCCTCATGGCCTGATGGCTAGGCTGTTCTTGTATGATCACGAGATCCGAGATCTAAAAATTACAGGTCGGTAAAAATGCTATTTTTATAAGATTTTGGACCTTTCTGGTCCATATTACCTTATTTTTAACCACATATATTTTCACCCGATTTCGCTAACCCTTCTTGGGTTATATTTTCATATATGTAGGTATATTTTTAGACACGCTCAGTATTTGAAACACCCTGATTTCTTTAGAGGTGTCAATAAATTCATTTTAATTGTGAGAATAACAAAGGCTATATAATAAATAGGATGTATTTTCTTACTCCTATATACTTCTGATTAATTTGGTTGTGGGTTCCAAGACAGCTCAGCTTTTCCCCAGGGCACCTTAGCTCGCAACTCAGTGGTTATAAGGACGGTCGTTGCTGTTGATTCTGGTTTACAGAAGTTGCAGTGGTGGGAACGAGAGATAAGCCCATTGCCTATGATATTTATCCGGCTTTGAAGTTAGAGAATTACTTGTTTAAATTTAATCAATTCACAGCTACTTACGGCATTAACTGTATCTGTAAACAAACATTTATGCTAAGAATTATATTAAAGACATTTTATATAGTTTTTCCACTGTAATGCACGAAATAATTTATCATTTGAATAGATAGTGAATAAAAAGTACACAGGAAAAAGTGTTCGACCGAAATTTTCTAAAATATGTTAAGCTATGAATTATATGTTTATCCTCCTATATACCCTCTTCCTCCTTTATCCTCCTATATATTTATCCTCCTATAAATATCCTCGAGGTGTAGGGGACGAAAGTAATTCGTAATACAATTTTATTACCATTCGTTCACTGGTTTTCTTTTTATAATACATAAAATATGGCAATTTTTTCCCGTGTTGGTCCGGGCTTCTTAGAAGAATAAGTCGACTGCCGTTTTGCCAGGCAGGTCGTAAAAGGTGACCGATTGTTTATGCGATTCACTACTCACTACCATCGGGGCTACTAGGTGGTAGAGTTCTGCATTGTCTCGCCCGGGACTGGGGCCACCGCCTTGCGCATTCCTGCCTCAATAGCGTCGGTTTTTGTCAGTCGTGTTCCGGTTTGGAGTGTAAGGTAGCCGGTAAATTTATGCACGTGGCATTAGACCTCACCAGAAGATAGCAACGCACCATTAACATCTTTGGTGTCTATGGGCGATGGTTGACGCTTTCCTATCTTATGATATAAAAAAAACGTTAATTTCACATCTACCAGGTGTCCCACAACTCCTCTTGTTATTTTCAGTCTTCTAAGGCCGTGATTCTCAAGTCAGCCGTTTTTTAGTTGGTTGTTACTGCAGAACTTGGGTAGAATTTACAAATCTTTTTTTGCGTTCCCATTTTCTTCCCGTTTGGTCCCATTTGAAATTGGCGATGATTTGATGTAGTTTTACTGCTTCTAAATGATTAATATTTGAAAATCTTTTACTATTAGAACTAGAAAATCTTTAGCCCGACTCAGGAATCGTACATGGAATCTCCTATTCTACAGCATAACACATTAACCATAAGAACAATACAACTGTTGAATATTCTCTTCCAATGAAAACTTCGACAGCCTTGCTTTAACTTATGTCTCTGTGACCCATTAGCTATCATTAATTTCTCGTGCCGTATCCAGGCGCGCGTGGGTTATTTAATACATAGCTCCTAATTACAATCTATGGGCACAGTGTTCCTAACGTAGGCAGTTGCATTGGCCTGCATTACTATCACGGATATAGAAATACTAGAAGCATTTGCGTGTACATTTAATATGACATCAGGAAAGGTTAATGCGTTTAAATGGCATATTTTTACCACATGTTGGGTCGGGTCTTTGAAGAATAGCCCAACTATGTTAGTTCGTAAAAGGCAAATGATTGGCCGGTCACGTCACCATCCATCACCATCGTGATAACTAGAAGGTAATATTCAGAAATGTCTCGCCCGGGTTCGGTGCAAACGGCCTTACTTATTTTTGACGAAATAGCATTAATGGTCATTACTGTTGTTTTGCGGTTTGGAGTATAACGTAGCCGGTATTTATGCACGTGGCATCACCAACATCATCACTATCATCAACCGCGCGATTCCCGAGGCACCTTTTGCCCCGCACTACTCCTATGTGGACCCAGCTATCGGCAGATTTTTTCCTTAGACTTAGAGACCTTCAAGAAAAGAGTCTACTCATTCTTAAAAGGCCAGCAATGTAACTACAAGACCTCTGGTAGTGTAATTGTCAATGGGTGGCGGTAATCACTAATCATCAGGTGAGTTATCTTCTTGGATGACAAAAAAATGATCCGTAGTATGGAAGAAACATTGCATATTTAGTGTAATAGTTCTTTGTCCTACTGTAAAAAATAAATAAATAATAAATAAATATTCACTGATGATCACTCAACATCGGGTGCATCTCCTGCCCGTTTCCCCCCTTTTCCAAAAAAAAAAAAAATTACGGGACTTACACTTACTGGTCTAACCCCAAAATAAGCAAATTATTTGCTTGTGTTGCGGATGTTAGGCAACCATACTAATACTTAGAAATACACATATAAATACTGGAATATATTTAATAAACACCCAAACCCGGAAATACAAACATTTATGCTCATCACACAAATGCTTGTCCCCGTCGGGCCCGAACCCGAAGCGAAGCAATCGAATCCGAGCCCCGTCGATAACGTAGTAAGGGTCTACTGCAAAAAATCAATTAGTTCTCTTCCAGTAGCTATTTATGTTACGCCCTATACAACATTACCTTCGCAAACGCATTAGTTATGCAACTTTAGTGCATTTGTGTGCAGTCATTTGTTGTTTATGAGTGGCTGTGTTTCCGTAACGTGGTACATTGAATATGGAAATAGCTAAGGCTATGTTCCGATTATTAATTTGAAATTAAGGCAAACTGCTTCACTGGTCTAATGGATAATCTATTTATAGGTTTCCGAAACAAGGGTTATATTTTTGTTGTATTGAATAACAAACAAGCGGATCGTTCTCCTAATGGAACTTGATAACCATCGTTCACAGACGCCAAAGATGTTATAATACGTTGTTGACAAACGTGTGTTGTTTTTGGTTTGTTCAGTTACAGTGTTACAACGAAGTTACAGTGGTGGAAACCAGAGGAGGCCTATTGCCCTAAAAAAAATTACGTGTGGCGGAATGGTAATGCCGTATGCATTAGTTTACCGGCTACTTTATCCTCCAAATAGTAACTCAACAGTGATGAGTATTGACGCTATTGTAATAGGAAGAAGTAAGGCGTTGGTACTGAAGAGGCTGATGGTGCATTGCTATCCGTGTGGCGGGATGGTAATGCCACGTGCATAAGTTTACCGACTACCTTACCCTCCAAACTGAAACACGAAAGTGACAAATATTGACGCTATTGCGGCAGGAATAGATAAGGTGGTGGAACAAAACTCGAGTCAGATATTACAGAATTATACCATCAAGTAATCACAATGGTAATGATAGCTTTGCCCAATCGTTCGCTTTTTACGAACTGTCTGGCAGAATGTCATATAGTCGAGTCTTTTACAAGGGGTCTGGACTAACAAGTTTTCGAGAACGTATTGTTTTTCGTCGTGGGAATTCATGGACAAACATAAAAAAAATACACAAATGTTGACGATCAGGCTAGTTTGAAACGGCTTGACTCTTTGGCATTACGCAGAGATGCAGGTTCGCTCTGCAATTAATTTTTATTGTATCTATCGTGGAAAGTGTTCCGACGAGTTCTTTAATTCCTGCTGCTGAATTCCATCATCGGTCATCGCGTCCAAATTTGAAGTTCCACCTTCATCATCTCGATGTCCGGAAATCCACAACCGTGCAGTTCTCCCGGCACTTTTTGCCTAGCACTACTCTTTTATGGAATCAATTACAGGCAAGAGAGCTTATTCATTTTTAAAAGGACGGCAACGCAACTGCAAGACCCCTGGTATTGCGTATGTCCATGGGCGGTCTTGATCACTAACATCAGGTGCGCCTTCTGCTCGTTTGCTTCTTCTTCCATAAAAAAATACATACACTTACGAAATTTAGTTCAAGTAATATTATCCAATTCAAACAATATTACGTGTCTTTTTCAACACTTTTTCAAGAACGTTTTGTTTTTCTATTCGGCATAGTAGTATTAATTACCTTATTTTCTTTAAATTCCCCAGCGATTGCCAAACATATTTCTCGTTTCTCAGGATGTAAATGTCTATAAGTTTATTGGCACATATTTCCGCTTTCACAACATGGATAATTACATTTCGTTACTAATAAAAATATAGATACAAATTGATAAAATATGTAATATCACTGATTTCCACATTAGGAATGTTATGAGACGCAAGATAAGATTACTTTTCAAGGCAATAAACAATATGAATTACATATTGTTATTGATAGATATTTAATATCAATGTCTAATAAATCCGCATAAGAGACTAGGTGGTAAAGTTCTGCATTGTCTCGCCCGGGTCTGGAACCACCACCTTACCTATTCCCGCTGCAATACCGTCAGTGCTTGTCGTGTTCCGGTTTGGAGGGTAAGGTAGCCGGTAAACTTATGCATGTGGCATTAGACCTCGCCACAAAATAGCAACGCACCATTAACATCTTTGGCGTCTATAGGCGATCCCACCTGCTCGTTTTCTATCTTTTTATGACATAAAAAAAGAGATGGTATAGCATTAGAAAAATGTTTCCCAACTGGTGGTACGCTTTCCCCTGTCGTACCCAGTGTTGATCTTCAAAGGGGGGCTCCCTTTGAAGAATAGACAATCTGCCGTTCTGCTGGGCAATTCATAAAAGGCGAACGATTTGCTTTACGAGTCACTACCATCGTGTCTAGTACAGACTTTTGCGTTTCGCCCGGGTCTGGTACCACCGCCTTTCCTATTCCTTCCGCGATAGCATCAATGGTTGTCATTGTCATGTTCCGGTTAGGAGGGTAAGGGAGACTGTGTACTTATGCATGTGGTATTGCCATTCCGCCACACGGATAGCAACCCACCATTAACATCTTTGGTAGACACCAATGGTGTTAATGGTGGGTTGAAATAAGCATGTTTAAGTCATAAGCGATGGTTTCTCTTGTCACAGTCTTGTTTCGGTTTGGAGGTGAAAAGATTGGCGATAAAATCATATATTTGGCATTAACATCCCGCAAGGCGGATAGCAACGCATTATTAACATGTTTGGTGTTTATAAGCCATGGTTATCTGTTTCCATCACGAGAGCCATCTGCTTATCCTATAATATATGATAATAATATCAAAGAACGAATTGATCAAACCCCCAAGTAAGCAAACAGTTTGCTTGTGTTATGGTTGTTTGTCAACGATACTAATACATAGAAATACATATATAAATGCGGTTACATACGTAATAAACACCCCCAACCCAGAAACACAAACATCTATGCCCGTCACAAAAGTCTGTCCCTGTCGGGATTGGAATCTGAGCCCCATCGATTCGTAATTAGGTCCGCTAACAGCTCGACCGATGTTGCGGGCGATTTATAAAACTAAAGACTACTTTACGTACCGAATTTAAACATGAATTTTTAAATATAAATCTGTACTGTAGAAAGTAGTTCCGTTATCAACAAATCAATAAACCCCTGTCCAATAAACACACAGAGATAAGCTATCGCGTTGCCCTGAAAGAAGCCACAGTATAAAATATTACCATCTCGCTGACATCGATGCATCATGTGAGGGATGTCACTGAACTATTTTTAACCGAAGACATAGTCAGAAATAAATAAGACTAGGCTAGTTCGGATAAAGAATCTATATATCTATATATTAATATGTGAAAGGAAATCTTTGGGCCCCTTTTTAAGACAATTCCGCGAATTATGGTGTATGAAATTTAGCATAGTTTAAGTTTACACTGTTGAGGACTTTTTTTAAATATCATAAGATAGCAAACAAACAGATGGGTCTCCAGATGCAAAGAGTCAACCATCGCCTATAGACACCAAAGGTGTTAATGGTGCGTTGCTATCTTGTGGCAAGGTCTAATGCCACATGCATAAGTTTACCAGCTACCTTACCCTCCAAACCGGAATACGACTGTGACAAGCACTGTCGCTATTGCGGCAGGAATAGGTAAGGCGGTGATACCAGACCCGGGCGAGAAAATATAGAACTCTACCATCTAGTAGCCACGATGATAGTGACTCGCATAGCCAATCGGCCACCTTTTACGACCTGCCTGGCAGAACGGCAGTTGGTCTATTCTTCAAAGGAGCCCGGAACCAACACGGGGAACTGCAGAAACCTAATGTTTTTAAATAAAAAGCATTGAAAATACATTAGATAAGTAATTATTGATCTCGCTGTGCTTCCACGAGACCAATTATTTATCTTTAGAAAATACATTAAAATAATACAAATAAACATTACACGCACTACATTCATGTGACATACATGATATTATACACACATGCATAGATACTATTTTCCTCGGATGAATAATATACATGGATGGAATATAAAAAATAAGAACGGAGTCGCTATATCTTATTCAATTTTAACTGTATGTACCGCGTAAGTGCGAATAAGGGGACGTCCATAAATTACGTGAGGTGTTTTTTAAAATTTTCTGTCCCTCCTTCCCACCTGGTGAGATGTCATGAGATTATATTCAACCCCCTCCCCCCTCCCCCAATCTCACGTGGGATTTTTCAAAATGTGGGTTTCTTAAATATGTAAACGCGTTGGATTGTTATTGTAAAAAGAAAAAAACAGTAGCAGTCGTGGGACTGCCGATAGAAGTGAAAACGGAACTATTAAGTTGAGAGTAATTAAAACTATATGCAAAACATAGCTATAGATATACTATTATCATTAGCATGTCGGTGACGCGAACCGAGGATTTTACCCTCTACCAAAACGCTCAACGCGCCTAAAGAAGTTTTCACTTCAAAAAAAAATGCTTCGTTGTTTTTATTTACGACTAGTTAGAACTGTATAAAGTCAAAGTATGGATGAAATTATTTTCTTTCGAACGAATTAATGAATGATCCTAATTGTTTTACGATTTACGATTACGCTTAAGATTAAATAAGCATGTGTACATGCTGAATAATGGACCAAAATAGTATGACTTTTTTTGTTTTAATCAAAAAAAAATATTATAGATATATATATAGATATTTGCCGAGACCCCCCTTCTCTCCAACGTAAGATTAGATGAGATTTGATTGACTCTCTTTGATCTCACGTAATTTGTGGACGCCCCCTAAGATAAAATATGCTATCTTTTCTACTTACTGTCATGCCGTAAGTTTCTATCTCGGATGAATAAGTTCCATGCTATTTTCTTTACAGCTATCAGTTGTCAATCTTAAAAAAGATTTTATTGTATAGTCTATGGTCGAACTTCGGCCACAGGCGATCGCTAGTTAATATAACTAGGTGGTGGAGTCATGGGCGTCGCCAGGATTACTTTCAGGGGGTGCATAGCATCTACACATAATACCATTCACTAAAAAATAAAGAATCTATATCTAAACAGAATTACGGTCCAAAATCGACCAGAGGCTGATAATCAGCTGTCGTCTACATAAAGATGTTAATGGTGGATTGACATGTTTGTTGCGGAAATGTAATGCTTCATACGTTAGTTTGTAATTGCCTACCCACAAATCCTGTACACGACAATGCTAAACCACAGTATAATGGAGACTAACAGTAGTCAATCTACATACATGTGTTATTCGAGCATCGCACACATAAACACCTCTCACGAACGCGATATCTCGGAATGGTTCGGTAGTTTGTTCCGCACCAGTCCAAGATATCGCGTCCGTGAGAGGTATCTATGTGTGCTATGTTCGAATATTACTCGTATGGAATATTGACTTCTGTTAGTCTCTAAGTATTCTGTGGCTAAACACTGACGCTATAGCAGCAAGAAAATATAATACGATTTTAGTGAAATAGTTTACCGCTGATGTATTAAAATAAATGGTCATATAAATCAATTTTGGGGGATCGCCTCGTTGGCCGAGTGGTTAGCGACCCTGACTACGCAATCGACGGGGCTCGAGTTTGATCCCCGATGGGGGCAAGCATTTGTGTGATGAGCATTAATGTTTGTATTTCCAGGTTTGGGTGTTTATTATGTATGTGAAAGTATTTATATATGTATTTCTATATATTAGTATCGTTGACTAACACCCATAACACAAGCAAATAATTTGCTTACTTTGGGGGTAGATCATAAGTGTAATTTGTCCCATGAATATTTATTTATTTATTTATTATTTAATTTTTCATAGCTTTAACACTTCAATACCCATCGAGTACTGGATAACCCGAATTTGAACAGAGTGGTTGAATAATATATTAGAATCTTGAACTGATTTTACTGAACTTTGGTAAACAAATAGAAATTTAGATAGGCACTCATGTTCCCTTAAAGGTAAATAAAAATTATCAAGTAAATCGATATAGATTATTGTTCATTATGATAAAAAATATTATGATAAAAGGGATAATCCAAATCGAATTTCATATTTAAATTAGGCATGGATCATTTAACACTTAACATGTTTGATTTCGTACCAATCCTGATTAACAACAATCGCTGTTTTTGTGATCAAATACTTTTGAAAAGATTTTTATCTATTCTATACATATAATAAAATCGTAGGAAAGTCAAAACTGTACATTGAATATTTTTTAAAAGAATACCTGGGGCGTGATATACAATCGATATCGAAAGCAAAAATATAGTTTTTAGAATTTTTGTCTATTTGTCTGTTTATCTGTTTGTCTGTACATATGTCCGGGGTAAACTCAAAAACGACTGCATGGATTTACTTGAAATTTTGCATGAATATTACTAACAGGTCGGGTCAACATAAAGGCTATATATTATCACGCTATCACCTACGGGGGAGGTGCTGTGCGCAGTAAACGAAGTCCGCGCGGACGAAGTCGTGGGCAACAGCTAGTTACCAATAAAAAGTATCACTAAAACTACTCAATAATAATGCACTGAACAATATTTTTAATGAAGAATAATACTATACGGCTAATATTGCGAGCTAAATAATACTCGTAGCGTTGTTGTCAATGGCGTAGTTTGACCGTTGACGTGTTATGGAAATTGAAAAGTCTATTATCTATACAAATAAATAAAATTGGAGTGTCTGTTTGTAATATTGAAATAACCGCTTCTTACTAAACACATATGGATGTATACACGGTACATATACCAAAATAACATTTTTTACAATTTTTGTCTGTCTGTCCGTCCGTCTGTCTGTCTGTGTGTTCCGGGTATTTTTTGACGGGATTTTGAGGGGATTTTCACTGGCAGATAGATGATGTAATAAGAAGTAACTTAGGCTACTTTTTTAATTTACGCGAACGAAGTCATGGTCACAGCTAGTAAAACAAAGCTGTGTTTAACAACTGCACTGTTAATCTAATTTAACAATAATTTCCATGCCTAATTTAAATACGGTAACAGAAATGAAATTAAAAATGTATCAATATCCGTAACCGATGATGTTCTGTACAGCCCTAGTATAATTTATGAATGACGTATTATCCGCATATGTTTCGTGATTACGGTGACCAGTGATAAGAGATGGATAGGGTTTTGGATCATTATGGATAATGGGTTCGGTGTTGTGTTGATAACCTAACTTGATAATATGTTGCTATATTTGTTTTTATTAAAAATATGATGACAGTAGTCTTAGGCGCTAGGCAAAGTAAACTTAGTGTTACTTTACTAAGTGATAGTGTAATGCAACATCTCAACCTGGTTTGGTATTTGGTACCACTGCCTTCCTTATTCTTGTCGCAATAGCATATTTTCTTATCGCTGTCGTATTCAGATTTGGAGAGTAAGATAGCCGTATAAGGTAACTTACGCGTGTGGCATTCTGAGATCATTTTTTTAAATCTCATAAGATAGCAAACAAGCAGATGGGTCTCCTGATGGAAAGTCAACCATCGCCTATAGACACCAAAGATGTTAATGGTGCTTTGCTATCTTGTGGTGAGGTCTAATGCCACATGCATAAGTTTACCTTCTTCCTTACCCTCCAAACTGGAACACGACAGTGACCAGCACTGGCGCTATTGCGGCAGGAATAGGTAAGGCGGTGGTACCAGACCCGGGCGAGACAATCAGTGGCGATAACACTACCACCTAGTAGTCGCGATGGTAGTGACTTGCATAGCCAATCGGTCGCCTTTTATGACCTGCCTGGCAGAAAGGCAGTTGGTCTATTCTTTAACGGAGCCCGGAACCAACACGGGGGAAAATCATCAACATCTTTGGTGTATATAGACGATGGTTACCTGTTTCCATTACCAGAACCATCTGCTTGTTTGCTGTTCGATGAAACCGTGTAATTAAATAAATTAATAAAATAATAAAATAATATTGTAAATGCTAGTAATAATAATATAATACCTTACATATAAAGTAATGTTAACGGCTGTAATTGTAATTCATGAATAAATTTAATTCCTTTAAAAATTCATTAAAACCACTATTATTAAGGTGTGAATTACTTTGTCATCTCGAAGTTTAGTATTTATAATACAAACTAGCGACCTGTCCGCGGTTTTACCCGCGTAGCTTTAATTCCCGTGAGAATATCGGAAAGGTTTATATAGTAAAACCTTCCTCAAGAATCAATCTATCTATTAAAAAAAAGCATCAAAATCCGTTGCGTAGTTTTAGAAATTTAAGCATACATAGTGACAGACAGAGAAAGCGACTTTGTTTTATACTATGTAGTGATATGTATTTTTATTAAATCTACCGGACCAGCTATACTTAATATATTGTTCTTCCTACTAATCCTACCTGTACTAATATTATAAATGCGAAAGTATTTATGGATGGATGGTTGGGTGGATGTTTGTTACTCTTTCACACAAGACGGCTGAACTGGTTTGGATGAAAAGTGGCACATATATAGATGATGACCTACATTTTTTTTTTTATTTCATAAGATAGCAAACAAGCAGATGGGTCTCCTGATGGAAAGAGTCAACCATCGCCTATAGACACCAAAGATGTTAATGGTGCGTTGCTATCTCGTGGCGAGGTCTAATGCCACATGCATAAGTTTACCGGCTACCTTACCCTCCAAACCGGAACACGACAGCGACAAGCACTGACGCTATTGCGGCAGGAATAGGTAAGGCGGTGGTACCAGACCCGGGCGAGACAATGCAGAAATCTACCACCTAGTAGCTACGATGGTAGTGACTCGATAGCCAATCGGTCGCCTTTTACGACCTGCCTGGCAGAACGGCAGTTGGCCTATTCTACAAAGGAGGCCGGGACCAACACGGCGGAATATAGGAATTCCACATAATAGGAATAGCACATAGGATACTTTTTATCTCGAAAAAATAAGTTGTTCTAATGAGATTCACCAAATACTTTTATAATGTAAAATATTAATATAACATAGCATAGTTACATCTAACATTCACGGGACAAATTACACTTACTGATCTAACCCGAAAGTAAGCGAATTATTTCCTTGTATTATGGGTGCTAGTCAACGATACTAATACATAGAAATACATATATAAATAATGGATAATATTTAATCCCAAACCCGGAAATATAAACATTATGCTCATCACACAAATGCTTGTCCATGTCAGGGATAGAACCCGAGCTCCGTCGATAGCTTAGTCAATATCGCTAACCACTCGACCAATGGGGCGGTAACATCATGAGTACTAGGTGGTAGAAACGTCTCGCCCGGGGGTATTTGGTACCACCGTCATACCTATTCCTGCCGCAATAACTTCGCCAATACTTGTGTGTAATATATCATTGTCGTGTTCCGGTTTGGAGGTTAAGGTAGCCGGTAGACTTATATGTGGTTTTATCATCCCGCCACACGGATAGCAACACACCATTAACATCTTTGGTGTTTACAGGCGATGATTGCTCTTTCCATCAGGGGAGCCATCTGCTTGTTTGTTGTCTTATTAGGTAAAAAAAATAAAAAACGCGTATTGTGAAGTACTTTGAATATCATTGGTGTTTGAAAGTGATAGCTATATATTTTTATTACGAGAAGCATCTGTTAAATTCCTCTTATGTGAAATAAGAGCAATAGGAGACATACTAGAACTCAGCACCTAGTTATCACGATGGAAGTGACTTGTTTTATATATTTTACACATAATACCTTAAAAACAACAAAGAAAAATATCGACACGCGGGATTTGAACCTGCGACCATCTCCCTAAAGCCGGGAAAAGATGGTCGCAGGTTTAAATCCCGCGTGTCGATATTTTTCTTTATTGTTTTTAAGGTTTTTCCAGTTTCCCAAGCACGGGGTGAGTGCTATAACACAAAAATAATTACACATAATATATGGGCTGGTCACAGAACCGATAAGGGGTCATCCATAAATTACGTCACACGTTAAGGGGGAGGGGGTCGACTAAGTGTGACATTGAGTGACCAGGGGTGCGGAGTTCCCAGTTTTTGTGACATCACAGTTTTTCAAAATATAATATTTTATATCTATATATTACAACACTAAATTTAAGAAGCCTCCTGTATAGATAAAAAATAATCGAATGAGATAATTATTCCAATATAAAATTGAAAATATGTGATATCACACTAGGTAGGCTAACACTCCCAAATGTGACCAGCTGTGACAAGGACGGGGGAGGGGTCAAAAAATCATGAAATTCATGTGACGTAATTTATGGATGGCCCCTAAGCTATGTGTTAGTCGTGTTCTGGAGTGAAGACCACACCATGGCAGCGTATTGTAGGACGTATACGCAAAATAACGGGCAGCGGAGGAGACTATTGCTAACACTTCGTGAAATTCTGATACTATCTAGTACTCACGGTAGAACTGACTCGTATAACGAATCGGTCGCCTTTTACGATATGCCTAGCAGAACGGATGTTGGTATATTCTTCAACCCTTTGCCCGGACCCACACAGGGAAAAATTTTTACTTACTGAATAGCCTTTATAAGGACCAGAATTAACGCGGCTGTGTTGAAGCTAGAAACAGAAAGCATAAACTTTAAAAATCCATAAAAAGCACCCTCTAATAAAACAAATACTGTCTATTTTTAATAAATACCCGGAATCATTCCCATTCGACAGTATAAACCTCTTTTAGAAGACAATAAAACTGTTAAAAGCAATGCTAACACATGTACCAAACTTTACGAGGTACCAACTAAAACGTAAAAATAAAATAAAAATCCAATGAGTATGGACTGCGTTCATTAACTGTCGGTGATTTATCGTAACTACTGTTTGATTGGGAATTCACCGATTGCGGTTTGATTCACGCTTTGAAGCCGAACTAACAATATACGTATAAACCGGAAGTTGGGGGTTTTATGAAGCTTGCGTTGGAACGAGGTGTTTTTGATATTTATTAATAAAAATTATATGTACCTATGTATAGTACTTCGATTTAAATTATGCGCTTCAGCTATTTTCGGAATTAGCGATAATAAATTTAATAAGAAAATCATGTCAGCCATTAAAGTCCATCAGAGTTCAATTTCGATTTAGAGGGTAATGTAGCTAGTAGACTTATGCATGTGGCATTGCTATCTACAAAACTAGCTACTAGCTACAAATAGCAAAGTAGCAATAAAAATTTTGGTGTATATAGGCGAAGGTTTCTCTTTCCATCAGGAGAGTCATCTTATTTGTTTAATCATAATAACAATCTATTCTATATTCTATATACATATAATAAAATCGTAGAAAAGTCATGTATGTCCGGGGTAAACTCAGAAAGTATTGCATGGATTTATTTCAAATTTTGCATGAATATTACTAACAGGTCGGGTCAACATATACGCTACATAATATCACGCTAGCACCTACGGGGGAGAAGCTGTACAGAGTAAACGAAGTCCGCGCGGACTAAGTCGCGAGCAACAGCTAGTATATTAATATAAGGCCTTTCCCTGACCCGGTGATTGAAGCTGGGGCCTTAAATTATGAGCCAAATAGGAACGATACCATGACACACCCATAATCACTGCCGGCACGGACGACAGCGTCACGAACTAAAGTTACTTGGCCAAGGATTCTAACTTAGAACCACGTACGACTATTCTATCCAAGCTGGTGAGGGTAGAGAACAGACCTTTTAACGTACTTCAATTTAATTAATATATTATACCACATTACAAAAGATAAAGACATTTTTATGGTGCCGAGTCTAATTCTGTAGAAAACAAACCTTGTGCCGGCAATTCCAATAAAACTAAGAAACGCACAGATGCTGTCAATAAATTCGTCAAAAACAACATACGAGTTAATTTAGACATTAAATCGATTACAACGTTAATCGAGACATCGATTTTATTCGATAAACATTGTACGAGTAAACTATTTAAAACTAATTTTACTAACTACTGATTCAAATGGAATTGAAATATTTTCGACGATGTTTTAGCGTATGCCAATATTTGGCGCACTGTTTTACGATTAGTTAAACTAGATTACCATCGAACTTTTTAGTTTAACCACTGATAATTATAATTTACTAGCTGTCCCGTCAAACGTTGTGTTGCCATACAAATTAATTGTTTTGAATATTTTGGTGGGATACAGAGGGGGTGGGAGATTAATTGAGATAAAAATTACCATTGAAGTTGAACCAAGGAGTAGATAAATAAAAAAAAATATCACTGGAAAAATTACACGAATTGATCTGACCCCAAAGTAAGCAAATTATATGCTTGTAGTATGGGTGTCAGTCAACGATACTAATACATATATATACACATACAAATACTCTAATATATTTAATAAACACTCAAAGCCAGAAATACAAACATCTGTGCTCATCACACAAATGCCTGTCCCTGCCGGGAATCGAACCCGGACCCCATTAATTGCGTAGTCAGGGTCGCTAACCACTCGACCAACGGGGCGGTCAAAATCAAGACATCTACAAAATTTCATTGAAATCAATTCAATAGTTTTGGAATCCACCGCGGACAAACAACGTGACACGTAATTATATTAAAAACTAGTTGCAGCGTGCAGCTTGCTGCGTTATGAAAGTTTTTGGTGAATCCCGCGTGAACAACTCGTCTTTTCGAGCCTATGTGCTATTCCAGCTCATCAACTACCTGTGTGCCAAATTTCATGCAAATCCGTTCCGTAGTTTTTTGCGTGATTGAGTGACAATCGTCCATTCATCCATCCATCCAAACATCCAAATTTTCACATTTATAATATTAATAATATAGATTAATATAGAAATATAGATCACCTATTACGTTTTTTTAATATGAAAATACAATACTAAAATACTTACATATAAATATTTCTTTTAGTTAAAGAGCTTACTCATTCTTAAAAGGCCGGCAACGCAACTGTAAGACGTCTGATATTGTGGATGTCTATGGGCGGCGGGGATCACTTACCATCAGGTGCACCTCCTGCTCGTTTCTATAAAAAAAAAAGTTGTCCGGTGTCGGTATTGACCACATGAGCGGGACCTCATGTGGTTCAATTACAGGGTCGGAAAATACAAAAAATGCGTTTTTTCAGTTCCGCAACGTCTCACCTGGGTATTTGGTACTGCCAAACCTATTCCTGCCGCAATAGCATCAGTGCTTGCTATTATCGTGTTCTAGTTTGAAGGTTAAGGTAATAAGGTAGACCTATGCGTGTCTATAGGGCTATGGTTTCTTATTTCATCAGGAGAGCCATCTGCTTGTTGGCTATATTATGATATAAATACAAAAAATATATTTGAGGAAGAGAATATATGGACAATACAGACAATACAGGAGATTAAAAGGCGATTGTTGCGGTTTTAATCATTGATATGAAAAACCCAAGACGCCCAGTCCCGAACAAAACTGACACTCAAAACTGTCGCTAATTTCAATTAAGTAGTTATTAGATATGGCAAAAACATATGTCTTTGCATATCCAACCTTTAAGCGCAAGATTTATAGTTGTTTTTGCAAAGGAATGTATTTGTCACGACACTGTCAATTTTATTTGCAAATAAAATTGACAGTGTCGTGACCGACGCGATTCTGTTTGAAATGAGCGCACAATTTAAAATTGTGCACTCATATTTGGGGGACGTTTTTGACACTGATTGTGTATCTTGGGTTTTTTAAATCAATGGTTTTAACTGACTTTAATTTGTCATTTTTACTATGCCAATGTATGATTTTTTTAACGCAGTAAAACTAACACTCTGCTTCCCATTTGCTGTATCTCCGGAAATCGGCATCAGATCGGCACCAATTTAAAATGGTACCAAACGGGGAATACACCCTCTCAAACAATAATCAGTTCATATATTACCGAGTTCTGAGGTAACAAACTTAAAAAAACATACAGCCGAATTGATAACCTTTTGGGAAGTCAGTTGAAAATACGGATTAAATGGACATGCCTTTCAAGATAATTTCTTAGTTTGTTAGTGTAGCTTGCAATTACACACAAAAAGGCGGAGTTAACTACTTACCAATGCAGAAAAATCGCTGCAAGGATATATTTTAAACCTTGTCATTTCATTCGGTACGCACGATATAATAAATCTACAAATGAATGACTATTTGACAGTGATAGGAGCGTTTGCTCATATGCAACACATTTCCTTCTCAATGGCGTGTCTATTAGTATTCATGTGGATTGTTGAACAGATAATGTATGTAAAAGTATTCAGTTAAATATTTGCATGTAACCTCAAAAACGTGTCCTAATTCAAACAGCGTGCACATTACTTCGTTATCATTAAGATGTCCTAAATGGTGTCCCACACGAGCCCGCCTTCCACATAAATCGCTCGGGCTCGTCAATTACGCGGTACGGCTATTTCGGGACATTTAATTACCGTGCCCATGCGCAGCTTGGAGTTTTTCTACTGATGTGGTAAATTCTTAATATAATTTATGAAGATTCTAGTTTAGTTATAAATGTTTATTTATTTAATTTGTATCAGAAGTGGGATTATCGCTAATCTATACTAATATCATTATAAGGAAATACTAATATTATAAAGCACTACTGATAATTATAATACGATAATTTGCGTGCCGCATGTGACGCAAATTATACTATGGAACTTCCCTAACGGTTAGATATAACCCCCACCGTTATCCCCCGTCACTTGTATTTATTGTAAAAAAAGCAATCTTATGTCCAAACTTAACACATAGTCAGTCTACTTTTATCCTGGAAAAATTGTGTTTCCGTGGGATTCATATAAAAAATATCAGGCAGGGAGATGCGTTATCGGGCTGTTTATATATTATGTATGTAAGTTTGAAAGAAAGAGAAATCCCCGAACATTCCGAAAACATTGCACAAACAATGCTAATTGTAAACAAGTTACTGTACACGCTATTTTCACCCTTATGCCATAAGCGATAAGATCAATTATGACATAACTATTCATGTAACGGCGTCTATTGTTTATCAATAGAAGTAGCTATCCTTTTTCTTTTATTTCTAGATCTCTTCGGCGCTCCAACTCTTCACGTTTCTAGGTTATTCGCAACAATACTTTCATTCCTTAGGAACATGTTAGTCCAATCGTATCCTAAACTAATAAATTTACTGACAAGCTTTATTAATGCAGAAATGTGTCAAATAAAGGTTTTGCAATTTCTGAAGTTGGCTGCCTTACTGTGTTTAGATAAACTCCTAAATCATATTTATTAATTTCATATTTCCGCATCAATTCTTCCCATTCTTTTTGAAATTTACGTATAAATAAGCACGTATAATATGTCATCTATAGTGTTACACATATTCTGGAGCCGCACTTGCGTCTATCGTCACAAAGCTTTGTACAAAGACACGATAAATAAATGCAGATGTGACCGGCTATTATCGGCTATCTTCGCATACATTCGGGACGAAAGACACAAGTGCGGCTCTAGCATTAGACTTATTATGCACGCCCCCCTGGGGAGGCGTAGAGAAATGTTGAGGGGCGTCGTACGTAATATGTAAGATTAAATTTCCAAAAAAAATTAACGAGAAGGTAAATAAGGAATATAAGGGGCATGATTTTTTTTTATAGTATAAGATATCAAACAAGCAGATGGGTCTCCTGATGGAAAGAGTCAACCATCGCCTATAGACACCAAAGGTGTTAATGGTGCGTTGCTATCTTGTGGCGAGGTCTTATGCCACATGCATAAGTTTACCGGCTACCTTATCCTCCAAACCGGAACACGACAGCGACAAGCACTAACGCTATTGCGGCAGGAATAGGTAAGGCGGTGGTACCTGACCCGGGCCAGACAATGCAGAACTCTACCACCTAGTAGCCACGATGGTAGTGACTCGTATAGCCAATCGGTCGCCTTTTACGACCTGCCTGGCAGAAAAGCAGTTGGCCTATTTATTCTTCAAAGGAGCCCGTGACCAACACGAAGAATTTTCACAATTTCTCCCCGTGG
This sequence comes from Apodemia mormo, assembly GCA_036924255.1. Taxonomy (NCBI): domain Eukaryota; kingdom Metazoa; phylum Arthropoda; class Insecta; order Lepidoptera; family Riodinidae; genus Apodemia; species Apodemia mormo. Next base: position 8,110,462 of record JAUPFN010000026.1, read on the forward strand.
CTCCTCGAGCTCCTTTGAAGAATAGACCAACTTCCGTTCTGCCAGGCAGATCGTAAAAGGCGACCGATTGGCTATGCGAGTCACTACCATCGTGGCTACTAGGTGGTAGAGTTCTGCATTGTCTCGCCCGGGTCAGGCACCACCGCCTTACCTATTCCTGCCGCAATAGCGTCAGTGCTTGTCGCTGTCGTGTTCCGTTTTGGAGGGTAAGGTAGCCGGTAAACTTATGCATGTGGCATTAGACCTCGCCACAAGATAGCAACGCACCATTAATATCTTTGGTGTCTATAGGCGATGGTTGACTCTTTCCATCAGAAGACCCATCTGCTTGTTTGCTATCTTATGATATAAAAAGAATGAAAATATTATTTTTGGCTCGGGGAGGCTCGGGGAAATAAAGGTTGAGAAAGCCTGTCTAAGGTGTTACAGTTGTCACAGTTGAATAAGTTGTTACATTCAAACATGTTGCAAACAGCATGTGCAAATATTTAATTATTTTATCAGTTTTGTAATGTGTACACAATTTAATTTACATCTTACCGCAGATTATTTGAATTATTTAATTTAAATTGGAAATTTGATTAAATTAATTAACTTACATTAAATATTATGATACGGTTGTATTTATGATACAGTTGCCACAGTTGTACAAGTTGTTGCATTCAAATGTATTTTAACAGCATGTGTAAATATTTGTTTATTTTATCAGTTGTGTAATGTGCACATAATTTAATTTACATCTTTCCGCAGATTATTTGTTTTATTTAATTTAAATTGGAAATTTGATTAAATTAATTAACTTACATTGAATATTACGATACGGTTGTATTTATGATGTTACAGTTGCCACAGTTGTACAAGTTGTTGCATTCAAATGTATTTAACAGCATGTGTAAATATTTGTTTATTTTATCAGTTTTGTAATGTGTACATAATTTAATTTACATCTTTCCGCAGATTATTTGTAATTTTTAATTTAAATTGGGAAATGATTAAATTAATTAACTTACAATAAATATTATGATACAGTTGTATTTATGATAATCGTGGATTTAATACTAATATCTCTACTTATAATATTTGATTTTATCAATAGAAAGTTGTGTGAATGTACGTGTTTTTTACTCCTTATCGCTGAAATAACTTGACGAATATACATATAGCTATATACCCATATACATATGGCTGGTATATATCACGAATTAAACTGTACGCTTTTCAAGACAATTTCTCGGGGTTTTTTTAATATATTATAAATATAGCAAACAAGAAAATGGATCTTCTGATGGAAAGAGTCTACCATCGCCTATAGACACCCAAGATGTTAATGCAGCGTTGCAATCTTGTAGCGAGGGAGAAGACGGCGAATGCTACATGCATGAGTTAACTGGCTACCTTACCTTCTAAACCGGTACGCGACAGTGACAAGCACTGACGCTATTGAAACAGGAATAGGAAAGGCGTTAGTACCAGACCCGGGCAAGACAATGCAAAACCACCACCTAGTAAAGTGTAGCTTTACCAGTGTAGTTTGCATTTACACTCAGAAATACAGAGACCGATGAAATTAAATTACCCCAGGAGTATCTTTTAAACCTTGTCTTCATATTCGCCACAATGAAAAAGCACAACGTGTCAATTCTATATTGTCCTGATAAACCTATCTACAAATATTTGACATATTGACAGTGTGGCCGCGTATTAGCGTAAATGTTTCATGCATTTGCTCCCATGCGCGGCTACATGTTCTTGCCCAACACCAAGTCTATTAGAATTCATTTGGTCTATGGTTAGATCTAGATGTAATACATAGCGTCCTTTTTTTACGAAAATGTATTGTCTCCATGGGATTCACGAAAAATTATCAACTCATGTATCTATTTTCAATACTATGTAATCTATACTTTTATCCTAATATTGTGAATGAATGAATTAATTAATGATAACTCTTTATTGTGTACAAACTTACAGTTAAAATACATGCTTAGTACAAACAATTTAAAAACTCATAGTACATAAAGGCGGTCTTATCGCCAAAGAGCGATCTCTACCAGAGAACCTTTGTTGATAAGTATAACATTTTAAGGTAGAGTAGGATATTAAAAAAATATTATAAAGATTAAAGATTTGATTGTATGTATGTTTTTTTAAAGGGCAATGGGCCCACCTCTCGTTCCCACCACTGTAACTTCTGTAAACCAGAATCAACAGCGGCAACCGTCCTGATAACCACTGAGTTGCGAGCTAAGGGTTCCCTGGGGAAAAGCTAAGCTTGGATCCCGCAACGAAATGAATCAAAACTATATAGGAGGAGTAGGAAAATACATCCTGTTTCCCTCCCTTTTTAGCAGGAGACAGCAAAATGTTAAAAGCATAAAAATGCTACGAAATGAGACTTTTACAATCAGGTTAAGCCTGATTGCTATTGCACCACGGAAGTTTGGAAATTAGGGACCTACCAGAATGGCCTACTTAACTTTGCTTCCAGTAGTAAGTGTGACAGAATCGTTTGAAGGCACGGAAGTTCCCACGTGTATGTATGTTTGTAATAAATTTTAGTTTGTATCTTAAAAATGATTTTACATATTTTGAAGGCTACACTATCCAGTAGTAACATACGTTACTTTTTCCCCGTCTGAAAAAAGCAAGTATTAGTTTGGTTGACGCGAACGAAGTCGCGGCTAACACCTCGTTTTAGATGTTTTAGACAGATATATCTTTGAAATGAATCAAGCTAAGATATAGTTAATAATTATAAATCTTCTTTAAATATTAAAATCAATTGCTGTTCGTTAGTCTCGCTAAAACTCGAGAACGGCTGAACCGATTTGGCTAATTTTGATTTTGAATTAATAGTTGAAGTCCAGTGATGGTTTAAATGGTGAGAAAATATAGAAAAAAAAAAGAGTAGTTAAAAAGACAGAACAACGTTTGCCGGGTCAGCTAGTCATTAATAAATATTGTCAAATGACCTAAAAATTAGTAAAAACATCCAATTTACGTAATATTTATTCGTTCTCATCTCATTAATTTAAATATTATCGATCTGTTTGATCGAAGGTGAACAAGTCAAATTCCACTTTTAACATTTTTAAGAGTTGCGTATATAATATCAGGGTGGTGTAAAGCAAAACACGATAATTCTGATATAATTGTAATACAGTCACGCAGTTATTAATATTTACCACTCATGTGGTCTGTGAAATTTATCCATACAGTTGACTTGCTCTGTAATATCTAAACAAAACCAAAGCTTCTCTCATCTCTAGATATTCTTCTGTTCCCGTCTCGTATTTCCCGCCATTCGCCAGACTTCGATTGTTACATTTTTTACGCGGCAAACGTACCTATTGCTTTTACAAGAGTTCAATGATAATGGCGTAACCTTAGATCAACCAATCCGAACACGAACGGTGATACCAGCTATATATATATATATATATATATATATATATATATATATATATATATATATATATATATATATATATATATATATATGCTAGCTAAAATACGATTACCAAATGTATAAATCCTATAGTATTTTAATAATACCTAAATTCTTAAAAACTCTTTAAAAAAACATATATATTTACAAAATACTGATACAAATACACACATTACACCATCGTCGCTGGACTCTCGACGACGAAGACCCATTTCACATAGCTTCTAACGCGGAAAGGAATGAAATGTGTATAACAATATGGTGAGTCCATCTTCCACAGATATCCCGTTTTGGTCCGGGCTCCCTTTGAAGAACAGACCATCTGCCATTGGCCAGGAGTTCGTAAAAAGCAAACAATTACCTATAGTTGTCACTACCATCGTGACTACTAAGTCGAGTTTTGCAACGTCTCACCTGGGTTTTAATGCCACTGCCGTATCTATTCCTGCAGCAATAGCATCAATGCTTGTCACTGTCGTGTTTCGATTTGGAGGGTAAGGTAGACGGTAAACTTAAGCACGTGGCATTACTATCTCGCCACACGGATAGCAACGCACCGCTAAGATCTTTAGTGTTTATAGGTATATTTTTCTCTTTCCATCAGAAAACCTACAGGGTACAAATTGCGAACTTAATGCATAAAGCATTCTCTACCTGCTAACACAACAGAGTGCTAAGTGTGAGTTTTTCTTTTCGCATTCGATCGTGAGCGCGTTTGGAGTTTACTACGAATTTGTATGTGATTTGTACAGCGCCACCTAGTGGTAAACGTGAGAAACCAGTTCACACTTAGCACTCAGAGCTTACCGTAAACCGTAGAGCACATGATTGCGACGAGCATAGACGGTATTGCGGCAGGAATACGTAAGGCGGTAGTACCAAAAACCGGGCGCGTTGCAGGTCTAAAGTAGACAAAGCGGTTCGACTCAACATTCTTCATTCGAACCGCAAAGAACTGGAACATGCTTCCTGAGTCTGTGTTCCCCGACGAGTACAATCTGGGGATCTTCAAGAGAAAAGTGAACAGGTATCTTATCGGGGAATAAAAAAAAAGATACTATTTCTCGCCTTTTACGAGATGGCTAGCAGGCGATTAATCCATTTTTCGAAAGAGACTTGGATCAACACGGGAAAGAATGTATCTCGAAAATTGTTCCGGTGGGATGGATACACGAAAAAAATATTCGAACAGCGTGTTGCGAGTCGCATCCAGTTGAACTATAAACGAGTCACTTAAGTCATATGGGTTACATTCTCTAAACATTATCTCTAATGAGTAATCCCTAAAGATGTCGCCACAGTCAGTGGCATTTTGTGACACCAAATACCGACGTTATCATAGCAAACACTTAAGTCTTCATATATCATGAGATGTAAGTATGAGGACAGTCCGGGATTAAGACCCTATTTAAATAACGGAGACTGCCTTGTCTTCGGTATTATTTGAATGCCGGGTTCCTATGATCAACGATCCTTCATTCGTAGCAGTAGCCATTAGAACCTATTTAATAATAACGAAGCGTTCAACAAGCTGTTTGTGTATTTGGTAATTTGACATTTATAGGAATAGTTATAGCGCACGCTTCGTAGAAAATGTTACTCATAAATAAAACGAGTCGTTTTACAGATACACATGGAGCGGTTAGAGACCATGACTACGCAATCAGTGGGGCTCGGGCTCGATTCCAGATTGAGACAGGCATTTGAGTGATAGTTGTGTTTCTGGGCTTGTGTGTTTAATAAATATATTTAAGTATTTACTATTTATGTATGTATTTCTATGTATTAGTATAATTGACTATTATCCATATCACAATAAAATAACTAAAAAAAAAAACTATACCGCCTAGTAGTCACGATGGTGTGACACGTATAAACAATCGGTCGCCTTTTGCGATCTGCTTGGCAGAACGGCAATTGGTCTGTTCTTCAGAGAAGCCTGGACTAACACAAGGCACTAGTTTTAATTATGAGTAGTAACATTTTCTACGAGGCGTAGGCTAGAAATTCATACTAATCCATACTAATATTATAAATGCGAAAGTAACTCTGTCTGTCTGTCTGTTACGCTTTCACGGCCAAATCACTGAACCGATTTGGATAAAATTTTGTACAAATATAGTTTGAGACCCAAGAAAGGACATAGGATAGTTCTTATCCCGGAAATCCCACGGGAACGGGAACTATGCGGGTTTTTATTTTAGAATTTTTTCCACGCGAACAAAGTCGCGGGTACAGCTAGTGTTCCTATAAATGTAAAATTACCGAATGTCCAAACAGCTTATAAAATGCCTCTTCATTGTTAAATTGGTTGCTAATGGTTGCTGTCACGAATGACGTATCACTACATAGTATAAAAACAAAGTCCTTTCTCTGCCTGTCCCTATGTATGCTTAAATCTCTAAAACTACGCGAAGAATTTTGATACCGTTTTTTTTATTGATAGCTTGATTCTTGAGGAAGGTTTTAATATATAAACTTTTCCGATATTTTCACGGAAACAAAAGCTACACGGGTGAAACCGCGGACAGGTCGCTAGTCGTTGAATATAAGAACCCTCTAGTTCCATGTAAAAACCCGGCATTAGAATAAGTCAGTGACAACTGAGAAGCCCTGATGAACGCAAGATGACAGTGATGTGTCGATAAGTATTCTCTCGCATCTTACGATTTATTCTTTTCTTCTTAAAACATCAGTCATAAAAATAGATTATAGAAAATTGTACCTAGGCATAAATAATTAAACGATATTTAACAGCTGACGAAAAAAAATTGAAATTCGACGAACATGTTTCAAATTTCGAATAAGGAATCATTCTTAAACAAACATGGCCGACGCGTTGACTCATGTTCTTGAACAAATGTTATCACTCTTCTTTTGTTTGTTTCTCGAATATCATCCGAGGGATCGTAGTTACCAGCCATCCTGGACTACACACGCATACCCAATCATCGCACTCAAAGGTCAACGTTAAACTGGACAGTCAGTGGCCTTTTCGTACCATGTCGTTTCTCGCCCTGAATATAGGAACAATTTTTGTAGCGTACGCCATTTTCAAATTATATCTTATTACTTACAAGTTAAGAGCTACGTGTTGAATGTTTAAATTAATTATTCATACAGAATTAGTTTGTTTAATCGGGAAAATGTTTTACAACTTACGCTTTTTACTTCGTCAAGAACGATTAGATATAATTACACTATAATGATTCTAATTCCATAAATTTTCTTAATACTTTTTACAACTGTGGTATTGAAATTCATAGGTCCATAACTAAGAAAATAAAAAAAAAAATATATATATATATATATATATATATATATATATATATATATATATATATATTATAGACTAGCTGCAGCGTGCAGTCAATTGCGTTATAAAAGTTTTTGAAGAATCCCGCGGCATCGCCTAATTTTTCCGGGATAAAAAGTAGCCTTTATGCTATTCCAGGTCATCTTCTACCTGTGTGTTAAATTTCATGAAAATCCGTTCTGTAGTTTTTGTGTGTTTGAGTAACAAACATCCATCCATCCAAACTTTTACATTTAAAATGTTAATATAGATTATTTCGATATATATAAACAAGCATCTATAAAAATATATAAAAATAGTTAACCATCTAGAGTCAATTTTAACAACCTGATATATAATATAATAATGATCTAACCCCAAAGTAAGCAAATTATTTGCTTGTGTTATGGGTGTTAGTCAACGATACTAATACATAGAAATACATATATAAATACTGTTACATACATAATAAACACCCAAACCCGGAAATACAAACATTTATGCTCATCACACAAACGCTTGTCCCCGTCGGGGATCGAACCCGAGCCTCGTTGATTGCGTAGTCAGGGTCGCTAACCACTCGACCAACGGGGCTCGATCACTTGTTTCTGATAATTTTTTCGTAATAAGTTTTTCAGACTGGAAATGTGCGAGATGTTCCGATAGGTTAGCCATCTGTCACACCATGTGATCATCAACTATTACACGATTAGTAGATGGGTTCGTTGCACCTCTGCCTATCTCTTCGGGGGTTATGGGCGTGACGCGTCTTATTTATTTTTTTGTTGTTCAATTTGTTTTTTTACTGTATGCTAACATAGCATTAAATTTATGTAGCGTGAACATACCGCGTGTTACGCAAGAAATGATACAAGATGGTGTGAATTTCGGGACCACATTATCGGAGGAAGATTCGTGGAGCGTTGTTGCGATAAAAACACCAGCATGTAGTCGACAATTGTTCAGGCGAATTTATATGCGTAAAATGGTCGATTTATCTCGTTTCAGCTAGGTATTGAAAAGTAAAGTTGCAATTTGGCTGTGAGATGAACTAAATATTTCTAAAAGAAAAAGAACGTTTATTTGCAAGAATATGGCTGTTAGAAGGTTTTGTATTATACTGTTGTATTGACATATTTTAGCATAATATGGTGTAAAAATATAGTTGTGATAAAAATTACAGAAGCCCGACCCCCTTCGAGTATGCCGAAATGATTTCCTACTTAACGAATTAGTTACTACACAAATAACTGATAACGACTTTAAGAATCTTCGCCGTATCCCGATAATGTAGCCGCGGCATAAGGAGGGTTACCCAGAAGACTTTTTACCTTATTGTAAATGATATATGCCAAAATTAGAGTTTGACTTGCAGTTACGCTTCGGCTAAAATGATAAGATAATGTGTTGTATTTCTTTTAATGGATAATAAAACTTACATTATAATTCGGAGCTAGTTTAATGCTGCCTTCTGTGTTAAAAGGTGTGTATCCCGCGAGACCTGAGTGCTAAGTGTGTGTTTTTATTTTCGCATTCGATCGTGAGCGCGTTTCGAGTTTACTAGGAATCTGTATGTGATTTGTACAGCGCCACCTAATGGTAAACTGATTTCTCACGTTTCCCACTAGGTGGCGCTGTACAAATCACATACAAATCCTAGTAAACTCCAAACGCGCTCACGATCGAATGCGAAAAGAAAAACTCACACTTAGCACTCTGATACGCACTCTCGCAGTTAAAGCGTGAATACATAGCTGGACTTGCAAATAACGGGTTTTCTCCATAAATTTAGGGGGTAAATGAGTAGGATAAGATTATTAGGAGTTTTATTGTTTATTGCAAAAAATGATAATGTAGAGGTACCCCGGGACAATCTAAACTAGCTAATTATATTTATTATTTAACTTTGCAATAGAAACATGACTAACAAATAACTTTAATCCATTCTTATTCATGCCCTAAAATGTTACGTTTATTCTATATCAAGTATAAACCTGTATGATTTAAAAAATCACAACTTTTAGAAGAAAACGAAATAATGTTTATATAAGTTATGTTATCTAAATACATATAATAAAATCGTAGGAAAGTCAAAACTGGACATTGAATATTTTTTTAGAAGAATACTTGGGGCGTGATCTACAATCGATATCGAAGCCAAAAATATAGTTTTTAGAATTTTTGTCTGTTTGTCTGTTTATCTGTTTGTCTGTATGCATGTCCGGGGTAAACTCAAAAAGTACTGCATGGATTTACTTCAAATTTTGCATGAATATTACTAACAGGTCGGGTCAACATATAAGCTACATATTATCACGCTATCACCTGCGGGGGAGGAATTGTGCGGAGTAAACGAAGTCCGCGCGGACGAAGTCGCTGGCAACAGCTAGTACTTAATAAATTTGTAAATTGCCGATAATATATAAATAATAGGTTTTTAAAAATTATCGCTTTAGTTAATACTTTTTACAGAATATTATTTCTTAAGTAATTTCTTAAGATTTCCAATTATAATTGTAGGATTTTTAAGTGTTTTGATTTTGGCTTTAGAGATAAATGCTTCAAAAAACTGGTAGCACTGAATTATATAGCCGTATTTTTAGATCTGATCTTCTGAATAAAGCTCACTTTTCCCCTATTCTCCCTATATTTTGATAATTAAATTTCGACCACCAGGCGATCGTATTATAAATTATTGTTAATCGCAAAGGTCAAAGTAAAGATACCACAAATACAGATTGTATTCACAAGTTATGACCTAAGCCAGTTAATTTTGTATAGATAAACAGTAATGAGGAACTAGATAACTGAGTTTAGAAGTTTGAAATTTAATTATAATAGCGTTATTCATAATTAATGTATTTGTTTTGTAAGAATTAGAGATGTGCGCCGAGTATTTGGTTTCGGATATTATTTATATCATAAGATACCAAATGAGGAGTAGTTCTCCGGAGGAGTAGTTCTCCCAATGAAAAAAAAAACCTTGTAACTAAATTATGAAATAACTATTATGACTACATACCTATTACATTTAAACGTTCAATTCCGGTACAAAACGTCAATGTATAATTTTAATATGGTTTTGCTACTTTTAACGACATCCCTTTTGTTTTATTGTTTCAATTATCCATAAACTCAATATATGTTTGATTTACATTTACCGATTGTAACAAACTACCTTTAAAGTATTACACTATTGGTAGTTTTCGGCGTACGACAGTCATTAAAAGTGGCGCGTGTGTCACATTGGTAAATGCATGCATCCAAGAGACAATTCTGCAACTTTTACAACACAAAAAAATGGTGCATTCCTATCCGTGTGGCGGTATGGTTATTATACCATATACGTAAATTTATCAGCTCTGTTTTCCATGTGTTGGTCCGGGCGCCTTTTGAATAATAGACCATCTGCCATTCTGCAGAACTCTACCACTTAGTAGTCACGATGGTAGTGACTCGTATAAGCCAATCGATCGCCGTTTACGAACTGCCTGGTAAAATAGCAGATGGCTTTTTAACAAAGCGGTGGTACCAAACGCGGAAAGGCCAAGCGCAATTCTATTTTGATATGAGGCATATTCGGATTTTTATGAATGGCAGAGAGTTAATGCCACAAGCATAAGGTACCGACTTACTTACCTTCTAAACGGCAGGAAAAAGTAAGACAGCGGTACTTAACTCGATAGAGACTTTGCAGAACTCTACCACCTAGGTAGTAGTCAGGACAGTAGTGATAATACTTTTAACAATCGTTAGAACTGCCTTGCTGGAAGGACTATAGCATATTTTATAAAGGAAAGAACCAACACGAGAATCCAATTCGATAGGACTTTGACCAGCTATGTAAATATACACCTACGTGAACTATATATTAACACACATACAAACACATACACCTACGTATCGCATAGAATTATTAAATTGCTCTAAAACATTGTAATAATGTGTTAGAATGAAAAGAAAAATATTACGTCAAAACGATTTATGTATCACAAAAAAATTTGATCGCAAGATAATCTATTTTTAAAATATTCGTTTTGATGAAAAGCCATTTAGTGTTGTCAGTTGTATATCAAGTCTTTCGGCACATGAATAGGTTAAAACTGCCAGCGATGATCGATGGCTGCTATTTGTCTAAGATCAATACTAAATTACTTCGCATACACATATCTATTTGTTATTTTTTATTAAAAATCGAAGACCTGTGTTTACGAGAAACAGGCTAATTCCGAACGTTATGAAAATATTTTTTACATATTTGTAGTTTGCTTGTTTTCGGATTTTATTACTCAATGAGTGGTCAATTTGCTCGGCTCAAGTGACGAGGAATTAGTTTATGTTATTTTTGAATTTGGTAGTAGCAGCCCGGAGTCGCGTGTTGGGTAGGCACTCCTGCTTTGAAAAGCACAGATTTTTTAAAATTCTAATACGTATTTATTCTCAGAGCTTTTTTCAGAGGGGCATGCAGTGCCCCCAAAGGAAAATTCGAAAATATTGAAAAAATTAGTGCTTTTAATTCATCATAAAATTTAGTCCATTTAATTCATCATAAATATAAGTTCATGTTTTATTTTTAAAGATATTATGTTTTTGAACAATAAAAAAAAATACTAATTTACTTCGATTTTTTAATTAAAACAGTAGAAAGGGGTGGTGGGGAGCGGGTATAAAAATTATGGACATAACTTTCGAGAGTTAGCGTGCCCCCAAAAAAGAAAAAGAAGTGCCAAAAAAGGCCTGCGCTTTACTAGGTACCATCATGGCTATTAACTGGGTGGCAGAGAGAGTACCCTCGCTTTGTTGAAGGAAATAGCGTCGGTGATAACTTCAAACTGGAATAGCTGTTATATTCCAGTTTGAAGGGTAAGTTAACCGGTAAATATGTAGGTATTGTGGCATTACCATCTTGCCACGCAAAGAGGGCAATTCATTTCCAGGATTTTGTTTACTAAAGGGGTGAGTACAAGAGTTCTCGAAATCGTGAAAGAGTTTTTTTTTCATGATATAAGATAGCAAACAAGCAGATGAGTCTCCAGGTATTCTGTCTCTGTGGTATGATGTAATAATGTTTCTATAGCGACAAGAAAAGATAAGGCAGTGCTACCAGTCCCGGACAAGACGTACAAATCTAGCATCTTGTAGGCACTGTGGTAGTACAATGTTAAGCCAATCGCTAACCTTTTACGAACTGCCTGTCAGAATGGCAGACGATCTATTCTTTAAAGGGGGGCTGGACTAAATAAAATATAGAATCTACATTTTTAGTAAATAGTGTCGTTAGATATTCTAATACCCAAGGCATTATCATTACAAATATAAATCAAATCAGACCACAATCAAAAGAATGACACAAAATATCAGATTGTATTAAAATTCGTGCATAATCCCATAAAGTTTACTGGGCGCTCGATCTACAATATAAAGAGAGTTTATCATAAAAACCGAGAATAAACCGATATACAACACCTGCTCCGTCAAACACCGACGATCATCATTATGTTAATGCTTCTCAAATCCATAACGTCAGCTTAAGCAATTACAAACCTTATCACATCATCAGTTAAATTCAAATTACAATAAACTCTCCCCGCTATAACACTACGAAAATTCCAACCATATCATAACTTATGAGATATCAAACGAAGACCAATTAAGCGAAAAAAATGCTTATACCAACGCCAATAAATCGATATTACGATAACAAGAGCGAGCAGTTATACCCTTTGATATATTTAAACGGTTAAAATATTCAATGTACTAGTTATTGAACAAGAAACCTTGTTATGGACGCTGAATGTGTCAAAATTACGTAACCGTGGAAGCGTGAGTTACGCCCTTTTAAAACGCCCTCTCCACTAACTAGATGGACAGAGCGAGGTATATGGTAGTACGATGTGTGAGAGCGAGTTAAAAGACAAACAGAACTCTCGAAAAACACTTGTAAGATAACAAAGGCAGAGTTCCACGAAGACGTCCAATAATTTGTCTTTTTAATTTGACGGTGGACTAAAGCTTTTAAATTATTTTTTCTATAACTCGACCCCTGTGAACTCCATTAGGTGAAGTACTTAGGCTCTCATTACGACTTTACCTGCGATTTTTTATGACTTATTGTTTCGATAGCGTCGTCACAAGAATAAGCAACAAGGACTACAACACTCTAAGTTTTGTTTATTTTCTTCTTTAAAAATACTAAACGGTCAAGAGACGTGGTAAAATAATATGAAATTAAAACCGAACTACACAATAAAACTAAATCGATATTAAGGCATCGACAAAAGGGTAGCCATGTGGCTTATTTTATTCGGACAAAATTGTTCTTTAGGGAGTGAATTTATAATGACAGTATATTATAATATGACTCGTCCAATTCAGTATTCTACCATTAAGACTATTAGAAGGCAAAGTCGTCACAGAGACGACCGTTCAAGGTATAATCGGTTATAATAATGTTTGCAGCAATTCGTCGAACGAATAATCAGTGCAAATTATATTTTGTCAACATTATAGTACCAATTAATTATATAGGTATTCTTACCATCACTATGACAGTGAACGCCTTCCTCCCTGACATAATGCTAAACTTCCCTGTTAAAGTTGTAATTAACGTGTGTTTTTTTATACTGTTTGGATACACCCAACTAGGTGTATCCAAACAGTATAAAAAAAGTGAACTAGAAGTACACGTGAATTAATTTGTAATACCTATTTTAAAATGCGGTTTTACCAAGTGCCGACAATGGGAAGTATCCAATGCTACCCTCGTTGTTATTTAGCCAAATGAAGAAGAAAGCCTGTTAACTTTATATTATATTACTAGCTGAGCCCGCGACTTCGTCCGCGTGGAAAAATAAAAAAAAATAGCCTAAGGTACTCGCTATCGTATCAGCTATCTTTCAGTGAAAGTCCCGTCAAAATCGGTCCAGTCGTTCCAGAGATTAGCCGGAACAAACAGACAGACAGACAAAAATTCTAAGCAATGTTATTTTGGTATACGTACCGTGTATACATCCATATGCATTTAGTAAAAACGGTTATTTTAATATTACAAACAGACACCCCAATTTTATTTATTTGTATAGATGGCGTCAACGCTTGCATTTCTTGCAGATAAAATTGCCCTTACACACATCAATTGATTTTTTTTTTGGTAAATCTATCATATCCGAATTCCGGGTACACTTTAAATATCAAGTCTTTAATGTTGGTTACGATTTCACGAAGGTCTTTACCTATTTAAAATTTTTTTGTAGCCTGATTCAGGATTTTTCCCTAAGTAACCACTAACCAATCAATATGATCTTGTTTGGAAAATTTGTGCTTCTTCTACCTAAATGATTGCTCATGTTGGTATACCTACAGCTTCAAAAATTAAACAGTTTTCCACAATGGGGAAGATTTAAAGCAAGATTTAATAATATCATAACTACAAATCCTTATTAAGTAGCTATACAAATACAGTACTTACACCTACTTACTAACGAATTAGACACATATCAGGCCAAACCGAACGATCATGTATCCCTCAACAACACCGCAAAATACACAAAATAGATCGAATATTCAACTACTACAAAGTAAAGTGATTTTTTTCAAAGAAGGAAAATCCAACGTTCCGTATCAAAGAAGTCTATTGCGAAAGGAGCCGGTCACATGTCTACTCCGCGCGGGCCGCAGAGGTTAAAGGTATATGATTCCACTCATGTACCTTAAAAAAACCGGCTAATTGCGAGTCGAACTCGCGCATTAAGGGTTCCGTACCATAATCTATAAAAAAACGGCAAACAATCACGTTTGTTGAATGGGAGCCTTCTTAATATTTATTTTATTTTGATTATTTATTTTTAAAGTGATTTTATGCAAATGCAAAAGGGAGTTTATGCAAAAAAAAACACGTTTGTTGTATGGTGGTCACCCTTAAATATTTATTTTATTCTTTTTTTTAGTTTTAATTATGATATATAAATAAAAGGCAACATAAATACCTACATCATCTGTGAAAATTTCAACTATCATGGTTCATGAGATACAGCCTGGTGACGGACAGATAGATAGACGTACAAACGCACGGACGGACAGTGGTGTCTAGTAATGGGGTCCCGTTTTAAACTTTGAGTATGGAACCTTAAAAATTATAGTAAAGCCAACGCTCTCACAGTTCGGCTCTTCTCGGCAATGTTCGGTTCTCGTTCGGCGGTCAGAGTAGTGCGCCGCATCGTGCACACTGCACACAGCCTTTCGGTTAATACCTAGATAGTACCTAGGTATGTTGAGTTATTTTCGTTTTACATTTTTTTTAAACTATGCATCTAAATAACGTGGTATAAGAGCCAAAGTTTGTCTTCCTAAGATCTTCGTGTTGATGAAGTACTTTTCGTTAGTAAGGATTAATATGATAAGGATTAAAATTCATCTATTAATTTTCTATAATTTTAATATAATAAGATATATATATATATATATATATATATATATATATATATATATATATATATATATATATATATATATATATATATATATATATATATATATATAGTGTCGCGGACTTTTTTGTGCATCTACTAAAAACCAATATATTTGTAGTACATTGTACTTACGTGTACTTAAGCATTACGCCAGCAAGCGCACGCGGATACAACCGTTCGATACCGCTTTTTCCTCCGACTTATTTTACAAATATCGATATTTTAACTACGCTAAGAATAATTGTAACGTAATCCTCATGAATGTAGCTATCATTAAACATACACATAAATTTTTTTTCAATCCGACTTGTAGTTCCAGGAATTAGCATTTAGCGCATTCAATGAACAAACAAACGTTAAAATACTTGTATCATATCATATCATCCATACTAATATTATAAAGGCGAAAGTAACTCTGTCTGTTACGCTTTCACGGCCAAACCACTGAATATCCCGGAAATCCCATGGAAACGGGATCTATGCGGGTTTTTATTTTAGATTTTTTTCCACGCGAACGAAGTCGCGGGCACAGCTAGTATCATAAAAGATAATTCTACACTCAACGATTTAATTACATGTATATGTGTTTCAATACGTTAGCGCGATGTATTTTCGTGCAGCGCCATCTAGTTAATGTGTTCTATGTTACGCTTTATGCTCTGCTTTCTTTCGATTAATTTTATTTCCTGTGGGAACGAAATATTTTCCCGCGATAAAAAGTAGCCTATGTCCGTTCTCGACGTCTTATCTATGTTTATGCCAAATTTCATCAAAATCGGTCCAGTGGTTTAAGCGTGAAAGCGTAACAGACAGACAGACAGACAGACAGACAGACAGACAGACAGAGTTACTTTCGCATTTATAATATTAGTATGGATAGACTTGATAAGGCGATGCTTCGTAAAACTATAAGGAAGAACTAAGACGAGAAAAGTTTTAAACGCATTTTATTGACACACATACACACAAATATTTTCTCATGTGACGCGCAAAAGTTTTCAGATAATGATTAATTAAAAATTTTGAAAAATGCCTTGCTTTTTAGATGGTATTCATTCCATCATAATTAAATAATTTTGGATAATGGTTGGGTAGTTATCTATTTTAAGATAAATCTGATACTTTAAATACTTGAAAGTTGTCTAGTCATGAACATTATCGTGTCGAGGCTTAACTATGATAGAATATGTTCTTATCATAATAAAGATAGATTTGAAAAAATGTTTTATTAGAAATTATTTATTTATAAATTTATTCTGTGTATCTTAATTTATTTAGTATATGTAAGTATGTAACGTATTTTTAAATATATTAATAAATTTGAAAGATATATCATTTAGGCATGTTAGGAAGATTTATTATTAGTGTCTTCCTCGCAAGACGCGTATGAATCTTCTTCTTCGTGCATTATGGTTATCACATTTTACATGAAACCATCACAGTTTACATGAAGAAGTTTTTTTATTGTCTTTAAAAGTATTGTATATAATGTCCCTGTTTTCTATTATTTTATGTGGCCTCCCTAATCGTAACCAGTTCTGCCCTTCTATCGGTTAAGTTGTAAAAAGCTCATTCCATATAATATTACCCATTACAACCCTGAGAATCACTGTTCGACCAATCAACAGAAAGAATTTATAAATGGAACGCAAGTTCGATTTTAATTGTTTAAACTGGATTTTATATTGTTATGGCCAGTATTTTGTATCAGTATTTTTTTTCTTTAATAAACTTAAAAAGGTTATTTAGGTCTTCCATTGAGATACGATGAAATTTTCATAGAACCCAATATTCGTGGCGTTTTATTAGCGTTTTTGATCTTGCTGCTAAATATTTCTTTGCCTAGATATTGTTGTATATTAAGATAGCAAACAAGCAGATAACACTTCTCATGGCAAGAGACTACATACCATAATATGACACACGAATCTCTATAAATATATACCACTATCGATGGTAGTACCACATTTATTGCCATCTAGGTTGTTCCAAATATAAAACGTTGAAAAACGTTGAGAAAAAGGAATGAAATAACTCTTTTTCTGTACCCTGGAACAAATCATCAATAGATGTGCTAGTTCGATTGTCTGTTGGCGAAGAGACTCTACAGAAATCAATCACTTGGTAGTCAAGAAATCTACCACGCAGTAGTTACGAAATCTAGCACTTGGTAGACAAGAAATCTACCACTTAGTAGTCATGTTTAGTTTTTCCTCGCCTCAGGTTCGGTAGGTAGGTCTATTCTTCGCAAGAAATCCGATTGTCAGTTACGTTAAATATTCGTAGAATACTTCCCTTCACTTTTTTAATCTATACGACATTTTTAAATCATTTTCATAATAAGACATTTTTTATCTGCAGTATTTAGTCGCGCTTTACGTCCAATTATTCCCACATTTTTATTCACATATTGTCAGTGGCAACCCCTGGCATGCGGCCGGAACTCGATAATGAGCGATTAGTGTTGCCAGTTAGGGATAATACTCTGCTAATAGTTGGGGTGTGTGAGGTCAATTTAGTGGGGATACTTTTTTATTAATTATGGTACTTTAAATGTTTAATACAATGCTGGTTTGGATTTGTGAAGACTGCACTTGAAGATGCTCTTGAAAAAATAAAGTCAAGTTATAAAGTAAGGGAGACTGATATTGGCAGTTTTATAAATCAATAATAATTTGAAAACTAATTGTTATTACATATTTATAAATTATAATTTATAATGAATGAATAAGTCAATCAATTATTATGCTGATATAACATAGACAACCCCTAGTGGCAGTGAACATAGATAGACGCTCTAGTTCACTACGGTTCACCGCTTCTCCGGTTGACGAGATAAGTGATGTTCCCCTTCGCTCTTTACTAACCTGTAACCATTGGCGTTTTGTTACGATAACCGGAACCGACAATCCGAAGTACGGGAAACCATCCGTAGTAAGGGTATCTATAGAAAAAGCTGCTCTATATCTAATCTGCTAAGATTTTTTCATGAAAAATTCGATAGCACCTTTACCCCGTCCTGTCGAAATGAAAATCGAGTCTCATGATATCTATAATCAGTAGTTAGTACTTAATAGCCAATCATATATAGTTATAATAAATCGATTATGTTACCTAAGTTTTAGTGTTGGAATCCTAATCGTAAGTTACACTCAATTATGAATGACAAACTTGTATTGAACAAATACCTATATTGTATCCGTTGCTAAGCGTCTACATTCCGAAAACTGTTGAGGGAGGTCCGAGGTCTAATAAGTGCTTAGAGGAACAGACAAGCTAACAAGTCGAACGCTAACAGGGAAAATAAAAGCTATGCGTGATGCCCACAAAAACGCCTCCGGTGAATATGTACCATCAGCAAATAAAAAATATTTGATTCAACGCTTATAAAAGTTTTTGTTTAAACATACGTAAAGCACGGTACACGTATGATATTTACTTTAAAGGGATTTGAGTGATGTCAACAATGATTGATGATAAAACATGTACTTAACTGTAATTATTGTTTTATATGACGTAATATAGTGTCGTTATTGCAACGTAAAAAACAACTTTCATGAAACGAAGTCCAAAAATTCTAATATTCGAAATGTATTTAATGTAGTTTTCAAACACGAGTAGTTCTCAATTCGACTGCAATTTTTGATCTTAGTTTTCTGTTCTTTATTAACCGATGGCATTTTTTTTTTGTTTAATAGGTTATACTATCCCTTTGGTATCACAGGACTTTAATAAATATCTGATTTAGGGTTCCATAAATGCAAAAAGGTGGAAGTCGATTATTTAAATTATTGTCTTTGAGTATAGTAAATGATCTATTGAAATTTTCTTCTCTCATTAGAGAAGTAGTGTTTTTCTCCACATATAGACGCTGTCGACAATTTAAAATTAAAGTGACTATCAAACCAAAAATCTGTTTATGACAGGTAAACTTATGGGGCGTGGGCAAGGGTATAATATTTTCTTTACGAACATATTATCTAAATTCTAAGATTGTGGCATGTATGTGTGTACATATCTTAAACACTTCATCGATAGCACTTAGTAAAACCCTTTCATAAATATTATTTGAAAAAAAAAGGAACTCCTTGTGAACATTTCCCTCACAATACATTATATTTTGTTATTATTTAAAAAGCATACCAGTTCTACATTTTTCCGCATTACCAAGGTCAAAACGTCTGTTGTTTTAACCCCATTGATGCATTAACGTAGTTTGATTTGAAGTAATTAATATAAAAATACGAATTCCTACAAAATATTTTGACAACCCCTTTTTGCAGACCGTACCCCGAAATCTTTAAAGAAGAATGTTTGTTCGAAGGCGCAAACACGTGTGGCAACTCCGGTAGCGTGAGCAAATAATCCTCTACGTAAGAATTCTCTGTTTGCTTATCGGATTCGGTTACCTGTCTGTTGGTTTAAAAGCGGTCATCTATAAAATTCAAGCCCGATTGAATAATTGTTTATTGGTACAGCTAAATGTATCAAAATTCTAAGCTATATACATTAATGTAACCAAACGGTATTGATGGCACGCGTTAATGAAAAAAGTTGCTTTTTGACCGACTTTCGAAAGGATATGTAACACCTTTATGTAACTTAACTTTTTTACTTTTTACTAGCTTTTTTCTGCAGTTTGCTTCGTGATTCAAGTTTTTTTTTCTGAATAATACAATAACAACATATTTCCGTTGGATAAAAAGGAGCGCCTTAGATATGTTAAGTTCAGAGATATATTACTTGTAGCTTACATTTTATCTAAATCCTTCCTGCCATTTTAGCTTTAAGAAGAAACAAACATACTCACATACACCCGCACTCACCTAAAACACACACACACACACACACACACACGAATAAACCAGGGTGGTATAGGCAACGGTTTCACTTTAGATCAGGAGAGCCATCTACTTTTTTGTTATCCTATGATGTAAACAAAACAACAGAACGTCTAATAAAATTTGGGTGTGCCTATTCCGCATCTCTTGCGCCCTCTAAACCACGCATCAGCGGGATGATTACAATATATATTAACAAAAAATGCTTATGAAGCTATGTAACATTTGTGATGTGATGAATAAATCTATAAAAGTTTAGGCCTTCAACTCAGCTAATAATTAGATTTCGATCCAATAATCTAGTTTTACTCCAAAATCTACGTCACAGTAGAAGTTGTGACAAGTTTGGTTTAGAAAACTAAGTAAATAGGTATTACAAATTACACAAATTGATCTAACCCCAAAGCAAGTAAATTATTTGCTTGTGTTATGGGCGTTAGTCAACAATACTAATACATAGAAATACTGTTACATACATAATAAACAACCAAACCCAGAAATACAATCACCTATGCTCATCATATAAATGTTTGTCTCTGCCGGGAATCGGACCCGGGCCCCATCTATTCGCAGCTAGGTTGGCTACCCACTCGACTTACCGGGCGGTAGGTATAAGTTTAAGTTTACCTATTTACGAGTATTATGTAACAACAGTGAAAAATTGCAATAAATATACTTTTAACGCTATAAAATTACGATAACTCCAACTCCTCCATATTGTTCAGGGCTTTCACTGAAGAATAGGCCATCTGCCAAGGAGTTCGTAATAGGCATATGCGAGTCACAACCTTTATGGCTACTAGGTAATAGAGTTCCACATTGTATCGCCCGGGTCGAGGGACTGGTACAACCGCCTTACCTGTCCCTGCCGCAATAGCGTCAGTGCCGTGTTCCGATTTGAAAGGTAAGGTAGCCGGTAAACTTATGCATATGGCATTAAGACTCTGCCACAAGAATAGCAATGCACCATTAACATGGTGGTGGTTGTCTCTTTCCATCAATAGAGCCATGCGCTTGTTTGCTGTCTTATGATATATAAAAACCTCTTGCACCTCTGAAACCCTAAATCAGATCTTCACTACGTTTACTTGGGATCAAACGTATACTTTCCAAAATAAACGAAGAATTTTCCAAAGAAAAGCTCTTAGAATTCAAAAATCAATTCCAATGATTCAATCCAAATTCGAACGAGATTAAATTTTCAATTTCGTTAAAATTTGGCAAAATAATGAAATTTTGGTCGAAATCGAGATATGCTAGTGTATGGTTTGTTTTCGACTACAAAACAAGTTTTGGTTTAGACAATCTAGTCGTAAGTCATAACATAATAAGCCAAGCGCTCTACTCATCCATTATTTAACAACCGTGAGAAATGTAACGGCAATGAACTTTAATTAATAAAATATAGTATGGTGGTAGGCAAGTACGACCCATCTTTCTTTTAAGATCAGAAATACGTACCAAATAATATTGCTGATATAATTTAAGAACTTCTATGCATATTTAAATAGACCTGTCGTAAAAGATTATAATATTCATGTTTTTCGTCCGGTTTTTTATGTAACTTAGACGAGCAAAGTTTAAGCGCGTCACGCTCATTAAAACCATTAGTGTAGATGCTATACAGATTCCTACATACATATCTTTACGCCAGATCCCTTGTGGGGTAGGTAGAAAGAACCGAGTGACATACATCGCGATCCTTGCAGACTTGTCTCGCTTCCTCCACATTCTTTACTCTCTTCATGCAAACACGCCGGTTGCGAAGACTCGACCTTCCTTCGGAAAGTACTTGATCAATCTTGTACGTTAGTCTTGGCCTTCCCCGGTGCCTAGATCCTTCCACATTCGCATTGTATATCTATTTATTTAACCTTTCATCTACCATTCTTTCTACGTGTCCGAACCAATGGAGCATGCGCTTTCTCATCTTTTCACCGACATTTTCTTTCAAACCAAATCTCCCTTACCTCAACATAACGAACCGGTCCGCGAGTGTTACGCCACATACTTTTCTTAGCAATCTCATCTTGACCACGTTGATTCTACTTTCATGTCCTTTTTGAAATACCCAACTCTCACTTCCATACAATAGCATTGGGATAAGCACATAATTATGCAGGACAAGATGTGCACCCTGACTTAAAACTGTGCTTATAAGTAATCTCCCTACGCTCCATTCCCTAAAAGCACATCCTTCCATCCCCGCTAAAAGCACATTCTATACATATATAGATTCCTACTTCTCATAACTGGTGCATGATGTAATTACGTATTGACATATGCATTTAGAATTACTATCCAGCCGTACGAATAACAACGTATCGATCGTTGTTGTTTATAGGCAAAGATTTAAATATCGATATTATGTGGTAACGTTATTGCTCGCGGCATGACATAACGTTATTTTCAAGAATAGCGTTATCCAGAAGTGATGCAGAATTTGTTACTATTTATTAACGTTATTCACATCGTTTTGTTACACACTACAAATTAACGTTATGATATATTGTATTATGATATTGTCTTCTAGCGCTAGTTGGCAGACCAATCAATAAACAGCATGAAACGCGGCAATGTCGCCGAACATTATAACGTTATTTAGGGTTAAGAATTTCATTCTGTTATTTAAGTAGAGATACAAATAGTTTGAAAATGATTTTGTTCGCTACAGTAATAACGTTAGATATGGTAAAATAAGTTATGTTATCTGATAACGTTTTAAATCTTTGTTTATAGATGATGCTTGTCTTTTTCTATAACAAGAGTTATCGACTTTTTTGCTATATTATGACAAATGATCACAATCATATAAAAATGCCTAATTAGAGAGGCAGTCTAATTCAAATTTAAAATAAAATAAATATGCTTAAAAAGCAAGCATATTTATTTTATTTTAAATTTGAATTATTTAGATACAATAAATTTTGTCTGACTTGTCTATTGTGTTTGTATAGGTACTGTCCTATACATTAGTAACTGCACACTGTGGATTAAGGCTTTTTTTATATCATAACAAACAAGCAGATGGGTCTCCTGATGGAAAGAGTCAACCATCGCCTACAGGCACCAAAGATGTTACTGGTGCGTTACTATCTTGTGGAGAGGTCTAATACCACATGCATAAGTTTACCGGCTATCTTACCTTCCAAACACGACAGTGTCAATCACTGACGCTATTGCGACAGGAATAGGTAAGGCGGTGGTATCAGACCCGGGCGAGATCATGCAGAACTCTACCACCTAGACGTCACGATGGTAGTGACTCGCAAAGCCATTCGGTCGCCTCTTACAAACTGCCTGGCAGAAAAGCAGATGGTCTACTCTTCAAAGGGAGCCCGGATTAACAAAGAAATTTCACAATAACGGGAAATGAATTATACAATAAGAATCTATTTCTCTGGATGAAAAGTAACACCATAGATATATCTAGTTTATATCTAAGGCATGTATTATATTACTTGTGGCTGAAATTTTATCTAAATCCATCCTGCGTGTTTTCGGCGTTAAGAAGGAACAGATATACATATACCCGCACTAATACACAAATAGACCAGGTGGATAAAGGCAATGGTTTCTTTTTACATCAAGAGAGCCATCTCCCTGTTCGTTAATCTGTAATATAAAAAACCAGCACATCTATTAAGGTTTGGCACAATCTCTTGAATCTCTTGCGACCTGCCTGGCAGAACGGCAGTTGACCTATTCTTCAAAGGAGCCCGGAACCAACACGGGGAAAATCGTAACCCACATCGGACAAGCCCTACGGAATTAGTTGTGTAAAGCTTGTCTTCGAACAGTTTTGATAAGACGTGATTTGTGATTCCGTAACTGATTTGATTAAATATTACTTGTATTCTTTACTGCTAATTTACCAAAGGGTTTGTCTCTTAATATTTGATACTCGTTTTAAGTTTTATTATGAGAAGGAATGTAAAGCATGTCTATTCCGTTTTGTATTTTAAAAATCTTTGATAAAATATGGTTCGTAATGCCTTGGACTGCTATGATGTAAGTAGTATATGCATTAGTTGCTGCCGAGTGAAGATGCCTGCAAATAACGACAAGTTATATTGGATACGGTATTTTAAGATACACCGTGATTATCAAACGTGCTGGTAACGATGTAGTCGTACTATATTTTTTAGAAATTTATGTTAGGAGACCTGACCAATTTAAGTACTATTGTAAATTCTATAAATAATCTAACAAATATTACTTAATAATTTAACTAAATAGATTTTTTATCTGGAACTTTTGTTAAAACATAAATAATAACTATAAATCATACATAAAAATGAGCCGTTCGTTTCGTTTGTTGAAATGATTGAGCTTGTGTTCGCCGAAAACAAGTTCGATTACTTTACTCATTCTAAGACGATTCTGCGGACAAAGTTAAATCATTCCATATTAAAAATATTTTAACATGGCTGCTATTTAAAAATAAATTTGCTCCAAATGCTCCAAAACCAACATCGACTACTTCTTACTAATTAATGCCTGACTGACTGGCCATTTGACATAAATTAAAGTGCTAAGTATGAAATATTTTTGTATACGTCAAGAATAGTAATTTATAGAGGCATTTAAGAAACACGTGACGCTAACTAGAAGCTTGTGATTACAGCATCCATAAGCTAAGACTTCCATTGCCATAGCTGATATCTCCATGTCATACTATTCTATAAGTCAAGAGCAAACCGTTTTTATTCACTAAAAAATTAAACGTAAACTTACTGTAAAACTGAAAATGAGCTTGTGAATGCCGCATCCATAAGTAAGATTCCCAATGTCATGGCTGCACGTCCATGACTTCATTCGATTGCCAGTCATGCACCCTAACGAACGCCAGCTACGGGTTTTTATATCACAGGTACAAACCTCTAAAGATTTTGTTTGTTTTGCCTCGCCTATTGTTACCGTGTTTTGGTAGTTCATAGGTTTCCTTTTATGTTTCGAGTTCCCTTATAAATGGTGGGTTTTTGTTTTAATTATTTGCCCTTTGGATTTGAATGAGGGGACAAAAATTGTGATGTTAAGATAAGTTGCGTTGTTGTTTTGATTAGTTATTTTAATGGCTAGGAAACTTTTAAGTCTTTAATTATAAAGTTCTCCAGTATGCACAAAGCAGCTACTACAAATAACAATATTAGAACTATAAAAAATTATTTTTCTCGGACAATAAAAATAAAACAAATCTTAAAATCAAGTATTTAACAAACACCCAGATTCCGAAATATAAATATATCGTTGGTTAACAGGTAAAACTCACTAAGTACAGTTTTTGGTAATTTTTGAGTTATTAACACATTCGCCATATTTGAAAAGTCCCTAAACACGTTCTCTTATGATATATCAAGAGGAAGACCTCATGTACCTAATACACTTCTTTCTAAAACATGGGTAGAAAAAAAATATTGAAAATGTCTCCGTATCAAAATGTTAATTATATTACTTAAAGATTTTCTCTGTCATACGAAGATATGTTTTCATCACATTCTGTTAGGGTTCGAATCCGTACATCCTCTCGATCAAAGTCATTAGGCATATAAGCTACTCACTTGACTAACAAGATCAAATTACATAAAGATAATACATAAATATCGCTGGACAAATTATACAAATGATCTAAAAAAGTATCTTCACGGCCGTTTCCCTGCAGAAGTAGGCAGAGGTGCAACAAGTGCACCTATGATTAGCCGAAGATAATTATATAGTGCCGTGATAGGTGGCAAGCCTTTCGCCAAACGGGCTCTTATCCAATCCCGGGCAACTGTGTTATTATCAGAAAAGTGAAAAAAAAATTAATTGCCCGACCCGGGAATCTTACCTGAGACCATTGAAGCAACAAATTGATCTTAACTCCAAAGTAAGCAAATTATTTGCTTGTAATATGGGTGTCAGACGAGGATACTAATTCATAGAAATACATATAGAAACACTGACATTATTAAAAAAAAAAAACAAATCCATAAATGTAAACAATAATACACGTCACACAAGCTTGTCTGTGTCGGGAGTCGAGCCCTATTGTTTAGCGTAATCAGAGTCTTTAACTACTCAACCTACAGGGAAGATCAAAAAACTAATTTCCAGTCTCATATCTCAATCAGAAAAAAGCTAAGTAAGTTGACGGTATTTTTTGTCCCTAACTTCGGAATTCAAGTATAATGCATGCCATGTTCTAAAGTGCACTCTTAAGAGGTCTGAAACTCCCACTCAGGACCAATTTGCGATAGAAACCCCTTTTTTACATTCCACCTTTGTATGGTAACAATCACTCGTAGGCATGCTTCAACGTCTGTTTAGATCTGAGCTAATTTTGCCAACATGTATTCGGCTTTTAGGTTGAGGAGTTTTTATTGATTTTTATCTGTGGTATTTTAAAGTTTTGTGTCAAAAATTTGAGGGAAACGTATAAACTGAAAATAATTGGTTTAGTGTTTTTCTATAACCAAATCAGAAAACAGTTTGTACCGATTGATTACAAAATCTAATCAGCTCTTTTCCTTAAAAACTGTGTTCGATGACACAAATTGCATTAAAATCGGTTTATCCTATAATCGTTGGCAAAAAATTAAAAAAAAGTGTTTTATCGACATGACTGTCATTTTTTGACCAATCGAGTTTTGACCTTTTACTCGTAATAATTTTAGTTCCATAATTGTGTCGAACGAGTTAAAAAATCAAAATCGAATGAAGTGTGTTCAAAAGTTATAGTTTTAAAATTATGTTGTTTTTAATAAACTAAGTCATATTTTTGTTTTTTGTTGCAGGTAAGCTATTAATCATCAAAATTAAACAAGCTAAAAGTAAGTGCAGAAGATAGTGATACTATGTTACTGTCAATTATTTAAATTTTTTTGTTTCAAGCGCTTTGGCATCGTCTACAGCTGCTTAAGTTCGTCGTCATCATCACCTCAGTCTAGGATAGTCTCAGCCTACTGTCTATATTACTCTTCGTATTATTCCGAGACCTTTTTATCGTAAAAGGTGATCGATTTGCTGAACATATCACAACCATCGTGACTACTCAGCGGTGGAGTTCGGCAACGCCTCATCAGTAGTCACGATGATAGTGACTCGCATAGCCAACCGGTCGCCTTTTACGATCTGTCTGGCAGAACGGCAGTTGGTCTATTCTTCAAAGGAGCCACATGGAGGAAAAAGACCACGGCGTGTGTCGCGGACTACATCGTGACAACTGCTTGCATCGTAATATAAGCGGTCATCAAACTGCGGCTCGCAGGTGAAATTGTACGGCCCGCAATAAAGCAAACAAGAATTTTGTAATATTCCTTAAATTCTCTTCTTAAATATTTAACTCATTAACATTTCTTCCTTAAATACTTTTATTTTATGCTATTTTTCTCTTCTTATTTCATTCGTCCAAAGGTTACGAAGATACGATACTCCTTCATAACCATAAATAAGTAGGAATATGTTATTTTACGATCTGTCTGGCAGAACGGCAGTTGGTCTATTCTTCAAAGGAGCCACATAGAGGAAAAAGACCACGGCGTGTGTCGCGGACTACATCGTGACAACTGCTTGCATCGTAATATAAGCGGTCATCAAACTGCGGCTCGCAGGTGAAATTGTACGGCCCGCAATAAAGCAAACAAGAATTTTGTAATATTCCTTAAATTCTCTTCTTAAATATTTAACTCATTAACATTTCTTCCTTAAATACTTTTATTTTATGCTATTTTTCTCTTCTTATTTCATTCGTCCAAAGGTTACGAAGATACGATACTCCTTCATAACCATAAATAAGTAGGAATATGTTATTTTCGTTCTGTCTTAAAACAAAATAAAACAACATAGTACGTCGATACACTACGTCAATGTCAAGATACGAGTATGACTTACCCAAGAAGTTACTAAATATATGTACACGGGTTCATTATTGTTTGCTATTATTATTATTGTTTATCATAATTATATTTTTTTCTTTGTCATGGGCAGAACAAATATCACCTGCGGGCCGCAGTCTCATGACCACTGCAGTGACATGCTGAACTTCGCGAAGCAGTTCGCAATAGCTCGATCACATCGCGACAACGCAAACCTTCGTCGTAACCCGACATATCTAGCCACACCATTTTTTTATCCTATGATATTAAAAAAAACATTTTTCTCTTGGCAAAATAACTTAATTATCTTTTAAAACCTAAAAATTTCTAAATAGCTTAATCAAACTAGTTTTAGCGACATTTTAGGATTTCTCATTGCATAAACTGTTTTATTGTGAAGACCAGATGATTATCATTCTATATCTACATAATTAAATATCACTAGGATTGTTGTATCCGGGTTCAAAGCCCGGTTGTTCTAGATTTTATATGCAAAGAATATTAACTATTATATATACTAGTGTAACCCCGCGGTCTCTTCTGCGTTATATTTTCAAAGATTGTAATTTTTTAATTGCACAAATTATACCTAGGCCATACAACATTTTTTGTCGTTATACAGCCAACAAATCTGACGGGTGTTGGCTAGTTTCCATATAAGAAATATAAAGTATTTTAAGAACATTGGAGAATTATACTCGGCTATACTAATTCTTGTTTTAATTATCGATAATGATGATTAATCGACGGTTAAATGTTATTCTCTATTAAAGGCGATTTCGTTAATTAGATAACAAAATATTTTACACGTACAGATAGTTTTCTATACATTATATAAAGGTAGGATTAGTTTGTTTGTAATCTCAAATGCTACTTAACCGATTTTAAAAAAAATCCTATGGAAAGCTACATTATTCCGGAGTAACAGGCTTCTTTTTTACCAGACTTAACATAAGGAAATATTTATCGGGTCACGCGAACGATATCGCGGGCAACATTCATATTATATTTCTATTAAGATGACCAGAAGTGAGAGATAATTTTTGATTTTTCGAATGATAATGTACCTTAATTATCATTAACTAGTTTTTTTATAAGATGGAAAGAGTCACCCATCGCCTATAGACCCCAAAGATATTAATGATAAGTGGTTATCCGTGTGGCGAATTGCCGGCAATCTTACCCTCCAAGCCGGAACACCACATTGACAAGCACTGACTCTATTGCGGCAGGAATAACTAAGCGATGGCGAACTCTTCATTTGTATAAAACAGTGCTTAAATTCACAATACAAAAATAAGGCGTTGGTACCAGACCCGGGCGAGACAATGCAGAACTCTACCTTTTTCCCGACGGAATAAAAATGAAGTAATGTATGTGTGTCACGCAAATGAAGTCGCGGCAAAGAACTAGTAATAAATAATTTAAAGCTTATGTCACCACAAAAAAAGATTTAAAATCGTATTTTCTGACCATAATAACAAATGATGGCGGCCCTTCCAGGCCTTATCTAAATCCTCCACCCGTCAGCGACAGTTGAGGACATGTTTTTTCTCAACCACAATCTCGGCTTATCTGAGCGCCTGCGCATGTCCCTGCTATCTTTCTCAAAGCATAATATTTAGGTACTTGAGCTTTGTTGACGTACAATTTTTAGAAGTGCCATTTAAAAATCTCGATACGTTTAAATTGTTCACATGTGGGTTGGTAGAGATAACGTTGACTGAAATTGCATGTAATTCTAATGTGGCTTTTGTATACAAGTTTTTTTTATATCATAAAATTGCAAACAAGCTGATGGGTTTCCCGATGTAAAGAGATAATCATCGCCAGTCGACACCAAAGATGTTAATGGTGCGTTGCTATCCTTGTGGCGGGGTTTTAACGCCACATGCATAAATTTACCGGCTACCTTACCCTCCAAATTGTGACACGACAGTGACAATCATTGACGATTTTGCCCCAGGAATAGCTCAGGCGGTGGTACCAAAATCAAAGTACCAAATCGACGCTATATTCTATCAGCTCTCATTTATAAATCTTTAGGAAGACGATTTTTTATATTTAATTAAACAACTAATGTGGAAGCTATGTGGGTGATGATGGCTATTTCTCAATTCTTTGTTAGCAGGCAAAATTTGTTTTATATTCAGCTGCATAATTATGTCAAACCATTCAATAGCATATTATATATATCTGTTTGTTCTAACTATACTTAAAATGAAACATGTCCAATTTTCCCTTGTCTGGAAGATAAGACATTCAAAATAATGGTACATAATATTATGTGTTTTATAGGTTATTAAAACGAATAAAAAAATCAATAATTATTTTTTTGTAAGATATTTTAATTATCTGACCACTCTATGCCATTCTTGTCTCTTTATATTATCCCTTAGGCTGCCTTATCTCTAAATCGTCTCGGCTTATTTTTTGTGAATTATTTCGAAGCAAAATAAAGGTAAACAGGACAAGGTAAACCCATCCGGTGCCATTGTTTGCCGCGAATTTGAAGGACCTTCGAGAAGGAAATGGTTAGGACAAGCGAGGTTATTGTTTGTTTTCGTAATCAATCCGAGTTGTGATATAGATTCAGTATTGTTTTAGAAATTATAATAATTTATTATATTATAATTATATTTTATATTATAATTATAACTAGCTGTTGCACGCAACTTTGTCCGCGCGGACTTCGTTTATTCCGCACAGCTCCTCCCCCGTAGGTGATAGCGTGATAATATGTAGATGTAAGAATAGGCCAACTGCCGTTCAAGGCAGGGCATAAAAGGCGACCGATTGGCTATACGAGTCACTAACATCGTGCCTACTATGTGGAAGAATTCTGCATTGTATCGCCCGGGTTTGGTACCACCGCCTTACCTATTCCTGTCGCAATAGCGTCAATGCTTGTCACTGTCTTGTTCCGGTTTGGAGGGTAAGGTAGCCGGTAAACTTATGCATGTGGCATAAGACCTCGCCACAAGATAGCAACGCACCATTAACACCTTTGGTGTCTATAGGCGATGGTTGACTCTTTTCAACAGGAGACCCGTCTGCTTGTTTGCTATCTTATGATATAAAAAAAAATAATAACAGTAAATACTGAAAGTGTGCTCAACTGTCGCTTAGAGTTACAGATGAGGAGCAGTCTTAACAAAAGAGGTCTACACACAAACGTGTTGGGTATTACGACTCTCTCTTATACAGACTTCTATTGCTCATGTCATAAGATAGCAAACAAGCAGATGACTCTCTTTATGGAAAAAGAAACCATCGTTTATAGACACCGAAGATATTAATAGTGCGTTGCTGTCCGTGTGATGGACTGGCAATGCCACATGCTTAAGTCTACTGGCTGCATTACCCTCCAAACCGGAACACAACAATGACAAGCATTGACGTTATTACGGCACAAAAAATTGCGTGGAACTAGGCAACTAGTCTCCCTTAGAGTTTTCTCGCTTACCCAGCGCTTCTCACTTACCCAGTTCTCACTTACTCAGGTTTGACTGTACATCACTCGATTTTTTAAATATAAACACTTGTGCTGTATCACAAATGTAATTGAAGTTTTATTTATATCACAATCACTTTTAATTTTACGGCCAACTGGTTTTGTCTATTACACTATATTATTTTAAAACCTAAATATTTTACATATACAAAGACCCTTATGTACTCGCATTTTAGTTGTATTATATTCTTTGCGTATGTAAAATATTTAGTTTTTAAAATAATATAACGTAAAAAGTTAATGTGAAAGAATGATGGTGTAATAGGCGAAACCGGTTGGCTGTAAAATTAAAAGTGATTGTGATATAAATAAATTTTAAATCACGTTTGTGAAACAGTACAACCGTTTATATTTAAAAAATCCATATGATGGAGTTTTACCAAGTGTCGACGATGGAAAGTATAAATAATATGTATACCACTAATTTATCCAGTTCTTAATAATCCTGACTACGCAATCAATGGGGCTGGGATTCGTTTTCCGACTGGGTCAAGCGTTTCTCTATGAGCGTAAATGTTTGTATCTTGTTTGGGCGTATATCTGGTCCCGTAACTTCGTACGCGTAGAAAAATTTCTAAAAGTAGCCTACGTTACTCCTTGCCACATCAGCTATCTGCCAGTGAAATTCCCGTCAAAATCGCTCCAACCGTTACAGAGATTAGCCGGAACAAACAGCCATACAAAAATTCTAAAAAAAATAATGTTCTTTTGGTATTATGTATTGGTAAAACGCGGATATTTTATTATAACAAAGGCTCAAATTTTATTTATTTGTATAGATTTTTATAGGCTTTGGTATTTATATGATGTATGTCTGTGTGTATTGCTGATTAACACTCATACCACAACCAAATAATTTGTTTACTTTGGGGGTAGATTTATTCGTGTTATTTGTCCAGCAATGTTTATTTACACTTACATGTCTTCATGCTAAGTCTAGCGGATAACCTATTGCCATAAATCACGATCCAATTAGACGTGTCTTGCTAGCTTCGCTTTCATAACATTATTAAAAACATTCTGCTAACAGATTATACACCACGAACATTCAACAAATTAGTAGTTTTTGGTTTTTATTAGTTTAAAAACTATTAAAAATAAATTATTGGATCATTATGTAAGTAGTTAAAAAACTTGTTCCTAAAGTAATCTGATAATTTAATGTGTTTCGAAATGAAGACAAAATAAAAGGTCATTTGAAAACAGATACCCGTTTGCACAAAACTGGCCTAAGTGATGGTTATTTGTTATAAGCTTGAAATTAATAGTGTTTTCGAAGCATTACAACACTTTATTAATTTCAACTGTCGCACAAAAAATACAAGCAAAAACATAACATTAAAATTATAAATATGAAAAAAAGTGTTTGTAAAATAAATTGTATGCATACTTTCCGTTGTCGGCACTTGATGACTGCATTTTAAAATAGGTATTACAAATGTACTCTCTTGTACTCCCAGTTCACTTCTATTTTATATAATTTTACACACCTAACCGGTTTTGCTTATTACAGCATCATCAGGGATGCTTTGCACACTTATAATCTATACATATAATAAAATCGTAGGAAAGTCTATGTATGTCCGGGGTAAACTCAAAAAATCCATGCAGGATTTACTTCAAATTTTGCATGAATATTACTAGAAGGTCGGGTCAATATATAGGCTACATATTATCACGCTATCACATACGGGGGAGGAGCAGTGCGGAGTAAACGAAGTCCGCGCGGACGAAGTCGCTGGCAACAGCTAGTGAATTGATAAATTGTAAATAACTTAGACTGTGGTCCCACGAAAAATTTTTTTTTATTAATAACAAGCTAATTTTTTGTGAATAATTTCGTTTTGACCAGACAACCATCTTTCTATCTTTGAAAAATCTGGAATCAGCTAACTAGTAAAGATAGACGAAAAATAAAAGTTTAGAGTGTCGGACTAACAAAAGTTTATATTAAAAAAAAACAAGTTTCCACTTTACGTGTTACGTGCAAAGTTACCCATGTATACCGTAAAGTTATTACCGTATAAGTAATAAGTTGTTTTATAATTACAAGAATAATTAACAAGCTGTTGTGAGAAAATTAGATTGTTTTTAAATTTATTAATATCAATTTTAAAATCTAATAATTCCAAAACTTTAGAGTGGAGCGGAAAGTTGAAAAATAATTATTGTTATTAATAAATATTTTTCCTTCACCGGATCAAAATTGTCAAAGCCGCATAACTTTATTAGTTGCTCGATTCGAGATTTTTCGGAGTCAGAAAAGATTGTCTCGTCAAAACGAAGCTGTACATAAAAAATTTAACTTGTTATTAATCAAAAAAAAGTTTGTTTCTGGGACCACGGTCTACTACAAGCTATATTATTTAAATACTAGTTGTATCTAAACTAGTTTGTAAAATGGTGCAAGCTCATTTCTAATTCTACAAATGGAGTGTCACCAAAAGTGCCGATGCCAAAATATGTGATGGTTATATTTGCCAGTTTAAATCTGGAAAAGGATAAAATCAAAGGTGTATTAAATTTTAGTAATTACATGGAATTCTATGTGACAAAAAAGAACAGAGGATAACCGTAGTAGTAGTATCTATACGTACATATCCCCAAAAAGGTAGAAAAAAAGTATCTTCATGCCCATATCCCCGAAGGGGTAGGCAGAGGTACAACAAGTGCACCCACGATTAGCCGGAGATACTTGATCCCACAAATGTGATAGGTGGCAAGACTATCGCCAACAGGGCACTTTCCAATCCCGGGCAACTTTGTGTTTCTCAGAAAACTGAAAAAATACTTTTTTTTTGTGCCCGACCCGGGAATCGAACCCGGGACCTCATGTGGTCAACGCCAACGCTGGACCGCTAGACCACAGAGGCGATAGACCAAAAAGGTACAACCAGTGTACCCACGATTAGTCGAAGATACTTAGTCGTTAGTAGTAGTAAAATTTAAAATGGTTATGTTATAGTATGCGATAGGCAAGCCTATCGCCAACCGGGCACTTTTCCAATCCCTCGCAAAGTTGTTTTATTTTATCAAAAAACTAAAAAAACGCAATTTTGAATTGCCCGACCTGGGAATCGATACCTCATGTGCTCAACACCGACACCAGACCACTAGACAGAGGCGTCAGGCGACTACAGGATAACCCTGATACCCCAATATTCTCTTATAGAGAAACCTTGACAAAATATCGAAAGTTAAGTCGCTAGAAACAGAACCACCGTTGCAAAAAAACTGACCAAACCAAGTTCTATTTGACTGGTGATTTATGGGTCGTCTCGGTCCGACTCCCGAGAAATAGTTTAATTACTAACGTCGCAGATGATATATGATATTGTATGGAAGTCATTTGGCTGTTTGTTGGTTCACAACGATGAATGAAATAGATCGAATTTAAAATTTAAAATGGTTATGTTATAGTATGTGACAGTTCTTCAAAATCAGTCCATTCGTTTATATGTCCATATTTCATCAGTTCTGTTCAGTGATCTAGACCAAAATTGGTACATCTCTACATTTGAAAAAAAATGATATTTTTTTTATATGATAAGATAGCAACCAACCAGATGGGTCTCCTGATGGAAAGAGTCAACAATTACCTATAGACACCAATGATGTTAATGGTGCGTTATCTTGTGACGAGGTCTAATGCCACATGCATAGGCTCACCAGCTACCTTACGCTCCAAACCGTAACACGACAGTGACAAGTTCTGACGCTAATGCGGCAGGAATAGGTAAGGCGGTGGTACCAGACCCGGGAGAGACAATTCAGAACTACCACCTAGTGATGTTATACTACTAATATATATATCCAGATTTAATAGAGGCTCCTTTTAATCCCGGAAAAATACGTTGTTGTCGTGCAGTGCTGCATGCAGTGGTATTGTAAGGGTGGTGATCACGTCGGGATGACGTAATAACTGTGGAGATTGATGACGTCACACAAAGACGAGAAATGTGAAGATCTTCCAAGCCAGGCAAGTGGTACTGGACCGCGGTCCATCTGAGAAGTGTTGAAGCTTATAGTGATTAAGATAAATATATAATAATAATATTGAGATATATAAATAATTGAGATATATAAAGATAATAATAATAAAAAGATAGATAAATATATAATAATAATATAGATCTATTTGTGTAATTTGTCCAGCACAAATTACACAAATAGATCTAACCCCAAAGTAAACAAATTATTTGCTTGTATTATGGGTTTTAGTCAACGATACTAAAACATAGAAATACATATATAAATACGTATTGTTTTAAATTTTAAAACTTAAAACTGACAAAGACAATAAATTATACTAAACGGGTGTAATCTTTATTTATTTGACTGATCGTTTTATAATGTACGGAGTTGTTGAATGTTTTTTGTATTGTGAATTTAATCACTGTATTATATTGTATATTTTATTTTTTCTTCATTCGAACCACAAAGGACTGGAACATGCTTCCTGAGTCTGTGTTCCCGGACGAGTACAGTCTGGGGATCTATTGTTAACAATTCCTAACACAACGTATTTGTTGACAATTTAAGTTTTAGCCCTGATGATGCAGGGAAATGCGAAACCGGTTGGCTATTTAAATAAAAAAGTATATATTATATATAATTAGTGAATTGTGAAACAGTACAAGTGTAAAATTTAAAACCATAATTATGACGGAGTTTCACCAAGTGCCGACGATGGAAAGTATAAATTATATATAAATACTGTAACATGCATAATCAAATACAAACATCTATGCTCATCAAACAAAATATGCTTGTCCCCGTCGGGAATCGAACCCGATCCCCATCGATCCGTAGTTACATTCGCTAACCACTCGACCAACGGGTAGGGGGATAAATGGTTGTAAATTTGTAATATCGCGATTTAGGATTTTAGTTTTGAATTTTTAATATTTTTATAATTTTTTTCTTGTAGCGTTTGTAGATTGTTTGAACCTATACGCTATTTTTTAAATTATAAAATAGCAAACAAGCTCATGACTCTCCTGATTATAAGTGACTACCACCGCCTTAACAAAGAAGATATTGTCGTGTTGCCGTCCATGAGGTGAATGTAATGCTACTTGTGTATTGCATACCTAAGTTTACCGGCTGCCTTACCCTCCTAATCAGAGTGCTAAGTGTGAGTTTTTCTTTTCGCATTCGATCGTGAGCGCGTTTGGAGTTTACTAGGAATTTGTATGTGATTTGTACAGCGCCACCTAGTGGTAAACTGGTTTCTCACGTTTACCACTAGGTGGCGCTGTACAAATCACATACAAATTCCTAGTAAACTCGAAACGCGCTCACGATCGAATGCGAAAAGAAAAACTCACACTTAGCACTCTGAACACGACAGTGAGAAGCATTGACGCTATTGGAGCAGCAATGGATAAGGCGGTGGTGCTAAGCCAGGGCGAAATTTTCATATTCATAAATATAATTTAAAAAAGTATCTTGACGCCCTTGTTCCCGAAGCAAGACAGAAGTACAATTGCACCCACGATTAGTCGAAGATTAGTCGAAGTCCAGGAACACAGACTCAGGAAGCATGTTCCAGTCCTTTGTGGTTCGAATGAAGAAAAAATAAAATCCATACTAATATTATAAATGCGAAAGTAACTCTGTCTGTCTGTCTGTTACGCTTTCACGGCTAAACCGCTGAACCGATTTGGATAAAATTTGGTACAAATATAGTTTGAGACCCGAGAAAGGACATAGGATAGTTCTTATCCCGGAAATCCCACGGGAGCGGGAACTATGCGAGTTTTTATTTTAGAAATTTTTCCACGCGAACGAAGTCGCGGGCACAGCTAGTATACAATATAATACAGTGATTAAATTCACAATACAAAAAAACCTATAGTCATTGCTCCGTACATTATAAAACGATCAGTCAAATAAATAAAGATTACACCCGTTTAGTATAATTTATTGTCTTTGTCAGTTTTAAGTGTCGACGGGTAATTATACGGTAATTGCAATAAATATGGTAATTACTCTATTCCGATGTATGAACATTCAACATAATCCAATTTTATTTAGCAGGGTGTATTTAAAAATGTAAATTAAAATCTACTTTAGTAATATTTGGGTAGTATGTGGTATGGTAATTAATATGTAGGTATTTCTATTATAGTAGGGGAGCCCGAGGGGATTTTTGCATTTACTCAAGCGCGTCAGATTAAGACGGGGGAGGGGGGAAGTACCTCGCATTGTGTTGAGGCTCTCCACCAAAACTAAGCCCTTTATATAGAGGCGGGTAACTAAGGCAGAAAAAAAAACAAAATTCTAACAACCTCGGCTTGTGGAAATTGTCAGATTATCTTTTTTTCGTTATTCTTATATAATTTCCTCTGTAGTAAAAAAAAATTCAGACGCGCTCGAAAATGTCAAATCAAGTTTTTTCCAAATTTGTGATCCTCCCACTCCGTTACGCTACACCTGAATCGGCAGATTTTCTAAATTTTAGCTGGCAATTAACCCACCATACCATCTGACGCTGTTAGTATTTCCGTATTACAGTTATTTTTAAATCATTTTTTTTATCAGTAGATTTTTCACCACCGTAGAAATGACAAACATTATATAAACATTTATTTTGCCTGTAATTTTTTTCCAATAAGTGTATCGGCTGAATCCCTACGGCTGTAATTACCATTTAGCATCTTGGGCCCCCTAGTATTAGTCGAGTGGTTAGCGTGTTTGCCTAGTGATGTCGATTGAGACGGGGCTTGGGTTCTATCCTCGACAATGTGTAATGAGCAGAGATGTCCGTATTTTATTACGGGTGTGGGTGTTTATTAAATACTTGTTTTATATTATAACTAGCTGTTGCCTGCGACTTCGTCCACGCGAATTTCGTTTACTCCGCACAGCCCCTCCCCCGTAGGTGATAGCGTGATAATATGTAGCCTATATGTTGACCCGACCTGTTAGTAATATTCATGCAAAATTTGAAGTAAATCCATGTGGTACTTTTTGAGTTTACCCCGGACATACATACAGACAAACAGACAAAAATTCTAAAAATAATATTTTTGGCTTCGATTTCGATTGTAAATCAGGCCCCAAGTAATTTTTAAAAAAATATTTAATGTGCAGTTTTGATTTTCCTACGATTTTATTATATGTATAGATAATATGGCTCTTTATATTAAATTTTTATAGATAAATTTAATATAAATTTAATAATAATTAATATTTATCTAAATTTTATCTATAAAAATATGCTATATATCAATAAAAAATGTATGTTTACTGGATAATTATTTTAACTTATATTGGGGACAATCTCACTGTGCTATCGTTTTAAACTTTAGCAATTAGAGCCAAAACTGTGTATGTATTATGATTTTTGTTCCGAATAAACTATTTTTTTATTAGATAGCAAACAAGCAGATAGCCCTCCTGATGGAAAGAAATAACCATCGTCTATAGCAACGAATCATGTTAATGGTGCGTTGCTATTCTTGTGGCGGGGTCTAATGTACATCGTTGGCTACTCTTAAGTACAGTAATTGTATATCTTCCTACGTGTTCAGATATATAGGCGTGACTTATCTTTTAATTTTATTACTCATAAGTTGCTTTGACGTATAAGTCACACAAACTAACATGACCGAAGCAGCCTTTTGACTACAGAATTCTATAATTTAAAGTAAAAAATAAAAATAACAAATGTTGTTTACATGAGAAAAATATTATAAAATTCAATTTTAGGGTTCATTTTAAGTCACAAATACGTGACCCCGAATATTTTATATGCGTGTAATATCGGGAACGAAAGGAAACGAACGGTTGTCCTTAACAAGGTTTTTAATACACGTACCACGTGGTGTCAGATCCCGAACGGTGCAGGCGCCATAAATACAGTGCCTCGTCTGCGCGGGCGCAGGTACGCCCGCCAAACAAGATCGCTCCTTATTACAAAAAAAATACATTAAAAAATTTTGAACTTTATTACTGAGTTACAAAGTTGAAAATTAAATAGCATCAAAGTAACGTAATTTCCATAATTCACTTTGGGCTTTCTCGCTTCTGAAATAAAGCTCCTTTTACGGAATGATAGGGGCATCACTATTGATATATATGACAGTGGAATTTCCATTCTATTGTTCGGATTTAAAGTTGATATTTGTGAGTGGGTTGATCTTTTTTCTGGTCATGCCAGATTTTTTCGTTTTTTTCTGCTTTTTTTGTGACAGGACTGGACAAGACGAGCTACGGTGGGTGTTTTGCGGGGTCAGCGAGGATAATAACTGTAAATTACCGTCGTTTGGTTTATTGAAATTCGTTGGACGTGTTCTAATGGGAAAATTTTAGTGTTCAAGTTGTATGGGACCACAATTTATATGGCTGAATGGCGAAGTTAGTGATGTTTCTGGTTTAAAATATATTATCTGTGTTTGAGATATCCGGAACGAATGTGAAGATAATTCATTCAGAATAATACTTCTGACGTTTCAATCCCACGGGCAAACAGTTTTGTTTTATCAACCTAACTTTCAAAAGGAGGTTATCAATTCTTCTGAACTTTTTTTGTTTGTTACTTCTGAATTTAGCCTTTTATGAACTCATTTATTTTTATTTTTTTATTGGGAAGCGTAAACTTATTATTTAAATTTGAAAGATCTGATGCAAGGATCCAGTGACACAGACAATATAAAGTCATTGGTTGCAATTTTATTACGTTAAAATTATTTGTCCATCTCATTTTACTATAACTTCTTAGATTCCGAATCTTCTCGGGATTATTCAGGATTTGGAGATTTTTTATAT
Organism: Apodemia mormo; assembly: GCA_036924255.1. Lineage (NCBI taxonomy): Eukaryota > Metazoa > Arthropoda > Insecta > Lepidoptera > Riodinidae > Apodemia > Apodemia mormo. Next base: position 8,150,659 of record JAUPFN010000026.1, read on the forward strand.
CAAACGATAGCAAACAAACTGTTGGCTCTCCTGATGGTAACTAATGACAATCGTTATCTTCAAGGCAAATATAATACAGGGCATTGCTATTCGTGAACAAGATATGTAAAACGTCGTTCATCAGATCAATTGATCATTCAATCAATCAATCATTTATTGCAAAAAATAGGGTTTGTGACGTGCTATTATAATCTATATTATAATATTATAAATGCGAAAGTTTGGATGTTTGATGGATGGATGTTTAATACTCAATCACGCAAAAACGCAAAAATTTGAATGAAATATTTTAGCACACACATAGATGACCTGGAATAGCACTTTTTATCCCGAAAAAGTTAATTGATCACGCGTGATTTGCCAAAAACTTTTATACCTAATGCAGTGGGCTGCATGCTGCAGCTAGTATTATAAAAACACTAGCTGAAATAATTTCTACCCGCATAGTTCCCGTTCCCGTGGGATTTTCGGGAGAAAAACTGTCCTATGTCCTTTCTCGGGTCTCAAACTATCTTCATACCAAATTTCATCTAAATCGGTTCAGTGGTTTAGGCGTGAAGAAGAGACAAACAGACAGATAGAGTTACTTTCGCATTTATAATGTTAGTATGGATTGTTCCTCATGTTTGCGTATGAACGGCATGCAACTCATCGTACTTACTCATCACATTGAAGGTGCACGAGCACTTTTTGAGCATATATGCATATATCTTCACGCCTTATCCTAATATAATGTAGATAGAGAGAGACCCGGCTAGAAGCTACCTTTCTTCTTCCACGTTAACGGCTCTTTAACAAAAAGCCGGTACTGGGGATCTGGGATATCATTGAATACTAACCGATCATTTTGGTTGCGACATGTCTTGGTCTACACATTCGCATTGTACATCTTTTTAATAGGCTTCAGAGGTGTCATTAAATTCGTCTTAATTGTGAGAGGTACGTAGGTTATATAATCAATTAACTGCGCTAAAATAAGGAGTTAATTTTTTTTGGATCGGTTGGTTAATATTTTGTTCAGCAATTCTTTCTACATGTCCAATAGAGTACCAATAGAGTATGCACCCCCTCACATTTTTTGCTCTAGATAATTACAACCTAGTTTCATCAGTATAGGTTTTAAGGCTTTGATTTGAGGATAAATATAAACCGATCGAAGCCACTGCCACTAGTTGATACGAGGTCATTTTTATTAATTATTCATATCTATCCAGTAAGCAGACATACTTACTAGCAAACAACGTAGGTGTTACACAAATATCCGTCTGACACACGTTAGAATTTTAAGTTCTATCTTTCTAAAGCAAACTACTTAACTAATGGGGCGGTTAAATACCTACAAACTTACAAAACATCTGTATTTAATTCAACACTAGGTACGAATAAGGAAAATAAACTGTAAAAGCCAATCATTTGACAGAAATACAGACTCAAACGTTAACTAGACTCAATCAACTAGAGGTAGACAGCACTACTTTAACCATACGTGTGAGCGTGATGCATATACCTCACGTAGCACGTTTACTGTAGTGCTAATGAGGCCGGTGGGTTCTAATTGCGTGTAAACACAAACGACATAATAATACCTATTCTATAGATTTATAAGTCTGTGTTCAGTTCATTCGTAAATCGGTAATCGTGATTCTGATTTTAAATTAATAGGGTTGTCACAGCTTTAATTTTACATCATACTTTGTTTTTCAGTGTTTTTAATTTTTTGTATTGCACGATCTCCTTAGCAAAAAATGCCACACCTTGGATCCGACCCTGCTTAACGTATGTTAGAAATGTCAAATCTTTTCAATCCTTTTCTTTAATTGCAGACATATTTTTTCTTTGTTTATTTACTAACGCTAAGCTACAGCTACGACCCCTTTATAGAGACTTCGCGACCCCTCGAAGGTACTGCATACTTTATTTTAAACGAAATACTCGTCCCTGAACCGAACCTCATCGCATGCACGGTCAGGCACGATATTTAGTGCTTAATGCTATTAAATAAAAATGACTAATGACAACAGAAACATCACATAAAAATATCAAAATGTGTGCTATCAATCGGAAAAGTCGATGTAAATCGCCAAAATCTCGATTTAAATGACCGCAAAATGACGTCATCTATTTATCCAACTATTTATCTTCGGAACAATATTCGTGACCGAAACCCGTAAAAAAGCCCAAGGATCGCTCGTTCTCAGAACTGGACTTGTTAGTATCACCATTTATTACACCACGGGCTGCTAGGACTACCACGGTTTTGACAGTTGTCAGGATAAACACTTTAAATATATTTTAATAACTTTTTCGCATAAACTTTAAAAGTTAAACTTTCGTATTACACTTACTAGCAAAAAGCATGACTTTATAAATATTTGCAGGTATTTGAAAAAATAAACAAATAATAAATTCTGTTTACTAGCTGTAAATGGATTTTTGTTAAATTTTAGATAAGATTATTCTTAACATTATTCATAGTAGTATAGAATTCATTGAACTCCTCTTATCCTCCTTTTAACAGAAATGCTAGTGTTGGGAGGCTGCATTTTCATGTTAATATTTATGTTGTATATCTAAATAAATTTTACTATTGTGTATTTACTATGTATTATCATCAAGCCAGTTTTAATGCTTAGTATCTGGTATTTCAGGAATCATCATTTCATATATATCATGTCGAATAATATACTTTCTACTTACAATTTATATTTTCCTTAATCTGGACTCAAATTTTTTTAAAGATTGCTTAAAATCAAACTACTTGTACTTTTAATGATGCTACAAATAAAGAGTATATATTTTAAATCACAATTGATATAATTTTATGAACAATGTGATCGGGGAAAACTTACTTCAACGAGAATATCCGTTAGAGTCTAAACTAATGGAACCCCTAATACTCACCGGACTCGCAATCGTCGATTAAAAAGTCAATTATTATTATTTGCCGTTCATTGTAGAGTTCCAGGTATATTGTTTAAAATATATGTGTTTTTTCATCATTAAATTAATTGACAAATGCCAATGAATTTGCATATGTTTTATAATATACATAACTCACATTAAACGATTTTAGTGCATGTCAAACATTACAAAGATAAGGTAATGGATATTTTAAACATTTTCATTAGCAAATTGTTGATCTTATCTTATGAAGATTCAAAATATCATCCAACTTCTTAAAAGAGAAGTATTTTTTATGTTTGTTGCTTCAGAACTAGGTTATTTTTAACCGATTTGGAAAATTTGTTTGGGAGAGTCTATGTAGTCTATATGTTTCCCGTTTGGTCCTATACAAATTTAGTAAAGATTCAGGGAATGCAGGATTATATATTAAACAGAATTGCGTTTAAAATATAAATTTAATTAAATACAAAAAACAATGTAATGATCACATCTGTGGTCTAGTGGTCTGGTAAGTATCGGTGTTGACCTGATGAGGTCCCAGGTTCAGTTCCTGGGTTGGGCTAATTAAAAATGTCTTTTTTCATTTTTCTGATAAAAACAACGTTGCTCAGAATATGGCCAGATAGATCATAATAGACTGGCCATCTATCACATTTTAATCGTGGATACAGGTGAAGATACAAAATTATTAATGTGGCGCGTTTTGAGTCTCGACTCTTGACAATAAAATTGGTAAGTCTTAACTCATGATGCCGAACGGCATGCTTTATACTAGAGATGCCACGAATAGTAGTTTTGCCGAATACCGAATATCCGGCTAGGCCCTTGGCCGAATAGCTAATATTCTTCATTAGCGAGTTGATCGTGTCACGACACGTATTGTTCAATTATTACAGACTAGCTATGCCCGCGACTTCATCCGCGTGGAAAAATTTTTAAAATAAAATTAGCCTAAGTTACTCCTTGATACATCTGCTATCTGGCAGTAAAAGTCCCGTGTATGTATACCGTGTATACATACATATACATTTAGCAAAAATCGGTTATTTTAATACTACAAACAGGCACTACAATTTTATTTATTTGTATGAATTGAGTAACTAATTGATTATGTTTTTCAACCCAGTTCCAAAAAGGGGTAGGTTTTCAATTTTATGTCAATGATAAAAATGAACATTATTAATAAATATTAAGAAAACGTAAACTTATAAAATATGAAATTATAAAACACCATAATAAATAAATGTGAAGGGGCTGGCAGCTGTAATACAGATTCTATAATTTAGTACAAATACAGATGCTAACGACTCAAATAATTCTTAACGAGTAATTATAGTGTTGAAAAATTTTTAGTTTATTAATTAGAATGTCAATATTGTCAAATGTGTTGTTTGTCTAAAGATTATTATATTGTTATTATTATTGATACCTGTATCTACTCTCTATATATATATATTATCACACGACAAACAAGCAAATGACTGTCCTTATAAAAAAGATAACCATCGCTTATAGTCACCAAAGAGGTTTTTAATGATCTCATTTCCATACAAACATACACACGACCAGAATCAATCCATATAACCAGTTTTTGAGCACTTGGAATGTTTTTATGACGTACAATTACAAGTTCAATATTAGGTAACTTGCAATTAGGTACCAAGAATACATAAGTTTCAAGACTAAATGCCAATTAAATATCACGATTTCCTTCCAACTTCAATGGAAATACAATTTGCTTGTTCTGAATTCGATTTCTTTTAACGATAATGCCAGCGCGCGGACGAAAAATTCACTGAATTAACTCAACTCGAAGGTTATTTTAAAGTCCTGATATTTGCTCAGTAATTTTAACAATTCAAACTATATATGTGTTATAGCACTGAACTTGAGTAGCGAAAGCTTAAAAACTTTTCCCGTTGTAACTAGAGAACAGTTTGACAGATCCTGATTATGAGAAAATTAATATATAGTAAGAACTGAGAATAAGTGATTTTGCGCAATCACGTATTCTTAGTTCTTACTGTATAAGTTCATATGATTGTTGTCTGTTTTATTGTATAATGAATATATAGTTCAAGAGCGGCTTGACCGATCTTGATAAAGTTTGGCACACAACGAGAAGAAGTGATCGCCTATACTATACACGAATGTCCCAGAATGCCGATAAGAAGCCGGGGTGTAGCGGTTATACGCATTGAGTAGCATGTAAAAATGTTTTAAATAATCTAAGTCGAAACATTTTTTTTGTTTAATACAAAATTTAAAAAATATATTAAATTTTATTAATGGATATAAATTGAATGAGTGAGATAGAAGCATAATCTTTGTTATGACGACGCCGTTCGACAAATTAGGGTTGCTAAAACCGGTAACATTTTAATAACGTTTTTCTAATTTTGTATTACTTACACAAAAAAAAATTTTTTTCGACTTAGATTGTTTTTTAATTTTTTACATCAGCTACTTAATGCGTATGATCGCCACGCCCCGGCTTGTTATATGCATTCTGAGGCACAGTGTATAGACCATATCCTTTTTGTTTGTCTAGTTGTTATTCAAGAACGGACTTAAGAGCGCGTATTCGATTTGCAACGAAAACTTCATGTTTTTATGTTTTTTCAAGAGCAATATCGTAATAATGTGACCAGATTGTTCAAAGGATATTACACTTTTTGCAAAATTAAGTCTTGATTTAGTGCACTACAGAGCAAAAATATAAATTTTGATAACAGTTTTTTAAAACGAAGACAATCCCTGCATAGCGTTTTACGAAAATAAGCGTCAGAGTTATCTTCCAAGACGAATACAACCATTGTAATGTGCCAAAATATTTTACTTTATACATTTTTTCAAAAGGATATATGGTTTTAAAGTGCACTATAGAGTTGATTATACCAAAATGATGAAAATATTGTGATTAGATATTAAAAAATGATATTAAAAAATTAACAAATCAGTTTACTTTAACATTTTTTTTCACTAGTAAGTATTTCATTAGAAACCTAAAATATTTATTTTACATAAATTAAGGTAATATTTAACATATTAATTCCAGTCCGTTATATGAACTCATTTATTTAGAAGAATTATTTTAAAAACACTAATCTTCGCGCGCAATCGTTTGCCGATCAAATTTTTTTTAACCTGCGATAAATTGAATAATCAAAACTTAATTTTGTAAAAATATCCTTCGAATAATCTGCTCACATAATTACGATATTGCTCCGGAACAAAATGAAAACATGAAGTTTTCGTAACGAATAGAATTCGCGCTATAGTGAAAACACGTGATTGCGCAAACGGTAGGACGTTTTTTTATTAATGAATTTAAGCCCAGATGAGTGGGCGTGACTTAGCCAGTAAACAATAAAAATCGTAATAAATTTATTAAAAGATGACAAAGACTGAATTCATAAAAAGTTTGTTAATGCTAACAAAATGTAAAAACTGTCCTAATCTACTTATGCAAAAAATTGCATAGAACAAATTAAAAATTAAAAAGAATGTAAATGTATATACTGATCATATCGAACACCTATGACATTTTACAACGAAAATTATAATTACAAATGCTGCCGTCAGTTTTTTGTCGCGTCCGTCAACGTTAACATGTCCTTGTTCTGATAAGATTATGTCGTGTATTTGCCAACAAAACAACGATTATCACTAATATGGATGTTATTGAGACTGTACGAGTTATGTTAGTTTTTTGCAAATAAATAGAGACCAGACTGAAGAAATAAACAAATAATAAATATAATACGCAGTAAAAATACAATGGACTTTAATTTCCCTGTTTGTTTGACATCATTTTTTATAGAACAACTTCGCTATTAGGGTCATAGCTTACATTTTTCCTTCGTCCAGGCTACTTTGAAGATTAGACCAACTGCAGTTTTGTCAGGCAGGCAGGCAGGATTGGCTATACGTGTCACTACCTTTGTGACTACTAGGTGGTATAGTTCCACAATGTCTCGCCCGGGTATTTGGTACCACCGCCTTACCTTTTTACCTATTCCTGCCGCAACAGCGTCAATGCATGTCACTGTCGTGTTCCTTCTCCTTCCTCTTTCAACGAGGAAAGCCATCTGCCTGTTCGCTGTCCCATCAAATTAATTCCAAAGTCCTTTCAGATACACTTTATAAAGGCGATTAGGTTTCATTCACATAGAAGATAATTTCTTTGATACTTATTGACATAAGACGAATATCTAATAAATATCCGTGGTTGTAAGGCATTATCTATTAACACCTCGGCTATTAATAGATACGCGATATCTATTTACAGGCGATATAAATGTTTATCTTATAGGCTATCGCCTTATTCTATTTCCACTTTAAATGTATGTGTGTGACTAATCTAAATAAATTAAAAATGGCTACGGATACCAGATGTCACTTTTAACAGTTAAATATACATTATTTAACTGATCTCTGAGAGCTAACATTATGACTCAGATGGTATTTTAATATAAAACTTTGCTAAATACTAATTCTAATAAATATCTTCAATGCGAAAGTGAACATGTTGATGTAAATTATCTTTCATCTTGATTTCCTGCTATTTGTGGGAGTGTTTTCGTGAAATGCGAAATGTGTAATGCTGGGGCTGACTTGCGTGTATCGACATAAAGCTTCATACAATGACACGATAAATGCAGATGTGACCGGCTATTGTCGGCTATTTTCGCATACATTTCGGGCTGCGAGTGCCTTAGCGCGCATATAACTTCTGGACGATAGACGCAAGTGTGGCCCCAGCATAACAGGAAGCCGGTAAAGCGTAAGCTGTTTGAATTCACCAATGAGCGCACGCGGTGGTAGAGTTGGCTATCAGATTGTTTTTTTATAAGATAGCGAACAAGAAGATGGGTCTCATGATGGAAAGAGTCAACCATCGCCTATAGACACCAAAGATGTTAATGGTGCGTAAATATCTTGTGGCGAGGTCTAATGCCACATGCATAAGTTTACCGGCTACCTTACCCTCCAAACCGGAACACGATAGCGACAAGCACAGACGCTGTTGCGGCATGAATAGGTTATGCGGTGGTACCAGACCCTGGCGAGACAAGCAGAACTCTACCTCCTAGTAGATTGTACTAATTTAACCACTTAGACTCCAAAGATCTTACGCATAATGTGAATCATCATAAAAATTTTGTTTTATTACGCTTTGGTGTTTTAAATACTCTACCTGTTATGAAATTTTGGATACAGTACATTGTCAGGAGTCCAAAAAAAGCACATTTTTATCTTTTACCCAGACGAATGTACTTATATGCAAATGTATTTCTGACTTGGGCATCTAACGGATAGAAACACAATTTTAGTTAAAAAAAAATATTTAAAATATCAGTAGCTCTTGCCTGTCGCGTGTACTTTTATTAACAAATAAACGTCAGATTTCACCACAATTTTCGAAAATCGAGTTTTCATTAGATTTCCATGTTTTGAGGTTCTAGGGAGCTTTTCTGATTTTATGATGACGTCAGTACGTCTGTATGTGCATATAGTTTGTAAACCTCATAGCTTTTATACGACTTGACAAATTGAAACGAGGTTTAATCTTAGATTTCTGAAACTTTGAATTAAAAAAAAAAACTTAATATCCGTAGTAATATTTTTCATTAATTATTGAATAATGTACAGATTAATTCCACATCTAATAAGCTCGTTTAAAAACTTAAAAAATCCGGTTGAAATTGGTTGCTTTTTTTTCGGGAGTGATCATTGACAAAAAAATTTGAAAAAGTTTTTTGTAACTTCAAGATTTTTCAACCACCGATTTCGTATCTCAGGCAACATTTTTATACTTAAATCAAAAAATTTTGTTGATTTCCGTTCACAAGATCAAAATCGATCATCGCGTTTAAAAGTTATAGTTCTTCAAATATTAAAATTGTGTTGATTTCAATAAACTTTAGATTTTTGAACTCTTTGAGTTTATGTGCATTTGCAGGTTCATTTGTAGGTTGAAATTAGGTGTATTTTTCACTGCTTTGAGCTTAAAATACCTCAACGAAAAACTTCAGGGATTACAGATTTTTAAATAAAAAATAAGCATTTGACAACAGCTAATACATTTTTATTTAAAAAATAATGATTTCTATTTTGTTATGTTTAATGAATGAGCTGATCAATTCGACGAAATGTTTTTTTTTAATTCGTCGAATTTGCTGACTATGTTAACGAATATTTCTTATGGCTTTAGGGCTGTATTATCAACTTTTAATGCATTTTATTAGCTTCAAATAATATAAATAGTTCATTTATAATTTTGTTATAATTTTCATACTTTACATGTCATAGGTGCGTACATATGTAATTATATTTGGATGTCTCTTGACTTTGACTCTAAAGCTGTCAAAATTTGGCCTGACCCAAAAAATATGTTGCAAGGTTTTTATTCTTTGAAGTTTTTCTTCAGAATTTTAAACATGATTTTGGTGAAATCCTTTTTATGTCTAACCCTAACAACCAACGCCTTGATAAAATATCAATGGAACAAGCAACAACCTAAGCTAAAATATAAAATACATTCTTCAGGAACACACGATAACTTATCAGCGTCAAATGGACAACATGTGTTTAATATTTTGCTCAACATCCATCATTGCTGTCCAAGGATTAAGATAGGGAGATTCGTCGAGATTAACTATATTTGACTATGGATTAAGGTGCGGTCAGGCCAGGAAAAAGAATGCAGCTGTTGGTTAACCATTAAAATATGGACTTGAAGTCAGTAGCCGCCTGAAATGGGAAATTATATATTGTCGTATAACTTTAGGCCTTTATTAATTTTAAATTGAATGGTATTATTATTTAGTAGGATTTATGTTATTCAATTATACGTTTTAATCATAACTTGAATGTAATTTGTACCAATGGGCTTAGTCCGGCCATTATAATCATTTAATTACATTTTTATCTGGTAATCCAAGGGCAGGTGAATTAGTAAAACGAATTTCTTTGTGTTGATAATTTATTTTCAACATTTTAATTTTGTTGTGTTATTTTGTATTGTGTTTTAAAAATTACATGTGGCGCATCGTGATGATATTTTTATAGCAGATGGTACCCCCCGTGTTGGTCCCGGGCTACGTTGAAGAATAGGCCAACTGTCGTTCTGCCAGGCAGGTCGTAAAAGGCGACCGATAAGCTATGCGAGTCACTAACATCGTGGCTACTAGGTGGTAGATTTCTGCATTGTCTCGCCCGGGTCTGGTACTACCGCCTTACCTATTCCTGCCGCAATAGCGTCAGTGTTTGTCACTGTCGTGTTCCGGTTTGGAGGTTAAGGTAGCTGGTAAACTTAAAAAAGTGGCATTAGACCTCGCCACAAGATAGCAACGCACCATTAACACCTTTGCTGTCTATAGGCGATGGTTGACTCTTTCCATCACGGGACCCATCTGCTTGTTTGCTATCTTATGAAATAAAAATAAAAATAAAAAAAAAAACTCGTATAGAAAACGTATATTTCCTTGTTGATCCGGATCACTTTTAGGAAAAGACCAACTGCCGTTCTGCCAGGCAGGTCGTAAAAGGGGACTGATTGGCTATGCAAGTCACTGCCATCGTGACTACTAGGTGGTTGAGTTATGCATTGTCTCGCCCGGGTCTGGTACCACTGCCTTACCTATTCCTGCTGCAATAGCGTCAATACTTGTCGCTGTCGTATTCTGGTTTAGAGGGTAACGTAGCCGGTAAACTTATGCATGTGGCATTAGACCTCGCCACAAGATAGCAACGCACTATTAACATCTTCGGTGTCTATCATTTTTATTTAAATTAAATTAGTGTTATGAGGCGTGCAAAAGTGCAATGATTCAGGATTTTTCAGTCTTTTTTAAATTGTTTCGCGGTTACGAATTTGGTTCTCACTTACCAAATCTTCATTTTCTTTACTTGCTCCCATTTACTTGAGGTCGGTCCTTCTCGTTTGTAGGCGCCAAGACGTTCTGTCTTAGATTGTTTGTGTATTTAACTGTGCTCGTTCCTCATCATCATTATCATATCCTTAATAATTTTGGTCAACCACGTAGACGGCGGTCTTCTCTTGTCTGGGATAGCCAATGCTTTTTCAACAATGTATTCTTTGTCCCGTCTCATCACATACCCATACCATCTCATACGGCTCTCGACCATTTTTCAACATAGGAGCGACTTTTAACCTTTTAACCGCCCGACTTTTTATCAGTCGACGTGCCCCCAGCACCCGGCATAATGAATCGAACAATAAATACCTACAACAAACAGGGTTGTAAGTTTTATAAGCAAATAAAACATCGATAGATTTATTAGTAGGTATTTAATTAAATTAAGTATTCTTATACTGAACTATAACTATACCGAATGAACCTCACCTTTTCATTTTTTTAATTGGGACGATTCGCCCGGGCGTAAATATGTTACGGAACCACTGCCTTATCTATTCCTTCCGTTAAAACCAGTGTAAGCCGCTGTCGTGTTTCGGTTGGAGGGTAGCCGGTAGCCGGTAAACTTGCGCATGAAGCATAACATCTCTGCCTCGAGGTTAGCAGCGCATCAGTAAGATCCTTGGTGTCTTTTCTAGAATTTGTATCAATTCTTCAACAGTCGTCATGGTAAATATCAATGTTTAAAACAAAACATAAAACTTACTAACTTACATCACAACAAGATAAAATTAAAAATTTCAAAAACCCCCGACACATCCTCAGACCGCCATTTCGCTACATACGCATTATTTTAAGAGTAAAACGTAAAAATATCTGATGACGAAAGAGGATCTTGCAGCATCAGGTTAAGGTTACCATGGTTTCTTACTCAATGACCTTGAGTTATTTTATTGCAAAGCTCCCATGGCCTCCAGCTCCACTATCTAGTCCTGGAAATCATTTTGATACAGAGTGTATGTAAAATATAACAAATGAGACCACACTCAATGGACTTATTTTTTATATCAGGAGTTCCACGGCCACTTTCTATTTATATTAGCACACCCTGCGAATCTCCTAGTAATAAAAGCCAACGATATCAGCCCAATCTTCGATGGCCACCTTTCAGTTCCATCATTATTTTATCTTAGAAAACATCTGGCACCTAAATATTTGCCAAAATAAACCGAATTAGCCAATATTCGATGGGTTTATCTAGATTATAGCTTAAAAGTTATAATGGACCTCTTCCAGCTTTATTATCAGACACTGGAAAACAGAAAAAAGAACGATTCAAACGGGATCAAAATCGATGGTGCTTCTAAATTTTCATTCGGTCGTTCGTTTCGTTTCCATGATCTTCTCTCGCTTTATCGTAAGAGCTTGAAAATCATCTCACACCAGATTATTTGTCAAAACAGAACAACGAAACTACGCGTTGAGTTTGTCTCATTTAGTTTAAAAGACCCTATAGCCACCTTCAAGTTACATCAATAGATTCTTAAAATCAGCACCAAACAGTATACCAAAACAAACCCAATTAACCCATACTCGATGGGTCCGTCTGGTTTAGCGAGATTTCATGGACTTCTTTCAGTTTTATCTTGAGACACTGAAGTCATTTTGTTCCAAATTCCTTAATTAATCCAAATTTATTAGAACGAACTAAATGAATGCCTGCTTTATCATAGGACTACAGAAATTATCTAACACTAGGGTAATTCTCAAAATAGAAGAAATAAGTCCAAACTCGATAGGTTTAACTTGTTTATTTCAAAGGTTCCCATAGCCACCTTCAATTTCAATTATTAAATTCAAAAAATCATCTAGCACCAAAAAATATGCTAAAACAAACCGAAGCAACCCACACTCAATGGGTTTTTCTGGGTTAGCTTAGGATTTCTCATGGAATTCTTCCCACTATCATCTGACACTGGAAGTCATTCTGCCCCAAAGACTTTCTCCTTCCTGCTTCATTATAAGACCCTGAAAAGCATCTAGCATTAGAGTATTTGTCAAAACAAATGAGTCAAAACAAATGTCAAATGAGTCCAATTTCGATTAGTTTATCTTATTTAATTTAGGAGTTCTCATGGTTACCTTTCAATTTCCATCATCAGATCCTGAAAATCATCCAGCACTAAGATATTTGCCAATACAAGACAATTAAGTTAATTCAAAAACTTTACCTCGTTTAGTTTAGGAGTTCGTTGTAGTTGAACTTTGAATCTGGATTCTTGAAGTTCCAATGTCACTTTTTCGGCTCTATCTTCAGAGCCATATCTCATCATGAAAAAGATCTTACTGTAACAAATGAAATGACTCCAAACGCCACTACGTTAGCAATTTCTGTCTGTGAGTTACAATTACACTCTTCGGCTACGGCTCCATGTTCAGTTCTTCGGCATTATATGTAATGGAAAGTAAACATCATCAAAAATCCTTCGAGCTTGAACTTGACTATTTTATCTCTTTCTACATTCTACGCTTGAGTTTCGGTAGCACTTTATCAGCTCCATCTTCATCATAAGCACTAATCAAACTTAGTGTTTATTGCAACCAGACTTAGTCTAAGCAAGATTGTCTTGTTAAAGCTCTGCATCAAACAGTTCCAGTCCCTACATCACGAGCTCAGTTGGATGGTGTCTGTCAAGTTTTTGTACTAACGGATATCAGAAAGTCGTTAAAAAGTGGCTTGCAATGTTTAGAAAATCTGTTATTTGAATACGAAAATTGTCAGTTAAATAGACGCTGATGATCTTCGAATGAGAATCTAAAAATGTTAGCTCAACGTTACCATGTAATTGCAATATCAATAAAGTTACAGAACACAACATTTAGTATTGATAAAGCATTCACAAATTATTTAATTCCTTTCATCAATTTGAAAAGAGCTGGTTATCTTAAAACGGCTGAACAGATTCTATTGAATCTTAGCTAAGAACCATCTCGCAAAACAGGGCTTTCAATTAAAAAAAAACCGCAATCAAATCGGACCATCCGCCAGGGCTCCACGATGCCACGGACAGACACACAGATACACACATACACAGATACACAGATCCACAGATACACACCTGAAACTTATAACACCCCTCGTTTTGCGTCGGGGGTTAAAATCACGCGCAACACTAATGGAAAATTCCATACGGCTCAACTCGATATGACATCATGAACGGTCGTGTTTATCCGACGTAGGCGCTGACTATGCTAGCGAAAAGGACACAATCTAGGGATGGGAATTTGCATTTACAGTTGTCGGTACAAAAATAATGAAATCGCAAATTTCTTACAAAAACATAGATTTACACAAAGTAAAAAGAGCATGTTATTAAATAACAATTACTTAATGTACTTTTTAAATTTAGTAACTTAGTATTTAATATACGGGATTATGTGAAAATAATATATGGAATATAGCATAAACAAAAATATTTGTTTATGCTATATTCCATATATTAGAAATTCTAACATTATGTCTCATCACTACTGTCGGATAAACACGACATAGGCGTTGGGAGTCAATATACTTTCTCTGGGATAATATTAGTAAATTTACCATTATTGAAATAGTCTTTATTTTGTTTCTTGGTATAGTAAATCTGAACTATAAGACTAAATAAAAGGTTGAATATGTAAACTTTCGAAAAAAGAATGTATTTTAGGCTAAAACATCGTAATAAGTTTAGAAATTGAAAAAATAATACACAGGGTTTTGTGTCGGATAAATCCGACTCAGGCGGAATAAGCCCGAATTTTTAGTCGGATAAATCCGACTCAGGCGGTGAAAAGGTTAAAAGAGCCTTTGACGTAATCATTGCGTACCTTATCGAATTTGGTCATCCAATTACCAGATCAGCAAACAAAAAAAATATAAGTGAACATAAAATGTTTTGTGCCAATTAAAAGGATTAAAAATACTTATGCGTGTAGTATTACAACGACAACCTTTATGTCAAATTAACAAACATTTTAATTACATACATACATGATTTCTCAAAATACAATGTCGTGAGACTTAAACTTGCTAAATTATATATTAGAAAATGCAATCCCGTAAGAATTTTTTAAATCTTTATCTTTGCAGGACTACACAGTTTTAAATCCGCGGATTTGCTGGATCCCGCGTCGTTAATAAAACTTCGCAAATCATTTATGAACAAAAAATATTTAGAAAGTTCCACCTTTGAAAGGAGCTTTGTTGAAGTTTGCTAAAGTTTGAAACGCCTGCATAAGTGACGTAATCAAGGTCCTTTCATCCGCCCAAAGGTCACCGTCTAAAAGTATCCCACATTGACTTTTATAAAATTACGTTTATAAAAGTATTAGGCGTTCCCTGCGGCACCGTTCGCGTGACCTACACATATTACTTCCCTTTACGCATTCGATTTAAAAAGGAGCCTATGGTAAATAAACCTTACTGAAATAAATCAAATTTTATGAATCAAAATTTCTAACAATTATGTTTAAAGACGATGAGTGTTATTTAAAAAAAAAGATTTTAAAGGTAAAGATTATTTTGAAAATAGTTTTTCAAATAAATAAATAAATATTCACGGGACAAATTACACTTACTGATCTAACCCCAAAGTAAGCAAATTATTTGCTTGTTTTATGAGTGTTAGTCAGCGACACTAATACATAGAAATACATATAAAAATACTAGAATATATTTCATAAACACCCCAACCCGGAAATACAAACATCACATAAATGCTTGTCCCCGTCGGGGATCGAACCTGAGCCCCGTCGATTGCGTAATCAGGGTCGCTAACCACTCGACTAACGGGGCGGTCAAATCGTTCAAGAATCAAATACAAATACAAAGAATGTATTGTTTCACCCGAAAAACCTAAGGTGTACGTTTGTTTTTGTTCAATCCCGCGCAGAATCTCCTTCAATTTACAACCAGGATTAGACGAGCGCGTAGTATGCGGGATGCCAGTATCCCAGTATTGCATTTACTAAGTAGGATTAAAAACATTTTTCTCAAATTCCAGATATCATTCTTAAAATTCTTTGACACAGAATGAAGGCTCATCTAATTGTTTTTAAGTTGAGACTGTATTCCATCTCATCTATTACGATGTAGCAATACGTGGTAATGAACGAGACTGAACAAGCGCTGACTTCGCTCACAATCAATTTTGTTTAAAAATAAAGCCGAATTATTTTTAGGACTGTAATAATAAACTGTTATTTCAAAGTTTGTTAAAGTTTGAAACGCTTCCACAAGTGACATAATCAAGGCCCTTTCATCCGCCCACTTCAGGGATTTCCACAAAGGTCATTGTTTAAAAATATGAATTGACTTTTTAAATATCCTAGCTATTCTCCGCGATATCGTTCGCGGCGTGATCTACACACATTACTTCGCTTTACGCATTCGAGTAAAAAGGAGTTATGTACTTTCGCAACCATTAAAATGCATTCTTTTTTCAATTAGATTCTTTCTTTAGTAAAAAACTAAAGAAAGAATCTAATTCAGTTTCGACTCTCGTATGTTAGTTAGTCACTAACTTTTACCCCGTGTTGGTCCGGGTTCCCTTTAAAGAAAAGATCATCCGCCGTTCTGCCAGGCAGGTCGAAAGAGAGGAACGATGGCTATGCGAGCCACTATCATCGTAGCTACTAATAATAATAAATAGCTAATTCTTAAAAGGTCGGCAACGCAACTTGCAAGACCTTTGGTATTGCGGATGTTCATGGGCGGCGATGATCACTTACCATCAGGTGCACCTTCTGCTAGCTATGTTGATGTGTGGAACTATCTACTATGTCTGGAAATCCACAACTGTGCGTTTCTCTCGACACTTTTGCCTCGCACTACTTTGTTGTGGAACCAATTACCGGCAGGGGTGTTTCCAAACGGTTACGACTTGGGGGCCTTCAAGAAAAGAGCTTACTCATTCTTAAAAGGCCGGCAACGCAACTGCAAGACCTCTGGTATTGTGGATGTCCATGGGCGGCGGTGATCACTTACCATCAGGTGCACCTCCTGCTCGTTTGCCCCCTCTTCTATAAAAAAAAAAAGCTAGTATCAACCCCATATTTCCGCCATCTCATAAGGTCTCTCAATTAAAGCATCTGCCTAGTTATTTTGTTCTAATGTAACTTTAAATATGCTTAATTAAATATCAAGTTAATTAATGACATGAATATGTATATTGATATATGAATTATGCAAAATTTCCAGCGTTTAACCGGTACAGCCCATATATAATGTACCAAGTGCACTTTGTATAAAAGAACTTGTCTAGCACTTAAATTGTGTGTTAATTCGCTGTTTAAAGTGTCTAATAATTTAAATAAGTAAAATAATATTCACTCTGCTGAGTAAGTAAACTTTTTAGCGAATGTCATGAATCCTGTTATTCTAAAATGGAAACCATACATTTTTTGTGACAAAGCCTAGCCTATAACTTAAGGCGAGGTATTTTAATGTGCGCCAATATTATAGAAAGTGAGGGCGCGGTATGTTTTGAAACTGCTGGGAAACTGTTTATTTTTCGGATAAATAAATATAGGACTTCAGCTGAAAACCAAAATTTAGTACATTCTTTTTTGTATTTAAATCTAAATATTACCATATAAAAATCATGTGGAAAATTAGAAATATTATGAAAAAAATACTTTTTTAGCCTTTTTTCGGAATTTTATATTATCAAGTGAAGTAAATTCTATCATTTAATGAGTAAGTATATTCCTTAGATAATATCTTCAGGTATATCTTGTATTTTTTGTTAAACCGTCATTTAACAATCAATACACAAAAATGTGATTAAGTAAACCAGTTTTTTTCCTTTTGTCTCGGTGCCTCGCCTTAAGTCGAGGCTTAAACTTCATACGTGTTGCAGTGTGATTGGTCTATGCCAATATTATAAGGAGTAAGTCAGATTTGTTTCTTTGTAATACATAAATTTAAAAACCCGCCAGTGCAGGCCGGACTCGCGCATGATGGGTTCCGTACCGTATAAAAAACGGCAAAAAAATACGTTTATTGTGTGAAAGCTTAAGTATTTATTTTATTATGTATTTAGTATTTGTTGTGATATGTAGCAGCAAGAGAAATGATCTTCTGTGAAAATTTCAACTGTCCAGGTATCACGGTTCATGAGATAGAGTCTGGTGACAGGCAGATGGAAAGACGGACGGACAGTGGAGTCTTAATAATAGGGTTCTGTTTGTGCCTTCTGGGTACGGAATTCTGAAAACTACTGGACCGGTTTTAGAAATTCTTTAATCAATATAGACTATAGAGCTACACTAGGCTGCAGCATTCAGTACACTGCATTATAAAAATTTTTGGCGAATCTCGCGGGAGCACCTTTTTTTCGGGATAAAAAGTAACCTATGTGCTACTCCAGATTATCGTCTCCCTGTGTGCCAAATTTTATCAGTAGTACTATCTACTATACTATACTAGTACTATCCGTTCTGTAGTTTTTGCATGATTGAGTAACAAACATCCATCCAAACATTCAAACTAAATAATAAAAATAAAACTAAATAATAAAAAATAATAAAAATAAGTATTAAAATAAATAAATAAATTAATAATATTAATTGATTAATTAATATAAATTAAAACTGAGGAACATAGCAACTTTTACCCGACGAACTAAAAAGATGTTACGTATGTGTTTGGGACACGCAAATAAAGTCGCCGGGAACAGCTAGTCCTTGGACCTTGAATAAAGACGTCCCCGTGTAGCCATCTTTCAAGAATAGACCATCTGCTATTGGAAAAAATTGGAAGCGGTGAACTTCGAATAAATATTTATAAAAAAACCCTCTATGAAACCGGTTTATTGATTCAGCATCCTTATTACTGGAGCAAAGTAAGGAAACCGATATTTTTGAGGTTAAGGTAGAGCAAAACCTTTACTAAACTCTCCTTATGTACTTGCGTTTTTTTTTTATTTCGTAAGATAGCAAACAGGCAGATGGGTCTCCTGATGGAAAGAATCAACCATCGCCTATAGACACCAAAGGCGTTAATAGTGCGTTGCTATCTTGTGGCGAGCTCTAATGCCACATGCATTAGTTTACCGGCTACCTTACCCTCCAAACCCGAACACGACAGTGACAAGCACTGACGCTATAGCGGCAGGAACAGGTAAGGCGGTGGTACCAGATCCGGGCGAGACAATGCAGAACTTTACCACCTAGTAGCCACGATGGTAGTGACTCGTATAGCAAATCGGTCGCCTTTTACGACCTGCCTGGCAGAACAGCAGTTGGCCTATTCTTCAAAGGAGCCCGGGACCAACACGAGGATAATTGCGTTGATTTAGGTTTGAAAATTAACTGGTTAACACGCCCGGCTTCAAACTCATTTAGATTTTTGCAGAAAACCTGAAAAAAGCCCTAAGAGGGTCTTCTGGTGTTCTATTAACTCTGCCTACTCCTTGAGGGAACTCGCGTGACGACATTTTTTTTAAATATTTAATTTAAAAAAAATAGCACTCCAGAAGTTTCTTGACGAATACAAATCAAACTAACCATTACACGACAAGCTCAATTGACCTTACAAGTCGGACACTGGTTCTCATGGAGAAAAAATCTATTAAATTGATGTATCTTGATTTGGGGTAAACTCGTCCGAGTGGGGTAAACTGATTCAGACTTATCCAATTACGACCCTCTGTTAAACTTAGTAAGGGAATATTCTGGTGTTCTACGAAAAATCAAGTGATAAAAATGTCTTTAGTGAAACAAGTCTGCAAGAATCGAGATATATGGCACTCCGTTCTATGTGTCTACCCCGTAAGGGCTTTTTATGTTAATCAGGAATAATATGGATTTCTACTTATTAAATAATTTTTAATATCGGTTCTTTAATTCCAAAGGTTAATAATATATGCAGGAAGTAAGCCCAAAAACAAACTCACAAAGTTACAAACATTCCATTACTATTTAGCGTAACTTACAAGTGTTTAAATCAATGAAATTCTAGAACTGCTTTTATTTTATTGAGAAAACTCTTAATTTTTTTTAGAAAAGTATTTATCTATAGTATAAGTAAAGATAAATACTATTAGTTGTTCATAATGTATACTTTTGTATAAAATATACTATATTTCGTAGGATCGCGAATCCCGTGGGATCGTCTAATTGTTTCGGGATAAAGCCTATGTGCTATTCCAGGTCATCTTCCTGTGTGCCAAATTTCATCCAAATCCGTTCAGTAGTTTTTGCGTGATTGAGTAACAAACATCCATCCACATATCCAAACGTCCAAATTTTCGCATTTTTAATATATATTTTATAATATTAATTTATAATTGTCATTTATATACAAAACATCTATTTGTATATAAATGACAATTATAAACAATATACGCAAGTAAACAACAGTATCGAATTATCAATAACAATATCGAACGATACAAGAATATGTTCGGATATCGTAAAGGTGTTGTAATTTAATCGGCCCAATGGCTCTAATAGGTAGAGGAAATTCGGTACCCGAATTAATAATAGCGGAAATATCTCGATTTACTATGTCTATTATAGCGTTGATATTATTTGGGGAAACGTTCTAGTGGAATGAATTGGTTGATACGCTTGCGAGGGGATTCGATGGCCATCTATCGGTCAGGTGACTTGAGATGATTATTATTACAGAACCAATAAAACATCCAAGTGAGCATGGTATGGGTAAAAATTACAAGCCTTTATTACAAAACGATGATTGCCTTGTTTTGTGTACGTGTTTTGTTGCTCTACAAATAATGTACCTTAAGTAGAAAGTTGGCCTGAAACATGGGTCGGGGTTTTTTTTAATTGTTCAAATATATTAATGTTTATTTGTAAATTTAATTTTTGTTCTAAATTGATTTTGATCTTCTCTAAAACAGTCAAATCATATTGTCGTGATTTTAGCGTCATCAGAATATAGATGTTTTTTTTTACTGTCGATAGGGAAGCGCTTGACCACGGTCTCGCCTGATAGTAAGCTAAGATGCGGCCAAAGATGGAACGCGCTTCCCTAAAATGTACCTGTTCACTCTTCTCTTGAAGATCCCCAGGTTGTACCCGTCGGGGAACACAGACTCAGGTAGCATATTCTCTTGCGGTTCGGATCAAGAATGTCGAGTCGAACCGCTTTATTCGGGTACGTGAAACGTCCACCATATGGCGATGCCTAGTATGGTTATTTTTGAAGTGAAATATACCAATGCAAAAGTAAATAAGTATAGTCAGTAAGTGAAGGTATTTCCCTTTGCCTTTTTATCGTACCACTGGCTACCTATGTTTGCCTCATGATCTAGCGCTAGTGCCTTAGATCTCTCCCCCTCGTGTTAAAAAAGCTTGTCTTAGTGATCATTTAAAGCTTGGGGTCCCGGTTATTGCACGAAATTAGTCTAAATATTAAAATCGACAAATTGCGACTAGCGTCACTACAGATTACGCCAACTAACGTGAATTGTAGGAATCTGTAGTTATTTGAGGTAAGGCTTACTCTACTTACTCCGCAAAGGAAACGGTTTAATGTGTTTCCCGACGAGTACAATATGGGGATCTTGAAGAGAAGAGTGAACGGGTACCTTCTAGGGAAGCGCACGTTCTATCTTAGGCCACATCTAAGCTTACTATCAGGCAAGACGTGGTTAAGCGCTTCGCTATCAATACTAAAAATGGTAATCTAAATGATACAAATTAAATACTTGTTAGTACAACATATAACATATAGTGTAGTATAACATAATATAACAGTTTATATGTTAAAAGAGCTTGCTAACTTTTGACGAGGTCTAATGCTACATGCATAATTTACCGGCTACCATACCCTTCATACCCGAACACGACTGTGACAAACACTGACGCTATTGTGACAGGAATAGTAAAGGCGGTGGTACCAGACCCGGGCGAGAAATAAAATGTAGTTACCTCAAATACTTATGCCGTACTTATTTTCATGAATGATGACTTCAAAATTTTTAATTCTCCTAATTTTGTTTCAGGAGAAATCCGGGGAACCGTATTCTGCAAAACTCTCTGTGAAATCGGATCTAAGTCCTGTTTTTGGTAAGTTTTAATAATTCGTGTATTCACCTTAAAATTGAAATAAGGTATATTAAATAATAATAATTTTTTTATTGTTATGTTAATGATAAAGATGTTAATGTTGCGATGCTATCTTGTGGCGAAGTCTAATGTCACATGCATAAGTTTACCGACTACCTTACCTTCAAAATCGGAACACGACAGCGACAAGCACTGACGCTATTGCGGCAGGAATAGGAGAGGCGATGGTACCAGACCCGGGTGAGACAATGCAGAGCTCTACCACATAGTAGCCACGTTGGTATTGACTCGCGTAGCCAACCGGTCGCCTTTTACGACCTACCTAGTAAAACGGCAGTTGGGCTATTCTTCAAAGGAGCCCGGATCCAACGTGGAGAAAACGGGGAAAACTGAAAAACATTTTTGAATTGCCCGACACTGGAATCGAACTCACAACAACAACAACGCCGACAACGGACCAGTAGACCGCAGAGGCGGCTAAATAATAGTTAGTGGGCAAAACGAGTTGATTCAGCTTAACATATTAGGGGAATGTGGCCCCATGCATGATGCAAGCTTGTTTTCAGATATCCGCTCCTACTTGATATTTAAGGCAAGAGAGACTGCAGCGACTCGATCGATAAGTAAAAATATCGAGCGATAAGTAAAAAATACGATGTGACTATTTGTACAGGTACTGGACGAATAAATTATATTTATTCGTACATTTATTCTTTTTTTTTAAATTTAGAATATGAATTGGATGGATGATTAGCTTGTTTTTTAAGAATGAGTATATTCATACGGATATTATTATTTTTTTATTTTTAAATTTATTACTAAGAATTTTTTTAATAATAAATTTATTCTAAATAAACGTGAGTATGATTGTTGTGTGTTTTTAGTGGAACGCACCGTATGGAATTATGATTTGATTGGTGTAATGTATATTGTGATTGGTGAACAAAAGGAGGTAATTATAATTCGACGTAGTTTTTTAAACCTCATTAAAAATCTTTAAGTATAAATTGATCGATCGAGGAATTTCGAAGTAATTCAGAAAAAATACTTTCTTCGGTTTTCTTTTGACAAAGATAACTCAAGAAAGAATCAATCGATTTCGAACGGGCTGATGGCGATCGACGTCATTTTTTGATGTTAAGAGCTTAGTTTCTAAAATCGATCGGTAGAGCCGTTTAAAAGTTATTAAAAAAAAGACACATTTCAAACAAATTTTTTTTGTAGTTTTTTTGAGATTTCTCAAAATCTACCGGTTCGAATCGGTCCAAAGTATATTCAAAATCCAAGTTTGGTCAAGCCCTTTCGAATGGCACTAACTGCGAAGAAATCGGTCAAGCCGTTCAAAAGTTATAAGAAGGTCACATACATACATACATACATACATACATACACACATACATACAGACAGACATACGGATATCATCGCGAAAACATTCAGGGAAGCTTCCTATAGGACCTCAAAACGTCGAGATCTGATGAGAACTCAGTTTTCGAAAAACGCGGTAAAACCAATAACTTCCCGGGTCGCGGTCAACCAGTCAGATCGACAGCATTTCGAATTATCAAAACTCCAGAAAATTAAAAATTCCGCGACATTCAAAGTTTATAAAATACATTAACTGAAATAGAATACCAGCCAAAAATAATTATTCGTACTTCTGTACGAATAATAATAAATTGTTTGTTCAGTACCCGTATTAATAATTATAAATTATTCGTACGGTAACTGTATTAATAATTATTAATTATTCGTACGGTAACCGTATTAATAGACTCAGCCTAAAAAATATACATGTATATTTAGTTATCCTGTTGTTTCGTAGTTATTCTTGCTTTGGCATTATCAAAGACTCACTGCCCTATTAATAACTGAGTTAAATAAGCGTGTTCATGTTGCATCTATTCAATACTTTCCCCGTGTTGGTTCCCGCCCGGGCCCGGGCTTCTTCGAAGAATAGGCCGACTGCCGTTCTGTCAGGCAGATCGTAAAAGGCGACCGATTGTCTATTCGAGTCACTACCATCGTGGCTACTAGGTGGTAGATTTCTGCATTGTCTCGCCCGGGCTTGGGTTACCTATTCCTGCCGCAATAGCGTCAGTGTTTGTCACTGTCGTGTTCCGGTTTGGAGGTAGTAAGGTAAGGAGGAGTAAGGTAGCCGGTAAACTTATGCGTGTAGCATTAGACCTCGCCACAAGATAGCAACGCACCATTAACATCTTTAGAGTCTAGGCGATGGTTGACGCTTTCCATCAGGAGACCTATCTGCATGTTTGCTATCTTATGATATAAAAAAAAAGTTTGAATGAAAGAGATAAAATGAGCTCTAATTTACAACCAGGATCAAACCCAATTTACGAGACCTCTCTAATAACTAAATTCAATGACAAAAAGTAAAAAAAAGTACGTGAAAAAAATATATTATACGTGATAAAAAAAGTTTTTATATGTGTGTACCTTTGTGCCTTTGTGTACCATGTACCTTTTCCCAGGTACATATAGTTTTTTATATCATATTATACTTAAAAAGCAGATGGCTGTCCTGGTAGAAAGAGGAACTATCGTCTATAGACAGCAAAGATGTAACTGATGCGTCGTTATCCGTATGGCGGGATGGCAATGCCACATACATATGTTTACCGGTTACCTTACTCTCCTAACCGATAAGTTGGTCGCGATAATAGAGGCGTGTTTGACTTATCATTCGTGTTTTACGAACTACTTGATAATAAGGCAATAGTCTACTCATCTTAATTATTATAAACACTAAACAATGCCTTGGTTGGTCTCCCAATCAATATTTTAGATGTAAAACATCTTTCCACTCGCTTTCCTGTGATCTGTTTGAGTAGTTTCGTGAATTGCAACGAAAGTGTTCAATAGGAAGCCGGGAGGCGCGCGTTATTTGAATTGACCAATGGGCGCGCGGTATTTGAATGCAATGAGCGCGCGCTATTTGAATTAACCAATGAGCACGCGCGTTGGTAGTGTTGGCCAACGGATTGTACCAACTTAATCACTTAGATGTCAGATGTTACACACAGAAGGCTCGCTTATTTATTAAAAAAATCTAAATTTAAATACACATACAATACATTAACAAAAGAAAAACGCATTGACTTATACAAAATATGCTTGCTGTCCGTTTGAAAGCGTATTTTGTAATCTTTTGAAAACACTAAATTTTATTCCTTACAAAATGGTTGTAAATTTTCATTTTAATGCATGTTTCCATTATTTTCATTTAGCGTATCTCTATAGAGGCGACGCACGCGAACTTAAATAGCCATTTTATTTATGACTTCATCTACTTCTGTATTCGCGGGCAATATACACGTAAGTATTTTTTTATTTATTTTATTTCATAGGCTAAACAAACAAGCAAATGGTTCTCCTGATAGAGTTAACCATCGCCTATAGACACCAAGGATGTTAATGGTACGTTATTATCGGTGTGGCGGGATTGGA
This sequence comes from Apodemia mormo, assembly GCA_036924255.1. NCBI lineage: Eukaryota > Metazoa > Arthropoda > Insecta > Lepidoptera > Riodinidae > Apodemia > Apodemia mormo. The sequence continues at coordinate 8,175,988 of JAUPFN010000026.1, forward strand.
ATACCACATGCATAAATTTACCGGCTACTTTACCCTTCAAATCGGAATACGACGGTGACAAGCAGCGACGCTATTAAGACAGGAATTAATAATAAGGAATAATTAATTAAACCGGTGGTACCAAACCTGAGTAAGAGTTTGCATAACTCTTCCGCCTAATATAATACAGCAATATGTCTATATCTGTCGCTAAGCGCAATACTCGAGAACGGCTTGTCTAATATGGCTTTTTTTTTTCAATTCGATGAAGTCCAGGGAAGGTTTTTATGAAAAGAAAATTGAAAAATTGCAAAAAATCAACACTTACTTTCCTAATAATAGTTTCTAACTGCCACTCCCGCCTTAAAACGGATTTAAAATTTAATGATTTTAAATCGGTTTAAAGGCTCTACGAAGTTCGTTGGTTCAGTTATTTAATAATAGAATCTATAACGGCCAAACAGTGACACGTAATTTATATATATATATATATATTATATATATATATATATATATATATATATATATATATATATATATATATATATATATATATATATATATATATATATATATATATTGTTAAGATTATTACCGTATTTTTTATATCGTAAGATAGCAAACAAGCAGATAGGTCTCCTGATGGAAAGAGTGCGTTGTTATCTTGTGGCGAGGTTTAATGCCACATGCGTAAGTTTACCGGCTCTAAACCGGAACAAGACAGTGACAAGCACTGACGCTGTTGCGGCAGGAATAAGTAAGGCGGTGGTACCACACCCGGGCAAGACAATGCAAAACTCTACCTAGTAGAATTAGAGAGAGACCGTAGAGAATATTATTAACTGCTAAAATGCTCTTAGCAGTTCCTAATACCGGGTTTGCCACTTAACGATTTGCCTCTACCATTATTTATCTCTTGTTGTTTGTTATACTCCAGACCAACTGCTTTACGTGCTGTTCCGAGACAAGTCAGTCTACCACCAGACGTCTGATTTGGTTGTCATGGTAAATCGCAAAGTGAACATATCAGGATAGCTACTAGATTGACGAGGCAGGATATTAGCTTGATTACATCGAGGCTAGACAACAAGAAGCAAATAAAAACATTACATTTGTCTGTGGGGCAAACTCCTTCACACACATTTATGGGATAATAAAATTATTCCAACAGTGAACTTTAAAATGCCTAACATCAAATTTAATGTAGTTAACGGGCCATAAAACAAATTCGTGCTTTCCAATAATCATTCTTGTAAGTCACTGTAAAGTTTTTTCACTGGTCCGAAGCGGTCGTGGCGAGCTGATCAGATTAGAGCAGGAACCGGTTCCTCGAAAACATCCACAGGAAAAAATAACAAAAAGCCACACTAATAACAACAAATAACGAGGCCTTCGATCGCGGGATTCAGGGATGTATTATTGTCGATTAAAAATTTTGTTCTTATCGATGATAAAATTGAATATTATAAGAATGATAACACTGGACTTTTATGAATTGATGTAAACCGAAGAAAATTATTTGTTTCTGATGCACTGGATGTTCCTTTGTCTATAGCTGTTCCTGTCGGAAATCGTCCTAACGGCGTATTAATAAAAATTAAAAAAAATAGAACTTAGATAAATGAAATGATGGAGCTAAATATGATACATATCTGAGTTTATTGTATAACGCCTCGGTATGCTTTGACAGGGATCAGCTTGCTTTGGAGTGTGTGTGGATGAGCGTTGTATTTATTTATAAGGCTCAGCTTGGTTTTGAGACTTGAATAAAATGTTCGAGGTGCTCTGTTCTTATATATTTTTTGGTCTGAGTAAACTACACCGACTGCATTTGAATAAATGAAAATGTCTAATTTTTAAAAGAAGTCAAGAGTGAATTGGTAACTACAACAGCTTTAGCCTATAGATCTAAATATGTAGATTTCTCCGTATATGAATTTGAACACTTAGGTAATATTATATCACAATATTATCTAAACATTTTAGACGAACACGTAGAGAGGAAACATCAAATGTAAACATTTATATTGGTAATATTTATAGTTTATGATTATTTATTAAAAGTGTTTATATTTTTATGCAGAAGTGACCTACATGCTACATGTTATTTTTACGAGGCAATCTTATTTATTTGATGATACTGGACGTCCCGATATAACTTAGCCAACAGCCCACTAACGTAGGTGTAGCATACATCTTTTACCTCAAGATTGCTTGCAGCAAGACGCTGTTTGAATCATCTAACATGATGAAATAGGTCTTTGATAACTGAACAGAAAGTAAAGAATGAACTAACTCCAATTTTGCCAGAGCTTATAATAAAATTTACAAATCGTGACTATTAGTAAAGTTTTTCACCGTCTTATGATTAATGCGGCCGCCTTTTATGTTCCTGCCGCAACAGTGACAGCGTTTTTCTCTGTCTCGTTTAGGTTTATAGGGTAAGGTAGCCAGTAAACTTAAAGCATTTATCTTACCACCTCTGCCACACGAATCATTGATCTCTTTAGTGTCAATTTGCGATGGTAATCGCTTTTCATCAGCAGAGCAAAATGCGTTTGCTATCCTCTACAATAGGCTCTCTTCTACTTTTAATAACCATAAATTAAAAAAGCATTAGTATTATTAATAAAACTATGCGAGCATGCCTATAGATAAGCGGTCATTCTATTACATCGACTACGACGTTAGAATACGTGATAACGAACAAGACAGAATGCACCCTGACTTACGCACACAATCAAACTTATTTATTAATATTTCATATAGCTTTATCGATGTTCGAAAGTTTACATCACTATAAACATGCGGGGTTACATAAAATTATACTAAAATATTGTAACGATAGTGACAGATGATTATAAACTAGCGATAAAACACACATAATTCTCACGTAATATCGACGTCGAGGTCCACGTTCCTGGCGTTAATAAGCACCTATATCTAACTCTGGGGAAATCAATTTCACATTGGATTAACTGGGAATCATTTGTCAGTCTTTCATATTTAGACCTTTATCGCATTCAGATTTAAAATTGATATCGTAGTATAAACAAATGTTCTATAATATAATTTCTGTTTTATATATTACTAGCTGTTGCCCGCGACTTTGTACTACTACTCTACTCCTACTCCTACTACTACTCCGCACTGCTCCTCCCTAGTAGGTGATAGCGTGATAATATGTAGCCTATATGTTGAACCGACCTGTTAGTAATATTCATGCAAAATTTGAAGTAAATCCATGCAGTACTTTTTGAGTTTATCCCGGACATACATACAGACAAACAGACAAAAAATGTAAAAACTACATTTTTGGCTTCGATATCGATTGTAGATCACGCCCCAAAAAATCTTTTAAAAAAATATTCAATGTACAGTTTTGACTTTCCTACGATTTTATTATATGTAAAATAATAGGGCAGTATATAATGGCTCTCCTTATAGGAAGAGATTATCATCACTTATGACACCAATGACTTAAATGATGCGTTGCTTTCCATGATGTATGATTGTAATACCGCATGCAAAAGTTTACCATCTACGTTGACCTTACAGCCGGAATATGACAGTGAACACCACTAACACTTTTGTGACTGGAAAAGATAAGTGATACCAAACTTGGGCGAGATGTTGGACGAAACTCTACTACCTAATAGTTGCGATGGTATTTTTTACATCATCAAGTAGCAAATAATCTGATGGGTCTCCGCCATTAGACACCGACGATGTTAATGGTGCATGTGCAGTAGCGGGATGGTAATGCCACATACAAAAGTCTTCCGGCTACCTTACGACTGACGCTATTGTGGCAGGAATAGGTAAGGCGGTGATACCATATACTCGGGCGTGACGTCCGAAACTCCATCTATTAGCCACGATGGTAGTGACAAGTATCGTTCGCCTTTTACGAACTGCCTGGCAGATGGTCTATTCTTCAAACAGGCCCGGACTAACACGGGAAAAATAATATGTTAAAAATCTATAGTTTTTTTTCGAAATGGACTTGTGGCGCCGCTGCTCCGAACCGCTGAAGGGTGATAGTGTGATTGAACCAACGGGCCTACTATTGTCAGGTTACGTCATAACTGTGGAGGTTAATGACGTTACACAAAGACAAGGAAGGGGAAAAGGAAGATCTTCCCAGCCAGGCAAGGTGTACTGCCTGGGGAGCGAAGTCCATTTGAGAAGCGTTGAAACTTGTATATAGTGTGTACAAGATAAATATTGTGATATCGCGATTCAGTTTTTTATTTTGAATTTCATTTTTTCCATTTTTTATTATTTTTTCTGGTAGCGTTTGTAGATTGCTTGAACTGCTACAAACTTAAGCATTTGGTCCAGATGACTGCTACTGCGAAACCGGGCGTTTCTGGCGAGCAGAGTGCTCAGACAGAGTTTAAATTAAGTGGGGTAAGAGCCCGCTTTAAGAGTGTCTCCTGAGAGACCAGACGGTTGACGGTTTGTGGGAGTGTAAGTGGCATCTCTAATCCCTCGTTTGTATAAAGAGACACATAAATATGGAAGAATCAAAATAAATTCATATGGATCGTTATGTATAGTACGCAATTCTCTCTATCTACCCCGTAATGAATCTAAAGTAAAAATATGACATCTGTATATTTATCAGAGAAATTCATATCCTTTTAGCTACCTCATAAGGCGCGGCGACATGATTAAGATATGGGTGACGGATTCGATTCTTTAATGCGACTTTTCCTTGATGCTCAATCACGCTTGTGGCATACATATTGGGCAACGTTAATATTTATTTTATTTTTTAGCCATTGATTTTGGCAAATTAAAATATGGCTATAAAATCTGAGGGAAAGAGAACCTAAAATACGGCGAAACATTTATATAGGGTTATAGATGAAATTTATGCGTGTCGCATTAGACCTCGCCACAAGATTGCGATGGTTAAAATCTTTGGTGTCTATAGGCGATGGTTAACTCTTTCCGTCAGGAGATCCATCTGCTTGTTTGCTATCATCACTACATAGTATAAAACAAAGTCCGATATTCCCACTGGAACAAAAGCTACGCGGGTGAAACCGCGGGCAGGTCGCTAGTATGATATAAAACAAAAAGATTGGTAAATAACCTAGTTGTATTAATACGTGAAGCGAAAACTTTGAATCCCTTTTTTAAAAAATTACATGCACGCAGGAGTGTGAGATTTGGAATACATAACGTTTATTTTGAGAAGTGCAGAAAGTTAAAATTATGTATTATATTATATATTAAAATTATGTATTAAGTAAGTAAAATTTCTGTGTGTCGACCCCTAGCACTAGTCTATATTAATATTATAAATGTGAAAGTTTGGATGTTTGCATGATTTGGTGGATAGATGGATGGTTGATACTCAATCACGCCAGAAGTAATGGACGGATTTGGATGATATTTAACATTTGGCACCCAGGTAGATTATGACCAGGAACTGCACATAGGCTACTTTTAATCCCGAAGAAATGAGTTGATTCACCCGCGGAATTCACCAAAATCTTTTGTAATACAGCGAGCTGCACGTTGCAGCTTATAATAAATAAATAAGCTCTTCAAATAAATCTACACACATTGGTTTGTTTGACCGTAATTATCTTTGGATGAACAAATAGGATTTAAAAAATATTGTGCACGATAGCTACATTCACGAGGAAGGTTATATGCTACTTTTTACACGGCTGAGCTATGGAAATGCTTTTTGGGTCGCACGAATGAAGTTATGAGTAAGTTATTAACTGTACAAACAAATAAATAAGTTTGGAGTGTCTGTTTGTAATATTACAATCACCGCTTTTTACTAAACGCATACGTGTATACGCATATTTCCGCCGTGTTTGTCCCGGCCTCCTTTGAAGAATAGGCCAACTGCCGTTCTGCCAGGCAGGTCGTAGAAGGCGACCGATTGGCTATCGAGTCACTACCATCGTGGCTACTAGGTGGTAGATTTCTGCATTGTCTCGCCCGGGTCTGGTACCACCGCCTTACCTATTCCTGCCGCAATAGCGTCAGTGCTTGTCGCTGTCGTGTTCCGGTTTGGAGGGTAAGGTAGCCGGTAAACTTATGCATGTGGCATTAGACCTTGCCACAAGATAGCAACGCACCATTAACATCTTTGGTGTCTATAGGCGATGGTTGACTCTTTCCATCAGGAGACCCATCTGCTTGTTTGCTATCTTATGATATAAAAAAAATTTGGAGTGTCTATTTATAATATTACAATCACCGCTTTTTACTAAAACAGGTGGATTTGGACGGAACTTTCACTGGCAGATAGCTGATTTATTAAGAAATAACTTAAGCTACTTTATTTTTTAATTTTTTCTTGAAGGACGAATTCGCGGGCACAGCTAGTATTTAATAAACACCTAAACCCAGAAACACAAACTTTTATAAATGCTCGCTATACAAAAGTTAATATTCATTAAAGAATCGAATCCGCATCACCCATAACGCCAAAGTGCTATATAATATAAAAAATAAAACAACGAATCATAAATATAAAATATTATAGAGCATAAATAAAAGCTTTCTGTTATGCACTTTATGCAGTGCAGATATGTCGAGATATTAATGTATTGTCGTGATAGGTGTAACGCGCGAGGAACGAAACGCGTAATTAATTATAGCGTAATATCATAAATATATCCATTGTGAGTGATCGATGGTGAAACAAACTTGCTACCTGTTAACCTTAGGGGACTTGTGATGTATCTTTCAATGTTGCCAATTGTGGAGAAAAATAATTGCATATAATTGTGAAGAAATTATAAACATGCTTACTATTGATGCTAAAAAATAGCAAATCTAATAAATAAAAAATATTTTTGAAGTAAAACTACTTTAGGGTCGTTGTCAGTTTAAACTAGATGGCACGAAATAGCAACATTAAAACGGACAAATGTATGCATGTATAGGATTTAGCCAATTGGAAAAATAATAGTTTGTTTTTGTTTAACAATAATACTAGCTGACTCGCGCAACTTCGCCCACGATTAATGTCAAATATATCAAAAATATTTCATACAAACTGTCATATCCGAATTAAATCCTTTAAAAATACAGTATATATATATATATATATATATATATATATATATATATATATATATATATATATATAATATCAATTGCTGTTCGTTAGTCTCGCTAAAACTCGAGAACGGCTGAACGGATTTGGCTAATTTTGGTTTTAAATTAATTCTTGAAGTCCAGGGAAGGTTTAAAAGGTAAAATATATAGAAAGAAATAAGAGAAGTTAAAAAGGCAGAACAACGTTTGCCGGGTCAGCTAGTATTATTACAAAAATAATACTCGGTTTCCTTTTTGTGTTACCCTTATCAATAAAAATAAAGTGCCTGCGAGTCGAACCGAGTGAGATATCCAACTTTTAGTTTCGCCATTCACCTTATTCTTTTAAAATATTCTGGATGTTCACTTTTGTAAGCTCCACACGCACTTAATTATTTAAACTTGCTGACTGGCGCAACTTAGCCCGCAAATTATGTAATAAGTATATCAATAGCATAATAATATTTTATACAATCTGTCATATCCGATTTTAATCCTTTAAAAAAATACAGTATGTTATTACTCCTTGCAAAAATTCACGACAATATGTTTAACGGCTTAGGCGTGAAAAATAAACTTTCGCATTTACATTATTAGTAAGAGTTTTTAAATTTTTAGTAATTACAGAATTATGTCGTAACTTAACTAGATATTTTATAAAAACACAAAAAATGTTTGAACTTATTGGTTATCGATTTTAAAACCATCCAGCCGACGAGGGCCAAACCTGTTTCATTTGAAACATGATGGTGTTAGGCGCGTCAGATTAACATAGGGAGGGGGTGTACCTCGCACACTTTTGAGGCTCTCCACCAAATATAAGCCTTTTATATAGTGGCAGGTAACTAGGCCAGATAAAAAAAAAACAAAATCCCGATAACTTCGGCTTTAAGAAATTGTCAGATTAATTTTTTCGTTATTCTTACATAATTTCCTCTATAACGAAAGAAAATTCAGACGTGCTCGAAAATCTTAAAACGACGTTTTCTTTGCAACTTTGTGACTCTAACTTCAGTATGCTACACTTGAATCGTCAGATTTTCTAAATTTTAGAAGACAATTAATCTACCATACATTAATCTGATGCGATTTAGTGTTTCTACGTCAGTTTTTGATATTTTTTTTATCTCTAGATTTATTCCCCACCATAGATATGAATAACATTTTATAACTTTTTATTTTTACTATAATTTAATCTACAAAATCGAATAAGTCCTTATAACTCTGAAGTAACTACCCATTTAGTATCTTGGGGCTTCCCTACTATAATGTTTTGGGTTACGCGAAGTCGCGGGCAACTATAATACGTATTCGCTAACCGACGAACCGTTTAATTTTTGTGAACTGTAGTGCATATTGACGCAGGATTGCTTGCTACAATTTAATACCAGTGATATTCATCTTTTAAACAAACCGGAAACCTTTTTCCTTCTTACATGTATTGAAAACGTCCAACAAAACTTATGCATAATCTATTACCATTTATCCACCACACCTAATAAAACAAAATAATCTACCCGCTGTCCGTTCATCACTCGGTCCGATAGTGTAAAAAGCTCGTTAATCTAACGACGCCAGTTAATTGTGGACGCATATCAAGTTCCAATTAGAACTTGGGTATAATGACATAAAACATCCAACAGGTAGCCAGCGGAATATGAATCGCCAAGTGTATGCGAGAAAGAGATAAACAATGTCTGTACAGTATGATTTGTTTATTGTGAATTATTATTACTATATTTTTAAATAAAATTCATATAGAGATATTATGAACTTATGAATAAACAAGCAATATTATGACCGACTGATGTTTTCATGACGCTGTAGAGATGCCACGAATATTCGGCCTATTCGGCCACTTGCTAATCGGTATTCAACCGAATACTGAATACCTAATCTTGAGTTAAAAGTCGCACATATACCAACGATATATACATAAAAAATTCATATACTGTAACAAGAAACATCAATACTTAAAATTTATCAGAGATAAGTTATCAATGAAATATTTTTTTCCGTGTTGGTCCGGGATTTTGAAGACTAGATCAACTGTCGTTCTGCCAGGCAGGTAGTAAGAGGCGACCGATTGACTATGTATCACTACCATCATGATTTCTAGGTGGTAGAGTTCTGTGCCACGTCTCACCCGGGTATTAGGTACCACGCCTTACCAATTCCTGTCGCAATAGCTTCAATGCTTGTCATTGTCGTGATCCGGTTTGGAGAGTAAGGTATCCGGTAGACTTATGTATGTAGCATTGTCATCCCGCCACATGGATAGCAACGCACTATTGACATCTTTGGTGTTTGTAGGCGATGGAATTTCTATCCATCAGGAGAGCCAATTGCTTGTTTAATATCTTATGATGTAATAAAAGGTACATAATGGGAGTATTATACTATACGTCAGTGATAGGAACATCCTATATATAAGAGTAAAGAGGGCGATATAATACATTTTATGAGCTATTGAAGAGTGCATGTAGTAAGTAGAATTACGGATCGGATACGCACTACGGCTAATGTTTATTCTAGCTGTATGCAAAGTGCAAACCGAGTTGATTCGACACATTCTATGTCCTCCCATGTACTGTACCTATAAAGATGTTTTGATTACAAGGTATTTGACCTATGGCTAACAAGTTCGTCTAGTGATAATTCACAATCCGATTGCAATTTTTTATTCAGCACCATTTCAATTTGTCGCCAGTGATAATTAAAATCTTCAGTGAATAATATCCATAATGTCTTCTCCCCCTCTGGTTGGTCCGGGCTCCTTTGAAGAATAAACCAACTAATGTTCTGCCAGTCAGGTCGAAATAGGCGACCGATTGTCTGTACGTTACTCTGTTGTGGAACCAATTACCGGCAGGGGTATTTCCGAACGGTTACGACATAGGGATCTTCAAGAAAAGAGCTTATTTATTCTTAAAAGGTCGGCAACGCAACTGCATGACCTCTGGTATTGCGGATGTCCATGGGCGGCGGTGATCACTTACCATCTGGTGCACCTCTTGCTCGTTTGCCCCCTCTTCTATAAAAAAAAGTGTTACTACCATCGTAGCAAGTAGAGGTGGTTGTGTATAACCACGGATTTATAAGTGACCACAGACCACACAAATACTAATAGACACGCGGGTGTTGAGCGAGAACACCTTCGGAAGGAGGTGCTTTCTTGTGACATTTTTTAGACATCAAGCGTAGCTAAATTTTACACTCGCATAAATACGTAAATTTATTAGCGATGGGAATTATAGCTACTTTTATTTCGACGTAATCGTCGTGAAGTTATTTGTTTTTTGTCACTGTTATATCACGGGTGATAAATCACGACCGTTATATTTTTTAGTGACGATTATTGTCACAGTGGGTGCATTTTATTCCGTATGTTACATCGCCGTGAAGTGATTATAAGTGATTAGTGAAGTGAAATAACAAATTAAACATATTCTTTCTTCTATCTGGTGGTACGGTGTTGCTGAAATGTTGTTGCTTTGTCTCTTTCGCACAGTGGATTTCTGAGAATTATAAGCATAAGTAGTAGCTTCGCCCTCGTGAAATTAAATCACGGTCGCCTTATATATAACGGAAGATTTCGATATATATAACTGGTGTGACACGTGAACTATTTTATAACGGGTGAAATAACCAGTGATGCGTGAAATGTGCCATGCCTAAAATGTATGCACACAGTGCGCCAACAATAAAAATTCAAATTTAATTAGAGTTGACCGTCGATGCTCGAATATCGATAGTCTAATCTACGATTCTACTAAATATCGAATTAATCGAAAGTAACCGATAATTTATACTGTCAGTAATCCTATCGATAGTATTAATAATATTGATACATATAAATGTGACAATACAGTTTACACACTACAATACTCTCTATATTATCGAGAAAATTGGTCTTTACAAATCATAAACCATTAGTAGAAGCGGTAAAATCGATACTGCAACGACTCGCCCGGGTTTAGTACCGCCGCCTTTCCTGTGTGTGTTTGTGCTTGTCACTGTCGTGTTCCGGTTTGGAAGTAATATAACCGGTAAACGTGTACATTATACATGCCATTATATTCTCAAACGGTATATAACCATTTTTGTTTATGTATTTCTATTTTTAATTGTATATGAGTTCAGAGCAACGATACTCATATACATGACTACTTATGTATATATGAATATCGCATACATATCCCAAGCTAATAATTTGCTTACTTTGGAGCTAGATCATTTCGTGTAATTTGTCCAGCGATCTGTATTTATTATTTATCAATACCTACACAAACTCATACAGACACATACACCCTTTTCAGGTAGGCGGACACAAGCGCTTAAACACACATAGACATACACACAAACTTTAACATTTATATACTAGTAGATTTCGATGAAACTTGTTAAACTAATGATGTAATTAGGTGTGTACTTAAATTGACACAAGAAACAGGAAGGTAAAGCTTTGTTCAGCTGAAGGAATTCATCGACAACAGTTTATAATTAATAAAACAAATATAATTAAATTATAGCGCACCAAGCATGGCCGTAAGCGAAACTTGTTTGGCGAGTGTAAAAATAGTATCGTCCGTAACTCAGCCGGTCTTTTTATCACACCGGCTAACTGCCCGCAGCCGCGGGCACCCAGCATTCGTTAGCTGCTTCTGTTTGACATGTATCGGCAGTATTGGCAGAAGCTGGGGTTTCATTAACACTTATTTATCAACTGACTAGCGTTAATCTAGACTTGATATCTTCAGGTTTTTAAAAACTTTCAAAAAAAAATTCGACACGACAGGATTTGAACTTGCGTGCTTTCCTCTGACTGGCATTCTCTAACCATCTGAGTTATTGTCGACTGGCTCAACGTTGTGAAATTTTTCTTTGCATTATTGATTGCACTGATCGCTAGATATATTTCCAGATAGTTGTAATATAGTTGTATGGCAAAGGTTGTTATGCCATACAAATTACTTAGTACTTCAGAGAGGTGGGGGAGGACAGTGGATATCTAACAAATTTATTGAAATCGGTTCAGTAGTTTCGAAGTCCATCGCGGACGAACAACGTGACACGTAATATATATATATATATATATATATATATATATATATATATATATATATATATATATATATATATATACATATATATATATATATATATATATATATATATATATATATATATATATATATATATATATATATAATATATATATAAAGGCTTAAATGAGTTCATCGTTACAGAGGAACTTCACATTTATAATATTGATCAAAAATTTCGTTTTTATATTTATACTAGCGACCTGCCCGCGGTTTCACCCGCGTAGCTTTTGTTCCCGTGGGAATATCGGAAAAGTTTATATACTAAAACCTTCCTCAAGAATAAATCTATCTATTAAAATAATCCGCACCAAAATCCGTTGCGTAGTTTTAAAGATTTAAGCATACATTGGACAGACAGAGAAAGTGACTTTGTTTTATACTATGTAGTGATATGTATTTTAGTACTCATCCAGTGCTTGCAGGTTTTATTAATTTTATTTCATAGGATAGTAAACGAACAAATGGTTTTCTTGATGGAATAAGTTAATTATCGCATAGAAACCAAAGATGCCAATATTGCTTTTCTATCCGTATGTGAGGGGGAGGCGGGTTAACGCTAATGAAAATCTATGTAGACGTTTGGTTCACTTTGCTTAACTCGCAAGGGATGAACACTCATAATACTCGATTATATTGTGTATGAAAGAAGCGATTTTATACGCAAGATAGAATTTATCTGATATAGCTGTTGCCAGCGACTTCGTCCGCGCGGACTTCGTTTACTCCGCACAGCACCTCCCCCGTAGGTGATAGCGTGATAATATGTAGCCTTTATGTTGACCCGACCTGTTAGTAATATTCATGCAAAATTTGAAGTAAATCCATGCAGTACTTTTTGAGTTTACTCCGGACGTACATACAGACAAACAGATAAACAGACAAAAATTCTAAAAACTATATTTTTGGCTTCGATATCGATTGTAGATCACGCCCAAGTATTCTTATGCTAAAAATGTCATTCGTAAAATTCGTAAAACTATCGACTCTTCAGTACTGTTATGTTGTAGACGAGTTCATTTGTAAGTATCGATCATAATGGATATTTACGTTATAAACAAGGAATAATCGATGTTAATGAACATGTTAATCGATTCCAGCCATTTGTATTTAAATTCAATTATCGTTTTTGTGTGATCCAAGTATAGTCACATGTTATACGCAAATGTCGCTAAGTTTTTTATGAAGCTCACTTTTCAACTTAATTTGTATTTTCAGATCATTACAACCATGCTCATTTGCTTAAATAAGTTAGGTTTTTGAATTAAGTAGACGCGAGTATTGGATCTGTATTTTTTGTACCCTTCAATGACCTAGAAAGGCCATTGAATTGATCTGCTAGTACAGGATGTGCAACAACGAAAGGTGCACAATCTTCTATTTATTAATATGTGAAGCAAAAACTTTGTACCTCTTTTTAAGACAATTACACTAACTGAATTATGAAATTTGGCACAGTTGAAGTTTACAATGCGGAGGACTGCAGAAACCTAATCTATATACATATAATAAAATCGTAGGAAAGTCAAATTTGTACATTGAATATTTTTTAAAAGAATACTAGGGGCGTGATCTACAATCGATATAGAAGCCAAAAATATAGTTTTTAGAATTTTTGTCTGTCTGTATGTATGTCCAGGGTAAACTCAAAAGGTACTGCATGGATTTACTACAAATTTTGCATGAATATTACTAACAGGTCGGGTTAACATATAGGCTCCATATTATCACGCTATCACCTACGGGGGAGGAGCTGTGCGGAATAAACGAAGTCCGCGCGGACGAAGTCGCGATCAACAGCTAGTATTTATAAATAAAATGCATTAGAAATACATAAAACTAATAAAAATAAACATTACACACACTACATTCTTGTGACGTACCTACATGATAATATACACACACTAGCTGACCCGCGCTGTTTCACCCGCGAGCAGATTAACATGTCGATACAGTTTTTCATACAAATTTCATCCCCTATTTCAGCCCCTTAGGGGTTGAGTTTTGAATAACAAAATAGCCTATCTTTGATTCCTTCACTATTTACATGCCAAATTCTATGATAATCGGTCCAGGAGTTTAGCTGTGAAAGCGTACCAGACAGACAGACTTTCGCATTTATAATATTAGTATGGATGTATACTATTTTCTTTGAGGCTAAAACTGTTATCAAACTTAAAAGAGTTTTTATTGTACAGTATATGATCCGAGTAAAGAGCGATCAAGTGCCTATAATTAGTTGCTAAGAGGAGTAAGAACTTTTTAATTAATTAAACATTTTAAACTGATTTATATTAGTTCACCTCTTCTTATTTGAATCGAAGTAAATATCAACTACTGTAGTAATTCATGTATAAATTAGTAACTATAGTAATTACATCTAGTTTATTCCGGGAAATTGTATATTTCCCGTGGGATTCCACAAAAAAACGTATGTAAAATTTTTTCAGTCCTAATTATGCGGGAAATTCTCATATCTTTTACCGACTGCGTTATAAAAGTGAATTGATGTATTTCAAGTGTGTATGTATAGCCCTCCCGCCACGAAACATAACGTCAATCGAGTTGAAGTGCTAAGGGCTCTTACACACATAAACACGATATAACATAATGTTTTTTGATATCATTACACAGCAAACAAGCAAATTCCTGACGGAAAGAGGTATGTTGCCATCCGGCAATACAAAGGCTATGGTGGGCCAGTGCCACATGCATAAGTCTACCGGCTACCTTACACTCGAAATCGAAACACGATACTGAAAAAGCATTGGCGCTATTGCGGCAGGAATAGGCGACGGTACCAAATACCCGGGCAAGACGTTGTGGAACTCTACCACCTTGTAGTCACGATGGTACACGTATAGCCAATCGGTCGTATTTTACGAGCTGCGAGGCGGAACGGCAGTTGGTCTATTCTTCAAAGGAGCAGAACCAAAACAGGGATGTAAGAAATTGTGTAAGAGCTTTAAATGCTTCGACTTGATTGACGTTTTGTGACGTGAGTCGAGGCACTGTAGTCTAAAAAGCTTGATGTGATATAGGCATGGAACATTTCACGAATAGCATGTGAAATTTCATACGAAATGCACTTTCATGCATCGCAATTGCTACTCCTCATCGTTTGGTCTGTGAAAAGTCACACTCAATAAAATAATCCAATTCATATAGGAGCGACAATGGTTATAATAATTCATACTTGATTTTTACAAGCTTACGGTCATTTAACGTTCGGGTAATTTTATGAATTAAAATCAGTGCCAGTGAAATATCACATGTAAAAAAAATCATTATAATGTTTTGGTTTTATGAAACCATTTTACTTTTAAATCATTTTCATTAGATGAAATCTAATGAAAATGATTTAAAAGTAGCAATCACTTCCATCCTTAATGTTGGATTTAAGATTGAGAGGTGTCATTAGATTCGTCTTAATTGTGAGAGCTATATAGGTTTTATCACCGACCATATGAATACTAATAGACACGTCCTTGGGAAGGAAACGTGTCGCCGCACATATGAGCAAACGCTCCTATTGCTGTCATAAATTTCATGCATTTGTAGGTTGTTATTATATTGTGAAAAAATAGAAATAAACCATACTCTACTATTTTATCGCACCGAATGAGATGACAAGCTTAAAAAATTATCCTTGATCATTTCAAATCATCATGATAAAAATTATCATTGACAAAAAAAAGAAATTGTCTTGAAAGACGTATCCATTTAATCCGTGGGTTTTATAATTTTACTTGAACAAATTCTTCTAGCGCATAGAAGGGTTTGTTCGGATCGGATTGCATTCAATTTTTTTGTTTTATTAATAATTACTTGTTACATTACTTATCATGCGGGAATTTCCAGTTAAAATCTCATATTTTTTCACCTTTGATTACTGCAGTCAGGGGCCGCGTGAACAATATAATTTTCAAGTAGAACAGGTCCGCCGGGATTGTTTTTGCGGTGAGACGGTAATTGCTTTGTAGACTAACCTGTCAGCTCGACTCCTTATGGGCTCCCATCAATCACTCTTGTATGTAAATTTGCACTTTTTATTCGATTTAATGATGTCCGAATTGAATACAGGCGCGTTCTTTCTAAAATATGAAGTCGGTCGAAATACCATTCTTTTTTTTCTTTTTTTATATTATAAGATAGTAAACAAGCAGATGGATCTCCTGATGGAAAGAGTCAACCATCGCCTATAGACATCAAAGGTGTTAATGGTGCGTTGCTATCTTGTGGCGAGGTTTACCGGCGATCTTACCCTGCAAACCGGAACACGACAATGACAAGCACTGACGCTATTGCGGCAGGAATAGGTAAGGCGGTAGTACCAGACCCGGGCGAGACAATGAAGAACTATATATATACAAGAATTGCTCGTTTAAAGGCTCCGAATTGAATACAAGCGCGTTCTATCCATAATATGAACATGGCCGAAATAACATTCTATAATTTTAAATATGGTTACAGAAACCATCGCGTATAGACACTAAGGATTTTATTGATGCGTTGATATCCATATGATGGGATGGCAATGATATTTGCTTAAGTTTACCAGCTACCTTACCTTCCAAATCGTAACACAACAATGACGAAATTTAACGCTATAATATGACAGCAGAAATATGTAAGGCAGTGGCACTGAATACCCGAGCGAGACGTTGCGGAACCTTACCATCTAGCAGACACGATAGGAATGATACGTATACAGTCAATGTTTCGAGTTTTACAAACTGCCTGGCAGAATGGAAAAAGGTCTATTCTTCAAAAGGAACCCGGACCAATATAAGTTAGCCGTTTGAAAAAACATTTATGCCCGACTTGAGGATAAAACCCGGGACGTAATGACTTCGACTAAATCACATGGTAGTTTAAACTAATCAAGCATAAATAGTAAACTATAATCATAATATGAAACCTATCGACTTGTCTAATTTGTTTGAATATTCGCGATTGATATAATAAAATTTTATGTGACCGCTGAGCGTTTTGGAATGGGCCCACATCCGGTCAAGATGGCCTCCCATGTTGATTTTTTTCAGTCACTTTTTGTGGATATGTGTGATTCAACTCATAAATTTTAGTTAAATGATGCGTCATTGGACGTACAGACATATAACCGATAGTTTTATGTATATTTTAGAATAGATGGGCTATGTTTTGTCATTTTATAAACTTTGTTGGTGGGCAGGTGAATTTTATGTAGTTATCTACTACAGTGGCGTTGCTAGCATTAGTGTCACCCGGTGCGGCCTTTATGATGTCACCTGTCTATGGTGTTAAGAAAAAGCGACGTTGGCTGAGTGGCAAAAGCGGCCAAGACTCAAGTTCGTATTTTCTCTTGTGCTGATTTATGTAACAGACCACTGCTTGCTATCCATGGTTTGGAAAACACATTTTTTTAAAATATAAATAAGGTTTTTAAGTTACATTTCACACGGTCCGGTGTCACTCTCTAATAAGTGAGAATCGGGGCCGACCGGAAGTTCAAGCTACGTGGAAACAAGAAGTAAGGGCCCGATTTTTCTCCATACACCGGGGCCCTAGTCCACTTACCTATGAAAATGCTAACGTATATGTCAAACAGATCCTACAAAATTTAACTTTTAATCTAAGATCAATTCTGAATGAATTGGACCATAGCCATTACTGTTTTTTTATTGATAAATAACTGAGCCCGCGATTTCGTCCGCGTGGGAAATTTCGCAATTAAAAGTAGCCTAAGTTACTCCTTATTATATCAGCTATCTGCCAGTGAGAGTCCCGTCAAAATCGGTTCAGCCGTTCCAAAGATTAGCCGGAACAAACAGACAGACAGACAGACCGACAGACAGACAGACAAAAATAGTAAAAAATGTTATTTTGGTATATGTACCGTATATACATCCATATGCATTTATTAAAAAACGGTTATGTTACAAACAGACACTCCAATTTTATTTATTTGTATAGATAATAAAAAAGTGAAACAGCTTGCAAAAAGAAGAAAACTCAACACATCTTTTATCACGGAAAATGAATTCATCCCGTAGGATTTGCGATATATCATAGGTATACTTTATACATTAAACTTTACATTTTCCCACGCTGGCCGTGAACAAATAAAAGTTTTCCCCTGTTGATCCGGCTTCTTTCGAAGAGATCAACTGCCGTAATGCTAGGCATCTCGTAAAAGACGAAAAAAGGCTCACTGACATCGTGATTGCTAAGCAAGAATTCTGCAATGTCTCGTTCGGTTATTGATACCACCGTCTTACCTATTCCTGTCCGTATAACGTTGGTCCTTATCACTGCCATGTTTGAAGGTGACCGGTAAACTTATGCATCAGTACAGCACAAATGTTTGGCGGGTCCTCTAGTTTTTTTTCTTTACTCAAGTTAGTTACTCAATTGGTGTTGGAGGCGTATGGATAAGATAAGCTGATTAGAAATGGTGACCAACGAAGAAATGCTAAAGAGAGTAGACGAGACGCGGAGCCTGGTGAGAACGTTGGAGATCTTTCGAGAGCAGAAAGATCGTAGAGGGAAGATGATAGGTCACCTAATACGACACGACAGTTTTATTAACAATATCATAGAAGGAAAGATAGAAGGAAAGCAATTTTTTTTTTATAGAAAAAAGGGGCAAACGAGCAGGAGGCTCACCTGATCGTGATTACCGCCGCCCATGGACAGCCACATCACCAGAGGTCTTGCAGCTGCGTTGCCGGCTTTTTAAGAAGGAGTATGCTCTTTTCTTGAAGGTGCCTAAGTCGTATCCTTTCGGAAACACCCCCGCCGGTAATTGATTCCACAGAGGAGTAGTGCGTGGTAAGAAGTGCCTAGAGAATCGCACAGTTGTGGATTTCCAGACATCGAGGTGATGAGGATGGAACTTTGAGTTTTGCCGCGATGTCCGATGATGAAATTCAACAGCAGGGATCAATCCAAACAGTTCGTCAGAACACTCTCCATGATAAATGCGGTAAAAGATGCTAAGCGAACTTACATCTCTGCGTAAAGCCAAGGAGTCAAGCCGATTGGAGATTGCTTGGTCGTCAACGAATCGAACCGCTCTACGCTGAATGCGATCAAGTGGAAGAAGCTGATACTGCGGAGCTCCCGCCCAGAGATGAGAACAGTACTCCATGTGCGGGCGAATTTGCGCTTTGTAAAGTTGCAAACGATGAGAAGGCAGGAAGTACTGTCTCACTCTACTGAGCACACCGACCTTTTTTGAGGCTAATTTAGCCTTTTCTTCCAAATGATCACAGAACTGAACGTTGTTCGATATGTCAACGCCAAGAATTCCAATATTGGCTGAGGTTGTCAGGAGAGTTTTCTCAAAGCGAGGTGATACGACAAAGGCCGACTTTTTAGCGGTGAACGCACATAGCTGTGTCTTCCTGGGGTTGAATTGGACTAAGTTGAGTCGACCCCATTCCGAGATTTTTTCGAGCTGAGTCTCGATTTCAGACACTAGCTTGTCCCAATTCTCATTGACGTGGTCCCGAGAAATACCGCTATGATCGGAGTACAAAGCGTCACCAGTACTGTCATCTGCATAGCAATGAATATTACTAATTCGCACCATGTCATTGATGTGCAGAATAAACAGTGTAGGCGATAGCACGCAGCCTTGCGGAACACCAGCATTGACAAATTTAAGGTCGGAGCACGCACCGTCGACTACGACTTTGAGGAAGGCCAAGGATAAGCTATATATCACAAGTGAAGGGAAAAATGAATGTCGTGTCGTATGGGGAGATCAAGGAGGCGGCATTGGATAGAGAAAAGTGGAAGAAGATGCTGCACACGGCGAAATAGATGCTTCACCGACAAGATCTTGCTCTTAAATTTGTTGATGATTCAAATTAGACTTTTGATTACCTGTAGCAAAATTAATAGCCGTTAAAAGAACATTACCTATGAATTCAAAACTATGTAACATGTATTTACCAATTATGTATTCAGCACCGAGGTCCGACCGCCATGACACCGTGACCGTTAAGAAAACACACGTTCTGATTGTAATAATAATGTGTAATCAGAGCGCCGGTAGCCCGTCTTACCGCACGGTGTAAGTTACAAACATACGTCGTGTGGCCATGAGTTATGATACAAGTGAGACATACGATGCGCTTAGTCAGCGTCTTATCCACCTAGACTGACAATAATAATGACAATAATAACAAACAAGTGCATGCCTTTGCCGTGTTCGCCTTTAAAAGGTTTGATAACCATAAAAGTTGCACAGGAAACTTATTGTAGCCTTTAGTTAGATTCGCAAGTTTATCGAATTGAAGATATAGACATCCATTATTATTATGACACAAACTTTGTTGATTACAGATGACAATAATTTTATACTGTTAAAAGAGTCGCCTTTTTGTATGCAATTGTTTTAAAGAATATAAGAAATGATACGGATCACTTTTTAAAAAATTATCCTCTTGTATATGCTTTTAAGAGCAATGTAAATTTAAACATACATATAATAGTTTCATGTCAAAAATCTGTGATATTTATATGGCAGAGGGAACTTGGAAAATCATTTTTCATAAATTTTGCCTTCCGTGGTGACGATACTTAATACGAGTGAAATTAACACGAGCAACTCCGTTTATTCGTAGTGTTTATTTAAAACTGCTACATATATTCACCACTGTGAACTATTTTGGTATCTCGTCTCGAATAAACGCTTCATTTATTTATTCATACGAATATTTAAACTTCGCATCACGAAAATGTTTTATTGGCATGATGTCTAGTGTAACAGATTATTCATTATCAATCACAACTTTACCCAAAAGTAACGGTACAAAACTGTCTATTGTTAACGGTGAGCACTAACGCGGATTAATATTATTATTAAATAATAAAAATAATTTACTAAAGTAAGCACTGTTCTTCTTTAATTTTATAATTTAAAATTAGGCGCCTCTCCGTTCTAGTGGTCCGGTGTCGCTGTTGGCTACATGAGCTCCCGGGTTCGATTCCCGGAAATAAAAAATGTGTTTTTTCAGTTTTCTGATAAAAACAACGTCCGGAATTGGCTAAGTGCCTGGTTGGCGATAGGCTTGCCACCTATCACTTTGTGAGCCGAAGTAACTTCGACTAATCGTGGGTGCACTGATTGTACGTCTGCCTACCTCTCCGGAAATACGAGCGTGAAGATATTTTTTTAACTTTAATTTTATAAAAACGTCAGTCTTGCGAAAAGCAAGAATTATGGTTACTTTAAGCATACTGCAGCACGCGGACAAAAGTATGTACATATATCGTTACTACACGATACAGGCGTCCGTCCGTCAATATTTGTTTAGGCTTAGGACCCACCGCGGAAGAATTTCTTAGAATTATAAGTATAGATATTATGGTGTTGGAGAACTTTATGGGAGTAATGCAAACGTCTTCCAATGAATTTGATGGTAATTATACCAATATATGAATTTATGTAATTGTTTTTTATTATTAAAATAAATATTATTACGCCAATCCACTTTCGAGTTAGGGAGAGTGATCAGAATGTCAGTAGACGCTCAATTTACAAATGTATTAACAATACCAATATTTGGGGATCTTGTGCGTCTAATTTTTAAAAAGTAAAAAAATATAATTATATCTGTTTACTTCAGGGGTAGATTATGGTAAATGATTGCAAGCAAATGCCCATGTTTCTCCACGATTATTTACCAGTTGTCAGATGGCGAAATGGGTGGTGATCTTCGTTTGCAATTATACCTTGCTATTTGTATTAACCGAGAACAGTCTATATGGTTTTCGAGGCACGAGAGTGATGACACTCCACCACCATGGACTGAACTGCTGCTGATATTTTTCTAGCTAGAAAAATCCAATAAAACTATCGTATTCCTAGTCAACGGCCTCTTTGTACTAACGTACTACACTAACGTCTCATTGTCCCTAGTTTGGACTTTAGAGGGTAACCTTATACAAATGGTATTTCGTCCCTGTCACATGGATTGCAAAGTACCTACCAGTATCAAATTTTTAAATTATGTAAAACAACTATTCCATACCATATTATGGCAGAATATATAAATATTTATGTAATGAAATGATATTTCATTAATTCAAAACCTTATACAAATGGTATTTCGTCCCTGTCACATGGATTGCAAAGTACCTACCAGTATCAAATTTTTAAATTATGTAAAACAACTATTCCATACCATATTATGGCAGAATATATAAATATTTATGTAATGAAATGATATTTCATTAATTCAAATTTAGCGCGCTTCGCGCGTGTCTACGTTATTTGTGGAAGTCGGTAGATAGCGCATCGGTCGAAGTGACCTACGGCGGAGGAAATTCAGATTATTTTGTGCAATTTGTTGTTATAAAGACTTGTGATTTGTATAGAGATAAACCGTATAGTTCCCGTTTCCGTGGGACTCTCGGGTCTCAAACTAGCTTTGTACCAAATTTCATTCAAATCGGTTCAGTGGTTTAAGCGTGAAGAAGACAGACATTTACAATATTACTATGGATTTTCTTTACGGCTAAAATCAGTTGTCAAAAGAGATTTTATTGTTTGGTCTATGGTCAAAATTTCGGCCTCAGGGGATTGTTAGTCAGAAGTGATTATAATTAAAAAATAATCTTAGTTAATCTTTAAAAAGCTATTAATACGTTTATGATTTCCTTGTCTTTCCCTTATCAATGCAAAAGTGGCATTAAACTTAAGACCACACCGACGGAATTAAATATATTTTAACTTTAGTGTGGACTTGGATTAAAAAGCCATAAAGATAGCGATAATATAACTTTTAAATTTTTTTTACATACTTTACGGTTGTTTTGTCACGATATGGAACACACAGAAGCAATGGCTATTTTAAATTTAAACGCATGTACTGTTTCACATTTAGTTGAATTGTGAAACAGTACGCATTTAAATAATTATAATGAAGGAGTTTTACTAAGCGCTGATAATCAAGACTAAGAGAATATAAATTATAGAGTAGTAGATTCGGCGATCAAGCTTTTTAAGTAAATCCATTGAGATAAAAAACACAAGATACACAATCAGTGTCTCAAAAACGTCCTCTAAAAATGAGCTCAATGTTTTAAATTGTGCGCTCATTTCAAATAGAACCGCATCGGTTGCGATTGGTTGCGATACTGTCAATTTTATTACTTTTCGTACGTTGTTTTGTAAAAACAACTACAAGTCTTGCGCTAAAGATTGGATATGCAAAAACATATATTTTTGCCATATCTATAACTACTTGTGTGAAATTAGGGACAGTTTTGAATATCAGTTTTGTTCGGGACTGTGCTTTTTTATATCAATGTTGAATTCAAACCATTTTTCAAACACTACGAATGTATTTGTAATAAATTAACGCCCGGTTTCACAGTAACAGCCATTTGGATCAACTGCTTAAATTAATTTCGAAAAAAAAATGTAATAATGAATTAGCAAACTACTATTTTACAACAGAATGTCAGCGCTAAAGCCCTGTTGATGTAAAATGTGAATACAATTGGTTACTTCATTAAGAACACTGTTGGTTATTTATTTAGAAACACAGTTCCTTGGCAACTAACTCCGTTCAGTACTTTTTGTAAAAACGCTAAGCCCTGTTAATGTAAAATGTGAATCTGGTTACTTAATTAAGAACACAGTTGATTATTTATTTAGGAACTCAGTTCCTTGACAATCTAACTCCGTTCAGTCCTTTTTTCAAGAGCGCTAAAGCCCTATTGAAGTAAAATGTGAATCCGGTTACTTAATTAAGAATCCTGTTGGTTATTTATTTAGGAACAAGGCCAAGGAACTACCTTGGCAATCTAACTCCGTGCAGTACTTTTTGTAAAACCGTAAAAATATATCTAGATACGAATCACATATTGCTCTAGTATGAATGTGTTTTTTTCAGCACCCATTTCACATAAATTTGCGTATCATTAAGATTACTACTACTCAGTTTAATCATAGATAATAGATTCAACCGTAAATATTTTTTAACGTAGTAAAACTGCAGCCATCGCCTTCCCATTTCCTATATTTCCGGAACCCTGCATCAGATTTTCACCAAATTTGTCACTCACAAACAAAAAAGACTTTAAAATCGGTTCATAAATTACAGAATTCTGAGGTAATCTATATAAAAAATCACAGTTAAATTAATAACCTCCTTTTGGAAAGTCGGTTGACAAAACTTTATATACAAGTGTGCGTAATGTTTTTTTTTATATATATAATTTATTTTGTAATGCATATTATTTAAAACTATTAGCTTTCTGCATTGTTCCTTATAAAGATGCACCAAACTATCATATATTTTTTATGATTTTAACTATAGTTAAATTCATTAATAGTATATCATAGTTTGCCAGCGGACGTAACTGTGTCAAACTTCATACTCCTCGTCCTGAGTCTGTTAATATTTCTTAAAAAGACGTACAAAGTTTTCGCTTCATTTATAGATATTAGATGCCGGCATTCTTAATACGCAATCGAATACACAACATTTTTGTCACCATATCACACCAAATTTTTTACGCCAATAAAATTTAAGGTAAACCGGAATATGATGGGATTAAAATTAATTACTCCGACATATTATCGTAAATGTACGATTTCAACGCTATCTGGTGACTCGACGTTGATCGAGTGATGATATAAATAACAGAAGGTGTTTCAAACCGAATCCCGAATAAGGGAGCTTATAATTTGACTAATCAATTTTAATGTGATTTTAAGGTCCGATTCTAATAAACAACGTAATAAGTATGAAAAAATATCATCGTTATTTTATACATTTTATGTTAATGTATATTTTTTGTACGATTTAGGTGTTCACCTGTAATTGGCAGGTACACTAGACCTTAAGTTAATAATTTGTATTTATTGTGTACTAGCTGTTGCCCACGACTTCGTCCGCGTGGACCTTTTTTACTCCGCACCGCTTCTCCCCCGTAGGTGATAGCGTGATAATATGTAGCCTATATGTTGACCCTATTAGTAATATTCATGCAAAATTTGAAGTAAATCCATGCAGTACTTTTTGAGTTTACCCTGGACATATATATAGACAAACAGACAAAATTCCAAAAACTATATTTTTGGCTTTGATATCGATTGTAGATCACGCCTCAAGTATTCTTTTAAAAAAATATTCAATGTACAGTTTTGACTTTCCTACGATTTTATTATATGTTGTTGGTGTTCCATTGTAAAAAAATAAATAAATCGTTCAGGTGCTTACAAATTAGTCCGGTCTTCTTTTAAGGAATAGATTATATTAATTAAGTAGTTAAGTTTTTTTTATTTTTTTTTTGGTCTTTTGTTTTGTACACGTGTTTTTTTTTCTCTTATTTTGGGCTTGCTGGAAGAAATTTCTTTAGAGATAAGCTTGCCTTTTGTACTAATTTTGTCTTTATGTTTACTTTTGTTATTCGTGTGCAGTAAACGGTTAAATAAAAAAAATAGACCATTTGTCATTCTGCCAGGCAGATCGTAAAATGCGAATGATTGGTTACACGTGTCACTACTATCATGATTAATAGATAGTAGAATCCTGCTTTAATAATATGTCACTACCATTGTTACTACTAGGTGACTAAATCTCATCCGGGTTTGGTACCACCATTATAACTATTCCTGCCGCAAAATTGTTAATTCTTGTTGCTGTCATGTTCCGGCTTGGGGGTAAAATAGATATAGCATTATCATCCTGCCATAATAATGACAATGCACCATAAATATTTTTGTGTTTATAGGCGATGATTATTTCTCTGTATTAGAAGGCCATTTACTTGCTTGTTGTATAATGATACTCGTATAATAAAACCTATTTTTCTTTTCTCAGAACTCAGAAGGTATATCTCTGTGACTACCACAGACCACATGGTGACCACTATCATAATCTATATCTATCTATCTATCTATACATATAATAAAACTGTACGAAGTCGATTTCTGTACATTGAAGATATTTTAAAAATTTTTTTGGAAGATACTCTTTAATCAATACTGAAGCGAAAAATGTATTTTTTTTAATTTTTGTCTGTCTGTCTGTCTGTATCAAGGCCGCGCATCACGCCGAATCTACTGAACGGATTCAAATGAAATTTGGCATGATTAGAGTTTATACTCCGAAGAAGGTTATAGGATTTTTATATTTTATTTTTAGGGTTATTATATTTTTTTTATTTATAGGGTTATAGGATAGGATTTTTTATCCCAAAATTCAGTACGGTTCCCGTGGCATAGGGGATGAAAATAAAAACGTATATTTAGCTTTAATTCATTAACCTGTCAACCGAAATACATTATTATTTTTTGTTCAAAAGTAAATACTATAAAGATTATCCCTTAAAAATTCCAAGGTCATGAGTTTTATAATTTAGAAGTTACAGACATCACAAGTTTCAACGGTTTCGGGTGGTAAGTCCAGTTAAACGTGATACCCGCGGGGTGATCACGTAACTCGCAATGCGAAATTATCGTGATTGTTAAGTTATTGCAAGACACATAACAGCCTTGTACATCAGTGGTAGTCGTTGCTGCTTGATTAGTTTTGATGCTGTGACATTGCAAAAAGAACATCTAGTGACCAGCAAGCAATTGGCGACGTTTTTGACGATTTTTTCATTACGTTTAAGAGTCATCGCTGATCGCTTGCGAATTGCAAACGTTAGATGATACGCCTACCGGAATGTATACAAAACCTGTGAACGCACGGCTCATTATAAGTTAGCGTTATCATTTCATAGTGTTTGTATAATGGATATAATCCGAGAGAATCAGTTCTAGCATGTATACTTTTTTTATTAAAATGTTATAAATGCAATTTTAATTACCTTAAAAATTAGTAAAATATGTGTAAAATATAAACCTAAACATTTTTTTATTTACATAAGAATTACAGCTCTTCAAACATTAAAATTCGATTTTCTAAAATCGGGGTAAAATCAGTAACTTATCTACATAAGTAGTGGGAAGTTAAAAAATCCCACGCGGACGAAGTCGCGGGCACAGCTAGTTAATAATAAAAGAATAATGCTGATGTGGTAAATGCAATACCGGTTGGTGATAAAATAACATATTATTGAGACTTACTAAGTGCCGACGACATACAGTGTTAAAAAACGTTATTTAGAACGGTTATTTAAAAGGGTAATATCGATAGTTTTTTTTATATCATAAGATAACAAACAAGCAGACACTCCTGATGAAAAAAACAACCGCCGCCTATAGGCATAAAAGATGTTAAAAGTACATTGCTATTCTCGTGGTAGGGTCTTAACTGCAACATGCATACGTTTATCAGCTACCTTACCCTCCAAACCGGAACACGACCTGACAAAGCACTAAACGTTATCGCGGGAAGAATAGGTAGGGATGTGGCACCAGACCCGGGCGAGACAATGCAGAACTCTGCCACCCAATACACATGCTAGTAGCGACTCGCAAACGCAATCGTTTCTTAAATAGGTTAATAAAATATCTCAATATTTGAATCTAAATAAACACAATTTGATTGAATTTCAATTCAATATAATTAATATAAACATCTAGAAATGTTTAAATAAATACTTACCTACCTATTTAAATTCTTAAGCTACCTTCATAGAATATATAATTTTCAAATATTTGCACACCACATAATGGCAGAATATGCTGGTATCTTTAATTATATTCATGCCAATCGTATTCATAAATAATATTCTTGTCAATTAATTTTTCCAAATGATTTTTTAATTTGAATACAAGATAAAAATACGTGTACATTTTATGAATAGCGTCGTTTCACCAAGGGCGTAGGCAGAGCATAGCCCTAAATCTTTCGCCTTATCCACTTTCATAAATTCTCGTCGCGTGAAGGTGCAACGAACTTGTCTTTTTCGGAAGATCACTGATTTAGGTCAAGATAAATGCCCATTGGATGAGGTTTCCGAGCGAATTTTAATATATTATATTTTTGACAATAATCTTTTAACGTTTAGTGTTATTAGCAATGTTTTTCATATATCAGGATAGCAAACAAGCAGTTTTTTTTATATTATAAATAAATAAAAAATAAAAATCGTTTATTTCATTTAACAAAACATAATTACTTATTTCTTGGGTCTGGGCACCCCTTTTAAGTATAAAATTACGTGTGCCAGGGGATTATAAGATGATAGTAAACAAACAAACGTGGCATTTTTTTTATATCATAAGATAGCAAACAGCAGATGGGTCTCCTGATGGAAAGAGTCAACCATCGCCTATAGACACCAAAGATGTTAATGGTGCGTTGCTATCTCGTGGCGATGTCTAATGCCACATGCATAAGTTCACCGGCTACCTTACCCTCCAAACCGGAACACGACAGCGACAAGCACGACGCTATTGCGACAGGAATAGGTAAGGCTGTGGTACCAGACCCGGGCAAGACAATGCAGAACTCTACCACCTAGTAGCCAAGATGGTAGTGACTCGCATAGCCAATCGGTCGCCTTTTACGACCTGCCTGGCAGAAAGGCAGTTGGCCTATTCTTCAAAGGAGGCCGGGACCAACACAGGACAACGTACCATCCCAACACATGAATGGTAACGCACTTTTAACATCTTAGAGTCGAAAGACGATGAATCTCTTTTCATTTAAAGAGCTTCCTGCTGAAATAAAAGTACTAGGTGGTAGAGTTCTGCATTGTCTCGCCCGGGTCTGGTACCACCGCTTTACATATTCCTGCCGCAATAGCCTAAGTGCTTGTCACTGTCGCGTTCTGGTTTAGAGGGCAAGGTAGCCGGTAAACTTATACACGTGGCATTAGACCTCGCCACAAGATAGCAACGTACGATTAACATCTTAGGTATCTATAGGCGATGGCTAATTCTTTCCACCAGGAGACCCATCTGCTTGTTTGCTATCTTACGATATAAAAAAATCTCCATTTCATTGTATCTCCGGAACCCTGCATGAGATCTTCACCAAATTAAAATGGGACCATACGGGAAATATGGGTATATTTCCCGTGTGGTCCCATCTCAAATAAAAAAAATCAATTTTCAAAATCACTTGATAAATGACCGAGTTCTAAAGTAACAAACATAAAAAAACACAGCAGAATTGATACCTTTCTCAAACCTGCAGGGTTACTCTTGAAAACCGATTTTAATTTTAAATGAATATTTAATGAATTTTGAAGTATTTCGTACTCTGGACTACTGTATTCAATTATTAGATTCGGCGACAGCGCCACGCGGATTTCGAAATTTTTTGGAACTACTCATTATTGCTTTTATTCGTTACTAGCTGTTGCCCACGACTTCGTACGCGCGGACTTCATTTACTAAGCACAGTTCCTCCCCTGTAGGTGATAGCGTGATAATATGTAGCCTATATGTTGACCCGACCTATTAGTAATATTCATGCAAAATTTGAAGTAAATCCATGCAGTATTTTTTGAGTTTACTACGGACATACATACAGACAAACAGACAAAAAATTCTAAAAAAACTATATTTTTGGCTTTGATATCGATTGTAGATCACGCCCCAAGTATTCTTTTAAAAAAATATTCAATGTACAGTTTTGATTCTCCTACGATTTTTTATTATATGTATAGATTTTGTTTAAAACGGTACTTAAAATTTCCACTTGTAACACTAGTTAACGTGTAACGATGACATCTATTACCAATAATTAGGTCGTTACTATACTGAATCAATGTGAGCAATATTGGTTTCAAGAGTACCGTTTTTTGACGATATTCGAATATAATTGTTCTTATCAATATTGGTTTAAGGCTTAGTCTGCTAGGAAGTCCACTTTGTAATATTTAAAATAGCTGAAAGTGAAGACATGTCACTTGGCGACCTGAAGATCCTTGATATACGTACATCTTGGTGTGGAGCAATTAAACCAAGGCAAGACGTTACAACACGTAATTTCGCGCGCGCAATTACACTGACAAATAGCCGTAGTGCCATTTTCTTGACTACCTTCATTCGTGTTTCGTCTAACTAGTGTTGCCGGCGCGCCGGTATAAAGCCTCGTTCTGACTATTCTAGTATTTTATTCGAGTAGCCAGCAATTACCCCGTGTTGGCCCTGGCCACTTTGAAGAATATACCAACTATCGTTCTGCCAGGCAGGTCGTAAGAGTTAACCGATTGTATCTTACGACCTGCCTGGCAGAACCAGGCAGGTCGTAAGAGTTAACCGATTGGCTATACGTGTCACTACCATCGTGACTGTTAGTGGTAGAGTCCTGCAACGACTCGCCTGGGTATATGTTACCACCGTCTTTCATATTCCTGCCGCATTAGCGTCAATGCTTGTCATTGTCGTGTTCCGGTAGCCGGTAGACTTATACATGTGGCATTGCCATCCTGCCTCACGAATAGTAACGCACTATTAACTTCTCTGGTGTCTATAAGCACAGAATACTAGAGACTCACTGCAGAAGTCAATGCTCCATACAAGTAATATTCGAGCATAGCACACATAGACACTTCTCATGGACGCGATATCTCGGACTGGTGCGGAACAAACTTACTTGTACTGTTAGTCTCCAGTATTCTTTTTTTTATATAGAAAAGGGGGCAAACGGACAGGAGGCTCACCTGATGGTAAGTGATCACCACTGCCCATGGACAACCACACTATCAGAAGAGTTGCAGTTGCGTTGCCGGCCTTTTAAGAAAGAGTAGGCTCTTTTCTTGAAGGTCCCTAAGTCGTATCCGCTTGGAAAAACCCCTGCCGGTAATTGGTTCCACAGAGGAATAGTGCGGGGGAAGAAGTGCCTCGAGAATCGCACAGTTGTGGATTTCCAGACATCGAGATGATGAGGATGAAATTTTGAATTTTGTCGCGATGTCCGATGGTGAAATTCTGCGGCAGGAATTAATCCAAACAGTTCGTCGGTACACTCCCCATGATAGATCCGATAGAAGATGCAGACCGAAGCCACATCTCTACGCAATGCCAAAGAATCAAGCCGATCAGAAATAGTCCTGTTATTGACGATTCGAGTCGCTCTACGTTGAATGCGGTCAAAAGGAAGGAGCTGGTACTGAGGAGACCCCGCCCACAAGTGAGAGCAGTACTCCATATGAGGCCGGATTTGCGCCTCATAAAGTTGTAGGCGATGGGCCGGCGTGAAATACTGTCTGGCCCTGCTGAGAACACCCAGCTTTTCTGTGCTATAAGCGATGGTTTCTTTTCCACCAGGAGAGCCATCTACTTGTTTACTGTCTAATGAAAAAAGTTTAACTAAACATGCCCGAATACCAAAAATTTAGTCGAGTAGATTCGTACATAATTTAGTCGAGCTGATCCTTTTTAATTTTATTTTTTCGTGCGGGTAGCGCCTGACACCATGCGCCCCGCTCACTGGCTCACCGATTAAACCTGAGTGAACATCTCGTTTTAATCGAATTTATTAGTAACTAGCTGACCCGTCAAACGTTGTTCTGCCTTTTTAACTACTCTTTTTTTTCTACATATATATATATATATATATATATATATATATATATATATATATATATATATATATATATATATATATATATATATATATAGATTAGTTGTTGTGCGGACTCTTGTCGCGGTGTAGGATGTTCATCTCACGAAACACAACTTACGTGGGAACTGTACTCGAAAAGTGCGAACGATTTTTTGGGCAATAGCGAGTGTTGCTACTAAAGTACTCTCAACTCGGCTAAAACATTAACGTAGGGTGAACTAGGCTGTAGAGTTAATGCCACTTCTTTCTTCTTTTTCACATCATATACATCAAGGATATTAATGGTATGTTATTATTTGTGTGACGGATGATAATGCCAAATGCATAAGTTTACTGGCTACCTAACCCTCCAAATCGGAACACGAAGTTTACATCTTCGAGGGTGACGCCGAAAATACTAAATAACACTTTTGTCTGACACAAGTTTCGAACCGAGACCTCATAATCGGAATAATTAGACCACGAAGTAACAAGTTGATTTATTGTCGTTTATATTGATTGTTAATAAATTGCATGTTTTTTCCTCAGGTAAATTCGAACCACATCCTGCAGCAGGCTTCAACATGGGCTACCTCATGGCGCCGTACACCTACCCCAATGGTGGAGCCCATCCTCTGCCTGTCTCTATGGTAAGTCATTTGTTATATAGATTTTACTTTTAAAAAACCTTAATTTCATACGACTATTTCATTTTAAAAACACTAGTTGGGCGACCGAGCTTCGCTCAAACGACATTTTTTCATATAAAAACGTATTGTCACCGACATAACACTTCTTAATTTTATATACAAAATTTCGTCAAAATCATTAGAGCCGTTTAGGAGAAACTAATTCATCATATACAAATCTATATCTATATTCTATATTAATATTATAAATGCGAAAGTTTGGATGTATAGATGGATGTTTGGATGGATGTTTGTTACTCAATCACGCAAAAACTACTGAACAGATTTGAATGAAATTTGGTACACAGGTAGATAATAACCTGGAATAGCATATAGGCCACTTTTCATCCCGGAAAAAATAGGGGATTTGACAAAAACTCTTATAATGCAGCGGGCTGCACGCAGCTAGTAAATACATATACATATATAGATTCAAAAAAAAATTTAAACAATAAATTAATAAGAATTTAATTTGGTATAAACTTGATAGTTAATACTATAATTTTTTAGAAAAAAAAAACATTACAAAATTTCTGTCCGATAAAGAATCGGTACGGGAATTAACTGATTTTGAGACGATTTCTATTGTAATATATTGACTACTATATTCATTGACTATAGAAAAATGGTCTATATTAATTTGCGCAATTACGTGCTCTCACTGAATACCAATGTTCATCAAATCAGTTGAGCCGTTCCTCACTTATAACGGGCCTTACAAACAGACAGACAAAAATTTTCAAAAAAATTAAATTTATGTAAATAAATCAAATGTCAGCGACTGTACCTCTATAAA
Organism: Apodemia mormo; assembly: GCA_036924255.1. Lineage (NCBI taxonomy): Eukaryota > Metazoa > Arthropoda > Insecta > Lepidoptera > Riodinidae > Apodemia > Apodemia mormo. Next base: position 8,209,094 of record JAUPFN010000026.1, read on the forward strand.
TATTTTTAAACAAATATTTATTTCGAAATTTGACAAAAATATAGAAAGTACACACAGGCACTACCGATTTATGTAGTAGTATAGATTATATAAGAAAATGAATAAAATGTTCGCAAATAACGTATGTAGTTGATTTAATCTATATCTTGTCATTTACGACTCTTATTTTTATCTTATCAATATCTATCACGTCATGTTGAGATAACTATAATAATAGTAATGTTGTGTTCACATTAACTATTAATCCCATTATTCAATTAACAATATGCGTCCTCGAGACCTCGCCACAAGATAGCAACGCACCATTAACATCTTTGGTGTCTAAAGGCGATGGTTGACTCTTTCCATCAGGAGACCCATCTGCTTGCTTGCTATCTTATGATATAAAGAAAAAAAAACCTTTTTTATATCATAAAATAGCAAAGAAACAGATGAGTCTCGAGATGGAGTCAGCCATCGCTTTATAGACATCAAATGGCGAGGTCTAATGCCGGTCTGCAATGTAAGGTCTAATGCATTAGTTTACCGGCTACCTTACCCTCCAAATCGGAACACAACAGTGACAAGCACTACAACCTACTAGCGACAAATCACGATAGTAGTGACTCGCATACCAATCTGATCAATTTGGAGATTTATAAAATAAAGAATAAGATTGTAAAACTATCAATTTATCTCGATATAGCTAGGTTTCTTGGTGTTTTTTCATATAGCATTGCTATTATGTAAACGATTATATAGATAATATATCTAAATAGTACGATAATTACATGTGTAAATAAAATATTGCACTATATCACAAAAATTATGACATTATAAACGAAGCTTATCATTGAACAATTTGGAGATTACAAAATAAAGAATATTCGTTGTTCAACTAATACTTTATCTTGATATAGCTACGTCTCTTGGTGTTATTTCATATTGCACTGCTATTTTATAAACTATCACATATATAGTATAGGTACGTCAATTACATGTGTAAATAAAATTCATTTCAACATATCACGAAAATCATGTCAATATAAACAAAGCTTATCGCTGAACATTTTGGAGATTTACAAAATAAAGAATGTTCACTGTTCAGTTATCACTTTATCTTGATCTAGCTAGGTTTCTTTGTGTTATTTCATATTGCACTGGTATTTTATAAACTACCACATAGATAATATATCTAAATAGTACGTCAATTACACGTGTAAATAAAATTCATTTCACCATATCACAAAAATCGTGTAAACGAAGCTTATCACTGAACAATTTGGAGATTAAGAATGTAAAGAATGTTCAGCTGTCACTTTATCTTGATCTAGCGATGATTCTCGATGTAATTTCATGTTTTGCTGCTGTTTACCAAATTACGACTTAGATAATATATATAAAATACATTTTTATTGTATATAACAGTTAATCGCGACCTCGTTCGTGTGACCAAAAATCATTACTCCCTTTGCTCAATCGGATCAAAGATAGCTCATGTCACTCCTGGATATAGTAGCTTTCTAAAGGTGTTAGAATTTTTAATCGGTTGTTTTTGAGGTAAATCGTAACCTAAAATAACTAACAAAAAATCAAAATTTTCCTCTTTATAACATTAGTTTGGAAGAATGCTTCTTCCAAAAAGATGAGCTTTCGTTTTAGACTCCAAGGATACTAATAGCGCGTTGCTATCCGTATGGCGAATATATTGTTACGCTCTTAAATTTACCGGCTACCTTACTTTCTAGACTAAACAAGACAGACAAGAATTGATAACATTTCAGCTAGAAAGAACAGGAAAGACGATTGGTACTAGAAGCAAGATATTTAGAACTCTACCAGCTAGTGACATTTTCTCGCCTTTACCGACCAAAAGGGATACGTATCACCATCAGTTATATGCAGTAACTAAAATAAAACACTATTTTGTAAGCCTGGCTGGTTCGTTCCTTGACTTGCAAAGTATACGGTACAAGAAAACTATGATTTGGCTTTCCAAAAACTCTTATAGTCGCAAGGACAGTACCACTTTATTGTCCACTAGCTGTTGCCTGCGACTTCGTCCGCGCGGACTTCGTTTACACCACACTGTAGGTGATAGCGTGATAATATGTAGCCTATATGTTGACCCGACCTGTTAGTAATATTCATCCAAAATCTGAAGTAAATCCATACAGTACTTTTTGAGTTTACCTCGGACATACATACAGACAAACAGACAAAAATTCTAAAAATTGTATTTTTGGCTTCGGCATCGATTGTAGATCACGCCCCAAGTATTCTTTTAAAAAAATATTCAATGTTACAGTTTTGACTTTCCTACGGATTTTATTATATGTGTAGATTCCTTCCGCAATAACTTCTAGCTAACTATCCTGTTACGACTTGTAGGGTAGGTTAGCCAGTATATCAGACTTGTGTTTGAATCTCTGCTATGCGAGTAGCAACCCAGTATTTACATCTTTTTTGCCTGTGTCTATGAGTACATAACAATTTTATAATCGTTATCATCGAGTGGCGCGTTCTGGGGCCCCAGTTTAATGAAGGGCCCCTATATTAGATAAAATCCGTAATTAACTTAAGGGTAATAAAAACACCGATCAAATTTTCAGCTGAATTCATAAAATGTATCATTAGAAGCTATATTTGTTATTGGTGATTACAAAACTCTATTGCTTTTGTACATCATAAGCTAGCAAACAAGAAGATGACCTTAATGATGGAAAGAGATAACCATCATTAAAGATTTTAAGAGTACGTTCCAACAGTAGGTAGTCTTAATGCCGCATGCATATTAGGCATGGATCATTTAACAGTTAACATATTAAATTTCGTACTATTTTTTTTAACAATTAACAACTGTTATTTATATAAGCAAATAATGTTAAAATTTTATGCATCACTAAAATTACCAATAACTTCATATAGGATAACAATGTTATTAAAAATATTTGAGGGAACGTTTTCTTTTTGCTCGCTACCTTGATTTATGATAATAATAACTGTTAAAAGTTATAAAACTACCCCAGAGGACCTTTTTACTACGACAGCTTTGCGTATTTGCTGCGTCTAATACTTATTATATATAGGCTAATACTGATATAATATAACATAAATAAATAACTGTTAAATATTAGTTAATTTTAACAACATACCAGTTAACCTAATTTAACAATAATTTCCATGCCTAATGCATATGTTTATCGGCTACCTTATTTAGCGACAGCTAGGTATTTTATAACGTCTCTGAAAAATTTCTCACTTTTAGACGGTGACCTTGGCGAAATCCCTGAAGTAGGCGGATGAAAGGGCCTTGATTATGTTTCTTAAGGAAGCGTTTCAAACTTTAACAAACTTTGAAATAAGAATTTATTATAACGGTCTTAAAAATAATTATTCGGTTTTATTAATAAACAAGATTGATTGTGTGCGTAAGTTTTTTTATATCTTAGGATAACAAACAAGCAGGTGGCTCCTGATGGAAAAAGTAACCATCGCGACACTAAAGATGTTAATGGTGCGTTTCTATCTTTGTGGCGGGTTTGGTAATACGACATATGTAAGTTTACTGATTAGCTTGCCATCCAAACCGAAACATGACAATGAAAGTAATAATAAATAATAAATATTCACGGGACAAATTACTTGTGTGTGTTTTGTTTTCGAGCAAGCTACTTTAAACAATTAAAAAAATGATTCTCACATTTAAAATCTGAAGCAAATGATAATTAGAAGTACAAGGGAATCACAAATCTGTGAGATGAAATGTGTGAATATTCATTTAATAAACAGATGAGCCGTCATGGTGATCCACATCGTAATTTAATCGCCCAGATACTATTTTTATTGGTTTATTTCCACGTAATAACCACCACGTGTTCGTTCAGCATCGAACCCGGGACTCACCGGAAACGGTAACACAAACATTTTTATTTCTGTCTTCATCCTCAATGCTAACGTGTACTCCGTTTTAAATAAAACAAGATACGTTTTTAGTTGGATTTTTTTAAATATGTTGTGATTATCTGTACAATTGTGGTAATGGGGCTCGGTTTCGATTCCCGTCAGGGACAGGTATTTTTGTGATAGGCTCTTAATATTTCTGGGGTTGGTTGTTTATTAAATAATAACAGTGTTTATTAAATAAATAACAGGTGTTTATTAAACAGATCCAGTATATATAAATATCCAGCTGCAACGTGCAGCCTGCATTATAACAGTTTTTGGCAAATCCCACGGGATTACCTTATTCTTTCGGAATAAAAAGTAGCCTATGTGCTATTCCAGGTCATCATCTACATTTCATTTTCAAATTTCAGCCAAATTTCATTCAAATCCATTCAGTAGTTTTTGCATAATTGAGAAACAAACATACACCCATCCAAACATCCAAATTTTCGCATATATATTAATAAAGATAATACAGATGTATTCTGTGTATTAGTATCGTTGATCAATACCAAATAGTTTGCTTACTTTGGGGTTAGATCAATTCGTGTGGTTTGTGCATCGATATTATTTATTTATTTAAACTCTTTATTGCACAAAATATACAACAGGTGAATTTAACGTCTAAAGACATTTTTATTATTATAAAAAAGTAAGAAAAAAAAAAAAAAAAGTATCTTTACGCCCATATCCCCGAAGGGGTAGGCAGAGGTACAACAAGTGCACCCACGATTAGCCGAAGATACTTGGTCCCACAAATGTGATAGGTGGCAAGCCTATCGCCAACCGGGCACTTTCCAATCCCGGGCAACTTTGTGTTTCTCAGAAAACTGAAAAAACACTTTTTTTTTGTGCCCGACCCGGGAATCGAACCCGAACATTATTATTATTAGCTTTAGCATATACATTATTATTAGCTTTTATGATTTTTTTATTTCTTTATATAGTAAACAAGCAGATATACCCGGATGGAAAGAGACAACCATAACTCGTAGAAAACTATACAAGCATTGATGTAATTTTAACCGCCCGTTGGTCGAGTGGTTAGAGATCCTGACTACGCAATCGACAGGGCCCGGGTCCGATCCCCAACGGGGACAAGCATTTGTGTGATGAACATAAATGTATTTCCGGGTTCGGGTGTTTCTTAAACATATTCCAGTATTTATTTATGTATTTCTATGTATTAGTATCATTGACTAACACCCATAACCCAAACAAATAATTTGCTTACTTTAGCGTTAGATCAGTTAATGTAATTTATCACCTGAATATTTATTTACTATTTATTTATAAATCAGCATAAAAGGCATGAACGGCTAAAACGCTGCACTGATTTGATGAAATTTGGCAAGGACGCAGTTGAAGACTTAAAGTCAAACATTTTTTATAACAAATGGCAAACAAGCAGATGGGTCTCCTTATTGAAAGAGACAACCATCGCCTATAGACACCAAAGGTGTTAATGGTGCGTTGCTATCTTGTGGCGAGTTGTTAGTGCCACGTGTGTAAGTTTACTGGCTACCCTAGAAACCAGAACACGACAGTGACAAACACTAACGCTATTACAGCAGGAATAAGTAAGACGGTGGTACCATACCCGGACGAGACGACCGAGAACTCTACCATCTCGTAGCCACGACGGTAGTGACTCCCACAGCCAATCGGTCGCCTCTTACGAACTAGGTACTTGACAGATGGTCGATTCTTCAAAGGAGTTCTGATCAACAAGGGGGCTTGTGTTCTTAGAAAAATAACCACTAAAATAGAGAAGAAAGAAATTCAATCCCTAAGATGCTGAAATATGGGCGGGGAAGATTGTATGCGTCTATTGAAGACCCGTTATGGGTCAGCTTGTTTGTTATAGTTTATCCGTAGAACTATCCACAAATCTCTCCACCATTCTTAAAACTAGTCATTTTATTAATAAAAGTTCTTATTAATATGTGTAAAACTGTCCACGAAAAATTTGTCATCAATTTTAAAACTTGTCACTTTATTCGAAACGGATTTCAAGTACATTCAGCGTGAAAAGTGCATAAAATTGATATTATTTTTAACGCAGGCTTTGGTAAACTATTTCCATAACGCGCTGGTGGTTATTCGAGAATGTGTAATTAATTTTGCGTCGAATATTGTGTGGATATTTTACGTTCAGCATTCTATTTGGAATAAAATTATGATGCTTGAATTATTGATGACATTGTCTTGTTTAAATGTTAATGGAAATCATATTAAATAAAGCATTTACTTTATTTAATACGATTATAAATAAATAAATATTATTATACCGACTTTTTTCGACGTAGGCAGTGTGTTTTAACCACGGGTCACTGGTTTGTTGGTTGGTAAGACGGGGGTGGTTATCCGAATCACCCTCATAACTTACGTGCTTCCAAGACAAGGAAATGTTAACCCTCCACCATCAAATTCTCCGCCCCGAAAAAACCTCATTAACATTTGGCTGACCCGGGAATCGAAGTCTAGACCTCGTGATCGGAGCCGAATAGACTAAGCATTACATTATGAAGCAGACAGTGGGACAGTTTAATCTGTCAATTCTTTTTTAAATTTTTCCTTTCTAAAAAAATCGAAATCAGAAAAATTAAGAGAAATTAAAAAAATCTTGCTTTCGATTTATCTATATGTAGCTACATTTTATTGTAAACTACATATTTATATTTTGTTGTAGAATAATTATACTTTATTGTAAATTAATTTGGGATTAGATCAATGTTTGAAATTCGCCCAGATATATTTATTTACTTTAATGAAATACCTGGACAATATTAGATCAGGGTGACGAGACGTGTTCCAAATCGACTAATCAAACAAATTTTTTTTCTAATATACCATTTCCAGTTTGTGATTTTATGTTCTTGTATACACTGTTATCTTTCTAGCATTTACAAACATCTAAAGTATCTTACAGAAGACAATATTCTAATCGAAAGCTTTTAAAAATCGAACAATGAGCAACCGCTACGTCAATACCGTTCGATACCTAGCCCTAGTACGCATGCACGCGCTGCGCCATACAAATCCTTCAGAACGCAGTAAGAAAAGAAAAAAGATACCGCGAAAATATGAAACTTAAAACGCAACAGGTGGACATACCGCCGTCTCATTCTTTTCTATGATGTTCAAGTCGCGTCTCTGTTGTACGGAAGCCACCCCCATAGTCGCCGCCCTCAGTGGGGCGGGAAATTTAAATGAAGGAGGGGATAGAATGGAAATGCTTTTCTTTTTGCTCACGGGGTGTATTTTAGGGCTTTTGTCTGGGTGAATGCTGCTAGCAATTTCGGGGTCGCTTGCGTTCCGTTCCGTCTCAGGATTTGGGAATCTGATGTTTTATTTGTTTGACCGCGTTTCTTATAACTGTCATTATTGGGCAACAAATTGTGTGGTTCTATGAAATCTTGTCATTTCCTGAATAGTTTTTAGGTTATGTTAAGTATTAAAAAAATGATAACTCTAATTGGAGGAAATGTAAGCACCTCATCAGCGTCTGTCTGTCTGTTACACTTTCGTAGCTGGACCGCTGAACCTATTTTCATAAATTTTGGCAAGAAGATAGATGGAAAGCCAAAGGCAAACATAGCCACTTTTTTAAAAAATCAACCCCTTGGAGGCTGAATTTTTGATGAATACTGATGACATGTTAGGTACTCTACTAGCGGGCAAAGCAGCGCGGAGAAGCTAGTCAAATTTAAATCGATATGCCTACAAGGTACAAAATAATATATAGTGCCTTATGCACACATGTTATATAAACACAAATATTATGTAATACAACTATACTGAATAAATAAATAGTTTGGAAATAAATACCAACATGCACGCCTCAAAAAAAATTCGTGACTATCTTTACACGATGGATTGAAACCCAACTGGTTATGGATTAAATTATTTTATTGTCATAAAAAACCTTAAATTCAAATATACCTAATAAAAAAAACAAAGCAGTTTGTCCTTCGATCATAGCCTGTACTGTGGAGACAAAGGAATAATTTTCATTGAAGTTTATTTTGATATGTTATGAAATATGTGTTTATGAATATTGATCAACAAAGAAACAGACAAAAATATGCATTTTTATTAATAATAACTATTAGCAACACTTTTATTAACAAGACGGAATTACACAGCCATTAGCAATAGGACTGTGTACTGTAATTATTATTCTGATGCGGATAAAAGAAAAAATTTCGACATGTTAAGTTTTGCGATCGCGGTCATGCCAGATCCATATGACATATACAAGGTGTAAGGAACGGTTTATGGTACTAGTTGTGTCCGAGACTTCGTCCGAGTGGACTTCGTCCGAGTGGAAAAAAGTTTCAAAAGTGTAATAGAAAATAAAATATAGACATTTTTACTTCAGAAGATGCCTGATTTCGATTAAGCGAGAGTAGAGCACAACCTGCGTGCTTCGCGATAAGGCGTGTAATAATTAATTTACTGTCGTTTATGGTGTACTGTGTGTTCTAAGCCTTATGAACTCCTATAATAGCAATACTAAAGTACTACACGTATAAATTTATTATCAATAATTTTCCGCAAAGCAATTGTCTTACAAAATGATAAGGAATTAATTACAGCATATTAATTATATTGTTGATGGGTCAACTGTTATCTAGCCTCTTATAGAGTCCTTATAATAGGCACTTATTGTGTGAATAGCTCTAGATATTATTTCTATTGATTTCGTAATAATTAATAATAATTATAATAATAATAAATGTATATAAAATAAGAAAAAATGTAAATAAAAGTAATAATAAAAATAATATTCACGAGAAAAATTACACTTACTAATCTAACCCCAAAGTAAGCAAATTATTTGCTTGTGTTATGGGTGTTAGTCAACGATACTAATACATTGAAATATAACATATATAAATACTAGAATATAAATATTAGAATATATTTAATAAACACCCAAACCCGGAAATACAAACATTTATGCTCATCACACAAATACTTGTCCCCGATCTAACCCGGGCCCCGTCGATAGCGTAGTCAGAGTCGCTAGCCACTTGACCAACGGGGCGGTTAATAATTATTATGAAATAAGTTTAAGTAGGTGGTAGAGTTCTACAACATCTATACCTGCTGCAATAGCGTCTGTATTTGTCGCTGGCGTGTTCTGGTTTGTAGGGTAAGGTAGTCGATAAACTTACGCATGTGGCATTCCAATCCCGGCACACGGATAGCAACGCATTATTAACATCTTTGGTGTGTATAGGTGATGGTTGTCTTTCCATCAGGAAAACCAACTTTTTTTCTACACATCTAAATAATTTAGATTAGAAAAATTAATAAAAAATGTATATTAAATACAAATAGATTACGTAAGAGTTATGTAAGATACAACGCTATCACAATGGTACACCCGATGGTATTAAATTCTATAAAGTGGCAGACTGCAAACCTATAGGCAAATCCGGCCTATAGGTTTGTCGTATTAGGTAAATTAGCGTTCCAGAAAAATTTATAAACTCGTAACTATACAGCCGATTATTTAGAACAATTTGAAACTCATGCGTCTATGCTAAAGCCAGTAATAATAATAATAATAACATATTACTACAATAATAATAATATTATAGATATTATTATAGTATTATAGATATTATTATTATTACTATTACTATAATAATAATATAATAGATATTTTATTTCGACCAACACGTATTCATATATATGTTGTTAGTACATACATATAATTTAAACCTATTTGTTAATAAAACTAAACATCTATTATCTTAAAACCAGGACGGGATCGATTTACCAGTACGTGAATCATACAACAGTGATTCAAATACTGGCAATCGAACTTATCAACAAATAATAGACTATTGATCAGTGTTGGCAGACCCATGAAAAATTATTATTATTGTATTAGAGCCGTAAAATTATTGTATTTTCTATAAAATTATTTGAACATTTCAAAATTTAATTTAATTTTCGTCTGAAAGCTTATGGTTTAAAAGAGAATCACTGAAGTAATTTTATTTAAATGATATTCCGACAATTATTAAACATTTTTTTTAAAGTAATTTTTCAATAAAGTATCTAGATACTTGAGAATTCACTCAGTTATTGCTAAAAGGGGAAATTTAACTCAAAAATTTCAATATTTTTATTTTTAAAGAAAATAATAATTTTATATTTTCTTTAAAATATATCTTTCAAAATTATTGCATTTTTATCAAGATTGTACGCTTAAGATTGAAGATTTAAAAAATCATGAGATTATGGTACATGTACAATAATTGTTGTACGTCTGCTGACACTGCTATTGATGCTAGTAAGAGACAAAAGACTGCCTGTCTTACTTCCAGGCAGTTCGTAAAATATGAAAGACGGGTCAAATGTCCATTACAATCGTTATAAACATATAGTAGGTTTTTGAAAAAAATCGTGATTTCATATGCTTTATTCATAAAAATTGCGACTTTTTGATAAATTGAAAAAAATGTGATTTTGTCAACCCTGTTTTTTAGTGAATCCATCTAATTTAGATCCAAGCACAGTATTAAACTCTTACCAATGAACACAAGTATTTTACCGGGAATTCGTCAAAAGAGATGTACATGCTAACTGTCATCCCAATTAACCACATCACCATATCTTCACGACGTATCAGAATCACGTATTGTCGTGAGCGATCTCCCTGTGGCAACGAGATTTGTGCACGGCTAACTTATCTCGCAGTCGTGGTCCGTAGACGCTCGTTTTGACAATAATTTTATGAAAAAATGGGTTTAAAAACTCAATGTGAACAAATAAGTTTTTGGAGGAGACAAGGGTTATTTTATATTCCCTATCAATTACGTTATTAGTTTCGCTAACCACGGGCACGGGTATGGATGGGGCTCTTGTTCGATTCCACACACGGACAAACATTTGTCTGATGAGCGTAGAAAAAGAGTATCTTCACGCCCGAAGAAGTTGGCAGAGGTACAACAAGTGCACCAACTATTAACCGAAGATACTTGTTCTCAAAATGTGATAGGTGGTAAGCCTATCGCTGATCGGGCACTTTCCAATCCCGGGCAACGTTGTTTTCATCAGAAAACTGAAAAAAAAATTTGAATTGCCTGGCCCGGGAATCGAACCCGGGACCTTATGTGGTTAACACCGACACTAGATCACTAGATCACAGAGGCGATTACTAGAAAATATTAGGTGTTTTATAATAAACACCAAACATTATAAAAGTTTTTGGCGAATCCCGTGAGATAAACTAATTTTTCTGGAATAAAAGTAACTTATGTGCTATTCCAGGTCATCATCTACTCGTGTGCCAAATTTAATTCAAATCCGTTTAGTAGTTTTATGTGATTAAGTAACAAACATCTATTAATCCAAACGTCCAAACTTTCGCATTTATAATATCAATATAGATGTATTGGTATATAGATTCAAGAAGTCAACGGACTGAACACTCAGATACGTAATCAAATAATTTGGTTACTTTGGGGATAGGTGAATTCGTTTAATTTGTCCAGCATTATTTATTTACTGAATTAAGACACGAGGGCGCGTGTCCAGCCAAGTTCGAAGAAGGAACTAGCGACGCAGCAACCGTGTATAATAAATTGTTATATGAACTTATTTTAGAATGTGTCAGGTTCTTGTAACTAAAATTTTAAGCTTCTTTACAAAACTTGGCATCCAAATAGATCTCAATTCCTTACTCTTATATTGAACTTGGCTCTCATTTTACATATGTGTTTTGAAGAGTTTATCTTTACTACTAGCTTAAATTTGAAAAAAAGAGAAAATAAAGCGTTTGGAATAATTTATATTACACGTGGCCAACTTATTATGCATTCATGGTTTGTAGATGTGTGTTATGACATTTATTGTATAAAAATATGGCTTTAAAACTCAACCTGAACAAAGTGATTTTTTAGAGGAGATATGGCCTTTTTAAAGTTCGAAAAAAGAGGGAAAGGAAGGGGTTCATATGGCGGTGAGTTTGTACTTGAAGTCGTGGTCTGTTTTGACGATTTTTTTTTCAATAAATAGTTGTTGAGCTGAATGTGAACAAATAGATTTTAAGAGGAGACAGGGGTTTTGTATTTTATTTGAATTAATGACCGGTATAATTACTAATAATAAAAATCATTAGACAAATTATACGAATTGGTCTATCCCCAACTATGCTACTCAACGATACAAATTCATAGAAATGCATATATATGAATGTTGAACTATATATAACAAATTCAGAAGTACAAACATTTTATGCTCATCACACAAATGTTTGTCCCTGTGCTTGTCCCGAGCCCTATCGATTGCGTAGTCAGGGTCGCTTACCACTCGACTAACGGGGCGGCTAGCTAGACGCCTTTTAAACCTATTACTAATGAAAAAATTTTAATTTGCAGTAAGATTTGTTGTGCTCGACATTCTTATATTGCAAAATATTTTCTTTTTTATATACATATGTTTATTTTGAAAAAAAAATGTTGATAAAAGAGATCTCAATATTAACAAATAGATTAGAAGTGACAGAGGTAGTAATAATTTACCTGACAATTTCTATAAATTTGTGCCTTTTCAACGATAAAACTTAAGAAAAATCCTCTACGTCAGTGAGATTTTGCATACGTGGGTTATTTGAACTATAATTTTATAAAGAAAAAAATTGTGAATACTAAAAGTTTTAATATTTATTTTTATTGATTACAAAAAAGTCCATTCTGACCCAATTTTTAAAAATTAGTTTTTTCGTAGAGTGGTTTTTGTCTGTTTGTAAAGTAAATCGTACTTCAATAAACAATTTTATTTACCATAAACCATGTAGGCTGTTACAAGAAATATACTTAGTCTCCTGTTAATTTGACATAGTATCTGTTATCACTTTGTATTACAATTTGTTGCCCTCAACGACTATCATAATTTTTCTTAATTAAATTAATTACGTTAATAAATGCATAATATTTAATAAACAAATCGCTGGAAAATCCAGACCCTAAAAGAATCCATTGATTTCTTGTCACAGCTCCAGGGTTCTCAAAAAGAACATTCAATTCCAGTCCTCAATTCTCCGATAGCGGGCATAATTCCGCCCGGGAAAATCATTACACACGCCCCGGTAATTCGGATTTCGAGAGACCCTCCTCACCCCAACTCACCCTCCACGCTGCATCTCATTTTCAAATACCATACTAACAACTAAGCCGGCTTTCCAATACAACTGTCCGATTGCATAATAAACGAATTTCAACTCTATATCAACGGATATAGGTAGGAATCTGATCTACAATAATGCCGATCCTGCACGCCAATTAAAACTTTGTATCCTAGGCGGTAGAGTTAGAATTTCTTTTCGCTTTCTTTAGAAGCGAACACCCGAGGCCGTACCGTAGCTACAGTGGGTGGATGGGGGTAAAATTTCTACTGAATAATAGAGGGGAGATATCCTCTCTTATTTTTCGTGAATTTTTTATTTAAGAAAGGGATAAGATTTTAATGTGGGCGCTCGCAGTCTTTATTACTTGCGATTGCGAGATGCGCCATTGTCGAGAGTCTTGATGCGTATGGGGTTTCCGCTTAAAGTATTTTGTATGGGAGATACATCCCGGGACCTAGGAGTTATGTCCGTAATAACGTTTTAAGAGATTTCTTTTTATTCAGCTGCCGTTTTGTTGGTTTAAGGGTGTGTCATCATGTTTTTGATGAGTGCTTGTCATTTTTTGTTTTGTGACAAAAATGTGTTATGAGATACGGTAGCTGGTATTTAGGGGAAAGTGCTTTGGTCGCATGACGTTTTTTTAATATAAAAGTTGCAATGATTAATGAGATTTTATGTATTTAAATATATAATTGAAAAGTATATATCATTGCGCTGGCTCTTGAGGGGTCGGCAAGATTACCTGCGTTGCAAAATCAAAAGCCAGCTGATATTTTTTTATTATTCGTTGGTTGACAGGTAAAACTCACAAAAACAGTTTAGTATTACTTTGAGTTATTGACACGATCGTATCAATTATAACTCAAGGAATAAGGATAATAAAAAAAAGTGACAAAATCCCGAAACTCATATTTAATGAGATATGAACAGAAAAACTCCGTTACTTAATACATTTTTTTCTAAAACATGGAATGGAAAAACACATTAAAATGTCATCTCAAAGTGGTAATTATGCTACTTTAATGAATTTTCCAATCATACGACAATATAAGCAATAAAATATAATATTTATATAATTTTTGTTTACCTAATTGCAAACAAATGTATTTAATGTAAAATGTTCTATTGATTGAATTCGGAGTAACTTTTAATCAGATGTGGCGTTATTTATCAAATAAACAATTTCAGAGAAAAATTCCTTGTGCAGTCACTTAATAGTGACTCTTAATACAATAGTCGTAAGAGCTTTCACTGGTTAGTCTAGAAAAAACAAGGCTAAGCCTAATAAGCCTTTTTACACTCTTTGTTTGTGAAGATAAAGCATTTTCTACTCCATTGTTCTTATCCCTCTTTACGCAAATATACTGTGGGCGAGTGTACCCCAGTGAATGCTTACTACTTGTGGTCTAATAAGTTTTCTTTGTATTGTCTGATTCCCTGGTACCGAAATACAATACTTATTTTTTAATGCAAGTTGTGCGAATTTAACCTCGTGGTCTACGGTCCGTTCAGCTCAGATCAAGTGGTCTCGGGTTCAATCCTCGGGTCGGGCAAAAGTGTTATTAAGAATTTTTCTAGTGGTTTTTTCGAAAATACAAATCTTAGCAGCAGTCAGTGTCTGGTGGTGATGTGTTTACACCCCCATGCTCCGGATGAGTAAGAAAAGCTGGTGGTCCCGTAGAAGTGTCACCAAAAATTTGCGATTCGCTAGCGATCGGCGATGAATGTTTAACTTTACAAAAAATCATGCAAAACGTCACCAATTGCTTGCTAATCGCTGGAGCACTCTTTTGCGATGTCATAGCATCAAAAATACCAAACGGCAACGACTGCCACTAACATACAAGGCTGTTGTGTGTCTTGCAGTAACTAAACAATTATGATAATTGCGCATAGCGAAATACGTGATAATATATATATATATATATATATATATATATATATATATATATATATATATATATATATATATATATATATATATATATATATATATATATATATATATATATATATATATATGTATGTATTTCGTAGTTTAATAATGTCAATAAACGACTAGAACGTTAAAATGGTATATTTCCTTAATTTTTAGGTATATTGTCTCTTACCCGCTGATGGATTTTTTATGTTGTTTTTTTGCTTTGCTCTTCTTGACCGAGACACAGATATCTTCTCCGGCTGATACTTCCTACCTCTCCTACCCGGGGTACAAACTGGAACATTCCTTTGTACCGCGGGCTGGTGTGTGCGCATACGTCAGAGAAGATATCTGTTACCGGCGCCTCGGCAGACTTGAAGGTCAGGACCTATCCATCCTCTGGTTACGCGTAGCTTGCGACGACCATCCACGCAGCTACGCGTGCCTATACAGGTCCCATAGCGGGAATACTGAAGTTGACCGGCTCGTTGTGTCATTGTATGTTCTATTTAATTCAAACATTTTATTCCTGCCGCAATAGCGTCAGTGCGTGTCACTGTCGTGTTCCGATTTGGAGCGTACGGTAGACGGTAAACTTATGCATGTAGCTTTAGAACTCGCCACAAGATAGCAACGGACCATTACCATATTTGGTGTCTACAGGCGATTGTTGACTCTTTCCATCAAGAGACCCATCTGCTTGTTTGCTATCTTATTATATAAAAAAACATTAATTAAAAACTGCGTAAGTAATCGACTGATAAAAAATCTGTACAATTCATCCTAAGTCGGAAAACTTAGGCATGTAAGTCGTCTTTAGGCGATGGTTGACTGTTTCCATCAGGGGACCCATCTTCTTGTTTGATATCTTATAATATTAAAAAAACTGCGTAAGTAATCGACTGATAAAAAATCTTTGCAATTAATCCTAAGTCGGTAAACCTATACATGTGACTTTAGAACTCGCCACAAGATAGCAACGGACCATTAACATCTTTGGTGTCTTAAACATTAATTGAAAAACTACGTAAGTAATCGACTGATAAAAAAATGTGTGCCATTCATCCTAAGCTGATAAATAATAATTTGTTCTCATTTCACTAAGAGTGGTTGAGAATGCCACATAGCATTAAGTCCTTCTCTGTACATGTTTGTGCATAAAATTTTAAATTTATATCTATCTATATACATATAATAAAATGGTAGGAAAGTCAAAAGTGTACATTGAATATTTTTTAAAAGAATACTTGAGGCGTGATCTACAATCGATATCGAAGCCAAAAATATAGTTTTTATAATTTTTGTCTGTTTGTCTGTATGTATGTCCGGGGTAAACTCAAAAAGTACTGCATGGATTTACTTCAAATTTTGCATGAATATTACTAACAGGTCGGCTCAACATATAGGCTACATATTATCACGCTTTCATCTACGGGGGAGGAGCTGTGCGGAGTAAACGAAACGTCCGCGCGGACGAAGTTGCGACCAACAGCTAGTTTTAAATAAATAAATGTCGTGGAATAAAAAAGTGTTGACGTTTTCATATGTTAAAAGTATATTTTATCATATTATGTGTGTAGTATTATGTGTTTCTTATAATATCATCACGCGGTCCGGATAATTTAGGCACAAATAAATACATATTTCCATACGAAGGCACCCCATATCCGTATAACTAAGCACGTTGGCTCGGGGTAAAGTGAGGGGGTTGTAATACTTTTAAAAGCACCTTCCTCCCTTGTGAGCTTTGTGTCACATCTCAATGTGCGTGCCGCCGACGGAAAATGTCGTTCCGAAACACATTTTCGTTTTTACGACTTTTAGAAGACAGAAAGTATTAATTTTGTTAATGACAAACGGAACGTGATTCAACTAATGAAGATTGTGTTTTTTTATATTACGTAGGGTAGGAAAGAAGCAGATGGTTCTCCTGATGGCAAGAGATAACCATCCGTATGGGGGGATTTCATACCACAAATATATGTTTACCTTACCCTCCAACCGGCACGAAGAAAGAAAAAAAGTTTGGAAATCCAAAAAATGCACGAAAATCCAATACTTATATCATTGTATTATTGAAATTTGAATACGTGTATATAGTTTAAGTCCAGGAAAACGCGTGACCTTGACATGTTGAGAGTACAACACTAACTCAACGCTCTGCTTATGAGGCGTGTAATAGTTTATTACGATGACAATAGGTTTTTATACCCAGTACTACCACCTAGTAGTCACGATGCCAAATCTAAACGATCAACAAAGTAACGCGATCTTAGATATAATTTAAACGCAGTATAAAAATGCAACAATTGACATCCCATTTATATCCGACTCTGGGTCAGATCCTCACTGATTTAAATGGTTCCTATATCTGTAAAATGACTCGTATTGATAACGAGTAGTAAATTTTCTACGAAGCGTAAGCTAAAACTGTTCCTATGTATGGCAAATTACCAAATGTCTAAACAACTTACGGAAGCCTCGTTGTCATTAATTTCATGTTTACCGCTACGAATGACGGATTGTTGACTATAGGAACCCGGAATTAAACAAAAAGGAATTTTCAAAATCTGCTCATAACTAGCCGAGTTTTGAGGCAAGATA
This sequence comes from Apodemia mormo, assembly GCA_036924255.1. NCBI lineage: Eukaryota > Metazoa > Arthropoda > Insecta > Lepidoptera > Riodinidae > Apodemia > Apodemia mormo. The sequence goes on from JAUPFN010000026.1 coordinate 8,226,697, forward strand.
CATAAAAAAGATACAGACGAATTGAGAACCTCCTCCTCTTTATAAAGTCGCTTGACAAAATACAAAATATTTGTTCAGAGTTAAATACAATATCGTCTAGTTTAAATTAATCATATACACATGTCTTCATCCTACATCCCATACGGAGTACTATGTATATTACGATATCAACAGACGAACTCAAAAAATGTTTTTCCAAAAAGTATCTTCTCGCCCATATCCCCGAAAGGATAGGCAGAGATACAACAAGTGCACCCACGGTTAGCGGAAGATACTTGGTACCACAAATATGATAGGTGGCAAGCCTATCGCCAACCGGGCACTTTCCAATCCCGGGCAACGTTGTTTTTACCAAAAAACTGAAAAAACTCATTTTTTTAAATTGCCCGACCTGGGAATCGAAATCGAGACCTCATGTGATCAACGCCGTAACCTAATCAATGGTCTAGTTTAAATTGTATATAATTATACACATATCTTTACCCAACATCCCATACTAAGTAGGCAGGGAGAACTGAATGCCATACGTCATGGAGAGCTAAAATATGCTAAAAAAGTATTTTTCAAAATTAGTCTTTATACAGAGTAAAGGTAATTCTAAAATAATTTTAATTACTTTAATCAAAAAACAGTTACAACTGTATCGTAATTATTATTCATTATTACATTCTAAGCTTTTAGGACATTAATTTGAAGTCATCATTTGAGTATATAACATTTAAATAAGATCATACGAGTCCATCCCTAGCGCACGGTAATTGCCTAGAAAGTCCTATTTGTGAACCACCCTCTGGCCCAATTCACCCGTTGTGGGGGCAAACGCAAATGTACTGTAAAGAATCGTAAAGAATCGTAAGTTCAGCTCGTGTTTTGTTTAACGTTTTTGCGTTTGAAGTTGTGGTTTTAAGTTTCAAGGAATGTATTGTAAAATTAACAAAAAATGTTTTTTAATATCTTTGAAGTATTTTTAAAGTTTATTCCACAAAAAAGAGGCCTTACACAAGTTTCCAATCGACTAAAAACGGAGGTAATATCAATTTGATATGTCTGTTGGTAATATGGTTTGAATTTGATATTTGCGTGCAGGCAAGTGTACTAAATTCAAATCAAATCAAAAATGTGTGCAGTATGTTTGTATGTTTTTTGCGAACTAAAAGCTATATCGAGATCTTTTTAAATTTAAATCGGATATATTCTTACTTAGGGGACATTCTAATTTTCATCATAATCGGTTCAGTAGTTTTAGAGATTTGACTATAGTTGATATTTAAAGTCGGGTTAAAATTTTAAATTGTTGGTATTTGTATGTCCAACCATGACATGATAATCCTATAATTTTTATGACGTGAACGATATTCGGTAAATCTTCTAGATAATTTTTATATCAAAAAATAGCCAACAATCAGATGGCTCCCTTGATGAAAAGAGAAAATTGTCGCCTATAGACACTAAAGATGTTAATGATGCGTTTCTATCCTTGTGGCGAGATCTTAATAGCCGCTAAGCATACCTTATTACGTTACCCTGCGATCCGGAACACGACAATGACAAGGACTGACGCTATTGCGGCAATAATAGGTAAGGCGGTGGTACCAGACTCGGGCGAGACAATGTAGCCATGATGGTAGTGACTCGCATGGCCAATCGTTCGCCTCTTACGAACTGCCTGGCGGAACGGCAGATAGTTTATACTTCAAAGGAGCCCGGAACCACACAGAGGAAATCTGCGGAAATCGCCTATTTTCGACAAGATCTTATCAGACCACCATGAGAAAACACCATAAAAAATAACAATCGTATAATTCTATAGCGTGGACTATATTCGGGTAGGTATCAGGTAGATATATTCTGCTAGGTTATTTGGATTTTTTTGTCATAAGATAGCAAAAAGCAAGAGACCCACTCTTGATGGAAAGAGTCAACCATCGCCTATAGACACCAAAGGTGTTAATGGTACGTTGCTATCTTGTGGCGAGGTCTAATGCCACATGCATAAGTTTACCGTCTACCTTACCCTCCAAACCGGAACACGACAGCGACAAGCACTGACGCTATTGCGGCAGCAATAGGCAAGGCGGTGGTACCAGGCCCGGGCGAGACAATGCAGAACTCTACCACCTAGTAGTCACGATGTGACTCGCGTAGCCAATCGGTCGTCTTTTACGACCTGTCTGGCAGAACGGCAGCTGGTCTATTCTTCAAAGGAGCCCGGAACCAACACGGGGATAGTTAAATTGCTTAATAATTGAGTTAATATCGTTATCATGAAGTAATTGCTTTAGTGCAAACATGCCACCTTTAAACAATATCTATTTTACCAGGGACCTTCCCTCCCAATTGTATTTGTATAAATTTTTATGTATTATTCTTGGACACGCTCCGTATCCATGAATGTGTATCCGCGTTGTTCCAGGTCCTATTGGATAACGGGCCATTTGCCATGCTGCTAGGCAGATCGTAAAATGCGAACAAATGGCAAAACTTATCACTGTCATCGTGACTACTAGATGAAAGAGTTCTGCAACGTTTCACCCGGGTCTTGTGAAACCTTACCTATTTCTGACGCGATTGCGTCTGTGTTTGTCACTGTCGTGTTCCGGTTTGGAGGATAAGGTGACCGCATTACCATGACACCAAACAGATACCAAAGCAGCTCTAACATCTTTGGTGTCTATATGCAATGTTTTCTTTCCTATCAGGGGAGCCATCCGCTTGTTTGTTATCAAATTATATAAAAACACATATTAATAAAACAAACACGCTGTCAAACAAAAAATAACCGTTTGAATAGCGAGATGAAAAACATATCATAATTAGGGGTTACGGGTACTTTGTGCCCGGCCGCACGCGATCCACTCCGTGTCAAATAGCTTGTTAACTGCCCCCAGCAAATAGAAATATTATTCATAACTTAATCCCCGCTTATAATAGATTTAACCTGCCATAAAATACTTTTTTCCTTGTGCAAATATCGGGGTTGGTATTTATAACAAATTGACGATTACCGCACAATAGGTTTTGAAAGCTTATAATAGTCATAATTCATGTTTTTGAGAGGATGATCGAGGGGTTATGTGTGGGGTAAGTTTGTAAATTGGATTTAATATTTTCATTTATGATAACACTTGTGTGAAATTGGACGCCCGGTTAAGAGGTAGGGTTAATCGCGTAAGTAGCAGATTTAGTTACATTATAATGGTGGTACTTTTATTGAGTGTCGATGTGATGTCGAGTGATTCCAAAAAAATATTTGTATCTTTTTATGTAATTTAATAATTACTTTTTAATTATTACTATTACAGTGAAATTATATTATTTTAATGTAAAATTTTAATCACTTATACACTTGTACTGTTTCACAATAAAGCTATTATCACTTATTACCAACCGGTTTCGCTTACACAAGCATCATCATGGCAATTTATAGTTATAATAAATACTAGCTGACCCGGCAAACGTTGTTTTGCCTTACATATTAGGAATCCATAGCGGACAAACAACGTGACACGTAATTTATATAAGTCTACGGGATTGTCCTTCCACGCAGTCAAAATGGCATTAAACTTTATATGGTGGTTAAGTATTCTTAAATTTTCTAATTTTCCGCGCAATTTTCTTAATATTTTCTCTATATAAGAACCTTCTGCTTACAATTACTAACACAACAAAAAAAAATTGCCGAAATTGGTCCAGCCATTCCGACGTGATGTCGTGACCAAGGAAAATAGGCATTGATATATATATATATATATATATATATATATATATATATATATATATATATATATATATATATATATATATATATATATATATGCATCGCTACAAAAAGTCGCGGTGGGCGAGGGGCCTAAGCCGTTTAAGTTACAGTATCTAATACTTACTCCGATGGCTCAGCGACCCAAAGTGCGTCTTGGCCTCCGAAACGAGAATACGCCATTGTTTCCGGTCATGTGCAGTACGCTTTCAGTCGCTTGCCCCAAGTTTATTCAGGTCTGCATTTACTAGATCGCTCCAGCTTTATCTGGGACACCGACTGGGCGCTTGCCTGACGGTTTACCCTTGTAGGCTTTTTTAACATTGCGATCCTCTTCCATTCGCTCTAAGTGACCGAGCCAGCGGAGTCTGTGGGCTTTTGTATCTCCAATTATATTGGGTTCTGCCACCAGATTTTCAATTTCAGCATTTTTTAGCATCCTCCAGCTTCCATCATCTCTTCGTCGTGGGCCAAGAATTTTCCGGAAGATTTTCCATTCCGCCACTAGGAGCTTGTCTTCTTCTTTAAGCGTCAGTGTCCAAGCTTCACATCCGTACATTAGAATGGGTCTTACAGTATCTAGTAAAGAAATATATTTACTCACATATATACAAACATACATATAACTCATTTTTTATATCATATTGCAAACAAGCAGATGGCTCTCGTGATGGAAAGAGTCAACCATTACCTATAGACACCAAAGATGTTAATGTTGCGTTGCTTTTCTTGTGGTCTTAATGCCACACACATACATAACCTTACCTTCCAAAACAGAACACGATAGTGGAAATCGCTGACGCTATTACGAAAGAGGTAGGGAAGGTGGTGGTACCAGAATCACCGTAGCCGCGATGGTAGTGACTCGTATAACCAACCGTTCCTCTCTCTTACGAACTGCCTGGCAAAACGACAGATGGCCTATTCTTCAAAGGGGGCCCGGACCAACACGGGGAAAACCCCACTTTAGTAAAGTTGGATAAAAATTATTTAACCTATGTCAAATCTAATTACACGTTTCAAGTTTAACTCGTTAAGCCGTTCCTGGCTACAGAGCACGTTAAGATAATATATTATTACTAGTTGTTTCCCGCGACTTCCTTCGCGTAACCCAAAAATATTACTTACTTTTGTTCAATCGCGTAAAAAGCTAGCCTTATAGCCTTTCTTGTGAATGTGGCTATCATAAACATAAAGCTTTTTTTAACTCTGAATGGTACATACAGAAATTAGCGCGTTCAACCAAACAAACAAACTTTCTAGCTTTATAATATTAGGATATATTTAAATTTTTTTATGTTATAAGATAGCAAACAAGCAGATGGGTCTCCTGATGGAAAGAGTCAACCATCGCCTATAGACACCAAAGGTGTTAATGGTGTGTTGCTATCTTGTAGCGAGATCTAATGCCACATGCATAAGTTTACCGGCTACCTTACCCTCCAAACCGGAACACGACAGTGATAAGCACTGACGCTAGTGGGGCAGAAATAGGTAAGGCGGTGGTACCAGACCCGGGCGAGACAATGCAGAACTCTACCACCTAGTAGCCACGATGGTAGTAACTCGTATAGCCAATCGGTTTCCTTTTACGACCTGCCTGGCAGAACGGCAGTTGGCCTATTCTTTAAAGGAGCCCGAGACCAACACTCATTTAAAAAAACATTACCCTCGTTGTAACGCAGTCGGGTAAGAACAGCACTAATCCACAATGATGTATTGAATCATCGTTTTTCCCACTAAAATCCTCATAAATATTAATAAAACTCCTCGCATACATGTATTAATTTCCATCGAATCTGGAATCAAAGGAACTATTCCCAAAGGACCAGCGTTGGTCTAATGTGTCCTTACAAAGAGGATTATGCCCGATGTTGTGATCTTATGTTATTAACATAATATTACAGTGACGTGATTTTTTTCTACGTCAGTTTATTTAACCATACACTAAAGAGATTCTTTTTAACCGACTTTAAAATAGGAGAAAGTTCTACATTCCTCAAAATCTTCTTTTAAGTATGAGTTTGTTACCCTATTACTCAAAGACGCCTCGACCTATTAAGATAATTCTTAGGAAGGGTACTTCCTATTCCGTTTAATTTTGCCATAAAAAAGAAATTGATTTCATTTAAATTTGTCGAAGAGCTGATACCAAAGTTCCAGATGCTCCAGATAGTTCATCTGAACTCGGAAGGAGAAATACAGGAGATTGCGATTCGGTTCTTGCACTTTAAATTATTTTCTGTTTTTTTTTTTTAATATCGTATCAATAGACAGATGGCTGGTTGAAAAGAGATAATCACAGACTATAAAGAACAAAGATGTTCATTGTTCATTGCTATCCGTGTGATGTAGATGTTATGCTAAAGTCATTAAGTTTCCCGGCTGTCCTCCAATCGGAACATGACAATGACATTGACGCTATTGCAACAGGAATAGTTATGTCAAAAAAACTGAGCAAGACACCGCAGAAAACTAACACGTTGTAGCCTCTATAGTAGTGAAACGTTAGATCAATCACTTGCCTTTTACGAAGTAACTGACGGGAATATATCTGGTCTATTCTGCACAGGGTAGTCTGTTCTTTATTTACGATTGCAATGACAAATGTCCATCAGCAGTGGTGATTGATTTCTATCAGGAGACCATTTGCTCGTCTACAGATACAATTTAAAAACAATTTGAACGCAGTGGAACTGCCATAACTGACTTTCAATCTCGTAGAATATTTGTAGAACTCTGGATCAAATCCTAGTTTAATTTTTGTGGGAAAAAATTTGAAGTATATCGTCCCAAAAAAGAACTTCCTCAATTGGATAAATGAACGAGTTCTGAGGTTAGAAATATAAAAAAAATCTGCCAAAACAATCATAATTTCGAAGAAAAATATCATTAAAAACAAAATTACCGACATATAAAGCTCACTAATGCGAGAAGCATATTTTACCAAGCTACTGAAATTATTGAAGCGTTCACTGGCTCCCTCCGTTTACAAAATACTCAATTACGTAAACAAGAAAATGGGAAAAACTCGCTGAACCCGACATTGTAAATACTAAAGAAAACAACGTACTATTATCTACACGGCAGTTGGTAAACAAGTAAATTTTCCCATCAAACATGGTTTTGACTTTTAATATTTAAGAGGATTGTATTGCGCGGGAATCGTTATATGGACAGGTTTAAAATTAATATAGTGCTGTTTACACTGCTTCATTGTCCAAGCCCAATTTGTTTTCAGAAATGTGGGGATTACTGAAATATATCCATATAATTTTGCACCTTTAATATTTATTACTTCAACATTGAATGTTTTCGAATATAACATTTCCTAAAGACCTTGCTTCGTAATGTAATATTCATTGAAAAAGATTTTATTCATTTTTTAGGGTTCCGTACTTAAAAGGTAAAACGGAACCCTATTACTAAGCCTCCGCTGTCTGTTTGTCTGTTTGTCACCAGGCTGTATCTCATAAACCGTGATAGCTAGAAAGCTGAAAGACAGTTACAAATAAAACAAAAAAGAAATAGCGAAATAGGTGCAGCAGCATTGAAATTCGGCGTAAGTTGTTTACCCTATAAATGTTTAATAGTACTTAATAACTAATAAGACTTGTATTATTCATTGTCTAATATTCAATACGCCCTTTTGATTTAATTCAAACCTTTAAAAATAAACCCATAGAATAACAACATAGTTTTAAATTATTTCGTATTTTCTCCCCTTTAAAATTAATCTGGACCTTTACTTTTGAAAAAGCAATAGCCAAACATGTTCAGTTATTAAGTGTGCTTGATAATGTACAGTATTTATTTAAGATCGGTCTGCGATTAATAACTGAAATTCTTTTTATAGAAATTTAATCGGTTGAATTTTTTTAACTAATCTCGTCCTACAAGTAGTTTTGATTTGTTTTTAAATCCCTAGACTATCCTCTTAAACGATACTAATAAATTACGTAGCGAAATATCTTAATAGGCGTAGTTTAATCGATTAATCGATTTTTATTAATAATTAAAATCAAACATTAAAAAAAAATTATACAAACTTGCCTTGTTTTTCCTCGTCTATAACTTAAAACTAGCTAAATTATTTTATTTGCTTACTTGTAGAGCTTAATGCAACATAAGTGTCTATTTTCTTACCTCCCTACACTACCTTTTAAAAGTATTGTTGAAGTAATTGCCTTGCGAATAAACCTAATGGGCGCACTTTGGTAGTAAAAATCGATTCACCCATATTTGTTGTTAATTATAGTCGGTTGAGCCGCCTTTCCGCCTCTGCTGGTTCGAATGCGATTTGAGACCCTCCCCGGCCCAATTACTGAGTTCTCAAAAGCCCCCCCCCACCTCATTTTAGATTGAGCCTCGTTTTAATGACCTCTCGAAACCCCGATGTTCATTTGTCGCGAGGGGTTTTGCGTACGATTATTTTCGCATTTTTTGTCCACGTAGCTTTCCTGATTGAAGCACTGGTAATGTTGGCTACACTTGAACGATATTTTTTTTCGTGGATTATGTTAAAATCCACGAAAAAAATCGTTATTCATCCGATATTGAGTACCTTTGAAGTGGTATAGGGTTAATGTAAACCAACAGCAATTATTCAAACATTTGAAATACAAATACATTTTGTTAACTCAATATTACTTTTCTATATATTTCATAAGTATAAAAATAATATTACATGGCATTTTGCGTAGCTCGATTGGATTGTTACTATCATTTTACTTTTTCGCAAGGTAAGGTAACCGATATAATTACAGTTACGTATTCTTAACTTCAAGACTTCAACGCGATTACAATATGTTGATTGTTGAGAATGTTATAGAGACTTACTATCAACATATATTATGAATGCGATCACAAATATATTATGAATGCGAAAGTTTTTCTAAAATGTGTGTGTTTATGTGCATGTGCGTGCGTGCGTGTGTGTGTGTGTGTGTGTGTGTGCGCGTGTCCGTGTGTATTTTTTATTATGTTTATATTTGGACAATATTTTTTGTATTTGTTCTTGTATACACTGACATACACAAACTTTCGCATTTATAATTAACTAGCTGACCCACAGATATTCGCTTGTTTGTAAATATATATATCGTCGATACAGTTATTAACACAAAATTTCATCATCTATTGTAGCCCTATAGGGGTTGAGTTTTAAAAAAAGTTAATCTATGTTTGACCATGGATCTTCAACTATCCTCATGCAAAGTTTCATCGAAATCGGTTTAACGGTTTATCCGTAAAAGCGTAACAGACAGACAGACATACTTTCGCATTTATAATATTAATTTGTATGGATTATTAGTATGGATATGGACAGATGATTGTCTTTGGTTTAGAATGTGTAAGTATGGATATCAAAAGTATATGATATTTAAATACTCGAGTAAAAATACGTCTAATAGTGCAAGCCATAAGGATATAATATTCATCCATTTTTTTCTAATTGTTTAAAAGCTCAATGCACCCTATATTAAAATTTGTCCCCATTAAAGGCGCTCAGCATTTCGCTGACGCGAGGGGTCCTTTTGTGCCACTTGTTCGGAATCCTGTAATTTTCTATGATTTTGCAGTTTGTTCCATCCTAGGTATCGTAATTGCGAAGGGCTCGATATATTAATTCCGAATTATACTCTTTCATTTGCTTTGTACTATATGTTTTTTCTTATTTTTAGGCGCAATTCAATAAATTGGTTTATGGTTTAGGTTTTTTGATAGAAATACGAACGAACAGCGCTTTTTCTGTATTTTCTTCTATTTAATTACATAAATAAATTTAAATTATTTTTAGGGTTTCGTACCTAAAAAATAAACGGAACGGAACCCTATTACTAAGCCTCCGCTGTCTGTCCGTCTGTCTGTCATCGGGTTGTATCTCATAAACCGTGATAGCTAGAAATCTGAAATTTCCACTAATTATGTAAGTATTTTCGTTGCCGCTATAACAACAAATACTAAAAATAAAAAAATAAAAATATTAAGGGGTTCCCATACAATAAACATGTTTTTTCGTATTTTTTTTTGCTATGATGCCGACTCGCCCTTAATCGGTTTTATGTAAATATTTTATTTTTATTTGATTAATAAATCACACCAAATCTTCAGTATTTTAGAATATTCTCCCTTTTAAAAATATATAGGCCTTAAAGTTAATAGTAATGATTAACATACAAGTTAATTACATTTACTCAGTATCTTCACACCCGTATCCCCGAAGAGGATGGCAGAGGTATAACAAGTGCACCCACGATTAGCCGAAAATACTTAGTCCCACACAATGTGATAAGTGAAAAGCCTGGCGGCAACCGGGCACTTATCCAAACTCAAGCAACGTTGTTTTTTTTTCAGATAACTGAAAAACACATTTTTGAATTGCCGACCCGGGAATCGAAACCGGGGCCTCATATTATGGTCAACTCCGACACCAGACCTCTAGACCACAGAGGCGATATTTTTTTTTTTGTATTTGTAGAAGTTATGTTAAACTCTTCTGTGGTTAAAAAAGATAAAAACATAAAAAATTAAGTTCGTCTGACGGAATTGAGAAGAGAGAATGATTTTGATATTTACAAGTATTGTATTTTAAAGCCGAAAATAATAAATAAAATAATCAAACACGATACTCTTGACATCAGTTAAACAAATAGATCAAATGAACGTAAGACCAAATGTAAACAGGGTACTAGATCTTCATACGCATACAAAAATCGTCGTATTGTGAACTCTCCACTGTATATCTTCCCAGGACTTGCCAACTTAACTTGTAACCCAGTTTAGGTATAATCGCCCTTGTGGCTCTAATCATTAAGGCGAATGTCCCCATTCTAGACTTTATCGCAATGAAATTTTTTAAAGCAAAATTTTAGAACACGACTGCACGACATGTGTCATCACATCATGTCAATGGAGGGATTATGATAACCATCGTACGTATGCCATCTAGCCTAGGGAATCACCCTTTGCGATCTCAGCATCTATCCGAAACAATAGAAAACAACTCTAGATATTTTACAACCGAATTTCAACTTTAACGCATTGATTTAGAGTTTTAAGTATTTTATATGTTGATGTGAGGGTGATTGAGAAAAGACAATTTAACCCTAAAAAACGGTCCATGGACATTAATCCGCATGTAATATCGCAAATTTGTCATCGCTCCGGCGAACGATGCTGGCCCATCTGTCAGAATGAACGCAATTCGATTTGTAGCTATTAGAAATGGTAGAATGACGTTGAATCGTATCGGTACTTAAAATTTAAGATCCTCTTAAATGTTTAATTAATTAAAATACAAAATTGATTCATATTACGTTTATGAAAAGTCTTGTGGTGGTGGTGGTCATCCCAGTGGCTCGGGCGAGCATGGAGAAATTGTCTGTCGCGGTGATCGTTAGAAATAAGCGATAATCATTATCAGGTTAGTAAAATTCGGTGTTAATGATTAACATCCATCCCGCCAACTGACAAAGCGGTGAATCGTGGAGAAACGAAGAGTCTTTGGACATTCGGTTCGTCTTGCCTATCCCGACAGGGAACTGTTCCCTATAATATTATATCACGCCTGTGCGTGATGTATTACTTTTTTGTATTAAAAGTCTTATTTTGTAACCGTCTGCCGCTATATATACTCAGCTAAAACCAGAATGAATTCTACAGCGAATGAATGACCGCAATTCAATTTGTGTGTATAATAGCGCGGCTAGACATACAGGGCTACGACTGAAATTTGCGCTAGCAAGATGTCGTGAACTAAGTACATCACGACAGTTGTATACGTCACAATATCACTGGTCATCAAACCAAATCACGACAAAAAAACAAGAATTGTTAGTTTAATATATATATATATATATATATATATATATATATATATATATATATATATATATATATATATATATATATATATATATATATATATATATATATATAAAATAAACTAAGAATTTAAAAGAAAAGAATTTATGGAATATTTTTCGTTCCTTAAATTCTTTAATTTTACTTTATTTCATTCGTCCAAACATTACAAACCGTTGAAAGGTCATACCGTCGTATATTTTTTTCTATCATGAAACAAAATAAAATAGCATACGTCGATACACTAGGTCAAAATCAAAATACGGCTTTTACATTAAGTTAACTAAACATAATATGTATGCGGGTAAATTATAGTTTCCTATTATTATTGTTTCTTTATTGTGAACCGCACCTGCGGGCCGCAGTTTTACGCCCACTGCAGTGATGCATCCCCCCCCCCCCTCGTGAAGCAGTTCGAGATAGCCCGAACACATCGCGATAGCTCCAATCTTCGCTATCTTTTAAATAAATAAATTTCTGATAGAAATGTATAATTACCTATACTTTGATAACTACTGAGATAACCCTCTTATCATATTAAAAAAACATTTATTTTGTCGTCGCCTTAATAGTCTTGCCCCAGTACCGTAATATGTAGCGGCTTCGATATATTGCAGCGGTTAAAATATTGAGTTGACCACAGACCACACAAAATTCTAGTAGACAAGTTAGACGGAAAACGTGATACATCGTGAAAATATAGAAAATGCCATGTTGTGCTATTTTGTCGTGCCGAATAAGAAGCCAAAGCTTAAAGAATACCCCTGAAGTGATTTTATTTCATCGATAAATCCTACAACTCTGTATTTCTGGGCGTAAATGATTTTATTTCATCGATAAATGCTATAACTCAGTATTTCTGGGTGTAAATGTATACGTCACAGGCAACCTAGGAAATCGATTGAAAGGCGTATCCATTTTAATCCGCGGGTTGGACAATACGTTTTTAACGGTTTTTCAGTTTATCTGGAAACATCATTTTGGAAACTCAATATGTGTCAGATTTTTCAATAAGTTAATCACCTCTAACATCATGGGGCTTTAATACTGTTAGATAATAGTGAATGCACTCGTCTCACCTCGACTTACTTCTTTCAATAGGTATATGGGCGTGATGACATTTTCATTAATAACTAAAATATTTTTTTTAGAATATCTGTTTTATAACAGTAGTTTTGTTTCCCAAATTTGTCAATCAGAAAACACGAAAACATGTTAAAATTCAATATAGAAACACTTTTCTTAAGAAACAATAGGTTTCTAATCATGACATTTAATACCGTCTACCAATCACGGGTGCATTAGGCTCCGCCTGACTCTTTCATGTTATCGAGGTGATGGTATTTCTCTTAACTACCATATTCTTCAGTTTATTTTTTTTATCTATACATATAATAAAATTGTAGGAAAGTCAAAACTGTACATTGAATATTTTTTTAAAAGAATACTTGGGGCGTTATCTACAATCGATATCGAAGCCAAAAATATAGTTTTTAGAATTTTTGTCGGTTTGTCTGTATGTATGTCCGGGGTAAACTTAAAAAGTACTGCATGGATTTGCTTCAAATTTTGCATGAATATTACTAACAGTGCGGAGTAAACGAAGTCCGCGCGGACGAAGTCGCTGGCAACAGCTAGTTACTAATAGTAGTATAATAACAGTAGTTTTGGTTCGATAAATCTGTCAATCAGAAACACGAGAGCATGAAAAAAATTTTTCTTAACTGCAAAATTCTTCAGTATATTTATTACTAATAGTAGTATAATAACAATAGTTCCGGTTCGATAAATCTGACAATCAGAAACACGAGATCATGAAAAAAAAAACAACAATACAAACACGTTATTCATATAATATTAGTGATATTCATAAAGCGGTACCCTCACGGCAATCTCCCCAATTATGTTACACTTAATAAAATTCACGTGTATTCGAGCACTAACAAATTGCCCTTTTTGACGTCTTATTCAGACGATTCACATGTCAGTGTCAGGGGTAGTGGGTTCGATGTGGGGGGTTAATATAAAATGCATTACGCGTTTCAATGATGACACGCGTCGAATATCTTCAGGTAAATAACTGGGTGTTTTACCCTATTTTTTGTGCTTATCAGTTTTATTATTTTTATATTAAGGGACTACCAAATAAAGAGGAGGTTCACAATTCAGATCTTTATTTTTTATGGCAATGGCCAAGAATCAAGGCTGGTGACTTCTATACAGATATTCTTCGTGGACACATATAAAGTTGATAAAGGATTCCAGATGTATATCAAATTCCTTAATCAAAGAGGTTACAAACAGCTTGATGAAGTTTATTGAAATTGTCAAAAATTGACACTCCTGTGTTATAGTGGTAGGTACCATTTTGATATAGACATTAGTATTCATGTGGTCTGTGGTTAGGATTGCCACACGTACTTTAAAATAGAGTATTGTACTTTATTTTGGATAAACGTACTTTATATTTTTTGTACGTGAAAATACTTTATTTCATCATTTCAAAGGAACAAAAACTTAATCTATTTTTGTTTGTAACAGAAATGATACTGACCACTTTTAAACGTCATCTAAAACGTATTTTTTGTATAATTTCACTTTACTTGAATTTTGTTTATGAAAATAATGATATTGAATATATATAAAACTCTCATTTATAGTTTTTTCTTTAAGGTGCATCCAGTGACGGGACGAAACTAATTGATGAAAAGCATTGTTAGATATTGCTAGAAGCAACAAAAATATGTATAGTAAAACGAATAGCACAGCTAATAATACTTTAATTTTTTATCTTGTACTTTATTATTTAACCTTAAAAAGAAAATGTACTCTATTTCTTCAATTAAAATGTGGCAACTCTATCTGTAGCATGCGGGCCTGGGTACAAATCCTAAATGGGACAAATTTATCTAAATAATATTTATAGTTTCTCTAGAAAAAATGGCAAGATGGAAATGGATATTTGTTATAATTTTTATATGACCGAAACATTTCTTATTTTTACACCTACACATTCCTTTAAACTGGAGTATCACGATCGCGATTCGCGAGTTAAAAACCAGATTCCGAAACGTTGTCATATCGCAGGATTAACGTAGTCACTCCTACGTAAGCTTAATAATCAAATAAAATGTGCTGTGTAGGCCACTATCTGATTCTCATTACAAACAATATGTACACGGCCATCACACACGTCGCTGACAACTCAAACAAGTCCTTGAGAGCTTTATCATTAACAGGCCTTCAACGAGGGTTTGGTTAGCATTTTAATATATTTTTCTACACTTTCCATTACGAGCAACGATGCTGAGATTCGTTTATCCGTGCAGCAGGGATGTAATGCTACATGCATTAGTTATCCGCCAAACTGAACAACGACATTAATGAACTTTAAATCGAAAAATGCGAGCGAGACTGGCTACACATGTCACTACTAACCAGACCTTTTACGTGGTAGTTTTTTTTATTTCATAGTATAGCAACAAGCGAATGGTACTCATAAGGGAATGAGGTAACCGTCGCTTATAAACACCAAAAATGTTAATTGTGCCTTGACATCCGTGATGTGGGATTGCAATGCCACGTGCATTATTTTACCAGCAACCTTATCCTTCAAACCGGATCACCCCTGGTCTATTTGCTACCTTATCAAAAAGGCTATAAGTCATTACGTTCTAGTATTATTGGTGTCTTATTTACGTTCCAGATGAACGTATATTGTACCTGTATATTACTTGATATGTCTGATGGATGTACTAGGAATTCTAGACTCGACGTAACCCGTGACTTCCGGTTGGACAAAAACTGTCGACCGGAGCTTGAATGGCGACAACTTCCGTCTACAATGGTTGTCTTCTCGACGTCATGATTTGTATTGTAAGGATAGGTATTGATGACCGGGAATTAAATTTTTTATTGTTTATCATTGGCTTTTTGAAGTGAAAATTTCTGCCTTAGACGATTTTTGTTAGGTAATGATAAAAGAAAATTATGTGTTAGCGTCATCAATATGCTAATGTATATGTATATACATATAATAAAATCGTAGGAAAGTCAATGTATGTCCGGGGTAAACTCAAAAAGTACTGCATAGATTTACTTCAAATTTTGCATGAATATTACTAACAGGTCGGGTCAACATATAAGCTACATATTATCACGCTATCACCTACGGGGGGAGGACCTGTGCGGAGTAAACGAAATCCGCGTGAACGAAGTCGCGGGCAACAGCTAGTGATTAAGATAAAATTATGAAATTTTAATTTTTCATATAAAAATTAGTTTAAAAATTCAAAATACAGTTTGAAGCTGCCATTTCTGTAGGCAGTCCTCATGACTGCCTCCGACTTTTTATTATTTATCGTTGAGTTTTACAGACAGATAAACAACGGTGTTCAAAGACAAGCGTTGCTAAAAATATGTAGATCGCTTTCTTAACACCGAGGTTAGAGAGAAGTTAAGATTAAAAGTAAGTGGCGATATGAAAATGAGGATGGCCTAAAATGGTTCGGACATACAGAAAAACGGCAAATCAAATATTTACAAAACAAATATATAATGCGTAGGTAGAAGGATGTATATACTGGAAAATCAAGATCGGAGTCTTGGGTTCTGACCAAAGGTCGTGTCAGTAGTCTCCGTTACCGGCGTGTTTGTTTAAAAAGAGTGTGTGTGTAGAGTTCGAATGTGGGTAGAGGCAAGCCAAATCTGCGCTGAGGTTACACCCCCGTATTGTTCCGGGCTCCTTTGAAGAATAGACCAACTGCCGTTCTGCCAGACACTTCGTAAGAGGTGAATGATTGACTACGCGAGTCTCTACCATCGTGGCTACTAGGTGTTAGAGTCGAGAGTAGGCATTGTCCTGGTAACACTGAATTACTTATACCTTCCTTTATAACATCAGTGCTTGTCACTGTTGTGTTCCGGTTTGGAGGATAAGGTAGGTAACTTATGCATGTCGCACTAAGACCCCGCTTTAAGCATAGCAATGCATCATTAACATCTTTGTTATGTATAAGCGATGGTCTTTTTCTATCAAGGAAGCCATCTGTTTGCTAACTAATGATATTTAAAAAATCTGTATCGTAAGGATATTCGCGATTTTGATGTAAAAATATAAGTTGAATTTACAGATAACATTATGTTTAAAAACGCATAATTCTTCACAACACAAAACATTGTGTAAATTTTATTTCAAGTGTAAGTAAATTTTTACTAAAATTAATTTCAAGCGGACATTAATTTCAACACTGAATGCACCATTGTTGGGAACCAGTTACGAGAATAGAATAGTATTCTAAACAAAAGAGTTAATTAAAATAAAAACAATAGTTGTAAAATGCATACAAATTACCTCATGAACTTTGTTATTATGCTTTTTATTGTTTGCTGACCTAGTAGTACATTAGGGAAACTGTTATTATTTTAAATAAATACCACCTCTGACGAGTTAATCAGATATCCAATTGGGGTCCACTCAAAAAGAGTTAATTAAAATAAAAACAATAGTTGTAAAATGCATACAAATTACCTCATGAACTTTGTTATTATGCTTTTTATTGTTTGCTAACCTAGTAGTACATTAGGGAAACTGTTATTATTTTAAATAAATACCACCTCTGACGAGTTAATCAGATGTCCAATTGGGGCCCACTCACTCACCCACGGTTAGCTAACAATATTGAGTCCCTACCCCGATGGTCTCCATGATAAATATATAATAAATACACAACACGACAACTTCATCGCCAACAGTGCATTGTACCAGTTTTTTTTAATTATAGGACAAATTAAACGAAGTGATCTAACTCCAAAGTACCTAAGCAAATTATTAACTCGAGATATGTGTGTTAGTCAACGATACTAATACATAGAAATACATATATTAATACTCAAATAGGTAAAGAATATACCTTTTTATTATTTTATTAGGTATATATTGAATACCTAAACTTAAAAATATAACATCGATGCTTATTACAAAAATATGCTCACTGAGCCCCATTGATGTGTTATCAGGTTCACTTACCACTCGACTAACGAACGGGGCGGGTACCGACATAAAACCGGGTAAACAGGTGAGAGGTTTGATACCATTTAAAATTAAAAGATTACCGGTTAATACTGAAAGAATAAATTAAACTCAGAAATTTAAGTTCACTCAGAAGTTCACTTCAAATTAAACTCAGAAGTTAAATTCAGAATTTATTTATCCTGACGTGGCGCGCGCGCTATTTCCTTCGTATTTCATGGGATACGGTTAATCGGGAGTTCTCATTATCCGTCCCGCATTGACAAGTGTGTATCGACTTTTAAATTAACCAGTTAATTTCGCAGATGAGCAGAAATTGCAAAATAGCAGTTTGCAAAGTGCCCCATGCTTGACACTGAGCGCATTGTCTTAAGCCTAAACCGTATTGTCAAAACGCCATCTTTAGACTTTGAGAAAAGCCCCTAAAAATCTTTAAAAAATTTGCTCGACTCAAGAATCAAATCCGAGATAACAAAATCGACGCCGAATAATCACTAGACTGCGAGGTCTCTTATATAAGATCTTAAGATAAATCTTATCTTAGAAATATTCCTCATAAACAAAGAACGATAGCCTTGATTGTGTACACAGCTTATATCGTATCCGCGGCGGCTTTCCGCTATCCAGACACATTGACGCCTGCGATTCTATCGCGGACGAAAATAGTATGGCTCCTACCATTGTAAAGGATATAGATAACTGTTATCAAACGTGATTAGTTTTGCATGCATTAAGGTATTATTGAATGGTAAGTCACAGTTGAATATAAAACGACCATTTTTCAACGTTATTTTATTATATATAGTTATATATATAACAATCAATTGCTGTTGGTTAGTCTCGCTAAAACTCGATAACGGCTTAATCGATTTGGCTAATATTGGTTTTGAATTAATTGTTGAAGTCCAGGGAAGGTTTAAAAGGTGAGGAAAATAGAAAAAAAATAAAAGTAGTTAAAAAGGCAGAACAAAGTTAGCCGGGTCAGCTAGTATTTTTATATCATAAGATAGCAAACAAGCAGATGGGTCTCATGATGGAAAGAATAAATCATCGCCTATAGACACCAAAGATATTAATGGTGCGTTGTAATCTTATGGCGAGGTGTGGTTTCGAAACTGAACACGACAGTGACTAGGACTATTGCGGCAGTAATAGGTAAGGTGGTACCAGACCCGGGCGAGACAATGCAGAACTCTACCACCTAGTAGCCACGATGGTAGTGACTCGCACAGCCATTCGGTCGCTTTTACGACCTGCCTGGCAGAACGGCAGTTGGCCTATTTTTCAAAGGAGTACGGGGCCAATAAGAGGAGATCCTTTATATCCTAGGATAACAAGTGTCTTTCCCAGTGTTGGTCTGGACTCATTTAAAGTATAAAACAATTGTCGTTTTGCCAAGCAGGTCGTGAAGGGCGACCAATTGGTTGTGCGAGTCATTACCATCGTGGCTGACTAGGCTAGGTCATGGAGTTCCGCAACCTCTTGCCCGGGTATTTGGTACCACCGCCTTAGGTATTCCTGCCGCAATAGCGTTAGTGCTTGTCATTGTCGTGCTCCGGTTTGGAGCGTTAAGTGGCCGGTAGACTTATGCATGTGATATTGCCATCCCGTCACACGGATAGCACCGCACCATTAACATCTTGGGTGTGTAGGTATAGGCGATGGTTTTTCTTTTTTTCTTGTTGATTGAGCCATCAGCTTGTTTGCTATCTTATGATATAAAAAAGAGACAAGCTTAGCCCAAGGGCGGATCCAGGAGGTGTAGGTATGGATTTATTGCATACAAACTAGGATCAGAGACTATCTTGACTAAACGTCAAATATGTGTTTACCCCCCCCCCCCCCCTGACGCGAAGGTTGGATCCGTCCTTGGCTTAGCCATTCGTTCGCTTTGTACGATCTGTCCAGTAGAATGGCAGATGGTCCATTCTTCAAAGAGACCCCTACAAACCATCAAACAGTCGTGTTCAAAATTTGTGTTACGTTGTTTGTCCGCTCTGGATTCCTAAACTACTGAACCGATGTCAATGTAATTTTGTAGATATCTACTGTTTGAACTAACTTAAAAGATAGGATGGTTTTTATCTCTATTAATCCCCCCCTCTCAAGTACCCTCCCCCCAATATTTTTTTATAAATATTTATATTTATAGGCATAGATTTTTGTATTTTTAGGTCTGGGTAGAAATGCAAAAATCTATGTCCATCACACGAATATCCGTCTCTGCCGCAATCGAATTTGAGACCCAGACCTAGAAATACAAAAATCTATGCCCATCACACGAATATCCGTCTTTGCCGAAATAGAATCTGAGACCCAGACCTAGAAATACAAAAATCTATGCCCATCACACGAATGTCCGTCCCTGCCGGAGTCGAATCCGATACCCAGACTTAGAAATACAAAAATCTATGCCATCACACGAATATCCGTCTCTGCCGGAATTGAGTCCGAGACCCAGACCTAGAAATACAAAAATCTATGCCAATCCCACGGATATCCGTCTCTGCCAGAATTGAATCTGTGACTCGTCTCATTGTAACTTGTACACACAAAATGACAACATTTATAGTTGTTTTAGTGTAAAACGTTAAACCTTGTACTAAAGAGTATTTTTCAAACCGCTTTCATATTCCATCTTTAATGTGCAACGCTAAAAGCCGTCTCGCAGCATCCGCATCAAAGATTCAATGCTTTCGGCTCAGTCTGAAGCGCACGTCTTATGTAGATTTAGGTAAGAAGGTGCAAGGTTTGGCTTTAAACTGGGCGACGCTTTTACGAATATGGGTGACTGGGTTTGAAGAGAAAATCATTTTCGTAACTGGAATGGGAAATTAGCTCAAAAAACTGGCAACACAAAATGTAGTGTCAAAATCTTTGAAAGTGTTCTTTAACAAACGGGTCCCGTACTTACTGGTTTTTTGTCTTTAAAATAAGCTCTAAGCATTTTTCCTTTCTTCGTGCGTAAGATATGTTTGTTTCATTTACGTCTAAAGCGCTCGACTGAATTGAGTAGAATGGTATAAATTAAAATGACGTGGTAACAAAATATAATAAATAAATATTCACGGGACAAATTACCCTTACTGATCTAACCCCAAAGTAAGCAAATTATTTGCTTGTGTTATGGGTGTTATTCAATGATACTAATACGTAGAAATACATAAATAAATACTTTTACATATATAATAAACACCCAAACCCGGAAATACAAACATTTATGCTCATCACACAAATGCTTGTCCCCGTCGGGGATAGAACCCGAGCCCCGTCGATTGCGTAGTCAGGGTCGCTAACCACTCGACCAACTGGGCGGTCAAATAAAATAAAACCGTTTCCCACGTGTTGGTCCGGGCCCCTTTTGAAAATAGACCATTCATGCTTTTCTCCCAGGCAGTTCGTAAGATGAGGACAATTGGCTATACGAGCCACTACATTGAGAGTTCTGCAGTGTCCCATCCGGGTCCGGTACTTCCGGCTTACTAATTCCTGCCTTAATCGCGTCAGTGCTTGTCACTGGCGTGTTCCGGTTTGGAGAGTAAGGTAGCCGGAAATTTATGGATGTAGATTTATGGTTAAGACCTCGTCGCAAGGATAGCAACGCATCATTAAAATCCTTGGTTCATATATATGCAATAAGCAATGATTGTCTCTCTCCATCAAAAGTGCCATCTTCTTGTTTGCTATCTTTCTTATAATATGAAAAAAAAAACTAGCTCTCGCTCTCTGTTCGAAATTCGACCATAATCCGTGATGTGACTCCGTTTGACTGATTATGATGTGTGTCAAATGAATGGTAGTTTGGTTAATGCTTATTTTTATTACTGTAGGAGGGCAGAAAGTGCACTTCTTCTCAGTGTAAATTTTAGCCGAGTCAAATTTCACACTCCTCCTCCTTTGGCGTGATTTTCGTAAAAAGGGATGCAAAGTTTTCGCTTCACGTGTCACATATTAATACATAACAATTTAAAGGAGATACCGTAGATTTCCACTCGTCTACATAAAGTTATAAAATCTAAAGATTTATAGTTTTTTTTTCTACTACCTAAAACGCTAATCCTGAGACAGCTCATAAAATTATTCTGTTATTTAGTACCGGCAATATAAAATACAACTATAAATATACGATAGTAAGCGTAGCCCCGCCTACACATATATGCTGTCATCTTTCTATAACAAGTATAGAAATATAATTTTATATTTTTTTTCTTCTTTCTACGTGCACCTCTTGCGCCTTCTCTGTACTCTTTGGAGGTTGACTGGCAGAGAATGCTCTTGGGCGTTAAGTCTACCTGGGCCCTAATTCACGTAATCAAGCGGCAAGTGAGTCGAAGCATTTAAGACACTTACACATTTTCTTACATATTATGCCGCGTCATAGCACGTCTCGACGTTCTATCGTGTTTATGTGTGTGAGAGCCCTAAGCGTTTTGATTCAATTACGTGCTGTGCAAATGTATGTGTATTTATTTATTTAAACAAATAAATAGAAAGGCCCAAGATTGTACGAAAGGGTATCCGTCTCCTTTGACCGTGCGTAAGTTAGTACTCATTCTATCTCGTTTATTATCACGTATGTGCATGTAGTGCTGTCACCCGTGCTGGTCCAGGACCCCTTTAAAGAATAGACCATCTGCCATACTGCCAGGCAGTTCGTAAAAGGCGAACAATTGGCTAAACTTGTCACTACCGTCGTGACTGTTATGTGGTAGAGTTCTGCATTGTGTCGTCCGCGTATTTGGTACCACCTTACCTATTCCTGCCGCAATAGCGTCAATGCTTGTCACTGTCGTGTTCATGTTTGGAGAGTAAGGTAGTCGATTAACTTATCCATGTATCGTTAGACCTCGCCACAATATAGCAACGCACCATTAACGTGTTTGGTGTCTATAGGCGAGGGTTGATTCTATCCATCAGAAACCCCATCTGCTTGTTTGCTATCTTATGATATGAAAAAAATCTAAATCTATATCTCGTATATTAATATTATAAATGCGAAAGTTTTGATGTTTGGATTGATGGATGTTTGTTACTCAATCACGCAAAGACGGCTGAACCGGTTTGGACCGGAAATTTAGCACACATGTAAATAACGACCTGGAGCACATAGGCTATTTTTATCCCGGATAAGTGAGTTGTTCCCGCAAGATTCACCAAATTATTTTATAAAGCAGCAGGCTGCAGTACGCAGCTAGTATTATAAATGGGGAAGGTTATTTGGATGGATGGATCTTTGTTGCTCTTTCACGTAAAATGGTTGAATCGATTTGTATAGAATTTGGCACATATATGAATGATTGCCTGCAATAAAATATACAAACCCGTTAATCGCAGCCGCGGCGGACTACGAAACCGCAGCCGTCGCGAATGTGATACCCAGGCTCAGGAGGCCCCGCCATGTACTTTCCTATCCCGATGACGATCCTAACACATACTCACATACTACACTACACCGTCGTCGCCGGTCCCGACGACGAAGACTTCTTTATCGCCCGCCTAACGCGGGGCGCAATGCCACGACTCCTCCCTCCACAACTAGTCCGAACGTCGCACTAAGCCGAGGTCCGGTCTCACAAGAGACAGCCCTTAGCGCCAATTTTGATTTAAACTCTGGCTGAGCACTCTGCTCGCCCCAAAAGTCCGGTGACGCAGTAACGATCCATAAGGTCAACTGTAATAATCATTTCGAAAAACAAATATAGGATAATTTTTATTTCGGAAAAATAAGTTGTTCTCGTGGGATTTCCAAAAAAATTTTATGATGCAGTGAGCTGTAGGGCGCAAATAGTTAAATATATTTGTAAGCTGTAGGGCGCAAATAGTTAATAGTTAAATATATTTCACTAACTGCAGCGTGCAGCCTGCTGCATTAAAAAATGTTTTTGGTGAATCCCGTGGGATCATCTAATTTTTCGGGATGAAAAGTAGCCTATGTGCTATTCTAGGTTATCATCTACCTGTATGCCAAATTTTTATTCAAATTCGTTCAGTAGTTGTTGCGTGATTGAGTAACAAACATCCATCTATCCAAACATCCAAACTTTTGCTTTTATAGTATTAATATACATAGATATATATGTATTAATATCTCTGACTAACTTTCACAAGCAAATTATTTACTTACTTTGATGTTAGATTAATTCATGTAATTTGTCCAGAAATATTTGTTTATTTCCTCGGTAGTCAGTTGAATTTTGTATTAGGTACTCGTATTAATAAAATATTTTATATTTTTTGTTTCAGGTAAGCAAGGATTTGCGTGAATTCCAAATCGTAAGTAGCAACGGTGTCATATTTAAAAAAACATTAAAAAATGTGGTTTACCATCACTTTAGTTAAGGTGCAAATTCAGAACACTTGGCTACTCTGCATGAAAGCGGTGATCATGGTATTTATACACATGATACAAATTAGAATAAGATATCAATATCAAGTGATTTCCTTTGCCGAGGTAGGTAGAGTAAAAGATACATCAATAAATACCCGATTTACCTGTATCGTTTTCTTTATGCAGGACATCGTTTGACGAATTGACCATCTGTCATTCTGCCAGGCAGTTGTAAACGGCGAACGTTTAGCTATACGGCTAACTACTGGGGAGCCGAGACATACCGGAACTCTACCACTCAGTATTCAGCATGGTAGAGACAAATTTAGCTAATCGTCGAACTGGCAGGCAGAAGACAGATAATATATTCTTCATAAAGAGCCCGGACTAATAGACCGTGGTCCCAGGAACAAACTTTTTTTGATTAATAACAAGCTGAATTTTTGTGAGCAGCTTCGTTTAGACGATCTTTTCTATCTTCGGAAAATCTCGAATCGGGTAACTAATAAAGTAAGTAACTAATAATTTTAATAAGGAAAAATATTTTATTAATAACAATATTTTTTTTGCTTTAATCGCTTGATTATTTAATTAAAACACGAAAAAATTTTGGCCTACACATTTGATGTTTATTTCCACGTTTTTTGTGACAAGTCCTCGCTATAACGATTCGGAGTTGTGATGTGATTTTTAAATTGATATTAATCAATTTAAAAACAACCTTATTTTCTCACAACAGCTTATTAATCTATACATCTATACAAATAAATGAAATTAGAGTGTCTGTTTGTAATATCAAAATTACCATGTTTTACTAAATACATATCGGATATGTACACGGTACATATACCAAAATACCATTTTTTACGATTTTTGTCTGTCCGTTTTTTGTCTGTCTGTCTGTTTGTTCCGGCTTATCTCTGAAACGGCTGGACGATTCTGAAGGGACTTTTACTAGCAGATAGCTACAAAATACACACAAATTTGAAATTCCATCCTCACCATCATCTCGATGTCAGGAAATCCACAACTGTGCGTTTCTCTCGGCACTTTTTGCCTCGCACTACTTTGTTGTGGAACCAATCACCGGCAGGGGTGTTTCCAAACGGATACGACTTGGGGGCTTTCAAGAAAAGAGCTTACTCATTCTTAAAAGGCCGGCAACGCAACTGCAAGACCTCTAGTATTGTGAATGTCCATGGGCGGCGGTGATCACTTACCATCAGGTGCACCTCCTGCTCGTTTGCCCCCTCTTCTATAAAAAAAGGCTTATATATATAATAAGAAGTAACCTAGACTACTTTTATTTTAGAAAAAATTCCACGCGGACGAAGTCGCGGGCACAGCTAGATTATTAATAAAAATTTAACCAATCTTTTCTCCGTGTGAACTCATACCTCATAACCTGAACCGTATAGGCGAACTAACGAATATTACTTAAAAAAATTATAAAAACAAGACCATACATCGCCGTTACTGAACATAAACATAGGCAGTATTAATCGACCCTTTTCCCTCGTATCATACATAATACATGTAACTCCGTGGCGCTGTCATGTGCATATTATGATATTATCAACCAATTTGCATTCCACTAATCTATTCAAATTAGAGCGTTTTCTTTGATGTCTCCGTATGCATTTATATTAACCTTTGACCCTCTTTTATATATTTCCGTATTTTTGACGTTTTATGACTTGACGTTTATGACATGGTTCTTGAAATATCGCTTATTAAATTGACTTGCTTTTGAAGATAGATATATTTGAGATATAGTTTTTTACAATTCAAATTTTATTCAGTAACGGGGTGACCAAGCTTTGTTTGGTATTTTGAAATCATTTTCCCCGTGTTGGTCCGGGTTCTTTAAGAATAGACCAACCGCTATTTTTTGATTTATTATATGTATCACTACCATCGTGACTACTAGGTGGTAGAGTTCCGCAACGCCCCGCCCAGGTCTGGTAACACCGCCTTACCTATTCCTGCCGCAGTAACGTCAATGCTTGTGACTGTTATGTTCCGGTTAAGTGGGTAAGGTAACCGGTAAACTTAGGCATGTGACATTAACACCCCGCTACACAGATAGCAACATAGCACTAATATCTTTAGTGTCTATAGGGGATGGTTGTCTCTTGCTATCTGCTTGTTTGCTATCTTATGATAATTAAAAAGATAGTACTGGGGTGACCAACTTTTGCTCGGTATTTTAGGAACGAAATTTTTTACCGTGCTTTTGGACGCTGAGATACGGGAAAAATCCCCGTGTTGGTCCCGGGCTCATTTGAAGAATATGCCAACTGCCGTTCTGCCATACAGGTCATAAAAGGCGACAGATTGGCTATACGAGTCACTACCATCGTGGCTGCTAGGTGGTAGAGTTCTCCATCCTCTAACTGATACGTATATAGTACGTTTAAGTTTAGTTTACATTAGGGTAATTTTGTTATGTATTAGAGAGAGATAGAGTGACAAGACAGAAAGAGAGGGTTAACAATGTGTTTAGCTAACGGGGCACGTCGTAATATAATTTTATTACCATTCCTTCGTTGTGCTCATTATTTCATTATTGATAAAGAGAAAAAAATTGTATTTCGTGTACTATTAGTGACGAAGGGGTCATAATTGTTCCTCCCTACTTATCATAGGTGAAACCCCTCCCCCTAGTGTGACGTCACATATTTTAAATTTTATATTTATAACTAATCAAGTTGTAAATTTACCTAATAAGTAGCAAGCCTATCGCCAACCGGACACTTACCCAATCCCGGGCATCGTTGTTTTTATCAGAAAATTGAAAAAAAAAAACACACTTTTAATTTTTCCGACCTGGAAATGGTCCTCGTGTGGTCAAAATCCAACACCGGGCTACTAGACCACAGAGGCGACACATAATACAGTATTTGTGAAAACCACAGTGTTTGAAATTCATAAATAAAAAATAATAGATGTACCAGCTGACCCGTCAAGCGTAGTTCTTCCATACAAATTATTCGTAGTAAAAATTTTGGTGCGTTGAGGGTTAATGAGTGATGGAGGTGGGAGCGCAACAATCTGGTGTACAACATCAGATTGTAATTTTGGATGCCAAATAAAAAAATATTTCGCAACATTTGTTGTGCACTATGCCTTCCCATTTATTAATCCATACTCCACATTTCGGGTTAGCTGGAAGAAATCTCCGCCAGTAGAGATAAGCTCACCTTTTGTGCAATTTTGTTATCTTTTTAAGTGTGTATTCTTCAATAAGTGTGCAATAAAGTATTAAATAAAAAATAAAAAATATATTTTTTTTTCTATTTTAATATTTTTAAATTAATTTAAGCACAGTAAACGTCATTTAAAGTGTTTAAATGATTTATTGTAAAATGATCCTTAGTTATTTAGGTTTTTCAACGTGTGACATTTCACAAAGTTTTTGCCGTGCCTCCGTGCCATTTGTCACACAGTGTCACATTTCGTTGACGGGAGACAAAAAAAATAATTTCCGTATTTTCTTCAAAATACTTTAACGCCTCATTCTAAATATAATACCTAAAAACGTCTATCATTTAACTAGAAAACAAAGCTAAGCGAGACGTTTAGCCAGCTTTCGTTCGCAGACGCCGCCGGCGGACACTTCAAAGGGAGTAACCGCACCCCCACCCTTACAGCCTGAAGCGACGCTCGGCTGACGGCTGCTTTTATTGTATTTAGAGAACCAATTCATATGTGTTTGCGTTTGCTTATCAGCAGTATTCCGTATCGTTTCGAATTTGAAATATAGTCATTAAAGCCTTTGACTTCCACTTGCTCTAGTATTTACCCTATTAGGTTCAGATTGTAGATTCTAAATTCGGTCCTAATAAAAACCTTAATAAAAGTGTTGTTGAGGCTTTTTATGTGGTTATCCCTGAAAATCGAAATAACATTAGCAGATAGCGTTGATGTCTAAGCTAACCCAAGCCTCGGATGACCTCGTCAAGTTGTTTCGGTTATCGCAAAAAACAAGCGATAGTTGTTATCAGGTTCACTCATCTTATAAAACAACAAACCGATAAATCGTGGTAAGCCGGGACGTTTATTGACGTCCTGTTTGCTCTAACCACTTCCATACTTCGCAACGGTCTCGGCGTAATATTGTTTATTTAAATGTTTTTTATATCATAATATAGCAAACAAACAGATGGGTCTCCGAATGGAAAGAGTCAACCATCGCCTATAGACACCAAAGATGTTAATGGTGCGTTGCTATCTTGTGGCGAAATCTAATGCCACATGCATAAGTTTACCGGCTACCTTACCCTCCAAACCGGAACATGACAGCGATAAGCACTGACGCTATTGCGGCAGGAATAATTATATCGGTATTATTTGCATAAATCAAGAACATTTTATCAGCGTTTATCATCAAATCTCTGAAGATAATTTGTTTTAACTTATAAATATCAGCAAATAACTCTGTCTAACTCAAACTGGTTGTAGCTGAAAAATTTTGAATCCACAATCGACCCATCTCTACCTCGCCTATAATGAGGCATATCAATATTCATAGACGAGATCGCCACGTGCCGGAAAGAGGGAGATAGTGCCACTCATGTATATTTTAACTTCTCTTTCGCACACACTTTTTAATTTCGAAACAATCTCGTTGAGTGTCCTGTCCCCATTAAAATTCGAACACACACTCCCTTTCATTGTTTGACTGCCACGGATATTGTGATTTTAAATATTTCTAAGGCTTCTAGTGTGGTGACATCGTTGGTGGGCAATGTCAGGTGATTTTTTTCACCTTTTTAATAATCTAAAATGCCTTGCAAAGCAATGGCTTTGTTGATAATTTTCTTTCAACAGATAAAATTTCAAAGCAATTATACGGATGTACGGCGAGATGAAGGATTTTTCTTGTCGATGTTCACAATATTGTATCGCGGAAAAAAACTTTCATGTTTGTACTACGTTGCATTAATAAGTGAAAAATACATCGAGGAGTATGTATACAGAAGTAGTAGCAGAGTTCCACATCTCGCCAGAGTTTAGTACCCCGCCTGTTTATTCCTGTCGCAATAGTCATCGTGGCTACTATTTTATAGGTGGTAGAGTTCTGCATTTTCTCCCCTGGGTCTGGTACCACCGCCATACCTATTCCTGCTGCAATCGCGTCAGTGCTTGTCACTGTCGTGTTCCAGGTTGGATGGTATGTTATCCGGCAATATGCTTGTGGCATTACTATCTCGCCATATGGATAGCAACACACTATTAACATCTTTCGTATCAATAGTCGTCTATTCCTATCAGTAGAGCCATTTTCTTGTTTACTATCTTATGATTTATATGTTAACAAAAAATTGTAACAACCATCAGTTTATAATAAACACAATGAGTTTATAATTTGGTTAGGTTAGGTCAGTAGTTTAATTATTATACGTGTACTATCTGGGGTACAATCTTCAAGAAAAGAGTAAAGAGGTTCCTTCTAGGGAAGCGCGTTCCATCTTAGGCCACATCTTAGCTTACCATCAGGCAAGAGAAGTGATCAAGCGCTTTCCTATCGACAGTAAAAATAAAATATTACTAAGGTAGATTATAGTCTAATGGTATTTACAATTTTACGGTGACATATACAGGGTTACTTCTAAAGGTCCGGTCTAAAATTAGGATCTAAATATTGAACTGAAAGTGCGTTTTAATTATTATTGTAAAAATATTACAAGATAATATGAAAATATTAGTTTTAAATATCCTCCTAAATTCATTAATTGGATGCAACGAGTCTTATGAATGTACTTTGTAATACTGGCAGTGTGTTATTTTACATATATCTATAATTACGAAAGTAATTATTATGTAATCTGTCGCTCTAGGTTCATATTTCCCGATCACTTTTAAATTGGTTGAAGGCACTAACATGTTTTAGTTCAAATATAGCGTAATTAAAATTATATCCATGCGTTTTTTTTTTCGTGTCGGATAAAATTGAAATTTTGAATTTCTTAAATTATTTTTTTATTATATAAATCGAACATATTATCGATTCTGAGCAGCCTTTGAAAATTTGGCCTGAACTTTAAAAGTAATCTTGTATAAAAAACCTCAAAATAATTGATTTAAAACACCATAAGTCGCTTATATCTAACCGGTTTAATAACTATATTGTTTTAAATACTCCATTCCATACAAAGCCATAAATAAATATATAGAAATACAACAAAGTGATAAAAAGATTCACTATAAACGAGCACCCGTTTGCGGCGAGGCGCAATTCAGTAATAATTAGAGCAATACATTCAGAATCACGCAGTCCCATGTCGGGCGCCACACTCCTAATTGGCGGTTACGCGGTAATTGGACGTGCTTGGAAAGAATTACCCACTGTGCCTTAGGCCACTACTTGTTATAAAGATATTAATTTAGATTTAGTTTGCGTAGCCTTAGGATTGTCATTTATAAAAGGATTTTATTATGGATACGATTTAAAGAATTGGTTAAGCATCAATTTAAACAGCAAAATAAAATTTTATGAAGTTAGTTTACACACTAAATCTATCAATATTAAATATATATATATATATATATATATATATATATATATATATATATATATATATATATATATATTAGTGATGGGCCGAATGTGGTTTGAACCGAATTCGAACTTCGGCCGAACATTCGGTGCAAATAAGAAATTCGGCCGAATTTCGGCCGAACTTCGGTTTAATTTTGGGGCGCTTTCTTAAAAGCACGTCGTGACTTTTACGAATTTGCTTAAAATTTAGTTTACTATTTACTACTAGCTATTATATTGTCCGCGGCTTCGCTCGCGTAAAGTAAGAGAAAAATGTAACCTATGTCACTCCATCCCTTCAACTATCTCCACTTAAAAATCACGTCAATTCGTCGCTCTGTTTTGCCGTGAAAGACGGACAAACAAACAGATACACTTTCCCATTTATAATTTTAGTATGGATATATAGGATATCGTTAATGGGTTTCGCAACGCACTTGAATTAGTGACGTAACAGGAAAATTTTGATACATTGAGTTACATTGTTTCAATTTGGGCATGGATTTTTATTTTTAACTTTCTGCTACGTAGGTATATAGATAAAGAAGTTACTGATTTTGCCCCGTTTTTTGAAAATCGAGTTTCACCAGATTTCCACATTTTGAGGTCCTAGAAATCTTTTCCGACTATTTTCACAATGAGGTCAGCATGCCTGTATATATGTGTATGTGTATATGTAAACATCTCATAACTTTGTACATAAATAACATATATAAATAAATAACTTTGTACATAAATAACATACATAAATAAATAACTTTGTATAATCTAAGTACATAAATGTATAGATTAGGTACAGAATCTAATCAGCTCTATTCCTACAAAAACTGCATTCAATGCATTAACTGCATCAAAATCGGTTTTTCCGCTCAAGAGCTATCGTTGACGAAAAACTTCAGAAAATTGTTTTTTGATACAACTTGGTAATTTGTCTAATTGTTTTTGACCTTCCACAATAGTTAAGTGCTTAAAAAACTACGTCAAATTTAGTTTCAAGAAACGAAATGGAATCGAATTTTCAAAAGTTACAACTTTTTTAATATTAATATTTTGTTGTTTACAGAAAACTTCTTAATATTTTTAAAATAACTTTCCGGCTAATACACTGCTTGATTTAAAAATCTAACCAGCATTTCTTTCTAAAAATCTGCGTCAAATATTGTAAATTATATCAAAACCGGTTTATCCGTTTGGGAGTTATCGTTGACGAAAATTTAGGAAAAAGTGTTTTATTTATATAAAATATATTTATATAAAATAAGAGACTATGTTTGAAGGTCAAACCTTCTACAATATTGTCGTACTCTAAACAATTACGTCAAATGTAGTTTCAAGAATCAAAATCGAATCAAGTTTTCAAAAGTTATAACTTTTGAATAATAAAATTTTGCTGATTACATACAACTTACTTAATATTTTTAAAATAACTCTTAGGCTTATACATCGATTCACTTAAAAAAATCTAATCAACTTTTCTCTTTATAAATAGCGTCAAATACCGTCAATTGGATGAAAATCGTTTTATTAGGATTTATTATAACGAAAATTTTTGATAACAAATTTTGATATTACTTCAACATATTTTAGCCTATATAGCTCAAAAACATTTAAGAGTTTAAAAAATTTCATGCCATTTAAAGGATGAAAATCGATCATCGTTTTCAAAATATACAGCTTTTTAAAAATGAAATTGCTGTCATTTGTAACAAAAGTCAGAATTTTGAACCTTGAATAAAAATGCTTAGGTATGGTTTTTGTTCCTTTAAGCCTATAATACCTCAATTTAGCGGGAAGTTTCAAGGATAGCCTGCAGGGTCAACTGACTTACCTATTTTTTTACCTTTTCTTCGACATTTTTTAACCTACCGATTTTGGAGCTAATAAAACCACTTAAAGGTAAAAATTACGTTGAAAGCGATTAAAAAGATCTAAATCATCATGTTTTAGAATATATGCATCTTCATCTGCTAAGTATGGAACATTTTCTGACTATTTTCGCGATGACGTCAACTGTTTTACGGATTTTTTTCGAAAGTATAGTATAGCCTATGTGACTCGGGAATGACTTTAATATCTTTCTAATGGTGAAAGATTTTTTCAAATCGGTTTAGTAGTTTTTGAGTTTAGATGATACAATATATAAAAATATAGAATACAAATCTTTCCTCTTTATAGCTCATTAGCGTAGATTTCAAGCAAAATAGTGCAAGAAGATACTTTTTTCTAGTGCCGAATGTTCGGCATTTAAACCGAATTTCGGCCGAATGTCGAAGTTCGGTTCAAGCTGCCGAAATTCGGTTAAACCGAATGTAAAACGAATTTCGGCCCATCCCTAATATATATATATATATATATATATATATATATATATATATATATATATATATATATATATATATATATATATATATATATATATGTATATACACGCCGGTTTTCAACTTAAAGTTTTGAACTTTTTTTGCAACGAGAATAAAAAATAACGTATTTTCGGGAAGCAAAGGGGTAAGGGTCATGGTTGGGTTTTAATTTTTTTCACATTTTCTAGTTTTCACTATTTAAAATTATCGTAGTTTTTGGCTGTTTTTTTAAACAGTCATGTTTTATATTCGTTGTAAAAAAAAAAAACAACTTCAGGTTCATATGTTCTCTTGCTGTTTAGTCAGGGTGAACCTTACGTATTTATTCTTATGTATGATTTAATGGTTTGTCGGCTCTCGAGTTGCGCAGTGGCGACCTGTTCGCCGCATTTGTCAACTTTAACTTTTTTACGCCAGTATAACTTTAATTTGTGTATTCAAATCCGGAACCGGGACATACCGGTCCGGGTTTGAATACTCCTAATATCAATAGCTTTGGTTTTTAACAAATTCCAAAAGCCGCCTTGGCATTGAAAATATATTTTTTTGTGTAGTAAATGTCCATGGACAATGGCGATTCCTTTCCAATGGATAACAAACAGTTCAACAGGTTGCCCACTCATTAAAGCTTAATATTTTCTAATTTACTCGAAACATACTTAAAAAAATAACGTTTTTAAAATCATTAGATAGCAAACAAGTAGATATCATCAAAAACATCCTGTAAAAAAATCAAGTCTCGCTCAAATCAGTCAAGCTCAGTTTTTCTACCGTAAAAAGTTGTGAGATCCATGTAATACCAAGTCGGTTAATTTATTTAGTCCCTACTTAAGGGACCTTTTGTCTTAAGTTATTACGTAAGTTGTTATCATATCAATGTTAAAAATCTTTTACGTTTTAAATAAGTAGATCGACTTGGCCATCGCATGAAAACACACTGTATCTTACAATTTATACATAATTATATTACATTGTTTAGTCTATTGCGCTCCACGCGATTGAAACTCGTCTCCAAAACGAATGTATAACTTTTCCAAGTGGCCCATCGGATGACAACATGGCTTAAATTTGTCAATAAACCGAGAAGTGGAGACGGGATCTAGTGGTCCATTAACCATCCTCCATTAACTTCTTAAAGATCATCCCACATCCATTCGGAAGGAATTTTGCTAGAAACCAGGTTGCTGGCCCGTAGTGCTGTGTGATACATACTAAACCATCTAATCATGCGATGGCCAAGTCGATCTATTTATTTAAAACGTAAAAGATTTTTAACATTGATATGATAACAACTTACGTAATAACTTAAGACAGAAGTCGGTTAATTTATTTAGTCCCTTAAGTAGGGACTAAATAAATTAACCGACTTGGTATTACATGGATCTCACAACTTTTTACGGTAGAAAAGCTGAGCTGCGAGACTTGATTTTTTTACAGGATGTTTTTGATGATATCTCACTTCTTTTTGTAGAGTCCTACTTTTTCCTTTTTGGTACCTTTTACTTCTAGAATATCAATATTCTCTCTCTTTCTGTATTATGTCTCTCTGTATCATGTCTCTCTGTATTATGATTTTTTCTTATTTTTGTAGGTAGTCTTCCTCTTTTTCTTTTCCGGTATTACTTCTTGAGCTTCAGCTACAGTTTTTCTCAAAGTCCACTCCCTGTCTCGATGTGTTTTACTCGGAGTTACAATTTTTGACAAGTCTGGATGATAAATACTTCTTAATCTGTTGTATTCACAAATAAAGGATCCCTGAGCTTTAATACTTCCAAAGTCGACATTAATTAGATGTAAACCACCCAGACTTGTAACTCTCGAAAGTGCCACGTAAGCTTGACCGGATGTGAACACTGCGGAACCTATATCCATCAGCGCATTACTAAGTATCTTCGGCTAATCGTGAGTGCAATTGTTGTACCTTTGGCTACCTATTCGGGAATATGGGCGTGAAGATACTTAGTCATATACGTTAACATTCCATACGTATTTAAAATAAGCCTGAAAAACTAGAAATACATCTAAGAAACATTAAAAAACCTACGTACCCTTGTCCTATTACGGTAAAAGGTTAGCATCCACACCCCCTTAGCGCCATTTCATTTATAACTTTGTGGCGGTACATACTTCTGTAATACTTGTAAGCAGTATATTATAAATAAATAGCCACGGCCGTAACTACTTCCACGTCTATCATGAGTATTTCGCACGACAGCAATGAGCCATGGGTCATTGTGTGAACACAAGTGATCGTGGCCTACAGTGGTGCATTGCAAAGCAAGGGCTATTACAAACCTCTGTGTACTGGGGCCATAAGATAGTACCTGCAGAGTTTTACCTTTTGCGTACCTCGCTTGCGTCCCTAGCGCGAGCAATATTTCGGACCACACTCGTCCTCCCTGTTCATTGTTCTTTGCACTCGTCAACTGGCACTCAAAGGTTTTTTAAATTAATCATCAATTTATTAATAGTATAGCGGATTTGATTATTAGCGTTCTTTCTTTCATGGTAATTGGTAATTTCGAGTTATTTAGTCTATTTGCACCTTTTTTTCGTCATATTTTCCTAGGGGAATGTTGCACAGGCTGAACACACTCATATATCTAGAATCTACAACTATTATTCCATTATACGAGTACAATGATTCATTAACGGCAAATAACTTTGTATAATCCTATACATTTATATGGGATTACAAAGTTTTTCTTGCAGTTGGTGTATTTAGAAAACTGGCCAGAAATTTTAAAATTTTTAGGTTTTCCTTTGATTTAGACACTAAACACTAATTATATTCTAAATTTGAATATTCTATATCTGCTAGAAGTGCCTTAGACTTTTGATGATCGGTCAGTCAGTCAGTGACAAAATTAAGAAAGTTTGACAAGTTACAATTCTTAAACTACCGGTTCAAATTGAATGAAATTTTAAATATACCGTATTTACATAATGCCTAATTAGTAACTGAAAATTCAGGCTTCTTGTTTTATCCACAACGAAGTTATAGAGGGTCGGAAACGGCCTGAATTGCTTCGAGAAAAGGATGGTAACGGCCGTGCCGCTTTTTTTGCTCGACTTGGCGGGGGCACTGCCGTGCCCCTAAATGAATGGATGGGAAGAAAAACCATCGCCTATAGACACCAAAGATGTTAATGGTGCGTTTCTATCCGTGACGCAGGATGGCAATACCACAAGCATAGGTCTACCGGCTAACCTTCAAACCGAAATACGACATTGATTAGTATTGATGCTATTGCGACAGTAATAGGTAAGTCGGTGGTACCAGATACTCGGGCGAGACGTTTCTAAACTCTACCATCTAGTAGTCACGACGGTAGTGACATGTATTGCCAAACGGTCGCCTTTTACGTCCTGCCTGGCAGAACGACAGTTGATTTATTCTTCAAAGGAACCCAGATCAACACAGGGGAATGTTTCGAATGAAACAAATGAAGTCGGTCTTAAAGCATCTCATCATCTACATAAACAATCTCTTGTGGGATCAATTAACAAATATAAAACCTCTAATAGCCGATAAATGAAAAAAAGATTTATCAACACACCGTTTAAGAAAAGTGAGACTAAACAACTGCTTTTAAATCTTTTGTTAATTAAGCAAAGCATTGCAATCTTTTAACTGTTGAGAAAATATACCATTTATCTAGTCATTGATAGTCGAAAATGCAAACAAATATATTGGTTGTAGCGCTGTTCTTTGGTAAACATTGTTCTTGTTACCCAATTGTCTGTAAAGGACAGTAATGTTTTCGAGTTTATGTATACTTCAAACGGATCTCTAAAGTGCCCGACCATTATGATAATGATTGATTAGAATTGCCTTTGATTTAAGAAAAGCTAGACTAAACAAATGTCTTAAAATCTATTTTTGTATGTCTTGTTTGGAAAAATATTGCAAACTTATTTTAGTAAGGAAAATAAAATCAATAAGACAAAAGATATTTATTTTCTTTACAAACTAAAGTCCAAAAAAATTAATATTAGTTTTTTTATTCATAACATAAAAAAACAAGCAGATGTTTCTACTGATGGAAAGATACCACTATCGTCTATAGAAACCAAAGATTTTAATGGTGCGTTGCTATCCTCCTAGCAGGGTCTTATTGCCATGTGTGTAAGTCTACCACTTACCTCACCTTCCAAACCGGAACACGACAGTGTCAAGCACTGACGCTATTGCGACAAGAATAGTGTGGTATCTGACACGGGCAAGACGATTCTGAACTCTACCACACCTAGTAGCCACGATGGTAGTGACTTGCATAGTCAATTTTTCTCCTCTTACTAACTGCCTGGCAGAACGACAGATGGTCTATTTCTTCAAAACGGATCCAGACCAAAACGGGATAATTCAGTATTACTCGCTGCTTATATTTAGCTGCGACACTGATTTTTAGTTAAATCATTTGCGCACACGAAATACCCATGATAAACTTTTGCCGTAAATGTATTATGATAAAAATTATAATAAAATTAATAAATATAATTTAAATAAATATTAAGTACAATATATTTTTATAATAATGTTTTTTTTCGAATGTAATTAATAATTATAAGTGTAATTAAATAAGAAAAAATATGAAAATAAATAATTGAATCACCACGTTCACGTCAGAATGTCATACCAATAGATGTTTTACAAATAAAATATTTTTATTTTCTCAACAGTTATTGAGAAATAAAGCATAATTTAATTTAATGTAATCAATGGCAATTGAAAATACAATTAATTAGTTATTTATTCAATATTGTTAATAATGGATGCAATCATGTAACAGCTATTCAGTACAGATTGTTCTGGACTGTTGTTACCAAACACACTTGTACTGATTCTTCGGTTATTTTGCTGTGAAACCAATAGAATTCCTTTATTTTGATGTTAAGACAGCCTCGTGGTCTAAGGGTTAGTCTATTTAGCTCTGATTATAAAATCCTGGATTCGTCCCCGGTTAGTTTTTCTCGAAAATTCAAATCTCAGAAGCAGGTCGGACGGAGTCTGGTGGTATGTTGACACCCCCGTGTCGCGGGTGGGCACGTAAAGTTGTCGGTTACGATTATTGCTAGAAATGAACGATAATTGTAATCAAGTCGGTAAAACCACCGACTTGAGTCGATTGGGACCACCAGTCAATAGCCAACCGACACACCAGTGTATCAAGGTGAACCAGTATATCAATTGACGTTTAAGCCCACATTGCCTACCCCGCAAGGAAACCAGCGTGATAATATTTTTTCTGGGTTATAAAAAAAGTGAGATTATTTGTAAAGTTGAAAATTTGATAATTTTTGTTAATACAAGCACATTTTTGTTAATACATTAATATGTACAAGTATTGTTTGTGGATTTCGTAGATCGAGAGTATGATATCTTGAATTATATCTTGAATCTGATTTTGTGGCAATCAGAAGAACTCAGGGTTTGTTGAAGCAAAGAAACTAGAAAATGTCAGTAAACATATTATAACAAAAATTGCGTACATAATTTTCCTTTTTTTTATGTCATTGAAATCCATACTATCCATACTTCCATACTAATATTATAAATGCGAAAGTAACTCTGTCTGTCTGTCTGTTACGCTTTCACGGCTAAACCGCTGAACCGATTTGGATAAAATTTGGTACAAATATAGTTTGAGACCCAAGAAAGGACATAGGGTAGTTCTTATCCCGGAAATCCCACGGGAACGGGAACTATGCGGGTTTTTATTTTAGAATTTTTTTCACGCGAACGAAGTCGCGGGCACAGCTTGTAATTAATATTTCCATTAGAGAAAGTGATATGGATTAGGGAGCAAGTAGGTGAGCGGTTAAAGTACGTTATTTAGTTAATTAATAAAACCGAATTCAAACAAATCCAACTATTGATACACTCAATGCTCACTGAGAGGGATGGGATGCTAGGGTTGGCAATCATACAAAACTGCCATTATTATATGAAAATTTTGCCACTTAAACATTTTTTTAATTAACGACAAATTTTAACGCGACTGGAATTTTAGTCAGTTCAGTTCAGTTTAAGTATAGAGTAGAGTTCTGCATTGTCTCGCCCGGGTCTGGTGCCACCGCCTCACCTATTCCTGCCGCAATAGCGCCAGTGCTTGGCACTATCGTGTTCCGGATTGGAGGGTGGGGCAGCCGATGAACTTATGTATATGGCATTAGACCTTGCCACAAGATAGCAACGCACCATTAACATCTTTGGTGTCTATAGGCGATGTTCGACTCTTTGTATTGGGAGACCCATCTGCTTGTTTGCTATCTTAGTTATAAAAAAGAACATATTTAAATTTCTTTATGGATATTAGTTTTCACAAAAAAAAGCATATCGCTCATTGAAATAATAGTTTTCTACACGTAAAAAATATATTTTTTTAAATCAGTCCAGTTGTTTAACTATTTACCGATTTCAAACAAAACTACAAATCTTTCATCGCTATAATGAAAAATCCTCAACTTTATTAAATTTATATAATTACGATATAGATTTTAATATAAAAAATTTTAGTATATTTTGGAATCAAAAAGCAAGCACTAGATAGATTAACTGGAGGACAAATCAGGGTTTTGTAAGTAGTTTAATAAGTAGTTCTTTGTAAGTAAGCACAGAAGTTTTAGAGAACATAGGTAAAGTTTATGTGGAATAAAGATTAGAAACCTAAAAATTTCAGCATTGATTACTGAGCAATCAGATGATAGGTAGGTTTAAGACGAATCCAAAAAGAATTTGACAAAAGAGTTTTATTTCGTGGTATTTTTAACGAATAAGTAAAATTCTTGAATTGATTTGCTCGATTCTACATATTTATTTGGATGTATTTTTTTATAGTACTTTATAGGTACCTTATGGTAGCAAACAAGCAGATGGATGAAAGAGTCAACCATCGCCTAGACACCAAAGGTGTTAATGGTGTGTTGCTATCTTGTGGCGAGGTTTCATGCCACATGCATAAGTTTACCGGCTACCTTACCCTCCAAATCGGAACACGACAGTAACAAGCACTAACGCGATTGCGGCAGGAATATGTAAGGCGGTGGTACCAGACCCGGGCGAGATAATGCAGAACTCTACCACCTAGTAGCCTTAATGTTAGTGACTCGTATAGCCAATCGGTCGCCTTTTACGACTTGCCTGGCAGAACGGCAGTTGGCCTATTCTTCAAAGGAGCCCGGAACCAACACGAGGAAAATGAGGATGTATATATGTAACTAGCTGCAGCGTGCAGCGCGCTGCATTATAAAAGTTTCTGGCGAATCCCGCGGGGTCACCTGATTTTTCCGGGATAAAAAGTAGCCTATGTGCTACTCCAAGTCATCATCTACCTGTGTACCAAATTTCATTCAAATCCGTTCAGTAGTTTTTACGTGTTTGAGTAACAAACATCCATCTTTCCAAACATTCGCATTTATAATATTAACTAGCTGACCCGCGCAGCTTTGCCCGCGAGTAGATTAGAATGTCGTCAAGATAGCTTTTGATACAAATTTCATCCCCTATTTCAACCCTTTAAGGTTTGATTTAAAAAAAAATAGCCTATGTTTGACCCCGGCTCTTCAACTACTTCCATGCCAAATTTCGGCAAAATCTGTCCAGCGGTTTACCCGTGAAAGTGTAACAGACAGACAGACAGACTTTCGCATTTATAATGTTAGTATGGATATAGATTTATGCTGTAAGATGTTTCTTAGATAAGAGGGAACAATTATTATTAAGGCATGAGGGAATTAGAAGAAGTTCATTAGAGATTCATCGTTTTATTATTAGTAAATGTGGTCCATTTTTGTAATCCGTTCTTGTAATACATTTTTATTTACTTTGTTAACAAAACTTAGTTTCGATCCTCGGTCCTGACATAGACTTTTACTACTTTTTTTTTTCGAAATGGCTATTGCAGTTGACCTTATGGGTCGTTACTGCGTCACCGGGCTTTTTGGGCGAGCAGAGTGCTCAACCAGAACTTAAAATACTAAAATTGGGCCTATAAACGCCTGCGCTAAGGGCTGTCTCCTGTGAGACCGGACCTCGGCTTAGTGCGACGTTCGGACTAGTGTTGGTGGGAGGAGTCGTGGCATTGCGCCCCGCGTTAAGCGCGGGGCGATAAAGAAGTCTTCGCCGTCGAGACCGGCGACGAAGGTGTAGTGTTGTGTGTGTTACATCTGAGTTGGTGTTGTTATTTGTGATGGTAATAGGATCGTCGGGATAGGACTTTTACTACTAGTTACTTCCAAATGATAAAGAAAAACCTAGAACCAAGAACCTAAATCAAATTTTTCATCAGTATTGTAACAGAATGTCTCTTCTGACGACCGGTCTATCGTGCTGGCCA
This sequence comes from Apodemia mormo, assembly GCA_036924255.1. NCBI lineage: Eukaryota > Metazoa > Arthropoda > Insecta > Lepidoptera > Riodinidae > Apodemia > Apodemia mormo. Next base: position 8,267,922 of record JAUPFN010000026.1, read on the forward strand.
AATATGTATGAATAATAATGTTACCATATCGATTTCAGGTTTTTTATCTTACTAATTTTTATAGCTCAGTGTAAGATAGCAAACATTTTTCCTCAAGGGATAACCATCGCATATAAAGATAAAATGTTTATGATGTAAAAAATTACCTGTTATTCTTCGAGTCGGATTTATAGTGATAATTCCTAACGATATGCAAAACAAATGTAAATTATTAGATTAAACGCGAAAGTTTAGCGATAACTTCAAATTTCAACTCACTTAGGACAAGCAACGTGAGAAAATTTTTTCGAATCGTTTTTTCCTCGGAGACTTTATCATTAATTTATATATTAAAAGTCGAAATAATAACAACTTTAACATATGCCGTGGCACATATATTAGGATAAAGAATTCATTTTCGACGTCAAACGTCAACGTAACTCCTCTCGTGCGTGTGATATCTCACGCTTACATCCTAAGCAGGCAGAGTAAACACAAGTGTGACAAAGATTGTCTTTGTAGCTACATGGTCATGTGAGGCAAGGGTAGAATAATGAACAAACAATAAAGAAATATGTTGCTTAGTGCCACGACTGTAGTGATGAGTTTCGCCTTTACTCGCCACTTACAAGGTGTTGGGCAAGACGACAGATTGTTTACAAATAATATGCAGAAATGTGTAAATATATGGTAAAATGTCTCTGTGGTCTAGTGGTCCAGTAGCGGTGTTCCTGCATGTGTACCTGGGGTCGCAGGTTCGATATCCGAGTCAAACAATTCAAAATTGTGTTTTTTTCAGTTTTCTTATAAAAATAACGTTGCCTGGGATTAAAAGAGTGTCCCGTTGGCGATAGGTATGCCACCTATCACACTGTGGGACTATATCCTCACACTGTATCCTCGGCTAATCGTGGATTCACTTGTTGTACCTATCTTTTCGGAGATACGGACCAGAAGATACTTTTTTTAAACCATATGTACCATATTTTGAACATGATCGCTGCGCAACATCCGGGATCTGGGATTAGAAAAATATGCCCTCATCTGTTAATTGAATGAAATAATGTTTTATAGGCTGATTTTAATGTAACGAGTTTATGAGTACAACCTCTGCCACCTTAAGTCTGCTACAATTGATAATAATTAATAATTAAAAAATTAATTTATTTATAATTGATACTTTCTCATGTTCATTACATGAACCAAGCGGATTTATATATTTTATAATTTATATTATAAACTTTATTGTAGCAGGCACCCATCTCTATGACCGTTACATTTACTGCAGCCAGGTCAGATGAGCACAAGTTGATAAATTTAATTTATTTCCCTCATACGTTAATTAAAAAATTCAAGTGCTTTATTTAATCGCGTTAAATTCTAGACACAATAGTTTGGCTGCCATGTAAAAAGCTGATGCAACCAGAGATAGATGGTATAAATAAAAAATATTACGGTGATATTGGGAGCCGTTAGGAGAATTTCAGTCACATACACATGCACAGAAGAATTAAATGTATAAAGATTATCGTAATTGTATGTTTGGATATCATTTATTTATAAATATGCTAGAGTAATTTCAAAAACATTACGCTCATATTCTTGCAATTAAAAATTATTTCTTTCATTTGTCTAAAGAAACATCAACTAACGTGAAGAATTACATTCATTTTAAATTTACACTCTAAACATTCCAAATCTTAATGTAAGACTTATATTCTAGCCATGTTCGAAAACAAACGACAAAATAAACAACTACTTAAATAGCCATTAAAAATTCCGATCACGCACAACCCTAGCTTGAGTGTGCGAGGGTCCAAGTTCCAACCCCATTGTGTCGATTCCCACTTGTTTTTTAATAGTTCGAGGGTATTTTCTATTATTCTGTTGTAGTCACCGCTGTTTTTCTACGTTGACATGCATGCTCATTGTGGCAGTGGGCATGGGATGGGACGTGGGACATTTCGGATCATTAATGATCCCGCGGGATGTCAAGTGCTATTGAAATGTACAATCTTAATTGATTTTTCTCGTCTGTTTTGAGGGTTGTAATAAAGGGCTAGGAATTGGTCAGCTGGAGGTCCAATCTGACTGTTTAATGATAGCATTTTGTCAATATAAATAGTATGACAAATATTTTTCACCGATTTCAAAAAAAAGTTCTTACTCGAGTGTATATATGTATGTATCCGTGATTTACTCGTAAGCTACTGATTTGATTTGACTGCTTCGTGGTGTAGGGATTAACGAATTCCTCTCACTATTTTAGCCAAATTGGAGATCGATCCCCGGGTCAAGCAAAAGTGTTATTGAAGTTTTTTCGAAGTTTTTTTCAAAAATCCAAAATCTCAGTAGCAGCTTGGAGTCTGGCCAGTGCAGTGGTGTGTTTTCACTCCAGTGCCTCTGATGAGCATATAAGCTGTCGGGTCACGGTTATCGCAAGAAGTCGATAATCGTAATCAGATCGATAAAATGCAGCGATGGGGATCACCACTCATCTCGCCAACCGACAAACTGATGAATCATGGTGAACTGGAAAGTCTATAGATATTCGGTTTACTCTACCTGCCTCTCAAGGGAACCGGGCGTGATGATACTTTTTATTTTAATTTGATGGGGGTATTGTTATCAATAATACATTAGGACCTGATAAAGATCTTCAGGGACAATTGTGATGGCATGTCTGTACACATTCTTTGTTATCATTTCATTACACAATTGTATTCAGGTCATTATAATAATATCATCACGTCCACCGTGTTGGTCCCGGGCTCCTTTGAAGAATATAAAAAAAGACAGTTTCTGATGATGGGATTCTGGAACTCTTCAAATTCTGTATGTGAATTGAAGTCACTTGTAGCGCATTTTTACTAGTTTTAAACATTCGTAATATCACATCGTAATACTTCAAAACTTTGCGTAATATTTGCATACTGTACATAGTACTTTTAAATATTTCTTATAGTAATACTTCAAAACGTTGCTTAAAATTAACATACTGTTTATAATACAAATTACCTTTTTGTTATTTCTCATAACCGCAATGCTTTTACGAATAATAAGCATATTCTTAAATAATTCATCTTTATGTAAACATTTTTCATTTCATAATATCTTGATAATGAAAAATCCCCGAAATCCCGCGGGATTGAGGCAGGAAAGCCGCCGTGTACCAACAATAGAGCCATTAACTGTGAATGAGATATCATTCATTGTTTTTTTAATTGTTTCCTTTCAGTATTTATGCTTTATATTTGCTATTGTATTTTTATGTTATTTTATTTTAAACGAGCCCTGACTTCAAATTGATGTCGGAGAATGTCTTGTCGTTCGGTAGTATAGTGGTGGTATATCTTAGACAGAGAAAACACCATACATAGATATAGCTTTGTCTTGCTTCTGAGGAATCGAAATGAGAAAATTTTATTCCAAATGTCTTTACAATCTCTTTTGAAGAGTTCACATTTTTTAAACCTACTACCGGATCGGAATCGGGCCGCACACTGAGAAGATCCGGCTGAAGAAACTCAGCAGGCTTGTTTTTTTTGCTTGTCTTTTTTAACTTGGCTTAATTTGTCATGACATTCATCTTCTTTTCTTTATATAGTGTAAAAAAAAAGTCGCTCTCGCTGTATGTTCGCTTAGATCTTTTAAATTGCGCAACGGATCCTGATGTGGTTTTCATCAAAATGACTGATTCAAGAGAAAGGTTTATATGTATAACACATGCATATTATACTAGAGAAAAGCTTAGAATTTCTAAGATTTGTCGTAAAAACATGTTTTTGTGAGGTTACATTGCACTCGCGTGAAGCCGGGACGGGTTGCTAGTATTAGAATAAACGAGATAGTTGACATCGACAAATAACTCTTCTATCGCACGCGACATATCACACGTTGTTTAACGGGTTTCTGCATTCTCAGTTCTCATTTACAAAATAGGTAGGTACCTAAAAAGAATTAGGGTCTGGCCAAATCAACGCAAATCATGCGTATCAATTTGGAAATTTGGAAATTTTGGAAATTTTTAAGTCTGTGGCACAATAATTTCACACGCTGATGCGTGGGTGGCATCCGTCGCTTTTACTTTTCAGATTAGTAATCGTTTGGTCGTCTTAAGTCTGTTGGTTTACGACTAGCCTTTATATCTACTTAACTTCTTTGGCTTATAACTAGACAAATGACTTTTTATTATCAATGGATAGCAAACAAACAAATAGCTGATAGTTTTCCTTATAAAGATTTTTTTATAACATAAGATAGCAAACAAGCAGATGATCTCCTGGTGGAAAAACCATCGCTCATAGACACCAAAGATGTCAATGGTGCGTTGTTATCCATGAGGTGAGATGGCAATGCCACATGCATAAGTCTACCGGCTACCTTATCCTCCTAACCGGACCACGATAACGACATGCTTTGATGCTATTATGGTAGAAATAGGTAAGGTAGTGGTACCAAATACCCGGGCGAACCCGTTCCGGAATTCTACACCTAGTAGTCATGATTGTAGTGACTCTTATAGCGAATCGGCTGCCTTTTACGACCTGCCTGGCCAACAAGAACCATAACGAGTGTGGTACAGTGGTACCACTTACTAATACGCTGTCGCTGTATATCGCTATCGTATTCCGGTATGGAGGGTAAAGTAGCCGGTAAACTCATGCATATAGTGTTAAGATCTTGCAATAAGATTAAGACGCACTATTAACGTTTTTAGTGTCTATAGAGGATGGTTTTACATGCCTATCGGAAGAACCATCTGCTTGTCTTGTCTATAAATTAAAAAATATATAAAAAGCCATATTTTTTAAAAAGCTTTATGTGAAAAAAATCAATGTTTTGTAATAAAATCGCTATAATTGATTTTAATGCTTACGCGGTAGTAAATTACACCTGTCGAAACTGGACTGCTCGCTAGTTATTTAGATAAAATATAGCCGAAACTTTATTTAAATTTCCTGTTATACCAAGTACATTTTTTATATCATAAATAGCAACAAGCAGATGGGGTCTCTTGATGGAAAGAATCAACCATCACCTATAGACACCAAAGGCGTTAATGGTGCGTTGCTTGTAGTTAGGTCTAATGCCACATGCATAAGTTTACCGGCTACCTTACCCTTCAAACCGAAACACGGCAGTGACAAGCGCTGACGCTATTGCGGCAGGAAAAGGTAAGGCGGTGGTACCCGACCCGGGCGAGACAATGCAGAACTCTACCACCTAGTTGCCACGATGGTAGTGACTCGTATAGCCAATCGGTCGCCTTTTACGATCTGCCTGGCAGAACGGCAGTTGGCCTATTCTTCAAAGGAGCCCGGGACCAACACGGGGAAAACTTAGTTATTAGTTAGTTATTTTATTAAATCATCTAATAGCTGAAAACGATTTCAGTTTTCCTAAAATATCTGCCTTAATATAATAACAGTGACAAGTTTGATATCCGTTCTTCCCATTGAAGTCCTTAGGTATTTTTTTAAGCAGGAGATTAAGTGACATTGTGAATAACGTTTTACTAATAATTATAGCTTACACACGTTAAGGGGGTCTCTGTAGCCCGGGTCCGGTATCATTGATACGGCTGATACGACGATCCCCGCTTCTAATAAAAAAAGTATTAGCACTCGCATTGGAACTCAAAAATAGGCTTGCGTAAAATTTTTAAACATTTTTAAAGTTTTTGTAATGATATACCTCTTTTACACTTTAAACTACAGGGTGTTTGAAAAACAACCCACTTGCTTTGGTTAAAGTGTTTCAAGAAACAATTTAACACTAGTAATAATGACGTAACAATTAAAATACTAGTTAAACAATTCGCCTAACACTCCCTAAACGTTGAGACTAAAATGAGACGCATTTTTAATTAAACTTCGCCGGAAGCCGCCATGTTCCCGCACATCCGCTCCGCCATCTTGCGGCAGCCGTTTGACAAATTGGTACGGCAGAGTGACGCGCAATTTTCCCGCTTTTTTCCCGCCCATTGTTCGCTTTTCCCCAACAAAATGAAAAGTCGCGCTATTTGTATTTATTTATTCCTTTTTTTCGGTAAATGTTACGGTTCAGCCGACACTGTATTGCGGAATGTTTTGTATAGCGACGTTCATTTCTCACCATCGAGTTTTGCTGGATGTCAGTGGTTTATGGAAGTACAGATTATGCAACTGCGGATAAATGGAATACTGGGCATGCGAGATATAAATCCATTTTCGGTGTTGACAAATGCGACATGATTTTTTAGCTCACTTTTTATAAATAAAACTTAAAAAAATATTGTGTAGATATTTGTATAGATTTTTTTATTAGTATATTATTGTCCGCCCGGTTGGTCTAATACTTAGCGACCCTGATTACGCAATCAATTGGAATTGGGTTCGATTTTTTACAGACATTTGTGTGATGAGCATAGATGTATGTATTTCGGGGTTTGAGTGTTTAAACTGTTTATTAAAAATAATATTTCAAAAAATTATTTTAAGTTAAACACTCGTACGGTCTCACAATTCACAAACTATATTTGATTTTAATTAAATAGCCAACCGGCTACATCATATGACGTACATGAAAACATACACAAAAGTATACTATTATTTTTATGACTAAAGTCTTGTGGCAAACTTAAAAGAGATTTTTCTATTTAGTCTATGGTTGAATTTCAAAGGGGAGATCGCTAATTATTGTTAATGATTCTACATTCATAAAAAATATTTTTACTCTGTGCTATTTTTTCTAGGCTTTATCTTGCATAACGCACTTTTATCCACTTTTCTTTGTAGACTGACATCAAAGAAAACGTCATTACAAGCTTCAATATTGCCCACGTCCGTTTCCAAAAACAAATAGGACTTAAAAATGTTACAAATATTAATCAACAAATTCTGACGCGATATATTATATAAGTGCGTCAGCGTGTGGGCGCAAATGATTTGATAAGCACATTTCATAATTCAACGGAAACGAATCTAATTTATTAAAAGATAATAAATTTGCCGGTTTTTTAAAAGCAATAAATAAGGAAAGTTAAAACACAATAAATATGATCGCGCAAATACCTTTTTCGGTTGTCACGGAGTATTAAATGTTACTAGCGATCGCCTGTGGGCAAAGTTCGACCATAGAATAAACAATAAAAGCTGTTTTAATCATAGATGTATAAATATATTTCTTTTTTTTTAATATCATAAAATAGCAAACAAGCAGATAGGTCTCCTGATGGAAAGAGTCAACCATCGCACAGTATTTCGCCTAGAACATGCTAGGTGGACAAAATTCATGTTATCATTTCCAGGAAATCTTAATTGCAAAACGTAAACAACACCCCTAATCTCCAGATTCCAAGAATCGGTTGTTTGTCAAATGCTTAACTGATAAGGAATAGTGGTTAGAAGTCAGGTATTGAGTTTAATGAAATCGTTACAGTCAATCAGTTGCAGTTTAGTGACACTTTCGTACACATCCATAGTGGCTTATAGTTAATATTTTGAGTGTTTGTGATGGATATCAACACGGAGGGTAAGTCCTATTATTTAAAAAACCTTTTTTAAAATCTGAATCTGTTCAAATGAATTTTAGGTATAATTTTAACATAGCTTATATATTTTAACGTATTTTTTTATGAAAGAATAGTTTTAAAGAGTTAATTTTGCAGACATTCACCTTTATCCGGGCTAGTTCTTTGATATATCATAGGAAATACTTTATTCTTCATAAAAATACACAAATTGTTTAGCACACTTCAGTACAACATATTCTTTTCTTTTTTTTTCAGAACGCTTATACTCTATTTCTAGGGTAGAATTTTTTGAAGAGTGGTTGAAACCCACAAAAAATGAAAAGAACTCGGGTATATATGAGTACCTTTCTTCAAAATTTCACTTTGGTAACATTACTGAATGTAGCCAAAAAGAAATAAAGTTGAAGATATCCAACTTTTCCAATAAAATTGGTGTCAAATGGTTGGCTTCAGGAAAATCGAAGGAGCGTTTTTTAATTAAAAATAAGACCTGGCTGGATGAAGAAGATATACAGTTTACTGTGAGTTCTTTTGAGCCACAACCATCAACTTCGAGTGAGGCTGTGATTTCAGCAGGAAGGCCTCGCAAAGAATTCGAAGAATCGTCGTTTAAAACCAAAAAACGTCGAGTCGTGGATCTCGTAGAATCGCGAAGTGTCAGTGAATTGGTGACAGCTGCCGAAATTGCTGCGCGTTCAGCAGGACAACGGAAAATTGCCAGCGTAATTAGAGACATTAGTGAAAGCTCAGTTATTAATGTTAAGTCTAAGGATACCAGTAATGTTAATCCTAGGCAGTTAAGTAGTGACGAAGCGTTAGCTTACTATATAGATTCTAAGTCAACAACACATGCGTACAAACAAACAAGAAAGTGGTCTATGAAGGCAGGACATAATGTGTTTCCATCATATTATAGTTTGACAAAATCTAAACAGGCCTGTTATCCTGCACAGGAGCACATTGCTGTAACAGAAACACGTGCTGAAATAAATTTGCAAGCATTATTAAACAAAACAGTGGAACGTTTAGTATTAGCACAGCATGAAGTTATCAGCAGTGTCCTCGCAACAAGTTCGTCTTTTACACTTGTAAGTAAATGGGGATGTGATGGAAGTTCTGGGCACAGCACATACAAACAGAGATTTGAGAACACTGAAGATACGGACGAATTTCTTTTCGTATTTTCTTTAGTTCCCCTTAGATTATATGATGGGGCCAAAATTGTTTGGCAAAATCCTCGGTCTTCATCAACATTGTATTGTCGCCCAATCAAATTAATATTTGCTAAAGAAACGAATGACTTCACGTTAACGGAGACAAATAGATTGTTGGAAGAAGTTAACGCTCTTCTTCCAACACGTATCGACTTTGGTGATTCTCAAATCTCTGTGAAACACGAACTTTTGCTGACAATGACAGACGGAAAGGTATGCAACGCTTTAACGGAAACTCGTTCAACTCAAAAGTGTTTCATCTGTGGCGCCACCCCCAAGACGATGAATGATGAACCCGCGAACTTCAACAGCAACCAAGATCATTTTGGCTTTGGTTTATCTACACTTCATGCTTGGATTCGTTGCTTCGAATGCCTTTTACATATCAGCTACAAGTTGAATATTAAGAAATGGCAGGCTAGAAGCAACGAAGACAAAGCAGATATCAAGGTTCGTTCCGACGAAATTAAGTTAAAATTTAAGAACGAGATGGGACTTATTGTAGATAAACCAAAGCCAGGATTTGGTTCTTCAAACGATGGAAACACGGCTCGTCGGTTTTTTAAGAATGCTGAGATGAGTGCTCAGATCACGGGATTGGATGTTGAAATCATCAAACAGTTCGATGTAATATTGAGGACTTTGTCTTCTGGATTCGAGATAAACTTAGTTGAATTTAATAAATTTTGTCTTGAAACCAGAAGACATTATCTAAGTCTCTATTCGTGGTACTGTATGCCTGCTACTGTACATAAAATATTAATTCATAGTACAGAGGTCATCAAAGCTGCATTGCTTCCAATTGGGCAGCTTTCCGAAGAGGCTCAGGAAGCACGTAATAAAGATTGCCGCAGATTTAAGGAGTACAACACCCGCAAGTGCTCGCGTGTTGCCACGAACAGAGACTTGCTGTCAATGTTGGTTATAACATCTGATCCCTTGATCAATAGCCTTCGAGAGATTCCCCAAAAAAAGCCGGAAAAAATATGTTCAGAGGTTTTAAAGTTAATTTTAAGCCCTAGTATAGTAGAATCAAGACTGGAAACGTCATCATATTATCGCACAGTTCCACAAAATGATGACGATTACACAGTAAACGATTCATCAGAAGACTCTGATGATGATTATTAGGTTACGTTATGAAATATTATCTTTGCTGCTTAGTTTTAGTTTTCATGCATATATTTTCTTTTATTGTAAATAAACCTATGATTGTTTTGTTACTATTTGTAATTTTATGTATTTAGATTTATATTGTACATACCTCTTGATACTTATTCGATCTGAACTGCATGCAATTTACAGCATTCATAGTACTCGCTAAGTTAATTGTTGCTCATATATTATTTTTGAAAATATTTTTTTGCTATCATAATTTTTTTCGTTTTTTATTACAAAAACATGACTACCCATATTTGAAATAAGTAAGAGCATCGTTATATAACATAAAATAATATTGTCCACCTAGCATGTTCCACGCGATACACTGTGCATCGCCTAGAGACACTAAAGGTGTTAATGGTGCGTTGCTATCTTGTGGCGAGGTCTAATGCCATATGCATAAGTTCACCGGCTACCTTACCATTTAAACCGGAACACGACAGTGACAAGCACTGACGCTATTGCGGCAGGAATAGGTAAGGCGTTGGTACCAGGCCCGGGCGAGACAATGCAGAACTCTGCCACCTTGTAGCCACTCGTATAGCCAGTCGGTCGCCTTTTACGACCTGCCTGGCAGAACGGCAATTGGCCTATTCTTCAAAGGAGCCCGGGACCAACACGAGGGAAAATTAACACTGTGTTCATGAGATCGAAGCCTTAATGATGAATAACTTTACCTACTTTGATCTTGGTCAGTTATTTTTTCCATTTTGTGCACCATTCAATAGTTTAAAGAATAATTAGCAAACTGGATTTTTTATTGATAAGTATATTAACATGTCTTCCATACAGTTTTTCATAAAAACTTTCATCCCCTATTTCACTCCCTTAGGGGTTGTTATTTGAAGAAAAAGTTTGAGTTTGACCCCGAATCTTCAACTGTCTGCATGCTAAATTTCATCAAAATTCATTTAGCAATTTAGCCGTAAAAACGTAAGAGACAGACTTTTGGATTTATAATATTACTAGCTGCAGCGTACAGCCCGCTGCATTATATTTTTTTTGGCGCATCCCGCGGGATCACCTCATTTTTCCGGGATAAGAGTTAGCCTATGTACCATTCCAGGTCATCAGCTACCTGTGTGCCAAATTTCATTCAAATCCGTTCAGTAGTTTTTGCGTGATTGAGTAACAAACATTCATCCAAACATCTATCCAAACATCCATCTAAACATCCAAACTTTCGCATTTATAGTATTCTTAATTGTAAGAAAACGCAACTTATATTAAACCGTGTATTTATAATACAACACAACACAATGTAATACTTAAAAAGTATCTTCACGCCCAAATCCCCGAAGGGGTAGGCAGAGGTACAACAAGTGCACCCACGATTAGCCGAAGATACTTGGTCCCACAAATGTGATAGGTGGCAAGCCTATCGCCAACCGGGCACTTTCCAATCCCGGGCAACTTTGTGTTTCTCAGAAAACTGAAAAAACACTTTTTAATGTGCCCGACCCGGGAATCGAACCCGGGACCTCATGTGGACAACGCCAACGCTGGACCACTAGACTACTTAAATACTCTGAATGACACTAGTCACTCACTGTACTATCACTGAACTTACATCACTATACAATAAAACACTTCTCGCTTCGCACGGGTCGTTTCAAGTATCGCTCTCGATCGCTTGATAAAACTGCCCTGTGTTTGTCAACACATCTCTATTTATAGCCAGGGTAAAGTTCTACCTGGATCCAGAAATATCTAAATGTATCGGGAAACGATGAACCACTTCTTATTGTAAACAACTTATGATAAACAAGTGACTCATCAATGACTCATCAATCCTAGTACACGCTACTTTCAACTTTATGGTCTAAACCACAAAGTTCATTATGGTATAGCTCAGATCAACTATTTGTTTGTCAATAGGAGTAGCTATCTCTTTCTTTTATTTCTAGATCTCTTCAGCGTTCCAACTCTACACGTTTCTAGATTATTCGTAACAATATTAATATAGTTATACTCGTAGATTAATATAGATAGTACAGATTTATTTTGTTGCATAAAATATTCATTTATATTTTTCTGTTGCAGGTAAGCGAGATTCTATACATCTAAAATACATTGTAAGTTATTCCAATCGCCATTTTGATCATCTTATCAAACATGTCATGGAAATCATGATTTTAAATCATGTAAATCAGCCTGTTTATACATGGCAGATATTTGGGAAGCATTTCAGGTATTAAGATATTTGAAAAGAAATTGTACGCAGTGGAAGGTAAAAGAATTATTATAATACTAGCTGTTGCCAGCGACTTCGTCAGCGCGGACTTCGTTTACTAAGCACAGCTCCTCCCCCATAGGTGATAGCGTGATAATATGTAGCCTATATGTTGATCCGACCTGTTAGTAATATTCATGCAAAATTTGAAGTAAATCCATGCAGTACTTTTTGAGTTTACCCCGGACATACATACAGACAAACAGAAAAAAATTCTAAAAACTATATTTTTGGCTTCGATATCGATTGTAGATCACGCCCCAAATATTCTTTTAAAAAAATATTCAGTGTACAGTTTTGACTTTCGTACGATTTTATTATATGTATATAGATTACTAGCTGTGCCCGTAACATATTAAAAATAAAACTATCCTAAGGTACTTCTTATTACCGTGGTTTAAAAGATTTTTACCTGGGGTTTTACCCTCATAGTTCCCGTTATCGTGGGATTTCCGGGATAAAGACTATCCTATGTTCTTTCTCGGGTCTCAAACTATCTTTGTACCAAATTTCATTCAAATCGGTTCAGTGGTTTAGTGAAGAAGAGACAGACAGACTGACAGCCAGGCAGCACTCGCGCATCTAGCACTATTAAATAACGTGTGATTTCACAGTTTTAATTATTATTGAAACCACTTACCAACTTCACTTATTTAATTAAAGCTTACCGGTTTGGTGTACTAATTGTATTTGCGTTAATACATCACAGTTACAAATGCGTTAATGTACGAAATCTATAGGTTATACAAAAAACCGGACATGTGCGCGTTAAACTCGCGAGGAGTGAGTTTTGTGTATGTTCATCTAAAGTTTTCCGTTAATCTACAGGTAAACAACTATTTTCTGTTTTTTTTTTCTTTCAAAATTATAGGACTGTTGGTTTTGGAGATAAAGGGTGGTTTCTTAAAAAAACTTCAAAGCCTTTTATCTTAAAATTTAAAAAAAGAAACTTTTTATCCTAAAATCAAAGAAGAGAAGAAGAAGCCCTTTCATTTCTTGCGTCCAATACATGTTTTGTAAAATTCTCTCCAATGCCCGCCATTGCATGCATCAAAACTCCAGGACCTTCAATGAGTCGGTTCCATTTATTACACTGTTAGTTTCAGTGGTACCACATTGACTATAAATGATGATTGTTTCTTTTCCCCAGGAGTTTGCTGTCCTATGAAACGAAAAAAGTGTGTAAATTGTAATATCATATTTATATTCGAGGATAGACAAGCAGTTTGCTCTCATGAAAATAACCATTGCCTCTAAATGCCAATTATGGCAATGGTGTCTTGCTGTCCGTGTAGCTGGGATGTAATGCCGTCTAAACTAAAATATGATATAAAGATAGCAAAACAAGCAGATGGGTCTCCTGATGGAAAGAGTCAACCATCGCCTATAGACATCAAAGTGTTAATGGTGCGTTACTATCTTGTGGCGAGGTCTAATGTCACATGCATAAGTTTACCGGCTACCTTACCCTCCAAACCGGAACACGACAGTGACAAACACTGACGCTGTTGCGGCAGAAATAGGTAAGGCGGTGGTACCAGACCCAGACGAGACGATGCAGAACTCTACCGCCTAGTAGCCATGATGGTAGTGACTCGTCGTCATCGCCATGATTTGGTCGCCTTTTACGACCTGCCTGGCAGAACGGCAGTTGACCTATTCTTTAAAGGAGCCCAGGACCAAACAGGGACAAATTTCGCTTCTATTTTATCAATTATTACGCAACTATTGCTTGTTAAACTTCCTTATTTAGAGCCGATTCTATAATAAAACAATCACTCATTATAAATATTGATATCTCGAAGCTTAACCAATAACTTGGCGTAGTTTACGAACCTGTGGTGTACGGTGGGCGCGCGACGCAGTCCGAACTAGTTACCGTTTTGACTGGCTCATTAAAGCGGCGGCAAGATCAAACGGTTCCGAAATACGCGCACTACAGACTTATGCCACAATAGAATGCCTAGTTTTATTGTAAATGTTTAAACAATTTCATTTATTTAATGTTAATTTATCCACTTATACACAGGTAAAAAAACTATGAGATAATAAGAATAATGCATAAAGGATGAGTTTATTTATCGAAAGGCAGATTATTTTTGGGCTAAACCAGAAAGTGAAACTGGGAAAACAGAAATTGGGAGGTATTGCGCACAAAAATATAACAGAAATATTTTTATTGTGGTTGTCTGGGTTCCTTTGAAGAATAGACCAACTGCCTTTCTGCTAGGCAGGTTGTTAAATGCGACCGATGAACTACGCGTGTCATTACACTACCATCATGACTACTAGGTGGTAAGTTCCGAAACGTCTCACCCGGGTATTTGGTAGAGTTCCGGTACGTCTCACCCGGGTATATACCACCGATTTACCTATTCCTGCCGCAATGGCGTCAATGCTTGTCTACCATTAACAAGTGAGCCATATGCTTGTTTGCTATTAAATCTATACACACACATACATATATATATATATACATATATATATATATATATATATATATATATATATATATATATATATATATATATATATATATATATATATATATATATATATATCAATTGCAATATATATCAATTGCTGTTCGTTCTAGTCTCGCTAAATCTCAAAATCGGCTGAACAAATTTGGCTAATTTTTGGCTAATTTCGCTAAGTCCAGGGAAGGTTTAAAAGGTGAGAAAATATAGAAAAAAAAATAAGAGTGGTTAAAAAGGCAGAACAACGTTTGCCGGGTCAGCTAGTGAGGTATAAAAAATATGCACAACTTTTTCATGTAGGTGTACGATCTGTCTACCCTATCGACAAATCTGGCTCGGGCAAGTGAAGTTTTCCCATAAACAAAAAAAAGTACTCGACCTATCATTCGAATCCTGCACCTCATGCATCTATATCAAAACATGCAAAACAACACCTATACGGCATCTCATATTTAAAACTATTAAGTAATACGTAGAAACTGTTTATAGAAACTAAGAATCCCTCTAGTTCTAAACACAGTCACGTCATATTCAACCGGAAATACTTCGAAGCTTGAGAATTCCTAATCAATGCTTTTCTGTATATGTTATCCATACTATTAACGATTACACAGGTCAACAAAAATTTTTTTTTTTTGTGTCTGTTATTTAGTGACCATTTTCTGATTATATATTTACATCGAATAGTAAACAGAAACGTTATTAACAATCAATAAACTTTGTTTTTGTACTTTGGGGCCTCATACAAGAAAGTTTTGATTTTCACAAAGGAAATACCAATACTATTCATTTTCTAAAGCTTTTTTGTATTCTTTTTTGTATTTTTGTGTTTAGTTATGCCGTATTTTATAATTAAATTAATAAAAATGTATAATTGATAACTTGTTTTCCTTTTAAATATAATTGAAATTTAAAAATAGAGCTTTTCCATAAAATTTGAATTTTCGTGCTGGTAGCTACAAAAGCAAACTTTATTAGATAAAAATATTTTTTCATTCTTTAGTTAGGCATAAGTAATCAGAATCAGAGGTACAGAACTCAGACTCAAAATTCATGTTGACCTGTGTTATTATTAACCCCTGACGCAAAAAGAAGAGTGTTATTAGTTTAACGTGTCTGTCTGTGGCCTCATGGCCACTATAGCTCTCAAACAGAATAATCGATTTAAGCATGGAGCGAAGAATCAATCAATCATTTTTTAACTCTGTAACAATTAGATAATTAAACATTATGTAATATCTTAGTTAAATGAAAACCGGCCAAGTGCGAATCGGACCCGCGGGTAACCATCATAGCAAAAAAAAACGAAAAAAAAAACAGCGGGTATACCATCATAGCAAAAAAACGAAAAATAAAACGTTTACTGTATGAGGACACTTAATATTTTCATTTTTTTGTTTTTAGTATTTCTTGTTATAGCTGCAACGGAAATACATAATTTGTGAAAATTTCAGCTTTCTAGCTATCACGGTTTAAGAGATACAGCCTGGTGACAGACAGATAGTGGAAGCTTAGTAATAGGGTTCCGTTTTACCCTTTAAGTACGGAACCCTTAAAATGATATGAAAAAAAGACAAGGCCGCTGAGTTTCTTCCGCCGGATATTCTCAGTGTGTGGCCGCGTTTTCGATCCGGTAGTAGTTTAAAAAAAATGTTGACGCGTCAAAATAACTTGTAAAAAGTTTTATTGAATAAAGTACTTCTGATTTCTGAAATAAGTGTGTTTTAAATTTATTTAAGCGGGATAGTTCTTACGTCCTGATCCAATCCTCTGCTTCTGTTTGCCGACACCCCTACTTCTCGGTCACTGACAGAAAGAATGAAGGTGGTCAATTTCCGGCAGGAACACATATAGTGTAAACTTAAAAAGGGTTTAAAAACCTACGCAAGATATATAACAAGACTATGTCTTAGTAGGTCCGAATCTCTGGTCAGGCAATTTGTTATTTTTTTCAGTTTTCCTAAAAACAAAAATGCCGGAAACTCGAACTGTACTCGATTTCTTGTAAATTGGCGGATTGGCGGTGTTTACCCCGGACATACATACAGACAAACAGACGAAAATTCTAAAAACTATATCTTTGGCTTCGATATCGATTTTAGATCGCGCCCCAAGCATTCTTTTAAAAAAATATTCAATGTACAGTTTTGACTTTCCTACGATTTTATTATATGTTATAGATGTACATATTTCTAATGCATATTTTTTTATGTTATAAGATAGCAAACAAGCATATGGGTCTCCTGATGGAAAGTGTTAATGGTGCGTTGCTATCGTGTGGCGAGGTCTAATGCCACATGCATAAGTTTACCGGCTACCATACCCTCCAAACCGGAACACGACTGCGACAAGCATATTACACGAAAATATTAGGTTTTACACTCCTCCCCTTGTAAACTTTAACAGTGTCAATTTTCATACTTCACCGTTGGAATAATTGTCGTAAAAAGGGGTACAAAGTTAGGAAGTAAAAGATGTTTAGAAAGAAATGTTTTATTATAAAAATTGCTTATTTAACTATATTAGATAAATCTAGGCGATTTCAATTCCTGTTCTCAGAAACAGCGTAGTTTTGAAAGAAACGATTTATGTGTGTGTCGACGTGTGCGCATACGGCGTTTTATTATCATAATACTAATTTAGGGTGAACGGATTTGTACAGTAACAAGATATTCACGAGATTGCGTAAATCCACAAAATGCGTTGATATATTCATAATTACAACTATAAACTTAATGTAATCGTATACATATTTCTGATATCAAATATAACATTTTATTACTTCAATAAAAACATCAACTACATGTTAATAAGATGTATCATCATCCACAAAAATATAATCATCAACAGTGAACACCGTTTCATCGGTATTAGAAAAATAAATTTCTTCTGATTACTTAAAGAAAGCATAATTTATCGTTGGGCGCTATTAAAACCATTTCCTATTGAACCTGTTGTTGATAGAGTACGTCGAGATATAAATTCTTACGTTCTGTCATATGTATTATATCCAACTTTTAATGGTATACTCCGGATTGATTGGATCTAATTGGGCTGCAATGTGAAAGAATAATGACCAATTAGTAAATTAAACGAGTCATTTGAGGCGGGACGCTGCTGTCATTACCGTTTTTATAGCATCGATATTTCAAAAAAAGGGTCCCACGTTTGGTCCTTGGGAGATCCATTTATTGGGACTCTAAACTGTTTGTAATTTGTTCTTATTTACATTTCTAAATCATGAATTTGAAGGTTATTAATAAATAGATTATTGAGCTCAGATTTTTAGAGGCCCTTTGTAATTTTTATCTTTGCTTCTATTGTTTCAAAAATATGTTTCCTTATTACCAAAATTTTTCCCTCCGCTCATTGTCATCGTTTATCGGGATTTTCGATAAAACTATTTTTATTGAATCTCATTAGGAAAATGATTGACCAATTCACTTTATTTTCAGTTGATAATGGCCTCATTTGTCAGTTTAATACTTCCTTTATTTTTATAAATATTACATCCGTAATATCGACCATTTTAAAATTAACCTATTTATTTCACTACTTATTATTTCATTTTATTTTTATGGCCAACTATATTTAACATAAATTAGTTATAATTTATGAATGTATAATACCATCTAATTTGCAGGCTTAAGTTCTTTGTTTTTAAATCGTTGAAACTTTTTTTATAGATAGCAAACAAGGCGATCGCTCTTCTGATGGAAATAAATAAGCGCATATAGCGGGATATATTGCGACTTTGAAAGAAATAATCGCCTATAGCGGGATATATTGCGACTTTGAAAGAAATAATCGCCTATAGCGGGATATGTTGCGACTTTAAAAGAAATAATCGCCTATAGCGGGATATATTGTGACTTTGAAAGAGATAATCGCCTATAGCGGGATATATTGCGACTTTGAAAGAGATAATCGCCTATAGCGATAGCCTATAGCGGGATATATTGTGACTTTGAAAGAAATAATCGCCTATAGCGGGATATATTGCGACTTTGAAAGAAATAATCGCCTATAGCGGGATATATTGCGACTGTGGAAGAGATAATCGCCTATAGCGGGATATATTGCGACTTTGGAAGAGATAATCGCCTATAGCGGGATATATTGCGACTTTGGAAGAGATAATCGCCTATAGCGGGATATATTGCGATTTTGAAAGAGATAATCACCTATAGCGGGATATATTGCGATTTTGAAAGAGATAATCGCCTATAACGGGATATATCGCGACTTTGGAAGAGAGAATCGCCTATAGCGGGATATATTGCGACTATGCGAGATGGTAATCCCACATGCATAATTTTACCAGCTACATGAAAACGACAGTGACAAGAATTGACTATTGCGGCAGGAATAAGTAAGATGGTGGTACTGAATCAGTGAAAAACGTTGCAGAACTCTATCACCTAATAGTCACTACGATATTAACATGTTCGACTAATCCTTCAACTTTAAAAAACTGCCTGGCAGAATGGCAACTGGTCCATTCTTCACAGAGGGCCCGGACCAACTTAAATATGGAATACAATAGATATGGAATACTCTTGTGTTATTCTTATGTTTCTTAAATGATACTTTGAAAGGTACATAATCATATTTTGGTGAGTACTAGCAACCACCTGTGGCCGAATATCGACCATAGAACAAACAAAAAAATCTTTTAAGTTTGGTAACTGACTTTAGCCGTAAATAAAATTGTATACATGTGTGTATGATATATGTCACGTGAATGTAGTGTTTGTGATATTTATTTTTATTCATCTATATTAATATTATATTATATTACTAGCTGTTGCCCACGACTTCGTCTGCGCGGACTTCGTTTACTCCGCACAGCACCTCCCTCGTAGGTGATAGTGTGATAATATGTAGCCTATATGTTGACCCGACCTATTAGTAATATTCATACAAATTTTGAAGTAAATCCATGCAGTTTTTTTGTTGTTGTTCATTGAGTTTATCCCGGACATACATACAGACAAAGAGACAAAAATTCTAAAAACTATATTTTTGGCTTCGGTATCGATTGTAGATCGTACCCCAATTATTTTTTTAAAAAAATATTCAATGTACAGTTTTGATTTTCCTACGATTTTATTATATATATAGTAGATATTATAAATGCGAAAGTTTGAATGTTTGGATGGATGTTTGTTACTCAATAATGCAAAAACTACTGAACGGATTTGGATGAAATTTGATACACAGGTAGATAATGACCTGGAATAGCACATAGGCTACTTTTTATCCCGGAAAATTCAGGTGATAAAATTTTTTTGGGGTTTTTTCAAAATTTCTCAAAATCTCCTAGACCGACTTGGTTCAAATTTTCAGGAAGTCTAAGATGAGCAGAATCCAATCGAATGCCATCAACCGCCTTTCGATCGGTTCAGCCGTTCAAAAGTTTGAAATGTTTACATACACACACACACACACATACATACATATGTACATACATACAGACATACTGACGTCATCGCGAAAATAGTCGGAAAAGATTCCTAGGACCTCAAAACGTGGAGTTCCGGTGAAAATTCGATTTTCGAAAATCGGGGCAAATTCAATAACTTCCTATTTACGTACACTACGTACTACGTAGCGGGAAGTTAAAAATATTCAATGTACAGTTTCGACTTTCCTACGATTTTATTATATGTATAGATAATTGTTATATCTATGATTATTAAAAATCTGAATGATTATTATAAAAAGTATACATACTTTTAGATACTTTTTAAATAAGACGTAGAAATATCTGTATATTTAGAATAAAAATGCGAATTTTATTATTTCTCTCATCAAAACTGGTATTTATTTAACTATCTTATCGTTGAAAGTTTTTTAAACAAATTCAAACCAAACAAGGCTTACATTATCATTAAGATAAATTCTTTGTGAGAAGAAAATGTTGAAATTGTTAATTTATGCTGTTTGATCTTTTATAAAAATGATTTCTGCTTAACTAATTATGTTATCAAAATCTCAATAATGTCTACTTTCTTTATTAAAGATTTGTCGCATATTAAATAAAATCAATGTATGGAATATCTTAATTTCAATACGACGTTGTATATTTAAATATAGATAGAAGTCTGTCTGTCTGTTACGCTGTCGTGATTAAACCGCTAAACCGATTTTAATGAAATTTGGCGTAGAGATAGTTTGAGGCTCGGGGTCAAATGTAGGCTAAGTATTTTCAAATCGACCCCTAAATGAAAATTTGTATCAAATTTTATATAGATGATGTTTATCCCTACACGCGAATTGCGAGCGAAGCTGTGTGGGTCAGCTAGATGGTTATTTTGTTGAACTGGGGCCCGGTTTACGTAACAAAACGTCAATAGAGTTCAAGCTTTTAGGGCTCTTTCACATTTTTTTAAAAATTATGTCGCGTTATGGCACGACGCGACTTAGTATCGTATTTACGTGTGTGGGAGCCCTAAGGGCTCCGACTCGATTGACGGTTTGTTATTGTGTTTTACGTAACAAAATCTCAATGAAGTCGAAATGTTTAGAACTCTTTCCCTTATTTTACACATTATGTCACGCAATAGCACGACGCAACGTTGTATCCTGTTTATGTGTAAGAGAGCCCTAAGCGTTTTGACTCGACGGATTGAAATTACGTGAATTGGGGGGCTGCTACTTCACTCACTAGAGAAGCTGCGCGGATCAACAGTCACTGGGTTATAAAATGTTAAATAGTAAATGTGAAATCAATGGTATGTACGAAAAAATTAGGAATCTTAATAATCGCTCCTAGAACTTTAATGTTTTACTACCCAAACGCACCTTTGTAAACAATCCAATTCTTTTATTACAGCTCCATCATCTTGAATCTTTCGTACATAAATAATCTTAAATAGTTTAATCTAAAAAAAGCTTCCAGCTTCAGTTTTTATTATACACCCATAAAATCTAAGAGGTCGTAATCATGTCTCGCGAGGAACGCGCGACTTTGTTCTTGTTAACTCTTAGCCTCTAAGTGGAAAGCAGGACGGATTGGTCTATTTGTAAATTTTAATAGCCATAAATCTTGTCGCGTATAACCATATAATCTATCGAAAATATAAAACGGCCACTCATTTACCTCGTGACATATAATGGTTGTTATTAATATTGATTTCATTAATAATGAATGCAAATATTTTAATGTAAGTTAATGAGCTATTCATACAATATATATAATAAATTATGATCATTATTGAAATAGTCCTCACAATATCATATTTCTATGGTCAGTCCTTTTGAATTTTTAATTACGACAAATTATACCATACAAAAATGATTTAAGGTATGTTTAATATTAATTGCTGATTAAAAGTATCTATACGCCCGTATTCCTGAGAAGGTAGGGAGAGGTACAACCAGTACACTCACGATTAGCCAAAGGTACTTATAACTAATTGTACCTATTGCCAGTCTTAGCTTACGAGAGTTTTTAGTGACATGCTGTCACATTCTTTTCATTTGAGACAAAAAGTGACAGCATACTACTTAGGATTTTTCTAAGCTAAGACAATGTTGGTGCAATTGGCCGTTAGTCCCACAACGTAATAGGTGGCAAGTAGGTATGGGTTCGATATATCAAAACGTAACTTATATCGGATATATATGTTTATTATTATACCATATCGATATCTAAAAATACATGACCGTTTTCACAAAAACTTCATCAAGTTATGGTATATCCAAAGCGCAACGCAACACGAGAACGAGAAGTACGAATAACGAACAAAACGCAAACTTCACATTACGAGCGATATGACATCGACAGTTTTTATTCGCTTTGTCTCTGTCTTACCACTCAATTTTTTACATTTCACAGTTACTTGTGCAAATTGTACTACTGATATCGATATCTGAAAACGGTTGTCGATATCGATATGAAAAGTGAACATCGGTTACATATCCGTTTGCAACTAAATACGAAAACGCCCATGTCTAGTGGCAAGCCTATTGCCAACCGGGCGCTTTTTCCCAATCCCGGTCAAAGTTGTTTTAAAAAAGGCAAAGGCAACAACGACATCCAAACACTAGACCAAAGAGCGAAAGTTAGATATTTTTAAAATATTATACTGACGAAAACGTTTACATCGTTGTATGTGAAAGATTAAGCAACAAAGTCCCGAGTTACTTAGGTTCCCCGTTGAAGAATAGATTTGCCAAATTGCCATTCTGTCAGGCAGATCGTAAAAGGCGAATGATTGGCCACACTTATCATTATAATTGTGACTACTAGGGGGTAGAGTTTTGCAACGTCTTTTCCAAGTTTAGTGCCAACGCTTTACTTATTCCTGCCAGAAAAACGTCAGTGTTTGTCACTGTCGTGTTTCAGTTTGGAGGATAAGGTAGCCGAATTACATATGTATGTGTCATCGTCAACTCTCCACTCAGATAGCAACGCACTTTAGTCTTCAACTAATATGACGTCAGTATTAATTATAAACAATATGATAACCCATTCACCTATAAGTTAAAACAAATTGCTACGATCAGATGATTGAAATTTTGTGTTACATGCAACATTAAATTAGTTTTAAAGTTTAATTTGGGATGCTACTTTATTTTTATAGGTCAATTCGTTCATAGTTCGCATTATTTCGTCGTTTTCACGGAGCGACTGAGCCGAATACAAATAATAGTCGTAACCGGTCCATTCTGTCCTCACATTTTATTTTTACAAATCGTTTCAGCATCTTTTGTGAGTATATCATTCGTTAGGATTCATTATGTATGTTTAGTGCCATCAATTTTTGCATCTGACATTTTTATACATATTTTAAAGTTTCGCTTTGAAGAGCTCAGTCCAGATTTATGATTATTATTTGGACACACAGTCATAGCATTTCTCTTTCTTTTGTTATTACATGCATTTTAATTTATTAAAAAAAGTCAAATTTAAATATAAATAAATAAATATTCAAGGGACAAATTACACTAACTGATCTAACCCCAAAGTAAGCAAATTATTTGCTTGTGTTATGGGTGTTAGTCAACGATACTAATACATAGAAATACATATATAAATACAAGAATATATTTAATATACATACACCCAAACCCGGAAATACAAACATTTATGTTCATCACACAAATGCTTGTCCCCGTCGGGGGTCGAACCCGAGCCCCGTCGATCGCGTAGTCAGGGTCGCTAACCACTCGACCATTTCTTTATGTTTTTATTCATTCATTGTTTTATGTTATGTGTGTATTTATTTATTTATTATTTATTTTATTGTCGATAGGGAAGCGCTTGACCACGATCGCCTGATATTAAGCTAAGATGCGGCCTAAGATGGAACGCGTTTCCCTAGAAAGTACCTGTTCACTTTTCTCTTGAATCTGAGATCCAGGCGCAGAGACCAGTAGGCAGACCGTACGATGGAAGCTTGCCAATAAGAATATCATGCCAGACACTCTCAAAGGCCTTCGAGATATCAAGGGAGACAGCTAGTGCTTCACAATGATTCTAGATGGTCGCGCTCAAGATGTAGGTGGTATAGAGCAGTAGGCTAGAAGATCCCCAGTGGATCGATTTCGGCGAAACCCGTATTGGCAGTCACTGAATAGATTGTTCGCTTCTACATATGCCATGAGCCTGCTGTTCAGTACACGCTCCATAGTCTTGCAGAGTATGGACGTGGCTGAAATTGGTCTATAGTTGGAGGGGTCGGCACGACTGCCTTTTTTGGGCACATGCTGCACGTTAGCAAGCTTCCATGATTTCGGCACTTTTCCAGTCATCGAACGGCGAAAGAGGCGTGTCAACACAGGAGTGCTTTCAGGTGCACAGATTTTAAGCACTATGACTGGAATCCCAGCAGGGCCATTGGCTTTGTTCACGTCCAGATTCCGCAGCGTTGTGTGTTCAAATTTTCTTGCAACAATTTACAATTAATGCTTACATATAGATTTTTGTAGATAACTTTATGTAGAAGTCAGAGGAATATGAATCGCCTTAAGATTCCACCCTTAAGATTCGCCTGCTTTGTAGGCTTTTACTTTAATCTTACCCTAAGTTTACTAAAACCCATGAGATCCCTCGACGAATAAATTAACACAAAAACGCTAACCTCCGAATATACAAACAAATGTTTATTATTATCTATACATATAATAAAATCGTAGGAAATTCAAAACTGTACATTGAGTACTTTTTAAAAAGAATACTTGGGGCGTGATCTACAATCGATATCGAGGACAAAAATATAGTTTTTAAAATTTTTGTCTGTTTGTCTGTTTATCTGTTTGTCTGTTTGTCTGTATGTATGTCCGGGGTAAACTCAAAAAGTATCCATGGATTTACTTCAAATTTTGCATGAATATTACTGACAAATCGGGTCAACATATAGGCTACATATTATCACGCTATCACCTACAGAGGAGGAGCAGTGCAGAGTTAACGAAGTCCGCGCGGACGAAGTCGCAGGCAACAGCTAGTTAAAAATAAATGTGCAGATTTCACGAACTAATGTAAACTCAAAGTAAGAAATGTACGTTCTATTTGACACTAGCGATTCAATCGCAGTTTCATAACGAGCCGATTAGTCTCTCGCTTATTTGTCAAGCCCTAAGCAGAGGTTCGGTCTTAAAGGAGACACCCATATAAGCTCAGTAAACCTAAACCCTGGCTGAGCACACTGCTCACTAAAAAAGTCCAGTACGGTTATACAGACCTATTGCATAAATATAAAAATACTAGCTATTGCCCGCGACTTCGTTCGCGTGGACTTCGTTTACTCTGCACAGCTCCTCCACCGTAGGTGATAGCGTGATAATATGTAGCCTATATGTTGACCCGACCTGTTAGTAATATTCATGCAAAATTTGGAGTAAATCCATGCGGTACTTTTTGAGTTTACCCCGGACATACATTGACTTTCCTACGATTTTATTATATGTATATAGATAACGAATAATCAACATGATGGATAAAATAAGTTTATAATTTGTTTTGATTTTTATTACTCTGTCCCACATACGCTTGTCCCTATTGAGAATCGATCTGGAAAGACAAATTACTCAAATAAGAAGCCACTACCCCACTGCTATTCTAGATGCTGCGCCTGATAAGATACATAATATGTAAGTCGCTCTATACACCTAATGATATGTAAGTAAATATTATGTAATGCAACTCTGAAACAAATACATAAATAAAGCTACATGAGTTAAACAAGAATCGCTCTTAAAATATATCATCTGTGAGTATCACAAAAAGTATTTAAAACATATTGTAATTCATTCGAAGACACATGATTTGGCAGTAATATAGCGTTAGTTGAATATCTTGCTGTTTCATGTTATTTACTGTATCAATGAATACGACATTTATACCAGTCTTGTATTTGTATTGAAACGGAATTTAAATTTCACGGTCTCAATAATAAACAAGTTCGATCTCATACGTAAGTAAGCGTCCATTCTACTAAGCATGGAAATTATAGCTACTTTAAATTCATTTTCATCGGATGAATTAAAAAAAAAATACAATGATTTCTCATGTGACATTTCATTTGCAATCACTCATAAAATAACTGGAACGTCAAATGACCGTCATCTATTATAAATGAAATATAATTTAACCACTGCCACTTCTATTTGTATTTGAAGATTTTATTGAGTGTGATATTTCACAGATTAAATGAAGTGAAGCAGCAAATGCGATGTATGAAAATGAAATGTTCCTTACCCTTATTCTACCTCGTTCGTTGTCACGTATGGCTACGTCTTAGTCGATGAAATAGGCGCCAATCTAAACGCATTCTCAAATTGGTTTATTAAGGCGCGGTGTTAGCCCAACATTCACAAAACTGGGTTTCTTTAACGCCCGAGTACGAGGAAACCCAAAGAAAATATCCCACGCAAAAAATACAGAGCGTAGAAAAAGGTCTAAAGAAAAATGTTAACCGAATAGAATATTAAATATTAAATATTAATCGTAATTTGCTTCATAAAAATAAACTTTGGCGTCGATGTTCTCTGTATTTTCAGCGGCAACAACAACGATACGACATAGGGACCTTCAAGAAAAGAGCTTACTCATTCTTAAAAGGCCGGCAACGCAACTGCAAGACCTCTGGTATTGCAGATGTCCATGGGCGGCGGTGATCACTTACCATCAGGTGCACCTCTTGCTCGTTTGCCCCCTCTTCTATAAAAAAAAAAAAAAAAAAAAAACTTTTTTAAAATAATGTAATGGAAATATTGTTTTATTAAAACTTTAACCAGACAAATATTTAATTAAATGCGTATATTCTGAGTTATTTAAAGAAATCCCGCAAATTAAATGTTTATTTGCAGTTTAGTTACAGCTTTAAGAAAATATTTTTGTTTGCTTATCTTTGCAATTTTCAAACCATATTCAAAGTCTCGTAAATATAAAATTACATTACGCGGTAATATGCAGTTATGTGAGTAAAATCGACGTTTTGAAATCGTAGTTATACCGCGCCTTAAGGCGCTGTCAACACCAAAAACGCGCACTCTGTCTATTTCTATCGGAGTAAAGGAGACCCCGCTATCAGTGTAACTGGGCAGCCAGGTCTTATAATAAATAAATAGTGAAATAAGAAAAAAAGTGTAGATTATTTGTCAAATATGATTCGTTAGCGGGGTTTAGGTGTAAATATGATGACTTTATGTTTTTAATCGCAGACCCATATGTCAAAAACAGAAAGATATAGAACCGTTAATCATGATTTTAAGACCAATCTTCGCATTTATTTTCTATCAACCCATTTTTGTTCAATTATGTATCGACTCCGGCCACGGTCTTTGACATATGATGAATATTAATATATATTTTTGTGATGTACTATAACAAATAGTTTTTCTTAAAAAAAAACTGCTTAAATAACATCAATTTTAACAAATTAGGTCTTGTCAGCCTCTTAATAGTAAACATTAGTCTCTACATTGGTTACAGATTTACGATCTTTGTGATAAATATTGTGTAATAAACAAGTTAGATTTTGTGCGTAAGTTAGCGCTCACTCTTCATCGTAGTCAAAGCAATAGAATAAGTGCTAATCTACACGCATTCACAAATTGGTTTATTAATAAGAACCATTAGCCTCTACTCTCTAGTCTTTAGCAATGCTTTTATTTTTACATACTTTGGTTACAGGTTTACGGTTTATAAACAAGTGTTGTGCGGTTTATAAAAATGTATGTTTGCGCTAATTCGGTCTCGTTCACTATGACGTATGGCTACGTCGTAGTTGATGCAATAGATGAGTGCTAATCTACACGCATTCTCAATTTGGTTTATTAATAATAATCATTGATCTCTACTCTCTAGCAATGCTGTTATTGTTACTTATATTGGTTACAAATTTAAGGTCTTCATAATAATCAAGTTTGGTCTTATGCATAAGTTTGCAGTAATTCTATCTTGTTCATTGTCACGTATGGCTGCGTCGTAGTCGATGCAATAAAATTAGTGCTAATCTCAGACTAGAGGAGTCTAGTCTCTAGTCTGAGGTGCTAATTTGCAGGCATTCTTAAATTGGTTTATTATAATAAGAAACATAATAACGTGCTGCAAAAACATGCCGTGGTGTTGGATGTTTCATATCAAAACGACAATAATTTATTACACGCTTTTTATTAGCTTCACCTGTATGTTTGTATGTTTGTTTGTAACCGACTTCTTTGGGTGCGATTTTGGCCCACTTTAAACGGCCAGATTTCGTTCAAACTTTGTAAATTTATCGAGGACCGATGACAATACACTAATTTGACGTTTTTTTGACCTGTATGTTTGTATGTTTGTAACCGACTTCTTTGAGCGCGATTTTGACCCACTTTAAACGGCCAGATTTCGTTCAAACTTTGTAGATTTATCGAGGACCGATGACAATACACTAATTTGATAAAATTATTCCATTTTTCAATTTGCAAAATATGATTTTTGTTAATTTATATAATTTTCATCTATAGTCGATAAGGTAAGAAACTTAATTAAAAATTTTTATAATTTTTCTCTACAGTCAATAAGACAGGACTTGATGTTAATTTATGAGTGGGGGCTTTTTAAGATATTATCAAAATGATAATCCTTCTACTCTGTTACGTTTTCATGTAGCGTTGAAGTAGTGATGTATTTGAGTAAGAATGCGATATTAGGTTGCGTGAGCAGGGTAATGAAGGTAAGTGCAAGCTGGTAAGTTAGTTGCCTCGAGAATGTCGAGTTGCACTTCGTAAAAGTGGCTGATGTAGCGTGTCGCTCGATCAGTTACCGAAGCGAGTTTCAGCCCCTTGGACAGTGGTGATTACCCCGGAGGGGCAACTGAAATTTCGCCGTCTTAAAGTACGCAAGTTTGTGTGTGAATGAGTAAGGTGCGTTTAGTGTGGAATTAGGTAAAATAAATGTACATAATATTTATAGATATAGATATATCACCATCCATGTTAATTTTACATGGATATATATATAGATATACAGTCTTGTAGTTTTCGTTTTTTATTAATTGTAATTAAACGACACTGAATTTATTAGCCATTCGCATTCGGTGACCTACAATTGTCGATTAGAATTTAAAAAAAATTTAACTCAAATAATTGATTTTTTCACAAGTTACAGTGTTTCCGGAGTTTCATACATGACGGACAGGAAAATTTTTTGACCTATTTTGATGTTTTTTTTCCGTTTCTATTGCACTAAGTCAATTTTTAGAAAGTATATAATTAATCTCCATTAATTATCTCGATGATGGTATGCAAAATATCTTGATTCCCTTAGCGAAAAAAATTTTCGATCGTAAAGCATTCTCTGATGCTTCGCATCATGAGCCGTGCAATAGTTTAAATTTAAAAAAAAACAAGCTATTATAAATAAACCAAACTAAAAAGTAGAAAATAAATAATAGTTTTAAAAAACTAAAAACACGCTTTTTATAAAAAGACCAAACTAAAAATAGAAAATAAATTTTAATAAATTTAAATTAAGAATAGTGTTAAAAATTTCAATAAATATAAATTAATAATAGTGTGAATAAAAAAAATATTTTATTTAAAAAAAAAGCGTGGGGTGCATGGTATCAATAGTTATAAATATTTTATTGACAGATATGAGTAGAGTGATTATAATTTCGACAATATCTTAAAAAGCACCCCACGCTTTTTTTAAAATAAAATATTTTTTTATTCACACTATTACTAATTTATATTTATTGAAATTTTTAACACTATTCTTAATTTAAATTTATTAAAATTTATTTTCTATTTTTTAGTTTGGTCTTTTTATAAAAAGCGTGTTTTTAGTTTTTTAAAACTATTATTTATTTTTAAAAAGGTTCCATAATATATGGCTTAGATGTTATTTTCAAACGTTATGTTGTAATACAACGTCTAAAGCCTCGCCAGAATAGTTGAGCTTTGCTGTGTCAGCCCTTGTTGACATTCCAACTTGTCAAATCATCTAGCACTCGGTTTACTCTAAATTCGTGTAGATTAAACCCCTACCATGAGCGTAACTCGAATAAGTCGAAATAGTTTCGAGAGCGGCCTAAATAAATATACCTATCTTTAGGTCCAAAATAATGCAAAAAAGGCTTACTAATATTTGCATGTCCAAAATAATGCAAACTAGTATTTTATTAATAAATATTGAAATACTAATTTTTCTATACGAGTACCTTAAATTATAAAACTAAATTTATAAGACATCACTTTTATTCAGACATTTGTCATAACCATTTTCTATACTTCATTGTTGCGACAAATGTATGAATAAAAGTGATGCCTTATGAATTTAGTTTTATAATTTGTTTTTTTTTTCTTCTAAAACAACTTTGTTTAGGAGGTTAAATTACAATGAGCTGAATATTTTATGCTTTACACATACCATCGTTGGTACTTCAATAATAATACGAAGAAAATGTTTGTATTTTATATTAAACTGTCATTTAAGTATATTGGTTCTTAAAGATGCTTTAAGTAGTGAAATCGTTTGGTAATGTGGGACAAACATATGTTTTAAAAGAGTAACTAGTCAGTAAATAAAAGTACAAGTTCATTTCAATTTATTTAACCATCAGATTTATTTGTAACCGTTTTAATCAAAATGAACGTAGTTAAAACAAACACATATATAGATATCTAATAAGCAACTCAAAATAAATAAGTTACTTATTATATATTGAAATAAATTCATTAAAAATATATGTTTTCGTTGCTTTATAGTATTTGAAATGTAATTATTCGTATTGCTTATGTTATTTTGTCTGTATTCCAAAACGCTGAAAAATGTAATGGTGT
This sequence comes from Apodemia mormo, assembly GCA_036924255.1. Lineage (NCBI taxonomy): Eukaryota > Metazoa > Arthropoda > Insecta > Lepidoptera > Riodinidae > Apodemia > Apodemia mormo. Next base: position 8,298,786 of record JAUPFN010000026.1, read on the forward strand.
TGCCATTTAATATCATACTAATTAAAAGCATTGACAATTATCATGAAAATTCTGTCGAGGTATCCAAATAATTGGAAAAATATACCGATTGTCCTCATAAATCGTAAACATAATTAAGATCACTATAATATGGAATCTATACATATAATAAAATCGTAGGAAAGTCAAAACTGTACATTGAATATTTTTTTAAAAGAATAATTGAGGCGTGATCTACAATCGATATCGAAGCCAAAAATATAGTTTTTAGCATATTTGTCTGTTTGTCTGTATATATGTCCGGGGTAAACTCAAAAAGTACTGCATGGATTTACTTCAAATTTAGCATGAATATTACTAACAGGTCGGGTCAACATATAGGCTACATATTATCACGCTATCACCTACGGGGGAGGAGCTGTGCGGAGTAAATGAAGTCCGCGAAGTCGCTGGCAACAGCTAGTATGTAATAAAATTATTCTTTTAATAAAATGTTAAACTGTGATATCTCACTCGATAAAAATGGCGTTCGCATAAATAATGCTTTGATAAGAAATATATCAATGTCTACATCGCCAAATTGCCAAATAAAATAATAGAAAATACCAAAAAATATTATCATACAGGTTTAGGTTTATGTACAAAAAATGTAAATGTTGACTTAATATTAACTGATACAATTAGAACAATAATAATTTTATTATTTTATTTAAATTAGAGCATAAAAGTTTTTTTAATTACACATTAAATTATTATAAAACACATAGTGTTGTTTCTGTTTTCTCAGGAGTCAATGTCCTCAAATCCTCTGCAGTCAGTATACAATTTATCTTATTTGATAGCCAAAATAGGTAATTGTTTCTTTAGGTTCTTTAACTTTATGAACAATTATGTTTCATTAAATATTATAGTATGCCTAATTTTTCGATCTATCGTTACATGATACGTTGTTTTTCTACTAATTAAGAATAAAGTTTAAAGAAGGATCTTGCACCTTAATTGAATGGGATAGATTCATAAATGGGATACGGAAACATTAAATAATATATTTAAAAAAAAAACAACTTACGTTACGGTAGAAACATTTGTCTGACAGATCATAAAAATGTTCCCTATCTATATAAAAGAGGCTTCTGTATTTAAACTAGACTAATGTGGTCAGGGTGTGCTAAAATTCGAAATACATCAATTCGATTACATAACCAAATGCAACCTTAGTAAGGGTACAGTGTTTACGCTCCAAAATGCGACCGTGACGCAATTTATAACACCCTGTCCGGGTGGAGGGTAAAACTTCAAAGGGCACCCCGACAAAGCTCTAAATAAGATAAAAAAAAGAAACGACAATGGACAGGGAAATCGGGCCTTTCGAATTTTCTCGCCTGCCTTTAGTTTTCCGCGCCAAAATTTCATTTATAGCCGATAGCATACCTCTGAAGGTTTTCATACACGATTTAACAAGATGGTGATAGGATTGTTACGGTAACTTCCGGTTTTCATGGATTATTACTTCCCGTGTCAAATAAGTCATGTCAATAATGATAGTGCTAGCAAAATCTACTGGATAAACTTGGATCATATGTTTTGAGTTATTACAAAAAATATGGTATCTTCGTTAAAAAAACATTAAAGTTTTAAGAAATATTTTTTTTATAAACACTACACGTTCATCGAAGTGTTTATGCAATAAAAAATGCAGACAAAGCCGATGATATCAACTAATCTAGGATATAGGGGATCTTTGGTCCGGACTCCATTAACTCTGGTTTGGTACCTCTCTGAACATTCCTGCCATAATAACGCTTGTCAATGTCGTGTTCCAGTTTGGAGGGAAAGGTAATCGGTAAATTTATGTATGTATTACCATCTCACTAGTCAAATTACAACGCAGCATTAACATCTCGGTGTTTATAAACAAAGCTTGTTTCTTTCCATCAAGAGATCCATCAGCTTGTTTCCACTCTTATATGTATTTTAGGTTATGTATGTGTATTGCTATATATTTACGCTTAAACAATATTTGATAAAATTGGCCATCTTGGTCAATTTAAAGAATAGACCGTCTGCCACTATCCAAGGCAGTTCGAAAAGAGAAACGATTGGATACACTTCTCATCGTGACTACTAGGTGGTAGAGACTAGAAATCGCAACGTCTCCTCCGGGTATTAGGTACCACCGCCTTACCTCTTCCTAAAATGTCATTGTTCTGTTCCAGTTTGGATGGTAGGGTAGCCGGTAGATTTATGTATGTGGCACTGCCATCCCGCCACACAGATAGCAACGCACCAATAACATATTTGAAATTCATAGGCGTTGGTTTCTCTTTCCATCAGGAGAGCCATCTGCTTGTTTGCCATCTAATGATATTCGTATATATGTATATATATTAGGGTGATTCATTTGCGACAAACATTTTTTTTTTAGGTGCTCAAGCAAAATTTTGTTCTACATATTGAAAAAAAAATTTCCACCAAGTTAGAGCTCTTAATTCGAGTTTGAAGTGCTTGCCGTTTTAATTTGATTTTTTCCCATTAGAAATGCATGTAAATATTTTTATTTTTTTTCAAATTTCTAATGCTTGGACACATTTAATGATATTGGCATTCTGATTGCTGAAATATATCCAGGATTCCACGCTCTTTAAATGACTTTTCGTCAATTTTAATGTCGCCTGCTTTGGTCCACTGGTACCATCTGTCAAAGTTATGTTTTCGAATAAAATGCACATTTTTTTGTTTTTACAGCGAAAATTGATTGATAGATGGAAAAAATAATACATATTTTTATAAAAAATTTGATTCTCTTCAAAAAAGGTCGTAACTTAAGTCTCTCAGACTCATAGTTTTTAACTTGCAGTAACTTTTGTAACTAAAAATGTAGAAAAATGATAAAAAAATTACAAATTATGATGTTTAAATTCAAGTTTTTGTTTCAAATTTATTTTTCTCATTACATTGTCAATTTTACTTTTTGTACTTTTATACCTGACATGTTACACATACTGACATACAGACACACATACACACACAAATAAATAAATAACACAATAAGCGGGAAACAAAAAAGTTAATACAAAACTTTAATAAATTTGTAATTTATCATAGTTTATATTTTTATTAGAAATACAACCGAAAGAAAATGAATTGTTATTTTATAAACTTTAAATGAAAGCTCTGTAAAAGTTGTAAACGACACAGCCGAGCGATGTGTTGCGCTCATTGAAAAATTCAATGAGTTTGGCACATACGACGAAGATAAAAAACAATGCCTATTATTAACTGTTCAAAATTATAGAAAAGAATTCCTAACATGTACCAAAAAACTTTATAAAGTAATACCTAACTTATGTGAAGATATATTTAGTAAACAGAGCTTTCATTTAAAGTTTATAAAATAACAATTCATTTTCTTTCGGTTGTATTTCTAATAAAAATATAAACTATGATAAATTACAAATTTATTAAAATTTTGTATTAACTTTTTTGTTTCCCGCTTATTGTGTTATTTATTTATTTGTGTGTGTATGTGTGTCTGTATGTCAGTATGTGTAACATGTCAGGTATAAAAGTACAAAAAGTAAAATTGACAATGTAATGAGAAAAATAAATTTGAAACAAAAACTTGAATTTAAACATCATAATTTGTAATTTTTTTATCATTTTTCTACATTTTTAGTTACAAAAGTTACTGCAAGTTAAAAACTATGAGTCTGAGAGACTTAAGTTACGACCTTTTTTGAAGAGAATCAAATTTTTTATAAAAATATGTATTATTTTTTCCATCTATCAATCAATTTTCGCTGTAAAAACAAAAAAATGTGCATTTTATTCGAAAACATAACTTTGACAGATGGTACCAGTGGACCAAAGCAGGCGATATTAAAATTGACGTAAAGTCATTTAAAGAGCGTGGAATCCTAGATATATTTCAGTAATCAGAATGCCAATATCATTAAATGTGTCCAAGCATTAGAAATTTGAAAAAAAATAAAAATATTTACATGCATTTCTAATGGGAAAAAATCAAATTAAAACGGCAAGCACTTCAAACTCGAATTAAGAGCTCTAACTTGGTGGAATTTTTTTTTTCAATATGAAGAACAAAATTTTGCTTGAGCACCTAAAAAAAAAAATGTTTGTCGCAAATGAATCACCCTAATATATATATATATATATATATATATATATATAAATATTAAAAAAAATACCCAATTTATTAATTAAAGAATTAACAGATTAACGGTCTAGTGACCTTCATTCAAGTATACGTATACGTACTTTTGCTTCGGTAATTCAGGCGGATTATCTGATAACAAGATAAGAAACTTGTAACCCTTTCATAATAGCTCTTTTCTGAATCGTTAACTGTTATCAATCTTCTTTATCATTTATTTTTATCGTCAAATATAAGGAAATCCGTCATACCTGCAGTTATTCACGTAAGAAAAATCAGGGAACGTACCAAGATCAAACCGATTGCGTGGTATCAAAGGATAATTTTACTATTTTTTTCTGTTTCATAATTTATGTTGTGAGACACAAATTCTACGATGGTTTTTGTTAATCACTACATAGTATAAAACAAAGTCGCTTTCTCTGTCTGTCCCTATGTCCCTATGTACGCTTAAATCTTTAAAACTACGCAACGGATTTTGATGCGGGTTTTATTTTTAATAGATTGATTGTTTTTTGAGGAACGTTTTAGTATATAAATCTTTCCGATATTCCCACGGGAACAAAAGCTACACGGGTGAAACCGCGGGCAGTCGCTAGTTTTTCTATTATATGAATGTTTCATTTCATTCTATTATATATTTTTTATATCATAACATAGCAAAAAAGCACATAGCTCTTGTAAAGGAAACAGACAACAGCGACAAACACTGACGCTATTGCGGCAGGAATAGGTAAGGCCGTGGTACCAAGCCCGGTGAGACAATGTAGAATTCTACCACATACTAGCCACGATATGTGAAAACTCCATTCGCTTATTACGGTTTGCCTGACAGAACGGCAAATACTTTATTCTACGGAGGGTACAATTACAATATGCGAGAAACATATGTTTATCCTTTTTTTTTAATACCGTAGAAATCCAAACACTCCTAGTGAAAAGACATAAACTTCGCTTATAGAAAGATCTTCATGTCGTTTTCATTGGCGGTAATGTTATTCCATGTACATTAATTTATTAACTACCTTACGTTAACTAATTGCCTCATGAAGTAATGGGAATGTTAAAACACACTATTTTCTAGCTGATCACACTTGTACTGTTTCACAATAAGATAATTATATTTAATTTCCGACCGGTTTCGCTTACACAAGCATCCTCAGGGTATTTACAATAAATATTAACTAACAACGAAATCGAAATGTCACAAATAACAAATTTGAAGGCAAATGCACATCCTACCCTCAATAAATATATTAGGAATACCAATGTAGGGTTGTCCGCACTATGGGTACCTCCCCGCAAGTAGGGAGAAATCAGATGTGTTGGTATAAACTTACGTTAAAACCACGGATTAAATGGAGGCACCATTCAAGACAATTTCTTAGTTTGTCAGCGTAGCTTGCATTTACACACAGAAATACAGAGTTATACAACTTATATAAACAAGTAAATATCTATAAATGTTTCACAGTTTTGACAGTGATAGGAGCGTTTGCTCATAAACGCGGCGACACGTTTCCTTCCCAATGGCATGTCTATTAGTATTCATGTGGTCTATTGTTGAAACGAAAAGATGTTTCTAGGTATAAAATCCATACCGGTTTTCTGGTCCCCGCGATTTGAATCAGGATCGTCGTGGTATCTAAACGAGGCATTCCAAAATTCACACCGAGTCAATAAATTATTTATATATTTAAAAATTCCTAATTAATTGTGTCGATGTTTAAATCTTTCGCTAATACCGCCATACTTTTCGAAATAGAATACATAATGTAGTAAGAAATTGTTTGATTATACTAATGTAACCTATTTACATATAAATGATTCAAAAATAAGTCGAAAACAAGCAATCGGGGCCTAAAACGAGGCATCTCATTTATAAACCTGATTTATTTGTTACTAACAATTTAATATTGGACCTTAGCGAGTATAAATCTTTGCAATTATCAAATTCTCAGGCTGGTCTCATCTGCATAAAACGCACACAAGCCTAAATAGAACGTACGCACGCGCGGCGGTGAGATCAAAGAGGGCTCGACCCCTTTGTGAGTGCCGCCGGCGCGTGCCGTCTTTTTCATTTCCCTCCGTCTCACCACCTAAACATTAAAGTGTGAGTGAGACAAGTAGAAAGCTGATTGTGTAGCGCGCAACGTGAATATTTCACCTCGTTATCGAGTCTTGTTTATGTTAGATAGTGTTAAATTATTGTTGGTGTAGATTTATCGATATCGATTATTTTGTAATACTTTATTTGCGCGCTTATTTTTAACATTTTTATTTTAAGGTATAAAGATTAGAAGGTAGAAAGAGTAATACAAAACTTTTTTGTTATACTTATGAAGCGCTGCTCGTCAAGCTGTTGAAAGATTTTTATTGACACACTGAATATATTAATTATAATAAAGATTTAAATATATCAAGGCGTATTTGTCTAAAGTTGCATCTATTTTATTACAGTTATTATTACTATTAGCCGATTTTAGAATTAAATTATTTTGTAACCTATATTTCTTCTATTATTAAGTATGAAATAATTAAAATTTGAGTTTAAATTATAAGTTCTTTTGTTAATTGTAACCAAAATGTACCTAGACCATATTTTATGTTAGGTTTTTTTATACTTACGATGACAGCCATCTATTAAAGATGTTAGTGATGCCTTGCTATTCGTGTAGCCGGATTGGAAAGCCACATCTGCATGTTTACGTCCGATTTCGGGAACAGGATCGTGATTAGTAGTATTTTCGCTACGTCTCACCGAGTGGTATCTGGAAACCGGTTTAGATTTTGCAGTTCTTTTACAAAATGTCCGTCAGTAAAAATGTATGTTGTATGTTTATCGCCAGCAACTCATTTACATAGTTAAGTTTGTACAGGGTATACAGGGTTACTTTTAAAGTTCCGACCAAATTTTAAAATTAGGATCTAAATAAATAGATCTAAATAGTAAAATTAGGAACTGAATTGAAAGTGTTTTAATTATTATTGTAAAATTATTACAAGATAATATAAAAAATTAATTGTTTGAAAATATCCCAATCAATTTATGGATTTGATGCACCGAATGTTGTGAATGAACTCTATAGTACTGGCAGTGTGTCAATTTACATTTATCTATAATTACGATAGTAACTATTGTGTAATCTGTCGCTATTTGGTTGAATGCAATTTTGTGTAATTGAAATGATATATATGCGGTTTTTTTTTTTGTGTCGGATAAAATTATTTTTTATTACGTAAATTTAACATATTACCGATGTTTAGATACTGCTGTCAGTACCTTACGGGCTATAAGATGTTAGGATGTTCAGATCATATCCCGGTTTAGATCACGATGCAAATAGTAGAAGCTGACTACTGTAAGGTCCAGGGGCGGTGTGTTAACATCACCCGTACCTGGTATGAGTATCTGTCGGTCTCTATAGATATTAACAATCTTTAGACAAACTGGTGAATCTTGGTAAACTGAAACGTTTCTTGACATTCGATTCACTCTACAGACCCCGCAAAGAACAATTTTAATTTTAACTTTGCAGTAAAGAAATTTCAAAATTATCGATATCTCAAACTTCACATCACTTTTTGTAGTAGAGCACAGCTCCCGAGTAGGCAAGACAGGAATCTGCCGATATCGATGGTAATTAAAATAGACTTATTGCGTTTCAGCTCTACCGTATACGTACTTTATGAGAAGGTCTCGAATTTTTTAATCCAGATACGGAGTATAGGAAAGTGGAAAATGAGATGTTTAGTTTTATATACATGGCCGCGCTTTCTAGAGCTAATTGGTTCGGGCTTAATAATAAACGGGTGATGTAATGTTTACTGTTCGTTGTAATAAATCGACGGATGATTACGTTTGTCGTGTTTAAAGCGTAAACAGGTGTATGCTAGATATATACATCATTAGATAATGTATTTCATACTCGTGGTTAGTTCTTCGACTTCTTGAGGTCCCGGGTTCGATTCTCGAGTCGAGCAAAAGTGTTATCAGGTTTTTTCGGTGCTTCTTCGTAAATGTAAATCTGGGTAGCAGCTCGGAATATAGAAGTTATTTTTTTATCATATAATAGCAACCAAGCTGTAGTTTCTCTTGATGGAAAGAAAGAGTTTTTAGAGAGAGCATTGCTATCCATGTGGTAGGGATGGAATTGACTACTTTACCCTTCAAACCGAAACACGACCGCGACAAACACCTACGCTATTGCAGCAGGGTTAGGTAAGACGGTAGTACCAAAACGGTCGAGACGTTGCAGAATTCTACCACCTAGTTAGTAATTCGATGGTAGTGACACGTATGAGCATTGCTACCCTTACGAGATGCCTTTTTTATATCATAAGATAGCAAACAAGCAGATGTGTCTCCTGATGGAGAGTCAAGCATCGCCTATAGACACCAATGGTGTTAATGGTGCGTTGCTATCTTGTGGCGAGGTCTAATGCCACATGCATAAGTTTACCGGCTACCTTACCCTCCAAACCGGAACACGACAGTGACCAGCACTAACGCTATTGCGGTAGGAATGGCGGCAGGAGTGTGGTACCAGACCCGGTCGAGCCGATGCAGAGCTCTACCACCTAGTAGTCACGATGGTAGTGACGCGCATAGCCACTGAGTCGCCTTTTACGACCTGCCTGGCAGAACGGCAGTTGGTCTATTCTTCAAAGGAGCCCGGAACCAAAAAGGCTACCTTTTTTATCTTTTTTACCAAATTAGCCTAGCAATAAGGCTGTTGATCAACACAGGGTCATAGCTCTAAAGATGTAGCAAAAGGCAAAACCGGCTAGCAGATTTTTTTAAAAATTTTTTAAAAAGTAAATACTCACGGGACAAATTACACTTAATGTGTAAAGTAAGCATGGGCGTATATAAGCAAGGGTAGGAGGGGGTCTGGCCGACACGAATGATTGTGTGTGCATTTGTCTGGGACTGAATTGGATGAAATTTACAAAAAATGGAAAATCCAAAAGTGCACTTCTTTAAAATATCAATATATATAAAAATCAATTGCTGTTCGTCAGTCTCGCTAACTCGAGAACGGTTGGACCGATTTGGCTTGTTTTGGTATTAAAATATTCATGGAGGTTCGGGTTAAGTTTAAAAGGTAAAAAATTGTAGAAAAAAAACGCATAAGTAGACACAAGTTGGCAGAACAACGTTTGCCGGGTCAGCTAGTTTATTATAAAAAAAAAAACAAATCCGAATGAAGTGATTTTCAATATGGATTAGATAATATTGATAATAAAATAAAGTGAATTCATTAAACCAATCCACCTATTTCGTGTTTACAGATATAAAATAATCAACTGACGGCCATCTAATTTTTTTAATGACATCTTTTAGAGTAATTAACGCTCTTCAAAGGCTTAAATCTCATACTAATATTGTAAATTTGAAAGTATGTCTGTTTGTTACGCTTTGACGGCTGAAACACTGAATTAATTTGATGAATAATATTTTTTGTAATTTTGTAATTAATTATGAAAAAATAGAAAAATAAGATAAGACCCTACGTTTCTTCCGCCAAATCATCTCAGTGTGTGGTCGCGTTCCGATCTGTAATTCTAAAATAGTCGAAGATACTTGTAAAGGTTTATTTGAAAAAAGTTTTTTTTTAAATTGAAGACTCGGATCCAAGCACTTTTTTTTCAAAAATCATTGCCTAAGGAGCAAAATGGTGATATTCTTGAATGGGATGAGAATTGTATGAAAGTTTTATATTGATGATCTGTTATTACTCTCAGGCTAAACTGCGCGGATCAGCCTGGATGATTGGCCAAAGGTATCACTAACATGGCGAATACCAGTAAAGTTCGTAGACATCTCGGCTGAGATTATTATACCACTTCCTGTCACAATACTTTGGTGGGGAAAAGAGCCGGTATACATATACTAAACAGTAAACTCGGCCATTACGGTAAATATTACGTTACCATACCACCATATGTATTGTCAAGATCTTTTTTTTAATATTATTATATAGCAAACCTTGTGGGCGAAGTCTTATGCCACATGCATAAGTTTACCGGTTACTAAGCCATCCAAACCGGAACACGTCAGTGACAAGCACTGACGCTATTGCGGCAGGAATAGGTAAGACGGTGGTACTAGACCCGTGCGAGACAATGCAGAACTCTACTACCTAGTAGGCACGATGTTAGTGACTCGTATAGCCAATCGGTAGCCTTTTACGACCTGACGGCAGTTAGCCTATCCTTTAAAGGAGCCCGGGACCAAGACGGGGAATATTTGGTGTCAATAGGCAATGGTTGTCTCCATCTTATAGTAAACAATATTGGATTCTGTTGATCGAAAAGCTCGTAGACTAACAAGCGACAAGTTCGCAAATTGAAAACTACACTCACTTGAGTATCGTCGTAAGGTCTTCAGCTTATCAGTTTTTTTGTAGGGTGCACTTTTTTTAATGAGTGAACTTTTAGAAATTTTTGGGCCCTCACTATTTCTTTATTGGACTACTAGACACAGGCAGAAGTTCCGTCTGTACGTTATAGATAAATATACCAATAAATCGAACAAAACGGTTTGACAACTCTTTTTTTAATTCGAATCGCGAAGTTTGGAACGAACTGCCTAGGTTTATTTTTCCTGCCAAATATAATTCTGAAACCTTTAGAGTACGAGTGAATAGGTTTTTTTATGGGTATGCACCACTTTCGTCTTCATCCACACTTTCCATTAGGTAAGATGGAAGACAAACGCATTTTCCAATTAATATCCAAAAAAATAATCTAAATAGTCACCCAGTTCTGTTAAAAAATATAAAAGTTAAATCTATATTTCTATACTAATATTAGAAATGCGAAAGTCTGTCTGTCTGTCTTTTACGCTTTCACGGCTAAACCGCTTGACCGATTTTCATGAAATTTGGCATGGATATAATTGAAGATCCGGGGTCAAACATAGGCTAATTTTTTTTCAAAAATCAGTTCCTGGAGGGCTGAAACAGGGGATGAAATTTTTATTAAATCTATTTGGATGACTTATTAATATACTCGCGGGCGAAGCTGCGCGGGTCAGCTAGTAACAATAATAATATATTAATTCTAATACACAAAAGGGAAAATATCCAAATCGGGTAATTCTGAACAATCGGCCTAGTGTAAAGAGTAGCATTAACCGGCATTAACCCGGAAATGACAGGGCGGTCTCACCGGCCCCGGTTAATATTTTACAGGAAAATGACGTCGCCTACCAGCGGTTCCGCGCATTAGTTTTTCCTTTTGATGTTCGCTCGTGTCTGCGGGTGATATTATTTCGCTTATTTCCAGTTAAACACGTCTCTGGAAAGTATTAACTTGGGATGTTGGATTAAGTTTAACTTATAAAGTTCCAATAGTAGATGTATTTGATAATTGATAATTATCTTTAAAAGTTTTCTTTTAAATCATAAGTTAGCAAACAAGTGATGGCTCTCATGATGGAAAGAGACAACTGCCGCCCATAGACACCAAAGATGCTCCTAATGTCACATGTATACCAGCTACCTTACCCTTCAAAACGTCGTGTTCCGTTTAATGCCACATGCATAAGTTTAACGGCTATCTTATCCTCCAAACCGGAACACGACAGTGACAAGCACTGACGCTATTGCGGCAGAAATAGGCAAGACGGTAGTACTAGAACCGGGCTAGACAATGCAGAATTCTACACCTAGTCACGGTGGTAGTGACACATATAGCCAATCGGTTGCCTTTTACGACCTGCTTGGCAGAACGGCAGTTGGTCTAAACTTTAAAGGAGCTTGGTCCAACACGGGGTAAAAGTTTAGGGTAAAAATGTTAGTACACCTTTCTTATATTTACATACTATAAAACAAAGTCGCTTCCGCTGTATGTTCGCTTATATATTTTAAATTGCGCAACGGATTTTAATGCAGTTTTATCTATAGTATCAAAATTTTTCAAGAGGAAGGATAGATTATTCATATAAAATGAATAATCTATACATATAATAAAATCGTAGGAAAGTCAAAACTGTACATTGAATATTTTTTAAAAGAACACTTAGGGCGTGATCTACAATCGATATCAAAGCCAAAAATATAGTTTTTACAATTTTTGTCTGTTTGTCTATATGTATGTCCGGGGTAAACTGAAAAAGTACTACATGGATTTACTTCAAATTTTGCACGAATATTACTAACAGGTCGGGTCAACATATAGGCTACATATTATCACGCTATCACCTACAGGGGAGGAGCAGTGCGGAGTAAACGAAGTCCGCGCGGACGAAGTCGCAGGCAACAGCTAGTAATAATAATAATCATAAAATCGTAGGAACTTCATGTATGTCCGGGGTAAATTTAAAAAGTACTGCATGGATTTACTTCAAATTTTGCATGAATATTACTAATAGGCGGGTTGCTAGTTTAAATATAAACACAATACATATTTTCAAGATAGTTTCTTTACGAAGCAGGCAAAGTTAAGGAAAGATGATGTTCTAATGTTTATTGATTTTACAATATTGGTGATGACTGATGATTGATGATCTTCTTGGCACTTGTTAATTGCAAGCTTATATTTAATTAGCAAATGACAAGTGACCTTTTGATTGAAATGGGTGGTGAGTGGGTTCAATTTAGCGGTGATGAAATATTGACAACGGTTTGTCAATTTATGCCATGGGTGATATTTCATTTCGCCACATATATTAGTAAATAAATATTCACGGGACAAATTACACTTACTGATCTAACCCAAAAGTAAGCAAATTATTTGCTTGTGTTATGGGTGTTAGTCAACGATACTATTACGTAGAAATACATAAATAAATATTGGAATATATTTAATTTAATATTAACTATAGGAAAGTGATCGTGATAGAAACTATTGTTAAAACTTTAAAGTCATATGCCTAACAGTTCTTTAACTATACTTTCTTTGATCACATTCTTACATGAACCTGAAGTTGTAAAAGTTTTTTTTGTGCAACGAAAATATAAAATTAATTTATATTTAAAAAAAAAACAGCCTATAACTGTGATAATTTTACGTTGTTAAAACTACAAAATGTTTAAAAAATTAAAACCCTCCTATCGACCCCGAAACTACCCATTTGCTACTCTAAAATATGTCATTTTTCTTTTCGTTGCAAAAGAAAACGATTACAAGTTCAGGTTCATGTTCTTACGGCAAATTAATGCGGCCGTTTTAAGTACCGTAAATTAGTATCTGTCAATAGGCATTACAGTTTCACTTACAACTTTATTTAAGGGTAAAGGTCTATTCGATGGAGCTTGTGCGGGATTTTTTTTTTGTAGGACCTAAAGACAATCTATTCAACCTACTTCATACTTATGTAAGAAGTAGGATAGCTGTTAATTTACGGTTATTTCTAACCATATACTAATATAACGCATTAAACAGCACTATAAAGTTTTGCTTGCGCCACTATATATACTTCCTTAACTTTAACGACTTTCGCTTATTAATAATCTATACATATAATAAAATCGTAGAAAAGTCAAAACTATATATTGAACATTTTTTTAAAAGAATACTTAGGGCGTGATCTACAATCGATATCAAAGCCAAAATATAGTTTTTAGAATTTTTGTCTGTTTGTCTGTTTATCTGTTTGTCTGTATGTATGTCCGGGGTAAAGTCAAAAAGTACTGCATGGATTTACTTCTGCATGAATATTACTAACAGGTCGGTTCAACATATAGGCTACATATTGTCACGCTATCACCTAAGGGGGAGGAGCTGTGTGGAGTATACGAAGTCCGTGCGGACGAAGTCGTGGGCAACAGCTAGTGACTATATACGATGAATAAGAGTTGAGATGATAGGATTCTATATCAGTTAGATCCCAAAAAATATCTCAGTATCTGTACATAGTTCTATATTATATTCCTCGACCTAGGGAGAAGCCACTCGATGCGGTGCGGCTACGGCGCGGCACCTGAGTGGTGCCGCTACGGCTTCATACGTATAAATATAAATGTCTCCGGTATACCCCATGGTGTGTTGCGTCGTCGCACCTGCTGCTGCGCCGCCACAGTATCGTAACAATGTTACGACACTGCGTACTAGTATTGTTCAAATAAATTATTTTATGATAGTATGCTATGGACTATAAACCATATTTTTCTTGCGCGCTACGTTAATAGACTATAATAATAGAGAGAATAAGAATGCTTTATGCATTAAGCTCGCCATTTGTACCATATACATTCTGTATATCATTACATAGTATAAAACAAAGTCGCTTTCTCTGTCTGTCCCTATGTCCTTATGTATGCTTATATCTTTAAAACTTCGCAACGGATTTTGATGCGGTTTTTTTTAATAGATAGATTGATTCTTGAGGAAGGTTTAAGTGTATAATCTTTTCCGATATTCCCACGGGAACAAAAGCTGCGCGGGTGAAACCGCGGGCAGGTCGCTAGTGGTTCAATAAAGATAAATAAATAAATAAAATTATTATAATGTGTAGCTTGGAAGACTATGATACGAAGTTACCAACTACTTGATTTAACGAGCAATGATCGAAACGTGCTAGACCGTAGACGCTAGACGTTATAATTTATAACAGCTTATAGTTTAAGTTTATACGCTTAGTCGCCGCGTGTTAGCGCTTGCTGTATGACGTTTTAATATCGCGCCCTATCCCGGCTGGCTCAAATGCTTTGTGTGTTATAACTACAGCCTACGCTAGCCGCTAAGTATATAGAGCGGCGTTATATTATAACGCGGAATGGGAATCTATGCTTTACGTTGTGTATACATAGCGCGCTACATTATTACGTACTACGTGTGCACGTCAAAACTTGTTAATCGGTTAATTTCAAACCTTAATCGGCGCAAGTACAGGAGTGTTTTGTATCGGTTTGGATCTACCTTAATCTCAATAAGGCGTTTTTTTATGGAGCAAAACTATAAGGATTTTGAATCAATAAACCGTTTTAACAGGTTTTTAAAAATATTTCTTTGATGTTCGCCGCCCCAATATTTATCCGAACCGTGCGTGACGTACAATTCCACGGTTTTTCTTAAACCGGTTATACGGTGTGTAAAAAAATCCTGTCCAATCCGAAAGAAGTATATAGAAGGAAGGTTAATGATATCATCAAGAAATAATAAAATAATTGCTTGTATTAAAATAAGAAAAATATCGTATTTTAAAGTGCCACATTTTAAAATCGAGCAACTTCCCCTTAAATCAAGCAAATATTTTGAAAATGTATGTGTCACAATATTCATAAAATAATGATAATATAAATATGTTTATATTAAGCTACCAGATAATGCCGTTGACGATCGGACAGAATTTTTTTACACAGTGTATAGCTAAGTTGCTTAAACATTTATTCCGTGTTGGTCCGGGCTCCTTTGAAGATTAGGCCAACTGCCGTTCTGCCAGGTAGGTCGTGAAAGGCGACCGATTGGCTATGTGAATCATTGCCATCGTGATTGCTAGGTAGTAAAATTCTGTATTTTCTCGTCCGGGTCTGGTACCACTGCCTTGCCTATTTCTGCCGCAATAGCGTAGCGCCGACTTTATGATATTTCTATGCCACACTAGGTGGTAGTCCTGCATTGGCTCGTCCGGGTCTGGTACCACCGCCTTTATTCTTTCTGCCGCAATAGCGTCAGTGCTTGTCATTGTCGTATTCCGGTTTGGAGGGTAAGGTAGCCAGCAAACTTATGCATGTGGCATTAGACCTCGCCACAAGACAGTATCGCATCATTAACACCTTTGGTGTCTTTAGGCGATGATTGACTCTTTCCATCAGGAGATCCATCTGCTTGTTTGCTATCTATATAAAAGAAATTTGTTTTGATCATAGAAAAAACAAAACAAGCAGAGAACTCTCCTGATGGAAAAATATAATCATCGCGTATGACTAAAGATGTCAATGGAGCGTTTCTATTTATGTAGCGAATGGTAGTGACACATTTGACCAATTGTTAGCCAAAAATTATGTGCTCGTAGTACCTGGGAATAAAGGCTATCTTTCAAAATTGGTTCGAAGGAATACGAGCAAACACATGATAAAAATTAGTTCACATTACAATTAGAAATTGAAAATAGGAAATATTACGCAGCTGAATTTTACATAATCGTATACTGTAAGGTCGGGAGGACCCCAACGCCGGCGGGTGAATTTTCGCTAAACAATTCATACATTTATATTTCCTTTGAAGTCTCGCCGCGGGCGCCTCGTCAACTGCAGGTTTAACCCTCTACCTGTTTATTACGTCGGAAATTGAGTGTTGCTTTATTGAACGTATTTAAAAATTGATTAAAATTATAGTATTTAAAATTTTGTTACAACTAACAAAATAGAACAAAATGAACTTTTGTATATCCATATGTTTATGTGCCTCATAAATACACCATCCAGCAAAACGCACCTCACGCATCGTGTCAACTAGGTGCCAAAGTTCTATAGACTTTTTTTATATCATAAGATAAGCAATAATGGTGGTTAATATAACGCATAGCGTTTTACATATTATAGCGCGCTATTTATGCTCTACGTACGTAAAGCGTAACAGATAGTGACAAATAAAGAAAGAAGAAAGAAAGAAAGAAAGAAAATATTTTATTTGCAAGAATATGGGTGTTACAAGTTGTTAAAAATAATTATGTTACCGACATATTCTACCAATATATGGTGTGCAAATAATAAAGAGAAGTAGAGGCGTAACAGACAGTGAATAGTTCGGACTAATTCCTGCCGCTAAATTCCACCATCGGACATCGCGTCAAAATTTAAAGTTCCGTCCTCACCACCTCGATGTGTGGAAATCCACAACCATGCGCTTTTGTTGACACTGTTTGCCTCGCACTACTCCTTTGTGGAATCAATTACCGTCGGGGGTGTTTCCGAATGGATACGACTTAGGGACCTTCAAGAAACGAGCTTATTCATTCTTAAAAGGCCGGCAACGCAGCTGCAATACCCCCGGTATTGCGGATGTCCTTGGGCGGCTGTGATCACTTATCATCAGGTGCACCATCTGCTCCTTTGCCCCCTCTACTATAAAAAAGAAAATTAAAAAAAAGAGAAAAACTCGTTTACGACATTTCTTTCTAAACGACGGCAGGAAACATTCATTGATTTTCACATCTCAAAATTTTGACTGTTACTTAATCATACCATTTCCATTTCTTTATTTTCTCAATGATAAATCGACGCCCATGTAATTTTGTGTTGTTTACGTTAAAATGTCTCACAAATAATACTGAGTGTTAAGTGTGAGTTTTTCTTTCCGAATTCGATCGTGAGCGCGTTTCGAGTTTACTAGGAATTTGTATGTGATTTGCACAGCGCCACCTAGTGGTAAACTGGTTTCTCACGTTTACCACTAGGTGGCGCTGTACAAATCACATACAAATTCCTAGTAAACTCCAAACGCGCTTACGATCGAATGCGAAAAGAAAAACTCACACTTAGCACTCTGTACTTCATGGACGGTTAGTGATGTGCTAGACCGACGCCTATGTAATTTTGTGTTGTTTACGTTAAGATGTCTCACAAATAATACTGTACTTCATGGACGTATAGTGATGATTACACATAATGATTACTATAGGAGCTACATCGATAAACGTAACACGATAACAGACCCTTTTTTTTTACAAAATGTAAGAAACTAAACTACTGCCGGATACTTTTGTACAAATTTATCAACTATAATATTATATTATATATAAGTATATTAATATATTTAATTACAAGATATTACACACATTAATTCTTGATCGATAATGCCTACTTCTTTAAAATTTTCGGAGCTGTTGTAAAATAAGTATTTATAGGTAGGTACTCGACAATGAAACGAAATAATTATAATATATATAACAGGTAATCTTTATATAACAGGTATATAACAGGTAATCTTTATTTATTTATTTTAATCAAAATCTGATGAATCGTCACTGTCACTCGATGACCTCTCCCCAACATAAGTTCCTGTTCTTGTGTATTATCCTGTATATTATATTATATAATTGATTTTCCAATTATTATAAGCAACATAGTCAAATGTTGATATTGAGTTTTAGATGTCATACGACGATAAGAATATTTTGTTTTTGCTTGTACTACAGGAAATAATATATAATTTCTCTATTAAAGAATCCTTTTATACATATACATTATGTAATTGCTGTACAAAATTGTTTCGATATTTTACACCTAGCTGGAGTCCCGCGAAAGCTCAGTCTTTTTAATGCCCTCAGTCAGGCGTCGAATAGCCAAACAAGCAAGCTTTACAATCAACGTGTTATTTTTAGAAAATACTTGCAACGTGTATCTTTAACATTTAACCCTTCAACGACCACGTGAAATGAAATGGACAAGTACAAAGTGGACAACCCGTCATTAACCCCTTTGACGTGTCGTGTGCTTTAATTGTCCCTGTTTGTTTATTAAACGGTGTCTCCCGCAAAACATTATTTGTCACGTTAGCGTATTCTTGCAGGATTATTCTGAACTTTTTATTAGTATTTTTACAAAATCTTATCAAATTTTTGAAATACAATCCTTAGTAAAATAATATTACAATCCATACTCATAAATGACAAAATTACCTGTCTATCGGGCTCTTCTTCACGCCTAAATCACTGAACCGATTTGTTTAAAATTTGGTACAAAGATAGTTTGAGACTCGAGAAAGGACATAGGATAGCTTAGGATAGGACATGGGATTTATCCCGGCAATCCCAAGGAAACGGGAACTATGAGGGTAAAACCCTGGCTGGTAAAGACTGGCTATCTTTTAAACCACGGTAATAAGGAGTAACTTAGGTTCCTTTTATGTTAGAACTTTTTCCATGCGGACGAACTCGCGGGCACAGGTAGACTTTATAAATACAGATAAATGTGAGCAATGCTTTTGTGAGAACTGATTACGTTAGCGCTTATTAACAAGCAGGTGGTCCCTTTGATGATTAGTGATAACCGCTGTCAATGCGACCGCTTTACCTCTAGCAATGATCATGTTACTAATACGTTGCTTAGTCAAGGTTGAGTTGTATAAGATTACTGGAAAACTCATACTTTAAACTATTCAACAACTTCAAGCTACGTTGTGACGTCGAAAATATTTATTACTTGAGAGATCGATAAGAAATCTTTGAAGCTCTGCCGCAATTTTATAACTGGTACACCTCACTACCTTTCGGGTTGGGATTTCCAGCACGATGAAAAGAACAAAAATCAGCAAAAATCGGGTTACACACATCATACATATGTACATATCTTCCCCAGATTGCTTACGGTGTAGGCAGAGAGAACTGAGTGCCATATGTCATGATCCATGCAGATAAGACTGATCGGGTGCTATCTCTGGTGTCAAGAGTCTTCACAACCAACTGGTTTTGTATGAAGAGAGTCACGAATGTGGAGAAAGCACGACAAATCTGCAAGGATTGTTACATACATCGTAACGCAGTAAAACTGAAAAATCTACTTCCAAGCTGCTGTAGCTTTGGAAATCTAAATCAGATTGTCACCAGATTTATATTGGACCAACCGAGAAGAATACACCCCCAAACAAAAAAAAGACTTCCATCTGAATGGTCCAGACGATCTTTGAAGAATTGATTATCTTATCTGCCAGTCTGCCTGGTAAATCGTATAAAGCGAATTATTGGCTTTATCTGTCACAACAGAGTAGGAGAATTCAGCATCGTCTCGGCCAGGTTTGGTACCACCGTTTTACTTATTCCTGCCGCAATAGTGTCAATGTTTGTCATTGTCATGTTTTGGTTTGTAGGCTGGGAATTTACCGGCTACCTTATGTAGCCGGTAAACTTATGCATGTGGTTTTAAGATCCCGCCACACTCAACGCATTATCTCTTGGTGTCTATGGGCGATGGTGGTCTCCATTGGGAGATATATCTGCTTCTTTGCTATCTCATGATATTAAAAAGGTTGTGCCTGAACATACTTGAAAAATAAACATCCGAATTGATAACCTGTTCGTTTTTGAGAAATCGAGTGAAAATATCAGTTACATTTATATTATTTAAATACTTACGAGTGTAAGTAGTAAGGCATAATTAGCTGTATTGGCATAAAGAACAAGCACTTTTAATTCAATCATTGATATCGTGAGTGATACAGAATAAGCCTTCAGCATTCAACCCACTGTAATTCCAAGACACTTTATAATCAGACATCGTATGATTAGTTTGAACGTCTCGATTCCCATCAAATTAACCTTTGTGGTATGCTATCATTATAGAATAGCCCTTTTTATTCCAACTACCCAATTGAATATGATAAATTGCTTCTAAGGTCTTTTTAATTAAATTTAATTAAAACAGGAATCAATTATTTCCTTCTACTGGTAATTTTAAGGTCATAAATAAGTTGGTGAAGCATTTATAGGGTTAAAGGAATATAGGACAGTCATATCTTTGGAAATCCTTTTTTTAAGATTTCATGTTTTTCTTATAAATAAAATATTTGTTTATTTTTTTTTATAAAAGGTTGGCTCGTAGCGATAAGTTCGCCTATTGTACTTAGGTTTATTTTCTCTTATTTCTGTTATTCTTTGTGTAAAATAAAGTGTTAAACAAATAAAATTTTATGATAAATATATAGTGTACATATTGTCAAACATTGCGAATGATTTGATTACAAATAATAATTATGTAGTAATGAAATTAAATAAAAATGAAATGAAATGAAATATATTTATTTGCAAGGATATGGGTGTCACAAGTTATTAAAAAAAATTAAATTACCATCATATTCTACCATAATATGGCGTGCAAAAATTTTAATTTAGGTCGATTTCTTTATATTACTACCGGATCGGAACGCGGCCACACACTGAGAAGATCCGGCGGAAGAAACAGTAGGTACACTAGGTGCCAACGAAAAAGATTATACCTAACTTACTAGCTGACCCGGCAAACGTTGTTTTGCTAAATATATTTATAACAGTATTTCTCTAGCATATAATGGATGTTATTATACATATAAATCTTCATCTTAAATCACTAACTATTAAATAAAACCGCACCTAAACCTGTTGCGTAGTTTTACAGATCTAAGCATACATAGGGACAGACAGCGGAAAACTACTTTGTTTTATGCTATGTAGTGTTAACTTGGAATTTTATATAATGTATATATGTCGCAGTGAAATTGTCAATAGCCGTTAGATTATAATCTACCTAGGGATTTTATAATTTGGTTAGGTTAGGTTAGCACTTAAATTATAATATCACTTAGGTAGATTATAATCTAACGGTATTGACAATTTCACTGCGACATATACATAATTTATTAATTATTTTTATATCGCTATCCGAAATTTGTTAGAGCTTATCTATACATCTATACATATAACAGAATCGTAGAAAAGTCAAAACTGTACATCTATATTATTTCTATATTAATATTATAAATGCGTAAGTTTGGACGTTTGGATGGATGTTTGGATAGATGTTTAGATGGATGTTTGTTACTCAATCACGCAAAAACTACTGAACGGATTTGAATGAAATTTAGCACACAGGTAGGTGATAACCTGGAATAGCACATAAGCTACTTTTTATCCCGGAATAATTAGGTATTCCCGCGGGTTTTGCCAAAAACTTCTACAATGCAGCGGGCTGCACGCGGCAGCTAGTTGAATATTTTTTAAAAAATACTTGGGGCGTGATCTACAATCGATATCGAAGCCTAAAATATACTTTTTACAATTTTTGTCTGTTTGTCTGTATGTATGTCCGGGGTAAACTCAAAAGTACTGCATGGATTTACTTCAAATTTTGCATGAATATTACTAACAGGGTCAACATATAGGCTACATATTATCACGCTATCATCTACTGGGGAGGAGCTGTGCGGAGTAAACGAAATCCGCACGGACGAAGTCGCGGGCAACGGCTAGTAAATCATTTTTTTTTATGTCATAAGATAGCAAACAAGCAGATGGGTCTCCTGATGGAAAGAGTCAACCATCGCCTATAGACACCACAGGTGTTAATGGTGCGTTGCTATCTTGTGGCGAGGTCTAATGCCACATGCATAAGTTTACCGGCTACTCTACCCTCCAAACCGGAACACGACAGCGACAAGCACTGACGCTATTGCGGCAGGAATAGGCAAGGCGGTGGTACCAGACCCGGACGAGACAATGCAGAACTCTACCACCTAGTAAAATCATAAACCTATTTAAATAGTGATGTATATTATCTGTCCGTGTAGCGCTGCTCTTCATTAACATAAATTGGCTATTAAACAATAACATTTTACTAAAGCAATAAAGAATTTCGCCACGTCAAGCCTGTCGACACTAGCTCAGCGTTAGAGCATCCCGGCATTAGGGAGGGGGTTGCAGGTTCAAATCCTGCGTGTCTATATTTTTCTTTATTGTTTTCTAAATCAAACATGTTCTTCAGGCTAATATAAATATCATATAGTGACATCGAGTGTCTACAATAGAAAATAACCCTTTTTCTTATATATTCATAAGATACCAAATAAGCGGATGGCTCTCCCGATGGAAAGAGAAACCATTGACTATAAATACCAAAAATGTTAATGATGCATAGAATTCTGTGTAGCGATGGCAATGCTACGTGCATAAGTTTACCGGCTGCCTTACCCTCCAAACTGGAACACGAGAATAACATCGAGTGTCGACAATAGAAAATAACCCTTTTTCTTATATGTCATAAAATAGCAAATATTTTGACACTATTGTAGCAAGAATAGTTAAGAACCAAGGTGAATCGTTACAGAATACTATCGCCAAATAATCACGATGGTCGGGACACATATACTCAATCGTTTGCCTTTTACGACCTGCCTGGTAGAATGTCAGATGCTCTATTCTTCCAAGGGGGCACAGATCACCACGGAGAAAAGAAGTTGACGTATTCGGCTTAGATCATGAACAATTACCGAGTCGAACAAAAACTATTTAAAGAATTTTTTGAGAAAAATCTCTACAGTAAGTATCCTGTAGAAGACCTATTTTTAGTGATAAAACTATCGATTATAATTATCAAAAAAAAAACGTCGTAACATAACGGTAAATTGCGACAGTAGAGTTCACTGATTTGTCAATGGGCGAGATGACATGCCGGAGAAACATTTGACCGCCCGCGCGCCCTTTGGTCGAGTGGTTAGCGTCACTAATACCCAATCAATAGGGCTTGGGTTTGATTCTGACCGCCCCGTTGGTCGAATGGTTAGCGACCCTGACTACGCGATCAACGGGACTCGGGTTCGATCCCCGACGGGGACAAGCATTTGTGTGATGAGCATAAATGTTTGTATTTCCGGGTTTGGGTGTTTATTAAATATATTCTTGTATTTATATATGTATTTCTATGTATTAGTATCGTTGACTAACACCCATAACACAAGCAAAATAATTTGCTTACTTTGGGGTTAGATCAGTCAGTGTAATTTGTCCCGTGAATATTTATTTATTTATTATTATTCTCGACAGAGGCAAGTATTTGTGAGATGATAATAAATGTTTGCATAATTGGGTTTGGGTGTTGTATCGTTAATTAACACCCATATCACAAACAAATAATTTGCTTACTTATGGAGTTAGATCAATTCATGTGATTTGTTTGTAATATTTATAATTGACATTGAATGTATCTACTCTGCTTATCCTGCAAGACGACCAGCGTCATTGTTAGAACGAAGTTCCTTATCGCGCGTTGTGAAAGGGGGCTAGACGGAAAAAATTCTTAAGAAAAGTTGTCACGACACTGCTATAGTAATCTCTCTCTCTTTCTCTCTCTCTCTTATATAAAGCAAGCCAGATAACTATTTTCATTTCTATTTCGCATTGAACAGTGTGGTGTCGCGACGATTATTTTTGTTGAGTGTATACAGGTTTTTTGTAAATAATAATAAAAGGAACTTCGTTCCATCCGGGTGTCCCTTGACACCTCTCAAGTTTTTTTACTTGAATTTATCCACTTTCGTCCGCGTGACCCAAAATCATAACTTTTTTTTTATTTGTAAAATTCTTCACACTCAAGTAGCCGTTAAGTCTGTTAGAGATATTTGATCAATCGATCACTGTGTCAAGAATCCGGGTTAAAAAAAATCACCGCGTGCATAGCCCATAGGTATGTTAATAGAGGAAATTGTCGAAGAACTTGCGAAATACCATTACCGACAACACAAAAGAAGAAGTTATGTTTCTAATTAAGATCTCACGAATTTAGCTCACATGAAACGCTCGCCTGTGTTCAATTTCATGGACTTTATTCACGGTTTCTATGCTAATAGGGAACTGATTTCATTTTGTGTCTTAAGTTTTTTAAGGGGGCAAACGAGTAGACGGTTCTCCTGATGGAAAGAGAAAATCATCGCCTATAGACACCAAAGATGTTTCTGTCCATGTGGCCATATAGCAATGCCACATGTCTAAGTATACCGGCTATCTTACCCTCCAAACCGGATCACGACAATAATAAGCATTGACGCTATAATATATTTAATTGTGCGTTGCTATTCATGTAGCGGAATGGTAATGCCACATGCATAAATTTACTGGCTATTTTACCCTCCAAACCGGAACACGACAGTGACAACATCTTAATTATTATCCTATATATAACCTATTTATTCATGAATATCAAAACGGACGGAACGGACTGCCTCGCGGTCTAGGGGTAGCGGCTTAGACCAGAAGGTCCCGGGTTTGAACCCCGGGTCGGGCAAAGTGTTATTGAGGTTTTTTCGAGGTTTTCTCGAAAATGTAATCCTCAGTAGCAGCTCGGAGTCTGGCGGAGTGGTGTATTAGCACTCCCGTGCCTCGGATGAGCACGTCAAACTATCGGTCCCGGTTATCGCTAGAAATAGTCGATAATCGTTAACATGACGGTAAATGCAGCGATGAGGATCACCACATATCTCGTCAATTAACAAACTGGTGAGTCGCGGTGAACCGGAAAGTCTATAGACGTTCGGTTTACTCTGCCTTTCCCGCAAGGGAACCGGGCGTGATGATAATTTTTTAAATATCAAAACAGCTCTTAATTTTAATTCATTTAAATCGGCACTAAAACATTATTATCTTGACCCCGGTGTTGGTCTGGGCTCCATTTGAAGAATGGACCATCTGTCAATCTGCCAGACATTTCGTAAAAGGCGAATGATTGTCTATGCGGGTCACCGCCATCGTGATTACTAGATGGTAGAGTTCTACAACGTCTGACCCGAGTATAAGGTACCACCGCCTTACCTATTCCTTTCGCAATAATGTTAATGTTTACCATTGTCGAATTCCGGTTTGAAGGGTAAGGACGAAAGAAAGAAAATATTTATTTGCAAGAATATGGGTGTTACAATTTGTTAAAAATTAATTAAGTTACCAACACATTCTACCATTATAATATGGTATGCAAACATTTAAAAATTATCATTATATCGACACCTGCAATGAAAAACATCGAAACTCACTTTTTGGCGATTTCGAGTTATAATCTTATTTACAATAAACAAAAAATGCTCTATTTTTATGTTGACTATGAATGTATAATCATCGTAACTCATTTTGAAATTATCAAAAAATGAGTTACGATGTTTTTCATTGAAGGTGTCGATATTATCATTATAAAACTTTATATCAATTTTTCAGAATTACTACCGGATCGGAACGCGGCCACACATTGAGAAGGTCCGGCGGAAGAAACTCAGCGGGCTTGTCCTTTTTTTCTCTATTTTATGTACTTTTTACTAATGCATATAATATATTATAACATTGCAATCCCGTCACACAGATAGCAACGCACCATTAATCTGTATCTGTAATGTCTCCATTTAGTTATCTGCTTGATTGCTATCTTATGATACAAAAAAGTCTACTTAGTAGCCTTTTATTGTAATTTTTGGGTTGTAGCATGCAACTTTATATTATATGTATGTATGTAAATTTTTGGGTTGTAGCATGCAACTTTATATTATGTGTATGTATGTAAATTGTTGTACAAATATTATTATTAGATATATCTATATTTATACATATATTATTCCGTATTAGTTCAAAAATATTTATTTATTATGTAAATACATTATATATGTAAAATTATTTTCCAAAACGTATTGTATTGTATTATATGGCACCACTACATGTTGATTTCAAATAGTATTCCTATTGCGGGACGGAGTCTTGAGAATTGTACGGTTGTGGATTTCAAGACGCGCGTCCGTCCATTGTCGCGATATCCGATGGTGAAATCTGGCGACAGCAATTAATCCAAACAGTTCCTCAGAATATTCCCCATGATACGAGCCCAAAAAAGATGCAGAGCGATGCCACATCTCTACGTAACGCCAAAGAATCGAGCCGATTTGAAATAGTCCTGTCATCGACGATTCGAGCCGCTTCACGAACTGCCTGGTAAAAAAGCAGATTGTTTTTTAGGAGGGAATTGGATTACAAGCACATAAAATAAACATTACAACTATAGATTTCCCATTTATCACGAAATTCCATTGCTGCCAAACAAAAGCATGAATGCAACACTCTAACCTATTGATTTTCATTACATCTTATTCACGAGCATTAGTTCGTCAGGATTCTCAATGTGGATACTTCAGATACCTTCGCAATTCCTCGCGCTCAAGACATTCTAGAGATACCTTCAACATTGTTAAGGAAAAGCATCTTAGTAGATATATAATTAAGGTTCAAATTTCATTGCTTTTGTATATCTTAAATTTAGATTTGTCTTTCGACAGAGTAATGTCACAAGTAGTTTTAGATTTGCACGGATGGCAACGCACCATTAACATCTTTGGTATCAAAAAAAAAAAACATTTTCCGGGCTCCGTTGAAGAGTAAGCCAACTGCCGTTCTGCCAGGCCGGTCGTAAAAGGCGACCTATTGGCTACGCATGTCACTACCATCGTGGCTACTAGGTGGTAGAATTCTGCATTGTCTCGCCCGGGTCTGGAATCACCGCCTTACCTATTCCTGCCGCAATAGCGTCAGTGCTTGTCACTGTCGTGTTCCGATTTGGAGGGTAAGGTAGCCGGTAAACTTATACATGTGGCATTAGACCTCGCAACTAAATAGCAATGCACCATTCCATCAGGATATCTGCAGGATAGGTAATGAAAACTTTTTTCAGCATATTTTAATACGGATTATTCTTTAAATTATGGAAATTAGAATCTTCCCCTAATCGTGTGTCTATTGGTTGTACCTCTGCCTACGTCTTCGGGGATACGGGCGTGAAGATACTCTGTATTTATTTATTCGTATAGTTATTAGCTATCTTATATAAATCACATTCCGGCTATACGTTCGACACCCATGAAGGGATAGGGGTGGTAATATGTAAGTACTAACGAAGCAAGCGTACCCTTACGGAATGCATGAGAAGGGTGGATTTATTTACATTTATTAATGTTGTTTGTGCTAATGGAGGGTCTTATAAAATATTTGGAACAATTTCGGGTGCAATTTAAATATTATGTATACAATATGTATTCAACGTGTCGGTCCGAGCCCCTTTGGAAGAATAGACAATCTGCCTACTGGAAGGAAGGTTAGACTGGCCTTTTTGTAAAAGGTGAACGATTGGTCAAAATGTCACAACCGTCGTGATCGTGCCGTTGATCGGAGTGGTAAGCGAAATTATCTAAGAATCGATGGCGCTCGGGTTCGATTCCCAACGGGGTACAAATATTTTTTCGATGAGTATAGATGTTTGTATTTTGGGTTTGTGTGTTTATTATGTACCTATAATGCAGTTGCGAATCCCGCGGGATCATATAATTTTTCCGGGATAAAAAGTACTCTATGTGCTATTCCAGGTCATCATCTACCTGTGTGCCAAATTTCATTCAAATCCGTTCAGTAGTTTTTGCGTGATTGAATAACAAACATCCATTTATCCATCCATCTATCCATCCAAACTTTCGCATTTATAATATTAAATTAATTATTAATTAACATAGATATTTTATATATGTTTATTATATATATTCTAGTATTTATATATGTATTTCTATGTATTAGTATCATTGACTAACACCCATAACACAAGCAAATAATTTGCTTACTTTGGGGTTAGATCAGTAAGTGTAATTTGTCCCGTGAATTATAAAATAAAAATAAAAAAATGTATTTCTATGTATTAGTATCGTTGATTAACACCCATAACACAACAAAATAATTTGCTTACTTTATGTGTTATCAGTTCGTGTAATTTGTCCAGCGAAATTTATTTTTTTATTTACTAAGTGGTAGAATTCTGCAATTTCTCGTCTGGTTGGGTACCACCGCCTTACTTTTTCCTGACACCATAGTGTCAGTGGCTGACTATTTATTTATGTATAAATAAATAAGACTGTGATGAAATTGGACGGGAATGAAACTCTACTGATATACAGAACACAAGCGGTTTTGATTTTGTACATCCCTTGCAAGTCTTTCAATGTAACGAATGTTATATAGACTAGAATAATTTTCTATGTTTTTTAATTAATTAAATAAAGAATATCGCTAGGAACTATCATATAAAAAATATTGAGAGTTTAATTTGATTTACTTCTTCTATTTTCATATTTAAGTGTTACCATTGTATAAAACTTTAATTACATTTGCATTAAAATATCATAATTTTCATTATAAGTATCAAATAAAAATTCTCCCTTGTTTGTACTAAAGGATACTTTAAAGCTAATTTATTTTTTGTTATTTTTTTTTTTAATTATTTTCACGCCCATATCCCCGAAGGGGTAGGCAGAGGTACAACAAGTGCACCCACGATTAGCCGAAGATACTTGGTCCCACAATGTGATAGGTGGCAAGCCTATCGCCAACCGGGCATTTCCAATCCCGGGCAAATTTGTGTTTCTCAGATAACTGAAAAAACACTTTTTTTTATGTGCCCGACCCGGGAATCGAACCCGGGACCTCATGTGGTCAAC
Organism: Apodemia mormo; assembly: GCA_036924255.1. Classification (NCBI taxonomy): domain Eukaryota; kingdom Metazoa; phylum Arthropoda; class Insecta; order Lepidoptera; family Riodinidae; genus Apodemia; species Apodemia mormo. The sequence continues at coordinate 8,327,860 of JAUPFN010000026.1, forward strand.
GCCAACGCTGGACCACTAGACCACAGAGGCGATTTTGTTATTTTAAGTATCTAAAAAGTGTCTTGGCAAAATCTTGGTTTAGAATTTTGTCAATCTTATATTTCTGTGATTAGCAGTTGAACTAAAGATTAAAGATACCCAATGACAAGATGCACATACTACTAAGAAGAGAACTGAATGTTTATGCCAACCTTACCTAAATTCCAACTATATTTAACTACCCCAAGTTTAAAAAAATATTCATTAAATGCGGATAAGTTATGGAGTTGGTATCGAAACTTACGGAATATATTAAGCTTTAAGATATCACCCGTGTTCTTTATCCACTCCCCTATGAGTAAGGCAGTCGGTAAAGGTATGAATGTGGCAAATATCATTGGATAAAATATAATATAATTATTTATTTATTTGCATTCCACGATGTTTACAAGATGTTAGATTAAAATAATGGTTAGATCATCGTGGGGTATACCCTGTCGGGTATAGCAATGGCAAGGTAGAAAAGAGGAATATACTTATATATCTTATTTAATTATCATTATAATAAATGTAATTATTTATAAGAAATGTGAAATTAGAATTGAATTAGATTTATTATTTACATTTTTTATTTTTATTTAATTTATTGAAATTTATCACTCAAATATTAATTTATATCATAATAGCATTTATTTGTCAATAGATTTTTTAATTTTATTACAAATATCTTATATCTTTAACATAAAATTAAACCGACGAAAAGTTAAGACCATATTTACGTACACTTATGTAGGAATTTAAAAAAAAATGGGGCTACCCTCGGGGTAGGTATATCCATTCCAATAAATAAATTATTATCTATACATATAATAAAATCGTAGAAAAGTCAAAACTGTACATTGAATATTTTTTTAAAAGAATACTTGGGGCGTAATTTACAATCGATATCGAAGCCAAAAATATAGTTTTAAAATTTTTGTCTGTTTGTCTGTTTGTCTGCTAGTTATGCTAGTATGCTAGTTATGCTAACTAGCAACAGCTAGTTTACTATATAAAAAATTATGCGTGGTCCAACATATAGGCAAAAATATAGTTTTAAAATTTTTGTCTGTTTGTCTGTTTGTCTGCTAGTTATGCTAGTATGCTAGTTATGCTAACTAGCAACAGCTAGTTTACTATATAAAACATTATGCGTGGTCCAACATAAAAGGAATATTGTCGAATGAAGCTCCTCCCCTGTTTTATCGTCAGTTAAAAGACTATTTTTTTTTGATTAGTGTTAAACAATACGTTCCTAAGAAAGATTTACCGTCTAGGTAGGATCAGAGTAAGGTAGTCGGTAATTGATGCATGTGCAAATATCATAATAAATTAAAAAAAATGTTTTCTGATCAGTTTTAAACAATACGTTTCTAAGAAAGATTTTCCGTCTACCCTATTAGAGTAAGGTAGTAGGTAAATTGATACATGTTGCAAATCTATATTATTATTATTACATATAATAAAATCGTAGGAAAGTTAATGTATGTTCGGAGTAAACTCAAAAAGTACTGCATGGATTTACTTCAAATTTTGCATGAACATTACTAACATATAGGCTACATATTATCACGCTATCACCTACGGGGAGGAGCTGTGCGGAGTAAACGTAAAAACGGAGTCCGTTATATGAACGAAGTCGCGGGCAACAGCTAGTATCATAATAAATTTAAAAAGAAAAACTTTTCTGACCAGTGTTAAACAATACGTTCCTAAGAAAGCTCTAGCGTTCACTCAAGTACACTTCTAAGGGCAGCCAATTTGCGTCCTGCAGGCCTGAGGCAGATGACTCTTCACCGACACTTGCGGGTGTCATTATATCTCTGTATGACTTCTTATAACTCGCTTGACCCTTGGGATGTTGTCATAAAACTGGGAAAACTACAAGAATTTTATAAAACAGCATTAGGATTATATAATATGTTTAAATGAACAATTCTTGAATATTTAAAATTTATTTCGCGTATTAAAAAAGGCTGTAACGATTTGGATAACATTTTGTATTTAGACAAGGTTTTGTGGTTTTAAGTTTACTAATTTTTTTTAAACGACTAAAGGCAGGTTACCTGTTTGACATTTATACATACCTGTAATATTGTTGGAATTGGATAATATTTGAGTATGATGATCTATTTAAGCGTCTAAGCACGCGTGTACTAAATGTAGTAAGTGTATGGTTCTCCGCGAATTTCTCAATAACTAAAGGGCATATCGAGATAATCGTTTTGATGTAAATCGTGTTAATTCAAAATTAGGTAACTGTTTAAGTTTCATCAAAATCGATTCAGTAGTTTTTGAGATATGGGTATTGTTAACAGTTATTTGATGTTGGAAAATATCTTTTTTCGTACACGACATCTCGCGTTGCATATCGTAAGCGCGCAGTAGTATGAATTTTTATCTAAAACTAGCGACCTAATTTGTCGGTTCAAAATAAATTTGGGGATAGGATTAGGACATATTTTTCCGGGGTTACAAAACATAGTCGGTTCTATGATTGTAAAAATATTCGAATTAGGCTACTGCATGGACTGAAATGAGGGTTTGGAAAATAATAAGGCAGATCCCTGATCTCCTCGTTCGCTATGTATTTTATGTACGTAATCTACGTATAGACAGCCTTCGGAAAGGGTCAACAACCTCCACCCCTAAGTACCCTCTGGTATATTGAGATTTGAATATTCAAAGCTGATCCCGTAGCATTTCACAAATCTAATATTTCTCCCGCTACACTAGTGCAGTGCTGACGGTTACCTTTATACTAAAAAAACTACGCTATTGTATAAATTAAACTATATTGTTTTAGCATTTTTATATTAGGTATAGGATAGTTCAAAAAATGTGTTTTTTCAGTTTTCTGATAAAAAAACGCTACCCGGGATTGGAAAGTGCCAAGTTGTGAGACCAAATATCTATGGTAGAGTTCTGAATTGTCTGTACCACCAATCTGGTGCCACCGCCTTAACTATTCCTGTCGCAATAGCGTCAGTGCTTGTTACTGTCGTGTTCCGGTTTGGTGGGCAAGGTAGCCGGTAAACTTATGCATGTGGCATTAGACCTCGCCACAAGATAGCAACACACCATGAACACCTTAGTTGTCTATAGGCCATGGCTGACTCTTTCCATCAGGAGACCTATCTGCTTGTTTGCTATCTTATGATATAAAAAAAACTTGTTTTACTACATTTTAAAATACTCATTAATTCCTTAAGGTGAAAATGCGGGCAAAGCCGTAGGCGAAGTTAGTAATAAGAGATCTTGATATATTAAAGAAAATTCCCTGAATATTTAAAATACTAAATGTTAATAATACAAAAGTCCAATATCAGGTCTACCGAAGCCTGAAGCCTTTTCAATATATCCAATATATAGAATTTGTTGAAAGCGGCCCTCGTTATGAAATTCCGGCGACGGTGGTATCCGGTCGGAGGACCAATGGCGGAAATGTGTAAGAAATGATGCGGAATAACGCTGAGGAAAGACTGATTTTTAAAGTACACTACGCTGAGCAAGAACCTAATGTTAATCAAGCTGTAAAAGTATGAATAGGGGATAAAAAACTACTGTATGGGGTGGAAATTAGAAAAAATAATACGTTAATAATCTCACAGATGTTTAGGCATTCAATGAGTATATTTCAATAATATAAAGTAAAAGTATCTTCATGCCCGTGACCCCGAAGAGGTAGGCAGAGGTACAGTACAACAAACACACCCACGACTAACCGAAGATACTAACGGCCGGTTTCCGAAACGCAAATTGATATTACCATGCAATCAATCTGTGTATTATTTGTTTGTAAAAATTATCTTAAAGACAGATTAATTGCTTTGGTTAATTTGCGTTTTAGAAATCGGCCGTTACTCCCACAATGTGATAACGTGGCAAGCCTATCGCCAACCTTGTAGTTTTTCCAGTCCGGGCAACGATGTTTTTGTAAGAAAACTGAAAAAAATAAACATATTTTTGAAATGCTAAAACTAGAATCGAACCCGGGACCTTATGTCTCTCCCGGAATCTCAATAAAAATGATATAAATCAATATATAGGCCGCATCTTAGCTTACCATCAGGTGAGATCGTGGTCAAGCGCTTCCCTGTCAACACTAAAAAGAATATTGTTTACTTATTGCCCCGCTTATTCGATTTAGATCATCCGGTCCTGGGTTAGATTTCCAAATTAGGCAGTGTTGATGTGTTAGAATTTATGTGCTATTAGACAAGAATCTTTTAACTGTTGGTACCGGTTATCGTAAGAATCGAGCTATATTCATTATTATGGCAAATGTGAGGAAGGGACATTTTTATAATTTATACTTTCCATCGTCGGCACTTGGTGAAACTGCATCATATTGATTTTGTCAAACACTTGTACTATTTCACAACTAACTTTTAATTATTGTGAAGCCAACCGGTTTCGCATATTACAGCATCATCAGGGCTTTTGGTTTATTTATATACTAGCCTAAAGCCTAGCCTGCGACTTCGTCCGCGCGGACTTCGTTTACTCCGCACAGCTCCTCCCCCGTAGGGGATAGAGCCTATATGTTGACCCGACCTGTTAGTAATAATCATGCAAAATTTGAAGTAAATCCATGCTGTACTTTTTGAGTTTACCCCGGACATACATACAGACAAACAGACAAAAATTCTAAAAACTATATTTTTGACTTCGATATCGATTGTAGATCACGCCCCAAGTATTCTTTTAAATAAAAAGCGTGTAAAAAATATTCAATGTACAGTTTTGACTTTCCTACGATTTTATTATATGTATAGATTATTCGAACCTAACAAATTTGTTGTTATCTTGGGTGTGTATTTGTTAGGTTCGAATAATATATAAATAAACCAAAAGTCCTGCTGATGCTGTAATAGGCGAAACCGGTTGGCTTCACAATAATTGAATGTCAGTTGTGAAATATTTGTGAAATAGTACAAGTGTTTGACAAAATCAACATTTTTATATGTATTACATTAATACATACGTATGTATATATCTAATATGTATGATAGAGGTTTTTTTATAGTATAAGATAGCAAACAAGCAGATGGGTCTCCTGATGGAAGGAGTCAACCATCACCTATAGACACCAAAGAAGTTAACGGTGCATTGCTATCTTGTAGCGAGGTCTTATGCCACATGCATAAGTTTACGGGCTACCTTACCCTCCAAACCGGAACTCGACAGTGACAAGCACTGACGCTTATGACCCGGGCGAGATGACAGAACACTACCACCTAGTAGCCACGATGTTAGTCACTCGTATAGCCAATCGGTCGCCTTTTACGACCTGCCTGGCAGAACGGTAGTTGGCTTATTCTTTAAAAGAGCCCGGGATCAACACAGGGTAATTGACATCCTGATGATACTTGTACTTTACTCGAAGAGAAAAGAAATAAAGAAATACCTAAGAACTTAATGAATTTTTTGTAATATCTTTGACTTTCTTGATACGGTAATAATTCAGTAAAAAATGGGCTATGACAGCTAGGATAGGTTATGATAAAAATTGTCATCACAGCAATTTCCTTTACGGGGAAGTCACAGTTGATCTAAGGTTTACAAACTCTCCGGTTAAATGCGATTCATCGGCTTGTCGTCTGATGAGTTGGTGATTATTTTATATTTTTGTGAATTTTAAGGTTTTTTACTTTTTAATTTTCGATTACCAGGTACGATAGCTTACCTATATAAGAGAGAGAGAGAACCTCTTTTACCAGAATGGAGACTTGAATCAATTGCTTCGCTAAACAAATTAAGCTTTAATTCTATACCAACAAAACTTTTTTTTCCTTAACCTTATAACAAAATAAGAGTAAGAGCCTTTAAATTTATCAGGCGTGTAAGGATAGGTCAGACGTGCACAGCACTTTGATATAATATCCTAGAATATGTATAGAAATTGTTCAAAGTACCTCTCGTTATGAAATTCCGGCGACGTTAGTATCCGGCTCGACAGGACCTATGACGGAAATGTATAAGAAATGAGGTGGAATAACGCTTGGGAAGACTGATTTTAAAGGATACTTGTCCATTCAAGAAGTTCAAATGAATACCTAACATTGCGTTGTCTGCTGTGTGTATTTTTAAATTTCTTTTAATTTTTAAAGGGTTTGTAATATGAAGTCTTTATGTATTTCACTGTTCCACTAAATAAGTAAGTAAATAAAATAATGATTTGAATAATGATAATTTTTTGCACTATTTTCTTTTCGGCTAAAGTCTGTTAAATAATTTAAAAAAAAATATATTATATAATCTATGATCGATTTTTAACCACAGTTGGATCGCTAATATATTTAAATGAGCAATTTTTTTATATAATTATACATCGCGTATCTCGGAAACGGCTCCAACGATTAAATTTATTTTATTGAATATCAAAAAAACATGTGGTTGTCCTGATGAAAAGAGATAACCATCGGCAATAGACAGTAACATTTGATGGCTATCTCCAATTCTATTAAAACCGGAACATGACAGCTACGAACGTAGGTAGGAATATGTAAAGCGATGGTGTCATACCCGGGCGAGACGTTGCAAAAGTCTACCCCCCCGTCCCGTCCCGTCCCGTTGCTTGAGTGGTTAGCGTACCTAACTACGAATCGTTGGGGCTCGGGTCCGATGGGACAAACATTTGTGTAATGAACATAGATCTGTGTGTGTGTATTATGTATGTAACAGTATGTATATATGTATTTCTGTGTATTAGTATCTATGACTAACAGCCATAACACAAGCAAATAATTTGCCTACTTTGTGGTTAGAACGATTAGTGTAATTTGTCCAGCGATATTATTATTAATACTAGCTGTTGCCTTCGACTTCGTTCGCGCGGACTTCGTTTACTCCGCACAGCTCCTCCCCGTAGGTGATAGCGTGATAATATGTAGCCTATATGTTGACCTGACCTGTTAGTAATATTCATGCAAAATTTGAAGTAAATCCATTCAGTACTTTTTGAGTTTACCCTGGACATACATTGACTTTCCTACGATTTTAATTTATGTATAGATATAGATTATTTAATTAACAGTCACAATTTTAGAGACTGTGTTAGCCTTCTCTCGCCTTTTACGAGGTGCCTAGCAGTAAGGTAATTAACTTATTCCTAGCCTAACCTATTCAAGAGGTCTGGACCAACACAGGGAATACTGTTTTATATTTTGTATTTCGATAAGATTTTATTTTTTAATTTTACATATATACCAATCATTTCTTGTAAAATCGCAATTTTACACCAAATGATTTTACTTTTTCAAAAGGAGGAGTCAAGAGCTGTATGTTTTTTCTTTATATATCATGAGATAGCAAACAAGCAGATGGGTCTCCTGATGGAAAAAGTCTCAACCATCGCCTATTGACACCAAAGATTTTAGTGGTGCGTTGCTATCTTGTGGCGAGGTCTAATGCCACATGCATAAGTCTACCGGCTACTTTACTCTCTCCTTACTCTATAGGAATAGGTAGGCTGTGGTAACCCCCACACAGTTCTCACAGGGCTTTACCTCTGAATAGTGAATATGACTATATGTTTGCTGAATTGGGATAAATATTTTCACTTCATGGTTTGAAATGCTAGTATGTTATGACTAAAATTCATTAATATGTAATTAAGGATTAAAAATGAAATTGAAAGATGATGGGGTTCTATTTGTGTGGTAGAAAGAAGAAAAAACATTTCTTATACACAGTTCTTTTTTTATATTATAAGATAGCAAACAAGCAGATGGCTCTCCTGATGAAGAGTCAATCATCGCGAAAGATGTTAATGATGCATTGCTAACTTGTAGCGAGGTCTGTTACCATATGCATAAGTTTACCAGCCTCCAAACCGGAACACGACAGCGACAAGCACTGACGCTATTGCGGCAGGAATAGGTAAAGCGGTGGTACCAGACCCGGGACCCGATAATGCAGGACTCTACCACCTAGTAGTCACGATGGTAGTGATTCGCATAGCCAATCGGTCGCCTTTTACGATCTGACTGGAAGAACGGCAGTTGTTCTATTCTTCAAAGGAGCCCGGAACCAACACGGGGAATTCTTATGTTTGTTAGCTCGGAACTCGATCATTTATGAACCGATTTAGAAAATTATTTTTTTGTTTGATAGGGTTTACTCTCCGTGTGGTCCCATTTTAATTTGGTGAAGATCTGATGCAGGGTCCCGGAGTTACAGTGATTAGGAAGTCGGTTGCTGCAGTTTTACTGCGTTAAAAACTGTTCTAAATCGCGCGTTTTGAATGCAAAAAGTAGCATGTGTGCTGTGTCTGTTAAAAATCGTCTCTGTGGTCTAGTGGTCCGGTGTCGGTGTTGACTAAATGAGGTCCCGGGTTCGATTCCCGTGTCGGCTAATTCAAAAAATGTGTTTTTTATTTTTCTTTATTGCCCGCGATTAAATAAGTGCCCGGTTGGTAATAGGCTTGCCACCTATCACCTTGTGGGACTAAGTATCTTTGGCTAATGATGGTTGCACTGGTTATATCTCTGACTACCTTTTCGGAGATACTGTTCTTATTTTCGTATAGCGATATCTTTAAAGTTTTATGATTTTTTTGCTAATAGCTGATAATCTATTACAAGAAATACTACTTACTTTTCACGCGTATGTAATTCGTATGATTACTTATATTTACTGAAAAAAAAACACAGTTTTACGAAACAAAATACCAGGTAAAACTCGGTCGCTCCGCTACTAATAAAGTAAAAAAGTAACTGTTGTAATAATAATAATTTATATAAACTGTAAAGGGTATTACAATATATCATAATATTTTGTCTCTCTTCTATAACAGAAGTAGCATTTCTAGTAAAATGACACATGACATCCATGTCATTGTTAAACGTTTGGCGTCATTAAAAGATCACAAAACTTTTGTCTCCCAAGGTTAACAGCAAGTTTGCGACTTCGTGGTGCATAAAAAGACGAGTGCAACCATAACTAGACCGAAACTTCCAAGGTCGACGCTTAGTCTAAACCCACACTAACGAAACCCGCCTCCCTTCACCCACACCATCGCAAAGCACGTGTACACTCACCCCTACACATGGTTGTCATAGCAACGCAGCATCCTACTTCCACGCCCACTACCCTAGGGGCGAACTCTCAAGATATTACGCCCTACTTCGTTCGTATTGGTGAACTAAAGGGGTGTACGTGGTGTGTGAGGCTGTTTGGAGCAAGATCGTTCCAGTGAAATTCTATTTCGAAGTGAATATCTGCGAACGAATTCTATGTCTCATTGTCACCAACTTGAAATCATAATACAGAGAATGCAATTTATAAATAAAGATGTTCAAGCAGATATGTATGTATGAGATAGTTAGCGAATGCTAACCAAGTACTCGACTCCATTCGTAACATTCAGCCGGCCGCTCGTTAACAAACCTATTCAATTTTGAAGTATTAGTCGATTGAGGCAACATTCTCGCGTCCTATCGCCACGAGTTCCAATTAGCGACTGGGGCTTGTCGCTCGAGTGGCGGTGACGTCACGCGGCTTTCATTCGCTTTCAATAACTACCCTCTCGTACCTTCAATAGCTGGCCACTCCACCTGGCCTTCATTAGGGACCTTCTCAATACACGCTAAGAACTGAAAAGGCGACGCGAATCTAATTTCAAAACGCAAGTTTTAACGAGAAAAGTTGTTTAGCTAATAACTAACGAGTCCTAGCTCTATGATATACCTCTAATTGCATGATTTAATTTTTTTAAATTATTACGAGCTGTCAGGTTAAACAAAGCGAGCTCGGTGTCTTTTGTTAATGGTCGCGCCATAGACAAATCTTATTATGGAAATATTTTTAAATTAAGAACGCGCTCTGCTCCCGCATTATGCGTCTCGACTGTCATCATTGTCTATGGATTCTTTTTGTTCGCTCGCGCATGTTGAGCCTTTTCGACCACCGTTTCGGTTATTTTTTCCCTTTTTGTTTTTTTCCACTATCCCAAGCTTGAATGGCCTCTTTTGTTTGTGCGTGTTTTATTATTAATTAGTGGGAGCGCTTTGTCCGTGGTAATTATTGTCTTAATAAGCAGTTCCTGTTCAAATGTGACCCTTTAAGGAATCGTCAGCACGTTTACATTTAAATGGGGATTTGGACATGTTGGAGTAATCGTTTGCATTTAGTGTTTTCGACTTTAAACTTCTATCTATGCTTCTACATTACATATGATTTCGATTGTTTGCTGTCTCTAAATTCGTTTCCTTAAGGAATGGATGGAAGAATGTTTATGTTGCAGTATTCTTTCACAATTCTCGCTCGGGATAAAATTTCGGGAAAACTTGCACTAAGAAGTAAGAACAAATAGCTAGGTACTGTGAATAATCTAAAATTTAAAAAAATAATAATAATATTTTTTCTTTAATTAGTGTCTCCTAAAGGCTTGAATACTTTCAAAATGATTTAATGTGAGGGCAAGAACGGATGTTCTTGCCCTCGGTTATTTTATAAATCGTAAATCCCTCCTAAATCCTTACGATGCTTGAATTAACCGATTTATCTTAATGTATTAATCACTTATTTCTTTTTCTAAAAATATGAAAAATAATATGAACTCTATTTAATTTTAAATTTTATGGTCTTTTTTTAAATTCCACAGAAACAATCATTTATGTTGTGTTTGGATAAATACACATAAAATTAAAAAAATATACATTCTAGCCGTTTTATCGAGTAGGAACACACACAAATATTCTCATTTATGATAGTACTGTAACTTAAAAATAGTGTGACAATACATTTTTATGAATTGTATTAAAAATGAAAAAAAAAATCAAAATAGTTGAATTTTTTTTTGTAAAAAGTACGGGGAGTTTTGAAGGCTTATCAAGACTCTTTCTGATAATATTATTTTCAGATTTTCTATAATTTTTACATCGTTATGCTACCTTTATCAAAAAAGTAGTATTGGAGCATTGATGCTTAGAGGTGGTGCTATTAATACCATATTTTAGATATTTACAAGTATTTGTTTTACAAAACTAAAAAAAGAAAAATATTTATATATTCTTGATAACCTTTTCTTTCGAATAAAACACGACACTTACAGGGGTAAAGAAAACGGAATTGAAAATGAAAATATTTTTTTCGACGCTTATGCTTGACTTTTTTCAAAAGCCACACAAATCTTTACCACTACATTACTATAATATCAAGCCATTTTGAAGACTTAAGTGGGAAAAAACATAATTAATTTACGCCTACGTGTCACCCGCGATTCTGTCGTTTATTTCGCATAATAAAGTGCTGAAAAGAAGATCCAGTTTAATTAGAGGTGAGACACTCGGCTCGGAAGTGCGACGCGGCTGAATGGCTCTCGTTGGCCGCCATTTTGCATAATTGGGCGACGGAGGGTAGAACGAAATTTATACGGCCCCGGCGCCAATTTACTTGCTAATGACGCATCTTGCTATAGTCCCTGGGTTTTGTCCGTGCATTATTTTCTGTATGTTTGCAGATTTGTTCATTTTGTTGTTTTGAATTAGCTGTTACATGCCAGGACTGAATTTTTTATAGCATTGAATTGAAAGCAGAAGACTCTTATAGTTAGAAACAACAATCGCTTAAATAGACACTGAAGATGTTAATGAAGCTTTTTGTGAGACAATTTTACACTACTCACGAAACTGAAGCATGTCAGTGACAAGCACTGACACCCATTTTGAAATAGGAATAGGTAGGGCTGTGGTAACCCCCACACAATTCTCACAGGGCTTTACCTCTGAACAGTGAATATGACTATATGTTTGCTGAATTGGGATAAATATTTTTACTTCATGGTTTGAAATGCTAGTATGTTATGACTAAAATTCATTAATATGGAATTAAAGATTAAAAATGAAATTGAAAGATGATGGGGTTTTATTTGTGTGGCAGAAAGAAGAAAAAACATTTCTTATACACAGTTCTTTTTTTATATCATAAGATAGCAAACAAGCAGATGGCTCTCCTGATGAAAAGAGTCAATCATCGCGAAAGATGTTGATGATGCGTTGCTAACTTGTAGCGAGGTCTGTTACCATATGCATAAGTTTACCGGCTACCTTACCCTCCAAACTGGAACACGATAAGCACTGATGCTATTGCGGCAGGAATAGGTAAGGCAGTGGTATCAGACCCGGGCGAGACAATGCAGAACTCTACCACCTAGTAGCCACGATGGTAGTGACTCGCATAGCCAATCAGTCGCCTCTTACGACCGGATTGGCAGAGCGGCATTTGGTCTATTCTTTAAAAGAGTCCGGACCAACGCGAGGGATTGGTTCCATTCCTGGGGGGACGAGGGTACCTTTTTACCAGTAAACCCCCCCCCCCTGGTTTACTGGTAAAAGAATTTAGGTATATATTGTAGGACATGATATATAGCTAATGTTGCCAATAAAATATAACAAAAAGAGAATATTGCTTAAATACGTAGTAAACCTCAATGAAATTTGTGTAGTAATATTCAAAAAATATGGTCACTGTATGGGTGACAGCGCCGTTTAAATTACTGCGGCGGTAATTCGCTGTCTCTAAAAGCCGACCCACACTATTGGAAACAAGCCCTCTACATGGGTTCCCACCGGCGGTTTACAACAGAGTAAACACTTGTTTGCAATAAAAAATCATCTGAACTCCACAAGCCTCCCACCAACTCACATAAGGTCACCCGTATTGGAAGCTTGTTTCCAACAGTGTGGCTCGGCCATAAAGGATGAACTTCGATATTTGTGCACGTAACCCGTACCTAAATTTTTAATAGATAATTAGATTAAAACTTTTTTTTTAAAATATTCTTTATAAAAATCGAGTGCTAGACACCTTCCTTCAGTACGTTACAGCCTTTTGCCAATCTACTTGTATGTTTAAACAAGTCTACAGTATTCTCATTAGTTAGACTAAATAATCCTAAGTTAAAAAAATACTCGCTCTTGGTAGCGAGGTTAAAAAGTTGATTTAAACAAACCTCTTTAAAAGACCAAGTATGGGATTAATTGATCCTCATATCAATCTCATATTATAATATATGTTTTATCTTATATATAACATTCTCGTGTCACAATGTTCGTTCCCGTACTCCTCCGAAACGGCTTGACCGATTTTGATGAAATTTCGTTGCATATTCAGTGGGTCTGAGAATCGGCCAACATCTATTTTTATCCTCCTATATGTTAAGGGTTGTCCACCCCTAAAAATTTTTTTTTTACTTTATTGACAATTTTTTTTATTTTTATTTTTTTATGATTCAGAATTAAAAAATACATATAACTTTAAATTTTTACCCTTCTATCACCAACCCTTATTTTTTTTATTAAATAATTTATATGGCAAAACAACGTTTGCCGGGTCAGCTAGTAATTTTATAATATTGTGATATTGTGAAAAAAATAAGATGAAAAAAATACTTCTCAGTGTGTGGCCGCGTGTCCGATCCGGTAGTAGTTTTAAAAAATGTTGACGTGTCAAAATAACTTGTAAAAAGTTTTATTGAATAAAGTTCTTCTGATTTCTGATTTCTCTGCAAAGGCCTTATAAGCCTAAGTTGAATAATAATGTTTAAATTTTTTTGTTTTATTGTTACAGGCTGGCAAAATGGGTTTACCAGCGGGCGGCAGCCTTTCGTTATTTTGTCCCGGAGGAGATCTGGGGCAACCACCTCCTGCCCATATGGGTATTCCGCCTTACCAGCTCGACTCTAAGTTAGGTAAGTAATATTTTCAACCAACATCTTAAAACATACCTAATGTTTCATGGTGTGACAGGAACACAAAGGAATGGAAAATTTCGTCCGTTTGTATTATCGACACGTAGTTTAGTTGGCTTGGTCTGAAGGAAAGACTGACTGAGTGAAGACTGATTCAATCCTAGCCTTTTTTTAAAAAAATATTTTTTCTTTGTTTGAAAAAGATTTAAGATGTTTAAATAAAACATAAAAACTTTTTCAAACAAAGAAAAAAATTATTTTTATTTGTCAATACACCTCAAATTTCAATTTATACCCAGGATAAAGTTCTACCTGGTTTCCGAAAAATCCAAATTTATTGCGTAAACAATAAACAAATCTAATTGTAAACAAGTCCAAGTAAGTACACGGCATGTTCACCCTTATGCCCTATGACAGAAGAATCATTATGGCGTAGCTGCTTGTGTGACGGCGGCTATTGTTTATCAACAGAGGCAGCCTACTTGTTTCTTTTATTTATAGATTTTTCCAGCATTTTAGTTCTTCACTTTTCTAGATTAATTGTAACATTATTTTAAACGCAGTAAAACTGCGCCAACCGTCTTCCCATTCCCTATATCTCCAGAACACCGCATCAGATCTTCACCAAATTAAAACAGGGCTACACGGTAAGTTAGCCCTCTCAAACAAAAAAGAATTATCGAAATCGTATAATAAATGACCGAGTTCCAAGGCAACAAACACAAAAAAAATTTTTGCGGAATTAATAATCTCCTCATTTTTTGAAGTCGGGTAAAAATATATTCATCATTCTAAAAATTTTGTACAGTTTTTAAAATGTATATATTTTTTAAACACTTTTAAAATAGTCTAAATTTTAAAAAATAAGTCAAAATAAAATAAAATTGAAAATTTCAAAGAAATAAATTATTTGTTAATTCACAACTTTTACCGTACAAAACAAATTATATAATAAGTTAAAATTCTAAGTTAAAATATATTCTAAGTTAAAAACAAATCAAAGCTTTTACTGTTATCAAAAAGACATAAATAGCAAGAAGTTTTTTTTTTTCAAAGAGAACTTTTATGTTTAACGCCCTAGACAGCCCTGGTATCGATGTAACCATTCCATATAGGCATCAAAGATGTTAATAGTGCGCTGATATCAATATGGAGGTGTATAATGCCACACGCATAAGTTAACTGGATACTTGATCATCTAAACCGGAACACCAGAGCCTCGGCAAGTCTGGATTCAAATCCCAGGAAAGGTAAATTAAGACACTTGATCCCTTGCAGGGTAGGCAAAATAAACCGAACTCGAACTAAACGAATCTCTAGACTTTCGGTTCACCACAATTCACCGGTTCGTTGTTTTGTGAGATGGATGAAGACCGATGATCCCCATAACCCCATTTTACCGATTCGATAGATATTACGGCTTATTTATAGCTATAACTGGGACCAACAACTTTTCGTTTTCTTCAGGGGTTCATGAATGTTTATACACCACTAACAGACTCCGAGCTTTTACTGAAATTCTGATTTTCAAGAAATACCCTCAATAGACATTGGCCGACCCGAGGATCAAACTCGGTACCTCAAAATCTTATCTAAGTCTAGGGGTTAGTCTATTCAGCTCAGATCAGTTTTTTTTTTTAATTCATAGGATAACATACAGACGCATGGCTCTCCTGATGTAAAGATAAACCATTTCACCACATGCATAAGTTAACCGACTGTCTTTCCCTCGAAACCGGAACAGTGACAAGTACTGACGGTATTGCGGCAGAAATATATTAGTCGGTGGTACCAAATTTTATTGATTCAGGGTACCAAACTCTGGCATGATGTTGCGGAACTCTGCCATCGTAGAAAAACGCTCTAAACGAAATTTCCGACAAACATAACTTAGAAATTGATTTGTAGCCAACGTGTCGATTGGCAAATATGCTAAAGGATGGAATACATTTGTCTAATTGTGGGTACAGTAGTTGCTCCTCCGCATACCTCTTTAGAGATATGGGTGCGACTGTGTTTTCAATGTACTCAGTAACATTTTTATGTTGTGTCCACAGCAGCTGGTCTAGCGCGAACGCCTATGTACCCCTTTCCAGGGGGTACGTACCCTTACCCCATGCTTAGTCCAGAGATGTCTCAAGTTGCGGCATCATGGTAAGTTATTTACTTTATACTACTGTATAATTGTTTATATTTTTAACCACTGATGCAAAAAGATAGGTGTTATGACTTTGACGTGCTTTCTGTGCATCTATTTGTGGCATCGTAACACTTAAACTAATGTATCGATTTTGATGTCGGTTTTTTAATCTTTTTTTAATCGGAATGGATTTGACGTCGCGATGATGAATCAGAAAAGTCTGCCGATACCTGGACTCTTTGATTACCTACAGTAAATGTTGTGATCATTAGACAGGTTTTGTTGTCCTGCAAATGATGCACATAAAACAAGAGTGTGGTCTGATTGGTAAAGTTATGTGTCGTGGGTTTTTTAATTTCTAATTTAGAGTTATTACTACATACTACAACTGCATACTACATCAATTGGGTACAAAAAAAGCAACAACCCCTTGCCAACGTTCGCAGCTCGGTCTTAAAACTGGGGCGCGCAAAGAAAATTCAAAGTTATAAGTTTCAATTTTGGGTAGCTCTGGCGAGTCTAGGTATATTTTTATACCTAAACCTAATTTTTGTTAGGGAGTGAATCTTTTGTACGATAGTAGATACTATTAGGGATGCTGTGGTTAAGATACAGGCCACGTGCATCTCTTAAAAATGTTTATATATTTTTTAAACTAGCACGTCAAAGCCGAAGATTCGAAGTACTCCATTGGGTAAAATAGTTTGCTAAACGTAAGGCGGTGGTACCAAACCCGGCCGAGACGTTGCGGGAACTCTACTTGTCACTACTTGATATTATTAGCAGACGTTCGCCTTTTTACGAACTGCCTGACAGGAAGGCAGATGTCAAAAGGGGCCTGATACAACACGATGATTGCTTTTTTAATAGTATGAGATATTAGGTGATTAATAATTTGTTATGTTTCCGATGCAGGCATACTCCAAGCATGTACCCCATATCGTCGGCAGCGAGCGGGTTCAGAAGTCCCTATCCTACCTCGCTACCAATTAGCTCTTCTAGTCTATCGAGGTAACTCTTTCAAGTATATTTTTATAGGGATGTGTCGGTACACGCTTCAGCCGATACGATACCCATACCAATATTTAAATAAAAGTATCGCCGATACCGATTCGGACAGCGAAGAAAGGAATAAAAGTTGAGATTCGAGAAATAAATAATTTTACTTAAAATGATAATAGTATCTATTTAGAATGATAAAACTGATAATAGTATTTATTTAGAATAATAAAACTGATAACAGATCAAAATTAAGGCATACATAATTAAAATTCACAGTTGTGAGATTTTTATATTGGAAACAGTTTCTTAAATTGTTTAGTGAAATCCAATTTAGCAAGTCTATTTGAATGAGACGTGCTCTAGAGAATAGTCCTTCAAATGCGACTGAACTCATTTGTAAACTAAAATATTTATGTGTACCTAATTGGTATAGAACTTTGCACCAGAAAACGAGAGGATCTGCTTTTTTCTCGGATGGAATGTATCAGCAAAATTATCGCCGATTCCAATATATCGGAAAACTTGTGATATCGCTGATGTATCAATATCGGTATCGGATGCATCCCTAATTTTAAAGAAAGAAAAATTTTGATACTGGCTGGTATCTTAAGCTACCGCCGCGCCGTCCTTAGTGCAGACGCATCGTCTCGATTGGAACACTGTGTCGCTAGTTCAATCTCGCGAAATTTTTCTTTGATATAATTTTATAAGATTTTTATTTTATAGATTTCAAGCATTAAAATAGTTTATAAAACTTACTAATTGTATAATTATCTTGTTTATACTTTTGAGATGTTAATCTCAGACACGACTTTATATTATTTTTGATAGTTTATTTAATTTTGTCTCTCAAATAATTAATAAGTATCAAATATACATTGAAATAACCCAAAAACATAAAAGCAAATATTTTCGCTGTGTAATATTAGATTATAAAACGCACTAATCAATGGATTATCTAGTTTGTATAACACTTTTGAGATGTTAATGTCAGATATGTGAAAAAAATTATTGTTTATATAAACATATTATTAAATTTTTACAATTCTATGTGTTAGATAAAGTATGAAATACACTATAAAATTGGTTGTTGTAATAAAATGGCAACTAACGTTTATATTTATCGTTGCCATCAATCATTTTATTCCTTGTGAATACGTCTAATTTGGCCTTTTTTTGATTATTAGTTAGTGAATAGGGTTGTCGATTGTTATACACGTACACTTACACTTTATACACGTATTTTTTACAAAGAACCTTATTTTTTTTAATTTAACGGTTCTACTTAGGTAATGATGCTTCGAGTAAAAAATTGTTGAAAAGCTGTTGTGAAAATTTTGTTTTACTGGCTGTCGCAAATAATCAATGATAATTATTTAAGTCGCCAAATACGACAGGGATCTTCAGATCTCACCACCACCGACCACCCATCTCGCTAGCCGACAAACCAGTGAATCGTGGTGAACTAAGTGTGGCTTTAGACGTTTAGTTTACTTTGCCTTACTTTGTACACTGTGTTCCATTATCTGAACCAACACAAAGCGTTCTCTTAAGTAATGATGAGAATTGATAGTATTGTTTGTTTTGCGCAGTGAATTGTACCGGTTCTCCCCAACGCTGGGCGGCGGATTGGGTCTAGGTCTCGGCCCAACGCTTGTTCCGCCTCCCCCCTCCAAGACTGATTTGTTTACGCACCACTCCAGGTAAGTTTAGTTTTAGTTCCGATACGGTAATAATGACCGCGCCTGTCAAAAGTGCCTGAATAGGTTTATGAATGAAATATTTTATTGGTACCAAATTTATACATTAACTATTAAGGGCCATCCATAAATTACGCCACACGAATTTCATGATTTTTTGACCCCTCCTCCGTCCTTGTCACAGGTGGTCACATTTGTAAGACCCCCTAATCCCTATGTGACATCCTACCTAGTGTGATGTCACATATTTTACCATTTAACATTGGAATAATGATCTTCAATTACTTTTTTTAATTTATACAGGTCCCTTTTAAATTTATTGTTGTATTACTTAAATGTAAAATATATTTTGAAAGAATGTGATGTCACAAAATTTACGACCCCACCCCTACCCCTTGTCATACAATGTCACACTGTGTGGACCCCCTCCCTCCCCCTTAACATGTGACGTAATTTATGGATGGCCCCTTACAGCAGACAACTTAAATTGAGGAACTTTCCATTAAATCAAGCAAATATTTTGAAAATTTATGTATCAATATCAACAAAATAATGACACATAAAATGTTTGTATTAAGCTATCGAATAATGCCTTTGACGATTAGACAGGGTTTTTTATACACTGTATATTAGTGACACCTATAAGTATTTTCTAGCATTTGACAAGATGCCTAACAGTAATGCCACTGAATTTTTGACATTTGAAGAAAAGGGATCTGGGTCAACACGAAGAAAAATTTATCAAGTTTTCCTTCATCAGTGCTAAAATACATAAATAATTATAACACTTTAAGTATCTTCACGGCCGTATCCCTGGAGGCAGAGGTTCAAGTGCACCAACGATTAGCCAAAGATACTTAGTCCCACAATGTGATAGGTGGCCAACCTATTGTCAGCCGGACACTTCAATCCCGGATAATGTGGTATTTTTTTAGAAAACTGAAAAAACACATTTTTTGAACTGACCGACCCAGGCTCGAACCCGGGACCTCATGTTGTCAACTCTGACACCGGACACTAGACCACAGAGGCGACGAATATAATACTTTAAGAATTAATACTACATTTTATATGCAGCTTGATCAGATGATTAGCTAATATTATTATTACCCTTTTAATATTTAACCTTCGTTCCTGCTATAAAAATGAGTACGTTTTAATATGAGAGTAAGAGATCGCATGCGAGTCACGCGTCGCTAATAACATCTATTTGTCAGTTTGCACGTTGAATCACAAATTATATGTTATATAAGCGTTTCAATAAACGCGATAACGCCTTTGTAGTCGCACCCTTATGGAGTACAGTTACAGGGGATATTCGTTGAAAATAGTGGAATTAAATTCCTCAATGAATAATGATCCATCTTCGGCATCGGTATAGATGCTTAAGGTGCTGGATTTGAGTCAAGGGTCGGGCAATTCGTTTAAATTAATTTTTCTGGAAAATTTAAGGCTTCCGATTCTGTAAAAAAAAGATTGGCAGAATCAGAAGCGTTAAATTTTCCTGGCACATTGAAGGATCTAATCCAATTGTGTAAGCGTCGCACCTCTGCCTATATCTTCGGGATATGAATTTATTTTATTGTGATTATTATTAATAAAAGCGTTATAAAAGTATGTTTTGTGAATCCCACGTGAACAACATACTTTTTCGGGATAAAACCTTTTCTATGTCCTATTCTAGGTTTTTCAAACATCCAAGCATACAAACTTCTACGTTTATAATACGTATACGATTTTATTATAATTACTTTATTATAAATATTTACTATAATTATTTTACTAGTAAGTATTAGGAATTACGCTGCTAATTATTTATAACACCTCTGAGTATGGTCTACCTACCTTGAGCTACGCATGCATGTGACATTATATCCCTGATACACGGATAGCAACGCACCAAAACAACTTTGTTATCAATAGGTTATTATCTCATTCCATTAGGAGTTCCATCCATTCCATCCATTCCATTTCTCTATTTGCTACATTAAAATATTGCGAATAAAATTAGTGATTCATCAATTCAAGCTCTAATTACAATTGGGAAAAACTAAGGCCAATTGCTAGTACACAAAACTTATCATACAGATTATATTACTTATAATACAAAACATAACGCATCTCTATTTTCCGAACAGATACGACTTAGAGACCTTCAAGAAATTAGCTTACTAATTTTTCAAATCTGCAACGCAACTGCAGGACCTCTGGTATTGCGGATGTCCACAGGCAGCGGTGATCACTTAACATCAGGCGCACTTGTTGGTCGTTTGCCCCCTCTTCTTTAAAAAAAACTATACCACTACAAACGTATAGTCTGTCGGTATATGTATACAATTTTTAATATGAAAACTGCTTGAGCCACATTGAGGAGTTTTTAGTAGGAGAAAAACTTATGGGTTCGCGTCACCGACATGCGTGACAAGCGCACACAGGATATAGTTATAACTCAAGAATGGCTAGAACAACTTTGATGAAAATTGGTGTGTGAAAACATAATTTTTTTTAAAATTATGAGATATCAAACAAACCGATGGATCCTCCTAATGGAAAGAAAAACACTATCGCATATAATAACCAAAGATATTAATGGTGCGTTGCGAACGTTGTGGCGAGGTCTTAATGCCACATGCATAAGTTTACCGGCTACTTTACCCTCCAAACAAGAACACGACAGTGACAAGCACTGTGCCATTGCGGGAGCAATAGGTGAGGCGGTGTTACCAGACACAATGTAGAACCTACAACCTAGTAGCCACGATGGAAGTGACTCCCATATCCAATCGTTCGCCTCTCACGAACTGCCTGACGCAACGGCATATGGTCTATTCTTCAAAGGGGGCTCGGAGCAACAGGGGAAATGCGGGGGAAATGATTGGGCAAATGCTAGGCCATAATATCGCATCAAAGCGTGCGGGTGTTAGCTTGTTATACTAATATAATTTTTGTGCACAATAAAATTTATTTATTTATTCTTTATTTATCAAATATTATAATTGAACTTAACGCAATATACTATAATCAACTTTTTTAATCGTTATGTTTAAAATCTATCCTAATTATTGACTTTGAAATTCGCAGTGTGTGGTCCTCTCCCCCTGTACAATGTTATCGCGATCTTATCAGCAAACTATTACACGGATACCCTGTCCACCCCTTACTAGATTACAGATAAGTTACTCGGGGCGCGACGGATTGACAGATGTTTTTTTTTTTGTTTCGGGGTGTAATTGTTACAAAAGTTTATGTGTGTGTGTTGATGAATTTGGACGAAATTTAGTTTACTTACAGGTAACCTATGTTCAAAAATAAATCGACACTGCCGGTGAGTCGACTAGAGAATTTGGATAAAACTAGATGAATTTGGGTGTATTTCAATGTCCAGACTCATCCAGGTTTTATATAAATCTTTTTGTATCATAGGATAGTAAACGAACAAACCTTTTTGACGGATCCATATAACCATCGCCTATACATGCCATAAATAAGGCTGTGTTAACAAGCCCAGTGAGACAATGCAGAACTCTATTAGTCATGATAGGAGCGATTTGGCTAGTTGTTCGTGTTTTACGAACTGCCTGGCTTGACTTAACAAAAATTAGCAATTTAAATCTTAATATTTCTAAAACGAGTCCCTTAATCAATAAAAAATGTTTTCACAAACTTACAATATCTTTTAAAAATCTATCCAACGATACTCCACACTATGGGGTACGCGAAAAAAATTGACATCCCCACTTTAGGTACATGTAGAGGAGCCACGCTAAGAAAGAATTTTTTTTTAAGATTTTATGTTACAATTCTTTTTGCCGTGGCTAATAATACTACTAATACTAACTAACTACCTAATACTACTAACTAATATCAAACCAAATTACAGCTTTCTAGTACCTACTAAGGATTTCTGAGTTGGACTTCAGACGGACGGACAGATATAGCGAAACTGTAAGGCGTCCTATTTTACTTCGGAACCCTAAAAATCGTAGTTTTTTAATCGTTTAATCTATACATATAATAAAATCGTAGGAAAGTCAATGTATGTCCGGGGTAAACTCAAAAAGTACTACATGGATTTACTTCAAATTTTACATGAATATTACTAACAGGTCGAGTCGACATATAGGCTACATATTATCACACTATCACCTACGGGGGAGGAGCTATGCGGAGTAAACGAAGCCGCGGGAACGAATTCGCGGGAAACAGCTAGTTATTAAATAATTTACGATATATATTTTTTATTTTTACTTCTTAAGTATTAGGAGACGTTTTTTAAAAAAATAGCATGATATTTTCATCTTTAAAGACGTTAAGTTTTTTGCTGGATAAACTACACAAATTGATCTAAAGTAAGCAAATTATTTGCTTGTATTATGAGTGTTAGTCAACGATACTAATACCTACATAAAAATACATAATATATTAATACTCATACATACATAATTTGCACCCAAACCCAGAAATACAAACATTTATGCTCAATTTTTTGATAGTAAGTAATACCTGAAACAACTCATCAGGTTTTTAAATTTCTTTTGCCAGAGAAAGCATCATTATTCCTGAGTGGCTTAGCCCAAAACTGGGATAAAATGTAGCCGTTTTATCCCAGTTTACCGCGGGGTCAATATCTGAATCTACTGATCCGGTTTTGAAATTTCTTTTGCCAGTTGAAAGCATCATAATTCCTTAGTGGCTTAGCCCATAGGCTACATTTTATCGCAGTTTTCCCACGGTGCTAATATTTGAAACTACTGATCCGGTTTTGAAATTTCTTTTGCCAGTTGAAAGCATCATAATTCCTTAGTGGCTTAGCCCATAGGCTACATTTTATCGCAGTTTCCCACGGTGCTAATATTTGAAACTACTGATCCGGTTTTAAAATTTCTTTTGCCAGTTGAAAGCTACATAATTCCTTAGTGGCTTAGCCCATAGGCTACATTTTATCGCAGTTTCCCCACGGTCTAATATTTGAAACTACTGATCCGGTTTTGAAATTTCTTTTGGCAGTAGAAAGCATCATTATTCCTGAGTGGCTTAGCCCATAGGCTACATTTTATCGCAGTTTTCCCGCTGTGTCAATATTTGAAATTACTGATCTGGTTTTTAAATTTCTTTCGCCAGTAGAAAGCATCGTTATTCCTGAGTGGCTTAGTCCCAACTTTCCCGCGGGATCAGGACGTGGGTTTATTGTAATTACGTGGGTAATACCGCGGGAAATACGTAATTTCCTTAAACTTAATTTTTATATTAATCTAGCTTAATAATTATAATAAAATTTAAGTTTTAGGAAAGTATGTATCTTCAACCGACTTCCCAAAACCACCTTTTGATTATCCATTCGGCTGTTTTTTTATATGTATATTACCTCGGAACTCGTCATTTAAATTTTAAAAATTCCTTATTTTTATTTGAGTATACTTCATGTCATTTTAATATGGTGAAGATCTGATGCAGGGCTCCGAAAATATAGAAACAATAATACTATACAATATATAATGTCTTATGTCTATGTCTACAATGTACTATACAATAAAAACGAAATCGCGAGTATCTGCTAATATTGTAACAAAACTATGTGTTAGTGTAAAAAATATGTGTTAGTTTATATTAAATTTTTATTTTCCACTGTTAACATTTTACATGTTGCCATATCGAAAAAGAAATAAACCGAAGGAACAAGTTCAAGCCACGGTTTTTGTAATCTTATACCTTTCAACGCGTCACACTCATCGTTTAATACACGCTACATCCGTCAAAAACACGTAATCACAGCGCCCGCGGCGTGTGCCAACTGTTAGCGATTTAAATAACTTAAACATTTTCAACCAAGTTTCCAAAAAGATGACGCTTTCAATTCGGTGGTATTTTGCAACTGATAAACCCGTTTTAATGATAAACCCGTAGGTTATCAGTTTGCCATGTATGTATGCATAATATAGTTGGAAATGAATATTCTCCTTTTACAAATTTTGTATTTAGACAAGGTTTTGCTGTTAACCGCTAAGGTTATTTTCAACCGACGGAAAAACGGAGGTTACAATTGACATGTGTGTATGTAATTTTTTAGCTATTGGGTAATATTAGCGTATGATGATCTGTTTAGGCGTCCAAGCACGTGTACCTACTTAATTTCGTAAGTACATATTTTATGTTTAAATGTTTGACCACGAATTTCTTCAATGGGAACAATCACAAATTCACCAATGGGAACCCCCTGGGGATGGAGTCGGAAGTACTATGGTATATCTTACCACACTCTGTATAACCTCGCTATCACTAAAACCACACAATATACATCAATGACCAAGTACAATCACGTAAATAAGCTGCTGGCGGAGAAATTTAATTAAGATGATATATGAGCTCCGCTGTTAACGGTCAGCTTCGGTACACTCACGACGAGATGCTATCCGATTAACGTGCGTTGGCCGGGGATACTAAAATAAGCTAAGGAAAAGGCGTGACAGATGATTTACGTAAATTAAAATTACGGACTTTTAACAGTTAAAAAAAATTAATGTACTTTAAAAATATGTGAGTTATATTAAAGAATAGCAATTTACTCCGTGTTGGTCCGGGTCCCCTTTGAAGAATAGACCAACTGCCGTTCTGCCAGGCAGGCCGTAAGAGACGACCGATTGGCTATACGTTTCACTGCCATCGTGACTATTTGAGTGTCGCAAAGTCTCAGTCAGTCTCACCACCTTACTCATTCCTGCCGCGTTAGTGTCATTGCTGGTCATTGTCGTGTTCCGGTCTGGTGGGTAAAGTAGCCGGTAGACTTATGCATTTGGCATTGCCATCCCGCCACACTGATAGTGACGCACCATTAACATCTTAAATGTCTAAATGAATTCTCTTTCCATCAGGAGTGCCATCTGTTTGTTTGCTGTCTAATAATATAAAAAAAGCCTGTGAACGGTTGACCCTGCAGGCCATGCCTGAATCTTCCAGCTAAATTAAGGTATTTTAAGCTCAAAAGAGAAAAAACTATAAACAGATTTTTTTAGATCATACGTCTATTTTGTTAAAAATGGCAGTACTAAGATTGACAGGAGGAGAATGCCAATAGGCATTAGGTCCGCCTTTTGTACAAATTTATTTAAGGTGTACAATAAAGTTGAATAAATAAATAAATAAGATTTTTGAAAAGCTGTATGCTTTGGAAACGAAGATCGACTTTGATTTTTCGGATGGCATTCAACTCAATTTTTGTGATCTGAGATGAGAGAAATAATCGATAGGTTGAAAAATTTCGAAGCAATGTCAAAAATAATATTTTTTTCAAAAATTTTCGTTGTTGATAAATCACAAACAAATTGACTGTTGTTTGTGATTTATCAACAACGAAAATTTTGGTAAAAAAAATTGAGCGGAATTCAATCGAATGTCATCAACCAACCACGTTTCGATCGGTTCAATCGTTCAAAAGTTATGAGATGTTTACATACACACATACACACACGCACACATACACACACACACACACACACACACACACAAACATACTGACGTCATCGTGAAAATAGTCGGAAAAGGTTTCTAGGATCTCAAAACGTAGAGATCTGGTGAAAACTCGATTTTAAAAAATCAGGGCAAAATCAGTAACTTCTTTATCTACATACGCAGCAGGGAGTTAAAAATTGCTCACTGCTCACCCGATAGAACCAGACAACCATTACCTATATAGATACCAAAGATGTTAAACTGCGTTGCTATTCGTGTGGCGGGTTGAAATGCATAGTTAAGTTTAACCGGAGAATTACAGTGAAAAACAATGACGCTATTGTGGCAGCAATAGCAGAACCTCTACCACTACGAGAATAGTAGTCACGATGGTCGTAACAAGCTTCAGCTATTAATAACGTAACGAAACAAGATTTGTCTTGAAAGGGTTGTAGTTAGCCAAAAGTCTGACCTTAACCTGCTTACTTTTACTTTAATGGTTAAGGTTAAAGGTAAGGATGGACATTTAAAACAAAACTACGTTTATCGATGCAATGCATCGGCAAGTCGCATCGATGTAATCGATACATCGATATTTTTAAGTTTTTTTGTTATTAGAATAGATGTTGTTTTTTTTTTTATAAATTCAGTCGACAGACACTAGAGTTTGTGAAGTCACTGGCCTGACAGCCCATATGATATGTTGAGATATTACTAAGCGAATATAAAAAAAAACTAGATACAAGGAAAAATATTTATTAAAAACTAGAAAAAAACCCGATTTATTTTGTTTACATATCCCAATATGTTTTTTCAACACTGTGTAAAAAGAAAAGAAGACATTTTTTTATATTATTTAAAAATAAAAAGTTTCTGCCGTCCTTCGAAATGTAAACTTTAATTGTGCTAAATTTCATACTCGACCGTTTACGTGATTGTCTTAAAAAGAAGTAAGGACAAAGTTTTTACTTTTTTATATATTATAAGATAGCAAACAAACAGTCTCCTGATGGAAAGAGTCAACCATCGCCTATAGACACCAAAGGTGTTAATGGTGCGTTGCTATCTCGTGGCGAGGTCTAATGCATAAGTTTACCGGCTACCTTACCCTCCAAACCGGAACTCGACAGTAACTAGCACTGGCGCTATTGCGGAAGAATAGGTGAGACGGTGTCGCTAGACCCGGTCGAGCTGATTCAGAACTCTACCACCTAGTAAAGTGCACGTATTATCAAGTACTAGCTGTGACGCGCGACTTCATTCGCGTGACCCAAAATCACAACTTGCTTTTGGTCAGTCTGGTAAAAAATATTCATATGTCACTCCTGGATAATATAACTTTCTAAAGGTAAAAGAGTTTTTAAAATCGGCTAAGTATTTTTTTCGTTAAATCTTAACAAACAAACAAACAATCAAATACTTCCTCTTTATAAAATTAGTATACATTAGTATAGATCAAATACAATGTCATTCGATATCAATAAGTATCGATAGAGTTGTATGTAATTACGTGCGTGGTCTAATGGTCCGGTTACGGTGTTAACCACATGAGATCCCGGTTCGATTCCCGAGACGGGTAAGTAAAAAATTCAGTTTCTTAAAAAAACAACGTTGCCCGGGATTGGATAAGTCCCCGGTTGGCGATAGGTTTACCACCTAACATTGTGGGACTAACTGCCTGATTCCGAAACTCAAATCTCACATCCGCTCAAATATTGTCACAAGTCAAAAAAACGATTCTTGAGTAAAAGGGGCTCAAAGTTGCTCCTGCCTATTTTTTTTTTTTTGCTTTTCTGGCCAACGCCAGTAACGTCACTAACGCCATATAGTATCAAATCATTGAAACAGTAGTAGATCCCCATTCGAGATAAAACTGTGGCATAATACGATACGAATGGTACAATAAAAGTGATTTTACGATTTTTTGAATTGTGACACTATTTGAGCGGAGATGCGAAATTAATTTTTAACAAGCGATTAATCTGCGTTTAACAGATCATTTGCTTGTAAAATTATGTTATGTTTAATATGTATATATCGTCGATGAAGTACCAATGCCTCCTAAGTGTTGAGAATCCAATTTTACACCAGAAGGAGATATTTCCATAAAATACATACGAACAAATGAATTCTGTCACTTAGTAGATATTTTCACATAGCTCAAGAAGCTTATTGGTAAAAAAAATTTTTGATAGGAGTGAATTCAATCTATGCAAATATGAGTTTTATGTCTATTGTAATAAAAAAGTAATTTTGGACTAAATTGTCAGTTAGGAGGTATGTATGAAGTACCTTCATCGACGATATGTTATTTTGTGATCTTGTGATTTTGTGATCGACGATATGTAATTGCTTGGTAAAATTGATTTGATTATTAGTAGAATTGATTGAAACCGGCCATAAGTATCTTCGGCTAATTGTGGGCGCGCTAGTAGTAATTTTGTCTACCTTTTCGGAGATTGGGACGGGAAGATAGAGAGAAGAGTGAACAGGTACCTTCTAGAGAAGCGCGTTCCATCTTAGGGGCCATCCATAAATTACGTCACACGTTAAGGGGGAGGGAGGGGGTCGAAGAAGTGTGACGTTGTGTGACAAGGGGTAGGAAGGGGTCCCAAATTTTGTGACATCACATTTTTTTCAAAATATAATATTTTATATCTAAGTATTACATCAGTAAATTTAAAAAGCCACCTATATACATAAATATAATCGAACAAGATCATCATTCCAATGTTAAATTGTAAAATATGTGACATCACACTAAGGGGGGGTTCACGATTGTGAGCAGCTGTGACAAGGATGGGGGAGGGGTCAAAAATCATGAAAATTCGTGTGACGTAATTTATGGATGACTCCTTAGGCCGCATCTTAGCTTACCACCAGGCGAGCTCGTGGTCAAGCGCTTCCCAATCTATACAAATAAATAAAATTGGAGTGTCTGTAATATTAAAATAACCGCTTTTTACTAAATGCATATGAATGTAAACACGGTACATATACCAAAATATATTTTTTTTACAATTTTTGTCTGTCTGTCTGTCGGCCTGTCTGTCTGTTCCGCCTAATCGCAGGAACGGTTGGACCATTTTTACGGGACTCACTGGCAGATAGCTGATGTGATAAGGAATAACTTGAGCTACTTTCATTTTCGAAAATTTGCCACGCGGGCGAAGCAGCGGGCTCAACTAGTCGATAATAAAAAAATAAAAATAAAAACGGCTGGACCGATTAGGAGTACCTTAGCCTACATTTATTTTTAAAAAATTCCACGCGGATGAAGTCGAGGGCACTTAATTTAAAAGTATCTTCTACCAACTACCAAAAGCATCAGCTGAAACATTTTATAGCCGGGGAAATTTTAACCACGAATAAATGCATCTGACAAAAATATTGAACAGTGAAAAGAAACAAGAATTCTGAATAACGACTTCCTGTGGTAGACTCGAACTTGAAAATAGAATCGATAAAATATATTGTCAGTGACATATATCTGTTAATTCAATATGTCAAATATAGAATTTTATTCACTAAATTAGTTCTGAGAATAAACCGACACAAATGAACGACTTCCTTTATGCCCTGACTTAAATTAGTGAAAAATACGAGATTTTTTCCTTTCTTTCTTTCGGAGGAAATGACTTTTGTAATTTTCAAAATAAATACCTTCACACCTATTACCTTTCAACTGACTTTCCAAAATGAGGAAGCTCTCAGTTTAGCCGTATTTTTTTACCTCAGAAATTGGCCATTTATCAACCAACATAGAAAATTACTTTTTGTTTGAAGGGTATTTTTCCCATTTAGTCTCTTAAAAATTTAGTGAAGATATATATTTCTTTATATCATTAGATAGCAAACGAGCAGATAATTCGCGGGATTGAAAGAAAAAATTGGTATCTATACGAAAAATATTAATGGTGCGTTGCTATCCGTGTGATGGGATGGCAGTGCCACATGCATAACTTTATCGGCTACCTTACCCTCCAAACTGAGACACGACAGTGACGAGCATTTACGTTTTACGACAGGAATAGATAAGGCGGTGATACAAAATACCCAGGCGAAACGTTCCACTTTTACGAATTGCCTGGCAGAATAGGAAACAGTCTATTTTTCAAGGATGGCCTAGATCCGGATCCAAAGATAAGGTAGTCGGTTTGGTCCAGTTTTACTGTTTAAATTTTTTATTTTAGAAATTAGTGGTGTTCCTACCGCCGCATTATTTTATGATTTAATGCGACGATAGGATCACCACTAATTTCGCCAACAGACAAACCGGTGAACCGGGATGAACCGAAAAGACTATAGACGTTCGGTTCACTCTGGCCATTCTGTAAAGAAACCTAGCGTTGTGGTACAAACATAAATAAACAAGTAAGGCTCTCCGGATATAGAGATTACCATCACATCTATAGAGTAAAGATGTAAATATTGCAAGGTCATCGGTGCATCGTGGATGTCAAATTGTATAACTATGTTTACCGGGTACCTTATCTCAAATCGGAATGTGACCATAACAAGCATTGACGCGCTTGGGAAAGGATTAGCAAAAGCGCTAGTCTCAAATAAAAGCGAAGTTGGTGAAATCGACTGTCTAATAGTCATGATGGTAGTGACACGTACTGCCAATTGTACACTTTTTAGGAACTACCTGATAGATCGTAGATACAATATTTTATATCGATAACACTTGTACTGTTTCACAATAAACTATTATATACAGTGTGCCGCTGACTATACACCAATTAATTAAACTTAGTATATGTAATAATGTTCTCAGCCTGAATACAAAAAATCAGACAAATACATCCACTGGTTTAGCCACAGGACATTAGTTTTCATTTCTAATTTTGCGAACATGATGTAGATTATCAGCTGTACGCATAGAAATATATAGAGGTCAATGGCTGTACGTGACCCGAATGGTTTGAAAGAACTATTATAAGTAAGTTGCCAACTCGCAATACTAGCAGAAAATCCTTGCATTCATTGGTTATTTTAATTTTTTATCCTTTACAACTGACCAATAACAACCCGATATTGTCATTAGGAGAATTTGAAAAGAAAGCGAAAAGTCGCTTTATCTTGAGTGCATACACAGTGTGTAGTGATACAAAAAAGCGCATTTTGCGCTTTCTTGATGAAAGCCGTTGATTACACGTGTCACGTACCTACGGTACGTAGGTCACGGTCATTATTGTTTAATGTTATTGTTTAGTACGATCAAAGATTTTGCCGTGGTAATTGATATTACGTTATTACTTGTAATGTACTGAGTTTTTATTTTTTTCTTTTATTATTCTAGACTTATAAATTATGCGAAAGTAGACGCTTCATTTTAATTTTTATTATGGTAAAATACGAGTTAAATTGTGCGAAAGTAGACGCTTAATTTTTATTGTGATGGCCGGCCATGGCCATGATGTTTGTGCTAATTAGTGCTATTTTGTGATAAGACACGTTAGGTACCTATTATTATTATTGTGAAGTGAACAACATGTTTTTTTCTTCTTTACTTTTAGTCAATATGTGGCACGAAACCTAGATTGATACGGTCTTTATTCTTACAATATACGCAAAAATAATTCTATAGCTACGTAATTACTTATTGTACAAAATGATTGTGATTAATAATAATAATTTATCAAAATAATTATTGAGGATGAGTGTGGTTTAAAAAGGCGCCTAAATATTATGTCACACGTAAAAATAATAATAATAACATGAGGCGCTAGCCGCCAAGCCGCGCGTGCGGCGTTGCCGTCCTGGTGGTGATAGGTAAGTCAAAGGATGTTTTATCTTTATTATATTTTCGTGTCATTAATTTTGTTCGAAATTTTTGTTTTTTTAATTTCGATGTCAGGACTGATTTAATAGACTAAAAATACTAGTACTAACTAGTACTACCTTAATTCTCACTTATTGGTGTATGGTCAGCGCCACACTGTATATTATCCAACCGGTTTCGCTTCTATAAGCACCATCAGGGCAATTACAAATTAAAACTAAAAACAAAACAACATCTAACCGTTCTGATTTAACATTTTATTTAAAAAAATGTTTGTCCCTGCCGAGAATCGAACCCGGGCCTCATCAACACGTAGCTAGTATCGCTAACCACTCGACCAACGGGACGGTCAAAGAAAATCAAAGAATATCCTTTAAGAAAATCAAATAAGGATTTCTAATATTTATTCTTTTTGTTTAGACAAATCACTATACTATATCTGTTCTACTCACTGTACTATCCTTTAAAAAAAACATTCTCTCATAACTATCCTCACATAAAATATGAGGCGATAAATAAAAAACACCTACAACGGACACCTATTTGGTATACAGTGTAACATTGTGCGAGCGACAACCGGAAACCGGCCGTCTATTTCCAACCGGACGCGTGCTTGTTTATTGTCGTCTGTCTGCGTGTCATTAACACCTTAACACATCACCGTGTTATATCGATTCCAGATACCTGCAGATTTGATCGATTGTTTGTTAATTATTTTTAATGAATCGATTTTATCCTCGTAATCGAAAGGTTAAACTATTCGGTTTAGATCATAAGATAGCTTTAGTTTTTTTTTTGTTATGTATTTAATTTGTCCATTCATAGAATTTTTATATTATTAGATAACAAACACGTAGATGACACTCCTGATAGAGAAACATCACATATAGACACCACAGATGTGTTAAAGATGCTTTGCTATAAGTGTGTTTGGATGTCAATGCCACATGTGAAGTGTTCGAACTTCTCCCCGTGTTGGTCCGGGCTCCTTTGAAGAATAGGCCAACTGTCGTTCTGCCAGGAAGTCGTAAAACGCGATCGATTGGCTATGCGAGTCACTACCATCGTGGCTACTAGGTGGTAGAGTTCTGCACTGTCACGCCCGGGTCTGGTACCATCGCCTTACCTATTCCTGCCGCAATAACGTCACTGCTTGTCGCTGTCGCGTTCCGGTTTGGAGGGTAAGGTAGCCGGTACACTTATTCATGTGGCACTAGACCTCGCCACAAGATAGCAACGCACCATTAACACCTTTGGTGTCTATAGGCGATTGTTAACTCTTTCCACCAGGAGACCCATCTGCTTGTTTGCTATCTTATGATATAAAAAATTATGATGCAGTTTCACCAAGTGCCGACGATGGGCGAATAAAATAAAATAAAATGGAAAATAAAAAGCTATTCTTATTTTCAATCAACTATTAAAAAGCAGAGTTTCTCAATTCCGCTGTATAATTTTATGTTTGTTACCTCAAATCTCGGCCATTTTAGAACCGATTTGGATTTTTTTTTGATTTAGCATATTGGAAATTTACCGTTGGTACATATATTAACCACTAGCGGTTACTCGAGACTTCGTTCGAGTGACTATAAATCATTACTTCCCTTTGATCAGTCGAGTAAAAAACTAGCCTATGGCACTCCTGGATAATGTGGTTTTCTAAATGTGAAAGAAGTTTTAAAATCGGTTAGTCAGTTTTTGAGTTAAATCGTAACAAACCAACAAACGAAAAATCAAATCTGTCCCTTTTATAATATTTGATTAGATTTGGTCTCATTTAAATTTGTTGAAGATCTGATCCCTGGTTGTAGAAGTTCAGATCAGAAGTCGGTTGTTGTAGTTCACTGCGTCTAAATCAGGGGTTCCCAACCAGGGGGGCACGCCACCCTAGGGAGGCGTAGAGAAATGTTAGGGGGGCGTCGTGCGTAACATGTAAGATTATATTTCCAAAAAAAAATTAACGAGTAGGCATTGAGTAGGTAAATAGGGAATATAAGGGGAGCATGAAAATATTATTTTTGGCTCAGGGAGGCTCGGCGAAATAAAGTTTGGGAAAGCCTGGTCTAGATTATTCATCATAAAGATAGCAAAAAAAGTATGTTCACGCCTGTATCCCTGAAGAGGTAGAGGTACAATAATTGCATCCACGATTAGCCAAAGATACTTAGCCCCACAATGTGATAGGTGGCTATCTATTGCCAACCGGGCACTTATCCAATCCTGGGCAAAATTGTTTTTATCAGAAAACTGAAAAAAACACATTTTTGAATTACCTGACTCAGGATCGAACCCGGGACCTCGTGTGGTCAAAACCGATACCAGACCACTTGACCACAGAGGCGATATTAATTTAGGTTATTAGTAATTAGGTTTAAACTGAATTTCAAGATTTGCTTCAGTTTCTATATTGGTCCGTGGCTTTCAGAAATAATTCTAGACTTTCTCCGAATCGTGCCTGTTTCTATTTTACGGTTATATGCTGTAGCAGCAATACGTGATATCGTTAAATTGCAAGTGAAATTCAACGAAGAAAACTAGTTAATTTGCAAATTTCCTCGAAGTTTTTTTTCCAAATTTCCGGGAATTAACTGGTTGGAAAAACTAGTTTTCATCGTTGAGTTATGGATTTCCTCAAGTAACGCCTAAATCTATAAAATATGCAAGAGAAATTATACAAATCGACAAGGCTTGTCATTGTTGTTTTCCGGTTTGGAGGGTAAGGCATCCGGTAGACTTATGCATGTGATGTTGCCATCCCGCCACACGGGTAGTCACACCATTGACATCTTTGGTGTCTATAGGCTATGGTTTCTCTTTCTTTAAGGAGAGCTATCTGTTTGTTTGTTATTTATTTATCTTTATTGAACCACATACAAACACCCTATACATGGTAAATGGCTTAATGCCTAAAGCATTTTCTACCAACCAACCATACGGCTAACCAGAAAATCACAGAGTGGTTTAATTTTCGTAATATTCTTATATGTAGATGTACATTCCTACATACATACATATAAAAATACAAACATAAATACCTGTAACAAATAAATACATATATACATCGGTGAATAATATGAAGAAAAAAAACACAAATATTAATAAATATTTTATAACAACTTGACATTCAAAACATTAGGCATGTGAAGTTAGAGTGTACAACTTTTATTATATAAAAAAATACAGCTTTATGATGCTATAAATCAGTGTTTTCAATCGTTTTTAATAACAATAATAATTTATTTATCAGAAAAAAGGTTTTAAGACGCGACCCCTTAGTATGTTATCAAAAATTACGATCCCTAACCACTGCCGCTTTTGCCACACATTAAAAAAAATCAAATCCTTTTCACTTTTTTTTTATCAGGTAAATATTTGTCTTTCCTTATTTTAGTAACACTAAACTACCGTCCTTAGCATGTTATAAAAAATTACGACCCCTAACCACTGCCGCTTTTGCCACACATTAAAAAAAATCAAATCCTTTTAACATTTTTCTTTTTATTAGGTAAATATTTGTCTTTCCTTATTTTAGTAACACTAAACTACCGTCCTTAGCATGTTATAAAAAATTACGACCCCTAACCACTGCCGCTTTTGCCACACATTAAAAAAAATCAAATCCCTTTAACATTTTTCTTTTTATCAGGTAAATATTTTGTCTTTCCTTTTTTTAGTAGAAAGAAAGAAAATATTTATTTGCAAGAAAATGGGTGTTACAAGTTGTTAAAAATTAATTAAGTTACCAATATATTCTACCATTATATGATGTGCAAATATTTAAAAAAATTAGTAACACTAAACTACTGTCCACGACCTCCTTGCAAAGGCCTCGCGAATCCCTAGGGGGTCGCGACCCACACTTTGAAAAACACTGCTATAAATAAACCAATTTGGTAATGCGTGTTGGGCCGAGCACCTTTTGTAGAATAGACTATTTGCTCTTCTACCAAGCACTTTGTTAGGCCCCGGTTATACTTTGATTAATGCGAGTGCGAGTATTTAATGCAGGTGCTTAGACTGCTTAGTATTAAGCAGGTGCTTAGACTGCTTAGTATTAAGCAGGTGCTTAGACTGCTTAGTATTAAGCAAAAAACACATGAAGACAGCCGTTGATTAGTACGATTTGATTAGTAATCAGCGTCTATTCATATTCTTACGCTCGACAGTCGGCAACATCTACATCGATTCGTAATTGAGTTCGCTAGTTAAGTTGTCCATGGGCGGCAGTGATCACTTACCAGTTGAGCCTCCTGACCTTTTGCCTCCTTTTTCTATAGAAAAAACCGTTTGACCGACGAGGCAAAGTCTCCCACTTTCGCAATGTCTCGCTGTGATTTGGTACCAAGGCCTTAACTATTTCTGCCGCAACAGCATCTAACACTGACGTGTTGCGGTTGCGTTCCAACCGGTAATCGGTAAGCTTATGTCTATATTG
Organism: Apodemia mormo; assembly: GCA_036924255.1. Taxonomy (NCBI): domain Eukaryota; kingdom Metazoa; phylum Arthropoda; class Insecta; order Lepidoptera; family Riodinidae; genus Apodemia; species Apodemia mormo. The sequence goes on from JAUPFN010000026.1 coordinate 8,364,085, forward strand.
CTGACCCGCCACACAAATATCAACGCACCATTTATATCTAAGGAGTCTATAGGCGATGTTTCTTGGTTTTCATTAGAAGAACCATTCGCTATCTTATAATATAGAAAAAAATATTTTCCGAAATAACAAGATTTACAAAAATTCAATATTGGACGAATCTCAGTCGTCAAGGTGCTAATGATTAATTCAAAATGTATTTTAATTCCAGGTCACAGGAAAAGGGTAACAGTAGTAATGCTAGTGATAAGCAGTCAGACAGTACAGCGAACACGAATAACAAAGAACAAAACAAGAAACCTCACATAAAGAAACCACTAAATGCCTTCATGCTTTACATGAAAGAAATGAGGGCGAAAGTCGTGGCCGAGTGTACGTTGAAGGAATCGGCTGCTATCAACCAAATTCTTGGAAGACGGGTAAGTGCAGATCAGTTTTATATTTAAAGCGCTATATCTTTTTTTTCCTTATTTTATTCGGTATATATTGAAATCAGAAATCAGAAGTACTTTATTCAATAAAACTTTTTCGAGTATTTTTGACGAGTCAATATATTTTTTTAAATACTACCGGATCGGAAACGCGGCCATACACTGAGAAGATCCGTTTCAGATCTGAAGACTGAGAAGATGGTGCAAAGATAAGATACCGAAGAAAAATTTTGCCACCGGCCGGCGACCGGCGACTGTACGTTTGATATACCGGCGACGCTGTGGTTTAGCAGTAAAAGCGTCGCGTCATCATGAAAATAATTAATGTCGTGTCGAAATTTTTCTTCCTTCAAAAATATATTGAAATGGAGTTATCGAATTGTATTTAGTATATAAAAAAAGACAATTTGTTTAGATCTTTCATACTGTACCTACAAATAAAAATTTTTCAAATTTATAATTTTGAAAAAATATCACGTCTGTTTCTTTGCTAAAAAGGCAAAGTAAAACAAACTAAATAGACGCTCTTTCACAGCGATTTCTGTATTTGTCAACTTTATTTTCACTTGTTATTTGCGGTAGCGATGACCAAAAACTTGCGAGCTTTGCCTAGGTACCGCGGTATTGACACACAATTGCTAAACCCTAGAATGCTACTGAAATTTTTCTAAATAGAAAAAACTCAGTTAATAAGCCCGACAGGGAATTTTATATTACGATCAGATCCACTGGTTTTATTTTTGTCCTGTAAAATCGTCTTTCTCTCATGGCATTGGAATTTTTTATTAAATTGGAAAGAAAATTCACAATAAAATTGATTGACGCAGTCGACATTTTGAATTATTTGAATATGATAATTTGTTTTATTTGGACGATGACGACTGAGTTCCAGGCATACAAAACAGCAAATATTTAAAATTTAATACGCAGGGAAGGATCCTACCCTTTTAAATGTTTAAAAAATCATTGGAAGTCATTTCCAAAACCATGACAACTGTAATTTATTACATAAAATTATGCAAGTAAACTTATTCTTAAAATATTCGCCAGTTATCTGGGTATATGTTTATTTTATAAGGTATACGAGTTACCATCTAAAGAACTGGGTTGTAAAATGTCTAATAATTTCCAAATTACTCATAAATCAATCCATAGACTAACCATTAATGATGTCTAAAGTTTTTCAGCATTTGAGATGCCATTTTAATTGAGCAATGTTAGCGTAACTTATTTGTTGGGTTAAATGATGATCGGCATTAGCCATACTGCCATAAGAAGTAGGGGTTGGTTTTGAATAGATCATATAGTCGTTCAAGTCGACAAGGCAAAACCAAATTCTTATGAGTTTACAATATTTAAAGGCGATGATAACTTATCACAATTACTTGATAAGCCTGCTTATTTTGTAAAAAAAATGACTTATTTCCGATTTTGTTTAGATAACAATTAAATATCTTTTATCTTGATATGCTCATGAATTGTTTATTGTTAACATTTAAAATATTTGATGATCTGTTTTGTTAATCTTATTAGGAATATGATTCGTAAGCTGTTGACATCTTCGTAAACAGTATTGGCACAATGGATTGTCATATCTACAATCTAAACTTTATGTATTGAATAATAAGTTCTGTTGACCTTAACTTGATCGCTAGGATACTCAGAAATGAGACCGTTACGCTTCGCAGAATTTAGCTACTCTGATTCTCGTTAAAGTATTTTAAAACCGAAATATACTATACGGTGCTAGAAACTTACATATTTTTTATAATTTTGACAGCGTTTCCTGTCACTCTCATTCATATGTCACCTATCTTAAGAAAACAAGTGACAGAATGAGAAGCAGCATTAAATTCTAAATGTGTTTCTAAATAACAGATGAATAGCTTTATCTAATTCCTAACAAGAATAGCAAATATGTCACGTTTTCTAAAGAATATTCGATGGGCACCTATTGAGAACAATTTGTCTTAATACAATATACTCATAAATACACAGTGGCATTCGTTGAGTCGCGAAGAACAAGCAAAATACTATGAGAAAGCGAGACAAGAGAGACAGCTTCATATGCAGCTATATCCTGGGTGGAGCGCGAGAGACAACTACGGTTATGGTTCCAAAAAGAAAAAGCGGAAAAAGGACCGCGGTCCCGCAGAGCTGGGAGGTATTGGACCCTTGGCCGAGACCCAACGCGAGGGGAAGGGTTGTCACGTCGACGCTTCTGTACACTCGCTTCACTCCCGGTCCCGACGACCCTCTCCCTCCCTCGCACTCCCCACTAACATTCCCAGGAGACTTGCTTGCGCCGTCCAGGGCTCCTAACACGAACTAATTTGCTTGTTCCCATTGACAAGCACCCGTGACCTGTCCTTGTATGTGAGTGTGCGTGTGTGCGTGTTACTCTACTGTGTTAGTACGGCGGCCGGTGGTGCCTGTGCTAGAAAAGCGGCTGGAACCGTTGCTCACGAGTCGGACGGCGCGGGACGACATTCGCCGCAGGAGGCCCCACGGTACACTACCACTCCTGGGCGTAAGCCGCCCCGCGCCGATAGTTGTTGCGTGTTCTGTGTACTGTAGTCGTCGAGTGACCGTGTACTCGTATTCCTCCCACCCCCACGCCGATCCGAAACATTGGTTTGATGTATTGATGAGGCGCGACGATACCGACCGCAGAATAGGTTCTGTGAGGATTTCAATTGGCCATTTTCATTTGGGGTCTAGGTTCAAAATTGCTGGGGTACGCTCACTATGGGCTGTTTTTCTAGCACTAACGTTAGGGCGCGTTCGCGAACCACCGTCGAAGTGCATTTCTCTTTTCTTTCCATATTGCTGCGTGTTCGGTACAGTGGCATGCACTCGGACGCGAGGAGCAAGCCAAGTATTACGAGTTGGCGCGACGTGAGCGCCAACTGCACATGCAGCTCTATCCCGATTGGTCGTCTAGGGCTAATACGCAAAGGGGCAAGAAGAGGAAACGAAAACAGGAGACAACCGATGGAGGTACTGCCTTTCACCGACCGCTGCCGCTTACCCGCCGATATCCTTACGCCAAAAACGTATACGCGAGCTTCTCGCCGTCAAATCTGATGAGCGAATACAAATTGAGAATCTCGGTTACGATTCCTGCACATGTCAGCAACGGACGTCTCGACTAACGGCCGTCTTAGCGTCCGACTCATTAAAAACGAGGTCAATTAAAAAGGATTAGCTAGAGACGTCCGTTGTTCAATCCCTCCCGCTCCCCCGCTCCCACATAAAGTTCAATTGCTTTGAACTATGTCCTTTTAAAACCGAGCGCCGTAGAATTTGCCGAATGTAATTAATGGTTGAAGGGGTACAGGTTGTAGAATATATTTTTATTTAATATTTACCGCCTTTATTTATTTTTCTTTAATTAAAACGCTATTTATGAGGAACATCCCCATGTAAGTGGCACTCCTTCGAAGGTTGTCCCGGTTTTTGGCTTTCCGTTCTGCTCCGTAGTGCCGCCTACGTTTTCGGGGAGCGTGCATGTTTTATTCAACAGACAAATATTTGAATTCCTGAGTAATTGCTTTGCAGGGACTGTAGAGTGTAGACCATGTGAATATCAAGGCTGGGAGACTGGGACAGCCTTCGGAATATATTCAAGTATGCAAAGTAGTGTGAGATACCAGTATGCATGAAGAAGTCCTGCTCTTGCGTCATTTTACAGCACATTCTAATATATCGAAGGACTCACATCAAGATTCTCGACTTAGATCAGTACGAACGAAGGCTGCCGATGCTTCTGTGTCTGCGGTGTTTATTTATAATGATATTGGCCAAATAAACATATTTATTTTGATTCCGGAGAACCTATTCTGCTTGAATTTTGCTTATAAGCGTCATGTTTATTTGTGGTTTTTATTTCGACTAGTGTAGTTTAGTTTTTTTTCGAGTTTATGCGAGCTATTTTTTAAAACCAATGTTTTTCCGTTAATTTTTTTCCTTTTCCCTTTCCTGCATGATTACTAACATAGACGGTGTTGGTGCATGTTGCTTAAACGTAGATGAGATTTGCATTATAATTTTTAAGATGCCATTCATATATTTTTATAAATTTATTTACACTCAGTTTAACGTAAAGCTTTTTAAATGCTTGAAGATTATTTTTCTCAATATTTAAATAGTCAAGTTTTGATTTCATTAAAGTAATATTTGTTTTCATTTTAAAGATCTTTATTTTTACAATCAAAAATTAATATCAAAATTAAAATAAAGAGACTATTGCCACACTAAAATTAAAGTGAGTATGTTAAAGTATGTACGAAAGTATAGTTTTCTAATATATTATTAATAATGCTTTCAGGAAATAATTTAAAGAAATGTCGGGCGAGGTATGGACTGGATCAACAGAATCAGTGGTGTAAGCCTTGCAGGTGCGTAATCTGACTTTATATTTATGGCGAATATTCTTGAGAATTTTGTCAATTTCCATTAAATTTAGATAGCGTATTTCTTCATAATCTTTTTAAATTATTATTTTATAAAATACATATTCTTAAAATTGATTTTACAAAATATTTTCAAATTATTTCCATAATGATATTATAAGTCATCGTTTTATAGAATATTGTTAAATTCTTATGGTGCAAAATAGTGCCGTGTTATTGTTTTACAAAATATTTTCGCATAATTACGTCATTATTTTACAAAACAATGTTGAGGCATTGTTTTAAAAATATTCTCGAATCATTAGTTTTCAATATATTGTTTCTATGTGGAAAGACCTTGGCTTATCTTTTCATCTTTTTTGGAAAATTCAAGAGGAGCCTGGTCGTAACATGTTTTGATTTCTCATTATTAGTTTTATCATTTAAAGTTGAAATTGTAGTTGATGTTGTAATAATATATGCATAAAACCTGTTACGCAGTGCTCTTTTACTTAGAAATATAAGAATAAGAGCACAAAATAAAAGCGAAACATATACTTCAGAAAATGTGTCTTTTCACAAAGAAATAAATTTTGATGTAGAATCACACAAAATAGATTTTTTTGAAAGTAGACAAAGTGTGAAAGTCGTAGCTATAGGAATTAGAAAATTTGCGATAGACCAGAGAAAAGAGAGAGGGCAATCATTTGTCAAAAAAACTTTCAAAAAAATCTTGACACATTTTCTGAGTATGCTCGCTTTTTGGATTTTAGGATCAATTTCGTTTAAATTGTCTGAGATGAAATACTTATTGGAATCTTTTTTTCACTCATGATTGCCGCTTCTCATGGATCGATGTGGATTCCGCTGGCACTATTGGTGATATTTTCGATTATTGATTTTAACCTATCGCTACTTGACTCTGCATTTTTATTGTATCAAATACTTCTTTTGCTATTCTCATTTCTTGCTCTTTTTCATTTTAATTAACTAATTTATTTAAATCTGTTTTTTTTAAATATATATTTTTAATAATATAAAATTATTTAAAAAAATGCTTTAAACTCTATAATCTGATGTCTAACAACTTTAATAATATTTATTTTTTCCGTTACGTTCCATAACTTTCCATTTCTCTCTGTATTTATTATCTGTATTTTATTATTTGTTTGTTTAAATTTGCTATCTTTCTGTTCATTTGTATCTGTAACACACTCCTTGTCCTATTTCTTCTCAATTTGGGATTTTAGTCCCGAGTCAAGTAGCGTAATGGTATCCGGAGGATTAGGGCTCCTTAGGCCAGAGCCGGCAACACCGTTGCCAGCTGCTAGTCTGGTAGGGAGTCCGCCCCAAGAGCCCACATATGTAAACCTCTAGTGCCGGCACGTCGCCGCCGCAGGAATTACGGTCAGTTGCTAGCTGAAGTTGACATTTGCGATTAGTGTTCGAACTTCGTGATTAGAATATACGTTGGTCATATCGTTAACTCTTTATTAGTATTTAATACCAGATTTATATTTTCGTCAACATTGAGAAGATTGAGTTTGTTCTTGCTAACTTGTATATTATACTTTATTGTTTTTATTACGATTTTTATTAACTTTATTGTTAATGTTACGGAAATCCAATGTGTTTTTCTATTAAAGTTTATATCACGCGTTATGGCCAATGTATTTATATGTTGTGAATTTTGAGCATGGAGTTCCCGTTCTCGGTCTAGGACCGAATTTTTGTGCCATTTTATTTTAAAAGAATAATACTTTATTTAATTTAGATTAGCCATTATTATAAAATCGGATTTATTCAAATAAGTTTTAAAAATCATCTTTTGATGATACTTCATATATAACTAGCGGGAAACACTACTTGTGCTTTTTGAGAATTAAAATAATTATTAAAAAATTGATCCTTATTTATGTTACCTATTACGTAGTACAACGTGTCAGGCCCCTTTTGAAGAATATACCATTTAGTTTCCTGCCAGGCAGTTTGTTAAAACCGAACGATTGGCCAATATGTCACTACCAGTGTGACTTCGAAATGGAGTTCCAACCCCTTACTATTTCTGCCGCAACCACACCATTAACATTTTTCGTGTCTGTAGGCTATGGTTGCGCCTTTCCGTCAGAAGACCCAGCTGTTATGATAAAAAAAAAAACCTTGAAAAATGCAGAAATGTTTGGTTTATACATTCTTACTTCGTGTTCTATATGTTTTGACTAGTTGACCCGCACAGATTCGCGATTAAATTAACATGCATTGATGTGAAAAGTGTTGTTCAATATTTCACCCTCGACTTCTCCATCTTAGGGGATGAATTTCGGAAAAATATTTTTTTATACTTCGTGTGCATTGTAAGAACAACCCCTGTCAAAAACTTCAGCCTTATGGGTCCAGGGGTTAAGACGAATTTTGATATGTCAGTTAGTGAGTAGGAATTTCTATTTATGTATACAGATGATACGATATTTTTTCCCGTGTTGGTCCCGGGCTCCTTTGAAGAATAGGCCAACTGCCGTTCTGCCAGGCAGGTTGTAAAAGTCGACCAATTGGTTATTCGAGTCACTACCATCGTGGCTACTAGGTGGTAGAGTTCTGCATTGTCTCGTTCGGGTCTGGTACCACCGCCTTACCTATTTCTGCCGCAATAGCTTCAGTGCTTGTCACTGTCGTGTTCCGATTTGAAGGCCGGTAAATTTATGCATGTGGCATAAGAACTCGCCACAAGACAGCAACACACCATTAACATCTTTGGTGTCTATAGGCGATGGTTGACTCTTTCCATCAGGGGAACTGCTTCTGTTTCTCTGCTTTTTTGCTATCTTATAATATATAAAAAACGTTTATATAAATTGCGTTAAATCTTGGAATATAATTTTTAATTTAAAAGTCACTTAATATCTAAATACAGTTAGTGTAAGAAGCTATCAATTTTAAAGATGTTAAGAATAGAATGTGAAGTTATTTTTGTTGAAATTACAATATAATTTTATTGAAATTTGTTTAAAATTATAGTCCATAAAAATTAAATTAAATAAAGTAATGTATGATCTTTTTGTGTTAGTGTTTTTAACTAATAAAATTATTCAAATTTATTATTCACTTATTAATTAACTTACTTGAATAAATCTAAAGTTACTGTTGTCGTAGGTAATAATATTATGTTTTCTTAAATTTTAATATTAGTTTTATTTCAATATTACTAATTACAATTTTACCTTCAATAATTAGCATAGTAGGTTTATTACTCGTCAATATGATAGAGTGTTGTCTAATTTATAACTGTTTAATTTTCCTTAGCATTTTAAGTTTTTGCTTCGTTATTATTGTTAAAATTTTAGATTTTTGTGATCGAATGGCTGGAAATGTTTGAGCATGGATGATTTTCGTGTATTTTGTGTGATTCTTTATTTTATAACAATTTTCAAGCATGATTTAACGTGTTAGTTCGTGTTTTAAAATAATACGAAAAATCGCAGAGATATTTTAGTTCATTGTGTTAAAAAGATGCTTACTATAGTGCGTCTCGATTGACTCGAGCGGACACAAGAGCGTATCTACCGCACGCAACGAAATGTTATTTTGTGTTAATTCCTTTGATATATCTATTCCCTCTTATCGTTGTTCCTTTGATTTATAAAAGTATCTTCATGCCCGTATCCCCGAAAAGGTAGGCAGAGGTACAACATGTGCACTCACGATTAGCCAAAGATACTTGGTCCCACAAATGTGATATTGCCCTATCGCCAACCGGGCACTTTCCAATCCCAGGCAATGTTGTTTTTATCAGAAAACTGAAAAAATACATTTTTAGATTGCCCGACCCAGGAATCGAACCCGGGACCTCATGTGGTCAACTCCGACACCAAACCACTACACCACAGAGGCGATTTCTTTGATTTATTAATTAATTATCTGCATTGTCTCTTAGTCGCGTAACTAATTTTCCCCAAATTTGTTTTAATTGGGTTAGTACTGGAGCAGGGATCTGTACAATCTGTATTCAAGTGCAATATTGCAAGCCCTGCTCGGTCGACCTGTACCATGTAGGCACCTACCATATCATGATGGTAGGCAGCGACTTACTAGTACCCCATTTATAGTCAAAATAGTCAAGTCAAATTTAATGTTAAATGGGAAGTAAGTGTTAATTTTGATAATTTGTCTTCTTATTGACAAGTACGTCAAAACAGAAATAGGGCAATATTAATTGAGGTTTAAAATTAGGAACTTCGTAAGTACTAATTATATAATTTTCAGCAGATTTTCCGATTTGATAAAAAGCAATCTGGTCAAGTTGACCATCGTTATTTCTTTACTAGCTGTTGCCCACGACTTCGTCCGCGCGGACTTCGTTTACTCCGCACAGCTCCTCCTCTTAGGTGATAGCGTGATAATATGTAGCCTATATGTTGACCCGACCTGTTAGTAATATTCAAGCAAAATTTAAAGTAAATCCATGCAGTACTTTTTGAGTTTACCCCGGACATATATAAAAACTATATTTTTGGCTTCGATATCGATTGTAGATCACGCCTCAAGTATTCTTCTAAAAAAATATTCAATGTACAGTTTTGACTTTCCTACGATTTTATTATATGTATAGATTTTAATAGGCCAATGCCTATTTTTCGGATAGCATAGTCTTGTATATTTTGTGAACAGTTTTGACTGAACTGAGTTTTGTTGTACATACGTGTGTTAGAGATGTACCTCATCAGTTCTTTTGTCATTTTTCAATGTATCGTTTTGTTATGAGTTGTAAATACCACAACATTTTTCGGTTCTAATTACGACCTAGTCTATGTTTGAAAAAGATATATAGAAGAAATTGTACCCCGTCATATACCATTATGCAGATATTGATGGTCATCGACCAACTCATCCAAAGTCACATGATTCGTAGCCAATCTAATACGTTTATTCTAAGGTAGTGGTCACATTGATACGCGAAGTTGTGTGGGACCACAATGTTAGTGTCAAACCGAACTACAAATTAAAGTTTGTGTGGATAACACGTGCAGTTTACAATACTGTCCATTTGTCTAGTTTGGTTATTGCGTTGTCCCGCGTACCTTCCCGAAGCGCGGAACAGTGGGATAGTTGCCAAGTGCGGTGCGTGTAGTGCGTGCCTTGTGTTCGTTACGAGTAATGTATTTGAAACATTTTAAGATTGTTGTTGTGATATTACAGGCGGAAGAAAAAGTGCGTGCGTTACATGGAAGCCCTAGCAGCAGCCACGGGGACAGGCTCGCTCCCGATGGCGACGCCACAGTCCCCTTGTTCTGAAGAAGACGTTAAACTTGAGGACATGTCAGACGCATCTAGCGATGAAGCTGATACACCTCTCAACTCCGCATCGAGTCCGGGAGGCTTAAGTGCGTTATCCTCACTAGCCTCCCCCGCATCGGACCCCCCACCCCCTCCTCGGAACCCTGTAGGGACGAATCCAAGAGATGCAAATAACCCCCTGTCAGTTGGTCAATTGACGTCACAGTCTTGGCCGAGAGCAGCTCAAGCGAGGCCCGGACATGAAGTGATATCGGTGTCATAGTGACGGTGGAACGAGTCCGGTGCCCGTCGAAACGCGACCGTACGCGGACCAGCTTAACAAAAATTAAGCTATTTGATCGAAATAAAAAATTTACTTATACACTCATTCGTAAATAGCATTTTTTCTGCAGTGCTTACAAAACTAAAATTGAGTTCATACTGGTATTAATTGAATGTGTGCGTTTCTTGAGTGTAAAGTCAACGCAAATATAAAAACGCAGCGCTTGGGTCGTGCGGCGTTGCGATAATTAAATACTTACTAGATGCAAGCGCACGTCCGACTAACGCTAGTATGATAACGGCCTAACATTGACTAAGCTGCGTATTAATCTTCTGAGCGGCAAACTATTTAAATCACTTACAATTACAATAGTTTGGTAATATAGTGAAGCTAATTTGTGGAATTCCGGTCATCACTTAATTATTAACTTGGAGATTATATAATTTTTATATTATTATACAGTGAAGTTATAAAGTATGTTACTTTTTTCACATTTTTAAAATTCTAAAACACCAGTATTTATTATTGATTTAATTAATTAGGTTTTATTAGTTTAATAGCGCTGTCAGACATCTTTTGATTTTTTAGATAGAATATTTATGCTGTGTATAAAAATAAATTACTTGCTGTAGCTTACCGGTAGATTCAGTATCGACAAAAGAACCCAGGAAAAATAAAAATAAATAAAAAAAAAACATAAAAAAATTATCGCAATATTAATCTAATTCAGTACCTGCTAACATGAAATAACGTTTAGATTTAAAATTGCTCCTGAACGGCCCCCGGCAGGATGTGCGCCCTTAGCTCTAACGTTACGGCGATATGTAAATTATAGTTCGTTTTTTTTTTTTTTTTTTTTTGTAAAGGTATTTATTATTTTATTTTTTATGGGTTCCTTTATCTATATTGAACTTAGCGTGAACCTATGGCACGCAATTTCTTTTACATCCTATATAAGTTGTTATAACACAACATAATATAAAATATAAAAAAAACAAAAGTGGACAACCGTAACCGTTACAGCAATCACGTTATCATCGAGCCCACTTTCTACATTTTTAAAAATACTTTAAATATTAATGGTTTTACTTCTGTACCAAATATTATTCAAATCATAAAGCCAGTTCTGGTCTGAGCAAACAACAAACGTTCGAATATTTGTCTGCCCAATTTATTTATAACCTTTAAACTTAAAGACAATTAATTTATATTATTTATTTTGTAAATAATAATTAATCGATTTAGTAAATTTTATGGTAAAAGTGATATTCAAGTGAATTTTCACAATTCCTTTCATTTTCAAACTGTCATCCAAGGATTATGTTGTTTTTAAATATAGTAATAGTAAATAATTCTTAAATAATAAACTAAACTTTAGGATCCCAATAATTAATATTAGAGAATAAATAAGTATTTCTTATTCTGCGTTATGCATTACAAATACATTGAAATTATCGTTTTATTTCAATTCCGCTGAGATAATTTATTTTAATACATGTTTAAGTCACATTAGAAATGACACAAAATCCTATCGAGACAAATTAATATTTGTCACAAGAGGATAATTTTCGTTAGGGATTTCGAAGGATTGCCCTTGTCCCTTTTTTAAACTTCGCACTGTATAAATTATATATTATATGGTCTTCTTTATACACAACACCAAATTGTGCATGTAGGAGTGAGAGATTTGACATGAAAAGATGTTTAGAAGATATTTTTAACCAAAATTTGGTTCACAAAAAACAACAGAATCTTTAAGTTGTTAACTTTCCTTCATGATTTGGGTTTTGAAAGTGAATTGGGGTAATTTACTCTAAGTGAAGATATAGGTTAATTGGTAACTACGCAATTGATATTACATGTACTAATCTGAAATTATTGTTCAAAACGTTAATATTAAAAACTAATTTGAATGTTTGTTTAGTCTCAAAAGGAATAAATGTTGAATTCCCTAAAAAGAAAACAAAACGTTTTGAATTGCAGAAAAATGCTATTTTGGAAAAGCATTTAAAGAAAAAGACATTTTAATTAAACAAAAATGCAATATTTAATAAATAAGGAATTACAATTTTCGATAATTTTAAAAACATATCAGTTGTAAATATAGTTTTTTGTAAAACAAAAAATGCAATTGTGTAAGCTGGTCCGGAGGTTGTTTCATTACAACAAGGTACCAATGGCGATTATAAGAAATTCAAATGTTATATAGGTGCTAAAACGGGTTTATGGTATTTAGAAATATCAAAAACTTTATCTCAAAACTTACCACATCAAAACTCATTTCGTAAGTTTTTTCTTTTAACTTAAAACTAAAAAAATCAGATGAAATTAAATTGCAAAATATGTGTGCTTTAGATAAGTTTAACTTAAAAAAAAACATTTATTTGCAAATATGTTAAATTTTACATTTGAAATAAGTGAAGACTTTTTGACTGACGATAAATTTAAATATTTATGTTTTATAGACTTCCTATGATTGGTTGTTGGTAAAAAAATACAACTTAATGTTCGTTTAAACCTTGGTTTACTTGAGTACTAATGAATTTTGTGTATGTTAAAGTAAATCCTCAAGTTTAATAGTAGTATCTGTAAAACTACTTAAGGATTTGAAGTCTTTTTTGAGTAAATATGAGTTATGTAACAAAGAAAATATTAAATATTTCTAAATACCAAACGGTTTGTATAATAAGACGTTCTTATCAAATATATTTTAAGTCCGTATCAGTCATCATGAATTTGATCTCAAAACGAGCCATTTATTTTGCTTCTCTGCTTTTCAGTCTTATTTCTAAATGCCATTCTGTGCTGCTTTTTACTAAGACTTATATGTATTGAAAAATAATACGTACATTATATTTTACAAATAAGTTAATATTAACTTAAATTTGAAATATACATTTTGAATTTAACACAATTTTAAAGTGATAAATGAAGTAAACATGATCGGTGGAGACTGGAAATTATTTGAAAGTATTTCTTAAAATAAGTTATTTAAGAGTATATAAACCACTTATAGTCAAGGAGCCATGCAATTTTTTAACCATACCTTTATTATTTTTGTCATTATAAATTTCCATAAATATTACTTATTTTCAGTATGTATTTCCAAAAAATATGTATTCCTACTTAAAATGTAATATTTAGGAATTTGTTTTTTCGAATAAAATTATTAATTCAAACTCTACACTAGCTTGCACTAACTGTGCCTACATATTAAGTCTTAAATGGATTTTAAATATACCTAATGATTGTGTTGTTTAAATAATGTAAAATGCAGTTCAGAATTGGTGTTTTCCTAAACTTGTTTTGGTCAGTGACTTTTATTATACATCTTCAGTCATTTAAGGTTATACGGATTTGTTCGCTCCTATAAGCTAATGTAATGTATGGGTGAGTTAATATAAAGCCACAATTACACATTGATTAGTGCGAGTGTTTAATGCAGGTGCTTAGTATTAAGCAAAAAACACGTGTAGACAGCCGTTGATTAGTGCGAGTGATTAGTAATTAGCGTAGCAAAAGTGAATAGACTGATTACAAATCACCCGCACTAATTAACGGCTGTCTTCACGTATATTTTGCTTAATATTGGTGTAAACTAATCAAAGTGTAACGGGACTTAACGTACTTTTGCAGTTGATAGTTTAGGCTTTGTGCAAACGTCCGCATTTTTGTGACTGAAAGCACAATTGTAACACTATTTTTGACTGAATTGTCAATAGATGGCACCATTTTCAATATAAAACAAAACTACTTCAATAAAAACTAATTCATTAAATTTGTATGAATTTTTGGTCACGCCCAATAATATACAACTGTATCTATTTATTAAATATTAAACACTGTCATATTTTAACTGTTGCAGTTTCATAGAACTGTCGTGTTTTAACGTTGTATTAATTCCTAACTTGTTTTTATTATCTAATTCAACTCTTCGCAAACGAACGAGTTTTTTGTTATTGGTTTCTATAAACCTAGCGGAGTAGTTAATGAAGTAAGTGACAACGCCCTCTATGATTTCGTATTAATAAAGAAACCATGTTGCATCTAAAAATCGCTGGTTTGCAAATGCCTTTACAATTATGTATTTGTGCCATTTCATGTCTAATCCTCTCCGATTGCTTATACATCTAAGTAAAGATCGTGCCTTTCTGAATTCACGACTATAAATGAGTTCACTGAAGTCATAGCATGAAAGCAAGCGTTTTTCACCTTATTGCTCTCTTACTAATAGACATTATTACTCAACCAGTGGCAGTTTTTATAGCTTATCAATTCTTATTATTTTTTTATAAACCCGTTTATTTTACATGCAATTATTAATAATACGTTAACTATCAAATATATTTAATCCTAATATAATAATTCCAAGAAGTTTCGAAGTGTTGCACGGATGCAGTTTTTGATCATTTAGTCAGTTCACTAATTGTATAGCCGCTTCACTATCGTACAATACATCTACCCTATTATAGCAAAAGAAGCAGATAGCCCTTCTGATGGAAAGAGATGACCATCGCATATAGACACTAAAGGTGTTAAGTGCGTGGTCATCCGAATATTGAGGATGCATTGCCGTGTATAGTATTAATAATCGGCTTCTTTATCCTACAAAATATACCAATTACAAGCATGGGACGACCACAGCAAGAGAAAGTAATGCGATGGTACCAACCTAAGTGAGATATTGCAGATATCTGTTATCATGCAGTAGTCACAATGGTAGCGATATGTTTGTGACTTACCGTTTACCTGTAGATAGTATAATTTTTGAAAGGAGGAAATTATTCATTTTGGTCTCTGGTCGTTAATTTATAGACATGGTTTCTTCAAAGTTTGTGTACCAATAAAATGTAATGATCGAATCACCACACATTTCTTCAACCAACAAAACTCTATCAACAAAAATCGGCGTAACAAAATACATTGTTTTTTAGTTCTTATAAAACATTAGTGTTCTGTAAGATAAGTTCTAATAAGCTATCAAAATGACGCTGGTTTTTTATACTTCATAAATTTGACGGCTTGCACCAGATAAGGTTCCATGTAGCGTTAGAATTCGATTTTAGTTTTAACTTTCCCTTCGCTGCGCGTGTAAAAAATAATTCTCTAAGGTATAGCGAAGGGACAACTGTTTTTCCGTTGTGCGGAATTTGTTAGACTGTCGTAGACTAGAATAGGAGTTGTATGAGTGGTTGGTTACATGGTGTTGTATCATACAGCCTTTGTCCTAAATAATCACATACAAATTTCAATACACGAATTCTTTCTAAGTAAAAATGCATGTTTAAAAGGAGTATATTTACAACACCAGCCTGTATATGTGTAAACACAGTGTAAATGTAAAAAGTTTAGATTTATTATAACTGTGTCATATTAGAAGTTAAGTGTACTATGCTACTTACATATACATATATACATTATTGCTATATAAAAAGATGTTTAATGAGAAATTAGTTAAATGACTCAAAAATAATGTTCATCAATACATATCCGGATCAAAAGTTTGAAATATTATTATCAACACCCAGAGCTTAGAATAGAAGAATAAGATAAAGGCATAAAAGACAAACAACGATTGAAATCTTTTGATTATTACACAAAAATAAAATATTGTACAAATCAATAAAATTATTGTGACAACCAAAACAATTACTGTAAAAAAATATTTTACGCATCAACTTATCAGAATAAAAACTATAAATTGTAAAACAATTACAAAAACAATTACTGTATAAAGTTTGATTTGATACCATGACTGGAAAAACCATATCAGTACTTTAAAAAACAGACATGATGTTTGTAAACATCAGAATTTTATTTATTAACTGTGAAAGAAACTTTAAGATAAATGGTGAAACAATTATAAAAACAATTACTGTAGAAAGTTTGATTTGATACCGTAACTGTAAAAATCATATGTGTACTTTAAAAAACCGACATAATGTTTGTAAACATTAGAATTTTATGTATTAATTGCGAAACAGACTTTAAAATAAATGGTAAAACAATGATAAAAACAATTAGTGTAGAAAGTTTGATTTGATGCCATGATTATAAAAATCGTATGAGTAATTCAAAAACCAGACATGATGTTTGTAAACATCAAAATTTTATTTATTAACTATGAAACAGACTTACTTTAACAATCAAAACAATTTCTGCAAAAAGTTTGATTTGTTACCATGATTGTAAAATGTATGTAAAAATGATTCTAAAATTCTAAACCATAATTGAAAATGATAACATAATTACTGTAACAATCAAAACAGCTACTGCAAAAAAAATTGATTTATTACCATGACTGTAAAAAATGCAATTACTAATTATACAAAAAAATATTGTAAAAATCAAAATATGTAAAAATTAAATACGGCCTGATTGAATCGCAACTAGGAATGTTAAAATTGTTGCGTTGTTTTGTATTGAATTAGTTGACAATGTGTCTATCTTTTCTTCTAGTTTAGGCGCCAGAGTTATAGAGCTCTTTGTAAATACATTTATAAGTCATGATTAATTATTTAGAAAGTTTTTGGTAAAAACAATTGCATTTATTATTATATTTTCGCCCTCGGAATGTTCTTGGATGGTTTCTTTTGTCCAATTCTTTTTGTTATTTTATTGTTATTATTAAGAATTTTAACGTTGTTAAATGCAATATCAAACCAGCAAATTGTGGTTCTTGATTACAACATACAAATTTATTTATCTGTGACTATGGTCATTCGATCAAATTATCAATTTTTTTAACGGAATATACTTTTAGTTTGACCATAAAAGGAATGATTTTGCATAAAATTCAACTTTGTGCAATACTGAAACAATATGGGTATTGTATAGTATAAGATTTCACTATAAATTCGTTTTTAAGTGTAATAAATTTTTTATGGAAGTCAATTTTGTTTACGGAAGTCATTTTTTTTTGTTTCTACGTTAAACCAATACTTGCATGTGCCAAAACCATCTTAGAACTTAAAACTGATTGTCAAATATACACTAAAAGAGATATATTACTCCTTTTAATTTTAAGAAGTATCCGTAACAAATTTTACATTATACAAGATTGATTTAAAAATTTATCGTAAATATGCATTTCATCCCGTTATTGTTACATTAAAAGATAATTTAGCGTTTCACTAGAGTCTGCTTTTAATTAACAAATTAAGAGTTTTGATGCTAACATTTACTTTCAAAAAATCTAATCAAAACTGGATTAATTTTAACTTTTTTGTAAGTTGTATATCTTTTTTGGTGTGTATCCATTTATATGTGCCAAATTCAAGTATACAGTTTGGTATATAATGTAATACCTCTGAACATCTTTATGTTGATATATTTTATAGGTTGTTTTTATTGTTAAGATGGTAAAGACATCGGCTTTATGCTGAGTTAGTTTTCATTTTGTAGGGAAAAATGTCAAATTAGAGAACTCAATTATTAGGCCTGAACCCTATGTTGTGTTCAGTTAAACGAATATTATTTTAATAAACAACATAAAATTAATATTGTATTTTACTTACCCTATTCACAAAATGCATTTAACTCGAAGATTGATAGCTTGTGAGCAAGTTATTAGTTTCATATTTAATATAGTTTTATGTAAATCGCAAAAAAAGAATATTAAACACGCTAATGGCTCTACTGATGGAAAGGGTGATCATTGCTATAGACGATGAAGATTGGGATGTAAATTAATAAGTATACCGGCTACCTTCCCCTCCAAAGAGCCAAGACGATAGTAACAAGATCGATACTGGTCGCTGAGGCGTTACTTTATGTTCAAAAGTTCAATCTGTGAAAAATAGAATAGGTTATACAGTGTTTTGTATTACTTCATCCCCTATTTGCGATGCATGAAGCAACTTCCTTAGTCTTGCTATATAGCGTTGGATTATTTGAGTATTAAGGGTTGGAACAAGCTTGTGTCTGAACTCGAGAATCGACTAACCGATATCTCGGAATGAGGCCATCAAAACCTTATTACATTTAACCCCAGACAGACGCAGCTTTGCACGTTCACCGCAATAAGAACACCCGTTGTCGTGTCACCTCGATTCGAGAAGACTCCTGACAGCCACAGCCAGTATTAGAATTCTGGGAGTCGACGTATTTTTACGTATTAAAAAAAAACGACGAACGTTGTTTTTTTTTATATCATAAGACTGCAAACAAGCAGATGGGTCTCCTGATGGAAAAAGTCAACCATCGCCTATAGACACCAAAGATGTAAATGGTGCGTTGTTATCTTGTGGCGAGGTCTAATGCCACATGGATAAGTTTACCGGCTACCTTACCCTCCAAACCGGGACACGACAGCGACAAGCACTGACGTTATTGCGGCAGGAATAGGTAAGGCGGTGGTACTAGATCCGGGCGAGACAATGCAGAACTCTACTACCTAGTAGCCACGATGTTAGTGCTCGATAGCCAATCGGTCGCCTTTTACGACCTGCCTGGCAGAACGGCAGTTGGCCTATTCTTCAAAGGAGGCCGGGACCAACACGGCGTTCCGCGGTCATTTGGAAGGAAAGGCTAAACTAGCCTCCAAAAAGCTTAGTGTACTCAGCCATTGCCTCCAAATTAACAAGGCCCAAATTCGACCTCTCATGGAGTAGAGTCATTGTGGCATCAGTGGGTCATAATTTTTTTTAAATCACGTAGCTCCGTAATTATATGAGCTATAGACATTAAATTTTAATGGAAGAAAACTAGGTTCCTTGTCTACATTTTGGCTTATAAGGTTTTTAAATACACTTGCTGGTTTCTTAAAAATAAATATTTTTAAAAAAAAGGGTTTTTGACCCACTGTGTCCTGAGGTGGGTAAACAGTGGGTCAACCCTGAGGGTACAGTGGATCATGTGTATATTTAAATAATTAATAAAAAGATAGGTAATTACTAATATTTTTATGAAAAATCAGTCTTTTAGGTTAGACTTAATATAAAATGTCTTATATTTTATAACAAAAAATAGATGATTAACAAATTATAAATTTTTAGCTTTACAGTAAAAATATAATTTTTGTTTCATAATTTCATCCATTCTGAGACATTTTGAGTTACACTTTGTTAACATATAACAGCCATTTCATATGCAACTTTTCGTCATTTTTTTATTTTTAAGCCGTAAAACATAAGGACACAATTATTGTAATATTCGGTAGGTATTTGTGTGTAAAAACTTTATTAATGTCATAACTTGGCACAAGTTACAAATTTTCGATACTTGTGGGTGCTTTGGAAAATTATTTTCCTTTGCAACAACACTATATTTTTTCCCGATGCAAATACTAGTAAAGCACCTTTCATGTTTAATTTGGTGTGATTACATAACAGACATTTCATAGGCATTTTTTTTTTATATCATACAAGATAGCAAACAAGCAGATGGGTCTCCTGATGGAAAGAGTCAACCATCGCCTATAGACACCAAAGATGTTAATGGTGCGTTGCTATCTTGTGGCGAGGTCTAATGCCACATGCATAAGTTTACCGGCTACCTTACCCTCCAAACCGGAACACGACAGCAACAAGCACTGACGCTATTACGGCAGGAATAGGTAAGGCGGTGGTACCAGACCCGGGCGAGACAATGCAGAACTCTACCACCTAGTAGCCACGATGGTAGTGACTCGATAGCCAATCGGTCGCCTTTTACGTCCTGCCTGGCAGAACGGCAGTTGGCCTATTCTTCAAAGGAGGCCGGGACCAACACGGCGAAAAAAACTATTTCTATAAAATGAAACTATTATTATTATCCATACTAATATTATAAATGCGAAAGTTTGTCTGTCTGTCTGTCTGTTACGCTTTCACGGCTAAACCGCTGGACTGATATTCATGAAATTTGGCATGGATATAGTTGAAGATCCGGGGTCAAACATAGGCTAATTTCTTTTTCAAAAATCAGTCCCTGGAGGGCTGAAATAGGGGATTAAATTTTTATTAAAAGCTATGGGCGACTTATTAATATACTCGCGGGCGAAGCTGCGCAGGTAGGCTAGTTGAATATAAATCTGTAAAATAAAAGTATAATAATAGAATATATGTTATAAAAAAAATATAACTTACCTATAATGATTTTCATCACAATGGACACATACCACAGTGGATCAACTCACTGTGCCCACTTTAGAAATGACCCACTGTTTTTTTTTTATAGAAGAGGGGGCCAACGAGCAGGAGGTTCACCTGATGGTAAGTGATCACCGCCGCCCATGGACATCTGCAATACCAGAGGTCTTGCATTTTTTGGTGAGGTGTTGCATTGCCGGCCTTTTAAAAATGAATAAGCTCTTTTCTTGAAGGTCTCTATGTCGTATCCGTTCGGAAATACCCCTGCCGGTAATTGGTTCCACAACAGAGTAGTGCGAGGTAAAAAGTGTCGGGAGAATCTCACAGTTGTGGATTTCCAGACATCGAGATGGTGAGGATGGGACTGCAAATTTTGACGCGATTTCCGATGGTGGAATTCGGCGGCAGGAATTAATCCAAACAACTCGTCGGAACACTCTCCATGATATATACGATAAAAGACGCAGAGAAAACCTACATCTCTGCGCAATGCCAAAGAGTCAAGCTGTTTCGAAATAGCCTGGTCGTCAACGATTCGAACCGCTCTACGCTGAATTCGATCAAGAGGAAGAAGCTGGTACTGAAGAGCTCCGGCCCAGAGATGCGAACGGTACTCTATGTGAGGCCGAACCTGTATACCACATACGCTAATTTCATTTTATGACGCAGTGTTGCGGTGTCATGTTTACATCATTCCTCCGCGCTTGTAATATTAAATCTTAATAAAGTCAGTATGTAACTCGCCGGCACCTCGATCACGCGCAGCAATAAAATAACAGTTATACTCTATTAAAGACTTTTATTTTTAGTCCACAAAAATACTTAATTATTAGTTACATGCTCAACACTGGTGACCCCGACGTGATCTAGAGGTGCCGTGCCAAAATTTAAATAAAATCGCAATATTAGTAATTCCGGAAAACGACTTATGTGTGTGGACTTTAAATTCAGTGATAAACTTACAAATTTTTAAATAAACTTTTCAAGTGCTAGTTAAACATTATTTTCGACAACATGACGGAGACCGGTGCTTCAGAGGTAGCGCAAATTACTGTTTCTTCCCGCATACCAGACTTTTGGGAAGACCAGCCGCGCACATGGTTCATTCAGGCTGAGTCCGTGTTGTACAATCAGAAACTTTCAGACGCAGCCAAGTATCATCTGGTGATCGCCAAGTTGGGCAAAAGCGTCGTTCAACAAGTAAGTGACATCCTAGTTAATCCGCCCACGGAAGGCAAGTATGAACATCTTAAAAAAACCTTACTTGTGATCTATGAGGAATCTGAATCTCGTCAAATTCAAAAACTCATCGGCGAGATGGATCTAGGAGACCAAAAGCCGTCCCAGCTGCTACGCCGTATGCGCGAGTTGGCACGAGATAAGATTAATAACGAAACTCTTAACATCCTCTGGCAAAACCATCTGCCATCCTCCATACGAGCAGTGTTGGTCGTCACGGATAGCAAGGATCTGAACACTTTAGCTTCTGTTGCTGATAAAGTGATGGAGACTATTAAGCCAGTAGCAATAGCAGAGGTAGACACCTCTGCCTCGCTTTTAGCAGAGATTGCCCAAATAAATAGAAGACTAGATAAGATGGTTGTAGCGCGACCTAAGTACCGAGGACGCAGTACTAGCCGCTGGCGCTTCCGATCTGCTGGGCGTCCGCACCGTTCGCAGACACCCAAGCGCACCACGAGAACTGCGGAAGGATTATGTTTCTACCATAAAAGGTTCGGGGACAAGGCACACAGGTGTGTGCAGCCCTGCACCTGGAAAGCGGAGACGGGAAACGCATCTCCGTGCAGCGAGCAGCGGTGGCCAGCTGCATAGGATCGCCTAATCACCGCCTATGTGTCAAAGATAAGTGTAGTGGTTTAAGTTTTCTTGTAGACACAGGTGCTAACGTATCAGTGTTGCCTCGACACAGAGTGCAGTGCCTTAATAATAATAAGTGTCAAAACTATAGTCTTTTCGCCGCAAACGGTACTCCTATTCGTACATATGGTACAAAAACTTTATTTTTAAACTTAGGCTTAAGGCGTGAATTTAAGTGGACTTTCATAATAGCAGATGTGCGCCAACCTATTTTAGGCGCAGATTTTTTAGCTTATTATAAGTTGCTAGTCAATATCGCCTCACGTCAGCTAGTTGACCAGGTGACGCAATTGAACGTTTTAGCCGCGATTGTTCACTGTGACGAGCAATCGGTTAAAACAATTGACATTTGTCATCCTTTCTATGATATACTTAATATGTATCCTGACATCACCAAGCCTATTTCATTTAAGGAACCGCCTAAGCACTCAACTTACCATTATATTGAGACTAATGGTCCACCTGTCCACGCCAAAGCAAGGCCGTTGCCACCACATAGGTACAGTAAAGTCAAGGAAGAGTTCAGGTTGATGCAAGAACTCGGGATTTGTAGACCGTCGAAAAGCGCGTGGGCTAGCCCTTTGCACGTTGTGCCAAAAAAGGACGGGCAACTACGACCCTGTGGGGATTATAGAGCCCTTAATGCTATCACTAAGCCGGATAGGTACCCCATTCCCCGCGTTCATGACTTTACATATATTTTAGAAGGTAAAAAAATATTTTCGCGAATTGACATTAATCGTGCATATCATTTTATCATGGTAGCCCCGGAGGACGTAGAGAAAACCGCCATCATTACGCCCTTCGGACTATTTGAATTCCCACGCATGAATTTTGGTTTGCGCAATGCCGCACAAACTTTTCAACGGTTTATGAATCACACCGTTTTAGAAGGCCTAGATTTTTTATATTCCTATATTGATGACGTCATAATTGCAAGTGATGATTTAGCAACTCATAGAGAACATTTACGTTTAGTTTTCGAGCGGTTAGATAAGTTTGGACTTACTATTAACTTGAGTAAATGCTCGTTTGGTCAACCTAAAGTCAACTTTTTAGGATTTGAAGTATCCTCTACGGGCATTCGTCCGCTAAAAGAAAAAATTGACGCAATTTGTACTTTTCCGAAGCCCGAAACAGTCGAGCAGCTTCGGCGATTTTTGGGCATGGTCAATTTTTATAGATTGCATTTACCAAACGCAGTAGAGTATCAAACCGAATTAAATCGATACTTACGGTCATCTAAGAAAAAGGATAAAACCAAAATCATTTGGGATGATAAATCAAACGCGGCATTTACTCAGTGTAAACTTAGCTTACAGCAAGCTGCAAATTTATCTTACCCGAAACCTGATACACCGCTTGCACTAATGACTGACGCATCTAATACGAGCGTGGGAGCGGTATTGCAACAGCGTGCAGGTGACACTTGGATTCCGCTAGGTTATTATTCTAAGAAAATGTCGCCCACACAGCAAAAATACAGCACATACGACCGCGAGTTGCTAGCCGTATACTTAGCCGTTAAGTACTTTAGAAATATGATCGAAGGTCAAAACTTAATTATTTATACAGACCATAAGCCTCTCACTTTCGCTTTTTCAAAGATTGGCAGTGATAGCGAACTACCTAGGCGTGTGAGACAGTTACTTTTCATCAGCGAGTTCACCACCACCATAAAGCATATTGATGGTGATAAAAATATAGTAGCTGATGCTCTTTCTCGTATAGAGTCGATTTCCTGCTTAGGAACATTAGATTACTCCGAGATCAGTCGCGCGCAAGCTGATGATGAACAATTATTAAAATTGCGCAATAGCATAAATAAATTGAATTTTAAACAAATATTTTTACCGCAAAGCGATTTGGCTGTTTGGTGTGAAACATCCACCAATCGGGCAAGACCTTATTTGCCGTTACAGTTTAGAAAGATAGCGTTCGACAATGTTCATAATATGAGTCATCCTGGAATTCGTACCTCGCGTAAGCTCATGAGGGAAAGATTTTTCTGGGAGAACATGAATCATGACATAGGTAAATGGACAAGGTCATGCATTCCCTGCCAAAAAGCGAAAGTGCACAGGCATACGAAGTCTGAACTAGGTAATTTCCCTCCAGCAGATAGATTTATGCATATACACGTAGACATTGTAGGCCCCTTGCCAATATCCTTACAGGACTATAGGTACCTCGTCACTATTATTGACAGGCAAACTGGCTGGCCCGAAGCATTTCCGGTAAAGGATATATCTGCTGACACTATTTCTAAAACTATTTTTGAAGGTTGGATCGTACGTTTTGGCTGCCCTGTTCAACTGACTAGTGACCAAGGCAGACAATTTGAAAGTAACGTGTTCCGACAGCTTATGACATACTTAGGTATTAATAAAACGCGCACTACGCCTTACCACCCACAATGCAACGGGATGGTTGAGAGATGGCATAGATCTCTTAAAGCTGCGCTTATGGCCAGGTTGAATTCCAAAACGTGGGTCGAGGAGTTACCTATAGTCATGTTAGGACTTCGAGCAGCGCCACGATCGGATACTGGTGTTAGCGCAGCCGAGCTCACTTACGGGCAAACCTTACGATTGCCTGGAGATTTTTTCGTAGATAATAGTACAAAAATATTAAATGAAAGTGAATATGTCGAGCGTCTACGTAACATAATAAGTAACCTAAAACCTAAGCCAATGTCACATAAGGACGCTACCACAGTATTCGTACACGCGGATTTATATCGCTGTACACACGTGTTCGTTCGCAACGATTCTGTTAAAAAATCACTTCAACCTCCTTATGACGGGCCGTATAAAGTATTAAATAGAAAAAATAAAGCGTATTTAATAGAAATGCCCGGTCGACATACATATATATCTATAGATAGGTTAAAACCAGCCTATTTAAGTCTTGAAGATAATGTTAATACAAATCATAGTCATAGTAATAAAAATTTTAGTCGTAATAATGCATTAAATAGTGATAAGTTTGATAGCGATAAGTTTAAAGTGTCGGCGAGTAGCGATAATCGTCCGCTCAGTTATACTACGCGTAGCGGACGAATCTCGAATAAACCCGTACGGTTCATAGAAACATAATGTCTAATGTAAGATAGGTAAATCCTTATATAAATAAGTCTACTTTAATAACACATTTTATTCTGTAATTGCTTTGTGTACACTGCACAGCAAAAATTCTTAAGTATCTTTTATTCATACTTAGTAATTGTTACTATATATAATCGATTATAATGGGAAACACAGTAAACAAAGATGCAGTTGTTATCGCCCAATCGGAGGCGCAGATAAAGGAAGTTCATAACGCTATGATTATATCTTACATAGGATGGGCTTTAGTGATTATCCTATTTTGTTCACTTGGAAAATACATAACATGCCGTTACGGCGTCAATAAAGTAAAAAAGTGGCTCGTAACTCAAGTACATAAGGTACAAGATACCGCCTTG
Organism: Apodemia mormo; assembly: GCA_036924255.1. Lineage (NCBI taxonomy): Eukaryota > Metazoa > Arthropoda > Insecta > Lepidoptera > Riodinidae > Apodemia > Apodemia mormo. Next base: position 8,389,875 of record JAUPFN010000026.1, read on the forward strand.
ATGCATTTCACCAGAACTACTTCTAATATTCGCAGGACACGCGATGGTTTATCACCCAAGACAAACATAGAGGTTTGTTAAATATTAATATGTAATAAATAGTAATATAAATAGTAATAAATAGTACATTTTCAGTTATCGTCATGAGTGCTCGGCGATGTCAGTTTACCTACTTATTTTTGTATGTAAATTTTAATCTAATTTTGTAATATGTAAGTACTATATAAATGTAAATGTATTGTTATGTATTTTACTACGTACATGTATGGAGACGGTTAAAATATTGTTCATAATATTTTGTAGCTTATACAAAATGTACTTAATAAATTACATTGTAAACTAATGTAGCATAACTACTGTCTCGTTTCACAGTGAATGTAATCAGACACCATGCAGGTGTTAATCACTTTCTCACAAGTGTGCATTATGTGTACGTATCATTGTATTATCTAAACATTTGTTCAATTATTATAATCATGTGTTTTAAACCGTTTAATTTAGGAAAAATTTTCAATTTTTGGGGGGAGTGATGTTGCGGTGTCATGTTTACATCATTCCTCCGCGCTTGTAATATTAAATCTTAATAAAGTCAGTATGTAACTCGCCGGCACCTCGATCACGCGCAGCAATAAAATAACAGTTATACTCTATTAAAGACTTTTATTTTTAGTCCACAAAAATACTTAATTATTAGTTACATGCTCAACAGCAGTAACAGAAATATTTACTGTGATAATAATCCTTAATGAACTGTTAAATGAGGTCTTAATAACTACTGATTGCCTTAAAATTATAGCTCAGGGGATAAGATTAATAGATACTGAACAAAGAAAGAACAAGACTTAAACATTTTTTCAACTTTTTCACTCTCAAATCACAAGTTGTCCTTTGTAACGTACCCTGCACTTCTGAGCGGCGCACTGATTGGCGTGGCAAGGTTTATAGCCAAACTCGTATCTACTGTGAAAAATACGCACTTATTGTGTACCCTTTCTGTCCAATATGGTGTTAACTCAGTGTGCCCCTTTGACCCACTGTTGCCACAATGACTACTGTTCTCACCTCTGGGCCGGAGCTCCTCAGTACCAGGTTCTTCCTCTTGATCGCATTCAACGTAGAGCGGTTCGAATCGTCGACGACCAGGCTTATTTCTAATCGGCTTGATTCTTTGGCGTTACGCAGAGATTTAGGTTCGATTTGCATCTTTTACCGCATTTATCATAGTGTTCCGACGAGTCGTTCGGATTAATTCCTGCCGCTAAATTCCAGCATCGTCCGATGCTGGAATTTAGCCGATCAAAATTTAAAGTTCCATCCTCACTACCTCGATGTCTGGAAATCCACAACCGTGCGCTTTTTGCCTCGCACTACTTCTTTGTGGAATCAATTACTAGCGGGGGTATTTCCGAACGGATACGACTTGGGGACCTTCAGAAACGAGCTTATTCATTCTAAAAAGGCCGGCAACGCAGCTGCAAGACTATTCATTCATATTATTATATATTGCAGATGTTCATGGACGGTGGTGATAACTTACCATCAGGTGCACCCCCAGCCAGTCATCCTATCCCATCATAAATTAATGTGGGTAAGATACATTTTGCGAGGCCCTCTGCTCGCAACGCAAGTTCGGGGAATACCGTATTTTAGCCAGGCGCGGCGGCGACGCGCAGCGGGGATTTCTCGCGAGTGATGGCGACGTAAGCACTTATTTCGGCGCATTCATGGCTTTTGAGTAATACATAAATCTCCGTGACGCTAGGCCCCTCTAACCGCGACGCCGTGGGCTGTGGCCCACGTCTCCCACGCTTTACGCCGCCTCTGCCTCCAACTCGTTTGCTCCCTCTACTATAAAAAAAATGCAGACGGTGTTCTGTCACTAAGAATTTTCTGGATAGAAAAATTTCGGATAAAACAAAAAATCCCAATAATATTTTTAGTTTTATCCATGATATAAACCTGGGACTGGGAGTTCGTGACCACCGTCAATCAGCCTAACCTCTAGACAAATAGTAATTAAATAAAATAACAAAATATATTCTAATATTTATTTGTGACAATTCAGATTACAAACACGATTAATCATTAATCAAGAAGGTTATTAGAAAAAATATAAAACGTTTAAAAATGTGATGCTACTTGTTATAATCTTTGAAAAATATCGTTTTTGATATCTTTGGCTTTTTAGATGGAAGTTTCTAATATTAGCTAATAGAGGGCGTGGAAACTAATCGTACAGATACATTTATGAGAACAAAATCAATATTATCTAAACATTTTCGTACAGAATATAATACAACCTATTTACGTCAACATCATTGAATCCATTTTGACACATTTGCTTACTTCAATGCCAAAGTAAATCAAAATACATATACAAATTAATTTGTCGACATTATGCAACCCATAATTGACTTTAATATAAAAATGGTGGCTTCGTGTGCATATAAATATATTTGTTTATAAAAAAGTCCATTGTCAAGCGTGAACGCAAATTGCGCCCTTTTTTAATTAAAGCATGCAAAATAATATGTTTCATAAGTACAATACAAAATGTGATTATATTAACTGCAAATTGGACTCTGAATGTTAGGTAACATATTGAAATACACGTAAATGCAATATAATAATAATACTTATAATAATCATAACACACAATTGAATATTATATAAGTTAACATTACAGAAAGCGGTTATCGTGGTCTACGAGTAGCAAAAATAACAATTATCCGTAAATAATATTTAACATGTAACTCGGAATAACAATTGAAAATGGTCTAAGTTTTAACATGCAAAATATAATTTGAAAATTGACTAAGTAAATAATGATAGGATTTTTAATATAATAGGAGAAATTGTCTAACGTTAAGCTAAGGGCTTCTGCATATCGGTGTTTTTTAAATGAACAATGGAAACACATAAACATCAACTTTTATAAATTATATATCAAAAACAGGTAATTTGATCTCTAATGTATCTTAAAGTTTGTAATGATTAAGATTCCGCTGTTTTCTGTACATATATAATTGCGATAAATTAAAAAAGTTACATTTCTATATGGAAAGTACATAGGTAACTCTTTTTTAAATGTTTACTTTTAAAGTAAAGCTATTTTAAACAACTTGTTTAAATAATTCAAATATAAAGCAGTTTTTTTTTTAAACATGAAGTGATACTGCCTTGTCTCTCAAATAGGCGCAAACAAAAGAAATATATCAAGTTCGACAAATAACCTCATTGGTCATATAAAATAATGTACACATTTTTTGGGTCAACATTTAGTAGCACAACAATTTTTGTACTAATTTAAGTAGGCATTACGTTTTAAGAACTAATGATAATTTACCATAACAAATAGGAGCATAACTATTTTCGCATAATTTTTACTAGGAGACTAAATATAACATAAAGATAACTTTAACGTTTAAAGGCTAAAAAACATAAATTTTACTTATATTTTTTTTCTTGACAATATATTTTATTGTAAATACTTAACAAATTTTTTATCTTCATAAAAGCAATGAAATACAACCTATTTCTGTAACATGTCGGGTAGGACGGAATTCCACGGAGCCCCGCTGAGCTCCTGGCTGAGCTGAGCGGCTCCTGTTTCTGGGCTGGTGATCTAAAGAGAACCTAACTAATCTACTTCAACTGTGGCATTAGGTGGATTTCTTCCTCTGTGCACCGCCACAGCTTCGCCACCCGATCCCCCCAGCGTGGGGGGGGGGGCTCCCCCCGTGTTTCTTTGCATATTTTTAGTTATGTTAAGTTATAACTACTAAACAGACAGAAAAATGAAATTAAAATGTTACGTTTGTACGTTACATTATTAGTAATACATATTAAAAAACCATGTGAATATTTAAATTGAGCTTAATTTTCATATGATATAAAGCCATGTGTTTTTATGGTAAAATAAAATTAGAAAAAATAAAAAATGTTCATCAATAGTCGAATAGAATGTAATACAATAGATTGTTATGCTTAAAACACACTACGCCAAAAAACGATTATGCAAAAGTTACATTATTACACTATTATGGTACATTCATTATGGTATAAAAATGGTGGTAAATTTAGGAAAAAAATTATGCCTTTTAAATGTAACCCTTTTTTTGTACCTGTCAGAGATTAAACTGTACAACATACTCAATAACTTCATTATTAAAACAAATTAAAAATGCTGCATATTTATATCAAAGCTATCTGAACAAATTGTATAAATAGCTTCATATTAAAATATATAAATATAAAAAAGAGTCTTAAAAAGTACCCTACATACGGAACTACATACAATAATTAGAATAGAATAATCTAGAACATTCAGGAAATCCCAAATTGGACATTAATAAACATACAAACATGTCTCGTCTATTTTTGGTCTATTATAAAACACTACATAATCCATATCAATTTAACTCATGTAAAAATTTCGTCTATGTCTACAAAATCAGTCTATGTAGTTAGAAATGAATAAATATTGCGTACATATTAAACAACTCCATGCTCTAAATACTAAGCTTAACAAATAATAAATAACATTACCAGCATAATTTAAATTAACTGCAGAAATAATTCTGATAAAATATATTTTAAGCTAGTATGCTCAATACGCGCATAGATACTCAATTACAAGTAATACATAAATAAAGTTCTATAAACAAAGTATTGCGGTCATGAGAGTCGAGAGATCATGACTCTAATAATTGAGATTAGCAAAAAATAATAATTATAACATAATGTTTTTTTAATATCTGGAAAGCAAAAAGCACGTGGGTCTTCTGATATCTTAGTATCTTAGATCTTATCGCATGTCAAATTATAGCTTAAATTAAATAATTAATTAATTTTATTTAGTTACATAAATTTAATAATCCTTGCGCGAATTTTGTAAATATGCATATTGCTCAAATCCTTCATTTTTTTTTAGTGTACAACATAGCAAAAACTGATCCTCATAACAGAAAAGGATACTTATTACTTCCCATCCGTGTGCATAAATACACTGCCTACCTTACCCACCAAATCGGAGTACACCGTTGACAAAAAAACCATTGAAAAATTTTGACGAAATATTGTAGAACTTCAGCACCCAATATTAAATTTATGTAAGTAAACAAAATAATTTATATACTTAAATGAATAATGAATGAAATTTTTGTCAAAATATATATTTAAGGCGTCAATTCTATAGGAAATGAGCGGCGCGGTATGTTCTGAAACCGCTGGGAAACGTGTTGATTTTCGGATAAATAAATATAGGACTTCAGCTGAAAACCAATATTTAGTACATTCTTTTTTGTATTTAAAACTAAATATCACCATATAAAAATCATGTGGAAGATTAGAAATATTATTAACAAATTATTTGTTTTAGAGATTTTTAGCCTGTTTTCAGAATTTTATATGATCGAGTAAAGTACATTCTATCATGTAATAAGTTAGCACATTCCTCAGATAATATCTTCAGGTATAACGTATAATTTTTGGAAAATTGATATTTAACAATCAATACAAAAAACGTGATTTGGTAAACCAGTTTTTCCCGTTTGTCTCGATGCCTCGCCTTAAGGGCTTATTTAATAAATCACAAAATTTATTATTATTTTTTGGGATATCCCAATTGGGATAAATAAAATTGATACTTTGACTGTCTTAAATTTTGCTGTATATCAATCACCACTGTCATTTTTATAACAACAAAATATTACTTTTCAATATTACAACACGTTTACATTATACCTAGACCTGAACCCAATGACGTCATATTGACATTTTGGGTAGGTAAAAGGTATCTTCTCATGTATGATTAAAGTAGCTTAGTCAAAAAAATAGCGCTCATTACTTTCAATATAATACGAAAACGATATTTTATGTCAAATATAGAATAATATTTAAATATATATGGTGGTTATGTATCAAAACAACGGTGAAAAAAACAATGTTTAATTATTTTTCGTCATCAAAATTTTACGTAGATTCAAGCAGAGAGAGAAATAAATCTACGTTACAAAGTCAACGAGTAATTTGAATGGCACTATGGCTTAACTGGTGGTGCTTCGGAATACATTTAAATCTTACCAATGTAAGATTTGATTAATAGTTAAAGTAATAAGGATATTTACGGAAAAAACCTTTTTTCTTTTAATTAAAAATGGACAAACATATAACTAATATTATGCTGGCACAGTAAATAACAATTAAAATATTCTAAAATTGGTTCTGATTCGCTCGAAGCTCAAATACAAAATGTACATTGGATTCATGAAAAAATATATCATATTTTTTTATTTATGTTATAAAAATAATCCACTAAGTGCTACAGAAGTAAGTACCAGTGTATTTTATTATTTTCAATAAATAATAGTGACTTTTCACTAAACACATAATAGTGTATGTTGTATAACATATAATTATGAGTATTTTTCCACGAATCAATGTGCTCGCATTCACGCATCATCCCGGCAGCTGCTCGCATTTGGGCTTTACCACAACCCGGAAGACTTTCCACCTGGTGGGTTTCTGACTCTAACCGATGTCTTTGTATCTAAACCCTCTAGTTCCTCTGTAAAGATAAAATGTTTCGTCGTTATTATATGTCTAGGGATAAACATTTAGTAAATGTTAAGAACTCATAAATTAGATCAATAAAAAAAAACAAGAAAAATTTTCTTTTGCGATAAATAATAAAAATAATTTATTTTCACTGTCTCAAGTTATACTTAATTACATAGTTGTTGGGTCGCAAATCCCCATCCCTCAATCACATCAATTTTACACCATTGACAAAAAATTATGCTGTTTGAAAAATTTTGAAGAAACATTGTAGACAAGTTATATATTAAATTTATGGAAGTAAACAAAATTATTTATGTAATTAAATGAATAATGAAGGAAATTTTGTCAAAATATATATTTAAGTGCTTATTTAAAAAATCACTTAAAAATTTTATAATTGGAATAAATAAAATTGATCTGACTGGGTGATCCCCATCGCCGCATTTTATCGATCTGATAACGATTATCGACTATTTCTTGCGACACATGTATTTTTACAAATAAATATATTTTCAACCGACTTCCTAAAAGGTGGTTATCAATTCGACTGAATGTTTTTTATGTTTGTTAGCTCAGAACTCGCTCATTTATTCCCCGTGTTGGTTCCGGACTTTTTTGAAGAATAGACCAACAGCCGTTCTATGTGATTCACTAACATCGTGGCTACTAGGTGGTAGAGTTCTGCTTTGTCTCGCCCGGGTCTGGTACCACCGCCTTACTTATTCCTGCCGCAATAGCGTCAGTGCTTGTCGCTATCATGTTCCGTCTGTCTGTCTGTCCATCTGTCGTTTGGAAGGTAAGATAGCCGGTAAACTTATGCATGTGGCATTAGACCTCGCCACAAGATAGCAACGCACCATTAACATCTTTGTTGCCTATAGGTGATGGTTGACTCTTTCCATCAGGGGACCCATCTGTTTGTTTGTTTGTGTTGTTGATTTTGAAAATCCCATTTTAATTTGGTGAGGATCTGATGCAGGGTCCCGGAAATACCGGGATTGGGATACTCCGGAATGGGAAGGCGGTTGTTGCAGTTTTAATGCGTTAAAAATTATCTCCACAGATATATAAAGTTTTATAGATTTAGAAATATTTGAAAAACTACTTTGAATATAATTTTCACGAAACTTGATAGACAGCTATCAGCTAACTTCAGCGTGTCGGTTTTTGGCTGTCGTCTTAGGCGCGCATAGTAAAAATTTCTTTATCATCTAATTTCAACATGATATGCTATATTTTGGCTGTAGTATGCGCGCATCGCAAATAATTTTATTATCATCTAACTTTATTATGATGTGCTGCTTTTTTGGCTGTAGTGTGCGCGCATAGTAAAAAATTATTATGAGCTAAATTCATCATGCTGCATTTTGGCTGTAGTGTACGCGCATCGTAAAAAATATTTTCAGGTAACTTCATCATGCTGCTTTTTGGATGCAGTGTACGCGCATTCTAAAAAAATATTATCAGCTAAATTCATCATGCTGCTTTTTGGCTGTAGTGTACGCGCATCGTAAAAAATATTTTCAGCTAACTTCATCATGCTGCTTTTTGGCTGCAGTGTGCGCGCATTGTAATAAATATTTTCAGCTAACTTCATCATGCTGCTTTTTGGCTGTTGTGTGCACAGATCGTTAGCATTTTATTATTAGTTAACTTCACCGTGTCGCTTTTTAGCTATCGGTGTGCGCACACATAATAAAAATTGTATATCAGCTAACTTCATCATGTTGTTATTAGACACTTTTACTATTCCACTTGTACAATTTCACCAAGTGCCGACGATGGAAAGTATAGAATATATTCATCATGTTACTTTATGGCTGCCTAGAGTCTATCTATCGTAAAAATTTTATTAGCTAACTTGCTGTCGGTATGCACGCGTATTGTCAAAATTTTTTTCTAATATTTTTTTTAAATGCGCCAACATAAGTATAACTTCAAAAAATATGATAAAGATTTGATAATATGATTAACACTTACTGCTGATGGAGAAGGTGGAATTCTGCAGGTCTCTTTGTCCTGGCTCCCGCATCTTCCTTCCTGTCGGGGTGCTGCAGCCAGACACTGACACACTCTCCAGCTGCTTGTTCACTGCCAGCAGTTCTGCCAACACATCTTTATAGAATACTAAGATGTCAGTTTTAGATGTTGGTCAGCGCAAGCCAAGAGCGTTTACTAAGAACACTGAAATTACCTTTATTTTATAATACAGTTCAAAATTGACTATAGCTTAAACCAGTAAGCCGGCGGGTCACATTTTGAAGTACATATGATTTTGCACTGTATCTTGATAGTTATATAGTTTATATCTCAGTGTTCTTAAAAAATATTCTATATTCTGCTCTTAGTGTGCGCAGACCTTGAAGATGGCTTTCCTGATAGAAAGAAATGACCGTCGCTTATAGACACAAAATATGATAATGTTGATTGCTAACCGTATGGCGGGATGGTAATGCCCACGTATAAGTTAACCGGCTACCTTACCCTACAACTAGCAAACTAAGACACGACAGTAATGTAGCGCCGATGCTCACTTGCGGCAGGAGTAAAGCAGTGATATTAGACCCGGGTGAGACATTGTCAGACTCTACCACCTAGTAGCCACGGTAGTAGTGACACAAACAATAACCGTTTACTTGTTACAAAATGCCTGACAAAATGGCTGAAAGGAGTCCTGGACCAATAAGGAGGAGATGCACTACAAAAGTTAATATTATATGTTAATTTTTGTAGCGCATCTCCTTAACTTTTATAAAACTTGAAATTTTAGACACGGTAAGTGGTTTTAATAGATATGCTAAATTTTATGTTTTTAGGATAAATAAATAAAAATAAAAAAAAAAAGTTTTTAAGTTGTGAAGGGACCTAAATGAGTGCAGGATAGTTAGTATAACTAGTTTCATTACTAAATTAGTTTCAATCGTGGATTAAATGCCATTCGTTCCATCCGTCTGGATTTCACGCCGATGACGTCCCGTGGATTAGATAGATTCAATTCAAGGATTAGGTTTTTTAGATAAGGTGGGTCGAATCCTTAATTAATAACTATCTTATACAACTCAATCCCCATCTCTAAAACCCCGTTTTCACTTTGTGTAGTACGAGTCTTTAATGCAGGTGCTTAGTATTAAGCAAAATTTACGTGAAGACAGTCGTTGATCCCTGCGAGTGATTAGTAATCAGCGTCTATTCACTTTTACTACGCTGAATATTGATCACTCACACTTATCAACGGCTGTTTTCACGTATTTTTTGCTTAATACTAAGCACCTGCAGTAAACACTCGCACTCCCACTAATCAAAATGAAAACGGGGCTTAAGTGAGAGTCGGTACATATATCTACAGTTGTTACAGCTTTACTGGCGACTGCGGTTAAGTAACAAAAGTAACCACAAGTTTCACAGGTACGACGTTAACTCAGGATTTTGAGTTGAAAGCGGTTCATTTTGTGATTAATGTGGGCCGATCCCGGCGGCACTGCAATGCCGGGCCGACCCGTGACGGGAGTGGAGCGAGCCCCGAGCATCCCGTCGAGATACAAAAATCAGTTTAATATACTGGTCCCGCAGTGCGGGAACTTTCAGATATTAAGCTGAAAAGAACAGATACTACACTTTGATCTAAGCCAAAAGGCCGAGAAGCGATAACCAAATTCTGCAAACGGAGCAATGTCATTGTATTTGGGAAAATCTTGTCATCGCGATGTAAAGTGGACAAACTTATTGGTACAGTTGGAAACAAACTGAACTATATGAATACGTGGCATTGGTGCACTCATTCAATGGTAAAAATAACTTGGTAGGTCTTTAATATTATAACCGAAATGTAGAGCGACATCTGTGAGAAATAGCTGAAAACTAAATTTTTGCATTGACTCGATAGATGGCGCTTATGGTCACATGTTTAGAGCTTCCCGCTAATAACAAATTACAAATAGGTACTACAGTCGATGAATAAGTACCATTGACCTCTAAATATATGACCTCTATGATAAGTACGAGCATTTTGATTGCCTTTCTTTAACCTTTAAATTATAAGATTATCCTAGTACCTATATCATTTATATTTTTATTTTAGTAGTTTTAAATATGTTAAATTTTTAAATAGTTACAATAAGTATTAACAAATTAACTACTGTTTAGTCTGACATTAATTACTTTATCATTCCCCGGGATCACCTAATTTTTCCGGGATAAAAAGTAGTATATGTGCTATTACAAGTTATCGTATACATGTCTTCCAAATTTCATTCAAATCGATTCAGTAGTTTTTGCGTAATTGAGTTACAAACATCCAAACTTTCTCATTTAAAATATTAATACATATAGATTATAATAATGTTCTAATTCATGCCCGCGATTTCGTTCGTGTTAGGCATCTTTTCATCGTCGTTTTCTCCTAGGAAATGCTCTTTAGACTGTATGCATAAGCTGACTATTTAACTTGACTTATACGAAAAATGTGATTTATGGCAAAGAAAGTTATTCTATTAAGTCACATATACCATTGAAATCCTTAATTTTAAATTCTCTTCTTAATTTTATTTCCAATGACAATTTAAAACATGTGAAAAATTCTTGTGGACTTTCAAACTTTAACTTTAAAAAATTACCATAACTTTAAATACGGAAAACTACAATTCATTTTCACTTGCATCCACAACTTGTCCAACGAGAAAATAAGCGTTAACTACTTTATTTGTACCAGGAAGAAAAAAAATTTCGAAAATTTTCTGAAAGGCATATTTTTGATTTGGGGATGTACCAAAATATATTGCATTTTTAGAAAAATGTCCCAGTCAAAAACGGGACGGTATCATCAAAATTGGGAATGGAAAATATGGCCATTTTACACACTTATAGATAAATGCCATGACATTTTTATCTAGTTATAAAAATGCTTTATTTAAGTTCTGTACGTACTGTAGGTAATTTATTATATAAGATTAAAATAATGTTTTCTATACCAATAAATTGATTTATTGGCACGAAACCGATATAAAACAATTAAAGTCAGCTATTGCTTTCAAAAATATGAAGAATTTGCAAGTTTTAGCCACGAGATTATGAATAAAAACTAATAAAAGATTATCTAATAAAAGATAAGAAAGAAAAACTAATAAAAGATTATCTAATAAAAGATAAGAATGAAAAACTAATAAAAGATAAGTAGGTATTTAGTGTAGAATCGCAAGAACAGAATGGTTCCTGTAACACCATAACTAACACCATAATTCTAGTTCCCAGTTCCGGAGGGGCTAATTTCGTCAGGCCAGCTTACTTTTTACAAATTGGTACCAAGGTGTTAACGCTCTAAACTAGTGTTTCCCAACCTTTATGTGCCATGTCCCACTGTAACATTTAAAAAAAACACGCGTTGTTTAGCGAGTTTTAATCTTATTATAATCATTAGTAATAGTAAAATTATCTACGTATATATATAAAAATCAATTGCTATTCGTTAGTTTCGCTAAAACTCGAGAACGGTTAAACCGATTTGGTTAATTTTGGTTTTGAATTAATTGTTGAAGTCGAGGGAAGGCTTAAAAGGTGAAGAAATATAGAAAAAAATAAGAGTAGTTAAAAAGGCAGAACAATGTTTGCCGGGTCAGCTAGTATCTAATAATTGTTTGCAGCATTTTTTAAGAATTTGTTTTTTTTTTTGTTAAAATTGGGAACGATATCTAGTATTGCAATATAGTATATATCTATATACTATATTGCATAGTATAGCCGGGACCGAAAGCGTTAAAGTCGTGTCGATCCATTTTTGAAATTGCCCCCTTAAATATGAAATTTTCCCCTTATGAGGCATGGGCCCAACTTTGGAAAACACCGCTCTGAATGCTTCGGTTTGCTTCGGCCGGTACAAAAAATAAATTAATAATATAAAAAGCTCTTTTTATTTCCTTGCAATTTTTGAGAACAGCACTATATATGCTTTGGCGTAAAATGACAATTGATTGTCCCGTATCATTGAAGTCCTCGCCTGCGGCTCGGCCTTCAGACTCATACTCAATTTGAGATTGCGTATTTGAGGGTGTTTGTAATAATGTAGTATGTAGTGTGTGTGTGGGAGTCGTGTTACCGTCAGGTGTGCCGTTGGTGGCAGAGTGGTGGTTGTGTTGGCGCGGCGGGCTCACGGAGCGCGCGGGCGCGGGCCGGTGCTGGCCGCCGTACACCGCGGGGCAGTCCGCCATCGTTGGCAGGAACTTGCCGAGCCCTGAACACAACCAGATACTTTTTACTTTTCTCTTTTTATGGCATGGACATTAACAACAGCTATTTGACAAGTTTAAGGGGAAATACTTGTCAAAGCAGCCATAGTGTGGAACAGATCAAAATAGTCTAAGATCTGGCATTAAATATACCTTCATCCCAATAAATGAACAAAATAATGTTTTAAAGGCTCATTACAATATTATACATTTATTAGAACAATTGCTACCACCATTCGACCTATTGCTATTAAAATAAATCAATAATTATTTTTCACTTTATATGTTAACTGCATATAATAAGGACTAAGTTTGTCCCCTAAATTTACGCGCAACCAATGATAATTAAAAAAGGTAGATAAATTTAATTTATTATATAAATGTCTAAATCTTGAAAATCATGTCATCGCTATATTCATTAAAACAATTGACAAATCATTTCCCGCCCATTGTTTTTTTTTATTACTAAGAAGGTTCCAACGTTTTAAAAACATAACATTCGAAATTCAAATAGTTCCGATTAGCTAGAAGTGCAAAACTTTTAGTGTTCCCCATGTATAGCAAAATTTCATGCGTTGAGATAAGTCTCTATTTAGGTATGTTACAAAGTACTCTGTGGTGTAGACTACTGAAATGTTGGTAAAAGAAGAGCTAAGTATTACGTACACGGACATCGAGAACATCGTAGGACAGGGTACCTGCGGCTCGCGAGCCACATGCGGCCGCGGCTGTTTGGATGTGAAGCTGCAGCTCTTTTGTTCCATTCGCAAATATTATTTATTTATACTACCATTCCATATATACCATACTACATAAATATTATCTAATTTGTAGTGAAAAAACACTACTTACATATAAATAAATAGATATTTTTCTAATGAATAAATAGATTAGTTTTCTTTACCAAAAACTTTATTTGGCAAATAATATCTCTGTGGTCTAGTGGTACAGTGTTGGCGTTGATCACATGAGGTCCCGGGTTCGATTCCCGGGTCGGGCACTTTAAAAAAAAGTGTTTTTTCAGTTTTCTGAGAAACACAAAGTTGCCCGGGATTGGAAAGTGCCCGGTTGGCGATAGGCTTGCCACCTATCACATTTGTGGGACCAAGTATCTTCGGCTAATCGTGGGTGCACTTGTTGTACCTCTGCCTACCCCTTCGGGGATATGGGCGTGAAGATACTTAAAAAATTTTGTGGTCCTTTAAAAACTTTAAGATCTTGTGAATTGTAATTTTACTTCTGACTGGAAAAATTGCCGACCCCTGTACCAGGAGCATTAATATAATTGTACATCAACATTTTTGAGTAAAAAAGATCTGTCGTCGTTGGATCCCGCGTTTGCATTTACAAACATACTAATAGACTCGTTTGAAGTCAAAAAATATTTCAGAATAGTTAATGAGTATATCCCTAAACCTTGCTTACCTTCGGCAACGCGTAGTTCACCGTCGTCCAGACACACTCGGCCATTAACTATCACATACTGGGGGCTGCCAACTACATGTTGACCCTGGAAAAGTAAAAAAATTGATTGTCTTAAAAGTCGGCTAACGGACGATAATTTTAGGTGATAATGATCGTGAAAGATCGTGCATCTCTATCACTTGTTCCGCGCTCTCGCTTGCACACTCGGCTCAGGAGGAACGTGATAATGGGTCATGCATTTTCGTGCATGCAGTTAGCGTTCATCGATTTATAAGACGTTGTCACCTCAAACATAGGGTGTGAGAAAAATCTTTTTGCGCGAAATTCCACCCATTAGCGATTTCCCCGCCTGCCGTGACAAACAAAAAATCATATTTTCAGAATTAAATTTTATTATACTTCCCTTATCTATTACCATTTAAAGGCACATTGTAAAAAAAATAAGGGTTTTGTACGAAAAAATACATGTGATCTAGGGTGGAGGGGAGGGGCGAGGGGTAGGCTAAAACCTCACCACGGGGGGGGGGGGTATTAAAAGTAGCTAAAAACATTAAGTAATCAATGAACGACCCCTAGAAGAAATAGACGTTAAATTTTTAAAGATCTTAATTTTGTGAAGCAAAAAAGACATCTCAACATGTTAAACTCACGATTGAAAAAAAAATAAAGTTAAACAGCGGCGGATTAGAAAAACACTTATGTTTAACGCATTGGCTAGCCATGAAGGAATTTGTAAAAATAGAGGAGTTTATTTACCTCATTTTTGTAAGAACCCAAAATTTCTCCCTAAGTAGCGCAAAAAGCGGGGTAGCCCGTAAAATACCACCATGCCTCCTACCACCCCCAATTTAGCCGTGCCCAGTAAAGCGGTGTAGGATCAACTATAGTCCGCGTTAATAGATCCCATGATCATACATTAATGGACAGACCTTCGACTAATATCTATAGGGCAGACAATATACAACTTTGACTTTATGATTAGCAAATAATCAGACGGCTCTCCTGATAAAAAGTTACCTGACGCTCTTAGTTAGGGCATGGAACTGATATTGACACAGCGAATAATATCGTTCATGTTTCCGGTTAAATTTCATCGATTTTACC
Organism: Apodemia mormo; assembly: GCA_036924255.1. NCBI lineage: Eukaryota > Metazoa > Arthropoda > Insecta > Lepidoptera > Riodinidae > Apodemia > Apodemia mormo. The sequence continues at coordinate 8,405,183 of JAUPFN010000026.1, forward strand.
CGTTCCGACACGTTCGTTCCGTTCCGTCCGTCCGAAACATTTTAAAATTTTAATGATTACCGGTATGTACAGAAAGTATAAATTTAACACGTGTGTGAGTCGAAACAACCGGTTAAATTCAGTTTTTTTTTTGACATAACGTGAGCTCCAACTTCTTCGTATTTCAGCGGATACGGTCTTATCTGGAGCTCTCATTGTCTTTCTCGCATTGACGAGCTAATATCGGTTTTCATATAAATCGATTGATCAGGGCCGAAAACTATTAAATACCCGTGACGGTAGGGACAGTAAGGTAGCCGGTAAACGTATGCACAAGGCATTAAGATCCCACCACAAGAATATCAACATACATTAACATCTACGTTGTATGTTGGCGATGGTTGTCTCTTTATTTATTTATTTAATACTTTATTGTACACAACAGAACAACAGAAAACAATTGCAGCATGCAGTATTTTTAAAAACGTACAAAAGGCGAGCTTATCTCTAAAAAAAGAGATTTCTTGCAGCCAACCCGAAGCCCAAGTGAAATACTTGACCATAAATAAAAGTTGAAGTGTACAACACACTAAAAATATTTAAATTCTTTACATCAGGAGAGTCATCTACTTGTTGCTATTGTTACGAGTTTAGTGCTCGTATTGTGCATTAAAATACCATTAATGTTAAAACCGTGTATTTACAACACAAATGTACAATACACCACAATACACACTGACGAACACTAATAATTACCAACTAATATTCCACTAGAAATAATCGACTGAGCCAAATCACTAAACTGACATACTTACCGTATCAATCGTCCAAACTATCGCTTCCGAATCACTGTACAAAACTGACTTGCTATTTGCCAATACATTCTTATTTACACACAAGGTGACGTTCGACCATATTCCCGAAAGTTTCGAAAATAACGCAATAACAACCTAAATGTAAACAAATCATAGTACACGCTATTTTCATGCCCTATGGGAGAAGGTCAATTATGGCATATCTGTTTGGGTAACGGCGGCTATTGTTTATCGATAGAAGCAGCTACCTCTTTCTTTTATTTATATTTTTCTAGTGTTCTCACTCTTCACTTTTCTAGATTATTCGGAACACTAAAACATAGTGTTCCGAATAATCTAGATAGTATATATAGTAAAAAAGTGACCTCGAAGATGTTGAATTTGACGGCGTGGTGGTGTGTCTCTGCGGAGATGGTGCGCGCGAGGCGCGGGTCCCACACCACGAGGTCGGCGTCGCTGCCGGCCGCCACCGCGCCCTTGGCGGGCCACAGGTTGAACACGCGCGCCGCCGCCGTGCTCGTCACCGACACGAACCGACATGGGTCCATCATACCTACAATCAAATTATGTATATCTTACCAGAAATCTGTATCATTCAAGTAATATGGACAGTACCTAGGCAAGGTATAGAATACCTGGTACCTCTATGGTTCATTACGTACTTTACCTAGGCGATTAATACACTTTCCAGGGATTGTATAAATAGATTACTTGCTGATCCACCGGTAATGTGTGAAATAAATAAGTTTTGGATGCATTTTTTAAATATTTACATATAAATTGATGTACAAATAATAATATTAAATTTGCTCAGAGTCAACTTTATTAAAATTAATAACTAGAATATTCGTTAAAAATAACCTTTATGCGGCAAGTATGCATTTTTTTACCAAAATGAAGAATTAGCGCAATTAAAAATATTTACCTATTCTAAGGTTTATTATATCACAATGAAATATCAGACATTTATTACAAGAAAACTTTTTGTTCATGATGACTTTTTATTTTTATTCCTCAAAAATTTTGAACTGGATCTACTATTAAAGATTTGATCTACTATTAAAGATTTTGAATGTACATTTTTAAAGTGCGCCAAAATGTTTTAGGACTGTTTAGAATTTGGTAATAAAATTCTCTACCATTTTTCAATTGTAGGATTGCTGGTGAACCAATCAATGTAAAAATTGTTTTACGTTGATTGATTTTTACTAAAAATATCTAGTAAAATGTACGATACTTCCTTCGCGCTTATTGTTTTCAGTGCTCTTATAATTGCAAATTTTGAAAGATAATCCTGATATGTAAGTATAGGCTTGATGATGATCAATTTTTTCAATTATTATTTGTTTTTGCTTGCACGGTTCGCAAAGATATAGTCACAGTTCAATATCATTGCAAGTTACATTCTTGTATCTTGTAGAAAGCTGCTTCAGTCAGATTTGCTCTCGTCTATCATGGCCAATTATCTGTTTTATACACATTACCGTTGTGCATTTGATATTGTATATAATACTTAGGCAAAGCACAAAATAACTTACATTTCACACATTACCTACACATTTTAGGTATTCTATACATTACCTAGGTATTGTATGGAATTACAAATTATACAGAATGCTGGTAACATTACAGGTAAAAGATTACAGATGCTGAAAGAGGATGTTAAGTGCTCGATTCTGATACCAAATATGTAAAAAAACAGACACTCGGTTTTTGACCTAATAGCGAGTAAATTTGAAAAACTGTTTAATAATTTACTTTTTTAAGTATACTAACCAAAAAACGATTTATTTTTGTTAAATAACGTACCTTTATAATAAAAATTGCCCCGAAAACGCTCTGAATTGTCATGGCGTCGTAATGACATCACTAACTGGTTTATATGAAAATGACAACATCAAGACGACGTTTTACCACGGCGTGACGTAACACTTCCAGATTTGCGTTTACTGTCACGTGACTTAATGTCCATTTTTGTCAAATTTATGTCTTAAAAATATAATTGATCTTCAACTTTTATAGCAAATATTTTAATTTTTGTTATTTCCATGTCATAATTAATTACTTAAAATTAAATCTATCCGATTCATTGTTAGTGGACACAAGTCTTTTATCCAATGAAAATGTTTAATACGCATACACGTGCTTTATCCAATGAAAATGTTTAATACGTATACACGCGCATCGATATCTAAGTCCATTTATGAAGAGCGATTTGACGCTGCGGCACGTGTCAGTCAAATCGCGCGCTTATTGCCTGCGCAGTGACAATAATTTCTGAATATAACTACACTAATTTCGTTGAGGTTTACAATTTAGTTAAGCAATATTCTATTTAATTATATATCTTTATTTATTGGTTTCATAATACATATGAACTTTAACTATATCGTGTCCTTCAATATGTAATGTAAAATATTTTATCAGTCAACCTGTAAAGTGAAATAGAGTTGTGACCGCTATAATTAATTATGATATGGACATAACAAAAACCAAAAATATTTATTTCAAAAGATAAGGTTTATTAATATTTTTATGATTTAACTAGCTGCAGCGTACAACCCGTTGCATTATAAAAGTTTTTTGTGAATCCCGCGGGATCACACAATTTTTCCGGGACAAATAATAGCCTATGTGCTATTCCAGGTCATCATCTACCTGTGTGCCAATTTTCATTCAAATCCGTTCAGTAGTTTTTGCGTGATTGAGTAACAAACATCCATGCATCTAAACAACCAAACTTTCACATTTACAATATTACTATAGATATAGCTTCCGGCTAAAATAAACATTAAGTCATGTGAAAGTACATGGATATCTGGAAATGGTACGTCACACCGTGATAAAACGTCGTACTGTTTTTGACATTTTCATGAAACTACAGGGTATGTAATGTATGAATGACCACGGCGTGACGCATTCGACGCCATGACAGATCGGTAAATTCATATTTAAATTTCGAAACGTGAAATTTTTAATATAAATGAACGATATTAAAAGAAAAAAGTATTAAACAGTTTTTTAAATTTAATCAACTAGGTTATTCCTATAGCAGTACCTGTATTCACAGCTCTCTGCCATAAAATGGCCATTCGGTCTTCAACTCCATTAACACCGTTGGGTATCTTGGAGAAATTATTTTTTCCCAGCTCCTTGTCTTTCTCGTGGAATGTACAATTGTCACTGCCAATTAGCTGCAGGTCATCACTGGAAATAAATATAAAATAGTTCATTCATTCAATAAAATAAATTTTATCGCTCGTTTGCTTGCAAGTTGCTGTGTATCTAAATAAACATATATGGAGGTAAGCCGTAATCGTAGCTTATACATATTAACTAAGTTTTGTTGTTCCAACCCCTTTTGAAGAATAAGCCATCTGCCACTCTGTCAGGCAGTTTCTAAAAGGCGAATAATAGGGAAGATGCACAATATACTTTTGAAGTATTTCTTTTGGCTCGTTAGGTTTCGTTTCGTTAGGAAAAAATTAAGAGTAAATTTTTACGACGCGCTCGCACGCCGTCACGTAAAACCGACACCATTAAATTAGCTAGTCAATATTTTTCAAAAAAAGTTTATGTATTTTTTTTAATTATGTAAGTACAAATAATTCTTTTATGATAGTTAAATAAAATTTATTTAACTAGATAATGCGTTATAATAAAACTTTCTTTCAATGTATAAACCCTTTTTTTTCATTTATTAGTGTCGTTTTCTCTATAAACATAGGATAACACGAAGGATAAAAATTTTAGAAATATTTATACCTAGAAGTATAACTTCTTACGTGCGTACGTAAGTACACAACAGGATTTTTTAAATATTTTTATACGGTAAATTATAAAATATAAAAATTATACATAAAGGTAAAAAAAAAACATCTGTCGACGAAAAAATAAAATGTTATTAACAATAAAAAATATTTTGTTAATAAAGTTAACTAACAACTGTAGATACTTTTAAACCCGCCATGGTGGCACGCTTGTGTCTTTACATGGTATAAAACACAGCCGCTTCCATTATATGAGCGCGCCTTGTATGGCTGTAGAACTATCCATACTAATATTATAAATGCGAGAGTCTGTCTGTCTGTCTGTCTGTTACGCTTTCACGGCTAAACCGTTGGGACCGATTTTCATGAAATTTGGCATGGATATAGTTAAAGATCCAGGGTCAAACATAGGCTTTTTCAAAAATCAGTCCATGGAGGGCTGGAATAGGGGATGAAATTTTTATTAAAAGCTATTTAGACGGCTTATTAATATACTCGCGGGCGAAGCTGCGCGGGTCAGCTAGTTATTAATATAGCTTTTAAATATGTGAAAAAATCACAATAAATTTTACGTCGTGACGTCCATTCAATCCGAACGCTACGCTAGAACATTGCGTTTTAATTGTAAAAAATATCCCAGTATTTTTTGCACTTATTATTATTTGCTTAACGAAAAGGAGGGGTTAGTAAAAAATATTTACATAGACAAAGTTCTAAAGCAATAATGTTCATAAATTCTGATTAAAAAAAAACCTTTTTTGAATCAGTAGCATATTCCCTATTGCTCAAAGATTCAAACATGTGACTAGCATAGCATGAGATATTAGCAGGAGACATTTGACCCGAGTTTGGGGGTGGTACACCCCCTTATCTAGCGTCAGCTTTTCTTCACTGTCATGTTCTGGTTTGGATAGTAAGGTAGTTAAACTTATCCCTGTTTTTTTAATATCATAAGCAGATGTCTCTCCTAATGGCTCATAGACACAAAAGGTGTTAATGGTTCGTTGCGTTCTGTGTGGCGAGGTGTTAATGCCATATGCATAATTTTACCGGCTACCTTCCCTCCAAACCGGAACACGACACTGACAAGCACTGACGCTGTTTCGACAGGAATAGATACAGCGGTGGCACTAGACTCGGGCGAGATAATGCAGAACTCTACTACCTAGTAGCCACGATGCTGGTGACTCACATAGCCAATCTTTCGCCTCTTACGAGCTGCCTAGCAGAATCGCAGATGGTCTATTATTCAAAGCAGCCCGGACCAACACGGAGGAAAAATATATAGGCAATGGTTATCTGTCACTATTAGATTAATTTGATATAAAAAAGAATGAGGCTATGATGTGTAACATCTGACATGAAGTGTTTAAATATATAATCTGATGGCCAACTCTAAAATCGCGTCCACTCATTGGTCGTTCAAATAACACGCGCTCGTTAGTTAATGCAAATGGCACGCAGTTATTGTTAAATTTAAATAGCGCGCGGTCATTGGTCAATTAGACTAGCGCGCACTCATTGATCAATTCAAATATCTTTCGTTTATTGGCATTGGTCAATTGTAATGGCGCGTGCTTCCCCAGTTTCTCGATATACATGTTCGTTGTGTAATACTGAATCACTATGAGGAAAGATATTACACATAGAAAAAAAAGTATCTTCACGCCCGTATCCCCGAAGGGGTAGGCAGAGGTACAACAAGTGCACCCACGATTAGCCGAAGATACTTGGTCCCACAAATGTGATAGGTGGCAAGCCTATCGCCAACCGGGCACTTTCCAATCCCGGGCAACTTTATGTATATCAGAAAACGAAAAAAAACACTTTTTATATGCCCGACCCGGGAATCGAACCCGGGACCTCATGTGATCAACGCCAACGCTGGACTACTAGACCACAGAGGCGACTACTAGACCACAGAGGCGATATTGAATGTAAAGAAACTTACTCGGCTAACGCTTGAATCATGGCTTCAGGCGTAGAGGGGTCAGGTCTCAGTGGTGGTGAGAGAACATGGGCAGCGGCGTGACGGAAGCAAGCATTCCTGTAGTGGGTACCTGAATCAAATACATATAATCCAATAAAATTTAAATATCAAATATGTTAATTTAGTAAATAAATATTGCGATGATTCCGTGGTAAACGGAGTGAAGCGAATTTGTTTGTCTGGGATTTAATTTTTTATCTGCTTCTCAAATTTCACACCTATGTTCTTCAAAATCTTTTCTTCTTTCTATCTCCATGCATAATCCTAAGTTGTTATCAATTTCTTTCGCTGTTCATCCAGTCTGCTAATAGTATGCTCTTTTAGCTAATACAAGAGCACCAGCTTAAAAGAGTACATCTAAAGTTGCACATCTCGACACAATAATGCTTAATGTGTATGTATATATATATATATATATATATATATATATATATATATATATATATATATATATATATATATATATATATATATATATATATATATATATATATATATATATATATATATATACATATATATCCCAATTGGAAAGCGGCACATAGGTTGGTTAAAAGCATTACTAAAAAACACTTAAATTTACTTAGTTTCTGAAAAAAAAGGTATCGTTTTTTAAATATTCGTATTTATACTTATATTTCCCTAGAATTAAGCAAGTATTTTAAAAATGACAACACCTTGTCGCCGTTTGTCTAATCCCCTATACCGTAAGAGGCCTGCTAGAGATACCAATAATAATAATTGTAATAAGGCGCATGACCAAAACTATATTGTTTTTCTTAAAAGGTTTAACATGTTGATTGTAACTTAATGCGATTTGGAATTAATTATTATTTTTTGATAATGGTCGAAATTCGGATACATCACCAAAAACAGTAGAAGTATGAACTAAAACCAAAAACAGGGATGTAATGGCGAAATCAGTAATTCTACTGTTAAAATAGTAGGATTGGTAACACTGTACAGAAGTGAGTGTCGACAGAAGTGAGAGTCCCCCTGAATTTAGGGCCAAAAGGTATTGAAAGGGATTTTTTAGGGCCAGGGTTTCTTTAGGGGTTTTTGGGGCATAACTTATCAAAGAAAGGTTAATCTATATATATACAAATAAAAGCGAAAACCACATCCACAAAACAGACAGACTTTAGACAGACATTGTCCGTAGTGCCAAGAGGAACAAAGGCAAATAAATATCTGTGGTCACATTTCAAAATTTATTTACTCATCAGCAGCAACAAAAGGAGCTACACGCTAATGTAATACCGACCTCCAAAGAAACTGTTATTCTTCTCTTAAAAATATCCATGTCAAAGAAAAAACCGTATAAAGGTGATTGTTCCACAGTATTACTGTTCGGAACAAGAATGTGTGTGGAAAGCAAACAGTGATGGCCAACGAAGGCGGAAAATTAATCAATCAAGGATCAAGGTTCTAAATTAATAAGATATATATCAGAACAATAGTATACCAATAGATTACGCATAAAGAAACAATGTCTCTGACAAGACTAAGCGGCTCTAAGCTGTTGGTGAGTATGGGATAGTCGATTAGTGGAATGTGCCTCCACCTTGTCAAATTGGAGTATTTGATATAGAGAAGTTCCCACCCAGATATTTAAACAATATTCCATTTGGGGGCGAATATTTACCTTACAAGGTTGTTAGAAATGTCTTGGACTTAAATATCACTTAGCGTAATTGGACCATCACTAGAACTGCGCCAGGCTATTAAGTCTTACCCTTTAAACTATCTAGAATTGGACCTCATTCGAAATTTCATCATCCAGTACAGAAATGTTTCATGAGATCTTAAAGGGTGTGTTCTGAAATACAAGATCCTTAACAAATGAGTTCTTTTTGGCAGTTAATGCACAGACCTGTGTCTTCTGGGTGTTGAATAAGACCAGGTTTTGATTACCTCATTCTGTGACTCGCTTCAGATATTTCTTAACTTCAAACACAAGCGTGTTTCAACTCTCAACACTTGTCTACCTTTGTCGTGAATTAACAGTACGGCTTATATATAATGCATTTCCCGTAATCTCATTAGCATAGCCATTTTTTTCAACTAGCAGCATATCATTGATAGGATTAATAGAATTGGAAGTATCACACAGCCTTGAGGAACACCAGCATATATATATTTTTCTCCAAATCATATACCTACCGTCTGCAACAACCATAATGCTACGGTTATTTAAAAAAATGGTGATCCAATTACAAAGCTTTACAGGCAATCCGTAAGATTTTAATTTGCTCAGAAGTGCCTTTTGCCAGGCTCAGTTGAAGGCTTAAGCGATATCCATACTAAATACAAGTGCTTCTCCCTTGCTTTCAATGGCTTCAGTCCTGCGAAGGGTAAAATATGTATACTATTAGGTCATAGGAAAGCAGACGTGACGGTAACCGTATTGTTTATCGTTAATAATCTGCCAATCTTTCAGGTAATGTAGGATCTGTTTATTTATAATGTACTCTATCACTTGAAAGAAAAGAGGTAATTTCAATGTAGTTAGCCGGATCAGATTTGTCGCCTTTCTAAGGGGTCGGGTGAACCAAGGCAGTCTTTCAGGCACTTGGAACTGTACTATGGGTGTACGAGTGCCGAAACAGTCGCATTAAAACCGGTGTAAGCTCGGAAGCGCACGTCTTGTGTACAATCGCATTCGCCCCACTCGTTTTTTGGGGTCGAAGGAAATCAGTGCTCGCTTAACATTCTTCTATATAAGGCTTATTTCCGACATAAAATGTCCACAATGTCCAGACACAGTATACTGGAGACTAACCGTAGTCAATCTACATACATGTGATATTCGAGCAATGCACACATAGACATACACCTCTCACAGTTACGATATCTCGGAATGGTTCAATACAGTTTGTACCGCATCAGTCCGAGATATCGCGTCCGTGAGAGATGTCTATGTGTGCGTTGCTCGAATATACTTGTATGTAACATTGACTTCTGTTAGTCACTAAGTATTCTGTGGTCCAGGTGTAATAGGCGGGGGGTATCCCTCCGTTATCACGACTAGAGCAGCTTGCAAAAAGAGTTGCCAATAAATCAGTCATCTTCTGTATATTATCATATACAAAATGCCATTATAAATAATAATGAACAAACAAATTATCGCTGGGCACGGTGCAAAGTATCATGATGGTAACATTCTCAGTTAACAATAAATTCAATTCTTGCATAATCTTTAAACCTTCAGAAAATATGTTCTTAACCTTCAGCTGCAGGATACATTATTACTAAAGGACAAGCGCCTAGCATTAGCACGTCAGCTGAAGACACTGATGACGATACCGTTTTAGAGATAATAAATAAAATTGCATAATTGTACTATTTCATCTTTAATATTGTTACTCATTTGATAAATCAATAAAAAGTATTTGTAAACCTAAACAAACTGTACTAAGTATACTAAAAATACTTAGAGGTTTTTAAAATTAAATCGGTGGAAAAACTCTGCTGGGGTTGGCACTTGGCATTTGGCAATACTGACTACTGAGTCAATTCACACTTCACAATCCACATGTAGTTATTAAATATTAAAGCTTTACTATGTTAAAGTTAGAACATAAAAGACCAAAATACTCATTTCATAGATATATTTATGGACTACGGTGAACGGTCTAAACGGTTCATTTTGTGATTAATGTGGGCCGATCCCGGCGGCACTGCAATGCCGGGCCGACCCGTGACGGGAGTGGAGCGAGCCCCGAGCATCCCGTCGAGTTACAAAAATCAGTTTAATATACTGGTCCCGCAGTGCGGGAACTTTCAGATATTAAGCTGAAAAGAACAGATACTACACTTTGATCTAAGCCAAAAAGCCGAGAAGCGATAATCAAATTCTGCAAACAGAGCAATGTCATTGTATTTGGGAAAATCTTGTTATCGCGATGTAAAGCGGACAAACTTATTGGTACAGTTGAAAACAAACTGAACTATATGAATACGTGGCATTGGCACGCTCATTCAATGGTAAAAATAACTTGGTAGGACTCTAATATATGAACGAAATGTAGAGCGACATCTGTGAGAAACAACCGAAAACTAAATGTTTGCACTGATTCGATAGATGGCGCTTTTGACCACATAAGGTTCCCGTTAAAAACATAGACACAGTCCCGGAATATTTACGAGCATTTTGATTGTCGTTTGTAATGTTTTCTTTAACCTTTGAATTATAATACTATTATACTAGTACTTAGTATTTACCTCATTCACATTCAAGTCATTTTATTTCTGTAATTTTCTATATGTAAAATGTTTAAATAGTTACAATAAGTATTAACATGGACCATTAACAATTGTATAGTCTTTGACATTAATTACTTTATGATTATAGATGGTTTTATTATTATTTACAATGATGTACTAATATAACTGATAATAATAATAATTCTTTATTGTACACCAAAAAGGATACTAAAGAGAATAAATAATAATATAAGACGTTACACAATTTGGCGGTCTTATCGCCTTAAGCCATCTCTTCCAGACAACCAGGAGGTTAAGGATTTCTTGCGACAGAAGCAGAAACATGCAGGTTGGTGCACAACTATACTATGATAATATAAATTACAGTTAAACACATAGACATAGATATAAAGATACATAGATATCTAGATACATAATTACATAAACACATAAACAACACATAATATATAGGTATTTAATTGACTTTATATTGAGTTTACGAATGTAATGAGGTCTGTGTGCAAAGTTTATAATGTGGAAGAGTACTCCCTGACTAGCTTTTTAACTGATATATTACAGGCTTTTTTTTATCGTTTTTCTCTTAAGAAATGCATTCTTTATGTTGACTGTATGCACAAGCTGACTATTTACCTATCGGAATATCATAAATGAATGAATGATTGAACGTGTATGAATACGTCTACATAGCGAATCATATTTTTCGGTATCATTGTTTAGGGTTCCGAAGTAAACTAGGAGCCCCATTGTTTCGATATGTCCGTCCGTCCGTCCGCAGTCTACTTCAGAGATCATTAGTACTAGAAAGCTGTAATTTCGCATGAATATACATATTATTCACGGCAACATTTTTTTTAGGTCAGCTCCTCTACACGTAAAAGGGTATGCTATTTTTTTGTATACACCATGCTATGGAATATCGTTAAATAGGTTTTTAAAAAATGCTGTCAGTTTGTAAAAACAATTTCTCGATTAACGGACTTGTTTCTGAAATATTAGAGTTTAAATTGCTAATTTTTGCTAGGGCCAAGGGTCCTCACACCCTGCAACCTAGTGGTTGGTTTTGAAAGTGGGAAACAATTCACGGTAGTAGTAGTAAATACATTGAAATTGAAAGGAAAATTATTACGGCTTAGAAGGCTTTTCAAGTGTTTGATTAATAGTCGACCAACTTATAAAATGTACTTGGAGAAAGATTTGTAGGCTATGAACTTGTGGTGTGGATATATTCAACATGGACGTTAAATAGTTAAATAGGTTGAACGTTCATAGTATGAAACCATAGTACAAAAGTTTGATTGTAAGATAAGATGCACGAATTGATAGATGTAATAAATGAGAGATGCTTGGATGTTTTATATGCAACAGAGACTAAGCGTAAAGATAGAGAAACCAATGATCTCTCCAGTGACAAGATGGCTCTGTGGTCTGGTGTGCCCACGATCATGCAAGCACCGGTGAAAGTGTTTTCTATAGTATTGTAAGAGTGTGGGCTTACAACTGAATGCGATGAAAACTAAAGTTCTATTATTTGAAAGAAAAGCAACCAGAACGGATGTAAGAATTGTGGTCGATGATGTAGCGCTGGAACAGGTGGATGAGTTTGTATATCTTGGATGTCATTTTAGCAGGAATGGAAGGTACACCGCCGATATCGAAAGAAGAGTGTATGTAGGGAACAGAGTGAATGGAGCGTTAGGGAGATTGCTTAAAAGCACAGTTATAAGTCAGGGTTTCCATCTTGTCCTGCAAAATTATGTTCTTAGCCCATACTATTGTACAAAATATTATTACAAAATCCCTCTTTTTAGTTCGCCTTATTGTGATTGTTCGCCTTCTGAGTGCTAAGTGTGAGTTTTTCTTTTCGCATTCGATCGTGAGCGCGTTTCGAGTTTACTAGGAATTTGTATGTGATTTGTACAGCGCCACCTAGTGGTAAACTGGTTTCTCACGTTTACCACTAGGTGGCGCTGTACAAATCACATATAAATTCCTAGTAAACTCCAAACGCGCTCACGATCGAATGCGAAAAGAAAAACTCACACTTAGCACTCTGAAACTTACATTACGCGTAACCTAACACGCAATTCATCATTCGTCGTACAGTTGCCGTCGTTGATCGGTTCGGGTACCTCTATCTTTTTACGTTCTAGGGACTTCTTCACTCTTTCATATGGTGGTTCTTGGATATCATTAGATTGGTATTTAAAATCCCGTTTAGATGGTATACGTCCATTCTTCATTTGGTGTTTGAAAGATTTTATGTACCGATAAAAAAATCCTACATTTAAAATTATATTTTTTTCTTACACAATCGATAACTCTTTAAAAGAACTGTCGAACAAAACTGAGTTAAATGTCTTAACTGCTTTTAAAAAAATATGTTGACGTGTCAAAATATTTTACTTAGAAGCAAAATTACCTAAAAACGGCGGCACTTTCTCCTTTTTCCTCCGCGTAGCATCGTAGTCCGCACTTAACTTTAAAAATTCTTTGGTTCTTTAGCTATCTAACGGTATAATAAGATTTCAGATATTGGTGATAATTATGTAGCTATAACACCAAACTGTATCCCCCAATTTTGATATCATCCGTTTTCTTGAACTGTCCCCCCACTATGAACGCAAATTTAAAGACATATTCACGTCAAAACTGATTCATGGTAAAGAAATACATTTACTTTAGATACGATTGATATCTTTGAAATTTTAAGTTCTCTTATTATTTTTTTTAGTTCCAGTGACAATTTAAAATATGTGAGAATTTTAAGTGAATTTTCAACTTATTAAAGTTGAAAATTCACAAAAAATTATTAAATTGTAAAGAGGAAAATTTAATTTAATTTTTTTTTTAAATTTAATTTAATTTTAAATCAGAAAACTACAATTAATTTTTATTTTTATCCACAACTCGTTCAACAAAAAATAAGCGTTAAATCAGTATATTTGTATCAGTATAGTTGTGGAAGAAAAAAAATCTCCCAAAAATTTTCTGAAAGGCATATTTTTAATTTTGAGGATGTACTAAAATATGTTGCATTTATTCCATTCTTATCGTTATCGTATGTGCACAATGAAATATATTCTTTAAATGCGTTTTTGAGCTGACACTCCGTTGTGTACTATTATTGTTACGAATAATCTAGAAGCGTGTAGAGTTGGAGCGCGCGCGCGCTATCTAAAAATAAAAGAAAGCGATAGCTACTCCTATTGACAAACAAATAGTTGACCTGGGCTATGCTATAATGGACATTGTGGGATATGGCATAAGGTTGAAAGTAGCGTGTACTAGGATTTATGACTCATAACATGTTTACGATAAGAAGTGATTCATTGTTTCCCGATACATTTAGATTTTTCTGGATCCAGCTAGGACTTTACCCTGCCTATAAATAGAGAGATGTTGACAAACACAAGGCAGTTTTTATCAAGCAATCGAGAGCGATACATCAAGTGACCAGTGCGAAGCGAGAAGTGTTTTATTGTGGAGTGTTCTAAGTTCAGTGATAGTACAGCGAGTGACTCGTGTGTAAAGTGTATTTTAGTATTACCAGGTAAAATCAAAATAATTAGTATACCATCAGTGCCGACAGTGGCGGCCAGTGTTTCCCCGAAGAGCGGCTGCCGCTGGCGGCGGCGCGCGGCCCGCAGCGCCTCCACCGCGCTCTTGGACATCATGTGCACTATGTACAGGGGAGCGTTTGTCTGCAATTAACGATTACCCTAAAACTGTGATCAATTCTGTACACTTACATACATAAGTTTTTTTTTAATCATAAGATGGCAAAGATGGGTTCTCGTGATGGAAAGAGTCAACCAACGCCTATAGACACTAAGATGCGTTGCTATCTCGTGGCGAGGTCTAATGCCACGTACATAAGTTTACTGGCTACCTTACCCTCCAAACCGGAACACGACAGTGACAAACACTGACCATATTTGGGCAGGAATAGGTAAGGCGGTGGTACCAGACCCGGGCGAGACAATGCAGAACTCTACCGCCTAGTAGCCACGATGGTAGTGACTCACGTAGCCAATCGATCACCTTTTACGACCTGCCTGGCAGTGGGCCTCTTCTTCAAAGAAGCCCGGAACCAACACGGAGAAGTCACACAGTCGCAACAGTGCTCGGGTTCGATTCCCGACGGGGACAAGGATTTGTGTGATGAGCATAAATGTTTGTATTTCCAAGTCTGGGTGTTTATTATGTATGTAAAAGTATTTATATATGTACTTCTATGTATTAGTATCGTTGACTAACACCCATAACACAAGCAAATAATTTGCTTACTTTGGTGTTAGATCAGTCAGTGTAATTTGTCCGGTGAATATTTATTTATTTCTACCTGTCACTTTCATCATAATTACTGGGTGGGGGACTTCTACAACATACAACTCACATATGGTACCTTAGCCTTACATATTCAGGTCACAAAGTCAGTGCTTATCACTGCTGTGTTTCATTTAATTTGCTTCCTGACCACACGGACAAACATACTTATAAGCAATGGCTATACTTAATCGAAGTTATCTTCCATTTGCTATCCGGAGTTGTGTAAAAAATTAAGAAACCAGCCTTACCTGATTAGCGATAACACAAGCCCTGTTAACAGCTTCTGCCTCAACTTCCTCGTCCCGGGATAACTGGTGACCCTCGGGGCTGGTGACGCCAGCTGCCAGCAGCTTCTGGGTGTTATAGGCTATGATGTTACCATTTTCCGCGTGGACCTGGAATGTTACAAGGGGACAATGTGTTTTTTATATCATTAGATAGCAAAAAAGCAAGGCTCTCCTGATGGAAAGAAGAACCATCGCCAAAGATGTTAATGGTGCATTATCATCCGAGTGGTGGGATAGCAGTACCACATGCATAAGTCTACCGGCTACCTTGCCCTTCAAATGGATCACGACGTTGGCATTGACGCTATTTCGGCAGGAATGGGTGTGGTTTTCGCCGTGTTGGTCCCGGCCTCCTTTGTAGAATAGGCCAACTGCCGTTCTGCCAGGCAGGTCGTAAAAGGCGACCGATTGGCTATCGAGTCACTACCATCGTGGCTACTAGGTGGTAGAGTTCTGCATTGTCTCGCCCGGGTCTGGTACCACTGCCTTACCTATTCCTGCCGCAATAGCGTCAGTGCTTGTCGCTGTCGTGTTACGGTTTGGAGGGTAAGGTAGCCGGTAAACTTATGCATGTGGCATTATACCTCGCCACAAGATAGCAACGCACCATTAACATCTTTGGTGTCTATAGGCGATGGTTGACTCTTTCCATCAGGAGACCCATCTGCTTGTTTACTATCTTATGACATAAAATAAAAAAAATATATATAAAAATAAGGCGGTGGTACCAAATATCCGAGTGAGTCGTGACACTCTACCACCTAGTAGTCACAATGTTAGAGAGATGTATATAATCGGTCGCCTTCTACAACCTGCCTGATAGAACGGCAGTTGGTCTATTTTTCAAAGGAGTCCGGACCAACACGGGGAAAGATTAGTCTCGTTTTAAAAAATGGATCAACTGCCTTTCTGCTAGGCATCTCGAAAAAGGCGGAAGAAGGCTTGTGTTACTGCCATCGTGACTACTAATTCAGTGGTGGGGCGATCTGCAACGTCTTACCCGCGTTTGGTACCAAACCCTTATCTATTCCTGCCACAACAGCGACGGTGCTTATCAATGCCGTGTTTCGATTTTTCGGGTAAGAAGGTAGCCAGTGAGCTAATTCATATGTCATTAGTCATTACATTTTTGCTGCTTATATTGTAACAAACCATTGGTATTTATAAACGAAGGTTATCTCTAAGAGTTAGTTGCTTGTTTGATATTGATAAATTATAAAATCATAATTCATAAATACTTATACTGTCGTTTGAGAGGATCCATTAGAATATTACCTGAGGCAAAGCCCTCAATTTCACGCAGGTTTCAAAAGCCCGACACAGGTCGAAGTCATCCAGCATCCAGGCGTCCTTGTATGCCATGAACATCTTGAAAGAGTTGACACCATGCTCGTTGACGAGCTGTTCCATCTCCTTCTGGACGGAAGGAGACCACCAAGTCACACCCACGTGCAGGGCATAATCACAACAGACCTGGAATTTTAAACACACAATAAATAATAAATAAATATTGCTGGACAAATTATATGAATAGGCTTATGTCCATGGGCGTACTGAGCACACACCCCCCCACCCCCCCATGTGTTTACCTCCATATGACTATTTACTCTTGTAGATAAAAATATTATAAGATAAAATATAGTCTTAAATGTTACGGTTTCGGCCGGAGCTGGAACAGAAGCTGAAGTTTGTATTTCGGCTGAAAATCCAGTTTCGGTCGGTCACTATTTATTATCTGATTTGATAAACACAATATTGCCCGGGATTGGAAAGTGCCCGGTTGGCGATAGGCTTGCCACCTATCACATTTGTTGAAACAGTCGACAGTAGCTCAGTTGGTAGAGCGTGCCCGCCGAAGCAAGGTCGCGTGTTCAAATCCAGTCGTGTCGAAATTTTCATTTGTAAGTTTTAAAACGCACGGGATAAGTGCTAAAACACTTATAACGTGGTAGATCATGTTTTCGGTAGCGGTGATATTTATCAACATTTCGTCAATTGAAAATATTCATGAGGAAGTCAAATATATACCACGCTAATTCAACACTTCCACAGATCCCCAAACCCTGTCCCACGGATAGCAACGCACCATTAATATATTTAGTGTTTAAAGGCGATTGTTAGATAGCCACGATGGTCGAGTAGTTAGCGTCCCTAACTACGCATCGATGAGTCTAGGATTCGATCCCAACAGGGACACTCAATTGTATGATGAGTTCTATTTCAGGGTTTTGGTGTTTATCAAATATATTTCAATATTTATAGTATTTTATTTGTTAGCATTGTTGACTAACACCCATAATAGGTACAAGCATATAATTTGATAAAAAAGATGAAATTAATTAAATTTGCTATGATATGAAATTTAATTAATTTCGTCTTTTTTAATAATGGATTTCCGCAAAGTAATGCCTGAATCAATAAACTGTATGATTTGCTTACTTTGAAGTTAGATCAATTTGTGTACATTACTAATGTTTTCCCTAAATGAAAGTCTTATGATGGTCTCAATAAATGTTTATAGCTGAGGCACCCATTAAAGTACATACAATTGAGTAATAGGATGTACGTTAATGGCCAATAAATTATGTAAATCACTACAATTACCCAACTTTCACTAATTTGAATCCGGATTATTCGTTCCGTGTGTCAGTTTCTGCTACTGTTTTATTGCTTGCTGTTCCGACCAGTCTTTTTTATCATATTTTTTTATTTTTATTTATTTAAAATTACGCATATCTGCCCGCCACTTTGTAGAACTATTTCAGGTGCAAACTAGATCCTTTAGCTAAATTAATGAGCTCAGTGACCACATTGACATTTATGCTGATTCGTATGTCGAGTACCGCAATGTCTCACCCGGGTATTTGGTACCACCGCCTTACTTATTCCTGTCGTAATAGCGTCAATACGTGTCATTGTCATGTTCCGGTTTAGAAGGTAAGGTAGTCGGTAGATTTTGCATGTGGTTCACTGAGAAATAGAGGTGTTTATAGGGCAGGACACAGGCTAATTTTTATCCGAGCGAGGGAAAAGTAAGTAACGATTTTGGATCACGGGAACGAAGTCACAAGTAATAGCTTGTTTTTAAATATATAAATATACAAATTACACGGATTGATCTGACAAAAAAGTAAGCAAATTATATGCTTGTAGTATGGGTGTGAGTCAACGATACTAATACATAGAGATACATATATAAACACTCTAATATATTTAATAAACACCCAAACCCAGAAATACAAACATCCGTGCTCATCCCACAAATGCCTGTCCCTGCCGAGAATCGAACCCGGACCCCATAGATTGCGTAGTTAGGGTCGCTAACCACTCGACAAACGGGGCGGTCATATATACATATACATACGATACCTTATTATCAGCCTTTTGTCTCCAATTAGAGTAGGCTTCGAGGAGGGATTGTCCCTTTTTCGGCAAAACGAAGTCGACTGCAAAATAAATAAAATTAATTTTGACGGGGCGAAAAAATAAGTATAAAATTAATAGAATTAATTATTTTTGTTTTGGTGTGACTTAAAATGGAAAAACGAAGTCGACTAAAAATTATACATATATAAAAATCATTCTAAAATCATATTAAATTTGGACGAAACGACAAAATAAGTTCGAAGAAGTTGATTGCAAATTTTAGCATATAAGTATTCAAACGCAGTAAAATTGTAGCAACCGGCGTCTTATATCCTGTATCTCCAGAACCTTCTATCAGATCTTGACCAAATAAAAAGAGGATCACACGGAAAATATATCATATCGGTTCAGATTTTGTGGAAGTCTAACTTTAGCTTAATCTAATCAAAAGCCATCAACCGTGTTTGATCGGTCAAGCCATTCAAAAGATATGAGATGTTTACATACACACATTCACACACATACACACAGACATACTGACGTCATCGTGAAAATAGTCGGAAGAAGTCGGTAGAGGCTTCTTTGAAGAATAAACTACCTGCTATTCTGTCAAGCAGGTCGTAAAAGGCGACCGATTGGCTATGCGAGTCGCTACTATCATGGCTACTAGGTGCTAGAGTTCTGCATTGTTTCGCCTGAGTCTGGTACTACCATCTTACTTATTCCTACCGCAATAACATCAGTGCTTGTCGCTGTCGTGTTCCGATTTGGAGGGTAAGGTAGCCGGTAAGCTTATGCATGTGGTTAAGACCCCGCAACACGGATAAAAACGCACCGCACACGACGCACATGAGTCTATGGCGATGGCGATAGGCGATTGTTGTCTCTTTCCATCTAAGGAGCCATCTACTTGTTTGCTGACTTATGACATGAAAAAAACCTCGTCCCTGTTTTGAAGTCGTATAAAAGTTACATAGAACATCGCGATATGAAATTCAGCAAGTGTTGATAGCAATAAGACATTTATAGCAAATTACGTCATACAGCTGGTAACACTGTGAGACCCCCCCCCCCCCCCCCCCGACCTACCACACTAGGTAGACGCCACATCTTTTACAATTTTACATTGGAATAATGATCTCATTCGATTATTTTTTGTCTATAATTAAAATATTATATTTTGAAAAAATTTGGGACCCCTGCCTACCTCTTGTCACACTTCGTCGACCCTTTCCCTCCCCTGTAAGATGTGACGTAAGTTATGAATAGCCCCTATAATATAGATATATTTTCTAATTATTTTTGTGTTATAGCACTCACCCCGTGCTTGGGAAAACTGGAAAAATTTCAATTTCCAGAATTTTCAACAAATTCAAAAAATGTCAAAACCTGACACGCAGGTTCAATCCCTGCTTTTCCAATTTTACTTTGTCGTTTTTAAAGTTTTCCAGATATATTTTCTTGTGTTCAGACTTCTTTAAACCTAAGAACAATACTTACTGATGGTTGTTGTGCCCCCAGCAACAGCCGCGCGAGTTCCCTTATAGAAATCATCAGCAGTCCTAGCTCCCATCATTTCTAACTCGAAATGGGTGTGGGGATCAATACCACCAGGCATCACCAACTTTCCCGTTGCGTCAATAATGCGTGTGCCTCCAGGAATGATGAGGTTGCGTCCCACTTGCCTAGAAACAAAAGAAAACAATATTAAATTTGTGTTTGACAAGAGTATGCCATGTCTAACATAGGTTCTTTTTTAGGGTTTCGTAGTAAAATAGGAACCATTATAGCTTCGCCATGTCTGTCCGTCCGTCCGCAGTCTAGTTCAGAGATTCCTAGTACTAGAAAGCTGTAATTTGGCATGAATATACATTATACATCATCATATATAATAAAACTAAGTTGATAAAACGTGCGTACCGATAAAACTTAAAAAGGAGTCCCGGTACGATAAAGGGACTTATATAAGGTGATAGCCTATAAGAACAAGAAAGTTCCCGTTTTAACCTGAAGGGCATGTTTTTAAAAATTTATATCTTTTTTTAGGGTTTTTCCAACCGTTCAACTTGGAAATTAAGTGTAGTGGCGCCATTTGTTGTCGAGTATTTCAACTTCATTCAGAACAACGATTATTTGGGTTGCATAATGCATTTCGAAAGGCGCTGCGAGCAATTGCAGCATGTGTAGTAGTGGCGCGAAATTTAAAATTCCAATTTCAATGAAGTCTTAAATTCCATTAGTTATATTTCATCTACCACGTAATCTCATATCAACTCCCGAGCGAAGCTGGGTATCATTGCTAGTATTATATACAGCAACAAAGTGGCAGCATAAAATCTTGATAACTAATTTTTAGGGTGGCTCCGCTAAGTGTAAAGTGTCGATGTTATTTTTTTTTCTCGCGTACCCCATAGCGTGGAGTATCGTTGAATAGGTTTTTAAAAAATATTTAAGGTTTGTGTAAACAATTATTCGATTAAGTTTGTTTGCAACTCGTGAAATATTAAACTTTAAAATTGTTAATTTTTGTTAAAATAAAGTTTGTCTATGTCCCTCCCCCTCCCCTCTGCCAGCTGAACGATTAGTTTTGGGGGTATTCACGCTAGTAGTAAATATAATGAAGTTAAAACAAAAACTATCATGGCTAAGTCTTTGAGTAGGTTATAGTCAACCGATTTATAAAATGTACTTGAAAAAGTTTTTATAGGCGATGAACTTGTGGTATATATGGTGTATGTGGAATGTATGTGGTATATATCCGTTAAACAGGTTAAATATCCATAGTATGAAACAATAAAATTTTTCTTCTTGATTATTGTTGATTAACTATTGTGATGGGCAACTTCGGAACCCTACATTGGGCGTGGCCCGATACACCCTTTACCAAATTTTTAAACTCATGTCGCAAAAAAAGATTCAGACATCGTAGCTCAGTAAACTATATACATATAATAAAATTGTAGGAAAGTCAAAACTGTACATTGAATATTTTTTTAAAAGAATACTTGGGGCGTGATCTACAATCGATATCGAAGCCAAAAATATAGTTTTTAGATTTTTTGTCTGTTTGTCTGTATATCTGTTTGTCTGTATGTATGTCCGGGGTAAACTCAAAAAGTACTGCATGGATTCAAATTTTGCATTTGCATTTGCATGTACTTCAAATTTTGCATGAATATTACTAACAGGTCGGGTCAACATATAGGCTACATATTATCACGCTATCACCTACGGGGGAGAAGCTGTGCGGAGTAAACGAAGTCCGCGCGGACGAAGTCGCTGGCAACAGCTAGTATATTATAAATAGATTATTTTTTTGTTTGAGGAGCTATTACGTGATGATCAATCTGTGTGATTATCTGACACCATAGCTCCCGAATGGATAGACCTATTTTTCATTTATTTAAAAGCTTGTTAAAGCGAGTGATTGCTAATGATAGTTTTAAATTTGTAGTAAAAGTAATATTGTAAAATCACTACATAGTATAAAACAAAGTAGCTTTCCGCTGTCTGTCCCTAATCCCTATGTACGCTTAGATCTTTAACTACGCAACGGATTTTGATTCAGTTTTTTTTAATAGATAAGAGTGATTCAAGAGGAAGGTTTATATGTATAATAACATCCATTATACAGTAGATAAATACTGTTATAAATATATTTAGCAAAACAAATTTTGCCGGGTCAGCTAGTAATTATTAAAACAAGAATTGCTAACGAAAATAGTCAAAATGTGAAGATCACAATCAATAACATTTACTGTCTATTATTTTTCGAATAATCATGGTAAGGTACTACATCGACAATCAAATACACAATAACACAAATTTCAATTGTTTTTTCGGCAGCAATCGCCCATCGCTCCTCAAACTTAATGTTAAATGACCT
The DNA here is from genome assembly GCA_036924255.1 of Apodemia mormo. Taxonomy (NCBI): domain Eukaryota; kingdom Metazoa; phylum Arthropoda; class Insecta; order Lepidoptera; family Riodinidae; genus Apodemia; species Apodemia mormo. The sequence continues at coordinate 8,427,832 of JAUPFN010000026.1, forward strand.
ATTTAATACAACGTAGTTAATAAAAAGTAATAAAAAATCACGCTGACTCACGACTGGGGTGCTGAGATTACAAAACAATTCGATTAAGTCAAATTTATATCTATTATTAGGGCTAATAAAAGTCTATTAACTTCTTAAATGGAATGCGGGAGTCTTCAATAAATACATATTTGTTAATAAATAACGGACCAAGTTTTTTATCCGACGGGACTTAATAGATATTAAGTTTTTATTAACTGACGTTTACATTTTTTAGCTCCTGGCGCAAAAAGGATATAAGAAAAAGTATGTAAAGCTGTTATTGCCGATTGTCTCAACTAAGGCGAGGCATCGCGACAAACGGGAAAAAACTGGTTTGCTAAATGACGTTTTTTTGTATTAATTGAAAAATAACAATTTTACAAAAATTACACGACATACCTGAAGATATTATCTAAGGAATGTGCTAACTTATTACATGATAGAATGTACTTGACTCGATCATATAAAACTCCGAAAACAGGCTAAAAAAATCTCTAAAACAAATAATTTGTTAATAATATTTCTAATCTTCCACATGATTTTTATATGGTAACTAGCTGTTGCCTGCGACATCGTCCGCGCGGAGTTCGTTTACTCCGCACAGCTCCTTCCCCTTAGGTGATAGCGTGATAGTATGTAGCCTATATGTTGACCCGACCTGTTAGTAATATTCATGCAAAATTTGAAGTAAATCCATGTAGTACTTTTTGAGTTTACCCCGGACATACATTGACTTTCCTACGATTTTATTATATGTATATAGAAGATATAGATATTTAGTTGTAAATACAAAAAAGAATGTGCTAAATTTTGGTTTTCAGCTGATACCCTATTTTTATTTATCCGAAAATTAACACGTTTCTCAGCGGTTTCAGAACATACCGCGCCACCCATTTCCTATAGAATTATAGAAATAAATAAAATATATTTATTTATTTCTCTAATATATAGTACAGTATAATAGACTAAAACAACGAATTGTGAGAGAGTGGTGTCTGCACTAGGATGCCCTGTGATGACAGATCACCAGGCCCTCACCTCGGGATGGAATTATATATCGAGAAGTACATGCAATGAAATGTGCATTCGGAACATATCAATCGAATACTTTCGGAATATATTAAGTGAATACGGGTATACAGAATATCAATGAAAAGGGGTGTGCGTGTAATATACAGACACAGTGAAAACTTTGTTAATGTGATTGTTCATGTTAATGTGAGTGTACATATGCATCTACCTACACACATTAATATACATACATACACATACATGAACACTTATACAATACATAATATATAATTGACATCCCACACATTATAAATGTTACTAAGTATATTAGGGCAATATAACTGTGTAAGATGGTACCAGAAATAGGATCATATTATGTTATCACTTCTATCAATTCTTCCGTTTCATCATAAGATAAATCAAGGAGCCAAAGTGACACGATTTGCTTGCACTTATATTTGGTAAATATAAGTTATATTTGGTTAATAAACAGGTAGAAACTATTCAAGTGGTACGTACGTACGGAGGATGGTACGGAAACCTTCGTGCGCGAGAGACTCGCACTTGGCCGGTTCTTTATTTTATTTAATTTCATAGGACAGCAAACAAGCAGATGGTTCTTGGTCCAAAATAGATAACCATCGTCTATTAGCACATGTATACGTTTACCGGCTACATTACCCTCCAAACATAATAGCGACAGGCAGTGACGCTATTGCGACAGGAAAACGTAAGGCGGTGGTATCAGACCCGAGAGAGACATTGCAGCCACCTAGTAGTCACTATGGCAGTGGCTAGTATATAGCCAACCATTCGCGTTTTCAAACTGCCTGGCAGAATGACAAATGGTCATTTCTTTAATGGTCATTTCAAATTGCTTCTTCCCGTGTTAGTCCTGGATTCCTTTGAAGAATAGTCCAACTGCCGTTCTGCCAGGCGGGTCATAAAAGGCGACTGATTAACTATGCGAGTAACTGCCAGTGTGACTCTAGGTGGTAGAGTTCTGCATTGGCTTGACCGGTTTTGGTACCACCGCCTTACCTATTCCAGCCGCAATAGCGGCAGTGCTAGTCACTGTCATGTTCCGGTTTGGAGGGTAAGGTATAGTTAGATTAGAGGGTATGGTTGACTATTTCCATCAGGAGACCCATCTGCTTGTTTGCTATCTTATGCTATAAAAAAAGCCCAGACTAACGGAGGAACATTCGGACAGACTAAAGGAGACATTGAGGAAACACTGAGACACAGGACACAAGTGGTGAATTTCAGCGTATTTTGATGCTCGATTCACTCTGCTTACCCCACAGACCACATGAATGCTTACCCCAAGAGAGCTGGCCTAGTAATCTTTTTATGCAAACTAATCATAGATGGCGTCCTCATAATCGTTCATATTAATTTAAATGAGGAATACAGCTATATATAGCAATGTTTTTGTTTAGCTTGACACCTCGTTATGGCGGTGGCAGTTATGGTGGCGGATGTCAGCTTGTTACCGCAATAGCTGTTTCCGGTGAGCATTGTGTATGCGTGTGTCGTCTTTATAAAATTTTCAAATATGGAATTCGTTCGACATCTAAAATTTGAATTTAGAAGACATGTTCAACAATTTAAAGTATAACTATTAGTAGTTTGAAAAATTTACCGACTTCAAATATCAACTAAGTATACCTACTTATATCTCAAAAACTACAGAATCGATTTTGATGAAACTTGGACCAATCCCTTAGTTGGAATATACCTGATTAATCAAAACAAAAATAGTCTCGATATAGCGTTTAGTTTCCAAAAAAATCGTGGGCAAACAAACTGGAAGAAATCTCTTTAAGTAGAGATAAGCAGGCCCATTGTACTCGTACTTATGTTATGCTTATATTGTCTTTTTTGTATTATTTTCTGTGCACAAAAAAGTGTTAAATAAATACCTAAATAAAAACATACATAAGTATTATCTTCACGCCCGTATCCCCGAAGAGGTAGGCACCAGTACAAGCAGTGCACCCACGATTAGACGAAGATTCTTAGTCCCAGAATGTAATAGGTGGTAAGCCTATCGCCAACCGAGAACTTATCCAATCCCGGGCGACGTGTTTGATATCATACGAAAATATACAAATAGACACACAGACACGACTAGGTGGTAGAGTTCCGCAACGACTCGCCCGGGTACCACCGCCGTAACTATTCCAGCCCCAAAAGTCAATGGTCGTCATGAACGTGTTCCGGTTAGGAGGGTAAAGAAGCTGGGTAGACTCATGCATGTGGCATTGTCATCCCATACATTGATGCGTTGCCATACGGATAGCAACGCACCAATGACATCTTTGGTGTCTATAGGCGATGGTATCTCTTTACATCACTACTATATAAAGAAAAAAACATACATACACTTACGAAATTTATTATACGTGCTTGGACGCCTAAATAGATTATCATTCTCAAATATTATCCGATTCTAACAATATTACATACCTACATGTAAAACGGATAAGCTCCGTTTATTTGTCGGTTGAATATCAATGTTAAACATTAACTTTATGTTGGTCCCTATCGGGAATCGAAACCGAGCACCGTCTATTGCGTCGTGGGGTCACTAACCACTCGACCAACGCGAACGGGGCAGGTCAATTACAAGAATTTGCATTTTTTACATCTAAAATAACTGTTTCATGAAAAAATATTTTTTTTATATTTTTTTGGTTAAGTTTTTAAAAATGTAGTAGCGTACTGATTCGAATGAAGCAATTACCATAATAGCTTCTCTCTTGCTAAGTGATGGTTGCAAGGGCGTCTCTGCATTAAACGGATGAAAATCTGAGGTTGTTAAACCCAAAAGCCTTTATACTATAGTGCTAATACAACATAACTACATTTTGCACATAAAGCTTTGGCTAAAACGACGCGATCGCACTCTTGCGAAGCGATTGCGACGGACTAAGTTGCAAACGACTCTGCAAAACTCAAGAAATCAGCAACTTGTAATTTTAACGACTTAACTATCTAAGATTTAGTGTGCTAAAAAGACTCAAGAGTATTACTTCTATTTTTCTTTCTTTCTATTAAGTCTAGCTGAGAGTTGTTTAGCAATGACTAGAACTTTAAGAACTTGCAATGTTAAAAACTACTTTTAGAAGAAAAGTTTATTAATCTTAATCTCATAGTATCATCACGGTTCCCTTGTGGGGTAGACAAAGTGAACCACGATTCACCGGTTTGTCGGTTGACCGGATAGAATAGTGATCCTCATCACCGCATTTTAGTGACCAGATAACAAATATTGCTTATTCAATCATTATCATTATTTTTGGCAGTTTTACGAACTTTTTTCAACGCGGTAGCAGTTTAATCGGAACCTGAACTAGTCAAGTCAACGTGATTTCCTCGCATTTACGAGAAAACAGCAAAATTGAATAAATACCGCTGCACAAATTACACAAATGTATCTAACCCCAAAGTAAATAAAATGCTTGTGATATGGGAGATACTAAAAAAGGATATTCACGCCAGTATCCCCGAAGAGTAAGGCAGAGGTATAACAAGTGCACCCACGATTATCCGAAATTACTTAGTCCCACAATTTTATAGGTGGCACGTACATCGCCAACTGGGCACTTATCCAATTCAGGGCAACGTTGTATTTAACAAAAAACTGAAAAACGCATTTTTGAATTTCCCGATCCGGGGATCGAACCCGGGACATCATGTGGTCAACACAGACACCGGATCACAAGACCACAGAGACGATTCAACGACACTAATACATTGAAATACATATACATATAAATAATACACTTAAAAACCATTCAAACCGAAGAATACAAAAAAAATGCTCATCACAGAGGCTCTTTTCCTTGGTGGGAATCGAATACGAGTCCCATCGATTGCATAGTCATGGTCACTAACCACTCAACCAACCAAACATTTAGCATAATATAATAAAACACGTTCCGCGTGCGTTAACGCGAATTCACGTCGATTTGATCCAACCTTAACGACGCAACTTTTCACATTAGGTAATATTAACAATGAAACAGAAAGCGGTCACATCTTAACTAGCGCGGAAGTCGTTTAAATTCACCGTTTCCGTATGTAAAAGCCATAAAGTTTGCAACGATGACATGCGAGTATTGCGTGATTCGTCAGATTCAACGTTTAATTAGACAAGGATATAAAAGGGAAACTGGAATGGAGATATTGCATGGTAAGCCTAAATTTGGTCTCCGCTTTGCACTTATTACACTACCTAAAGCCCCGTTTTCACTTTGATTAATACGAGTGTGAGTGTTTAATGCAGGTGCTTAGTATTAAGCTAAAAATACGTGAAGACAGCCGTTGATCAGTGCGAGTGATAAGTAATCAGCATCTATTCACCTTTACTACGCTGAATACTAATCACTCGCACTGATCCACGACTGTCTTCATGTATTTTTTGCTTAATACTAAGCACCTGCATTGAACACTCGCACTCGAACGTGTTGTTGTATGTGCCGCTAATGGCAGGGATCCAGTGCCGCTAGCGGCACTCTATAGCCTTGGCATCATCACGTCCGGTTCCCTTGCGAGGTAGGCAGAGTAAAGCGAACGTCTCTAGACTCTCCGGTTCATCAAGATTCACAGGTTTCTGGGTTGGCGAGATAAGTGTTGATTCCTATCGACGTTTTTACGGACTTATTACTAGCGATAACTCGGACCGAATGCTTTACGTGTATATCGAGGCATTAGAGTGGTAATGCACCATGGACCACCCCGCCAGACTACCAGCTGCTACTGAGATTTTTGGATTTTCGAGAAAAACCTTGATAAAACTCAACAACACTTTTGCCCGACCCGGGAATCAAACCCGGGAACTCATTATCTGACCTTTTAGTCTTCTTCAACTGCCGCCAAAGGAGTTTGGAGTTCGCCTCAAAGTTAGAAACTCCTAGTTTTCTTCAACTGCCTCTTAATAGAGTTTGGAGTCCGCCTCAAAGTTACAAACTCCTAGTTTTCTTCAACTGCCTCTAATAGAGTTTGGAGTCCGCCTCAAAGTTAGAAACTCCTAGTTTTCTTCAACTGCCTCTAATAGAGTTTGGAGTTCGCCTCAAAGTTAGAAACTCCTAGTTTTCTTCAACTGCCTCTTAATAGAGTTTGGAGTCCGCCTCAAAGTTACAAACTCCTAGTTTTCTTCAACTGCCTCTAATAGAGTTTGGAGTCCGCCTCAAAGTTAGAAACTCCTAGTTTTCTTCAACTGCCTCTAATAGAGTTTGGAGTCCGCCTCAAAGTTAGAAACTCCTAGTTTTCTTCAACTGCCTCTAATAGAGTTTGGAGTCCGCCTTAAAGTTACAAACTCCTAGTTTTCTTCAACTGCCTCTAATAGAGTTTGGAGTCCGCCTCAAAGTTAAAAAATCCTAGTTTTCTTCAACTGCCTCTAATAGAGTTTGGAGTCCGCCTCAAAGTTAGAAACTCCTAGTTTTCTTCAACTGCCTCTAATAGAGTTTGGAGTCCGCCTCAAAGTTAGAAACTCCTAGTTTTCTTCAACTGCCTCTAATAGAGTTTGGAGTTCGTCTCAAAGTTAGAAACTCCTAGTTTTCTTCAACTGCCTCTTAATAGAGTTTGGAGTCCGCCTCAAAGTTACAAACTCCTAGTTTTCTTCAACTGCCTCTAATAGAGTTTGGAGTCCGCCTCAAAGTTAGAAACTCCTAGTTTTCTTCAACTGCCTCTAATAGAGTTTGGAGTCCGCCTCAAAGTAAGAAACTCCTAGTTTTCTTCAACTGCCTCTAATAGAGTTTGGAGTCCGCCTTAAAGTTACAAACTCCTAGTTTTCTTCAACTGCCTCTAATAGAGTTTGGAGTCCGCCTCAAAGTTAGAAACTCCTAGTTTTCTTCAACTGCCTCTAATAGAGTTTGGAGTCCGCCTCAAAGTTATAAACTCCTAGTTTTCTTCAACTGCCTCTAATAGAGTTTCGAGTCCGCCTCAAAGTTAGAAACTCCTAGTTTTAATTCAACTGCCTCTAATAGAGTTTGGAGTCCGCCTCAAAGTTACAAACTCCTAGTTTTCTTCAACTGCCTCTAATAGAGTTTGGAGTTCGCCTCAAAGTTAGAAACTCCTAGTTTTCTTCAACTGCCTCTAATAGAGTTTGGAGTCCGCCTCAAAGTTAGAAACTCCTAGTTTTCTTCAACTGCCTCTAATAGAATTTGGAGTTCGCCTCAAAGTTAGAAACTCCTAGTTTTCTTCAACTGCCTCTAATAGAGTTTGGAGTCCGCCTCAAAGTTACAAACTCCTAGTTTTCTTCAACTGCCTCTAATAGAGTTTGGAGTCCGCCTCAAAGTTAGAAACTCCTAGTTTTCTTCAACTGCCTCTAATAGAGTTTGGAGTCCGCCTCAAAGTTAGAAACTCCTAGTTTTCTTCAACTGCCTCTAATAGAGCTTGGAGTCCGCCTTAAAGTTACAAACTCCTAGTTTTCTTCAACTGCCTCTAATAGAGTTTGGAGTCCGCCTCAAAGTTATAACCTCCTAGTTTTCTTCAACTGCCTCTAATAGAGTTTGGAGTCCGCCTCAAAGTTAGAAACTCCTAGTTTTCTTCAACTGCCTCTAATAGAGTTTGGAGTCCGCCTCAAAGTTACAAACTCCTAGTTTTCTTCAACTGCCTCTAATAGAGTTTGGAGTTCGCCTCAAAGTTAGAAACTCCTAGTTTTCTTCAACTGCCTCTAATAGAGTTTGGAGTCCGCCTCAAAGTTAGAAACTCCTAGTTTTCTTCAACTGCCTCTAATAGAGTTTGGAGTCCGCCTCAAAGTTAGAAACTCCTAGTTTTCTTCAACTGCCTCTAATAGAGTTTGGAGTCCGCCTCAAAGTTACAAACTCCTAGTTTTCTTCAACTGCCTCTAATAGAGTTTGGAGTCCACCTCAAAGTTAGAAACTCCTAGTTTTCTTCAACTGCCTCTAATAGAGTTTGGAGTCCGCCTCAAAGTTACAAACTCCTAGTTTTCTTCAACTGCCTCTAATAGAGTTTGGAGTTCGCCTCAAAGTTAGAAACTCCTAGTTTTCTTCAACTGCCTCTAATAGAGTTTGGAGTCCGCCTCAAAGTTAGAAACTCCTAGTTTTCTTCAACTGCCTCTAATAGAGTTTGGAGTTCGCCTTAAAGTTAGAAACTCCTAGTTTTCTTCAACTGCCTCTAATAGAGTTTGGAGTCCGCCTCAAAGATACAAACTCCTAATTTTCTTCAACTGCCTCTAATAGAGTTTGGAGTTCGCCTCAAAGTTAGAAACTCCTAGTTTTCTTCAACTGCCTCTAATAGAGTTTGGAGTCCGCCTCAAAGTTAGAAACTCCTAGTTTTCTTCAACTGCCTCTAATAGAGTTTGGAGTTCGCCTCAAAGGTAGAAACTCCTAGTTTTCTTCAACTGCCTCTAATAGAGTTTGGAGTCCGCCTCAAAGTTAGAAACTCCTAGTTTTCTTCAACTGCCTCTAATAGAGTTTAGAGTTCGCCTCAAAGTTAGAAACTCCTAGTTTTCTTCAACTGCCTCTAATAGAGTTTGAAGTCCGCCTCAAAGTTAGAAATTCCTAGTTTTCTTCAACTGCCTCTAATAGAGTTTGGAGTCCGCCTCAAAGTTAGAAACTCCTAGTTTTCTTCAACTGCCTCTAATAGAGTTTGGAGTCCGCCTCAAAGTTAGAAACTCCTAGTTTTCTTCAACTGCCTCTAATAGAGTTTGGAGTTCGCCTCAATGTTAGAAACTCCTAGTTTTCTTCAACTGCCTCTAATAGAGTTTAGAGTTCACCTCAATGTTATAATAATTATCAAATAATTAGGCTAAGCAATAAGCGAGCGCAACTGTTATGGCTTGGGAAACCATATGTGACTCATATTTGCATCAGCGCAAATGGCTAAAATACATTAATGTAACAGTTTCCATAAATGATTCATTTGACGTTTATTGTATATTGCTTTTGCCAGCGGATTTGCTCACGTTAAAAGTTATTTTTTTACCCTTCGGGAACAATACCTTTTTATGGAGAAAGCATGCCCTATATCCGTTCCTGTATCCCTTATTACAAGCATGCGAAGTTTATTATTTTCGATACACATGTTTTTTTTACATCATAAGATAGCAAAGAAGCAGATGGGTCTCCTAATGGAAAGAGTCAACCATCGCCTATAGACACCCAAGATGTAATGGCATGTTGTTATCTTGTGTTTAACGCCACATGCATAAGTTTACCGGCTACCTTACCGTCAAAACCGGAACATGACAGAGTCAAGCACTAGCGCTATTACAGCACGAATAGGTAAGGCGGTGGTACCAGACCTGGGCGAGACTATGCAGAATTCTACCATCTAGTAAAAAATCTAGTAAAAAAAGTATACAGTGTAATAGTCAATTTGTAAATTTCGTCGTTAAATGAACGGCGTCGTCGTTTTGTAAACGTAAACGTTGAATAAAAATTGCCGAAGGCAAATTGTTGATGATTTGGGTTGCAACAATGTCAGGTATAAACTAAGATGCCGACAACTGACGACCTTTTTCCAGACAACCTAACAAACTTACTTCACATTTATGTAAGAATTAGGGTAAGATTCTAGTGCTTAATAAAGAACTCATTTATATAACAAATAAATTCAACAATATTTTAGTGTCACGCTGACCGCCGCTGACAGTCGGCGCTGATAGCCATATGTATGTAGTCATAGGTAGCGTTTTTGATTCGCATTGACCGCTCAGCGCTGACGACCGTAGGCTACATACATCAGCGCTGACCGTCAGCGTACGGTCAGCGTGACAGTAAAACCAGCCTATGCTGCGGCAATTTGTTAACGGCGGCGGTTATATCATATTATATATCGTATTATATATTATATCGGCATATTAGAAAATTTACATTCGGCATAAGGTATTTTCTAAAACATATTTATACGTGAAGTGAAAAGTTTTGTACCCCTTTTTCAGACAATTGCGCAAACGGTGTGTAACAAACTCTCCCGAAGACCCTCTAAACGCACATTTTAAATATAACAAAATTGTCTGTTATATTTCGTTTATAAAGGAGTCAACAGAGTTATAATCATATTATCTGGCCAAATGATTCATCTAGTGTTAAATTGAGGACTCATTTTGTGTTATATAGTTTACCCAATCATTCTTTTCAAAGGTACACTTCATCTCTTATAAACAACCATACTTTATCAGGAAATGTATACTATAGATTGATTTAAAGGACTAAAATTTAATAAATTGAATATATTTGGCTTAAGGGAGGGAGTAATATATTACATAAATACATAAATACATAATAAAGATATTTGAATTAAGAAAAGGAGTAATACATTACATAGATACATAAGTACATAATAAAGATATTTGACTTTAAGGAAGGGAATAATATATTAAATATATACATAAAATACATAATAAAATATATAGCTTAAGAAAGCAATATGATGATATTAATAATTACATTGTCTTCATCTAAAGGAAAGAAGTACGGCAGTATGGAATATATGGATAAAATTATTGTAATATTTAGGTTGGGAGTTGTAAAGCACTTTAGTGCCGCAATTTTATTATTGTGGGATATGTAAGAGGCGCCGCCACGCCTCACATGTGTGGATACCAAGCCGGCTGAAGGCCTTCCTAGCGTATCCCCCAGAAATATATTGAAACTAAAAGGAACTAAAGTCCTTAATCTCAAAGAGAAAATCAATATATTATGAAGAACCAAGTTATTGGCAGATAGGCTTTACTATTGTGGGGTCACAAAGTGATAGCCATATAGTTTTAATGTCCAAATATGTGAATACATTGTTTGGAAGTTGATGAGTATAGGCATGACCAAGCTGCATCATTAATATTGAGCACAGCCAAAAGGCCAAATAATAAATATATTCCTCAAGTATACAACTAAGCATTGACTTGAAGTAAGTAAATGTTGATAAAAATATATACTGTTGTTATTTTAGTAACAAACAGTAACAAAATAATAAATAAATATTGGCATGACAAAGGTGCATCGTTTGTATTGAACACAGTCAAAAGGCCAAATAATAAATATGTTTCTCAAGTATACAGTTAAGCATGGACTTGAAGTAAGTAATGTTGCTAAAAATATATACCGTTGCTACTTTAGTAACAAACAGTAACAAAATAATAAATAATATTGGCATGACAAAGGTGCATCATTTGTATTGAGCACAGTCAAAAGGCCAAATAATAAATATGTTTCTCAAGTATACAATTAAGCATTGACTTGAAGTAAGTAAATGTTGATAAAAATATATACTGTTGTTATTTTAGTAACAAACAGTAACAAAATAATAAATAAATATTGGCATGACAAAGGTGCATCGTTTGTATTGAACACAGTCAAAAGGCCAAATAATAAATATGTTTCTCAAGTATACAGTTAAGCATGGACTTGAAGTAAGTAAAATAATTAAAATAATATATAAAGTACTCAAGTTTGCGATAGCATTGACTTGGAGTACATAAATGCTGATAAAGTATATACTGTTGTTATTTTAGTAACAGCCAGTAATAATAAATATTGGCATGACCAAGGTGCATCATTTGTATTGAGCACAGTCAAAAGCCAAATAATAAATATAATTCTCAAGTTTACAATTAAAGTTTGTGCAAGTTTGTTTTAACAATTACTTGACAAAACTAAGACAGATAATATGTTGTCTTCAATCACAATACCAAAACATTAATAGTCGGTACGCGATAAATAAACATATATAAAAAGTAATCATTGCTCGCAATGAACTTCAAATAATCCAAATCATAAAAATTTCATAAGTAAAATCAATTAAGATAATCCTTATGACGAAAGTCAAATGAACTCAGGTTAATGTATAAAAATACATTAAAACAAGCAATTTAATATATCCAGCTCTGTGATGTAGCTCATACCTGGTTGACGATTTGATTAATTATGTAAATAGTTCAACTTTGCTAGGCGATAGATAGTTGGTGTTTATCTGGGTTAACCCTCTGAATACACTGTTTGCGGTAGGCCTTATCCGAATACCACGCACTGGCAACGAGGAGATAACCATAACGACAACATTGCATGTGTGTCTTTATATAGATATACACAATGCATGCGACATGCATACAACCCTGATGCCTTCGCAAAGCCGACACTACCTTGTGACGAAGGTATGGTCCAATCAAAAAGCCAAATAATTAAAATAAATTATTACTGAACGAGAAATTAACCTTTGTTCTAAAGATATTATAGTCAAATTTCCTCCTATAACCCTAATAATTTATAGTCACCACAAGCAATGAAATATTACTTATTAATCGAATTTGAAGTTATAGATGAAATTTAGTAAGATCTTTGAACTCTTTAATATTGTGATTGAATACTCAATACATCTTAGAATCCAAACAATTTGTCTTATACTCGTTTCCCAATGAAACTAAGTTATTTATATCTTCTCCTGACTATTAGAGTTCTATTACACTTATTTCAATTTCTATTTAATCAAATTTCAGAATTTAATAAGGTCTGAACTTTTAGAAATCAACGCTTATTAGATATATTGTTGCTTTAAGTGAACAGTATTATGAAACGTCTAGCCACCCGAATAATCATAAGTAAAGTTCATTTGTACAATCCTTATGATGTAGAGATTCAATCATGGAATCCAGGTTAATACATGAATATATACAGATAAACAATTTAGACAAATAGCTCTAGTTCTGTAAAATAGTTCATGTCTGAGATGATTAGATATGAAAATGGATCAACTTTGCTTGGCGGTATAGTTGGGTGTTTATCTGGGTTATCGCCCCAAACACCTTGCTCACGACAGAGGGGCATATGAACCGTGTGTCTGCACTGGTGAAGAGAAGATGACCATAATGACAACATTACATGTATGTCTTTATATAGATACACCCAGCACAACTTGTTGCCTTCGTAAAGTCGATATTCCCGTGAGATGAAGATGACATGATCTATTTACCAAGGTAAAAGGTAAAAATATCTAATCCAAAATTAGTAATTAACCTTAATTTCAGATTTATTTAGTAAACTTCCTATCTTACTAAAAGATCTGTTATGCACTGTCACTATAAACAATAATATTTCAATTATCCAAAAGAATTAATTTGATAAAGAAGTTTAATATTATAATTCCTATCCTCCTAAATCCCTATATAAATAATATAAAATAAGAATAAAATAAATAAATAATTAATTAAATTAAGTAAATAATTTATACAAAATATGGTTAAATAAACATAATACGTTTGGACTAAAGTTCATTCATTCCTCTCTTGTACTCTAACTCCCTGAAGCTTTATTAAAGTCATTTAAGATTCTCGCTCCAAATTTAATTCACCAATTCAGTTCATATTAATTATTCCTTTGTTAGACACGAAGAGAGTAATTTGTATTAGTTTGTGATTATCTCGTTTAATATTTGTACTCGGTTTTAAATTTGATTGTAAATAAAATAATGTTTTATGAAGATTTGATTTTAAGAGACTGGCCTATGCAACCAATTTACGTATTAGTTAATATTTAGTTTTATAATAGGATATAATAATTCGTATTAACATTTCATAATTTTAATAATTCATATTAAGGTAGGTTTTCGTGTGAATTTTGTGTAGATTTATGCCCCCACTTATTGGTTGTAATATATTATTCCTACAGTAACAGACCTTCTGCCTTCAATTCCTAAAAGTTCCTATTTCCTCCTAATCCAATTTGAAGCATTAATTCAAGTAATCATTTTAACTAGAGAAAGTTTCTATAATAAATATTTCCTAAGCTTGAATCACCTAGTTTTAATTGAAAGTCAATAATAAACAAAGTATTCCTTAAATTCCTCAATATATTAAAGCATCAATTCTTCCACCTAATATCTACACGCCCTACCCTATCACCTAATTGTTCCTTCATAAAAAAATTATAACTGCCCAAAATTATAACAATGCAGAAATAAAATCGTATTAGCCATACCTCCAACTCTGCAACAAACCTACAGTAACTCTGCATTCAGCTCCGACGACAGCTAAGAAGTCGCCCCCACGCGGCCTCGAAGACTCCAAAGGAATCGGCTCTCGATCCCTAAAGTTTAAATAACAAGCAGGATCAACTGTACTATGGAAATTATTCTAAGAACTTCCTTAGCCGGTTCTCATCTATAAAGATATGTGGTAACTATCACCAGTTAGTAGATTTTAAAAGATAAAAACGCACGCAAAACTACGAAACGGATTTGAATGAAATTTTAAACACAGATAGTTGATGACTTGGATTAGTACATAGGCTATTTATTATCCCGGGAAAATCTAGTGATCCAGCGGGATTCGCTTCTATAATGTTGCGAATTGTACGTTGAAACTAGTTGATAATATTAATTCAGGTGCAGTAGTATTAGTAACTAATAACAATGGAATTCCTCCAAATGACGATGATGAAAGTATAGTATAAAGTAGTTAAAGCACTTAAATCTATTCCTAATTAATAAGTTATTTAGCCAACATGCCTTTGAATTTGGTAATGCAAAGCCATTTCTTACTCCTATGAAAAATAAACAAACATAGCAATTTCGGCCATTTGTAAGGTAAAGATGCAATAATGATAGTTCAAATGCATATGGTAAAAGTATAGTATAAACAATTAAAGCACATAAATCTATTCCTTGTTAGTTAATAAGCTATTTAGCCAACATGCTTTTGGCATTTGATAATGCAAAGCCATTACTTATTCCTGTGAAAAATAAACATAGCAATATTAGCCAATTGTGAGGTATAGGTATAATAACAATAGTGTCTAAAGGCAATGGGTTTCCTTTAAATACCGATGATGAAAATCTATATACATATAATTAAGTCCATAAATCCATTTCCTAATTAATTAATAAACTGTTATCCGTCAAGCACTGAAATTTGATAAAGTAAAGCCATTACTTAGTCTAGTATAGTTATACAAACATAATAATCTTAGTCACTTGTACGACTCTGCTGAAATAAAATCAAAATGATTTATTTATCACACACACTAATTTAATTTAAATTGGAAAACTACATCACCTGTGTTGTTTAGAATTCCGACTTATCCTGCGTCCTGATGAGCAACCCTGCTGCAAGACTGTGAGGCAGCAATAGCTCCACAACCATTGCTCACATTTTCATGGAAAGAAAAGAACATTTAAATAACAACAGAAATTAAGGTTTTATTTTCCTAAAATCAAAATAGACTTCCCTAATAATAATATCACACAATTTCTATAAAGCAAACAAGTCCACGTTTCTCCCATGTTATTAAATATCTTTTCAACAGCTATTCCTTAAAATAAATAATTTCCTTTCTTCATACAACAAACATTCTTCACTCAGTCAAGGATCGATCCACCTTTACACAACATTTTGCACAATTTCATTCTTGTAAACCTAATCACATATTTATCGGTAATATGTTTATAAAGTTGTATAG
Source organism: Apodemia mormo (assembly GCA_036924255.1). Classification (NCBI taxonomy): domain Eukaryota; kingdom Metazoa; phylum Arthropoda; class Insecta; order Lepidoptera; family Riodinidae; genus Apodemia; species Apodemia mormo. Next base: position 8,443,290 of record JAUPFN010000026.1, read on the forward strand.
ACAGCATTCAAAGATTTACCTTCTAATAAAACTACATTCTACCAATACTGCTAGATTTAAATAAACCCAACGACTACCAAATCAAATACGAAGTTGCATAAGTACATACGTAATCCCTGAATAAATCTCTATTCTACATACTCACGGTTTTTGATCAATACAATTTTTACCAATCCCTTTTTTCACATTAAGAATATTTTCAATATTATTTACACTCCGGAATATCACTGAGATATTCTCAGCTTAATCCTTGTTTTAATAAATTTTGTATCAAGCAAAGAATATTTCTTCTAACGTCAAAACTTTCAAATTTCCCACAGATTTTCATAATTATTGTATCAAACGAAGAATATCTTCGTCAAATCAAGAACTTTCAAACTCTCACTAGAACTTTCTTCTTCTTAATCTCTAAAATGAAAATTTCAACATTCATTTTCTCACTCGCGAAACAAAATCCCTTTCCTCATCCGAGAAGCAAAAATCCCTTTTTTCTCATCTTCAGGTCTATTTATAACCTCCGTTTTTCTTTTCCATTTTCTCTCTTTTAAATTTTTCAAATTTTTTTTCCCTTATTTTTTCAAATCCTGTCATTCTTTTTCATATTCGTTCCCCTTTTTCTAAGGTTTTATATGTTTATATGTTAGGTCTTATATATTAATGAGAATTAGTTTTTTTTTATTTATTTTTATCTTTGATTCCATTGATATTATTTATTAAACATAATTCAGACATATTTTTAACAAAAAAAAATAGTATAGATTCTTATTATTTTCTTTTATTACACTAAACCTCTTAAGGGATAGATGAAGTCTGTTACAGGTGGAATATAAAATTTGGCTCAGTTAAAGTTTACATTGCGGAGAACTGCAGAAACCTAGTTTTTTCAAATATTATGCATCAGAAATTGAAGTAACGCAGCGGATTAGGGCGTCCTCTGGAGGCGACGCGTGTCGCCCACCCCCCCTCCGTCGGTACGAAAAGTGGCATATGCAGCGATGGGGGCCGCTATCACGCCAGATCCGAATAGGGGGGCAGAATCGAGGGGAACAGAATGCCAAATAGGCACGTGGACTGTGAGAGGTGGGTTGGAAGATAAAATTCGGTTTAACCGAATTACTGTTTCGGTTATTAAAATACTCATAATTGCGGTTTAGGTTATTGCTACCGGTATTAAAACGGTTAAATTCGGAAATTGGTATTTTACAATTTCTGCTCTTTTACAGCGAAATAAACCAAAACTTATAAAATTTTAGTGTAAAAGTTGATACAAGCTCGTAAATGCGGGAAAGAAAAAAGGGCTACTGATTAGACCGTATTTCATCGGATATCCGATCCATCCGATTATCCGATCCGATACAGAAGAAATAAATTCGGATATTAACCGGTTAATTCAAATTTATACTTTCTGAATTAATCGTTAATGTTTATAATTTTAAAAGGTCACCGCCGTCCGGTCAAGTCCAGTTCTAAATGCTCTGCTTTTGATATTTGCATTTGGAAAAAGAGGGTAAAAAAGTATTAGAACCTGACATTACAATCGCAACTCGCTCTGGAATCTATTGGCAATTTTAACTTTAAATGAGAGAGCCCATTTACTTGTACACTTGTTAATACGAAAAAAACATAGTCTGTTGAAAGCACAAACTTTACTTTGCAAAGCCACATAAAAAGAAGCCATTTCTTAGGCACTCCTATGTTAAAATAAAACCTATACATTATACAACCCTATTTTTGCGGAACAGACGTCACTAATTAGAGCGGGCAGGTGCTTGACCCGCCATTGTGTAACAGCTGACAAATACGCGGGAAAACTATAAAGACGACTGTACACATTGGGCCAAGGTACGTGGCCAGCATGTTGGGCCAATATAGTGAATTGTAAATGTCTCTGTTTATAAATTGGTGTATTGACCATTCTGAATTGGCTCTTTAATAAAGATGGACGTACAATCTCTTACAAACGGAAGAGTTGTCATTAAAGATACCTTTTTCTTTTTTAGTTCAATAACAGGAATACTTATCTGCTATACGTTTCTAAGCATCATTAAACTGAAATAAAAGTATTAAAAAATAAGTATTTTTTTAATAACCTAACCAAATATCTAATGTCACTGAACCAGTGCACTGCTCTGAACCTCCTCTTTCACCAATAAGGCAAAACAAAACGAAACTAGACGAGACAAGACGAGAAAGGTTTAAAAATTAACTAGCATTAACTTGAATTCAATACGAACAACATGTATTCGGAATTCGGATAATGATTCCGTATAAAATACTGAAAATAATAATTACTTTTTACTTTAAAATAAGTCCAAATCTCGTAAATATGTATCGATAAGTAATTATTATATTGAATATGTTACAGAATTTCTCGACAAAGATGATCATATTTAATAATTGTGGTATAATACCGAGAAAGTTTCTATTCATAAAGGACATTCATCATCATCAGTCATTCATTCATTGGTTCATTTCGATACATTTCTATGAATTGTAAAACCTCAGTTTGTCCACGCCATCGTAACTCGGGAACAACAATTTAACTCACGCGCAACAGAGCCGTCTTTACTGACGAATGACAACGAACTGAATAGTGAATAAGATGCCAACGTGTGAACGCCGTTTGCGAAGCGCGCCAAGATCCTTTGATGTGCGCACGAAAAACCGACAACATTCGCTTGGCCGGCCAATGTTCGCGCCAACTATCAACATAGCGCCAAGTAGGTTTCTACAAGTTGGCCCAATATGCTGGCCCAATACCTTGGCCCAATGTGTACAGCCGTTTTACGTCATGTAACCGAATTACAACATAGATATAAAAGTATCTTCACGCCCATATTCCCAAAGAGGTAGGCAGAAGTACAACATGTGTACCCATGCTTAGTCTAACAATGTAATAGATGGCCAGCCTTTCACCAACTGGGCACATTTTCAATCCCGGGCAATGTTGTTGTTTATCATAGAACTGAAAATCACATTTCTCATTTTTGCCCGCCCTGAGAATCGAACCCGGGTCCTCTAGACCACAGAGGTGAACATAGATATAGAAATAAGTTTTTTATATCATAAACTAGGAAAAAAAACAGATGGCTCTCTTGATGCAAAAAGAAAATAGTCGTCTAGATGTCTACTCATGGCGGGGTCTTAATGCCATATGCATAAGTTTACCGACTACCTTACCCTTCAAACCAGAACACGAAAAATATAAAAATCAGCGCAAAACTATGATAGTTTGAAGTAGTTAGAAAACGCGTAAAAAATTAAAACCCTGCTATGGATCTTTAAACTACTCCTTTGGTACTCTACAATAAGATAGACCATTTTTATAACCGTTGCCTTTATATAAATTATGTCACATACATATATGTCACAATAAAATTGTGACAAATATACATATATGTCCCAATTTATGAAAAAAAAAAAAATTTTTATGGATTTATATACACAATTTTAGGAAAAAAGACATTTAAAAATGAAAAAGTCAAGTCTTTGCAATCTAAACGTGCAGTAACAAACTAAAAACCCTGTCCTTTCGTCAAAGGCATTATCAGCTTGAATATTTTATATATTCTGCTTAAAATTTTAATAAACCTTCTTTACATGCAAAACAGCTGATACATTTTTATTGCTTAAAAGTTTACCAAACTTTTTTTCTCATAGACCCCCTGAATCTAAATTTCTACAATACTCCGAAAACTTAAAAAATATGAAGATTAGACCTAACTATGGAAATTTGCGTAGACGTAACGTTGACAACTGTCGAATCTCCCGTGGACTCCAGGGGTTTACATGGACTAGTTTGAGAATCAGTGGAAGTCGGTCCGGGAATCCATTGACTATAGAACCAATGTGCTCTCTGGGGAATCCCATATCAATACGTACGAGTATTTCGATCTGAATCTAAATATATTGTCATCTTCCAAAATATCAATACTACTAAATTCTACTGAGGCATTTTGACACACTAGGAGTACAATATTAGCTCATAATGTACTAGAAAAATAGAAATCTACTAGAAGTGGTCACACTGAAAAAGGTTTTTTTCTTTTTTTATTATTAGACACAATTAACAATGCACTTTTTAAGGTTCCGTACCTAAAACGTAAAACGGAACCCTATTATTTAGCCTGTCATTATTATTTAGTCTGTCAGTCCTTCTGTCTGTGTCACCAGGCTGTATCTTATAAACCGTGATAGCTAGAAAGCTGAAACTTAAAAAAAAATGAAAATGTTAAAAAAATATTAAAGAACACGTTTATTGTATGGGGATCCTCCGTACAATAAACGTGTTTTTTTTTCGTATTTTTTGCTCAATTTTTATAACGGTAACAGGTAGACGCTTAAAATTTTCACAGAATATTAAGTTGTATATTACCTTTCAAAATAAATAATTAAATAAACATAAAGCAAATATTAAAGGGGGGCGCCCATACAACAAATGTAATTTTTAATTTTTTTTACTTGATTCATAAATATTTAAGTATACATACCACAAACGTGATTTTCTTTTATAGATGATGATACGGATCCCTTTGTTCGTGAGTCCGATTCGCACATGGTCAGTTTTTTTATTATTAGACACAATTAACAATGCACTTTTTTTAAATCATTAGACAGCAAGCAAGCAGATGTCGCTCCTGATGGAAAGAGAAACCATTGCCAATGTAAACCAAAGATGTTAATGGTGCATAGCTATCCCGGACTCCTTTGAAGAATTGGCCAACTGCCGTTCTGCCAGGCAGGTCGTAAAAGGCGACCGGCTATACGAGTCACTACCGTCGTGGCTACTGGCTACTAGGTAGTAGAGTACTGCACTAACTCGCCTGGGTACCACCGCCTTATGTGGCATTAGACCTCACCACAAGATAGCAACGCACCATTAACACCTTTGGTGTCTATATGCGATGGTCGACTCTTTCCATCAGGAGACCCATCTGCCTCTTTGCTATATTATGATATAAAAAAAGCTATCTGTGTGACGGAATGGCAACGCCATGTCTACCGACTACTCTATCCTCCAAAACGGAACACGACAATGACAAGCATTGACGCTATTGCGGCAGGAATAGATATAGTCAGTGGTACCAAAAAACATGTAAACGTAATCTTTTCGTGACGCACATCTGAGATGGAAAGCAGATGTGGCAGCACTAACCATGACCTGTTTTGCGAGCGCTGTCGCATAAAAATAAAAGCACTTCAATAGAGGAACTGTAATTGTACTACTCTTTATTCTCGTTACGGCTTCTGATTACAAGATTGAGTTTATCTTTAATATGAAAATACCTGATTTCTCCGTCTTTTTTCGGGCCCCTTTGAAGAATAGGCCATCTGCCATTCTGCCAGGCAGTTTGTAAAAGGCGAACGATTGGCTATGTAAGTTATTACCTTCGTGATTACTAAATGGTAGATTTCTGCATCGTCTCACCTGGGTCTGATACCACTGCCTTACCTATTTTTGCTGCAATAACGTTAGTGTTTGTCACTGTTGTGTTCCGGTCTGGAGGGTAAGGTAGCCGGTAAACTTTTGCATTTGGCACTAAGACTCAGCCATTCGGATAGCAACGTACGGCTATAGGCGATGGCTGTCTCTTTCAACCTGGAGAGCCATCTGCTTGTTTGTTATCTTATTATATAAAAATGTAAATGACACTCATAGCTTCACTTGCAAGTAGAGTAACATATTGTTACGTGCTTCGGGTTCGTAATTTGTGATAAACAAGTCCTAGTACACGTTATTTTCACTCTTATGTTATATATGAGAAGGTCTATTATGGCATAGCTGTTCTGGTAACGGTCAACTATTTGTTTGTCAATAGGAGTAGCTATTTCTTTCTTTTATTTCTAGATCTCTCCAGCGTTCCAACTCTTCACGTTTCTAATTATTCGTAACAATATTATCAATATAATCTTTCATAAAACTTTCATTTCAGCCCTTTAGGGGATGATTAAAATAAATATTCTATGTTTGAACTCGTGCCTTCAACTATTAATAAATACTCGTGCCTTCAACTATTAATAAATAATAAATAAATATTCACGGGACAAATTACACTTACTGACTAACCCCAAAGTAAGCAAATTATTTGCTAGTGTTATGGGTGTTAGTCAACGGTACTAATACATAGAAATACATATATAAATACTTTTACACACATAATATTTTCCTTTGCAAACAATACTACTACTAGCAAACCATCTCAGATTAGACCTAGAAGCTTAACGAATTGGGTCAAGTGCCATGACTCACTGTCCCATGTGTGAACCCACTTATGATACGAGCGCTCAATCCAATTACACTCAATATTTTTACACTGCCGCCCACCCCAGCAATTTCATTCAATTCAATTAACTTGCCCGACTTTGAACTAATTTTATTTTCAATGTATTATTATGAAACAAGAAATGTTTGCAAACGAAATTGACCAAATGTGAGTCGGATTCACAAATGAAAGGTTCCGTTCAAGTATACATTGGCGTTTCCTCGATTATAATGATGGCAGTGCCCTGTGCCCATTGATATATTAAAAAGGAAGATACGTTACGCTCTAACAACGCAATCGCTTAACCTAGGCTCGGTCTGCCGAGCGCAAAGTGATGCGACGAACGCAGCAGACTAAGTTTCTCTCACTTACTTTTGTATTATACTGTAGCGGTTCAAGCAATCTACAAACGCCACCAGAAAAAAAAAGAAAAAAAAAAGGAATTCAAAAAAATTAAAAAAAACCTGAATCGCGATATCACAATTATTTATCTTGTACACACTATATACAAGTTTCAACGCTTCTCAAATGGACTTCGGTCCCCAGGCAGTACACCTTGCCTGGCTGGGAAGATCTTCCTTTTCCCCTTACTTGTCCTTGTGTGACGTCATCAACCTCCACGGTAATGACGTCATACTGACAAGAAGCTGGCCTGCTGGTTCCATCACGATGGCCCTTTAGCGGTACGGACCAGCGGTGCCACAATACTATCTCACTCTCTAAAAACATGGCGAACCAAACAATAATTTAATCTTATTTTCAAACAAATTGCTGTAGCTGTACTTACGAATGGAAAGTAATCCCGTGTATCTTATTTTTTCCTTGACTAATTATAACACTGGTTGAATACACAAGAACGCATTTTGATGCGTGTTTAATGGTAAAAGTAGTCGGAAAGTATAACCGTATGATATGATATCCCGCGCGTGATTGATTGTCACTGTGTCAACGGACCTAGTTTTGTAGGACCGGGCGTTGAGACTAGGCAACGTATCCGATCCGGTAGTAGTTTATTATGAGAGTCAATATCAAAGAACACGGGCAAGACTCCATACATAATTATTTTTACTAATCATCTTAAAGTTTCATATATTACGGAAGATTCGATATTAACTCCTCAACTTATCCACATTTATTATATATTTTTTAAGCTTGGGGAATAATAGTTAAATAAAGATAAAGTTGGAATTTAGGTTAGATTAACGTAAATCTTTAGTTCTCTCCTTAATACTCTGTGGTTACGATTCTTATTGACAAATGATAAGTTGTCACTTGTCCGATGCAAAATAAGCGACGAGTGACGACAAGAAGTATAGACACTTGACATACCCAATAACCATATACCATCGATTTACACAAACTCATGTCAGAGGAACACTCAGATACGAACGTCAATAGTAATTGCTGTAAAATACTAAAGAAAGTTATTTGCTTTAAACTATTCCTTTGTATGAAACAGTGAGCATTTTAATTTGGTTATTATATGTAATAAAGATGATTGTATATTAACTTATTTATATTTAAAGTACATGAAATAAAATATTTTGTTATTGTACAATGGTAACATTTAAGATAGCAGAAATCAATCAGTCTTAATATTTTTAATATAACAATTCCTAGATATATGTTTTGTTTTATTGATTTAAAAAACGTATAAAATTATTCCACTTAATTTAATATTTGCCACTCCAAAAGACACACAAGGTATGTTCAAAACTAAAACGGCCCGTGTTCTTTGCGCAGTTAAATTATGCCATTTACAGTATCTCAAATAAAGATAATATGAACAACAATAACTTTCAATCATGATTTTATCAATAATTACTAAAAATCCGTGCATAGAATCATGGATAGTTTTCCAATAATTCGTCAGTCATATTTTGCACACAAAATGGCATTTGTTACTATAATACTTTATATAATACAAAGATTCATTGTATATTATTTACGTCGTATATATTATAATAAATATTATTCGTATATTATTATAATTCATTTATTTACGTCGCGTATATTTTACATAGAAAACTAATTTTGAAAATGACCCATTAAATGTCATTGGTTTAAACCAATTGGTTAACCCACGGATGGATTAAATGGATACGCCTTTCAAGACAATTTCTTAGTTTATGGGTGTAGCTTGCAATTACATACAGAAATACAGAGTTATACTACACTTACCAATGAAATAAAACATTTCAAATGTAATTTCTAAACCTTGTCGTCTCATTCGGTATGATACAACAGTACAACATGGTGTATTTCTATTTTTTCACAATACAGTATAACCTACAAATGTATGAAATTTTTGACAGTAATAGGAGCGTTTTCTCATATGCGCGGCGACACGTTTCCTTCTCAATGGCGTGTCTATTAGTATTCAGGTGGTCAGTGGTCTGTGGTTTAACCAGTTAAGGGGCGTCCATAAATTACGTGAGAGGATTAGGGGGGGAATGGGTGGAGCAAATCTCACGTAGAGGAGTGGGATGACTCGGCAAATATCACGTAGGTATTTTTTTTCCGCAAAAAAAAAAGTTTATAAAAATGATGAAAAACTTGGTTAAATTAAGTTAAACGTGTATGTTTACTAAAATGTCTAAATCGTATTTTACTATTAAATTTAATAGTTCCTTTTGACGTTTGTAAGTGTTTGTTTCTCTTATTATATATTTAACTAACCTCGTATTTCTAATTAAAGATTATAAATTAGTCTCAATTGGTTTTAAGGACATGTACTTAAGCAATTTTTTTTTACAAATTAACGTATTAATTTGGGGATGAGGGGGTTAATGAAAATCTCACGATATCTCACCACGGGGTCAAAAAAAAACGCCAAAATAAACGTAAGTAAAACGTAATTTATGGACGCCCCCTCAAATCGACTCTCGTGCCAGTTAAAACTTTTTCAACTTGTATAGAATTTCAAATTAAGGCGAGGCATCGGGACAAACGGGAATAAATTGGTTTGCTAAATCACGTATTTTTGTATTTAATTGTTGAATAACAATTTTACAAAAATTACACGATATACCTGAAGATATTATCTAAGGAATGTGCTAACTTATTAGATGATAGAGTGTACTTTACTTAATCATATAAAATTCCGAAAACAGGCTAAAAAAATATCTAAAACAAATAATTTGTTAATAATATTTCTAATCTTCCACATGATTTTTATATGGTGATATTAAGTTGTAAATACAAAAAAGAATGTGCTAAATTTTGGTTTTCAACTGATATGCTATATTTATTTTTTCAAAAATTAACACGTTTCTCAGCGGTTTCAAAACATACCGTGCCACCTATTTCCAATAGAATTGACGCGCGTCGAAATACCTCGCCTTAACATGTTTATTTCGCCGAACAGGAACAGGCGTTGTTAAATCCCCGTTTCTGAATTTAACCGGTTAAATCCGCGTAACCGTAACATAAACAACAATAATTTTGGGTATGAGTTTATTTATCGAAATCGGTTTAGAAATTTAACCGGTGTCCGAACCCTTGCCCATAAAGACACCTAAATATAGAGACAAAAGAAGACAAATCAGAAATTTAGCAATAGGTTTCCGTTTGCACCCTTGGGTACAGAACCCCAATAAGGCATGTGTAACCTTTACTATAGTCTATACCCAATAAAAACATTGCGTGTATGAAACTTATGTAACAGAATACATAATACATAAATACTTCGCGTGTGTATGTGGAATACAGTGTACAAGCGTACACCTAAAACAATGAAAGTGGCGCAAGAAAAATTGTAAGAACAGTAATTACTTTTACCACGAACTGATTTGAATAAGCATAACGGTCCACTGAACTGTAGCTAGGAGCACCACTCTATAAGCATTTTTGCGGATAATACATTTTTCTTTTTGGTAAATTTAATACAAATGGTCTATTGGCCTGTACTCTCCTATTTGTATTTTTTCTAAAAATAGATTTTTGTTTTTTAATGATCTCCACTGAACTGTAAGGGCTAAGGGCACCATCCTAGTTAATGTAGCTTTTCATAAGTGAAATAAATTTTGAAATCAGTTAAGTGGAATTTGATTTTATTAATTAAACAATTTTATTATAGATAGAATTGTTATAGATAACAAGTCATTAAAAAGCGAATATTTATTTTATAGATTCAGGCGTCACTTTGCGGAAATCTATAGTTTAAAGAAAGTTGCAAATGAAATTAATCTCTTCTTTCAAATAAAATTTGCCTTTTTATCCTATACCTTAAACGGACAATGCTTGTGCGTTCGATTGGTTTTTCGACAAGCTCTACCGATTTTGTTGAAATTTTGTATTAATTATTAATCAGCCTTTAACTATTAAAATTGAATATGGAACGTTTCGCTTAACCAGTTATTTTCAAAGTGAAATTAATTGGTTAAGTGAATTTTCAGAGCCCTGTGACACTGTAAGGCCCCCAAGGCCAAGGTTAAGAACGTCTTCAAAAGCACGAGAAGTATTGTCACATGATAACAAAATTATTAAATTAAAAATAGAAAACTATGTCATTGCTCCCGCTCAATATATTGAATTTTTATATTTTGATTAGCTGACCAGGCAAACGTTGTTTTGCCATACAAATTACATGATACTTGAGAGGGTATTAATTGAGATAAAAAATATATTTCAAGTTGGAACAAACAGTAAATATCTACAAAATTTCATTGAAATCAATTCAGTAGTTTAGGAATTCATAGCGGACATACAACACGACAAGCTATTTATATAATAAATATTAAGATTAATATAATTTGCCGGTTAAGCAATATTTTAACGCTACAATACAAGACATTGAATACTGGATCGCGCTATACATATAATATTTATAGTGTCCTGTTAATCCTACAAATATTATAAACGTGAAAGTTTGTGAGCAAGGATTTAAAAAGTTACATGGGGCCTAACTCACGTAATCAAGCGGCAAGCGACTCGAAGCATTTAAGACACTTACACATTTTTTACATATTATACCGCGTCGTAGCACGTCTCGACGTTCTATCGTGTTTATGTGTGTCAAAGCCCTAAGCGCATGGACTCAATTAAGTGAATTGGGGGGCAGATAACAGAACTTATTTTACAATACTTAAGGTTATTACTGTAGCGATACCTCAGTAACAAAATTATTTTCAAACCTTATATTTTAATAAAAATAATTATTTTGTTATTTTTTTTTTTGATAATGTCATTGATCTACCTATATACCTCTTTCGGATCGGACAGGGTTTTCTTTACATCCTGTATATCACTACTCAACAGAACGATATATGTTAACGTTAAATAACTTTATAATATCGATATGTATGCGTGTTTCATGCTGTTTCGTGATCCCCGACTAGCGCTAGAAGACAACGTCACAATACCATATACCATAACGTTAATTCATAGCGTATAACAGAACGTAATGAATAACCAAATTCTGTATAACTTTTGGATAATGCTTGAAAATAACGTTATGTCAAGACGCGAGCAATAACGTTACCACAAAATACCGATATTTAAATCCTTGTTTTTGAGAATATATGGATGTTTTTGAATGTTTCTTACTCTACGCAAATACTACAGAACAGATACTGCTGAAATTACTTAATTATGTACCTTATACGTCAGAATAAAACGTAAGCTATAATAAAATAAGATTAAAAATATGTAAAATGACAAAAATACAGCAATAAATGTCGAGTAAATCAGTAAAAATCCTACCAATCTAAGAGTTATCCAAGCTTGCGCTGCTTAAAACGTTATAAGTTATACGAGAGTCATAAACAGTGGGATTGTTCGACAAACATATCTAAATAAAGTCAGCGAAAGCATATTATGTCTATCTTTTAGACAGATAACAGTTAGAACAGTGGACAATAACGTCATTTAAATTACATACTTGAGCCTCATTGCTCATTTTGCCAGTAATTAATTACTTCTTACCAAAGTAAACAGTTTTATCTTCGTTGTATTTATTCTTCAAAATGATCTTAAACTTTCCACTGTCTTTCCGATAATGTATTGGTACATTTTTTTTATAGAAGAGAGGGCAAACGGACAAGTGGCTCACCTGAATGGTAAGTGATTACCGCCGCCCATAGACAACCACACTACCAGGGGTCCTGTAATTGCGTTGCCGATCTTTTCAGAATGAGTAGGCTCTTTTCTTGAAAGTCCCTAAGTCGTTCTTTTTTTTTATGTCATAAGATAGCAAACAAGCAGATGGGTCTCCTGATGGAAAGAGTCAACCATCGCCTATAGACACCAAAGATGTTAGTGGTGCGTTGCTGTCTTGTGGCGAGGTCTAATGCCACATGCATAAGTTTACCGGCTACCTTACCCTCCAAACCGGAACACGACAGCGACAAGCACTGACGCTATTGCGGCAGGAATAGGTAAGGCGGTGGTACCAGACCCGGGCGAGACAATGCAGAACTCTACCACCTAGTAGCCACGATGGTAGTGACTCGATAGCCAATCGGTCGCCTTTTACGACCTGCCTGGCAGAACGGCAGTTGGCCTATTCTTCAAAGGAGGCCGGGACCAACACGGCGAAAAATCTGCCGATAGCTGGTTCCACATAGTAGTGGTGCGGTATTAATATGTGCTATTCCACATAATACTAATCCTTATTAATATTGGAATTATAAATGCCATTCTATCTATTACGCTGTAACGGCTAAAAATCTAATTTTGATGAAATTTAACATGCGAGACAGTTAAAGCTCCACGCATTTAAACATAGACTATTTTCTTTTAAATCAACCCCCTAAGGGGCTGAAATAGGGGATGAATTTTTTTTGTATAAAAAAACTATATCGTTATTTTAATCTACTCGGGGGCGAAGCTGCGAGGGTCAGTTCAGTTCAGTATACTTAAAGGCCTGCGCAGGTGAGGGACTATCCACGGGCTACTTTTTTGTCCACCAATATAGATCCCTAATAAGCTGCATCGAATAACTAAAATAACACACACACAGAGAACTAAAATTATCCCTTACAAAATGACTTTCGGCGTCTTCGGTCATGATCGAAAAATCGAAGACGCCGAGATACCGGAGTGGATAAAAGTATGGGGAAGTCCCGGAAAAAATAGAGCTAACATGACAAGAAGCAGCAACGCAACGAACTTTAAGCCCAGTTTTCACTTTGATTAGTTCTATTGCGAGTGCTTAATGCAGGTGTTAGTATTAAGCAAAAAATACGTAAAGATAGCCGTTAACCAATGCGAGTGATTAATAAAATCAGCGTAGTAAAAGTGAATAGACGCTGATTACTAATCACTCGCACTGATCAACGTCTTTACGCCTTTACGTCTTTTTTGCTTAATACTACACATCCGCATTAAACACTCGCATACTCACTAATCAAAGTGAAAACGGGGCTTTAGTCTGCGTTGAGTGCTCGAGAGTGATTTACTTTAAAATTACTGACAGTTTTTCTTCTCGACCTATGTAATGCTTTTTCTTGAACTTGATGTAAATTACAACACAAAGTAATTTCAGAATATTTGCCTCCATAACGCGTGCTTCACTAAATTTCCGGACAAACCGGAGTCCGTGGAAGTTCTCGCGGATATTTTTCCGATTCAGGGATTTTTATCCTCTGCGGATGAAAGTCCCTCGTCTGCGCAGGCCATAAAAGAATCGAAGATTGCGAAACAAAGAAATCTCTAAGCAGTTACGTAGATTTGTTTACATTGTTGAAAGCGACGCCAACGCTCTCTGGGTAAATATTATCATAATCAATCGTCAAATAATAACACAAACATTTTAACTCTTTAACTCTAGTAGATTGATGACCCTGTCTCAAGTTATGTAATATATACCACAGGTTATATTTATATAATAACTAGCTGTGCCCGCGACTTCGTTCGCGTGGAAAAAATTCTAAAATAAAAACCCGCATATATCCCGTTCCCGTGGGATTTCCGGGATAAGAACTATCCTATGTCCTTTCTTGGGTCTCAAACTATAATTGTACCAAATTTTATCCAAATCGGTTCAGAGGTTTGGCCGTGAAAGCGTAACAGACAGACAGACAGACAGACAGACAGACAGACAGACAGAGTTACTTTCGCATTTATAATATTAGTTTGGATAGTATGGAAGTATGGATTAATATGTGAAGGAAAAACTTTGGATCCTCTTTTAGGACTAACGCGCGAGCGGTGAAGTATGAAATTTGGCAAAGTTAATCTATACATACTTATAATAAAATCGTAGGAAAGTCAAAACTTTACATTGAATATTTTTTTAAAAGAATACTTGGGGCGTGATCTACAATCGATATCGAAGCCAAAAATATAGTTTTTAGAATTTTTGTCTGTTTGTCTGTATGTATGTCCGGGGTAAACTCAAAAAGTACTGCATGGATTTGCTCGTTTGCCCCCTCTACTAGAAAAAAAAGGCATGTCACATAAGCCAAGCCATGTATTCAGTATTTATACAGTATTTGTTGCCAAACAATTTGCTAACTTTGGGTTTACATATTACCCCGTGATGGTTCGGGTTCCCTTTGAAGAATTCAATGTCGACTGAAGTTAACCAAGTAACCACGGACCAAACATTATAAAATCGATGTTAACTAACTGTCCCCTGCAACATGCCTCGTGTTGGTCCGGACTCCCATTGAAGAATAGACTATCAGCTGTTCTGCCAGGCAGTTCGTAAGAGGCGAACGATTGTCTAAGCCAGATCAAGTCAGCCAGCCAGTCGCTAACTTCGTGGCTACTAGGCAGCAAAGTTCTGCATTATTTCGCCGGGGTCTTGTACCACCGCCTTTCCTATTCTTGCCGCAATAGCGTCAGTGCTTGTCAGTTGCCACTGACGTGTATCAATACATTTATGCAAAGACCTACAAAAAATAAAAAAAATATTTTTTGTAGGTCCTTGCATCTGGCATTAAGATCACAAGGATAGCAACGCACCATTAACGTTTTTAGTGACTATAGGCGATGGTTTGGATGGTCCATCGCTATTTACTTGTTTGCTATCTTATGATATTAAATATCGTATAATTAATCCAGCCATCAAGCCAGCCAGCTGTCCAGCAATATTATTATTTTTAAACCGATACTAAAAATTCTTTCACCAGTAATAATCCAGATTATACCTGAGTATTTTATCAAAATTTTCACACGGAATGAAGACCTACGCAGGCTATGCGGTAAGCGACTTTTAGTTAAAATAAACGATGAAGTCATCAGATCACTTATGACACAACAATTATATTAAATCGTGTGAAATAATCAACGAACAGACTGTTATTTGGTGAGTACGGACAAACTTCCTCGATATCCTTTTTTATACTTGAATACCTTTAGTATTAAGCTATTTTACACAACCCATTTCTACGTACCAACGACCGGGACTCATTTGAAGAAAAGACAATGCCTTTTAATTCGGAAAAGTTAAGCGATTGATTAAACATGTCATTACCATCGTTATTACTAAGGGGTAGAGTTCTGCAACGTCTTGCCCGTGTTTTGAACCACCACTTTACCTAACCCTGCCGCAAGTCGTATTCCGATATAGGGGGTTAAAAAGCCGGTAAACTTTTACATGGATTACCTCTCCGCCTCACGGATGAGACAGTGGTGCGATAGTAACATATGTGATGTCTGTATGCGATGGTTACATCTTCAGTAGGAGAGCTTGTTTACTATCCTCAGATGTGAAAAAAACATTTATAAATTTACACTAAACTTATTGTTTTAGCATCTTTGGTGCCTATACGCAACGGCAATCTCTTTTCAGCAGGAGAGCCATCTGCTTCTTCACTATCTAAACTAAAGGATATAAAAAATTTGTAAGTACTTAACTGAAAACCGATTGTTTTAGCATCTATGGTGTCTATATGCGATGATTATTAGAAGAGCCATCTTATTATTTACTATAACTATAATTTTAAAAATAAATTTATAAACCGATTTAGAATCTTTGGGGCCTGTACGGTATAGTTATCTCTTTTGACTAGGATATTTCTAATCCGCTTGATTCTTTGGCGTTACGCAGAGATGTAGGTTCGCTCTGCATCGTTTACCGCATTTATCATGTTCCGACGGGCTGTTCGGATTAATTCGTTAATCGGACATCGCGTCATAATTTAAAGATCCATCCTCATCACCTCGACGCGATGTCTGGAAATCCACAACCGTGCGCTTTTATAGACACTTTCTGCCTCGCACTACTCCTTTGTGGTATCAATTACGCGCGGGGGTATTTCCGAACGGATACTTCTTGGGCACCTTCAAGAAACGAGCTTATTCATTCTTAAAAGGTCGGCAACTAGCTAGAAGACCCCCGGTATTGCAGATGTTCATGGGCGGTGGCAATCACATACCATGAGGTGCAACACATGCTCGTTTGCCCCCTCTACCACAAAAAAAAGAGAATCATCTCATCATCATTATTCAAAAGGTCAAAAATATGTGATCCACTATTTGGTTGCGGTAGCCATTTTGGCCATTTTTGGATTAACAGCATTTTTGATTATATTATTATCAGAGCTATAGGTGTTATGTAAATTTCATCTCAATCGGACACTGGGAAGTGGGTCAAATTTAACGCACACTAAATAATAAGGCAAGTTTTTTTATATCATAATATAGCAAACAAACAGATGGCTCTCGTGATTGAAAGAGAAACCATCGCCTCTATAGGCTTGTTAGACACCAAAGATGTTAATGGTGCGTTGCTATCCGTGTGGCGGGATGGCAATGTCACATGCATAAATCTACCGGCTACTTTACCCTCCAAACCAGAACACGACAATGACAAACATTGAAACTATTGAAGCAGGAATATGTAAGGCGGTGGTAACAAATACCTGGGCGAGTCTTTGCAGAACTCCACCACCTAGTAGTCACGATAGTCACTTCGCCCGTATTCATAAACAACCCTTATCTAAGTAACGTAGTAGCACTATGCGAAGAACGATGATTTACTATGCAAATCACTTGACAAGCCATTCGTTTCATGACATGCGCTCGCTAACACTATGCAATCTCATAGTATCGTTTGTGAATACGGGTGGTACAGCCTATCGGTCGTCTTTTACGACGTGCCCGGCATAACGACAGTTTGTCTATTCATTAAAGGAGTCCGAACCAGCATTGGTAAAAACTTATCTATACATATAATAAAATCATAGGAAAGTCAAAACTGTACATTGAATATTTTTTTAAAAGAAAACTTGGGGCGTGATCTACAATCGATATCGAAGCCGAAAATATAGTTTTTAGAATTTTTGTCTGTTTGTCTGTATGTAGGTATGTCCGGGGTAAACTCAAAAAGTACTGCATTTACTTCAAATTTTGTATGAATATTACTACGTCGGGTCAACATATAGGCTACATATTATCACGCTATCACCTAAGGGGGAGGGGCTGTGCGGAGTAAACGAACTCCGCGCGGACGAAGTCGCTGATAGCAGCTAGTATTAAATAAAAACTTGTCATAAAAATAAGATTGTACAGGATAATACTATACAAATTGTTTTAGCGGCTTCGGTATTAGCGAGCAAATACATATCGATAAAGGAAACGTGAAACCACAAAGCCTAACCGCCGTGAAAATGCACATCTAAAGTTATGAACAAGGTCGCGTCGTAAGTTTATTACTTTGACCTCAAGGCTCAAGTGCACAAAGAAAGGGGTGAAATATGAGGTTTCCTTTGCACGTGTATTGGTAATATTCATGAGACTGTATAAACCGTGTTAAGGTACACATTACTATTGAAGTTTTGTCTTCTACAGACTTCTTCCTGTCGCCTCTGTGGTCTAGTGGTCCGTGTCAGTGTTGACCACATGGGACCCAGATTCGATTAGTTTGGAGCAATCCAAAAATGTATTCAGTTTTCTGATAAAAAACTCATTGCTTGGGATTGGAAGGTATCCGGTTGGCGATAGGCTTGCCACCTATCGCATTATGAGATCAAGTAAACCTACTTTGCTGAGACCACCAACAAACAGGGAAAGTCGACCGATTTTTACGGCCTGCCTGATTGCCCCGTGTTCCAAATAAATAAAAAAATAGGCAGTAGTTGAGTAACTACCTATTTATCTATGCGCGTTACTTGCGCGAATGTATTGGTGCGTATGAATTATGAATTGATTGTTATATTATATATATACTTGATGTTGCCTCCCCTGTAGGTGATAGCGTGAAAATATGTAGCCTATATGTTGACCCGACCTGTTATTAATATTCATGCAAAATTTGAAGTAAATCCATGCAGTACTTTTTTGAGTTTACCCCGGACATACATACAGACAAACAGACATACAGACAAACACCTGGATTTACATTATACATTTAATGGATCTAAAAGAATTTACTCACTCAAATACACGAAATATTGGAACGAAGTTCCTTACGGCAGGCTTGGAGGGGATAGGGATTTTGCTGCGCGATCGAACTGAAAAAAATGTGATAGTAAAACCGTAAGAAAAATCCGTGGAATAAAAGCGTTAAATGAGACGTGCGCAGGCGCGACAGTCGCGTACACAAGCGAGTAGTGCCGTTTAGCTGAAGGAAGTTCGTTCCTACCTGGTGTCCCGTGACACCACATCATTTTTTCGCGACACCACATCATTTTTTTTAAAGTAAATTAACATTGCACGTACTTGATAATGCCATCTTCGATGTAAACATCAGCGTCTTCCATGCCATCTTCGTTGACCACACGTCCATTTTTGATGAGGAGGCGGTTTTGGGAACTCTGCAAAGAGATCATCATATTATTTTTTTAAAGTATAAATATATAATAATATTCACGGGACAAATTACACTTACTGATCTAACCCCAAAGTAAGCAAATTATTTGCTTGTATAATGGATGTTAGTCAACGATACTAATACATAGAAATACATATATAAATACTCGAATATATTTAATAAACACCCAAACCCGGAAATACAAACATTTATGCTCATCACGCGAATGCTTGTCCCCGTCGGGGATCGAACCCGAGCTCGTCGATTGCGTAGACAGGGCCGCTAACCACTCGACCAACGGGGCGGTCAAATGTGCAGGGTTCCAGGTAATTCCACTATCTCTTCGGAACACGGTGACGGCACCATTAACACCTTTGGTTAGGCTATAGGCGATGGCTGAGTCTTTCCATCAGGAGACTGTTTGTTTGCTATCTTATAATATATAAAAAAGTAAAAACTTTGTCCTTACTTCTTTTTAAGACAATTACGTAAACGGTAGAGTATGAAATTTAGCACAGTTAAAGTTTACATTTCGAAGGACGGCAGAAACTTTATATTTTTAAATAATATAAAAAAAATGTCTTCTTTTCTTTTTACACAGTGTTGAAAAAACATATTGGGATATGTAAACAAAATAAATCGGGTTTTTTTCTAGTGCTTATATATATATATATATATATATATATATATATATATATATATATATATATATATATATATATATATATATATATATATATATATATATATATATATATATATCAATTGCTGTTCGTTAGTCTCGCTAAAACTCGAGAACGGCTAAGCCGATTTGGCTAATTTTGGTTTTGAATTAATTGTTGATATCCAGGGAAGGTTTAAAAGATGAGAAAATATAGAAAAAAAAGGGTAGTTAAAAAGGCAGAACAACGTTTGCCGGGTCAGCTAGTCTTTATATACAAAAATCAATTGCTGTTCGTTAGTCTCGCTAAAATTCGAGAACGGCTGAACCGATTTGGCTAATTTTGGTTTTGAATTAATTGTTGAAGTCCAGGGAAGGTTTAAAAGGTGAGAAAATATAGAAAAAATAAGTGTATTTAAAAAGGAAGAATAACGTTTGCCGGGTCAGCTTTTTTTGAATAAAAGCTTATTCTATTCTTTTAAGACGCATAATTTAAATGCAATAAAAATGCAACAAATGACTTTTAATTTCCTGTGCTTAGAATTTAATTGGGATCAAACGGAAAGGATATAACTTCCCGTTTGACCCCAGTTAAATTTGGCGAAGATCTAAGGCGACGAAGGAAGGTTGGTGACGATCACAAACGAAAGAAGAATTTCTAAACTCGTTCGTTTATAAATGACTGAATTCCAAGATAACAGCATAAAAAAATACAGCCGGTTTAACCTGCTCCTTTTTTTTGAAGTCGGTTGAAAATAATACCTGTTTTTCACCGATTTACCAAAAAGTCGGTCGGGCTTAATTCGGTTATATTTTTACATACATACATATCTTCACTTATATACTTATACTTCTATACTATACTTCTGATTAATTTCGTTACGGGTCCCAAGACAGCTAAGCTTTTCCCCAGGGCACCCTGAGGTCGCAACTCAGTGATTATCAGGTCGGTTGCCGCTGTTGATTCTGGTTTACAGAAATTACAGTGGTGGGAATGAGAGGTGGGCCAATTGCCCTTTAAAAAAAATACATATCTTCACGCCAGATCTTACGGAAAGGGCAGAGAGAACCGAATGTCATACAGCACGATCCTTGCAGGCTTGTCTCGCTTCCTCCACATTCATCACTCTCTTCATACAAACACGCCGGTTGCGAAGACTCTTGACACCACCTTCGGACAGTACTCGATCAATCTGATCATGGCATGTCACTTATATTTTTTATGTTTGTTAATTAAGAACTCGGCCATTTTTTAACCGATTTCGAAAATTCGTATTTCGTTTGGGACGGTATACTTCCCATTCGGACCCACGTAAATTTAATAAAGATCTGATCTAGAGATCGCCTCTGTGGTCTAGTGTTCCGGTGTCGGAGTTGGTGTTAACTACATGAGGTACCGGGTTCGATACCCGAATCGGGCAATTAAAAAAAAAGTGTTTTTTCAGTTTTCAGAAAAAAATACGTTCTTTTTTTGCCCGGGATTGAAAAAAGTGCCCAGTTAGCAATATGCTTGCCACCTATTAATAACATTGTGGGACTTAGTAGCTTCGGCTAATCGTGCACTTGTTTTACCTCTGCCTACATCTTCGAGGATACGGGCGTGAAGATTCTTTTTTCTGATTTAGGGTTCTAGAGAAAATTGGAAGTCGGTGGTCGCAGTTTTACAGCGTTTAAATTGTAAAATTTCTACTGCCATTATAATACAATTTCACTATCGTTTCACAAGCAATTCCGTGTTTAGTTTACTACACTGTTTTGTTCATTGTATTATTTTCTCAAAGGTGGATGTGCTTTGTGTAAATGTCATTGTACTACAAGGTTTACAAGTGACGCAAACTTTCCATCTGAAAACTTTTACTAAGTAATAGCATTAAAATGCGGTATCTATACATATAATAAAATCGTAGGAAAGTCAAAACTGTACATTGAATATTTTTTTAAAAGAATACTTGGGGCGTGATCTACAATCGATATCGAAGCCAAAAATATAGTTTTTAGAATTTTTGTCTGTTTGTCTGTATGTATGTCCGGGGTAAACTCAAAAAATATTTTTAAGTATATTATATTAATATGTATGTTATTCTATAAGGTATTTATAATATGGGTCATGTTGCCTGAATTAAATGATGATTATTATTATTATTATTAAAAAGTACTGCATGGATTTACTTCAAATTTTACATGAATATTACTAACAGGTCGGGTCAACATATAGGCTACATATTATCACGCTATCACCTAGCAGCCAGGTGCTGTGCGGAGTAAACGAAGTCCGCGCGGACGAAGTCGCTGGCAGCAGCTAGTATATTATATAATTACATTAAGAGGTAAACATATCCTAAGAACGCCCGAACCGATTTGGACGAAGTTTGGCACACATACATATAGATAATGACGTAGAAAAGCACATAGGGTACTTTTTATTCCAGAAAAATAAGTTGATCCAATGGGATTCATCAAAAACAAAAAATGTAGCGGGCTGCTGGGCGCAGCCAGTCGTACATTATAGATAGAACTACATGACCATACGTCCCGTTTTGAAAAGGACCGTCCTGGTTTCCAGTATATATTAGGAAATGAAAATGTCCCGTTTTCCGGAAAATAAATACAGACACTGTTGTTCCGCACAAAAAGTTATAAATTGCATACTAATACTATACTAATACTATACTAATACCTGCTCAAACATAAGCTCACGTAATACAAATCGTACTAAATTGTAGTTTTTTTTACGTCATAAGATAGCAAACAAGCAGATGGGTCTCCTGATGGAAAGAGTCTCAACCATCGCCTATAGACACCAAAAGTGGTAATGGTGCGTTACTATCTTGTGGCGAAATCTAATGCCACATGCATAAGTTTACCGGCTACCTTACCCTCGAAACCGGAACACGACAGTGACTAACACTGAAGCTATTGCGGCAAGAATAGAAAAAGCGGTGGTACCAGACCCGGGCGAGACAATGCAGAACTCTACCACCTAGTTGCCACGATGGTAGTGACTCGTATAGACAATCGGTCGCCTTTTACGACCTGCCTGGCAGAACGGCAGTTGGCCTATTCTTTAAAGGAGCCCGGGACCAACACAGGGGCAAATAAGCTTAATATTAAATGTAGCAATCAATCATTTTAACATTTTCAATCCTTTTGCAGATTTAAACAACATCGATATCTGATTTCGGTTCACAGAAAAATATATATCTAATACCAACAGACATACCTAATTAGTAGTATAATTTGTTATTTCAAGTCAACCACTATCCCGTTTTGAGATAAAAACTGTATGGTCAGTTTTATCATAAATCAAAACGCTTCTTCGCACTCAGTGTGAAAATACTAATTAACAAATTAAATAGACACCATTACTTAACACACCTAAAATAGCCTTAATTTAATTACATATAAAAAAGACTCGAGTCTAATGACTAATGGCATGATTGGCTATCGAGTCACTACCATCGTGGCTACTAGGTGGTAGAGTTCTGCATTGTCTCGCCCGGGTCTGGTACCACCGCCTTACCTATTCCTGCCGCAATAGCGTCAGTGCTTGTCGCTGTCGTGTTCCGGTTTGGAGGGTAAGGTAGCCGGTAAACTTATGCATGTGGCATTAGACCTCGCCACAAGATAGCAACGCACCATTAACATCTTTGGTGTCTATAGGCGATGGTTGACTCTTTCCATCAGGAGACCCATCTGCTTGTTTGCTATCTTATGATATAAAAAAAAAAAAAAAAGATATATTTTGTTACGTTTTATTATAAACTACAAAACATATAAAAGTATGTATTGTGTATGATCATTCGTTGAAGTTGGGCCAGTAGTATTTTGAGTTACTATCGAACGTCGTATATTATATCTAAGCACGCAAATATATTTTTTAATTATTTTAAATTACATTTAAACATTTTAAAGAGTTTACTTAGTTTCTTAAGTTTAAACAATTTACGTTTAAACTTAATTAAAAATAAATAATAATGTTTTTATACAAAAAGAAAACTTTAAAGTTTTATAACCAAATCCCCAGAAATTCGATTTATGCAACTTACGCATTTTTAAACTAGCGATCGCCCTCTGGTCGAAATTCGACCATGGACTAAACAATAAAATCTCTTTTAAGTTTGACACTAGACTAAGTTGTAAAGAAAATAGTATACATGTGTATATATTATTTATGTATGTCACGTAGTGTGTAATATATTATTTATAATGTATTTTCTAATGCAAATATTTGAACAATTATCTTCGTAATGTGAATTTAGTTTTAATTGTGCCAAATTTTATACTCCTACTTTTACACAATTGTAAAACGGGGCACACAGTCATTGCTTTATATGTATATATTATGTATAATACATTACATAGATGTATATATATATATATATATATATATATATATACATATATATATATATATATATATATATATATATATATATATATATATATATATATATATATATATATATATATATATATATATATATATCTGAGAAATTCTTAGAAATATATATGTATTCAAATGCGCTAGATCAGTGTTTCCCATTTCCCGGGTCGTGGGCCATCCAAATGAAATATCGGGTCGCAACAATCCCGCCTTATTTTAAAAATATTACCTACTATCGATCGATAGATTTTTGTTTATTTAGTCGTCAAAAATACATTCATCAAGCAATGACTTTTGTAATACCAATTTATAAATGTGAAGCTGTATTTTCAACACTACTTTACCCTAAAAATAAACATAGAAACCGATTTGAAGTGGAACCAGACCTTAGAATAAAACTTTCATCATTTTTCACAAACCAAAAAGCTCCATACTTCGCACTACAGTTTAGTGATTAAATAGGCGATAACAAGGTATGTATTAATAAAACCTTTTTACTATTTATACATGCGTATTATTTTATCTAATGGAACCATTAAGTGGGTCACGAAGGAGCAGTGTCAAAATTACCGGGCCATGCCAGAACAATGTTTGGGAAAAGATAATTACGTTTCTTAAGAATTTCTTAAGAATATCTCACGAAATCTTTTCACCAAAGGTTATTTTGTTTTAAATGAATAATTAAATTTCTAAATACACTTGTCTCTTTACTCTTAATTAGCAAAAGTAACCCGTGAGAAACTT
This sequence comes from Apodemia mormo, assembly GCA_036924255.1. NCBI lineage: Eukaryota > Metazoa > Arthropoda > Insecta > Lepidoptera > Riodinidae > Apodemia > Apodemia mormo. The sequence continues at coordinate 8,468,042 of JAUPFN010000026.1, forward strand.
GTGTACAAACACGTTCCAAAACAACCTCATCAATTTTGTACAAGCTGATATAAAAGCAAGGTAATAATTTGTGTTCTGCCATCAAAACAAACAAGCCAAGTGCGAATGGGATTTACGCATCGAGGATTTTAAACAAAATCGAAGATAATGAGGTTTCTAAGTACTCAACGCTTTACCTAATTAAGAAAAAATGCTTTTTTTAGAAGAATAACTTTATTGAATTGACCACCCCGTTGGTCGAGTGGTTAGAGACCCTGACTACGCAATCAACGAGGCTCGGGTTCGATCCCCGACGGGGACAAGCATTTGTGTGATGAGCATAAATGTTTGTATTTCCGGGTTTGGGTGTTTATTATATATATTCTAGTATTTATATATGTATTTCTATGTATTAGTATCGTTGACTAACACCCATAACACAAGCAAATAATTTGCTTACTTTGGGGTTAGATCAGTAAGTGTAATTTGTCCCGTGAATTATTATTATTATTATTGAATTGACCACCCCGTTGGTCGAGTGGTTAGCGACCCTGACTACGCAATCGACGGGGCTGGGGTTCGATTCCCGAAGGGGACAAGCATTTGTGTGATGATCATAAATGTTTGTATTTCCGAGTTTGGATGTTTATTAAACATATGCTAGTATTTATATATGTATTTCTATGTATTTGTATCGATGACTAACACCCATAACCCATAACACAAGCAAATAATTTGCTTACTTTGGGGTTAGATCAGTAAGTGTATTTTGTCCAGTGAATATTATTATATAACTAACAGACTAACTATAGATTAAAGGACAAAGTCAAATTTGCCGTTTCATCTCTAGACACGGTTATTGCACCAAGCGCAAATAATACATTTGTAATAATTAATTAATTTTTTTGTTAGGGGGCGACCATAAATTACGTGAGGCATTTTTGGCGTTCTTTTGACCCCTCTCCTCTTGGTGAGATATCGTGAGTATTTCATTAACCCCACCCACACCCTTTCTAATCCCACGTTTTCAAAATGCATATTTTTCGTGTTTATATATATAATATTATAACATAGCATTCGATTACATGGCTCTCCTGATGGAAAGAGTCAGCCATCGCCTATAAACAACATAGATGTTAACAGCGCATTGCTATTCGTGTGGTAGGATGGCAATGCCCCTTGCAAAGTTTACCGGGACTGGACAATGACAAGCATTGACACCATTGTGGCTGGAATAGCTAAGACGGTGGAAACAAATACCTAGTCAAGACGTTACGGAACTCTACCACCTAGTAGTCACGATAGTAGTGACACACATAGTCAATCGTAGGCCTTTTACGAATTGTCTGGCAATTAGGCAGATGGTCTATTCTTCTGAGAGGCCATAAGTATCACGGGGATTTTTTTTTCGTATTTAGGTATCCGTATTGCAAGAATATAATGCCTCATCCATTTACAAATATTCCCTAGAATCTATCAACATAAACAAAATCACAGATGCTATAAATAAACATGAATTCTCACGTACACATTTCACACAAAAAGATGCGAATTCCAAACATACTTTCACTCTTGATATCAAAAACAAACATCACAGATTAAAAATTAAGCTAAACTATCACAACTTACTTTAATATTTATTCCCGAAACCGTATCAGGCATTTTTATACGATTAAAATTTACTGAAGTTGTACAAAATGGCGACTGATGCGCCGCGCGCGGGACGCCGTCTGTAACTGAAAATCCGATGCCTAAAATAGAAGGTAATTCTCCCCTTGCATGCTAACGTGCTAAGTTTTCCAACGCATGCGATTAGCTTGCTTAATCTACGGTATAATCTTTAGTTTTTTAATGTTTTGTTTGCTATGTGCACGACTTTGTTCGCGTTTCCATTTATTATGCGCTTCAGTGTTCAGCTTCAGATGCATGAGGTCTTGGGTTTGAATCTCGTGTCGGGCAATTTAAATAAGTATTATATTCAATATGTCTGAAACTTTTCCCTAATTACTTGAAAATTTATAACCAATTTTTCTATAATGTATTCCCCACTTGTCACAGTATCGGACTTTAGAAAGTATGCTAATCGTAGGTGCTCTCTGTCTACCTCTTCGGTATAAGGGCGTAATGGTATATCTTTCTTAGCGAATGCCTATGTTGAAAAGCTATCGGTATGCAAAATTTGAGTGCGATGTGTTCAGTAATTTGAATTTGAGTTGAAAATAATATATCATAAGCTGCAAGCAAGCAGGCTCTACTGATGAAATAAGATAACGTCTATACTTTCCATCGTCGGCACTTGGTGAAATTCCATTGTTATTAGACACTTTTACTATTCCACTTGTACATAAATTTCACTTTTACACAATTTTTTTATTATATTACTCGACCGGTTTCACTTTTTAAAGCATCATGTATATTTTTTAAACATAATGTATAAGTATATTACATCCTGAAGATGCTTTAAAAAGTGAAACCGGTCGAGTAATATAATAAAAAAATTGTGTAAAAGTGAAATTTATGTATAAGTGGAATAGTAAAAGTGTCTAATAAGATAACGTCGCCTATAGACAACAAATAATTTTTGTGACGGAATAGTCGCATCTACAGACGTACCGGCTACTTAACCGTCCTAACCCGAATACGACAGTGAAAACTGTTACGGCAGAAATGCTAAGACGGTGGTACCAAATCCGGGCAAGACGTTGAGAAACTCTACCTGGTAATCATGATGGTAGCAAGAGTTTTTTTTATACCTGATAGCAAACAAGCTGATGGCTCTCCTGGTGGAAAAGGACAACAATCGCCTATAGCCATTAAAGATGTAAATGGTACGTTGCTTGCTTGCGAAGTCTTAATGCTACGTGCATTAGTTTACCGGCTATATTACCCTAACCCATCAAGGGGAACACGACATTGACAAGCACTGACGCTATTGTGGCAGGAATAGGTAAGGTGGTGGTACCAGACCAGGGCGAGACAATGCAGAAGTAGCTACGTATTAACCACGATAGTAGTGACTCGCATAGCCAATCGTTTACGATCTGCCTGGCAGAACGACAGATGGTCTATTCTTTAGAGGGAGACCGGATGAACAGGGAAGAAAATTTGTTTTATGGAGGAAAATTTGTTTTTTGCGGGAAAATTATTGGTTGTCGTTTACAAACTGCCTGACAGAATGGCAGATGGACTATTCTTCAAATGGGGCCCGGACCAACACGCTATCGAAGAAAAGATTATACTGGCAGCCTAAAGAGTTGCCATCAATGGGCGTGTTAAGCAAAAATCTAATCTCAGAAATCTGACTTAGATATACAGAATTCTGAGATAAGACATTCGCCGTGACCCTTTATAGCTAGCTGCTAGATAGCTATCCAATGCCGGCAATTTACTTAATATGTCACGGCGCCATTGTACATTTCTGACACTTCTATATGTTTCGACAAATATAGAAATTTCCTGAAACTGGCTCAGACGCATGAAATAATATTATGTTTGTCTTGACTATCTAAGTAAGATTATCTGAGGTTAGAATTTCGCTGAATACACACAATGTTTGTTTTCCTAGTTAATACACCGCGATAAAATTTATTTTGGGCTCTCTCTATATTCTGAGAATTAACTGCACTGGATGTAAGATACCACTTTGGTTTAGCACTTCTTCGAATCGTTAAATTTACTGCATTTCCTAACATAGCGACGGCTGAGCGATATGTTCACAATCTTATTTGTTTGTAGTTTACACAAACGGAGTTTACGGTAAACAGTCTAATGGCGCGGCTAGACATATTGGGCTACGGCGAAGATTCGTGCTATCACCATGTGTCGTGTGTGCGACTCGCGAACAACATCACGTCAACTGTTACGTCATAATATCAGTGGTCATCACACTGCGGCCCGCAGGTGATATTTGTACGGCCGTGACAGAGCAAATAAGATTATAGTAATAATCCTTGAATTCTTTCCTTCTTTAATTTTTAATTCATTAACATTCGCTACTAAAATTATTTAATTTTATGCTACTGTTTTTTCTTTTTTCATTCGCCCAAAGGTTACGAAACTACGATACTTCTTCATAACTATGAAAGGTTATATCTTCGTATCTTACTTTTAAAATAACGTCGGTACACTACGTCAATATTTACACATATACTACATGCACATGTAGGTCATACACATGAAGTTGTTAAGCATATGTACACGGGGATAAATGTAGCAGCGAGGTAAAATTAAGCTTATTGAAAAAATCTGTTTTAATAAGATGAAATAGTTAAATAGCAGCAGTTTTTTATTTATGATTTTTAAGATTTTAAATGATGATGAAGAAGGACTTCCGTTTTGTTCCGGGCGGTTTTGAGGAACAGACCATCTGGCATTCTGCCAGGCAGTTCGTAAAAACGAACGATTGCTATACATAATATAATTTACGTAACTATTAGGTGGTAGAGTTCCGCACCGTCTCATCCGGATATACGAAACCACCTCCTTACCTATGCTTGCCGTAATCGCATAATTGATTGTCATTGTCGTATTCCGGTTCGGGGGCATAAAGCTGGTATCCATGCGATATTGCTATTCCGCCACACGAAAAGCAATTTACTATTAACAACTTTGGTGTCTATATGATGGTTTTCTCTTTTTGTCAGGGGAGCCATCAGCTTGTATGCTATCTAATTTATCTAATAATATAAAATCTCTCTCTGTGAGTCAATATTCACAATGATTAACATGTATCGCAGAGTGTAGAAAATGGACATAAAAATATGATTATTACTTAATTAAAATCTATGAATTAGGTACTTTAAAAGCTTTTGAATAAGCATAGTTTAAAATTTAGCTGCAGATAATCGATCAAATCGTTATGAAATAATTAACTAGCGATCGCTTGTGGCCGAAATTCGACCAAAGACTAAACAATAAAATATCTTTTAAATTTGACAGTTGACTTTATCCGTAAAGAAAATTAAAGTATTGTGTAGGCATTGATATAAAAAACCCAAGATACACAATCAGTGTCTGAAAAACGTCCTCTAAAAATGAGCGCAATATTTTAAATTGTGCGCTCATTTCAAATAGAATCGCGTCGGTCGCGATACTATCAATTTTATTATTTTTCAAACATTGCTTTGTAATCACAACTATAAATCTTACGCTTAAGATTGGATATGCAAATGTCCAATATTTATAACTACTTGAGTGAAATTAGCGCTTTCGTGTCAATTTTTTCGAAATTTTGAGTGTCAGTTTTGTTCGGAACTGTGCATGGAACTTGTATATTATTCATCCGAGGAACTGTACGTCTTGGATTTTTTATATCAATGTGTGTAGGTTATGATATATATCAAATGAATGTAGTGTGTGTAATGTTTAATTTTATTAATTCTAATGCATTTTATTTCAAAATGTTAGGTTTTTGTATTCCTCCGTGATGTAAACTTATACTGTGCCGAATTTCATACTTTACTGTTCGCGTAATTGTCTTAAAAAGGGATACATATTTCTCCTTTAACGTAGTTGTAGAAATTATCTTTTATTATTTTGTAAACGGTATTCCTAGAACGTGCATTTTTTTATATTATAAGATAGCAAACAAGCAGATGGGTCTCCTGATGGAAAGAGTCAACCACCGCTTATAGACAGCAAAGGTGTTAATGGTGCGTTGCTATCTTTTGGCTAAGTCTAATGCCACATGCATAAGTTTACCGGCTACCTAACGCTCCAAACCCGGAACACGACAGTGACTAACACTGACGCTATTGCGGCCGGAATAGTTAAGGCGGTGGTACCAGACCCGGTTGAGCCGATGTAGAACTCTACCACCCAGTATTTTTTTTATAGATATTGAGGATGAAAGAAGTTTTAATTAATCAGTTTTTAAGAATATTTTGACGATTCAGCCATTTTGATTAAAGGTTGTCACAAAGAAATCCACATACATTCACACATGAAGAAATACACATATACAAATCGCCGTGTAATCATGATAAAAAGTAAATGTCATTTTAATAGTCAACTCGGCTATAGCTTTACTTTCTTTGCTATTGCCGAGCAAGAAAAACGAGAGCAAGTGAAAACTATTGGCAATGCCTTGACTTTCACGCTCCATATGGTTTTGACCAGTTAGTAAGTTTTCTTTGATTTATTACTACCCGTTATTAAGGAGTAACACTTACGATATTAGATTATCGGTAATTGCATTAGAAAACTGTAATAAATATTTGGTGGGCAATGGGCATATTACACACACATCCATACACTTCACTTACACATACACAACATACAAATACACACACACACACACACACACACACACACAAATATTTGTAGCTAATGTTGCTCAATAATGTTGATCTGGCTATTGGTCCGGGCTCCTTTGAAGAATAGACCAAACTGTCATTTTGTCAGGCAGTTCGCTACCGACCGATTCGCTTTACGTGTCACTACCATCGTGACTAGTTACTAGTTGGTAGAGTTCTGCAACGTATCGCCCGGGTATATGGTACCACAGCCTTACCTATTCCTGCCGCAGTAACGTCAATGCTTGTCATTGTTCGTCCGGTTTGGAGGGTAAGGTAGCTGGTAGACTTATGCATGTGGCATTGCCATCCCGCCAGATGAATAGCAACACACTATTAATATCTTTGGTGTCTATAGGTGATGACTTCTATTTCCATCAGGTGATCCGTCTCAATGTTTGCTATCTTATAAAAAAAACCAGATTGTGTCACCGAGTGAAGGCACAGTCTTCTGTAACACAGTTACTATGACGATACTTGCAAATGTTGAATGTGTTGGCCGTTAAAGATAGTTTTTAAAAGGTTAGATATCTTTCTATAGGGTTGCCATTTCAAAATCTGTCAACTAGGAAAGGAAACGTGAAAACCCCGCATTCCGGCGCTAACAACCCGCAAATTTGAACAGAGTATTTTTTATGTTACTCAGTAGAATAACATATAGTTTTAATCATAGAATAATAGAGTTATTACTCTAAGGTTTTAATGATTTTAAATTGACTTTTATTTATTTTTATTGATTTCGCAACCAACTTACGCCTTAAAAAACAAAAACGAAACAGTTTCTTATTATATTAAGGAACTAGGTATTATGATCACGAGTCGCGCGCTTGTTTCGAACCCGGACTACTCATTTAGTAATTTGATAAAATTGTAAAATTTTGAATTAAATATAATTTTGCAGCCCTACTTCTAAACTCACAAAAAAGATTTTAAGTCGTTACTTATTCTATGGAAAACATTTTAAGAGAAATCTTTGAGAAAAGCTGTCATAGAAAAATAGACAATGATTTTTAAAAACAATACACAATTATAACCGCAATAATTACATAGTAAGAATTACATAGAAGTTGATGTAATCGGTGAGAATTTCCGAGATTCACAGGTCACAGAGTTGTGATGTTGTGAAGTTGCGTGATCTGTCAATAGATGGCGCATCTAGACTGTGAGGAGCGACTTTGATCTTTCTAAGTTGTTATTTCACTCATGGTGTGAAATGGTATTGAAATGATACATCTTAGCAAAATTCAGGGCACGTCATTTTATTTTTAAAGTTTTTCTTACATCGACAAACACGCAGATCGCTCTCATGATAGAAAGATCCTCCTAAGTATAAAAATAAGTAATGTTCGTGTTGGGCCACGCGCAATATAAGGTAAATTTGACTTGACACTTCCTGTAAACTATCTAATGATACACCACACTATGGGGTAAACGAGGGAAAAAAATAAAATCCCCACTTTAAATATTTTTCGAGATTTTATGTTTTTTTTATGGAATAGGGGGCAAACGGGCAAGAGGCTTGCCTGATAGTAAGTGATCACCGCCGCCCATGAACAGCTGCAACACCGGAGATACTGCAGGTGCGTTGCTGGCCTTTAAGGAATGAGTACGCTCTTTTCTTGAATGCCCCTAAGTCGTATCGGTTCGGAAATATATCCGCTGGTAATTGATTCCACAGAGCAGTCGTGCAAGGCAAAAAATGTTACCACTCTGTTGCGGTGATTAATATGTATATTCATTCTAAATTACTACTTTCTAGTATTAAGGAACTCTGAGCTAGACTGCGAACGGACGGAAGGACGGACATAGCGAAACTATAAGGATTCCTAGTTTATTTCAGAACCCTAAAGAGGGAATTGTTACTTTTGTATAAAAATAGAAAGTTAGCATTTTCACTGGCTTTATGAGTCTATTTCAAAAATTGGGTAGGTATCTATAATATGAAATGACGCTATCTAGGCTAGGTCATGACATCAAAACGCCTCTTCGCATTCAGTGTGAAATTGCTAATTAACAAATTAAATAGACAACATTAACACACCTAAAATAGCCCTAATTTAATTACGAATAAAAAAGACTTTTACATGTAACTCATGATACATCTTTTCGCGTTTTGTTACCTTTAGTATAGACTAGCTGTTACCCGCGGCTTCGCTCGCGCATATTTATAGGCTACTTTCATTATTTTACCCTCTTAGAGATCATCAAATTTTGAAAAACGCTAAAACACTTAATTCATCATTTTTTTGTACTCAATTCAAATGAAATTGTTTCATGCAAATAAGTATGTCCAGGGAATAAAAGTTTCATACAAATTTTTATCTCCTGTTTCACCCCCTTTGGGGTTGAATTTTGAAAATTTCTTCCTTAGTGGATGCCTAGATCATAAGAGAAATAAATACGTGTGCGAAGTTTCAAGTTTCTAGCCCTAAGGGCTTGGCCTGGGCGTTAATACATCAGTCAGTCACTTTTGACTTTTATATATATACATATAGATAATTATATACTAGCTGGGCGACCAAGCTTCGTTCGGATGATATTTTTTATGTAAAGACGGATTATTACGGATATGACACCTACCTAGATCAATTTGAAAAATAAAAGACTATCTAAATACAAGTCAAGTCAAGCAATTCAAAAATGTGTTTTTTAGTTTTCGGATAAAAACGACGTTGCCCGGGATTGGAAAGTGCCTGGATGGCGACAAGCTTGCCACCTATCACATTGGGACCAAGTAACTTCAGCTAATCGTGGGTGCATTTGTTGTACCTCGCCTACCTGTACAGAGATATGGGCGTTAAGATACTTTTATTTAAATATAAAATTTCGTTAAAATCGTTAGTCGTTTCTATGAAACTAATTACATATAAAAATACGAGAATTGCTCCTTTAAAGCAACTCCGTTCTCGTGACCCACGCACATTACTTCTTTTTACTAAGTCGGGTAAAATACCTATAACCGGCCGTTAATAATCTGTTATAATGTAGGTTTTTATTGGTGAAAGGATTTTTAAAATCGGTATAGTAGTTTTTATTTTTTTCACTACATACAAACAAACAATTCTTACCTCTTTATAATATTAGTATAGATAGATAGTTATTATTGCAAACCTTGGTTAAGTTTTCTTTCATTCAGAAATTATTCAAAATTAAGATTTTTTTAGGGATGGGCCGAAATTCGTTTCTACATTCGGTGTAACCGAATTTCGGCAACTTGAGCCGAACTTCGACATTCGGCCGAAAATCAGTTTTAATGCCGAACATTCGGCAGTAGAAAAAAGTACCTTCTTGCACTATTTTGACTGAAATCTACACTAATATTACAAACAGGAGTATTTTTATATGTATTGAGTAAACTCTCCACTCCATTATGTCCACCATTACGAAGAACTGTTGCAGGTGCGCACTCTCCATTACCTAGGCTGTGTCAACGAGTATTGTAGTTACATTGATATTTGATATATACAGTGACTCACCTGACAAGTTCCGCAAAATATTTTCAAGACTCCAAATAGATTAGTTTTTTCTTTTATATTTTACATTTTGTTTTTTTTATTTAATGTTTTAGTTATGCTTATTTACCTTCATTTAATTTCTATGTTGTTAATTTCTATCTCTTTTTTTTCAATCTGATTGTTATTATCATTTTGCATCGACCATTTAAATGAGTGTTTACCTATAATTGTTTGATATAATAAGCTCATATTTACAAGAACTCAAGCTGTTAATTGTTTTATAATTGTATGCAAACGTTGGTAAACCTAATAAATAAATAAATAAACTCAAAAACTACTGGACCGATTGAAGAAATTTCATCATAATTAAAAAGATAAAATCATTCCCAAATCCCAAGTAACATAGGCTATTTCATACCATACTTTTATATAACATACGTTTTAATATATTTTAAAAAAAATTAGAGATCCCTACCTAAATTGGAACAACCTATCAAAAATTTTAAGATAATAGCGATTGGAAAGCGTGCAAAAATTGAACTGAAGTTCGGCCGAAATTCAGCCGAATTTTTTATTTACACCGAATGTTCGGCCAAAGTTCGAATTCGGTTAAAACCACATTCGGCCCATCTCTAATTTTTTTTATAATTTATAGGGATGGGCCGAAATTCGTTTTACATTCGGTTTAACCGAATTTCGGCAGCTTGAACCGAACTTCGACATTCGGCCGAAATTCGGTTTAAATGCCGAACATTCGGCACTAGAAAAAAGCGTCTTCTTGCACTATTTTGCTTGAAATCTACGCTAATGTTATAAAGAGGAAAGATTTGTATTCTATATTTTTATATATTGTATCATCTAAACTCAAAAACTACTAAACCGGTTTGAAAAAATCTTTCACCATAAGAAAGATATATCATTCTCGAGTAAAATCCCGCTAAATAAAAAAACATAAAAACAAAAATTAAAAACTTCAGCATAGATTTTTGAGTTCGAAGAGTTTTGTGTTACAATACAGTTAAAACGGTTGACCCGGCAGGTCATCCCTGAAACTTCCCGCTAGATCTTTATCTATATCTTAGCATATCACAGATTTTTTCAGAGTTCAAAAATCTTAAATTTGTTACAAATATTCGTTAGTACATAGAAGTCGTTGTAAATGACAGAAATTTCAAAATTTTTGAAATGCTATATATTTTAAAAACGATGATTGATTTTGGTCTTTCGAATGACACTCAACGAAATTTTTGACCTCTAAAATGTTTTCATAGCTACGTAATCTACAGACTCAGAAATGTCGAAGCAATATCAAAAACAAATTTTTTTTTTGAATCTTCGATATTACTAAATCCCAGATAAATCGACCAATTTTGATGCAATTTACTTATTTGACACAATTTATAGAAAGAAAAGCTGATTAGACTTTTAAGTCAATCGGTATATTAGTCTGAAAGTCATTTTAAAGTTTGCTGTAAACAACAAAATATTAATATTTGAAAAGTCGTAACTTTTGAAAACTTGATTTAATTTTGATTTTTGAAACTGTATTTGAAAAAATTTCAAATTTATGTCGAAAATACACTTTTCCAAATTTTTTCGTCAACGATAACTTCCGAACGGATTAACCGATCATGATACAATGTATGAATTGATGGAGTTTTTTTTTTAAAAAAAAAGAGCTGATAAAATTTGATACTCAAGCGATACATTAATCTTGAAGTTATATTAAAAAAAATATGTTTCGTCAATTTTTTTTTGCGATTTTTTAAAAAATTCTCAAAATATTCTAGTCCGAATTGGTTAATATTGTTGGAAGTCTAAGTTGAGCAGAATCTAATTCAATGCTATTAGCCGTGAATTGGTGTATAAGCCTAGGAGTTATTTTAAAAATATTAAGTAAGTTTTATGTAAACAGCAAAATTTTATTATTCAAAAGTTATAACTTTTGAAAACTTGATTCGATTTTAATTCTTGAAACTACATTTGACGTAATTGTTTTAAGTACCACAATATTGTAAAAGGTTTGACCTTCAAACAAGTTTTGGTCAAAAAGTCTCTTATTTTATATAAATAAAACACTTTTTCCTAAATTTTCGTCAACGATAACTCCCAAACGGATAAACCAGTTTTGATACAATTAACGATATTTGACGCAGATTTTTAGAAAGAAATGCTGGTTAGATTTTTAAATTAAACAGTGTATTAGCCGGAAAGTTATTTTAAAAATATTAAGAAGTTTTCTCTAAACAACAAATTATTAATATCAAAAAAGTTGTAACTTTTGAAAACTCGATTCCATTTCGTTTTTTGAAATTAAATTTGACGCAGTGTTTTAAGCACTAAACTATTATGGAAGGTCAAAAAAAATTAATAGAGGAATAACCAAGTTATATCAAAAAACACTTTTCTAAAGTTTTTCGTTAACGATAGCTCTTGAGTGGAAAAACCGATTTTGATGCAATTAATGCATTGCAATTTTTGTAGGAATAGAGCTGATTAGATTCTGTACCAAATCTATACATTTATAAACTTAGATTATACAAAGTTATTTATTTATGTATGTTATTTATATACAAAGTTATGAGATGTTTACATATACACATGTATACAGGCATGCTGAGCTCATCGTGAAAATAGTCGGAAAAGATTTCTAGGACCTCAAAACGTGGAGATCTGGTGAAAACTCGATTTTCAAAAATCAGGGCAAAATCAGTAACTTCCTTATCTAATACCTACGTAGCAGAAAGTTAAAAATAAAAATCCATGCCTAAATTGGAACAATGTAACTCAATGTATCAAAATTTTGCTGTTACGTCATTAAATCACGTGCGTTGCTAAACCCATTAACGATATCCTATATATCCATACTAAAATTATAAATGGGAAAGTGTATATGTTTGTTTGTCCGTCTTTCACGGCAAAACGGAGCGACGAATTGACGTGATTTTTTAAGTGGAGATAGTTGAAGGGATGGAGTGACATAGGCGAAGCCGCGGACAATATAATAGCTAGTAGCAAATATTAAATAGGTAAATAGCTAGTATAATGAAACCGAAGTTCGGCCGAAATTCGGCCGAATTTCTTATTTTCACCGAATGTTCGGCCGAAGTTCGAATTCGGTTCAAACCACATTCGGCCCATCTCTAATAATTTAGTCTCTTCGACGCGTAAATGCATTGTCGGCGATAAATCTTAGAATCACCAAGTATCTTACACGAAAATTCAATGTCCATCAAACACTAGTCAGAACACACACTAAGCCGAGGTCCGGTCTCACAGGAGACAGCCCTTAGCGCAGGCGTTTATAGGCCCAATATTAATTTAAGTTCTGGCTGAGCACTCAGCTCGCCCAAAAAGCCCGGTGACGCAGTAACGACCCATAAGGTCAACTGTAATAGCCATTTCGAAAAAAAAAACAATGTCCATCGTTTGGTCTTAGGATTTGATACTTCGGAGCTATACGGTGTGTAAAGAAAACCCTGTCCGAACGTCAAAGGCATTATTTGGTAGCTTAATACCACCGACCACACAGCCCATAGACACCTAATAATAGGCGAATGACTTGTGTCAACACATCTGACTTATAGTTCCGATGTAAATGTCCACGCGCCAATGAGTAGTGATTGGGTAATCAGTGTCGACCAATCAGATGCTCTGTACATTACTATCTTTCACTGTGGCCTTGAGTTAGCCAATTACGGCGTTGCAACCCCACTTCGTCTTACCTCAGCTAGTTGCCAGATTGCATTCAATACGGAAAATCAAACATTAGCCGTCTATAGGCTGTGTGGTCGGTGCTTAATACAAACATATTTGTGTCATTATTTTATGGATATTAATACATAAATTATTCAAATATTTGCTTGATTTAAGGGGAAGTTGCTCAATTTTCGTACTAAAATGAGACACTTTAAGCTACGATATTTTTCTTATTTTAATAAAAAATAATTATTTTATTCTTTTTTTTGACAATGTCACTGACCTACCTATATACCTCTTTCGGATCGGACAGGGTTTTTTTACACCCCGTATATATAAAATCGCTACTCTCGTAACATGACCAGTTTAATAAAACAGTACTGGGGATACTATTTCATGTTTACGTTAGTAATGGCGGACTGAGAGCTGTATTAAATTTCAGACAGTCCGACAGATATTTTGCGATTATTTAAAAGATGGGTTCTAATAATATTAATACCATAGATATATTACACACTCAAAGATGAATACTAATCCATATGGCCGCGTTTCCGATCCAGAAGAAGTTTTTAAAAAAATATGTTGACGTGTCAAAATAACTTGTAATTTTTTTTATTGAATAAAGTAGGTACTTCTGATTTAGGATTTATGGCATATACGCAGGACGAAATCTGCTCAATTCAGCTAGTACTAAAATAATAAATCTGATGAGTTTTTTTGTTTGTTTTTAACGCGCTAATCTACGAATGAACAAGTTCGATTTAAAAATAATCTTTTTGTGTATAATACCTACATTCACGAGGAAGGCTAAAGACCAACTTTTACCCGACTGAGTCAAAGAATATAATGTCCTCGGGAAGCGCGAATAAAATGACGGGTAGCAGATAGTCTAAACTAATATTATAAAGTGCAAATGCATTGCAAAAAAAGCATTTGAGTATTGTTTGTTTGTTAGGATTTAACTCAAAAACTATTCGACCGATTCCAAAAATTCCTTCATCTTAAGAGAGCTTCATTATCCACGAGTGACATAGACTATTTTTTACCCAACTGTGCTTAAGAAAGTAATAATGATTTAAGGACACGCGAACGAAGTCGTGAGTAATAGCTAGTGTTAATTGTATAGTAAATGTATGAATCAACACATCAAAAAGCATAGCACGCAATATCTATTATTACTGGCGGATCAACGTTTTAAGCAGCTCCATAGGTTTGAAGGTCAAGTGACAATACACTGAATTTATTATCCAGCCTTTTATTATTGTACAATATACCATGAAATGAAGCCTGTCAAGAGAATCGCTTAGTATCGTTAGTGAAATTGGATTTTAAGATAACTCGCTTCGTCTCGTGTCTAGAGATTATTGAATTGCCTGTTCGTAATAATCCGGACCTAATTGTCTTGGGTCTAATAGGTGGTCGCGTAAAATTGTTATGATTTTTTAAAACTATTTTTCCCCGTGTTGGTTCCGGGCTCTTTTGAAGAATAGACTAACTGCCTTTCTACCGGCAGGTCGTAAAAGGCGACCGATTGGCAACTCGAGTCACTACCATCGTGGCTACTAGGTGGTAGAGTTCGGTACCTTTTTGACTACTCTTTTTTTTCTATATTTTCTCACCTTTCAAACCTTTCCTGGACTTCAACAATTAATTCAGAACCAAAATTAGCCAAATCGGTTCAGTTGTTCTCGAGTTTTACCGAGTCTAACGAACAGCAATTTATATATATATATATATATATATATATATATATATATATATATATATATATATATATATATATATATATATATATATATATATATATATATATATATATATTATTCTTTTTAACTTATATTTTTAATTATTTCAGAACCAAAATTAGCCAAATCGGTTCAGTTGTTCTCGAGTTTTACCGAGTCTAACGAACAGCAATTAATATATTAGAGGCAGTCATGCCGCTTGATTAATTTTGGTGCTGTGATATCACAAAAATTGCATCCAGTGACCAGCAAGCAATTGGCGACGTTTTTGATGATTTTAACGTTATGTTTAAGACGCTAATCGATGGCGAATTCCAAATTTTAGGTATACGGCTGCCGATCACCCGCGTATCACAAGGAACTAACGATAGTCGTTCTCAGGTGGGTAAATATGAGAAATTTCGATAAATGTACGTATATAATTGCCAGATGTCCTAAGACAGCTCAATTTTATTACTACATGTATTGCCTAACAAGTGTTGGGAAAGCCACTAACCAAACTATTATCCGTTTCCACCTAAGTTTCCAATACAAAGTATATACCATTTGAATTCCCGTAGGTTGGATTTTTATGGGATACTAGCTTTTGCCCACGACTTCGTCCGCGCGGACTTCGTTTACTTCGCACAGCTCCTCCCTCTTCGGTGATAGCGTGATAATATGTAGCCTATATGTTGACCCGACCTGTTAGTAATATTCACGTAAAATTTGAAGTAAATCCATGCAGTACTTTTTGAGTTTAACCCGGACATACATACAGACAAACAGACATACAGACAACAGACATACAGACAAACAGACAAAAATTCTAAAAACTATATTTTTGACTTCGATATCGATTGTATATCACGCCCCAAGTATTCTTTTTAAAAAATATTCAATGTACAGTTTTGACTTTCCTACGATTTTATTATATGTATAGATTTGCTAAAATCGAATTTGGCGCCCTTCCAACCCTTTACGTGTTTTGGTAATGTAACTTCGATGGTATCTCCGTCTAGACTTCCGTGCACGCGAACTCCCCTAATAATGACTCACGAAGGCCCCTTTCGAATTCTTAATCTTAATGTTAACTAACGTTTTGGAAAAATCTATATCTACCAAAATAATCCTCCATCATCTATACATATAATAAAATCGTAGGAAAGTCAAAACTGTACATTGAATATTTTTTAAAAGAATACTTGGGGCGTGATCTACAATCGATATGGAAGCCAAAAATATAGTTTTTAGAATTTTTGTTATGCTTATGAGCCATTTTATGTTGTGTCTTTGCAATTATAAGTAACATCACGCCTGGTTCCCTTGCGGAGTAGGCAGAGTAAACCGAACATCTATAGACTTTCCAGTTCACTGCGATTCACCGGTTTGTCGGCTGGCGATATAAGTGGTGATCCTCATCGCAGCATTAACACGTTAACAATTATCAATTATTTCTAACGATAACCGGAACCGACAGCTTAACATGCTCATCCGAGGAGGGAGTGGTAAAACACCACTCCGCCAGACTTCGAGCTGCTATTGAGATTTTAGATTTTCGAGAAAAACCTCGAAAACCTCAATAACACTTTTGCCCGATCCTGGGATCGAACCCGGGACCTCATGATCTAAGCCGAGTAGGCTACTCCTAGACAAAGAGGCCGTCAGTCATCTTTTTTTATATTATAAGATAGCAAACAAGCAGATGGGTCTCCTGATGGGAAGAGTTAACCATCGCCTATAGACACCAAAGATGCTAATGGTGCGTTGCTATCTTGTGGCGAGGTCTAATGCCACATGCATAAGTTTACCGGCCACCTTACCCTCCCTCTCCTCAAAAGCGAAAATAAAATAAAAAGAAAATATTGCTTAATATTTTACATATAGCAAATAAGCTGTGTCTCCAGATGGACAGAGTCAACCATAGCCTACAGACACCAAAGAGGTTAATGGTGTGTTACTATTTTATGGCGAGGTTAAATAACACATGCAAATCTACCAGCTATCTTACCCTACAAACCGGAACACGACAGTCACTAGCATTGACGCTATTGCGGCAGGAATAGGTAAGACGGTGGTACCAGACCCGGTAGAGCCGATGCAGAACTCTACCACCTAGTAGTCACGATGGTAGTGACGTGCATAGCCACTTGGTCACCTTTTACGACCTGCCTGGCAGAACGGCATTTGGCCTATTCTTCAAAGGAACTCAGGACCAACACGGGTGATCACAGCATCTTTGCAATTATAACTACTTAATGAATATCTTATATATAAAATTCTTGTGTCACAATGTTCGTTCCCGTTCTCCTCCGAAACGGCTTGACGGATTCTAATGAAATTTTGTGAGCATATTGAGTAGGTCTGAGAATCGGCCAACATCTATTTTTCATACGCCTTAATGCTAAGGGTAGTCCACCC
Organism: Apodemia mormo; assembly: GCA_036924255.1. Classification (NCBI taxonomy): domain Eukaryota; kingdom Metazoa; phylum Arthropoda; class Insecta; order Lepidoptera; family Riodinidae; genus Apodemia; species Apodemia mormo. Next base: position 8,485,613 of record JAUPFN010000026.1, read on the forward strand.
CTACATTTTTTATTTTATTTTTTAGATATCATTTTTTGTTTTTATTTTTTTATGATACAGCATTAAAAAATATATACAACCCTTAATTTTCAACCCTCTACGATCAACCCCTATTTTTTAATTCAATAATTTATATGGAAAAACAATGTTTGCCGGGTCAGCTAGTGATTTATAATTAGTAAATTTAGAAGAAAAATGTAAATAAAGGAAAAATAATAATACTCTTTTCGACTCAATGAAAAGTATAGTATTTCGTAAGAAAACCAGATAAAACTTGGTTATCTTAGCTAAAACAAGAGCGCAATCGGTGATCCAATACTAAGAAAACATTTTTATTATTTTATCTAATCTCTGTAAAACCGCAAGTGTGTGAAGTGGGTCAGGTCATTCGATGTCAATTCATAGTAAATAAATGATTTTTCGCCGTGTTGGTCCCGGCCTCCTTTGTAGAATAGGCCAACTGCCGTTCTGCCAGGCAGGTCGTAAAAGGCGACCGTTTGGCTATCGAGTCACTACCATCGTGGCTACTAGGTGGTAGAGTTCTGCATTGTCTCGCCCGGGTCTGGTACCACCGCCTTACCTATTCCTGCCGCAATAGCGTCAGTGCTTGTTGCTGTCGTGTTCCGGTTTGGAGGGTAAGGTAGCCGGTAAACTTATGCATGTGGCATTATACCTCGCCACAAGATAGCAACGCACCATTAACATCTTTGGTGTCTATAGGCGATGGTTGACTCTTTCCATCAGGAGACCCATCTGCTTGTTTGCTATCTTATGACATAAAAAAAAATGTAATATTAGGTGCCTCGTATTGACTATAGGTACAGAATAACTAAATTTTAATATTGTAGAACTAGCTGTTGCCCGCGACTTGTTCGCGCGGACTTCGTTTACTCCGCACAGCTCCTCCCCCGTAGATGATAGCGTGATAATATGTAGCCTATATGTTGACCCGACCTGTTAGTAACATTCATGCAAAATTTGAAGTAAATCCATGCAGTACTTTTTGAGTTTACCCCGGACATACATTGACTTTCCTACGATTTTATTAATGTATGTATACATTGATATAAAAAACCCAAGATACACAATCATTGTGTCAAAAACGTCCTCCAAAAATGAGCGCACAATTTTAAATTGTGCGCTCGTTTCAAATAGAATCGCGTCGGTCGCGACACTGTCAATTTTATTTATTTTCGTATATTGCTTTGTAAAAACAACTATAAGTCTTGCACTTAAGGTTGGATATACAAAGACATATGTTTTTGCCATATTTATAACTACTTAAATGAAATTAGGGACACTTTTGAGTGTCAGTTTTGTTCGGGACTGTGCATTGGGGTTTTTTATATCAATGTATGTATAATATATAGATAAGTTTTTGGTGCATAAGCCAAAGTGATAACCCTAGCGCTACAGTCGAGTTTAGATACAAAAAGTGAAATACATACATGAGTTTGTCTTCTGCTGATTATTATTCTGTGCTATAGGGGCTACCGTGTCGTCTCCAAGTTCGCTCGAACCCAAGGACACTAAAATTCAAATTCTATGTACTAATATTATAAAGACGAAATTTATATCTTTGTATTTTTATATGTTTGTAACGAATAACCTATAACATAAAAAAATTTTACCATTAGATAACTACAGCACAGAATACTGGAGACTAACAGAAGTCAATGTACAAGCAATATTCGAGCAACGTAAATATAGACACCTCTCACGGACGCGATATCTCGGATTGGTTCGAGTCACGGATTAAAGGGATCCCTACGCTTTTCAAGACAATTTCTTAATTTCTTAATTGTTAGTATAGCTTGCGTCTACACACAGAAATACATGCTTTTCAAGACAGTTTCTTAGTTTGTCAGTGTAGCTTGCATTTACCACAGAAATACAGAGTTATATTACTTACCAATAAAATAAAATCACTTCAAGGGTAATTTTTAAACCTTGTCATCTCATTCGGTACGATAAAATCGTGCAACATAGGTTATTTCTAATTTTTCACGACAATATTTCTGCAAATGTATGATTTTTGATAGTGATAGGAGCGTTTGCTCATATGCACAGCGACACGTTTCCTTCCCAATGACGTGTATAATTAGTATTCATGTCGTCTGTGGTTCGAAACAAACTGTCCCGAACCATTCCGAGATATAGCGCCCGTGAGAGGTGTCTGTGTGCAACGCTCGAATGTTACTTGTATGCACATTGACTTCTGTTAGTCTCCAGTATTCTGTAGCTACACTATCCCGGAGTGACATAGGCTAGTGTTTTTACCCGACTGAACAAAAAAAGTAATGATTTTGGATCACGCGAACTTAGTCGCCAGTAACAGCTAATAAATAACAAAGGAAGCTTTAGCCATACTAATATTATAAATGAGAAAGTGTATGTGTGTGTTTGTTTGTTCGTCTTTCACGGCAAAACGGAGGGACGCATTGACGTGATTTTTTTTAAGTGGCGATAGTTGAAGGGATGGAGAGTTAGTTACATAGGCTACTTTTTGTCTTTTTCTAGCTACCCACTTCCCTGAAACCCATTTCAGGTGGAATTTTCTATGGAATATTCCGCAATTTTCAAGGTAGAAAGCTAAAAATTGGTATGCGAACTATTCGTGACTAACAAAAATCGTGCGTCCTTTTTTTTTGAAATATGCCCCAATTTAACGCGAGCGAACCCGCGGGCCAAAGCTTTTTTTTATATATCATAAGATAGACAAACAAGCAGCAGTACTAAATTGTAGTTTTTTTTTTACGTCATAAGATAGCAAACAAGCAGATGGGTCTCCTGATGGAAAGAGTCAACCATCGCCTATAGACACCAAAGATGTTAATGGTGCGTTGCTATCTTGTGTCCAGGTCTAATGCCACATGCATAAGTTTACCGGCTACATTACCCTCCAAACCGGAACACGACAACGACAAGCACTGACGCTATTGCGGCAGGAATAGGTAAGGCAATGGTACCAGACCCGGGCGAGACAATGCAGAACTCTACTACCTAGTAGCCACGATGTTAGTGACTCGATAGCCAATCGGTCGCTCGCCTTTTACGACCTGCCTGGCAGAACAGCAGTTGGCCTATTCTTCAAAGGAGGACGGGACCAAAACGGCGAAAAAGCGAAGCTAGTTATTTATAAAAGAAGCTAAATGAGTGACTTGCCTGAGGCGCCTGGATGGCTAAGACCGGCTAAGGTACCTAATTACCTGTACAATTAAGGCTTAATAAATGGTAATTTTGGAAGTGTATTTTTTAAATAAAATAAATTATTATTATCCCTACCTAACAAACAAACGGCTTTAGTGAACCAAACTCAGGTATCACTCAGTTTCACCATGATTCACTAGTTAGCCGTAATTTAGAGAAATTACAGGTGTAATTCTCTGGTGGATTATCGTTTGCGACTGCTGTAACCGGTTTTTTTTTATATCATAAGATAGCAAACAAGCAGATGGGTCTCCTGATGGAAAGAGTCAACCATCGCCTATAGACACCAAAGATGTTAATGGTGCGTTGCTATCTTGTGGCGAGGTCTAATGCCACATGCATAAGTTTACCGGCTACCTTACCCTCCAAACCGGAACACGACAGCGACAAGCGCTGACGCTATTGCAGCAGGAATAGGTAAGGCGGTGGTACCAGACCCGGGCGAGACAATGCAGAACTCCCACCTAGTAGCCACCACGGTTTCACCTTTACATCTTCAAGGCTATGTTATCTACATACATTAATATTATAAAGGAAGATTTGTTTTTTGAACCAACTGCGCTAAAAGATGAAGTATTTTTGCTGTGTATGTACATATTTTTATATACAGACTGACTGGTAAAACATAGTACATTGAAAGTTAATGCTCATAAGTAAACAATAATATTTTTTTAATGTTGACAGGGAAGCGATTGACTACGATCTTAAGGTAAGCTAAGATGTGGTCTAAGTCCTAAGATGGATAGCGAAAATAAAAAGAAAATATTGCTTAATCTATATTAATATTATAAATGCGAAAGTTTGGATGTTTGGATCGATATTTGTTACTCAACACGCAAAAACTACTAAACGGATTTGAATGAAATACAGGCACACAGGTAGCTGATGACCTGGAATAGCACATAGGCTACTTTTCATCCCGGAGAATATAGATGACCCCGCGGGATTCACCAAAAACTATTATAATGCAGCGGGCTGCAACAAACAAGCTGTGTCTTCAGATGGACTATCTTATGTATTAGTGTTACTATCTTATGGCGAAGTTAAACACATGCAAGTCTACCGGCATATCTTACCCTACAAACCGGAACACAACAGTGACAAGCACTGATGCTACTGCGGCAGGAATAGGTAAGGCAGTGGTACTAGACCCGAGCGAGACAATGTAGAACTCCACCACTTAGTAGGCACGATGATAGTGACTCGCATAGCCAATCGGTCGCCTTTTATGACCTGCCTGGCAGAACGGCAGTTGGCCTATTCTTCAAAAGAGTCCGGACCAACAGGGGAAAATACGTATTGTACATATTGATATAAAAATGGAAGATATGTTACGCTGTAACATCGCAATTGCTAAACCTAAGCTTGGTGAGTCGAACGCAAAGTAATGCGACGAACGTAGTAAACTACGTTTCTCTCTTTTACTTTTGTATTGTACTATCTCACTCTCATAAACATGGCGAACTAAACAATAATTTAATCTTATTTTCAAACAAATTGTTTTAGCCATACTTACGAATGGGAAGTAATCCCGTGTGCCTTATTTTTTTCCTTGAGTAATTATAACACTGGCTGAATATACAAGAAGGTATTTTGATGTGTGTTTAATGGTAAAAACACTCGGAAAATATAAGTGTATGATATGAAGTCCCGCGCGTGATTGATTGTCACCAATTGTCACTGTGTTGACCTAGTTTTGTAGGACCAGGCGCTGTGAGTAGGTAACGTATCTTCTTTTTTTTTTACACGCATTTTATCATATCAATAATTGTACACGTATTATTCTGTATAAAATTATTAATCATAAGTATTTCTATTCATTCAAAAGAATTTATTCGTATATATGATAATCTGCCATCTCTAATTACGGTAAAGTTTCATAGTACTCAGGAAAGCAGCCACCGTGACGAAGCTGTAGGTTTTTGTTAGAGCACGTTTGTACTAGGGTCACTAGACTTTATGGAAGATAACGGACATAGAACTGCCAACCGCAATGTACGATAAACTGGCACCGTCATCTTTATTTATTGTAGAATGTAATCGTCAGCAGGGCAGCCACCATAACATAGCTGTCGGTTTTTGTTAGAGCACGTCTTTACTAGGGTCACTAGACGTTATGGAAGATAACGGACACACAACTGACACTCGCAATGTACAATAAATTGGCACCGCCATCTTTAATTACTGCAAAATATGTTATCCTCAGGAGAGCAGCCACCATGAGTAAGCTCTCAGTTTTTGGTAGAGCATGTTTGGACTAGGGTTACTAGATTTTATGGAAGATAACGGACATAGAACTGCCAACCGCAATGTACGATAAACTGGCACCGTCATCTTTATTTATTGTAGAATGTAATCGTCAGCAGGGCAGCCACCATAACATAGCTGTCGGTTTTTGTTAGAGAACGTCTTTACTAGGGTCACTAGACGTTAAACTGGCACCGCCATCTTTAATTACTGCAAAATATGTAATTCTCAGGACTCAGGAGAGCAGCCACCATGAAGAAGCCGTCAGTTTTTGTTAGAGCACGGTTGTAGTAGGATCACTAGACGTAATGGAAGATAACGGACAAAACTGCCACCCTTAATTTACGATAAACTGTCACTGGTAATCCTCAGGACAATAACGACCGTAGCGAAGCTGTAGGTTTTTGTTAGATCACATCTGTAGTAGGGTCACTAGACGTTATGAAAGATAACGGACACACAACTGCCACCGCCATCTCTTACTGTAGAGTGTATTCGTCAGAAGAGCAGCCACCAAAACGAAGTCGTCAGTTTTTAATAAACCAGGTCTGTACTAGGTTCACTACACATTATGGAAAATAATGGGCACACAACTGCCACCCGCAATGTACGATAAATTGTCATCGCCAATTCTGTTTAACGTAAAGTATCGTCAGGAGAGCAGCCACCATAACGTAGCCGTCAGTTTTTGTTACAGCACTTTTTTTATAGGGTCAGCAGACGTTATGGAAAATAATGGACACACGTCTGCCATCCGCAATGTATGATAAACTGGCATCGCCAGCTTTAGTTATTGTAGAGTGTATTCCTCAGGCAAACAGCCACTGTGACGAAGGCGTTGGTTTTTGTTTAAGCACGTTTTTACTAGTGTCACTAGACGTTATGGAAGATAATAGACAAAAGACTGCAACTCACAATGTTCGATAAGTATTCACCACCATCTCTACTTAATGTAGAATGTAATCCTCAGTAGAGCAACCACCATAACAAAGTCATCCATTTTTGTTAGAACACATCTGTACTAGGGTGCTTAGACATTATGGAAAATAATGGAGACACAACTGCCACCGCAATCTCTAGTTACTATAGTGTATTCCTCAGAAGAGCAGCCACCAAGACGAAGTTGTCAGTTTTTAATAAAGCAGGTCTGTACTAAGGTCACTAAAAGTGATAGAAAATAATAGACACACAACTGCCACTTGGAATGGACGATAAACTGCCGCCACCATCTCTTGTTACTATAGAGTGTATTCCTCAGGCGAGCAGCCACCGTGACGAAGCCTTCACTTTTTGTTAGAGCACGTCTGTTGTAGGGTCACTACGTCTTATGGAAGATAACGGACAACCGACTGCTAATCGCAATGTATGATTAACTGCCGGTGTTATCTCTATTCAATGTAAAGTGAAATTTTCTGTACAGTAACCACCAAAACATAGCCGTCAGTTTTGTTAGCACTCGTCTGTTAGGCACTAGGCTTTATTCAAGATAGCGGACAAACATATGCCATTTGCAATGTAAGTAAAACTGCCATCGCCATATCTACTTGCAACAAAGTGTATCTAGCCTTTTTTGAGGAGGCAACTGTAACGGACCAGTCAGTGTTTGTAAGAGCACGGCTATATTAAGGTCAATAAACATTATGGAAAACAACTTCCACTTGCAATGTACATATACAGCCACCATCATCTTTAGTAATTGTAGAGTGTAATCCTTAGGACAGCAGCCACTGTGACGGAACGTCAGTTTTTATTAAGCACATCTGTAGTAACCATTCGACGTTATGACACATAACGGAAAAAATGCCAGCCTAAACGCTACAAGCAACGAATGATAATCTTCCATCTTTGTTTCTTTCGCGGAAAGCACTTCGAAATTTGTTAAACACTAAGGTACGCTACTATTGATTAGGTTCTAACTTTTAATAACGAGATGGGTGGCAGTTTCCAACTGCGCATTTGGCACTTAGCAAGTTCCGCTTATTTATTGAAAAGATGACTCTTCTGATGGAAGGAAGTAACCATCGCCTGTAGACACCTAAGATGATGATTTGCGTTGGTATTCATGTGGAGGGATGATAAAGCCACGTGCATAAGTTTACTGGTTACCATTCTTACAAAACCCGAACACAGCAGTGACGAACATTGACGCTACTTCAGCTGTCCCGGGTGTGAGGTTGCAGAATTTTAGCACCTAGTAGTTATGATGAAAGCGAAACTTTTGTAGTATCTTTCACATTTTACGAACTGCCTGGTAGAGTGGCAAATAGTCTATTCTTCAAAGAGGACCTGGGCTAATACGGGGAAATGAAAAACAGAGTTTATTTATTTTACGTTTTCACTTAACCGATCATCATGAATTTTGGCATATACGTCAGGGGTTCAGTAAGCATTACAGTGTAGGTCACCATTCATGCAGAAAAAGTACTATTACACGAGGCATAAAAAATAACATTGTTACGCATGAGACTAATACCCTTTTGACAAAATACGCCTTGGCAAAGACTGGTAAAGAATATCCCGAGAAAATAAATTTGATGGCGACACCAGTCTACATAGGTGGAATAAAGTTTTGATATTTCCAGCGAGAATGTATTTTATTTCGAAAAATTTTTTTCTTTTTGTATATCCTGTGCCATGTTCACAATAATTGTGTAAATTAACAATATATAAAGCTAGCGCACCGCCGCACGCGGTCACTTGTTATCGGAACGTCACGGCGAGCGGACGTGTCGTGCTAGCTGTGATATCTACTTTGTGTTTCATTTCTGGTGTTAATGTAAATGTAAAAGGTGTATCTTTTCAAGTAAAAGAGAACAGCACATATCCTATAAATATTACACATGTGAAAGTTGGTAGGTTTGTTTGTTGGTTACTTTACTTTACGCAAAATGGTTGAACAATTGTGGATAAATTTTGGTACACAGATAGTTAATATTTAGACAGATATAATAAAACGTTTATCCTGGGAAAGTATAATATTCCTCCGATATTCAAGAAACACTTTAATCACACAAAAGACCAGCTGCTTGGTTAATCGATTATGCTATAAACCATCATCTATACATCTATACATATAATAAAATCGTAGGAAAGTCAAAACTGTACATTGAATACTTTTTAAAAGAATACTTGGGGCGTGATCTACAATCGATATCGAAGACAAAAATATAGTTTTCAGAATTTTTGTCTGTTTGTCTGTATGTATGTCCGGGGTAAACTCAAAAAGTAATGCATGGATTTACTTCAAATTTTGCATGAATATTACTAATAGGTCGGGTCTACGTATAGGCTACATATTATCACGCTATCACCTACGGGGGAGGAGCTGTGCGGAGGAAACGAAGTCCGCGCGGACGAAGTCGTGGGCAACAGCTAGTCTTCAATATTTCTTTCCCCGTGTTAACAGTTGACACGTACATTATTTTTTGACAAATCGGGCAAGACAGTTAATAACACAGCATTTATTAATTCTGTGGCGGTTCCTTTTAGGATTTTACATAACAAATATGCATCATTTTTATTGCATTGTCACTGCAATATACATTTTAATATAATTACGAAAGTATGTTTGGATGGATGTTTGTTAATTGCGCAATAACTACTGAATGGATTTGGATGAAATTTGGCACACATGTATGACCTGAAATAGCTCATAAAATACAGCTATAGCAGCTGGTGCAGCTAGTACTCCATATACAGGATGAAGGGGATTGGGCTGTTATTTTTATTTTAAAAGAGTTCAAAAACTAGCAAAAATAGTCTTATATGTGAAATGAATGGTGCTATCTCTTTTGTGTCAGAAACATTTGAAAATTACCATATTTAAATTTTAAAACGAACTACCCGACCCAGAACTTGAACCCAGGACCTTATATACCAAAGATATCACATCGCGTATAAAGTGCAGTGAAGGTTATGAAACATCTAATCATGGGAGATAAGAGATTGTGAAAGTAGACACGTATGAAACTACAAAAAACGTCCGTGATCACGAATGACATATCAAATAACTATGATAAAACCAAATATAATTTTAACCGACTTCCTAAAAAGAAGGACATTAACTGTCCGTCGGATTCTTTTTTTGGGTTCCGAAGTAAACTAGGAATCCTTATAGTTTCGCTATGTCCGTCCGTCTGTCCGCACGATAGCTCAGAGGTTCTTAATACTACAAATCTATAATTTGACATGAACATACATATTAGTCACATCAACAAAGTGGCAATATACAGTCTTCAAAAATATTTTTTGTCAGTGTAGGCCCCGTACATGTAAAGTGGGGATGTTATTTTTTTTTCACGTAACCTATTGTGTGGGGTGTCGTTGGATAGGTTTTTATAAAATATTATAGGTTGGCAAAAACAAGTTTTCAATTAAGAGACTTGTTTGGAAAATATTAAGCTTTTTGACACGTCCCCAGAACAAAAACGCATAACCATCAAATTACAATATGTTTGTTTGTGGGAGTACATTGTAGATAAGATGATGTTCACTTGAGTATTTCCAAAAATAAAAGACCAATAAATATAAAAAATATATTGTCTTGTAGTTTTATGCGTGTTTAATGCGAATGTTATTATAAAACCAATTTCGTCTGATCTCTCCATACGATTTTGTTCTTGGGACGCGTCGTTTTAAATGCTAATTTTTGTTAAGAGTCAAATATCCCCGCCCCCACTCTTTTGCAGGCTAAACGGTTGTGTTTAGGGGGGGGGGGGGGAGGAAACTCATAGTAATAGTATATATAATGAAGTTAAAAGGAAAACTATCAGGGCTTAGGAGGCTTTACAAGTTTTTGAGTAATAGTCGATAATAATAATAATAATAATCTTTATTAAACTAAAAAATTAACAAACAGTTGTATGTTGTTGAAGTCCTCTTTTAAGCACATACGAGCTTGTGTCAGGAGACTCCACTCCTCTATAACTATTTTTACATAAAAAAAAGTCGATCTACTTATAAAACATACTTAGAAGTCTTTATAGACGGTGAACGTGTGGTACGGATGTATATTGACGTAGAATAACTCTAATGTTTTATAGTATGAAACTATAAAAGCCATCTCATCAGTCCGCATTATTGTGATGGGCAACATTGCGCGTGGCCCGACACGAACTTTACCAATTTATGTTCCGTTGAACATACATAATAAATATCACTAGCGATGGCCTCTTGAATGACATCACGCCGTGGTCACACATATATTATATACTCTGTGGTTTCTATGAAAAAGTAAAAAACAATATAACACTTTATCACGATGTGGAGTATCACTTCAGATTTGTGCTTACTGTCACGTAACTTAATATTGGTAAATCCCGCGGGGACTACTCATTTTTTTACTCGGGTTTTTATTTTTAGAAGTAGGTGACATGATTGCCCCGTTTGGTGAAGTGGTTAAAGACTAACTACGCAATCGACGGGGGTTGGATTCGTTTGTACTAGGTCTGGGTGTTTATTGAACACTATCTGACCTGCTCAGCTTTGCCCTCGAGCAGTCCATTAAGTAAAAAACCGGCGAAGTGCGAGTTGGACTGGCGCACGAAGGGTTCCTTACCATCATAGCAAAAAATACGAAAAAAGCACGGTTATTGTATTAGACTAGTCAACAAGTTCAAAATCGTGTTAAATAGAAATAAAGCTCCTAAAAATATGTGCCATAGCTCATTCGATTCGGAATGACGTCTAGAAAAATGTTTTTTAAGGGTATATTAGCACATAAAAAATTGCGATTGTTATTAACAAAATAAGATTTTAAAAAAAGGTATTTAGTTTTTCGTTAATAACTTTTAAAATAATAATATTTAAGGAATTTTGAAAAAAGATCCTGAAAGAGGAGAAAATTTCCAATAAAAAAGTCCTAGCTCTCGGAACTCTATCTATATTATTTATAAGTTTTTTTAATGCTGGAAATAGGGCTCCGCGAGGGCGTTACGGCATAGGCACGCCAACTAAAAAGCCGGTATATCACCTAAGATGTTTTTTTTTAAATATTAAATAACAATTTAAAAATTTGAATAAATTATAGTGTAATCTAGATACTTGAACGAAAAAAACCTCGGTGAAAAAAAATTTTTTGTCGATTTTTCAAAAAGTTACACCATTGTTAATTAACTTATTTTTTTCCAATCTCTGTTTTTATAAATTAAGGTATAAAAGTTTAAATAATTGGTCTATAAATTTTTCGCTTCGTGGAGCTCTTTTTGTTTAGATACTTAATAAAGTTATGCAAAAAAAAGTTATTAAAATTAATTATTTCGTTAATTATAATTTTTTTAAATTAACTATAAATGAAATTTCTAAAAAATGTTATCAAAAAAAAATTTTTTTGCTAATATATTATTATTGCTGTTTTCGCATCTGATATAGGTATTAATTAACATTGGAAAAAAAAATTTTACGTCATTTTTTAAGAAATTGTTTATAAACAAATAGACTATTTTTGAGTTTAAAAAAAGATTTTTTTTACTGTCTTATAGAATAGGTAAAATGATGATTTTTAAAAAAAAAATTTTTTCTTAAATAAATTCTTTTATTTTTTATAATCGTTTTTTTATTTCAATTGTTTAAATAATAAGTTAAGAAATTATTTTATTCTTAAAAATCATCATTGACCCTTTTCAATGGAATAACAGAGAAATATTTTTTTTATATAAATAATTTAATTGTTTATTAACTTAACAATTTGTTATAAACAAATAATATTAACCGTTATATTTTTTTCGAAAACTTCAAAAAATTACAAATCTATCATATATAACAAAGTTAAGAAAATATTTTTTTGTATTTTTACAACACTTTTGAATATTATATAATAATGAAATTACAGTCGTTACATAATTTGTCAAGTTAAAAATTGTTATAACTTTTAAACTATTAGAGATAGGGTAAAGAACATTCAAGTCATTTTTGTAAAGGATTTATTTATCTGTAAAATGAATTCAAAATCGATTCTGTAACTATTATTTATCACTTGTTATAAGCATTTATTTATAAAATATTTTAATTTTTTTTACATATTTTGAAATTCCATAGCTTATAAATTGTTAAATAATATAGATACAGTTACGGACCTAAGAACTTTTTTATTCTATGATAAAATATCTTTCTAATTTCGCATAAACTAAAGCAAGATCCATTTTTGTTTAAATAATATATTAATTCAAAATACTTACCCAATTTATATTCTGCTACAGATCATTTTTCATTTATTCATCACTTGAATTATTAATATTCTGCTAAGTTTAATTATTTATTTATTAAAATAAGTCTTAATAACTTTCTACTGGAGCTCTATAAATTATTTATTTACAAAAAAATGATTTCTTTTATTTAATTTATTTTTTTTTATAATTTTTTTCTTCAGATATATTTTCTAAATTATGAAGCATGAAGTTTAATCCGATTATCACTAATTTGTACGCCTTTATACATTTTACTAATTAGTTAACTTAATGATAATGTAATATAAATGAACTTATAAAACGTTTTTGAATTTTATCTATAGTAGCCCATCCTTTTTCAAGGACATTTTAGTACATCAAACTTTTGTTTTATTTATAAAAATATATTTTAAAATGTTCTTTAAACAAAATAATGTGTAATTGATAATTTCTTTTCCTTCTTAAATTACAGATTTTAAGTTTTTAACAATAAGAAATAAATATTTTCATTAATTCATTTTACAGATAAATAAATCCTTTACAAAAATGACTTGAATGTTCTTTACCATATCTCTAATAGTTTAAAAGTTATAACAATTTTTAACTTGACAAATTATGTAACGACTGTAATTTCATTATTATATAATATTTAAAAGTGTTGTAAAAATACAAAAAAATATTTTCTTAACTTTGTTATATATGATAGATTTGTAATTTTTTGAAGTTTTCGAAAAAAATATAACGGTTAATATTATTTGTTTATAACAAATTGTTAAGTTAATAAACAATTAAATTATTTATATAAAAAAATTATTTCTCTATTATTCCATTGAAAAGGGTCAATGATGATTTTTAAGAATAAAATAATTTCTTAACTTATTATTTCAACAATTGAAATAAAAAAAACGATTATAAAAAATAAAAAAAAATTATTTAAGAAAAATTTTTTTTAAAAATCATCTTTTCACCTATTCTATAAGACAGTAAAAAAAATCTTTTTTTAAACCCAAAAATAGTCTATTTGTTTATAAACAATTTCTTAAAAAATGACGTAAAATTTTTTTTTACAATGTTAATTAATACCTATATCAGATGCGAAAACAGCAATAATAATATATTACCAAAAAAAAATTTTTTTTATAACATTTTTTAGAAATTTCATTTATAGTTAATTTAAAAAAATTATAATTAACGAAATAATTAATTTTAATAACTTTTTTTTGCATAACTTTATTAAGTATCTAAACAAAAAGAGCTCCACGAAGCGAAAAATTTATAGACCAATTATTTAAACTTTTATACCTTAATTTATAAAAACAGAGATTGGAAAAAAATAAGTTAATTAACAATGGTGTAACTTTTTGAAAAATCGACAAAAAAAATTTTTTTCACCGAGGTTTTTTTCGTTCAAGTGTCTAGATTACACTATAATTTATTCAAGTTTTTAAATTGTTATTTAATATTTAAAAAAAAACATTTTAGGTGATATACCGGCTTTTTAGTTGGCGCGCCTATGCCGTAACGCCCTCGCGGAGCCCTATTTCCAGCGTGAAAAAAACTTATAAATAATATAGATAGAGTTCCGAGAGCTAGGACTTTTTTATTGGAAATTTTCTCCTCTTTCAGGATCTTTTTTCAAAATTCCTTAAATATTATTATTTTAAAAGTTATTAACGAAAAACTAAATACCTTTTTTTAAAATCTTATTTTGTTAATAACAATCGCAATTTTTTATGTGCTAATATACCCTTAAAAAACATTTTTCTAGACGTCATTCCGAATCGAATGAGCTATGGCACATATTTTTAGGAGCTTTATTTCTATTTAACACGATTTTGAACTTGTTGACTTGACTATATGGGGACCTCCCTTAATATTTGTTTTAATTTTTAGTATTAGTTGTTATAGCCGCAACGGAAATACATAATTTGTGAAAATTTCAGCTTTCTAGCTATCACAGTTTATAAGATACAGCCTGGTGACAGACAGACAGACGGACAGACAGACAGCGGAGGCTTAGTAATAGGGTTCCGTTTTACCTTTAAGGTACGGAACCCTAAAAAGTATCGAGAATGGATGATTTGTTTATGGTTTTGTAATGATTTAACTTGTTTGTAATGGTTTTATTCATCAAAAGAACATGTTTCAATTGTGTTATATTAGAATAAGTGACAAAATATGGCAACACTAGGCGTCATCTTCCTATTGGTTAGTTGTAAAACGGCGGGACAGAACGCGGCAAGATGGCGCGTAGTGGGGCTTACGATATGAGAGACCTCATTTTCAGCGACAGACGGTTCTGAGCCATGAGCTCGACAACTTGTGAACACTCAAGTCTATAATTGTAATGTTAAAATAGTCTGCAAGAAGTACATTAAAGAAATATCAAGCTTGTATTATATTTTATTCACGAAAAATCAGACGTGGAAGTAACCTGTGTGCCCACAAGTCTTCAAAGGTAATCCAGCACTTATATACAATAATGTATTATGTATTATAAATATATTACGGGAGTAGATTATTAAAAAGCATATTAAAATGTGCGATAGCATAATTAAAAATTCAAAATTGTACATTTTTCATATTAATAAATCAGGGTTACATGTGATGATAAATACAAGTACTTTGAGCCTGCTTTGCCAAATAAATGGCGTGCAAAAAGAAAAAAATATATATTTATTTTTATATAAAATTACAAATTACGTTTAAATACTTTTAAAATCAATAAAACTCAAAAAAAAAAGAAGTCAGAATAGATTTAAAAATTAATGTCAAATGAGAATTGAAATAAATTAGATTAGAATTAGAAATTGTTATTTTAAAAGAACATGCGCTAAAGTAATTGTGATTACATCAAAATAATAAATATACTCCTATGTCTATCCTTCTTTAACACGTGGTCGGGGCTACTCTCCGATCGTGTTATTCCTGTACCCATCCTGTACCTAACACGTGGTCGGGGCTACTCTCCGATCGTGTTATCCCTGTACCCATCCTGTACCTTAACACGTGGTCGGGGCTACTCTCCGATCGTGTTATTCCTGTACCCATCCTGTACCTTAACACGTGGTCGGGGCTACTCTCCGATCGTGTTATTCCTGTACCCATCCTGTACCTAACACGTGGTCGGGGCTACTCTCCGATCGTGTTATTCCTGTACCCATCCTGTGTTTAACACGTGGTCGGGGCTACTCTCCGATCGTGTTATTCCTATATCCATTTTATACACCCTTAACATGATTAATTAATTTATGCCCAAAGATAGCATTTGAGTTTATTTGTTACAATTAATCAAATCTTCAAAAAAAAAAAAATAATGATAGTAAAAATTTAAAATAATTTACATGCCACTTCTAGCTACAAACAATACATGATCGTAGCCGCAGTATCATCCGATTGAATGTAATAGTATTTTGTTAAAACTACCCACATGTTTGATAAGTATTTCGGAGAACCGAGTTACTGCTTAAAAATTAATATTAATAGCAAACTCAAAGTACATACAAAAGCATTTCGAGCGTTCGAAAATTACATAACTTCAATTGTCTTAATAATATAGTTGTGTCCTGCTATACGTGAAATAGTATGCTCGATGAAATAAGTTATTTCAATTTTACAGTGTAAAGTAAAATATATTTGTGTGTTCTATACCAAAGCATAGATTTTTGAGCAGCTTAAAAAAAAAAATTAGAGTATTTCAGTTTTTGCGCAGTCGTATATTTTCAAAACGATCGTCGATTTTGATCTTTTGAATAGCACTCGACTCAATTATTTGAGTTCTAAAACCTTTTATTAACTTCAAAATTGATTGAATGAAAACCAACGAAATAATGTCAGTCATGTATTAATTTTTAACAAAAAAAAAATATATCGTTGATAAATTCCAAAAGAATTGAGCAAAGAAAATGAGTAAATCCTATTTACGTTATTTGACTCAGTTTATGAGATCAATTTGAAATCAATCTGTTTACTAGTGATATTAAACAATCTAATATTTGAAAAGATATAACTTTACACAACTTGATTCGGTTTTTATTTTGGTAGGGCAACTGCATCCGTTTTTAAATATTTTAATATTGTAGACATCGCAGAACATTATATATATTCAACTTTTATTCAAAGAAATTTACTCCTATTGGAGACAAACATTGATTATAGCGCCAATCATTAATTTGTGGCGGTAATGGAAAACAAACTAGATGTTTCACTAAACGTGGATAAATATATAATTATATTAACAAATAAGCCATGTAGGTGTGCTTGTTTATAGAAAGAGCCGAAACCATGTAGGTGTGTTTCGAGATATACTGAAAATAAGCCATGTAGGTGTGCTTGTTTAGAGAAAGAGCCGAAACCATGTAGGTGTGTTTCGAGAAAATTGAAAATAAGCCATGTAGGTGTGCTTGTTTAGAGAAAGAGCCGAAACCATGTAGGTGTTTCGAGAAAACTGAAAATAAGCCATGTAGGTGTGCTTGTTTAGAGAAAGAGCCGAAACCATGTAGGTGTGTTTCGAGAAAATTGAAAATAAGCCATGTAGGTGTGCTTGTTTAGAGAAAGAGCCGAAACCATGTAGGTGTGTTTCGAGAAAACTGAAAATAAGCCATGTAGGTGTGCTTGTTTAGAGAAAGAGCCGAAACCATGTAGGTGTGTTTCGAGAAAACTGAAAATAAGCCATGTAGGTGTGCTTGTTTAGAGAAAGAGCCGAAATCATGTAGGTGTGTTTCGAGAAAATTGAAAATAAGCCATGTAGGTGTGCTTGTTTAGAGAAAGAGCCGAAACCATGTAGGTGTGTTTCGAGAAAACGGAAAATAAGCCATGTAGGTGTGCTTGTTTAGAGAAAGAGCCGAAACCATGTAGGTGTGTTTCGAGAAAACTGAAAATAAGCCATGTAGGTGTGCTTGTTTAGAGAAAGAGCCGAAACCATGTAGGTGTGTTTCGAGAAAACTGAAAATAAGCCATGTAGGTGTGCTTGTTTAGAGAAAGAGCCGAAACCATGTAGGTGTGTTTCGAGAAAATTGAAAATAAGCCATGTAGGTGTGCTTGTTTAGAGAAAGAGCCGAAACCATGTAGGTGTGTATCGAGAAAACTGAAAATGAGCCATGTAGGTGTGCTTGTTTAGAGAAAGAGCCGAAACCATGTAGGTGTGTTTCGAGAAAACTGAAAATAAGCCATGTAGGTGTGCTTGTTTAGAGAAAGAGCCGAAACCATGTAGGTGTGTTTCGAGAAAATTGAAAATAAGCCATGTAGGTGTGCTTGTTTAGAGCCGAAACCATGTAGGTGTGTTTCGAGAAAACTGAAAATAAGCCATGTAGGTGTGCTTGTTTAGAGAAAGAGCCGAAACCATGTAGGTGTGTTTCGAGAAAATTGAAAATAAGCCATGTAGGTGTGCTTGTTTAGAGAAAGAGCCGAAACCATGTAGGTGTGTTTCGAGATACACTGAAAATAAGCCATGTCGGTGTGCTTGTTTAGAGAAAGAGTCGAAACCATGTAGGTGTGTTTCGAGAGATTACAAATGAAATATTTGGGTGGGCTTAGTTTGGCGAACTAACTGAAACCATTCGCAAGGCGTGCACCGTAGATGAAGACACAAAATTAGAATGATGTAAAGCAATAGATAGTCCGCATGATCAGCTCGAAGATTTCATTTATGCGTACTAGAGAGAAATTTGAATTTAAGTGTGGCGGTAAGCGATTTAAAAGTAATGTACCATGTACGAAAGATCCTATGTTCACGGCGTTCAACAAACGTCAGCCACTAAAAATGATTACAGCAAAATGAGATACGCTCAAACTTACATAGACAGAAGGATTGGGTAATGTGATTTTTCATGGACATTAAATCGAAACTTTATAATTGACTAGCTGTTGCCAACGACTTCGTCCGCGCGGACTTCGTTTAATCCACACAGCTCATCCCCATAGGTGATAGCGTGATAAAATGTTGCCTATATGTTGACCAGACCTATTAGTAATATTCATGAACAATTTGGAGTAAATCCATGCAGTACTTTTTGAGTTTACCCCGGCCATAGATACAGACAGACATACAGTCAAACAGACAAAAATTCTAAAAACTATATTTTTGGCTTCGATATCGATTGTAGATCACGTTCCAAGTATTCTTTTAAAAAAATATTCAATGTACAGTTTTGCCTTCCTACGATTTTATGTTTTTAATATTTTATTATATTTGGTACCGGATATCAAAAAATATATATTTTATGAAATTATATATTGATGGATACTTTCAGATAAACCCGACGAGCTTTATTCGAAAACCATTCAATACGCAATTGGCGTAAGATTTAGAATCGTAGATATTAGTATCCGTCTGATAATATAGAAATTTTAGTTTATCGGCGCACCCACTCTGCTGTCGCGTCATTTTGTCGCGTTGCAAGATTCAGTAAATATTTGACAATATAGTGTTTCGTCAATATATAGGTAGTTCTAGCTTAGACTAATATCCGATTTACAATATCGTAACGATGTACAGTTTCAATATCTATACATTTTGTATCGCCTACTCCTAGTAAACATATGTAATATAAGGCGAATTGACTGATAAGAAGCCTCAAAGTTTTGGTTGTATAGTTCATTATGACAATATCTGATCTTATAGGAAAATGCATTATTCTTAACTACAGTCATTCCACTTACATATACACATACTTAAAGGCCGTCCACGCGGACATATTCAGAGCTGCAAACACAACACACACGTACATAGACAAGAGGATTTAATAAAGAGTTTGTACTGTTATCAATATTAAATTTCAGCAATGGCGGATCCTTCTGCGTCTGAATATAAAGCGCCGTTATCTCTTACTGGAAGTCAGATCCAGAAAGCTGTAGAGCTGATGTCGTCGTTGCAATCACCGAGACAAAGTCGAAACAGATCGCAGGCGGAAGTCCCAAAAGAACCTTATCTATCGGAGTAATCGTGGGAAATGTAAGAAAATCGACACCAATAATATCGGGTGTAAAAAGAAGATTCAAAGACGTAGTTATTATTTATTCGCGGGAAATGCTAGAATTATGTCAAATTACACTAGTTGACCAGCCAATTAATCTCGATTGTTACTCAAGGTATGAAATAAAATGTTTTCAATAATATGACGTAATTTCACATTGGATTATGTTTAGTTAAATTCATGATTTTTTTTTTGAGAATTATCAGTTGTCACTCTTTGTAGGACTAAGTATTAATTTCGATTGAAATTTCATGTTCCTGTAGTATTTATAAATACTAGATTTTATATTTTATGTAGTATGCGTATTATAGGTAGATTTATTGTAATAGTAAAATCACACGTTCAGGTACTTGGGAGTAAAATCAGAAATTATTAAACGATAATTTATTTCTGAGGTTGACTTAAGGGTACGATGTAGACCATTTATGACTGGTACTAACAACCTAATTAACATTACTGTCAATGTTATTATATATCACAGACCACATAATACTAATAGACGTGGCGTTAGGCATTGAACGTGTAGTCGTACATATGAGCGAATGCTCATATCAATGTCAAAAGTGTGGCAAATTATATAGGCAAATTGACACTAATTGTAATTAGGTTTTTATTGTTGACGTACTGTTGTATACATTCTCGTATTTATGTCGGTTCAAAATTTAGCTACGATTGACGTCTAACAAATGTCTTAAGGCGCCTCCTATTTTATTATATATTATACTACTGGCCTGTTACATGCTTCGCGACGTATCATTTATTGAATTCATTTGTTACAAAAAAAATGTGATAAATGAAGAACCGCTGTACCGATTTTGTGCAAACTTCACATAAACCATCTACTAAACAGTCCGAACAAAGCCTAAACATTTGGTTTGGATAGGTGAGCCCGTTCTCGAGTTATAAAATTACAACGAAAAATGGCATTGATTTTTATAAATATATATAGATTAATTTATGTTGACATGTAAGACAGATATTGTGGCACTTATTTCTCTCTATGTAACATAAATTGTATTTGCTCTCCGTAAAATTAGATATAAATATATAAGGAAACGGCAATAACAACATGCTGTGGATATGTTTCATTAGTATTTTCTTATGGACTGCTTATATGAGGTGACTCTGGATTTGAAGGGTAAATGCTTTTACAGCACAAAAGAATGAGTAAGAGCTATATGTAACATTAAACATCACACAAAAACAAACTTTAAGCCTAATTTTAAATCTGAGAATATTAAAACTTCCTTGTATGTAGATACATTAGAGCAGCTTGTTTTTTTAAGAACACACTAAATACTTTAAAATCAACCGCAATTTAGTACAAATAACAGACAAGCAAGCAAGCCCTATGTGCCATAGTATAGACTACAACATAGTCATGGTACAAAAAAAAGAGTTTTTTTTTTATATGTATGTACATTATTTCTTTTATCAATTACTAAGTATAATGAAATAGCTAACTATAAACCGGTATAAAATACAAATGCATATATATGGCTAATTTCTCATTCTCTGTAAAAGAATACCTATTTAAATCGTAAAAATGTCAATATCTAGTCAGATGTCAAGATAATAGTTAGTGGAAATGTAAGTATATGTATACATAGTGTCGTTAGTTACTTGTTAGACTTGCTTTATAAAGAAATTAATAATTAGATTAAATAATATATAAATAATTTAATATTATATAATTAAATGTAAATTAATATTTAAATAAATAATTACCTGAGGTAAAACAAATTTTTATGAGATATGTTTAACAATGTAATGTAGGATTTAGTAGTAAGAAACTACAATTGGTACACTTTAGGTAAGAATGAGTAAAACCATATAATGTAATTGACTTTCAGAAAAAAAAATATATAATTAGGTATATGGAGTAAAATTGGTCAAACATTTGTAAATTAATCTTATATAATTTATAGATTTTTAGAATATTAATTTTATTGATGCAATGAGTTATGTGTAAAAAAAATATGTAGAATACAAAGTGTATAGTTTATAATTAGTAAAATTTCATTCAAATCCGTTCTCTTCAATCAAATCCGTAGTCTTGGCGTGATTGAGTAATAAACATTCATACATCCAAACTTTCGCATTTATAATATTAAAATAGATGCAGATTACAAGCTGAAGTGAAGTTTTGTTTATATTTACGTTTACTATAACAAATATAATATATTACAACTTGAATAAAACTAAAATAATGTTTTGTTTAAAATTATATTTACTTTGGATCAACAGAATATATATCAACTTAAAGTAATACGCTTAATAAAGTACGTAACACCAAAGTAAAATAAAGTATTATGTATAATTTTTTATAAATGTTATACAACTTCTTACTTTTTGCTTTCATAGAAGATATAAATAACACTGTATTATTACTTGTTTTTAAATAATTATGATTATGATTAGTAAGTTATTGAATGTTAGGATTGTGTACAAGCAAATTTTTTTTTTCTCGTAAAAAAAAAATATATATATTTGTGTCGACTTATAGTATGGGCGAAGGTAATGATTTAACTAGTTGTACTTTTGCATCTTCAATATTTCCTAATTGATGCCCTAAGGATTTACGGAAAAGTTAATTTTAGAATTGAGTAGTGTGCCGGGAGTCACACTTTGCCGGATGGCCGAATGTAATGATTTAACTTGTTTGTAATGGTTTTATTCATCAAAAGAACATGTTTCAATTGTGTTATATTAGAATAAGTGACAAAATATGGCAACACTAGGCGTCATCTTCCTATTGGTTAGTTGTAAAACGGCGGGACAGAACGCGGCAAGATGGCGCGTAGTGGGGCTTACGATATGAGAGACCTCATTTTCAGCGACAGACGGTTCTGAGCCATGAGCTCGACAACTTGTGAACACTCAAGTCTATAATTGTAATGTTAAAATAGTCTGCAAGAAGTACATTAAAGAAATATCAAGCTTGTATTATATTTTATTCACGAAAGTTTCCAATTAATTTTTATGCCTTTTTCTTGTTAGATTGGCACAACTGATATCCATTTTGGCACATAGTTTGAATTGCATCTGTTGTTTAGATTAAATACAGTGCTGCTTTTAGTAAGATCTTAATATCTATTATGTACTGCGAATTTCATAATAGACAAAAACATCGAACAAAAAGTTATGACATAAATTATGCATCATCAATGGAATTTCGTCCCTGAAAATAATACAGAAGTCTTGCGGTGAATCGACTTTATCAAAAAACTAGCGACCTGCCCGCGATTTCACCCGCGCAGCTTTTGTTCCCGTGGGAATATCGGAAAGGTTTATACACTAAAACCTTCCTCAAGAATCAATCTATTTATTAAAAAAAAACCGCATCAAATTCCGTTGCGTAGTTTTAAAGATTTAAGCATACATAGGGACATAAGGACATAGGGACAGACAGAGAAAGCGACTTTGTTTTATACTATGTAATGAAAACGTGCTTATGAATTGTACAAAGCATTTAAAAGCGGTCGAGATCTGATGTAAAATTTGCCCCGCTCGACTCTGGTAGATCATCAACGTCTTCAAATTAAGTTAATATCGTAAAAGTGAAGGAAATAATAACTGAAAATCCTCGTTCAAGTTTAAGAGAAACAGTCTTCTCACGACTCCATCCGTACCCTTTTAAATAAACATTTGGGTATAAAAAATATTGCCTCTCGGCTAGTCCCAAAACACCTGAATTTTCTCCTAAAACTCAATCGTGTAAGAGTCGCTGGGAAGATGCTATCATGTCGAGATAAAGAATCAATTCTGACTAACATTCATGAAATGCTTTTTTACTGGTGAAGAGACCTCAGTTTACGAGTTTGATATACAAACGAGTCAACAAGCTTTAAAGTGGCGTCTTTTAACTGAACTACTACCGAAAAACCACGCCAAAGTCGATCAAAAATCAAAATCATGTTGATGTTTTTCTATGACTATCGCAGTGTTTTGCACTCAGAATTCTTGCCAGAAGATCAACGGTAAATAAAGAATATTATTTTGGCATTATACGTCGTTGAAGAGAGCAAATTCGATAAAAAGGCTATATTTATGGAAAGAAAATTCTTGGATTGTGCACCACACAATAATGCATTTTCTCACCGAGCCCTCATTGTGAACGAATTCCGACCAAAAACTCAAAAAAGACATAGAGCAAGTAGCAAAGCCTTATTCACCAGATATGGTTCCAGCCGACTTCTTTCCTTTTCCTTTACTCATTTTACCACTTTGTGGCACCCGTTTCGAACAATATTAATATCTTTGGTGCCAACAGGCAAAAATACACTCTTTCTATTGGAAAAGCATACTGCTGGCTTGCTATCGTATCATATAAATATATCGTTTCAGTTTAAAAAGTAACAAGATGCAGTAGATTCCTATTGTAAAACTTACACGTGCAGCTTTTAAAATTGGGGACAAAAGATTCGTTTATATGCTAATCTCCCCATTTCAAAGGAGAACACGCATGTTACAAACAACAAAAATTATGTACATGCATTAATTTCAAGAATTAAATTACTGCAGTTTCATTCTTTACATTAACGCGTGTACAATGTTTTTTTACATATACGGTTGGATAACTATATATATATATATATATATATATATATATATATATATATATATATATATATATATATATATATATATATAATAAATAATAAATAAATATATATACCGTGTATATATATTTATTTATTTTATCCACTACCGATCATCATGACCACACACTTTTTGCCACTCAGCAAATATTGAGAGAGCTTTGTAGGGAAGTGTTAATGTACCTTCGATATAACCCTGACCTTGGATCTTTAGATTTTTACCTGTTTCGGTCCCTTCTGAATTCTTTAGATCCGTAGTGCTAGGTAAATATCAAAATTGGACGTAGTTAAACAATTGGACGTAGTTAAAATTGGACGTAGTTAAAATTGGACGTAGTTAAAATTAGACGGAGTTAAAATTGGACGTAGTTAAAATTGGACGTAGTTAAAATTGGACGTAGTTAAAATTGGACGGAGTTAAAATTGGACGTAGTTAAAATTGGACGTAGTTAAACAAAAAGGATCCAATCCACAATATGGTCAAAAATGAGTTAAGTGCACCAAACTGATGCTAAACATCAATACAATTGGCCAGTAAAAAACATCTAAGCAAAAATAGCTCTCTATTACTTTATTCATCGTCAGAACTAGTCCCCATGTATGGCACGTTCAAAAATTAAAAAATATCCAACTTCAAACTTCAATATTTCTAAGCTGATTGGATTCTTTTCGTGTAACTACGTCCAATTATTAGTCACAGTTTTTTGTAAGTTTCTATAGAAATAAAAACAAAAAAAATAAAAACAAAAAATTTTATCTAAAAAATAAATATATGGGTGGTCTACCCTTAACATTTTAGAGGATGAAAAATAGATGTTCGAATGTCAGATCTACCCGATATGCACACAAAATTTCATGAGAATCGGTCAAGCCGTTTCGGAGGAGTTTAACTACCGCGACCACAAGAGTTTTATATATTAGATGGTACATTATTTATGAGATACACTTAGCAATGTAATACATCTATGTACAAACAATTTTTTTTACATCATAAAATAACAAACAAACAAATGGGTCTCCTGATGGAAAGAGCCAACCATCGCATATAGACACCAAAGATGTTAATGGTGCGTTGCTATCTTGTGGCGAGGTCTAATGCCACTTGCATAAGTTTACCGGCTACCTTACCCTCCAAACTGGAACACGACAGTGACCAGCACGGACTCTATTGCGGCAGGAATAGGTAAGGCGGTTGTACCAGACCCGGTCGAGACAACTCAGAACTCTACCACCTAGTAGTCACGGTGGTAGTGACGCAAATAGTCACTCAGTCGCCTTTTACGACCTGCCTGGCAGAACGGCAGTTGGACTATTCTTCAAAGGAGCCCGCAACTAACACGGGGAGAACAATGCAATATTAGGCTTTGACGGCCAAAACTTTCAAAAATGGTTTAAAATTTAGGGCCCGATTCACTTGACAAAACGTCAATTCAATCGAAGCATTTAGGGCTCTTACACATTTGCCGCGTGGTTGCACGGCGAAGCCACGTTATATCACGTTGTACCGTGATCCGTAAAGGGAAAACCTTGAACCTTCTTAAACCGATTGCGCGATGTGTTAGTATGGAATTTGGTAGAGTTCAAGTTTACATTGCGGAGGAGTGCAGATACATAATATTTTTAAATAAAATGTATTAGAAATACATTAAATTAATAAAACTAATCATTACGCACATTACATTTACGAGAAATCCCATGGGGATGGAAACTATGCGGATAAAATCCCAGCACTATTTACTAAATGTGATGTCACAAAATTTGAAACCCCTCCTTACCCCTTGTCACACAATGTCACACTTCGTCGACCCCCTTCCTCCCCGCTTAACATAAGACGTAATTTATGGATGGCCCCTTAATGAGGAAGGAGTTAATTCAAATCTCACCCTATCACCCGTGGTTAAGAGGGTAATCTTTACAAATATCACGTACCTATTTTTTTTATATAACCTCAATTTTTTCGTTGGTCGAAAAACTCCAAAACCCTACTTAATTCAAATAACAAAAATACAGGACTTTAATTCGAACCGTATCACGTCAGTGAGTTGCATTAAATTATCGCTCTTATCGTAACAAAATCCTATGAACGTCGACATGTGAGCGGACGCACTTTATCTCTATCGATGATGCGGCATTAGTGACTGACATATTTATCCGGTAAGTGGTTTTAAGATATAAATAGAGATATTTAATACTGTTTTATGGGTTCCGCGATGATATACGACACACACTAGTGATCGCATACACTCACACACACACGCACACACACACACTTATATGTATACTAGCTATGCCTGCGACTTCATCTGCGTAGAAACATCTATACATATAATAAAATCGTAGGAAAGTCAAAACTGTACATTGAATATTTTTTTAAAAGAATACTTGGGGCGTGATCTACAATCGATATCGAAGCCAAAAATATAGTTTTTAGAATTTTTGTCTGTTTGTCTGTTTATCTGTTTGTCTGTATGTATGTCCGGAATAAACTCAAAAAGTACTGCATGGATTTACTTCAAATTTTGTATGAATATTACTAATAGGTCGGGTCAACATATAGGCTACATATTATCACACTATCACCTACGAGGGAAAAGCGGTGCGGAGTAAATGAAGTCCGCGCGGACGAAGTCGTGGGCAACAGCTAGTACAGAATAAGTTTAGAAAATCTAAAAATGGACACTGAATAACACAACGCTCGTTTCGCAAACTCATTTGTCCCGTGTTGATCCGGGCTCCCTTAAAGAATAGACTAACTGCCATTCTACCAGACAGATCGCAAAAGACGGCTGATTGGCTATACGTATCACTAATATCGTGACTAAGTGGTGGTAGAGTTCTGCAACTTTCGCCTGGGTATTTGGTAACACCGTCTTACCTATTCCTGCCGTAATAGCGTCAATGGTTGTTATCTTGTTTTAGTTTGGAGGGTAAGGAAACCGGTAAACTTATGCAAGTAGTATCAACACCTCGCGCGTAGATAGTAAAGCATCATTAACATCTTTGGTGTCTGTAAGCAATGGTTGTCTCTTTTCCCGGTAGACTTATGCATACGGACACTTTGGAGGTATCTGTTTTTGCTATCTTGTGCTATAAAGAAAAAAGGTACAATGTATGTCCAATAAATGCTTGACCTTGACATGTTGAGAGTAAAGCAAGCCCTCAACGTTCTACTTTGAGCAGTGCTATAGGGTTAAGTAATCGCATTTTGTAATAATTCGAAATATGCAAACAAACATATCGCTATTGTTTGAATTCGTCTTATCGTTTTACAAACACGCGTATAGGTAAACGATCTGTAACACGCTTGGACAAAACTAACTAGGTACTGTTAATTTTAATCAAAAAATTATGATTTATTAGTTACAGCGCGCAGCCCACTGCTTTATAACAGTTTTTGGCGTATCCCGCGGGATGACCTAAATTTTCCGGGATAAAAAGTAGCCTATGTGCTATTCCAGGTCATCATATATCTGTGTGCCAAAATTCATCTAAATCCGTTCAGTAGTTTTGGCGTGATTTAATAACAAACATCCATCCATTCATCCAAACATAATTTCGAATTTTTAATATAATGAGATATAATGTAGATTTTCAGTTTGCCTTTTTTAACCAACTTTGTAAAAAAGAAGGTTTTCAATTTTACTATATTTCTATGTTTGTTACCACAGAACCCGATCAACGTTAAACGAATTGGAAAGTTCTTATTTATGAGCTCCCTTGCTCATGCTCATGTCATGTGGAATATATGTATCTTTTGATTTTTCCAACAAATAATAATTTCATTGAAATTAAAATTAGTCATTTAGGAGCGCAATGTAAGACTAATTTTATGTTGCGACATCATTTTGGCAGCTTATCGAGCAAAAAAATGCTTACGCTGACGAAAATCACAAAGATTCCATTAGACATGTATTTCATATTCAGAATTCCAAATGGAATATAGATGCCTTGATTTCACCAACGACTATTGTTATTGATTTTACTAAAGTTTTAAAGACATAAAAATCTGTTATTTAAGAACGCCATGCAAGGCCAATTGTATGTTGCGACATCATTTTTTCAGCTCATGATGGAACAAAAAAAAATGCTTTCGTTGACTAACATCACAAAGATTCCATTAGGCATGTATTTCCTATTCATAACGCAAAATGAAATAGTTATATATCTTTCCATTTTCCCAAAGACTATTTATTTATTGATTTTATTGAAGCTTTACAGAGACAAAAAAGACAGTGCCATTTAGAGATTTAAACAGTTCCATTGTTTCACTATTTTGATTTGTTGCGACATCTTTGAAGTTTATGCACTTAATATGCTTTTACTAACAACATTCACAAAATATGTTTGATTTTGAATTCCCAAGATGCTTATGCTGATGATCATCACTGAGGGTATGGAATTTAAAATTACCGCTGTTATTCAAAATTACCGTTGTTACGAGCATCATCCTGTAGATTTAGAACTCCCAAGATGCTTTATAGGGCGAATATGGAAGACATTAGCTTCCACATTTTATGTTCCCATAAAAATACCTATAAATGATGCAATTTACGATTAAACTTATTAAGAATTTAAATTGGTTACTTCTATGTTTTATGGAACGATAAATTATTGACTTTTTTATAATTAGCTAAGATCAAAGAAATTAAGCTTAAACTTAAAAAATCGTCGTAAGGGTTTCGAATTACGATTGAAAAAAGGGCTATTACAATGTGATATGTTTTTATGGCATAATAGCTGACCCGCCCGGCTTCGCTCGCGAGTAGACTAACATGTCGTTAATATAGTTTTTCATACAAATTTCATCCCCTATTTCAGCATTTTAGGGGTTGATTTTTGTAAAAAAATTTAGCCTATGTTTGACCCCGGATCTTCAACTACTTCCATGCTAAATTGCATAAAAATAGGTTTAGCGGTTTAGCTGTAAAAGTGTAACAGACAGTCAGACGGACTTTCGCAATTATAATATTAGTATGGATAAAACAAATTATTACAGATAAAAATCACAATTTAAGAAATTTTATTAAAAATTGTTGAATGGTTAATATTTTAGTTTTATGTAAGGATATACCTATTACCAATAGTTTTTTATATAATTAGAGTAGCCGTTATATACGTTTTCAATTGCCTATTCCAAAAATATTACTTCCTTTTACGCGGTATGGTAAAAAGTGTATACATATCTTGTCCATGAACGTGGCTATTATTACACAAAGAGAATTTCTAATTCCGACAGATTCTTCCAGAGATAAGCGCATTAAAACAAACAAACAAACAAAAACTTTTCATCTGTTCTATATTCGTATCTAATATAGGATAAAAAGTTTAAAAAAGGATGACAAGGTTTTTTATATTATAAAAAAATAGGGTTCCGTATTACTACTGCAAATAATAGTAATTTAAAAAACCGGCCAAGTGCGAGTCGGACTCGAGCACGAAGGGTTTCGTACCATCGTAGCAAAAAAAAAAACGAAAAAAAAAACACGTTCATTGTATGGGGCTTATGAGATACAGTCTGGTGACAGACAGACAGACAGACAGCGAAGGCTTAGTAATAGGGTTCCGTTTTACCTTTTAGGTACGGAACCCTAAAAATTAAACCGACTTTAAATATAAATCATCAATACTAATAACTAATAAATGCGAAAGTCTGTCTGTCTGTCTGTTACGCTTTCACGGCTAAACCGCGGGATTGATTTTCATGAAATTTGGCATGGAAGTAGGAAGTAGTTGAAGAAGCCAGGGTCAAACATAGGCTATTTTTTTTTCAAAAATCAACCATTAAAGGGTTGAAATAAGAGATGAAATTTGTATGAAAAACTATCTTGACGACATGTTAATATACTCGCGGGCGAAGCTGCGTGGGTCAGCTAGTACTACTATATCTCTAAAACTACCAAACCGATTTTGATGAAATTTCAACTGTTTCCTAAGTTGGAATATACCTGATCTAAATCAAAAGTAATTATCTTGATATGTCTTTTAGTTCCCTAGAAATTCGTGAACAAACATACAAAAATTCAAATATACACAACTTACGAAATTTAGTAGACATGCTTATACACACAAATAGATCATCATTCATCATACTCAATTCTGAAATATTATCCAATTCCAAAAATGTTACATTCATAAACGTCAAGCTGATAACCTCCGTTCGATCGCCGGTTGAAAAAAAGGATGATATTGCGATATATTTTTAAGTAGGTATACATTACAAGAGGAATAAAAACAAATGACGCATTTCATTCCAAATTAAAACTCGAACGACCATTATAAACTTTTTGTTACATAACATAACTTTACTAAATACGATTATTTGGGGCGACCCGCAAACAAAAATAATTAACCAACGCGATAAGTTATCACGTAATATAGTTTTAATTGCCTTTATTTAATAACTAGCTGTACAAGCAACTTCGTCCACGTGGAAAATATTCTGAAATAAAATCCTCATAGCTCCTGTGGGATTTTCGGAATAAAAATTATCCTATGTCCTTTCTCGGCTCTCAAAATATTTTTATACCAAATTTCATTTCTTTCAAAACATTATAAATTAAAAAAACTGCAGATTTATGGGGCCATTCCCTTAAAATCATTGCTTCAGTAATAAATATTATTGCACCATACTTAGCTGTAATATTTTACTGCTGTGTAAAAAATGGTGTTTTTCCTGATTTAATGAAACTCTCAAGAGTAATTCCAATATTCAAGTCTGGCTGTAAATCAGATCCCACCAACTTTCGGCCTACCTCGGTTCTGCCTTTCCTGAGTAAATATTTGAAAAAATAATTCTAAATCATTTTAACAAATTTGAACTGTTTCATTCTAAACAATTTGGATTTACAAAGGGTCGGTCGACCGTAGATGATGGTGTGGAATTATTGAAAAAAATCTAAACTTTCGGCCTATCTCGGTTTTGCCTTCCCTGAGTAAAATATTTGAAAAAATAATTCTAAATCATTTTAACAAATTTGAACTGTTTCATTCTAAACAATTTGGATTTACAAAGGGTCGCTCGACCGTAGATGATGGTGTGGAATTATTGAAAAAAATCTATGAAGCCTGGGAGGAATCACATGATGCAATTGGAGTATTTTGTGATTTATCGCCTTAGATAAATCACAAAATACTCCAATTGCATCATGTGATTCCTTTATTTTATTATAATTAAAATATTATGATGAACACAATCAAATGCCTTAATTTGACTGTGTTCATCATAATATTTTAATCAGGAAATTAGGTACACTACTATGGCATTAGAGGCAAGGCCCTCGATCTTCTGACTTCGTATTTGAATGGAAGAACTCAGAGGGTCGATATCAATGGAATAAGATCAAACGGTGCCACTGTCACCATGGGTGTTCCACAAGGATCCATTCTTGGTCCGTTTTTGTTTTTGATATATATAAATGACTTGCCCTTCTTTGTTGGCGATAGGCATGGAATTGTACTGTAAGAGCTGTAAGAGCTATTTATAATCTCAGTCAACGAGTTTCCCTAAAAGAAAATTTTAAAGAAATTAATATTTTAACCGCACCATCACAGTTTATATTTGAAAACTTGATGTATATTCGTAAAAATATTTCTTCATTTAAGAAAAATAGTGATGTACATAATGTAAACACAAGGAACAAAAGCAATCTTGCTCTGCATGTATCCCGTCTCCACAGAATAAGTAACTTTTATGGGGCAATCTATACGCTTTTACAATAAACTTCCAAATGCTATTAAATATCTACCAATACACAAATTTAAAAATGTATCAAATCAAAACTTTATAAAATAAGGTTATTATAAAATATCTGAATATTTGAAAGATAATAAGGCATGGGATTAATTGCTCCTCATAGCAGTCTCATAGTAATAATAATATATTATTCATAAATTATTGTAAATACATTGTTGTCTTTTTTTGTGTATACACAAAAAAAGACAAGCCCGCTGAGTTTCTTCCGACGGATCTTCTCAGTGTGTGGCCGCGTTTCCGATCCGGTAGTAACTCAAAAAATGTTGACTCGTCAAAAGTGCCTGTAAAGGATAATTTGAATAAAAATGTTTTGACTTTGATTCAAATCGGTTCAGTGGTTTATTCGTGAAGAAGAGACAGACAGGCGGACAGAGTTATTTATATTAGTATTTTTGTTATTATATATATATATATATATATATATATATATATATATATATATATATATAATATTATATTAGTATTGATAAGATTGAAATATCATTGTACGAACGAAGAGTATAATTTACATAATATGTAAAATAAGATATGTATATATTATATACATATCTTCGTATCAGATTCCTAACAGGGTAGTTGAGAAAAGTATAAATTCATCAAATTGTTTATAAAAAATATCATCATGGTGGTCCCCTTACCGGGTAGGCCAAATGTCGATAAACGCCAAAGCACTATATGTGTTTCTTCAAGATTTCCTAGTTTGTCAGCTGGTAAAATGGGTTCTGATTTTCACTACCGCATTTTAGTAGCTCGATAACCAATATCCTTTTCTTATATCATAAAAAAGATAATAAACTCTCCCGATGGAAAGAGATAACCAACCAAGAGATAACCATAAAAATATGAATAGTGCGTTGTCATCCATGTGGCAACATTCACACATTTGTCGGTTACCTTACCCTCCAAGCTGGAACGCGATGTTTTTGTGTGTGTGTG
Source organism: Apodemia mormo (assembly GCA_036924255.1). Taxonomy (NCBI): domain Eukaryota; kingdom Metazoa; phylum Arthropoda; class Insecta; order Lepidoptera; family Riodinidae; genus Apodemia; species Apodemia mormo. Next base: position 8,518,497 of record JAUPFN010000026.1, read on the forward strand.
TGTGTGTTTTTTATATCATAAGATAGCAAACAAGCAAATGGATCTCCTGATGGAAAAAGTCAAATATCGCCTGTAGACACCAAATATGTTAATGACACATTGCTATCTTGTGGCGAGGACTAATGTCACATGCATAAGTTTACCGGTTAATTTACCCTCCAAACCGGAACACCACAGCGACAAGCACTGACGCTATTGCAACAGGAATAGGTAGGTAAGGCACGTCTGTAAAGCTAGAATGGTCGAATGGGCAGAATCACTCGTTTCTTAGGTCAAAATTAAGTGCTCATTTAGTGCTAATTTAGTGCTGCAAAATCAAATTTTACGCCCAAATAGGATGATCAAAAATTAGAAGACTGCTAGCTTATATGTAAGCTAGCATTGTACTCCCGGTTATAACGCTTCTGGTGTTTAGCAGAATTTCGCGTTAGCATTAATAATTTAGCGCTCATTGAATGCTGACAATATATATAAAAGAATTGCAAAAAAAAAAAATTTTTCCCATTTTAGGAAATATTTTAGAATACTGCTAGCTTATAATTAAGCTAGCATTAAACTCCCGGTTATGACGCTTCTAGTGTTAAGCAGAATTTCGCGTTAGCAATAATAATTTAGCGCTCATTGAGTGCTGACAATATATATATATAAAAGAATTGCAAAAAAAAAATCCGATTTTAGGAAATATTTTAGAATACTGCTAGCTTATAATTAAGCTAGCATTGTACTGCCAGTTATAACGCTCATAGAGCTAAGTAGGACTAAATGCCAGCAGTAATATTTTAGTGCTCATTGAGTGCTTCACATATATGTGAGAGAAATAAAGAGAATTTTTTTTCGATTTTGAAATCGATTATAGAAAACTGCTAGCTTACAATTAAGCTAGCATTGCTCTGCCGGTTATAGGACTTATAGTGCTAAGTGGAACCAAGTGTTAGCAGTACTGATTGAGTGCTGATTAAGTGCTTCAAATATATGCAAGGGAGATCGTGAGAAATTTTTTTTTTCGATTTTGAAATCGATAATAAAAAATTGCTAGCTTATAATTAAGTTAGCATTGGTCTGCTGGTTATAATGCTCATAGTGCTAAGTGCAACCAAGTGTAAGCAGTAATAATTAAGTGCTCATTGAGTGCTTAAAATATATGCAAGAAAAATGAAAAGAAATTTTTTTTTCGATTTTGGAATCGATTAGAGAAAACTGCTAGCATATAATTATTCTAACATTTTTGCTAAAAATTTAGTGCTTTTTAAGCGCTAATTTAGTGCTGCAAAATCAAATTTTACACCCAAATAGGATGATCAAAAATTAGAAGACTGCTAGCTTATATGTAAGCTAGCATTGTACTCCCGGTTATGACGCTTCTGGTGTTAAGCAGAATTTCGCGTTAGCATTAATAATTTAGTGCTCATTGAGTGCTGACAATATATATAAAAGAATTGCAAAAAAAAAAAAATTTCGATTTTAGAAAATATTTTAGAATACTGCTAGCTTATAATTAAGCTAGCATTGTACTCCCGGTTATGACGCTTCTGGTGTTAAGCAGAATTTCGCGTTAGCAATAATAATTTAGCGCTCATTGAGTGCTGACAATATATATAAAAGAATTGCAAAAAAAAAAAAAATCCGATTTTAGGAAATATTTTAGAATACTGCTAGCTTATAATTAAGCTAACATTGTACTGCCAGTTATAACGCTCATAGAGCTAAGTAGGGCTAAATGCCAGCAGTAATATTTTAGTGCTCATTGAGTGCTTCACATATATGTGAGAGAAATAAAGAGAATTTTTGTTTTCGATTTTGAAATCGATTATAGAAAACTGCTAGCTTACAATTAAGCTAGCATTGCTCTGCCGGTTATAGGACTTATAGTGCTAAGTGGAACCAAGTGTTAGCAGTACTGATTGAGTGCTGATTAAGTGCTTCAAATATATGCAAGGGAGATCATGAGATTTTTTTTTTTCGATTTTGAAATCGATAATAAAAAATTGCTAGCTACCATTTTTTTCGATTTTTGAATCGAGAATAGAAAATTGCTAGCTTTTAATTAAGTCAGCATTATCCTGCAGGTTACAACACTCATAGTGCTAAGTGGAACCAAGAGATAGAAGTAATAATTGAGTGCTCATTGAGTGCTTTAAGTATATACAAGAGAAATATAGATTTTTTTTTATTTTAGAATCGATAATAGATAACAGCTAGCTTATAATTAATTTAACAGTCTTTTGCTAGCAGTAACACTTATAGTGCTCAGTAGAAATAGGTGTTATCAGCAATATTTTAGTAATCCTCAGCAGTAATTTTTTTTGATTATAGAAAACTGCTAGCTTATAATCAAGCTAGCATTGTTCTGTTGCTAAAATATTGCTGCTAACACCTATTTCTGCTTAGCACTATTAGTGTAACAACTAGCAGTAGACTGTTAGAATAATTATATGCTACCATTTTTCTATTATCGATTCCAAAAAAAAATGTTCTCTTAATTTCTTTTGCATATATTTGAAGCACTCACTGAGCACTCAATTATTACTGCTATCTCTTGGTTCCACTTAGCACTATGAGTGTTATAACCTGCAGGATAATGCTAACTTAATTAAAAGCTAGCAATTTTCTATTCTCGATTCAAAAATCGAAAAAAAAATTAGGAAAACGGTTGACCCTGAAGGCCATCCCTGCAACTTCCCGCCAATTCTATACCTAAACGCTTAAAATTGCACTTATGATGTTTAAGAGCTCTTCATGCTCTTAAATACAATTTGTGTATTATTTGAGCTCTCCGAGCTCAAAAAAATAGCTTTTGTATGCTTTTGAGCTCGTCGAGCTCAAAAGTTTGATAAGAGTTTGATAAAACACTATTTTTTATTTTCAAATCGCAATAACTTTTGAATGAATGAACCGATTTTCACGCGGTTGGCGGCATTCGACGCAGTTTTCTAAGCTTCATAAAAAATCTTTGAGTTTATATCGACAGAGTGGAAAAATTCGGAGTAATTCCGAAAAAACGCTTTTTTCGGTTTTCTTTCGTCAACGATAACTCACGAACGAATTAACCGATTTTGACCGGACTGGTGGCGATCGACGTGGTTTTTTGACGTGAAAAGCTGATTAGTTTTTAAAATTGATCGGTTGAGCCGTTTAAAAGTTTTTTCAAAAAAACCACTAAAAAAAAAAATTGTAGTTTTTTTATGATTTCTCAAAATTTATCGGTCTGAATTGGTTCAAATTTTCAGGAAATCTAAGTTTTCGAACCCTTTCGAACCATTCGAACCACCACCGCGGGGGGTAGTCAGGGATGCTTCCTATGACCTTAAAACGTCGAGATCTGATGAAAACTCGATTTTTGCAAAACGGGATGAAAACAATAACTTCCCGATTTTTGAAAATCTGAGATTTTTAGCGGGAAGTTAAAATTTTTCTCTCTATCTCTCTTGCACATATTTTGAGCACTCAATGAGCACTTAATTATTGATGCGTACACTAATTTCTGCTAAGCACTTCTAGTGTAACAACTAGCAGTAGACTGTTAGAATATGTTAGCAGTTTTCAATTATCGATTCGAAAATCAAAAAAAAATTTTCTCTTTATTTCTTTTGCATATATTTGAAGCACTCAATGAGCACTTAATTATTACTGCAAACACTTGTTTCCACTAAGCACTCTGAGCGTTATCACCAGTAGACTAACGCTGGCTTAATTGTAAGCTAGCAGTTTTCTATAATCAAAAAAAAATTTTTTGATCGTTTTGATTTACATTTTCGTGTAGCTATTAAGTAACAGAGTAAGTGTAATAAAAATTTAAAAGTATTAGTCTTTACCTTCAGATGGAAATAAAATTTTTAAACTAGCTTAAATTTTAGGCCGCTAGACCAAGGAGTCCCCTTAATTTTAGACTAGCAAATTTTTATCATCGATTCCAAAATCAAAAAAAATATTTTTTCTTTCTTTCTTTTGCATGTATTTGAAGCATTTAATGAGCACTTAATTATTACTGCTAACACTTGGTTCCACTTAGCACTATGAGCGTTATAACCAGCAGACCAATGCTAGCTTAATTATAAGCTAGCAGTTTTCTTTAATCAAAAAAAAATTACTGCTGCGAGTTACCAAAATATTGCTGCTAATACCTATTTCTGCTTAGCACTATTAGTGTAACAGCCAGCAGTAGACTGTTAGAATAATTATATGCTAGCAGTTTTCTCTAATCGATTCCAAAATCGAAAAAAAAATTCTTTTCATTTTTCTTGCATATATTTTAAGCACTCAATGAGAACTTAATTATTACTGCTTGCACTTGGTTCCACTTAGCACTATGAGCGTTATAACCAGCAGACCAATGCTAGCTTAATTATAAGCTAGCAGTATTCTAAAATATTTCCTAAAATGGGAAAAAAAATTTTTTTTGCAATTCTTTTATATATATTGTCAGCACTCAATGAGCGCTAAATTATTAATGCTAACGCGAAATTCTGCTAAACACCAGAAGCGTTATAACCGGGAGTACAATGCTAGCTTACATATAAGCTAGCAGTCTTCTAATTTTTGATCATCCTATTTGGGCGTAAAATTTGATTTTGCAGCACTAAATTAGCACTAAATGAGCACTTAATTTTGACCTAAGAAACGAGTGATTCTGCCCATTCGACCATTCTAGCTTTACAGACGTAGGTAAGGCGGTGGTACCAGACCCGAGCGAGACAATGCAGAACTCTACCACCTAGTGTGTGATAATTGGAACGACCAACTTAGGATAACGCAGGCGTAAATGTAGATCTTTCGTGGAGTGTGCTGCGAGACACATCAAGTCAGAAAAGCAGACGCGTAAAGTCAGCGTTGGCGTTACGTTTACGTTGCGTTTGCGTTTATTATGTGTTGAAGAAACTCGAACGCACAATCAAATCTAGTATAATTAAAGTCTAACGGTGAACATAGAATAATTAGCGATGCCTATTACAACAAATTAAAAACTTAAAGATGTGATGGTTTTCAATTGTTAAATTGAATAAGAGGGCGATTCTTTAAATTAATCTACAAGGTGACGAGCGGAAAAAATAGTGCCGATTTCAGAGTGTGCGATAAATCAAATTATTACGATTTTTTTTATTGTAGTCAAAAATAATACAGATTTTTTATTTTTTATTAAAAACTAGCAGGATCGAGCGGCTACGTCCCCATATAATATTTCATACAAACTTTCATCAGAAATCTGAAGTACTTCACTACATAGTATAAAACAAAGTAGCTTTCTCTGTCTGTCCCTATGTCCCTATGTATGCTTAAATCTTTGAATAATGATTTGTTGATTTTTTTTAATAATTAGATTGATTCTTGAGGAGGGTTTTAGTATATAAACCTTTCTGGTATTCCCGCGGGAACAAAAGCTACGCGGGTGAAACCGCGGGCAGGTCGCTAGTTATTCAATAAAACTTTTTACAGGTTATTTTGACGCGTCAACATTTTTTTTAAACTACTACCGGATCGGAATCGCGGCCACACTCTATTTCAAACCCCTTAAGGTTTGGTCAAAAATAACCTCTTTTTGAACCTCGGACTTTAACTATCTTCTTGCCAAATGTCACCAAAAGCGTAACAGATAGACAGACAGACTTTTACAATTATAATCTATTCTAATAGATTTTTATTTTTATAAGACCATAACCAAAGCTGATAGATTTTGTATATTATAGCCAGTTATACATACCAAAACGGTGCTAATAAATTTAATATCACAAACGCCCAGTTGACAGTCTGTTCGTCTGTCACAGGGCTGTATTTTTAATAATTAATTTAATGTTAAATTTATCTTCAAGAATATGGTTATATTTTAACGCATGTTTTTAAGGTTATCAGTTAATGCTACCAGCATATTTTAAAGATAAAATAAAAAAGTGCCCCTAAAATGTGTTTCTTGTATGAGCTCGTTTTTACGGTTCTTATTCCCGATCTTAATAATAGGAATACTTAAATCAAATCAAATAGCATTTATTCGACGTAGGTAAGCTCGTTTACACTTATCAAAGTCAAAACATAAATATTATATTAGCATACACATTTTATACACAAACATCTAAATATGGTATGCACAATAGAACGGAATCATCAAATTTCTATTATAAACGCGTATATCATATTAATGCGGTGTCAATTTCGCTTTCTTTAAGGTCCTTCTCGACTGTCGTCAGCCAGACGGAGGGTCTTCCAAGGCGTCGTACCGTTGTCAGCAGGTGTAGTGCTTTTTTAACTATATGGTCTTCGGGGCGACGAAGTACGTGCCCATACCATCGCATGCGCCGTTCTTTTACCTTGTCGGCGATGGGCGCAAATATTATAAATATACTAGCTGTTGCCCGCGACTTCGTTCGCGCGGACTTCGTTTACTCCGCACAGCTCCTCCCCCGTAGATGATAGCGTGATAATATGTAGCCTATATGTTGACCCGACCTGTTAGTAATATTCTTGCAAAGGTTGAAGTAAATCCATGCAGTACTTTTTGAGTTTACCGCGGACATACATTGAGTTTCCTACGATTTTATTATATGTAATAATAGATTACATTGTTTCTTTCATGCCAACGGCAGAGTAAAATAGTTGTAAAAATGGCAATAAGCTAACTTAAACGTCTATTTCACGGCCTATGTAACACGATTTGAATTTTAAATAGCAGTTAATTATTTTCATTAATATGAAAAAGATATTGTTCATTCTTTGCAAACAAAGATTTTCATTAAACAAAAAAAAAAAACGCGTATAAAAGTTTAATAGCGTTCGTCATGATCTATTCTGGCTTGGCAATGGGGTTCATGGCTCGTCCCTAACAAAGGGTCGTAATAATGATTTACGTCCATTCCACCCATTCGCTAAGTCTGTGGTATTAAAGCGTTTCGAAGAAACTTTCATGTAGCAAAGAATCGCACTGTTTTAAAACATAAAAATAAAATATCATTACGCCGCTTCTCTTTTAGCGAGAAGTTAACTGATCGTCAAAAGACTTTCAGATTAACCAGTGGTTTAGGGCCTCTTTTTAACACGCTTTTATTAACTTGGTTCGTATGTTAGTACTTAGTACCTATGTAATCGAAATTTTGACCATGGATTTGATGCATGAAGTATTAGGTAAAGCTGGACCTGGCACTCATATTAATCACTTGAAACAAATACCTACGTTATATCTCAGTCTATGGAGGTCTCGCCGTCTCTTTATATACAGCTGTGTTAGAAAGAGAGAGTAACACCTCGGAAGAGGGCAAGAAAACGTGTCGCCGCGCATATGCACAAACGCCCCTGTTACTGTCAAAATTTTCATACATTTGTAGGTTATATAATATTATGAATAAATAGAAATAAACCAAAACCATGTGCTGTTTTATCGTACCGAATGAGATGGCAAGCTTTAAAAATTACCCTTGAAATGAAATAATTTCACCGGTAAGTAACTCTGTGTTTCTGTATGTAATTGCAAGCTACACTGACAAACTAAGAAATTGTCTTGAAAGGCGTATCCATTTAAACCGTGGTTTAAATACTACCACAAGAATTAGAGCTGCTAGTATTTTTTTTCTAAAAAGTGAGGTCATTATTGGAATATGATGCTCAACTCGTGAGTCGTTACTTCACAACTAATCACTTATGCATATACAAGATTACGGGTTACTATACTACCATACACTGGTACCAAATACCAGTTGCCGACACAGTTTTTGAACGTTCGGCTACGGAGGTGAAGCTCGCTTTGCGAACGGAAAAATAAACTGTATTAAGGAAATTATACCTACGTTATACTATTCATTTCGGCGCAACTCAAGATCAGCACTCAAGAAACGTGCCGATAACTGTATTAAAGTAACTTGTAAATATCCGCAAGAGATTTACATTCCAGGCACAAATATATATTGTTTGATAACCAAAAGTGGTGTTATTTCTTTCAATAACACTTTTACTCATGAGTTATACGGGATCTCATGATCTGACCTGAACAGGCTAATACTAGACCAAAGGCTAATACTAGACTAGTAGAAGGCAGTACTTTGTTTTTATAGAATAGCAAACATGCAAAAATTACTCCCGATGAAAAGTTTTTTAAAGTTTTTTTTGTTTAAAGCAATGTTTTTTAAGTTTTTTATGTATGTTAATGTATGTTCTGTCGGCACAAAAAAATAACTTAAAAAACATTTTGACATAGGCAATGTCAAAATGTTTTTTTAATGTTATTTTTTTTGTTTAAACAAATGAATTTTATGTTTTTTATAACACGGTGTCTGTTCTATCGGTTTGGAATGCCTCTTGTAAAAGTTTCTTGATGAACTTACCTTCTAAACCGAAACATGACAGCGATAAGCATCAATTCTTATTGAGGCAGAAATATTAAATGTTATGTTACTTCATCACACTCATAAAAGTTACTCATCAACTTTAGTGTGGCTGCACCTTAATACCATTATGGCAAAACAACAGTACTATTTTGAGAATTCTATTTAAAACAGATTGATGAACCCATTTTTAGTACAAAAGCGGAAAAAACAAAAGCTCATTTGAAATAACAGATTATAATGTTATTGGAATAGAAAGCTGCTTTGAAATTCTTTCATCATCATCTGTAAACACCTGACAGATCAAAGGTACGATTTTTGTTCTACAGTTCACGGTTTTAAAATTTTTGAAGTTATACTTTGTAGGCGCGTTTGGGAAAACAGAACAGAGTGTATTTTTGAAACTTAAATAAATAAATAAATATTCACGGGACAAATTACACTTACTGATGTAACCCAAAGTAAACAAATTATTTGCTTCTGTTATGGGTGTTAGTCAACGATACTAATACATAGAAATACGAACATAAATATTAGAATATATTTAATAAACACCCAAATCCAGGAATACAAACATTTATGCTCATCACACAAATCATCTTCATCAATCACATTGCGTAGTCAGGGTCGCTAACCACTCGACCAACGAGGCGGTCAAAAAAAACTTGAGCGCACAAATGTAATTAAATTATTATTTTTTATATCATATGATGGATATGAAAATGGAATAGGGCTCGGGTTCGATCCCCGACGGGGACAAGCATTTGTGTGATGAGCATAAATGTTTGATTTCCGGGTTTGGGTGTTTATTGTATATATTCCAGTATATATATATATATATATATATATATATATATATATATATATATATATATATATATATATATATATATATATGTATGTATTTTCTATGTATTAGTATCGTTGACAACACCCATAACACAAGCAAATAATTTGCTTACTTTGGGGTTAGATCAGTAAGTGTGATTTGTCCCGTGAATATTTAATAGACCTATCTGATCCTGATGATTCCACCACAGCCTATACTTCACATTTTACTCACACATATACACACACACACAAACGGACGCATGCACGCGCGCACGCGCACATGCACGCGCGTACGCGCGCATGCACGCACGCAGGCACACACACACGCACATTGTTGCGACCCGGTATTTTTTTTGATGGCCCGGTACCGGGTCGCGACCCGGCAAATGGGAAACGCTGGTCTAGACCCTGCTCCAGTTTTTAAACGAGTCGAAATCCTGAAGCCACCTACTGTCACATTTATCGTCAAGATACTTCCCTAAGCCGAGGTTCGGTCTCACAGGAGACACCCTTAGGACGAGCTCTAAGCCCACTTAAACTCTAGCTGAGTACTGTGCTCGCCAAAAAAAAGCCCAGTTTCGCAATAACAGTCATTTGGACCAACTGCTCAAGTTCTCTTTGAAAAAAAAAGAAATAAATTTTTACTTCTCAAACTTTTATTTGAAGTATTTATTTTTTCCTATGGTCTGGTGCTCAGACAATAATTGTTTGAAAACGGAAAAAATATGTTGCTTTTTATTCAACAGTTACCATTACACATCCTCAATAACAGAATGATATAGTGAGGGAAATTAAGGTACGTGCATACCAAACTTGCTTGCAAATAAAAAATCGTAGTTGTTTCCGACTTCGCTCTTGTAAATTTGCAATATCCTCAGGGATTGAGTTTTCAAAAAAAAAGTATATCGAATGGCTTTTTATAACATAGGATAGCAAATAAGCATATTCTCGTGTTGTAAAGAGAAAACCATAGTATATAAATAACATTTTGGCGAAAAGAAACAGCCAGTATCTTGTCGGTGCTCCGCTTCGATCAAATAGTGCTCCGACTTTCCATTCGCTTCAAACTTTCACTTCAAAATGAGGTCCCATTTTGCCAACTGCCTTGTTTTCCGGTGGAGTCTTACCACCTGTCTAGATATATATAACGTCAATCATTGTTTTTACTCCGTTACGCTACAAAGACGGTAATGTTTTTCGAGTGTATGTACCATGTATGTATGTATATTTCTTTGGCACGCTCGGTAGCCTCAAGAGCTTGATGGACTTAAGCATGAGTGGTGTCATTAGGTTCACCTTAATTATGAAAGTATACTCCGAAGCGCTAGAAGAATTGCGTTTTGTGGGATCGAGTGAGAGATATTTTTTTTTATTAAGAAGGAACGCCAATTTAGTAGTAAGTGGTTATTTTAATATTACAGACACTCCTATTTCATTTATTTATATAGATGTATAGATTTATGAAAAAAAAGAAAAACTTAGGTACATGGTAACTTTGGCCATCTTTATTGAAAAAAAATGTTCTATTGGCATCCAGGGAGGGAACATGGGACAACTTTTGTATGGAGATGGCCGGCTGTAGAGTTCCCTCTTAACCTTTTTAACATTGTACGGCACAACTACACGGAAGCCTTTTTGGCTTTCCGTTAAATCGTGCGATAACCATCAAATGTAAAGTTTCTGTACATTCAGATACAAAATGCTTTTCACTTTTTTATAGCATAAGGTAGCAAACAAGCAGATGGCTCTCCTGATGAAAAGAGACACCAAAAATGTTAATGGTGCGTTGCTATTCTTTGGGCGAGGTCTTGGTGCCACATGCATAAGTTTACCGGCTACCTAACCCTCCAAACCGGAACTCGACAATGACAAGCACTGACATTATTGCGACAAGAATAGATTAAGAGGCGGTACCAGACCCGGGCGAGACAATGCAGAATTCTACCACCTAGTGGCCACGATGGTAATGACTCGCCTAGCCAATTAATCGCCTCATACAAACTGCCTGGTAGAACGGCAGATGGTCTATTCTTGAAAGGAGCTCGAACCGCTTTAAAAAGGGAACAACCCTTGGTTTATTCCAATGCAAAACAAATTTTTATCTGTTTCAATCAATTATTCACATAGTGTCCATAAGATAGCAACTAAGCAGATCGCTCTTTTGATAGAAAGAAGCCTTATTATCGCCTATAGATACCAAAGATGTTAATGGCGTGTTGCAATCCGTATGGCGCGTTGATATGCCAAATGTATAAATTTACTGGCCACATTAACCTCCAAAATGAAACACGAAAGTGAAAAGCACTGACGTTATTTTGACAGGAATAGGTAAAGTTTCTGCAACCGCAGTCGCTACCGACCTCCGACCAGTACCGACCAGTGCTATAAAAAAATATCGTTCTCTATTTACACTTTTCTTGAAAATGATACCGTCAAGTATAGAAACATTCGTGGCAGTTTTGGCAGCTTTGGGAATATTCCGCCGGCAATTTTCATCACTAGTCATGACCACGTCAAAATTTTCAAATCCACGAATATACAGAAACACAACAATGTCTCTGGCAAAGTCTAAGAAATCGCCGAATTGAAACATCTAAAAGGTAATAGCCACGAGTTAAATTCAGTAATGCCGACAAACAAATTCTTAAAGGACACCACAATGAAAATGCAAATGACATTCTTGAAAATAAAAAAAAAACAGTATGTTTCCTGTTCCAGAAACATCCAGTATGCGTAACGTCTCAGTTTGGGCGGGAATGTCCCGCTTTTAGGCTGCCTATCCCATTGACTTCAGCAGAAGCAAAAGGGGACCCTTTTGCCCCCCTTTTTTGCCTTTGCAAAAAAAAACAATTATAATCATTCACATATCTACATCAAATCCATTATATTCGAATTCAACGGAGGACATCATGCATACCGCGAATGAAAGACAGCAGGAATAAGTGAGTGACATACGAAACAACATACGAGAAAGACAATGAATGATGGTCATGATATAAGCTTATTCAGTAAAAGTCCCGCTCTGACCCAAAAACAGAATGATGCGCCACATAAGAGCAATGTTCTAAAACCTTCAAATTGTTTGCAGCCTTATTGAAAGACGCATTTTAAAAGGTTGAAATTGTGTTTCAAACACACGTTTTAACTCTTCAACTACCCAATATACAAAAATAATTTTTGTACTAAAAATACTTTTTTTACCTTAAACAAACAAATGAGTCTTCGAGCGAAAACATGGTAATCGCCAAGAAACACTATATCTATTTCCGTACGCGTGGCAAGGTTGTTAATTGTTATGCCATATGAATAGGGTCACCGGCTACCATGTACTCCAAACCGGAGTACAATAGTGCCAAGCACTTACGCTATTGCGACAAAAAAAGGTAAAACAGTGGTGCCAAGCACAGACGGGACGTTAGAGAATTCACCATTAAGCAAATTAACTCGTAAACATATTCGTAATAAAAAATCCATACTTATCTATACATATAATAAAATCGTAGGAAAGTCAATGTATGTCCGGGGTAAACTCAAAAAGTACTGCGTGGCTTTACTTCAAATTTTGCAATAGTATTACTTACAGGTCGGGTCAACATATAGGCTACATATTATCACGCTATCACCTACGGGGGAGGAGCTGTGTGGAGTAAACGAAGTCCGCGCGGATAAAGTCGCGGGCAACAGCTAGTATTATAATACAATGCGAAAGTAGTCTGTCGGCGTGTTACGTTTTCACAGCTAAACACTGACCCAATTTTAACAAAACATAAGCAATTTTTTTTTTACAAAAATCATCCACTAAGAGGATAAATAGGGGATAATTTTCCAAACATGTCCAAACTAGCTAACCCGCGCAGCTTCGCTTGTGAGGGGAATATTCATTCCCTATTTCAACCCCTTGGGGCTGATTTTTTGAGAAAAAAGTAGCCTGTGTTTAACCCCAGCTGTTAATCTACCCTTATGCCAAATTATATCAAAATCGGTTTAGCGGTTTAGCCGTGAAAGCGAAACAGATAGACAAACTAACAGACTCACATTTATAACATTAAAATGAATAGCAGGCACTCTAGCAGACGAACCTGCACGAGTTAGCTAGGAGAAGTATCATCACGGCCGATTCCCTTGCAGCGTAAGCAGAATAAACCGAACATCTATAAACTTTCTGGTTCACCAGGATTCACCGGTTTATCAGTTGATGAGATGGATCCTCAACGCCGCATTGTACCAACCCGATAACGTTTAGCGGATCCGACGGCTCCACGTTCTCATCCAAATTCACCGGTTTATCAGTTGATGAGATGGATCCTCAACGCCGCATTGTACCAACCCGATAACGTTTACCGGATCCGACGGCTCCACGTTCTCATCCAAAGTACAGGAGTGGCGAGTGGTGACACACCACCTACTAGACTCTAAGCTGCTATTGAGATTATGGATTTTCGAGAAAAATCTAGAAAAACACCTCGGTAACATATTTTATTGATTCAAACGTTACTTAGCGGAAATCCATTATTAAAAATGTGAAATTAATTAAATTTGCTTTTATCTGCGAACTGTTCTATGTATCTTCCGCGATGGTACCGAAAAGAAAAACGGTTTAATAGATAAGACTCACCGATGGTCCGGATAGAAAGAAGACCCCAGCGGCACAATTATCCGCTCACATCCACCGCACTTGCTCCCCGTGTTGGTCCCGGGCTCCGTTGAAGAATAGACCAACTGCCATTCTGCCAGGCAGGTCGTAAAAGGCGACCGAGTGGCTATCTTCGTCTACCATCACTCATCGTCACGTCTCGTCACTCGTCACTACCATCGTGACTACTAGGTGGTAGAGTTTTGCATCGGTTCGACCGGGTCTGGTGCCACCGCCGTACCTATTCCTGCTGCAGTAGCGTCAGTGCTAGTTACTGTCATGTTCCGGTTTGGAGGCTAAGGTAGCTGGTAAACTTATGCATGTGGCATTAGACCTCGCCACAAGATCGCACCATTAACATCTTTGGTGTCTATAGGCGATGGTTGATTCTTCCATCAGGAGACCCATCTGCTTGTTTGTTATGATATAAAAAAACCACGTCCCACACCGGCACCTTGCTTGTGTGCTTCTGTGCAGTGTGCACATAAGCAAAGTCTTATCCATTTGTCCGACGTCTTTCTTTTCGGTACCATCGCGGAAGATACATAGAACATTCGCGGATAATAGCAAATTTAAAGTATCTTCGAGCCCATATCCCCGAAGAGGTAGGCAGAGGTACAACAAGTGCACCCACGATTAGTCGAAGATACTTGGTCCCACAAATGTGATAGGCCTATCGCCAACCGGGCACTTTCCAATCCCGGGCAACTTTGTGTTTCTCAGAAAACTGAAAAAAAAAACGCTTTTTTATGTGCCCGACCCGGGAATCGAACCCGGGACCTCATGTGGTCGACGCCAACGCTGGACCACTAGACCACAGAGGCGATATTTAATTTACCTCTATAACAGCTAACAATCAGCCAGTATTTACTATTTAGCAAATAACTTAAAATTTCCTTGTTAATTTTGCTATTTTGGCATAATTACTTTATAATTAGAAACAGTTACTCGAAAGCAATCGCGATTACCATCTGACCTTCGTGTCCCCTATGCTACAAGGCCGGAACAACACATTGAACGTTTACAATTGTATGTGACCTATATGTTTGTGTGATTGAATTACATACATTCCATATTATTTCCCCCATGTTGGTCCAAGGATCCTTTGAAAAATAGACGATCTGCCGTTTTACTAGGCAGTTCGTAAAAAGCGAATGATTGGATATACGAGACACTCGTGACTCTTAGGTGGCGGTGTGCTGGGTCTGGGGCCTAATACACGTAATCAAGCGGCAAGCAAGTCGAAGCATTTAAGACACTTACACATTTTCTTATATATTACGCCGCGTCGTAGCACGTCTCGATGTTCTATGGTATTTATGTGTGTGAGAACCCTAAGCGCTTTGACTCAATTACGTGAATTGGGGGGCTGGTTTCGTACCACCTATTCCTGCCGCAATAGCGTCAGTACCTGTCACTGCCGTGTTTCAGGGCGAGGTTTCGGAACAAACGGCAAAAACTGGTTTGCTAAATCACGTTTTTTTGTATCGATTGTTAAATAACAATTTTACAAAAATTACACGATATACCTGAAGATATTATCTAAGGAATGTGGTAACTTATTACATGATAGAATGTACTTTACTTGATCATATAAAATTCCGAAAACAGGCTAAAAAAAACCCTAAAACAAATAATTTATTAGTACTATTTCTAATCTTCGACATGATTTTTATATGGTGATATTTAGGTTAAAAAAAAGAATGTACTAAATTTTGGTTTTCAGCTGAAGTTCTATATTTATTTATCCGAAAATTAACACGTTTCCCAGCGGCTTCAGAATATAGCGCGCCGCCCATTTCCTATAGAATTGACGCGCGCCAAAATACCTCGCCTTGAGAGGTAAAATAGGTCCTCATACAGATACCTCTGCCTTACTCTTCGGGAATATGGGCGTGATGTTTCTACTACTACTTTTTGTACTTGATATTATATAATATGACTCACTTTCTGCCTGGCAGTTCGTAAGAGGCGAACGTTTGCCTTTGCAAGTCACTACCATACCTATAGGCGATTGTTTATCTTCCATCAGGAGAGTCATCTGTTTGTTTGCATCCTTAATGATATAAAAAACCGACACACTTCATTTTTTTAAACCTGCACGGCACACCAGTAAAAAAACAGCTAAATAACCAAGTGTGCCGGACTTCCCGCGACGGGTACACGTTTTTTACTCTTGGTTTTATTGTTGCTTAAAATTCGCGAAATATTTGAATACTCAACACACCGGTTGAAGACCAGTGCCCTACCTAGTAGGCGAAAAGGTTATTTTTTATTATTATATTTTTCTGCCAAATAAAGAATAGCTGGGTGATTCCGTTCTAACTGTGATATTCAATGTCCTGTATTGTTTGTTCTCACTGGTCATTAATTAATAATTAATTTATGAAATTTTTGTGCTTATTGGAAAATTATAAACATATTTCAACATTATTTTCATATAATATAACTTGCCACTTACAGAAAACTTACAATATATCACTTAAATGTCAGTACCGTGTCATGTCCATTTCTAGAATTTATGTATAAATTGTTAGTTTTTTTTGTCGTAAACATTAGAATTTATGAGGTAATTAGTTTAAATCATTTATTACGACAAAAAAACTAACAATTTATAAATAAATTCTAGAAATGGACATGACACGGTACTGACATTTAAGTGATATATTGTAAGTTTTCTGTAAGCGGCAAGTTATATTATATGAAAATAATGTTGAAATATGTTTATAATTTTCCAATAAGCACAAAAATTTCATAAATTAATTATTAATTAATGACCTGTGAGAACAAACAATACAGGACATTGAATATCACAGTTAGAACGGAATCACCCAGATTATAGATACTCGTTTATTTTGACCAGATATTAGTAAATTGGTAAAGTGCGTGTCGGGCCACGCGCAATGTAGGGTTCAAAAGTTCATGTCACAATAGTGCGGACTGAGAAGAGGACTTTTGTTGTTTTATACTATGAACATTTAACCTATTTAAGGTTAACGACGGATATATCCACAACACAGGTTCACCGTCTATAAAAAACTTCTCAACTACATTTTATAAATTGGTCGACTATTACTAAAAAACTTTGAAGTCTTCTAAGCCGTGACAGTTTTTCTTTTAACTTCATTATATTTATACCTTGAATTTTTGCCACCCCTAAAACCAACCGTTTAGCTGGTAGTAGAGGGGGACACTTGGTTCTACAAAAATTAGCACTTTAAAGCTTAATATTTCGCAAACGAGTTACTAAATTGAAAAATAGTTTTCACAAACTTGCAATGTCTTTTGAAAAACCAAAAATTAGCACTTTAAAACTTAATATTTCGCAAACGGGTTACTAAATTGAAAAATAGTTTTAAGAAACTTGTAATGTCTTTTCTAAAATCTATTCAAAGATGTTTAGCTGGTAGTGGAGGGGGGGGGGGGGAAAGGACACTTAATTCTCCCAAAAATTAGCACTTTAAAGCTTAATATTTCGCAAACGAGTTACTAAATTGACAAATAGTTTTCACAAACTTGCAATGTCTTTTGAAAATCTGTTCAAAGATGTTTAGCTGGTAGTGGAGGGGGGGGGGGGGGAGAACACTTAATTCTCCCAAAAATTAGCACTTTAAAGCTTAATATTTCGCAAACGAGTTACTAAATTGACAAATAGTTTTCACAAACTTGCAATGTCTTTTGAAAATCTGTTCAAAGATGTTTAGCTGGTAGTGGAGGGGGGGGGGGGAGGGGAGGACACTTAATTCTACCAAAAATTAGCACTTTAAAGCATAATATTTCGCAAACGAGTTACTAAATTGACAAATAGTTTTCACAAACTTGCAATGTCTTTTGAAAATCTGTTCAAAGATGTTTAGCTGGTAGTGGAGGGGGGGGGGGGGGGAAAGGACACTTAATTCTCCCAAAAATTAGCACTTTAAAGCTTAATATTTCGCAAACGAGTTACTAAATTGACAAACAGTTTTCACAAACTTGCAATGTCTTTTGAAAATCTGTTCAAAGATGTTTAGCTGGTAGTGGAGGGGGGGGGGGGAGGACACTTAATTCTCCCAAAATTAGCACTTTAAAGCTTCGCAAACGAGTTACTAAATTAAAAAATAGTTTTCACAAACTTGCAATGTCTTCTGAAAATCTGTTCAAAGATGTTTAGCTGGTAGTGGAGGGGGTGGGGGGGGGGGGGAAGGACACCTAATTCTCCCAAAAATTAGCACTTTAAAGCTTAATATTTCGCAAACGAGTTACTAAATTGAAAAATAGTTTTCACAAACTTTCAATGTCTTTTGAAAATCTGTTCAAAGATGTTTAGCTGGTAGTGGAGGGGGGGGGGGGGGGACACTTAATTCTCCCAAAAATTAGCACTTTAAAGCTTAATATTTCGCAAACGAGTTACTAAATTGACAAATAGTTTTCACAAACTTGCAATGTCTTTTGAAAATCTGTTCAAAGATGTTTAGCTGGTAGTGGAGGGGGGGGGGGGGAGGACACTTAATTCTCTCAAAAATTAGCACTTTAAAGCTTCGCAAACGAGTTACTAAATTAAAAAATAGTTTTCACAAACTTGCAATGTCTTCTGAAAATCTGTTCAAAGATGTTTAGCTGGTAGTGGAGGGGGGAGTGGGGGGGGGAAGGACACCTAATTCTCCCAAAAATTAGCACTTTAAAGCTTAATATTTCGCAAACGAGTTACTAAATTGAAAAATAGTTTTCACAAACTTGCAATGTCTTTTGAAAATCTATTTAAAGATGTTTAGCTGGTAGTGGAGGAGGGGGGGGGGGAGCCGATTTGGATAAAATTTGTTACAAATATAGTTTGAGACCCAAGAAAGGACATAGGATAGTTCTTATCCCGGAAATCCCACGGGGACGGGAACTATGAGGGTTTTTATTTTAGATTTTTTTCCACGCGAACGAAGTCGCAGGCACAGCTAGTAAAAAATATTTTTGAAGATTTTATGTTACCTCTTTGTTGCCGTGACTAATATGTATATTCATGCCAAATTAGAGCTTTCTAGTAATAAGAACTCTGAGCTAGACTGCGGACGAACGGACGGATGGACATAGCGAAACTATACGATTCCTAGTTTACTTCGGAAGTCGGAACTATAAAAATTCGGACTTTTTTGGCGACCGTTATAAGAGACCATCCACAAATTACGTCACACGAATTTCATAACTTTTTGACCCCTCCTTGTCCTTGTCACATTTGTGAGACCCCCCTACTACCTAGTGTGATGACACATTTTACAATTTTACATTGGATAATGATATCATTCGATTATTTTTTATCCATACAGGTCGCTTTTTAAATTTAGTGTTGTAATAGGTACCTACTTGGATATAAAATATTTCATTTTGAAGAAATATGATGTTACAAAATTTGAGACCTCTCCCTACCCCTTGTCACAAAATATTATCACACTTCGTCGACCCCCTCCCACCCCCTTAACGGTGTGACGTAATTTATAGATGGCCTGCAAGATGATGGACGCTTCCGAGTCCCTACGTACTTACACAGAATTGTACCATTAAAGCACGTTCTACGTGGATATTCTATTTTTATGGTTTTGAGAGATTATTCTCAAAACTGCCAATCTCAGTAGCATCTCAGTCTTTGGTACTGGTATGCTAACATTTCCGTGCGTCGGATGAACCCGTAAAGCTGTCGTTTCTAATTATGGCAAGAATCAGGATTATCGTTATCAGAGTGCTAAGTGTGAGTTTTTCTTTTCGTATTCGATCGTGAGCGCGTTTGGAGTTTACTAGGAATTTGTATGTGATTTGTACAGCGCCACCTAGTGGTAAACGTGAGAAACCAGTTTATCACTAGATGGCGCTGTACAAATCACATACAAATTCCTAGTAAACTCGAAACGCGCTCATGATCGAATGCGAAAAGAAAAACTCACACTTAGCACTCTGATCGATAAAATGAGGCAATGGAGACTTTTCACGCCACCTGATAAAGCGGTGAATCATGGTGAACCGAACGTATACTAACCAAATGTAAACCTTGCCTTCCTTGCAAGGAAATAGGATTATTTATTTAATATTTTATTGTACATCACTTTTAAGATTTCACAGAGAGAAAAATATAATTAAAAACGTACAAAAGGTAGACTACCTGTAAGGTAAAAAGATTTCTTCCAGCCTACCCAGCTTATGAAACGATTAAAAAGAAACAGCAGACATTGTGCACAATCAACCTTAAAGTTAAAATACACATGAGATAAGCAAAAAAAAATGAGAATGACTTACGAAACTATGAAATAAAAATAAAACAAAAAATTAATATTTCTTTGCACGGAACCCTAGCAGAGTAGGCAGAGCGGATATATTTTATCCAAATAGTCAAAATACTTGCGGTTGGTTTTTTTTTTATATTATAGGTACGATAGCAAACAAGCAGATGGGTCTCCTGACGGAAAGAGTCAACTATTGCCTATAGACTATAGACATCAAACATGTTATTGGTGCGTTGCTATCTGGTGGCGAGGTCTAATGTGACATGCATAAGTTTAACGGCTACCTTACCCTCCAAACCGGAACACGAGAATGACGAACACTGACGCTTTTGCGGCAGAAATAGGTAAGGCAGTGGTACCAGACCCGGACGAGACAATCCAGAACTCTACCACCTAGTAGTCACGATGGTAGTATAACCAATCGGTCGCCTTTAACGACCTGCCTGGCAGAACGACAGTTGGTCTATTCTTCAAAGGAGCGCGGAATCAACACGGGGAAGATACGATGCAATTGTTTGTTGGTTAGCGAGATGAGTGAAATACCTACCACTGTGTAGGGAACACAGGGGTATTTCACTCATCATTTCAATCACTGTGTTTTACTGACATAGTAATGACTGCCTCGTTCCTTGTGATAACTGATAACCCAAGCACATAACTTTTCACGCTTATCCTAGGCTCAGGGGTGTAGACTGTAGGTACCATAAATCTGAATGCTCCTGCGTTTTTTTTAAATAATTGCCTGACCTGGCTATCGCACTTAAAAACTCATAATCCGAGCCGAATATAGGTACCTACTATTCATTTACCCGACATCATATAAACTTCACACATTACCACGATATAGGTATCAATTGTTAATGACACAGCACCCAGTTTTGCGCATGTGCGAAACTGTTGCCAACCTAGACCCCGGCATAGGATGTTATGGGGTCATTCACCCACACAAGGCTATGTACTGATTCATTTTCCTAATTTCGCAAATAGAAGTATCTTGTAAATTACTAGTAATGAATACAGTTAAGTGTAAATATAGAATAGTGTTATAACTTGTAGTTCTCATAATGGAAATTAGTTCTGTACCAAAAAATGGGTGAAGATCGCAATCCCCCGTGTTGGTCCGGGCTCCTTAGAAGAATAGGCCAACTACCCAACATCTGCCAGGCAGGTCGTAAACGGCGACCGATTGACTATGCGAGTGGCTACCATTGTGGCTACTGAGTTTATTATTTCGCCCGAGGCTGGTACTACCATCTTACCTATTCCTTCCGCAATAGTGTCAGTGCTTGTTACTGTCATGTTCCGGTTTGGAGAGTAAGGTAAGGTAGACGGTAAACTTATGCATGTGGCATAGACGTCGCCGCAAGATAGCAACCGACCATTAACATATTCGATGTTTATAGGAGATGATTGACTCGTTAGCCGTTACATTAGGAGACCCATCTGCTTGTTTGCTATCTTATTATATAAAAAACGATAGTGAAGACGAAAGAGAGTGGAATTGATAGATTTAATTAGCACCTTTCAGTCAATAAGTAGGTATACCTATTTCCTTTTCAATATTTACGAACACCCAGCAAATCTCCATAAACCAAATCAGGTACCTACCTTCATTCTAAAATTAATACTTATAGTAATTGTTTTTGCGTCGTATTATTTAAATATATAAGTGATATTATGTTTGTGTTACCGTACCGAATACTGATGGTAATCTAGGTAAGTATTAACACGAAGAAACAGTTTACGAAAATACCGAAAACGTAGTCCCGACTCTAGGGAATTTTATGCATGGAAAAATGTTATATTTTGAATTAATTATTGTATGCAATCAAAAGAAGTAGCTTCAATTCAATCTAAGAATAACATTAACATAGATTTCCTAATTTAAAATATAATTAACTTCTACACCGCAGCGCAAATAAAAAATATGTTATTGTCAATAATTACTAAATAGATAAACATTTAATAGTAATCCAACACATTACTGTTTTATGTTGTTAGAGGCAATGTAACAGACAAAATATTTTTTTAAAACAGCCACATAATGCCAAGACCCGACCAACATATTATACATCCCAATTTGAGAATAAAACTGGGTCAGTTTTCCCAAGCGAAAATCCATATACTACTAACACTGTAACGTAGTAAGCGTGGGATAAACTGGTTTATTTTATTAGCGAATAACATCATCTGTATCAGTTTATTTTCATAAAACCCTAAAACATAATAAAAATGATAATGAATGTAGCAAAATCTTTTGCCTACCTGCAGGTGGATTGGAACTTTTTTCACCGGTGCGTTGGTCATTTTTTAATAAGCAAATCACTAGTTTCACAATTCACGAAAGATTATTTTTAATATACAGCGTGGGTGTACGCAGATAATTTCGCAAAACACGTTTTACACCGCGCACGACACTCCCCCTAAAACGAAAGCAACCAACTGATTATTTTTATTTTATTTAGGCGTATCCGTTTTTGTATCTGTATCCACTATTCATACAAGTAGGAGGCTGTCAAAATCAATAATGTCATTTTAATATTTTGTAAGCCTCTTACAATATTAGTTTTGCAAAATAAAAAGAGATGACGCTTTTGTATGCTATAACGGCAAATATGTTTAGTTAGGTCGAGAGTAGATGAGCGTCTTTAGTGGGTTTTATATATAAAATTATCTCAAGATTGAGTTGTATTCTAAATTTTAATCCGTAAAATATATATTAATCCGTGGGGGAAAACTGGACCTCTTTTTAAGACAATTGCGTAAAAATTTAAATTTAGGAGGACTGCAGAAACCTAAGTATACATATTTAAATAAAATGCGTTATAAATACATTAAATTAATAACAATCAACATAACACACACTACATCTATGTGATACTTGATATAACTTACATTACTAACATCGTGACTATTAGGTGGTGGAGTTCCACAACGTCTCGTCCGGGTATTTGGTACCACTCACTACCTGTTCCTGCCGCAATAGTGTCAATGCTTGTCACTATCGTGTTTTGGAGGGTATGTAGTTAGTAAAAACATGCACATGATTGATTACACCGGACCATTAACATCTTTGGTGTCTATAGGCGATGATTGCCTTTCCACCAGGAGAACCATCTGACTGTTTGCTATCTTATGATACAAAAAAACGGACTAATATTAATTATTTATTAGACCTTTGATATATTAGTTATAGTCACCGATCTCATTTGGTCTTCTGTATCGAACCCACAGTATAACACTATCTAGAAACTATTATAAACAGTGCGGTATTTATTTGCTAGATGGCGCTGTTAACAATGGTCAAAAGTCGATATTCCGTCGGATTCGTCCCGAACTCCTGTCCCTGTTCAAAACAATCGAACCATGAGTCGGGCGATACCTTATTTTCGCGCCCGATTTATTACTCGCGATTAAAAAAATTGGACATTATATTTTGTACATAAAATAAATAGTCGATGTGGAGTGAAGTGCTAGTGAAATAATTTATTTTTCTACCCATGCCCACGTTACATCTGAAACCTGGATTGACGGTAATTACTTTTAGTGTTATCGACAAATATGTTCGTATTTAAGCTTTGTTATATAAATAGGCATTTTAAATCCTCATTCTTGATATTGTCATGCTCGTGTAGATTGTATAGTAGGTAGCGATGGAATGTTAAAAATAAAATGGCTTTCATTATTTTTTAAAATAAGGCAAAATTTAATTTTCACGTTAAACGGTATGTCGTTCGAGTAGATGAAAATTTTGCCCTCTGAACATGGACGTTCGAAAATATATAAAAGAGGAACGATTCTTATTAGATTTGTATTAAAAAGGATGAAGATGACAATTTATTGTTTAACGTTATGGTACCCAACTAACATATTTTATGTTTTTGAAAATTTGTTACTTAAATTATTGATATCATAAGATAACAAACAAGCAGATATGTCTCCTGATGGAAAGAGTCAACCATCGCCTATAGACATCAAAGAATTTAATGCTGCTATCTTGTGGCGAGGTCTAATGCCACATGCATTAGTATACCGGATACCTTACCCTTCAAACTGGAACACGACAGTGACAAGCACTAATGCTATTGCGGCAGGAATAGGTAAAGCGGTGGTACCAGACCCGGGCGAGACAATAAACTTAGTAGCCACGATGGTATGTTGGCCAATCGGTCGCCTTTTACGACCTGCCAGGTAGAAGTTGGGCAGCTGGAGTCTTCAAAGGAGTCCGAACCAAAAAATGGGGACCGTGATTTTCACCCATTTTTTGGTATGAACTTATTTGCATTATGTGAACTATAACACTATTAATCTATAGTTACGCTTAACTGCAATTTATTAATTACTAGCTGACCCGGCAAACGTTGTTCTACCTTTTTAACTACTCTTATATTTTTTTCTATATTTTCTCACCTTTTAAACCTTCCTTGGACTTCAAAAATTAATTCAAAACCAAAATTAGCCAAATCGGTTCAGCCGTTCTCGAGTTTTAGCGAGACTAACGAACAGCAATTGATTTTTATATATATATAGATAGCAATTTAAACAATATATCTATTTGCGAAATTAGGAAACCACCACCGCCTTACAATAGGTGAGGCGGTGGTGGTTACCTAAGTGGCGGTGGTACCTGACCCGTTGAACAATAACAAACTTTTAAAAACCTTACAGAAAAGTTTAATTTTTCCGTGTAATGAAAAGCAGGAGCTTTAAAGCACCTAATAAAAAACATTGCTGATCGTAGTTATAATACTGTACTTCGGGTGCCCCAGTAGGTTTAATTGAAATATTCAAAATGAGTATCGCCAGTTCTCGCGTCGGGTGTGCAAAAAATTGGGCCCCCATTGGAGGACCATTTGCCATTCTGTCAAGCAGTTCGTAAAAGCCGAACGATTAGCTAAACGAGTCTAGCATATTCTGTGGTCTAGCATGTTCTGTGGTGTAGCATATTCTGTGGTCTAGCATATTCTGTGGTCTAGCATATTCTGTGGTCTAGCGATACGTTTACCAATCGTTCGCCTCGTGACTACTAGTTGGTTGAGTTCTGCAATGTCACGCCCAATTCTAATACCACCGCCAAAGGTGGATTCAGGATGGGGGTCTTGAAGCCCCCCCCCCCTGGGCAGGGGTATGGATTTATTTGGATTTGATAAGGATTATCACGATATCCTATCATGCCTATCATGACTGAATCTCAAATATGTGACAACCCCCTGAATCGAAGGATGGATCGGCCCTTGTATATGTGTCCCCCCTGAACCGAAGGCTGGATTGGCGCAATAGCGTAACTGCTTGACACAGTCGTGTTCCAATTTTCAGGGTAAGGTAGCCGGTAAATTTATGCAAGTGGCATTAACACCTCTGCTTACAGATAGCAACGCACCATGTACATCTTTGGTGTCTATAGGCGATGATTTCTTTTTCCATCAGGAGAACCATCTGTTGTTTGTTTATATGTACTATGATATAATTAATACACGCCGATGTACCATGGGTCACGTAAACCGTTCACTGGTTATCGAGTGGCGAGTAGAATAGTGGTCCCCATCGCCATAGTTAACCAATTTGATAGGTACCTAACGATCATCGGAACCGTCGCATATCGTCGTACAATAGCCAGAACCAACAGCATATCGTGCCATGGGGCTGGTAACACGTGACCATCACGGTGTAATCCAAGCTGCTATTGAAAATTCCTCTTTCTATGGCAATTGCGAAAAAACCTCCATAATATCATCTTTGTCCGACTAGCAGTGGCAATATGTTTTTACTTTTTAAAATGTTCAAAATTAACTAGAGATAGGTACGTTTATTAATAACTTCGATATTTGGTTTGGATTCGAAAGGAAGTTTTTGTTGCTCTATAAAATTAAAAAATATATTGTCAGATAAAAGATAAAACAGATAATATACAATTTGAATTTGAAGAAATAAGTACCTGCGGGGTATCAAAAATTTTCGAAATTAATATAAATTTGAAGAGTAGAAGTAAGAATATCTATTGTACCTACCAGTCAAAGCCGGTTCCATGCAAGGCAGAGTGAATTTAACGTCTATAGACATTCCAGTTTACCACAATTCACCAGTTTGTCGGTTGGCAAAACGAGTGGTGATCTCCGTCGTTGCATTATACCGTCCTGATAACGATTATCGCTTATTCCTAGTGATAACCAAGACGGGAGCTTTAAGTGCTAACCCGAGTCACTTGGATAACATTCCATCCACCAGACTCCAAACTGCTGCTGAGATTTTGGTTAGGCTTTCGATTGAGTCTGGCACAAGAGTCTTCTCTCGAAATTGCCCTCTTACGGCTTAGCCGAAGGATTGTGCAAGTGAATTGCTAGTTTTTCGAATGGACGTAGCATCAAAGTTGTCGTTGACGGTATGTGATCCGACGAGAAGTCCATGAGTGGTGGAGTCTTACAAGGCTCAGTATTATCTCCAACACAATTTCTTCTGCAATCAATGATATTCAGCAATTAGGTAAAATTCATTGCTACGCAGATGATAGCACCGTTGATGTCGTTGTTCAAAGTTAAAGCTACCTAAAGCTCGGGTAGAGGGTTGTAGGAATGGGCTTGTCCCTGAGATGGAGACAACTATGAGATGAATCTCGAAGGGTAAGATCGACCACTAGGTCGATCTTACCCTTCGAGAACTAACTTCGAGAGTTTAATCCGTCAAAGATACAAGTATGTGCGTTCAGTACCAAAAAAAAACTTATTTTTATTTGGCGCCCAGTTTCAGAACATATTGTTACACACTTCGGGTTCGTAATTGTAAGAAAACACCACTTATATTAAATCCGTGTATTTATAATACAGATACACAAAACAACACAACGTTATATTAAATACTCTGATTAACACTAGTCACTCACTGTACTATCACTGAACTTAACCAACTACACAATAAAACACTTCTCGCTTCGCACGGGTCACTTTAATTTTCGCTCTCGATCGCTTTATAAAAACTGCCCTGTATTTGTCAACACGTCTCTATTTATACCCAGGGTAAAGTTCTACCTGGATCCAGAAAATTCTAAATGTATCGGGAAACAATGAATCACTTTTTATCACTTGTTATTGTAAATAAGTTATGAGTCATAAATCCTAGTACACGCTACTTTCAACCTTATGTCCTATACCACAAAGTTCATTATGGTATAGCTTAGGTCAACTATGTGTTTGTCAATAGGAGTAGCTATCTCTTTCTTATATTTCTAGATCTCTCCAGCGTTCCAACTCTACACGTTTCTAGATTATTCGTAACAATATGCCAAACTGCCGGTCAGGTTATTGGAGTTCATGGAATGAAAATCTTTGCAGATGTTCAGTTTCGTATTCAGTTTCTAGAAGGTAAAGCTAAATTAGCATTCAAAAAGCTCGGGGTGATTAACCGGGTGAAATGTTAGTTCACATCTGGTCAAACTTTTATACTATATAAACCTCAGGCGCGGATGCCCATATAGAGTACTATTCACACTTATGGGGTGGTGCACCTAATTAACAAATTCTTTCATTTGACTGCATTCAGAGTCGAGCTTTCGCACTATGCACGATTCCAATATGACCAAACATCTGATGCCTCCTATTTTAACAAGAAACGTTGGTGTTCTAAGTGTGCTCGACTTTATAACGGAGAGTGTTCTGAGGAACTGTTTAGTTTATACCAGCTACTTCTTTCCACCGCTACAACACTCGCCGAGGCCAGATTTTCCATACACACTACCTTGACTCATGGTGTTCATCAACAGTACCTACGCTTTAGTCGGAACTTTTTAGTTCGTATCACCAAATTTTGGAATGAACTCCCTACGTCTATACTTCCTTAAAAGGACATTGGATTGGTGTGGCCGCGTTTCCGATCCGGTAGTAGTTTTAAAAAATATATGTTGACGTGTCAAAATAACTTGTAAAAAGTTTTATTGAATAAAGTATTTCTGATTTCTGGATCTTTTAAGAGGCGTATTAACGAATTTTTTAAGAGTCGGCAGCGTATATCCTCTTATATTGTGGATGTCCATGGGCTTCGGTGACTGGTTTCCATCAGGCCGCCCGTTCACTCGTCTGCCAGCTCATTAAAAAAACAATAAAGAGATAGCCAAATGTGGATGCTGCAAAACAGTGTTTGTAAACCGTTAATTTTCAAACCTAAATCAAAGCAAGTACATAAGGAGCGTTTTGTAAAGGTTTGACTGTACCTTTAACCTCAAAATACCGGTTTCCTTATGGAGCAAAGTAATAAGGATTTTGAATCAATAAACCGGTTTATAGAAGGATTTTAAAAATATTTCTTTGATGTTTACAGCTTTCAATTTTTGTCCCCAATATGCGTGACATACAATCGCACGGTTTTGGCTTAAACCGGTTTATATATAGATTTACAAAGTGTTCTCATTTTTAAATACGCTTCGAGCGAAACCTTTTAAAAAACCGCTAAATAACTACCTCTATGAGGTATTTTACACGCTTTTTATTAGCTTCACCTGTATGTTTGTTTGTTTGTATGTTTGTTTGTAACCGACTTCTTCGGGCGCGATTTTGACCCACTTTAAACGGCCAGATTCCGTTCAAACTTTGTAGATTTATCGAGGACCGATGACAATACACTAATTTGATAAAATTATTCCATTTTAACCGACTTCAAAAAAAAGAAGGAGGTTCTCAATTCGGCTGGTATATATTTTTTATGTATGAACACCGATTTCTCCGAGGTTTCTGAACCGAATTACGTGATTCTTTTTTGTTTGATGCGGAATAGTTTCGAATTGATCCCATAAAAATTTGATTCAGGTAGGCCCAGTAGTTTTTGTTTTATGAGCATTTTTTATTTATTGTACCTATCTCGATGTCTGAAATCAAATCTCGCAAGTAAATTTGATCCACTTCCCGGTTACCGATTGAGCTGAAATTTTGTATACGTATGTTAATTGAATGACAATGAAACCTTATTATGACATGGAGCTGATCTGATGAATCTGAATCGGAAGGTGACCACAGGAACTTAATAATTAAATGGTTAAAAATCGTTTAATAACAAGACTATTGAGTTTGGACTCATTTGATTCATGTTGACGAGCACTTTGGTGCTTGGTGGTGACTAGGATCCTGCAGGGTCCGATGATGTAGCTAGAAGATGGTCATAGGAGCTCAGCAATTAAATGACACAACTTTATTGAATTTGGGCTCATTTGATTAGTGTTGACGAGCACTTTGGTGCTTGGTGCTAACTAGGATCCTGCAGGGTTCGATGATGAAGCCAGAAGGTGACCATAGGAGCACAGCAATTAAATAACACAACTCTATCGAGTTTGGGCTCGTTTGATTCGTGTTGACGACTGACGAGCACTTTGGTGCGGGTGGAAACTAGTTATCAAAGGAACTACTCTTAACAAAAGCCTTTGTTCTACGACTGTCAAGTCGGTCAGTTCAAGAGGTAAAGATATAACTTCCATGTTGTTCCAGTAGGCCTGACAAGGAACTTTTCTTTTTTTTAAGGTAGTCGAGCAAAAAAAATCAAAACGTGCTTTAACTAATGACGTCTGTTGTTTTGGATATAATAATTTCTTACAGATTGTACATGGTACTTCAGCATATTGATTTAGTTATAAAATTACGCTCAGTAATTGAACGAAGTCTTTGTGACGTCTGACGCGCTACCGCTAGGCGGTTCTCACGTGGCTGAGCAGACTCGATTGCTGTACGGTTTCGTATCACTCCTTAATGAGACCAATTCTATGAGCCTTCTGCTCGGCAGACTCGTTCGCTAGTAGTTCTCTCGCTAGTCGCTAGTTCGCTAGTTCGCTCAATAATGAGATCAACTCTAATAGCTCTCTGCTCAAAAGACTCATTCGCTACACGCTCTTGGATCTTACCGAGTCTACTTCTACCAAGGCTGGGCCAAAGCGGGTTTACAAGCATGGGCCAGAGATAGACAGCATTGCGCCAAGCATGGCCCATATCTGGCCCCGTCGTATTGTCCTGTATGGGAGTACGACAGGAACGCCTTGCACACACACACACACACACACACACACACACACACACACACACACACACACATGTCTATAAGCGTGTAAGTAGTTCCGTGCTTCTACCGCGGCACTCGACTAGGTATGCGCATTAGAGTTTGCAACTGTGTCTGCGCATATAACTTAGATTTCACGAGCCACGAAGAGTCCGCCACCGTCTCTGTGACTGAGTTTAATTGACTGAGTAAAAAAACAAAAAAAAAAAAACAAAATAAATGTACATAATATTTATAGATGTAGATATATCACCATCCATGTTAATTTTACAAGGATATATATAGATATACATTCTTGTAGTTTTCGTTTTTTATTAATTGTAATTAAACGACACTGAATTTATTAGCCATTCGCATGCGATGATCTACAATTGCCGATTAGAATTAAAAAAATAACTCAAATAATTGATTTTTTCATAAGTTACAGTGTTTCCGGAGTTTCATACATGACGGACAGGAAATTTTTTGACCTATTTTCATATTTTTTTCCGTTTCTATTGCACTAAATTAATTTTTAGCAAGTATAGAATTAATCTCCATTAAATTATCTCGACAATAGTATGCAAAATATCTTGATTCCGTTAACTAACAAGGCTATAATTCTAAAAATAGTTGCCAAAATAAGGCGAAAAAAATTTCCGAAGGTGGTATCAAGTCTTCGCAACCGGCTTGTGTGTATGAAAAGAGTGATGAATGTGGAGGAAGCGAGACAAGCCTGCAAGGATCGTGATGTATGGCACTCGGTTCTCTCTGCCTACCCCGTAAGGGAGCTGGCGTGAAGATATGTATATATGAAAAAAAATTTTCGATCGTAAAGCACTCTCTGATGCTTCGCATCATGAGTCGTGCAATAGTTTAAAATTAAAAAAAAACAAGCTATTATAAATAAACCAAACTAAAAAGTAGAAAATAAATAATAGTTTAAAAAAACTAAAAAACACGCTTTTTATAGAAAACCGAACTGAAAAATAGAAAATAAATTTTAATAAATTTAAATTAAGAATAGTGTTAAAAATTTCAATAATTATAAATTAATAATAGTGTGAATAAAAAAAATAATTTTATTTTAAAAAAGCGTGGGGTGCTTTTTAAGATATTACCGAAATGATAATCACTCTACTCATATGTGTCAATAAAATATTTATAACTATTGACACCATGCACCCCACGCTTTTTTTTAAATAAAATTATTTTTTTTATTCACACTATTATTAATTTACAATTATTGAAATTTTTAACACTATTCTTAATTTAAATTTATTAAAATTTATTTTCTATTTTTCAGTTCGGTTTTCTATAAAAAGCGTGTTTTTTAGTTTTTTTAAACTATTATTTATTTAAGCCGGTTTTAAGCCCAACTGCAAAGCATGTCTGCTTGGTCCGTGAATATTACACTTAATTGTCTCTGTCTACCCTGTTAAGTGTTCGGCGTTAAGAAATGTAGTATCTTCACGCCAGTATCCCGAAGAGGTAGGCAGAGGTATATCCAGTGCACCCATAATTGGCCGAAGATACAAGGCAAGTCTATCGCCAATCGGACACTTATCCAATTCCAAGCAAAGTTGTTTTTATCAGAAAACACATTTTTGATTTGCCCGACTCGGAAATGGAACCCGGAACCTCATGTGGTCAACGCCGGCACCGGACCAATAGACCACAGAGACGTCCAAGAGATGTTATCTTTGTTTTTAATCTACTATTGCTATTTGGGTGTAATTTGGCACACAGGCAGATGATGATAGATAGATGATATAATAACACATTGGCTACTTTTAATCCTGCAAGAATGAGTTGTTCCAGCGGGATTTACCAAAACTTTTACAATGCAGCGTTCTGCACGATGCAGTTATCCATACTAATACTATAAATGCGAAAGTCTGTCTGTCTGTTATGCTTTCACGGCTAAACCGCTGGACCTATTTTAATGAAATTTGGCATGGAAGTAATTGAAGAGCCGGGGTCAAACATAGGCAGCATTTTTTTTCAAAAATCAACTCTTAAAGAGTTGAAATAGAGGATGAAATTTGTATGAAAAGCTGTCTTGACGACGTGTTAATTTACTCGCAAGCGAAGCTGCGCGGGTCAGCTTGTAAATAATAAACAATAAATATTCAAGGGACAAATGACACTTACTGGTCTAACCCCAAAGTAAGCAAATTATTTGCTTGTGTTATGGGTGGTAGTCAACGATACTAATACATATAAATACTGCAATATATTTAATAAACACCCAAACCCGGACAAACATTTATGCTCATCACACAAATGTTGTCCCGTCGTGGATCGAACCCGAGCCCCGTCGAGCCAGGGTCGCCAAGCACTCGACCAACGGGGCGGTCAAATTTCAATAGACCAAATCCAAGTTAGTATTATAAACGCGAAAGTTTGCATGTATGTTTGTTACTCAATCGTGCAAAACTGGCTTGACCGATTCGGATGTAATTTAACACATAGATAGATGATGACCTGGAATAGCACATAGGGTACTATTTATCCGTGGAATTCAAAAAAAAAATTTATAATGCAGGGTGCAGCTAGTACATAATATATACTTACAGGAATGTAATACACGCTTATATCCCTGAAGAGGTAGGCAGAGGGACAATCAATGCACGAGTAACCGAAGATACTCAGTCCCACAATAAGATATGTGACAAGCCGATCAGCAACTGGGAATTTATCCAATCCCGAGCTCCGTTTATCAGTTTTCTGATAAACAAAACGTTGCTCAGTTGCTCATCTCAGTTTAAAAACATATTTTTGAATTGCCTGTCTCGGGAATCGAACCCGGACCTCATTTGGTAACACTGACACTGAACTACTAGACTATAGAGGTGATGTTATACAGGATTGTTTCGCAAAATGTAAGGGCTTTTTATTCGCTTTTTATTTCGCTAAATATGTAACGTTATATGTATTTTACGATAGTGATTAGTGATTATTACACAAGTCACAAACCGGTAAAACGGTGAACCATGGTAAGCCGGAAGGCGTAGAGTCTGTTGACGATCGACACACTTAATAATAATAACTTATTATATACAATATCAATTTTGAAACACTAGCGGATTATATGCTATTTTTGTTGCCTTATTAGGGATCCGTACTTGAATATGAGTAAAGGAATACATAATATTTTATGCTGCTGATTATCATGCATCTTGCGATTCGTTAAATTAGTGAATTATGATAATTACCGGAAGGCGAAAATGTATTGAAAAGTACTCGGCCTAACACAGATCCATTCAATTCTAAAAATCAAATCTACCCACATTATTTAGTTCAGTTCAGAGTAGTAAATTGTGTGAAGTTCGAAACGTGTGCCATAATTTGTTGTGATTTTATAAATTTTTTAATAAAGCAATCGGACATACTGAAAATGAAGGAAATCGAGCAGCGTGCCGTCATTAAGTACCTCATAAGAGGGGGCTATCACCGAAAGCCATCCATGATGATATGGTCAGTACATTAGAGGATTCTGCTCTGTCTTATTCATCCGTCAAAAATGGATAGCAGAATACAAGCGTGGCAGAGTGTGAAAGATGAACCCCGATCTGGAAGGCCTTCGACGTCCACTATTGACGAAAATATTAAAAATGTACTTGATTTAATTATGGGATTAAAAATTAGAGAGGTAGCCGAGATTATAGGCATATATTATGAACGAACTCAAAATATCATAGTCAACGAATTGGGTTTCCACAAAGTGTCTGCGAGGTAGGTTCCGCGACTGCTTTCAGTTGAAAAAAAAGGACGCGGTTGACTATTTCACGTAACTGTTTGGAGTTATTTAAAGCCGATGCAGATGATTTTTTGAATCGTTTTGTTACAAAGGACAAAACATGGATTCATAACTGTACGCCAGAAACAAAACAACAATCAAAACAGTGGATAAGACTTGGTTCACCACCCCCCAAAAAGGCTAAGGCGCTTTTGTCGGCAAATAAGGTAACTTCAATATTCTGGGACTCGAAGGGTGTGATTATGATTGATTATCTTGAAAGGGGTCAGACTATAAACTCTGATTACTACTGTGTCTTACTACGTCGTTTACGAGAGGAAATAAAAGAAAAACGCCTAGGAATGCTCAGAAGTAACGCCCGTGTTCACACTTCTGTGCAATGAATGGCTGAAATCCACAATTGTGGCTTTGAACTATTACCGCATCCGCCTTATTCACCTGATATGGCTCCGTCAGACTTCTTTCTGTTCACTAACCTAAAAAAAGCACTTGGGAGGTCAAAGATTTTCGACAAACGGCGAAGTCAAAACAGCAGTAGGCGCATATTTTGACTCTAAAGGAAAATATTTTTTTTTCAACGGTCTAAATGCTTTGAATGGGAGATGGATTGATGGTGATTATGTAGAAAAATAAAAATATAACTGATTTAGTATAGGTTTATTTTCTTGGTTAGACCGAATACTTTTCCACCCTCATAATAAAACATTGATATAAAACTCATCAATGGAATAATATATAATTTCAATTTTAAAACACTAGTGTACTCATATGTACATGTACACGGAACACTAATTATAGAATCATTCGTGTGTCTGCCTGGCCGTTTGTCATAAAAATTGCTCCGGAACTACTGGAACAATTGAGTTGAAAGGTTCACATAATATGTAAGTCGGTGAGCCAAACAGGGACACACTACACGTTAATGAATGTTTTTTTTTTATCATTGTGTCCCTTTGGGGGAATAACAATATTAAAAAAATAGTTTTGTAAACTGTATTGTGATAAACATATATCAAATTAGCTGCAGCGCGCATCCCGCTGCATTATAAAGTTTTTGGCGAATTCCGCGGGATCACCTATTTTTTCCGGGATAAGTTGCCTATGTGCTTTTCTATGTCATCATCTACCCGTGTGCCAAATTTCATTCAAATCCGTTCAGTAGTTTTTGCGTGATTCAGTATTAAACATCCATCCATCCAATTATCCAAACATCCAAATTTTCTTGTTTATAATATTAACATATATAAAAGGGTTTATTATGAGAATCGTAATTAATTTTTATATTTTTAAAATAAGTTTTTAAGTTATTTAAGAAAATCGACTAAACTGGACCATTTCCCCCTTTGTTTTTTTTTTTTATATCATAAGATAGCAAACATTTCCCCCTTTGTTTTTGTTTTTTTTTTTTATATCATAAGATAAGCAGATGGGTCTCCTGATGGAAAGAGTCAACCATCGCCTATAGACACCAAAGATGTTAATGGTGCGTTGCTATCTTGTGGCGAGGTCTAATGCCACATGCATAAGTTTACCGGCTACCTTACCCTCCAAACCGGAACACGACAGCGACAAGCACTGACGCTATTGCGGCAGGAATAGGTAAGGCGGTGGTACCAGACCCGGGCGAGACAATGCGGAACTCTACCACCTAGTAGCCACGATGGCAGTGACTCGATAGCCAATCGGTCGCCTTTTACGACCTGCCTGGCAGAACGGCAGTTGGCCTATTCTACAAAGGAGGCCGGGACCAACACGGCGAAACTTAAACTTTGTCTGCGAAACTATTAAAAATGGCTAAACTTAAAAAGAATACGGAAAATAGTTATCTTTATATTACTGAAAAACCTATAACATGTCTATGGTATTTAAATTTTAAAGGAACGAATTAGGATTATCTAAAACATCTAAATGTGCGGAACCCTGTCCACGCAAGTTTATCTCGTACTTCCTCGGTTTTTTTAATTACCCACGAAAGGGACCGCTTTATAGTAGAGACTCCATTGTTATAACAATAATAATAATTAACAAGCTGTTGTGAGAAAATTAGGTTGTTATTAAATTGATTAATATCAATTTAAACATTTCATAATTCCGAAACTTTAGAGTGGAGGACTCGCCAGAAAAACCATCGAATGTGTAGAAAAAAAGTTTCACGTATTTTTTAAAATATAATCAAGCGATTAAAGTCGATAAATAATTATTGTTATTAATAAATATTTTTCCTTCGCCGAATCAAAAATCTCAAAGCCCCATAACTTTATTATTTACACAATTTGAGATTTTTCGAAGATAGAAAAGATGGTTGTCTCTTCAAAACGAAGCTGTTCACAAAAATTCAGCTTATTATTAATAAAAAAAAATTTGTTCCTGGGTCTATTAGTAAATAGTATTTAAAACATTTCACATGTACTAAAACTTTGCATATAAAATGTGTTTCAAAATAATTTACTGTGTTAAGTGTGTATGTCACTAACAAGCACCCGTCACATGCAAACGCATAAATCTGTCCATAAAGGATGAGTCTAATCTAATCTACTGTTTGTCATATTTAGAATTCTGTTGTTACTTTACCGCAAATGTGAGATGGCAGTCGCCGTTTTCTTTCGCATTATAGCATAGAAATCTTCCACATGGACCTGTGCAAACAGGCCAGAGGCACTACAACACTGTGGCAGCCGCAACAGAACTCTAAATTTGTTATTGTATTGGACACGAAAGGCATTGTAAGCTTTTTTGGTGTACCTGACTTATGTATAGACCACTCGTGTAGAAATTTTGACAGTAAGCTAAATAAATGCAGTAAGCTTTAAAAATCGTTAGTTTCACAATGACAACAGCGAGCAAATCTATGGGACAGCACTTTTCCACGTACTGCAAGAGCCCTTCGTATCCCCCTCTCAATATCCTCATCATCCCTAAGGCTCTCAGTCACCACATGGCCTAGATACCTGAACTGTAAAACACGGTTTAATTCTGAGCCTTCAAGTATCAAAGGTGGCACATTGCTTGGCTTTTTATTTTTTCCTACAAAATCATGAACTCACTTTTCGTAGCATTGTATTTTAAACCGGGTTCCTCAGCATAACACACACACCTCTAACAGCTTTCTCATGTCACTGATTGAGGGACTCAGTAGTACTATGTCATCAGCATAACTTATTGACACACTTGTCATCAATCCAGCATCCGACATGCATACTTAGAATACTGTTACGTACTTAGGGTTCGTAATTGCAAGAAAACACCACTTATATTAAAATCCGTGTATTTACGATACAAATACACAACAAAACAACACAACACAATATAATACTCAAATACTCTGATTAACACTAGTCACTCACTGTACATCACTGAACTTAGATCACTACACAATAAAAAAGCTTCTCGCTTCGCACGGGTCGCTTCAAGTATCGCTCTCGATCGCTTGATAAAAACTGCCCTGTATTTGTCAACACATCTCTATTTATATCCAGGGTAAAGTTCTACCTGGATCCAGAAAAATCTAAATGTATCGGGAAACGATGAATCACTTCTTATTGTAATCAACTTATGATAAACAAGTGACTCATCAATGACTCATCAATCCTAGTACACGCTACTTTCAACCTTATGCTCTATATCACAAAATTCATTATGGTATAGTTTAGAGCAACTATTTGTTTGTCAATAGGGGTAGCTATCTCTTCCTTTTATTTCTAGATCTCTCCAGCGTTCCAACTCTACACATTTCTAGATTATTCGTAACAATACTTTAGGGCTGAACATCTAGAGCAGTAAAAATAAATTCAATCATAGAATAATAACGCATAGAAACCAAGTCGACCCGCGCTATATTAAGCCATTTCAAGTCTGAAAAGGCTTCTTACGCTCGCCGGCCGCTAAGACATGTGACACGTGCTACACAGAGTACAGCTCTCGTAATTTCAAAAAATGTGAGTTACTGTGTAGTGAAAGGTTGTCACCGCGTATTTAGGGCTTGAAGATTACATTTCATAGATAAGAACCACTTGGCATCGGATATTTTTGTATAAATTCCAAACAAATAAATCGTAAATATCTAAGTTGAACGATATTCAAAATGTTGCCAGCCAAAGAGGAAAATATTCTACCACGTATTTGTTTTTACCTATTTTCATTATAATTAATAACGTGTGTATTACTATTTTATGTGCGATATTACATAGCTTGGACTTTGCTTTTGCATAAAAAATATTTTTATGTGTTGGGACTTACCATTATACTGGCACAAATATTACAAAACTGTTTGTCAAACCAATATTACAAAGCTTATATTCGTGTATAATGAGGACTTTTAGAAGGCTAAAAAATTGTACCAACTAGCATTCTAGATGCAGCAGTGATCACCAGAAAAATACTGTTACTGCTAAAAAGACATTTTTTTTATTTTTCTTATGAAATAATATGCCATGGTACAGCATTATTTCATGTTTTCCTAAGTGTCAAGTAGTTTTATTGACGATATTTTCGAGTTTTATCGACGAAATAATGTAGGGTAACGTGCCCTAAAATCGGTCTGCGCCAAATGTTGGCCTCATAATATGTTTATGCTGATAATTAAATTTCAATTCTACATAGCTTGAAATTTATGTTGCGAATGACGATATTGCTCATACACGACTTAATTAATTTGTGCCGTATACTCCAATGCATATATTATAGCACGTAGAAGCCAAAGAGTCGCCACAAAGAGCTGCATTGTTTCCGATTCAGCTAAAAACGTTAGAGGAGATTACGCACAGGGATTACGTTTTTCTATATTCTAAGATCAACCAAAACAGTTGCGCATGATAGGTGGTGCTCAAATAGTGCACAGAGCCAATAGTAGCTTCACTCAATATAGTAGTCAGAAATATTATGTTTAGCTTAAAACATTTTAACTTTTTAAACTGATTTAAATAAATAATTTGATTAATAAGCATACCTATGCTATTACTTTTTACCTCAAAGTGCTTGTAAATATTGTTCCTGCTTGCCCGCCCATCTGCTAACGTTCAAGCTAGTTTAGCTTTCACCAAATATATACATATACACACATACACGCACAAAGACATACACATAAAGACACACAAGCATTCGCCAAGCAATATACAAATTTGTAATAACATTTGTATTGTACAATTTGATATATTTCAATATTTTTTTTAAAGAATTACTTCAATAACTGTTTTTATAACTTCAATAATGTAAACTTGTATTGGCCATATTTTTTATTTACGGTTGGTGCTGGTTGGTAACCGCTGTTTTATTACTGATATATACAAAAAAAATATCTTGACTCTTTAACATTTCCCTGTAATTCTACTCATTTTACCTCACCGGGATAAAAAATGTAAGTTTTAAGTTTTTTATATGTCTAATAATACTATTGGAAAGAAAGACAATCTTTATTTTAATGAGGTAAAAATATTTTAAATTACAAATGAAAGCACAAAAACTAAAAAAAAAATATAAGGTTAAATAGCTTTGGAATATCATCTTGAGAACATCTAGAATATTTCTCGGCATTTAAAATATTTTACGTAACCGAATAAAAGTATAAGTTTCAAGTTTATACTAAATGACTATTAATGTTATAATATAAAATACTATTTGTAAGCTAGACCTATTTTAAATACCGTTTTGGAAAAATATTTATTTGCTTGCAACATTATTCACGCAATAATGTGTCTTTGTGTGCGTGTCAACGCAAGCAATTACACAAAGGGTGGCGAAGGTGATGCACACATCGATACGGTTTTGGCTTAAAATATGAACGAAACGTTGAATGCAATTATCACTCTAAGCGTTATGACTCTAAGAATTCAATAACTTCCGCTTTGAATTGTCAGATTATAGTTTTTTCGTCATTCTTACATCATTTTTTGCATAAGTTTACTTTACATAATAGACTACTTCATATTAATCTTATACTACTAATCGCACATAAAAATAAAATGGGTAATATATTATCTATACATATAATAAAATCGTAGGAAAGTCAAAACTGTACATTGAATATTTTTTTAAAAGAATACTTGGGCATCATCTACAATCGATATCGAAGCCAAAAATATAGTATTTAGAATTTTTGTCTGTTTGTCTGTATGTATGTCCGGGGTAAACTCAAAA
This sequence comes from Apodemia mormo, assembly GCA_036924255.1. Taxonomy (NCBI): domain Eukaryota; kingdom Metazoa; phylum Arthropoda; class Insecta; order Lepidoptera; family Riodinidae; genus Apodemia; species Apodemia mormo. The sequence goes on from JAUPFN010000026.1 coordinate 8,558,403, forward strand.
AGTACTGCATGGATTTACTTCAAATTTTGCCTAGCGGCCAGGTGCTGTGCGGAGTAAACGAAGTCCGTGCGGACGAAGTCGCTGGCAACAGCTAGTTACGAAATAAAATCACAATGTTAGTATTAAGTAAATACTCTGCATTTAATTTTCCCACTAAGTTAGTAAACAGTAGTAATTATACACATCTTACTATTATACACACCTTAATGCCACCTCAAGATTTTATAACTTATTATTAAATATAATATTTAGATATAAATTGGTAACAACATGATTGATTTTATAAATAACTAGCTGTTGCCAGCGACTTCGTCCGCGCGGACTTCGTTTACTCCGCACAGCACCTGCCCCGTAGGTGATAGCGTGATAATATGTAGCCTATATGTTGACCCGACCTGTTAGTAATATTCATGCAAAATTTGAAGTGAATCCATGCAGTACTTTTTGAGTTTACCCCGGACATACATACAGACAAACAGACAAACAGATAAACAGACAAACAGACGAACATACAAAAAATCTAAAAACTATATTTTTAGCTTTGGTATCGATTGTCGATCACGCCCCAAGTATTCCTTTAAAAAATATTCAATGTACAGTTTTGACTTTCCTACGGTTTTATTATATGTATAAATAAGTTAGACTTATTATCGGTGGCTTCTTACTCTACGATATGTGATATTGATAACTGTGTTAATTTACTAGTTTCAAATCAACCCTCGTTGAAAGTGCCTAATTTTCAAACTTTATTACATCGAACTCAAGTAGATTGGATTTAATAATGCTGAAGGAATGTTGGCTATATAAAAATAGCAATATTCCTGGGTTGGATGGTTATAGCTACTTTTTACCAATAACCTCTTTTCCCAAAATGAAGGTGAGATAATTTATTATAAAACAATATACTCTTTTAATATATCAGAGCCCACTGGAAAACTGATTGTAAAAAAGTGAATCATGAAACAGTAATTTATAATTATTGCTATTTACCGCCCCCAAAATGAAAGAAATATAGTTAACTTTCTCGCGACCCTGATTCATTTACTTTCAACTTTTACTTCATATAAAAATATTGAGCCGGAGATATTAACATTGATATAAGTTTATTATCGATAGACACTAGATCTCACAGATATCTTACTCTGATCACCACCTAGTAGTCCTGATGATATATGTTCAGCCAATTGTTCGCTTGTTATGAACTGGGTGACAGAATGGCAGATGGCCTATTCTTCAAAGGGACCTAGAACACCAAGACTAAATTTTAATAAATCTATTTGAGCACGCGTTTAGATTAGCGCTTTTTCTCATTGCCCCATAGGCTACGACGTAGCAATACGTGATAATGAACGAGACCGAATGAGCGCTAAATTACGCACACAATCAAACTTGTTTATCAATAAGGCCGTTTCTCTATAATATTTACATAATCTGATTATTCCAGAATATTCCATAGACATCTCAATGTCTGGAATTCCTGATCGTGTAATTTAAGGCATAATATTATAGTCTGGAAATCCACGAACTTTTAATTCTCAAGACAATTTTCGTTGCTTACAATCCCTGAAACTTATCATGTAACAGGTAAAAAATTAATTAGCGAGTATCATTTAGGCTGCTGCGGTCTCAAAGTCCTCTTATTTTATAGATAGGAACACGATCAAAAAGGCTACAATTTTGTAACGACTTTTTTACGGTTAGCCCTAAGGCTAAAAATTCAAATTTCTCTCACAATCATTGAGTTGGTACAATAAATGTTGTTATACTAGTACAAAAGACTAAAACAACGACTTGTTGGAGACTGTTGTCTAGGATACCCTGTGATAACAGATCACCACTCACCAGACTCTCACCACAAGATGGCGTTATATATCCAAATACGTGAATATAATTAAAAATAATTGATATTTTAAATAAGAAATGCATGCAATGAAATGAAATGCAAAATCAGTGTGTGCGTGAGTATATGCGCGCGTATGTATGTGGAAGAGGACTTATGGAGTGAGCAGTTTTTTTTTATAGAAGGGGGGTCAAACGAGCAGAAAATGTACCTGATGGTAAGTGATCACCGCCGCCCATGTACATCCGCGATACCAGAGTTCTTGCAATTGCGTTGCCGGCCTTTTAAGAATGAGTAAACTCTTTTCTTGAAGGCCCACATAGTCGTATCCGTTTGGAAACATCCCTGCCGGTAATTGATTCAACAACAAAGTAGTGCGTGGCAAAAAGTGCCGAGAGAAACGCACAGTTGTGGATTTCCAGACATCGTGATGGTGAGGATGGAATTTCAAATTTGACGCGATGTCCTATGATGGAATTTGGCGGCAGGAATTTATCCAAATAACTCGTCGGAACACTCCCCATGAAAAATACGATAGAAGACACAGAGTGAACCAACATCTCTGCGCAATGCCAAAGAGTCAAACCGTTTCGAAATAGCTTGGTCGTCAATGATTCAAACCGCTTTACGCTGAATGCGATCAAGAGGAAGAAGCTGGTACTGAGAAGCTCCGGCCCAGAGATGAGAACAGTACTCCATGTGGGGCCGAATTTGAGCCTTATAAAGTTGAAGGCGATGAGCCGGCAAGAAGTACTGTCTCGCTCTGCTGAACACACCGAGCTTTTTGGAGGCTAGTTTAGCCTTACCTTCCAAATGACCGCGAAACTGAACGTAATTCGATATATCGACTCCCAGAATCCCTACACTAGCTGAGGCTGCCAGGAGAGTATCCCTAAATCGAGGTGACACGACAAAGGGTGTCTTTGTAGCGGAAAACACGCAAAGCTGTGTCTTCTTGGGGTTAAAAGTGACCAGGTTTTGACGACCTTATTCCGAGAAATCGGTAAGCCGATTCTCAACTTCGGACACAAGCTTGTTTCGGCACTCTTCGACGTGTTCCCGGGAAATACCGCTTCGGCCGGAGTATGTAGCATCAACAGTACTGTCATCTGCATAGCAATGTATGTTGCGAATTCGCACCATGTCATTGATATGCAGAAGGAACAGTGTCGGTGATAGCACGTAGCCTTGTGAAACACCAGCATTAATAGATTTAAGGTCAGAGCACGCACCGTCAACTACGACCTTAATTCTCCGATCAGCCAAAAAACTGTTGATCCACTTGCATAATTTTTCGTGAAGCCCATAGGAAGGCAGCTTCGTCAGTAGTGATTTGTGCTGTACCCTATCAAAGGCCTTCGCTATGTCCAAACAACTGCCAATGCGTCCCTCTTGGACTCAACAGCTTCCGCCCACCGATGTGTTAAGTATACTAGAAGATCACCAGCTGAGCGGCCGCGACGGAAACCGTACTGGCGGTCGCTAATCAGCCTGTGCTCTTCTAAATACTTGAGGAGCTGAGAGTTGATGATTGTCTCCATAATTTTGGAGAACAAGGAGGTTATGGCTATCGGCCGATAGTTAGACGGATTAGAGCGATCTTCTTTTTTAGGGATGGGATGCGCTAGAGCTGTCTTCCATGAAGTCGGTACTACGCCGAGTGAGTAGGAGAGCCGGAATAGGCGTGTTAGTACCGGCGCCAGCTCTGGAGCACACGATTTAAGTACAATCGGAGGGATGCCATCCGGCCCACTCGACTTATGGACGTCCAAAGAAAAAAGTGCTTTACGTACGGAAGACTGTAGGAATTTTAATTCCGTCATAGAACTATAGCACTGCAGGATGGTAGGCGGTGCATTTCCTTGGTCGTCCAGAGTCGAGTTGGTCGCAAAGAACGAGCCCAAAGATTGGCCTTCTCCTTTGCGGTATGGGCCAGAGAGTCATCATCTCCGTGTAAGGATGGAAGAGAGGGCTGTGAAAAATTCCCCAAGACAGCCTTGGCGAGAGACCAGAACGCACGAGTTCCCGAAGGAAGGCGAACTAATTTCTCACCAATTCTGCCAATGTGTTCTGACTTTGCCTTGGCGATAACTCTTTTGAAGAACCTAAAGGCAAAATTGTACTCCTTACGTAACGCGCTGGTTTTTTCATCACGAGATGTCGACGCTGCAGCCCAAGCCCGGTAGCATTCCTGCTTTCGGCGTGAAGCCGTTTTGCAGAAGCGACCAAACGACCAAGCGACCAACCGACATTGGGATCATCCAGCGAGAAGCACATCCTCCCCCATGGGTAGGACGCAAAAAAGACCGCATCCCATCCCAATCTGCTGACCTATAGTGCCAAACGACGACAGCCTGCAAAAGGAGGCCGTGATAGGCGCGTAACCGGCAATTTACTCCGGATCAGTCAGTGGTCTGACGTACCAAGAGGGACGTCCACAGAAGCCTGATAATGGTCCGGATGAAAGGTCAGCAGTTGCAGTTACAGTTTTAAGCAAGAGTTCAAAATTAAGCTTAGACTATTATTACTCGCATTAAGGGCTGTCTTCTTTGAGACCGGACCTCCGCTTTGTGCGGCGTACGGACGAAAGGCATATATATCAAATCGGAAATGGTTAGTCTGTATATCAATTCAAGCGATTCCTATTCTTTGTAACTCCATACTGCAATGTACAGTAAAGGTGTGTCAACAAATTACATGAGGCACTTAAGGGGTGGAGAAAGTTGAGAATCTCACCAAATATCACGTGGGGTTACTGGGCAACTATCACGTAATCTCTCCGCAACAAACAGTATAAAATTGTGGTAAAACTGGGATAAACTAAATAAAAACGTGTCTATAAAAATATGGCAAAATCATAAGAGTTTACAAATCTCACGTAAGACTCGAGAAGGGGAGAGCATAGAGCAAAATCTCACTACATCTCACCAAGGGTTGAAAAAACGCCAAAATCGCCTCGCTTTAATGGTTCCCAAATTGGAATCGTAACGTTATCGCCTCAAGCTCAAGAACAGAAATGGGTGTGAAAAGTTGAACAACTTGCAGTTTCCACTATTACGGCTCATCTCTGCATTTAGAGCTCACCGTCCCTACTCCCAGCGCTTAGTGCTTACGGCTCTCCGTACCCGAGCTTAAAGCTCACTACTGCAGTTGTAGAATATGTTGTATTCATGTATGAATAGAATATGAAGATGTAACGCATCCGTAACCTTCCGTTCATTCCTAATCTTCCATATCTATAATATTAGTATAAGCAGATGGGTCTCCTGATGGAAAGAGAACCCATCGCCTGTCTATAGACACCAAAGATGTTAATGGTGCGTGGCTATCTTGTGGCGAGGTCTAATGCCCTAATGCGTAAGTTTACCGACTACCTTATACTCCAAACGGAACACGACAGTGACAAGCACTGACGCTATTGCGGCAGGAATAGGTAAGGCGGTGGTATCAGACCCGGGCGAGACAATGTAGAACTCACCAGCTAATAAAAACCTTGTTGCCTTATAAAATCTAGAATTCGAAAGAAACGATATTTCGTATTTACGAAATAAAAAATTGCAGGAAAATCTATTTGGTAACTTTTTGTATCTAGGTGTTTTTTTTTTGGAACCATTAAATGGATGATAATTTAAATCTGAGAAATATTTAACACTGTTTCATGGTCTAGGGCAGTGGTTCTTAGCCTGTCGTCCGCGGACCACTGGTGGTCCCTGGAAGCATTAGAAGTGGTCCGCTGGTTGAGCATTGTTTATAGCTATAGACCTATATTATATTTTATACTAGTAATTATATACCTTTAAACAGTAGGTGGTCCGTAGCAAGACACATGTGTTCTTAAGTGGTCCATCATCAGTATAAGGTTAAGAACCACTGGTCTAGGGGATAGCCTATTTGACTCAGATCATGAAACCCCACTACGATCCCCGGACCGGGCAAAAATGTTATTGAGGGTTTCTCTCAAAAATACAAAATCTCAGTAGCAGCTCGGAGTCTAGCGTGTGTTGTGGTGCCGTTCCCGTGATTCGTGATTCGATAACTACTATGCGTTCCAACTAAGAATAGGATCGCGCTTGTTATCAACTTCATACCACAAGTCTGAAATTAGTAATGTCAGCATAAAAATATTTGTTCAAAAATATTGCTGATTTATTGAAGAACAAATAACGTTTTAATAATATTATTTTCATGAATAAAAAATTAGTCATTAATCAGTCTAACTGATTATCTATATAAATGTAAGAAAGTCGTGTTAGTTACACCATTTCTAAGTCAAAAACGACAGGGGCAATTTTGTTGCGATTTTTGTGGGTTTGGGTTGTATTTGTCCAGAATAGGCCAAAAAGTATTAAAATATGATATTCATCCATAAAAAACGGTAAATATATCAGTCTAGCCGCTTATCTATATATAATAGGCATATATAAAAGTCGTGTTAGTTATTTTACACTTTATATTAGTACACGTAACATGATCTGATGGGAATCTAAATAAAAAATGATGTGGTGTCGCGGGACACCAGGTAGGAACGAACTTCCTTCGGCTAAACGGCACTACTCGCTTGTGTACGCGACTGTCGCGCCTGCGCACGTCTCATTTAACGCTTTTATTCCACGCATTTTTCTTACGGTTTTACTATCACATTTTTTTCAGTTCGGTCCCGCAGCAAAATCCCTATCCCCTCCAAGCCTGCCGTAAGGAACTTCGTTCCAAAAATATACAAATTAGAATGAAAATATATTTTTTTAAGTATTTCTTTCTTAGATTTTTTTTGCACACCTTACTCATCACTTATGAAGTTTTTGCAAAATGCGGAGCAATATGTTATATCCTGACAGCCCTATTTTTAGTTGGAACGCATAGTAAGTATATTAAGCCGTCGTGTCGCGGTCGTAAGGTTGTCACTATATATAGTTATCGGGTAGGTGAAATTCGGGGATGAACATCACCATTCATCTCGCCTACCGACAAACCGGTGAATAGTGGTGAACTGAAAAGTTTATAGACGTACAGTTTATACTACCTACCCCGCAAGGGTTTTGAGCGTGATACTTTATTTATCGTGACGCATTTTCTATTCATCACCAAATCATATCGATCCCAAAAACTTCAAAAAAATTAAAAATTGGTTTTGTCGTTATTGGGTAAACACGTTACAAACATACAAATAATCAAATCTTACATATTTATAATATTAGTAAGAATGGTTGTTGTTGCTATATAAATTCTCGCTAAAAACGTTAAAACTCTTTATCTCCCGTCTCAATATACGTACCTTGGTATAACTAACAGTAGAGTCTAGGCACAACCGTATTGATTTTCACTTTGCTATCGGCTTATGGCCGCTTTATTACAAAAGGACCGTTTTATCGCCTATCTAATACGTTTAAATTATTTATTTTATTAAGATTTATTAGATTGAGTTCAGCAATGTGGCAATTCGTGTTTTGGTTTGCGAAGTAGAGTTGGTAGAGTTCTGCATTGTCTCGCCCGGGTCTGGTACCACCGCCTTACCTATTCCTGCCGCAATAGCGTCAGTGCTTGTTGCTGTCGTGTTCCGGTTTGGAGGGTAAGGTAGCCGGTAAACTTATGCATGTGGCATTATACCTCGCCACAAGATAGCAACGCACCATTAACATCTTTGGTGTCTATAGGCGATGGTTGACTCTTTCCATCAGGAGACCCATCTGCTTTTTTGCTATCTTATGACATAAAGACATAAAGAAAAGAAAGTAGTTAGATATTGTAGACAGTAAACTTTTTTGTATTATAAGATAGCTAACCAGTAGGCACTTCTGATGGAAAGAGACATCAAAGATGTTAATGGTGCGTTGCTATCCTTGTGGCGGGATCTTAACGTCACATGCATAAGTTAACCGATTACCTAATCAATGGAGAACTCTACAAACTTTACTAAGTGCCAGAGTTCTGCATTGTCTCGCCCGGATTTGGTATCACCGCCTTACCTATTCCTGCCGCAATAGAGTCAGTGCTTGTCACAGTCATAATTCGGTTTGGAAGGTAAGGTAGCCGGTAAACTTTTGCATGTGATATTAGACTTCGCCACAACATGGCAACGCAACATTAGCATCTTTGGTGCCTATAGGCGATGGTTGTCTCTCCTCATCAGAGACTCATCTGCTTGTGTGCTATCTTATGATATTAAAAAAAAGAAATCCACCAAACTGGAATTCGACAGTGACAAGCACTGACATTATTGCAGTAGGATAGGTAAACCAATAACATCAAAACCGGGGGAAACAAAGCAAAACATACCACATAGTAGCCACGATGATAGTGACTCGTATAGCCAATCGTTTGTCTCTTACGAACTGCCTGGCAGAATGACAGATGGTCTATTCTTCAAAGGGGGCCCGGACCAACACAGGGTATACATGCGGCAATATCCTATGTTTGACTCCAGGTCTTCGACCGTTTCCTTTGCTAAATTTCATTAAAATCAGCATAGGTTTAGCCGCGACAGCGTAAATTAGAAGGGACTATTTGAATGAATGTACAAGGCGCTGTTAACCTTGAGTACGCTTTTGGTTTTGAGTCAATGCCATGAGATCACACCTTAGATCATAGCAGTGTGTGTATGTTTATAAACAAAACCATATACAAAAAGTCTTACCGACAACATAATGTGTCACAGACATTATCTATGGATAATAGATGATTTTATCTATGGCCATAGATAGACCTTACAAATACTCTATGACTAACATATCGCTCATTTGTGACAACATCGACTTTTCTCAAAAAAACATAATTTTACGTGAGAGCCATTACTGTCACAAATCGCCAAAATAAAAGACATATTATCCATACTAATATTATAAATGGGAAAGTGTATGTGTGTGTTTGTTTGTCCGTCTTTCACGGCAAAACGGAGCGACAAATTGTCGTGATTTTTTAAGTGGAGATAGTTGAAGGGATGGAGAGTGACATAGGCTATATTTTGCCTCTTTGTAGCTCCCCGCTTTCCTAAAATGGAGGTTGGAAGTTTTTATGGAGCATTCCGCAATTTCAAGGTAGAAAGCTAAACATTGGTATGCGCACTATTTGGTTCTAACAAAAAAATCGTGTCATTTTTTTTGGAAATCAGCCCCCAATTTAATGCGAGCGAAGCCGCGGGAAAAAGTTAGTAATAGCATAACTGTGAAATTATTTTCTCTTTCACTTAATATGAAGAAATGACGTTTTTACAATTAACGAAGCACTGTTTTCTATATGAATGTATGATTGACTAAAAAATCGTCAATTTTGAGATATGTCGACCTTGTAGCAAATGAGCGATATCTTACATAATAAAAACAAAGTTGACCCTGCAAACCATCCCTGAAACTTCCCACTTAATTGGGGTATTTTAAGCTCAAAGGAGCAAAACCTGTACGTGAGCACAGATTTTTTTAGTTACAATATCTAAAATTTATTAAAAATGTATTTTTTTTAATTTTGAAAAGTTGTACCTATATTTTGAAAACGATGATTGATTTAGATCGTTTAAATATCATTCAACGCATATAATTGTATCTTAACTACAAAAATAATTTTAATATATGAAAAACTGTATTTGAAAAACTTTTGAACACATGGTTCGTTTTTTATTTTTGAAACGACACGGTACATAAAGGAGACGGGGATTTTTGGGCCCAAATGTAAAGGGTTGAAGTATGGTTCAAAAAAATGATACTATTTTTCTATTTTAAAGTTCAAAATATTAGCTTAATCCGCTTTCTGAGAGAAAAGAAATCACGAAAATAAGTTTGTGGTACTTTAATTATATAATCGATAAAATTATAATCGATTTATGTAAATAATTTTAATCGAAATATAAGCTCGTAAACATATGTAAAAGTGTATTTTTGATTAATATTTAGTATAATCAACAGTAAGTACCATCATTATTTTACAAACCATTTATAATATAAAAAGAAAAAATATAATCGATACAATTTATATAATCGATTGATTACGTTACTTCAAACTTAATACGATTTAGTGTCTGTGGAGTTAAAACAGCTAAAATAGACAATTACAACTGACATCACTGACGGCTCGCAAGAGTCGCACTCGCAAGTCGCGGACTTCACTCTTCGCTATTTTACGTACCTATCTACAGAGAGGCATCCTTTAATTTGTGTTTTCCAAAAATCTGTGTTTTAGTATTGTGTCAATTTATAAACATGAAGCGTAGTTGCCTGTATTACAAGTATCAGTTTTTTATATAATAGTAAACGGTTACAGGGAGTTAAACAATACCATAGTACCGTAACCTTACTTCTAGTGAATATCTTATATCTCTGTTCTCAGATTGCTAAAATCTATAAAATTTTCAGTATTTATATAACGTTAAACTAGCTATTAATTAACATAATATTCATCTTATTACAAGGGGGGCCCAAGTTTGTATGCAACGGTATCAGTCTCCTTTAGAAGTTATTTTATAAAGACATTAGTAATATTTTAATAAAATTCTTTAACGTTTTTAAAAATTTCTAAAAATCTTTTTGGCCGAATCGTTTCAGATTTTCAGGAAATCTAAGTTTGGCGTATGTTGTAGTAACTGGTAACAACTCTGTTACCCCATAAAACTTTACGTTATATTAATATCACAGACAATAATCTCTATTTCTATATATATTCTAAACATGGGAAAAACCAATTTTTTATTTCAACGTAGGTCAACCTGAAATGTGAAACTATTTACCAGTTGATCCAAATATTTACACGATTATTATCTGGCCTTGCTCCTGTGGCTGTTATCTGTGAAATTGTATGCGACGTAATGAGTACAAGGTTACGAGGATATGTGTTGTAAATAAAAAGGCACAAACAAATTGGCAAGTTTCCATGAAAATAATTTAAACGCTGTAAAACAACAACAAACAACTTTCATCCCTCTGTATTTTTCAACCATCTTTAAAAAAAATAGATTATTAGTTTGACCTGTATGTATGTAAAATTGTTGGAATTGGATAATATTTGAGTATGATGATTTATCTTGGGCTTCCAAGCATGTGTGCTAAAATTCGTAAGTGTATGTATGTTTGTCCACGAATTTCTCTGCAACAAATAAACGTATCGATATAAACTTTTTTGATTTACATCAGGTATATTCCGGCTTAAGGAATAAGCCAAGTTTCGTCAAAATCGGTTTAGTAGTTTTTGAGATATGGGTATAGTTAATAATTGAAGCCGGTTTAATTTTTTTTAATTACTTTTATTATTCCTTTGAGCTTAAAATACTTCAATTTAACGGTATGTTTCAGGGATGGCCTCCAGCCTAAACGGTTTTTTTATGTTATAACATCATAAGATAGCAAAAAAGCAGATGGCCCTCCTGATGGAAAGAGACAACCATCGCACATAGACACAAAGTTGGTGCGTTGCTACCTTAGTGACGGGGTCTTAATACCACATGCATAAATTTACTGGCCACTAAATAAAAGTACTAATAAAGTCTAACGGCTATAAGCGATGGTTTTTTTCCACCAGAAGAGCCATTTGCTTCTTTACTATCTAACGCTATAACAAAAAAATTGATATTATTTTAAATTTTATAATCTACTAGCTGTACCCGCGACTTCGTTCGCGTGGAAAATTTCTAAAATAAAAGTCCCGGAGTATTACGCGCATAGTTCCCGTTCTCGTGGTATTTCTGGGATAAAAACTATCCAAGTTCTTTCTCGGGTCTCAAACTATCTTTGTATGATAGTTTGAGACCCGAGAGGTGGGTTGATTGAGTTAAAAATTATCCTATCTTTTGAGCATAACCTATTTTAAGACATTATTTAATTGCCAGAATAAGGTACAAATGATACAGGTGGTCAAATACAAAATTAACAGGATCAAACTTATTCTACTCATGGAGTGTGCAAATACATGTCTTAAATTTACATTAACTATTATTATATTTAGCCTAGCTGAAATTAAAAAATAAAAATATTAATAGATTATTTGAAATAGTTTTTTTTTATATCATAAGATAGCAAACAAGCAGATGGGTCTCCTGATGGAAAGAGTCAACCATCGCCTATAGACACCAAAGATGTTAATGGTGCGTTGCTATCTTGTGGCGAGGTCTAATGCCATATGCATAAGTTTACCGGCTACCTACCCTCCAAACCGACGAGCACTGACGCTATTGCGGCAGGAATAGATAAGGCGGTGGTACTAGACCCGGGCGAGACAACGCAGAACTCTACCACCTAGTAGCTACGATGGTAGTGACTCGATAGCCAATTGGTCGCCTTTTCCGACCTGCCTGGCAGAACGGCAGTTGGCCTATGGTGCAAAGGAGGCCGGGACCAAAACGGCGAAAACGAAAATTGTAATCATAGTAATAAAAATATCTGTAGTTTCAATACATTAAAATTACAAAATGTCAATATGCTTATCTATGTCAATAAATGTGTACAATTTAATAACTAAAATTAATTTCATTACAATTAAATAACGACCATTAAATTGAGAGAAATTAACAGTAGATATCTACGAAATTTCATCGAAATTGGTTCAGCAGTTTCGGAGTTCATCGCGGACAAATAATATACGGTGTGTAAAGAAAACCCTGTCCGATTCGAAAGTGGCATATAGGTTGGTTAAAGGCAATACTGAAAAAATATTAAAATGACTTTATTTCTGAAAATAAAAAAGATATCGTTTTTTTAATATTCATATTTTTACATATGTCTCCCTAGAATTAAGCAAATATTTTAAAAATGACAACACTTTGTCGCTGTTTGTTTTTTGTTTCGCTTTGGCGGCTTTCGCATAAACACCGCGCGAAGGCGCGGATTTTTAAAAAAAGATCTTTAAACGTGCGGCGTGTCCTTCGGTAGTATCCGACTTGCGCGGCATTCTTTGATAATAGAATTTATTTATTTGTTTGTAGGTGTTGTCATACTTAATGTATGAAAATACCATTTTAGATTACTTTTTTTTTTATTGGAAAAAATAAATTAATTAATTACCATAAAATAATTAACTATAAATTAAAAATAGTGCACATATGTAACCGTATTACGGTACCAATTAACACCTTTAATTATTCGACAGGGTTTTCTTTACACACCGTATATATTTCCTCATTGTTAGCATTTTCTTATTACACAATAATGATCCTTCAAGAAATACATTTCGAAGGGAAATCACTGCAACATTATTTCCGTTATCTTACGCAGTATTCTGAAGCGAGAAAGTCAATTTAATGGCTAGATATGTTAATAACACGTAAATTTATAAGCTGAAATATTTTTATAGTATGGAGATCACGGAATAAATGGATACGCCTTTCAAGACAATTTCTTAGTTTGTCAGTGTTGCTTGCAATTACACACAGAAACACAGAGTTATACTAGGTACTTACCGGTAATTTTTAAACCTTGTCATCACTCGTCTCATACGGATAAAACAGTACAACATGGCTTATTTCTAACGATGGGCCGAATGTGGTTTGAACCGAATTCGAACTTCGGCCGAACACGAATTTCGGTTCAATTTTATCGCGCTTTCTCGCGAGTGACACGTCGTGATTTGTTTACGAATTTACTAAAATTATAATTGTGTAAAAAATTGTGTAACGTGCACAAGTGACATTGATATAAAATACCCAAGATACACAGTTCCGAACAAAACTGACACTTAAAACTGTCGCTAATTCAGTCTAAATAGTTTATAATTATGGCACAAACGTGTTTTTGCATATTTAACCTTAAACGCAAGATTTAAAGTAATTTTTAATAAACAATGTACAAAAAGCAATAAAATTTTTGACTTAAGTTAGCCGGTAGGACAAGGCACATGTGGAGTCGAATATAAACATTTTTATGCATTGAGGTAGTATTTTAAGTGTTTGTAAAATTTACATAAAAAAAATCTTGTCGAAAATCTGTTTTGCGTAGAACATTTATATATCAATAAAACAAATAATGACCATTAAAATAATTTATTTATATTTCAAACGTTATAGGTTATTGGTTCTATTACACAGAACCTACACATATAGGCAAACTGTGGGTTTATAGCCATGTAGTATTTGACGCTTGATATTGATACATTTAGTTTGCATAGTCTAATAGATTTAGAATATACTGAAATAGGAAATTTACTGCAATGGTGACTATGACTACGTCATAAAGTTCATAGATTCTTACATGATAAGACACGATTTTTTTTCAGACTTATTATGTAATGTATCGATAACATAGTAAGGAAACGCATTAATTTCCTAGAAATAAGTTTAGCTTTTCGTAGAATTCTCGTTTTGAATTAGATTTCAGTTTTTCTGTTTTTTTTTTGCAGTATTATGTAAACGAACATTTGTTTAGTTATAGTATCTGCAGACGTACGAGTGAATACTTCTCATAGGCATTTGAAACACAATAGGTTAGTTAATAATGCGATGTCGGCTTCTGAAAATTTTATTGACCCTCGTATAAAAAATTCCAATAAAACAATTTAGAGCTAAAAAATTGTGTTCAATGTTATTCGGAAGATCAAACTCGTTGATGATTTTGAAAAAATATACATCTTTTCAAATACTGAATAACTAAGTATCATTTAAAAAAAACTTTGGACTTATTGAACTTTTTTAATTCAATAGTCTATGCTTAGGCATAGTTTTTTTCTTTGAGGTTAAAATACTTAAATTTAGCGGGAAGTTTCAGGTGGCCTGTATGGTCAACCAGCTCACAGATTTTTTTAATATAGTTACATTAGTTGGTTACATAGGTGTGTTACATACACAGAAATCCTAATAGATACGTATATTTAGTTTGGAGTATAGTTTAGTACATATAATATTATTGCCAAAGGTAATTTTAGATTAGATATTTCCTGTTAATTATAAATTTCTTTTATAATTACGTTAGCTTTTTCGATAGGTGTGTTACTAATAGGTATTTTTAGTTTGAGGTATAGTTTGTTATGATATTAGGTATAGAAAATTTAGAAGTTATAGGAAGTTCAGGTCTTACGTTTTTTACTTACATTTTAATAACAAAAATGTCGTATATAAATAATTAAGATGAATATGTAAATATTATTTTTAAAGTACTAGCGGCCCACCTGGCAATGTAGAGATTTTTAATAAAATAAAGAAAGGTTAAATAAGTTCTAAAGTAAATATGCGCAGCAAAGCCGCGGGTAACAGCTAGTATACAAATAAAACAACTCGTACATATAAACAATCACTTAAAATTTATACGAGACTAGCTGCAGATCTCTGCATTAGGATAAAAGTATTCTATGTGCTATTCCAGGTCATCTTATATCCGAGTCCAAATCCAAATTGGTACAGCCATTTTTTACGTGATTGATTATCAAACATCCAAACATACAAACTTTAACATTTATAATATGTGTAGTATAAAATATCCGCAATCAAAAACAACATTTTATTAAAAATAAATTATTAAATCAAAAAATAAACATTCTTAATGCAACCTGTGCCTTCCACTTAAGAAATCGTTATCAACAACACGTGTAAACAGAACAAAATTCGATGCTACTTATGATTTCCTATTGTTATATTAAAAGTTTCGTAATATATCTCCAAATCACAATTATATATTGTTATTTTATATTCGTACAAATAGAATAAAAAGAATCACCTAACTTTTTTTTTTTTTTTTTTATATCATAAGATAGCAAACAAGCAAATGGGTCACCTGATGGAAAGAGTCAACCATCGCCTATAGACACCAAAGATGTTAATGGTGCGTTGCTATCTTGTGGCGAGGTCTAATGCCACATGCATAAGTTTACCGGCTACCTTACCCTCCAAACCGGAACACGACAGCGACAAGCACTGACGCTATTGCGGCAGGAATAGGTAAGGCGGTGGTACCAGACCCGGGCGAGACAATGCAGAACTCTACCACCTAGTAGCCACGATGGTAGTGACTCGATAGCCAATCGGTCGCCTTTTACGACCTGCCTGGCAGAACGGCAGTTGGCCTATTCTACAAAGGAGGCCGGGACCAACACGGCGAAAAACTTGGTCTTCAAAATAAGTAATCAATATGTGAGTGGTTACGCAAAAAGGGACCTGAAAGGATTGGAAACGGTTTTTTTTTTTATAAATTCTGATTCTATGGTCCTTCATCTTTGTTTTGTTCTAATCAAAATAATTTTAGGTGCCGTAGTTTTTTTTAAATGATTTTTTATGTAAGCCGAGGCAGTTTTGAAAATATTACACCTTATACACAGCGCACACTAGTTTCTTTTTCTAGCGCGCACATAAAGACAAGTAAAAGATGAATAAATAAGTCACCAATAATACAGCTATCGCAAACGCGTGCTATTTCTCACTGACGAAGTCGCTCACTAACGACACTAACATAAAACACCCCGCGCCTCTCTCCCGCACTCGTGGCGAAACTCATTTCGACTCAACATTTTAAACGTGATTTACTCGAAATCAATTATTTTCCCTTGAGGTCCCTTTTTGCGTAACCACTCACATATAATCAAACATTTTAAAATCGTCAAATTGATGTCCTCTTCTCTTTTGGCAGTTGGTTAACAACTATAAAAGGTATTCAAAATTATTAATGAAAAAAATTAATCTTATTAAAAAAAATAACTTATTAATGTAAAAGATCGACTCCACTAATAATAACAGGATCAATTTGTATTATTCGACTAAAAAGGAGGTTGTAATGCACTGTCCTTTTACTAAAAAGGGACCATTGAAATTTTGTCGTATTCAAATATTGGAGCGTCGAGTACATTTTTAAGACAAATAAAATGAAAATCATACATTACACCCTATATTTAGTAATATAAAACACAAAAATAAATCGATAAACTCTTATACTTACCGAAAATACAATATCTTATATTTTTTTAACGTTCATGATGTTGTATTTTACAATTTATTAGAGAACAATTCTGTATTTTTGACGCGCGGGCAGTGACGTGAGCGACGGGCTTCTATTTGAAGTGAGTGCACAATTTTAAATTGTGCACTCATTCTTAGAGGACGTTTTTGAGACACTGATTATGTATCTTGGGTTTTTATATATCAATGACAAGTGATGACGTCTTCGCCACTGGTAATTAAAATCCGTTATACACATCTAGTTGCGTTAGCAAAAAACATAATACCGTTATGTCTGTTTATAAATATATCATTCTGGACAGAGATGGAGAGGTTGTTTATACTTGTAAACATCTTTCGGATTTATAGGGTTGCCACTTAACAAATAATATATTTTTTATATCATTAGATAGCAAAAACAGATGGCTCTCCTAATGGAAAGAGAAACCATCGCCTATAAACACCAAAGATGATAATGGTACGTTGCTGTTAGTGTGGTGGGATGGCAATCCCAAGCACAAGTCTACCGGCTACCTTACCCTCCAAATCGGAACACGGCAATGACAAGCATTAATGCTATGCGTCAGGTATAGGTGGTACCAAATACCCGAACGAGACGTTGCAGAATTCTGCCACCCATGAAACACGATAGTAGTGACACATACAGCCAATCGGTCGCCTTTTACCACCTGCCCGGCAGAACGGCAGTTGGTCTATTTTTAAAAGGAGCTCGGACCAACACGGGGCAATATAACCTAAGACAGCAAAATAGTGTGTTACTCTCAATTTGTTTTTAACCCCAAACGCTTTTAATTTGAACATTAGTCAATAGAGATTCTACACCAAAACTTACCATAATTTCATCTGGTTCCAACCTCAGATCCTGAACAACTCCTACGAAATGACGTGAGTCCTTTACATAAGACGACGTTTTATTTACTAATGGCTGAAGTACAAATTCTATTCGGCTTAGATTATGATTTGCCGTTTTGGGTAAAAATACTAAACAAGAATTTTCATGGTTATTCTCAAAAATCGATATGTCAGTAGCGGCTCGGTGTTAGTAGTAGGTACTGTTAGCTTTATCCCTTTGACTTAAATTATTCCCTTAACTTAAATGACCACGTAAAGTTGTAGGTTCTGGGTATAGCAAAAGTGATAGTTGTTATCAGTTCGTTAAAATATTGTTATGATGATTACTACCCCTCTCGCCAACCGACAAACTGGTCAGAAAGGCGAACCGGAATGCAAATTTACGTTCGGTTTACTGTGCCCACCTTGAAAATTGATGTGATGATATTTGATGCCGTCATCCATAAGTTCCAGAATCCATGGTTTGTGCATTGCAGTCCAGATAGAGATCCGTAGAAAAGATAATAGTCAAGACATATAAAAAAGATTAATATAAAATAGTTCCATCTACGTTTTTTTTTTCGAAACGATATATCTAGTCGTGTGGTCAAGCAAGGTCATTAGCTTTTTTATAACATTAGAAAACAAGCAGATGGCTCAACCGATGGAAAAAAAAACCGTCGCCTATAGACACCAAAGATGTTAATGGTGCGTTGTCATCCGTGTGGCGGGGTGACTTGTCACATGCATAAGTCTACCGGCTACTTTACCCTCCAAACTGGAACATGACAAAGCGGTGGTACCGAATACCTAGTGAGACAATGCGGCACTACCACCTAGTAGTCGCGATGGTAGTGACACTTACAGTACGTCGGTCGCCTCTTACGACCTGTTGAATGACAGTTGGTCTGTTCCTCAAAGAAGCTCTGATTAACACGGCGGATCATGGGGACACGGGGGGATCTAAACGAGGACCAACACTAGTAATAAAAATTGCATAATAATAAATTTCGATAAAAAATATTACGAATTTATTTAATCCTAAATCATGCCGAATGATAATATGGGTGTAAATCAGTATTTCTAAACCGTAGAAATACATCGACGGGTCCTATGGTAACTTACAACATGCGATTTTTAGATTAGAAAAATCCAATTTCTAATAGAAATTTCAGTTATATTCTTCGTATTATTAAAAGAGCTATAAAAGTAGAATCATTTTCTTAAATAAAACAAAAATCGATTTTTTTTAGTTACGCAGCTTAAGTAGGACCCGTCGACATATTTAAATATGAACTTTTTCAATAAGTACTACACATGGTGAAAGATTACAGCCACATCACCTCGAAGCTTGGTCATTTTTTTATATCATAAGATAGCAAACAAGCAGATGGGTCTCCTGATGGAAAGAGTCAACCATCGCCGTCGACAAGAGTCGACAATGCAGAGCTCTACCACTTAATAGCCACGATGGTAGTGACTTATATAGCCAATCTGTCGCCTTTAACGACCTGCCTGGCAAAACGGCAGTTGGTCTATTCTTCAAGGGAGCCAGAGACCAACCGGTTTTTCAAGTAGCTTTGACATGGGTATTTTTAAGAGGAGGATTAACAGTTTCTTTGAGTTCTTGTAATTTGCGGCTAGCTTCTTTTCTTGCTGATATTCATGGGCGATTGTGACAGCTTTCCATCAATAGGCCCATAGCTCGTATGTCGTCAATTTCTGTTAAAATTTGTATTTAATAAACGTCCACACCCGTAAAACAAACATACATGTACATGCTCATCACCTTAGTCACTTTTAGAGATGAATTCGGGAAGGTTTATTGAGTATTTAAGATAAACTAAACATTCGAAAACACATAGTTTCCGAGTCAAAAATGTAAAAGTAGCAACCCTAACGGAGAACTGCTTTTAGTAGGTGTAAAGATCTATTTTTGCTTTTACAAGATTGTGATTATTTGAATAATGAAAGTGTTTTTCCTCGACTGTCAGACTGAAAAAAACATGTAATGCTTCAATTTTTCAGCACATTTTTAGACTTTCCTTAGCCTGGGCCTCATGTCACGGTCATGTTCAATGTTGTGGGTAGGGTAGCTGGTAATGACTGTGATAAATACTGATTGAAAAGGGCTTAAGATCAATCCTTGGTGAGACATTGCAGAAATCTATCGCCTAGGTAGTCACGATTATAGCGCCACGTATGGAAAATCTTTCGCCTTATACGAATTGCCTAACAGAAGTTGTTATTTGTACTTGAGGCAAACAAATATCGATGGGGGTGAGCCCTCAGTACGCCCATGGGACTGGAGGTGGCTATGTTAATAGTAGAATAACTTATACCCTCTATTATTATTAGCAGCCCTTCATGTCAAGTTGACACTTCTTCTTAAGCCCTGATTACACTTCAATTAGTGCGGGTGTTTAATGCAAGTGTTTAGTATTAAGCAAAAAATAAGCCCCGTTTTCACTTTGATTAGTGCAAGTGCGAGTGTTTAATGCAGGTGCTAAGTATTAAGCAAAAAATACGTGAAGATAGACGTTGATCAGTGCGAGTGATCAGTATTCAGCGTAGTAAAAGTGAATAGACGCTGATTACTAATCACTCGCAGGGATCAACGGCTGTCTTCACGTATTTTTTCTTAATACTAAGCACCTGCATTAAACACTAGCGCTTGCACTACACAAAGTGAAATCTGGGCTATAGTAGACAGCCGTTAAATAGTGTGAGTGGATTAGTACTCAGCGTCTATTCAATTTACTGCTCTGACTACTAATCACTCACACTAATCAATCGTCTGTCTTAACGTATTTTTCCCTAATACTAAGCACTTGCATTAAACACTCGAACTCGAACTAATCAAAGTGAAATCGGGGCTTTAATGATAACTTGAACTCAGTCAAACAATTGTAAAATTTTATAGTTAAATTTCCTTTCAGATGGCTCGATATAAGAAGACTGGTTTTATGGACGATGACGCAGGCAGCATCAGTTCAATACAACTGAACGAGGGGGTGCGATCTGGTGGGACTCATATTCGGTACCACATGGTAAGTGTAATACTACTATATTTTATACCACTTTTTTTAACATACCATTAGGTAGCAGACAAGCAGATGGTTCTCCTAATGAAAAGATAAACCATCTGCTATAGACACCAAAGATGTTAATGGTGCATTGCTATCCGTGTGGCGGTATGGCAATACCATATGCCTAAGTCTATGACAAGCATTGACGCTATTACGGTAGGAATAGGTAAGGCGGTGGTACCACATCCCAGGCGAGACGTTGCAGAACTCTACCACCTGGTAGTCAGAATGTTAGTGACACGTATAGCCAATTAGTCGCCTTTATAGATTAAATTAAATTGTAATGCCAAAATAAATAAATAATTAATATTTTTAATAATTTCCCAAAAATTATTATAATTATTAATTTTTGAGAAAATTTGTAAAAAATTTGTTCAGTCGCCTTTGAGATTTAGTGTTTCGGTGTCGGCGTTGACCACTCGAGGTCCCTGGTTCAATTCCCAAGACGGGCAACTCAAAATGTGTTTTTTCTAATTTCTGATAAAAACAACGTTGCCCGGAATTGGATAAGTGCCCGGTTGGCGATAGGCTTGCCACCTATCACATCATAGGACTTAAAGCCGGTTTCCGAAATGGAAGTTAATTTTAACAAGCAATTAATATGTGCTTAACAGATCATTTGCTTGCAAAAATTATGTTAAACACAGATTAATTGCTTGTTAAAATTAATTTGCGTTTCGGAAAACGGCCGTCGTATCTTCGGCTAATCGTGGAAGCACTTGTTTTGCCTCTGACTACATTTTCAGGGATACGGGCGTAAAGATAATGTTTGGTTAAAAATGCACCGACTTTAACTTAGATTGGTATTAAAGTTAATAAGAAGGCAAAATTGTAGAGGCAGTATTTTTATCTTGCGCCTGCGTATTATTTACGTGCAAGATGAAAGAATGAAAATTAGTTAAAGGAAATATCATAGTAATTTTATTGACAATTTTGTGGAGTAATATATACTAGCGATCGCCCTTTAGTCGAAATTCGATCATAATTCTATGACTTCGTTTGACCATAGACTAAACAATAAAATCTGTTTTTATATTACAACAGAATTTTGCCATAAACAGAATAATAGTATATTCAGTCATATGTGTCAAAATATTTTTTACTTGTATTGTGTACGGTGTGTAAAGAAAACCCTGTCCGATCCTCAAAGGCATTATTTGGTGTCTTAATTCAAACTATTTCTGACATTATTTTATGGATATTAATACATACTAGGCGTTCCAAATAAGAATAGGACTGTCAGGATGACATATTGCTCCGCATTTTGCAAAAACTTCGTAAGTGATGAGTATGGTGTGAAAAAAAATTCTAACAAAGAAATACTTTAAAAAAATTAATTTCATTCTAATTGGTATATTTTTTATTTAAATTCCCATCAGATTATGTAACCATGTATTAAAATAAGGTGTAAAACAACTAACACGACTTTAATATGTACGTATATTTAGATGAACGGCTAGACTGATATATTTTACTGTTTTTTAATTGATGAATATTATATTTTAATACTTTTTAGCCTATTCTGGACAAAGACTGCCCAAACCCACAAAAATCGCAACAAATTTAGCCCCGTCATTTTTGACTTGTAAGTGGTGTAAATGACACGACATCTTTATATAATATATAGATGAACAGCTAGACTGATGCTTTTTACTATTTTTTTATTGATGAAATAATATTATTAAAAAGTTATTTGTTTTTTAATAGATCAGCAATATTTTTTGAACAAATATTTTTTTGCTGACATTACTAATTTCACACTTGTGGTATGAAGTTGATAAGAAGCGCGATCTTATTCTTAGTTGGAACTAATGGTGTGACTGATATATTAGTATTCGCTAAGATATTAGTAATATTGAAAGGATTCGTGGATTAGTAATCCGGCGAACTGTAATATGCTAATATTTCATATTCGCCTAATATCTGTAACGGATATCCAAAATGAATAGGATAATATCATTCGTTATTCGGAATAGTTCGGATTCACTAGATTGGCGCCCGTCGGATTCGTAAAAGTATTAAAATATTTTCACGATACGCCGCGTCGTCGTCGTCGACGTATTTCCTGCAGTATCAGATCTTATTACTGTTGTTTTAAGGTCCAAATTACAGTGAAATATTCGTTAATACTGATATATTAGTTAAGATATTTTCCTGCCATATCAGTATAAGATCTTATGTCTGTTACTTTAAGGTCCAAATTACAGAGAAATATTAGTTAAGATATTTTCCTGCCGTATCAGTATCAGATCTTATTACTGTTACTTTAAGGTCCAAATTACAGTGAAATATTAGTTAATACTGACATATTAGTTAAGACATTATAATATTTCAAAGTGAATATATTAGTATCACCTAATCTTAAGAAATATCGGTATTAACTAGTGATGGGCCGAATGTGGTTTGAACCGAATTCGAACTTCGGCCGAACTTCGGTTTAATTTTGGGGCGTTTTCTTAAAAGCGACACGTCGTGACTTTTTTACGAATTTGCTTAAAATTTAATTATTTTATACTAGCTATTTACCTATTTTACTATTTACTACTAGCTATTATATTGTCCGCGGCTTCGCTCGCGTAAAGTAAGAGAAAAAAGTATCCTATGTCACTCCATCCCTTCAACTATCTCCACTTAAAAAATCACGTCAATTTTTTTGTTGTTTTGCCGTGAAAGACGGACAAGCAAACAGATACACTTTCCCATTTATAATTTTAGTATGGATATATAGGATATCGTTAATGGGTTTCGCAACGCACGTGAATTAATGATGTAACAGCAAAATTTTGATACATTGAGTTACATTGTTCAATTTAGGCATGGATTTTTATTTTTAACTTTCTGCTACTTAGGTATATAGATAAGGAAGTTACTGATTTTGCCCCGATTTTTGAAAATCGAGTCTTCATCGAGAATGTAGCTCAAAAACATTTTAGACCTCAAACATTTCGTTGAATGCCATTTGAAGGATGAAAATCGATCATCGTTTTCAAAATATACAGCTTTTTAAAAATGAGATTGCTGTCATTTATAACAATAGTCAGAATTTTGAACCTTGAAAAAAAATGTTAACAAAAACTATAGCTTTTGTTCCTTTGAGCCTAAAATACCTCAATTTAGCGGGAAGTTTCAAGGATAGCCTGCAGGGTCACCTGACTTACCTATTTTTTTACTTTTTCTTCGACATTTTTTAAACTATCGATTTTGGAGCTAATAAAACCATTTAAAGGTAAAAATTACGTAGAATGCAATTAAAAACATCTAAATCATCATGTTTTAAAATATATGCATCTTCATCTATATCATACGTTTGATTTTCAACTTCCCGCTACGTATGGAACATTTTCTGACTATTTTCGCGATGACGTCAGTATGTCTGTATGTATTTATGTATGTATGTGTGTGGGTGAGAGAGTGTATGGTTGTATGTATGTATGAATGTAATCATTTCATAACTTTTGAACGGCTTGACCGATCGAAACGCGGTTAATGGCATTGAATTAGATTCTGCTCAACTTGGCTTCCAACAGTTTTAAAATATTTTGATAAATTTTGAAAAAATTGCAAAAAAAATTGACGAAACATATTTTTTTAATATAACTTACAGATTAATGTATCGATTGAGTATAAAATTTTATCAGCTCTTTTTGTTAAAAAACTGCGTTTAATTCATAAATTGTATCATAATCGGTTAATCCATTTGGAAGTTATCGTTGACGAAAAATTTGGAAAAAATGTTTTTTCGACATAAATTCGAAATTTTTTCAAGTACAGTTTCACAGATCAAAATTAAATCAAGTTTTCAAAAGTTAGGGCTTTTCAAATATTAATATTTTGTTGTTTACAGCAAACTTAGCATGTTTAAAATGACTTTCAGACTAATATACGGATTGACTTAAAAGTCTAATCAGCTTTTCTTTCTATAAATCGCGTCAAATAAGCAAATTGCTTCAAAATCGGTCGATTTATTTGGGATTTAGTAATATCGAAAATTTAAAAAAATCTTTTTTGATATTGCTTCGACATTTCTGAGTCTGTAAATTACGTAGCTATAAAAACATTTTAGAGGTCAAAAATTACGTTGAATGCCATTCGAAAGACCAAAATCAATCATCGTTTTTAAAATATATAGCGTTTCAAAAATTTTGAAATTATTTTCATTTACAACGACTTCTATGTACTAACGAATATTTGTAACAAATGATTTTTGAACTCTGAAAAAATCTGTAATGTGCAAAGATATAGATAACTAGCGACCTGCCCGCGGTTTCACCCGCGCAGCTTTTGTTCCCGTGGGAATATCGGAAAGGTTTATACATTTAAACCTTCCTCAAGAATCAATCTATCTATTTAAAAAAACCGCATCAAAATCCGTTGCGTAGTTTTAAAGATTTAAGCATACATAGGGACATAAGGACATAGGGACAGACAGAGAAAGCGACTTTGTTTTATACTATGTGATGAAGATCTAGCAGAAAGTTTCAGGGATGACCTGCCGGGTCAACCGTTTTACATATTTTTTGAACTGTTCGAACTCAAAAATCTATGCTGAAGTTTTTTCACTTTTGTTTTTATGTTTTTTTATTTAGCGGGATGTTTCAGGGATGGCCTGCTAGGTCCTAGCCTGTAGCCTATGTTACTCGTGAAAGAAAGGTGAAAGATTTTTTCAAATCGGTTTAGTAGTTTTTGAGTTTAGATGATACAATATATAAAAATATAGAATACAAATTTTTCCTCTTTATAACATTAGCATAGATTTCAAGCAAATTAGTGCAAGAAGATACTTTCTTCTAGTGCCGAATGTTCGGCACTTAAACCGAATTTCGGCCGAATGTCGAAATTCGGTTCAAGCTGCCGAAATTCGGTTAAACCGAATGTAAAACGAATTTCGGCCCATCCCTAGTATTAACCCATCTCTAGTTGGAACGCATAGTACATTTTCATAATATTTGCTTGATTTAAGGAGAAGTTGCTCAGTTTTAGTACTAAAATTAGGCACTTTAAACTACGATATTTTTCCTATTTTGATAAAAATACACTTCTTTCCGATCGGACAGGGTTTTCTTTACAATCTGTATATAGTTTCTGTGCTTGTATTACATCTTCTTTTTAAGAGTGACGTTCAAAAAATGTATCATAGGAATACTTGTTTTGAATATAACCTTATTCTATTCTATTCTGTTCTGTTCCGTTCCGGTCCGGTCCGGTCCGTTCTATTCCATTCCATTCTATTCTATTCTATTCTATTCTATTCTATTCTATTCTATTCTATAGTATTATGATAGTGTGTCAATGCTTCATAGAATAATTATAAAATACTCTTTGGTGTCAATCGTCAGATGAATGTAGCGGGTATTATATTATTTTTACTAGGTGGTAAAGTTCTGCAACGTGTCACCCGGGCCTGGCACCACTGCCTTACCTATTCCTGCCGCAATAGCATCAGTGCTTGTTACTGTCGTCTTTCGGTTTGGAGGGTAAGGTAGCCGGTAAACTTATGCATGTAGCATAGACCTCGCCACAAGATAGCAACGCACTATTAACATCTTTGGTGTCTATAGGCGATGGTTGACTCTTCCCATCAGGAGATCCATCTGCTTGTTTGCTATCTTATGATATAAAAAAGTCTATGAAGCTGTATTATATCTGGAGGCAACACTTCTAATACCTACTTGAAATAAAACTTTGAATACTGCTGTCATCTTCTTCTTACCCTCTCTTTCTAACACAGCTGTATAAAAAGAGATGGCAAGACCTCATAGACAGAGATATAACGTAGTTGTATGTTTCAAGTGATTAATTCGAGTGTTAGCTCCACCTTTACCTAATACTTCATGATCCGGTGTCGGTGTTGACGTTGACCACATGAGACCCCGGGTTCGATTTTTTGACCTTCCGGGGGAGATCGGGCACATCCAAAATGTGCTTTTTCAGTTGTCTAATAAAAACAAAGTTACCTGGGATTGGATTAGTGCCCGGTTGGTGATAGGCATGCCACCTATCACATTGTGGGAAAGTATCTTCGGTTAATCGTGGTTGCACTGGAATAACCTCTTACTGGAATAACCTATTCAAAAATTGAATTTTAACTAATAATTGTTATGTTTCTTTGTTAAAATATATCAATTCTTTTGAGTAATATGTGTGTTTTTTTCTCATGATTACCTACGTATTTGGTATTCGGCTGAATAGTTTCCAGTTTATAGATAGGCGAGGCATTGGGAGAAACGGGAAAAAACTGGTTTACTAAATCACGTTCTTTTGTATTGATTGTTAAATATAAATTTTACAAAAATTACACGATATACCTGAAGATATTATCTAAGGAATGTACTAATTTATTACATGATAAAATGTACTTTATTCGATCATATAAAATTCCGAAAACAGGCCAAAAGGATCTCTAAAAGAAATAATTTGTTGATAATATTTCTCATCTTCCACGTGATTTTTATATGGTGTTATTTAGTTTTAAATACAAAAAATAATGTACTAAATATTGGTTTTTAGCTGAAGTCCTATATTTATTTATGCGAAAATTAATATGTTGCACAGCGGTTTCACAACATACTATGCCGCGCATTTCCTATAGAAATGACGCGCGTCAAAATACCTCGCCTTAAGAGGCTAGTCCCCGACCTTGGGAATTTAAAATTGAACACACACATCCATATATTTCACTAATCATATACGTCGACCACGCGTCACACTAAGGCCCGCACTAGGCCTAGAAATTGTGCATTCATTGCGGATTTTCTTCTGCGACATACGTAATGACACTTAAAAAACCGCAATGTCTATATTTTTCATTAATTTGGCAAAAGTCAAGGTGGAGCCATAGTGAACGCGTTCTACGTGTAGTAATAGATTATGTAATTCACAACTGATTGATAACGTATAATTTTGATTAAACTGCGATTAAGTACTAATACTTAATTACTTAAATAATTAATACTTCAGAATATAATACCGGGCCATGGTACGTAAATTAAATGTATATTAAAAGCGACCAAAAGTATTAAATTTTTTTAATGTATCACAAAATTAATCAAATCGGAACCGATCTTCTCAAGGGATCATAGTAATTTACGTATCTATATATGTACATAAATTCAGTAACATAAAAGTACACGGTCTTACAACATGACTTATTTGTAGTTAAATTTAAGTTTTTATTTAATGTGGGTGAACCCATTAGTGACCGCTCTGTTATTCAAATAGTTAACAACCCTGACTACGCAATCATTGGTGCTCAGGTTTGATTTCCCACGGGGTCAGGCATTCAAATATTGAGCATAGGGTTTGAATTTTTGGGTTCGGGTGTTTAATAAATATATTTGAGTGTTTATATATGTATTTATATGTATTCATATCATTGAGTAACACTCACATAATTAGCAAATAAATTGCTTACTTGGGGTTAGGTCAATTTGTATAATTTGTATACCGATATTATTTTTATTATTCTGATATAAAGTTTGTTTGTAATTAAATAATCCATCCAAGCAGCACCTATGCTTATAAGTATTTCATAATTAAAATAAAGTAAAATTTACCTCGGAATGTTGATCGATTTTATGTTTACTAGGACTCATCAGTTAATCATTCAGTATAACAGGTGGTTTCTTTCATCGCCCCATTTGCCAACTTTAATATGTCCATTATTGAAAATTTGACTTAATCGAACGAGGGAGCCCATGTTCTGAGTTGAACAGTGTAACTAGTAGATTAATGCGGAACTCATGCATTCATTATTTGCACCATTTCAAATTATTAACAATATTTTCAACAATATTCTTCAAAAAATGCTGTGGGTTTGTAAACTTATTAAATCTCGATTAACATTGCAATTTTTCTAAGTATTGGCGGATAAATTTTGAAGCATCATTATTATTCAATATTATGCTACTATTACGCTTGCACGAATATGTAGGGGAAAATTAGATGAAGTCATATAAGTGTAGTGACTGCATATTTTTGGTTCACTTTTTTAAGCAATTTTTAAAATTTCTCTTTTATATACCAGGGTATGTGTGTAATAAAAAAAATGCTTTGCTAATATAATACAGTGACATAGTAGAAAATTTAAAAAATATTTTTAACTTTCCACTACGTATATAGATAGAAATTACTCATTTTTCAAAAATCGAGTTTTCACCAGATGTTCACGGTTTAAGATGACGTCAGTATGTCTATGTTTGTATGTGCGTGCAAACATCGCACTACTTTTTAACGGCCTTACCTAACTAAATGAGGTTGATGGCATTCAATTGGACTCCACTCAACTTAGACTTTTTGAAGATTTGAACCAATTTGGTTCAGGAAATTTTGAGAAATTTGGATCAAATCTCAAAATTTTTTTTGGTTTAACTTTTAGGTTAATGTACCGACTGAATACAAAATCTAATTGGCTCTTTTCCTCAAAAAATTACCTCCCTTCCATAAATTGAACTAATAATTTCAAATATCGAATCAAATTTCTAAAAGTTACAGCTTTACAAATATTAAAATTTTATTGTTTACAAGAATATCATTTCATATTTGTAAAATAAATTTCAGATTAATACACCCATTGTTTTCTAGACCTTAACAGCTCTTTTAATTAAAAACTTTGTCTAAAACTGTAACTTAGATAAAATCGACTAATTAAGATTATTACCGAATAAAGATTATTACCGAATTTTTCTAGAAAGCAATTCCGTATATTCATTAAGGAATTTTGAAAACCGCAACACTCGTTTTAGCAGTTTTTAGGGAATGGGGCCTTAATAGTGCGGCCTAAATAGCAAAAAAATTTTTAAAGAGGGTAATCTAATAAGCTGAATATCAAATAATAAAAGCATATTCGTTGCATCTGTACCATGTGGCTAATAAAAATAAAATCTAATCAAAACAATGCTGAATGTCCTATGTCTGTGTAGCTTATAAAATGAAAATCATATTTTTTTCTATATTATAGTTATTGCAAACAAGCAGATGGGTCTCCTGATGAGAAGAGTCATCCATCGCCTATAGATATGGTGCGTTGTTATCTTGTGGCAAGGTCTAACGCTAAATACATAAGTTTACCGGCTACCATACTCTCCAAACCGGAACACGACGGTGACAAGCACTGAAGCTATTACGGCAGGAATAGGTAAGGCGGTGGTACCAGACCCGAGCGAGACAATGCAAAAATCTACTACCTGGTAGCCACGATAGTGAATCACATAACCAATCGGTCGCCTCTTACGACCTGGGGTCTAATTCATGTAATAAAACGGCAGTTGAGTCGAAGCGTTAAGGACTCTTACACATTTTCTTACAAAGGTATTATGCCGCGTCGTTGCACGACTTGACATTTTATCGTGCTTATGTATGTGAGAGCCCTAAGCGCATCGACTCAATTACGTGAATCGGGGGGCTGCAGTTGGCCTATTTTTCAAAGGAGCCCAGAGTCCAGACCAATACGGAGGAATAAAAAAAAAGAAAAAAAATATTTGAATGATGCCGAGTGTATCACGACTCCGTATTTAGTATAAAGAAAATCTTAAATGATGCTGAAAGTACCATGACGCTTCTCTTTAGCTGCCAGTAACTACTCAAGTTTGGATAGCATGGCGCCATGATTGAACGTCAAATATTTACACGTATTTACATAAAAATATATCAATTCGCACACAATGTTTGTCGAACTCATTGCGTTGTTCGGACAGACGTTCTCGCTGTGCTCTTATTAGCGGGAGTTATTTATTTTACATTTTAGTACATACGAAACGCTATTGTTCTTCAGTAGATTTCCACTTGTAGGTGATCAGGTGACGTAGAACGGGCTTAGGGCAAGGTGAAATCTAGATTACGTTTATATCATTACTGCAATATTAGTTTGAAAACAAACGAACCAATTTATTTATTTATTTAATACTTTATTATACACAACAGAACAACCACAAGAAAAAGTTATAGCAAGCGATACGTATTTTTAAAAAGGTACAAAAGGCGAGCTTATCTCTAAAAAAGAGATTTCTTACAGCCAACCCGGTATAGTGAAATCCATACTTAATATTATAAATGCGAAAGTAACTCTGTCTGTTACGCTTTCATGGCTAAACCGCTGAACCAATTTGGATAAAATTTGGTAAAAATATAGTTTGAGACCCAAGAAAGGACATAGGATAGTTCTTATCCCGGAAATCCCACGGGAACGGGAACTGTGTGAGTTTTTATTTTAGAAATTTTTTCACGCGAACGAAGTCGCGGGCACAGCTAGTTGATCATAAATATAAGTCGAAGTGTATAATATACTAAAAATATTTAAACACATCTGTTAATGAAACCTAAAGTACTTCAGCAACGTAAAGACACGTACATACATTAAATTATTTACAACGTTAGGTATCTACTAGAAATAAAATAATACATGTATCTTTAAGCCCCTATCCTCGAAGAGGTAGGCAGAGGTACAACTAGATAGAGATTTTTACGGCTTATACTAGGTAGACTTCTGCATTGTCTCGCTTGGGTCTGGTACCAGGGTACCACCGCCTTACCTATTCCTGCAGCAATAGCGTCAGTGCTTGTCACTGTCATGTTCCGGTTTGGAGGGTAAGCCGGGTAAGGGTAAGTAGCCGGTCATTGACCTCTAAATATATTATTCATATTTCTATGTAGCCGGTAAACTTATACATGTGGCATTAGACCTCGTCACAAGATAGCAACGCACCATTAACACCTTTGGTGTTTATAAGCGATGGGTGGACCTTTCCATCAGGAGACTCATTTGCTTGTTTTTTCTATCTTATGATAAAAAAAGTGTTATCACCGCCGTACTAATTCATGTCCCAAAAGCATTGAGTTTGCCACTGTTACGGTTTGGTGAGAAAGGTAACCGGTAAATTTATATATTTGACATTATCATCCCGCCACACTGTATCAATAGGTCATTACATTTTTTATTGTTTGTATGCGATGGTTGTCTCTTTCCATCAGAAGAACCATCTGCTTGTATCTTGTCTTATGCTACAAAAAAAATGTGCGCGTGTATGTACGAGTAAAAGCATGTATGTTCTATATAAAAGAATGTATATGTTACCGGCCAAATCCGATTTCAGGCTAAACTAGTTTGTCTTAGGCTAAACCAGTTGATCCTTAGCGTGTCAGGATATACTTAACCCTAGAACAATCTAGTTGGGTCTAAATATTTATTTAATAATTTAATAATTTATTTATTTAATATTTATTGAATAAATAAATTATTAAATCAATATATATTTCGACACGTCCCAAGAACAACATCGTACGGAGAGATCAGACGAAATTGGTTTTATAATAAAATTCGCATTAAACACGCATAAAGCCAAAAGACAATATATTTTTTATAGTTATTGGTCTTTTGTTTTTGGAAATGCTCAAGTGAACATCATCTTATGTACAATGTACTCCCACAAACAAATATATTGTAATTTGGTCGTTTTGCAGATACGATTTTGTTCTTGGGACGTGTCGATTTATTGAAATAAATTGAATTTAATCTCAAATATTTATTGAATATTGATTCAGAAATATATCTCAACTAAATACATATCTCAAAAACTACTAAAACGTAAAATCGTTTAAATAAAACGTGGTCTGTTCCCCAAGTTAGAATATACCTCATTTAAATAAAAAAAAAAAATCCATCATGACTTTTAGTTCTCGAGGTGGTCAGTGGACACACACTTACGAAACTTAGCTTTTCATGCTCAAATATTATCCAATTCCAACAGTATGTAAACTGATCATCTCTGTTTTTTCGTCGGTTGATAAAAGTATCGGACTAGTAAGTTCGTGCTTATCGAATATATTTTATATTTTCATCATATTAAAGTTAGCAAACAAGTTTGATTTTCCCATTGAAAGAATTAACGATTGCCCTATATTGATCAGGGTTGAGAAAACACGTCAAACTGATAACCTCCGTTTTTTCTTCGGTTGAAAATAATTTTCTTTCCGTTTCGTTCCATGCGTAAATGAAGCTGATTTGTCTATTTTTATTGACAATTAGCTGTTGCTCGCTACTTCCGCGCGGACTTCGTTTACTCCGCACTGCTCCTCCCCCGTAGGTGATACCGTGATAATATGTAGCCTATATGTTGATCCGACCTATTAGTAATATTCATGCAAAATTTGAAGTAAATCCATGCAGTACATTTTGAGTTTACCCCGGACATACATACAGACAAACAGACAAAAATTCTAAAAACTATATTTTTTGGCTTCGATATCGATTGTAGATCACGTCCCAAGTATTATTTTAAAAAAAATATTCAATGTACAGTTTTGACTTTCCTACGATTTTATTATATGTATAGATAGCAGCGCAGCCTCGCCACGAGTAGACTGTAGAAGTAACAAGTCAATTTCGTCCGTAGAACGCGAACGGGAATTTCCCCTTTTTGATGAAAAAGTAGTCTATTTTTACCCCCGATTTTCAACTATTTCCTTGCCAAATTTCATTAAAATCGGTTCAGTGAAAGAAAGCGAAAGAGACAGACTGATTTTAGCATTTGTAATATTGGTGTAGATATTTTTACGTACAGGCTAACCTTCCTTTTCGTAGTCGGTTAACCTCTGACGCAATCGCTTAAAGTGCAAATTAGCCGTGAATATTTGACATTAAATGTTATTTCTTGTAATAATTGACACGTTTTGTATAAATAATGTTAAAACAACGGAAGTTCAATTTGGCTCAATTGGGTAAAATTAAACTTCCGTTGTTTTAAACATTAAATAATTTAATTACACGGAAGTAGATTGACTATATATATCGTAGGGAGTCATTGATATAAAAAACCCAAGATACACAATGATTGTGTATTTTTGGAGGACGTTTTTGACACACTGATTGTGTCACAATCAGTGTGTCAAAAACGTCCTCCAAAAATTTAAAACTTTAAAACAATTTAGAAATGTGCACTCATTTCAAATAGAATCGCGTCGGTCGCGACACTCAATTTTATTTATTTTCGTACATTGCTTTGTAAAAACAACTATAAGTCTTGCACTTAAGGTTGGATATGCAAAGACATATGTTTTTGCCATATCTATAACTACTTAAAAGAAATTAGGGACACTTTTGAGTGTCAGTTTTGTTCGGGACTGTGCATCTAGGGTTTTTTATATCAATGTAGGGAGTACGTGTAAAGGAACATATCAAAAACTGAATTTTACAGGAGAGCGTAATTAATGTTCAGATCTCACTTGAAATAAAAAAAGACGTGTGGCACTCGGAGACTGCCGCGGTAAAGCTATTGCATAGCATTTTTTATCAACTTATGCAATTACAATTATATATTTATTTTATTTATGCAGTACGTTTTTTCTTTGATATTAATTCAAGTTACACTTTGAGCGTGGTGACCG
Source organism: Apodemia mormo (assembly GCA_036924255.1). NCBI lineage: Eukaryota > Metazoa > Arthropoda > Insecta > Lepidoptera > Riodinidae > Apodemia > Apodemia mormo. Next base: position 8,592,388 of record JAUPFN010000026.1, read on the forward strand.
ATAAAAAAACATTTTTTTTTCTTTTATTAAATAAATGAGATGTTAATATTGTTCAAAATATTTTTATTATCTTTCAATACATGTCGGTTCTTCAGGAATATTTAATAAAAAAAAACACTTTGTACACAAATTATACGAGTACAGATATTCACTGTTGTACGTAGATGATAAATACCTATACACCTATATACTTTCTCACAAACAGCTGATTACGGTAGTTTTCCAATACAACCAATGCCACCTAAAGGCGGGTTGCTAAACTAAAGAGACAAGCGTGATATTTCAAAAAGTCATTAAAAGTTCTGGTATTTATCGATAGATGGAAAAACTAAAAAGTATCACCGCTGTGCCGGTCGGAGTGGGGGGTGTTAGGTTTTTTCCCGTATGTTGACCCGACCTGTTAAATCCATGCAGTACTTTTTGAGTTTACCCCGGACATACATACAGACCAAGCTAATCGGAACTATTTGAATTTCAATTGGCGGGAAATGATTTGTCAATTGTTTTTTTATCACACATCAAAGTTCTACGTACGCAACGAAAATGAAATTAAGTCAAAAAGATTTTAGAGCGATGATTTTTCAGGATTTTAAAAGTTCTTTTTCTCCGCAAGACCTTGTTTGAGCACCGTGACTCGATGGTTTGCTGAATTTGAGAGAGATTGAGTTTCTTTGCATGACGAATTTCGTGAAGCCTTCAAATGCCGTCAACGAAAATAATGTGGCTATTGTTAAGCGGTTAATTGAAGAAGACCCCCGGATTACCTATGCTTTACCCCGCTTAGTTACCCCGGATTACTAAGCGGTTAATTGAAGAAGACTCCCGGAGTACCGGACAATTCGTGGACTACTGGGGATTGGTATGAGCCAAATTCAGAAAATTTTACACGAAGAATTGAAAGTTCGGAAACTTTGTTGTCGTTGGATCTCTCATGAACTGACAGCGGAGCAGAAGCGGGCTCGCGTGGAATGGTGCTCATAGATGCTACTGAAGTACGACCACGGAAATTCTAATACTGTTTATGACATTGTCACAGGAGACGAAACGTTTTGCACCCGAGAAAAGACAGCAATCTTGTGAATAGGTGTTCGAAAATGAGAACAGGCCAACAAAAGTGAGACAGGCGAGAGACGTTTGGTAAAAAATGATCACGTTTTTTTTTCTCAGCTACGGGTCCCATCTGTACAATTCCACTTGAAGATCAAAATAGTGTTAATGCTGAGTAGTATTTTACCATTTGTTTACCCAGGGTGTTAGAAAAAGTTCGCGAAAGACGACCTAAAATCTGCATTCTTCTACACCATGATATCGCTTCTTCACACACGGTCAACAGCTTTTAGCTTGCGAAAAAGTATATCTCGTCACTCATCCTACGCATAGCCCCGACCTAGCACCCTGTGATTTCTGTATTTTCCCCAAAATCAAAGATTTGATGAGAGGTTTTACTTTTACCAACTCCGAAGAGGCAGTGATAGCGTTCAATCAGCACGTAGAAAACATGCCTTCAGATCTGTGCTCCTCCTGTTTTAAAAAATGGTTCGATCGCATGAAAAAATGTTTAAAATGTAAAGGAGATTATTTTGAAAACCAATAAACATAATATTTTGGTTATAACATGTTGTTTCATACTTATACTTAATATGTAACTTATAGTGTAACTTAAAAAAAACAACATGTATATATATATATATATATATATATACATGTTGTTTTTATATATATATATATATATATATATATATATATATATATATATATATATATATTCAACTATGTATGACATTATGCCGTGTTAGTCTGGGCTCCTTTAAAGAATAGGCCAACTGCTGTCCTGCCAGGCAGGTCGTAAAACTCGAATGATTGCGGTTGCGGTTTGCAGGGCAGTCACTACCATCGTGGCTACTAGGTGGTAGATTTCTGCATTGTCTCGCCCGGGTCTGGTACCACCGCCTTGCCTATTCCTGCCGCAATAGCGTCAGTGCTTGTCGCTGTCGTGTTCCGGTTTGGAGGGTAAGGTAGCCTGTAGACTTATGCATGTAGCATTACCATCTCACCACACGGATAGCAATACAACATTAATTTCTTTGGCGTCTATAGGCGTTGGTTTTTCTTTCCATCAGGAGAGCCATCTACCTACTTGTTTGCTATCTGATATAAAAAAAAACATTTCTAAAGCTACCGATATAAACCTATTTAGGTTAATATGTGTAGCTTTAGAAATGATTATTCTATCGATCTTTCTATACGTGCCAAGCCCACGGGCGTGGTGTTTCGGCCTGCAATAAAATATATTGCACGCTCGGAATACACTCCACGGAGTCTCCAGTAGCGTAGCGTGCCTTGGCGGGGCCCCGTATAAAATTTATTTGGGGGCCCCTTTGAAGGGTGATTTCTCGCAAAAGAAAAAAAATCTTTTCATAAAATTAAAAGAAATATGCATCGTAAATATCTGTCAATTTTTCCAAAATTTTTACAAACAATTCAAATTAGTCTCCTTGCTTTTTTTTCGGCAAACTGGTTTATAAAATCATTTATAGCTGATGATGGCTAAGTTTTTCTAAAGTTTCTGCCTTTATGGACAGCTTACGCATGTTGGGGCCCCGTATAATTGATACGGGTGATGCGGCGGTAGCTACGCCCCTGGGAGTCTCGTTACCAATCACATTACATAGATACACAGTGTCAGAATGACTATACATCATACGATACAGAACGATCTTGTAACATCATACGATACTGAACAAGTCTGTTCTGCATTGATTCCTGTTGTTCCGTGCCTCCCTTTAAGAATAAACCAGGTCATTCCAGGTTATTCTTTAAAGGCGAAAAATTAGTTAAATTTGTCAATGTCTGTGGCGTTGCCATCCCGACACACCGACAGCCATTGGTGTCTAGGGACTATGTTTTTTTCTTTCTATCAGGAGAGCCAGTCACCTATAAACATCAAAGATGTTAATTGTGTGTTGCTATTTGTGCGGCGGGATGGCAATGCCACATGCATAAGTCTACCGGCTACCTTACTCTCTAAACCGGAACCCGATAATTGCTATTGCGGCACGAATAGGTAAGGCGGTATACCAGACCCAGGCGAGACAATGCAGAACTCTACCACCTAGTAGCCACGATGTTAGTGACTCGTACAGCCAATCGCTTGCATGTTACGACTTGCCTGCAGAACGGCAGTTGGCCTATTCTTCAAGGGAGCCCGGGACCAACACACTTTTGTTTGTTTAACCTCAGAACTCGGTCATTTATGAACTAATTTTGATATCTTTTTTTAACTCCCCCGTGTGGTCTCATTTTAATTTTGTGAAGATCTGATCTGAAATAGGTAGTTGGTTGCTACAGTTTTACGGCGCTCAAAAATATTTTATATATTATACTTGACAAATATTTTTTTTACATTCTTCTGTGAACAGCCGGGCTGAACAGTATCTAGTAAAAGAATCATTTTCACATGTCATAAATCATACGTTTTATGTTTTAACTAGCTAAGTAGCAATTCTACCTAATACGTAACCACGTAGTTTATTACGGGCTTAGAAAAAATAGCAATTATTTTAATGACGGTTATTTTTGTACATTTGGTTTAAAATTTTTATCTCAAAAACATGTAATATCAAGGTCAAATCTATGACGTTACTAAAAGTAAATTATTGTCTTATCTCACACCATAATGGCGATTTTGTGGTAGTCAACTGAATACAATTTTATTTTTTATACTAATAAATATTAAAGATGCAAAAGACCTCAGTTATTTTTATAAACATAACTGATTAGCTCTGCAAACACTATGGTGGTCCACAGGGAAGTATACTAGGACCTTTGCTTTTTTTAGTTTACAATTTTGAGTCTTTTTTAAAATTTAAAGTATGCCAAATAATTTTCGAAGTATTGTCAAAAACCAAACGCCATTGTTTTAGTTAATTGTTTATAATTTTTGCAATTGGTTTGCATTTTTCAAAAATCATTTAGACGTTATTCTGAATTGAATGACATCTTTTTTATTTTCGGAGGAGGAGAAAAATGTTTGACCCAAAATACACTTGTTGACTAGAGTATTTAGACAAAATGCTTTTTCTTAAGTGTTAACATAATTATAATTATTTAAAGAAACAACTGATACCCAAATAAGATTTAACGTTTCTGAATGATTAAAGAATACAAAAATTTATAATCTAAAAATACTAACTAAAATGTAATTTATTTTACTTTTCTTTAATTTGCTTTTATGTGTACAATATACATAAAGGTCACATTGCATTTCGATTTGTTAAAGTTTTATAAAGGCGAGCTTATCTCAGTAAGAGATTTCAGCAAACCCAAAAGAGTAAGATTGTGTGAAATAAATATAGAATACACAGAGTACAGATTATCATTTTGAAGTATATAATATAAAAAAGCAAATCTTATTTTAAATAACTTAACTCTTACACATTACAATGCTTTTTTCCTAAAATCTAAACAGGCAAGTAAAAGTTCCTTTAAAGCTTCTATAAAAGTTGTCGATTGGCTGATTGCTTCTAATTTGAAAAAAAAACAAATAAATTTTAGTTACAATTTAGTGGTACCAGGTTAAATATGGATGCATTAGGTCTTGGATTCGAATTCTAGGCTAGTTTTCTTTTTTGTCTGGACCATCGGTGAGTTTTATCCATTTATTAAACTGGCGTCTTTCTTTTTGATGGCATCTCCGCGATGCCATGGTCACATAGAAAAGTTCGTGGAGAATAACAATTTTAATTAATTTTACTTTTTATTTATGGATTTATGGTGACGCCTTGAATTAATAAAAAAAATGTTTAAACGGTTGACCCTACGGGCCATCCCTGAAACTTAAGACTAAATTAAGGTATTTTAAGCCCAAAAGAGTAAAAAATATGAGCATAAATTTTTCAGTTCAAACGATGATGGCATTTAACTTAATTTTTGAGATCAAATATTGCTCCAGCTAAATAATCGGTAGGTTAAAAAATTTCGATGCAATGTCAAAAAACATTTTATTTTTAATTTTTTTCATTGATAAATCCCAAACAAATTGACCGATTTTGATTAAATTAATGGTATTTGAAGCAGTTTTTAAAAGAGAAAAGCTGATAAGATTTTTAAGTCAATCAGTAAATTAACTTTAAAGTTATTTAAAAAAATTAAGTAAGTTTGCCAAAAACAACGTAATTTTAATATTTGAAAAGCTACGTTTTGAGAATTAGATTCGAGTTTGATTTTTGAAACGGCATTTGACGTAGTTTTTTAGTACTAAAATATCGTAGAATACCAAAAAAATATTGGTTGAAAAATTTCGAAGCTATGTCGAAAAAATACTTTTTTCAAAATTTTTCGTCAACGATTACTCCCATACGGATAAACCGATTTTGATGCAATTTATGCATTAGACTTAGTTTTTTGAGGAATATAGCTGATTAGTTTTTGTATTCAACCGGTACATGAATCTGGAAGTTATATTAAAAAAATACTGTTTTTTTTTCGGTGTTTTTTCAAAAATCTCCCGGACTGAATCGGTTCAAATTTTCAAGAAGTCTAAGTTGAGCGGAATAAAATTGAACGCAACCGCTTTTCGATCGGTCCAGCCGTTTAATACATACGTACATACAGACATACTGACGTAATCGTGAAAATAGTTAAAAAGGTTCCTAGGAGCTCACAACGTGGACATCTGGTGAAAATTCGATTTTCAAAATCGGGGTAAAATCAGTAACTTCCTTATCTACATACGTAGTGGGAAGGTAAAAACTAGCAATGTCTCAGAACAAAGTAATAGAACTCCGAAAAAAATGTAGTTATTACTATTCCATAACTAGTGGAATAAATATAAATCTCTGCAAAATTTCACTGCCTATTTCGATCTATGCTAATAATACAACATTTGCACACAATACTACAATCGTGTTAAGGTATTGTAAGAATAATGACGACAAATTCAATATTCGATACAGGTATGTGTGAGAGATTGTCTTATTCATCTGTCATCGTATAAGTTCAAAGTAGGTACATACTGGGCGGATTGGGCAGACATTTGGCATTCACGTAGCTATTATAATGACACCATAACAAGGCTCAATACGCGAATCAAAACGATTTTTAGGGTTCCTTGTTTTGTACTGGGTGGGCCGTAAATAAGTGCACTTAAAAAAAAATTATATTAATACAACTGTAGCGCTTTTAAATGAAATATTTATTTTAAATTATACAAAACGAAATGAATTTTATTTTTTAAAAATTAAATCATCCAAATGTTGTCCATTTCGCCTACAGCACTCTTCCAATCTGACTCTGAGATTTTGGAACACTTTTGTCAAAAGTTGTGGAGTGATTAAGCGGATTTCTTCTTCAATGTTCGCTTTTAATTCAGCCGTCCTTGAAGGATTATTAGAGTACACCTTACTCTTGAGGTAGCCCCATAAAAAGAAATCCGGTGGCGTTAAGTCAGGGCTCCTGGGTGGCCAAGCAATATCACCCCTCCTCGATATCAACCTTCGAGGAAACATTTCTCTAACGACCTCCAGAGAGTCGTTACTTGTATGGCAGGTAGCGCCATCTTGCTGGAACCAGGTGTGAATAGTGTAACCACTCGATTCTTGCAGTTTTGGAGCTAAAAAATCTCTAAGCATCGAAACATAACGCTCTGAATTAACAGTAACATTACGCCCGTATCGATCTTCATAAAAATACGGCCCTATGATCCCCCACTTGGCTATTCCGGCCCAAACGGTCACTTTCGGAGAGTGTAACGGTCGTCCATGTTTTAAGCGTGGATTTTCTGTTCCCCAGTATCGACAATTTTGTCGATTAACAAATCCGTTGAGATGAAAATGAGCTTCGTCTGAGAAGATAATGTTATTGAAGTGAGGGAATCTCCGTAACATTTCTGTTGCGAAATTGAACCGTGAAACAAAATCGGATTCTTTCAAATCTTGGACAATCTGAATTTTGTAAGGGTATAACTTCAAATCATCCCGTAAAATGCGACGTAAAGTCGTTCTGGGTACTCCCAGGGCCGCAGCGCGTTTCCGTGTAGAGCTTCTTGGATCCTTGCGCACAGAAGCTTGTACGCGTTCAATTGTTTCTGCAGTTCGCCTGGAACGTGGGCGTCCTGTAGGTCGAAGTTTTTGCGTTGATCCCGTTGCCTCGAATGTTACGATCCATTTTTTGATTACATTCGTACTTGGACACTCGGTGATGTTGCGTAATCCAAACTTTACCCGAAAAAGCCGACGAACAGTCACGTATGTGCGATTGTTTTCATAAAAGGCGCGAACGCAGAAAGCGCGCTGCTCTCCCGTGAACGGACTCATTGCGATTAAAAATTTAGATCTCGAGCTGCAAGGAGATACCCTCCCCGCGCGTCTCGGTTATTTCGTTCGGGAGTTAGAGCGAGACAAAAAGTGCACTTATTAACGGCCCACCCTGTATATATAGTGCAAACGAAACCCAATGTCTTAGCTGTCCGTTTGTGTCCCAGTTAGCGGACCAATAGATAGAGTATAAGCGGCAGTCTTCAGTCTTCAGTGAGTTTATTGTTGACGTGTCAAAATAACTTGTACAAAATTTAATTGAATAAAGAAGATATGATTTTTGAGTAAGTTTTAAGCAATTCAAGAGATTGATTCCTAGCAGACATTCACAGTACGAAACCCTTCGTGCGCGAGTCTGACTCGCACTTGGCCCGTTTTTTTATCTTCGTTACCTCAGAACTTGCTCATTTATGGACCAATTTTGAAATTCGTTTTTTGTTTGAGAGGGTATTTCATTTTGGAGATATAGAAAATGGGAAGTTAGTTACTGCAGTTTTACTGCATTAAAAAATATAGCTACAACCTTTTCAAAACGAAATAAATATTATGTAGTAATATTGTACATTTGTATGAAACCCCTTTGCGTATAGTTCGACTCTCACTTAACTGCTTTATTCCTGTTCCATGTGCAATTCAACGCATCTTTTGCCACTGGCATCTTTCCACAATGTTTTAAAAAAGCTGTTGGTCACCCTATTTTTAAAAGTGGTGATAGAGATAGTGTCAATAACTATAGACCTATTTCTGTTTTGAATGTAATGTCAAAAATTTTCGACAAAATAAACAACATACGGCTACTTACATTTTTACTTACAAATAATATACTTTCAAATAATCAATTTGGGTTTAAACGCGGTAAGTACACAGAAGATGCTGTTTTGGAACTTTCTGATGCAATCGTGAAGAACTTTGAAAGTAAATTGAAAACTGTTGGTATTTTTTTGGATCTTTCTAAAGCATTTGACACTGTCTCTATCCCTATTTTACTCTATAAAATCGAGTCTATCGGAATCAGAGGCGTTGTTTATGATTTGTTTTGCAGCTACCTTACAGATAGAACCCAGATAGTTTCAGTTGCCGGTATCAATAGCAGCGCTAAATGCCTCAAATACGACGTTCCTCAAGGTAGCGTTTTGGGGCCTACGCTATTTCTTATCTACGTTAACGAGTTGTGTAATCTATCAATCCCAAATTGCAAAATTTTAACTTACGCCAATGTTACAGTACTTCTGATTCAAGGTCACACGTGGTAGGCAGTAAAAGAGCTTGCAGAGAACGCCTTAAGCATTACTAAAAATTGGTTGTGCTCTAATCTCTTAACCCTTAACCTCTCTAAGACTGTTGCCTTTGCCCCTATCGTCACCTCCCAACCATCTTCTTTTATTTTGTGCGCTCATCAATGTGATACCAATACGGATTCCAACTGCACCAACTGCGTAATAATAGAACGTCGTCTTTGCGTTAAATATCTGGGCGTAATGATTGACAGTACAATGGCTTGGAAAAATCATATCCAAGTAACAATGTCCAGAGTTCGAAAACTCATCTATGTTTTTAAAAGCCTGCGAGAAATTGTAGACTTCCAATATCTAAAAACAGTATATTATGCTCTAGCTCAGTCTATAATTTCGTACTACATTACGTTCTGGGATGGCTCTGGAAAATGAAACATGCTACGCCTAGAAAAATCGCAAAAGGCAGTGCTAAAGGTTCTCACGAGGAAACCTCTTCGTTTCCCCACCACAGATTTATATTCGCTGTGTCAGGTTCTGACAGCAAGGCAGCTTTTCGTATTATAAACCATTTTGAAAAAACATTCTCGTCTTCCTTATGACCCTAAACTTAATGAGACTAAGAGACGATCTGATAAAGTTTGCACTACTGAAAACAGACGTACTGGCATAACAAGTCGTCATTATTATTACATTAGTTCATTTCTTTACAATAGGCTAAATAAACAGTTAAATATTTATTCACTTACACTATATAAATGTAAATTAAGATGCTCTGAATGGTTTAAATCTTTGTCTTATCAAGAAACGGAAGACGTCTTAGTACAGTATAAATAATACATCAAATCATATACTATACATATACCGGTTTCCAATTTCTGCATAATCCTTACACGATGACACCACACACACACATACACAAACGCGCGCGCGCACACTCACGCGCACACGCACGCGCACACGCACGCGCGCACGTACACACATACAGACACAAAAATCTGTTAGTATTTTAATTCAGTAGAAATTAATCTTTTCTATGCTTAATACTTGTAGATTAAGCACGTAGGTATTCTAGTTAAAAATTAATATTGAGTCTGTTTTCTGGAGGAGGGCGTTGATATACGTAGCACAGTTTTATACTTATGCGGTTGTCATCGACACTTATATTATTCATATACCTATACGTGTTTTGGTTCTAAATAGAAATTATTTGTATTGTTTTGTTTAATTTTACGCACGCTTATCAGACGTCATTGCGTTTGGGCGCTAAAATAATACTAAATATTTATATGATGGTCAGCGTGAATCCGGCTCTATATCCATAAATCATTGCCAATTACTCCGCACTAAAGTAGGTTACACGTCATTGTAAATTAAAAAGTTATCTACACAGATTCCAATTCGCATGCGCATTTTGACAATATGCGCATACAAAAACTCTCGTAACATTGGCAGGATAGTAGGTATTGGGATTTTATTTTTACTAAATATTGAGAAAAGTCGATTTTAGTATGTATCCGATATCAAATCCATATCATATTTGTTTACTTTGTTATACTGAGTGCTAAGTGTGAGTTTTTCTTTTCGCATTCGATCGTGAGCGCGTTTCGAGTTTACTAGGAATTGTATGTGATTTGTACAGCGCCACCTAGTGGTAAACTGGTTTCTCACGTTTAGGTACCACTAGGTGGCGCTGTACAAATCACATACAAATTCCTAGTAAACTCCAAACGCGCTCACGATCGAATGCGAAAAGAAAAACTCACACTTAGCACGCTGTAATAGCTCAATGGAATCACTGTCGATACTTGATAGCTTATCTTTTGTTTTTGTCGAAAAGTTGTTACCGAGTATTATAATGTATCTGCACGAATACGCAGATAAATCTCTGTAGATGCATGGGATTTATAACAGTTGCTATACTTTTATCCGTCGGATGAGTAAGTCAATGGTCGGATGATTAAATCTGTGTCGAAGATATGATTTTGACTATGTGTTTATTAAGGCTAAAAAAAATTATATGCTAATGCACATTTTTTTAAGTATGACATGTATGTACGTAGCACTCTGTGAGGTATGCATAATATATAATTTAATTAATTTTAAGAAAAACTGTATTAAAATAATTTACTTGATATATTACACATTTTGTTGTCCAAAGAATGCCAAAGAACATTTTTGACTAGTATATTAGCGCTAAAGCTGGCGTATTTATTGTCTCTGTCGCTTCGCTTTTAATACATTAGGACCGCACTTATTCGTTGGTCGTTATTGCCCAATTAAACGCAAAACAAAAATATAGCAAAGAATAAAATGATTTAGGATTAGTTAAATGTATAGAGTAACTATATATAATCATACATATAATAAAATCGTAGGGAAGTCAATGTATGTCCGGGGTAAACTCAAAAAGTACTGCATGGATTTACTTCAAATTTTGCTTGAATATTACTAACAGGTCGGGTCAACATATAGGCTACATATTATCACACTATCACCTACAGGGTAGGAGCTGTGCGGAGTAAACAAGTCTGCGCGAACGAAGTCGCGGGCAATAACTAGTTAATAATAAAAAATCTTCGTTTTTCAGCAATGAAGTTACGATGTAGGAATTTTGTGCAGTTATGCGCACTCGTGTAATAAGCTTTCCAAAGCTTTAATACCAACAAATAAATTTGCTGGGAATTCGCCCAGTATATACTGCGGAGAGTTTAAAAAAGAAGAAAACAAAAAAACATGTGTTCAATATTTTTTGAAACTATCCAACCATGCCAAAAACAACCCCCGACCCAGCCCCCAGTTAGGGGTAGGGGGTGCAAATTTAAAAAATCAAATGGGAATCCCTAATTTTTATTGGAAATTTCGATTTGTGAGAAAAAAGACAAACATTTTGTCTAAAAAAAATTCTGCAATAAAAAATAGGGGTTTCCATTTGATTTTTTAAGGTTGCACCCCCTACCCCTAACAGGGGGTTGGGGTCAGGAGTTGTTCTTGGCATGGTTGGATAGTTTCAAAAAATATTGAACACGTGTTTTTTTGTTTTAATTTTTTTTGAAACTTTCCCCAGTAAACAGCCTGGACGGGTGGTCTGGAATGCCCGGTATATAAATATATAATCTGAATCGCGGAAACGGCTCGAACGGTTTTCATACAATTAGTATAAAAGGGGAATCGGAGGCGATAATTCGATGTAGCAAGATTTCATTTTTAGAAAACGTATTTTTTACCGAAAAAATATACCGGTCATCCAAGTACTTTAAAAAAAGTAAGAAAGGTTATAGGTTAAAACAAAACTGGAATGTACCTCTCTCAAACATTTAGGAAATGTAATATTTTATTCATCAAAATTATTTAAACTTTCGTGAGACATTATTTACTAAATAATTGATTACGGCTAAGTTCGCGTCGAGTCGCTGTCGCGGCAACAGCGTCGCAATCGCCCTGATGAAGGACCTCATATAGGTCCGAAACTAGTCGGAACCTATACCGATTTATACGTGAGTTTTAGCCGTAATCAATTATTTATTTTATTCATCGTTGAAGAATAGACCATCCGCCGTTCTGCCAGGCAGTTCGGAGGAGGTGAACGTTGTCTACGCGAGTCACTACCATTGTGGCTATTAGGTGGTAGAGTTCTGCATTGTCTTGTAGTTGGTAGTTGGTACCATTGCCTTGCCCATGAAGTATTAGGTAAAGGTGGAGCAAGCACTCAGATTAATCACTTGAAACATATACCTACGTTATATCTCTGTCTATGAGGTCTCCCCATCTTTTTTTATACAACTGTGTTAGAAAGAGACGGTAAGACTTCAGAAGATGACATCAGTATTTAAAGTTTTGTTTCAAGTAGGAATTAGAAATGTTGCCTCCAGATATAATACAACTTCTTGGCCTTACTTATTTCTGTCGTAATAGTGTCAGCGCTTGACACTGTCGTGTTCCGGTTTGCAGGGTAAGATAGCCGATAAACTTTGCATGTCGCATTAATATCTCACCACTAGGATAGCAACGCACCATTAACATCTTTGGTGTATATAGGCGATGATTGTCTCTTTTCATTAGGAGAGCCATATGCTTGTTTGCTATCTTATGTTATAAGCAGTAAAAAAATAATAAATCCACGGTCTGCCGAGTTGTTATCGCTAAAATTATCACAATATATGGCCGAGTTTCAGGTCCGGTATGTAGTAGCTCCAAAATTCTTGACCTGTCAAAAGCTAGTTCGAATAATCTATATAATAATACATGAAGTTAAAACTTTGTACCTACCCTTTTTCGGACAGTTGCACGAACGGTGGAATATGAAACTTGGCATAGTTAAAGTATACTATACTTTGCATAAATTCAAAATTCAAATTCAAAATATATTTATTTCGTAGGTAAAAATTACACTTGAAATACGTCATTAGTTCATTATACTTACATACATTCTGTTATACGTATAATATTTATAATAAAAAACCATTTAATTTTTGTGGTACACAAAGATTAGATTTTACATTTGAAATATTTATAATCATTAATAATTTTACATATTGAATAAAAGTGGGTACACAAAAAGTACCGACGTTTAAGAGTGTTTCCCCGTTGCAATACATACTTTTATTTATCTTAATTACGTTTGTGCAGGATTGTAGAAACCTAATAATTTTAATTAATATACACTAGAAATGCAATAAGTTAATAAAAATAAAGATTACACACACTTCATTCATGTGACATGGATCATAATATACAGCCATGTTTACTATTTTCTTTTTTTTTTATTGAATTTGCAGGCATACGAGCGAGTGGGCCAGGCGGTAGTACCAGACCCGAGGACAATGCAGAACTTTGCCACCTAGTAGCCACGATGGTAGTGACTCGCATTGCCAATCGGCCGCCCTTTACGACCTGCCTGGTAGAACGGCAGTTGGCCTATTCTTCAAAGGAGCCCGGACCAACACGGGAAAAAATCAATTGGCTAATTTTTAAGTTCTACACAAAGTACCGCGCATTTCCATTGCATGTCTTCTTACAAAATGCAAATATACCATTGCAGATAATAAGCTCAATCAATGAATTTGATAAACTTATAATATTTGTGAGTTAATCAAATTCATTGATTTTTATAGAAGAGGGGGCAAACGGACAGGAGGCTCACTTGATATTAAGTGATTACCGCCACCTATAAACAATTACACTTTCTAATTGCGTTGTCGGCCTTTTGATAATGAGTAGGCTCTTTTCTTAAAGGTCCTTAAGTCGTATCCGTTCGGAAAAAGTCTGTCGATAGCTGGTTCCAAATAAGAGTAGTGTGTGACAAAAAGTGCCTCGAGAATCGCACGGGTGTGGATTTCCAGACATCGAGATGGTGAAGACGAAACTTGAATTTTGTCGCGATATCCGATGGTGAAATTTGGCGGCAATAATTAATCCAAACAGTTCCTCGGAACATGATAGAGTTAATAAATATGACTATTTAATAATCGCACAATTTCCGTCTTAAAAATCATTTCCGAATTTATTAACAGAGTCCTTACTTCATGCGCAAGAGTCGCTGTAATTACATAGTTTAGAGTACTCACTACAGTATCGCGTCGTTGAAGCGCGCGTGCGGTCGCTCTTCTAAAGCAATTTCTGAATATAAATAATTATCGTAAAAACAGTTTTTGCTAATAGATTATTTCCATTTAAAATGAAATAATTTGTGTGAATTAATACAATGAACGTCGAATATTTTCTTAAATAATCAAAAATATTTTTTATAAAATTAGTTGTTTTTAATCAAAACTTTTTCAACAACCATTGTGTAGTGATAGATAGATATTAATGTGTAATTTTTCATAAACTTATTTTTATATCATTAAATGAAATAATTTTACATCAGTCGACCTTAACAATTGGTAAAAATGAAATAAATTCTCCGAAAATTGAATTTGAATTTTAAAAAATCTCCTATGGCTTCTTATCCCGAAACACCCACTCTTACATCACCGGAAGACACGCCATGTCCATCACCAGGACCGGAAGCAGTGAATAAATTCAATTTTTTGAAGCATGCAAAAAATGCCAGAAATAATCCTTTCGTCAAAGCACGGCCATCTTTAACCAGGGAGAGTTCCACTGCAGAGTTGTTCTCTAGGGAAAACTCTAGTTCAGACTTCTTTCAGAATTCGAGATTAAATTTGTTCGAGGCAGTGCCTAAACCTGAAAGTCATGTTAACAAGGTAAGCGTTGATTTTTAAACATTCCTTACAATCTTATTTAACGTAGCTTGAATTTTATAAGAATATAGATTTAATTTAAATATATTAGTCCGCCTCTACGTTGCCACACCCTATCAGTGTTCAAAAGTTCGTCCTATAGTATTAAGACCTAATAATGTTTTATTTTTTGATATTATATCAAATAAGCTAATGGCTCTCCTGATAGAAATAATAGACACCAAAGAGTGGAGCAATCACGCTATTGCGGAATAGTTAAGGCGGCGTTACCAGACCCAGGCGAGACATTGCAGAACTCTACCATCTAATAGTAACCACGACGGAAGTGATTCAAACAGTCAGTCATCCGCCTCTTACCAACTGCCTGGCCGCACGGAGGGTGGGCAGGGGGGGGCGGGGGCGGAATACATGCAGTAATAAATCCACCGATAAACATATATTAGGGACATCATTCATCACTGACACATTTTCTTTCATTCTTTGATGTCTATAGGCGATGGTTAACTATTTCCAATTTCCATGTGTAATTTCCATGGTATAATCTGGATTTTTACTGGTGAAAGAATTTTTAGTATCGTTTCAGAAATATATATATATATATATATATATATATATATATATATATATATATATATATGTATATGTATATATATGTATGTATGTATGTATATATATGTTTATTTAACATCAACGAAATGAAGGGGGTGGTACCAAACACCCAATCGTCGATATGTTGAAGACACATCTGCCTATTTAATCTGCTTTTATAAACTCTCTACCTAATTTTCAGAAGGTCTGTTTTAAAAAATCCTTACCAACACAGAAAATACCATATGTTTTTTTTCCAAATTGAAAAGGTTTCGAAATGAAACAATTTGGATGAAAACTTCATGCCTATTATTAATTTTGATTGTGTAATTTATCAGTAGGTATAGCATATCATAGTTTTGTTACTTATTAAAGAAGATTAATGAGATAAAAGTCCTACAAGAAATGATCAAATGAATTTAAAGTCAATAAGCCCATATTAGAATTCAACAGTTTTTATAGCAAGTGTATTGTAAAATATTTGGAAAGTCATGAAATTATAATAAAACTCTTAAGCTTTTTCTTACTTCTAAATTGAGCAAAGATTTTTCTTTTCTGTTAAAAATTTTTATACTTTCTTTTATTTATGACCAAACAAACAAGTTAGAAAAATATTGGATAGGTAAGATGCAAAATATTAAATAAACTATTGTGTAAAATGCAAACAAAAAGGGAAGTATAATTAATATAGTTGATACTTACAACGCAGAAGGCTGTAAAATAAACAAGATAATCTTCCTAAAAAAGAAAAAAAAAACAAGTATCATCTACATATTTAATCTGTTATTGAGTCACAAAAATATTTTGCTTCGTTATTGTTAACAAAGGTTGTTCATCTTTTACTTTTAAGTGTTAATTATTTGATTCGCGATGAGAGATACACAAACGTATTTGTATCTATGTTGCCGATTTATTGCGACAAGAATTGCTTAAAACAGTATGTACTAATTGTGAATTAAAGAAATAAAAATCCTTATAGTTATAAGTTTTTCGTGAATTGCAGCACTAAAAAAAGTGTTCGTGTTACAATTTACAGAAGAAACTGCGATGGTTTCTAGGCGAACTTTGTATGCACCCTCATCATTCTTCTTTGGGACGATTACAATGATTGCTTGAATTTAAACCACTTAAACAACATCTCTTCGAGCTAAATTCCTTACGGAGTAGGCAGAGATAGTTTTGTGCCATATATCATGATCCAGACAAACTTTTCACATATCCTTTATTCATAACTCTCTTCATGCTAATACGTCGGATTTCGGAGACTTTTGACACCACCTTCCAACGACACCTAACTCTTCTACTTGTTTTTTTACGTGTAGGTGATAGCGTGATAATATGTAGCCTATATGTTGATACGACCTGTTAGTAATATTCATGCAAAATTTGAAGTAAATCCATGCAGTACTTATTGAGTTTACCCCGGACATACATACAGACAAACAGATAAAAATTCTAAAAACTATATTTTTGGCTTCGATATCGATTGTAGATCACGCCCCAAATATTCTTATAAAAAAATGTTCAATGTACAGTTTTGATTTTCCTACGATTTTATTATATGTATAGATTATAGACTAGTAGGGTTTATTATATTATATAAGGTTACTTTTAAAGGTCAGGCTAAAATTTAAAAGTAGGAACTAAATATTTTGTTGAAAGTGCGTTTTAATTAATTATTATTGTAAAATTATTACAGGATAATCTATACATATAATAAAATCGTAGGAAAGTCAAAACTGTACATTGAATATTTTTTTAAAAGAATACTTGGGGCATGATCTACAATCGATATCGAAGCCAAAAATATAGTTTTTAGAATTTTTGTCTGTTTGTCTGTATGTCTGTTTGTCTGTATGTATGTCCGGGGTAAACTCAAAAAGTACTGCATGGATTTTCTTCTGCATGAATATTACTAACAGGTCGGGTCAACATATAGGCTACATATCATCACGCTATCACCTACGGGGAGGTGCTGTGCGGAGTAAACGAAGTCCGCGCGGACGAAGTCGTGGGCAACAGCTAGTATAAAAATATTTGTTTAAAAACATCCTACTGAATTCATAAATTGGATGCGCCGAGTCTTGTGAATGAACTCTGTAATGCTGGCAGTGTGTCAATTTACATTTACCTATAATTACGATAGAATTATTATGCAACTAAGTACATTTTTCCCGATCATTTTAATTTGGTTGAAGGCACTAAAATATTTTAGTTCCAAATTTGCGTATTTGAAATTATATCTATGTTTTGTTTTTGTGTCGGATAAAAATAAAATATTGTTTTTCTAAAATTATTTTTTTATTACATAAATCGAGCATAATATTATCGATTCTGAAGAGGCTCTGAAAATTTGGCCAAACTTTAAAAAAAATGAATATGTGTATATATATATATTCGGTAATACTTGGGACTTGGCCTCTTTTTCGTAGTCTGTAAAAAATCCCGGATAATGCGAAGAATTGATTTAAGTGTATTTAAAATCATGACTACTCGTATTACATGATAGAGATTATTTAGAGATTATTATATGTAAGATAGAAAACAAGCATATGGTTCTCCGAATGGAAAGAGTAACCTTCGCATATAGACACCAAAGATGATAATGGTGCGTTGAGCATGCGGGACGTCAGCGTGGCGATGGCAGGATGGCAATGCCACATACCTAAGTCTACCGGCTACCTTACCTTCCAGAACCAAACCCGACAATGACCAAAATTGACGCTATTATGACAGGAATATGTAAGATAATGGTACCAGATATCCGAACAAGTCGTTACGGAACTCTACCACATAAATCACGATGGTAGTGACACGTAAAGCCAATCGGTCGACTTTTAGGACCTGCCTGACAGAACCACAGTTGACTCTTCAAAGGAGCCCGCACCAACATGGAGAAAACAAAGATACCTAATCTAATTTCTGCAAGCCGAGATTATCGGATTTTTTTGCTGCCCTAGACGCAGTATATAGGGCTTATATTTGATGGAGGGCCTCAACAGTGTGCGACGTATTCCCCCTATGGTTTTTTGCCGCGCTTTAGTAAATTAAGAAATCCTTTTTTTATATATCATAAAATAGCAAACAAACAGATGGGTCTCCTGATGGAAAGAGTCAACCAACGCCTATAGACACGAAAGATGTTAATCGTGCGTTGCTTTCTTGTGGCGAGGTCTCATACCACATGCATAAGTTTACCGACTACCTTACTCTCCAAACTGGAACACGTCAGCGACAAGCACTGACGCTATTGCGGCATGAATAGGTAAGGCGGTGGTACCAGACCCGGGCGAGACAATGTAGAACTCTACCACCTAGTAGCCACGATGGTAGTGACCCGCAAAGCCAATCGGTCGCCTTTAAAGACCTGCCTGGCAGAACGGCGGCTGGCCTATTCTTCACAAGAGCCTGGGACCAACACAGGGATAGCCCGAAATCCCTTCTTGGTTTCCCCTATTTTTTATACAATATTTCAAATAGATATAGAAAGATCTCAACATTGTAGATATAATATTCTGTAAGCGCCGCGAACCAAATTCATGTAGTTAAAAATAACCCAAGCCTACACTGAAGTGTTTTGTAATTTTGGCACACGTCCCGTTTAATAAACACTATGTAATTTACTTCCATATATTTAAGACTGCGAGCTATATTAAATAGAATTTGTTAGGACTCGTGTTTTATAGAAGCGGTTTATACATATATGTATACTAGCTGTTGCCCACGACTTCGTCCGCGCGGGACTTCGTTTACTCCACACAGCTTCTCCCCCGTAGGTGATAGCGTGATAATATGTAGCCTATATGTTGACCTGACCTGTTAGTAATATTCATGCAAAACACTTTTTTTTAAATTTTTCGTCAACGATTACTCCCAAACGGATAAACCGATTTTGATGCAATTTTTGTATTAGACGTAGTTTTTTTGAGGAATGAGTTGATTAGTTTTTGTATTCAATCGGTAGATAAATATGGAAGTTATATTAAAAAAAAATACTGTTTCGCCAAAATTTTTTTTGGTGTTTTTTCAAAATTTCTCAAAATCTCCTGGACCGAATTGGTTCAAATTTTCAGGAAGTCTAAATTGAGCGTAATCCAATCGAATGCCATCAACCAAGTTTCAATCGGTCCAGCTGTTCAAAAGTAATGAGATGTTTACATACACACATACACATACATACACACACACACAGACACACACACATACACACACACATACACACACATACACACACATACACCCACATACACACACATGCATATAGACATACTGACGTCATCATGAAAATAGTCCGAAAAGGTTCCTAGGACCTCAAAACGTGGGCATCTGGTCAAAACTCGATTTTCGAAAATCGGGGTAAAATCAGTAACTTTCATATCTACATACGTAGTGGGAAGTTAAAAACGTTTATTATATGAGGACCCCCTATAACATTTTCATTTTTTTATTTTTAGTATTTGTTGTTATAGCGGCAACGGAAACACATAATTTGTGAAAATTTCAGCTTTCTAGCTATCACGGTTTACGAGATACAGTCTGGTGACAGACAGACAGACGGAAAGACAGACAGCGGAGGCTTAGTAATAGAATTCCGTTTTACCTTTTAGGTACGGAACCCTAAAAACAGGTGGTAGAGTTCTGCAACGTCTCAACCGGGCTTGATACCATCGCTTTCCTTTCCCCCGTATGTGTCCCGATTTCTTTGAATCATATGTAATGTGGTTTAATGTAATAAAATGACAATGCAAAGTTACTTATATGTTATTGGAATTAAAATATCTGTAGTTTCAAATAAAAGGCCATAAAAACATTTACTAAGTGGTAGAGTTCTGCATTGTCTCGCCCGGGTCTGGTACCGCCGCCTTTCCTATTCCTGCCGTAATAGCGTCAGTGCTTGTGACTATATTGTTCCGGTTTGGAGGGTAAGGTGCCGGTAAACTTATGCATGTGGCATTAGACCTGGCCACAACATAGCAACGCACCATTAACATCTTTGGTGTCTATAGGCGATGGTTGACTCTTTCCATGGAGACCCATCTGCTTGTTTGCTGTCTTATAATATAAAAAAAAATACTATTTGCAGTGGAGAAAAAGGTCACTAGCTCTTAGATTAATGTCCATGTATCTTTACTTAGACTTTGATATCAAGTCATTAAGAATCAACACGTAAAATTAACTAGCAACATCTTCAGCTATTATTTTTAATGTTTTCAAGTATGAAGTAGCATTAATGTCTGTTTAGGACGGTTTATGCTGATTTTTTGAGTTTTACAGCATAAAATTGGCGTAATATAGGAAGTTAGGTATATTATGCTATATTATCTTGAAAAAAAAACAAAAAAAAAACAAAATATATTATCTTGATATTCAGAGGAAATTAATGTAAGTAATTAATTTGCAACATTCCTCCAAACCTTATAATATGTCCCCTGTATGTATGTAATTCTGGGTCCCCTTTGAAAAATAAATCTTCTGCCGTTCTATCAGGTGGTTCGTAAGAGATAATTATTGGATATGCGAGTCACTACCATCGTGACTACTTACCTAGTAGTCACGATGGTAGTGACTCGCATAGTAGAGTTCTGCATTGTCTCGCCCGGGTCTGGTATCACCTATTCCAGTCACAATAGGTTAGTGCTTGTAATTGTCATGTTCATATTTCTAGGGTAAGGTAGCCGGTAAACTTATGGATGTGGCAATAAGATCCCGCCACAAGGATAGCAACGCACCATTTACATCTTTGCTGTCTATAGGCGATGGTCGCTTCCCATCAGGAGACCTAGATGATTATTTACTATCTTATGGTATAATAAAAATTGGTAAATTACGTGTTGGGCCACGCGAAATGAGCCACGCGGCCACGTTCAGAAGGTGCCATCACAATAATGCGGACTAAGAAGTGGGCTTTCATAGGTTCATACTATTATAATTTAAGCCGTTCAACGTCAATGAAAAATATATCCGGACCACAGGTTCACCGCCTATAAAAACTTCTCTAAGTACATTTTATAAGTTTGTCGACTATTACTCAAAAACTTGTAAAGCCTTTTAAGCCGTAATAGTTTTTCTTTTAACTTCATTATATTTACTACCACGATGATTTTTTTTCCCACCCCCAAAACCAACCGTTTAGTCTGCAGAGGGGGGGACACTTGACTTAACAAAAATTGGCACTTAAAAGCTTAATATTTTACAAACGAGTCCTTTAATCGAAAACTTGTTTTCACAAACCTACAATATATTTTTTAAAACCTATGCAACGATACCCTATACAGTGGGGTATAACAGAAAAAACATCCTCACTTTACATGTGGGGGAGCTACCCTGAAAAAAATACTTTTGAAGATTTTATGTTACCACTTTGTTGATGTGACTAATATGTATATTCGTGCCAAATTACAGCTTTTTAGTAATAAGGATCTCTGTACTTTCGTGCGGATGGACGGATGGACAAAGCGAAAATATAAGGGTTCCTAGTTTACTTTAGACATGGATCATTTAACAGTTAACATATTAAATTTCGTACTACATTTTTTTAACAATTAACAACTGTTATTTATATTAGCAAATACTGTTAAAATTTTATGCATCACTAAAATTACCAATAACTTCATATAGGATAATAATGTTATTAAAAATATTTGAGCTACCTTGATTTATGATAATAATAAATGTTAAAAATTATAAAACTACTCCAGAGGACCTTTTTGTTTGGTCGCTAACTCGACAGCTTTGCGTTTTTGCTGCTTCTAATACTATATATAGGCTACTACTAATATAATATAACATAAATAAACACCTGTTAAATAATAATTAATTTTAACAACATACCAGTTAACCTTATTTAACAATAATTTCCATGCCTAGTTTACTTCGGAACCCTAAAAAAGAGAACAAGACGCGATTGTCCACATTTTAATTCGTTAATGAATTTACGCTCAGCGAAGCGTGCGGGGTAACGCCTGTGCGTATACAAAAGTAATGGTTACACGCAACTTAAGGGTAAATACTGAAGACCGCGGATAAATCTTATCGAAGAAAACACAAGTAAAAACTCACAGTCTTAGCTACGGACACGGATATTATCATTCACCACGCTTACGTCATTAGTGATAAAAGAATGTTTATCTCTTTATGGGTAAGTGCTTTAAGACTTAAACAATATTTAAGTTCTGCTTGAGTAACACATTATCCTGCGATAAGTTGTTCACATATACCACATGTGTTTAAAATGTTTTATGTTAATGTAAGAATGTGAACTACGCTTAAATTATGTCACATAAGGTTCTATGGGGAATACCGCTTAAATAAATATAATTTTTGTAATAAAAAAACTGTACCTATTTACAATCTCAGTCCAAGAGTTTTTCTGTGAGAAAAAATCAAAGAACTTAATATTTTAACCGTACCATCGCAGCTTATTTTTAAAAAGTTGATGTATGCTTGTAAACACATTTGCTTATTCAAGAAACATTGTGATGTAGGTACATAATTTAAATACAAAGATGAAAAACAATCTCCACAGAATAAGTAACTGTTTTATAAAGCAATCTATACGCTTTTACAATAAGCTTCCAGATGCTATTAAAGATCTCTTATTAAACAAATTTAAAAATGTGTGAAATTAAAACTGCAATAAAAGAAAACTTTAGAGGTGTCAAGGGACACCCGGATGGAACGAAGTTCCTTTCGATTAATTATTCGCGAAATAGAAATGAAAATATCTGGCTTGCTTTCTATAAGAGAGAGAGAGAGAGGGAGAGACAGACAGAGACAGAGAAACATGCGCACGCCGCACAGCTTACAATAGCTTACTATAGTAAAAAGTGTCGTGACAACTTTTCGTAAGAATTTTTTCCGTTCAGCCCCCTTTCACAACGCGCGATAAGGAACTTCGTTCCAATATTATAAAATATCTGAATATTTGGAAGATAATAAAGCATGGAATTTTTGCTCCTCATAGTATCCTCTTATAGTAATTGCAATAAATTATTAATAAATCTATATCTATATTAATATTATAAATGCGAAAATTTGGATGTTTGGATGGATGTTTGTTACTCAATCACGCAAAAACTACTGAACGGATTTGTATAAAATTTGGCACACAGGTAGATAATAACCTGGAATAGTACATAGGCTACTTTTTATCCCGGAAAAATTAAATGATCCCGCGGGATTCGCCAAATCTTTTATAATGCAGCGGGCTGCACGCGGCAGCTAGTTATTGTATATATATTACTAGCTGTTGCCTGCGACTTCG
Source organism: Apodemia mormo (assembly GCA_036924255.1). Taxonomy (NCBI): domain Eukaryota; kingdom Metazoa; phylum Arthropoda; class Insecta; order Lepidoptera; family Riodinidae; genus Apodemia; species Apodemia mormo. The sequence goes on from JAUPFN010000026.1 coordinate 8,615,990, forward strand.
TCCGCGCGGACTTTGTTTACTCCATACAGCTCCTCCCCCGTAGGTGATAGCGTGATAATATGTAGCCTATATGTTGACCCGACCTGTTAGTAATATTCATGCAAAATTTGAAGTAAATCCATGCAGTACTTTTCTAGTTTACCCCGGACATACATACAGACAAACAGACATACAGATAAACAGACAAAAATTCTAAAAACTATATTTTTGGCTTTGATATCGATTGTAGATCATGCCCCAAGTATTCTTTTAAAAAAATATTCAATGTACAGTTTTGACTTGCCTACGATTTTATTATATGTATAGATAATCAAAAACATAACCCTTTAAAAAAAAGTATATGCACAGAAAAGACAAGCCCGCCCGATTATCATCTTTTCGACGGGTCTTACGTATACTGGTGCAACCCGCAAAACAACGGAAACCATTTTTTTTGCACCAAAAGCCTTAAAAATACCTTATATTTGTCCTAATATAGCAACGTAATGTAGTAACGTATTTGAAAATTTGTACAAAATTACAAATTTTAAAATATTTCTATTGATTTATGTTAAAATTACAAGATATAGAATGTTTAATCCGCACTCCTGTAAAGTTGTGTCATTTCACTTGCACTAGTACACGTAGGACCCGTTGATTTTTTTTATATCATAAGATAGCAAACAAGCAGATGGGTCTCCTGATAGAAAGAGTCAACCATCGCCTATAGACACCAAAGGTGTTAAAGGTGCGTTGCTATCTTGTGGCGAGGTCTAATGCCACATGCATAAGTTTACCGGCTACCTTACCCTCCAAACCGGAACACGACAGCGACAAGCACTGACGCTATTGCGGCAGGAATAAGCAAGGCGGTGGTACCAGACCCGGGCGAGACAATGCATAACTCTACCACCTAGTAGCCACGATGGTAGTGACTCGCATAGCCAATCGGTCGCCTTTTACGACCTGCTTGGCAGAATGGCAGTTGGTGTATTCTTCAAATGAGCCCAGAACCAACACGGGGTAAAAATCGATATTATCGATTTAGTGATAACGCGGCCAGCATTTCAGATTCGAAAGTAACTTAAAAAATTTTGACCAGTGAAAAGTGCCTCCAATGAATTATTTGAATAAAAAAATACTGACTGACAATTGCACTTATTTTACATGAATATGTAACGTTAAAGAAACGTCAATACAAATTAAGCATGTTTTGTACACAATTATGCCACTAACATATTCAGTTAAGATCATGAAGTCTCGTATTTGAAATCTGAGTCTGGTGGTGGTGTGTTACCATCACCAGACTCAGAACTACTATTCATAGAAGATATTATCTCTTCTTATCTATCATAGCTAACATGATTGCAGATATGATTATTACGTCAGAATTCGAGTTAACAATAACGATTACGTACGTCCTTGAATGTATATTAGGATAAACGAGATATTTGTCGATATTGGCAAATATCTCTCTCGTGCTCTATGTCTCTCACGTGCATATCCTAAGCTGGTATTATTAAAATTTCTATGATTAAAAAATATATACTCAAAATATTAGCAAGCCACATGGTAAAAAGTAGTTAAAATGATGTATTCTGTTTTATTACTAGCCTAGTATAGAACTCATGAATGCGTCCATTAATTTAAAAACTATTGTGTATTCAAATTGCGTCCTCCTGTAGTATGCCATAGACTAGCAAAGAAACAGCGCGACAATAAGTACAACACGGTAACATTATTTGTGGTCTTCGATGTTTTTTATGGTTCCTTGTTTCTACTTGTACCATAAATTTATAAACAAGAAGTGTCAATTCACCAGTTTACTGATTGGCAAGAAGGTGGGGTGGTGATCCTAAAGCCGCAATTTGCCAGTCTAATAACAACCATCGTTTCGAGAGTAAGGTAGCCGGTAAACTTATTCACGTGGCATTAAGAACCCTCCATAGGGATAGCAATGTACCTTTAACGTCTTTGGTGTCTATAGGCGATGGTTGTTTCTTTCCATTAGAAGAGTCGTTTGCTTATTTGATATCTTAAAATATAAAAAAACAACAGATTTTTCAAGAACTGCTATAAAAATTATAGCTTTTGTTTGATTTCTAGACTCCCTTTGAAAAATATGCCATCTGCTACTCTGACAGGCAGTTCATAAAAAGGGAATGAATGGCTAAAGTACTAAAGGTAGCGTGACTACTAGGCACTTTTCTTGAAGGTCCCTAGGTCGTATCCGTTTGGAAACATTTCTGCCGATAACAGATTCCACATAGGTGTAGTGCGGGGTAAAAAGTGCCTCGAGAATAGCATGATTGTGAATTTCCAGACATAAAAATGAAACTTTGAATTTTGTCGCGATGTCCGATGGTGAAATTCGGCGGCAGGAATTAATCTGAAAAGTTCCTCGAAACGTTCTCCACGATAGAGCCGTAAAAAGATGCAGGGTGATGTCACATCTTTGACTGCCCCATTGGTAGAGTGGTTAGCGACCCTGACTACGCAATCGACGGGGTTTGGGTTCGATCACCGACGGGGACAAGCATTTGTGTGATGAGCATAAATGTTTGTATTTCCGGGTTTGGGTGTTTATTATGTATTATGTATGTAAAAGTATTTACATATTAATTTTTATGTTATTATTTATTTATTATTATTTATTTTATTTACCCATAACACAAGCAAAAAATTTGCTTACTTTGGGGTTAGATCAATAAGTGTAATTTGTCCCGTGAATATTTATTTATTTATTTATTTACATCTCTATATAATGCCAAAGAATCAAGCCAATTTAAAATAGTCCTATCATCGACGATTCAAATCGCTCTACGTTGAATGAGATCGAAAAGAAGGAGCTGGAGCTGGTACTGAGGAATCCCCGCCAAAAAACGAAAGCAGTACTTCATATGAGGCCGGATTTGCAAATGCGATTTGCTGATTATGTCAGTCTTGGTTTTCCCGGGTTCCTACATTTTTCTATATCCGCATTGTATATCTGTTTTGTTACCAAATATGCTTTACATATCAAATTAATTTAAAATTTGTAACCAAGAGCTCCCCAAATATATTTTTACTACGTCCATCCCTTCTTACCAAACAGTACCTACTCATCCTTAATGCTGCTGTGCCAATGTACCTATAATGTATTTATTAGAAACTGACAATCAAAATCAAGTAATTTGTCTTTAACAGGCAAATGTTTTGCTTAATTTAGGGTTGGATTCATTCGTTTAATTTTTTCGGCGATATTTATAGTACCATCATATCCGGTTCCCTTGCAGATAGGCAGAGAACCGAACGTCTTTTTTTTATATATCATAAGATAGCAAACAAGCAGATGGGTCTCCTGATGGTAAGAGTCAACCATCGCCTATAGACACCAAAGATGTTAATGGTGCGTTGCTATCTTGTGGCGAGGTCTAATGCCACATGCATAAGTTTACCGGCTACCTTACCCTCCAAACCGGAACACGAAAGTGACAAGCACTGACGCTATTGCGGCAGGAATAGGTAAAACGGTGGTACCAGACCCGGGCGAGACAATGTAGAACTCTACCACCTAGTAGCCACGATGGTAGTGATTCGATAGCCAATCGGTCGCCTTTTTCGATCTGCCTGGCAGAACGGCAGTTGTCCTATTCTTCAAAGGAGGCCGGGGCCAACACGGCGAAAACGTCATATACTTTCCAGTTTATAACGATTCACCGTTTCGTTGGTTGGCGAGATGAATGGTAATCCCCATCATCGCATTTTACCGACCTGATAACGGTTATCGACTATTTCTAGAGATATCTGGAACTGACGGCTTTACGTGCTCATTCGACGCACGGGAGTGATAACACACCACCCGCGAGACTAGTGCAGCTACTAAGGTTTTGGAATTTCGAGACCTCGAAAAAACCTCAATAACCGTTTTGCCCGGCCCGGGGATCGAACCCAGGACCTCATGATCTGATTAGAATAAGCTCTTCACTAGACCACGAGGCAGTCAATTATATGGGAGATTTTTATTATTCTTTATTATTTGTCGTATTGGAGCTTCATGCTGAAATAATAGGATTATTCTGTGAATTGTTTTTTTTTACCTTATCTGTTTGGATTGCCTCACGACGTCCTTCTGATAGCGCCATGATGCTTTAGGGTGTCGTCACGCACAGTTTGGGAAGCCGTGCTATAATCGATGAAATTGCATACTGTATTACTTTATCTGTGGTCCAGGATTTAAAATGCTTAGACATCAATGGAAGTTTATTACTCTACAATAGGATGAGCTATTCGGAGTTCAGATTTACCTGCCTGTTGACGTGTGACAAGGTCAGGCCGGTTTTATTTAGAAATCTAAGGATTAAAGTTCTCAATGAAGATTTCGGTGAGTTAGATAATAAAACGAATAATATACACACTAGCTTTTACTATGTTTGCGCGATCAAAAAACATAACTTCATTTAACTGTGTCGGGTAAAAGTAGCGTACGTTACTCATGGATAGTGGTATGTTTCTATAGTTGAAAGAATTTTTAGGGCCAATCCAGTAGTTTTTGGGATAGGATGGCTAAAACGCAGAGACAACCATCGCATAGACACCAAAGAAGTTAATCGTACTTTTTTATACGAGTGATGAAATCTTAATACCGTTTGCATACATTTACCAGTTTCCTCTTCTCTCCAAATCGGAACAGAAGCAGTGACAAGCAGTGACGTTATGCGCAAGAAAAATGAGACACCCGGAGATGGTACTGTTACACGGCCGACCCTGTTTTAAAAAAATACTACTTTTTAAACACTACTACTTTCCCCGTGTTGGTTCCGGGCTCCTTTGAAGAATAGACCAACTGCCGTTTTGCCAGGCAGGTCGTAAAAGGCGACCGTTTGGCTATGCGAGTCACTGCCATCGTGGCTACTAGGCGGTAGAGTTCTGCATTGTCTCGCCCGGGTCTGGTACCACCGCCTTGCCTATTACTGCTGCAATAGCGTCAGTGCTTGTCGCTGTCGTGTTCCGGTTTGTAGGGTAAGGTAGCCGGTAAACTTATGCATGTGGCATTAGACCACGCCACAAGATAACAACGCACCATTAACACCTTTGGTGTCTATAAGCGATGGTTGAGTCTTTCCATCAGGAGACCCATCTGCTTGTTTGCTATCTTATGATATAAAAAAAAAACTATTGGATATTACATGAAATTAAAGCGACTTTCCAAATATTAATTGTGTAAACTAGTATACATTTAGTCTTCCAAAATCTGACTCCATTTAACAGTATTGCCAGAGACAAATAGTCAAATATATTAAGACAGCTCAAAAAGTAACATTTTCACGAGTAAAGTAACATTTCCTTATTTTATGTGGAAAATTACGCTGATACTATAATATGACATTTTACATACATATTTTCACGCCAGATCCGTTATGGGGTAGGCAGAGAGAATCGAGTGCCATAAATACATCACGATCTTTGCAGGCTTGTCTCGCTTCCTCCACATTCATCACTCAACTTACATTTACTTTAATAACTTACTTTCATCACACACTTTATTACACAAAAACTAAAAAGTTTTCTGTCCTGTTAGTTAAGCTTCGAAAACATCGTAAGAATTTTTAATCAAATAATTGACTGGTAGTCCATATATCTAATTAAAGTTAACTAATCAGTTTATAAAAAACCTCATACTTGATCTCATCAATTTTATTTGCTGGGAGTTTTTTTAATATTTTTCATTAGTCTTATAAGTAGCATTTTCAGTCGTGTAAACATAAATGTAAAATGAGAGGGTCAAAAGTAATGCAAAATATTACAAAAGTAACATTCTGGCAACGCTGGTATTAAAGAATTAATTAAAAGGAATAATTCACATGGAGAGATTGCTGATTAAGGCATTACTGCTTTGTAATAAGGGTTATAACAGTACGAAGCCTGGGCGAGACATAGTCCAGGAACTCTATTATCTGGTAGTTACGACGGTAGTGACCAATGTAGCCACAGTGTAGTTGCTCGCCTTTCACAAACTGCCTGGCAGAATGGCAGACAGTCTATTCCTAAAAAGAGGGAACCAATACATTCATTACAAATAAATATACAAATCTATCTTTATAGTACTAGTATATATATATATATATATATATATATATATATATATATATATATATATATATATATATATATATATATATATATATATACTAATACAATATAAAATACGGGGTAGGCAGAGGAAACACAAAAACATTTATTTATTATTTACTAGCTGACCCGGCCGTTGTTCTGCCTTTTTAACTACTCTTATTTTTTTTCTATACCTTTTAAACCTCTGGACTTCAACAATTAATTCAAAACCAATATATATATATATATATATAGAGATTTCAAATTTATACACAAACGTGTACAGAGGTGGACTTAATGCTACATGGCATTCTCTACCAGTCAATCTTAATAAATGAGAACAGTATGGAGGATGGGGTGCACAAAAAACTTATAATAATCTTTTTCTTTAAACATAATTTCATGATTAAAAATATAATTTGTGTGAAATTTGGTACAAAGATAGTATGAGACCCGAGAAAGGACATAGGATGGTTTTTATCCCGGAAATCCCACGGTACGGGAATTATTTGGGTTTTATTTTAGAATTTCCACGCGGACGAAGTCGCGGGCTCAGGCAGTATTAAATAATTACCAAGACAGGAATACAATTAATACAAACATATAATATTATTTTCAACACAATGAACACCACACATTTGCCTCTATCGCAGTGTTTCCCAAACATTATTTTGATATGGCCCGGTAATTTTCACACTGCCCCTTCGTGACCCACTTAATACTTATAAACCCTAGCTGGTTCTATTAGGTGAAATAGTACATATTTAATAATAGTAAAAAGGTTTAATTAATGCTACATATTTTGATGTCGCCTATTTTGTCATCACTCAACGCTTACGTATTTTCGTCGCGTTGCGTCGATCTTATAGTAGATAATATTTTAAAAGCGAGGCGGGAATGTTGCGACCCGGTATTTTTTTTGATGGCCCGGTAGCGGGTTGCGACTCGGCAAATGGGAAATGCTGCTCTATCGGGAATCGAACCTGAGTTCTATCCATCAGAGTTACGAGTATCAACCACTCAACCAAAAGTCACGTGCGTTTAGTAATGTAGTCTAAGATGGATTCCTACAAATCTTATTTTTCCTAATATATAGGCTGATAATAAATGCAAAGAATTATACAGGAAGTTAGTAAACTAATCACATAGGCTACTTTTTATTGAATGACTGGAAAATAAATTGGTAATGTGCGTGGCGGGCCACGCGCAATGAGGGTTTCGAAGTTACCTATCACAAAAATGCGGACAAAAAATTGGCTTTCTTGCTGCATTTTATGAACATTTTTAACCTATGTAATTTCACTGACATGACGGACATATCCGCACCACAGGTTCAACGCCTATAAAAACTTCTCCAAGTTTTTTTTTTTTATAGAAAAGGGGGCAAACGAGTAGGAGGTGCACCTGATGGTAAGTGATCACTGCAGCCCATGGACATCCACAATACCAGAGGTCTTGCAGTTGCGTTGCCGGCCTTTTAAGAATGAGTAAACTCTTTTCTTGAAAGCCCCCAAGTCGTCCGTTTGGAAACACCCCTGCCGGTAATTGGTTCCACAACAAAGTAGTGCAAGGCAAAAAGTGTCGAGAGAAAGTACATTTTATAAGTTGGTTGACTATTACTCAAATACTTTAAAGCCTTCTAAGCCGTAATAGTTTTCCTTTTAACGTCATTATATTTATTACTACATAAAACAAATAATTTGTTAACAAATACACGATATACCTAAAGATATTATCTAAAGAATGTGCTAACTTATTACTTGATAGAATGTACTTTACTCGATCATATAAAATTCCGAAAACAGGCTAAAAAAATCTCTAAAACAAATAATTTGTTAATAATATTTCTAATCTTCCACATGATTTTTATATGGTGATATTTAGTTGTAAATACAAAAAAGAATATGCTAAATTTTAGTTGTCAGCTGATGTCCTATATTTATTTATCCGTAAATTAACACGTTTCCCAGCGGTTTCAGAACATACCGCGCCACCCATTTTCTATAGAATTGACGCGCGTCGAAATACCTTATTTCAAAACCCTATTTATATAACATTTAGCAATACAGCTTGATTCTTTGGAAATACGTAGAGATGTGGCTTCACTCTGCATCTTCTATCGGATCTATCATGAGGAGTGTTCCGTGAAACTGCTTGGATTAATTCCTGCCGCACAATTTCACCATCGGACATCGCGACAAAATTCAAAGTTTCATCCTCACAATCTCGATGTCTGGAAATCCACAACTGTACGATTATCGAGACACTTTTTTCCCCGCACTATTCCTTTGTGGAACTATTTACCAACAGGGGTTTTTCCAAGCAGATTCGACTTAGGGACCTTCAAGAAAAAAAGCCTACTCTTTCTTAAAAGGCTGGCAACGCAACTGTAAATCTTTTGATAATATGGTTGTCCATGGTTAAAGGCGTTCACATTGTCATTTAACGTTATTTTTCTTAAAATATATTATCCTTTGTTAATTTATATTTTATCCAACAATCCCGAAAAAAACTGACACTAATTTCATTTAATTAGTTATAGGTATGGCAAAAATATATGTCTTTGCATATCCAAATTTAAGCGCAAGATTTATACTTGTTTTTACAAAGCAATGTACACAAAGTAATAAAATTGACAGCGTCGCGACCGACGCGATTCTATTTGAAATCAGTGCACAAGTTAAAACCGTGTGCTTATTTTTGGAGGACGTTTTTGAGACAGCTGACTGTGATCTTGGTTTTTTATATCAATGTTTATATAATAAAAATTTACACTTATCAAATACAGATTAGCACCGTCAAAGTCCATCTTGCTTGGAATTCTAGGAACATTGGCGGCAATTTTACTTTTATTTAAACGCTTTATTTCACAAAATATACAAAAGGCGAACTTAACGCCTACATACATTTTTTACCAGTTAACCTTGCTCTTGTAGAAACATTGCTATAACGGTAGTGCACAATAAGTCTTATGGAACACTTTTGAATAATTTTGCTTAAATCCAAAGAGCAACATTTATCTTAATTTACGAGCAGACCAATGTATTTTTTATCGCCGAAAATGGGCATTGACGTTTACCGTTCAAATATGGCTACGCTACTTAACACGTTAATAATGAACGCAATATTTATCACGAAGATGGACATTGATATTTTCCGTTAGTGTGATCTTAGAGTAAAAGATCATGTACCCATCATCAGAAAATTCCGTCTTCGATAGCATTTGATCATCAACTCAATATTTCATTCCTGCCACAATAGCGCCAGTGCTTGTCTTGTTTCAGGTTGAAGGGTAAGGTAACCGGTAAACTTACGCAAGTAGCATTAACACCTCGCCCGTGGATATTAACGCACCATTAACATCTTTGGTGTCTGTAAGCGATGGTTGTCTCTTTTCATTAGGAGAGCCATCGTTTTTTTTTTTTATGTCATAAGATAGCAAACAAGCAGATGGGTCTCCTGATGGAAAGAGTCAACCATCGCCTATAGACACCAAAGATGTTAATGGTGCGTTGCTATCTTGTGGCGAGGTCTAATGCTACATGCATAAGTTTACCGGCTACCTTACCCTCCAAACCGGAACACGACAGCGACAAGCACTGACGCTATTGCGGCAGGAATAGGTAAGGCGGTGGTACCAGACCCGGGCGAGACAATGCAGAACTCTACCACCTAGTAGCCACGATGGTAGTGACTCGATAGCCAATCGGTCGCCTTTTACGACCTGCCTGGCAGAACGGCAGTTGGCCTATTCTTCAAAGGAGGCCGGGACCAACACGGCGGAGACAACATCTGTAAGATATAAAAAATATGTGCTACAGTTTACTATCTTATGATACAAAGAAATAACATCCTTGATCTTGACACGCATTAATAGACATCTAAAAATAGTTCTACCATGAGTCGTAACTAGCTCGAAACAAACCAGCACTATTCTAACAAGGGCACATTTGTATGAAGATTTACACGCAAATGGATTCAGATGTCTGGAACGAGAATTTTATTGTCACTTAAACCATGTGCGCAGTTCTTTGTTTAAAAGGGCTTGTGCACAATGTGATGATGCGGCGACGCAGAATATAAATGACTGCCATCGCAAAAAATGCGATTCCGCTACAATACTTAAAATATGTATTATAAAAATAAAGACGGTAGTAAGGTATTATAATATCAAAGCAAATACGAAAGATTGTGTGTGTGTGTGTGTGTGTGTGTGTGTGTGTGTGTGTGTTTGTGTGTGTGTGTGTGTGTGTTCGTGAACGTGAATCCTTTACTGCTCAGTGGTAAAACGTATTATTCATAAATTTGGTATCAGGCATTACAGGTATCTAGACTTACCATTAAGGCCTCTGTTACCTCGGCAAAAACCATCGTTATTGTAGAAAATTGAAAAGAACAATATTTGAAAACGCAGCGGGCTATGATCATGAATTAATTACATGAATTATGTTTAACTAAAACTAGGAAAATATTTATTCATTTGAGAGAAATGATAATATAAGAATAATAAAAGAAACAAAAATTATCTTGTACATACATCACGTCTCAATCACTTACTCTTTAATGGCGCAATGAATAGTATTTAACAATAAGCTTCAAAGAACTGTACGAGAATTACAGTTGAAAAACGCGCATCTATAAATAATTTTAGCGTTTATTAAAAAAACGAAGTAACCGCCTAAGTTATGCCCTGAATGATAACTATTACCACTAAACTTACTATCTGATAAAAATAATATAGAAAAACAAAATTTTATTTGCAAACAAAATTAAATAAAACCAACGTAACTGTTATAACTGTATCTGTTATATATTAGTATAGTATCAATTCGTGTAATCGTCCAACAATATTTATTTTATTTTTGTTATTCCTTATAACGTATTGTGTACGAGTCCTAACATCTACTGCCAAGCAATATCATGACGAACCAGTTCACATCAGACTCACATCTGGGCTTCGTTAATGCTAATGGACAAGACGCAGTGATTCTTTTGGCAAGCAAGGAAACAATTTTCCTGTAGGTTTCCTGCCGTCTATCGGTAACGAAGATATAGATGACAATGACAACGATATACGCCTCGAAGCGAAAGCGTTGTACTCCTTTTTACGAAAACTTGCGCAGACTAAAAAGTATGATTTTTTTAATGTTATAAGATATTAAACAAGGAGATGGGTCTCCTGATGGAATAAGTTAACAATCGCCTATAGACAGCAAAGGTGTTAATGGTGCGTTGCTATCTTGTGGCGAGGTCTAATGCCATATGCATAATTTTACCGGCTATCTTACTCTTCAAACTGGAACACGACAGTGACAAGCACTGACGCTATTGCGGCTGGAATAGGTAAAGCGGTGGTACCAGACCCGGGCGAGACAATGCAGAACTCTACCACCTAGTAGCCACGATGTTAGTGACTCGCATAGCCAATCGGTCGCCTTTTACGACCTGTCTGACAGAATGGTAGTTGGCCTATTTTTTAAAGCAGCCCGGGACCAACACGAAAAAAAATAAAATAAAGTTAAAGTTTATGTGCAGAATAAATGCAGGGAGCTAATATTTTTATATAAATTGTTTTAGGGTAAATTAAATAAATAATATTTTTAACGCAATAAAACTGCGGCAGCCGAGTTCCCATTTCCTATAACTCCGCAACCCTGCATCAGGTCTTCACCAAATTAAAATGAGACCACACGGGGAGCCCCTGTATACCATATATACCTAAAAATTAATTTTCAAAATCGGTTTATAAATGACCGAGTTCTGAGGTAACAAACATTAAAAAAACAGCTGAATTGAGAACCCCCTTCTTTTGGGAAGTCATTTGAAAATAACATTACACACACACCACGCGTTTGGCACTCATACGTATCTGCTAAGTCTGTTGTAAAACTAAAAAAGATTATATTGCTTAATGAAAATGAATAGAGTTCCGGTCGTGTGTTTATTAAAGTTAGAATTGATACTTTTACGAGCTTATGGTTCATTATTGTGTAATAAAATACCACTTATATGAAAATCGTGTTTATTTACCACTCAAATGTACGATACACTACAATACAACACGTATAAAATACGCACTGACTAACACTGAACAAAGCACCGTCACTACACTCGCACTAGAACTAACCGACTAATCCAAATCACTGAACCAAAACACTTTCCGTATGCAGACTAAATCGCTCTATAACTTTTATCGCACTGTAACGATATCGCTCAAGTAACGATCGCTCTTACCGACACTTCCTTATTTATACACAAGGTATAGTTCGACAATGATTTCGAAAGTTCTGCAAATGACTCCTAAATAGCTTGTACGTAAAGTCATTGTACACGCTAAATTCAACCTATATGCACTATGCGAGAAGGTCCATCATGGCATAGCTGTTCATGCAACGGTAGTTCTTGTTTATCGATAGAAGCAGCTGTCTCTTTTATTTCTAGACTTTTCTATTCTCACTCTTCAATTTTTCTAGAATATTCGCAACAATACCATACCATGAGTATATCAACCACGATACGTTACGTTCTTTCAGTTCCACAAAGGCTCATCTTGCATTTTACAGTTACGTGATCGTTATGAAGATGGCCTTATGAAGATGAATTACTTACTGGTTATTGCTTGATTTGTTTCGCGATGGTCACGAGTAAATAGCTTTAATAGTTTTAAACCGGATGTTATTTTCTTTTTATCATGAGATAGCAAATAAGCAGACGGGCCTCCTGGTGGAAAGAGTCAACCATCGCCTATAGACAGCAAAGTATTTAATGGTGCGTTGCTATCTTGTGGCGAGGTCTAATGCTATATGCATAATTTTACCGGCTACCTTATTCTTCAAACTGGAAAACGACAGTGACAAACAATGACGCTATTGCGGCTGGAATAGGTAAGGCGGTGGTACCAGACCCGGGCGAGAGAATGCAGAACTCTACCACACTCTAGAGTGCTGCAACGTATCTCCCGGGCTTGTCACCCTTGCGTATTCTTGCCTTAATAACGTCAGTAGTATCAGTCAGGTAGCCTTGTGTATATTGCCTAACATCCTTGCTACGAAGATAGCAATGCACCATTACTATTTAAATATCTATTTCTATTTTCCATCAGTAGAGCTATCTGCGTATTCAGCGTCCTCTAGCAGGCGCATACTGAATTTAATGTTATTACTTTAATTTAAATTGAATTTAATGTTATTATATAACTGAATCATCGAGAAGCTTCTAATTAGAGATGGGCGTATTTGTTATTTTTCGTCGTCGATGCGCATCGTTGTTTCGTTAACGTCAACCGTTGTCTACTAATGTTGGCTGCGTAACATCAAACGTGTTGATAATTTTTGACGTTGTCATAAATGTTGTTGTATTTCAATACCAATGTACTTTAACGCAACGACATTTGAGAATAAATAAGAGTTGACATGATTATAATATAAAGTTTATTTTTAATTAGTTAAAAAATTGCATTGGCAATTTAAAAAACCGGCCAAGTACGAGTCGGACTCACGCATGAAGGGTTAAGTACCATCATCTTTAAAAAAATCGAAAAAAACACGTTTATTGTATGCGCCACCTTAATATTTTCAATTTTTTAATTTTTGGTATTTGTTATTAAAGCGGCAACGGAAATACATAAGTTGTGCAAATGCAGCTTTCTAGCTAACAAGGTTTATGAGTTACAGCCTGGTGGCAGATAGACAGACGGACACACAGACAGCGGAAGCTTAATAAGGTCCCGTTTTACTTTTTAGGTACGGAATCCTAAAAAATGATTGTGTCATTCTAACAGGCAGGTTAGCCATTGATAGATATCGTTGCGAGTATTCGTTGTTCCGTCTCAGTTTTACCAGCGGTTGTACTTTGTATCGGCCATCGCCATTGCTATATTATGACTGACATCGGTTATGGTCGGCGTTATTCGATATCACACACCAGTGATCGAGTTGATATTAGTGTTATTCCCATCCGTTTTTGAACATTAGATAGACTAATATCGTTGGTCAGCTACGTATTTTTAAAAACGGCTACCTCTATTTCTTATTTTCCACGCCTCTTGAGTTATAATAAGAAGTTTAGAAGTTATAGGAGAACAGATGAGATACTACACTGTTAAAATTATTAGTTTAGGAGTTATACAGAAACATACAGATATACGAATTAAAATCATAACTCTACTTTTGGCTTCATCGCTATTGTCTAAATAAATAGATTCTATGTAACACATGCTGCAGATGTAATACTGTAGAAATATATGAAATCATGTTTTACTATTCTCGAAGACGCAGTACTGCGCATGATGTTAATTATAATAAAACATTGTTTCCGACATTTGAATAACTATTTACATAGTTATTTTCATATCAATGGTACGTTGACATAAAACAAAATCAAAGAAATGGTGAATCAAGTGACTTCGACCTCATTTTTGAATTTTGACGTCATATCGAAAAAATGTATATCTCACCAAAAACATTTTCATGTAAAATGTTACCAAAACGAGATCATATGACTTGCACTGTCAAAAAGTTACCACGAGCCCTACCTTCATAAACTCTACGCCACCCATGTCAAACATGCGGCCCTCCACTCATTTGCTAATATTTTTTGTTTTTGCATTTGCTAATAATATTTATTATTAGCAAATGCAAAAACAAAAAATTATATATTTATTAATTATATGGTTATAGTTATTAATTATATAGTTATTTTAGTACCTATTGATTGTTAATTAAACGATTACGACTCTTTCTATCTATCATTTTTTTATGAGTTGGTTTTGCGGCCTACTGATTATACGGTCTTTATGCATTTGGCCCACCGATGACTTTGAGTTTGACACGCATGCTCTACGCCTTAGTCAAAATATGTATCTTGGCCATATCTTTATCCCAAGAACTATTGCATAACAGAATTTAGTAATGAATCGAGAATAAATTTCCACCTTACGCCCATTTGAGGGTAGCGAAACGACCAAGCCATATCCTATTTAGACTAAGGTGAAGGGTTTTTGAAGTTAAGGCTTGTATGGTTAGGGCATGTTAGCTTGGTTCTACATGAGATCTGATAACATTTAACAGTGCAAGCCACAACGGGCTCGCCGTGGCAATATTTTTCATGAAAATGTTTTTGGTGAGATTTCACTTCTTTTTGTAAGTTGCTTGTGAAAATATTTTTATGCGCGTATTATTTAATTTGTAATAAGAAGTCTGGAAGAAGAAATAAGAAGTGAAATAAGTTTCTATGGGAAGAAAACCTATACAAACTTCCAACCCCTAATTTAAAGTTGGAGTGTGATATACTAAAAGTCCTAAAATACATAATTTATTATTTACTAGCTGACCCGGCAAACGTTGTTCTGCCTTTTTAACTACTCTTATTTTTTTTCTATATTTTCTCACCTTTTAAACCTTCCCTGAACTTCAACAATTAATTCAAAACCAAAATTAACCAAATCGGTTCAGCCGTTCTCGAGTTTTAGCGAGGCTAACGAAAACCAATAGATTTTTATATATATAGATATCTATACTTATTTTATTTGGAGGTAGAGTTCCGCATCGACTCACCCTGGTATTTGGTACCACCGCCTTAACTATTACTGCCACAATAGCGTCAACGTTTGTAATTGTCGTGTTCAGCTTCGGAGGGTAAGATAGCCGGTAGACGTATGCACGTGGGTTTACCTCCCTCTAGTTACCTACCTCTAGTTTTAGAACTGGTTTTTTTAGGGTTCCGAAGTAAACTTGGAACCCTTATAATTTCGTTTTGTCCGTCCGTCTGCAGTGTACGGCAAGAAAGTAGTAACATAAAATCTTGAAAAATAGGTTTTGAAGGTAGCTCCTCTACTTATAAAGTAGGGAAGTTATTTTTTTTCTCGTGTTATATACATATGTCTCGTTGGATAGGTTTTTAAAAAATATTGTAGATTTGTGAATACAATTTTTCGATTCTGTTTTCGAAACATTAAGCTTTAAAGCTTTCTAGAACTTCAGTACCCTAAGAATTTTGATGAACATCAGTGAGTGAGCCAGTTACGAAATCGGGGTTTTGTAAATATAAATATGTTGACACACCACTACCAAATTCCGGGCTGCTATTGAGATTTCGATTTTTAGACGAAAACCTTAAAAATCTTAGTATTTGTCCAACCTGGGGATCGAACTAGTGATGGGACTCAAGCCGTGTTTCACTCGAGTCACTCTCGTAGCTTTCATTCTATTCGCACTCGAGTAAAATATATTATAACTCGGATTACGAGTGACTAGAGTCAACTCGAATGACTCGGACCATTCGAGTGGCCTATACCTGTGTATAAGCCACTCGAGTGAGAAATTCAAGTTATGACAGGTTTTGACAGGTTTAACCGATGTATCTTCCATTAAAAATTCAGTACACATCTGTGCAGAATGACGACTAATATAGTAAAATATTTCATTTTATCATTTTTATAACTAATACCTGGCAAAGTAATGCGAAAGCCTAAAAAGAATGTTAAAAATTAGTACCTACTATAGACTACGTATTTTCAAATATAATAGTGAATATAAGCCATAGAAGAAGATAGCAAAAATTAAAGATTTGATTTGATTGATTTATAAATATTTATATATATTAAAGATTAATATACCTACTATAAAAAAATCACATCTTTACTCTAGCAAATCGAGTCATATCCTTCACTCGTGTGAAAAAAAGACACTCAAGTCTCATCTTCACTCGAGTGACTTGGTTTTGATTGGCGAGTGACTCGAGTGAAAACACCCGAGTATCATTTTTACTTGAGTGGCACTCGTGTGAATTAGTTTTTACTGGCGACTGACTCGAGGGAAAAAAGTCACTCGAGTCCCATCACTAGATTGAACCAGGGTCTTTGTAATCTAAGTCGAATAGACTAACTACCAAGCTTATATTTATAGCTTATCAAATTTGAAGCATGGTATTTTTTGTTACAGGGTGTTTCTATAATAGGATGGCACCTAAGAACCAAGCTTGAGAAGATCCTCCTCGTAACTTGTGCGGTGCTGTTGGTAGCTGTTCTTCTGACTACATCTATATTGCTAACTTTCAGTGGACCTTCATACATTCCCGTACCTAAAGGTAATTAAACATAATTTTTCAGTTAAGGGTTTGAATGGCCCAATTAAGGGTCTATACAACCTAGTTAATAGGGATTACTTAAGGCCCTGCGGCCCTACCATGAGCTCTTATAGCAGGTCAATTTTAGCCGATAATTAAACTGTCCTGCTATTTCGTACCATGAAAGCGTTATATAACAGGCCAGTCAGTGACCACGTGACCTATGCCGGTGAGCGATCGTATTACTATTCAAACCTACTTCTGCCCTGCATTAGCGTACCATGAAGTGTTTTTGACAGACCGAAATCGATATTTGAACTGCTGAAGTGTCATAATATTGCCGGTCACTTGCAGCTGTAAATAAGTAACTTTTATTGGATTGATTTGTCTTAAATATACTGTAAACGTAAGTATTTTTTTATTATAACTGCTATTCCTAGTCCTAGTCCTATTTGGAATTTATATTGCATATTTTTTGACATTAACTGTGTTTTAGAAAAATATTGATATTGGTATAAAATATAGTACCTAATTCATTACTTCTATTTAAAGTTTTCTATACAACATTTACTTGCTTTTAGAGCATTTTTTATTTATTTTTAATTTTAGATAAAAAAAAAACTATCTTCACGCTCGTATCCCCAAAGAGGTAGGCAGAGGTACAACAAGTGCACCCACGATTAGCCGAATTACAAGCTTATATATACCACGGTTTTAAAGAACGTCGATTTTACACGCGGCTCGATGGTGCTGATCGACTAGCGGGCAAAACAGTCGCGTCTGAAAAATCTTAGAAAAAATGTAGGAAATTTGACGAGCGGAGAGCCATTCGAGTCAGTATACAAAACCGCGGTATTTAAATGATACACCGGCGAGCTTTATCGACAAGCCATAGAACCGCGGTTTTACTCACCCGTCAATTAAAGCCTTTAGACTGCTCGTGTTATCGAAACTTAGATCCGATGGGATAGACGTATTCGAATTAGATTAAAAAGAAACAATATTTGTCACAGTAAAAGCCGAGCCACACTGTTGGAAACAAGCCCTCCACATGGGTCCCCACCGGCGGTTTACAACAGTGTAAACACTTATTGGCAACAAAAATTCATCTGAACTCCGCAAGCCTCCCACCAAGGTCACCCGTGTTGGAAGCTTGTTTCCAACAGTGTGGCTCGGGTATTAGAGAATGAAGGTATATTTTTTTTAAAGTATAAAAATAAAAATGTTAACGAGATTATAAAAGAAGCAAGGTTTTTGGTAACACATAAAAAAGTTATGACAAATACGCATCAATAAAATCACGATGCCCTATTTTATGTCAATACTTAACTTAAAACATAAGTTTTGGTTTTCGTGATTAGTCATTATTTTATGCGACAAAAATCTCACAAAACTAAAATTTTAATCTCTATTAGTCTCAAAATCTTACTTATAGTTACACTGCAAACTTCAATATTTAATCATTTTTAAAGTAGCAACAAACACATAGTACCAAGTAGTAAACAAAATTAATACGCTGCTTTTCGCGGTTTTGGCTGATTAAATTACCTTAATAAGTTTTAGTGTTCTAGATTTCCTCACAGATCAAAAGAAGATTGAATTACTATTTGGATAACATTTTACGATGTTTATAGAGCTACGCGTTTGCTACATAAATATTTTATATGACTATTAAAAAGCTTTCGTTTTGAATTCTTTACCCACTATATACAAAGGTTTGTTTATATTAATGGATAGCAAACAGTTGGATCTTCTGATAAAAAGAGACAACTAATGCTTGCGTTGCTATTTGTGTGATAGAAGTGTGATGCAATATGACAATAAACGTAATATAAAAAACCGGCTAAGTGCGAGTCGGACTCGCGTACAAAGGGTTCCGTACGTCCGTCTTTTAAAAAAAAATTATGAGGCTAATAATTTCATATTTTTTATTTTTAATATCTGTTGTTATAGCGGCAATTGAAATACATAATTTGTGAAATTTTAGCTTTCTAGCTATCACGGTCAATGAGATACAGGCTGGCTTAATTATATAATTTCAATTATGTGGACCTAATACCAAATATCAATACCCTTACAAATATAAATTTTTATCAAGATCGGTAAAGAGTTCTTGAGTTATAACGGGACACACATACCTAGATGTACAAACCAACAGGCTTCAAAATCCTAAAGTTGATGTTAGGCAGCAGGGTTGATTTTTATAATATAATTATAATATTTGAACCATATTTTTTAATGTACGCAAAAAAAATTGTTGATGAACCTATTTATTTTCCTATAATTAATCCTTTATAGACAGCGGTCTTTTCTAACTTCGAAAAATCCTAACTTTACGTGTAGGACAAAGTTATCTAAATTAACAAGCTGTTGTAAGAAAATTAGGTTGTTTTTAAATTCATTAATATCAATTTAAAAATCTCATAATTCCGAATCTTTAGATTGAATGACTCGTCAGAAAAAATCATTGAATATGTAGGACAAAAATATTTTTGTATTTTGCATAAAATAATCAAGCGACTAAAGCAAAAAATAGTTATTGTTCTTTATAAAATATTTTCCCTTCGCCGAATTAAAATGTTCGAAGCCCTCTAACTTTATTAGTTACCCGATTCGAGGATTTTTCGAATATAGAAAAGATTTGCGTCTCGTCGAAGCAAAGCTGCTTACAAAAATTCAGCTTATTATTTATCAAAAAAAGTTTGTTCATGGAATTACGCTCTAATTTTATTAAACGTGAAATACGAACGAGAAACATTGTAGCTAGTACAAAGTATGACATACTTTATTAAAATTTATGCATTGTAGGGATTTTTTGTGCAATATTTTGCAACTATGATCGTTTTTGATGTAGGAAGATAGATGTATTTTCTGTATGAGTAAGAGTGAGATGAATGTATAGAAATAAATTTCATTTTTCAGATTAAGTGCCAATTTTCTGTTTCGGAGTATAAACTAAATTAGGTACTAAGGTAGGTTAAAATATTTTTTCAGTAACTAATTATTTATACCAATAAATTCTCACAAAAATAAAACCTAGTATTTTTTTAATTATTAGTATCTTTTATTTCCATTGGCAATAATTTTGTGTTAGTCTGATATACCAATATCGTATACCTATTTTCATTAAAGTCAGTCACTCATTTCTCGAGTTGTAGCGAGAAAATAAAATAAAATATACAGACAGACGCTATAGATTTAAATATGTAGTAGTATAGACATATGATATACTAGCTTCAGCGTGCAGCCCGCTGCAATTTAAATTTTTTTGGCGAATCCCGCGGTATCATTTAATTTTTTCGGGATAAAAAGTAGCCTATGTGCTATTTCAGACCATCGGCTACCTGTATGCCAAATTTCATTCAAATCCATTCAGTAGTTTTTGCATGATTGAGTAACAAACATCCATCCAAACATCCAAACTTTCGCATTTATAATATTAATTAATTAAAAATATAGAATATAGATGACATAATTAACAAATCATAGAGTTGCTCTCGACGAATAATGGTACAAACAAGATCATGACCTGTTATAGATTAAATATATCATTAAGATATTATACTTCGTTTATGAAGTAATTAGTTTGTCCGGGTCAGGTCATGTGGTCCCGGATTAAATTCTCCTGTTGGTCAAAGTGTCACTGGGGTTCCTCAATTTAAAAAATGTCAGTAGCCCTTGGCGTGATAGTGGCGTATATGACTATTTATAGCTGTTATCTCATTACAGTAGTGAAGTAAGGTTTCAAATATTAGCTCATTTAAAATTTAGCCGTGTTGTCTGGGATCCCATTGAAGAATAAGATCATCTGCCGTTCGGCCAGGCAGTTCGTAAGAAGCGAACGATTGGCTATACGAGTCACTATCATCTTGGCTACTAGGTGGTAGAATTCTGCATTGTCTCGTCCGGTGTTGTTACCACCGCCTTACCTATTGCTGCCGCAAGTAGTGTGAGTTGTATTCATTGTCGTGTTTCTGTTTGGAGGGCAAAATAGCGAAGAAACTTATCCATGAAGCAATTAGACTCCACCACAGGGATAGCAATGCACCATTAACATCTTTGATGTCTATAGGCGATGTTTATCACTTTCCATCAGGAGAGCTATGTGCTTATTTGCTAGTTTTTACAATTCATCTTTTTTATATTATAAAAAAAGAATTGTGGTGCCACCACCTTACCTATTTCTGCCGCAATAGCGTCGTTGTTATTCGGTTTGGAGGGTAAGTTAGGCGGCAAATTTATGCAAGTGGCAATATTATTATTATTATATTATATAGGTAGATAAATTACACAAATTGATCTAACCCTAAAGTAAGCAAATTATTTACTTAAGTGTTTGGGTGTTATTATAATTATTTTTTTTATTTTCTTTTATATCATGAGATAGCAAACAAGCAAATGTATCTCCTGATGGAAAGAGTCAACCATCGCCTATAGACACTAAAAATGTTAATGGTGCGTTGCTATCTTGTGACGTGGTCTAATGCCTTATGCATAAGTTTACCGGCTACCTTACCCTCCAAACCGGAACACGACAGCGACAAGCACTGACGCTATTGCGGCAGGAATAGGTAAGGCGGTGGTACCAGACCCGGGCGAGACAATGCAAAACTATACCACCTAGTAGCCACGATGTAAGTGACTCGCGTATCCAATCGGTCGCCTTTTACGTCCTGCCTGGCAGGACGGCAGTTGGTCTATTCATTAGAGCCCGGAACCAACACGGGGAAATCTAGTAAATTACATTTTATTTAAATATCAATAAAGAATTATTTGTACATAATTAAATAACCGGCCAAGTGCAAGTCGGACTCGTGCAGTAAGGGTTCCGTACCATCATCTATAAAAATTGCAAAAAAATAAGTTTGTTGTATGGGGTGACAAGTATTATCAACCCTACTGCTGATTTTCTGGGTTACCTTTATAGAAATATATAGAAATTGATATATGAAACATAAAAAAACACCCAAACTCAGAAACAAAAACATCTATGCTCATCACATAAATGTTTGTCCTTTTGGGAATCCCTTAATATATTTTTTTTATTTTTAGTATTTGTTGTCGTAGCGGCAATGAAATACATAATTTGTGAAAATTTCAGCTTTCCAGCCCTCACGGTTTATGAGATACAGCCTGGTGGCAGACAGACAGACGGACAGACAGCGGAGGCTTAGTAATAGGGTTCCGTTTTTACCTTTTAGCTATGGAACCCTAAAAATGAACAAACGTTTTTGAAAAACTAAAATGTTGACTTACCTTGGGCTCTATTTATATAACAAAACTTCAATCGAATCTGAACTTTTTTTACACATTTTCTTCACATTATACCGCGTCGTAGCAGGACGTGACGTTTTATCGCTTTTATGTATTTAAAAGTCCTAAACGCTTTATTTCGATTGAAATTTTATCAGGGTTCCGTATCTCCTAAGGGAAAGAACGTTGTTAGTCTGTTGCCTACCAAGACCCTTTTTCTTAAGAACACGTAGAGTTATCAAGTTGAAATTTATATCAAATACTCAGGTCTATGGTCCCACAGTTGTAAAAATAACATTCTTGTAAGTAATAATATTCTTGTAAAACATATGACCATTTAAGTCGCATTTTTAGTGACAGAATGAGAAAATTAAAACATACGAGTATAGGGTACTCTACCTCGTTGACCTAGAATTACGAAATGTGGCATGAAATAATGCCTTACAGCCACCGACCACACAGCCCATACACGCCTAATAGCAGGCGAATGGCTCCTGATAAATACATCTAGCTTATAGTTCCGATATAAATGTCCACGCGCCAATACTCAATCAATGGTGATCAATCAGTACATCACTATCTTTCACTGTGGCCTTGAGTTAGTCAATCACGGCGTTGCAACTCCACTTCGTGTTACCTCAGCTAGTTGCCAGAATGCATTCAATATGGAAAATCAAATATTAGGCGTATAAAAGCTGTGTGTTCTGTGCTTACAGCACATGTAGGCAAAAAAACAAAAGCCTTTAATTTTTATTGGATCACAATCAAAATATATAACCGTTTTTGCCGCATATTTTGCGATTTCACAAGGGAATCGAAGGCTATGTGGTACTTTCCGTTCATAAAATTTGTGTGTGGCTAAGGTTACCCACAAGTTTGCACGGAACCATCGGTATGCGAAACCAACTCACAATTGACCGGTTTTTCACGTGATTAGGGACACTGCTATTTTGCTTACCTGTAACACGTAGCTATATAAAAAGTAGCTCTTCATACTCTCATTACAGCGAGTGAAGTAAGTTTCACATTATATATGACGTCGTATCGTCGTATAAATAAATAAGTCACAGGGTTTTTTCTGTCAGAAGGTCAGTGTATGTAAACAAGTTCAAACACAATACACTTGAATTATAAAAGGGATAAAGCTAGGTACTGACTAGTTTTCATACAAAATATAATGTGAACATTAATCAATTGTAACAACATTCAGTGTTGGTACAAGTAGTTTTTGTATAATATACCAGTAGGAACAGTTAGACTACGTGATGCTAGTGGCCACTGCCCATGAATGTTTGCAATATAAGGGGTTGCTGCCCATGTGATACCGGCTTCTGAATAAGGCCCTATAAAGAAACCGGCATGGGTGTTTCCAAACGGTTACGACTTGGGGACATTCAACATTCCACTCCTTTGTGGAATCTATTACCCTCGGGGTGTTTCCGAATGGATACGACTTAGGGACCTTCAAGAAACGAGCTTATTCATTCTTAAAAGGCCGGCAACGCAGCTGCAATACCCCCGGTATTGCGGATGTCCATGGGCGGCGGTGATCACTTACCATCAGGTGCACCATCTGCTCGTTTGCCCCCTCTACTATAAAAAAAAAACATACTTTTGAGGTTAAAGTGAGGCATCGGGACAAGCTGGAAAAAACTGGTTTCCTAAATCACGTTTATTTTGTACTATATATGTCATTGTTAAATAACAATTTTACAAAAATTACACTTTATACCTGAATGTATTATTTAAGGAATGTGCTGACTTATTACATGACAGAATGTGCTCTACTCGATCATATAAAATTGCGAAAACAGACTAAAAAACCTCTAAAACAAATAATTTGTTAATAATATTTCTAAACTTCCACATGATTTTTATATGGTGATATTTAGTTTTAAATACAAAAAGAATGTACTACATTTTGGTATTTTCCGGCGGTTTCAGATCATACCGCGCCGCACATTTTCTATAGAAGTGACGCGCGTCAAAATACCTCGCCTTAAGAGATAACCTTTATAAACGCTCCTTATGTAATTTCACTGATTTAGGTTAAATTAACCGGGTAACAAACCCTGGCTTAACACAGTGCAAACTAGCCGCATCGTTCGTTTTGTCATTTCGTCTGATCGGCCGTTGTATACACCCTAACATTGGAATTCGGAACATTGACATATCTTCATGAACTTTTGTATTTGTAATGTTAATGGCATTACAAGTGACGTAAACATGACGTTAAAGTTAAGCAGGGTTGCTTCGTCGAAGGTCAGTATATGTAAACAAGGTGAAGCATAATGGACTTGAATTATAAAAGTGACTCGGTAAATTATGAATTATTGAAAGCAGTTAGAGCGTTGCCAGACGGATTTATTCTGGCGAAATGTTCCTATTTTCACAAGACGAAAAAGGAGGTTATCAGTTTGACATGTATGTATGTAAAATACCTAGCAGGAATTGGTTAATATTTGAGTATGATGATTTACTTAGCCGTCCAAGCCCATCTATTAAATTTCGTAAGTTTGTGTATGGTGTATGGTATATTTGTATGTTTATATGGTTGTATGTTTCTCCATGAATTTCTCGTACGAACGTATGTATGATACAGACAAACAGACATACAGACATATTCGCCGTGTTGGTCCCGGCCTCCTTTGAAGAATAGGCCAACTGTCGTTCTGGCAGGCAGGCAGGTCGTAAATGGCGACCGATTGGCTATCGAGTCACTACCATCGTGGCTACTAGGTGGTAGAGTTCTGCATTGTCTCGCCCGGGTCTGGTACCACCGCCTTACCTATTCCTGCCGCAATAGCGTCAGTGCTTGTCGCTGTCGTGTTCCGGTTTGGAGGGTAAGGTAGCCGGTAAACTTATGCATGTGGTATTAGACCTCGCCACAAGATAGCAACGCACCATTAACATCTTTGGTGTCTATAGACGATGGTTGACTCTTTTCATCAGGAGACCCATCTGCTTGTTTGCTATCTTATGATATATAAAAAAAGACAAACAGACAAACGGACAGAAATTCTAAAAACAATATTTTTGGCTTCGATATCGATTGTAGATCACGCCCCAAGTATTATTTAAAAAAAATTCAATGTACAGTTTTGACTTTCCTACGATTTTATTATATGTATAGATGTTAGACCACGCATATTTTTTTATAGACTAGTCCGATTTTGATGTTTTTTTTTACGGAAAGGGTTATACTCCGAGGGTAATTCCATTTAATTTTAAAAAATCCCACCATAATGGTATGAAAACAAGGGACGACTTTTTATAGAATGATCCGATTTTGATAGTTCTTTTTTTATTGGACAGATGATTTTAATGTATGACCATGCATAATTTTTCGTCGGTTTAATTTTTAGTTAAAATATATTATAGACTATATAAAAAAATCTTCAAATCTACGGATTTTTGTCCTTATTGTAAAGTTAATTTGAAACTGAATCCGCTTTCATCTTAAGTACAATGAAGTTTTGCTTTAACGAAGCAAAGATTATTTTTAATTTCATTTCATTATTTCACAACCAATTTGTTGGTCAGTGAAATGTGTGTTTGTTTGACAGATGAAGAATAGGGACTCTTATTTGCATCGTTCTTTGATCTTACAACAATGCTTGTTATTGGAAACAGGACTTGAAACCGGTTTAAAATATACCGGTTAATAGAGGCTTTCAGCAATTTTTATAAAAGGTTTCGCTTAGAGCATATCTAAGATGAGAGCGGTTCACAAATTTGAATAAACCGGTTTAAGCTAAAAATCTAGGATTTTCTTTTTTAGAAAATTCAATACGACCATTTCTTTCTGACATATCGGACTAATGAAAAATGAGCTTTTTTATTTCTTTTTCTTAATTTTTCAAATTAATGTAGGAAATAAAAAAAAATTTTTGGAAAAATCTTTACTGCTTTTTGTGGGAAAATTACTCAAGATTTCAAAAATTGGTTCAACTTTATTTGAACTATTGTTGTATTTTCTAAAAATTATAATTGAAACGGAATAAACAAGCTCTCTGATCCATATAGTCGTTAAGTTAAAAAAAATCGAAGTTCGTAAAAAAAACTTAAATAATTTCGAAAAAAAATCGAGGGGTATTTCTTAAGCCGGGTCTTCTGTGACACTGTTTTTTGTTTTCTAACACCTAACATCAAACTTCTAACAAAATATGGGCGTGTTAGACCATTAATTAAAGATGACTCCCCCGTGTAGGTTCCAGGCTCCTTTGAAGAATAGACCAACTGCCGTTCTGCCAGGCAGGCCGTAAAAGGCGACCAATTGGCTATGCGAGTCACTACCATCGTGACTACTAGGTGGTAGATTTCTGCATTGTCTCGCCTGGGTCTGGTACCACCGCTTTACCTATTCCTGCCGCAATAGCGTCAGTGCTAGTCACTGTCGTGTTCCGGTTTGGAAGGTAAGGTAGCCGGTAAACTTATGCATGTGGCATTATACCTCGCCACAAGATAGCACCGCACCATTAACAACTTTGGTGTCTATGCGACGGTTGACTCTTTCCATCAGGAGATCCATTTGCTTGTTTGCTGTCTTATGATATAAAAAAAAGGTTAGCGATTGGCTATACGTGTTACTATCATCGTGAACACCGATACCATTACTTAGCGTCAAGCTGGGGATACACATGCCAGTAAATCGGGAAAGTAGCTGGCATGATAATTACTGGCATGTACTCGTAACTGGCACACTGCGGATACATTTGCAAGTAATACTGGCATGCAATAGTTGTGCCGGAGTCGGCTACTGGCATGCCTGTAACAGTCGCGTCTGTTCACACGTGCCAGGTTAACAGCCCCCCGCGTCCCCTCTCTCAACGGACATGCAAGTAAATCAAATGTTGTGCTAGCTGCATGTATACCAGTAAGCAAGTATTACAGGCATGCCATTTAGCGTATACACATGACAGTAGCTGACACAATCAAGGAACTGGTATGCTAGTGTGCAAGCTACGGGCATGTGTATCCCCAGCTTCAGTGCTTCTCACGGCTTTAGCGGCTACCTTACTCAGGTAGCCGCTAAACTTATGCATGTGGTTGGAGAAAAACACACCATGAACATGTTTGGTGTGCCCAGCCCATGTTAATCTCTTTCCATCAGGAGAGCCACCTTTTTGTTTGTTATCTTAAGATAAAAAAAATGTTTATAATACGTGGAGCTAAAATATATATATATATATATATATATATATATATATATATATATATATATATATATATATATATATATATATATATATATATATATATATATAATATATTAATAAAAATATATATAATGTATTGAGCTAAAATTATACCTATTTATTGTAAGTAGTGTAGGTCTTAAGTGAGTACGTAGCATGCTTAATATTATGTGAAAAATTTGCATTTATCAACATTATAAAACGATTACCTCTCTTATACAATAGCAAATCTTAATATTCACTCAAAACGTATACATGATAAAATGTTAGTTTTTATATACACTAAATGTTAGATGTATACTAATTGTTAGTTATTTTCTTGTATACGAGTATTATAATATATTATAATATAATCTTTCCATCGTCGCGACGCTTCGACACTTTATGAAATTCTATTCCTGTTAGATACACTTGTACTTTATATTCACTTCACAATACAATACATAATTTTAGTGTATTACTCAACCGGTTTCACTTTTTAAAGCATCTTATACTTATTTATTTATTTAACTTTATTGTACACCTTAAATAAATTTGTACAAAAGGCGGACATAATGACTATTGGCATTCTCCTCCAGTCAACCTTTGGGCAAACAGAAAGTATGTAACTTAAAGTAACGTAACGTAAAATAGGAAACAAGTAGATCGCTCTACTGATGGAAAGAGAAACCATTGCCTATAGATACCAAAGATGTTAATGGTGCGTTGCTATTTGTGTGACGGGATGACAATTCCACTTGCGTGAGTCTACCGTCTACGTTACTTTCTAATCAAGAACAAGAAAGTGACAAGCTATTGCGACAGGAATGGGTAAGGCGGTGGTACCAAATACCTGGGCGAGACGTTGCGAAACTTTACAACCTAGCAGTCACGACGGTAGTGACATACAGCATAGCTCAGGTAGCATAGGCAGGTCGTAGAAGCCGACCGATAGGCTAATGGCAGAACGGCAGTTGGTCTATTCTTCAAAATGACCCGAACCAATAAATGGTAAATATAAGTAAGTACATTAAATCCTAAAGAAGCTTTATTTAAAGTAAAATCGGTTGAGTAATATACTTACTTAAAATATATGTTACTTACTTAAAATGTTGTGAAGTGAAGTTTAAGTGCGAGTGCATTATTAATTGTGTCTAACATTTAAGTAACAACAATAACATAAGTAATTTTTTATCGGGTTGCATTTGTTCGGGCCTCTGAGGGCGAACATTCGGCCGAACTAGTTACTTCCGTCGTGATCGCTATGTGGTGGTTTCGCAACGTTTCGCCCGTGTTTAAAACCGCCGATTTACCTGTTCCTGTCCCAATCGGACAGTGAGAAACTGTATCGCTTAAGTGAGTACTGTATCAATTCAAGCAATCTACAAACGTTACCAGAAAAAAAATGGAAAAAAAATTAAATCTATCTATACATATAATAAAATCGTAAGAAAGTCAATGTATGCCCAGGGTAAACTCAAAAAGTACTGCATGGATGTACTTCAAATTTTGCATGAATATTAGTAATAGGTCGGGTCAACATACAGGCTACATATTATCACGCTATCACCTACGGGGGAGGAGCTGTGCGGAGTAAACGAAGTCCGCGCGAACGAAGTCGCAGGCAACAGCTAGTTCAAAATAAAATCCTGAATCGCGATATCACAATTATTTATCTTGTACACACTATATACATGTTTTAACGCTTCTCAAATAGACTTCGGTCCCCAAACACCTACAACTTGCCTGGCTGAGAAGATCTTCCTTTTCCCCATCCTTGTCCTTGTGTGACGTCATCAACCTCCACAGTTATGACGTCACCTGACAATAGTTGGCCCGTTGGTTCAATCACACTATGACCCTTCAGCGGTTCGGACCAACGGCGCCACATCTCTTTCCATCACGATGGACGTCTACTGATTTCTTTTTTTGATAGTCTTATGATAAAATAGCATCCCTAATTTTGAGGTAGAGGAGCTACCCCAAGAAAATGTTTTTTAAGATTTTATGTTACCACTGTTGCCGTGACTAATATGTATAGGTATTCATCAAAATTACAGATTTCTAGTACTAAGGATCTCTGAGCTAAACCACACAATATAGTAGTTATTCTGTGGCTAAACTGCTGACGGACGGACGGACGCACAGACATAACGAAACCATAAAGGTTCCTAGTTTACTCAGGAACCCTAAAAAAAGATTAAGGGTATATTCCTCGTGTTGGCCCCGAGCTCCTTGAATAGGATGGCCTATCCTGACATAAAATGTGACCGATTGGCTATGCGAGTCAACACTACAAGGTGGTAGAGTTCTGCATTATCTCGCCCGGGTCTGGTACCACCGCCTTACCTATTCCTGTCGCAAAAGCGTCAGTGCTTGTCACTACCTTGTTACGGTTTGGAGGGTAAGGTCGGTAAACTCATGCACGTGGCATTAGACTTCGCCACAAGATAGCAACGCACCACTATCATCTTTGGTGTCTATAGGCGATAGTTGACTCTTTCCATCAGGAGACCAATCTGCTTGTTTGCTATATTAAATTATAAAAAAATATATATTTTTCATTCCAGAAAACAGCAACGTCTGTCTTTCGAGTTCCTGTATCTATACTGCGAGCGAGGTGATCAGAGCTCTCGACGAGACACGGAATCCTTGTGATGATTTCTACGAGTTCGCCTGCGGGGGATGGATTAAAAACAATCCTATTCCTGAGGGTAAATCCAGTTGGGGCATCTTCAGTAAGATTGAACTACAGAACCAGCTTATCATCAGATACGCATTAGGTAAGGCAAACATTGTGGCTATTAACCATTTTGTGTTATGTGTGTTAGAATTTTCCGTCTGGATTAGTATATTATGCGGCTGACATAACAGGTTCAACAAATTTCAACATATTAAACATTTGAAAAACTGTTTTTTTTTTTTAATGAACTTAAGCAGTTGGTACAAATGACCGTTTCTGCGAAACCGCGCGTTGATTGAAAAACTGTTTAACCTTATTAGGTAGGCTCGTCGTGTTGGTCCCGGCCTCCTTTGAAGAATAGGCCAACTGCCGTTCTGCCAGGCTGGCCGTAAAAGGCGACCGATTGGCTATCGAGTCACTAACATCGTGGCTACTAGGTGGTAGAGTTCTGCATTGTCTCGCCCGGGTCTGGAACCACCGCCTTACCTATTCCTGCCGCAATAACGTCAGGGCTTGTCGCTGTCGTTTTCCGGTTTGGAGGGTAAGGTTAGCCTCGCCACAAGATAGTAACGCACCATTAACATCTTTGGTGTCTATAGGCGATGGTTGACTCTTACCATCAGGAGACCAATCTGCTTGTTTGCTATCTTATGATATAAAAAAAAGTATACATATTAACCATAAAACTATTTATTCTTGTTAAATAACGTGCAGTTACACTAAAAATTTCGCGTAAAATTGAAATTAAAATTTACCGCCAAAACGCCCTGAGTCATGGCGTCCTTATGACATCACACCGTTAATATCTACATTAAAATATTATACTCTGTGGTTTCTAGGAAAATGATAACATCAAGATGACGTTTTACCACGGCGTGACGTAACGCTGGAAGCGTTTTGCGTTCACTGTCACGTAACTTAATTTTGGCTGATTTTTATCTTAAAAATATTATTAATCCTTACCTTTTATAACACATTTTTAGTTATTGTGTTATCTCCATATCATAATTAATCATTACAAAACTACAATATATCTGATTAATTCTACGTTTAAAAGTTTACATTGCGGAGGAGTGCAGATCCTAATATTTTTAAACTAGCTGTTACCCTCGGCTTCGCTCGCGCATATATACTTTAGAACTTATTTAACCTTTCTTTATAATTCCTTTACTTTACCCTCTTAGCGCATATATACTTTAGAACTTATTTAACCTTTCTTTATAATTCCTTTACTTTACCCTCTTAGAGATCTAATTTAGAAAAATGCTTAAATACGTAATTAATTTTTTTTTAACTCAATTCATACGAAATTTCATGCAAGTATGTTCAGGGAATAAAAGTTTCATACAAATTTTTATCCCCTATTTCACCCCGTTTGGGGTTGAATGTTGAAAAATCCTTCCTTGGTGGATGCCTACATCAGGCATCCACTAAGGAAGGATTTTTCAAAATAAATAAAACAGCGTGAGCGAAATTTCAAGTTTCTAGCTCTAAGGGTTTGGCCTGTGGGTTGATACATCTGTCAGTGACTTTTGTCTTTTATATATTACTAGCTGACCCGGCAAACGTTGATCTGCCTTTTTAACTACTCTTTCTTTTCTATATTATCTCACCTTTTAAACCTTCCCTGGACTTCAACAATTAATTTAAAACCAAAATGAGCCAAATCGGTTCAGCCGTTCTCGAGTTTTAGCGAGACTAACGAACAGCAATTGATTTTTTATATATATAGATATAGATAATATGTATTAGTAATACATTCAATTATTTAATAAAAATAGACATTACACACACTACATTCATATGACATACTAGCTATTGCCCGCGACTTCGTCCGCTCGGATTTCGTTTACTCCGCACAGCTCCTCCCCCGTAGGTGATAGCGTGATAATATATAGCCTATATGTTGACCCGACCTATTAGTAATATTCATGCAAAATTTGACGTAAATTCATGCAGTACTTTTTGAGTTTACTCCAGACATACATTGACTTTCCTACGATTTTATTATATGTATAGATACCTAATAATAAAGTCTATAGTCAAACATAAATTTAATATTTAAGTATATGGTCGTATTTCGACCACAGGGCGATCGCAAGTCATATAAAATATGTTAGTTTTAAGCATTTTATGCGCATGATGTTAACCTTTTACACTGTACAATTTAAATGAATATTTTAGAACTTATTGTAAAATAAAAAATAATGCGTTAGATAATAAATTTACGGATAGACGGACGAATTTTACATTTAAATCTAAGCCACATCTCAAAGCAACAAACTGATGCTACGATAGAAAAAATGTGGTCATGTATTAGTTAGGTAGGAAAGTCGCTAATTATCAATAAAGTAAACATCCTACATTCTTATGATAAGAACGTTTCTAGGAAACGATGGAGATCAAGGTTACTGTTGTATCATATTACGTAACAATCTCAGCTTAGGCCTCGTATGTAAATACTTTCACTATCGCAAATACAATAATTGTATTGACACTAGCGATCGCAAAAATAAATCCTTATCTATTTATTAATACGTGAAGTAAAAACTTTGTATTCCTTTTTCTGACAATTGTCTGAACGGTGGAGTATGATTTTTTTTATATCGTAATTCATTAGATAGCAAACAAGCAGATGGGTCTCCTGATGGAAAGAGTCAACCATCGCCTATAAACAAAAAAGATATTAATGGTGCGTTGCTATCCTGTGGCGAGATCTAATGCCACGTGCATAAGTTTACCGGCTAACTTACCCTCCAAAGCGGAACACGACAATGACAAGCACTGACGCTATTGCGGCAGGAATAGGTAAGGCGGTGGTACTAGACCCGGGCGAGACAAAGCAGAATTCTACCACCTAATAGCCACGACGGTTGTAACTCATATAGCCAATCGGTCGCTTTTTACGACCTGCCTGGCAGAACAGCAGTTGGCCTATTCTTCAAAGGAGGCCGGAACCAACACGGGGGGAGATTTTTTCACGATTGTCAGTTTTTCGTTGGTAACCACCTAAAGTAAACGCGTGCACATACAATTTCTAGAAGATGCTGCCCGGTATTCCACAAAACTGCGTCGCAAAAATACTCAAGTTTTAATTACTCCGCAGGATTTGTGAGATGTATAGTAGCCAGTTTAGTGTTAAGTAAACTAAGTCAGACAGGGAAAATCGTCCCTTTTCCCTCTTGCGTGGCGTCATTGACTTCCATAACCTCCTAAAAACTAGTTAAGGTGTGAGGAGACGTTGCAGAACTTTACTACTTAGCTAATCAGTTATGTTTTATTATTTTTAGGCATTAGACTTCTCTCGCCTTTAACGAAATGTCTAGCAAGTAAGGCAGTTGATCTAATTTTCAAAATGGAACCCGCATCAATGAAAGTACCATAATTAAAATCGTGTGTCGGTGTCCGAAACTGATATCTTCTTATAAAGTGATTTAGTTCATAGAAGAGAGTATGAAAGGGGCAAAGTAAGTTCACGGAACTTGATTAATAACCAGTATTCCAAACTTCAGCCCCTTTTAAAAATAAGCCAAAATGTTTTTTACACATAAAATCATGGCGGCTTACTTATATGTCATTAGAGATGATTTGCTAATTTTTATTCCACTATATCGTTAACATCAGTTTATTTGTAAGATCAATTCATACACACTGTTATTAAACCCGAAAATTGTTCAGACAACATTAGCAGATATTATGTTAATACCACAGCAACAGAAAGGCGTGAATTTTACATTATATTTGTTGATACACAAAATAGGACTCTTTGACATTGTGTCTAAGTTCAATTTTTTAATGTTTGGAAATGTTTCTTTTTCATATATATACGAATTGGCGATATCGCTAAATGCACTACAATATGGTTACATTATCACTGGATCTACTGTCGATGACGTCATATTGACTTTATTGGCTTTGGTACAATATGCAAAACAAACATCACTAGAACAGCATGGCGGTTTTAGTGTGGAAATGTGGTGCAAGTCAAATTAAGGGGGGCTTCGCATTTTAGGTGAAGTCGAGAGGGACATCACATTATAGATGAAAGTGAAAGCGGGAGCGATATAACATTTTACGTGTCAGTGAAATCGAATATAGAAATATAGTGAAATTGAGGGGGACATCGCACTATAGATAAAAGTGAAATCAAGGGGACATCGCATTATAGAGTGAAATCAAGGGAGCCATAGCATTATAGGTGAAAGTGAAATCGAGGGGACATTGGATTATACGTGACAGTTAAATCTAGGGGGACATCGCGTTATAGATGACAGTTAAATCGAGAGGGCGTTGCATAGTAGATGAAAGTGAAATTCAAGGAAGCCATAGCATTATAAGTGGAAGTGAAATCGAGGGGACATTGGGTTATACGTGACAGTTAAATCTAGGGGGATATCGTGTTATAGATGACAGTTAAATCGAGAGGGCATTGCATTATAGATGAAAGTGAAATTCAAGGAAGCCATAGCATTATAGGTGAAAGTGAAATCGAGGGGACATTGGATTATACGTGACAGTTAAATCTAAGGGGACAACGCGTTACAGATGACAGTTAAATCGAGAGGGCATTGCATTATAGATGAAAGAAATATCGGGGTCATATTATAGATGAAAGTGAAATTGAGGGGTGCATCGCACTATAGCTGAAAGTGAAGTTAAGGGGGTATCCCATTATAGATGAATATAAAGATTGGGTGTATAACGAGGATGCCATCGCATTTCCACATACTCAAAAATTTTACATAATCTAAACTACATGTCCTGAGGCGGCTCTAACATGCTGTGCTCCACGAGTACAGTTGGTTACGTAGCAATTAATATTTTTTCAAGCCGGTATTTGCGTGAACTTTGCCTAATACACTTAGTTTCGCTGCTTTCCTAAACATACAAACATTAGAATTCATATAATTAATATGACGTATAAAAACAAGAAATACTTTTTCTTCCAGAGAAAGTGAACATCAGCGACAATAGCAGTGCGGAGGCGAAGGCCCGCATTTACTATGATGCTTGCATAGACACGAATGAAATCATAGAGAAACAAGGAGAGAAGCCATTGATCAGCATCATAAAGAAACTTGGCGGTTGGCATCTGCTTTCTAATACCTTGATCAAGCAGCGCAAGTGGGATCTGCAGCGGCTCCTTCAAGATGTACAGAATACGTAAGTATTTGGTTATTTTAAACCCCGATGAAAAAATAGTAATTTAAAAATTTAAACGACTTCACATAACAACTATACCCATATCCTAAAAACTATACTGAGAGGATTTTGATGAAACTTGGACCTTAAGTTGGAATAATTTAAATCAAAAATAATTATTGCTTTAAGTTCTTGAGAAATTCGTGGACAAGCATACAAATATACAAACGTAAAACATATAAAAACACAAACATTCATACACGTACGAAATTTAAAAAGATCTAATGGAAAAAATATATTTTTCTTATTGTTAATGTTATTTTACCCATTTGTTGCCGTGACTAATGTTTATTCCAAATTACAACTTTCTAGTACTAATGATCTCTGAGCTAGACTGCGGACGGACGGACGTGGCGAAACTATAAGGGCTCCTTGTTTACTTCGGAACCCTAAAAACGATCTTCTCGTGCCGCACGAAAAATAATGTAGGTTATTGTATCAAGTGAATATTGAAATTCAATGTATATTGTGTAGGCATAAATAAATCCATTTATTGTATCCTAAAATACAATTTGCATTTCTTTGAATCAAATACGTAATTGAGTCTTTTCAAACGTAATATAATATTCATGACTGATATGGTAAAGTTTACGTTGATTTTGTTCGTTATTATTGGATCTTTACATACTTGATATTCATATGGAGATCGATACTGTTCTGTTTATTTAACAATATCTGGGGCACGAATTGAATATAATACATAATACATATACCTACCGTGTGTAAAAAATTCCTGTCCGATTGTCAAAGGCATCATGCCGTAGGTTAATACAATCATATTACATGCCTCATTATTTTATGGATATTGAGAAATAATT
Organism: Apodemia mormo; assembly: GCA_036924255.1. Taxonomy (NCBI): domain Eukaryota; kingdom Metazoa; phylum Arthropoda; class Insecta; order Lepidoptera; family Riodinidae; genus Apodemia; species Apodemia mormo. Next base: position 8,652,259 of record JAUPFN010000026.1, read on the forward strand.
TTTCAAAATATTTGCTCGGTTTAAGGAGAAATACCTCAAGTTTAGTACTAAAATGAGGCACTTTAAAACACGATATTATTTGATTGACCTATCTAAATATATACCTCTTTTGGATCTGGCAGGGTTTTTTACACCTTGTATATAGTGTATTAGCTATACACCTTGTATATAGTATATTGTATATAGTGTAGTAACCCGGCAAACGTTGTTTTGTCATACAAATTGCTTGTATTGAATATTTGGGGTGGGGGGGGGGGGGTACTTGAGAGGGGGAGGGTTAATTGAGATAAAAACTATCCTATCTTTTAAGTTGGACCAAACAATAGATATCTACACACTTGATGTCCGTTCAGTAGATTAGGAGTCTATCGCGGACAAACAACATGACACATAATTTATATATATTAATATACATACATGTCGCGTCTCGTCACTCATCGAGTTGCGACCGTGAGAACGTCTGACTCACCCTGATGAAGGACCCCTTATAGGTCCGAAACTTGTCGGAACCAACACCGATTAAACGTGAGTGTAGCCATTTTTAGTTATTTAGTTAATAATGTCTCACGAAAATTTTAATAAAGATATATTGTGTCTCTTTTACATTTATTCCTCCACTTTCAGTCAAAAACCGGGCTTGTTTCTTTCGTTTTAGAAACTACTTTTTTGAGTTTTGCTCGTAATTTATTAGTGGGGTGATATATGAACGTGGCTTGAGATTGTGGCATGTCGTGTGATCGGTTGGAGAAACGATTTTGTAATCTTGTTTCATTTACAAACATCATTATGTCACCATAGATAGTATTTGTTATCTTAATTGGTCGCGTCAAATTGTTTGGGTGTAGTCGATACTCGATATGCGGTTGACGAATTATACTCGTGTTACATTAGCAATAGCAACCATGGAGACTTGAGATAAGGGGACAGACAGGGTGATAGCTGTAAAAGTTTTTTTTTATATAACAAGCAAATCAGGCTCCTGATGGAAAGAGAAATCCTCGCCTATAGACACCAAACAAGTTAATGGTGCGTTGCTATTTCGTAGCAAGGTCTTATGACACATACATAAGTTTACCGTTTTCCTTACCCTCTAAACCGGAACGACAGTGACAAGCACTGACGCTATTGTGGTAGGAATAAGGCGGTGGTACCAGACCCGGGCGAGACAATGCAGAAATCTACCCACTTTCCAGCTGTTTACTGAAAATAAAATTTCATAATGGCGCTGGCGTAGTATATAGTGCTTATCAGTTATCACATCCGTGTTCCGGTTCTCGACACGGATAGCAACGCACTAGTAACATGTCTGTGGTGTCTGTTGGCAATAGTTGTATCTTTTCTTTAGAGGAACCATCTGCTTGCTTGCTTTCAGATTTAAAGATTTTGGAATGTTTATCTACTTTGTGCTGCCAAATAAAAATAAAGAAGCCAAAAGGTGCTATAACGCTCTTCTACATTGCCTTTTAGCTTGCCAATACATGACGTGTTTTTTTCCTTTTAGATACAATTTGGGTGGTCTGTTCAATTGGGCTGTTACTGAGGACGACAGGAACTCTTCCAAACATGTTATTGTGGTAAGTATTTCATAAATAACTATTAGAGTACAAAGTTTTTACTTTGGTTAAAACGTATTTCATTTAGATATCCTTAGCACGGCAGTAGTATTAAGATACAAATGTAGAAACGCACAATATAAAAGTATGAATTTCGATTGTAAAGATGAATTCATTTAATATACCTTCATGTTCATAAATGTGTAAATCTAGCGGCCATTAGGTATACAATACAAATAGGGAGATTAAAACAATCCAAGCAAAAAGATGTTTGTCGCCCCATTGCTCGAATGGTTTGCGACCTTGACTATGCATTCGATGTGGCTCGGGTTCGATTCCCGGTTTTTCCGATTGTTCGATTCCCGGATTGCTAGAATTTGATTCCCGAGAGGGGCTGTTGAGATCAGTGCCTGTACTATGAGCTCAGGAGTTCTGGAGTAAAATAAAAGTGAACTGTATCATGGAAACAATGGTGTATTAGACAATATAAAGGTTTATGACGTAGTAACGTCGCTACCGCTATTGTTGTGCATTGATGCGATTCGTTTGCTAAGCTATCGTATAGCAGCGACTTAACTAGGGCTAAACATTATTGTGATGAGCTTAGATGTTTGTATTTCTGGGTTTGGGTGTTTATTAAATTATAACAGGATTTATTTAGGTATTTTAAAGATTAGTGTCGTTGACTAATACTCAGTTTATAAGGCATTATTTTACTGACTTGAAGGTTATATTATGTGTTGTTTGTACAGCGATATTTATTTATATATTGATAAGCAGTTTTTAGTCAGTCGGCTGATGCGTCGTCTACGCTAAATACGGGATCTTTGCTCGCATGGCGACTAATAAATTATTTTTTTAGAATGAAAAATAAGAAATAAGAATTAGAGTCGTCGCCTCTGTGCTCTAGTGGTCCATTGTTGGTGTTGACCGCGTGAGGCCTCGGGTGTCATGCCCAGGTCGGTCAGTTCAAAAATGTGATTTTTAGTTTTCTGATAAAAACCAGGTGGCCCGGCATCGAGTATGTGGCGATAAGCTTGCCACCTATCACATTATGGGACTGTATCTTTGGATAATCGTGGGTGCTCTTTTTGTGCCTCTGCCTGTCTCTTTGGGGATACCGGCGTGAAAATACTTACCCAGAATATGCAAAAAGACCCTATATCTCTTTGTGACGCCAAAAAATCAAGCTGCCCAAAAGGAGTTTCTCGATGTTTCGTGTCACGCAGTGGTAACCTCCCAGACTGTTTCTCAAAAAAGATTATCGATTACTAATTTAAGTTTGTTCCGACTCTAAAAGTGTTTTCCAAGAATACTTACATTGTACATGACCGGAATGTACAGGATTTCCTATACTATCATCCGTATGATAATGAATACAGCTAATTTGCCATTACTATACCATTGATATGAAATAGAAACATTGCTGGAAACGGCACACTGCCTTTGGAAACACCAGCATTGATAGATTGGAATCTGAGCATATACCAGTGACAACGATCTTAAAACTTTAATCTACCAAAAGCAAGTGAACCAGTCTTCTCAAGACATATTGTATAGGAAGGTAGTTTTAAAAGAAACACTTTGTATCATATCCTGTTTAAAGCTTCTCCTGTGTCTAAATTAGTATAGCGCGTTATAGGCTATAAACTATATTTTTTCAGCGCGCTACGTAATTGACTATATTTTAACGTGTAACTAAATTCTGAACACTAATCGCGCGAGCCGGCCGAGATAGCGCGTGAATCAACGTCATACAGCGAGCGTTGACTTAGCGGCTATAACGCTATTATAAAGTATGTTATAACGTCTAGCGTCTACGGTCTAGGTCTAGCACGTTACTCGTTAAATCTTGTAGGTATATAGCGTGGCGTTATGTTATAGCGCAGAATGCGAATCTAAATAGCGTACGCTACACGTTGAAAATATATAGCGCGCTAAAACTTAACGCTATGCGTTACATTAACCACCATTAGTCTAAATTAGCAGTCAGCAGATAACATGTGTGGAAACAACAGAGACCAACCGACTACTGTTTCTGACTATGGATGATCGATGTAGCCTAAAAGGCGGTAAATATGTCAAATAACTTACGTATGTCCAGATTATCATGAAAATAGGGCATAATCTATTTAGGTTAAGGGAAATTTGAGTCCTTCATCACAGAAGCTTGCCTAATTTCCTCTATAACTAAAACAGCGTGGCATTTTTACATTTCTTAGCTCAAATATTGATAGTGATAATTTATTTCAGCTAGACCAAGGTGGCCTTAATCTCCCAACAAGAGACAACTACCTCAATAAAACAGCACATAAAAAAGTCCTTGACGCATATTTAGACTACATGACAAGAATATGCGTCTTGCTTGGCGCGAACAAGACTGAAGCACGAGCTCAGATGAATAAAGTCATCCAATTTGAAACTGATCTAGCGAATATAACTATCCCGTCAGAGAATCGGAGGGATGAAGAGGGGTTATACAATCCTTACACACTCAAACAGTGGCAGAAAGAAGCACCATTTTTAAATTGGATGTCCTTTTTCAATGATGCGTTTAGTTTGATTAATAGAAGTGTAAGTATATTTATCCTATTCTCAGTTAGAACGCATAGTACTCATCTGAGTCCATTTGGTAGCGCAACCAATTTGGCGACGCTTGCAGCTCAGACGCACGTACATATGTTACTGGGGGACCTAATTCACGTAACAAAATGGCAATCGAGTCGAAACGTTTAAGACGCTTACACATTTTCTTACATATAACGCAGGGTTAAAGCACGTGTCGACGTTCTATCACGATTATGTGTGTGAAAGCCCTAAGCACATTGACTCAATTACGTGAATTGGAGAGCTGGTCACTGCTTCAGGACTGACAGATTTTCTTAATAATATTGTGTCTTGTTTCAACAAATCATTTTCACACAAAAACAGTAATTCATCTAAGAACTTCACGGACATCCTCACATAGCTAGAAAACTTATCCGGATATATTTTTAGATAGTCATATATATTGAACTCTTTCATACAGCGATCGGATAAATAGGGGTAAACCCATCACTTTTTCCCCCTTGAACTCTCGTTTCCTACGTACAAACAGGAGTAGTTCTATCTCTTGAATGTCCCTTTTTTAAAGTTAGGTAAGGTAAATAGCAGTATTTATCATTTATATCATAAAATAATGTTGTCCAAATTTTCAGATATCAGAAAATGAAAGAATAGTGGTATATGCACCTGAATATTTTAGAAATTTAACAAAAGTCATTAAAAAGTACAGCAAATCTGAAGACGATCAAAAGTAAGTATTGATTAAAAATGTCAATATTATATTTATTTATTTATTTAATACTTTACACATAAAACCATCATCTCACTAGGTAGAGAATTCCACAAATTTACTGCATGTACCGAAAAGGAGTATGTTTTATAGTCGACCAGCCAATATTATATTTTAAATAGGAATAATCTACAACTTTTATATAAAATTATTTAAACTTTCGCGAGACATCATTCACTAGATAATTAATTACGGCTATACTCACGTATAAATCGGTATAGGTTCCGACTAGTTTCGGACCTATATGAGATCCTTCATCAGGCTTCAATGGGCAACTTTTATATATTTCGGTATTCCCGACTGCTTAGGATATATTTCCGAAAAAGTGATTTTTTGGGTATTTTGCAATCTTTTTGCAAACTTAACAGATGGGAGCTCTCTCTGCACTGACTTTTAGAACATCATAAATTAGCAAACAAGCAGATGGGTTTCCTGATGGAAAGAGTCAACCATCGCCTATAGACACAAAGATCTTAATGGTGCGTTGCGTAATCTTGTGGCGAGGACTAATGCCACATGCATAAGTTTGCCGGCTACCTTACCCTCCAAACTGGAACACTACAGTGACTAACATTGACGCTGTTGCGGCAGGAATAGGTAAGGTACCAGACCCGAGCGAGATAATGCAGAACTCTACCACCTAGTAGTCACGATGGTAGTTACTCACATGGCAGAACGGCAGTTGATGATGACACAAATTTGTTTGTAAATAATGCTTTTGCCGATCGAACAGGGTTTTCTTTACACACTGTATATTAGAAAGATTAGATAAAAATTTGCCTAGGCAACTCATTAAAAGTTTAAACGTACGGAGTATATTTCCTATGTATGTCCTATTCTTCGGACTAATACGCGGAAAAAACTATCTTACAATTTTATTAGTAGGAAAAGTCGTAACTTATGAATACTCGAGAGAAAAAATATTTCGTTCCCTTCGAAATCAGTCAAGTCTATAATAATTTTCCGCCAAATCTTTTACGGAGTTGGCCAGGAATAATAGTGGTTAATATAACGCATAGCGTTAAATTATAATGCTATGTATAGCGTGTGCTATTTAGATTCGCATCCGGCGCTTTAACAGAACGCCACCGGCCACGCTATATACCTAGCGGCTAGCATAGGCCGTAGTTATAACATTATAACCTACAAAGTGTTGGTCCCGGCCTCCTTTGTAGAATAGGCCAACTGCCGTTCTGCCAGGCAGGTCGTAAAAGGCGACCGAATGGCTATCGAGTCACTACCATCGTGGCTACTAGGTGGTAGAGTTCTGCATTGTCTCGCCCGGGTCAGGTACCACCGCCTTGCCTATTCCTGCCGCAATAGCGTCAGTGCTTGTCGCTGTCGTGTTCCGGTTTGGAGGGTAAGGTAGCCGGTAAACTTATGCATGTGGCATTAGACCTCGCCACAAGATAGCAACGCACCATTAACATCTTTGGTGTCTATAGGCGATGGTTGACTCTTTCCATCAGGAGACCCATCTGCTTGTTTGCTATCTTATGATATAAAAAAAAAACTACGCGATCCAACGAGTAACGTGCTAGACCGTAGACGCTAGACGTTATAACATAGTTGATAGTGTTATAGCCGCTAAGTCATCGCTCGCTGTATGACGTTGTGATGAGTCACGCGCTATCTCGATCGGCCCACGCGATCAGTGTTTAACACGTTGTAATATAGTCTATAACGTAGCGCGCTAGAAAAATATAAATTATCTATTTTATCTATATCTATATTTCTATATTAATATTATAAATGCGAAAGTTTGGATGTTTGGATGGATGTTTGTTACTCAATCACACAAAAACTACTGAACAGATCCGAATAAAATTTATCATACAGGTAGTTGATGACCTGGAATAGTATATAGGCTACTTTTTATCCCGGAAAAATTAGGTGATCCCGCGGGATTCACTAAAAAATTTTATAAAGCAGTGGGCTGCACGTTGCAGCTAGTAGTTTATAACGCGCTATCATAAAATAGTTTATTTGAAAAATACTAGCCAGGAATACCAACTGCCGTAAATTATTATGATTTAGATAGATTTGTTTTCTCCACATTGGAGACACTTTTTACATCCTTTAGACAGCAACCGATGAATAAGATAACGATATTTTTTTATTCAATCCAGTAGTAGTAGCATTATGGTGGTCCGGAGTCAGCGTTGACCACATGAGGTCCCGGGTTAGATTCCTGGGGCGGGAAACTCAAAAATGTGTTTTTTCAGTTTTCTGATAAAAACAACGCTATCCGAGATTAAATTAGTGTCCGGTTGGCAATAGGCTTACCACCTATCACATTCTGGGACTATTTACATTCGGCTAATCGTGGGTGCAATGTACAACCTCTTCCTACTTCTTCAGAGATACGGGCGTGAAGATACTTTTTTCAATATAGTAGATTCATGCCTACAACAAGAATAATAATAAAAATGTTCTGAACGTTTTCAGAACTCTCACAAGTTACATGATGTGGCAAGTGTCTAGGTCTCTATCGACTTATCTGTCGAAGTCGTTTCGAGATGCCACCAAAATCCTCAGGAAGGCGCTGTTTGGTTCCGAAGGTACGGAAGAGTCTTGGCGCTATTGCGTGACGGATACTAACAATGCTATTGGTAAGTTCCATTCCGATATATTTTTATGGTTTTGGTACCTCAAAAAGAATAAACGGAACTCTTGTAGGATCATTTTGTTGTCCATCTGTATCTGAAGATATATATCGGGAACGCGTGGAGGTAACAAGTTGAAATTAAAATCTTCCCAGCGTTGGTTCCGGGCTCCTTTGAAAAATAGGTCAACTGCCGTTCTGCCAGGCAGGTCGTAAAAGGCGACCGATTTGGTAGTCACCACCATCTGGCTATTAGGTAGTAGAGATCTGCATTTGGGTTATTCCATATTCATCCTATGACGTCTCATCCTACTCATTATTTTTTCCTTACTCAACCTGGTTATTTTCCTTACTCAACCCACAAGAAAGAAAAATATTTCAAGTTCCTTATTTATCCCAAAAACATTCCTATCTCAACCTAATACAGTCTTGTGTACACGGTCGGAATAACAAATATTTTTTTGGAAATTTAAGCTCTGTTAACTATTTCGTTAAGGCCGTTCAGTAAAATAAAACTGCAGGAATTCTGATAAAATTATATACTTATTTACAAAACATGTTTTTTTCACAAAAAAGCACAAATTAAATAATGTTAAACACAAATTTAAATATAACAAATTCAAAAATGCTGAACGATTAATATGTATAAAATGAACTTACAAGAAAAATGCACGAGATACCTTCTGCTTCTCAGTTAGTGGTAAACTGATAAAAGCCAATTCGCAACATAGTTAAAACAATTAAGACTGGTTTATAAAGACTGGGTGATAAATATGGGGCAAATGGATAAAAGATGTAACTGTCTCTTTCTAATAAAGATCTCTATTTCTTTAACTTTTGGACACATACTTAAAAAATACCACGTGGTGACTCCCAATCGGTTCAAATGAAACAGCTCTTATTATTTTCTCTTACGTTTTACAACTGTTTATTGCGAGTGCTGAATCTATTGATACACGTATTATACTTTCTAAAAAAATATTAAAAATTGTTTTGCTATCCATACTTTTTTGAAATATTTATCTGGGGATGAGTAAGGACTGCATCTAGGTTGAATTAAGAAAATATACTAAAATTATTTTATAGGTTGAGCCAGGAATACTAGTTTAGGATGAGTGAAGAAATAGGATGAGACGTCATAGGGTGAATACGGAACAACCCCTGAATTTTGTCGCCCGGCTCTGTTATCATTACCTTAATGCGAGGCATCGGAACAAACAGGAAAAAACTGGTTTACTAAATCACGTTTTTTTTTGTATTGATTGTTGAATAACAATTTTACAAAAATTACACTGAATATATTATCTAAGGAATGTGCTAATTAACTACATGATAGAATGTAATTTACTCGATCATATAAAATTCCGAAAACAGACTAAAAAAAATTCTAAAACAAGTAAATTGTTAATAATATTTCTAGTCTTCCACATGATTTGTATATGGTGATATTTAGTTTTAAATACAAAAAGAATGTACTAAATTTTGGTGTTCAGCTGAAGTCCTATATTTATTTATCCGAAAATTAACACGTTTACCAACGGTTTCATAACATGCCGCGCCGCTTATTTCCTATAGAACTGACGCGCGTCAAAATCTATTCCTGCCGCAGTAGCGTCAGTGCTTGTCACTCTCGTGTTCCGGTTTGGAGGGTAAGGTAGCCGGTAAACTTAGGCATGTGGCATTAGGCCTCGCCACATGACAGCAATGCACCATTAACATATTTGGTGTCTATAGGCTATGTTTGACTTTTTCCACCAGGAAATCCATCTGCTTGTTTGCTATCTTATGATATATATATATATATATATATATATATATATATATATATATATATATATATATATATATATATATATATATATATATATAAAACATTTTTTTTGTTCACTCTTCTCTTGAAGATCTCTAGATTGTATTCGTCGGTGAATACAGACTTAGGAAGCATGTTCCAGCCCCTTGCGATTTACGTGTAATCAATGTTACAGTCAGTTGACAATCTCAGCTCTTCCCGCTCTCTCTTTTTCTCTTCCCGTTTTAAATTAAATAGAGATTGACTATCACAATCTGAAATTAATTTGCAGGTTTTGCCGTCGGAGCAATGTTTGTCAGGGAAGTATTCCATGGTGAAGCAAAGACTCAAGGAGAAATTATGATTAATAATATTCGTACTGCTTTCAAGCAAAATCTCAAACATTTGGATTGGATGGATTCAGAAACAAGAGAAGCTGCTGAAATTAAAGCGGACGCTATTACAGATATGATAGGTAAGAATCTTTAGATGCTCGAAGTTATAAACCTCTGTCGTCTACTGGTCCGGTTTCGGTGTTGACCGCATGAGGTCCGGGTTCGATTTCTGGGTCGACAATTTAAACACGTGTTTTTTTTTAGATTTCTGATAAAAACAACACTATCCGGGATTGAGTAAGTGCCCGTTTTCACTATCACATTGTGGGACTAACGGCTAGTTTCCGAAAAGTAAATTAATTTTAACACACAATTAATTTGTGTTTAACATAATTTTTACAAGCAAATGATATGTTAAATACAGATTAATTGCTTCTTAAAATTAATTAGCGTTTCGGAAACCGACCGTAAGTATCTTTAACGCGTAATTTTTTTTCTTAATTTACTTTGTCATAATGAATGTAGCATAATATATAGTGTAATAATGTAACTTTTGCATAATCGTTTTTTGGCGTAACGTGCTTTAAGCATAACAATCTATTGTATTACATTCAATTAGACTACTGATGAGACGCATAAAAGTCTTAAGGCAATTTTATTTCTATTTTTAATTTACCATAAAAACACATGGCTTATGTTATGTGAAAGTTTTTTTTTGTTATTACTTATAATCTATATCACTACATAGTATAAAACAAAGTCGTTTTCTCTGTCAGTCCCTATGTATGCTTAAATCTTTAAAATTACGGAACAAATTTTAATGCGTTTTTTTAAATAGATAGATTGATTCTTGAGGAAGGTTTTAATATATAAATCTTTCCGATATTTCCACGGAAACAAAAGCTACGCGGGTGAAACCGCGGGCAGGTCGCTAGTAATATATATCATATAAAAATCAATCCCTATTTTCCGACGTCGCTACATCACGCGTGAATGGCGTGACCAATTTCGCTGATTCTTTTTTTGTTGTATTTTTAATTGTCAGGAGAAGGTTCTTATAAAAGAAAATATTAAGAAAATTGCGCGGAAAATTAGAAAATTTAAGAATACTTAACCATCATATAAAGTTTAATGCACTTTCGGCTGCGTGGAAGGACAATTCCGTATACTTATATAAATTACGTGTCACGTTGTTTGTCCGCTATGGATTCCTAATATGTATGGCAAAACAACGTTTGCCGGGTCAGCTAGTGTAACATACAAAGGAAGGTAATGTTTTTATTTCAATTTTCTATCTGTTTAGGTTAGGTTATAACTTGCGATGGGCGTTTTTGTTATTTTTCGACATCGATGCACATCGTTGTTACGCTAATGTCACCCGTTGGCAACACCGTTGTTTCCGACACCAGTGTGAGACATCCAATTTGTACTGGCCGGGGAACATCAAACATGTTTAATGTTTATAGTTTGGCGTTTTTATAAACGGTGTAATACTATCGTACCTACCTACTTCAATGTAAAAACATTTATAAGACTTAATAAGTACAAAATCTTTTTTATTCGACCGCTCCGTTGGTCGAGTGATTAGCGAACCTAACTACAAATCGAAAGGGCTCGGGTTCGATTCCCGACAGGGACAAACATTTGTGTGATGACCATAAATGTTTGTATTTCTAGATTTGGATGTTTTTTTATGTATGTTACAGTATTCATATATTTATTTCTATGTATTAGTATTGTTGACTAGCACTCGTAACACGAGCAAATAATTTGCTTATTTTGTGATTAGATCAATTCGTGTAATTTGTCCACCTAAAATTATAAAAACCAAATTATAATTATAAATTATAATTTATTTAGTTAGCTAAAAATTTGCATTCGTAAGGATGATTCTCTATTTCACAAATTTATAATTATTTTCACAAATTTTAATTCAAGCACTCAATTTAGTTGGTATCGTTGCTCGCATCCATCGTTTATACACAGTTGGATTCACATTTCATTCGTAAGTATCGGCCATCGGGCATCGCCGTCAATTGCCGTGTTATTATTGACATCGGTCGTTGTCGGATATGGTCGGCATTATTCGATATGTCATCGCGTTGAACATTTCGTCCTCCTCCTCCCACCCGTTGTTGAACATTTCGGCTTCGGATGCCACAATGATTCACATGGTTGGTAAACAACGTTTAATTAAAAACGGCCACCTCTTATGACTAAAAATATATAAGTAAACATGTGGGGTCATACACCGGGGGAGGGGGCGAGCCGCCTCCTCCTGGGGACATCGGGTGGTGGAGCCCCGCCGCCACAGAGAAAGAAATCCACCTAACGCCACAGTTGAAATAGATTAGTTAGGTCTTCTTTAGGTCACCCGCCCAGAAACAAAAGCCCCTCAGCTCAGCCAGGAGTTTAGCGATTGCTCCTACCCGACTTGTTACAGAAATTGGTTGTATTTCATTGCAATTATGAAGATAAAAAATGTGTTAAGAATTTACAATAAAATACATTGTCAAGAAAAAATACCTAAGTGAAATTTATGTTTTTCAGTCTTTAAACATTATGCTGTTATCTCAATTCTAAATATGGTTATGCTATTAAATATTATGCGAAAATAGTATGCGTTTAGCCGTTATGATAAATTATCATTAGTCCTAAAAACATTATGCCTACTTAAATCAGTACAAAAATTGTTATGCTACTAAATATAGACCCAGCGAAACTACAAGGGTTCCTAGTTTATGTCAAAACCCTAAAAAGATAGCAAGATATTACAGATTCTCTATGGTACAACCCCTGTATGCAAAAAGTTCTAAAAGCACTCATTGGATTATTTACTTACTATTATTTCATTAGAAAGCAAACAAGCAGATGGCTGTCTTTATGAAAAGAGACACTCAAAGTGATTATAGACACCAAAGATGTTAATGATCTGTTGTTATGACCCCGCCACACGTATAGCGGGGTGTTCAATATAAGGGTCTTGGACCGTCCGTCCCTAGGAATTTAAAAACATTGTCAGCTAATTTAAACAATATTTTTAGGATTCCTATTTCAATATAAGGGTCTTAGACCGTCCCAGGGAATTTAAAATCATTGTCAGCTAATTTTAACAATATTTTTAGGATTCCTATTTCAATATAAGGGTCTTAGACCGTCCCTAGGAATTGTCAGCTAATTTTAACAATATTTTTAAGATTTCTATTTCAATATAAGGGTCTTAGACCGTCCCTAGGAATTTAAAATCATTGTCAGCTAATTTTAGCAATATTTTTAGGATTCCTATCTTAGACCGTCCCAGGGAATTTAAAATCATTGTCAGCTAATTTTAACAATATTTTAGGATTCCTATTTCAATGTAAGGGTCTTAGACCGTCCCAGGGAATTTAAAATCATTGTCAGCTAATTTTAACAATATTTTAGGATTCCTATTTCAATGTAAGGGTCTTAGACCGTCCCAGGGAATTTAAAATCATTGTCAGCTAATTTTAACAATATTTTAGGATTCTTATTTCAATGTAAGGGTCTTAGACCGTCCCAGGGAATTTAAAATCATTGTCAGCTAATTTTAACAATATTTTAGGATTCCTATTTCAATGTAAGGGTCTTAGACCGTCCCAGGGAATTTAAAATCATTGTCAGCTAATTTTAACAATATTTTAGGATTCCTATTTCAATATAAGGGTCTTAGACCGTCCCAGGGAATTTAAAATCATTGTCAACTAATTTTAACAATATTTTTAGGATTCCTATTTCAATATAAGGGTCTTAGACCGTCCCTAGGAATTGTCAGCTAATTTTAACAATATTTTTAGGATTCCTATTTCAATATAAGGGTTTTTTCAATATTAGACCGTCCCTATTTCAATATTAGACTGTCCCTAGGAATTTAAAATCATTGTCAGCTAATGTTAGCAATATTTTTAGGATTCCTATCTTAGACCGTCCCAGGGAATTTAAAATCATTGTCAGCTAATTTTAACAATATTTTAGGATTCCTATTTCAATGTAAGGGTCTTAGATCGTCCCAGGGAATTTAAAATCATTGTCAGCTAATTTTAACAATATTTTAGGATTCCTATTTCAATGTAAGGGTCTTAGACCGTCCCAGGGAGTTTAAAAACATTGTCAGCTAATTTTGACAATATTTTTAGGATTCCTATGTTAATATAAGGGTCTTAGACCGTCCCAGGGAATTTAAAATCATTGTCAGCTAATTTTAACAATATTTTTAGGATTCCTGTTCCAATATAAGGTTCTTAGAGCGTCCCAGGGAATTTAAAATCATTTTCAGCTAATTTTAACAATATTTTTAGGATTCCTATTTCAATATAAGGTTCTTAGACCGTCCCAGGGAATTTAAAATCATTGTCAGCTAATTTTAACAATATTTTTAGGATTCCTGTTTCAATATAAGGTTCTTAGACTGTCCCAGGGAATTTAAAATCATTGTCAGCTAATTTTAACAATATTTTTAGGATTCCTGTTTGAATATAAGGTTCTTAGACCGTCCCAGAGAATTTAAAAACATTGTCAGCTAATTTAAACAATATTTTTAGGATTCCCCGATTATATTCTGGACAAGGATGAATTGGACAAACAGTACGCAGAATTGGAGGTGAAGCCGAATGAATATTTTGAGAATAACATTGCCTTCAATTTGTTCAGTCTAAAGAATGATCTTAAGAAACTTGATCAACCAGTGAATAAAACTAAATGGGGTAAGTTCTATTCTGAATAATGTTGACGTTATTTTTTTACAAAATTTATAAAAATCCTTAATAACGTAAAATTGAAGTTTTGACGTTTTCTGTTTTAGTTCATTTTTTTTTCATTTCATTTAGTCCATATTTTTCTTTTATAGCATTTTTCCTTCGTTCATAGTTGTTAACCGACTTAAAAAAGGAGGTTATCATTTTCACCTGTATGTATGTGATATTGTTGAAAATATTTGATTGACAATAACGGCCCTTCCACTAACGTTCATTCCTGCCGGAATCTACCATCCTTATGGAATGAACGTCAATGGATTTGCAAAAGCAAGAAAGAATGACGGTATTAAAACCTCGCGATCCCTCCCGTCGTGAAAACGCGACGCGATTTATCCGGCGTGAGTGAGCGCACGCTTGTTATCATTTCGTGTTCGTCTCCATCCCGGAAGGATAAAATGGACTTGACAACAAAAACTAGCACTTTAAAACTTAAATTTTACAAACGAGTCCCTTTATCAAAATACTGTTTTCACAAACCTACAATATTTTTTTTATAAACCTATCCAACGATATCCCATAAAATGACGGGCATTCCTGTTAAATGACAACAATCTTCATAAAATTGTAGGATTTTAACCATCCACCGACACGCAATCCCTCGGTATGGCTGACAAGATGCAATTTTATTTTATCCCGTCGCGTTTCTGTACGGTTTGCACGTCAGGACAAGTCTGAAGGAATGAACGTTAGTGGATGGGCCGCTAATGATGATCTATTTAGGCTTCCAAGCACGTATGATAAATACACCAAACCTATAGACTCCAAAGATATAAATGGTGCGCTGCTATCCGTGTGGTGAGATGGCAATGCCACACGCATAAGTCTACCGAATACCTTACCCTCAGAGGATTTTCAGAAATCTTCAAATTGACCTAAAGATTGATCCTGTGAAGTTTGGTAGTGAAAGGATCAACATATTTTTTATTCTAATATAAAAATATTGATAAACTCAACAAAAGCTAAACCTGTTATAAAATTTACTTCACCTATGGAAAGCTACATTGCATTTTACCCAACTGCCCATAAGCAAGTTAAGTTTTTGGGTCACGCGAAAAAAGTCGCAGTCAATAGAGTTGTTTCATAATGAAAAAGTTTTCCCCGTGTTGGTCCCGGGCTCCTTTAAAGAAAAGACCAATTGCTGTTCTGCCAAGCAGGTCGTAAAAGGCGACCGATTGGCTATGCAAGTCACTATCATCATGGCTACTAGTTGGTAGAATTCCGCATCGTCTCGCCCGAGTCTGGTACCACCGTATTACCTATTCTTGCCGCAATAGCGTCAGTGCTAGTTACTGTCGTGTTCCGGTTTTGAGGGTAAGTTAGCCGATGACCATGCATGTAGCATTAGACCTCGCGACATGATAGCAACGCACCATTAACGCCTTTGGTGTCTATAGGCGATAGTTGACTCTTTCCATGAGGAGACCCATCTGTTTGTTTGTTATGATATAAAAAAATCTGCTTTCGATGTTATACATTTTATTAAGTATGCTTTGGTAACCAATTGGTGTCATTTCAAAATAAGTGGGCTAAGTTTCTAGTGCTTTTACTAAATTTACTTCCGCGCCCATTTCATCGTCATTTTCATCATTTGATAGCAAACAAAACTAAAACTAAGTCTTTGAGGCTCAAATTTACTTACGTAGTTAACAACTAAACTAACAAAACGATGTTTTAGAGGTTTATGCATATAAAATTCACTCGCTGTCTCACTTATAGAGGTAACTATGATGATAATTCGATAGAATGAATCCCAGATACAGAGTTTTGCTTCATCCTACTAACATAGGTAATTCAGTGCCAAAGTGTTGGCATCTCAGCATGAGTTCCAGTTATTGGGGTTTGTATAGAATTTACTTCACCTATGGAAAGCTACATTGCTTTTTACCCAACTGTACATAAGCAAGTAATGTTTTTGAGTCACGCGGAAAAAGCCTTGGTTAACAGATAATTGTTAGATTCTATTTTGTTACAGGGATGACTCCATCAACTGTGAATGCTTATTACACGCCAACTAAGAACCAAATCGTATTCCCTGCTGGTATCCTCCAATTGCCATTTTACGATGGGGACAATCCAAAGAGCGTAAATTATGGTGCTATGGGAGTTGTCATGGGACACGAACTTACGCATGCTTTCGATGATCAGGGAAGGGAATATGACAGGTGAGTTTGAAATACAAATAAATTACTACGCTTTTTATTCGATATCCTTCTGTTCTTTCTAGTGAATCATTCTGGTTTACCAATTTTTTTTCATTTTATTGTATAGCAAAAGATGCTGGTTCTTTGGTTCCAGAACCATCGCTTATAGACAACAGATGTTAACGGTACGTTGCTAACCGTGTAACAGGGATGGAATATCAAATTCATTATTACTCTCCAAACCGAAGCATGGCAGTGACAAGCACTGACGCTATTGCGGCAGGAATAGGCATGGCGGTGTTACCAAAACACGAACGCGTCACGTGACGTTACTATTTTTTTTTATATCATAAGATAGGAAACAAGCAGATGGGCCTCCTGATGGTAAGAGTCTACCATCGCCTATAGACACCAAAGATGTTAATGGTGCGTTGCTATCTTGTGGCGAGGTCTAATGCCACATACAGTTTATCGGCTACCTTACCCTCCAAACCGGAACACGACAGCGACAAGCACTGACGCTATTGCGGCAGGAATAGGTGAGGCGGTGGTACCAGACCCGGGCGAGACAATGCAGAACTCTACCACCTAGTAGCCACGATGGTCGTGACTCGATAGCCAATCGGTCGCCTTTTACGACCTGCCTGGCAGAACGTCAGTTGGCCTATTCTTCAAAGGAGGCCGGGATCAACACGGCGATAACTCTACAACTTAGTAACGTTGTTAGTGAAATGTAATTGTCTTTTTTAATATTAGTTTTTTTACGAGATGCCTAGTAGTAAGGTTGGTCTATTCTTAGAACCGGACCCGTATCAACAAGGTGAAAAAATTTAATTCGTTTATCGAGATGATTTATACTTTTTAGACAAAAATTTATTAAGATTAGATTACTCCCAAACGGATAAACCGATTTCGATGCAATTTGTATATTAGACGAAGTTTTTTGAGAAATAGAGCTGATAAGTTTTTGTATTCAATCGGTACATAAATCTGGAAGTAATATTAAAAAATACTGAAAAAGTATCTTCACGCCTAATCCCCGAAGGGGTAGTCAGAGTGACAAAAAGTGCGCCCACGATTAACCGAAGATTTGGTCCCACAAATGTGATAGGTGGCAAGCCTATCGCCAACCGGGTACTTTCCAATCCCGGGCAACTCTGTGTTTCTCAGAAAACTGAAAAACACTTTTTTTTTAATGTGCCCGACCTGGGAATCGAATCTGGGACTTCAAGTGGTCAACGCCAACGCTGGACCACTAGACCACTGTTTCGCCAAATTTTTTTTTGGTGTTTTCTCAAATTTTCTGGGACCGAATCGGTTCAAATTGTCAGGAAGTCTAAGTTGAGCGGAATCCAATCGAATGCCATCAACCGCGTTTCGATAGGTCCAGCCGTTCAAAAGTTATGATATGTTTACATACACACATACACACACATACATACATACATACATACATACATACATACATACATACACACATACATACATACAGACATACTGACGTCATCGTGAAAATAGTCAAAAAGGTTCCTAGGACCTCAAAACGTGGATATCTGGTGAAAACTCGATTTTCGAAAATCGGGGTAAAATCAGTAACTTATCTACGGTAACTAATCAGTAACTTATATACGTAGTGGGAAGTTAAAAAAATTTCGACTCGACAAAAATGCCTGTAATGTCTACTTGGATCAAACATTTTTTGATTTTGATATGTGGCCTCAAATGTACAGATATAAGCCGAAAGAGTTTTTCGCAAAATGGCTAATTTTGTGCATTTAACATTAGTACTGTCATACTGAACCTATCTGTAAAAAAATAACTCCTGCAATTTAGTGCATATGGACAAGAATAACGGGCTCCTCTTTTGCTCGTCGTGTACATGTCACATTATCATTCTGTCCCAGCTTTCACGGTGGTAACACTAATTTTTTCGACAAATTACATTAACTAAGCAGATCCCGAACTAGGTGATTAACCTATAAAAGTATCTTTAAACCGGTTCTCTTGTCTAGTTAATAGAGTGAACCGGATATTCCAGGCGATTAGAACTCATTCACCTATGATTATTGTTACGAATAATCTGGAAACGTGAAGAGTTGGAGCGCTGGAGGGATCTAGAAATGAAAGAAAGACATAGCTACTCCTATTGACGAGCAATAGGTTGACCGTTACCCAAGGCTATGCTATAATAGACTTTGTGATATAGGGCATAAAGTTGAAAATAGCGTATTTAGGACTTGTTTCTCATAAGTTGTCTATTGTTATTGTTTACGAGATGATTGCCGAACATTCGCGATTGTTGTCGAACTTTACCTCGAGTATAAATGGGGAAGTGTTGAGAAATAGAGGGCAGTTTTAAAAAGCGATCGAGAGCGACACTTAAAGTGACCAGTGCGAAGCGAGTGTTCTATTGTGTAGTTGGGTAAGTTTAGTGTTAGTGCAGCTAGTGTGACCAGTGTATAGTATATATACGTGTTACATTTTGTTGTTTGTGTACTTGTGTTGTAAATACACGGTTTTAATAATAAGTGGCGTTTTCTTATAATTACGAACCCGAAGTACGTAACTGTATTAAGTAGTCAAAGTCTAACCCATACAATGCATTTATTACCTCAATAATTAATATGTCCTTGTAATATTTGGAAACAGATTTGGAAATCTCAACCAATGGTGGAACAACGCAACTATAGCGCGATTCAAGAAACGTGCCGAGTGTATTCAAAAGCAGTATTCCAATTATTCAGTCGAAGGACAGCATTTGAACGGAAAACAAACTTTAGGTATGGTATTTATTTTGCAATGGACTAGTTGACTATATAGTAATTTATCTTATTAGGTATAATAATAAAAAAATATTTGTTTTAGTTTAATAACGTAAATTTATAATAAAAAATCGCGTTTTAAAATTTAAATCAAAATTTACCGCGAAAACGCTCTGGCCTGTCATGGTATATTCATTCATCATGTCGTGGTAGGTAATATCTATATTACGTACTCTGTGGTTTCTATAAAAAACGACAACATCAAGATGACATATTACCACGGCGTGACGTAACACATCCAGATTCGCGTTTTCTGTCACTTGACTTAATGTCAATTTTATCTTAAAAATATTATGAATCCTTAACAAATGTTATAGTTTTTTGGTGTCCACAAATCATAATTTATCATTAAAAACTTCAATATATCCATATCTTATTTATTCTTAGTTTGCACAGGCCTATTATTGTAAGCACGATTCATCGAAATATCGATATATTTTTCACGGCTTTTTTCAGAGTTCAGGGTAACAAACTAACAAACGAAGAGATTTTAATATATATACATTAAGTGTCACGTTGTTTGTCCGCTATGAATTCCTAAACTACTGAACCGAACTGAAACTATTTCAATGAAACGTATTTCATTGAAATAGTTTCAGAAATACAAAGAAAGAAAAAAGAAGAACTTTATTCAATAAAACTTCTTACAAGTTATTCTGACGCGTCAACATTTTTTTAAAAATTACAACCGGATTGGAAACTCGGCCACACACTGAGAAGATCCGGCGGAAGGAATTCATCAGGCTTGCCTTTTCTCCATACTTATAATTTTTTTCCCACAATATTACAAGATTACAAAAAATATATACGTGATTGGTATGAGAAGCAATTAATCCCAGCTTTTTTTTCTTCTAAATAATCTGAGATTTGTATGTCAAAACAAGTTTGTTGGGTTAGCTAGTCTCTTATAAAGATATGGCGTTTTGACATCCGTGAGACAAGCATACCCATGTTAGTTCAGGCTCCTTAGTAGAATAGCCTAATTGCCGTTCTGCCAGGTACGTAAAAGGCGACCGATTTGCTACACGTATCACTACTAGGTGGTAGAATTCCACATGTCTCCTCTGGGTATTTGGTTACCCTTACCTATTTCTGCCGCAATAGTGTCACTGTCGTGTTCTGATTTGGAGGGTAAGATAGTTTGTAAACTTATGCATGTGGCTTTGCCATCCCGCTACATGGATAGTAACGCACCATTGACATCTTTGGTGTCTATTGGCGATTTCTTTTTATCACCAGAGCCATCTACTTGTTTGCTATCTTATGATATAAAACATCTTATATATAAAAATCAATTGCTCTTCGTTAGTCTCGCTAAAACTCGAGAACGGCTGAACCGATTTGGCTAATTTTGGTTTTGAATTAATTGTTGAAGTCTAGGGAAGGTTTAAAAGATGAGAAAATATAGAAAAAAAAATTAGAGTAGTTAAAAAGGCAGAACAACGTTTGCCGGGTCAGCTAGTAATAAATAATAAATATTCCTATAAGAATTACTCGAAATTCAACCACAAAGTAAGCAAATTATTTGCTTGTGTTATGGGTCAACGACACTAATACATAGAAATACATATTATATAAATACTGGGATATATTTAATAAACACCCAAACCCGGAAATACAAACATTTATGCTCATCACACAAATGCTTGTCCCTGTCGGGGATCGAACCCGAGCCCCGTCGATTGCGTAGTCAGAGTCGGTAACCACTCGACTAATGGGGCAGTCGATAGGCGGACTCAGACGCTATTGCAATAGAAAAAGGCCAGATGAGCAAGACGTTACAAAAAATATCCCCGTATTGGCCATTCTGCCAGGTACTTATAAAAAGTGAAAAACGTATCTTCACGCCCGTATCCTCGAAGACCTAGGCAGAGATACAACAAGTGCATTATATTTTTATATTAGCTGAAGATATTTGGTCCCACAATGTGATAGGTGGCAACGCTATCACCAACCGGCACTTTCCAATCCCGGGCAACGTTGTGTTGTGTGAAAAAACTGAAAAAAAAAACACATTTTTGAATTGTCCGACCCGGGAATCGAATCTGGGGTCTCATGTGGTCATCACATCGACACCGGACCACTAGACCACAGAGGTAATAAAAGGTGAACGTTGTCACTACCACAATGCCTACGAGGTGGGAGAGATTCGCAACGTATTGCCCGAGTTTGGGACCACCACTTACCTTTTTTGCCATTACTGCGACAATAGCTCTTACATTGGGAGGATTGAACTCTATTTAAGCTTATTATTAATGCAACGAGTCGTCTTGAGCTTAAATTTAAAAAATCTATGTTTTAGGTGAAAATATTGCTGACAATGGTGGTTTAAAGGCGTCATTCCACGCTTATATCGACTACAGCAAGACTGCTGAAGTGAATTTAACCCTACCTGGACTGAAATATAACCATCGGCAATTGTTCTTCATATCGTTTGCTCAGGTTAGTATTTAAATACACATACATTCACACTAATTTCAATAAAATTTGTAAAGTGCGTGTCGAGCCACGCACATTTGGGGTCTGAAATTGCCCATTACAATAATACGGACTAAGAGAAGGGCTTTTATTG
The DNA here is from genome assembly GCA_036924255.1 of Apodemia mormo. Classification (NCBI taxonomy): domain Eukaryota; kingdom Metazoa; phylum Arthropoda; class Insecta; order Lepidoptera; family Riodinidae; genus Apodemia; species Apodemia mormo. The sequence continues at coordinate 8,674,182 of JAUPFN010000026.1, forward strand.
TTTCATACTATGAATATTTAACGTCTAAATAATAGAAACGGTTGAAGTATCTTCACGCCCATATCCCCGAAGGGGTAGGCAGAGGTACAAGTGCACCCACGATTAGCCCAAGATATTTGCTCCCGCAATGTGATAGGTGGCAAGCCTATCGCCAACTGGGCATTTTCCAATCCCGGGCAACTTTGTGTTTCTCAGAAAACTGAAAAAAAAAAAACACTTTTTTATGTGCTCGACCTGGGAATCGAACCCGGGACCTCATGTAGTCAACGCCAATGCTGGACCACTAGACCACAGAGGCGACTTAAAACGGCACTAAAAACGGCTGCACTCACGTTTTTTATCAGAGTAGGTTCTAACTAGTTCGGACCTATATGCGGTCCTTCTTCAGGGTGAGTTTGACGTTCGCTCGGTAGCGAGTAGTGACCCGTCTCGGACTGCGGGCCGACTCTCGAAGCGCACGGCTCGATGGCATTGGGTGCACAGACCACATAAATACTAATAGACACGGCGTTTGGCACTAAACGTATAGCCGTGCATATGAGCGAATGCTCATATCACTGTCAAAATTATGGCAAATTATATAGGCAAATTGACACTTTTTTTTATAAGACAGCAAACAAGCAGATGGGTCTCCTGATGGAAACAATCAACCATCGCCTATAGACACCAAAGATGTTAATGGTGCGTTGCTATCTTGTGGCGAGGTCTAATGCCACATGCATAAGTTTACCGGCTACCTTACCCTCCAAACCGGAACACGACAGCGACAAGCACTGACGCTATTGCGGCAGGAATAGGTAAGGCGGTGGTACCAGACCCGGGCGAGACAATGAAGAACTCTACCACCTAGTAACTACACTAATTGTCATTGAGTTTTTATTGTTGACGTACTGTTGCATACATTCTCGTATTTATGTTAGTTCAAAATTTTGCTACGCTTGACGTCTAAGAAATGTCTTAAGAAGGCGCCTCCATTTACTCCGTGGGTGTGTGCGCAATGACGTCGAGGTGGTTGGTGCATTCATATCATTAGTAAAATTTAAGTGTGCACAGAATGTACTCACAATATTTACCATACTGTCATTTTCTACAGTGACGTTCTTTTTACGCATTGCGTTTAATAACACGGGTTTCCGTGTCTATCCCTTCTCTGTATTAAAATTAGGACGACGGTCAATCTCGATGGCCTCAAAGAACTTGCGCGAAACAAAGTTCTTTTCGCGGGCCAGCACTTTCACCTTATCGAACCTAATATAATGTGACGTGTCCGAGCCTAGGACATGTTCCGCCACCGCCGACTATTTAACGTCAACGACGATTATCCGCACCACAGGTTCACCGCCTATAATAAATTCTCCAAGTACATTTTAAAGTTGGTCGATTCCATGGTTTTCCTTTTAACTTTAATATATTTACTACTAGCTGTTGCACGCGACTTAGTCCGCGCGGACTTCATTTACTCCGCACAGCTCCTCCCCCGTAGGTGATAGCGTGATAATATGTAGCCTATATGTTGGCCCGACCTGTTAGTAATATTCATGCAAAATTTGAAGTTAATCCATGCAGTACTTTTTGAGTTTACCCCGGACATACATGACTTTCCTACGATTTTATTATATGTATAGATTACCGCGAATTTTCCCTTACTCCCAAAATTAACCGTTTAGCTGACAAAAAACTTGACTCTAACAAAAAACAGCAAGATTAGCATTTTAAAGCTTAATATTTCACAAATAAGTACCTTAATCGAAAAATTGTATTCACAAACCTACAATATTTTTAAAAAATCTATTCATGGAAATCCCACACCATGGGGTACACGAGAAAAAAATTAACATTTCGCTTTACATGTAGGGGAGCTACCATAAAAAATAATTTTCAATATTTTATATTTTCACTTTGTTGTCGTGACTACCTAATATGTATATTTTATACCAAATTATAGATTTCTTAGATCTAATGATCTATGAGTTAGACTACGGACGGATGGACGAACGGACATAGCGAAACTATAAGAGCTTCTCGTTTACTTCGGAAGTATTAGGTATAGGTGGAGCTAGCACTCCTATTAATCACTTGAAACACATATTTACGTTATGTCTCTTTCTATGAGGTCTCTCCGTCTCTTTTTATACAGGTGTGTTAGAAAGAGATGGTAAGAGCTCAGAAGATGACAGCAGTATTTAAAAGTGTGTTTCAAGTAGGTATTAGAAGTTCTGCCTCCAGATATAATACAGCTTCATGGGTTAAATAAATTCGTGCAATTTGTCTAGTGATAAAAAATCTTTATTTGCAAAAATATTGTTAATACAAATTACAATTAATTCGAAGATATCATCTTACGTATTTTTTACATACATATTTTCAAGCTACATCCTTTACGCGGTAGCCAGATAGAACCGAGTGCCATACGACACCATCTTCGCAGATTTGTTTCGCTTCCTCTGCATTATTCTCGTCATACAAACGTGCACTTTCAGACAATACCTGATCAATTTGTTCAATAATGTATCCAGGCGTATACCCCTAACCTTGTAAAATATTACGATTACCTTGACAAAGTTACCCTCAGCTAAAGCAAACCAAAAAAAAATTATAGATCCGCCACTGAATCTGATCATGGTACGTCAGTCTTGATCTTCCCCGGTACCTTCCACATTATTATTTTATACTAGCTGACCCGGCAAACGTTGTTTTGCCTTACATATTTGGAATCCATAGCGGATTGTCCTTCCACGCAGCCAAAATGGCATTAAACTTTATACGGTGGTTAAGTATTCTTAAATTTTCTAATTTTCCGCGCAATTTTCTTAATATTTTCTTTTATAAGAACCTTCTCCTTACAATTACAAACACAACAAAAAAAATTACCTAAATTGGTCCAGCCATTCAGGCGTGATGTCGTGACCAAGGAGAATAGGGATTGATTTTTATATAAATATAAGATTTGTCATGTCAACTTTTCAACTAACTTTCGACATGTTTAAACTATCGGAACATTTCTCATTTTTTACACGGATACTTTCTTTCAGGCCTAACCGCTTACCAGAATATTCATCCAAAATACGTTGTGCAAATATTCAAGACTTACATTTTTTTGCTATTTACAAGGTTTTTATAATTTATAAAATTTGATGTAAATTTTAAATTTTATTTTTCAAACATTTAAATATTAAGGTGTGTGAATTTAACATAGCTATATATATATTTTTTATTTATTACCTTTTCATGCAGCAAATAAAAAAAAAACATTATTTATCGATTAATACACTTGTACCGTTTCACAATAAGGCAATTATAATTGATTTCCAACCGAATTCATTTACAAAAGCATAATAATTAGGGTATTTACCACGGACCACATAAAATATTGACAGTTACTAACTAAAAACAAAATCGAAATGTCACAAAATAACTTGAAGGAAGGTCAAATTAAACAATTTTAAACGAAATTTATTAACGCGTTACGTAAATTATTATCATAGTACAGTCATCAAGAATATTTATGAGTATCAGGAACCTATTAATTTCCTATTGTCTATGAGCTTTGCGTATAACGCGCTATCTTTTCATACCTTTGTTCATACCAAGTAAAGCTTAGTCTCCAAGGAACTAATTACTTAAAATCGCTAAGCCCTGCAGACAGCTAAATCATAACAGTTTTTGGAGAATCCCACGGGAACAACTTATTTTTCCGGGATTAAAAGTATCCTATGTGCTATTACAGGTTATCATCTATGTGTGTGCCTTTCACCCAAATCGGTTTGGCCGTTTTTGCGTGAAAGTGTAACAAAACATCCATCCATCCAAACATACTTTTGCATTTATAAACTACTAGTATTAGTAGGAAGTGGGATAGGACAAATGATTCTAAGTCCTTACAGATAAGCGGAAACTGCTTTTCAAACGTACAGCTCTGTCAGTAATTCTGGACTACATTTTTTCCAGGTTTGGTGTTCAGCTATGACAAAGGAATCAACTAAAATGCAAATCGAAAAAGATGATCACACCATAGCCCAATACCGAGTTATAGGACCAATATCAAATCTTCCAGAATTTTCCAAAGAATTTAACTGTCCTTTAGGGTCTACCATGAACCCTAAGAAAAAATGTGAGGTATGGTAAAAACATATAGCGTTGAACAAAATACGTTCAATGGAAGTGTTTATAAAAGTCGGGAGGTTTTAAAACCATTTCTTATTTAATCAAAAACCTCTTTATACCCCTGTTGAAGCTTGAACCTCTGTCCTCTATGCTGTTAATCATCAGACTCTGCAACATAATTTACATTGTGGTCTGGAAATATTTTGGCAGTATATTTTTAAGTCATAGCCTTCAGTTAACTCGCAAGATTCGTACCATGGAGTATAGAGTTAAGGAGAAACAACTTTGTGGACGGAAGTGTCCATTAAAAAGGATTCAGTAGTGGTCGTGCCACCGTCGCATAAGATTTTTAGAAAGCGATAAAAGCGTTTTTACAGACGTTTCTAGTAAACTGTTAAAACAGCGATATAAGCGCTGTTAAATGTTCATATTCTAGTTTAGTCTACGCCAGCGTCATTCTGAAACTTTATTTTCAGTATACAGCTGGATTCTTTTACGGTTTCCCCCTATATAATTTGGTCCTCCTTTGCTTTATACTCCATGATTCGTGCGCTTACCACTGACAGATTAATAATATGTTTTAATGTAACTGTAAGATTTTCAAAACTTTCTTTAATGAGAGATGATGAGTGTTAATTAAATGATTTCATGTTAAATACTTAAGCTATTTCTGGCCAAATGCATTTCACTATACGTTCATTAAATAAAATGTCTGAAAATCATCGAAGAAATACACTTCATCGTAAAAATGAATGATATTGGACAATATTCAACACAATGTTCCTAAGTAAATATTTCAGCAAAGTAAAAGAACAATCTTAACGCTAATTATGATTAAACTAAGCTTACAACTATACTATTTATTTATCTATTAACTTATCTTATTTATTACTTGAGAAAAGTACCTGTTATTAGTTGCAGCTCCCGATTAGACAATAACCTCTAACAAAAATACAGTATTTTTTGCCTCTAATGAGCAAATATTTATTGTATTTAATAATAATAGTAGAATCTAGAATTAACAAATAAAATAAATTATTTCTGTTTAAAAAAGTCAACAAACTCATTACTTAGTACGCTACTACGCAAATGGCTAAAAGTACAATTATTAGGCAGGCATAACTATTTGAATTAAGCTCTTAGATCCCTGAGCCTTTAACACTTGGAGTATAGAGGTAAGGATAGTCAACTCTATGGATAGTGTCCATCAAAAAACAATTCATAATGGTCGCATCACCGTCGCATAATTTTTTTAGAAAGAAAGCGATAAAAGCGCTTGTAAATAGGTTTCCAGTAAAATGTTAAAACAGCGATACAAGCGCTGTTAAATACTTGTAATCAGCACACTTCATTCCGTTAGCAACAGCTATCTTCATATCATAGTTTACGCCAGCGCCGATCTGGTAGGTATTTGAAACGTTATTTTCAATAAACAGTTGGACCTTAATGTAATGTGTATACCCCGTGTTAGGCCTGGCGCCTTTGAAGAATAGACCAACTGCCGTACTGCCAGGCAGGTCGTAAAAAGCGACTAATTGGCTATACGTGTCACTACCTTCGTGAATACTAGTAAGAGTTCTCGCCCGGGTATTTGGTATCACCGTCTTACCTATTCCTGCCGCAATAGCGTCATTGCTTGTCATTGTCGTTTTATGGTTTGGAGGGCAAGGAAGCCGGTAGACTCTATTTTAGGTCTACCGGCTACCTTACCCTAGGAGGTGTCTATAGGCAATGGTTTCTTTTCCTTCAGGAGAACCATCTGCTTAATTGCTATCTAATGATAAAAAAACACTTGCTACTTTGTTGATAGAAGAGTAGGTATATTTTGTTTAATATTTAGTTTGTCGCAAATTTCTACCCAAAACTATATATTATTATTTTCTGTGTTGTATTTTCATTATGATATAAATATCATTTCATAATTGTAAGAACAGAATTCAATGTGACAAGAATTCTGTAAGAATGTTAGCATTCTATACGTAATTCAAACACGAACTGAGTCCTTACGTCATTTAAACAAAATATATATGGTTTTAACTTTAAAATGGCGTATCAACTCATATACAATGAGATATTACGTTTTTTAAAGTCGGGAGCAGTGAATAGAGATTTAAATTTTATCACTTTTTACAGTTATTTAGTTCACTGTGTTAGTGGTAATTTTAAAAAGTTCTGCGTGCATCGTTGATTAATCTTAACTGCTCAGTTAAGATGAAAAAGAATATCGTAAGCAAATAGATCAATTTATAAAATATATGAAGATAAACGGTATTAATCGGCTATTTTTGGACACTTAACATTTCTTTTTACGAAAGAAAACACTCGAATGTCTATGGTACCTGTCAAATTACAAGTAGCGGCACGAAACTCTAGCGCTGACCGTTATTGCGCAGAAGTCAAAATTAAGGTATCGTGGGGGGCTGGAGGGACGAAAGGCGAGCGTGCGATGCGCCGATTGGCTCTCCACTCTCCAGTCGTACTACGTTCCCCGTAATCATACGACGTCTCGCGCGCTTCTAGTGTACAGTCGCGTTCTTAATTTTATTGTTATATCATAAGATAGCAAACAAGCAGATGGGGCTCCTGATGGAAAGAGTCAACCATCGTCTATAAACACCAAAGATGTTAATAGTGTGGTGCTATCTTGTGGCGAGGTCTAATGCCGCATGCATAAGTTTACCGGCTACCTTACCCTCCAAACCGGAACATGACAGTGACAAGCCCTGACGCTATTCCGACAGGTACCAAACCCAGGCGAGACAATGCAGAACTCTACCACCTAGTAGTCACGATGGCAGTGACCCATCTGGCGTCTATTCTTCAAAGGAGCCCAGAACCAACACGGGGAAAATGGGTTGTGTAAACGTGTGTAATTAGGTTTATTGTATAGATGTTCTTAATATTTTGCCCATCTCCAACTTAGAAAACTAGTTTTTATTATATCTAAAATAAAAATTCTATAATGCTTTTATTTTTTTCTGTTCCCTATAAACTGATGACTCTGCCCAAAAGTACCGTTGGATGAAGTCTTTTTTTTTTCATTTTATTACCTTTATTCATAGAAAAAAATGGTTTACTTGAATGGTAGAACAGCCTGTTTCAGACTTTGGTACACTTTAACATTAACTATATTGTACATGCGTAGCGATTCTCTACATTTCGTTTTGAGCTAGATTTACTATTTCACATACAGTATATTAAAATATGTCATTATCTTGCTATTAATTTAATTACAGTAATAATTGTATTGCGTGCACGACTGTACCAATGCGCAGCTATCTCCTCTACATTTTACTCAGCGCTAGACATACGTGCCGATATTTGTATCTGTCAACCAAACTGTTAAATATAATTTTATTGTTATTTGATATTGGCATACATAATATGTAAAAAACAATAATTTGCGGACCTTCTCTCGTAAAAAAACTCAATTCTTCCAGAAATAAGCTTATTAATGTCAAAACGGGTATAGATAAAAATATGATCAAATGTAATTAATATTTAAATGCTAAAATGTATTTTGTATGTGGTCTTATTTATTTAGATGTCTAATTGTTGCTTAATGGCTTACGCCCATCGCACATACGACACATTTAAAACCACCGTATTTGCGTTTTGAACGTAATAGAGTCCTTTTATTCAGTTTAGCTAAGTACCTATTCGTTTTATCAATGTATATGGTCTTCACAAATGTTTTTCGTATTACTAAGGTGTATTTGGTAATCTTTGTTCTAAGTGTGTCATATCTGCAATGAAATTAATGTATTATAATATCAAAACATAAGACACAAAAACGCTTTAATTTTATGACAAAATACGATACAATAGAAAGAAAGAAGAAAGAAAGAAAATATTTATTTGCAAGAATATGGGTAACTTAATTTATTTTTAACAACTTGTAACACAAGTTGTTAAAAATAAATTTAGTTACAAACATATTCTACCAATGTATGGTGTGCCAACATTTAATATAACAATAATGCTTGAAAAAAGCGAGCAAAGCTTGACATTTTTAAGAGATAAACATAATAATAAATTATTACTTATAGCTTATAGATTTTATTCGATTATGTAAAATCCTTAACATAATTTTGTTTTTTGTTTACAATTTATGATTTCTGCTTTCACCACAGCATTTCGTAAACCTCGATATGATTAAAAAATACTTATATATAATTGTTGCTGCTTATTTTAAATAAATATCATCATCGCGATTTACACTGTGATCATAACGTCGTTATCTATAACTTGATCACCACGATTAGCCATTTCAACTCCTATGGTTGTGATCCTTGGCGAAGTGTAACACCATCGCCTCTCACTTTCACTACTTCACAATATTATCGCAAGCAGTAATCGACAGTTGTTAAGATTCACAAAATTAAATATTCGAATTTGGTTATATTTTATTTTAATTTCATAATATCAATAATATGTAGAAAAAATAATATAAGTTTTTTTTTAAATATTTATTCAACTAATTTCCTATTTATTTATTTATTTAAATTTATGCACGACAATCTACAAAGGTGGACTTAATGCTAAGTGGCATTGTCTAATTGTTCGATTAACATTAACTAAATGGTTACCAAAGTAAAAAAATAGTTATTAAAATAATTCAGATTTTTCAGCAGATATTTTGTTTCAGTAACATAAACACTTATTATGGTTTAATATACGTAATTATGTTACTACAATTAGAAATAACAATAGTATAATATCCTATATTTTCGAAATTTTGAAAATAAAATTAGAGTGCGTTTTTGTGCTATTACTTTAGTAGCTATGATGGAGTATGTGCAATGTTTAGATGTACTTATTATTGATATAATTAAATAATATTTTTACAATACTTTTATATTTATCAAATATAAACATTAGGTTTTAGAAAATATGGTTATCTGTGATTGAATGTTTACTTTAATCTGTGAGATAGGCAATCTCAATAGACCGTCATTAAGCAGTATTTTGCTTTCCTAATAGAACATTTTACGTGCATGAATCGTCTTACAACAAATAAATGTTATTTACTGATCCACTATATAATTATCTTATTATCTAAATTATTTATTTAAAATGTGGAGAAAATGGTATAGTAATAGTATTGATAGTTATTAACTATTTATTTATTCAAATAAATTAACTATCAGTTAATTTATTTGCCATCCCTGATATTTTCGTATACATTTAGTAGTCATAAAGTGAATTATATTCCAATTATTATTATTATTTATTAGTTACTAAAATATTTTATATAATAGAATAGTGTTCATCATCGCGTCAAAGTTTCAAGTTCCACCCTTACCACCTCGATGTCTGTAAATCCCCTACCGTGAGGTTCACACGGCATTTTTTGCCTCGCACTACTCCTTTGTGGAATCAATTACCGGTAAGGGTTTTTCCGAACATATACGACATGGGGACCTTCAAGAAAAGTGCTTACCCGTTTTTAAAAGGTCGGCAACGCAAATGCAAGACCTCTGGTATTGCGGATGTCCGTGGACGGCGGTCTTTAGTATTAGTTGGTCTTAAGCTTATGGTACTGTCAACAGCATACGTCTCTGCTTTGATAGCTGCTGTATTTGGCTCACCAGTATTCACTTTCGTTAACCGCAGACAAAATGTGCGTGTACGAATTTTATAAGGTTATTTAAAATTCATTTTCTCACCACTCTTCTCGTGAGGCTCGGTTATTAGACGGTATTTATTAAGTTTGAATTTCCTGTTGTATTACATTATATATATTATGTGCAAAATCATTAAAAAACTAATATATACCTACGTCATACTACCGTACATACCGTTTTTTCCACAATTCTCCACTCGTAAGACGAAATACTTATTATAATATATTTCTGATTAAGTTTTTAAATAATTACTTACCTCGGACAGCAAAACAAATCTAGTTTTGCTTTTGAATTACTTAACGTGTATAATTTTATTTGTACCCTTAGATGCATATTTTGCAAAGTACATGCTGTGAATGTTGTAGCAAAAACATAATATGCCAAAAATTATAATTTGTATGTGAAAATGGACCAAAGCGCATTGTCCTATTATTGTTTATGTATGGACTTGAATAAAACATTTAAATAGTTAGTAAGAAAATATAATTATATAACTGTAAGTACAATATATCTGTTATGTATGATGTGTTAATGTGTAATGTCTGTGTTTAAAATTTATTTTCATTTTGGAACGAAGTTCCTTACGGCAGGCTTGGAGGGGATAGGGATTTTGCTGCGCGACCGAACTGAAAAAAATGTGATAGTAAAACCGTAAGAAAAATGCGTGGAATAAAAGCGTTAAATGAGACGTGCACAGGAGCGACAGTCGCGTACACAAGCGAGTAGTGCCGTTTAGCCGAAGGAAGTTCGTTCCTACCTGGTGTCCCGCGACACCACATCATTTTTATTTTATTAGCATTTTTGTACTTTCACAAGGGTTAAGAATTTCCGAATGTTAAAACTTCACTGAGAAAATACATAATACACAAATAAAAAAACAAATTCTACACACAGTCTCGTCTAAAATGTTTTTTGTCATTGTTATCGCTGTGGAGTCATTTGGCTTAGATGACGAAACGACGCGTCGTATTTTTAATTTTTTTTTAATATGTCAAAATATTTTTACTGGAACAAATTGTGATTGGTAACAATTTGTAATCTTGAATGTAGGCTACTCAATCTGCTTCGTGTCTTTATTAGTTAAAAGCTTAAAAATTCGTTATGTTGCAATTTTCGCAAATTAATTGTTTTAAATATTGTCCACTAGCTGTTGCCCACGACTTCGTCCGCACGGACTTCGTTTACTCCGCACAGCTCCTCCCTCGTAGGTGATAGCGTGATAAGATGTAGCCTATATGTTGACCCGACCTATTAGTAATATTCATGCAAAATTTGAAGTAAATCCATGCAGTACTTTTTGAGTTTACCCCGAACATACATACAGACAAACAGACAAAAATTCTAAGAACTATATTTTTGGCTTCGGGATTGTAGATCACGCCCCAAGTATTCTTTTAAAAAATATTCAATGTACAGTTTTGACTTTCCTACGATTTTATTACATGTATAGATTAAACTATAAAAAGACTATAAAGTATATATTACCTAGTAATATAAATACCTTACATACCAAATTGCTTGAAAAAATATATTTAAAAATAATTACGAACACTATAAGTATAATATGATTTAAAAATAATATGAAAAAGTACACCATTGAAATAAGAATTTTAATTTAAATAAACGCAATTTAAATAAAAATCAAGAACAATAAAATGCGCACTTTTGACATTAGATATTACATCTTTGTAACTTATTTGTATAGACAACTTAGTTGATAAAATTGGGGACTTTCGCACTACAACATTACAATACTTTTTTGTAATTGTTCAACAGAAAATCATATGTCATCACTGCTTTAAATATTAATAATAACGTGTGTCAAACGGATTTTTAAAGTGGATTCGTCAATCATATTCTATTTACAACCTAACTGCTTCAATTTAACATAAGGGCCTTATTAATAAAAATGTTTGTACATTGTACAGTATTGCAACTAACTGCTCGTACTGTTACTTTCACTTCTGTAAAAGGTGATCAATGAATGTTTATATTTTTACACAGAACAGAGGGTACAAGTGAAAGTGCGAAGTTGTAAAAAGTTTAGTGGTTAGCGATCCTGACTACGCAATCGACGAGGCTCGGTTTCGCTCCCCGACAGGAATAAGCATTTGTGTGATGGGCATAGATATTGTATTTCTTGGTTTGGGTGTTTATTATGTACATAACAGTATTTATATATGTATTTTTATGTACATATTAGTATCGTTGACTAACACCCATAACACAAGCAAATAATTTGTTTACTTAGGGGTTAGATCAGTAAGTATAATTTGTCCCGTGAATATATGTATTAATTAGTAGTACATATTACGCTTTGTTTTAGGTATCCCAATCATGTCATACTCGATTTAAAGTAAAAATCCAAATGATGCTGCAAATATCAGCTCTATTACTCACAAAATTACGCTCATAATTGCGTCGCTTAAAATACTACCTTCTATTGCAACTTTTAAGCCACGAAACATAAATTCTAAAAAAATACGTCATAAAGTATTTTACACTGTAGTAAAATGTATTTATAGTTTTTTATATTATAAAAGTATTTGTATTATATTATATTGTATGATGGATTATATCTACCTGAAAAATAAATAGCCTTGGTCAAAATTGGCATTTATGGTGTTCCAAAAATGATAATACTTTTAATTGTGATTTATCGGTCGTGGTTCCAATTAAAAAATTTTCATACGACGCGTTTTCACTTGTAGTCTATGTTCCACAATTTCTCAGTACTATTAGTTTGTAACAAATATGTATTTATATTTTGTAAGATAAATTCAGAACAGTATTAGTATTTAATAAAATAGATGATACGAATTGTTTGCAGTCATTTCTTTTGTATATTTGTACATAATAGACTAGTCATTTATAAAATAATTTAAATATAGACTTCCTTAATCCCAAGACTTTGTTACGTCTATCATACTTTTTTAAATTTAAGAATATATGAAATAAACAATAAACTAATCAAATATTTCCGCGCGAAGTGTTGGTAGTATTTTTTTTAAATACTGATAATAACTATAATAATTAATAAGGTATAATCATGATTTAATTTCAATAATATATCAAATTTGGCTAAAATAGGAAAAATCATAATTCCAATCGCGCATTACCGTTCTGTTTTCCGGAATGTGAAATTATAAATTTTCTTAAGTCTCGTCTGTTGGATCTACTATTTTTGCAGATCAAACATCTTTCGGGTAGTTTGTTAGTTATCGTATAATCATATAATCATTGTGCAAAATCAGCTCAGTACCGTGTAGAACTTAAAAATGTTCGAAACGTAACATTTTTGTGTTTCATTTACTTACAGGTTACAGAGTACCAAAAAAACAAATATTACATAATTTTTTCTTTAAGTTATAAATAGCTACGTACATGCAAACATTATTGAAATTTGAATGATGTTCTAATAGACAGTGATATTAAACTTCTAATATCTTTTTACGCTTTCAAAGAGAATGTCGCGTGAATAAGATACTGAATTACGAAGTGTATAAAACCTTGAAATTATTAAAATCGAAAGGGACAACTGTAACTGTAACGATATAAAATTGCAGCGAAGCGGTAGCTTGAAAAAAAATAGTACTATAGATTGCCGACAGAAGTAAAACCTCAGAATATGGAATTAATCTTTTCTGTGCTCTTCGTAAGCCGCACTACGAGAAAGCGCTGCCTCGGTCACAGAACAATATTACTCCAGGGAGGCCTCGGTGTGCGAAAAAATATTATGCAATCACCATTGATATAAAAAACTCAAGATACACAATCAGTGTGTCAAAAACGTCCTCCAAAAATGAGTGCACAATTTTAAATTGTGCACTCATTTCAAATAGAATCGCGTCGGCCGTCAATTTTATTTATTTTCGTACATTGCTTTGTAAAAACAACTATAAGTCTTGCACTTAAGGTTGGATATGCAAAGACATATGTTTTTGCCATATCTATAACTACTTAAAAGAAATTAGGGACACTTTTGAGTGTCAGTTTTGTTCGGGACTGTGCATCTAGGGTTTTTTATATCAATGGCAATCACAACTAATTTGCCGCTTTGCTGTAGACATTTTATGCTGCGTCTCTATTGTGCGATGACATTTTTGCGCCAGCACCTCTTTGGAGTAATATTGTTCTGTGGCCAGCACCTTTTAGCGATAGTTAGCTTTTGGTTCCGAATTTAGAAACGAAGTTTAAATGAATATTGGACAAAAAATCGAATTATTCAAGTAATGAATGGAAAATTTTGGCTTCGTTTAGTATTTTTATTTCCATAAATGTGATTGTCATTAGTGCTCGGGCTTCCGTCTTGTTTATAATTAATAATTTAAAAAAACAATTATATACACAACTGAATTTTAAAAAAAAGTTCAATAATGAAGTTTTAAATATGTAGATGACTCAGCTACCTATTTCCCCAATTTCAACTACCTATTTTAGCAGTTTCAATATTTTTAAATAAACAGTTAATATTTTTAAATACATTTACAGTATTCGTTTTCAAATTTTGAATCATAATTGTTTGCATTTTATTTATTAGATGATTCGACTGATCACTAGTGTATGAATTTGTGTTGTGTGAATTTTATTTATGTATTAAATAAATTCGTGTTTTAGAGAAGTGGTATTTTATTTGATGCACATAACATGACCTAGAAACTTGTTTCGGGGTGAAAGTTATGCTAAACTTAATATTACTGAATAGTTATATCAATGGTAGAATATAATATGAATGGTTATTGCTCAGATCGTGTAATTTACTATCAATATTATTGAAATTCATAATCAATTCTCGAAATCATATATGAATAAGTACGCAATAATTTAATAATACTAATAATTTTCCTATTTTCGGCAAAGTAAGACGCATGCGTTAGTAACACAATTTAAGTTAAACTTTTGTGTCAAAATGAAGCATGTGTTCATATCATAGTTTATCCTACGCCAGCACTATTTTGGTAAGTAGGTATTTGAAACTTTATTTTCACGAAACAGCTGAACACTTGCAGCTTTCCCCCTGTATTCGTTGGTCCTCCTTAACTCTATACTCATAAGTCATGCTTGCTACAAATAATTATGCTTGTGTCCCATTTGGTCCCATTCAACATCACTCACTACGGTAGGGACAACTTTGTGTAAAACTGTGAAGTTTTACAAAAAGTTGTACCTAGCTGAAGAAATGTAGTTACTTGGAACAATGAGTTTTCGAGATTCAAAGTACCTCATGTGGTAAGTCTTGGAATAGACCACGTAATCGTTATGTCGGCGGCGGTACCAAATACCCGGGCGAGACATTGCGGAACTCTGCCGCCTAGTATTCAGGATGATAGTGACACGTATAGCCGATCGGTCGTCTTTTATTTAGATCAAAGGAGCCTGGACCAAATCGAGGGATATTTATTTATTTATTTTATATCTTGTGTACACTAAAATATTAAATAAATTTATTGCAAACTTTTGTAAAATGTATTTGAAGTTGTCTGGGAACATTTTAGAACCGACAAAATGGTCTGGGATTATTTTTTTTGAATTCTAAAAAAATACATTTTTTGGAATTTTATTTTTGCAAATATTACCTATATACGGCGCAGTTGCGAAATAATCGCGGACGCTCTGCCAAACTCGCAGTCCTGGTATCGCCATTTGACGAAATTATATTTTTTCGCAATTCCAATCTTCCAAAAGCACCTGCCCGAAATTCGTCGCCAGCTCCAGGTCTATGAACGATTGGCTACACGAGTCTCTTCTACTAGGTGGTAAAATTTCGCAACGTCTTGCCCGGGTCTGGTATCATCATCGCCTTACCTATTTCTGCCGCAATAGCACTAATGTTTGTAACTGTTGTGTTCCAGTTTGGAAGGTATGGTAGCCAATCATAAGTTTTATGCATGTGGCCAATGGCCATAATACCTCATCACACGCGCGCACGTACGCACGCACGCCCGTACGTACGCGTCTTTGCTGTCTATATACGATGGTTTCTTTTTTCATCGGAAGAGCCATCTGCTTGTTTGGTACTTATCTGTTATAATAAGAAAAATCTCTAGGCACAAGAATTTTGTACCTTTGTTCAATATTTTGTAATTTGTGTTCTTTATCATAAAACATCGTATGCATTGATATAAAAAGGGAAGATATGTTACGCTCTAATATCTCAATTGCTAAACCTAAGCTCGATCAGTCGAACGCAAAGTAATACGACGAACGTAGCAAACTACGTTTCTCTCGCTTACTTTTGTATTGTACTATCTCACTCTCGCAAACACGGCGAACTAAAAAAAATTTAATCTTATTTTCAAACAAATTGTTTTAATCATACTTACGAATGGAAAGTAATCCCGTGTGTCTTATTTTTTCCCTTGAGTGATTATTACACTGGCTGAATATACAAGAAGGTATTTTGATGCGTGTTTAATGGTAAAAACAGTCGGAAAATATAAGTGTATGATATGAGGTCCCGCGCGTGATTGATTGTCACTGTGTCTACGGACCTAATTTTTGCAGGACCAGGCGCTGTGACTAGATAACGTATCTTCCTTTTTTATATCAATGATGATCGTAGGTAATTTATTCGGGAAACGACAAAATTCATTATTTTTTAGTGTTCTGTAATGTAACACGGATGCCTATTGTATTGATATCAATGACGTGTATAATATATACACGTCATTGATTGATATGCTTCTGTTGTCTATGTGTCTGTCACTGCCAAGAATCAGAGCTCTATTTCTTGAACGAAGGTAGGAGACGTAGGTAATCAAATAAGGTAGATAATTACAATTTTAAGGTAGTGTGTGCTACTGTGGCTGCTATTACCATGAAGCTGTATTATACTACTTCATGGCTATTACAACAAATAATAAATAATAAAATTAGATCACAAAGCGAGTTCTTATACAAGAAGCCTTTAAAAATAGGACTGTGGTGTGTGCAATGGAGTGCTAGTACCTACGCCAACTTGATAGAGACTAGTATTGATAGATTTAAGAAATACAGAGGAATAAAAGTCTTTTTCATCTTTAGTATATCTGAGAATTGAAGTTAAGAAGACAAAGGATTTTTATATCTTTTAAATGAGGCTAAATGAAATCGAATGTTATGATCCGAATTGTTTTAATATTTTGTTGTCTTACATCAATGAACTTCGATGATACTAAATAATTAGTGTAGCAGTGTAGTAGTACATTTGTGGTAAATTAAGAGGTAAGCACTACTTTTGTACCTAAGGTATGTATGACTTGTCTTGATGTCCGATTTGGTACGATTGTTGAAAAACAACAATGAAAAGGTACCCAGTAACAAATAATTGACATTAATTTATTTTTATATAAGGAGATTGAACTCAGTTACGAGTTTTGACAAAAGAAACATTTACAAAGTAATGTATTAATTAAACTACATAGGTAAATTAAGAAATTTTCTAGTATCGGAGATTACACAGATTATTTAAATGTATAAATGGAGATTACGAGGTAGGTACCTACCTACAGAGTCAAGGAACTTATATACTATAACTGGAATTGTTACAAAGCAATATTTGAAAAATAAAAATGTACTTTATTTCGTAACAAATAAAGTTGACATTTGTTTCTTACATAACAGAGGGGAAAAACGTTCTGAGCAAGACAACGACATGAGTGGATGTTGTCCCTTTCTTGCAATTGCCAGTGTAAATAAAACTTTCGGATGGTAGATTTTTATATATTCGTTAATCGTTAAATTCCTTTTATTCATACACGTCGATAGATACATTAGCATAAAATGTATTGTAATTAACAAAGTGAGTTATAAAATGTGCTTATTTTAATTATTACGTAATTACTTATGCAATGCAAAAACTGTTTCTCAAATTAGTAGAATTACTTGGTAGTAATTTGCAAACTACGCATGGCCACACTAATATATGGCGATTGGCGCTTTATTTAGAAGAAAAAGACACACTCTACTCATGTCGTGGTACTCTTCGGAACGATTTTGAAGCGCGTCGTGTAAGCATTCCGGGTAGAATGTAACTTCCTTGGTAGAAAGAGATACACTCCACTCATGTCGTCGTACTCTTTGGAACGATTTTGAAGCGCGTGTGAACATTCCGGGTAGAATGTAACTTCCTTGAGCAGAGTATATTAGGTAGGTACTTTTTCTTTGATGTCAAGTTTGTACAAAATAAAAAATGTCAAGTGACAAGTCATTTGACTTTGACAATTGACAATAGGCTTGGGTCTAACCGGTCACTACAGAGAGCGCTCAATTTAGTTCATAATCCAAGGATGAACTAGTTCGTTCTATTAGTTCATTAGTTCTTTTTTTGAAATTATTAAGAACAATAAATAAAGAAAAAAATATAGTTATGATTATTGTAAGTTTTGTTTATTGTTATTTAAAAAATACAAAGTATTACATGAAAATTTTACACGTCCATTTATGTAATATGAGATTTTTTATTTAAATAATGAAAAATAAAATAATTTATATTGATGATTAGACAACAGCTAGGCTAGTTCCTAGTATAATGTGTAATTATATTAGAATACTTAAAAGTATGAATTTTTACAATTAAAGTTGACTTTTTTGTTATGGCACATAAAATCTTTTATCGAAATAAAAACGAAAAAATAAAATGATTTATATTAATTAGTCATAATTAACGTGATATATAATAATAATAATAATCAATTATTTGTAACAATAAATGGGAATAGAATAGAATTTTTTTAATTTTAATTAAACTTACCGTAAAATAAGACATAAATGGTGTAAGTATTCTGTTTGATTATTAGCCAGCAATACTTCAGTTGACGACTGATATGATTTGATAAAATTTCAACCATGGGAATTTGAAGTTGTTTAGTATCGATATCGATTATCGAAATATCAAGGCGCGCACAGTAAAAGTAAATAACTCGGTTGGTCACATAGTGCCACTGTCTAGTAAAGTGGACGCTAACAGAAATATAAAAAGAACTAAGAGCGGGATTTTCAATGAACTAGTTCGCATAGTTCACCTAAAGGAGCGCTTTTCCCACCTAGGTCGCTCGCGAACTACCCAAGACCAAGGAACTTATATACGATAACTGGAATTACTACGAAGCAATATTTGAAAAATAAAAATGTACTTTATTTCGATCCGAATAAAGTTGACATTTGTTTCTTACATAACAGAGGGGAAAAACGTTCTAAGCAAGACAACGACATGAGTGGATGTTGTCCCTTTCTTGCAATTGCCAGTGTAAATAAAATTTTCGGATGGTAGATTTTTATATTTTCGTTAATCGTTAAATCCCTTTTATTCATACACGTCGATAGACATATTAGCATAAAATGTATTGTAATTAACATAGTGAGTTCTAAAATGTGCTTATTTTAATTATTACGTAATTACTTATGCAATGCAAAAACTGTTTCGCAAATTAGTAGAATTACTTAGTAGTAATTTGCAAACTACGCATGGCCACACTTATATATATGGCGATTGGCGCTTTATTTAGCAGAAAGAGACACACTCCATCCATGTCGTGGTACTCTTCGGAACGATTTTGAAGCGCGTGTAAGCATTCCGGGTAGAATATAACTTCCTTGCCCAAGACTAATTGACAATAAAATGGCGGATAAGCATTGCTGCGCTGTGTAATGTGCTTGATAAATTCTGTAAAATTTCCGATCGTTCTTCCCGCGAATGTTAAATATCCAAAATCAAATCCCAATTTCCAAATCAAAATAATGTTCATTGAAACATGAGATCATTTTAAAATTTTATTGCAATAATATATAGTGATACATATTAAAAGAAATTAGTGAATTTCGTACTTTAAATATTAGTTTAGTTTTAGCATAAATATCTAGAAGCCTTATCGTATGTTATTAATAAACTAAAACCATGGAACAAATAGTAATTAAATCAGAAATGCAGCCCAATGGAGACATATTACTTTACTATGTAGACGGTAAATATCTGTTTTGAAGATCTAGAAACGCAAGTGTCAAATGTTTTGCTTAAATTTCTATCTCAATTTCAATAATTGTCTTCTCATTCTCATAACCGCTAGAGCTATTTAATTGAATATTTGTGCAATAGCAACGATTGTTATGTTCAGTAAATGTAGACAACAAATAAATTCTCCTGTTAACAAGTTGTGCATTATTTCTTTTTTATGTCATGAGATAGCAAACAAGTAAATAACTCTCTTTCTATATCAAGTAAAACAGTACAAGTGCTTTTAATATGGTATAAATATAAGTAAATAACTCTCCTGTTAAAATATATAGACACTAGAGATCTTAATGGTGCGTTGCTATCCGTGTGGCGAGATGATAATGCCACATACATAAGTCTACTGGCTACCCTACAAACTGGAACAGGTCAATGACAAGCATTGACAGTATTGCGACAGGAATAGGTAATGCAGTGGTACTAAATAGTCCGCCGAAATGTTGTAGAACTCTACTGCCTAGTATTTACTATGATAGTGATAAATATAGCCAATTGGTCACCTTTTACAATACAACCTATCTGGCAGAACGGCAGTTGGTCAACTCTTCAGCGGAGCCTGGACCAACAAGGGAAGAAATAGGGGGAGCATGATCTTGTGTTTTTACCTGAGCAAAGGGAAGAATAGCTACTAATCTATATAGGCTGACGGGTAAAAACTACATACTGAAGCAGGGTTTTCAATACCTGGAAAGTTTGTTTTTTTATGAGATTTGAAGTGTCCAAGGGAAGTAATCGCCCACAGAAAAAGTCTGACAATACAAAATATTTATTTTTACTATAATTCCAGATAACATAATATATAAAAATCAGTACTTCGAATTTAACAAAAGTAAGCTTTGTTTCTGTCTACCTTTTCTACCTGCTGCCTGTGAACGGGTCGCCTAGCCAAGCTAGCGAGTACGCACACACTCTTAAACACATATAAGAGTATCCATTCAGTAAATTTTGTTACTTCATAAATAAGTATCGTCTGGCGGCTCTGGGATCTTATACTACAAATAATAAAAGTTAAAATTTAGAGTCATACTATACAGCAACATTTGAGATGAGTGAGGGGGTGCTACCCCTCTTACCTCTTCTATTGGAAATGGTATTGTCTACTTAATAGGATGAAGTCAAAGAAGTAAACCTGGGGGATGTTCTCTTCCTGCATCTTTGCACTTTTGTAACAAAAGACATGACAAAAAAAGTTGTCAGCTGGCAATATTAGATGTAATCTCCATTTTGGCATTTGGTTACATACTACTTTGACAATAGGTACCAAGAACTTCACTGTCTGAGGTTACATGTTCTAATAATTGCCTAAAGTCTGTGTCAAAATTTATTATTAGGAAATAATGCATTTATTATTTTGTTTTACAAATATGAATTTGTAATTTAATTTAAATTTTTGATAAAATTCATTACAGAAAATAATGAAGAAATAGATCCAGCAATACTTGATGATCACAATGATTTACAAATGCAACCAGAAACTAAATATATAATTGAAGACAATGGAGAAGGGGAATCAGCTGATGAATTAGATATTGCTGAAGCGACTGAACAAGTTTCAAAAGAAATATGGTCAGATGAAGACATAAGTAAACTTCTAATATTTTATATAGATAACAAGAAAACTTTTCTTGAAGGAGCAACCAAGAAAAAACATTTATGGGCAGTTGCATGTCGTACAATGCTTATAAATAAAAATCCACTCTCATGTGAAATAAAACTAAGAATTTTGAAAAAAGAATATGCTGAAGTTTGTCTTGAAAAGCTTAAAGGAGTTTCCATTCATTGGCCATATTTTGATATTTGCCATCAAGCTTTTCATGATGTTAACGTCAATACTATACATGATAATCATCAAGATAACTTGGTTTATGAAATCCCTATAAGTAATTTAACGGATGAAAATGTACCTAACATTGTCAATGAAGATGGGATTTTTGTGGTAAAAAAGCCAAATACTGGGCATGTAGATGAAAATGTAGAAAAAATGCTTAAAATTTACATTAAACACAAAGACATGTTTCCTAAAATGAATTTAACTAAGAGTATTTGGGAAACAATAGCTTTAGAGATAGGTCATGAAAATGCTGAATATTGGCACAAAAGATTTTTTAATTATAAACAACATTATATAAGATTGTTATGCAGACCAAATGAAAATGGCCCAGAAAGCACAAATTGGCCATACAGGAAATATTTTGATCAGATTTTTGGAGATGATATTGAATTTCAACAAAAATATTTTCCACAAACAAAAAGCAACAATGAAGACCAAATTACAGTTAAAGATGAACAAAATGAGTGGTGTGATGCAGAAAAAACATTTTTGGTGAAATATTACTTTGACTGTTTTGATGAATTTCAAGATGTTTCTATACCTGATCAGTTTTTATGGCATGATGTTGGTAGATTATTAAATAAAAACCCTGAAGCGTGCCAAGAAAAATTTGAAGAGCTTAAACAAGAACATTTTAATACTCTCAAACATGGAGGTTATGATTTATTGAACAGAATACCTTTAGCTATATTGTTTGATAATATTATAGCCAGAGAATCTGAAATAGAGATCTTGAAGTCACCAAAAAGTGTTGATATAAATGACAAATGGGAAACAGAACATATAGATGAGTTAGTGCAATATTTGTATAATAACATGAATATGTTAAAAGATTCAGTCTGTTATTACGTCTGTTGGGCTATTCTTTCTAAAATATTGTACAAAAGTGTTCAGGCATGTAGAAAACAATGGAAAGAGCTAACTGCTTTGTATAAATCCATTTTGGATGACAAAAAAGAGAATCCAGATATGCAAATAGATTGGAGATATATTGATTTGTTCGATAGAATATTTGATTATGGCATGGACACTAATTTACTTGATGGGTATGAAAAATTAAAGGGAAAAGGTCAATACAAAGGTTCAGAAAAAGTGGCTGGTAAGTTGCAATATGCAAAATATTATATACTAAATACAAAATATTGAAAGAATGCTATCATTTTAACCAGATTAAATCATTTCTCCAACTTGGTAAGCAAAATGTACTTGTTCGTCATTATTATTTAGACTTATTTCTTGATGTAAGATACTTGAAATCCTTGGATATTAATTCCTTTAAAACATTGCCTTTCTTATTGTTACTTGGGTAGTCTGTTCAGCCTAGGTCATAGGAGCCTAGGCCAGTAAAACTGGGCTCTGGTCATCACAAACCACAAGTATTAGTCATTAAATTTGACAGTTGTGGTGTAATGATAATTGTGTTATTTGTTTAATCTTAAAACATTTTTTTTACTATTTACTTATTGGGCGTGTTTCTAGTGCCTAGTTTAAACTAATATTATAAAGAGCTCTGATTTTTTGTTTGCTGGTTACGATTCAACTCAAAAACTTGGCCGATTTTAAAAATTCTGTCACCTTTAAAAAACTACATTATTCAGAAATAACAAGCAATTTTTTTACCTGACTGAGCAAAGGCAAGTAATGATTTTTGGTCACGTGAACAAAGTCGATAGTACTAGATATTTTTTTGGTAGCTTAGCCACCATGGCA
The DNA here is from genome assembly GCA_036924255.1 of Apodemia mormo. NCBI lineage: Eukaryota > Metazoa > Arthropoda > Insecta > Lepidoptera > Riodinidae > Apodemia > Apodemia mormo. The sequence continues at coordinate 8,697,442 of JAUPFN010000026.1, forward strand.
TTATACATATTTTTATTATTCATATTGAATCATCTTCCCTCCGCATTTCTTTTGGGATATGTGCTTTGGAAAGACAGTAAAACAGGGCTCTGGCCTTCACAAATAACAAATAATAGTATCTTATTAAATTTGATAGCAGTGGTGTAATGATATTTGCCTTATCCATTTGATTAATCTCAAAATCTTTTTTTACCTATTAGCATATTGGGAGTGTTTTTCGTGCCTAGTACTACATTTTTTAATAATCAATTGCATTATTTTTTATTTTTATTTTTTAAAATACTGATGGCTAGCTGTTGGTGTACATGTTGTTATCTTCTCATTGTTTTTGGGGATATTGGTATTTACTGTATTTATTTGATAAATAATTATTATTACCTTGATTTCCTTGTGGGTAAGACAAACTGAACAAAAATTTTAAAAAAGTTTAGGTTCACCACAATACATCGCTTTGCAATTAGGCAAGATAGGTGGTGATTTCATACAACATATTTTATTGCACTGATGATAACTATTGCTTGTTTTTTGTTGATAAATGGGATCTTCATATTTGCATGCTCATCTAAACCAGCACCAGTCATCCATTTTCGAGTATATCCTTGAAAAAAATCCAGAAAATTCCACATTTTAGGCCATTATTGAGACTATTATTTTTATATTAAAAAATTATAACTTTAAGGTTTCTTAAAAATTAATTATTAAGAAACCTTCAATTTTTCAAGTTTTTTCTAGAGCAATGTCGTAATAATGTGAGAAGATTAATCGAAGGATATCACAGTTTTTGCAAGATTAAGTCTTGATTATTCAATTTACCGCAGGTTCAAAATTTGATCGGCAAACAATTACGCGCGAGATTAATAGTGATTTTAAAATAATTCTTCTAAATAAATTAGTTCATATAACGGACTGAAAAAAAAACAGTTTATTGAGCATTATCTTAATTCACATTAGATTTTTATTGTAATACTTAGTGGGCAAAAAAAAATTTAAAATGACCTGATTTTTGTAATTTTTTAATACTATTTTTTAATATCTAATAACAATATTTTCGTCATTTTAGCTATGTGTTGCGCTCCCGGGCGAGACGTTGCGGAACACTGGCGCCTAGTAGTCAGGATGATAGTGACACGTATAACCAATCGGTCGTCTTTTACGATCTGCCTGGCAGAACAGCAGTTGGTTTATTCTTCAAAGGAGCCCGGGCCAACACGGGGGATATTTATTTATTTTATATTTTGTTGAGTACACTAAAATATTAAATAAATAAATAAATGTGAAATAAATTTATTGGAAACTTTTGTAAAATGTATTTGAAGGTGTCTGGGAACACTTTAGAACCGACAAAATGGTCTGGGATGGGAAGATGAAATTAAAATCAAGTTGCCAAAAATACTTTTTTGGGATTTTTTGGGATTTTTTTGCAAATGCTACGCGCAGTAGCGAAATAACCGCGAACGATCTGCCAGACTCGGAGGCCTGGTATCGCCATTTTACAAAATCACATTTTTACGCAATTCCAATCTGTCAAAAGGACCTTCTCGAAATTCGTCGCCAGCTCCGTGACCATATCATTATCATTTTAGTGTATCAGATCTCTGATGTGTGGTCTCGAACGATTTTTACTAATGTGGACGCAAAATTGCTATGCGAACATGTTACTTCGTAGCTTGATACACCCTGATCCCTATATAACCGCGTCTCAGATACATGTCGTCTCAGATACGTGTATCACGATCGATATAATGATAGTAATATGGATGCATTTTGATACTGTGTTACGATACGTCTATGATATTTGATGCATGATACACCATGATCCATCTTGAGGTGGTTTTTTCTCTATCATCCAACGGATATGCTATGACGTTACAAGTTTGGACGTGCATTATTTTGCTAGCGAAGTTTTTGTGATATCCACTTATATTTTGAAACTGTAAATTAAGCAAAAATGCCCCCCCACAATGTAGGTTTCGGTTTCTTAAAAATTCTAGCTGCCACCAACAACCTCTCTGTCTTTTTTACCTTATTATCTTGTCACAATGAAACAAGCACATAGCAGTTTTAACTCAGAGTGTTTCAATAAACAAACGCACTTCTAGCATATTGTTTACTATAAGTTATTAACACATAGCATAAGCTACACTGCTGCACACTGAGACATAACTCTAAAATAGAGATGGGTTCTGGGAACATGTCTAAACTGTATGAGAGTTGTTGACTATCACAAACATTAACTATCACTAAGTTGTCTATTCCTTTCATTGTGCCCTTTGATAGAAAAAACCTATATTAATTAAAAAGTTTTTTTTTTTTCAGCTAAAAAATTGACATTTAGAGATATTGATGATAATTTCAAAGAAACTGGTTCAGATGATGAAGAAAGTTATGATGAAAGAGGTTTTGTTAAACACACAAAAAAGGGTTATGGTGATAAAAAAGCATTTCATATATTAGAATACTATCTTAAACACAAAGACAAGTTTGCGTCTACCCACCACAGAAAACTATCTCTATGGGAAGTACCAGCAAAACAAATTGGGATAACACCGTCTGAATGTGCTCATAGATTTCGTAACTTTAAACAAGTTTACACTGCTTATGTTCAAAGGGAGATCAATAAACCTGAAATGCCAATACTTTGGCCATATTATGGACTTTGTAAGAAAGTTTTCGGATATAGAGCCATTAAATCCAAATTAAAAAATGGGAAAATGGAGTCCGATGAGGCTTTAGACTGGACTGCTAAGGAAATCAAGCAATTGATCAGATATTTCGCTAAAAATAGCCATGATTTAATGGAAAATGCTGAAGAGACTTATAAATGGTCTGAATTGGCCAGAGATTTAGGTAAAACAGAAACAATGTGCTGTGAAAAGTTTTTAGAACTAAGAAAGTCGTATAGAAAATTAAAAACAATGAAATCTCGAAATCCTGATGTCAAGGTTACTTGGAAATATTTTAACATGATTGATGAAATTTACAATAGCACAGTTCACAATATTGAAGTGTTAGAAAATATGGAGGTAGATGAAGAAAATGCTCTTAATTATGATGCGGTTAAGAAAACTGATCAAGGTATGAAGGTTGCTAATTATTAATTTTATTATCAACATAATGTTATTATTAACTCTAAATGGGAGTTCTGCATTGTAGTTTATTTATATAATAAGGTAGCAAACAAGCAGGTGGCTCTCTTGGTGGACAGGTGCAACCATTGCTTTTAGAAAAGAAAGGCGATAATGGTGCATTATTATTCGTATAGCGGGATGGTAATGCCGCATACATAAATCTACCTAAACCAAGTAAGTTACCCTTTAAACCGCAATACCCATAGAAGAAAAAATTATCACAAATGAATAATCGGCTATGCTCACTACACACATGTTTGTCTTTGTCGGAAAGCGCACTAAAGGAATACCTGCTTCTAAAGTTTTTGTATTACATTTTGTTGTTATAAGATCGGTGTTAAACTTTTTGTTCTGTAAATAAGAAACGTCTTAATCTATTTTACCCGCTGAGTTTCTTCCGCCGGATCTGCTCTGTGTGTGGTCGCGTTTCGTAGTAGTGTGTTGACATGTCAAAATTACTTGTAAAAAGTTTTATTGAATAAAGTACTTCTGGTTTCTGATTTCAGATGAAGATTTCCAATGTATCATCGTGATACCAGAAGGAGAAGAAATTTTCTATGAGGAAAACTATTCTGAAACAGTTGAAGTACAGAAAGACCAGCAAGTCTTAGAAATACCAGATCAGCCCACCAAAAGAATGTTTAAGTGGAACAAGAGAAGCAAGAAGCGCCTCCTCATTTTATATTTGAAGTATCTAAAGAGACATCAAAATGAAGTTATTGTTACTACAGAAATGTTTAATGAAATAGCATCAAAAATGGACAACAAATCAGGGAAGGCTTGTAGGAGTATGTATTTGAAGTTAAAAAAAAATTATAAATTAGCGAAAAATGAAAAGACACCTTATAGTAATTTATTGAGAAAAATATTGACTTTGAAACCAAAATTAAAATCGGAATTACATGAAGATAAACCTTATAGAGATGTTCCAATGATGGATGAAAAAGTGATCAAAGCGTTGGAATATTATTTACAAAATCTAAACGATTTTGTAAGTCCAAAATTTGAGAAAAAATATTTATGGAGTGAATTAGCAAAACATGTAACTGAACCAGTAGAGAGTGTGTTTAATAAGATAAATTATTTGAAGCAGACTTTTGATGACAGTATAAAATCACCTATTAATGATTTGCTGAGAGAAATTATATCAAAGGAGAATGGGCTTAAAAGCGATGAGAATACAGAAAATAACCCAATAACAGAAGATGAAAATGAAACTTGGTCAGATGTAGAAACTGAGCGTCTTTTGACTTGGTATTTAGCGCATTTAGACAAGTTTAAAAATCCGAAATTTATAAGAAGTTACTTATGGATGGAAGCATCGGATATATTGAAGAAAAGTCCATTGGCTTGTTCAAAGAAAATGCTAGAAATTCGTTCGGAATATCGAACGATGGTCAAAGAGAATATGGAACAACTAGAAAATTGGAGATTTAATAATTTATGCCAGAGAATTTATGGAACTGGAAAGAAAGGGAATATTATCTAGATATTATATTTATAAACATAAAAATAAAATGTAAATAGTTTAATGAGTTTTCCTAAAATTTCAGGCAGATTACCTTGCGGGGTAGACACGCTGATCGGAACGTCAATGACGCTTAAATTCATAACGATTCACCAGTTTCAACTTACGAAATTGGTGATGATTTCCACAGCCGTATTTGCCACTATTAACGCCTGTCGCAAGACGCGTGTTCGCGTATCGCTTTACACGCGCGAGTGCGCTTGATCAGCCGCCTCACTCGTATGCTCGCTAGTTCGCTTGCAGGATCACCAATAGCGAGATTTTAATTTACCATTAAGAGATGTTTATTTGTATGACTATTATAAGTAAAGCTACAAAAATTTTGGAATTTTAGTTACTTTGAAACGGTCCTGAATGAAAAAAGAAATAATACGAATTATCGACCTAGCATTTCTATTGAGAAACGACTTACCTTAAAACTTAATTTACATAGTTATATTTTTACTAACGTTAAACATATGGTAAGTCGTTCCTCAGACCTCAACACTTATATATACTTTTGGATACTATACTTTTACTCGGCACTCGATTCTCGTTAAAATAAAATAATAAAATTAGGGGTTTCCCCCGTGTTGATTCCGGGCTCCTTTGAAGAATAGACCAACTGCCGTTGTGTAACTGGCAGGTCGTAAAAGGCGACCGATTGGCTATGCAAATCACTACCATCGTGGCTATTAGGTGGTAGAGTCCTGCATGGACTCGCCCGGGTCTGGTACCACCGCCTTACCTATTCCTGCCGTAATAGCGTCAGTGCTTGTCGCTGTCGTGTTCCGGTTTGGAGGATAAGGTAGCCGGTAAATTTATGCTGTGACATTAGGCCTCACCACAAGATAGCAACGTACCATTAATATCTTTGGTGTATATAGACGATGGTTAACTCTCCATAAGGAGACCCATCTGCTTGTATGCTTTAGTATGATATAAAAAAGGAACTTAATTTTGAACTAATATTTTTTTTTAAATAAGTGTAATGTGGATAATATACCCTTAAAGCACGCTGCGCTAGCCGACATCAAGGACACGCCGCCGCCACCCTCCGCTCTCAACTTCACTACTTACACGACACGTGCGTCTGCGCGGTGTCCAAGTATGGCGCAGGTAAATATAGGATTCTCGGTGTACTGTTTACTAAGTTTACTAAAAAGTATTTTAATATTTTTAATGTTATTTTTTCTCATCATATATGACCGCCAACTATCACGTCGTTCGTCATTTTTCTGGTAGATATAACGTTTCGTCCGAATTTTCGATTTCGATCACTTACAGTAAGTGCGTCTTACTCATGCGTGGATCCAGTATTTGGTTCAGGATGCAATGTAAGCTCTCAATTACACCCATTCCCTCCTTGGATCAGCGTCTGGTGATATTTAGGTAAAGCAGGAAGGTGGCCAGCGAAATGTGTCGGGATTTTTTAATTTAGACTTATTACTTTTAGGATAATCATCCTTGCTCTTTATCCTTTGTCATAAAAATTGCCATTATTACGGTCACCCATCCAGGCCTTGACCTCAATAAACATTGCTTAACCACCAATTGCACATTAGTTGCTCTACTACATTAGTTGCACAGGCATAAGCGCTATATAAACACTAAGTGAAAACACCACTCAAAGTAGAACAAGGTCTCGGCCTCACTCGACCGCGCCAGTCTTAATCCTATTACGTAGAATCGATGGAATATAGGGTTCATATGTCATTAAGGGCTTATATTTAAACAATTACACCCCCTGACTATCCCGAGTTAAAAAATATAACCCCAAGAAAATATCGTCCGTTGTCGACTGATTATATAGTGAATCTCACAATCTGCAATCGAACGGGGTCGGATTCGATACCCTACAGGGACAAATATTTTTGTGATAAGATATTTAGGTGCTTATTAAATATATTTAAGTATTATAGGTATAGGTAAAAGGTCCACTCATTTATCTTTTGTAATCGATTGTTCGTGGTAAATATAAGATCCGCTTATTACGAGACTGCTAACTCAATTAGAACTTTATTTCTTCAGTCTTTCATGGCGTTCGAATCGTATATTACGTTATATGCGGTATATAATTTGTAGTGTTTTATTATTGAGCTTTTTTAAGCGAAAAAGTGTTTCAGTGGATATCGTGGTTTCTAAAAATACTAGCGGTTTGTTCGAAATATACATTAATATATTTTTAATACATCTGCCCAAAAAGCAGACTTTTCCAAAGGTGTTTAGCGTGTTAAAAAGTTATTCTTTTCCGCACCAGTGCTTTTTGTTTTCTTCCTGCATAGTTATTGGAAGAAGATATTTGGAGGTCACTCTAAATGAATGAAGGAGGTTTTTTATTACTAAGTTTTCTGTACAAATTATTTATTAAAAAATATAAATTTAAAATATATTTTCATTATATACGTGCAATATCAACTTGTAAATTAGTATAAATAACACAATTGTTTTTTTTGATTGATATAAATTATTGTTATTGAATTAGCTGAATGCATAGTCGTCGTTGCCCTGTCATGCCCTAAAAACATGAAAATTACTCTCACGAAATAATATTTCTGCATTTCGTTATTGATTTCTTTTAAATATATAAAAACGTCGTTTGATGTACGTCCTATTGTTGACTTGCTCCTACGACTTGGTCATCAAAAACTCGTACTCAGTTTCTGTACTTATATTTAAATTTACTACTTCATATAGGTACGTGTTTGCCTCCAATTGTTTTTCATATTTTCTTTATTTGATATCGATGGCATTTAATAGATACGAGCGATCGCCCTGTGGTTGAAATTCGACTATTGACTAAATAATAAAATCTGTCTGTAGTTTGACAACAGACTTTAGTCGTAAAAAAATAGTATGTATACATGTGTGTATATATACATATACATAATAAGCATACATACATAATAAGCAAATAAGCAGATGGGTCTCCTGATGAAAAGAGTCAACCGTCGCCTAAAGACACGAAACGTGTTAAATGGTGCGTTGCTATCTTGTGACGGGGGCATTAGACCTCGTCTCGTCACATCGTTGCATAAGTTTACCGGCTACCTTACCCTCCAAACCTGAACATGACAGAGACAAGCCCTGACGCTATTGCGGCAGGAATAGTTAAGGCGGTGGTACCAGACCCGAGCGAGACAATGCAGAACTCTGCCACCTAGTAGCCACGAAGGTAGTGACTCGTATAGCCAATCGGTCGCCTTTTACGATCTGCCTGGCAGAATGGGAGTTTGCTTATTCTTCAAGGGAGCCTCAGACCAACACCGGGAAAAATAGCTACACCTTGCAACCCACTGCATTATACAAATTTATGGTGAATCATTCTTCCGGCATAAGTAGCCTATATGCAATTCTAGGTCATCGTCTACATGTGTGTCAGATTTCATGCAAATCCATTCAGCAGTTTTTGTGTGATTGAGTAACATCCATCCATCCAAAAGTCCGAACTTTCGCATTTATAGCTAATAGTTGGATTAATGCGTGAAATTTTTTCTGTCTAGTGTTAGTCCGGGCTCTTTTTGAAGAATACAGCATCTGCCGATCTGCCAGGCTGTTCGTACGAGGTGAACGATTCTCTTTTTTTATATCATAAGATAGCAAACAAGCAGATGGGTCTTATGATGGAAAGAGTCAACCATCGCCTATAGACACCAAAGATGTTAATGGTGCGTTGCTATTTTGTGGCGAGGTCTAATGCCACATGCTTAAGTTTACCGGCTACTTTACGGATAAGCACTGAAGCTATTACAGCAAAAATAGGTAAGGCGGTAGTACCAGACCCGTGCGAGACAATGCAGAACTCTACCGCATAGAAGTCACGATGGTAGTGACTCGCATAGCCAATCGGACGCCTATTACGACCTGCCTAGCAGAACGGCAGTTGGTCTATTCTTCAGAGGAGCCCAGAACCAACACTGGGGAAAATCGGGGGTCTATGCGAGTCATCACTATCGTGGGTACTATGTGGTAGAGTTTTGCGTTGTCTCGTCCGGGTCTGGTACCACCGTCTTACCTATTTCTGCAGCAATAGCGTCAGTGCTTCCAACTATCGTATTCCAGCTTGAAGGGTAAGGTAGCCGGTGATCTTATACGTGTGGCATTCACGCGGATAGAAATGGTTGTATCTTTCAACCAGGAGAGCCTTCTTTCTTTTACATATTACCAGTTGTTACTCGCGACTTCGTATGCGTGACCAAAAATAATTACTTCCCTTTGCTTAGTCAGCTAATATGTAGCCTATGTCACTCCTGGATAACGTAGCTTTCTAAAGATGAAAGAATTTTGAAAATCGGTCTAGTAGTTTTTGAGTTAAATCGTAACAAATAAAAAATCAAAACTTTGCTCTTAATAATATTAGTTTAGACTAGCTATTATTCACGACTTCGTTCGCGTGATCCAAAGTCATTACCTCTTTTTGTCCACTCGTGTAAAAAGTAGCCTATATCCTGCACTATAAACTTCTCTATCTTTCAATGAATTTCATCAAAATTTGTCCAGTTGTTTCATAGATTTTTTTTTTTATATTATAAGATAGCAAACAAGCAGATGGGTCTCCTGATGGAAAGAGTCAACCATCGCCTATAGACACCAAAGATGTTAATGGTGCGTTGCTATCTTGTGGCGAGGTCTAATGCCACATGCATAAGTTTACCGGCTACCTTACCCTCCAAACCGGAACACGACAGCGACAAGCGCTGACGCTATTGCGGCAGGAATAGGTAAGGCGGTGGTACCAGACCCGGACGAGACAATGCAGAACTCTACCACCTAGTAGCCACGATGGTAGTGACTCGATAGCCAATCGGTCGCCTTTTACGACCTGCCTGACAGAACGGCAGTTGGCCTATTCTACAAAGGAGGCCGGGACCAACACGGCGAAAAACCCCGTACAAACATAATGACAGACAGAAATTTTAGAAATGGTTGTTTAGGTATTAGTATCGTAAAAATAACACATTGCACTTGAAAAAAACCTAGTTATTTTGAAATATGATTACACTTCAGACAGACAGACACTTCAATTTTATTTATATGTATAGATTAGATGGCAAAAAATCAGGTTGTTATAATTTGCTTTTAGTAAATATCCTTTGATATAAAACCTAGACATTGGCTTATATGCTCAAAAACATTGTCCTCCTTCTGGTAAAGTTGGATAAGTATAAAATGGTTCAGCATTAGTACGGTTGGATGATTCATCTTATTATATAAAGACGGGTCGACCTTACTGGCATAATCTTTTTAAAGGAGTTAACTAATATAATAAATACATTAACACATGCCCTGACGTGAAGGGATTTTACACGCGTGCTAGAAAAAAATGTAAAGTATTACTGACGTTAAAACGATTTGAATAAATGAAAATAAAACGGATTTTCTAGTATTGCTGAGGTTGCTGTGTGGTCTAGTAGTTATTGTTTTTATATTATGGGAAAAGAAGCAAGAGTTTGTTAAAAGATACCACCATCACCTATAGGACATAGGTGATAGTGGTCTCTTTTAACAAACTCTTATTTCTTTTCCAGGGTATAACTGGGACAGAGGCATTTTTTCATAAATCCAATTTTTTGAAATCGTAAAAATGAATGATCATAGTTTAAACAAAGGACGTATGAATCATCATAGCTTAAACAAAGTTCAGAAGCCACACAACTAAAATTCCCGCAATATCCCGTTTTCGCCGTGTTGGTCCCGGCCTCCTTTGAAGAATAGGCCAACTACCGTTCTGCCAGGCAGGTTGTAGAAGGCGACCGATTGGCTATCGAGTCACTACCATCGTGGCTACTAGGTAGTAGAGTTCTGCATTGTCTCGCCCGGGTCTGGTATCACCGCCTTACCTATTCCTGCCGCAATAGCGTCAGTGCTTGTCGCTGTCGTTTTCCGGTTTGGAGGGTAAGGTAGCCGGTAAACTTATGCATGTGGCATTAGACCTCGCCACAAGATAGCAACGCACCATTAACATCTTTGGTGTCTATAGGCGATGGTTGACTCTTTCCATCAGGAGACCCATCTGCTTGTTTGCTATCTTATGACATAAAAAAAACAGTAATTTTATCGTCAATAAACTCCAATATACGGAAAAATTTCTAGTGAGCTGAATTTTGATACACACCTTTATGATTGTGTTTTAATGAAAATTTGAAAAATCGACATTAATATCTTGCCGGCTAAAAAGGTGTCTCAAAATATATTTCGCGTTTTATAACTCGGAGGTCAATAAATTTATATAAAATTATTTGTTATCTAATTATCTGTAAAAAATATCCTTTCATTTTTCTGTAAGATAGACCATTTTTGGAGCGTAGAGAAAGCGGCTACATTGTGATTTGTGATGCATTCATTTCCTCATCACGAGCTCCGAGGATAGAATACAAAGCGCCATTTTTTTTAAATCTTTTACTATTAGCAAGGTATACTATCCAGGACTACGATCATAGGCTACTTTTTTACCCGAAAAAGCAAAAAGATGTAATGATTTTGGGTCAGACAAACGAAGGCGCGGGTAACAGCTTGTCCTAAAAAAAAAGGTCAAGGCTATGTATTTTACTTATTTTATTCTCTCCTACATTGTATCTATCATTTTTCTATTTTTTGCATTTTCAAAGTGAGGCGTCTATCCATCCCGGTAGGCATCTATAAGGAGTCCATTTTTGCAAAATTCGTAATTGTGAAGCCTACAACTAATATATGTAATGTAAATGATCAGATTACCTGTATTCGCCTCTGTGGTCTAGTGGTCCAGCGTTGGCGTTAACCACATGAGCTCTCGGGTTCGATTCCCGGGTCGGGCACATAAAAAAGTGTTTTTTCAGTTTTCTGAAAAACACCAAGTTGCCCGGGATTGGAAAGTGTCCGGTTGGCGATAGGCTTGCCACCTATCACATTTGTGGGACCAAGTATCTTCGGCTAATCGTGAGTGCACTTGTTGTACCTCTGCCTACACCTTCGGGGATATGGGCGTGAAGATACTACCTGTATTCATAAGAAATACTCATCAAAATTAATGGTTTATAATTCAAAAAGTAGGGCAACTATCCCAATTTTATCCTAAATGTACAGATGTTAATGCTTCAAAGCTTTGTGAAGGCTTCACACTCGTGTGAGAGCCGAGATTATACTAAACGAACATAGAACCACAAAATACTTAGTCTCCAGTATACTGTGATAGAACTTTCTTCCTTCGAGTCATGTAACAAACCGCTAGAATCCGTAATTCTATTTTAGGCATAGAATTAGATTTAAAAATGGATATAAAACGGTGATAGTACGTTATTTTCACTATTTGTGTTATATTAAATATATAATATATTTTGATTATAAGAAAACATGTATCCTAAAGTGCTTCGTAGAGTGATTTTTGTGTGGACGTTACTTCAATCAGCCATTGCCAACAGGTTGGACGCTGTTAGTTTTCTGTAAGTACAACGATTTTTTATATCTTAAAGTAACAAGCAGATGGCTCTCCTCATGAAAAGAGAACCATCGTCTATAGACACCAAAGATGTTAATGATGCGTGGTATCGTTGTGGCAAGGTCTGAATCTAACATTGATAAGTTTACCACCTACCTAGCCCTCAAACCGGAATATGATGGTGACAAGCATTAATGCTATGCTATGCAGCAGAAATAGATAAGGCGGTGGTACTAGACCCAGGCGAGACGATGCAGGACTCTGCCACCTAGTAGCCACTGTGATAGTGAATCGTACAGCCAAACGTTCGCCTCTTACAAACTGCTTGGTAAAACGGTAAATGGTCTACTCTTCAAAGTGGTCTGGACGAACACGGGGAGTTAATATAACTGCTGTTCGCATCGCATCGCATTCGCATTTATACAGTGAGTAATGGAAAACGTAGATCAATGCCATAAAAAATAATGTGATTAATCTGTTTACAAAAATAAAAATGTCATGGTATTTTAAAATACTCGTTTTATTTACTTATACTTATTATTCAGCTTCCCTTTTTTATTCATTTAAATACACACAGCCAAAAAGTCTAAATAAAAGGCAACTGATACGTGTCACTACCATCGTGACTACTAGGTGGTAGAGTTCCTCAACGTCTCGCCTGGGTATATGGGCCCATCGCCTTACCTATTCCTACCGCAATGGCATCAATGTTTGTCATTGTTTTGTTACTTTTTGGAGTGTAAGGTAGCTGGTAGACTTATGCAGGTGGCACTGCCATCCCGCCACACGAATAACAACGCACCACTTAACATCATTGGTGTCTATATCCATTAGGAGAGCCATCTTGCTATTGCTATTTTACTGTATTAAAAACAACCTGCTGACCTACTCTTGAAAACAATATAAATCTTAGATCAATATTGATAAAAACAATAAGTTTCGAATATCGTCAAAAAATGTCACTCTTGTAACCAATATTGCCCACATTGATTTAGTATAGTAACAACCTAATTATTGGAAATAGATGTCATCGTTACACGTCAAACTAGTGTTACAAGTGGTAATTTTAAGTACCGTTTTAAACAAAATAACAAATAAAAGCAATAATGAGTAGTTCCAAAAAATTTCGAAATCCGTGTGGCGCTGTCGTCGAATCCAATAATTGAATATAGTTGTCCAGAGTACGAAATACTTTAAAATTCATTAAATGTTCATTTAAAATTGAAATCGGTTTTCAAGAGTAGCCCTACTGATCTTATCAAGACGTTTTATCTTGTTTTAATTATCTCCAGGTTGTATAAAAGATGTCTTAATCATGTCATCAATAAAATGTAATTAAAAAAGGCTTTAAAAAGCTCGATAAGATTGAAATCTAACTAGCGAACACAGTAGCGAAATTACCTTTTTATATAAACGTGTGCTTAAGACACGTCTGTATAACTGTTAACTCGATTGCCCCCTCAAAACCTGAGGTTAATTTACATCGGTGGTACTGGTACGGAATTCTACGTGTTCTTGTCTAACTCGCACTTTCCCGTTTTTTATTATTTTAATGATTTTTTATCATTTATTTCAGTACTAATTCATCATATCAAGAAATTGAGCTCAAATCCGAATCAAGCCTTTCTCTTCGCGACATCCTGCCAGTTAAGGCGAAATATTATGATAAAAATAAACCACCAAAGTTATTGGGACAGCCAACTATTGTGTATTTTCATGTGACAGTCTTGTCCTTGGATTCTATAAATGAAGAAAGCATGGCAAGTGTTTAATAATACTATTTTCTTACTCTGCTAGATTGTTCCGGACTCATTTTGGAAAATAAACTATAATTGTAGCAAAAGACAACATTCATAAAGTCAAATTTGAGGCCATTAATAATTTTTTATCTCTTTTTGTGGGGCACGCGACATGCCTCTGGTCAGGAAAGAGTTACAAAAAAACTTTTCACTCATTACGTATGTATTAGTTAAGTAGTTATTTCTATTATTTTTCTAGAATACAGTCTAGGGCTAGCTAGAATTATCTAATTTGTCAAGAATGGTGTCGTTAACTTGAACAACGTTTGGTGCCTAAATCGTTCTGCACTAATTAAATGTTCCTCTAGAAAATAGTCAGTTTGTCATTAGTTTAAAAAAATTGGTAAATTTCGTGTCGGGCCACGCGCTAATGTGGGCTAAGATTTTTTACCGGCGGAAGGGGTGCGCTGTGCCGCGCTCCTGGCTGCATGTAATTAATGGCATCAAAGACAAAAAGACAGACAGTGTAATTAATGGCACCGAAGCTTAACATCTTATGTCTCAGGATAGGCAACGCATAAATGAGTTACCTGAACTAGTTGCAGGTAAACTAGTTTATGTTTCAGACGAAGAAAACTAGTTATTTTGCAAATTTCCGCGAACTTTTAAGTGTACCTTTGCGATGTCACTGGAGAGGAAATTTGCAAAATAACTAGTTTTCTTCGTCTGAACAATGGATTTCCACAAAGTAATGCCTGAATCTATAAAATATAGTTTATGTTTATTGGCGACGTCGACCACTTACCATCAGGTGACACGTCTGCCAGTTTACCTATCCAACTAACATAAAAAAATAATAAGAAGAGGGCTGTTATAGTTTCATACTATGAAAATGTAAGCTATTCAACGTCAATGATAAATATATATCCGCACTACAGGTTCACTGTCTATAAAAAATTCTCTAAGTAAATTTTATAAGTTCGACTATTACTCAAAAATTTGTAAAGCCTTCTAAGCCTAAGCTAAACTGTTGGTTTTGGGGGGTGGGAAAAAAATCATAGTAGCTGTAGTAAATATAATGAAGTTAAAAGGAAAACTGTGATAGTTTTCCTTTTAACTTCATTATATTTACTACAGCTACCATGATTTTTTTCCCACCCCCCAAAACCAACCGTTTAGCCTGCAGTGGGGAAACACTTGACTCTACAAAAATTAGCTTCTCCTCTCTACAAAAATTTGTCTCCACAAACTTTATTTTTTAAATACTTATCCAACGATACCTCTCACAATGGGGTACGTGAGAAAAAAAACAAGTTCCCTACTATACATGTAGGGAAGCTACCCTGAAAACAATATTTTTCAAGGTTTTATGTAATTGTAAATGTAACTAATATATATATTCGTGCCAAATTACAGCTTTCTAGTACTAAGGATCTATGAGCTATCGTGCGGACGGACGGACGGATGGACGGACGGACACAGCGAAACTATAAGGATTCCTAATTTACTTTGGAACCCAAAAAAAATTTATTGTTTAATTGGAGTATGATTAAATATTATTTTTAAATTTATTACGTTTTACTCTTTTTCTTGGAGTGACCCACGACGTATTGTGGCACAACAATGTAAACTTTTCAGGGCGTCATAGTCAATTGTAACCATTATGGCAAAATTTGTTCCAACAAAAATCGAACGATTTTTAAAATATTTGAACTATTTGTATACTTTTAAATGTCCCCAAAAATTGACTAACAAGTTTTTTTATTTGAATAGAAAAATATGAGGTAAATTTTACTTTACTGAAATAGTTAACAATGATAAAATTAATGAAAGTACAGCAAAAATAGTATTTCCTTTTTCCAAATTAATTAAAAACTTTACATTAACTTTTTATTAATTATTAGTACTGTCAAACTCATAGTCATATGTGTAATAATTAGTATTTATTACACATATGGCATAATAATGAACGTTGCTTAATAGTAATATGTCGTTAATATGCAGAAGAAGTAGTGTAGGTGATAGCACAGATCCCTGGGGAACACCAGCAATGTTCACCAGTTCTGCAATGTCTTGCCCTGGTTTGGTACCTTTGCCTTACCATTCTGAAAGAAGGTAAGGTTCGGTTAAGAAGGTAAGGTAACTGGTAAACTAATGCATGTGGCTGCACGTTCCTGCTGCATGAATAGCAACGCACTATATATGTAGATTCACGTTATGTGGTCTTTATAGACGATGGTTGTTTTATTCTACCTAGATAACCATCTGCTTGTTTGCTATCCTATGTGTTTTTTTGTTTCATACCACAGCAGACAAGCAGATGATTCTCCTGGTAGAAAGAGATAACCATCGCCTATTGGCACCAAAGATGTTAAAGATGCATTGCTATCATATATTTTACACTCTTTGTCGTCGGCACTTGGTGAAACTCTATTTTCATTCAATATTTTATATTAAAACACTTTTTTATATATTTATTTATTGTGAAACAGTATAAGTGTTTTAATATAAAATATTGAGTACGTTGCTATCCGTGTGTCGGAGTTTACACGCTATTGTACACTCGTAACATGATAGTGACAAATATTGACGCTATTGCGAAAGGAATCGGTAACGTCAGGGCTCGGCAACCTTTTGAGTCGGAAGAATCAAAAATTACAATTTACAAAATTTCAAACTTGTAAAGAGCCACATAAAATTTGGAAGAGCGATAGTTATTCAAATAAAAAAATTAAATGCTTTTTTCTAAAATAAATAATATTCGCGTATGGAACTAAAGAGCCGCAGCTTCCAAAGAGCCGCATGTGGCTCGCGAGCCGCCGGTTGCCGAGCCCTGGGTATTAGTCGGTGGTACCGAATTGGGTCGAGACATTGCATAAATCTACTATCTAGTTAGTAACCTCAATGATAGTGACAAATATTAGCCTTCTACTGCCTTTTACAAGAATGCTAGCGTTTTTGCTAGCCATCTTGTAAAAGGTGTCTTCTTTCGAAGGCATTTCAAATTTTAACAGTTATTATTTGACAACAGCTATTATTCTATCATTAGCTGTTGCCAGCGACTTCGTCCGCGCGGAGTTCGTTTACTCCGCACTGCCCCTCCCCCGTAGGTAATAGCGTGATAATATGTAGCCTATATGTTGACGCGACCTATTAGTAATATTCATACAAAATTTGAAGTAAATCCATGCAGTACTTTTTGAGTTTACCCCGGACATACATTCAGACAAACAGACAAACAGACAAAAAATCTAAAATCTATATTTTTGGCTTCGATATCGATGGTAGACCACGCCCCAAGTATTCTTTTAAAAAAATATTCAATGTACAGTTTTGACTTTCCTACGATTTTATTATAATATGTATATATAGATTATATTCGTCATTTATATTATACTAACTCTCAAATCCGAACATAAGTGTGACAAGTATTGACGCTATTGCTCGATTTTTTATAATTTATAGACTTATGTTGCTGACATATTTCTGGCACAATCATGGAGGGATCCTCGTCTACGATTGCCAGAAAATATGCACGAAGAGTACAGAATACTTGACGTTGATTGGCTGAACAACATTTGGAGACCCGACTGCTTCTTCAAGAACGCGAAGAAGGTGACTTTCCACGAGATGAGCATACCAAATCATTACCTTTGGTTGTATCACGACAAAACTTTACTTTATATGTCCAAGTGAGTTATTTTCTTTTATTTTTAAATGGTCTAAGAGTCGGTGGGAGATCGTCCTTCACCGATCTGATAACCAGATGAGACGTATATTTTATCAAATATTATTTATAAACAAATATGCCTCTAAAAGATATCGACACGCGGGATTTGAACCTGCGACCATTTCCCTAAAGCCGGGACGCTCTTCCGCTGAGCTAGTGTCGACAGGCTCGAGGCGGCGAAATTCTTCTTTGCTATATGATCGATTTGTTTCGATTTTCTTTGTTGTTTTTAAGGTTTTTCCAGATTCCCAAGCACGGGGTGAGTGCTATAACAAAAAAATAAATATGCCTATAATTACTTGCCTATCCAAAAGTGCTCATGGCAGGTTTTTAGCTTGGCAACAGTACTTTGAGTACGATTTTTTGCAGGCAAGTATATGTGACTGATTTTGTAATAAAATTATCTAAAATTTGATATAACGTTCAATAAGTTAGCAGATCGATGGAGTCACCTATATTGACTTACCTGTTCACACGTGCTTGCCAGGTACACATACACAGAAATAAGTAGGCAAGCCTACCTAGGCATATTCTGTGTGTTATAAAAATTATCAGTGAAATAAATTTCATTTGGTTATCAAAAGTATGAAAGTGATGGAAAAAAACGATTAAAGTTAATTTAATTAAAAATAGCCATGAGCACTTTTGGATAGGCAAGCAATTATTGGCATATTTGTTTATAAATAATATTTGATAAAATATACGTTTCATCTTTTTATCAGATCGGTGAAGGACGATCTCCCACTGTCTCTTCTACTAAAAGAGAAAACTTAAGGCAAGGTCCTAGATGACGGAGCCACGTACGAAGCTCCTTTTCCTAATTGTGAAATTTTAAAGCAACCAAATAAACCTACTTCACATATTCGTCTACGATGGCCAGAAAATATGCACGAAAAGTACAGAATACTTGACTTTGATTGGTTGAACAACATTTGGAGACCCGACTGCTTCTTCAAGAACGCGAAGAAGGTGACTTTCCACGATTTATGTAACAAGTCGCGGAACGCCTAATTTGCGGCTATTTCGAGTCTTATCTTTTTTATCATAAGATAGCAAATAAGTAAATGAAATTAAATAAACAACCATCGAATATAGACACAAAAGCAAGACTAAGTTTACAGACTATTTTACTTTCCAAACTGGAACACTGACATGAAAGGGTAACATTGGCTATATTTAGCCTATGTTATCCTTTCATAATGTTGCAGAATCATGAAGAAATTTTTAATTTAATAGTCTATTAGTTTATACATTACCAACAAACGTACTATTGTTATATCTTTTTAATATTAGTGAAGATACCGATAAAATGATTTGCCTTCTTTGAAGAATGCATGTGTTATGTCTTTTTACTACAGAAGTTTGTAAGAAGCAACTAGTTTGCCAAATGTGTCAAATCATCATGACTTAGGTGGTAGAGTTTTTCTACTGTTCAATATCTCTCTTGGGTTTGGTGGTACCAACAAGTAGCACCAACGCTACTACGGCAGGAATAGGTAAGATATTCCTGCCGTAGTAGCGTTGGTGCTTTTTACTGTCGTGTTCTAGTTTGAAGGGTAAGGCATAGAATACTTAGAGACTAACAGAAGTCAATGTTACATACAAGTAATATTCGAACATAGCACACATAGACACCTCTCACGGACGTGATATCTCGGACTGGTGCGGAACAAACTGTCCCGAACCATTCCGAGATATCGCTTCCGTGAGAGGTGTCTATGTGTGCGTTGCTCGAATATCACATGTATTGACTTTTCTAGTTAGTCTCCAGTATACTGTGCGTAAGGTGACTGGTAAAACATACATGACATTATATCCCCGCTACGAAGATGGCAATGCATTATTGACATCATTGGAGTTTATAAGCTTTTAGTTTAATTATTTTTACTGAAAAAATAAAAAGATTTTTTTATAAGATAGCAAAGGAGCAAATGATTCTCCTGATGGCGAGGTCTTAATGCTACATGCATAAGTTTATCGGCTACCTTACCTTCTAGACCGGAACAACAATGACAAGCTCTAACGCTAATTGCGTCAGGAATAGATAAGGTGGTGGTATCAGACCTGGGCAAGACAATGCAGAACTCTACCAACTAGTAGCCACGATGTTATTGACTCGCATAGCCAATCGTTCGTCTTTTACGAACTGCCGGGCAGAATGGTAGATGGTCTATTCTTCAAATGGGGCTCGAAGTAACCCTTTTTTGTAATAAAACAAAATTTAAAAAATATCTTTAAATTTTATAAATATAATATAAATACATACCAATTGAAATTATAGTCGTCATTAATTTTAACAATGACTATAATTTCAATCGGTATGTTAAATGTAATTTTTTTGTAGGTTGACCTTGGTGCTGTCCTGTGCCATGAAGTTTGAGTCATACCCGCACGACACGCAGAGTTGTTCTATGATGATTGAGAGCTGTAAGTATAAAACATATTTGGATTTCTTTTACTAGTATCTTAGCTTGAAAAAAATATATTTTAACTAACTTCCCAAAAGAAAGAGATTATACATTCGGCTGTAAGTTTTTGTTTATGTTGGTTTCGTCATAATTCGGTCATTTATGAACAGATATTGACGAAAATAGGGGGAAGTTTTGATCCAGATTCTCTTGAGGAATAGACCAACTGCCGTTCTGCTAGGCAGGTCGTAATAGGCGGCCGATTGACTATAACTGTCTCTACCATCGTCACTAGGTGGTAGAGTTCCTCAATGTCTCGAAATGTACTACTGCCTTACATTTTCTGCCGTAATAGCATCAATGCTTTGCTGGTAGACTTATACATATGGCATTTCCATCCTGCTACATGGATAGCAACGCACTATTTACATTTTTGTGTCTATAGGCGATGGTTTATCTGCTTGTTTGCTATCTTATGATTAAAAAAAAGTTTTTTGTCTGAGAGGGTATCCTTCTCGTATGGTTTCATTTGATTTTGGTGAAGCTTTGAGGAACGTTTTCGGAGATATAGGAAATGGAAGTCGGTTGGTGCAGATTTATTTATTTAATACTTTACTGTACACAGAATAATTAGGCTATAAAAATATAAACGTAACATAATAGGCCGGGATCCTAGGAACAAACTTTTTTTGATTAATAAAAAGCTGAATTTTTGTGAACAGCTTCGTTTTGACGAGACAACCATCTTTTCTATCTTCGAAAAATCTCGAATCGGCCATCGGGTAACTAATAAAGATAGATAAAAAGAAAACTTTCGAGTGTTGGACTAAGAAAAGTTTCTACTTTACGTGTAGGACAATGTTACTCATAAATAACAATAATAATTAACAAGCTGTTGTGAGAAAATTAGGTCGTTATTAACTTGTTTAATATCAATTTAAACATCTCATAATTCCGAAATTTTAGAGTGGAGGACTCACCAGAAAAACCATCGAATGTGTAGAACAAAAGTTCATCGTGTTTTTCATAATATTAAAGTAAAAAAATAATTATTGTTATTAAAAAATATTTTCCTTCAGCGAATCAAAATTCTCAAAGCCTCATAACTTTATTATCTACCCAATTTGAAATTTTTCGAAGATAGAAAAGATGGTTGTCTCATCAAAACGAAGCTGTTCACAAAAATTCAGCTTGTTATTATTTAATCAAAAAAAAAGATTGGGCCTGTGATCCCGGTCTGTAAGTACAATGGACGAGCTTATCTCTACTTAAAGAGATTTCTTCCAGCCGCGATAAAAAAATACAATTTGACGACAGACTTTAGCTTTAAAAATTTGAATATGATTTTACATTTAGTGTTTGTAATATGATTTTACTTTTAGTGTTTGTATATTTACTAGAATCTTTACTTAAAAATATATGTATATTTTATGTTTTAGTGTCTCATACGGTGCACGATCTGGTATTTATATGGAATTTGACAGACCCGCTTGTGGTCAACCCTGACATCGAACTGCCGCAACTGGATATTTCCAACAACTACACTTCAGACTGCACCATCGAATATTCTACCGGTAATATAATTTTAACATAGTATGAAAAAAGTCGCTTCCGCTGTATGTTCGCTTATAACTTTTAAATTACGCAACTGATTTTAATCTGGTTTACATCAAAAGACAGAGTGATTCAAGAGAAAGGTTTATATGTAAACACATGCATATTATTTTAGAGAAAAGCCGAGAATTTCGAAGATTTGTACATTACAGAATATGTTGGCCATCAATGCAGAAAGATTTGTACAGTACGTACATATTTGTACATCATTAAAAAATAGACAATTAAAAAAAAACTAAAATGTTGGACTAGCTAATTTCGTGGTGTCGGTTTTCGTGACGGTGTGTGCGTGCCTCGCCACAATAAAGTTACTCTCATATTTTTTCCCTAACGTACCAAAAGAACTATAACTTCAAAAAACTATCGACGACATCAGCTACTCGCGGGCAAAAATGAGTCAACTAGTATGAAATGAATTTATCCCCTTTTTTAAAATTGGTTGTTTCTTCTGTCTTTAAACTTTGTAAAATGTAAACATTTTAATTAAACAACAAACGAAGTTTGTAAATCATAGAAATAAGTGTGATGTGAAATAATGTTTGCAATTTGTAATAAATAACTATAATTGAAAAAAAAAACACAAGCCCGCTGAGTTCCTTCCGCCGGACTACTCAGTGTGTGGCCGCGTTCCGATCCGGTAGTAATTGTTAAAATAATCGAGTCGCAGTATTTTTAATTTCATAATATATAATCATAATTTTAAAATATTTGCATACCGTATCATATATGTTGGTAATTTAGTCAAATTTTAATTGTATTTAACTGTAACTTGTAACTGCCATATTCTGGCAAATAAATAATTTCATTCATTCATTCATTCAATTATTGTATTTTCAGGTAATTTCACCTGCTTGGCAGTGGTATTCAATTTACGCCGTCGCCTTGGATACCACCTGTTCCACACGTATATACCTTCAGCGCTGATCGTCGTCATGTCCTGGATATCCTTCTGGATCAAACCGGAGGCAATACCGGCTAGAGTTACTTTGGGTGTCACATCTTTATTGACATTGGGTGAGGGAACCTATTGTTTTTCCGTTTTGACTTTATACCTTTCGGTTCACCGATTCGTCGGCTTGCGAGAAGGGTAGTGACCCCCTTTCGCCATTTTTATCTCCCTGATAAAAAAAATTATATCATTAGATATCAAAAAAGCAGATGGCTCTCCTGATGGAAATATAAACCATCGTCTATAGACACCAAAGATGTTAATGGTGCGTTACATCCGTGCGGCAGGATCGCAATTCCACATGCATAAATCTACCAGCTACCTTAATCTCATAACCGGAACGCGGCAATGTCAAGCATTGCAGCAGGAATAGGTAAGGCGGCGATGGCGACACGTGTAGCCAATCAGTCGCCTTTTACGACCTGCCTTACAGAACGACAGTTGATCTATTCTTCAAAGGAGTCTAGACCAACACGAAGAAAATTACATTGATTATTTCTAGCAATAACCGAGGCCGATAGCTTTACGTGTTTATTCGAGTCACGGAGATGCCTCGAAAAGGAATCTGGGATGAAGATTGGGAGCAGTTTCCTCTAAAATCTCACCGCGTGTCGCCAGAGGGCTGGGGAATGTTAAGAAGTTGCTAAAACTTCCAACAAGGGGTCCGGAACAACACGAGGGAAATTACATTGAATATTTCTAGCGATATCCAAGGCCAATAGCTTTACATGCTTATCCGAGTCACGGGGATGCCTTGAAAAGGGATCTGGGTAAAGACGGGGAGCAGATTCCTCTAAAATCTCACCGCGCGTCCCCAGAGGCCTGGGGAATGTTAAGAAGTTGCTAAAACATACCGGGATTAATGAACGACTCCCAAACTGATATATGTACATTGTACAGTTGTTTTGTAAATATTTTTTTTATATCATAAAATAGCAGTCTCAGTCGCAGGGTCTCGTGATGGTAAGAGTCAACCATCGCCTACAGACACCAAAGATGTTAACGGTGCGTTGCTATCTTGTGGCGAGGTCTAATACCACATGCATAAGTTTACCGGCTACCTTACCCTCCAAACCGGAATACGACAGTGACAAGCACTGACGTTATTGCGGCAGGTAAGGATAGGTAAGGCGGTGGTACCAGATCCGGGCGAGACAATGCAGAAATCTACCACCTAGTAAAGTACCAAATATGAAAGTAAAACGTATTAATCTAATACCTTTATACGAGCAATTCTTGTATATATCTTAATATATATTAATGAACTCCAAAACTACCGAACCAATTTCAATGAAATTTTGTAGTTATCTACGGTTCGGTCTCACTTAAAAGATAGGATAATTTTTCTCAATTAAATTAAGTATATTTTGAAAACGATGATGGCATTCAACTCTTAAGATTCAATTTTTAAGATCTAAAATATTGTTTAGGATTTATTAATAATGAAAATATTAAAAAAAAAAATTAACATTGCTACGAAATTTTTCAACCTACCGATTATTTAGCTAAAGCAATATTTTAGATCTCAAAAATTGAGTTGAATGTCATTCGAAAGATCAAATTGAATCAGAGTTTCCAAATTATACAACTTTTCAAAAATCAATATCTATACAGCCATTTTAACAAAATAGATGTTTGAACTGAAAAATATATGCTTTTTTTATTCTTTTGAGCTTAAAATACCTTAATTTAGTGAGAAGTTTCAGGGATGGGTCATAGGGTCAACTATTTACACATTTTTTCCCATTCGTCCCGATGCCTCGCTTTAATAAATCGCAGGGTCAAACCTTCAACGTTGCAGGCTTAGATTTGAGCGTTGACTGTTTTTCACATGGTCAACTATATATTGCTCTTTCAAGAATAACCTCTAAAGAAAACATGTTTGATTGTCTAATGGCAAGAAAGCTGTGAACGTACAACGTTGGTAATCGATAGGTTGAAAAATTTCGATGCAATGTCCAAAAACATTTTATTTTTAATTTTCTTCATTGATAAATCCCAAAAAAATAACCGATTTTGATTAAATTAACGGTATTTGACGCAGTTTTTAATGGAGAAAAGCTGATAAGATTTTTAGTCAATCGGTGAATTAACTTGAAAGTTATTTAAAAAAAATTAAGTAAGTTTGCTAAAAACAACGTAATTTTAACATTTGAAAAGCTATAAGTTTTGAGAATTAGATTCGATTTTAATTTTTGAAACGGCATGTGACGTAGTTTTTTAGTACTAAAATATCGTAGAAATACCAAAATATGATTGGTTGAAAAATTTCGAAGCTATGTCGAAAAAACAATTTTTTCAAAATTTTTCGTCAACGATTACTCCCAAACGGATAAACCGATTTTGATGCAATTTATGTATTAGACGTAGTTTTTTGAGGGATAGAGCTGTTAGTTTTTGTACTTAATCGGTACATAAATCTGGAAGTTATATTCAAAAAATACTGTTTCGCCAAAATTTTTTTTGGTGTTTTTTCCAAATTTCTCAAAATTCAAACCGAATCAGTTCAAATTTTCAGGAAGTCTAAGTTTCGTTCGGTCTAGCCGTTCAAAAGTTATGAGATGTTTACATACACGCATACATACATACAGACATACTGACGTCATCGTGAAATTGTCGGAAAAGGTTCCTAGGACCTCAAAACGTGGATATCTGGTGAACACTCGATTGTCGAAAATCGGAGTAAAATCAGTAATTTCCTTATACGTATACGTAGTGGGAATTTAAAAAAATACCGAGCAAAAGGTATCATATAATTTTCTGTATTATAGCTACCCAAAACACTCAGTCACAACAGAGCCTGCCACCAGTATCCTACGTGAAAGCCATTGACGTCTGGATGTCATCATGTTCAGTATTTGTGTTCCTGTCACTCTTCGAGTTTGCCGTGGTCAATAACTACATGGGGCCCGTGGCGACTAAAGCGATGAAGGGCTATTCAGATGAAGATTTGAGCAGAGATCTGGACGCCTTTAAGGTTTATGCTATTTATATAAAGGACTAATTGAACCTTGCAGGCTGCAGTCCTTTGCATTATAATTTTTTTTGGTGAATCACACAGAAACAAATTATTTTGCTAGAACAATATTTTTTTCATATTGCTTCGGGCTCCTATGGAGAATAGACCGACTGCCGTTCTGTGAGGTAGATCGTCAAAAGCGACTAATTGGTTATATAGTAGGGGAGTCTAAGAGGGGATTTTGGCATTTACTCGAGCGCGTCAGATTAACATAGGGTACCTCGTATACTGTTAAGTCTCTCCACCAAATATAAACCCTTTCTATAGAGGGGTAACTTCGGCTTGTGGAAATTATCAGATTATTCTTTTTTCGTAAAATTCTTATATAATTTCCTCCGTAATAAAAGAAAATTTAGACGCGCTCGAGAATGTCAAGACAACATTTTCTTTGCAACTTTGTAACCCTCCCACTCCCTTACGCTACACTTGAATCGGCAGATTTTCTAAATTTTAGCTGGCAATTAACCCACCATATCCTAATCTAACGCGCTTCAGTGTTTCCATGTCACTGATTTTTTTTAAACATTTTTTATCCGTACATTCTTTACTCACTATTGAAATGAAAAACATTATATAACTTTTTATTTTTCCTATAATTTAATCTACAAAATCCAGTAGGTCCCTACGACGCTCGAGTAACTACCCATTTAGTATCTTGGGCTCCCCTACTAATACGTGTCACTAGCACTAGTGACTAATAGATGGTAGAGTTCGGCAACGACTCACTCGGGTATCTGCACCGCTATACCTATTCCTGTCGCAATAGCATCGAGCTTGTAATTGTTGTGTTCCGGCTTGGAGGGTAAGGTAGCCGATAGAATTATTCATGTAGTATTGCCTTCCCGTTACACGGATAGTAACGCACCATTAACATCTTTGTTGACTATAGGCAGTAGTTTCTCTTTCCATTAGGAGAGCCATCTGCTTGTTTGCTATCTAATGATATAATAAAACTCCCTAACTTACATGTATCTGTATTATGTATACAAAAGATTGAATTTCGAGTGAATGCGTACTTACATAAATGTATTTTAGGATAGGATTCATAGGCAGACTTCGTCTTCCTCATTACAAGAGTAGAGATCCACTCTACAATAGCGCCACCTCCCTAGTCTAATAACAACACATTTTTAATAATAATAAATAAATAATCTAATAACAACATATTTTTACTAGAAGAAATCAGAAATCAGTAGTACTTTATTCAATAAAACTTTTTACAAGTTAATTTGTTGCGTCAACAACTTGTACATACATACATGTATATACGTATGCACAAGTTAATTTGATACGTCAATATTTTTTAACTACTACCGGATTGGAAACGTAGCCACACACGAGAAGAAAAATTTGTAAGTAACCAGGCTCATACCTTTTTTTTTAGTGTCGATAGGGAAGCGCTTGATCACAATCTCGCCTGATGGTAAACTAAGATGTAGCCTAACGCGCTAACGCGCTTCTCTGGAAGGTACATATTCACTCTTCTCTTGAAGATCCCCAGATTGTACTCGTCGGGAACACAGATTCAGAAAGCATGCAGTCCCTTGCGATCCGAATGAAGAATGTCGAGTCGAACCGCTTTGTCCGGGTACGTGGGATGTCCTCCATATAGCGATGCCTTCGACGATCGATAGAATACCAGCAATCTTCAGCTTCAGCCTGCTAAAATTATAGTACAATATATTTTAAACCTTTCTGACTCTTTTCTTAGGAGAAGGAATAATAAAAATAAGACTTAATAACCTTAATTAATAATAAGACTTATAAAGAGATATAAGTCTCTCTAATTCATCTTGTGACTCTAATTTTATCTTTTAACTTGCAGCACATATTCCCCAATGCCGTGGACACAAGAGCCAGCACATCAGCATCAACTCCACAATACGATACATTCTGCAACGGGAGGGAGACAGCGGTATACATCGATCGATTCTCTCGCTTCTTCTTTCCTTTTTCTTTCTTTATTCTTAATGTCGTTTACTGGTCTACATTTTTGTAATATTAATTAATGATATATATGACTAAAATTTTAATAAATTCTTTATTTCAGTATTTAATAAGAGGGATCAGCATCGAGATTTTTTAAGCTATTTTATAATTATTATTATTGCTACTTCGTTTAAGTTATCTTTCCGTTCTGAAAAGTAGATAATCCGCCACATTAGATAGGTACACATATTTATCCTATTATTATCGAGCGCATGAAAATTTATCAGTTTTAGCCCGTCTTAAAAGAGCAGTATTTTGTTAAGTTAGACTGCCAACCGTTTTTTTATGTTAGATAAGCAAAAACTATGTGTAATTCAATGTGGATATACAGTCAGACTAGCTTATATAATAAATATAAATATATTTTTTAATTTTATTGAAAAATACCACAAGCAATTTACTTATCATAATAAAATCTGTACACGTCAAATGGAGTTTTATTAAATGTATAGATAATTTTGATTGGACTGTTTTCTCTTCTGATGTGAGTGATACATAAGTCCTAGATTCATTTTCTAGGTAGGATTGTTTGAAGAATTAGGCATATAGTTTTATTAATTTAGTCAATTTTCTGTAAAACGTGTCCACGACGGGATATGTATTTGTTTGTCGATCTGTGAAGATAAGATCATCTTGTTAAATAATATTGTAATGAATTTTAGAGTTAACCATCATTTGATAAATCTATGAGTTAAGAGGAATAGCACATAGGGTTTTATTATTGGGCCAAATAATGGTTGTAACCTGGTAATTATTCTGTCTATGTCCATTCGAACGTGTTACTAATGCATAAAACAAAATTTGAAAAAATAATTTTCAAATTTTGTTTTATGCATTTTAGCTAGGAATAAACAATCATATAATGAATTATGATAGTTAACTTTAAAATATTGTTTAATTTACGTTGATTAAAATTCAAAAAGAGACATATTTCAACCAACGAAAAACGGAGTCATGTATGTATGTAATATTTTTGGAATTTGTTTAGGTATATTTGAGTATGATGATCTATTTGAACGTCTCAGTATGTGTTCTTTTCTTGAGTATATTTATATGTCTGTCCCCGAATTTTTCGAACTGAAAGCCATATCTAGATTTTTTTTTATTTAAATCTGGTATGTTCTAACTTAGGTAGTAGTTTAAGTTGCACGATAACCGGTTCAGCAGTTTTTTCAAATATGAGTATAGTTCACTGATATTTTAAGTTAGTATAACGTTTTGTTAAATTACTTTTATTATGTCGACATCACTTACACATAATATTGTAGGTATATTGTATACAGAACAGATACGTCGTACAGTGATTACCTCACTCCAATCTCCTGTACCTATCAGATTTTTAGCAACTTTATATGTGACCAACTGAGAAGTATATTCTCCTAAATAAAATAGAATTATAATATAAGATAATTTCATTTTGTTAAGGAGGATATACCGATTAAGTAAGTTAAAAAAATACCGATTTCTGAGGTGACAAACATAATAAAATATAGCCGAATTAAAAATTGAATATAACATATAATAATAAGTCAAATAAAAATACAATATGCTCCTAACTACTGCGCATGAAGCTGTATTATATCTAGGGGCAGTTTTTCTAATACCTACTTAAAACCAAATTTTAAATACCGCTGTCATTTTCTGAAGTCTTACCCTCTCTTTCTAACACAGCTGTATAAAAAGAAATGGAGAGACCTCATAGACAGAGATATAACGTAAATATTTGTTTCAATTGATTAATACAAGTGCTAGCTCCACCTATACCTAATACTTCATGCTACTCTAACCTCTGAAGATGACAGAATGTTCAACTTAGATTTTACCAGGACGCTGTATAGATATTAAAACCTGTTCCAATCTGCTGCCAGTTTACTTTGTAAGTCAAGGCGTCTTGCTTAACGCCCATACCAAAAAAAAAAAGTCAAGGCGTCATTGTATAAATCTGACATTTCTACAGGTTTTGACAGTTAAAGATATACTGTATCCAGGTCGAAACCGGCTGACTCAGATGCTTAGAATAAAATTTCGTTTATTCTGATAGGTCTGAGTAAGTTTGTTAGATGATATCTTAGGTTAGCAGTTGTCTTGAATACACCCAGTGTCAGGGTTTTGGACCAATAGTGGAATAGAATAATACCCGTATATGGCAAAAGCACAAGTCGTGCGAGAGAAGAAAAGAAATGATAGGTAAATTTAATAATTCCAAAATGTTGCGTGATTGTAAATTATATTAAATTATATTTTATCGTAAGATTATGTTTTGGCGAAAAAATAAAATTTTATGGATATTTTCACTGAGTTGTAATAAAAAGGGTGTAATTTAGTTGTATTTTAATCATGAATAAATAAATTCCTTAATTTTTTATTTTGTTTTTATTATATTTACTATCTCAGTAGCAACAACAATTGGTTATGATGTCCCTGCCCCTTAAAGCAGATAGCAAACAATAAAAGATTAAATTTTTTAATACAATATTTTATATAAAACATTTATTTCACAATAAATTTGTAACCATTGAATAATAAATCATCCATTCTCTCTCTCTCTCTCTGTGTGTGTGTGTGTGCGTGTTTGCGTGCGTGCGATTTTTATATTTTGCTGCTGTTGTACGACATGCTCTTCAACAAATTCAATAATATGCATACTAACTCTTACCTTATGTAATAAAAATTAATGAACTAGCTATTGGAAAAAGTCCTAGGTATAGCCGCGTATTTTTTTAGGTCAACTTGGTATGAAAAATCTCTGTCGTCTGTTGGACGGGAAGTTGCTCAACGTGACCACCTGTTTAATGTTATCTTGACTGGCCACGCCCCACAACAATAGTGACACGTTTATCCTTCTTCCGCCTTTTACGATATGCCTAGTAGTTAGGCAGATCTATCCTTCAAATGGGCCTAGATTAACACGAACTGCTTATTCCTAATGCCTAACATTTTCTGGCTTGGAAGGTAGGGTATCCTACAAAATTTGTGCATGGTCTTACATTACTGCCACCCGGATGGTAACGTATTATTAATATTTATATTGTTCAGTAATATTCACTTAGTTTATGGTGGCCTCGCACCATCAGGCGTACCGTATGCTTGTGTGTTATGTCCTAAAAAATGCTTGTAATACTCCTACAACAAACTAGCAGCAACGAATAGAAACATTACAACTCATGGCAGACGCGACGGCGTTATGTTAAGCTTAGAGTTGTAAGATGTTATATCGATATGCGATATATTAATCGATAAAAATG
Source organism: Apodemia mormo (assembly GCA_036924255.1). Taxonomy (NCBI): domain Eukaryota; kingdom Metazoa; phylum Arthropoda; class Insecta; order Lepidoptera; family Riodinidae; genus Apodemia; species Apodemia mormo. The sequence continues at coordinate 8,728,184 of JAUPFN010000026.1, forward strand.
AATTGCATATATTATTTGCAGCTGCAAATAATAGTTTTACTAAGACTGACACACCATGATCAGATTGATCGAGTACTGTCTGAAGGTGATGTCACGAGTTTTCCAGCGTGTGTGTATGAAGAGAGTGATGAATATGGAGGAAGTGAGACAAGCCTGCAAGGATTGTGATGTATGGCACTCGGTTCTCTCTGCCTACCCGTAAGAGATCTCCTCCTCCGTAAGAGATCTGGTGTGAAGATATATATGTAAGTATGTAATAATTTTATTGTGCATATGGTAATACGTTTATTCACAAATCACGATTGTTTCGGAATTTGTATTGATCTAATAATAAGTACTAAACTAGATACAGTATTTTCACTTCCATTAAATAAACTCAAGTTTCAACACGCCGAAAACCATCCTAGCAAGGATTAAATGATCTTGAGCACGTGAATCTTTAGCACTTGTGTCGAAAAAGAAAGAAAATCCTTATTAATTGTATCCTAAAATACGACGTAGGCATGAACTATGGGAATATAGACCAGTTCTGATCAAGAGTGACAAGTTTTAAACCAAAAACTAAGATCACCAATGAGTTTATCAATAAAGTCTAAGACAGCTTATTGGAAATGGATAATTAGGCTTGTTTTAAAAGAAACACGGAACGTAAGTACATATATTTATCTAATTTTTATATTATAAGATAGCAAATAAGCAGATAGATATCTTGATGGAAAGAGTCAACCATCGCCTTTAGACGCCAAAGATGTTAATGGTGCGTTACTACCTTGTGGCGAGGTCTAATACCACATCCATCCATCCAGATACATTAGATTTTGTAAATATACAGAGACAGAAAAGTAGGCAGAGAGAACTAAGTGCCAAATATCACGGTCCAAACAGAAGTTTTTTTGCTTTACCCACTGTCATAACTGACAAAAACATGCTGATTTTGGAGACCTTTGTCACAGTCTCAGACAACGCCCGATCCATTTGATCATTATAAATCAGTCTTGGTTTCCCTCAGTACCTAAATTCATCCATGTTCATATCGTTCATCTGCCACTATTTCATCATGTCCGAATCGACGGAACATGTGCTTTCTTTATTTTTACACCGACACTGTTTTTCGAGCCCAACCCCTTTTTTTACTTTAGTATTAAGAATGTAATTAGCGAGTGTTACTATAACTAGTGTTTTCTGTAGCATCTTTAAACAGTGAAACATCTATAAAACCGGTAAAGTATAAGAATATCGATATAATATTAAAAGCATATTGTGATCATCCCTATTATTCATATAAAAATGCAATGTATATTTAAATCACAATCGTCACACGTAATAATTCCTGATAAGTTATCTAAATGTAAGGATAGACTATTAAAATGGGCAGACGGCACAATAGACCGGGCTATAAAATTAGGCATGCGTCCAAATGCATTATTGATAAGTCTAGACTTTTTGGTTATAGATGTTAAGGGGAAGTTATTTATTTGGTACATAGAAGGACATTGTAAAAGACGAGCTCCTTATAAAATAGATTGACTCCTTGGAGATCTTTCCCCGTGTTAGTCCGGATCCCTATCGAAGAACAAACCATGTACTTTTCTGCTAGTCAGTTCGTAAAAAGTAAACGATTGGCTCTATGTGACTACTAGGTGGTAGTGTTCCTCAATGTCTCGAATCGTACGTTAATCGTCATTGACCAGTTTGTAAGGTAAAGTAGCCTGTAAACTTACGAATGTAGAATTACTATTCTGACATACGAATATCAACTCTCCATTATCATTGTTGATGTATATAGGCGATGGTTTTTCTATTCATCAGGAGAGTCACTTGCATGTTTACTATCTTGTAATATAAAAAAAGTATTCAGGAGCAAAATATAAAATAGACTACCTACTTTTAAATATTTTGTAGATTAAGGCCTTACTTTTTTACTTACTCTTATATGTGATTTCTGTGCTGCTACTAAAAGAATAAAACAGTATAAATAACGGACTAAATTTACCAAGGGTCTGGAAATGCTTAAACATAGTTTAAAAAATAGTCCAAAATCTATAAGCCTTCGTTTAACATGAAGGGACTAAGAAGCGTAACAACGTTAACGTTACTTTAATAATACTTTAATAACTTTATTTTTTCATAACACGGATACACAATAACATTTATAAAAAACAAAATTTTGCGGGTAGAGTTTAAACAAGATTACTATAACTAGAATTTACTGTACTGTAAAGTGTAGTTACTGTAAAGTAAACGTTAGTATAAATAATAGACAAAACTCACCAAAGGTCTAGAAAATCTTAAACATACTATAAAAAATTATCTAAGATCTATAAACCTTTGTGCATGAGTTTAACTTTATGTAGTATCAACTGATGGGCTGTCAAATGAAATTGGTGAGATCGGCCTCAAAGTGCTACAACCAAAATTATCAAATTAATTTAATGTACAATGAGGTCTATTAGAATTCAACGGACACTTTTTTATAGCAAGTAAATTTTCAAACGAAATGTAGCTGGATAGTCATGAAACTAATGAAACTTGTAAGTTTTTACTTATTTCTAAATCAAGCAAATATTTTTCTTTTTACCATTAAGTTAAAACTTTATTTTATTTATAATCAAACATAATACATTGAAAATATGTTGGATAGGTAAGACGTGAAATTTTAAAGGATTTATCAGCTTTTAAATTTTAAAATTTAAAAGATGATAAAATTTAAATTTTATCGGCTTTACAGTTTTTCTTGAAATTTAGCATTATAAAAAGTTGTCGTGATACAAATTACATTTCAGAAGAAATTAATAATGTATTACAATACGATAAGCATTTATCAACATGCGTTGCTTTTGAGGTCAACTTTGTATGGATCCTTATCATTCTCCTTTACATACTAGTCATGTATCCATTATACATCACTAGTATGTAAAGGAGAATGACGGGAAACTTTTTATGAATACCCTTGAATGTCCTCCAAAGTAAGCCTTTGCCTTAAATTTAACCTCTGCCAAGGCATACGCAATGGATTGCCGAAAATCGCGACTATTGTTTATATTTGCATACAACTGAGCCGTCTAGACTGTACGTGACTTGACTGAAGACGCCATGCATTGGACGGATGCAGTTCAAATATTTAATACATTATATAGTTTAATACATTTATTTAGGAATAGTTTTTTGTGTCATAAGATAGGAATCAAGCATATCTTATGGGTATATTAACTGAAAGTGACTATATAGGCGACCGCCTACTGAGTTTCTTCTGCCGGATCTTCTCAGTGTTTAACCACGTTCCGATCCGGTATTAATTTTTAATATGTCGACTTGTCAAAAATGCCTCTAAAGATATATTTGAATTAAACATGTTTTGATTTGATTTGAAAAAGACACGAAAGATGTTAATAATGCGTTTCTATAAACGTGGCGAGATGATAATCCCATTTGCATAAGATTGCCCTCCTGTTACTAGCATTGTTGCTATTATGGTAGACTCAAATGTCCCTACCCCCACTTCTGGCGAAACGATTGACCCAAAATGATATGAAAAAAATTCATTCAAGTAGTAGTATTGTTGTATAACAGGAAGAACTCATGAAGATAGTGAAAATTTTGACACGAAGAGACGAAAAAATAAAAAAATGTAATTAATGAGTTTTTCCTCGTCTAATTTCATTAGAAAATGTGTTCAGGGACTTGGTGTATTATAAAGATCCCAGCCTCCTTTGTAGAAAAGGCCAACTGCCGTTCTGCCAGGCAGATCGTAAAAGGCGACCGATTGGCTATCGAGTCACTACCATCGTGGCTACTAGGTGGTAGAGTTCTGCATTGTCTCGCCCGGGTCTGGTACCACCGCTTTACCTATTCCTGCCGCAATAGCGACAGTGCTTGTCGCTGTCGTGTTCCGGTTTGGAGGGTAAGGTAGCCGGTAAACTTATGCATGTGGCATTAGACCTCGCCACAAGATAGCAACGCACCATTAACATCTTTGGTGTCTATAGGCGATGGTTGACTCTTTTCATCAGGAGACCCATCTGCTTGTTTGCTATCTTATGACATAAAAAAAAATAAGTTCGAGGTAGAGTATAAATTAATGACTTGTGTCAATAACTCAACATTATCCAAAACTGTTGAGTTTTACCTGTCAACCAGGGGCGCAGCTACCACCGAATCTGCCGTATCAATTATACGGGGCCCCGAGCCACGTGGCCCCCAACACAGATTATTAAATAGTTACTTTGTAACCCCCAACGTGCGTAAGAAAAATTAATAATAACTTCCCAAATGGCAAAAGTCAAAAAAAGCAATTTCTTTTTTTTTTCAAAAAAGGCAATGGAGTGTATACTTGATTTGAATTGTTTGTGAAAATTTTGAAAAAAGTGACAGACAATTATGATGATACAATAAATGCAAACATGTTTTTTCTTTTATGAGAAATCTCTACCCTTCATAAGCACACTACGCCACTGCTGTCAACTAACAACTTAATAAAGTTAAAACTTTTTTATCGCAGTAAAACTATAGTAACCGGCTTATATTTACTTTATCTCCAAAAAATCAGATCTTCACCTAAAAAGGGACCACGCGGCGAGTGTACCATCTCAAACAAAAACAGAATTTTCAAAAATGGTTCATAAATGACCGAGTACTGAGTTAACAAATATAAAACTACCAACGTGTTGGTCCGGGCTCCTTTAAAGAATAGACCAACTGCCGCGGCCGTTCTGTCAGGAAGGTCGTAAAAGGCGGCCGATTGACTTGAGTATACGTGTCACCACTATTGTGACTACCAGGCGGTAGAGTTCCTGTCTCATCCGGGGTATTTGGTACCGCTTTACCTATTCCTGCCGCAATAGCGTCAATGCTTGTCATTGGAGAGTAAGGAGGAATTATTCATGCATGCGACATTGCCATCCCACCACAAGGATAGCAACGCACCATTAACATAATAATGGTGCGTTGCTATCCTATGTGGTGTCTATCTATAGGCGATGCTTTCTCTTTCCAGACCCATGTGCTTGTTTGCTATCTCATGATATTAAAAAAAATACATAAGAGATTGTTGCGTACGTGTGAAGTAGAGGAGCAGGTATATATTATAGCGTGTCGTCAAAAGAAGAAAATTTATTTAACACCAAAGAATTACTATTTAATTTCTGCGTGTTACATAGACGAGTACATTATTCCGACTGACTGTTCTAAACATTATTATAATACAGCTCTTTCGTCATCTATCCAAATACAGACATCTATCTGTAAGGGTTAATGTGCTGACGGTACAAGATTTTTTGTTTAACGTTCACATAACGTTATGTTTTTTCTATTAGCAAATCAAATGCTTTTTGCAAAATGTATAATAATAGGTAGTGATTTAAGAATATCAGGAATATGACTGAATTGTACTTATGATTGAATTATAATTAGTTCTTACAATATGCATTTTTTGTATAAACATTGAGTTTGTGGTTATTACATAAATCAAACATATTATCGATTCTAAACAACCCCTGAAAATTTGGCCGGACCTTTAAAAGCAACCCTGTATAATTAAAAAAATATTTTGATTTAATATATTGCAATTTCATGTCTCAAAAATTTGTACTCAACTGTATTTAAATATTTTTAAGTTATTAAGACTTTAAAATATTTAAATACATCGGGACGAATCGCCCCATAATAAAAAAAACATTGGGCGTTTCGTCCCGCGGGCCGAAACACTCAATTCTAAAAGCACTATTAGGCGTTTCGGTCCGCGGGTCGAAACAAATGCGGCCCGAAACGCCCCAATACCCAAATATTTTAGTTCGAAGATTGCGGAATTGAAATTATAACCATGTGTTTTGTTTTTTGTGTCGGATAAAAATTAAATTTTGATGTTTTTAAATATTTTTTTATTACATAAATCGAACATATTATCGATTCTGAACAGCCTCTGAAAATTTAGCCAAACCTTTAACACGTTCATTGCCAAGGCAATATGTTGGGACTTACATAGATGGCCAGAACAAAAAAAAATAATTTGTTTTAACAAGAAGGCGACCCGCAGGCCACGCCCACTATTCAAAAAGTCATTTCCTTCTCTAGAGAAGTATTTTTTTTGACCACTAGTGGTCAAAAAAATACTAAAAGCCGACACTCAGTGGCCGTTGTTCTATAGCTCATGCATGACTGTACGGTACTATCACGCGACAAAGCGTAACAGGTAGGTATCATCACGCGACGTCGCGTGATGTGGCAATCAAAGTGTTAAAAGTAATCCTGTATAGGTAAAAGCATAGAATAATAATTACTCTAAGGGTAAAAGTTTATAGTATGAAACAATCTATATTAATAATTTCGTAAAGGGTTACGGTAGACTCAATCGGAACCTTACCTAAATTATAAAGCGTAAAAAAATAATAATTTTGAGTCGACAACATATATCCGCAAAATTCGGATTGTCGAGTATTATGTTAAAATAGTGATTAAAAATTCTAACGGTGCTTACTGCTGACAAACAAATCGGCCATATTTCTTTAAAGGTTACAAATATGTGGTGTAGATGGCGTGAGCATTTATTAAAATATCGTAGAACGGAGCGCAGATTATCATGAAACTTATTTTCTCTTCGTTCATAATTCATAAAAGACAATGACGTGTATAATATTATCATACACGTCATTGATAAAAGAGTAGAAATTAAAAAATAGCAACACTTTACAACAACAATTACCAGCAGTTTTTTTTTATATCATAAGATAGCAAACAAGCAGATGGGTCTCCTGATGGAAAGAGTCAAACATCGCCTATAGACACCAAAGGTGTTAATGGTGCGTTGCTATCTTGTGGCGAGGTCTAATGCCACATGCATAAGTTTACCGATTACCTTACCCTCCAAACCGGAACACGAGAGTGACAAGCACTGACGCTATTGGGGCAGGAATAGGTAAGGCGTTGGTACCAGACCCGGGCGAGACAATTTTACTACTTTTTACTAAATTTTACTTATTTATCTTTTAATGTACCCCTTTAAATGAAATGTTCTCTAATTAGTTTGGGTTGACTGGTAGATAATGCCATGTAGCATTAAGTCCACCTATGTACTCAATTGTGCATACATTTTTAAATAAATATATAAACACTATAGTGTTGTCTCTATTAAACCAACGGAATAGTATGCTTTAGCATCTATAGTAGTCTGTGGGAATAGTTGAAAAAAGATGTCACTACAGTGTTGCTACTTTTTAATGTCTACTATTTGAGTTAGTATACAAGATTGCGTATTATGGGACTTGCGAGCGTAGCCGGGTTTTCATCTAGTAAATAATTATTTTAACGCAGTAAAATTACAGCAACCAACTTCCCGTCTTTCATATCTCCGGGACCCTGCATCAGATCTTCACCAAATTAATATGGGACTACACGGCAAGTACACCCTATCAAACAAAAAAGTAATTTCCGAAATCGGTCCATAAATGACCAAATTCTGAGATTTTGTTATCTATATACAGCCGAATCGATAACCTTCTCCTTTTGGAAAATCGATAAAAAGGATCTTAGTCCGCATTACTGTGATAAAAGTATCTTCACACCCGTATCCCCGAAGAAGTAGGCGGAGGTACAACTAGTGCACCCACGATTAGCCGAAGATACTTGGACCCACAATGTGATAGATGGCAAGTCTATCGCCAACCGGGCACTTTTCAATCCCGGGCAACGTTGTTTTTATCAGAAAACTGAAAAAACACATTTTTGAATTGCCCGACCCAGGAATCTAACCCGGGACCTCATGTGGTCTACTCCGACACCGGACCACTAGACCACAGAGGCACTGTGATGCGCAAAATGATTTCCGAAATCGGTCCATAAATGATTGAATTCTTAGATTTTGTTATCTATATACAGAGCCGAAGAAACATACAGCCGAATTGATAACCTTCTTTTGAAAAGTCGGTAAAAAGCCCTGATCTTAGTCCGCATTACTATGATGTGCAACTACGGAGCTGTGGCCAGTTTCTTAATTTTGCAATAAGTGTAGTATTTCTTAGATTCATAAAAACATTAATTAGTTACACAGCGGTCTACATAACAAATCGTTAGTATTTAAATAACAAGGAAAACTGTTTCAATATATGTTGTGTATTTTTAAAACTGTAAACAGAGAAACAGACAGACGCAGACAGTGACTTTTTTATACTATTTAGAGATACTGTGGTTTTAGAGCTTTATAGTATTAAATCCGCTGAATGATGGACTTTAGCATGAACCCTAAGCCAGTATTTACGTTCAACATAAAATTTTACTCTTAGTACAAGTGATGAGCGTAGTCCGAAATTCTCACAAGAGGGTAGGCAAACTGGACCTGCAGGCCTATTCTTGAAAACAATATAAATCTTAAAACAATATTGATAAAAACAATAAGTTTCAAATATCGTCAAAAAACGATACTCTTGAAACCAATATTGCCCACATTGATTCAGTATAGTAACGACCTAATTATTGGAAATAGATGTCATCGTTAAACGTCAAGCTAGTGTTACAAGTGGAAATTTTAAGTACCGTTTTAAACAATATAACGAATAAAAGCCATAATGAGTAGTCCAAAAAAATTTCGAAATCCGTGTGGCGCTGTCGCCGAATCCAATAATTGAATATAGTTGTCCAGAGTACGAAATGTTTCAAAATCCATTAAATATTCATTTAAAATTGAAATCGGTTTTCAAGAGTAGCTCTACTGGACTCTTTTGTAAATAACTAGACAGAAATAGGAAATGTCATGGTCTCAAAATAAAATTTATTTGCTTAGACCACGATATCTGTTTTTTTTGAAAATGTTACATTTAAATGTTCAAATCCTTATTGGTGTCATCCTTTATTCTTATCAGTTACAGTGCCGCAAATTGCGTCATATTAGTATATGGCTCGAAATAGCCACAATTTAGTAATTGTCTCACTTGTTACATAATTATGAAGTAGGTTCGCTAGGTTTCTTTAGGTTTCCACACCTAAAAAGTTATTTATATAACCTATATTGTTAGTGTATGTATAACATGTATAACATGTATTGCTTGTTTAACTATATGTTATTCATTTCAAGATTTTAATGATCGGCTTGCACCTTAATAATACTTTATTTGTGCAAAAATTTTAATACTTAAAAAATACTAGGTGTAGATAAATAGTGGTCATATTGATCAAATTGATACATATCCATCATACTCTGTAATCATTAAAATTTACAAATTATTATAAAAGGAAATTATATTGGATAAAAAGTATGCATGAAATAATGTTTTTTTTAACAAATATATAATATTGTGTTATATATTTGTTAAAATAAAGCATTCATATTAACCACCCCGTTGGTCGAGTGATTAGCGACCTTGACTACGAATCGAAAGGGCCCGTGTTCAATTCCCGACAGGGACAAACATTTGTGTAATGAATATAGATGTTTGTATTTCTGGGTTTGGGTGTTTATTACGTATGTTACAGCATTTATATATATATTTCTATGTATTAGTATCGTTGACTAACACCCAGGCTTATAACACAAGCAAACAATTTGCTTACTTTGGGTTAGATCAATATGTGTTATTTTTCCAGCGATATTTATTTATTTATTTTAGTGTGTGTATATAAGCGGTAAATACATTTTGTTTGAAAGCTTTGGCACATATATGATCCAGATTGGGAGTCACTTATTGCAGTTTTACCACAACTAATTATTTAAATCGCGATCACTCGTAACTTACACCACGCTACTGGGAGATCTACAATAATCGCTCTTCGTTGAACTGTCATATGTTTACAGCGACTTATTTTCGAAACAGGGGGAATAAACTTGTAAAAGTAAGTACTTACTGATGAGCTAAAACCATGCGTTTGAACATCAATATCTATATATTAATACGAGAAGAATATAGGATATAGAATATAGGAATAAAATAAAAAAAGTATTCGTACCCCGTTTTAAGACAATCACGCGAACGGTGGAGTATGAAAGGCATAGTTATAGTTTACATTGCGAAATTTAATATTTTTAAATAATATTCATTAAACATTCCCGGCGAGACTGCCTCGTGGTCTAGGGATTATTCGGCTCAGATCTTGGAGTCCTGGGTTCAATCCCCAGGTCAGCCAAAAGGTTTATTAAGGTTTTTTCGAGGTTTTATATATTCGATAATTATTATCAGGTCGGTAAAATGCGGGGGTGGGGATCACCACTCATCTCGCCAACAAACCGGATGTGAAGTGAAAAGTCTATAAACGTTCAATTTTGCTGCCTACCTACTATTTTGTGGTAATTGTATCATTGCTAATGATTTGGCACTATTTTATAGTAATTGTGTTAATGTTAATGAGATGACACTATTTTGTGGTAATTGTATTATTGCTCATGATTTGGCACTATTTTATAGTAATTGTGTTAATGTTAATGAGATGACACTATTTTGTGGTAATTGTATTATTGCTAACTAGCTGTTGCCCGCGAGTTCGTCCGCGCAGACTTCGTTTACTCCGCACGGCTCCTCCCCTGTAGGTGATAGCGTGATAATATGTAGCCTATGACCCGACCTGTTAGTAATATTCATGCAAAATTTGAAGTAAATCCATGCAGTTCTTTTTGAGTTTACCCCGGACATACATACAGACAATCAGACAAACAGACAAAAATTCTAAAAACTATAATTTTGGCTTCGATATCGATTGTAGATCACGCCCCAAGTATTCTTTTAAAAAAATATTCAATGTACAGTTTTGACTTTTCGATTTTATTATATGTATAGATGAGATGGCACTATTTGATGGTAGGTAATTGTATTATTGCTATTGAAATGGCAGTATTTTGTGATAATTGTATTATTGGTAATGAATAACTTTTACTTCAAAATTTCGTCAGATGGCGCTTATCATATTTAATCAGCATGCGATTATATCTAAAATTGTCTTATACAGCAAAAGATCAGATGACTGTCCTGTTGGAAAGAGAAACTATCTGTGTAGCGGGATGCCAATGCCATATGCACAAGTTTACTGCCTACCTTACCCTCTAAACTGGAACACAACACTGATAAACATTAACGCTGTTACGGCAGGGAAAGTGGCGGAACCAAACCTAGACAAGATTTTGCGGACCTTTACCACCTGTCACGATGGTAGTGACTTGTTAGGCCAATCGTTTGCCTTTTAAGAACTGCCTGGCGGAATCGTAGATAATTCATTATTATCAGGTCGTAAAAGGCGACCGATTGGCTTAACGAGTCACTTGCATCGTGACTACTAGGTGGTAGAGTTCTGCATTGTCTCGCCCGGGTCTGGTACAGTCGCCTTACCTATTCCTTCCACAAGAGCGTCAGTGCTTGTCGCTGTCGTGTCCCGGTTGGAGGGTAATAGAGGTGCGCAGAATGTGTCACTGAATTGAAAAGATATGAACATATCTTTTGATCACTGCGAAGTATATCACTCTTTTAGTTCAGTAGTTCATCTAGTCCAATGGCTTTGAGTCGCTATCATTTCTCAGTAGATTGATTTTTCTTCATTTGTTAATCGAACTAAGTAGTGTGTAATAAACTTTATGATTTCTGCGAACGAGATAAACGTTGAAGTGATAGTAAAACAATTTTAAAATAAAGTACATTTTTTATTTGTATTATTTTTTTCGTTTTTTATTCGTACTTTTACTAATAAAAGATTAAATTTCTTACTAAAATAGTGTTTACAATTGCCGAATACAGCAAAATGTTTCTTATGGCTTTAAACTTTTATTTTTCACTGTAATTTTTGATTTTAGATAAGATCAAACAACCATTATGATATTTTATGCATTGCGTTTATACTAATTAAAGATCAAAACTACCTTCATGCGCAATAAGCAATGAACGCTTATAATTAAAAAAATCATTTTATCGCTCTTCGCAAGTATGTATGTGAGTATATTGTACAAGAAAGTACGAGTGATATAGTTAACCGGTATCAAGTTCAGCCGGGCCGAGATTGTGTCTGCTACGTCACTCCCATCGGCGCGTGATCGGCAATCTTCGATTCTCGTAATCGTTTCGTTCGCGGTGAACTACGCGAACTAGAGATATAGATAAATTGAAACTGAACTAGTGAAGGATGAACTAAACGCAACTGAAGTAGTCCAATTGAAGGATTCATTCGCGAACTACACACGACTAGAGGGTAAGGTAGCCGGTAAACTTATGCATGTGGCATTAGACCTCGCCACAAGATAGCAACGCACCATTAACACCTTTGGTGTCTATAGGCGTTGGTTGACTCTTTCCATCAGGAGACCCACCTGCTTGTTTGCTATCTTATACTATAAAAAATACCGTCAGTACCGTTAGATTATAATCTACCTAAGTGATATTATAATTTAACTGCTAACCTAACCTAACCAAATTATAATTTCCCTAGGTAGATTATAATCTAACGGCTATTGACAATTTCACTGCGACATATACATATATATGTGACATGTACAACACGCAAACGTCTTATCACTAAAAAGCGATCTCTCAGACAATATTAAAAGATAAGAAGTTATTCGTAAAATAGGGTAATGGCGCTCGGTCGCCTTTTTGTACTATTTGGAAGATTTAAAGTTTTCTAATAAAAACAACGTTGTCCGGTATTGGTTAAGAGCCCGGTTGGCGATGAGCTTACCACCTATCATACTGTGGGACAGAGATCTTCTTAAAGAAAAATATTTGCGTAAAGGTATTCGCACATTGCACCGACTCAACGTCGACTCAACTCCAACTCCACTCACAGTATGGCATTGAAATGTAGAGCTTACATGTTGTTAATTAAGAGTGAATTTGTCAACTTGTAAGAAGGTATACGACGCGTGTACGACGCGTGGTCAATGCGTTGTTCACCTATTAATTGTCACCGACCCATTTGCCCCTCGTTGTCGACGAATTGGACACGAGTTGTGCTTACGGCTAGCTGGTGACGCGTTGCCAACTCGTCTTGGTCGGGCGTGGGCGTAGCACCCCTCTCTTCTTCATTCTGTGTATAGTTGCAGAACAGAGTGCAGATTTGGTTAAAGTCGAGCTAGTTGACAACGCACTTCCCACTCGTTGACGACGCACTGCCTACTCATTAACGCCAAGTTGTCCACTGGTGACCGATGCGTTGATTGCCTAGTTAACGACTCGTAAATACCGAATCGATAGTTCTAGTTGGAAGCGTGTTGGATTGGCGTTGAGTCGGTGTAATGTGCGAAGACCTTAATCGTGGGTGTACTGGTTGTGCATCTGCCTACCTTTTCGGGGATACGGGCATGAAGATAAGTACTTCTTTTTAAATATAATAAAATGAGAATATTGCTTAACTGTACAAGGTTACTTTTAAAGGACCGGCCAAAATTTAAATTTAGTAACTAAATATTAAATTGACTACTACGTGCTACTACCACGTAGAATGTAATCTCCCGCCCTAAGTACATTTTTTCCCGATTACTTTTAACTTTGTTGAAGGCACTAAAATGTTTTAGTTCGAATTTTGTATAACTGGAATTATATTCACGCGTTTTGTTTTTTTGTGTCGGATATTTTTTTAATTTTGTTTTTTTTTTATTACATAAATCGAATATATTACCGATTCTAAACAGCCTTTGAAAATTTGGTTAGACGTAGGCAGGGATGTAATGCTATATGTCTGTTTTGGTTAATCTGAAAGAGACTTGAGACACTATGATCGATAATTTGAAGGATAGAGAAACCATACAGAAACCCCGTGTTGGTCGGGGCTCGATTTAAAGAATAGACTATCTGACTTTCTGCTAGGCATTTCGTAAGAGGTGAACAATTGGCTATGCGAATCACTACAACTGTGGTATTAAGTGGTAGAGTTCCAGCGTCTAACCTATTCTTGCTGCATTAGCATCAGTGTTTGTTATTGTCATATTCCGGTATGGAGGGTAAGGTATACTTATGCAAGTTGCCGATAACATTGAGACTCCAATACAAGGATAGCAACACACCATTAACATCTTTGGAGTCTATAGGCGATGACTGTCTGTCTACATCAAAAGAACCATCAGCTTTTTTGCTATCTTAAGATATTAACGCATTTTATCTTATTCTCTTACAGTCTTCAGCCCTATCCAATTCACACCGCCCCAAAAGAAGTACCACATCAAAAAACTAAGATTTGCCTGTACACGTGTGTCTGTTTGCGTTTTATATTCTCAAAAGCCTATCTTTCTTTAATGTAATAAGTAATATTCATGTAATAGACAAAACATGGATAAAGTGTTTCCCAATCCAAAATTAGCTCCCTTATCATGACGTTTATTAACAATTATTAACAAAGATTCTATTATTATTAGGTAATAAATTATTAACTCGACCGCGAGATACGATTATAAATTACATACTTTGGCAGGCAGACAGACAAGTACTGATAATGTTTAATTATATTGGAACATTCAATTAGTATTAAGGCCTAATGCACAATATGGATTATGGATTTGAACGTAGTAAGTATAACTAAGGATCGTCAATTAGGTACTTATGTAAACCTATTTGAAATAATCCGTTTGATGACTTTGCTACGCATAGATAAGTTTGCTATTCATATTTTTCGAACTTTGTAACTCATCATAAGGCTGAACAGATGAATCTCTTTGCCTAATACAGCAATAGAAAAACATTATTTTATGATAATTAAGGCGTATTTATCATGTTTAGCCATTATTGTTTTATGTATGTACATATTAATAATATGTACTCTTTGGTATATAGTGGTAGTATAGTGCCACCAACTTATCTGTTCAGTAAATTAAATCAGAATTACATCCATTTTGTGAAATTCATTCCACTAGGTAATTCATTTAGGTAAACTTCTTAAATAGCAAACCTAAACGCCCTAAATATATAAACCCTAAAATAATACAATCACTACGTTTTTCTAAACAGATAAGTTGGTAACACTGTACTTATTTATGATATTGATTTTTTTTCTCTACCCCGCAAAGAGACAGACTTGCTGGACGAATAAATTGGTGACATTGTAATTATTTATGATATTAAATGTATTTTTTGTACCCGGCAAACTTAGTTTTGCGGGACAAATAAGTTGGTGACCCTCTAATTATTTATGATATTTAACGTGTTTCTCCTGTACCGAAAAAAAACTTAAACATGCTGAATAGGACGTAGATACATAAGTTGGTTCACTCTAATTGTTTTATTTCTATACCCGGCAAAAAACATAGATTTTCTGAACAGATAAGTTGGCGACACTCTGATTGTTTGATATTTAATGTTATTTAATGTTTTTTCTGTACCTGGCAAAGAAACTTAGATTTGCTGGACAGATAAGTTGGTGACAGACTAATTATTTATGATATTTAATGTTTTTTTCTGTACCCGGCAAAAAAACTTAGACTTGCTGGACTGATAAGTTTGTGACTTTCTAATTATTTATGATATTTAATGTTTTTTTCCTGTACCCGACAAAGAAACTTAGACTTGGCGGATAGATAAGTTGGTGACACTAATTAATATTTTTAGTTTTTTTCTATACGCGGTAAAAATGTTAAACTATTCAGTCTACTTTGTATTAAGGAAAAAAATTGAAAATAAGCTTATCAAAATAAAACGCTTGAAAAATACTTCAACGCTACTAAGGTTCAGGATAATGAAAATTGAAGAAAAATTATGAATAGTTCATCTCGTACACTCTTACAAAAAGTTAGTGAAACCACGGAAGACAACTTGCAGTTAATATTGTTTTTTTTTTCACGAGGTATGAAATAAGTAGATAGTTCTGATAGAAATAAATTATAGATTATAGATATCAAAGAAGTTAATGTTACGTTACTATCCGTGTGGCATCACATAAAAGTCGTTGATGTCTTTGCGCTTTAAAACTACCGATTACAATATTAATGAGTACTCCAGTCTGATGAAAGTTGACGTGCGAAGTATATCGGCAATCAAAAAAGTCAGACGTTTATGAAAAAAAATTAAGGACAAACCGTGAGTCCCGGCGGCGACATAAAACTATAAATAGTAGAAAGTAAAGCTGCGTTCACATTATGCTAGTGAAAATAACACGATTTTAAATTACTAGATGAAAATCCGGCTTCGCTCGGAAGTCTCATAATACGCGATCTTATATAGGTAGGTACTGAATCAAATGGTAGACATTAAAAAGTAGCAAGCAAGCAAGCAAGTACTTTAATAAATGCTCACGCCATCTACACCACATATTTGTAACCTTTAAAAAATATGGCCGGTTTGTCTGTCAACACCGTTAGAATTTTTAATCATCATTTTAACAAAATACTCGACAATCCGAATTTTGCGAATATATGTTGTCGACTCAAAATTATTATTTTTACGCTTTATAATTTAGGTAAGGTTTCGATTGAGTCTACCGTAACCCTTGACGAAATTATTAATATAGATTAACGAGGTAGTTTTATCCAAGGATAGCAAGCAAGCAGATGATTCTCCTGATAGTTAAAGATTATCATCTATAGTGATCAATTTTGTAAATGACGGCATATTCCGCCTCTAAAATAGCAACGCATAATTAAAATCTTCGGCGTCTACAGGCGATGATTTATCTCTTTCTATAAAGAGAGCTCGTTTGCTTGTTTGCTATCTTTATAAAAAAGTTACATACCCTCACGCTAATATGACAGGAATAGGTGTGCCGTTGGTACTAAACTGGGACGAGATTTTGATTACTCTACCACCTAATATAGTGATACTAGTAGTGACTCTTTAGGCCAATCATTCGCCATTTAAAAACCGCTTTGCTCATGCAAGGCAAATGGTCTTTTTCCAAAAGGCGCCAGGACCAACACGGAGTAAAGTCAATTTTAAAAGAGCCACACAAAAAATCGACTGTGTGTATTTCTTCATAATTCTACCACCAAATAGTCACAGTGGTACTAGTAGTGATTCTTTAGACCAATCGTTCGCCATTTACAAACCGCCTTGCACCTGCAAGGCAATCGTCTTTTTTCAAAAGGCACCCGGAGTAAAGTCAACTTCAAAAGAGCCAGACAAAAAATCGTCCGTGTGTACTTGTCTTTAATTCCGAAAACAGAAACTTTTTTAATGTGATCGTTCTCTTCGTCTGGCTTAAGTCTGCTTATCCTAAAATATGCGCAACATGTCCGTTTCGCGACGCACTGACTTACATTTTAATTTGCTTCAAGTATACGTAATATAGGTAAAGCTATTTGTATACCCATAGACATAATTTATATTAAATCCTTTTACCTTTTTAAAAATACGCAGACAGACAGTTCCATATAGTTTCTAATCTACATATTTACTAACAAATGGGAAAATTTTTGACCTCATGTTAACCAATTCATTGCGGATGACGGGGCAGTCGTGTTAGAATTTTTTTAATGGATAGTATATGACACGGGAGTCGTGTCATTTTTAAATCGATTGTATCTCCCTCAAATTGCATTTTAAAAGATTCTGCCCTAAACAAAACCTTTACAATTTTTAAAATATTCTGTGAAATGGAAAAATTTAGGGGTTTTCAACCTTTTTTAAATTGCATTAATATTAAGAAAAGAAAATAAAACCAAAAATAAAAAAAACAAACGAATCGTTAATTTATCGATTCGTTCGGTCGGATCAACATATAGTCTACATATTATCACGCTATCACCTACGGGGGAGGAGCTGTGCGGAGTAAACCAAGTCCGCGCGGACGAAGTCGCAGGCAACAACTAGTGGAAAATAAAGTTTTGAAAGAATTCCTGAATTAAAAAGAAGAAGTGTTAAGTAACCTTTAAAGGCACTTTTGGCGAGCGAACAATCTTTTTGATCTAATTAGACAGCAAACAAGCAAATGGCTCTCCTATTGGAAAGAAAAACCATTGCACGTAGACACCAAGATGTTAATATGGCGTTGCTGTGCGTATTGCAGGATGACAGTGCCACATGCATAATTATACCAGTTACTTTACCTCCAAATCGTAACACGGCACTGGCAAGCATTGACTATATTGCGCTATATCTAATTAGCTACTATCGTATCGGAACGCAGACGCACCTGATTTAATACTGTAGAAATGTGTATTTTAACATTTATTCCGTACTAGGTATACTTAAAAACATCACGAAGAAAAACGGACACGTGACTCAACTGATGGTAATTGGTCACCGCCGCCCATTAACAACTACACTACTCCTCTTGCAGTTGCACTGCCGGCCTTTTAAGAATGAGTAAGCTCTTTTCTTCGAGGTCTCTAAGTCGTATCAGTTTGGAAAATCTCCCGCTGGTAATGGTTCTACAAAGGAGTATTGCGGGGAAAAAAGTGCCTCGAAAATCGTACAGTTGTGAATTTTCAGATATCAATGAGATGAGGATGTTTTAAATTTTATCGCGATGTCCGATGGTGAAAATCAGCGACAGGAATTAATCCAAACAGTTCCTAGGAACACACCACATGATAGATCCGATAGAAGATGCAGAGCGATGCCACATCTCTCATTACATTATATTCTCACGTATGTACGCGTTACATTCTACCGTAAGGTGCCCCACAGACCTACAATAATACTGCGCAATACTTTTATTGTGCAATAATATTGAATACCCCTTTGTTTCCAGACGTTCAATAAATTCACCCAATAAAATTGACAAACCAGTCTTATCAATATTTTTGAGCGAGTAACATGTCTGACGCATAGTTTTGGCGGCAACTATGCTGGTGATTTTGTTAAATAAATCTATACAATTCTATACACTCAAGTAAAAACTCCCGTTCTTCATCTTTTATTGATTGGTTTTGTTTCCATCAACATTTATATTGATTAGGGAATTGGCCTGAATGTCGAATTTCGGCTGAATGTTGAGTTTCGGCCGAAAGTTAAATTTTGACCGAGTGTCGAATTTCGGCCAGTGGTGGAAATTTTGGTCCATTCTAATAATGAACTATTAAATTAACAAGATGAATAAAATTACCGCGAAATGACGAAAATTTCTTGCTCGCTATTTTGCTTAAATTTACGACACGACCATACATTAAACACCGCGACTGACCGACAACGACCGTTCCAAGCTCTGAAGTGAAAAATATTGTGCAATATTAAACCTACACAATGCAAGAAAAAATAATGTACAATAAAAATTAAACCCGCTCAAACTTTCGTTCAATCATTGTGCAATCTTCAATATTAACTCTAAATGGTCAATAATATTGTAAAATACGTAATATTGCGCAATATTATTGTGTAGGTCCAGGGGCCGCCTAAATAAGATTAATAATAAAACCCTGTAGGGTGGGCTACCCGCATCATACGCTTGACATTAGCACTAGAGGGGGATATCCGACCTCCCACATTGTGAGAGTACCTCACACAGTACCCTTAATTTATAGATCCGAGGGTTTGTTCCTGTGGCAACGAGAAACATTATTAACATTATATTGTACACGTGTTCGATATTTTTTATGACAGGAACAAAACAAGTAGAGTTCGAATCATCGGACATATTCAGTATCAGGGATGATACAAATTTTTATCATTACGCCAGTTTCTTTAGGTGGCATGCAGAGTAATCTGAACATCTATAGATGGTGTCAAGAAAACATACAATATTGCTATTCCGTTATAGAGTTTAGACTCTGAAATCATGCATAAATGCATGACACACGATATATAACCTAGTTCGCTAACCACTCTTTCCATGTAGAGAGTTTTGGTGTCTGTATACGGTGGTTGTATCTTTCCATCAATGCAGCCATCTGCTTGTTTGCCATCGTATTGTATAAAATATCGGTAGGATTAAAATTGCCCTTGTTTGCTGAGCGTGCGTTTTGTCATCAATTAGGCCCATTAACCCTTTAGTTCAATTCCCCTTTCTTTCCAGCGTGGCATTGGCATTGTCGAGGAATTAGGTATAATGTAATACCACCATGAATTAATAAATCGAGAGACAAAATAATGAACATTTTTTGAAACATTCATGTTGATGGCTTGATTAAATTACCAGGATTATTTAATTAGAAAATTTTTTCTGCCTACGTAAAACATAATCAACTTTGAAGAATAGACCAACTGCCGTTCTACCAGGCAGGTCGTAAAAGGACACCGATTAGATATACGTGTCATTACCATAATGACTACTAGGTTGTAGAGTTCCGCAACGTCCCGCCTGGGTATTTGGTACCGCTTTGGTACTTGTCATTGTCGTGTTCTAAATTGGAGGATAAGGTAGATTATGCATGTGACATTGCTATTCCGTTACATGGAATAGCGCAATATTTACATCTTTGGTGTCTAGATACGATGGTTTCTCTTTCCATCAGGAGAACCGTCTGCTTGTTTGCTATCTAATCTTTACTAATATTATAAAATTGTAGAGTTTGTTTGTTTGTTTGGTTGTATGCGCTAATCTCAAAAACTGCTGGACCGATTTGAATAATTCTTTTTGAGTTGGATAGCCAGTTTATCGAGGAAGGTTATATGCTATATTACATCCTGCTACGACCAGTAGGAGCGGAGTAAACAAAGTCCGCGCGGACGAAGTCGCGGGCAACAGCTAGTGATATAATAAAATTGTTTCTCTCTTAATTTGTTATGCACTTATAATTAGCTTTTCGAGTAACTATTTTGTGTGTGAATTTCTTCGAAGCACTTGCTTACCAACTTGACTTAGTATCGAATTAAAGCTAATTTGTATAATAATTACTAAGATAGTACAATAATTTGGTTTTATTGTCTCTCTAAGCCTTAGAAGAGTTGATCCCGGGCTCCTTTGAAGAATAGGCTAACTGCCGTTCTGCCAGGTTGGACGTAAAAGGCGACCTATTAGCTAGTCGAGTCACTACCATTATGGCTACTAGGTGGTAAAGTTCTACATTGTCTCGCCCGGGTCTGGTACCGCCCTACCTATTCCTGCCATAACATCGTCAGTGCTTGCCGCTGTCGTGTTCCGGTTTGGAGGGTAAGGTAGCCGGTAAACTTATGCATGTGGCATTAGATCTCGCCACAAGATAGCAAAGCACAATTAACACCTTTGGTGTCTATAGGCGTTGGTTGACTCTTTCCATCAGGAAACCCATCTACTTGTTCGCTATCTTATGACAACAATATGCGGTATACAAAAATTATTGTTTAAGTTACGGGTTTAATATACCGCAAATGCAAGCTACATAACATTAAATTTAGGCTTCGCCGCTACCACGCACAATTCCTTGACAAATACTTTCGAAAATCATAACCCTGCTTTTAGCGCAGTCGGGTAGAAGTATGAATGAAATCAGGGATATCTAGCATGGTCACAAGAGTGATGGGGCACCGGATGTGAACAATGTCCTTCGCTAGCCTTGGCTCATTCTACTTCAATGATTGTGATCAATCAGGGCTGCCATGCGGGTGTATTCTTGGATTTCTACGTAAAATTGAAATTTATTAGAGTTAGGGCACAGTTTTTAGGGTTCCGTGTTTGAGCGTGAGAAACCGAAACCTATTAACAACTAGCTGCCCCGTGCAGCTTCGGCCACTTTGACACGTTTGACTTTGACACGGCCAAGTAACATATTTGAGTAGGGCGCAGAGCTTGTGCAGTTAGGGTTTGTGGAGCCAGGGCGTGTACAGTTAGAATCTTGGTCTGATAACTTTTTGACAATGAGCCATATAGTCTCGCCGTGGCATTTTCTTTGTGGGATAAAAATTACTACGTACTAGCATTACATCTATACACTACAGATTGAGATTTGTTATTTCCTTAATAAATTTTGTTCAATATCTTTATTATTGAAAAATATTGTCTCCACCATATCTATACGATATATGGGTTTTAGAGTTAAATTTGATATAATCTGAAAGGCCTTTATCCAAATTTGTCTTTTAATGGTTTTATGTCTTTCCGCCAATGCTTTCCGCGATAGCTTATGTTAATTTTTTAGAGGAGCGTCTTTTGAGGAGTAAGTAAAAAACAAAACCTAAATTTTGCAAGTGGTATCGTGTGACATATCAATTGGAAGGGATCGTTGTGAGAATCTAAATATATACACACACATCTATATATATATATATATATATATATATATATATATATATATATATATATATATATATATACATATATATATATAAATATATATATATATATATATATATATATATATTTCGGAGGACTGCAGAAACCTAACATTTATAAATAAAATGCATTAGAAATACATTAAATTAATAAAAATAAACTTTACATACACTACATTCATGTGACATATATGATATAGTACACACATGTATACCAAACTATTTTCTTTACGGCTAAAGTAAATTGTCATACTTAATAGAGATTTTCTTGTTTAGTCTTTGGTCGAATTTCGGCCAAAGGGCGATCGCTAGTAAACATAATTGGCTACCCATATGTTTAAGAAAGTACACTTATTTACTTTGTCTACTTTACAATCCCTTAGCACCGCATTACTTAAAAGAATATTGAGCATATTCATCCACGTTGTTATTTATGTCGTCTATCTGTTTCCGGTCTTTCATGTATTCTCATGCAAAATTCCAGACGCTGCTATAAAACTCGCTTCCATACAAGGATGGATCCAGCCTACGGGGCAGGGGGGGGTCACATATTTAAGGTCCAGTCAAAATAGGCTCTAATCAAATCTACTCTTTTAAATTTTTGAAGATTTAAAAGATATCTGATATCATTTAGTCTCTAGGTAGTTTTTTCTTTATTTTGATGATCTGCACATTAGATTTAACGTCTATCAAATTAATTAATCTATACATCTATACAATAAATAAAATTGGAGTGTCTGTAATATTAAAATAACCGCTTTTTACTTAATGCATATAGATGTATACACGTGCATATACCAAAATAATATTTGGACCTGAACCGATTTTAACGGGACTTTCACTGGCAGATAGCTGATGTGATAGGGAGTAACTTAGACTACTTTTTTTTCGAAATTTTTCTACGCGGACGAAGTCGCGATCTCAGCTAGTTTGTTCATATTTTTTTATGTATTTCCCCCGTATTGGTCCAAATTCTTCCAAAAGTCCAAAAAATTGGTTCTTCAAAGGAGCCCCCTTTGAAGAACAGACCAACAATCGCCCTGCCAAGCAGGCGACCGATTGAATTTGCGAGTCAGTACCATCGTGGCTACTAGTGGTAGAGTTCTGCATTGTCTCGCCCGGGTCTGGTGTCTTTTAGTAGTCTACATATTTGGTGTCTATAGGGTATGTTTGACTCTCCCTGATCTGCTTGTTTGCTATCTTATGATATAAACAAAATCAAAACAGAATCGGTGGATAAGCTACTTTTACGTGCCCCCTCTCAAAATATTAATTTTTATCACCAGTTTTTAATTTTTACTTGTCAAGCTATTCGACTATGGAGGAACTCTCTTCCAACAAACAATAAAACAGCTCTTAATTTACACTCCTTTAAGTCAGCCCTAAAAAACATATAATCTATAAGATGTATCGATGTATTCCTTTATAATACCAAAAACTTATACCAATGGTATTAGTTTAATATCGTTAATATTTTTTTATTCCGAACGAATACCACTTGTAAACGAATCCCAAAACAAATCAAACGGTATGAGATACAGTCAGTAATAAAAGTGTGTTTTTACGTAATGTATTTTGATTATTTAGGCTTAGAAATAGGGTCCCGTTTGCCTTTTAGGTATGGAACCCTTAAAAGAACAAACTCACATTTTATGGTAGTAAAAAATTTTCGCAAATTATTTTTTATTTATTAACTTTAGCTCAATTTAACTTAAGCTATTTTTAAATAAAAATGCTGAAATGAAGTGAACGGAAGGTTTAGGATTGTATTAAAATCATAATATTAAATGATTAGAATGCAAATAAATTGTTTCTGTGACTGTACTAAAAGTTATATTTTGGTATTTGTTGGGAATAGATTTTGCACTTTATTTAAATATTCAAAATTTGGTATTCGTTAGGAATAGAAAATGTATTGTGACAATAAACAAATACCATTGGTATTAGTTTTTGGTATTAGAAAGGAATAGACCGATGTATCACTACAGAGTCGCTTTTTCTTGTTTTCTTGTTTCATTTAAAGTGAATTATGTAAGGTTACATATGTATGTATATTGTATATGATGTTTGTTGTAGTGTTTATTATAGTGTATATGTCATATATACAAAAGGTATGTACAAATATGTTTAATATCTTCTTATGTATTTTTTTATTGTTATTTGTCCAGATATTTATTTGTTATATAATAATCACGTAATTTAATGGTACTACCTAAATCTCCTCTAACTAAAGGCTGTCTGACAGAGATCGCTTTTTTAGCGATAAGACCGCCTTTGCGTACCCACTATATACATAATTATTAGCTACACATAGTATATAGTTTTCCTATTTTTGTTAATTTTGGTGCGTATAAAGCGTTCATTTGTTCATGCATATAGGCATATGTATATGATAATTTTAATTAGTATTCTTAATTGCATATTCTTGCAAATAAAGATTCTTTCTTTCTTTTTGTAAACCCTATCTCTTGCAGAAATAAACGCCGGAACCACGAAGATTACCCGCGTAAAAGTTATAGGTCTTATAAAAAAGGAAATTCATAATTTTATACGGTCAAGTATAAATCATCAAATTTCACGATCATATCAACACGTCGTACGGGAATTTCTCCTGACCTATTTTTAAGATAGCCAGCATCCTTCATGTATAAAAAGTGAGGTCAAAGACCACCACGACACGTCAACCATTTGCGAAGATTAGCAGGTCAGTTTAATAGAAAGATTGAATACACACAATTAAAAATGATTTGTCGCGTTAGGGCGAATGACCGTATTCCATAATAGAGATGTACGATTCGATTATTATCGATATCCTTTTAAATTAATGTAATATACTTGCCCATATAGTTTATCAAACTCAAATATTATCCAATTCCAAAAATATTACCTACATACATGTCAAACTGATAACCTCCGTTTTTTTGTCAGTTAATATATACCGTCACGCTCATATTCCCTAATGATGATTGAAAAATAGATCAACTGCCATATTACTAGGGATTTCGGAAATGACGAGAAAAGTCACTAACATCTTGACTACTGACTACTGATTACTAACTTTAGTTCTGCTACGTTTCGTCCGAGTTTATTAACACCTTACTGGTGCTATAGCTTGGGTGCTTGCCGCTGTCGTGTTTTGGTACGGAGAGTAAGGTAGCCGGTAAACGTATGCATGTGGCATTCCATCCCCGTCACACGGATAGCAATTATTAGCATCTTTGGTGTTTATGAGCGATGGTTATCTCTTTTTCTCAAGAAAACTATCTGCTGGTTTGCTACATACTCATATAAAATATACTATAAGACTTTTTAAAGTAATATACATCATAATAAGTCAATAGATCCTATCCGGAAACATTACGGATGTGTAAAATTACAACATTATACCCACTTTGCATAGTAATGTGTAGATATAAAAAAAATACGGATAATGAAGTGATTAAAAAACCTCGTGACGCAAATAAAACTACCATCAAGATGTGAGAGTTTAAATTAAGTTAAATTAGCCAAAAACTTATGAAACAAACTATTTCTTTAAATAAGTTAAGCCATGTATGACACAGTAATAAACCATAATTCTTGTTAAAATACAATCGACTATCGATATTTGCAATCACTAATCTATAACATCTCTGGTAGCGACCTCAACATCCGGGCTTTGGTCGTGGGAATGAAATCGCATCCCCTGATTCTTGTTGCTGTTATCTAGGGAACTGGTACCGTTGGTATATTAATGTATGACCCAGATGGACACTTGGAATGGATTTAGCTGGACTGCGTTTAAGGTACCAGGTACCAGGTACCAGGCCCATGCATTTCATATTACATTACAATAGTAGAGACGTTTTACTTGGTGGTAGAGTAGAGTTCTGCATTGGCTTGCCGGGTTATTGAACGATGCACGAAATGTGGGATCGACATTTTTAAATAATATTATTTTTTCTGTAGGCGATTCGAATGAAGTTCAGTTAATGGTGTGCAAATCGACAACTCCAAAAATATGTGCTAGGCTTTTAGCACATATTTTATTTTACAGAACACGAAATAAAAAGTACAGTCATGTTCACCCGTTTCAGAAAGAACACTAAGAATTAATCGAAGCTTAGATAGCAGCTATTTTAGTTGAAACTGAGAAAGCTATGCATAATCACATTATCATGGTAAATTTAAGTGCTAATTCATTTACTATATATTTTTTTATTTATGTCTATTCAAATAGTAATAAATAATTATTTATAGCAATAGATTATAATCTATTGCTTTGTGAACGAGATTAGATAATTTTTAAGTCCTCGAATCATGTCATAGCGAATGAAGAGAACGTTTAGAACTTTTAATTTTAATAAAGACATTTTTGATTAATGCGTCTCATTTCATATCGATAAAAATATTTAACAATAAATACTTTGGTACTAGAGTGTACTTTATCTTACTGAATTGCACTAAACACAATGTATGTGCCAATAGCCTAATACATATTTTTTGTGTTCTCGATTCACACACCAATAAATTAACTTCGTGCGAATCGCCTACAGAAAAGAAAATAATATCAAAAAATGTCAGTTCGCACATTTCGTGCGAGTTAAATTCGTGCGGATCATCCAATAACCCGCTTGCCCGGGTCTGGTACCAGTCCTTACCTATTCCTGTCGCAATAGCATCAGCGCTAGTCACTGTCGTGCTCCGGTTTGGCGGGTAAGATAGGCGGTAAAGTTATGCATGTGGAATTAGACCTAGCCACAAGATAGCAACGCACCATTAACGTCTTTGGTGTCTACAGGCGATGGTTGACTTTTCCATCAGGAGACCCATCTGCTTGTTTTCTGTCTTTGGATATAAAAAAAAACAATGACATGCTTATAATATTGACAAGATTTAGTATATAACAAATTAACCAAGTCCAAATTTTATTAAATTATAAAAAAATATACATATGATAAAAACTTACATTATAAATTTAAATTTGATCTGTAACGACGAATTTATTTATATATACCTAGCGAGCAGTACAATCGACGTAATCGATCATATAGCAAAGAAGAATTTCGCCACGCCGAGCCTGTTGACACTAGCTCAGTGGTAGAGCGTCCGTCCAGGCTTTAGGGAGACGATCGCATGTTCAATCTCTGCGTGTCAATATTTTTCTTTATTGTTTTTAAAGTTTTTCCAGTTTTCCTAAGCACGGGGTGAGTGCTATAACACAAAAATAAAACTTACATTATTCATTTCAATAGCGATTTTAAGTTATTTAATTAATTAATTTCAATTACTATGTTCTTTCTATTTAATTGAATTAAAATTTATTGATAAACAATTTCAAAAGAGTTAATGTCAGATTTAGGTATAGATCTAATAATATCTTACTATACTGTCATTCATTAGAAGAGATTGATTAAAACTGGTATAGAGTAATCAGGTTCTTTAGTATCTTGTTTTTATATCATGCAAACAAGCAGCGTTGGGGGGCTGTCCTTTGAAGAATAGGCCAACTGTCGTTCTGCTAGTTAGGTCGTAAAAGACGACTGAGTGGCTATTCGTGTCACTACCATCGTGACTACTAGGTAGTAGAGTTCTGCATCGGCTCGACCGGGTCTGATACCACCGCCTTATCTATGCCGCTTGCCGCAATAGCGTCAGTTCTGGTCACTGTCGTGTTCCGGTTTGGAGGGTAAGGTAGGCGGTAGACTTATGCATGTGGCATTAGACCTCGCCACAAGATAGCAACGCACCATTAACATCTTTAGTGTCTATAGGCGATGGTTGACTCTTTCCATTAGGAGACACATTTCTCTTAAAAAATCTTTTGTCTCGCGTTG
Source organism: Apodemia mormo (assembly GCA_036924255.1). Lineage (NCBI taxonomy): Eukaryota > Metazoa > Arthropoda > Insecta > Lepidoptera > Riodinidae > Apodemia > Apodemia mormo. Next base: position 8,756,007 of record JAUPFN010000026.1, read on the forward strand.
GTCCCGGGCTCCTTTGAAGAATAGACCAACTGCCGTTCGGTCAGGCAGGTCGTAAAAGGCGACCGATTGGCTATGCGAGTCACTACCATCATGGCTACTAGGTGGTAGAGTTCTGCATGGTCTCGCCTGGGTCTGGTACCACCGCCTTACATATTCCTGCCGCAATAGCGTCAGTGCTTGTCGCTGTCGTGTTCCGGTTTGGAGGGTAAGGTAGCCGGTAAACTTATGCATTGGCATTAGACCTCGCCACAAGATAGCAACGCACCATTAACACCTTTGGTGTCTATAGGCGATGGTTGACTCTTTCCATCAGGAGACCCATCTGCTTGTTTGCTATCTTATGATATAAAAAAGATGCGTTGTTGTCCGAGTAGCGGGACGGTAATACCGTACACATAAGTTTACTAGCTATCTCACCATCTAACTTGACTACGAAAGTAGCACTAACGCTATTGCGACATGAATAGGTAAAGCGATAGTACTATACCCGGGCGAGATATTGCAGAACTCTACCACCTAGTAGTGACCATAGATTTTTCAATCGTTGCCACTTGGTGCAATTCCATTATTATTAGTTGAAACTGGTTTATAACTCATATGTACTTTTATTTCACTATAGGTATAGACTAAATTATTTAAACTAAACAATCGGTTGATGCTTTAGGGCAAGGCTGCTCAATCCTAGGCCCACAGGTCACATTATGGCCCGCAGACGACATTTAAATGACCCGTGCAAGCAAGTTCTGAATTCCTACCAAATTGAAAATTACTGAAAAGAATATAAATTGATTTATTGAGAACAGGTTAAGTGATCTTGCATTAAATTTAACAAAAAATAAATAATAATAATATAATTAAATGCGCACCAACACACAATTTCCCCATAAGTAAATGACAATTTCTGTTAAAAACAGAGTACAAATTGGCGCTCATATTACCCAACAATAATCTCTTCCATACGAGTATTTGAAATATTGCAGGCACGGTGCTTGAAAAGTGTACAAAAAAAATGAAATAAAGATTTAAAAGTGCTTAACTAATTTTATTTTATTTTTTTAATATTGGTTTGAATTATCAGTAACCCGTTGTAATTCTGTAAGTCCTCCGTTTAACCCGACTGTTAAAAAGGTTGAGCAGCCTTACTAGGGTGTAATTACTGACTTTTAGGAAGGTCCGGAAGATGGTTTAACCGGCGAAACCGGTCGATTAATTTTAAAGTAATTTAGTCTATACTTATGGTTAAAAAGTTTTAGTGCATAGTTGTTTTTATTAATATATGTCTAGCTGACCCGGCAAACGTTGTTCTGCCTTTTTAACAACTCTTATTTTTTCTATATTTTTTCACCTTTTAAACCTTCCCTGGACTTCAACAATTAATTCAAAACCAAAATTAGCCAAATCAGTTCAGCCGTTCTCGAGTTTTAGCAAGACTAATGAACAGCAATTGATTTTTATATTTATTATATGCATAACTTTTGGACTACCTTAGGCTTACATAAGAGCTATCTGCTCGCTTGCCTCCTATGATATCTATCCTATGAAATAAAAAACCGAACTTCGATTCGAAGCTAGGACCTAAAGCGTTTTTCAAGGCATTCGCGTTAGACCAATAAGGCACTTTTATCTTTCCCAAAAAAAAAACAATAACATTCGCTCCATTTTGCGTTGCAAAATAAATGTAGGTACTTACTGACAGAATTTATTCGCTGGTTATCTAAAAAGTTATCATTTAGGAAGGTCAGTTAAATGTCGTCAAAGATAAAAATAAGACGTAATTGCAAATTGGAGATACTATGTAGAGTAAAAATTACACATATCTCGTTTTGACTAATTGGCTACTATGTAGATTAAAAGACTTATTCATTAAATAGATAAATATAGTATTTATTGTAGTTGTGCTTTTACACATAGGTACATTATTACTTTTTATAGCATTTTTAGGACGTAATAAACGAGAGTAAAGCAGGTATGTCGCAGGCAAATTTTATAATTCGTTGGTAAACAAATAGCGTCGTCAAATTACAAAGATAAAACATTGTAGAAAATGCCTTATGCCGAATGTAAAATGTCCTCATTATATAATATGCATAACATTTACCGTTGCCGATAGCAAATTGACGCGGCATATTTGTTAAATTACTTGTTATATAAATGGGTAGTTTACATAGAACTAGAACCCTATCTGGCTTCTTACATAAACAAAATAAGTAAAAAGGATCCCCAAGGCTCTGTGGACTGTTGGCGACATCGAAATTTATAGCTGACATTGATGAAAATGTCCCCAAAAATTTGGTTTTGGCGATTTGTACAGCACGTTTCGTTTCGATAGCAACGCAACATTAACATCTTTGGTGTCTAAAGGCGATGGTTGACTCTTTCCATCAGGAGACCCATCTGCTTGTTTGCTATCTTATGATATATAAAAAAAATACGTTTCGTATATCGTCGTTGCAGTGACAATACCTCCTAACTAACATTTTTAAACAAATTTACTTTTTTATTGCAATAGACATAAAATTCACTTTTGCATCTATATAATTTTCTCTTATCTTTAAACAATTTTCAGAAGAAAAGTTAGAGCTTTGTGGAAATAGCTTTATATTCAAATCAACACATTTAAGATTAGATGTCAAACGTTTTTTTCCTCTCTTGTAAAATCAACATTTATACAATTAGGAGGTGTTGTCACTTCATCGACGATATATAGTCTCTTGATGGAAAGAGTCAACCATCGTCTATAGACATCAAAGATGTTAATGGTGCGCTGCTATCTTGTGGCGTGGTCTAACGCCACTGCCCACATGCATAAGTTTACCGACTGCCTTATCTCCAAACTGGAACACGACAGTGACAAACACTGTCGCTATTGCGGCAGGAATAGCTAAAGCGATGGTAGAGTTGTGCATTGTCTCATTGACTCTACGACTTAAGTCCCGTTTTCACTTTAGTTAGTGCGCGTGCAAGTTTTTAATGCAGGTGCAGAGTATTAAACAAAAAATACGTGAAGACAGCTGTTAATCAGTGCGAGTGATTAGTAATCAGCATCTATTCACTTTTACTGCGCTGATTAGAAATCTTAGCACCTGCATTAAACACTCGCACGCGCACTAATCAAAGTGAAAACGGGGCTTTAGTTTACATTTACAAAATAATAACGTTTGTATAGCGACGAAACTTACAAATTGATTGCGACAGGTATATTATGTCCTAAAGATACTTTGATTTTAAAAAACACTTAAACTTCAACAACTGACATCCAGTCTCCTATCCTAGAATTCTGAATCAATTTAAATAAAACAAAATGGAAAGTATTCCCCCCCCCCCGCATATAATTTTCTAAATCGTTTCAACTGTTGCAATCGTAAAATCTACCCGTGTTGGTCCGGGCTCCTTTACAAAAATACCATTTGCCGTGCTACGAGGAAATTCGTAAGAGGCGTAAGATTGGCTATACGAGTAACTACCATTGTGGCTACTAGGTGGTAGAGTTCTGTATTGTCTCCAGTACCATCGCCTTACCCATTCTTGTTCCAATAGCATCAGTGATTGTTATTGTCGTGTTCTAGTTTGGGTAAGGTAGCCGGTAAATATATGCAAGTGTCATCAAAAGTAAGTGACGATGTTGTTGTCGTTGCCATTCGTGTGTCTTCGCCACACGGACAACGTGCCATTAACATCTTTGATGTCTATGGGCGATGTTTGTATCTTTCCATCAGGAGAGCCATCTGCTTGTTTGCTATTGTATGATATAAAAAAATTGGTTTGTAAATAACTATGATCTACTTATTACTACATACGAATTTGAAACCTCCCCCTCCCCCTCCGATCCGAAAGTAGTTTTAAAAAAAATGTTGATGTGTCAAAATAACTTGTAATACTTTATTGTAAAGTTCTTCTGATTTTTGATTTGGGAAGTAAAGTTAAAAGCAATATTAGGCGATCAATTTACCAAAACAACACATTATTTATTACACTTAAGTACTTGCTATACACGATATAATAATAATAATAATAATATCGTTTGCGTGATTCAAAATCATTACCGCCTTTTGCTCACTCAAGTAAAAAGTAACCTATGTCTGCACTATAAACTCTTCTATTTTTCAGTGGAAGTTTCATCAAATACGGTCGGCCTGTTCTAAAGATTACCCCATAATAATAATAATAAAAACATTTTATTGTCTACAAAAAAATAGTTAAAACTTAAAATATCATGCTTAAAATTAAATAAAGCTTAAATTATAAAACTGAAATTCCATATAAAACACAAAATTAATACGTCAACATATTTATTTATTTTGACAAAAGGAATAATTCAACTTATACTTCGCCAGTAGCCATAGGAAGATTGTGAAGCGCTGATTTTAAATTGTTCCTAGCTCTGTAATAACATCAGAGCGAGCCGTACAAAAAAGAATGACAGACAAACAGACAGAAATTTAAAAAATGGTTGTGTGAGTATTAGTATCGTAAAAATACACTGCTCTTGAAAAAGCCTTGCTATTTTAAAATCACAGACACTAATTTTATAAAATTTGATTAGTAAATAAGCTACACACGTATGTATTAATGTTGTGTCAAATCTTTGTCAAGAATAGGCTAAAAAGTATTAAAGTATAATATTCATCAATAAAAAATAGTAAAATATATCAGTCTAGCCGTTCATCTATATATATATGTACTCGTATATATAAAAGTCGTGTTAGTTATTTTACACCTTATTTTAATACATGGTAACATGATCTGATGGGAATCTAAATAAAAAATATACCAATTAGAATTAAAATATTTTTTTTTAAATATTTCTTTGTTCGAATTTTTTTGCACACCTTACTCATCGCTTAGGAAGTTTTTGCAAAGTGCGGAGCAATATGTTATCCGGACAGTCCTATTCTCAGTTAGAACGCATAGTACTTACTGTTACGTTAAAAGTATTTTTATGATAAGGATTAGGATTATTGTATGCAAAAAGGCGTAAAGCGTTATGAGACAAAATTATTTTATTCGTAAAATCAAAAAATTTTATCCCTTGAATCACATTCTGTTTTGGCTGGATATCTTCGGTTGGACGTACTGAGCGCTGTGTGAAGTATGATCATATATGAAGGACCTTATACAGACTGACTGGTGAGTTACCTTCAATATTTAAGGACGTGATAGTTGGCGATCATATATATATTATGATGAGAAAAAATAACATTAAAAATAAAAATAAAATACTTCTTAGTAAACTTAGTAAACAATACACCGAGAAACCTATATTTACCTACGTCGCACTTGGACACCTGCACCGCGCAGACGCACGTGTCGCGTAGCGCGCTATCAATACAAAATAGCGGAGTGGCGGCGGTGTGTCCTTGATGTCGACTAGCGCGTACTAGAGAGAGTATAACCACATTTAACTTATTTTTAGAGAAATATTAGTCATAAATTAAGCCGCTAATTTTATTATTTCATTTTAACGAGAATCGAGTAGTGAGTACTCTTCGGAAGTATCGAAGGTAACTTACCAGTCAGTAAGTCAATAGCGTGTAAGAAAACTCTATCCGACCCGAAATTAGCATATAGAAGCATATAGTTACCCAGCGGATGTACATTTCGATGGCATTATCAATAAAGTTGTCGCCTCTGTGGTCTAGTGGTCCGGTGTCGGAGTAGACCACATGAGCTCCCGGGTTCGATTTCCGGGTCAGGCAGTTCAAAAAAAGTTTTTTTTTTTCAATTTTCTAGATAAAAATAACGTTGCCCCCGATTAAAAAAGTACCCGGTTGGCGATAGGCTGGCCACCTATCGAATTGTGGGACTAACGGCCGGTTTCTGAAACGCAAATTAATTTTAACAAGCAATTAATCTGTGTTTAACGGATCATTTGGTTGTAAAATTGATGTTAAATACAGATTAATTGCTTATTAAAATTTATATGGATTTGGGAAACCGGCCATAACTACTTCGGCTAATCGTGGATGCACTTGTTTTACCTCAGCCTACCTCTTCGGGGATACGAGCGTAAAGGTACTTTTTTATCATCAAAGGCAAAGAAATGGTTCCATTTATAAACATAAAAATATTGTGGTATTTTAAAATACTCGTGTTTTAACTTCAACTTCGCTAAAATTCAGCGAATGTCTTAAACTGGGCAGCACTCGGTTGAATCAATATGACTGAACGGCGACCTGAATTCGTAGTCGCGTCAGTGTCTATCGACATTTTTTGTTCGGCATTTTTATAAAATTCGAAAATCATTATAGGTTAATTATTTTGATCGGCAAAAATGTATTCATGTCTGCTAAATAATAGCATATAAGTCAGTGTATTGGGTTATTAAACAAAGCCTTCACAGGTGGAACAGGATTTTAATATATATTGTATAGTGTGTAAATTGTGTAACAGTACAAATATAGCCCTGATAATGCAGTAAAATGTGGGACCGGTTGGTTATTTAATATTTACCAACCGGTCTCACATTTTATTGCATTACTAGCAGTACCTATGTAATATTGTGCAAATTGTGTAACAGTACAAGTGTAGCCCTGTACACAGTGTAACAGTACAAATGTGGTAAAAGCGATTGGCTATTTACAAGTTTCTAAATTTTAACTAATCATTATGATGGAGTTTCACAAACAGCCGATGATTTAGAGTATATTTTTTTAAATTTTTAATTAAATAAAATAATTACTCTGCTTTTTTGTAATGTCTATCTATAGTTAAGCGATTCTTTGGTCTCAATTATCTTTATCCAATAATACGCAATCGTCAGCGGTGACTTTGAACTTTAGGTACATGACCACAAACTCAGCTTATTTACAACCAAAATGATATAACCACCATCTTATTTCATTTGATATAAAGTTTAAAATTGCGAGTATTTGCGATTGGAAAGAGTAAATGAAACTTGTAATGTTGAGATATCCGAATTGCAATATTGGCTGTAATTGTTTAATGTAATCTACATTCGGGGGTTGCGAGGTCAAGTCGACGGCCGATTTTCAATAAGGTTCGAAGTTCTATTTTTTGATTCATCTTTAAAATGCAATAAATTATAGTACCTACGTGTTGCTGGTACAAAAGAGTAGAAAAATTACAATTATTAAAAGTTACTTTTTGGCCAAAGATGTGACAATTTCCAAAGAACTATTTCGTGGTGTAATTTTAAGATCGTTACCAAGTTCCATTCCCGGGTTGGATAAAATATTATTGAAGTTTTTCCAAATTTTTTTTTATATCATATATAGTAAACTATATTAGTAAACGAGCAGATGACTCTCTTGATGGAAACAAATCCTTCCTAAATTATCCTTGTGGCGGGATATTAATGTTATATGCATGAGTTTACTGGCTACCTTACCCTCCAAACCAGAATACGACAATGACAAGCACTGACGCTATCATGTCAGGAATAGGTAAGGCAGTGGTAGCAAACCCGGGCGAGAAGTGCAGACCTTTACCAACTAGTACCTCATATAGCCAATCGATCGCCAGTTCTTGCGAACTGCCTGGCAGAATGGCAGATTGTCTTTTCTTCAAAAGGTACTCGGACCAACACAAAGTTACATATTTTCCTAAGAAGCTAAAATTTCCAAAGGATTGCTCCGTGATGTAATTTTTAACGTATTTATCTGAGATCGTCTAGACTATAAATAACTGGATTAACATTCAGTTAATAATATCTTGCGAAACTTATAATAATATAAATAATTTAATAGGTTTTGTTACTAAGTGGCAATGACAATCATGACAAGGCACAAATCCCTATCCTGTCCTAAGTGGTCCTATCCTGTCCTAGATGATCATAGAAATCATTGAATTAATATTTATTTAATATTATCTGACGAAAGTTATAAGTATAATTTAAATACATTAATAGATTTTGTTACCAAGTGGTCCATCCTAATCCGCAAATGCTTATCTTGTCCTAAGTAATCCTATCTTATCCTAGGTGATCATAGAAATAACTGAATCCATACTAATATTATAAATGAGAAAGTCAGTCTGTCTGTTACACTTTCACGGCTAAACCGCTAGATTGACTTTCCTGAAATTCGGCATGGAAGTAGTTGAAGAGCCGGGGTCAAACATAGGCTAATTTTTTTTCAAAAATCAACCTTTATATGAAATAGGGGATGAAATTTGTATGAAAAGCTATCTTGACGACATACTAATCTACTCGCATGCGAAGCTGCGCGGGTCAGCTAGTAATTAATAAATATTGTTTTACGAAAGTTATAATAATTTAAATACTTTTATAGATTTTGTTACCAAATGGTCCATGCCAAGCTACAAATGACTATGCTGTCCTAAATTATCTTATCCTGTCCTAGGTGATCATAAAATTACTGAATTAATATTTAGTAAATATTTTATTACGAAAGTTATAGTAAAAAAATGATTTATTAAGTTTTGTTACGAAATGGTCCACGACAAATCACGAATACCTATCCTATGTGGCCCTATATTTTACTATGTTATCCTAGGAATCACTGTTGTCAGTTTAAAAAACACTGACACGTGATTAGTATATCAAAATCACATCTATCATCACCTTGAAGTTTCCTTGTAAACAAATCAAACTGAGGCACAATGAGAAGTCGTTGTAGCGAGTTGGGGGACAATGTTCCTGCTATTCGTAAGGTCCGTGACCTCTCTGCCAAATCTAGTGCCGTGGTATTTGTGAAGACCTGAATGATTGCTATTGAACGAACAACTACGTTTGTGAAGTTGTGTTTTGTCATTGTGTTTAATGGACTAACTTTATTTAGATAAACTCATACAACTATTAGCATTTGCTTGTTTTTGGAACGAAGTTCTTTATCGCGCGTTGTGAAAGGGGGCTAGACGGAAAAAATTCTTACAAAAAGTTGTCACGACACTTTTTGCTATAGTAAGCTATTGTAAGCTGTGCGGCGTGCGCATGTTTCTCTCTCTCTCTCTTATAGAAAGCAAGCCAGATATTTTCATTTCTATTTCGCATTGAACAATGTGGTGTTGCGGCAATTATTTTTGTTGAGTGTATACAGGTTTTTTGTAAATAATAATACAAGAAACTTCGTTCCATCCGGGTGTCCCTTGACACCTCTGAAGTTTTCTCAAGTTTAGCACAGTATTCCTAGATAAATCCGGGTCCGCTTTGAAGAATAAACCCTTTGCCATTCTACCAGGTAGTATTTAAAAGGTGACGGATTGGCTATACATGTCACTACCATCATGACTACTAGGTGGTAGGGTTCCGCAAACGATAATCTTTTGCACGTGGTATTACCGTCTTCCACACGAATTGCAACGCACCATTAACATCTTAGATGTTTATAGGCGATGGTTATGTATTTCCACCAGGAGAGTCATCTCCTTGTATGCTATCTTGCGATAAAGAAAACCCTGTCCGATCGACAGTCTGGTCTGGTCTGGAAAATATACTGTATTAAATCAAATTATAATACATATTAAATGTATAATATACAAGCCGGATACCATCAGGGACTAATATGAATTGCCAAAAACATTGGAGGGTCGCAAAAACAAATCATAAAGATTCAAGTAAAAAACAAATAAAAATGATTTATATACAATTATATAGTTAATGGAAATTATTAAATAAATATATACAGTTAAGGAAAACATACAATTATCAGATTGATCGAGTACTGTCCGAAGGTGGTGTCAAGAGTGTGTATGAAGTGTGTAACCGGCGTGTGTATGAAGAGAGTAATGAATGTGGAGAAATCGAGACAAGCCTACAAGGATCGTGATGTATGGCACTCGGTTCTCTCTGCCTACTCCGTAAGGGATTTGGCGTAAAGATATGTGTATGAAACATACAAATACAGTTAAGGAAAATTTTTACATAAAATAATATAGCAAAAGGCTAGCTTAGATCGCAGTGAGATTTCTTTCAGCTAAACTGATTGATATAAAAAAACCAAGATGTACAGTTCCGAACAAAACTGACACTCAAAAGTGTCGCTAATTTCATTTAAGGAGTTATAGATATTTCAAAAACATATACCTTTGCATATCCAACCTTAAGCCCAAAATTTATAGTTGTTTTTACAAAGCAATGTAGAAAATGAAATAAAACTGACAGCGTCGCGAACGACGCCATTCTATTTGAAATGAATTTGAAATTGTGCGCTCATTTTTGGAGGACGTTTTTGAGACACTGATTGTGTATCTTGGTTTTTTTTATACCAGTGGCTAAACTGCATGAAGAATACAGTAAACCAAAAAACATTCATGACCAAACTTTTGACATGTTTATTATTACTTTTTTTTAACTTTCCGCTACGTATGTTATCAGAAATCAGAAGAGCTTTATTCAATAAAACTTTTTACAAGTTATTTTGACGCGTCAACATTTTTTTAAACTACTACCGGGTGGAAACGCGGCCACACACTTAGAAGATCCGGCGGAAGAAACTCAGCGAGCTTGTCTTTTTTTCATATATTTTTTTAAATAAGATATTACATAAAGTTTAATTAGTAAGTATCTAATTGTTACAGTAATAGAGTAGTTAATCCCATGCTTTCCTGACATCTTATATATATATATATATATATATATATATATATATATAATTTGCCACCTCTATCTCTTCGGGGATTCTAATAAGTCTATAATACTATAATATAAAATACTAATCTCTAAGTCTCTAAGTCTATAATTATCCTCCTAAGATTATTATAGACTGATTATTACAAGAGTTTATACCATTTGTTATAAAATGGAAGCACGAACATTTGCTTATCGTTAAATATATTATAAAGTGGTTTATAAATATATAACAATTAATTAATATTTATATTGTTTTTGCGTTATCATCACAGTAAGACGAGATTGTATTCTCACTAGGACCATCAATTTTATAATATAAGGGACCTTCAGAGACTAACAGTCTGACAGGCCAGTGGACGATATGCGTCACGATTAACTTGTACGCGAGATATTCGCACACAAGTAAATTTATATATATATATGTATGTATGTATGTATGTATGTATGTATGTATGTAGGAGTCGAAGGTATTTCGTATTTTGAAACTAAAAAATCCCCTCTGTGGTGTAGTTGTCTGATTTCGGTGTTGGCCAGTTGACCACATGAGATCACCATTCTAGACATTCAATACATTTTCGTTTCATCGAGTTTTAAGTCACGATTTTAAGGAAATTTCATTTTACAATGAACTTCCTCGTTTTTGGTATGTCGGTTAAGAAATACGTGTTCTGTAGCAGCGAGTAGTAACAACGTCGAGTGCTTCAAAACCTAAACCTCTCGTGCGAGGGGACGATTGTCCCACGCGCTCTTCCCAGGTCATTGTCGGCGTCCTGACGAGGTTCCTGCCCATATCGGGTGACCTCGTACTCAAAAAATGCACTATATTTACAAGCTGTTATGCTTTACGAACGAACACACATCCTTTATAACATTATCTTTATTCCTTTAACACCGAACTATTTAAAAGAACATTTTCAATTTCTTTACCCACCTGGCTCATTAATATGTCGTCTCTCTGCTCTGTTGCGCATGCCTTTGCACAATTCTACTTTCTTTTCTCACTGTTTTACAGTATCTGCAATAAGACTGGAACTCGCTTCCACATCACATCCGAAATAGTACTTTTCTGTGCACTTTAAAAAATAATTCAAATTACACTGTTTATCAGCTGATCAAAATAATTAATGTTTAAAAAATAATTCAAATTACACTATTTATCACCTGATCAAAATAATTAATGTTGAAAAATTATTCAAATTACACTATTTATCACCTGATCAAAATAATTAATGTTTAAAAAAATAATTCAAATTACACTATTTATCACCTGATCAAAATAATTAATGTACTCTCCTTTGAAATGATAATGATATTCCACTTACAACTTGATATTTATATTATTTTAATTTAGAGTTATTTTATTACGTCCTGCTCATTTCTTTATGTAGGTATATTATTCTCCGTCTTGGCCCAAGACTCTTGGGTTAGCTGTAAGATATTTCATTTTAGTGATAAGCTCGTCTTTTTTGCTATCTTTACTTGTTGTTGCCTTTTTTATTAAATAAATAAATAAGCTGTGCCCCGGAGACAGTGTGATTTAAATTCCAACCGTCTTTCCAACACAGTAAGGTAGTTTTTTCGGTATGTATGTAATTCTTTGGCATGCTCTGTGTCTAAACGGCATAGATATTTATATTTAACATAGGTTTATATACTCGAAGCTAAACGGCTTTATGGATTTAAGCTTGAAAGGTGTCATTAGATTTGTTTTAATTGTGCTATAGTAATATTTTTCTTGAATTTTATACAGATCTATTTATAAAAGACTTTATATATTGAAGGATAAGATTATTAATTGCCATGTCATAATAATTAATAAAAATATAACAGAAATAGAATATTGCTTATTTTCATAGTAAAACTCAGCGAAATTAATATAGTAATATTAAAAAAATATAGTCACCGTGCGGATGACAGGCACGTGCCTTGACAATCGACAGACGAGTACATGTGCCGCGGCCGCAAATCGCTATTTGTAAACAATGCATACATCAAATTGTACGTAATAATGTATTCGTAGAGAAATTTTCAAATCAATATAAAGAAAGTATACGGAGTTTCATAATTTTTTTGTTTCATATTTATTTGACAGCCCCGTTGGTCGAGTGGTTAGCGACCCTGACTACGCAATCAACGGGGCTCGGGTTCGATCCCCGACGAGGACATTTGTGTGATGAGCATAAATGTTTTTATTTCCGGGTTTGGGTGTTTATTATACATATTCTGGTATTTAAATATGTATTTCAATGTATTAGTATCGTTGACTAACACCTATAACACAAGCAAATATTTGCTTACTTTGGGGTTAGATCAGTAAGTGTAATTTGTCCCGTGAATATTTATTTGTTTATTATTTATTTAATTTGGTACCTATACGTTTCTATCAAATCGTTGTAAAACAACGTAATCTAACATTTCTATACAGGTTTCACGTCATATGTATGTATCCATTAGTATAATCGACAGAAAACATATACATACATCTAGGTATAATCAATACGTATGATATGGATACCTACGTCATATTTTATTAGGAATTGTATACAAGCATATTCATATTAAAATTTTACAGTTACTCATTGCTTGAAATATTGTTTTAGTTAAATGTTAAAGTTACAAAGTTGATTAGAATTCATGCAAGTATTCGTATAAAAATGTATACAGTTACTCGCAACGCCTAAAATAATATATTAGGTTAATGTTAAGTCGTTGATCGACGACGGGCGAGCCTATACCGCGGCCTTTATGGTCTAAGAGCCCTCGACATAAAACTTTTGGCCGATGAATCAAGACCTTTAAGGTCCTGATCGACGAGCGACCCTATACCGCGGTCTTATGGCTCGTCGGTAAAGCTCGCCCGTGTATCATTACAATACCGCGGTTTTATGTAGTGCAATTGGCCATAAGTTTTGTGTCGAGGGCTCTTAGACCATTAAGACCGCGGTATATAGTCTAAGATCCCGATAGAGATCGACCTTCACCGAGCTGGTTAATGGATCAAACATATTTTTTATGTAATTGAATATATCAAAAAATATGTTACATATGGGTTGCCTATCAAATTTCAGTCCAGGATATTTTTAATTAATTTTTGAAAAAATGTTTATTTTTAATATTGTACAGATGTGGTTAATAAATAAATTTTACACCAATCGAAAGTATGCAACCCATATTATATGCAAAAGTTAGGTTGCCTATTTTTTTCCTGTCACAACTCTTGGGTTGCCAGGTATATGAACAGTTAGGTAAGTCGATACTAGTAATTTGCACCGGCGCGGCGGCGTGGTTAATGGATGAAACTTATGCATGCATATATTCCATTGATGTAAAATTTATTTATTAACCACACCGGTGAAATATTTAAAAAAATCGTTTTTTCAAAAATTAATTAAAAATATCCTGGACTGAAATTTAATAGGCAACCCATATGTAACATATTTTTTGATATATTAAATTACATAAAACATATGTTTGATTCATTAACCAGCTCGGTGAAGGTCGATCTCTATCGGGATCCTATAATAATAGGCTCGCCCGTCCATCAGCACCTTGAGAGTCACCTCGGTCCATTTTTTCATCTATTTTAAAAAAATAAATAGAGTAGGTAAAAGATTAATTTTAAACAACTTCTCAAAATAGAGGAGGATCTCAATTCAAAGAACAAACCCTTTGCCATAGTACCAGGCAGTTAAAAGGCGTCGCGCTCGGGTTCGTATACCGCTGTCGGGTACAGGTTGAGTTAAGTAGCTGGAAACTAATACAGATGGTATTGCCATCCCATTAAACGAATAGCAACGCACCATATTTTTATATCATGAGATAGCAAACAAGCAAATGGGTCTCTGGGAAAGTGTCAAACATCGCCTATAGACACCAAAGATGTTAATGATGCGTTGCTATCTTGTGGCGAGGTCTAATGGCACATGTATAAGTTTACCGGCTACATTACCCTCCCAACCGGAACACGACATAATAGGTAAGGCGGTGGTACCAGACCCGGGCGAGACAATATAGAACTCTACCTAACTAACCTAGTAGCCACGATGGTAGTGACTCGCATAGCCAATCGGCCGCCTTTTATGACCTGCCTGGTAGAACGGCAGTCGGTCTATTCTTCAAAGGAGCCTGGGCCAATACAGGGAAAATTACCATTTACATTAAAAGACTCAACAGCTTGTTTGTTATCTTATGGTTTAAAACCTCAACAACAGGTTTAGGTAAAGGAATCCGAGCGAACATGGTAGTGCTACGCATAGCCAGTCCTTCCTTTTTTTTTTTGAACTGCTTAATATAATGACAGCTGGTTTGCTCTTTGAATTAAGAACCTCCTTTATTTCGGAAAGTTTGAAAATAATCTTTAATTCTCCCCTATTTGTTTTTTAAAATAGATAAAAAATGCCCGAGATATCTTTAATATTTAACTAAAACATTATTTTAAGTTTTGTAAGAAACTGTACACATTTTTATTCGAATATTTTTGTATAAATTCTAGTGAAATTTGATGACTACTTTTGAACTTAAACAATATTTCAAACAGTGTGTAACTATATCAATTTTAATTATTATGCAATTCTAAAGCAAATATGACTTATCCGTATTATAACTAATGGATAAATACATATGACGTGAAACCTGTATACAAATGTTAGATTACATTACGTTTACAACGATTTGATAGAAAAGTATAATTATGAAACAATTTCTTGGTGATAAAATTTTTAAGCGTGTACATATTCTTGCAATGACTTATATTGATATAGTGAAATTTTCCACGTATACTTTTCAATGCACGTGACTGTGGTCTTTTACCAACCAACATGTATATAAAGTACTGTAATATTAGTATGTATACAGCCAACATGTATATAAGGTACTCTAATAATAGTACGTATACATCCAACATGTATGTAAAGTATTCTAATAATAGTATGTATACAAGTAACATGTATATAAAATACTCTAATAATAGTACGTATACAGCCAACATGTATATAAAATACTCTTATAACAGTACGTATACAGCCAACATGCATATAAAGTACTCTAATGATAGTATGTATACAGTCAACATGTATATAAATACCCTAATAATAGTATGTATACAACCAACATATACATAAAGTACAGTATATAAAACACTCTAATAATACTATGAATACAGACAACATGTATATAAAGGACCCTAATAATAGTATGTGTAAAGGTAACATGTATATAAAGTACTCTAATAAAAAGTATTGATTATATAACAACACGATAAATCTTAAATAAATGAGACGCCATTATTTTATAAGATTTATTTTGAATATGCACAGAATTCCAGAAAATTCTGAAAGTTCATCACCCCAGTTAATCCTAGGTGAATCGAATTGAGTAGGCGTAGTGAAAAACATTCAGTACATAGCGTCAGAAAATCTTCATTTCACATCCGTTTGCAGATATAATAAGATTGCACGCAAAACTTTTTATATCACAGGTTAGCTAACAAGCAGATGCCTCTCTCCTGATGGAAAGAGAAACCATCTCCTAAAGACACCGAAGATGTTAATGGTGCATTTTTTCCGTGTGGTGGGATGGCAATGCTACATGCATAAGTAGCGGCTACCTTACCCACCAAATCGGGACACGACAATGACAAGCACTAACGCTATTGCGGAATGAATAGGTAAGACGGTGGTAACCATACCCGCGCGAGACGTTGCGGTATTCTACCACCAAGTAGTCACGATTGTAATGACATACTTAGCCTATCGGTCGCCTGTTACGACCTGCCTTGCTGAACGGCGGTTGGTCTATTTTTCCAAGGAGCCCGGACCAACACGTTGAAGAACCGGAAGGAAAAAGACAATCATCGCGTATAGATTTCAAAGATGTTACTGTTGCGTAGCTATCTATGTGGTGGGATGATGACTGCACATGTATAAGTTTTTTTTTATATCATAAGATAGCAAACAAGCAGATGGGCCTCCTGATGGAAAGAGTCAACCATCGCCTATAGACACAAAGATGTTAATGGTGCGTTGCTATCTTATGCTACACTATCTACGTCACGGCGAGGGGAAATCCAGCACCCTGGGGAAGATAATTGCACCGAAGAGGACGCCCTCGAACCCTTTTCGGCACATTGGACCTTCGAGTGGTAGGATGGCGGGATTCTAGGCCTGCGGTGCAAAGGTAGGGGCTTTGCCTTCGTCGACGCACAGTGCGTGCCAACCTCGTTAATTATCAAAGTTGTCTGCCGGGGTTCTAACCAACCCCGTCCTAGACGGATGTGGATGCTGACATGTTAGTGGAAGAATGCTACCGCGTACACATCACCTCGTCTACAAAGCTTAAGGAGGAACACCGCAGGGGTTTTAGTGGGTATACCGGCTCCGTCCGGCGAGTCCAACACTCCGGCCACTTTGAGTGGCCTGGTAGTGCGTAATTGTATTTACCTGGCGATTACAAAAAAAGTCGGTGAAAAACCCAGTCCAAACTTTACAGAACTCAATCACCTAGTAATTCATTATTCAATCGTGTCAATCATTATTTAGTCAATCAATATTTTTTTAATAATACCTGTTTGTTTGCTATGCATTTGCCATCGCAACCCACCACATGGGTAACAACACATAATCAAAGACTTTCGTGTCTATAGAAGATGGTTATCTCTCCACATCAGAAGAATCATCTGTTTGTTTGCTATCTTCTTCTATAGAAAATATATATAAAAATCAATTGCTGTTCGTTAGTCTCGCTAAAACTCGAGAATGGCTAAACCGATTTGGCTAATTTTGGTTTTGAATTAATTTTTGAAGTCCAGGGAATGTTTAAAAGGTGAAAAAATATAGAAAAAATAAGAGTAGTTAAAAAACAGAACAACGTTTGCCGGGTCAGCTAGTATAATATAAAAACGCAAAAGAATTTAATAATGCCTACCCATTCGTTTAGTGGGGTTAAATATATATCACATATTACAAACAAGCAAGACACCTTACCGAGTTCTACCACTTAGAAGTCACGATGGCGACGATACAATTAATCAATAATTCGCCTTTTAGAAAGTCAAAAACAAAGCCAAAATAATAATTAACAAAACTTTATTTCCTACTAAACAAACATAGTAAAATGTCACTTTGGAGCAAAGTGACACTTTACATAACGTGTATCAGACCAATAATGACGTGTGCAAGCGTATCGTTTGCCCACGTCACCCCTAGTAACCTACATAATTTGCAGGTTTTTTTAAATAAATTCATGCGCACGGCAACCGACGCTTAATGCTACATGTGCAATGTAGATCACCAGTGAGACTTAGAGATCCCAACCATCATGAAAGAAATGTCGATACCAAATTCCAACCATCATGAAAGAAAATAACACATCACGAAACTTCACTATTAAATGCCGCGGCGGACTACGAGCCCGACGCGGCCGCCTTACCCAAGTTCAGGAGGCCTCGCGTGTAATTTCCTATCCCGATGATCACATGACCATCAACAATTCATATTTAGGTACAAATACACTTGCACACACGACTACACCGTCGACGCCGGTCTTGACGACGAAAACTTCGCTATCGCCCCGTCCCTAACGCGTAGCGCAATGCCACGATTCGCACTCTAGATTTAGTCCGAACACCACACTAAACCGAGGTCCGGTCTCACAGGAGACAGCTCTTAGCGCGGGCGTTTATACCTTCAATTTTAATTTAAACTGGCTGAGCACTCCATGCGACCTATAGAAGTCTTTTGACGTAGTAACGACCCATAAAGTCAACTTAGTCATTTCGGAAAAAAAACAAACCGTCCTTTAAGGTAGAAAATTTTATGATTTACTAGCTGCAGCGTGCAGCCCACTGCATTATAAAAGTTTTTGGCGAATCCCGCGGGATCGCCTAGTTTTTCCGGGATAAAATATAGCCTATGTGCTATTCCAGGTCATCATCTAATTGTGTGCTAAATTTCATTCAAATCCGTTCGGTAGTTTTTGCGTGATTGAGTAACAAATATCCATCCAAACATCCATCCACACATCCAAACTTTCGCATTTATAATATTAATATAGATATAGATTCTTCAAACGGAGCTGAAGTTCAGCTGCTGACGTAACACGGGAATATTATGACATAAGTATAGAAAGGCTATTTTCTATAATTCCGTCCCGAAGGGGAGGAAATCGGATTAAGAATCTCAAGCGCAAGATATAAACCATTGCTCAGCTACTATTCCAATGAACTGGCTCCTAAACTATCATCGCTTTAAATTTGGATGATGAAAAGTGCAGCGGCGGAGTGATAATGACATTAGCAAAGATACTTAGTCCCACACTGTGATAGGTAGCAAGCCTATCGCCAACCGGGCGCCTTTTCCCATCCCGGACAACGTTGTTTTTGTAAGAAAAAGACATTTTTGAGTTGCCCGACCCGGGAAACACACCCGGGACATCAGGTGGTCAAATCCACCAGGCCACTAGACAGCAGAGGCGTCTGTTAGACCATAGAGATGACTGAACTTGTTTTTTTTAATCATAAAATAGCAAACAAGCAAATCTCTTGATCCTGGATCGTAATTGATGGATAGAGTCAATCATCGCCTATAGACACCAAAGATGTTAACGGTGCGTTGATATGTCGCCATTTACGACCTGCCTGGCAGAACGGCAGTAGGCCTATTCTTAAAAGGAGCCCGGACCAACACGGGGAAAGCTCATATATATTCAACTTAACACATATTCCGTTAGAAGATATAATTTCAAAAACTTTCCCCATGCCCGTATTTTTTCCTTGTGCTAGTCCTGGGCTCCTTTGAAGAATAGACAAAGTGCCGGTCTGCCAGGCCGTAAAAGGCCATAAAGGTCATAAAAGGCTTCCGAGTCACTACCATCGTGGCTATACTAGGTGGTAGAGTTCTGCATTATCTCACCCGGGTCTGGTACCACCGCCTTACCTATTCCTGCCGCAATAGCGTCAGCGCTTGTCACTGTCGTGTTCCCGTTTGGACGGTAAGGTAGCCAATAAACTTATGGATGTGGCATAAGACCTCGCCACAAGATAGCAACGCACCATTAACACATTTGGTGCATATAGGCGATGGTTGACTGTTTCCATCAGGAGACCCATCTGCTTATTCGCTATCTTATGATATAAAAAAAACTTAAATAAAGCTAGTCCATATTCATACTTCATACATATCATAAGTAAGATTTACTAGTTGCAGCCTGCAACCCACTGCATTATAATAGATTTGGCGAATCCCGCGGGATCAACTAATTTTCCCGCGGGATTAACTATGTGCTACTCCAGGTATTCGTCTACCTGTGTACAAAATTTCATCCAAATCCGTTCATCCATCCATCCATCCAAACATCTAAACTTTCGCATTTATAATAATCCTAGCTGACCCGCGCAGCTTCGCCCGCGAGTAGATTAACATAAAAAGTATCTTCACGCCCGTATCCCCGAAGAGGTAAGCATAGGTACAACAAGTGCACCCACGATTAGCCGAAGATACTTGGTCCCATAAATGTGATAGGTGGCAAGCCTATCGCCAAACCGGGCACTTTCCAATCCCGGACATCTTTGTGTTTATCAGAAAACTGAAAAAACTCTTTTTTTTTAAGTGCCCGACCCGGGAATCGAACCCGCGACCTCATGTGGTAAACGCCAACGCTGGACCACTACACCACAGAGATTAACATGTCGTCCAGATAGCTTTTCATACAAATTTCATTCCCTATTTCAACCTTTTAAGGATTGATTTTTGAAAAAAAATAGCCTAAGTTTGACCCCGGCTCTTCAACTACTTCCATGCTAAATTTCATCAAAATCGGTCCAGCGGTTTAACCGTGAAAGCGTAACAGACAGACAGACAGACAGACAGACTTTTGCATTTATAATATTAGTATGGATCTATGTATATTAATACCTGAAGGAAAATCTTTGTACCCCTAGCGAACGGCACAGTTAAAGTTTATTGTGGTAACAATTAGGACAAACGTTGCGGAACTCTACCATCTAGTCACGATAATAATAGCTTATTTAGCTATTCGTTCGCTTTTTTATGAACTGCCTGGAAAAATATCAGACGGTGTATTTCTCAAAGATTGCCTGGACAGGCTATCATATGGATTTAGTATAATAATTGAGTTATTAAATATATTAAATGTTCACAATCCATACATATATTATAAATGCGAAAGTAACTCTGTCTGTCTCTTCTTCACGGCTAAATCACTAAACTGATTTGGATGAAATTTGGTAAGAAGATAGTTTGAGACCTGAGAAAGCATGCATGATAGTTTTTATCCCGGAAATCCTACGGGAACGGGAACTATGTGGGTAAAACAGATGGTTGTCGAGTATTAAGCAATAAATAAGGTACTAAGGCCTACCAAGTTTTTTTATATAATTCTATTTATATCATAAGATAGCAAACAAGCAAATGGGTCTCCTGATGGAAAGAGTCAACCATCGCCTATAGACACCAAAGATGTTAATGGTGCGTTGCTATCTTGTGGCGAGGTCTAATGCCACGCTATTGCGGCAGGAATAGGTAAGGCGGTGGTACCAGAGCCGGGCGAGACAATGCAGAACTCTACCACCTAGTAGCCATGATGGTAGTGACACGATAGTCAATCGGTCGCCCTTTACGACCTGCCTTGCAGAACGGCAGTTGGCCTATTCTTCAAAGGAGGCTGGGACCAACACGGCGAAAGTTACTGTTTATTTAAGATTAAAATATTATATTATTATTATTATTCATATATGTAATGTTTTATTTAACACATTTTTATGTACTGACTTATACTTTTTTATATATAAACACTAAAACAAAGCACTTTCCTTTTTTCGCCTCTGTGGTCTAGTGGTCCAGCGTTGGCGTTGACCACATGAGGTCCCAGGTTCGATTCCCGGTTCGGGCATATTAAAAAAAAGTGTTTTTTTCAGTTTTCTGAGAAACACATTGGAAAGTGCCCACACGGGATTGGAAAGTGCCCGGTTGGCGATAGGCTTGCCACCTATCACATTTGTGGGACCAAGTATCTTCGGCTAATCGTGGGTGCACTTGTTGTAGCTCTGCTTACACCTTCAGGGATAAGCGCGTGAAGATACTTTTTTTTAAGTTTCCTTTTTTGACCGTCTCGTGGGCGCATCATAAAGGACTCACTGAACATCAGTGTTATAGCAAATATTGCTATAGCGTATGCTGAGATGAGTATCCTTCTGGTATCACATCACTTATAAAAAAAAGTAGTATAAGTTTACATTTTTTTACTTATTTTAGTTTTTGTCGTGTTCCTTTCTCCTTGTAATAAATATTGTATATTGTATATTGTCTGCTGTAACAGATTATGTAAAAATGGGAACTATGTGAGTAAAACGGATGGTTGTCAAGTATTAAGCAATAAATAAGGTACTAAGGCTTCCCAAGTTACCAATAAATACTATCTTATCTTATCTAAAACCCAGGTATTGTGTTTAGAAATTTTTCGATGCGGGCGAAGTCACGGGCACAGCTTGTAATATATACAATAATACAATAGTACTTTTCTTTGTTATTTGGTTTTTGTTTATAGTGTAGATAAATATATTTTTCAGAAAATTTTAAAAATAATCTTGATTATATAAATGAGAGTAGTGACAGATAAAAAGTGGTGTCTCCTAGATGATCTAGTTAATGTTAAATCGAACCGAACCAAAATTCGATTAAAATATCCACCGGCTATCCCGTGAAACGGGTTGCAAAGATTAATTCAACTTTACTCTATTTTGGCATTAAAATAACTAAATCACAAGACCACGGATGTGTTACTATGTGTAATGTTATAAAAATAATTAAACTTATCAAGTGTAATGTATAGGTACATGCACCACATCACCCAAAGAAAATTTACTTTTAACAACATAAATTTAGAGTTGATTTTTAAATAATTAAAAAATATAAGTACAATTGAATCTCCTTGTGAGCTGTTAACCCACGCCTTTTAGTTCACTACGGTCTCGGCCCATCTCCCAAACGCATCACTTCACATCAGTTGATCACTGGCAGCTTAAAAGCGCGCGCGTTCGATTTAAAAAAGGAATCAGGGAATACGGGTATCGTCGTGCGCGAAAATTTTAAATAAACGAAACCATTCGGTGACATATTTTGTGTTTTTTTCTTTTTTTTTCTTTGGACAATTTAGGTAAGTAACATGTGGATTTTAAATTAAACTGTATCAAAAGTTTTTATGTAGTTTTAGCTTTTTTGTAATCAGTAACATCTTTGATGATTATACATCAAATGTTATTGCTTTTTGTAAAAAAGAGTGTACTTATATCCATCCCTTTGTCATATAAAATATACTGAAAAATCTAGTTTTTTTCTTCTATTTAGTTACTGATAAGGCGTCTAAAGTTTCTGCTAAATTTACTGCTTTGGGTACTTGATATTATGTAGAGATGTAAACTCCCATGGACCGGCTAGGCCTAGGTTTGAGGTTGTGCCTTTTACGAATACCCTATAACCTAGAGGCGAGGCCGAAGTATATTTTTTAAAGTGGTTCTTTCTTTATATGAAGAATTATAATTAAAAAAATTAAATATGTTGTAAGCAGATAACAAATAACTCTTTATCGTATATTCAGATAACATTAGGGGCGGAACATAAGATTTCTTAATAATGTTTTAAGTAATTCTCTATCTAAACTGATATTATACAGGTGAGGGATTTGATTTATTGTTTGTTTATTTGTTAAGATTTAACCCAAAAACTACTCGACCGATTTTAAAAATTCTTTCATCTTTAGATAGCTACATTATTTAGGATTGACATTGGCTACATTTATCCGACTGAGCAAAAGGAAGTAATTATGTAATTGCGAGTGATTTCTAGTATCACTTTTTTAATATAACATAGAGAATTACTAAATAATAAACATTATAAAAATTGAAATAAAGGTATTATTTAAAATAATATTTACTGTATTTAAAATGATATAGTATCTTTTATTTCATTGGATAACAAACAAACACATGGATCTCCTGATGGAAAGAGATAACCATCGCCCATAGACACCAAATTAAATGGTGCGTTGCGATCCGTATGGCAAGGTTAGAATTTTTCTAGGTGGTAGAGTTCTGCATTGTCTCGTCAGGGTGTGGTACCACCGCCTTACCTATTCCTGCCGCAATAGCGTCAGTGCTTGTCGCTATCGTGTTCCGGTTTTGAGAGTAAGGTAGCCGGTCAACTTATGCATGTGGCATTAGACTTCGTCACAAGATAGCAACGCATCAATAACACCTTTGGTGTCTATAGGCGATGTCTCTTTCCATCAGGAGACCCATCTGCTTGTTTGCTATCTTATAATATAAAAAAGAATGCCACATGCATAATTTAACCACCTACTTAACCCCCCAAACCGGAACACGACAGTGACATGCACCGACAATGTGGCAGGAATAGGTAAGGCGGTGATACCATATACCCCGGCGAGACGTTACGGAACTCTACCAACTAGTAGTCACGGTGGTAGTAAGACGTATATCGCGCCTTTTACGACATGCGTGGCAGATTAGCAGATGATCTAATATTCAAAAAGGGACCGGACCTAAACGGAGTAGTTACCTCTCCCCTCCTTGGTATAGTAATACGTGAGGCAAAAATGTACCCAGTTTTACGAAAATTACGAAGACTATCTTCCCCATATCTCCGAAGAGGGTAGGCAGAGGTACAGCAAGTACACCGACGATTAGCTGAAGATACATAGTCCTATAATGTGATAGATAGCCTTTTGCCAACTGGGAACTTTTTCCAATCCCGGGCAACATTGTTTTTGTTAGAAAACTGAAGAAACACATTTTTAATTTACCCGACTTGAGAATCGAACCCGGGACTTGATGTGGTCAACTCCCCACCACTAGACCACAGAGGCGGGGCGATGCGAGGACTAACCACCATGAAATTTGGCACACTTAAAGTTTCAAGTGCAAAAGCGGAAAAAGCTTTCTTTTATCCTCGGTTATTCAAATCAGATCCGTTTATTCCGTAAATAAATAATAAGGGCATTAAAATATGGCAGGGTCAGAATGCCACATCCATAAGCTTACCGCTACCTTACCCTCCAAATTGGAACACGATAGCGACAAGCACCGACACTAACGGCCTGGCCACGGGAAATTTGCGTCCGCGATTTCTCGCGCGGTGCGGACGGCGAAGCGTCTAGCGTCTGAAACAAATGTATGGGAAAGTACTAAACATGCCACGCGGCGTGGCGACCGGCGGCGGGGTGATCGACGAATATTCGCCGCCGCCGCCGCATGACCGGGCGGTAACGCGGCAGGAATAGGTAAAGCGGTGACACCTAAGCCAGTAAACGTTGCAGAACTCTACCACCTAGTTAGTAGATACGATGTTAGTGATACGATTTGGCCTTCTCTAGCTTTTTACAAGATGCCTAGCAGTAAAGACAATTATCCATACTAATATTATAAATGGTAAAGTGTATGTGTGTGTTTATTTGTCCGCCTTTCACGGCAAAACGGAGCGACGAATTGACGTGATTTTTTAAATGGAGATAATTGAAGGGATGGAGAGTAACAAAGGCTACTTTTTGTCTCTTTCTAACTCTCCACTTCCCTAAAATTGGAGGTGAAAGTTTGTATGGAGCATTCCGCAATTTTCAAGGTAGAAACCTAAAAATTGGTATGCGGACAAATAGTGTAATATCGTGCGTATTTTTTTTGGAAATCTGCCCTCAATTTAAGGCGAGCGAAGCCGCGGTCAAAAGCTAGTTGTAAATAAAAATATCAGTAATTCATATACAGGATGTAAAGAAAACCCTGTTCGATACGAAAGAGGTATATAGGTTGGTAATGGACATTATCAAAAAGATAATAAAATAATTATTTTTATTAAAATTAGAAAAAAAACTAAGTTTAAGGTGGCTCATTGTAGTACTAAGATTGAGCAACTTCCCCTTAAATCAAGCAAATATTTTAAAAATGTATGTATCAATATCCATAAAATAATGACACAAATATGTTTGTATTAAGCTACCAAATAATGCCTTTGACGATCGGACAGGACTTTTTTTACACTCTGTATAAAAATATTTAAAAAAATATTACTATTACATATATAAAAATATAAATAATTATATATATATATATATATATATACTTTCCATCGTCGGCACTTGGTGAAATTGCATCATATTGATTTTGTCAAACACACTATATTTACTACACTATATTTGTGAAATAGTACAAGTGTTTGACAAAATCAATTATATATTAATATTTGTCGCCTCTGTGGTCCAGTGGTCTGGTGTCGGAGTTGACCACATGAGGTCTCGGTTCGATTCCCAGGTCAGGCAACCAAAAAATGTGTTTTTTTCAGTTTTCTGACAAAAGCGACGTTGCTCGGGACTGGTAAAATTGCCCGGTTAGCGATAGGCTGGCCACCTATTACACTGTGGAACCAAGTATCTTCGGCTAATCGTGGGTGCATTTATTGCACCTCTGCCTACCTCTTCGGGGATACGGGCGTGAAGATACTTCACTTTAATAATTATGTAAATATACTTGTACCACTTTTATTAAATTATATATTAATTAGATATCGCCGATCATTTTCGTCTTTTACAGCATCTTCAGCTAACAAAAGCCCTGAATATGCCGTAAAAGACAAAATAATATAAGTGTATTTACATAATTACAAATGGAGTTTCACCAAACGCCGACGACCAAAAGTATAAAAAAATTATAATAAAAAAAATATTAGTAATTCATATACTTACGATGCGCCTTCGTTCGCGTGGAAAAAATTCTTAAATGAAAGTACCTGCATAGTTTTCGTTCCCGTGGGATTTCCGGGATTTTCAAAAAACAAATAATTGTCATTTTTAATCAAAATTTAGATATTTAAACTCTAAAAAATCTATGCTTAGGTATAGTTTTTGTTTCTTTGAACTTAAAATACCTCAATTTAGCGGGAAGTTTCAGGTATAGCCTGCAGGGTCACACATATTGCTCTCGGAATAGACAATAATATCAGTGCTTGTCACAGTCGTATCCCGGTCTGGACGGTAAGGTAACCGGTAAACGGCAAGTGGCATTGAAACCCCATAATAAATATAGATACGCACCATTAGCATCTTTATTGTCTACCAGTGGTTGTTTCTTACCATTAAGAGATATGCTATCTATGCTATCAAAATATTTTAAAAAACTAGTTGACCCGGCAAACGTTGAATTGCATATAACCGCCCCGTTTGTCGAGTGGTTAGCGACACTGACTGCGCAATCGACGGGGCTCGGGTTCGATCTCCGATGGGGACAAGCGTTTGTGTGATTAGCATAAATGTTTGTATTTTCGGGTTTGGGTGTTTATTAAATATATTCCAATATTTATATATGTATTTCTATGTATTAGTATCGTTGACACCCATAACACAAGCAAATAATTTTTGAGAGGGGAGGGGGGGATTAACTGAGATAAAAACAATCCTATATTTTAAGTTAAATCAAACAGCAGATATCTACAAAAAATGATTGAAATCTGTTCAGTAGTTTAGGAATCCATAACGGACAAATAACGTGACACATTATGTCGATGGTCCCTACGTATATAAGGACATGTCAAATAAAAGTAATATTTTTTATTACGTATATGGCTTTAAATAGTACAAACGCTCATATCTATATATGAGCTCATATTATATATATTCTGGTATTTATATATATATATATATATATATATATATATATATATATATATATATATATATATATATATATATATATATATATATATATATATATATATATATATATATATATATATATATATATATATATATATATATAAATACAAATCGAATAAGAGAACAAGTGCAATAATTACATCAATAGGTGTCGTAGATGCGGCTATCTATACTTATCGCTCTGTACGGTGTTTTAAAATGCGCGTTTTAAAATTTAAAACGTTGGATTAAGAGACATCTTTATTAATATATTTTTAATATTTTTGGGTGGTGATCTTTTGTTTTTCAAGGTATGGTATATTCAAGGTATTGAAAATGAAATAAGTTATTGTTTTTCATAAAACATTTTTATTTTATTAATTCATCGAATTATGTTTTCGGTTTTTTTGTGTTCAGCGTATAAAGAGGTATCTCCGACTTGTCTGATATGAACGTCAACGTAAAAGCAGTCACATATTAGTTTTTTCGGGAAAATATTAAAAAAAATACTTAAATACTATTATGGACTCCCTAAATCTAATAACTCAT
Source organism: Apodemia mormo (assembly GCA_036924255.1). Lineage (NCBI taxonomy): Eukaryota > Metazoa > Arthropoda > Insecta > Lepidoptera > Riodinidae > Apodemia > Apodemia mormo. Next base: position 8,783,812 of record JAUPFN010000026.1, read on the forward strand.
TGTAGAAAAAATTTTTAATAATTATACATAGATATTTTCAGGAGAGATTTGAACATCAATTACGCTCTCCTGTAAAATTTAGTTTTTGACATGTCCGTTTATACGTAGGGACTGTCGATATATACTAAGATATCAAGTTTGCTCATTCCTGCAAGGAATATATTTGTTTCGTGTCTTAAATTGAGTCATAACCATGAAGCTGTACTTTATCAGGAGATAACACTTCTAATACCTACTTGGCAGAAGTGCACCCACGATTAGCCGAAGATACTTGGTCCCACAAATGTGATAGGTGACAAGCCTATCGCCAACCAGGCACTTTCCAATCCCGGGCAACTTTGTGTTTCTCAGAAAACTGAATAAAACACTTTTTCTTAAAGTGCCCGACCCGGGAATCGAACCCGGGGCTTCATGTGGTCAACTCCAACGCTGGACCACTAGACCACAGAGGCGATGTATATATTTACTACTATATACTTCATGGTCATAACTCGGAGCAATTTCGATTTAATCTTAATACAGATTTACCGAATAAATTGATTGATGTACGCAAGCGACTCCATTGATACGAGTATGATTTGATTTTTGATTTGTGGTGCGTGAAGCGGAACTCTATGCAGATTTTGTATACACTTAAATATCGCATACGGCATACTATCTATCATTTCCGAGTACAGTGTTTTTCAAAGTTTGGGTCGCGGCTCCCTGGGGGATCGTAAGGTCTTTGCAAGGGGGTCGTTGATGGTAGCTAATTTCCAAAAAAAAGCAAAATATTCAAGTAAATTCAAGTTCAAGTAAACAAAGATAAAATTAGTTTTCTTAATAAAGAAAACTGTTAAAAGAATTTAATTTTTTAATGTAAGTTAGGTGGCTAGTTTGTCTTCTTAACAATCTGAGATTTTATAATCCTTTTAATGTCCTTTTTACACAGTTTTGTTTTAACACATTTTTTTAAATTTATTGACTGGTAGATCTCTTATAGTTTCGGGAAGTTTATTGTAAAAGGGCATATCTTTAAAAAGATTGACAAACACTGATCTAGCATATCCAACTAATACACATTCCCAACTAGCAGGGCTTGTTTACCGGTTCATTTTAAAACCTAAATCAGCGCAAGTGTATAAGGTTGGCCGACCATTCTACCAGGCATTTCGAAAAGATGAACAATTGGCTGTACGTGTCACTACCATTGTGGCTACTAAGTGGTAGAGTTTTGCAACGTGGGTAAATGGTACCACTACCTTACTTATTCCTGTCGCAATATTTGTCACTGTCATGTTCCGGTTTAGGAGGTAAGATTCATAGATAACAACGCATCATTAACATCTTTAGTGTATGTAGGCCAAGGCCCAAGGTTTTCCTTTCCATCAATAGAGCTACCTGACCTGGAATATCACATAAATTACTTTTTATCCCGGAAAAATTAAATTATCCCGCGGAATTCGCCAAAACCTTTAATAATGCAGCGGGCTGCACGCGTCAGCTAGTCGTTTAAATTTATGAAGCGCTCTCAGATTCGCTGCAAGTGCATCCTTGAATAAAAACCGCTATAAACTTCTATTAACCGGTGTTTTGACGTGAATACGTCTTTTAATTTGCTTTCATAGTGAGGGACAGTTCAAAAACTGATGATGACAAAATTGGGGGGCATAATTTGGTGTTAGCTCCAAATCTATCATAAACATCCAAAAAATCTAATTATACCATTGGATAAAGAATCAAAAAATTTGTTAAGCCGAGTGCAAACTACGATACTTTGCGGAGGTTGAAGGAGGAAATGCCGCCATTTTTAGATAATTTCGCTGCATTATAGAATTTGCATATAGTACTTATATCTTTTAACTCAGAACAGCTGTCACGTTAGAATATGTTTTATTAGACAGCTCTTATAAAGACTTATCGATTGTGTAAGTAAAAAAAATAATTTCAAGTGCTTGTAGTAAATATATATGGCGTTTAAGTAAAAAAATTTGAAAACAATTGATATAGATCAAAAAAAAATCCAAAGCCAAAAAAATACAAGGAATGTATATCATCTGAAAGGAATCTTAAATACTAATCTAATGATACCCATAAACCCCCATATAAAAGAGTGAAGAAATGCCGAGAACGCAAAAAGTTAAAAGCGTCTTAACCTTTCAAGGACGGCAACTGTACGACGAATGAAAAATATTACCATCACAAAATATTACGTGTTACGTAGACGTATTCACGTAATGCTGGAGCCGCAGTTGCATCTATCGTCACAAAGCTTCGTGCAATGACACGATAAATACTGAGATTACATCTGCGTCACACACACACACACACACACTTACGCTGGAGCGTAAAGCATACACGGCTGTGTCCATGGTACAGCCACAACCGATTTTTTAAACTGATATTAAGGCGAGGTATTTCGACGCGCGTCAATTCTATGGGAAATGGATGGCGCGGTATGTTCTGAAACTGCTGAAAAGGTGTTAATTTTCGAATAAATAAATATAGGATATCACCTGAACACCAAAATTTAGCACATTCTTTTTTTTATTTACAACTAAATATCACCATATAAAAATAATGTGGAAGATTAGAAATATGATTAACAAATTATTTGTTTTAGAGATTTTTTTAGCCTGTTTTCGGAATTTTATATGATCGAGTAAAGTACATTCTATCATGTAATAAGTAAGCACATTCCTTAGATAATATCTTCAGGTATATCGTGTATTTTTTGTAAAATTGTTATTTAACAATCAATACAAAAAAAGTGGTTAAGCAAACCAGTTTTTTCCCGTTTGTCGCGATGCCTCGCCTTAAGCGCTGCTAACTAGTAACTTTCATGTTGGGTACATGTATATTACTAATTAATAAGGGTTCCTAGTTTACTTCGGAACCCTAAAACCTCTGAACTACCTGATGTTTCTCTACTCTGAAGAAAATTTACACAAAAACTGTTTTGATCAGATATTTTTATGCAAATTTTTCAGCTCTCTATAAAAATGTTGTTTTTCCTTACACATTACTTGTATTGAATATTTTGGTGGGGTAATTGAAGGGAGCGGGGGATGGGGTTATTGAGATAAAAACTTTCAAGTTGGACCAAACAGTAGACATCTACTAAATTTCATTGAAATCGGTTCAATAGTTTCGGAAACCATCGCGGGCAAACAACGTGACACGTAATTTATATATATATATATATATATATATATATATATATATATATATATATATATATATATATATATATATATATATATATATATATATATATATATATATATATATATATATATATATATTAAGATTATTATTATAATAAAGAGACCTAACAGATTTATGAGAAATACTGTTAATCATATTATTATATTTTATATGGATATATCGATCAAATATTTAATAATATCATAATAACATATTTACGATTTACTAGCTTTTTTTAATTTAACCACGAATAGGTTAAATTTTAAATTATTTTTTAACCCATAAATATTATTTTCACAAGGAAGCTTAATTGAAAACCATTTTCGCATATTGCCTTTTAAATGAAAACGGTTTGGGACAGATCACTGAAATTTTCACTGAATGTGTGTTACTGTGGCCACGATCACACAAAAGTTATAAAAAGTAAAAAATTGAAATCCTATACATTTGTATAGGATTTCCTGTAGAACCTCAGTAAGCTAAAAATTATAACTTGGTGGTAAGGAACCGTATGTGCGCGAAGCCGTCTCGCAATTATGCCGGGTTATTAGTCCAGTAAAACTGATCTGAGTGCTAAGTGTGAGTTTTTCTTTTTGCATTCGATCGTGAACGTGTTTGGAGTTTACTAGGAATTTGTATGTGATTTGTACAGCGCCACCTAGTGGTAAACGTGAGAAACCAGTTTACCACTAGGTGGCGCTGTACAAATCACATACAAATTCCTAGTAAACTCGAAACGCGTTCACGATCGAATGCGAAAAGAAAAACTCACACTTAACACTCTGACCAGTTTTGGCGCAATGAGTAAAAATGTGTTCATTAATGATATAATATAATAATAATGATATTATGAAAGAAATATATATATATATATATATATATATATAAATATGAAATAAATATAATATATATAATAATATAATAATAATGATATTATGAAAGAAATTTTGATTTAAATTTAGGGAAAAGGGATGAAAAAATAAAAAAAGGGTTGAAAATGCCTTTTTTTTAAATAACTTAATAACGGCAAGAAATAGAAAAAAAAAGTTTCAAGTAAAAGTTGTAGAGAAAAAAATTCTACACAAAAAAGTTCCTTTTCATTTTTTTGTTATCAAGTAAAAGTTGTAGAGAAAAAAATTCTGCACAAAAAAGTTCCTTTTCATTTTTTTTATTATCTGCTTTAGTTTAGCTACAAAATATAAAAATTAAATTTGTAGTCATTGATCAATGTTTGTAGTAAAATATGTAAAAATATATAAATATGGGAAAACATATGCGGTAGTGTAAGTACATATTTATGTGATGCGCGCGCTGCATTGTACAGGGCTGTAATAATTCTGGTAAGTTTTTATAATTAATTACAAAGCAAATTATTACTTTATTACTATTTGTAACTAAAACGAGTCGTTTTACTGATATAGGAACCGGGCATTAACCGGTTTTTTAGTAACTTAACCACGCCTTCATCTACCTACAATACAATTGGTATCCCTTTGTAAGTGTAGGTGTCTAATAGGCGGGACTAGTTGTTTTCCGTTAAATATATATTCTACCTAGGCGACCGAGTTTCGCTCGGATGATATCTTTCATGTGAAAATGGATTATTACGGAGATGAAACTTACCTAGATAATTTTTAATAGTAAAAGACTATCTTAATGCAAAATTTAGTCAAAATCGTGAAAACGGTTTCAGTAAAACCACTTACATGCAAATATAAAGTTCTCATTTAAAGCCATTGACAACCCACACTAGACTAATAATGTCTGATTTCTTGCACCAAATTAATTCTGACAATAATCTGACGCGCTCTGTATTGCGGAAGGAATGGTGAATAGATAACGTGGTGGTCGAAATGTTGCGGAACTCTACCATTTAGACTAGAGTTGTGGTGTATTGTTCGAATAAACTATTTTATGATAGCGCATTATAAACTATAAACTATATTTTTCTATCCTTTTCGTTGAGTATACATAGCGCTATTATATAACGCTATGCGTTATATTAACCACACCAACTCTAATTTAGACAGTAGTCACTTAGCAAGTAATAAACTTCTCTCGTCTTTTATGAAATATTTAGTAAGAAAAAGTATCTTCACGCCCATATCCCCGAAGGGGTAGGCAGAGGTACAACAAGTGCACCCACGATTAGCCGAAGATACTTGGTCCCACAAATGTGATAGGTGGCAAGCCTATCGCCAACCGGGTACTTTCTAAAACCGGGCAACTTTGTGTTTCTCAGAAAACTGAAAAAACACTTTTTTTTAAAGTGCCCGAACCGGGAATCAAACCCGGGACCTCATGTGGTCAACTCCAACGCTGGACCACTAGACCACAGAGGTGACTAGTGGTCCAGCTCCATGTTTAGTAAGGTTCTCTGCATTTTTTGAAAAGGATCCCGGACCAATACAGAGAAAATTATAGAGTATAATATTACATTCATGTTCATCCTGTGAACGAATTAATAAACTATATTTATAAAATCTTGCGAAAAAATCTCTCAAAGAATGTCTTTTACATCCGCATCATGAAAAATGTAAGGAATTCGCAATACGCGTAATGAAATTAAATGGGTAATTCTGTCAGCATTGCACGATTATTTATGTCATTCCTACGTCTAAGATTCTTACAATCTGCCAAAAATCTATTATCTAACGTTTATGTCTTGGTATTTTTATGTTGATGAATAATAGTTCAAGAGTTAGCAAATGTGTGAAAAATGATGTGTTATCTAGACGCTTTTTATATTTTATACTAGCTGTTGCCAGCGACTTCGTCCGCGCGGACTTCGTTTACTCCGCACAGCTCCTCCCCCGTAGGTGATAGCGTGATAATATGTAGCCTATATGTTGACCCGACCTGTTAGTAATATTCATGCAAAATTTGAAGTAAATCCATGCAGTACTTTTTGAGTTTACCCCGGACATGAATACAGACAAACGGACAAACAGACAAATATTATAAAAACTTTATTTTTGGCTTTGATATCGATTGTAGATCACGCCCCAAGTATTCTTTTAAAAAAATATTCAATGTACAGTTTTGACTTTCCTACGATTTTATTATATGTATAGATTAAGCTTGAATAATTATTAGCACAATGTTTATGTATTCTCCACCTTAATACTGTTTGACATTATTTTTTGGTATTTACGTCCATGAATAAATAGTTCAAGAGCTAATAAAAAATATGTTAGAAGAAAGTATATTGTCTACATAGAAGCTTAATTTAGTTGAATATTTCTTAGCAAAATTTTTATAAAATCTCCATCTACTGGGAACATAGATTAAGAACAATAGATTTATTGTTAACAATATACCTTTTTGTTTACTTTGTATGGTATATAGTCGCCGACGACAGGACTATTTCTAATCGGCTTAATGCTTTGGAATTATGTAGAGATGTGACTTCGCTCTGCATCTTCTATCGTATCTATCATAGGAAGTTTTCCGAGGATCTGTTCAGATTAATTCCTGCCGCATAATTTAACCATCGGACATCGCGACAAAATTCAAAATTTCATCCTCATCTCGATGTCTGGAAATCCATAACTGTGCGATTCTCGAGGCACTTATTCCCCGCACTACTCCTCTGTGGAACCAATTACTGACAGGGGTTTTTCCAAACGAATACGAATTAGCGACCTCCAAGAAAAGAGCCTACTCTTTCTTAAAAGGCCGGTAACTTTTAAGAAAGAGTATTCTTCGTATTTCCGTTGCCCCTATAATAACAAATACTAAAAATAAAAAAAATATATATTTTATTTTTAGTATTTGTTGTTATAGCTACACTAACCCCATAAAATAAATGTGTTTTTTCCTATTTTTTTTGCTGAATATTAATAACGCTAACGCCAACAAACGCAAAATATCACATTTTTGACAGTGATAGGAGCGTTTGCTCATATGGACGGTGACAGGTTTCCTTCCCAATGGCGTTTCTATTAGTATTCATGTGGTTTATGAGGTGGATGTGACAAACATTCGTTGCTTTTTTTATTTTAATCAATAGTCGTCTCTTTTCATCAAAAGGGCCAATTCTTCGCTACAATAAGACATAAAAACCTTCCTCCCATTTTATTACTACAGCGTTTGTTTTGAGAAAATAAATGTTAATTACGTCTGGAAGTTACTAAGGACCAAAAAATCTATATATAGAATATTCAGCCGGTATTCCATGATGTCATTCGATTACTCACAATGACGATAACTGGCAGTTACCTCGCGTATCACGATACGATACGTAGGTCATGTTCATTCGTAAATTATCTATACATAATATAAAACAATTAAACCTGGTGTGTGAGCAGTACACTAAACATGTAAAATGAAAAGAGTTAACCATCGCCTATAGACATCAAAGATGTTTATGGTGCGTTGCTATCTCGTGGCGAGGTGTAATGCCACATGCATAAATTACCGGCTACCTTACCCTCCAAACCGGAACACGACAGCGACAAGCACTGACGCTATTGCGGCAGGAATAGGTAAGGCAGTGGTACCTGACCCGGGCGAGACAATGCAGAACTCTACCACCTAGTAGCCACGATGGTAGTGACTCGCATAGCCAATCGGTCGCTTTCTACGACCTGCCTGGCAGAACGGCAGTTAGCCTATTCTTCAAAGTAGCCCGGGACTAACACGGAGTAAATTTCAGTACTTAAAAAACTACGTCAAACTCAGATTCTAAAATATGTTTACAGGAAACTTTCTTCATATTTTTAAAATATCTTCAGGCTAATATACCGAATAAGTAAAAAACTTAATCAGCTTTTCCCTGTAATAACTGCGGTTGATTTATTTGAGATTTAGCATAACGACAAATTAAAAAAATATATATTACTTCGACCCTTTTCAGCCTTTAGATTATATGTAGCTTTAAGAAAACATTTTAGAGCTCAAAATTACGTAGAATGTCATTCGAAGAATCAAAACCGATCATAGTTCCCAAAATATAAGGCTTTTCAAAAATCAAATTACTGTCATTCATTACAAAATTTAGATTTTGAAATCTGATAAGTGGCAAGCCTATAGCCAATCGGACACATCCTATCTAATCCCGGGTAATGTTGTTTTTATTATAAAACTGAAAAAACCGTAATTTTTCAATTTCATATCCCGGAAATCGAACCCGGAAGCTCACGAAGTCAAAACCGATATAGGACCATTAGACTAAATAAAAAAAATCACGCAGACGTTGTCCACAACAGCTAGTCAAAATATCACGACATAGTATAAAACAAAGTTGCCGGGTCAGATAGTTACTAAAAAATAATTTCTGTAAACTAATAAGAATCTAAATCCGAATCTAAAATCCTATATTATATATATTATATAATATAATATATTTATATAATATAATATAGATTGTCGATACTACTTTTCCTCAAGCACTGTGTTATAGTCTATACTGTTTTCTTTTATATAAATAATTTGTTGTTAATTAGCAATCTTCATTGCTAACATGTGAACGCAGGACAAATGTTTCATAATCTAAAAATAACGAAATTTCTCAGCAACACGTCAATAAGTGACGTTGAGGAACGACTTACCAAAGTCTCGTAGTGGAGTTAACTAAATCTACTCTAATTTAAGTAACTTAGTTGTATCTCCGCGTTTACAGAATAATTTCTGACTGATTGTTCAGATTCAGAACTGTTTGGATAAAATTATCAAATTTACTTTATAAAAGCTTCATAAAGTTCTCATCCCACACGATGAAGACACATACTCATCAAGTGAAATCAGAACTTTATGTCAGCTTATTGCTTGCAACTTTAAAAGATTCAATTTCAGCTCAACTTTGACAACATGGCTCAGCTCAACAACATTAGGCATCAATATCCAGCCAGATATTTCATTTCAGTCACATCAAGTGTAGAAAGGATCGAATCTTCTATGAATGGTTTAGAATTGGCTTGTTTTGTTTTGCATAGAGTTGTTAGATAGCTCTGCAGCTACTATAGAGTGTTGTCAGAAACTCTAGATTCTTTTACTCCTTTAATGTGAGATTACGAGATCGTACTACTATCGAGTGTAACTTGACTTGCAGTTCCCAAGGGATTGCATTCTAAATGCAGTATTTTGTGTCAAATCAACACCTTTGCAAACCTAATCTGTTCAGTCCGTAGTGGTACATTACTGTACTTTTATTATAATAATAATAATAATAATAATAATTCACGGGACAAATTACACTTACTGATCTAACCCCAAAGTAAGCAAATTATTTGCTTGTGTTATGGGTGTTAGTCAACGATACTAATACATAGAAATACATATATAAATACTAGAATATATATAATAAACACCCAAACCCGGAAATACAAACATTTATGCTCATCACACAAATGCTTGTCCCCGTCGGGGATCGAACCCGAGCCTTGTTGATCGCGTAGTCAGGGTCTCTAACCACTCGACCAACGGGGCGGTCAACTTCTATTCGGCACTTCCCTAAGTAATCGCTCAGTAAGGTAGCGGCCTCCTAGGAATAGCGTTTTTAGAGACCTACACTTTTTGGAATCTTAAAAAGTGCTGTCAATCCGCGAAAAGTGTTAATTGGTCGTTTCACGGTCATAGTAAGTTGTTAACTGTAAAGTAAAAAGAAGAGGTGAAAGAACCGATCCCTGTGGAAATCTGGTCACCCGTAGTTAAGCGAAGGCCGACTCGCCGCGCATTTCAAGCTATTTATAGGCGCGTCCTGCGTAAATAATTGCTGCTTTGTTGCGCCTCTTTTTCCTGTTTTAGTGGGAGTGACATTAGTGAACTAGTGACACATAATCAGAGAAAAATTGTCAAAATGATACGGACTAAGAAGAAGGATTATATTGTTTCATATTATAATAATTTAACCTATTTAACGTCAACGACGGATATAACAGCACCACGCTTGTAAAAACTTCTCTAAACTACGTTTTATAAGCTGACTTTTATAAGTTGAAGACTATTACTCGAAAACTTATAAAGCCTTCTAAGCCGCGATAGTTTTGCTTTTAATTTCATTATATTTACTATTACCGTGAAATGTTTCCCACCCTTAAAACTAACCGTTTATTTGGCAAAAGATGGAGACACTTGACTCTAATAACAATTAGCACTTTTAACATTATTATTTCACAAACGAGTTCCTTAATTGAACACCTAATAATTGTTTTTAAAAACATTAAATACTTTTTGGAAACCTATCCAACGATACTCCACACTATGTGGTAAACGAGAAAAAATCCTTTACATGTATAGGAGCTACCCTAAAAATTATATTTTTCAAAAATATTTTTTTTTCACTTTGTTTGCGTGATTAGTATTATGTATATTCATGCCAAATTACAATTTTCTAGTACTAAGCAGAGATGCTTTAGTACGGACGGACGGACGGACGGACAACAAAACTAGAAGGGTTCTTAGTTAGCTTCGGAACGCTAAAACACATAATATCTCATTGATTCCATCGCAGAGCGAACAGAATTTTTATGTTATGATATAAAAAAAAATTTAACCGACGCCGCAACGAAAAATATAGGTAATAATCTTGTACAGATATTGTTTTATAATGCGCTTTAATGACAAAAATTGCAAGTTCCTTGCCCTCCGATATAATTTATCCAGACAAGGACAACATTGATTATGCTATAGAAAATGTTTACAAAAATACAATTGATAAGAAATAAATTATACGTAATTTGATAACAAACAGTGTGAAGGTCCGATCAATAAACACTACACAAACTGTTTTGCTCTGAGCTCCTTTGAAGAATAGACTGTCTGTTCTTCTGCCAGGCAGTTCGTAAAAGGCTAAAGATTTGCTAAACTTGTTACTATAACTCCCGGGACGGTTTTTAAGCACTCGGCTTTGGAGTGGAGATCTGAGTGCTAAGTGTGAAATTTTCTTTTCGTATTCGATCGTGAGCGCGTTTCGAGTTTACTAGGAATTTGTATGTGATTTGTACAGCGCCACCTAGTGGTAAACTGGTTTCTCACGTTTACCACTAGGTGGCGCTGTACAAATCACATACAAATTCCTAGTAAACTCCAATCACGCGCTCACGATCGAATGCGAAAAGAAAAACTGACACTTAGCACTCTTTTTCGCGCATGGAAAAATAAACCGTAAATGGACGTTATACGTTATACTATTCATTTCTGCGCAAATGCTTGAGAATTTTTGTAAGCCCTAAGAGGGATCAATTCGTTTTCAGGATCTTGTGTCCTCGAGGGTGAACCTTGCGATTTTGCGACAATTCTCTAAATTGTATCTTAAAAGTATATGTATATGTGATAGCTGATGGAAATCTGTTACTGCGTTGGAAATGGGAAGGGTGACTCGAGGGATATGTAGGAAGACCTTGTAGCGAGCTAAGAGAACATGCACGAGAGCAAGAAAACTGAAACGTAGTGCATCTCCCGTGATTCGGCTCCAACTATCGTGACTACTAAGCGATAGAGTTTTACAATATACGCAGTTTCGATACCACCGCCTTTCCTATTCCTGCCGCAATACGTCAATGCTTGACATGGTCGTATTCCGGTTTGCGCAAAAATCTTTCAAACCAGCCGTTTATTTTGCGTTAGTTATTTATATTTCATTATTATTTTAAAAATAGTAGTGTAGTGTTATAGAAGAACTCAAATTACCTATACAAAGTTAAGGTAAAAATGGTCAAAAAATATTTTCTCGAAATTTATCGTGTGTACAAAAACATAAATTTGTTACCTTGAAAATTACGCACCCGTAGAGTTCCTTAGCGATTTCGCACTAAACCATGCAAAAAAATCTATAAAAATGTTCAATAGTTTTAATCTAAGAATCTGTGGTTTCGTCTTTCAGTAAAAGACACAATTGAAGGTTAAGGTAGCAAGTAAACTTATGCATGTTGTATTCCATCCCCGCCACAAGAATGGCAATGCAAAAAAAGTATTACCTTGTTTTTTTTTTACCAAAAAACCTGTCAAGTGGTTCCGTACAAATTAGGTAACCTAACCTAAACCTAAACGTAATATATGTCGCAGTGAAATTGTCAGTACCGTTAGATTATAATTTACCTAAGTGATATTATAATTTAACTGCTAACCTAACCTAACCAAATTCTAAAATCCCTAGGTAGATTATAATCTAACGGCTATTGACAATTTCACTGCGACATATATATATTAGGATCCTAGATCAACGGGAAGTACTCTATAGGTTTTGATTCTCTTGTGAAATCTCAAAAAATGCGATATAAACTGTCATATTTTTGATTGCGTTTTCATGTGATGTGACTAAAAATTTACGGTTTTCGGATTTTGCCCTTTACTTGTGCTGTAAGACGTTGCTTCTTGCTAAATTTCATAACTCTAGATCAACGGGAAGTATTCTATAGATTAGACTCCGTTTTGAAATAATAAAAAATCACAAAATATGCGAATTAAATGATCATATCTTCAGATCGCGTTGATTTATAAGTTTGATTTTTTCACAGCTCCAAGAGACAGTAGACCAGAATAAAATTCAGCTTATTACCTTCACGCGTTCTTGAGAAAAAGGGTCTTGACGGACGAACGGACGGACGGACAACAACTTGATCCTACAGGGTTCCGTTTTTTCCTTTCGAGGTACGGAACCCTAAAAACGATTATATTAATGTATTTACTACTATTTTTCTGCGCTGCTCTTTCCAATTTGGCAACCAAACCTTTTAAGATTTTATCTCATAGTTGAATGTTTTGTTCCAAGTCATGACATATCTTTCTAAATAGAGTTTCCGAAAAAAACTAACATTTGGCGTCTTGCACGGGTAAAGGTCGATGGATTATTGGGCATCAAAAGTATTTTTATTACATCATACATACAACCATTAAACACAAATACTGAAGTTTAAAAAAGGAAATGTTTAAGACGTCGACAACTTCAAATGTCAACTTACGAAAAAAATCTTTACTAAGACTATCGTATTTATCTATAGTAAAATAACTATCAAACAACACATGCCTGAAGAAGTGAATGGTTGCTGTTTAAAAGTTGGTCAAATATATTTTTTTAAATTTAAAACTACATTTATATACATAATATGTATAATAATATGTATACAAGCAAGTGGACCACCTGACGAAAAGCAACAACCAGTGCTCTTGATTAATTATAATAGATATTTGCTATATAAATGGCATGAGAATTATAATACACTTTTGTAATATAAATTGCATACAATTATAATAGATATTTGCAACGTAAATGGCATAAGAATTATAATAGACAGTAGCAATATAAATGTCATAAAAGTTATAATAGACATTTAGGAGATCAATGACATAACATTATAATAGAGATTTGCATTATAAATGACATTACAAACAACTATAACAGACATTTGCGATATAAATGGCACAAATAATTATAAAAGATATTTGCAATATAAATGGCACAAAAAATTATAATTGAGAATTGCAATATAAAGCGGAAAAAATTATCACAGACATTTCTTTAATTATGGCATTGTCACTGTCGTATTCCGGTTTGCGCAAAAATCTTTCAAACCAGCCGTTTATTTTACGGGATATGTGACGCAAAATACTGCTTATTAACCGACTTGAAAAAGGAGGAGGTTCTCAATTCGGCCGGTATATTTTTTTAACCGACTTTAAAAAAGGAGGAGGTTCTCAATTCGGCCGGTATATATTTTTTTATGTATGTACACCGATTTCTCCGAGGTTTCTAAACCGATTTACGTGATTCTTTTTTTGTCTGATGCGAAATAGTTTCGAATTGGTCCCATAAAAATTTGATTCAGGTCGGCCCAGTAGTTTTTATTTTATGAGCATTGTTTTAGTTATTTTACCTATCCCGATGTCTGAATTCAAATCTCGCAAGTAAATTTGATCCACTTCCCGGTTACCGATTGAGCTGAAATGTTGTATACACATGTAAATTGGATGACCTGATCTGATGATGGAGTCGGAAGGTGACTACAGGAACTCAGTAATTAAAGAGTTAAAAATCGGTTAATGACAAGATTCTATCGAGTTTGGGCTCGTCTGATTCGTATTAACAAGCATTTAGGTGCTTGGTGGTAACTAGGATCCTCCAGGGTCCGATGATGAAGCCGCAAGGTGGCCATAGGAGCTTAGTAATTAAATGACACAACTCTATCGAGTTTGGGCTCATTTGATTCGTGTTGACGAGCACTATAGTGGTTGGTGGTAACTAGGATCCTCTAAGGTCCGATGATGAAGCCAGAAGTTGGCCATAGGAGCTCAGTAATTAAATGTCACAACTCTATCGAGTTTGGGCTCGTTTGATTTGCGTTGACGAGCATTTAGGTGCTTGGTGGTAACTAGAATCCTCCAATTTCCGATGATGAAGCCAGAAGGTGGCCATAGGAGCTCAGTAATTAAATGACACAATTCTCTCGAGTTTGGGCTTATTTGATTCGTGTTGACGAGCATTTTGGTGCGGTTGGTAACTAGTTATAAAATAAAAGGAAATACTCTTGACAAAAGTCTTCGTTCTACGTCTGTCAAGTCGATCAGATCAGGGCATAAAGACATAACTTCCATGTTGTTCCCGTAGGCCTGAGAAGGAACTTTTTTTTATGGTAGTCGAGCAACGGTAGCTGCTCCGGAAGGAAATTAAAATGTGCTGTGACTAATGACGTCTGTTGTTTTGGATATAATAATTTCTTACAGATTGTACAAGCCACTTCAGTGTATTGACTTATGGTGTCATTATGGTGTCATAGTCATTAAACGGAAGTCCTTGTGACGTCTTACGTGCTGCCGCTAGCCGGTTCTCACGTTGCTGAGCAGCTTTCGTATCACTTCTAATCTATGAGCTCTCTGCTTGGCGGACTCCTTAGATAAACGCTCCTTAATGAGACCAATTCTATGAGCCTTCTGCTCGGCAGACTCGTTCGATAGACGCTTATTAATGAGATCAAGTCTATTAGCTCTCTGCTCAAAAGACCCATTCGCTAGACGCTCTTGGATGTTACCGAGTCTAGAATAATATTGTTCAAAAGTTTCTTGACGTAAACATGATTTCATATATTATGCTTTCATGGCTAACAAACGTTTTTCACGATCTTTAGTAGTCTAACAAGAACGTGACATTGTGTTACGAAGAGCATTTTTACGGAGACGACTACCTTTATTTTAGTAGGGGTGACCAAGATGCTACATGCTAAATACTCGAGCGTCGTAGGGACCTTTTGGATTTTGTAGACTAAATTATAGAAAAAATAAAAAGTTATATATTTTTCATTTCAATGGTGGGGAAAAAATCTACAGATAAAAAAATGTTTAAAAAAAATCAGTGACATGGAAACACTGAAGCGCGTTAGATTAGGGTATGGTGGGTTAATTGCCGCTAAAATTTAGAAAATCTGACGATTCTAGTGTAGCGTAAGGTAGTGGGAGGGTTACAAGTTTGCAAAGAAAACGTTGTCTTGACATTCTCGAGCGCGTCTGAATATTCTTTTATTATGGAGGAAATGATATAAAAATTACGAAAAAATATAATCTGACAATTTCCACAAGCCGAAGTCATCTATTTTTTTTTCGCCATAGTTACCCCCCTCTATAGAAAGGGCTTATATTTGGTGGAGAGACTTAACAGTATGCGAGGTACCCCCTCCTATGGTTATCTGCCACGTTTGAGTAAATACCAAAATCCCCTCTTGGGCTCCCCTACTATTTCATTCGTTCCCGTTTCTTGAGATCTATATTTGTTAAGGCGCGCAGCACCTGCTGTAGGTCTAACCAAAAATAGTTGACAATACAACAATACACTAAAAAGAATTAAATAAAAATAACTACGTTGAAAAAACCGACTTCAAAAACTAAAAATTAAAAAATAATAAATATTTAATATTAATTAAATACTACCTATTATTTATATGTGCTATTTACTAATAGGTTTGAAGTCGGTGCCAAGCCTTAAACAAATAATAATGTTTTAATTACTACGAATACGAGCAAATTAATACAATGAAATTCCTACTTTAAAGATTAAGATACGTAAATAAACCTAATAAAGAGCAATTAAGTCTTAATATTACAAGCAGCTGCAATCGGTACGAAGCACACTGAAAAAAATAATTACGAAAATGTATTCAACCGAATTCCTAAACTAAATGATCACGTAAATTAATGTAGAATTATCAATTAAGCTAAAAGGCATCAAAATTTTTAATTTCAAATTAACACCACATAATAGTCGAATATGTTGGTAGCCTAATTAATTTTTAACAACTTGTAACACCCATATTCTTGCAATAAATTATTTTCTTTCTATCTTTCTTTCTTTCAAAAATTTTATGTACTTATTCAAGACTTTCGTCAACTAAATCTGCCCGCGCGTGTCTGCCGGTGTAAGTATTAAATAGCCAATTTACACCGACTACAAACCTATTAGTAAATAGCACATATAAATAATAGGTAGTATTTAATTAATATTAAATATTTATCATTTTTTAATTTTTAGATTTTGAAGTCGGTTTTTTTAACGTAGTTATTTTTTTGAGTTATTTATTTATATTTATATTATACACATCTGCATAATCAAAGAGTTTACAAATATATCTAAATAATAAATTAAATAAATAAATAGCTGCCGAATTTGTTGATAAAAAAAGCAATACTCTCACACCCATGAAGCTGTGTTATATCTGGAGGCAACACATCCAAAACCTGCTTGAAACAAAACTTTAGATACTGCTGTCATCTTCTGATGTCTTACCTTTTATTTTCTAACACAGTTGTGCAAAAAGAGATGGCGAGACCTCATAGATTTCGATATAATGTAGGTATTTGTGTCTAGCTCCAGCTTCACCCAGGTCGTAATAGGCAAGCGAGTGGCTATGCGAGTCACTACCATCGTGGCTACTAGGTGGTAGAGCTCTGCATTGTCTCGCCCGGATCTGATACCACCGCCTTACCTATTCCCACCGCTATAGCGTCAGTGCTTGTCATTGTCGTGTTTCGATTAATAAATTATATCTTAAAAACATTATTAATCCTTATCATTAAAAGTAAATATTTTAGTTTCTTGTAAACTCCACATCATAATTATTCATTAGGAACTACAATATATCCGATTCATTCTTCAGTGGAAACAAGTCTATTACCATGCCTATTTCTCTGTAAAAGTAAAATTGTTGCCATCTCATTGTGGAAAGAAATTTTAAATTCTAAATTTAAACTTGATACAATATAAACCAGATCAGTTTGCACTGAACATGCACAGATAAAACAAACAAACAATTTCAAACTTAATTCTAAATACTCGATGACAGGTTTATATACAACCTGTCAAAATAGGATTAAAATGTTGGATACACGGAACTTTTTAGAAACATTTGCGAAAAATTTCGCCATTACACCTGGTGGGTGGCGTTTGGCCTTCTAAACTAGATTAACGAACTCGATATTTTTAGATATCTCTTTAACACCTGGCCAGTTCGCGAACTCTTGGATTCCTGTATTGGATCCGATAAAGACGTCAGCTGATTGTAAACATATGATTTTTACAATTTTATTTGGATTCTATAGGCAATCGGACATAAAATCCACGAACTAATTATTTGAAATGCTACTTGCATAAATATCCTGCAACCTTACCCTTCAAATCGGAACAAAACAGTGACTAATAAAGATAATATAGTACCAGTAAGTAAGGGAACACAAGAGGTGATTTTAGGATTTACTAAAGCACGTCTGATTAACATAGAGGGATACATCGCATACTTTTGAGGCTCTCAATCTCAATGCATCTAGAGCAATAAAAATACAAAATTCCAATAACTTCGGCTTGTGGAAATAGTCAGATTATATTTTTTGTTATTCTTATATTATTTCCATCAAAATAAATCAAAATTCAAACTCCCTCCTGCTCCCTTACGTAACATCAGATTTTCTAAATTTTAGCTCTTAATTAACCCGCCATACCTTAATCTGACGCGCTTCAGTATTTCTATGTCACTTCTTTTACTTTTTTTTATCTGTCGATTTTCTTCCTAGTTTTGAAATGAAAAATATTATATAACCTTTTATTTTTCCTATCATCTAATCTACAAAATGCAATAGGTCCCCACGACAATCGATTAAATTCCCATTTAGTATACTCCCATACTATTACGACGGGAATGAGTACCGCGGTGACACTAAAGTGCAAACCCGGGTGAGATGTTTCTCTGAAACAGACCCAGGTTTATTTCACTTCCGAAATACAATTCATTCCCTGAGAAGGTACAAGGAACAAAAACAATCTTGCTTTGCATGTATCTCGTCTCCACAAAAAAAGCAACTCTTTAATGAGGCAAAGTATACCCTTCTACAATAAGCTGCCTGATGCCATTAGAGATTTACCAGTTAACAAGTTTAAAAAAGGTTCTTCGCCGTGTTGGTCCCGGCCTCCTTTGAAGAATAGGCTAACTGCCGTTCTGCCAGACAGGTCGTAAAAGGCGACCGATTGGCTATCGAGTCACTACCATCGTGGCTGCTAGGTGGTAAAGTTCTGCATTGTCTCGCCCAGGTCTGGTACCACCGCCTTACCTATTCCTGCCACAATAGCGTCAGTGCTTGTTGCTGTCGTGTTCCGGTTTGGAGGGTAAGGTATCCGGTAAACTTATGCATGTGGCATTAGATCTCGCCACAAGATAGCAACGCACCATTAATATCTTTGGTGTCTATAGGCGATGGTTGACTCTTTCCATCAGGAGACCCATCTGCTTGTTTGCTATCTTATGATATAAAAAAAAATGTGTAAAAAAACTGTGTTTAAAAGTTTATTATAAAATATCTGAATATATATTATGTGTATGACGAAAAAGTTAACTGCTCTTCGTATCAGCAATCTTTATTATTATTGTAACAATTACATACTTACAAATTATACATTATGTAACAATTACATACTTACAAATTATACATTATGAAACAATTACATACTTACAAATTATTGTAACAATTACATACTTACAAATTATACATTATGTAATCTTACCTAAAAAAATAAGTATAAAAAAGATAAGCCCGTTGACTTTCTTCCGCTGAATCTTTTCAGTGTGTGACCGCGTTTCCGATCCGGTAGTAGTTTAAAAAAATGTTGACCCGTAAAAATAACTTGTGAAAAGGTTTATTGAATCAAGTATTTCTGATTTCTGATAGAGTTAGCTAAGTGAAAAGTTATAAGTATACTTGCAGTTAGTTATAGCAACAAAACCCTTACAATAAAAGTAAAGTATCTTCACGCCCATATCCCCGAAGGGGTAGGCAGAGGTACAACAAGTGCACCCACGATTAGCCGAAGATACTTGGTCCCACAAATGTGATAGGTGGCAAGCCTATCGCCAACCGGGCAATTTCCAATCTCGAGCAACTTTGTGTTTCTCAGAAAACTGAAAAAACACTTTTTTTATGTGCCCGACCCGGGAATCGAACCCGGGACCTCATGTGGTCAACGCCAACGCTGGACCACTAGACCACAGAGGCGACAACCTTACAATACTTCCAATTTAATCTTGCAGAATTTACATAACACATTTAGGACAAATATTTCATTACAAAAACATTTATACTGTTTCTTTTGTTGCAGATTAATAACCAGACAGCGATGGATCTACGCCATAAAAGGCTATAAATATACCAAATTACCGTTATTAGTAGCAATAATATTCATATGTTGAACATCACAAAACACTTGCTCGAATTGAAATATTTATACATTTTCGTAGATTGACTAGAATAGAATATACGAACGTGCTAGCTTTGATCTTTTTACTCCTTCTTGCAAAAATATAGATGTATTATATCGGCAATCTATGTACACGCTTAGATGTTGATTTACGCAGTATAGAAACATACAAAATGTTTATTTTCCGTGCATTTTTTTATTTATTAATTTAAATTATTTATTGAAAAAAATTGAAATTAATTAATTAATTAATCAGTCAATTTCAATTATTCGTTGAAAAATAATTAACTGTAGCAGAATTTGTCGTCTTTTAAAAATTTTATTTAGTTACTATTATAGACTGAAAGTAACTTTAGTATTTAAAGAAAATGTTATCTGGATGTGCAGATTGTAACAGAAAAAATTATAAATATGGTTATTGGAAATGTCACTATTAAATGATAATATACGTTTAGTTAAAAATAAATAGATAATATATTTTTTATTTAAAGAGTTGAAAAATCTTAATAATATTAAAATTATGCAAATCTTTTACAAAATTAAAAAAAAAATGTAAGCGATCATATATAATAGACGCAAGATTTATGGAAGGATTTTTAAATTCCTTAATATAAAATATAGATAAATATATATAAAAATAATAGATAATAAACAGTTATATCTATTACAACAAGTGTTTATTTTCTCCAATTAATAATTACAGCGAAATGAAAGTCGATGTACGGTGGGTTATAGTGATCGAAGTGGCGGCTTCGAATTATTATAACATTTTGAATGGTATGTATGAGTGTCAGTCAGCTGTATTGTTAAAAGGAGATAATAAGGTAAACCTAATATGTTATAAATATATAAAATGTTTTAAAAACATTTTATGCTTGATTCTTTAACTATTGAATATAAAGTCCTTTATAAACCATGCGTCTTAATTCACGATTTCATATACAAAACATATCTTCAACGTTTAACTTAATTTAGAAAAAAACAACCCAATAATTATTAGTATTAATTGTTATATTTTTTATAAAAGTTGTTATTATGTAAAAATTGTACAAAAGAATTGAGAACTTATAAATAAACGATGTAAAAGTTCTATTATGTCTGGAAACTTTAATTCAACTTTGTAAATAGTAATTACGAGTATATTTTAACTTATTGTTCCAAACATTTTACGATGTTTCACAGTTTTAGTAATGTATTCCATAGAATATGTTCTTACTTATGATTTTAATATCAAAACTTTAACCCAATCTGTAATTAAAATAATAATAATATTTATACTTTATACATATAAACGTATAATATATAACATATAAACGTATAATATATGTCAACGTAGAGTTATAAAAATCGTAATTTATAACTTTTTTTAACGTAGTTATTTATCATTTGGTACATTTATCATCTGGTTAGCAGTTTAATTATAATATTACTAAGGTAGATTATAATGTAATAGTACTTATTTACAATTTTACGATGACATATTCAACCTATACATAGTGACGTACACTTATTTATGTATTACATAATACAATTGATAATTATTAAAATGTAATCAATTTCTCTTATAAATTTCGTAGAAAAAACGGCATCGAACTTGGAATCCTAGTGTCAATGATAAATTAATTGATATTTTCTAACAAATATTTATACATATATATTTTTTGTTTTTCAGATACGCGACGCCATAATCACTTTAAAGGTTTAAAAGTAATTAATTTTCGTTTCACAAACAAAGTACTTCAAAATGAAGTGGACGAGGGAATTCTCAACTTACACATTCAAGAATTAGAACCACATCATAACACTACCCTCACAGAAGACTTTTATAATGTAAATCTCCAAGTGAATAGGGTAACTAGGAACAGTCAGGGTAATAAAGCATCAGTGCCGTATGCAGAGAGTTCCATTAAGTTATCTAGGAAGGAATTGAAGGTTGGAAGGTGGGTGAAGGTGAATGTGACGAATATGGTGGCGGAATTCTTTCGGCTGCCACGGGAAAACCTAGCAATAGTTGTGAGAGTACAAGACTCAAAGAATAAAGTGAGTTTAGTTGTGCCGCATCCAAGCTCCGAATCAAATAATGCTTTGGTGAGTTCATTTAATATTGAAAAACATTAGAAACAACAAAGAAAAATATCGACACGCAGGATTTGAATCTGCGACACTCTCCCTAAAGCCGGGACGCTCTACCACTGAGCTAGTGTCGACAAGACTTGACGTGGCGAAATTCTTCTTTGCTATATGATCGATTCCGTCATTCAATATTGCTGATAAACGTGAAGGAAAAACTTTGGACCCCTTTTTTGCACAATTACACGAACGGTGAATACGAAAGAACACGGGCAAGACTTCATACACCGTTTTTTTTAGTTAATACCTTAAAGTGTAATATATTCCTTAAGATTATATATCAACTTCTTAACTTATCCGCATTTAATAAATATTTTTTAAGTTGGGGAATAGTAGCTAAATAAAGTTGGAATTCAGGTAAGGTTAACATAAACAATCAGTTCTCTCCTTAGTAGTCTGTGGTTAGGTACCTATTTATCTTGTCATTGGGTGTCTTCAGTACAACTGCTAATCTCAGAAATCAAAGTTAGATTGACAGAATTCTGAGTCTGAGACAGAATTCTTTAAAAGATTTTGCAAAAACATTTTATAGGTACTTAAAAGAACAAAAAATAAATTAGCATTAACTATTCTTTAATACAAAAACAGGGAGAATTTTTATTTGATACTTATAATGAAAATTATGATATATAAACTTATTAATGTTTTAATGAAAATTTATTAAAGTTTTATAAAATGGTAACTCTTAAATATGATGATAAAATTCAATCAAATTATAGTTTCAATAATTTTTAAATGATTGTGACTAGCGATATATTTTATTTAATTGATTTAAACATCGTTGAAAATTATTCTAGTTTATCTAATATTCGTCACTCCAAAAGACACTCAAGGGTTGTACAAAATTAAAATGGCCTATTTTCTTTAGCACAATTAAAGTTTCTATTATTGCAGAGAACTGTAGAAAATAATACTTTTTCATAAAATGCATTAGCAACACATTAAATTAATAAAAATGAACATTACAAACTCTACATTCATGTATATGTATATTATATATAATACACAACACACGTACATATATATTATACACAAATGTATATTATTTTTTTATGGCTAAAGTAGGGGCTCGGGTTCGATTCGTGATAGGGACAAACATTTGCGTGATGACCAATCTGTTTGTATTTCTGGGATTGGATGTTTATTTGTATGTAACAGTGTTTATTTATGTATCTCTATGTATTAGTATCGCCGACTAACTTCCATTACACTAGCAAATAATTTACTTAATTTGGGGTTATATCGTTGTGTGATTTGTCCAACGATGTATTTATTATTGACTCAATTGATCTATTTCCAAATTTAGCAAATTATTTGCTTGCGTTATGGGTGTTAGCCAACGACACTAACACATAGAAATATAAATAAATATTTACGGGACAAATCACAATTACTGATCTAACCCCAAAGTAAGCAAATTATTTGCTTGTGTTACGGCTGTTAGTCAACGATTATAAGTTATTTAATAAACACCCAAACCCGGAAATACAAACATTTATGTTCATCACACAAATGCTTGACCCCCTCGGGGTTCGAACCCGGGCCCCGTCGATTGCGTAGTCAGTGTCGCTAAGCACTCGACCAACGGGGACCAAGAAAAAAGTTCTTGAAATAATAAAGCTGACTGTACGACTATTATGCCAATTTTCGTCTTATTGATTTACGAACTTGACCTGAGAGTGGGTCAATTTGGTTTTATCGTTGTCATTATTAGTAATTTAAAACGTATGTCTGGTCAGACCTTTGCTGTTTTTTTTACACCAAAGGATAACGAACAAGCAGATGAGTCTCCTGATCGAAAGAAACCATCGTCTATCGACACCAAAGGGACCATTCAAGTATTACATAAGCACTAAAGGGGGGAGGGGGGTCTTCTATTTGCTTAGTTTTGATGACCAGGGGGATAAGGGGATTACATCAGCAAAATTCATTCTTTTACTTTTCGAGTTTTCTGTATATTTACTGCTTGCTACATTAAATGTTTGCATTAAATTTTTTTTGTCTTACCTACTGCTACTAATAAAAACTGCTACTCATGAATCAATCACAAATCTAAGGAACAGATTAACAAATAAATTTACAAATGTTTACGTAAGCAAGGGGGGAGGGGGTAAGTGATTTGCTTACTTTTGCTGACATGGGGGAGGGCGGAGTCAATATTTTTTTTAAATCTGCTTACGAAATACTTAACGGCCCCAAAGATGTTAATGGTGTGTTGCTATCCGTGAGGCGGAATGGCAATGCCGCATGCATTTCTTCCGGCTACCTCCAAACAAGAACATGACAGTATCATTGTTTGAACACGATATAATAGTATCTATTAGTCAATGACATAACAGTTTTTATTAAAAAGTATCTTTACGCCCGTATCCCCGAAAATGCAGAGGTGCAACCAGTGCACCCATGATTAGCCTAAGATACTTGGTCCCACAATGTGATAGGTGGCAAGCCTATCGCCATCATTTTCGTTGTTTTTATCAGAAAACTGAAAAAATACAATTTTTGAATTACCCGACCCAGGAATCGAACCCGGGGCCTCATGTGGTCAACTCCGACACCAGACCACTAGATCACAGAGACGATATATTTATAGTATTTATTAGATAATGATATAACAAGATCTATTAGACAACCATATAACAATATCTATTAAAGAACCATATCTATTAGATAACCATATAACAATATAATTAGATAATGATATAACAGTATCTATTAGTAAGCCATATAACAATATCTATTATTAGACAAAGATATAACAGTATCTATTAGACAACGACATAACAGTATCTATTAGACAACAATATAACAGTATCTATTAGACAACGATATAACAGTAACTATTAGACAACGATATAACAGTATCTATTACACAACCATATAACAGTATCTCTGATCTATCTATCAAGGTAGATATACCACACTACAGGCCCGTGTGCGCATAAGAGCAGATTTCAGATCATTTATGAGGTCCAAGAGACATCTATAGCTCTGAGTTATATTCTTCAAGATACTCTTGTCTTCGAGGACTTGATCCCTTAGGTTTATTAGCTCCTCACCCTCAATAAGTACACGGAGTGGAGTTTCCTCGTTGGATAGACATGCTCTACATGGCGGTCAATCCGTGATTCCCATGGATATAACAGTATTAATGAGTATTATTTATTTATATAAATATTTATGCACAAACATGTATATGTACAGAGAGAGAGAGAATTAATAACATATTAGTCTGACTCGGAGATCGAACCCAGGACCTCATAATCTGAATCGAATAGATATAGATATAGCCACAATTGTAACCATGATGAAATATATGAACCCAACTGCATCCGAAACAAGTTATGCTTATAAAAAAAACTCATAAACCTAACTTGAACAAAGTTCCCTGTACCGGATTTGAACGCAGAGCCCCATGAGTCTATACTAAAGCCGGTACCGCTAGCAAAGGTTCCCAAACTTTTTCCTCATAGACCACTTTCAAAATTTTGCTGGTTCTGCGTGGACCCCTGAATCTAAATTTCTACCACACTCCCAAAACTTAAAACGTAGACACCTGTCGAGTCTCCCGTGGACCTCTGGGGGTCCACCTGGACCACTTTGGGAATCAGTGCGCTAGTCTCAACACGTGGTACCTAACCTTTTCAATGTCATTAACTTATTACTCCTATAACCTATTAGGGACACTAATTTCCCCCCAATTTAAATATGAATGTTATAAAAACAAGTTACGTAACAATTTTGAAAGGCTGGCAATGCAACGTTGTCTATGGGCGGCGGTGATCACTTACCATCAAGTGAGAGCCTCCTCTTCTAGAAAAAACACACACATTCACACACAAATAGCTATGCGAGTTACTACCATCGTGGCTACCAAGGCTTAAAACCGGTTTTTAAAAACCGGTTAATACTTTTATTTTTTTATAAAAGGTTAAAAACCGGTACCGGTTTTTATAAAGGGTTTCATTCACAGCGTATCTGAGATGAGAGCACTTCATAACCCTATATAAACCGGCTTAACCCAAATTCATGGAATTGTACGTCACGCACAGAGCCTACAAAAATTGGGAGCGGCGAACATCAAAGGAATATTTTATTATTATTATTATTATTAAAACCTCTAAAAACCGGTTTATTGACGCAAAACCCCTATAATTTTGCACAATGAGGAACCGGTATTTTTGAGGTGTAGGTAGAGCCAAACCTTTACAAAACGCTCCTTATATTGATTTAGGTTTGAAAATTACTTAACAAACCCTGGTGATTACTATGTGGTTGAGTTATGCATTGTCTCGCCCGGGTCCGGTCTGGCCTTACCTAATCCGGCCGCAACAGCGTCAGTGCTTGTCACTGTAGAGTCCCGGTTAGGAGGACAAGGTAACAGGTAACTTATGTGGAATTAAGACATAAGGGTGAAAGTGTAGCAAGTAGCAACCCACCACTAACATCTTTGGTATCTATAGGTGACGGCTATCTCTTTGGATCAAGATAGCCAACTACTTCTTTGTTATCATACCATATTATAGGTAGTCTTCATTACCTTCCAGAAAATATGATTTACCCTGACAAAAAAGGGTTACTTAGACCTAAAGTGTATAACTGTGTGTTACTGAGGTAATACCCTCTAGGTCTAGATAACCTTAAGTTTACACCAATGAACCGATTGATAGTTAACAACAGTCGGTACAAGTTTTTGGGTGTGTCAAGAAAACGTAAGACTTTCAAAATGGCGGTTATTTCGCAGTGATTAATGCCAGCTACTTTGACAAAGAAAGGTTAATTAAAACTTTGTGCGTCAATGTAATCAGCAATGATAACAGTATTGAGGACTTATGTACCGAAATAGACAAGTGAGAGCCGTCAATAATTGTATATTATAAATACGCTTGAATTAATCTTTCTGAAAAATGACGGTAATAAATATTGAGAAGGTATCTATGCAAATTGTAAAAGGCGAATTATTTTCCACACATGCCACAACCACTGTAGTCACTTGTTGGTAGGTTTCTACAACGCCAAGCTTGAGTATTTTTTTTAAATCGACGAAAAAAACGAAGGTTATTATTATTATTAAAGTAATACATATTATTATTTCTTGTTATTACTGTTGGAATTGGATAAATGAGTATAATGATCTATTTAAGCGTCCAAGCACGTGAACCACATTTCGTAAATGTATGTTTATGTGTTTGTACATTTGCCCACGAATGTCTCGGGAAGTAATAAAAATAGTTTTAAAAAACTAATGAACACCAATGGTTTTAATAAAAACCAAATTTTAAAAAAATTAAATGAAGAATAGTTTAAAAAATTATACTAGCAAAAGCAGAGCTTTGTAAGGGCTCGCAAAGTTATACTACTTAGTAATATTGTTAGGAAAGTATTTTTATGAAAATTACATCTTTTAATGTATGGACTTTATTTACAATTATCTAACCTAAAAAAATCTAGCGTATTTTTACCCATACCCACGCATACCCAAACATGTTTCTAAGACTAATTTTTTTAGTAGGTACTTACAAGAAAAATTCTTTAAAATTTTCTTGATTTATTAAAAATACGATTTTTATTGCTATCAATGTTATCTACACAGAACAAATATAAAGGTCATGTATTAAAATTTTACACCATATTTTCTGGTCTACCTATAATATAGTACGGTCTATCTATAATATGTAGCAACTCAAATCGATCTCGCGCCACCACTTTGCTCTTAAAGTCTAATATTGGAAGAAATCAATTTTTATTTATGGTAGCTTTCTTGTAAAAGAGTTTTCAAGGAAAAACGAGTATTGAAAATGAAAGTTGATCTTTTTTTTTTTTTTTTTTTATATCATAAGATAGCAAACAAGCAGATGGGTCTCCTGATGGAAAGAGTCAACCATCGCCTATAGACACCAAAGATGTTAATGGTGCGTTGCTATCTTGTGGCGAGATCTAATGCCACATGCATAAATTTACCGGCTACCTTACCCTCCAAACCGGAACACGACAGCGATAAGCACTGACGCTATTGCGGCAGGAATAGGTAAGGCGGTGGTACCAGACCCGGGCGAGACAATGCAGAACTCTACCACCTAGTAGCCACGATGGTAGTGACTCGATAGCCAATCGGTCGCCTTTTACGACCTGCCTGGCAGAACGGCAGTTGGCCTATTCTACAAAGGAGGCCGGGACCAACACGGCGAAAACTACATTTTTAACATTTCGCTAAGATAAATAGTTTTTTTATAAAATCGGTAAGTTCCTGGTTTCACATCGATTTTCGAAATCAAAAAATGTTTTATTTATATATAAGGAAAATTAAAGGTATATAGGTATAAGGAAAAAAGTTAATAAGATTTTGAATTCAATCGGTATATTAGCTTGAAAGTTATTTCAAAAATATAAAGTAAGTTTGCTAAAAACAATGTAGTTTTAATATTTGAAAAGCTGTAACTTTTGAAAATAAGATTCGATTTTGGTTTTTAAAACGGCATTCGACGTAAATGACGAAGAATAGAGCTGATTAGTTTTTGTACTCAATCGGTATATTAATCTGTAAGTTATATTAAAATAATCTGTTTCGTCAAATTTTTTTTTGGGTTTTTTTAAAATTTCTCAAAATCCCTTAGGCCCATTTGGTTCAAATGTTCAGGAAGTCTAAGTTGAGTGGAATCCAATCAAATGCCATCAACCGCGATTCGATTAGTCTAGTCGTTCAAAAGTTATGAGATGTTTACATACACGCATACACACACACACACACAGAGAGAGAGAGAGAGAGAGACATACATACAGAGTACAGACACACTGATGTCATCGCAAAAATAGTCGAAAAAGGTTCCTAGGACCTCAAAATGTGAACATCTGGTGAAAACTCGATTTTTAAAATCGGAGCAAAATCAATAACTTCCTTATCTACATACGTACCGGGAAATTAAAAAGTAGTGTAGTGTAGGGCGTGTAGTAGTGTAGTGTAGTGTAGTGGCCACTTTTTGATAAGACTGATAAGACTGCAAAGTTTCAAATTAATCCGACATTTTAATGTACGTCAAAACCATGTTCTAAGTTTCCGTACATGCTCTACCCCGTAAAAGAGCTAGCGTAAAGATATGTATGAATGTATGCATTGTTATCGGTCATTGATAAGACTGCAAATTTTCAGATTAATCCGACATTTTAAAGTACATCAAAACCATGTTCAAAGTTTCCATTACATGCTCTACCCTGTAAGAGAGCTAGCGTCAAGATATGTATAAATGAATGTATTGTCATCGGTCATTGATAAGACTGCAAAATTTCAGATTAATCCGACATTTTAAAGTACGTCAAAACCATGTTCAAGGTTTCCCTTACATGCTTTACTCCGTAAGAGAACTAGCGTAAAGATATGTATGACTGTATACATTGTCACCGGTCATTGATAAGACTGCAAAATTTCATATTAATCCGACATTTTAAAGTACGTCAAAACCATGTTCAAAGTTTCCGTTACATGCTCTAACCCCGTAAAAGAGCTAGGGTAAAGATAGAATAGAATAGAATAGAATAGAATATATTTACATACATATATGAATCTATGCATGTACAATGCATACATTCATATATGTATGAATGTATGCATTGTCATCGGTCATTGATAAGACTGCAAAATTTCATATTAATCCGACATTTTAAAGTACGTCAAAACCATGTTCAAAGTTTCCGTTACATGCTCTACCCCGTAAGAGAGCTAGCGTAAAGATATGTATGAATGTATGCATTGGCATCGGTCATTGATAAGACTGCAAAATTTCATATTAATCCGACATTTTAAAGCACGTCAGAACCATGTTCGAAGTTTCCGTTACATGCTCTACCCCGTAAGAGAGCTAGCGTAAATATATGTATGAATGTATGCATTGGCATCGGTCATTGATAAGACTGCAAAATTTCATATTAATCCGACATTTTAAAGCACGTTAGAACCATGTTCAAACTTTCCGTTACATGCTCTACCCCGTAAGAGAGCTAGCACAAATATATGTGATGAATGTATTGAAACACTCTATAAGTCTTCTAACTATCTCTTAATAGTTCTTTTAAAGTTTGCTAGCACGCTTATGATAACAAACAGAGTTTGTTTAGCCTTCTAAATCTTATCCTATAAGATAAATTATAATCAGCTATACGTGTAACTTAAGGCACAGTATGAGCTAAGATGTCCTGTAAAAGTATTGCAAAGGTCTAAATAGGCTTGAGAATACTTATTCTGATAAACGCTTACAAGAAACATTATAAAGCCATTATAAGTTGACTATGCTAGTAAAAGTAACAATTAAAACTAAACATACTTAAAACCATTTTGCATTTATTATTTGAACTAATAAGGGTTTATAAGTTCACATTATAGACCCATTATAAATAAACATAATAATAAAGTAGCCGTCAAATAGTTATGTGACGGCTTACTGCAAGAGTAATTTTAATTGGTTTTATTACGGACTAATCGAATGCTATTATAATCTTAACAAATTTATATGGGTGTAGTGAAATACAAATGGTATCTAGAATTGTCTTGGAGAAGTTCCGTAAAATAGTACAATTACTTTTTAAAGCCTTGCAAATGCGTTTATAATCCCATGGCGGACATTTTGATTTATTGTGTTGTATTTATTAATTTAATGAAATATTTCTCACACAAGTTTTTATAAAATGGAGTTAATTAAATGGAAGCATTTAAAGAAAAGTGACTAGTATAAAAAAATTGGAAAACATACCTGAAAATAATTCAGGTGTAAAATTTTGCTTTTTTTCGAGCAAATGACGTACTGCAGAAGTTGGCAAAGGTTCTGGACAAAATAGTACCTAGTAGAGAGTTAGCTGAAAACTTTAATAAAAATAATAATGATGGGCAAAATGACGCTTTATCATCAGCATGTTATTCAGATGAAGAGAAGAGTATTAGGAATCTTTGCATGAAGATGAAAGTGATTTTGGAGAAAATGAATCAGGAATCTTTGAGAAAAATATTGAATTGCTTATTAATATGGCTACAAAGAACGATATACGACATGTGATATTAAATTCATTATACACTTTTTGTTTTACGTACTGATCGTTTCATCTGGAGATAACATTCTTTATCAGTCTCGGAGCCAGACTTATCACTCATTGCTCGATTTCTTTAACTGCCCGATAGAAAGTTATCAGATTCATTCTTGTCACGTGGTCCAGTATAATATCTTAAATCGCATCGAACAAATGTTCTTGTTTCACGCTTTTGAACTGGGCAGACAGCAAATTACACCATTAAGTAGGTACATTACCAAGCTCACATTCGTCACCGGAGTGGTCATATATAGACGTGACACCTGAATAGACGTGACAGTTCTCTTTTTTTTATCATAAGATAGCAAACACGCAGATGGGTCTCCTGATGGAAAAAGTCAACCATCACCTATAGACACCAAAGATGGTAATGGTGCGTTGCTATTTTGTGGCGAGGTCTAATGCCACATGTATAAGTTTGCCGGCTACCTTAGCCTCCAAACCGGAACACGACAGCGACAAGCACTGACGCTATTGCGGCAGGAATAGGTAAGGTGGTGGTACCAGACCCGGGCGAGACAATGCAGAACTCTACCACTTAGTAGCCACGATGGTAGTGACTCGATAGCCAATCGGACGCCTTTTACGATCTGCCTGGCAGAACGGCAGTTGGCCTATTCTTCAAAGGAGGCCGGGACCAACACGGCGTGAAAACTCGCACCTAAACTTACTATCTTTTAACAATGATTCTTCATTAATAACGAAGAAAATGGGCCTTTATTCAATGTGTTTTTTAAATTCTATGGCCACAACCATGGCATTTCAAACACAGCATAATGTGTTACGATCCAAGGCCATCTCAAGGTTTTCAAAGCTTCAAGATCCGCTTGGGTTATAAAACGGCCAAAAACACTATCATAGTTCTGCATTGTCTCGCCCGGGTCTGGTACCACCGCCTTACCTATTCCTGTCGCATTAGCGTCATTGTATGTCAACGTCGTGTTTCGGTTTGGAGGGTAAGGTAGCCGGTAAACTTATGCATGTGGCATTAGCCCTCGCCACTAGATAGCAACGCACCATATATATGACCGATGCCGATGCCGAGGATGCCGACAAACTAGCTTACAGTTTGGCACATATAAATGACTAGCTGACCCGCGCAGCTTCGCCCGCGAGTATATTAATAAGTCGTCCAAATAGTTTTTAATAAAAATTTCATCCCCTGTTTCAGCTCTCCAGGGACTGATTTTTGAAAAAAAATTTCATGAAAATCGGTCCAGCGGTTTAGCCGTAAAAGCGTAATAGACAGACAGACAGACTTTCGCATTTATAATATTAGAATGGATAAGAAACTCTGTACATTATTGTTATAAAATAATAATAATAATACATAACGTAATACATAAACAATAATAGGTACCTACAGACATAGGCGATGGTTGACTCCTCCCACCAGGAGACCCATCTATTTGTTTGCTATCTTAAGATATAAAAAAAATATTAAAGCCCCGGTTACACTTTGATTAGTGCGAAGACGTTGATTAGAATGAGTAGATTAGTAATCTGCGCACGCATCGTAATATCAGCTAATTTCATGTCGCTAGTTCCTGGTGTTCGCGCGTATCTTTATATCAGCTAACTTCATCATATCGATTTTTAGCTGTAACTGTCGGTTTCTATCGTAAAAAAAAATCTCATATTTTTTCCAAACGCTCCATGGTCGCCAAATCATGACAATTTAGGAACGTGGCACAATTTGGTGACACATCTAGTGTTTATTTTCTCTAAGGTGAAAAATTGACGTGAACTATATATATCTCAACATTTCTTTAAAATATAATCTGGATTATATTAAAAAAAGTCAAATTATTATTGGAACGAAGTTCCTTACGGCAGGCTTGGAGGGGATAGGGATTTTGCTGCGCGACCGAACTGAAAAAAATGTGATAGTAAAACCGTAAGAAAAATGCGTGGAATAAAAGCGTAAATGAGACGTGCGCAAGCGCGACAGTCGCGTACACAAGCGAGTAGTGCCGTTTAGCCGAAGGAAGTTCGTTCCTACCTGGTGTCCCGCGACACCACATCATTTTATTCCGTTCTTCGCTTCAAAAATATAACGTGGATTATATTAACAAAAATCAAATTATTATTTCTTTCTTCGTTTCAGATGCCGTATATAGAAGTAAGTCTTAGGGACAATTCACATAAGCGAACGAGAAGAACGATAGGAATGGACTGTACAGAAAATTCCAAAGAAGTCCGGTGTTGTAGATATCCCCTCTCAGTCAACTTCGAAGAATTCGGATGGGACTGGATCATCGCTCCGAAGCAGTATGACGCCAACTATTGCAGTGGAGAATGCCCTTATAGCTTCCTGCAAAAATATCCTCATACGCATTTAGTTCATTTAGCTGCGCCACAGGGTAGTGGAGGTCCTTGTTGTGCTCCCAAGAAAATGAGCAGTATCTCAATGCTATATTTCGATCACGATTTTAATATAATCTATGGCACTATACCTGGTATGGTCGTAGAGCAATGTGGCTGTTTATAGCAACTTATTTTGCTTATGCTTTTTAAATTGTAAAAAAATCTCGGTATTGTTTTATTTAAGTTGTGTAATTTCAAGTTGGAATTGTGTGTGTATAATGATTGGATTGAAAGAATTAGCAATAACTGAAAAATATTAGTATATTAATAAAATTTATAAAAAAAATGGCATTTAAATTTATTATATTTGAAATTAAAACATGAAATGGGTATTTGACTACATCAAAAATGAATATTTTCTATTAAATATACAAGATTTTACAGTATTATAATTTTAGAGAACATTATTGAATTAAAATAATTATTTTGTAAAAATTGAAATTGGAAATACTATATGTATTTGAATTTCAATGACTTGTTATGTAATTATTGTATTTAAGGCCTAGTTATACACTGCTAGAGATTAAATTATAGTAACATTAACATATTATAACATTATTTTGACCAATTAAATTCCATTTTGTACAACCTTAGACAGAAGAAAATGAGTCTATAACATATAAAAAAACTCATAAATCAATTAATTAGTGAAGTTATTTCCATGAACAAAGTCTATACCGTCCATTTTCTGATATTTTTTAGTTAAATTTCAGTGAACATAATTAAATTACTCATTTGAATTTTATAAAATTTTAGTATTTAATATTTTCTGTTGTGTTGTTTCAGTTTTGGAGGGATTAAACTATTCTGTTTTATTCTTATAAATACCTTTTGCATAAAGTTTTGAAATAAAGTTGATTATTACTATTAGACATAATTAATTATTAATTATTTCATTTAATAATCATAAAATAGTCAAATACCTCTCGTTTACAACAATTATTTTGGTTATAATCGTCAAACTTTACATAAAATTATTGATCTAAACACATTTCACATAGGTATATTTAAAATAATTTTTAACATGGTTGAATTCTAAATTGATATTAAATAAGACGGATAATCTGTATTAGTTTCAGTCGTTATTGCTAGCTGATAACGTAAGACTATATGAGAAACGGACCTCCACAGAAGTTAGCGTTGATTAAGAAAAATACATTGAAATTAAATATTAGTACAGTCATGAAAGGCACAAATCTTGGCTCAGTTCACATATAGATTATTAAAGACTTGTTCCAATGTGTGGTTCTAGTGGATATCAACAATCATTGAAGAATTGGTTTTATCACATAATTACATTACGAACGAAATAACTTTTATTCTTGTCGCGTTTTTTTGTGAATTAGTCATCTAACAGACAAAATTGGGAAAATCACATCAATAATCAATTAGACGGCTGAACTCTAAGCCAAGATAGCTTTGTAAGTTCATTTCTTGATTGACGCTAATCCCTTGCAATGTAATAATGAAGCTCTAATTTAGGCTATTAGGTCCGATTGAAGTATGACCATAGTGCACAACTTTATTGAATTGTCTCGGTATTTTGGAAGCTATAAGTGTAGTGTTGTTGTGATACATTCTTTTTAAGACTGCAGATACTGTGTTTGCGGAAGTGTAAATGTACCTTTTTTCATGAATGTATTCATTTTTTTGGACTATGTCGTACTGTAAAGGCGAAAAAAGCACCACGGCAAAGTAGTACGGATGGACCAAACAGACAAAAATATAACGTCGTTTAAAATTCAACAAATTAAAATAAATCTTTCTAAGTCTGTAATAGGCCTGAGGCAATATATTCTCATTTCTGTGTCATATTGAAGTGGTGCTTAAGGTGTCTGTTTATCTTAAAATACGCGGCAGCTATTTTAGACTTACTTTGAAAATATTTATTTTTCAAATATCATATTATGATATTATTATAATTAATATGCGTTTAAAACAATTTTTATATTCGTTTTTCTAAATAATTTTATTAAAATTTATTTGCCAGCAATGTTTTGGTATACAAAATAGTTACCAAAATAATTAGTTTAACATGCCTAAAATATTTGCAAATGTTATGACATAAATTATTTAAGAGACGTCTTCGACTTGATATGCCCGATTGGATTTTTGCCAAGACCAAACAATAGCAAATTATTTTAAAATTAAACAATACGTTTTAAAAGTCAAACAAGAGATACTTTGCAAATTGTTTCAATCGCGTATATAAACTTATCTTTACACGATGTAATTGTGTATAGTAAAAGAGTTAGCTAATTGTAAACGGAAAATTTAATTGTTTCCAGTAGAGTACAGTCACATATTCGTAACAGATTGTTTTCGTGCTGCTTTTTAGTCTCAATGACAGAGTTGATTAAATAAGTTATCAATATATTTTAATATTTTTGGATAAAAGTGAAAACTAAAAGCTACTTAACTCTTTCAAGAAATTAGTCAACAGTTATTTAATTCAAATGTGTAATTTTTCATAGTATTTAAACTTTTCGTTTACATAGTGATTATTCTGAAAATAAATCGGTACTTGGTATTGAATTATTATCGGATTTCTAAATTACATGAAAAACATATAATATTTTTAAAACCTAAGAAATAAAAGTTAGAAATCAATTAACCAGCTTCCTCACAAGGAGAAAGAATATAGTCAAAGTTGCCAAATAAAATAACAAAAACCTAACTAACTCTCTTACTGTACAACTAAAGAAAAAATATCTACAAACAACAAAATAATAAAGTAAAATCTTATTAATCATAT
Source organism: Apodemia mormo (assembly GCA_036924255.1). Lineage (NCBI taxonomy): Eukaryota > Metazoa > Arthropoda > Insecta > Lepidoptera > Riodinidae > Apodemia > Apodemia mormo. Next base: position 8,819,988 of record JAUPFN010000026.1, read on the forward strand.
CTTTTTATCGTTTATTGTTCTAATATATACATAATATGTTATTTTTGAACTTTCGTACAGCCTGCGTCGTGGCTTACATATTTAGTCCTTCATTTATCATATTTTCATCTCTTTTTCATTCTCAAAGTGCATTTTTATAATAATTTTATTTTAAGTAGGTAGATAGTTTAATGTAATTTTGATGTATTTCTAATTATTAACGTACATTGTGAACTTCTTCGATATTTGGATCTCTTTCTGTTTGAAATTGTATGAGGTAAAGGAGAGTGGTCATTTTTTCACATGATTAATATTTTCAAAACTTATTGCAAATAAAGTGAATAAGCTCTTCAGCTACTTGCCTTATGTTTGTTTTTGAAAAAAATGCCTTTTTAAAAACTTTTTTGTATTAAGTATACACATTATTAATAGTAACACACACACAAACCTTTTTAAGAGTTTTTCTTTATTATATTAATATAAAAATAGAAACGTATTTATTTGACTAGAAAAATAAATATATCATGAGAATAAATAAGTAGGCTGGTAATACTTTGAAAGTTAGTGAAATATCCGTGTAATCTGTCATTTTCTTTAAAAATTAAAGTGTCTATAACTTTATATAATCTTACACTTTTTATCTTTCTTGTTTTTTGTTCTAAAGTGACCATTTTCCTAGCGGGTAGTGCTTAAATGTAGGATTTATATAAAATCAATGCCTACCCTTCTATTTAAGAGAAAAATGTATTAAGTGAAAGGGATGGATATATTTTTAGAATGTTGTTTGTAAGTTTTAGAAAAATGTTGGAAGTAGAGTTTTCAAAATTAGATCTCATTTGAGGCAACTGTGCCTTTATAAGGATCTCCCTTGCTTTTGGAAATCTTTTGGAATGAAAATGTTTCTATACAAACATTTTAGTGTTAGTTCTAACTATCAATATTGTCAAAACCAACTAACAATCTTGTGTCGTAAGATTATGAAATAAATTTTCAATTTTATAACTCTTTTTGTTGTTATCTATGAAAAATAGAATTTATTATTATCCCAACCAATAGTCAACGGTCTATTTTATGGTAAAAGATAGTTTTCGCCTTATACAAACAAATATTTTTGGTACATTGCTATGGTCTCGCAATGACATGCGTTATAATCGGGCTACATGAATCTCCAAGCCTGAATACGATAATAACAAGCAAAGACGTTACAACACCATGTAAAGATAACTCAGTAGCATTACACATAAAACAAGTCGTCGCAGAACTCTTTTTTTTATGTCATAAAACAGCAAGCATCCTGATGATTCTCATAATGGAAATAGACAACCGTCGCCTTTAGACACCTGAGTAAGTGATGGTGCATTACTACTTGGCAAGATTGGAAAAACAACAGTGATAGCACCAGTAGCCGCCTATTTGCGTTTTAATTCTGCCCCATCTATATTCAAGAAACGGAGTATTTAGTATTTTTAGAAGAACTCTATATCCTAAGAACCACAATGATCGCAACCACACGTTTAGCCAGTCGTTCGTCTGTTACAGTTTTTTGATCGAATTTAGGTAGGTACGTATTATTAAGAATTACCGAAATCTTACCGCGATAATTTGATATTTTCTTTTCTCGATATTCGACGCTGTTACAAGCATCATGAACACGGGTGGGTTGAAGTGTTGCGGGTAGTTAAAAGTTTATGAGCTGACAAACTTGTCTACCTTTTTTCTTATTATATTGCTCGTACCATCGGAACTTGCTCGAAGTTACCTCGACAATATACACTTACTCGACACTCGACAATATACACTTACTACATCACTACGTTTATCATCCGACTTCCCAAAAGGAGGTTACCAATTCGGCTGTATCATGTTGACATTTGTGAACCAATTTTGAAAATTCTTTTTTTGTTTTGGGTATAATTTCCGTCTTAAAAAAAATAGATGATATGAAAAAAGACAAGCCCGATGAGTCTCTTCCGCCGGATCTTCTCTGTGTGTGGCCGCGTTCCCGATCCGGTAGTAGTTTTTAAAAAATATGTTGACGTGTCAAAATAACTTGTAAAAAGTTTTATTGAATAAAGTATTTCTGATTTCTTATTTCTGGTCTCATTTTAATTTAGTGAAGATCTCATGCAGGGTTCCGAAGATATAGGAAATGGTAAGTCGGTTGCTACAATTAAAAAAAAAATGGATATGGATTGTTTTTTGTTCTTTATTGATTCTACAAACACAGTTTAAACTCGCCTTGCCAATTAGTTTCAATGTTTCTTGATCCCGTTCTTCAGTGGCTTGTTTTCACCGTCAGTACATTTCGTGGCTACTGGCTAGTGAACGCCACGAAATGTAATGGTGGTGTGAAATAATACGCGTGATTTATGTAATTGGCTGACAGATAGGTATACGACCTCCGACAGCTACAATCTATTTTATAGAACCCTGGAAGTTCTACTAATAAAATACGTCTATACGTAGATTTTTGAGGTATTTTCTATATTTTTATTTTAGTTGTCCTATTATCGTTGCACATAGTCAAATCTTATGCCCCAGATAATGTTACTTCATATTGGATTAGCTAACTTTAATATGATAGAACTATTCAGACGTGGATTGAATATTGAAATATGATTCGAGCTAATGTTGGGTAATTTTCTTTACCTTGATTTCAAACGCGTTCGGTACCACGTCTTAGATTACATGCGGTGAAGTGAGGAGAAAAACAAGTGTTACCAATCTGTCATTCCATCACCGACCACACAGCCTATAGACGGCTAATGTTTGATTTTCCGTATTGAATGCATTCTGGCAACTAACTGAGGTAAGACGAAGTGGGGTTGCAACGCCGTAATTGGCTAACTCAAGGCCACAGTGACATATAGTAATATACAGAGCATCTAATTGGTCGACACTGATTACCTAATCACTACTCATTGGCGCGTAGACATTTACATCGTAACTATAAGTCAGATGTGTTGACGCAAGTCATTCGCCTATTATTAGGTGTCTATGGGCTGTGTGGTCGGTGCATTCACACACACACAGCTATTGCCGATAACTCGCGTGTGGATTACACGATCGCAAAACACATGTGGAATAATTATTTTTTTTATACGCGAATTGATCTGACCCCAAAATAAGCAAATTATATGCTTGTAGTATGGGTGCCAGTCAACGATACTAATACATAGAAATACATATATAAATACTCTAATATATTTAATAAACACCCAAACCCAGAAATGCAAACATCTGTGCTCATCACACAAATGCCTGTCCCTGCCTGGAATCGAACCCGGACCCCATTGCTTGCGTAGTCAGGGTCGCTAACCACTCGACCAACGGGGCTAAATAATAAATGTTTAAGTTGTAATTAATGCATTGAATATCTAACTGGATTACCTGGATTACCTTTTCCCCGTGTTGATTCCGGGCTCCTTTGAAGAATGGACCAACTGCCGTTCTGCCAGGCGGGTCGTAAAAGGCGATCGATTGGCTATGCGAGTCACTGCCATCGTGGCTACTAGGTGGTAGAGTTCTGCATTGTCTCGCTCGGGTCTGGTACCACCGCCTTACCTATTCCTGCCGCAATAGCGGCAGTGCTTGTCACTGTCGTGTTCCGATTTAGAGGGTAAGGTATCCGGTAAACATGCATGCAACAAATGCATGTGGCATTCCACAAGATAGCTACGCACCATTAACATCTTTGGTGTCTATAGGCGATGGTTGATTCTTTCCATCTTGAGACCCATCTGCTTGTTTGCTATCTAATGATATAAAAAAGCTGGATTACCTACTTAACCAGCCAATAAATTAAAAGCTGTTATTTGAACATCCTGCACTCAACATCTGACTCCATAGAAAAACTATTCAATGGGTTCAACGCTTTGTTGGTTGAATGTTACCACCTTCCGTTTCTTGTGATAGGTTAATAAGACTACAAAATTAGATTTCTAGAAATTTAACAGTAATCAAAAGACCCACTGCCTTTCGGCCAGGCGGGTCGTAAAAGGCGACCGATTGCTATAAGTGTCACTACCATCATGACTACTAGGTGGTAGAGTTCCGCAACGGATCGCCCGGGTCTGGAACCACTGCCTTACATATTTCTGCCGCAATAGCATCAGTGCTTGACATTGTCGTGTTCCGGTTTAGAGGGTAAATTAGCTGATAGAATTAAGCATGAGGCATTGCCATCCCGCAACACGGACATCATTGGTGTCTAAAGGCGATGGTTTGTCTTTCTATCAGGAGAGCCATCTGCTTATTTGTTATCTAATTATTTAAAAAATTGGGTGAGAACTCCGAGTCCATCGTGTTCACTCCGGTTTCACCACGGTTCACCAGTTTATCGGTTCGTGCCAATCAATTGCCGCTTTTTCCGTGTATTTCTAGACCATATCAACCATATTTAAGTCAACCAAGAAAACCTTTACTCGTTTTGTTTACATACTAAATAAATCACCAGCAGACTCCGCACTGTTACTGAAAAACTGAGGAACACTGCTCGACTCAGACATCGAACCCAAATCCTCATGACCTGAGTCGGATAGACTAACTACTAAATCTCAGAAAACTAAATGTCGTAATTTTCTATATCTAACAAAATGTTAAATAGATATAACATTATTGTGTATATATATAAAAAAAAGTAACAATAAATAAAAGAAACAAAAGATTAAATGTTTCGCATATGAAAACAATAATTGTTATTGTAACTTTTTAACTTTATACTATAAGTAGATGATAAGCTACTAAAATTAGTTAAAAACTAACACAAATTTGCAGAAGCACTATTGAATACAATAATTAATAAAGAATATAATAAAGCATGATTAAAGCGTTGCACAATAAATAGCAACGAGAGAGTAAAGTTATTTCATTAAAAAAAAAACATTATTGTGCCAGATAAGATCCTCTTATGAAGAATTGAACCTCTGCTCACTGCTAGGCAAATCGGTAAAAGCGACAGAAGGCTTATATGTGTCACTAATAGGCGGTTGAGTTCTGCAACATCTTACCTAGTGCTACCGCAATAGCGTCGGTCCTTACCACGTAGCGAAGGGTATGGTAGCCGGTAAAATTATATGTAGATGTGACATTACGTCAATAAAATGTACCATTAAGATGTTTGATGTATATAGGCGAAGGGTATTTTGCATTAGAAAAACCATCCGCTGGTTCCACAATTTTATTTAACATAACACTGCCTCGAGGTCTATGGGTAAGTCTATTCAGCTCAGACCACGAAGTTCCGGGTTTCAGCTCCGGGTCGAGCAAGTGTTATTCAGGATTTTTCTCGAAAATACAGAATCTCAGGAGCAGCTCGGAGTCAGGCGGGTAGGTGTGTTGCCACATCCGTATCTCGGATGAGCATGTAAAGCCGTCGGTGTTGGTTATCGCTAGAAAGAATCGATAATCATCATCAGGTCAGCAAAATGCGATACTAGGATCACCACTCATCTCGCCAACCGACAAAACGTGGTGAACCGGAGTCTACAGACATTTAATTTACTCTATCTACCCTGCAAGGAAAACGGGCGTGATAATACTTTATAATACAAATCTCCTGAAGTGAAAACGATACAAATTTAGGACCTTTAAGGAAAGATGCAATTGCAAGATCTCTATACTTGTTCATGGGCGGTGGTGATCACTGGCAATCAGTTGAGTCTCCAGCTTATTTGCCTCTTCTTCTAAAAAAACTTGAAAACGTAAAAAAAAGTCGAAAAAATAACTAAAAGTGTGGATATCGGTCCGTTTATTCATGAGCCGTTTCGATTTTATATTCATGGCAAATTTTCAGAATTATGATCTGGGCTTCTATAAAAAATGATGAGAAAGGGCCCTGTCTTTCTTAGTATCTTTATTAGACTGAATACAGAATGTAAGTAAGCCGACAAACTTTTTGTATTGGGCCTCTTCTGGAGTAAAATGATCTTTCCAATGCCATATTTTATGCCAAGAAGTACATAAAAAGTTAACAAAAACTAAATGTCACTTCCGTCTTGGCTAATAGAGTTCCACATCTCACTCAAGTTTTTCGCTTTATCTTTTCCTCCTGCATCAGTGTCAGTATTTGTCCGCTAGTTCCAAAGGTAAGGTAGCACGTAATGCTTTATAATACTGTATCTTAGCCTTATCTCTTACTATAAGGAGAGCTGCCTGATGATGGTGATATAGGGGAAAAATGACACAAAGCATATCCATTTGCAGTTGGTCTCTTAGAACATCTGCTCTTTATTTATATAAACTTTAAATTATTTACACATTCTGTTTGTCCTACTTTTATATATCAACGTTATTAAAATACAATCAAAACAAAATATATAACAGAAATTCACAAGAATCAATGTACAATTACATTTAGTGGGACAGTTGGACTAGTATACCCAATTACAAAAAATAAAATTCCCACACATTTCATTATATTTTTTCTTCAAAGTATTCGAAATAAATGTTGGCCATTCTATTTTGATATATAAATAATTGTTACAAGAAATATGTGCCAACATTTTAACAAATACTTCACTCTACTATATTGCTTAATCGATCCAAAATATACAAGAAAATCATACACAAACAATTCCTTTATTAGTTCATGGCATTGAAAAACAATGTAATATTAAAATCCTATATTCTAATGTACAGATAGTGCACAACATCAAGTAGTGTCAGTCTATAATAGTTTGGATGGATTTCTCAATCGTTAAAAGAAAAGAAGCGGATGATACGGCAGTGTTTAGAAATTATCAAACTAAACATCACAGATTTTTGCTCCTACTTAACGCTCAGGAAAATGCCATGACACAAATCAAAGAGCTTTTTGAAGAAGTACATCTAATCACTAACTGCTAAGTATATACAAAGTCACTAATAAAACAAGTAAATCATAAGTGGTCGCGACGCTGAAACTTGAGCCGTTATATTTAAATAGGATCACAGTGGAAAAGTGATTTAAAATTACGTTTAAATCTAATCTATAATATATATGTTTTAAAGTCCACATATGGCAAGTTTCTACATAAACGCTATCACGTATGTGACACTAATTTTCTATGACTACCTCCATAGAAAAAATTCCGCTATTCTGTACAAAGTTTACGAGTCCTTATCGCGAAATCAAACACATAACACTTCGGAAGAAACTATGTTTAAAAACTGGGTTGGGATACAGTCCTTTGATTGCCCGTCTGAGGTTGATAAACGTCATACGAATTATGCGGCTCTAAATGGCATACAACATTATTCTCTCCATTTAAAACTGCTGCTAGCGCTCTCATATTATTTTCTTGTGGCTGATGGTATGGATGCATTAACCTTCCGCTTTCATACGGATGTCTTTGATCATAGGACCTATCAATGGTATCCCATTTACCATATTTCCCATAATGTTCTGGATCATGATGGTGTCTTTCTCCTGGACTATAGGATATAAGAGGACGATGATCACCGAAGAATTTAGAGCTTGAAGACCCGTGGTGTCCAGGATTCTGTCTCGAATTATCAGGCCCAGAATTGTCGTCAGACATATCGGACATTAAAGTTTCGTTTCTTTCAATCTCTTCATACACGGGATCATCTTGAATGACACGGAACTCTTCTGATCCACGTCTATATATTCTACCCTGTTGCGATGCTATTTCTGAGTAAGTGTGATTAATATTTTGACTTCCATGATGGTGGTGATGTTTACGACGATTTTCGTCTTTATAATGCTTCCTGAAAATCATTTCTTGGCTGCCTGGTGAATGTTGCGACATATAAACATGTGGGTTTCTGAAATCATGGTTATAGCTCCTAGTGGTTTGATAGCCTTGCGGATGATGGAGAGGGCTTTCCTCATCTTTGATAACGTGGCGAGGGGATCCTGGAGCTAATGGCGCATCACATTCTGCGTATGTACTGTGGATGTGATTTTGTTGGGCCAGCTGCCGAGAAAGTGTGTCGTGATGAGTCAACGTCGAAGAATTTCCAGGGTGATGTTTAGAAGAAGTGTTCTGTAAAAAATATTAACAATTGTAGGTAAATTAAAATATTCAAAATTTTTCATTACTTATACTAATTTTTAAATTTAATTTTAATTTTTCAAATACGTTATTATATTTTAGTACATTTTCAGAATAACTTATTGGTAATGTCATAAAAATTCACTTGAATATGAAACAAAATATTAAAAACAACTCAATTTTATTATTCAAAAATTCATAATTACTGTCCGAATATTTTTAAACATGTGTGAGTGAAAATTGTTTAATTCTAATAATAATGACATAGAACAGTAATTAACTCTTTATAACATAAATTACTATGTTATAGTATTCCACATAGAGTAACCTTATACGTAAGGTAGGTAACATACATTTTATTACTTGTCGAGACTGGCCACGGTAAAAATTGTTTTAGATAAAAAAATATGAGTATATCGGTCATGTTCTTATATAAAAAAATTACACTACTAACTAAAAACGTAGCAGAATATCAAAACATGGAAGTCAAACTTAGCATGAGCACTGAATTAATGACTAAGCATAGTTTAAACCTTCACAGGCTATTAGTAGATGGCTCACGTAGTGAAAAAATATAAAGTAAAAAAATATATAAATTTTCGCCGTGTTGGTCCCGGCATCTTTTGTAGAATAGGCCAACTGCCGTTCTGCCAGGCAGGTCGTAAAAGGCGACCGAATGTGTAATGGCTATCGAGTCACTACCATCGTGGCTACTAGGTGGTAAAGTTCTGCATTGTCTCGCCCGGGTCTGGTACCACTGCCTTACCTATTCCTGCCGCAATAGCGTCAGTGCTTGTCGCTGTCGTGTTCCGATTTGGAGGGTAAGGTAGCCGGTAAACTTATGCATGTGGCATTAGACCTCGCCACAAGATAGCAACGCACCATTAACATCTTTGGTGTCTATAGGCGATGGTTGACTCTTTCCATCAGGAGACCCATCTGCTTGCTTGCTATCTTATGATATAAAAAAAAACCATTGCTTTAAACACCAAAGATACTAATCGCGTTTAAAGCCGATGAATATTTACGAGATCGGCACGAGAAGTTCTAAACCTAGCTTACCATTCTAATCAAATAATATAAGAATTGTGACGAAAAGTAAATTTGTGAGAAAATGCGGATGATGTCATAAAGCAAAAATAAATCCTTTTTTCTGCAAGTTAATAGTTTACGCAAGTAATTACTAGAACTCTTTCATTTATTCGCAGATCTTATAAATACTGAAAATTGTGGTATGTTTGTTGTAAACAACTTACTAAACCAAATTTTAAACTCCTGCGTTTGCGCAATAATCTAAAAAAAGGAATCGAAATTTTGGCTACGCGTTTAAATATGTATAAACCTAGAGATCATTATAATTATTATATGTCACGAACTTAGATAATCTTGAACGATTTACCAATAAATGTAATTTTTTATGCCTAACCTAAGCAAGATTTACATGCAGTATTTTGATAAACGCACCAATTCCATTGATTACGTTAAGGTCGCCAACGCCACCATTAACGAGACCTTTCAATTAAGGATCAATTAAACATTAAAGCAGTTTTATCCTGCTCACTGCCACGTGACGATGTACCAGAACACGTTTTTTACGGCCAATTTAAGTGTCGCAATTTGTTAATTGATACTTTTCAATGTCACTTGATTAAACTGTGTCATTAAAATTATTCAATAACAACATTCAATATAATTTTTAATTGAGTTTTTTTTTTGTAGGTTCTAATTTAGGTAGTTATTATACTACTCCGCATCACACAGCGGTGCGTTGACACGATTTAGGTAGATATTATAAGATGAAAGTTTTATTACGCTTGTATAAAATATGTTGGTTTTAATAAACAACTTTTAATAAATTTTCCTGATTGTTAAAAATCCAATAAAACATTTGAAGTTTTATTTAAATAATCTTAATAACTGTCAAAATAATCAAACTGAAATAGTAAATCATATCAATCAATTTTCGCTTGTCTCGGAATAGTGTAACGACCGTCGGCACTTGGTGAAATTACATCAATAAAAATTATTCAAACAAAAGCCTTATTTGAATAATCTTAATTATTTAAACAATAGTTAAACTTGAAAGCTTTATTTAAATTATCTTAATAATCAAAAATGTTTTAAGTTTAAAAAAACTTAACACATTTTTCATTTTGTCTCTATTCTGTTCTAAAAACAATTTGAATTAAGCATTTGTTAAGTTTTAATTAAATAATCTTAATTAAGCATTAGGTTAAAATTTTTTACCATTTAATTAATTACCATCTAAATCATTTAAACTCACGTAAATCGTATCAAAATATTGATGATGCACTGCGGTTATCTACCTATTTAATTTTTTGTACTTTTCCCTTTAATGGCCAATTGAAACCGATTTTTTTGGTTAGAAATAAGCTCGGCCATCGAATGTTACCTTGATTTTTACAGTCATTTGCGTCATATGGTAGAATAGTGTTAAGTAAATAAATAATAAATGCACTTAGTTCATTTGCAACGATGAACTCGTCAACTCACCATCAATGTAATCTCATGTTTCATTGTTACAAAAGTTTTTACTTTATAGAAATACTCGAAATAACGCTCAAACTAGTATTTTTGTATATCATGAAATAGTAAACAAGCAGATAGCTCTCGTGATAGAAAGAGACAATCTATCGCCTATTGATGTAAATGGTGCGTTGCTATCCTTGTGGCCCGGGGTGATGCCACAACCATAAATTTACCGACTACCTTACCCCCCAATCTGGAACACGACAGTGACAGTGACGTTATTGCGGCAGTAATAGGTAAGACATTGGTACCAAACTCCGGGTGAGACGTTGTACAACTCTACTACTAGTAAACACGATGGTAGCGAAACTTATAGCCAATCATTCGTCGTTTACAAACTGCCTGGCAGAATGGCAGATGATCTATTCTTCAAAGGCGGTCCGAGCCAATCAGTATCAGTAAGAAATCTGCAAGTGACTGCACGAGTGAAGTTCTTGAACGAATTAATTTTGTATTATTTTAACGACTGAATCTATTGAGCTTTTTTTACGTAGTTCAATTAACGGTTTAATTTAAACTGAAGACTCGTCATGCTTTAAGATGATAGCGTATGTATATTATCTTAAATTTAACGCTGTATCAAAATACCAAAATATAAAATGTAATTGTCTTATTAATAAACAAACAAATATATGTTTTGATTGGTGAATTTTCACACATCGACCTTTCGAACCGTGGCCAGTTCAAACAAACCCTAACCTAAATATTTCTAGTAGGTAATAGAATGTATTATACACTATATAATGTATGAATTGCAGATAATGTATTAATAATAATGAATAAAATATAAGAATTAAAATATATAAAAATACAAAACGCGTGCTGAACACATTTGTGACAAATTAAAACCAAAGAATGTCGTGAGTTGTGATTTAAAAATGAGTGAAAAATTATTTGAAAGTTCAACTGGAGGTTTTATGTAAAGTAAAAAGAAGAAAATTTGATAATAACATCCAGTATGATAAGTAGGTGTGTTAGATTTGAAGGAGTAGGATGGGCATGTGTGCGTCAATGTAGTGCGTATAAAATGCCATGCAACTATGGTTAAAACATGCGGTTAAAATGATATCTACCACTTAAGTAAGATCTCACCTATAAAACTTTAAAGATACCTCAAAATCAAAAATACATTACAAAAAAATATGTCAATTTTTAAGGCTGTTTTACGCAATGACTTTACAAATTTTTAACTTGTTTTTGAACAGAGATCTTACCAAAGCGCACAGCTACATATTCACTCTATTATTCAATGCCCACCCCTCACCTTCCACAAATTCCCCGTGTTTGCCCCAAGCGACCATTCGTTCGCGCCGATCGACGCCGCCATTTTGTTGGAGTAACAAGATGGCGACCGCGATCGAATGTTCTGGTAATCGTTCGGTACTTCGATATTGTTTCTGTAGCTATGCATCGAGGCAATACTTTGGGTGTGTGAAGAACTATGGGGTATATTTGGCGTCGGCTGATGGTTCCTTATTTCATCGCTTGGAACGTAAATCGGAGCGGTCGGCCGAATATTCCACCTCTCCGGTTGTAAGTTGTAACTCTGTATATATATATAAAAATTACATAAGAATACATATATAAATTATACACCTTATAACCAATAATACATTTCTGAAAGAGATTTACTTAAATAGAAAGAAAGAAGAGTTTTAAGTTCATACGCATTATCTAGAGATAGGATTTCATTTTAATTATTTTAATATTTAATAAGGCATATATTAAAATATTTTATTTTTGGCGGATGCATCTATTTATACCACCACACCACTAGATAAGTATGTTAGTTTATATAAGCGTTAGTTTTAGTAAGAAATAATAAGAAAATTGGCTTACCTTTGCACATAATTCACAAAGTTAGTGACAAAAAAACACAAAGTTAAAAACACAAAATTGAGCTGTCTTTAAACACAAACTGTGGTGTTTTAGGTGGTTTTTTTTTTCAAAATCCTATCTCATATAATGCGTACAAACCTTGTTGGACGTTCTGTCTGTATCCTTGAGGGTATCTCCCGCTTCCAGCGTTTATATTCCTCAGATGAGACATAGGAGCTGATTCTCTTTCAGGAATGTTATGTGAGAAATTTGATGCCGTTGCATTGAGGGTAGGTCCAAAGTTACTAGGATGGCCAAAGTTTTGGTTTTCTTGTGAATTTCTACGGTTTCTATGATATGGTGTGTAACTATGCACAGCTGCAGCGGCAGCTAAGGACGCAACTGATGCGTTGTTAATTACATTGTTGTTGTTGTGATTATTGTTATTAACAACAACATTGAGATTGTTGATGACTAAGTTGTTTGTTGTCGATGCTGAGACGGATGTGCTCGCGGAACTCTGTTTGGAAAATGCGATGTATAATTAGAATTACATCCTGCCGTTACATGTTTTTTATTTTGTTGTAAACATGCTATTATGTTTTCTACGCTGCGAATACTAAATTCTTACATCATTTCACTTATGATTTTGTGAGGATAAAGAATGTAAATATTAAATAATGATATTACTAAAAGTGATACTATCGTTAACTTTGTGTTTAAATATATACGCCTCGAAAATGAATTGTTTGTGTTGAAACAATTGTGTCTATCATCCAAGCAAATATGTCCTTAACCTTCTATATGTTTTGTTGGTATATAAGATCACAGGTATTACATTTTTTTATAATGTATATGAAATAGATTCAGTTCAAAGACTGTATAATCTCAAAATTATAAAAAATAATTTGTAAATAAAAAGTTGCTTATATTTTTTAAGCGTGCAATCATGGTCAGAACTCAGAGTATGATATTATATAAAAGTAAATACTAGCATATTTTAAAGTTATTTTATCTACATTACTGAAATAATGTCACTGTTTTCCAAAAATATGAAGAAGTATTTATTATTCCACGAACCATGTTAGCAAAATATCAAATTGAATCAATCAATTATCCAAAAATATCAAATCGAGTCATATGATTGAATTTGATATCTTGCAAAATAAAGGAATTGAAAGTCTTGAGCATGTAAAGAACTTCACAATAGATAATATTAAACATTTCAAAAGATAGTCATTAAAAAGTTTAGCTCCATATTAAACTTTAATCGGCTAGATTTTAAACGCTGTAAATTATTAATACATTTAAGTAACGTGTCGTACCGCTGATTATTACAAATAATAAACAGTAGTAAAAGTTAACAAATATGGCAATAGTAAAAGTTAACAAATATGGCAATCACCAAGTATTTTAATAGTCGACATACTGGGTAATTTTGGTGAACCAATGTTCCTATTGATATTCGGTTCACTTCGCCAAACCCTTAAAATGATGTGGTGTCATCAAATATATTTTATTTGAGCCGGATTCGTTCAATTAATGTCAATACATTTAAGTAACGTGTCGTAAAAAAATTCCCCAGTATGTCGACTATCAAAATACTTGGTGATTGCCATATTTGATTACTTTTACTACTGCATTATTTGTTAACTTTTACTACTGCTTATTATTTGTAATAATCAGGTGTCACTGTTTACGACTATCGTTTAGTTAAGACTTTATGTTTTTTTTTCAAGGCATGTGGTTGGTAACACACCAAGGATTATGAGCTTTTACTACAAATTTGATCTACATTGAAAAGATAGCAAACAAGCAGATGGGCCTCCTGACAGAAAGAGTCAACCATCGCCTATAGACACCAAAGATATTAATGGTGCGTTGCTATCTTGTGGCGAGGTCTAATGCCACATGCATAAGTTTAACGGCTACCTTACCCCCAAACCGGAACACGACAGTGACGTAGGTAAGGCGCTGGTACCAGACCCGGACGAGACAATACAGAAATCTACCACCTAGTAGCCACGATGGTAGCGACTCGCATAGCCAATCGGTCGCCTTTTAGGACCTGCCTGGCAGAACGGCAGTGTGCCTATTCTTCAAAGGAGCCCAGGACCAACACAGGGGATACTGTATTTACGTCGTGCTGACGTATTTAAAACATGTAAATTTGGATTTTATAAAACTATAAACAATTTCGTCGGTGTCGCAATACTTTCAATTCCTCATTTATTAATAAAGTAATTAGTGTGGAAAAATTACAAACTTTCAAACACAAACTTTGAAATTTAAACAAATTTTATTTCACGGGTTTTTGAAATTGGTATTATATTGAAATATTTTAGCACATCATAAATGTTTTTATGAAGTGCTAAAATATTAGGGATATAGGTTATATACCTAAAAATTAGGATTATTACTTAAACAGTAATCAATTTGGCGTAAATTCAATGAAATAATTAAGTTTTCTTATAGCGTTCCTATTAATAAAAAATAGTTACAACGGAAGTTCTAAATAAAAAGCAAATAAAATAAATTACGATTACTTATTGCTTGAATGAATTAACTAAAACACCAAGTTGAATACCGATTTTTACAAGTTTTGTTTTATAAATAATGTAAAATTATATAGCTTAAAATTAATCAATTAAAATAAATCAATTTAAAATGAATATTATTTATTTTTAAATACTTGCTTAAGCATCAAATTAAATCAGATGCAAAAAATCTTAGATGTCATCGAAACGCTAAAATGATTATAATCATTTGCTACAATTTTCCTGGGAAGAATGTTAGTCGGCTATAGACATTAAGTTATTGATACATTCCTTACATAAATTTTCATACTTTATCTAGTTTACTGTATATACTTTTTCCTGTGAGCCAGAAAACAATAGCCATATACGATAAAAGAATAGCGGCAGGAATAAATATATATCGGGATGGCTAGTCGCAAAATTTTACACCTAAAATATATATGAAATAATACCCCTAAATTATAAGTATTGCACCTGAATTGAAATAATCCCCTTAATTAAACGTAAAATAATATTAATTAAATTATGTGTGAAATGTTGCCCCTAAATTATATGTCAAATAATACTCCTTAGTTATATGTGAAATAATACCCTTTAATTATATGTGAAATAATTCCCCTTAATTATATGTGAAATAATGCCCCTAAATTATAGGTGAAATAATACCCCTTAAATTCATACGAAATATTTGCCCTAAATTATTATATGTGAAACAATACTACTTAATTATAGGTGAAAATTGCTCCTAAATTGAAATAATACCCCTTAATTATATGTGAAATGATGCCCTTAAATTATATATAAAAATAATACCCCTATATTATATGTGAAATAATATCCCTAAATTATATGCCAAATAATGTCCCTAAATTATATGCCAAATAATACCCTTAAATTATATGTGAAATAATGCCCCTAAATTATATGTGAAATAATACCCCTAAATTATACGTGAAATAATACCCCTAAATTATATGCCAAATAATGCCACTAAATTATATGTAAAATAATACTTCTAAATGATATGTGAAATAATACTTCTGAATTCCATGTGAAGTATAAACATACCGTAACATCCCTGGGATCCACGACATCATCAGCGTCAGCGGCGGTATTCTGGTGGTACCGTCGACTCTTCACTGATCCCTGTCGGGTGTCCACGTGGTTGGAAGACGTTGTTGGCGCGTTGTTGTGTGGCTGTTGCGATGGTGTTCCGGCGAAATATAGGCAACACGATAGCCATGGGTATCGCCGGCCAAGCCTTGCGCATTCTTTTTGAAACTAAAATTGAGGTTTTTTAATTAGAATAATTCATAAAAAGTCTTATTTCGGAGGTATAATTTTTACACTTGAAAAAGTCCAGTAAGTAATATTTTATTAAAGAAAAAGTTATTACAAAATACTTCAAAAAAATATAATTGGACGCTTTATCCTAAAAATACATTATTATACACAATGCATTGATAACTAGTTTTGTGTATAAATCAATAGCAATATTATGTAAACGAAGGTAGATTTTAAAAAAATATCTCTGCATTGTGATACCTACCATGGTATGACAATTTCGCAGGGATAAAAAATCCCTGATCGAGAGGAAAAAATACTAAAAATGGTATATATTTTTGTAGTATTTTTTCCTCTCGATCAGGGATTTATATATATATATATATATTGACGTCATTTGACTGGTTTATACCAGTCTTCCTGACAATTTAAACCGTTTTGACCTAGTATATTTGAGAAATTTAAAAAAAACATAAAAGTTTGTCTGCTGCCTAACTTAGTATAAAAATAAATAAACAATGCCAATACGGATGGACCACATCCATCGGACCGTCCATCCTCCGTACCGGAGGAGACTAAAACTGGCCTACTATAATCAAATTATTTGGGTACTGTCAGATTAAGTCTCCAAAACCGGCGTGTATGCATGAAAAAGAGGTTATAAATGTGAAGGAAGCAAAGCAAGTATTTCTGGATCATAATGTATGAAAGTCAATTCTTTCTGCCCCGTAAAGAATCTGTATGTACTATGTATGTATGTAATAAAATGATTAACACTCACAATTTCATTTTGCAGACAGTGGAAGATGAATATAAAGAGTCCTTGCAATGAGTTAAGTATGGTAAAAGTGTATGCCACTCCAACTGTTTGTTCGTTCAGGTATAATAGTCCAAACGTCCACGTCAAGCCCAATAAAAACGCTAGCACCAAGGAACTGTTCAGCCAAACCCTGGAAAAAGATAATTAGTATAAGATAATATACAAATTGCCGTTGATAATATCAGTTTAAATTTTTACATGGCTTTTACTTGTCCATTATAATATAAACATATTGTAATCTATACATATAATAAAATCGTAGGAAAGTCAAAACTGTACATTGAATATTTTTTTAATACAATCGATATCGAAGCCAAAAATATAGTTTTTAGAATTTTTGTCTGTTTGTCTGTTTGTCTGTATGTATGTCCGGGGTAAACTCAAAAAGTACTGCATGGATTTATTGCCTAAATATTACTAACGGGTCAGGTCAACATTTAGGCTATATATTATCACGCTATCACCTACGGGGGAGGAGTTGTGCGGAGTAAACGAAGTCCGCGCAGACGAAGTTGCGGGCAACAGCTAGTATTAAAATAATTGTTTTTACCTACGAAAAAGAAAATAAAAAATTCAAACAAACTAATTCGTTATTATATCATACAAAACTTGAAACACCCTTTACATGTTTACTAACAAGTGCAGGTGTCATAACGCACGATGTATTATCATTTGCGATATCATTTTTTAAATCAGCGTAATACCAGTTTGCAAGTGGCTGGATTATAATTTCACTAGCTGTGCCCACGACTTCGTCCGCGTGGAAAAAACTCTAAAATAAAACCCGCATAGTTCGCATTCCCGTGAGATTTCTCGGGCCTCTAACTATATTTGTACCAAATTTCATCCAAAAGACAGACAGACAGATTTACTTTCGCATTTATAATATTAGTATGGATTAGTCTGGATTGTACGGCTAAACGTAGTACCACATTGATAGTGAATAAATTACAACATATTTTTTTGTAACGCAACGTTAATAATTTAATAAGTACGAAGTATTTATATACAGTGTGTAAAAAAAACCCTGTCGGATAATTAATGGTGTTATTTGATACTACATAATACGGTTAAATATGTGTAATTATTTTATTGATATTAATTAATTAATTTTCCCAATAAAAAAATAATTTTAAATGGTGTTTTCATACCTACATTAAGTATGACAAGACCTACAAATACGTAAATTCTATTATCAAAGAATGTCGCGCTAGTCGGATGCTACCAAAGGACATTCGGCGCGTTTGAGGCGCGTTTAAAGATTTTTTGTAAAAAGCCGAAACACAAATAGCGCACCTTCGCGTGGTGTTTGTGCGAAAGCCGCCAAAGCGAAACAATGAAACAAACAGTGACAAGGTGTTGTCATTTTTAAAATATTTGCTTAACTCTAGGGAAATATAAGTTAAAATACGAATATTAAAAAAAATTTTTTTTTATTTTCAGAAATAATGTCATTTTAATATTTTTGTCAGTAATGCCTTTAACCAACTTATATGCCTCTTTCGGATCGGACGTTTCTTTACATACTGTATACTGAACTAAATAGTTTGTATTGAAACTGAAACATGGTCCAACCCGTCAGTCCGTCCGATCAATATAAGATATTTCACACAATCTTTCAGCCGCTAGTTCAGACTCTTATAAATTATTTTTTAGGGTTCCGTACCTAAAGGGAAAAACGAGACCCTATTACTATCTATCTATATCAGAAATCAGAAATCAGAAGTACTTTATTCAATAAAACTTTTTACAAGTTATTTTGACGCTTCTTCTTAATGCATACTTACAGTAAAAAAATTTGTACAACTCACTTTATTTTATGCACCTTAGTGTTGTCTTTCGCTTTGATAGAAACCGTAGAATGATGGCACATCATGTATATGACCATACTGAGACAGATCCAGTTGGCCTGAAAAATAAAAACACATTTTTGATAAGTGCCTAAATTTTAACACAAAAAAACTGCTACATTTGTAAAAATAAAAGTAATTCGTCTTTCTAGTTTTCAACTTTTAGTAAAACTGCAGCAACCGACTTCTTATTTCTTGTGACTCCAGAACCCTACCCTGAACCCCTCAGATCTTTACCAATTTAAAATAAGACCAAACAGGGAGTTATACTCTTCGAAACACATACCTTCAATCTTCAATTTCGGTTCATAAATGACTGAGTTCTGAGGTTAGAAACATACAAACTTATTTATTTATTTGTATACATGCACGATAAAACGTACACAGGTTAAACTTAACGCCCTCCTTTAAATATTTAAATTAATAAAATTAAAAAATTATAAAATATTTAAATTGTTAACATCCTCATTTAAGAAGTTAGTTGTAAATATTATGTAGGGATTATGGATTAAGGCAACGTCAAATCGTCCTGAATGCAACGATATTTTATGATATAAATATAAAAATTAACAAAAATACAATAAAGAAATACTAAATACAAAAAAAATACAAAAATACAAATGTTATCTATTTACAATATTAGTATACATTGTAAGTAGAAGAGTCTTCTCTTTTACTACTAACGGCGATTACAGTACTGACCGTGAGCACGAGCACCACGGGCCCGACGAAGCTGAGCAGGAACAGCCTGTCGGTGGAGAGCCAGCAGTGGCGCGGCGTGCCGTAGCTAGTTATACCGTAGTGTGGACAGTGCGAGTGGAGTACAGTACTGACCACGAGCACGAGCACCACGGGCCCGACGAAGCTGAGCAGGAACAGCCTGTCGGTGGAGAGCCAGCAGTGGCGCGGCGTGCCGTAGCTAGTTATACCGTAGTGTGGACAGTGCGAGTGGAGTACAGTACTGACCGCGAGCACGAGCACCACGGGCCCGACGAAGCTGAGCAGGAACAGCCTGTCGGTGGAGAGCCAGCAGTGGCGCGGCGTGCCGTAGCTAGTTATACCGTAGTGTGGACAGTGCGAGTGGAGTACAGTACTGACCGCGAGCACGAGCACCACGGGCCCGACGAAGCTGAGCAGGAACAGCCTGTCGGTGGAGAGCCAGCAGTGGCGCGGCGTGCCGTAGCTAGTTATACCGTAGTGTGGACAGTGCGAGTGGAGTACAGTACTGACCGCGAGCACGAGCACCACGGGCCCGACGAAGCTGAGCAGGAACAGCCTGTCGGTGGAGAGCCAGCAGTGGCGCGGCGTACCGTAGCTAGTTATACCGTAGTGTGGACAGTGCGAGTGGAGTACAGTACTGACCGCGAGCACGAGCACCACGGGCCCGACGAAGCTGAGCAGGAACAGCCTGTCGGTGGAGAGCCAGCAGTGGCGCGGCGTGCCGTAGCTAGTTATACCGTAGTGTGGACAGTGCGAGTGGAGTACAGTACTGACCGCGAGCACGAGCACCACGGGCCCGACGAAGCTGAGCAGGAACAGCCTGTCGGTGGAGAGCCAGCAGTGGCGCGGCGTGCCGTAGCTAGTTATACCGTAGTGTGGACAGTGCGAGTGGAGTACAGTACTGACCACGAGCACGAGCACCACGGGCCCGACGAAGCTGAGCAGGAACAGCCTGTCGGTGGAGAGCCAGCAGTGGCGCGGCGTGCCGTAGCTAGTTATACCGTAGTGTGGACAGTGCGAGTGGAGTACAGTACTGACCGCGAGCACGAGCACCACGGGCCCGACGAAGCTGAGCAGGAACAGCCTGTCGGTGGAGAGCCAGCAGTGGCGCGGCGTGCCGTAGCTAGTTATACCGTAGTGTGGACAGTGCGAGTGGAGTACAGTACTGACCGCGAGCACGAGCACCACGGGCCCGACGAAGCTGAGCAGGAACAGCCTGTCGGTGGAGAGCCAGCAGTGGCGCGGCGTGCCGTAGCTAGTTATACCGTAGTGTGGACAGTGCGAGTGGAGTACAGTACTGACCGCGAGCACGAGCACCACGGGCCCGACGAAGCTGAGCAGGAACAGCCTGTCGGTGGAGAGCCAGCAGTGGCGCGGCGTACCGTAGCTAGTTATACCGTAGTGTGGACAGTGCGAGTGGAGTACAGTACTGACCGCGAGCACGAGCACCACGGGCCCGACGAAGCTGAGCAGGAACAGCCTGTCGGTGGAGAGCCAGCAGTGGCGCGGCGTGCCGTAGCTAGTTATACCGTAGTGTGGACAGTGCGAGTGGAGTACAGTACTGACCGCGAGCACGAGCACCACGGGCCCGACGAAGCTGAGCAGGAACAGCCTGTCGGTGGAGAGCCAGCAGTGGCGCGGCGTGCCGTAGCTAGTTATACCGTAGTGTGGACAGTGCGAGTGGAGTACAGTACTGACCGCGAGCACGAGCACCACGGGCCCGACGAAGCTGAGCAGGAACAGCCTGTCGGTGGAGAGCCAGCAGTGGCGCGGCGTACCGTAGCTAGTTATACCGTAGTGTGGACAGTGCGAGTGGAGTACAGTACTGACCGCGAGCACGAGCACCACGGGCCCGACGAAGCTGAGCAGGAACAGCCTGTCGGTGGAGAGCCAGCAGTGGCGCGGCGTGCCGTAGCTAGTTATACCGTAGTGTGGACAGTGCGAGTGGAGTACAGTACTGACCGCGAGCACGAGCACCACGGGCCCGACGAAGCTGAGCAGGAACAGCCTGTCGGTGGAGAGCCAGCAGTGGCGCGGCGTGCCGTAGCTAGTTATACCGTAGTGTGGACAGTGCGAGTGGAGTACAGTACTGACCGCGAGCACGAGCACCACGGGCCCGACGAAGCTGAGCAGGAACAGCCTGTCGGTGGAGAGCCAGCAGTGGCGCGGCGTGCCGTAGCTAGTTATACCGTAGTGTGGACAGTGCGAGTGGAGTACAGTACTGACCGCGAGCACGAGCACCACGGGCCCGACGAAGCTGAGCAGGAACAGCCTGTCGGTGGAGAGCCAGCAGTGGCGCGGCGTGCCGTAGCTAGTTATACCGTAGTGTGGACAGTGCGAGTGGAGTACAGTACTGACCGCGAGCACGAGCACCACGGGCCCGACGAAGCTGAGCAGGAACAGCCTGTCGGTGGAGAGCCAGCAGTGGCGCGGCGTGCCGTAGCTAGTTATACCGTAGTGTGGACAGTGCGAGTGGAGTACAGTACTGACCGCGAGCACGAGCACCACGGGCCCGACGAAGCTGAGCAGGAACAGCCTGTCGGTGGAGAGCCAGCAGTGGCGCGGCGTGCCGTAGCTAGTTATACCGTAGTGTGGACAGTGCGAGTGGAGTACAGTACTGACCGCGAGCACGAGCACCACGGGCCCGACGAAGCTGAGCAGGAACAGCCTGTCGGTGGAGAGCCAGCAGTGGCGCGGCGTGCCGTAGCTAGTTATACCGTAGTGTGGACAGTGCGAGTGGAGTACAGTACTGACCGCGAGCACGAGCACCACGGGCCCGACGAAGCTGAGCAGGAACAGCCTGTCGGTGGAGAGCCAGCAGTGGCGCGGCGTGCCGTAGCTAGTTATACCGTAGTGTGGACAGTGCGAGTGGAGTACAGTACTGACCGCGAGCACGAGCACCACGGGCCCGACGAAGCTGAGCAGGAACAGCCTGTCGGTGGAGAGCCAGCAGTGGCGCGGCGTGCCGTAGCTAGTTATACCGTAGTGTGGACAGTGCGAGTGGAGTACAGTACTGACCGCGAGCACGAGCACCACGGGCCCGACGAAGCTGAGCAGGAACAGCCTGTCGGTGGAGAGCCAGCAGTGGCGCGGCGTGCCGTAGCTAGTTATACCGTAGTGTGGACAGTGCGAGTGGAGTACAGTACTGACCGCGAGCACGAGCACCACGGGCCCGACGAAGCTGAGCAGGAACAGCCTGTCGGTGGAGAGCCAGCAGTGGCGCGGCGTGCCGTAGCTAGTTATACCGTAGTGTGGACAGTGCGAGTGGAGTACAGTACTGACCGCGAGCACGAGCACCACGGGCCCGACGAAGCTGAGCAGGAACAGCCTGTCGGTGGAGAGCCAGCAGTGGCGCGGCGTGCCGTAGCCCGCGGGCCAGGCGGCGGCCGCGGCCAGCACCACCACCGCGGGCGCCGCGTACGCGCCCACGCAGTACCAGCGCGCGCGCGCACGCTCCGGCTCGAACACCTCCACCAGCATCGCGTACAGGTGGAACCCTGGCCGTTACATCAACATCTGTATAACCTGACTATGCAATAGATGGGGCTGGGGCTCGACATATGTTTCTGTTACGATCTAGATCCCATGTTAGATATTACTCAGGGAATCCTTATAGCAGAAGAGCTCAAGATGCTAAATGGGAAGTTACTCAAGCGTCTTAGGGACCTATTGGATTTTGTAGTTAAAACTAAGGGAAATTAAAAAGTTATATAATGTTTTTCATTCAATGGTGGAGAAAAATTCTACAGATAAAAAATTGTTTAAATAAAACTGTGATATAGATAGACTAAATTAATTGCCAGCTAAAATTTAGAAAATCTGCTGATTCAAGTGTAGCGTAAAGGAGTGGGAGGGTCACAAAGTTGCAAAGAAAACGTTGTTTTGACATTCTCGAGCGCGTCTGAATTTTCTCTTATTATATAGGAAATGATGAATAAAGAAAAAAATATAACTTTACAATTTCCACAAGCCGAAGTTATTGGAATTTTGATTTTTTTTTTCTGTCCTACTTATCCGCCTCTCTATTAAAGGATTGTATTTGGTGAAAAGTCTCAACAGTATGCGAGGTACCTCCTTATTGTTAATCTGACTCTCGAGTAAATGCAAAGATCCCCTCTTGAGCTCCCCTACTATGTTATTATTTTATTGTATTGGAATATACGATATGCCTTTTTGGCAGCAGAACGTTCGAAAAACAGGAACGGCGAAATTGCCTTCGTGAATACGAGCTGGTAAAGTTTTGCAACATCTTGCCCGGGTTTAATACCACCGCCTTACCTATTCCCGCTCCAATATAGTCGGTGCTTGTCAGTGTCACGTTCCGGTTTAGAAGGTAAGATAGCCGGTGAATAGACGCATGTGGCATTACCAATCTGCTTTACGAATAGCAATGCACATTAATATATTTTATCTACAAATGATGGGAAGCTCTTTTCATAAGAATAGCCAAGTACTTATTGCTATCTTATGAAATATAAAAAAAACGAGCGAGCCTTAGTAGTATATGATGCGTAACATCTAATATCTAAGTGATTATGTTCGTACAGTCTGATGGCCATCTCTACAACCACGTACGGTCATTGGTTAACACAAACAACGCGCGTTCATTGCTTATCTATACATATTATAATAAAATCGTAGGAAAGTCAAAACTGTACATTGAATATTTTTTTAAAAGAATACTTGGGGCGTGATCTACAATTGATATCAAAGCCAAAAATATAGTTTTTAGAATTTTTGTGTGTTTGTCTGTTTGTCTGTTTGTCTGTTTGTCTGTTTGTATGTTTGCTGTTTGTCTGTTTGTCTGTTTGTCTGTTTGTCTGTTTGTCTGTTTGTCTGTCTGTCTGTCTGTCTGTTTGTCTGTTTGTCTGTTTGTCTGTTTATCTGTTTGTATGTATGTCCGGGGTAAATACAAAAAGTACTGCATGGCTTTACTTCAAATTTTGCACGAATATTACTAACAGGTCGGGTCAACATATAGGCTACATATTATCACGCTATCACCTATGGGAGAGGTGCTGTGCGGAGTAAACGAAATGCGCGCGGACGAAGTTAAAATAGATGACAATTTTTCCACAAAGTATTCAACACGTCTAGCCAAAAATATCTTACCAAAAAACAATGTGATTCAAGCAACTATTTTTGTTTTTAATGTTTACGAATGTTTCATAATGCTTGTACTCCTTAAAGCATAAACTCATCCACTTGTTTACGTCATAGTGATAAATTACGTGTGATGTGAACGTTATTTACAAACTTGCTTACACGCATGCTTATCTAACTTTTTTCAATTCAAATTCCGAAAATGCTGTTTTTTTTTCCAAAGTTTTTAAAATTACCTAGCATAACTTAGTCAGATTTTTTTAACTAACATTATAAAGTATCTTAGCTAAATATACCAATCCTTTTTAATCAGCATTTATAAACCGCTGTACTGGCAACCATTTAATAGTGTTTTAGCCAACAAAACATGATGGTTACAACAGAAGGTGGAATTGATTTAATCTTTCTAACATACATAATGTGTATTCTTTGTAATATATATATATATATATATATATATATATATATATATATATATATATATATATATATATATATATATATATATATATATATATATATATATATATATATATATATTGTTTTTATTATTTATTGTAAACTAATGAAATAAAATAGACAGCCCAATTCTTAAAACTTGAAGTGCTACATATTTCGAGACAATATGAAAACTTGGCAAATCTTACGTTACTAGTGTGCTCATAATTTTTGTCCCTACTAAAAATCACTAACGCAAGTAAAAAGTTTTCCTTTCAAAAATAATGTCAACACTGAAACACATACCTTCTAAGAACATCCAAGCAAACGCCGCCAAGAAGAAGTAATGAAGGAGTCCAGCGATGATTCCGCAAAGTATTCTATCCTGTGTTTGATCGATACCGCACATGAACACTACCTCCGCTATTAGCAGACAAGCGCAAAGGTTCTTGTGTATAAGCACTCTGTCAGTCTGAAAATTAACAAAAAAAAATGCATTTTATATATAACTAGCTGACCCGGCACAGGTTTTTTACCATACAAATAACTTGTATTGAATATTTTGGTGAGGTACTCTAGGGGAAAGGGAGAAGGGGAGGAGGGGTGAGATAAAATTATCTAAATTTCATTGAAATCGGTTCAACAGTTCTTTAGCGGACAAACAACGTGACACGTAATTTACATACAGGCTGTTTTTTTAGCTGTGAGATCTATTGAAGCAGTATACTCAGTATTCGATTCTGAGTCCAAATATCTATAATAAATATATGACCTTAATTTTTAGTCTAAATATCGCATAAAGAACTTAAATCATATAAAACACGCGCGCCATGGGTCAATGAACTACGTTACGCCAGTGCAAAGATTACATAATAATTACTGTGAGGTAACGAGCGCCAGCCGCCGGCCTGCCGCGGAGCCCCGTGTACCTTAGTTGTGCTAAAAGCATTGCGACGTTCGGATCTGTTTTCACGTAACGCTATTCCATCGGCTTATTTAGCGGCCTCACGTATTTTTGTGATAGTGTTTGACTAATAATAACAATGTCATCTTATCAGTGTTCCGACGAAGAATATTGGGATGTGGTGCGTGCCTATGCGCTACGTAATGATTATGTGAACCAAATCACCAAATACAGAAGAATAATTCAACAACTGAGATTATTGTAAAATGTGAACAATTGATCAAGTTTGATCATTGTGAAGAGGATGATTCTATTTACTCCAGAAATACTAAGTTAAATATCAGCTGTGTCTTACACGTTTATTCATGCCTAGTTTCTTTTTTTTTAATTATAACACGCTTGTTATTATTTAATGCCTATGTATTTTACCTGTCCTTCCAAAATAAACCAGAAACAAAGAGAAGAAGAAGGAAGATAAAATGAATTACAATCACACTAGTTTAAAACGGGGAGGTAGATTAAATTTCTACTACCTACTACTGATATTATTATTATGATTGGTGACTTATGAAGACTAGCGTAACGACTACGAAGACCTTAATCATTAATTACGAGACTTGACAATATTTCTGTTACTGTTTTCTTGGTTATTTAAGACTATATATTTCGTTATGTTTGTCGATGCGTATAAGCAAGAATTTCCACAGGTTTGATTCCGTCCCACAGCTTAAAATTTAGCCTGTATATTAAGATTAAATTAAAATGTATAAATAAGTTAAATAATAGTATATAACAACAACAATCTGACTGCGAACCATTCGAAAAATCAACTTTTCTAGCGCAGGTAAAATTATGCAGCATGTGTCTCTTTCACAACTAAGCCAACTGTGTTCGTCCGAGCCCCCATTGAAGAATACACTTATAATCTATAATTCTGCCAGGCAGTTAGTAAGAGGTGAACGATTGTCTATACGTCAATACCATCGAGACTACAAGTGGTATGGTTGTTTTCTCTTTCCATCAGGAGAGCCATCTGCTTGTTTGCTATCTTATGGTATAAAAATGATATAAGATAAAAAACAAACACTCACCTTCATATTTCTAAAACACTGAAAAACCAAAATGGCCGCCAGTAAAGCCACCGATGAAATAGCACAGCCGATAAACGTCAATAATCTAAGCGCTAGCACGTGTTGAGCACCAAGTGCAACTCCGTGGACGTCCATTAGAATCGCGAAGTTTGTGAGATGGGAGCACGCGCACCCTGTGTGGGTCAGATTCGACCATTCCACTTGACACCCTTCGGAAGACCAACCACTGCAATTATCAAAATTTTATTTAGTTGTTGCAGTTAAAAAATAGATAAAATGGCCATTGAATTATTATTATTACTATAGACGTCGGGTCCGCGCTAAAAAATGTCTGAGGCAAATGAGCTACAAAACGCAAAAAGAGATACAATTCCGCTTTAGTCGAAATTAAGCCTTGATATAATGATTAGTGTTTAAATAACCTTATTAACATATATTCACGTGATATGTAACTGGGACATTTTTATCGCGATTTTAGTATGAGACCCGATTTCCACAGTAATAATACTCTTTATAATATGTCAGTAAAAATGGCTACTAAAGTCGCCATTTTATCTATGTTTTGGACAGTCTATATTATTATAAATACGAAAGTTTGGGTGTTTGGATGTACGAATGGTTGGTTGTTTGTTAACCAATCAGGTCGAAACTACTGAACGGTTTTAGACAAAATTTGGCACACAGGTAGCTGATGACCTGGAATAGCACAAAGGCTACTTTTTCTCCCAGGAAAAACTTTTATAATGCAGCGTGCCGCACGGTGCAGTTAGTGAATTATAAATTGTTAATACTGTTACGAATATTCTAGAAAAGTGAAGAGTGAGAACACTGGAACAATCTAGAAATAAAAGAAAGAGATAGCTGCTTCTATCGATAAACAATAGCTGCCGTTACCCTAACGGCTATGCCACAACTGACCTTCTCGCATATGCATAAGGTTGAAAATAGCGTGTATTATAACTTGTTTACACCTAATTTGTTTAAAAATTTAAAAAAGAAATATTAAATTATATGACTCGTGTAATTCAGTCAAATTTTCTGTAAAACAGAAAAAACCTTAAAAAATTGCTTAGGTTATATACATGTTATGCAACATATGATAGCAGTAAAACTGCTATCATATGTTGCATACTCCTTATTCGTATGAGTTTAACAATAACAATTTCAATACTAAAAAAATGCACTTCTATTTGTGCTATATTCATAAAATATATTACTCGAGCTTATTTTTGGGTGATAAAATATGATGCCAATTTAAATATTGCTATCACTACTTACTGCAAAGTATAATCCCAGAACACACATGCTGGGTTCGTTACGTTTTCAGTTCGTAAGTGTTTCATTGTTAACCTGACCATTTGGGTTAGTTGTATGTGACGACCATTGCCAAGACTTGCTGATATGACCTGCGAAAACATAACAATTCTTAATGCAAACAAACAATCTTATTTGCGCTTAAGATCTCATTTTCGTCAAACAGATCCCCTACAAACAATTGATTTCCCAAAAACAAATAAGTTGTATATAAAACAATTTGGTTTATTTATAAAATTACAATGTAAAAATAAAATTATATATAATTCTTTGAAAATATCTGCAGACCCAGCTTGGATTCGATTCACGTTGCGCATAAACTTTCTAGGTTGCATGACGTCAAATTTTCGATTGTGAAGTAATAATATAATTTACAACGATATAACAGCGCATATTTGCGCACATATCAGTCATTGATGAAACATGCGCGTTCTATTTAGTTGTTCGTGAAAATCAAAAGAAATGGTACAAAAGGTAATAGAAGTTTGCTTAAAGACTTCGCAAAGCTTTAAGCCTGTAATTTAAATACTGTAACCTTCTAAGGTTCGCATGTACCATACTTTATGATAGAGGTGAAATCGATCCTGATGCTAATGAGATAAGATAGACGAAAAGTAAATAAAACCTGTTTTTCTCCAAACACGTAGCTCGGAAAAAATCGGATTCGAAGGACCAAATAATGTGGTGGGTGGTGTTTGATGATAGAGATGCTATTGATTAATGCTTGATGATCATTTACAGTCAAAGGGTTTTATTTCTTCCCGTATATCCCGTAATAGATATTCAAGCATCTATTAACAGCATCTTTATCACCAAACACCACCCTCCACACTTTTACTCTTAAACTAATTTAATCTAAGTAAAATTAATTTAAGAAGTATTTAAATACTTTGGTACAGGCGGACCTAATTTACAAAAAAAAACTATTAGTTTATGTACAAATAAATTACGACCCTAATTTTGATAATTCGCTCTGGAATATTTTAAAACATACCTCAAGACACGATGAGGGATATTCTTCTCATGTTGTAGCCTAAAGTTTGCATTTGCATCAACCATAATACAAACATTGAAACCATATTATTTAATAATATAAATGCGAAAGTTTGGATGTTACCATGTATGGATGGATGAATGTTTGTTATTTAATCACGCCAAAAGAAATCAACTGATTTAGAAAGTTATTTTGTTAATTAAAGCTTAGGAATCATTACCAAATTTATCTATAGTTTAGTTCAATAGGCGTTAGTTCTTATTCACACAGACTTCATTAGAAAGAACTTACCTTTGAGTTTAAAACCCGTGTGATATTTTTCTTCTCCCTTTCAGAGTTAATGCTCGTAGACGAAGTAGGGTCAGAAGTATAAGCAGCAAATTGAGGGTTCTTGCCAAAAGTCGGCGGCAGAATTTCTTCGAGCCGATCAAACGCGAAGAAGACTATACGAAGTAATTCTATTGGATGGTTTTCTGATATATTTTCTGGAAATGTTATGTAAATGGTTAATTTGCTTTATAGATGATACACTGGCTAAAATAAATCATTGCTATCTATTTCTTATAAGATTAAGTAAACCATAGATAATATATAGATAGGCGAGCTTGCGTGTACGTTAGTGAAATGCCATTGATAGAAAGAGAAAGAACATACATATATCTGTTTAATGACGCATGCGCATTATGTAATCGTATCTGATTGAGTTCTCCTACGTTTGACACGCAAAGCTGTCATGCTTTTTATTATGTTTCTCTTATGCTCTAATGCTTAGGACAGAGAGTTGTGGCGAAATTTAGAAAAGCCTTAAAGGAGAATTCTTAGACGTCAATGGGTTGAGATTTTAATGACGATTTTGGAAGGAAGGAAGAAAATTTAACTCACCTAGTAAAGCAGCTTTTGGAATTGTAATAGTATCCTCCGAAGCTTTCCATTGTTCCTGCGCTATCACGGATGGAAAGGTCTCGTCTTCCACATTCTTGACTTCCAGAACTCTTACCGATAAACCTGTAAAATTTGTGATGTATTGTAACTAGGACTATCATTATAAGAATAAATTAATTCATTTATTTATTGATAGTCCGCAGGGCATCACACAGTTTGGTAAATAACGAATACATAAAACTTCTTGAGTGACTTCCTTTTGTCGAGTCTATCAAGGACTTTGTTCGAAAGTGCTGTGAAAAAAATCCCCGTGATAACGCCATGTATAAACTATTGGTCTGAACCAACGCAGCGCGGAATCTGTCGAATACTATGACTACTTGAAAACATTAATAAATATTAAACAATTCAGCAAAAATGAACTATATAATATATAGTTCATTTTTGTGACTATATAGTGTTAGAGATAGGAATCAATACATTTTACGTATTGATTCATAAGGCAAGCTCATCAGTGCCTCAAGCACGAACTCCTTGCGAAAAAGTATTCGTATCGTCATCGAGAAATAAACGTATGAAAAATGATCAGCGCCCCTATCGTACGTAAATGGAACTAAATTTCGAAGCACAAGCAAATTATTAAACTATCGTATCGCAAACGTATCGAGAAATACGTGAAACATAACAAAATTGCGAGCACGAACGGCGTTTTGAAGTATCGTATCGCAAATTTCGAAGGCTGGGTATCGAGAGGTGACGAATCTTTTTTCACTTACAATTTGCCGGTGAAAAAAGTTTCGAATTGTTTAAAATTATTTATTACGCTCGTTTTTTTAAAAATTAAGTAGTTTTAGTTACTTCCGGATATTAATACAATCAACGGAAAGCTAAAAAATGCAAATACCACCTATATTTCAACGTAATTCTCTATTATATTCTCATTGGAAGTTTACTTCAAGATGAAGAAAATAATAGACGAGATTCGATGTAAACAATTTTTATTCTCACATTTTTATTTGTGGTAATTTTTCACTGTTTACATTTATATTACAATACTGGCTGTTGCCAGTGACTTCGTCCGCGCGGACTTCGTTTACTCCACACTGCTCCTCCCCCGTAGGTGATAGCGTGATAATATGCAGCCTATATGTTGACCCGACCTGTTAGTAATATTCATGCAAAATTTGAAGTAAATCCATGCAGTACTTTTTGAGTTTACCCCGGACATACATACAGACAAACAGACAAAAATTCTAAAAACTATATTTTTGGCTTCGATATCGATTGTAGATAACGCCCCAATTATTCTTTAAAAAAATATTCAATGTACAGTTTTGACTTTCCTACGATTTTATTATATGTATAGATTATTTTTCAGAGAAGTTAGATGTAGGACTAAACAGAGAAAAATACCGAAATTAAAAAAAAAAAAAATGATACCGAATTTAAAAATAAATATCGCCTCAACAAAGAGGCTCTTACATTTCTCTGTGAGCAACTCCGCCGAAAAACTTCATTAAGACTGAGTTCCAGGATAACTCTAGAGCTTATTTCCTTAGAGGAATCTTGTTTTTGGAAGAAAGGATCCAATCTTCACTTCACATCACGAAACAAAAAACTGCACATAATAAATAAGTTACATGAAACTTCCAGGACGTACTTTTCCATGAACTTCACCATAGTTATGTACTGCATAAAGCTAGTCTAGTTTTCATTTTATAATATTTTATTTATATTTAATGCGAGGAAACAATTTAAATGTAATGTTTTCGAGAGCCCGTACGGGTACGATTATAAACAAATTTGACCTTGTCTTTGT
The DNA here is from genome assembly GCA_036924255.1 of Apodemia mormo. Lineage (NCBI taxonomy): Eukaryota > Metazoa > Arthropoda > Insecta > Lepidoptera > Riodinidae > Apodemia > Apodemia mormo. The sequence continues at coordinate 8,852,088 of JAUPFN010000026.1, forward strand.
TTGGTATCGTATACCTATGTGAAGTGCCAAGCGGTCGTCTCGTTCAAAAACCGTAGAACAACGTAAGATCGTTGTTAGAATGGTTTCGTCAAAATAAATTTGATTTTTCTTAGAGTAGAGAATGCATTTCTTCATTTTTGTGTATTTTATTAATTATGCTTGAGTTAGGTATGATTTTAGTTATAAATAAATATATTTCTATATGGAATATAATGAAACCGATAATATACGATTAAGTTTTTGAACAAAACTAGTATCTTCCTGCTTACGTTAGGATGACGTCACTAGCGTAATCGTATCGAGGTCTCGAGAGTCGATAGAAGGTGCTTCGTGCTTCCTACTATCGTCATACTCCGTTAACGTATCGAGTCCTCGATACGTTAACGATACGAAAACGCTTAAATTTCGTGCTTGAGGCTCAGTTCGGAATTTTGTCGGTCAAAATACTTTTTGAATTACTCATTAAATTATCTTTTACATGTATTAAAACTAAGTATGTACCCATCAAGGAAGTAAAACTTATGAATCCGGCATATTTTAATCATGCTAAGTGAAACGCAGCTCTTTCGAAAAGCCCTTCGAATCATTAAAAAAATTAAACAAGTCTTACAGTAATTTCAAATGATGTTTAACATCTGACATGTTATCTTACTATGAAATTGAGACGAAACATATTATGAAATCAATCTATTCGTCATAAAATTAGTCGAATATATTCTAAGCATGAAAATGTATGTAAGTAATTCTATATTAAGGCGAGAACGTCTCGTGCAAGTTTACCGCCAACGCGCGCGCTCATTGGTCAAAATATTAGCCCGCACTTACTCGATTTCCTGCAACACATTTCCATCCCTTTTTCGAATTCACCCCTAAAAAAATATCCACTAACCGAGAGGAAATATGTAAAAAAGAGAAAAGATGTTACGCGTAAAAAATAATTAGTGTGATGCCTCGATGACTATTATCAATGTATTTTTTTTTCGAAAGCTGTAAAAGTGAACAACTTACATATGTTTTTAACAATTTGCAATATCGTCTTCTCTTTGGTGATCGCTTGAGCCAATAGGAAAGCGTTCTCTTCCAGTTGTGTTAGTAGAGCACTTGCTACTCTATTCTGGGCGTCTATACTCAAGTCAAACCAGGAAGCACGTTGACTTTCTTCTAATAGATTCGAACCTAGAAAACAATTGGAAAATTGTATTAATGGTGTACTTGACATTTAGTTAAATTGCCAAAAAGAATTTTACAGATTCAGGCATTACTTTTGGAAATGCATAATTCAAATATGAATTCGACTCTCCTGAAAATACTTCGGTCATAAAGTAAAACGTGCATTGAGTACATAAACTAAGTATTTCTGCTTTTGTTACTGACGTGGACGAATGTGTGGTTGGAGTTGGAGATTGTGATGCTGAGACACCTTTAACTATCAGACCTTCAGCAAGTTTATTTCATTGCTCACACTACATTTTGCTTCAGTAGCAATGAAGGAATGCGTCAAATTATTGTCTTAAGTTTATTTTTGGCATTTTTAAAAGACAAAATGACGGCGTGAGCAGGGTTCCTAACTATATTGCTAAAAATAGTATTATGCTGTTTTCACTAGATTTACTTTTAACTGTTGAAACAAAATAATGTATACAAAATATTGTTTTCAGCGTCTAATACCTAACGCTAAGTGTCAGACACTCTCTGCAGCGCAGCCATATTGTGTTTCAGAACGAATGTCAATGCCAAATATTTAAGACTGACACTCACAGACATATAGACATATGATAGGACTAATATATTATTGTAGTGTCCTAAGCACGGCAGGGTTGATTTTGATACAGCATAATTTTTAAAATATCGATGATGGATAAAAATGTTCTAAATAAAAAACAGACACCTAACACTTTATACCTGACACGGTATTAAATAGTTATGTTTACGAACTTATCCCAACCTGCCTCATTGACCATACCGTTTGTCGAGTGAGTGACGCTGACGAAGTACGTAGTTTGTGATGCCGCCTACGCAATCCATAAGGCTCAGGTTCAATTTCCAACTGGGGCAAACATTTGTGTGATGACCATAGCAAATATTTGTATAATAGTATTGTTGACTAACACTCATATCATAAGCAAATAATTTGTTTTCATTCGAAATAGACCAATTTGTGTGATTTGGTCACCAAATATTTATTGCCAGCTACACCCTGCATCCCGCTGCATTATAAAAGTTTCTAGTGAATCCCACGGGAAAAACAGAATTTCCGGGATAAAATTATCTTATGTCGTTCCAGGTCGCATTTGGCATACAGGCAGACGATCTACCTGTATGCCAAATTCCATCCAATCCACCACCCGTTTGCGTGATACAGTAACAAACATCCAAATAAACAAACTTTCACATTTATAATATTTATTGGATTATCAATTTACAATAGCTCTTTTAAAAGTATTAAAAAAAAGTATCTTTACTTCGTATCCCCGAAGAGGTAGGCAGAGGTATAACTAGTGTACCTATGATTAGCCGAAGATAGTTAGTCCCACAATGTGATAGGTGGCAAGCCTATCGCCAACCGGGCACTTTCCAATCCCGAGCAACGTTGTTTTTATCAGAAGACTGAAAATATATTTTTGAATTGTCCGAATCTTTTTTTGGGAATCGAACCCGATACCTCATGTGGTCAACACCGACACCGGACCACAAGACCACAGAGGTGAATAAATAAAATTGATATAAAAAGTACGTACCAGTTTTAATCACTCCAAGAAGCATATCAGTGACAATGGCCTCTTTTTGCCTTGGGTCAGGAAATGACTTCACATTCTTGGCCATCCTTTCCGCCAGCTTCTTCATAATACTCGTCGTTGTCATCATATCTCCGCCGTATAAAGCTTTAGAAGAAGTCACCTGAAAAAATATAATTCAAATGTTACGTCCCAAAAATGACAAATACTCATTGTGCGAAAAAATCAGGCGTTGTTTAAGCGACAATATCGCAAATTTTACGCTACAATGTCGGAGTGGCATAGGCTACTTTTTTCTATATCTATACTAATCTTATTATATTATAAAATTGTAGAGTTTGTTTGTTTGGTTGTACGCGCTAATCTCGAAAACTGCTAAACCGATTTGAATAATTATTTTTGAGTTGGATAGCCTGTTTATCGAAGGTCATAGGCTATATAACATCATGCTACGAACAATAGGAGCGGAGCAAACAAAGTTCGCGCGAGCAAAGTCGCGAGCAACAGCTAGTATTATAACAAGGAGAGACTTGTTTATTTGTATTTTTGTGTGTTTGTAACAAATAAACTCATAAATTAATGGTCCGATCTTTAAAAAAATACCATTAAAAAGCTACACTATCCAGACGTGACATAGGCTACTTTTTACCCAAACGACCACAAGGCAGCAAAACTGCCACATCCAATTTCAGATTTCCTGTATCTCTGGAATCCTACATCAAATCTTCACTAAATTTAAATGGGATGGCAAGTATACCCTCTGAAAAAAAATCCGAAATCGGTGACCGAGTTCAGAGGTAGTAAAAGGTATCATCACGTTCAGTTCCCTTGCGGGATAGGCAGATTAACCCGAACGTATAGACTTTCCGGTTCACTACGATTCACCAATTTGTTGGTTAGCAAAATGAGTGGTGATCCCTATCCCTGCATTTCATTGACCTGATAATGATTATTGATTATTGCTAGCGATAATCGGGACCGATGGCTATTACGAGCTCATCCGAGGTACGGGAGTGTTAACGTAATACCCGCCAGACTCTATGCTGCTATTGAGATTTTGGATTTTCCAGAAAAATCTCGAAAAAAAATCTCAAAAATCAACACCAAGTCAAGCAAAAAACTTTTCTTCGATCTAGTGATCGAAGAAAAACCGGAACCTCATGATCTAAACTGAATAGGCTAACCCCTAGAAAACGAGGCAGTCAATTCCGAGGTAATAAATATTTAAAAAATGCAACCAAATTCAAAACCTCCTTTTTAGGAAGTCATTGAAAAGTAAAAAAAAAAACATTTCACACTTCTAATAACGTAAAGAATAAAATTATTTATCGTTCTAATAATAAATTGGAACAACCAATAAAAGTTCGCGAATAATTTACGTCATTCCCTGTCGTAAATTATTCGCGAGCTCCTATTTAGATTCCTGGAATGGGAACTCTATTGTTGACTGTACATAATCAGTGTTGACACTGAAAAGCCCTAACAAGGTACTACAATGTTTAATTGTGACATCATTACCTGAGCGAGGTCGTTGCTAATGCCGAGTAGCGAGTCGCCCTCCCTGACTCTAGCCTCCAGGCTGTTCAGCCACACAGACCTACATTCGCTGAGGTCGGGACTCGAGCCGTGCCACTCCGGGATTGCGTCCACTGAAAAATACGCTTTATTAACAATACGTTGAAGATGGATTTAAAATAACATTATGTTATATATTTCCATAACGCAATTAATTTTATCTGAAAATATACCATATTTATATTCATAAATAATAAAGATAGTATTATAATAAGATTATGCCAGATATTTCCGTGTTAAACCCGGGCTCAAAAGTGATCGGACCAACACGAGGTTCAAACCAATTACATTAAAAAGAGCAATAACTATTAACAAATAATTAAAAATATATTAAAACATGTAAACGATTTTTGGAGCAGATAATCTATATAAATAATAAAAACGGCCAAGTGCTTGTTGAACCACGTGCAATGTAGGGTCCCGTAGTTTCCTATTAATATAATACAGACTAACCATTTTTAACGCAAATGTATATCCGCTTTTATATCTTCTTTTGCGACTATAACTGATAAACATGTAAAACCTAGATTATTTTCTTTTTAACTATGTTATGTATACTACTACCGCAGTGCCGGATTTAAGCATAGACAACATAGGCAGTTGCCTATGGGCCGCCACTACACAGGAGCCACCACCACACCACAAAAAAAAAAATAGAAAAAACGATAAAGGCTTAGCAGAAACAAAAAATACTGAGATTTGTTATACATAGTTGGACGAATAACTTAATTTATTTCTTTGAACGGGAAATGTTAACATTTAAACATCTTCGAGATCGAACAGCACGAAATATGAACACAAATGGCGCCTTTCACGTATTCTACCGCGCCGCGCTAGACCAATAGCAACAGCGGAAATTGGGTGTCATACGACGCGCGCATCATTTTTGCCGTTAAAAAAGCAGGAATTTTCCTATTGAGAAAGCGAGTAAAACGCGTTAATGAAACTATAGAGCGGCGTCTCGTTAACAACAGCGAATAGTTAACCACACACGATTTGAGGGCCTCCACCGCATCCTCTGCCTAAGGGCCCGCGTTGTACTACCGTGAATTTTTTCACACTTTCAGAAACAACTCAGGCCAGGGGGGGGTAAGGGGTTTCACTCGACTTTAACAAAAATTTCATGGTTAATATTCCACAAACCGATCCCTTAGTCAAAAAAATAGCCAATCGGTCGCCTTTTACGGCCTGCCTGGCAAAACGGCAGTAGGCCTATTCTTCTAAGGGCCCCGGGACCAACACGGGGAAAGGTAGTGGTAATCAAACCCAGTCAAGAAATTGCGCACTAACATAATTCTGTATAAATTTCAGATGTCTACATTCTAGATAGACAACGAAGGCATATTACTAGTGTTCCGTTTGTCACGCTTTGCGTACGGTACCCTAAAACGTACATTAAATACAGAATTACAATTAAAAAAACAAAACACCTTTGGTACCTAAAAAAAAATAAAATAATCCCACATAATTTAATACATAATTCATTCAATGCATGTGTTAACATGAAATTGTGGTTAATAAACATACATAAACCCGTTTTATTGTTTAGGGTTATGACGGGGACAGTACTTAAATATGATTATGTGTAATACGGGAGTTTTATAGCGGGGGATACTTGGAAGGAATAAAATAAATTTACAGGGTGTTACAAAAGGTTCAACAAGATAACATTGTCTCATCTTAATCCCAACATGCATAAGACCTCTTTAAATTTATTTACGGCAACGTATTACCCGAGTCGGGCCTTATTTGTTTTTGGATTATAACTTTTAAGCAGAGTATTAGCTTGTTTGCTTATAACATAAAAAAAATTGTCCGCAACTCTTCATAGCCCCCAAGGACTTGCAACACATAATTTGAAAACACTGCTTTAAAAAAATACCTGGGGGTAAAGCCTCATGGCGTGTATATAGTGGTAATGTTGTTATATTGGTAATAAATTAAACAGTCTGATCACTAGAAAATAGTTTATATTATTTTTCAGAAATATAATTAAAAAGTATCCTAATCCGAGGGCCGCTAGATCTATTTTTAAATGTCTGTCCATAGGTTATACTCATGAAACGTGGATATGAATTAAAACCAGATTTTTTTTGTAAGATACACAATTACACTTACTAATTATTAACGATTTGATGGATATAAAATTTAATTGAAGATAAGTCTTTAGGCTTGAAAGTGCTCAACCATTGTTAAAAATATTATCATGAGTAGGAAGAGTGTATACACTATAATCGTCCCTATTTCACCAAGACTCATGGGTTTTGTCTCCTGGTAAAATAGATTTATCCCATACACAAAATATTAAAATAAAGTCTCACCATATATTAAATCTTCATTTGACGTGATATGATGACTTGCTTGGACGTCGGGTAGTCCAGAAGACCCTCTGTAATCGATGAGATGTTCAGGCGTGTTTCCATCGCGACCTAGAAAAAAATGAAACATTTACATAAATAACAAGAAACATATTTTACAATTAATATAAATAATAAAACATTCTACTGCATAATTAACAAATTACGAAACAATTACTTCCATTAGGGACATAATTAATTTAAGTAACAAAGAAATAAGGATTCACTACATAATTAACATTAATAACAAAAAATAACATTGTATTACATATTTGACAAATAACAAAAAAATAACTTCCATCAAGGTCATAATTAATATAAGTAACAAAGAAATTAAGGTTCGCTACATAATTAACATTAGTAACAAAAAAAACATTCTATTACATAACTGACATAAGTAACAAGAAAATATCTTCTATTAGGGTCATAATTAATATAAGTAACAAAGAAATTAAGGTTCGCTACATAATTAACATTAGTAACAAAAAAAACATTCTATTACATAACTGACATAAGTAGCAAGAAAATATCTTCTATTAGGGTCATAATTAATACAAGTAACAAAGAAATTAATGTTCGCTAAATAATTAACATTAATAACAAAGAAAAAATAACATTCTATTACACAATTGACATAAATTACAAAAAATAATATTCCACTACACGATTAACATAAGTAGCAAAAAATTAACGTTCTATAATTAACATAACCAACAAAAAAAAGCATTCTATTACAAATGAACATCACAAAAAACGAACATTCTACTACATAATTAGCTAGTACATTATATTTAACATTCTCTTAATTTGGAAGAAATCTCAAAAATAGGAAAAATAGCCTTATTACAACACTATGTAAAAGTATGGGATTTTTACTTGTAAATAAAGATGATTGTAAGAATAGGCCAACTGCCGTTCTGCCAGGCAGGTCGTAAAAGGTGACCGATTGGCTATACAAGTTACTAACATCGTAGCTACTAGGTGGTAGAGTTCTGCATTGTCTCGCTCGGGTCTGGTACCATCGCCTTACCTATTCCTGCCGCAATAGCGACTTGTCACTGTTGTGTTCCGGTTTGAAAGGTAAGGTAGCCGGTAAACTTACGCATGTGGCATAAGACCTCGCCACAAGATAGCAACGCACCATTAATACATATGGTGTCTATAGGCGATGGTTGGACTCTTTCCAGCACGAGACCATCTGTTTGTTTGCTATTTTATGCTATAAAAAAAGAGCTGATATTAACAAAAAATAATTTACTTCAAGATCAAACAATAATAATCATTTCTATGACAATAGACGCAAGATTCATTAATTCATTCATTAAATCCTGAACTGCAGCCGCAAGTTAGCCAATTAATACTGAAGGGGTTCTACCGTTTTTCTGAAAACGTTAATAGTTCCACACTGAATATGTGGTGACCACCATCATGACTACTAGGTGGCAGAGTTTCGTAACGTCTCGTCCGTGTTTAGGTACCACCGCCTTATCTATTCCTGCCGCAATAGCGTCAGTGCTTTTCAGTGTTGTGTTCTGGTTTGGAGGGCAAGAAAGGCGAAAAACTTATGCATATGGCATTAAGACCCTGCCATAAGAATAGCAATGCACTATAAAATCTTCGGCAGAACCTTTTGCCATATTAAAGGAATGCCATCTGTTTGTTCGCTATTTTATGATATCAGAAAAAGCACTCGAAAGTGTGGCTAAAGTGCAGGTTTATATAACACAAGTCATAAAATAATATACAATACATGGGACCGAAGTTATCTTTTATCACGGCGCTTAGCATTCTCACTGGGCTCAGGCGCTAACTTCAAACCAAACGATAATAATAATATTAAGTCACCGCCCCGCCCCGTTGGTCGAGTGGTTAGCGACCCTGACTACGCGATCAACGGGGCTCGGGTTCGATCCCTGACGGGGACAAGCATTTGTGTGATGAGCATAAATGATTGTATTTCCGGATTTGGGTGTTTATTAAATATATTCTTGTATTTATATATGTATTTCTATGTATTGGTATCGTTGACTAACACCCATAACACAAGCAAAATAATTTGCTTACTTTGGGGTTAGATCAGTCAGTGTAATTTGTCGCGTAAATATTTATTTATTTATTTATTTAAAAAAAAAAAGTCACATGTAGCGTAATATAAGATTAAAACATACCTTTTAGTAAAGATTCTGAACCAAGTCTCTTGATAAGTTGCATTTGCCTATCATTAGGCTGATCAAGCCCCAGATCGTGATAGTTCTCCCCAGATTGAAGACCAGCTCCACGTCTTCTTGGATGCTCATCTTCTAAATGTTGACTAGGTAATAAGACGCACCTGAAAAAAATATTTTAATTAATTTGCAATTTATGCGCAGTAGAACTGCAGCAATGGACTTCCAATTTCCCGTATTTCGGGAATCCTTGATCAAATCTTCATTAGATTTATATGGGACCAAACGGAAAACATATTCTCCTAAAGAAAAATATAAAAAGTATCTTCAAGCCTGTATCCCCGAAGAGGTACGCAGATGTACAACCAGTGCACCCACGATTGGTTAAAAATACTTAGTCCTACAACCTGATAGCTAATCCGGCACTTATCCAATCCCGGGCAACGTTGTTTTTATCAGAAAACTAAAAAAACACATTTTTGATTTGCCCGACCCGGGAATCGAAACCAAGATCTCATGTGTGACCACATATACATATACTGACACCGGACCACAAGACCACAGGGGAAATAAAAATAAAGAGTTATGTCAATCTGTCTATATATGACAGAGTTATGCCCGGACATATATAAATAATGAACAGGTTGACTCGTAAGACTGCACACATTATAAAGACATAACAGTTTATGGTCATAAGTAATCAATAAAAAGAGAATATTAAACTTTATAGTTAACCTCAATGAAATTAGTGTAGTATTATTTAAAAAATATGAACACCGTGCGAGAGACAGGCGCAATCCCTGTGTGTAAACAATTAAAATATAACAGTGATCTACATTGGCACGGGTGTCCCATATATACTATTTTATTGGATAATTAGGTCAAACTTTAAATATTTTTTTACATTATTTGGTATCAGAATCGAGTACTAAACACCCTTCTTCAGTATATCCAATGATTTACCAGTTATCCTCTAAATAAACATCCAAAAGAAACTCATTTTTGAAAAGACGGTTGAAAATATAATCAATAATTTCAACAGACTTCAATAAAATAAGAAGGTTTCTCGTTTCATAAAATTTGTGTGTGTATCGTCAACTAATCAAGATTTTTTTCATCAAATAATCAAAGTTGGTCCAGCAGTTTCAAAGACATTCAAACTAATATTACAAATGAGATAGTCTGTCAGTTTTATAAACTCTCTGGCATAAACGTAGCGAGACTATCTTTCAATAGGGATCTGGACTGTAAGATTCCAGTCCAGATCCCTATTGAAGAATAGTCTAGATGGACTGGAAATAATAAATATTTTTTGTATGCTAAACTGTTCCAATGTCCGCAGTAGTTTATGGTATGTTCGATATATGCACCAATAAAACACAAGTCATTTCCACTGACACAGTTATCCAATCGGCGGCTGGACATAGAATGCGCGGCGAGCCGTTGCTCACCGCGCTATCGCTCAAGTCACGAGTAAGCATGTCTATTAATAGCTAGGATACTTCACCATAGGATTTATCCAGCTCAAGGAAGTTACATTCTACCCGGAATGTTCACACGCGCTTCAAAATCGTTCCGAAGAGTACCACGACATTGGTCGAGTGCGTCTCTTTCTACTAAATAAAGCGCCAATCGCCATATATAAGTGCGGCCATGCGTAGTTTGCAAATTACTACTTAGTAATTCTACTAATTTGACAAACAGCTTTGCATTGCATAATTAATTACGTAATAATTAAAATAAGTACATTTTAGAACTCACTATGTTAATTACAATACATTTTATGCTAATGTATTTGTCGACGTGCATGAATAAAAGGGATTTAAAGATTACCGAATATATAAAAATCTACTATCAGATAGTTTTATTTACACTAGCAATTGCAAGAAAGGGACAACATCCACTGTTGTCGTTGTCTTGCTCATAACGTTTTTCCCCTCTGTTAAGTAAGAAACAAATGTCAACTTTATGATTAACGAAATAAAGTACATTTTTATTTTTCAAATATTGCTTCGTAATAATTCCAGTTATTATAAATAAGTTCCTTGATCCAGCCTTACTTTAAAGATAATAACAAAAGTAATAATAATCGTACAAGTATTCAAACCGCCAAATACCCATATTTGAAATATACATACTTCCATCTCGCCAATCCAGTTGCACCACCAGGACAAGGTTGCACAGCGTAGGTTCCAGCCATAGTCCAGTTCCAATGAAGTCCACGAGCGTTGATTTGGGGACAGTATGCTCTTCTCCCCATTGCGGGTGTTATGCTGGTTGCTGTTGAACAAAAATTATTGAATAAAACGGGTAAAATCGCGTTCAATGAAACCTTTATCCGACAATTTTTACCATCATTTGAAGGACCTCGGCTATCCCGGAACTTGACTGTACCAAGAAATACTTTCGTATAGAAATTAGAGGCAAATAAATTATAATATTAAATAAATATACCTGGACAAATCCCACAAATTGATCTAATCCCACAAAGTAAGCAAATTATTTGCTTGTGATATGAGTGTCAATCAACGATATTCCGTAGCACATACTATCCGTATATAAATACTGAAATATTCTATTCTTTAAACGAGTAATGTTTGTATACTTGTATGTAATTGTTTTCTTTGAAACGGCTCTAACTATTTTGATGAAATTTTGCATGTAGATAGTTTTTAATATTAAAATTAGTATAGGTAAGTGTCATCAACTTTGTATCATCAGCTCTGTGTCATTTAAGCAAAGCTTCGTCGCTCTGCTAGTATTTAGTAAACACCCAAGCCCAGAAAAACACACAGCTACGCTCTTCATACAATCATCAAACCACAGCCCCATGGATTGCGTAGTCGATATCGCTAACCAATCGAACAACGGGGCGGTCTTAAACGGTAGACACAGCAGCAAACTTTCATTTGTCTTAAATTTAACGGTTTCAAGTATTCTAAAATTAAAGTTTAAATTTAGAACACTTGAAAACATAAAACCGATTAAGGGAACGTATACACGATTGTACTTAATCGCTTACGGCGGTAATTCGCCATTCATTATGTACATTAACAACCAGCCTTACCGCAAGGCATGTCCTTAGCCTTTAAATAGATTAGTGTTTATAATTCAATCACGAAGGCATTAGTAACTGTGGCGTAAATACAATTTACATTTAATATGCGAATGTGGAAGGATATAATTTTACCCCGTGTTAGTCCGGGTTCCCTTTAAAGACTAGACCTTCAGTCGTTCTGCCAGGCAGTTTTTAAGAGGTGAACAGTTGACTATGCCAGTTAGTACCATTCTGACTACCATATGGTATAGTTCTGCATTGTCTCGCCCGTGTAATACCCCCGTCGTACCTATTCCAGCCGCAAAAGCATCAGTGCTAGTCACGGTCGTGTATAGATTTGGAGGGTAAACTAGTAAACCCTTCTAAGGTCTGAATAATGACAACTGGAACCAACGTGTCGAAGTGATTTTCAGTAAAATTATCTACGCCTCCAACCTCGCTCTGATTTCGCAATTAAAATCCCGTTTCCTCACTTATAAGTTATAAGTTTTTCTACAGGAAAAAATACGTGTTATTTGCCAAGATCACCCCTCCCGCACGTGAGATTGGGTGAGGTTTGACTAGACCCGCTCTCCCCCACAAAAACCTTATGTAATTAACGGATGTCCTGTTATTGATATTCAAAAACAAATCAAACGCGGAATTAACACTAGATCTCATGATCCCTAATGTTTTATAACGACTGTACTAACAACCCAAGAATTACAAGTGGTAGTGCATATATCCTCGAGCGTTAGTGATCAACTCAATCGAACCTCTTGCCTATTAGCTCTCTCTTCTTTAAAAAAATATTATAAAAGTAAATAAAGCATTTCCGTTCTAGTGATGTTTTTGCCTAACCAATAAAAAACAACATACAGTAGGGTTTATCGAAGTCATCCACTTCAGTGTCAGATGGTCTATTCTCTTTGGGAGGTACGTGAACTGAAGATGTCGGATCCGTTTCTTCATCTTTAGCTGCCCATTGGAGTGTTTCATCAGTAGCGACAGCTGCAATGTATATAATATTTTATTTATGGTGGTATAAGTACGAATAAAATTTCATAAAAATCAAAAAGTTTTAAACCCTTGAATGACGTTTATTTTTAGCTGGATATCTTTGATTAGACGTACCGAATGCTGTGTTAAAATATTTTCACCTATTATGGAATGACCCTATATATTTTTGGTATATTACATACTCTACCGGTTTCATTTTTTAAGTATCTTCAGGATGTAGCTATAACTATAATACTTATAACTGAAGTTTTCAAAAGTTTAAAGTATAGACATTCTGCCTTCGATACAGGAAGTTCATAAAAGAATAATAATTAGCCAAGTCTGTCGCTACCATCGTGAATACTAGGTGGTGAGCTCAGCAATGGATTATCCGGCGTCGCTACCACCGCCTCACATTTTTCTGCCATAATAGCATCAGTACTTGATATTGTATTGTTCCAATTCGGAAGGAGGTTGCCGGCTAGCTTATATAAATAACATAACATCCCCCAATGTAATGTAATGTAAATGTAATGTAATGTAATGTAAATGACAGGGTCCTTGTCATTTCATGACAAGGACCCTGTCGTTTACATCTTTAGTGTCTATATGCGATGGTTCCCCTTCCATCACAAGAACCATGTATTAGTTTTCTATCTATTATATAAAACAGAAGAAAAGTTATAAAGGAGGAGGTAGCTGGACAATGATCTGTGAATCGTTAACCTGATTGTATGGCACGTTTTTTTTATGTCATAAGATAGCAAACAATCAGATGGGTCTCCTGATGGAAAAATCAACCATCGCCTAAAGACGCCAAAGATGTTAATGGTGCTTTGCTATCTTGTGGCGAGGTCTAATGCTACATGCATAAGTTTACCGGCTACCTTACGCTCCTAACCGAAACACGACAGCGTCAAGCACTGACGAATTGGTAAGACGGTGGCACCAAAACCGGGCGAGAAAATGCAGAATTCTACCACCTAGTAGCCACGATGGTAATGACTCACGTAGCCAAGCGGTGCCATTCACGACATGCCAGACCAAACTACAGTTGATCTTTTCTTCAAAGGAGCCCGGATCCAACACGGGGGAAAACGGGGCACGAGATTATCTTTACCTATTCGATCGTTAATATCTCTTCCTACTACGAAAAATCAGCTATTCTCCCAGGCATTTTGTAAGAGGCAAACGATTGCCTATGCGAGTCACTTCCATCGGAGCTACTAGGCGGTACAGTTCTGCATTGTCTCGCCCGGGTCTGGTACCAACGCCTTACCTATTCCTGCCGCAATTGCATGTATCACTGTCATGTTCCGATTTCGATAGTAAAGTAGCCGTTATAACTTATGCATGTGACATTAAGACCTTTTAGTATCTTTGGTCTATAGGCGATGTTTGTCTCTTTCCGTCAGGAGAGCCATCTGCATGCTTGCTATCTTATCTATACATATAATAAAATCGTAGAAAAGTCAAAACTGTACATTGAATATTTTTTTAAAGAATACTTGGGGCGTGATCTACAATCGATATCTAAGCCAAAAATATAGTTTTTAGAATTTTTGTCTGTTTGTCTGTATGTATGTCCGGGGTAAACTCAAAAAGTACTGCATGGATTTACTTCAAATTTTGCATGAATATTACTAACAGGTCGGGTCAACATATAGGTTACATATTATCACGCTATCACCTACGGGGAAGGAGCAGTGCGGAGTAAACGAAGTCCGCGCGGATGAAGTCGCTGGCAACAGCTAGTAATACTAATAAAAATAAAAAAATAAAATAAAAAACAATCTATGTATGTAATAAAAGTCAAACTTACGAATGTCTTCGTCTTTCTTCGGTTTTTCAACTTTGGGGACATTTTCTACTTCTGGTTGCTTTGCTGTTTCTTCTTTTACTTCTGGTACCTTGTCTAATGTGCTTAATACCGGCTCCTTTTCTGACGAAGTATCTGGTTGTCTTGTCGTGGTCTTCTAAAATAAATGAACATCAATAATTTTACTACGATTAAGTTATAACAAACTAGCGGCCCGGTACGTGCTTCACTACGTATCGCCATTTATTGAATTCAATTGGTACAAAAAAATGTGATAAATAAAGAACCGCTCTACCGATTTCGTGCAAACTTCACATAAACCATCTACTAAATAGTCCGAACAAAGCCTAAATATTTGGTTTGGATCATTGATATAAAAAATTCAAGATGCACATGTTCTGAACAAAGCTGACTCTCTAAACTGTTGCTAATTTCACACAAGTGGTATAGATATGGCGAAAATATATGTTTTTGCATATCCAACCTTAAGTGCAAGGTTTATAGTTATTTTTACAAAGCAGTGTACGAAAAGTAATAAAATGAATAATTTTCGCCGTGTTGGTCCCGGCCTCCTTTGAAGAATAGGCCAACTGCCGTTCTGCCAGGCAGGTCGTAAAAGGCGACCGATTGGCTATCGAGTCACTACCATCGTGGCTACTAGGTGGTAGAGTTCTGCATTGTCTCGCCCGGGTCTGGTACCACCGCCTTACCTATTCCTGCCGCAATAGCGTCAGTGCTTGTCGCTGTCGTGTTCCGGTTTGGAGGGTAAGGTAGCCGGTAAACTTATGCATGTGGCATTAGACCTCGCCACAAGATAGCAACGCACCATTAACATCTTTGGTGTCTATAGGCGATGGTTGACTCTTTCCATCAGGAGACCCATCTGCTTGTTTGCTATCTTATGACATAAAAAAAAAATCGTGACCGACGCGACTCTATTTTAAATAATAATAATATAATAATAATCAATTTATTTCAGATTTAAATCCATATTGTGTTCGTAATCACTTATGCTAATTAGTTTATGTCATTTACATTAAAAATTAACAAATAATATTTAAAAAAATGCGGTTATACAAAATTCAATTTAAAATTCGGTAAAAACAAGAAGTAATAAAATAGAATTATTAAATGATGTCAGATTAAAAATTAAAATTTGAATTTGAGATTAATTTATCAATAAAAAAAAGCGCGCAATCCATACTAATATTATAAATGCAAAAGTAGCTCTGTCTGTCTGTCTGTCTGTTACGCTTTCACGGCTAAACCGCTGAACCGATTTGGATAAAATTTAGTACAAATATAGTTTGTGGTCCAAGAAAGGACATAGGGTAGTTCTTATTCCGGAAATCCCACGGGAACGGGAACTATGCGGGTTTTTATTTTAGAATTTTTTTCACGCGAACGAAGTCGCGGGCACAGCTAGTTTAAAATATTGCGCTCATTTTCAGAGGACGTTTTTAAGACACTGATTGTGTATCTTGAGGTTTTTATATCAATGGTTTGGATAGGTGAGCCCGTTCTTGAGTTATAAAATTATAACATAAAGTGGCATTGATTTTTATACAGGGTGTAAATAAAACCCTGTCCGATCCGAAAAAGGTATATAGGTAGGTCAATGGCATTGTCAAAAAAAAAACTTTATTACCTAAAATAAGAAAAATATCGTAGTTGAAAGTGCCTTATTTTAGTACTAAAATTGAGCAACTTCCCCTTAAATCAAGCAAATATTTGGAAAATTTATCATTACATAGTATAAAACAAAGTCGCTTTCTCTGTCTGTCCTTATGTCCCTATGTATGCTTAAATCTTTAAAACTACGCAACGGATTTTAATGCGGTTTTTTTTAATAGATTGATTCTTGAGGAAGGTTTAAGTGTATAAACCTTTCCGATATTCTCACGGGAACAAAAGCTGCGCGGGGTGAAACCGCGGGCAGGTCGCTAGTGTATCAATATCCATAAAATAATGTCACAGATATGTTTGTATTAAGCTACCAAATAATGCCTTTGACGATCGGACAGGGTTTTCTTTACACACCGTATATATAGATTAAATGTGTATTTGTAAGAACGAATGTTACTTTCAGAGAAAATCTACTGAACACTACAGTAGTACAGCTTATACATACTTAAGTTGCAAGCGTTTACTTTTATACTATACTAGCGATCTGCCCGCGGTTTCACCCGCGTAGCTTTTGTTCCCGTGAGAATATCGAAAAGGTTTATATACTAAAACCTTCCTCAAGAATCAATCTATCTATTAAAAAAACTGCATCAAAATCCGTTGCGTGGTTTAAAAGATTTAAGCATACATAGGGACATAGGGACAGACAGAGAAAGCGACTTTGTTTTATACTATGTAGTGATATACGAAAGTTGAGTAGAGTTTGAGTAGAGTTTGAGTAGAGTTGAGTAGAGTTTAATCGCCTCTGTGGTCTAGTGGTCCAGTGTTGGCGTTGACCACATGAGGTCCCGGGTTCGATTCCCGGGTCGGGCACTTTAAAAAAAAAGTGTTTTTTCAGTTTTCTGAGAAACACAAAGTTGCCCGGGATTGAAAAGTGCCCGGTTGGCGATAGGCTTGCCACCTATCACATTAGTGGGACCAAGTATCTTCGGCTAATCGTGGGTGCACTTGTTGTACCTCTGCCTACCCCTTCGGGGATATGGGCGTGAAGATACTTTTTTTTTTAGTAGAGTTTGGTACCAAAGCCTTCGTTGTATACATATTGCCGTCACAAAATTATGACCATCCCATTGGTTGAGTGGCAAGCGACCCTAACTAGGTACGCAATCTGCGGCTCAGGTTCGATTCCGACATGGACAATCATTTGTGTGATGATCATAGATTTTTGTATTATTGGGTTTGAGTGTTTATAAGATATATTCAAATACTAGCTGCAACGTACAGTCCGCTGCATCATAAAAGTTTTTGGAGAATCCCACAAGATCACCTATTTTTTCCGGGATGAACAGTAGCCTATGTACTATTCCAGCTCATCATCTACCTGTGTGATAAATTTCATTCAAATCCGTTTAATATTTTTTGCGTGATTGAGTAACAAACATCCATCCAAACATTCAAACCTTCGCATTTATAATATTAACTAGCGAGCCCGCGGTTTCACCCGCGTAGCTTTTGTTCTTATGGGAATATCGGAAAGATTTATATACTAAAACCTTCCTCAAAAATCAATCTATCTATTAAGAAAAACCGCATCAGGATACTATACGGATACGGATACGTTGCGCAGTTTTAAAGATTTAAGCATACATAGGGATATAGGCACATAGGGACAGACAGAGAAAGCGACTTTATTTTATACTATGTAGTGATAAAGAAATATAGATTTAGTTTTATGTGTTAGTATATTTTTTTTAATATCAAAAAATAGCAAACAAACGGATGTTTCTCCTGATGGAAAGAGAAACCATCGCCTATAGACACCAAGGATGTTAATGATGCTTTGCTATCCGCGTGGTGGAATGGCAATGCCACATGCATAAGTCTACCGACTACCTCCATACGATCGTTTGATTTGTAAGTTTATTCGTTAGAAACGTATAAAACTTTTCCCTTTATAATATTACAAGCTGCAGCTTGCAGGCCGCTGCATTATAAAACAATTTGGTGAATCCCGCGGGAACAACTCAGTTTTCCGGGATAAAAATAGCCTATGTGCTATTCTAAGTCATCATCTACATGGATGCCAAGTTTTATCCAAATTAGTCAAGCCGCTTTTATGTGATTAAATAATAAACATCCATCCATCCAAACATCCAAGCTTTCGCATTTGTAAAACTTTAAGAACAACAAAGAAAAATATCGACACGCGGGATTTGAACCTGCGACCTCCCCTAAAGCCCGGCTTTAGGGGAGTTCGCAGGTTCAAATCCCGCGTGTCGATATTTTTCTGTATTGATTTTAAAGTTTTTCAAGTATTACTAAACACGGGGTGAGTGATATAACACAAAAATAATTTCGCATTTGTAATATTAACATAGATTAATAATAAAGATTATAGATAACTTATGACATATACTTTAAATGTTATCAGTAGTGACAAATTCACTCGTTCTTTTTAAAGCACAGATGCATTTGATTCCAATAAATCGCAGTTGGTCTGTGACAGCCTCACAAAAAGGACCGTGTCCGGCGATTCCCTGAGGACCGATGGCAGTTTTATTCAACCTATTTGAACGAGACAACCAGAACGAATTATAATTTGTATTTTAACTTACTAATATTATTGGAATTAACTTAAGTTTAATTCTGGACTCACTGAAAATCAGTGCTGTGGTACCATTTCGGCATCACATCACTTGCGATAGTAAGGTAATAAAATCATTACAAGCATTCGTTTTCTGTCTTGTGTTATTGATTGTACATATATCGACGGATCCTATGTAAGTTGTCGTAACTTAAAAAATTCGATTTTTGCTTTATTTATAAAAATGACTCCCTTTTATAGATCTTTTTATAATGCGAAGAATAAAAATCCAACTTCTAATAGAAATTACATTTTTATTCTTCGTATTATTAAAAGATCTATAAAAGTAGAATCATTTTCATAAATGAAACAAAAATCGCATTTTTTTAGTTACGACAACTTTTACGTAGGACCCGTCGACATGTAAATTGCACTAAATTATATTCTTCATAAGTTTATTTTAAATAATTTACTCCCATTTCTTCAATATTATCGTAAGTTTATGTATAAGTTGATACCAAATAATTAAAAAAAATGTGTTACATGTAGCATAATGTTATAGAGGATAATATAACTAGGCTAATTAGATCATTATGGACCCCGACCACTGCCTATATCAGGGATTGGGAAACTTTTTCGTTCGAGTGCCAATATTTACTAACTAAATATATGGCGGGCCATGTTGTTGCATTTTTGGTTATATTTATAATGGAAAATTTTCCCCACCCCTGATTTAGTTAATGAAATAAAAATATTGATATATGTTTTCTGAAACACGAATTGATTATACAATATTACAAAATAACTATTAGAAAAAAAATAAATTTAATTATTTTTTTTGATGGATGAATAATTTTTGTTTGATGGCGTAGGCCAGATTTGGACGCTTCGTGGGCCGGAGATGGCCCGCGGGCCGTAGTTTCCCCATTCCTGGCCTAAATACTATCGTATCTGCCCGAACGGGCACAGCAACTTCCAAGGAGAGAGGATGACTTACAAAAACATTAAAATTACTGATATACAAAAAACCATATCAAGTAATCTGACCTCGTACAGAAAAGGGCATAACTGACATTTTTCCAACACGAGTTTAAATGTGTGTATGTGTGTAATACCTAGGCCGTACTTGCGTCTATCGTCACAAAGCTTCGTGCAATGACACGATAAATGCAGATGTGACCGGCTATTATCGGCTACTTTCGCATAAATTCCGGACTGCGTGTGCCTTAGCGCGCATATAACTTCGGGACGAGAGAAACAAGTGCGGCCCCCGCATAAGTGTGTGTTCGGAACCGGGACAAAAAGGCGCATTTACTCAATTTTTTTCAGTTTTTTAACTCCATGATCGCGGAGATACAGAAAGCTCATAAGAAACATCTAAAATAAGATTTAACTTTTATTAAGAAAGAAAATATTTATTTGCAAGAATATAGGTGTTACAAGTTGTTAAAAATAAATTAAGTTACCAACATATTCTACCATTATATGGTGTGCAAATATTTAAAAAAATTATCATTATAAAATATTACATTTAAAAGATTCTATCGAATATTTAGAATTATACCGGATCGGAACGCGGCCACACACTGAGAATATCCGGCGGAAGAAACTCAGCGGGCTGGTCTTTTTTCTCTATTTTATGTACTTGTTATAAATGTACAATTTCACATTACAAAAGAATTTTTTATAATTACAAGTTTCATATTTTGTGCAATTAAATTTTTTATAATTTACAAAATGTTCACTATTTACAAAATTTTACTAGGTACATTGAAATTTTTAAGGACAATTCAACAAACTTATATTTCTATCCATTAATATTTAATTTTATCGGCTAAAAATTCTTTAATATCATAATAAGTTTTATCTAACAGCAAATCAAACAACTTTTTGCGAAATTTATTTATAGATAATGATTAAAGACTATCAGGAATATGATTGTATAATAAATTAATTTAAAATGATATATTTAACGTTGATTGAATGAAATAACAATTGCTAGCTGTGACATATTTTTTGAGGTTTTAGGTTAAATATTTCGAAAATAATATAGTTTTTTAATAAATTCAAAAAGTAAAAAATTTTGAATTTTTTCATTTAGCATCATTTATCACGTCTTTATCACACTTGCTATTTGTAAATTGTGCTGTTTTTCTATACGAGGGCAGTAATAGTTTAGCTTATATTATAAAGACATTTTTTTCAATTTCCTCTTCATTATTTAGGGATTTTTTTTGGAATTAAGTTTCTAATGAGGTGTGGCCCATATTGGGCGGTACCCTAGCCGGCAAAAAACATCCGTAACGTCAAAAAAGGCGTAAGATTTTTAATCCCGTCCCGATCTGGTGTCCCACGACACCACACGGTTTTTTTTATTGGGCTTAGCCTATATATGACTATATAATTTACCTTAGTCCCAATATTTCCAAGCTGAACTTCAGGAGGTAGCGTGATGTGCGGCCTAAACGTTGGTGGTGTGATAACTGTGGGCTTCTTCTTCTCTTGCTGCGTCAGAACCGGGCTCTTAGGTACAGGAGGAAGCGTCGATCTCCACACCGTTGGTTGTGATGTGATTAGCCACGGCGGTGAAGGTCGACTCGTTGTGCTTGTTGTTGAGGCTAAAAAGAAAATGTCTTTACTTACATAAACCGCAGACTCGAGTACCAAAGAACTATCTAGACAATTTTAACCCTACTTAGTCAAATGTTAATATTTTAAAACAATAAAAAACATCATCACGCCTGGTTTCCTTGTGGGGTAGGCCGAGTAAACCGAACGTCTATAGGCTTACAGGTTAACCAAGGTTGGCGAGATGGGCGGTGATTCCCATAGCTGCATTTGACCGACTTGATAACGATTATCAACTATTTCTAGCGATAAACCGGACTGACGGCATCATGTGCTCATTCGAGGATGGGAGTGGTAATACAATGCCCACTAGATTCCGAGCTGTTACTGAAGAATTTGGATATTCAGAAAACCTCGAAAAACCCTCAATAACACTTTTGCCCGACCCGGAGATCGAACTCGAGACCTCATGATCTGAGCCAAATAGGCCAACATCTAGACAAGGAGGCAGTCAATAAAAACGTCAAATATGCGCCGAATTGATCCGAATCCCATTATAAAGGATATATTAACTGCTTTACTGCTAGACATCTTGTAAAAGGCGAGTAAAATTTAATAGATGTCACAAACATCGAAACTACTAACTACGTGGTACAATTCTGCAACGTCTCCAACAGGTATGATATCACCACTACACCTAAGCAAACCGCAATAGCGTTTATACCAGGGGTCGGCAACCTTTTGAGTTAAGTCAAAAATTACAATTTACAAAATTTCAGTTTTTAAAAAGCCACTAAATTTTATTTTACCATCAATAAATGATGCGTGTAATGGGGGAGGGGGTAAAAAGCTAGTACAATTGGCTGAAAATGGTGTCTAATTTTCGTTAATAGATCAGAATGTGCGTATTGTGGAACTAAAGAGCCGCAGCTTCACATCCAAAGAGCCATATGTAGCTCGCGAGCCACGGGTTGCCGGTCCCTGAACGTGTATACGGATCGTCGCCATACAGACAGCAACGCATCATTAACACCTTTGGTGTCTATAGCCATTGGTCTTTCTTTCCATCAAGGGAACCATCTACTTGTTTACTATCCTATGAAATGAAACAAAAATCTAGATTATTACGTTACTATAATTAGCTTGGATTTACTTTTTAACTTAACTATCCGTTTTACATCGTACAAAAAACCGAATGAAGCTACTTACAATTACATAAAAAGAAAAAAAAAGTATCTTCACGCCCATATCCCCGAAGGGGTAGGCAGAGATACTTGGTCCCACAAATGTGATAGGTGGCAAACCTATCGCCAACCGGGCTCTTTCCAATCCCGGGCAACTTTGTATTTCTCAGAAAACTGAAAAAACACTTTTTTTAAAGTGCCCGGACCCGGGAATCGAACCCGGGACCTCATGTGGTCAACGCCAACACTGGACCACTAGACCACAGAGGCGATGACATAACCTATTAAAAATGTACTATACTACATAGGTCCCATTCAAGTATTACGTAAACTTTAAAGGGGGTGGGAAGGGAGGCTTTCACTTTGCTTATTTTTGATGACAAGGCGGATGGGGGGGCCTATGTGGTGATTACGTCAGCAAAATTTTTTTTTACTTTCGAGTTTTCTATATATGTACTGCTTGCTACATTAAATGTGTGCATTAAACACTTTTATCTGACCTACTGCTACTAGTAAAAACTGCTACTCATGAACCTATCACAAATCTGAGGAACAGATTTACAAATGTTTACGTAAGCAAGGGGGGGGGGGGGTAAATGATTTGGTTACTTTTGCAGACATGGGGAAGGAGAGAGTCAATAATTGTAAAAAAATCTGCTTACGTAATACTTAAACGGCCCCATAGTACTTAAAATATGAATAAAAATTGGAGGTTAGAACAAACAGCGATTCGGAAAATCAAGTCGCTTCGTTTTGGTTTATAACAAAAAATATTTTAGTGGTTATCTAGTAATAATGTTAAATCAACTGAAGCGACACTATAACTGATCGCTTGTTTATTCTAAGCCCCCTGGTGATCTTACCTGGGACGCACTGGTAGTGGGCTTCTAGATACTTGAGGGTGTTTGGACACGGGTCCCCAAACATGTTGGTGCTGGCCAGTATGCTGCAATTCTGGTGCATACTACACCTGCAACAAATAGACACAACATTCAAAAATTGTATTTAATTCAAATTACAGAAATCTGTTTCAGAATCTTACGTACAACTTAAGATTTACTGCCGTAGATTATTCCATTTATCAAAGGTTAAACTAGTTATACGTATGTACACTTAGCGATCAGTACAATCGACGTAGTCGATCATACACCAAAGAAGAATTTCGCCACGTCGAGTCTGCCGACACTAGCTCAATGGTAGAGCGTCCCGGCTTTGGGGAGACGGTCGCAGGTTCAATCCCTGCGTGTCGATATTTTTCCTTGTTGTTTTTTAAAGTTTTTCAAGTTTTCCCAAGCATGGGGCGAGTGTTATAACATAAAAATAATTATCAAAGGTTCTTCAAGGAGATGAGATACGTTTTTTTTTATATCATAAGATAGCAAACAGGCAGATGGGTCTCCTGGTGGAAAGAGTAACCATCACCTATAGACACCAAAGATGTTAATGGTGCGTTGCTATCTTGTGGCGAGGTGTAATGCCACATGCATAAGTTTACCGGCTACCTTACCCTCCAAACCGGAACACGACAGCGACAAGCACTGACGCTATTACGGCAGGATAGGTAAGGCGGTGGTACCAGACCCGGACGAGACAATACAGAACTCTACCACCCAGTGAAAATTACCTTTTAAATGTTTATTTACATAATCCTATGATATAAAAAAAATAAGATATCTTGTCGATTATCCCAAATGATTTGAAAATGAAAACAGCAAATCAATAACTAGTTTTAGACCCTCCAATACTTACAAAGATTTATAACAAACCTTTTATGTTTTGATTAAAATTTAATACATCGTAACATGATAATTCCACGTCATTTATTACCACGAGCTAACGTTTTAAATGTTATTTACATGAGTTAGTACGAAGGGCCATTTTATTGGCAATCTCGCGAGGCTAACGCGATAAACTTGGGGTGCGAATATTTAATTTTCGGCACTTTCCGGATAGCCGGCGTAATGATTACAAATTACGCGATGCTTTACGTAAATTGATGGAGAAATCTATTTAATGTTGTATTTAATGCAATCGATTTTAGAGATGGGCAAGAACGACCTGAACTTCTTTAAGCTATTACTAAAGTTTTTTTTTTTTAAACAAATTACCTACAACATTTTAAATATTTTGTAACCCACATCCCAAAAACAGGGGAGCGTTGATTACACGATACATTACGTAAATTGATGGAGAAATCTATTTAATGTCGTATTTAATGCAATCGATTTTAGAGATGGGCAAGAAAGACCTGAGCTTCTTTACGCTATTACTAAAGGTTTTTTTTAAATAACAAATTACCTACAACATTTTAAATATTTTGTAAATCACATCCCAAAAACAGGGGAGGGTTGATTACACGATACATTACGTAAATTGATGGAGAAATCTATTTAATGTTGTATTTAATGCAATCGATTTTAGAGACGGGCAAGAAAGACCTGAACTTCTTTAAAGTATCACTAAAGATTTTTTTAAATAACAAATTACAACATTTTAAATGTTTTGTAACCCTCATCCCAAAAAAGGGGGGGGGGTTCAAAATTTGGTTGCATTTTTTTATGTTTGTTAACTCAGAACTCAGTAATTTTTAGAAAAATGCAAATTGTGAAATTCCTTCTTTTTCTTTTGGGAGAGTATTTCCTCTTTGTCTCATATACAGCTGGTTGGGGTCAGATACACAATTCCAGACATACAAGGGGTTGAATGTTAGTTGTTGAATATAACTGTGTTTCAAAGACATCAAGAGTATCTTCATTTGTTTTCCTATGATACATAACACATATACAGACATACATATCTTCACTGAAATGAGATGTTATATAAAAAATTAAACTGATACGGTTCTGTAATGTTTATACGGTTTAGGTCATAAGGTCACGGATCTGCTTAGAATTATCATGAACTAGCTGACCTACGCAGCTTCTCCCGCGAGTAGATTAATATGTCGTCAAGATAGCTTTTCTTACAAATTTCATCCCTTATTTCAACCCTTTAAAGGTTGATTTTTGAAAAAAATAAAAAAAATAAAAAATAAAAATAGCCTATGTTTGACCCCGGCTCTTCAACTACTTCCATGCCAAATTTCATAAAAATCGATCCAGCGGTTATGCCGTGAAAGCGTAACAGACGGACAGACAGACTTTCGCATTTATAATATTAGTATGGATACTAAATCTCGCCCGAGTTTGGTACCATTGCCTAACTTATTCCCACCACAATAGCTCCAGTGCTTATCACTACCGTGATTTGTTTTAGTGTGGATTAGGCGGTTTTATAACATAATATATCTAATTAGGGTGTTTTTTTTTATATCATAAGATAGCAAACAAGCAGATGGGTCTCCTGATGGAAAGAGTCAACCATCGCCTATAGACACCGAAGGTGTTGCTATCTTGTGGCGAGGTGTAATGCCACATGCATAAGTTTACCGGCTACCTTACCCTCCAAACCGGAACACGACAGTGACAAGCACTGACGCTTTTGCGGCAGGAATAGGTAAGGCGGCGGTACCAGACCCGGGCGAGAAAATGCAATAATAGTAATCTAAGCTATTCCTGTCAGACTTCAAATTAGACATTTCGATTTAAATTTTGGAATTAAAATTAAAATGAAATTTCTACAAAATTAGATTTCTAATCCAAAAAAATATGTCTCATTAATTGTTACATTACATTATGATGTTAACCACAGACAAACATGCGAATAACCACAACAATAGTGTACAACAGATTGAAACCGCAGCGTGGATATTTAATCCCTGTAAATGTTATAATTTTAGCTAATATACCGATTTAACTGGTATACGCACTCAGCGCTCTATTGGCTTTTAGTTTTATAGACTACTGATATTAAATTTAGCCAGATTTTTCAACTTAACTGTTTAGCACAGAGGTCGGCAACCTTTTAAGTCACAAGTCTTTTAAATTTTGTTAAAACTGTTTATTTTATTATTACAAACAGACATTTCAATTTTATTTATTTGTATAGACTGTTAAGTATATAATATTAAAAATAATATTCAACAAAACAAACCTGCCATGAAGAACTCTTAGACTCCTCGTAGACATGCAATTGACGCTCCAGTCGGTGTTGCCATGGTCGTTGCAGATAGTGATGGAGAACCTCCCATAGTTCGCTCTGATGAGGTGGATGACGGACCCTTCTCCGCACCCGATTTTTAACGTCTTCCCTTCACACGCATACGCCGTTTCGTATCTTGGTTCTGTAAATAAAAACACAGAAAATTATCATCAAGAAATATGGTATACTTGGATAAATATGCAAAGTTGCATATTTGTAATATTGGAAGAAATTTATCGATTCGAATGCAAAAACACAATTAAATAAAAAAGTAGTCTAAGAGCTGCATAACATTAACAAAATGATTTTACACTATTTGTCATCGGTACTTATGATTTTTTCAATCAAACTCAACTGCACAACCAGTTCATATACGTAGTTAGGTAAGTCGAGTATTGCAGAATACGGAATATAATATTTTACTAAGCGTGGGTGTAGATTTTTATTATAAAAACACTTGTACTGGTTTTACTATATTTTAACTATATAAGGTTTGGGTTTAGACTTTAGAGCATGTCCTAAAAGTATATCTAATGATTCTCAGCGAGGCCTTAGGCAGTTACTCCCAAATCACAATTTATTCCAAGTTTGGCTTCTAACCAAAATCTCAAGATGTTAACGAGTTGAAATAAAAATGAAAAACAAGCAAAAATGAGCGATTTTGATAGTTATTAGACATACAGATGAATAACTCACGAGCTCTCCAACTAAAACGAAAAACTGCCAACTCAACGTCTCGCTATTAATTTCTGATCGATTCATCAGGAAAATAAAAGCAATTTTTCTTAACCTTGCAATGCACCGCTCGTCTCATTTACGCGGGGTAATCTTGATGGAACACAAACTGCAATGGATGGGTAATCCGGAAGATTTATCGTTGTAACTCCATAGCTGGGTATGAGGTGTGCATATTCTTGCTAGAATATAATAAATCTGGCCAAATTAATGACGGCACCGACAGATCGTTTAAGGCGTTTTCGCAGCGTCATATAGTGAAATGAGGGTAGGAACAAAACATAATATACTGCCGTGAATCTTATAATAGGGTTGCTTTCATGACAGTGAATTATCGATAATAGTTTATCGCCTCTTATAAGTCTATTTTAATTAAAAATAAATCAAGTGTGAGTCAAACTCGAACATGAAAACTCATCATGCAATATTTTTCACTACATATATCTCTTTTTATTTCATAGTTTTTTTTCTTTAAGAGATGTTTTATTACTAATTAGACATTTTATGTATAGCTATTAATAAAATTGAACAAAAATCGACAAATAAAAGTTTCTTTTAAAGAAATAAATGTTTTACCTTCATTTTGTTTTTATTTTTGTTAAAATGGCCATAGTAACACATATTCAGTACCACCGTCTTAACTATTCCTGCCACTATAGCGTCAATGCTTATCATTGTCGTGTGCCTGTTCAAAGGATGAGGTAGTTGTGTAAATTTATGTATGTAGCATTACCAACTCGCAACACGGATACCAATGCACTATTAATATCTTAGGTGTCTATAAGCGATATTAATCCCTTTTCGTCAATAGAAAATCTATTTGTTGGCTATCTTATGATATACAAAAAGCTTAAGTAACGGTTTTCCCTTTCAAAGTCTACATTAAAATACATATTCAGTGTAGAAATCTCTTTCTACATATTTTATGTAACACGAAATTAAAATCTAAGCTTCAATACAAACGAATATCACAATCTGGGGCGTGTAGTTATTAGTACTACATTCCTCGTTATATGGTTTTACGAGGTTGTTAATAATGGGAACTTGTTAAAGCAAACAAATGTCGTTTTAGATTGCCGATAAAGGGACAACATTAATTATTTTCACCGTTAATATGAATTTTATTAAAATTCCTTTTGTTTGTTTCGGAACACTTTGTGTTTGATCGCCGGATATATTGTTGTAGGAATAACGAAATTGGTATCGGGCATATCATATAATTTTTTTTAATTATTTATGTCAATAATTACAATTATTATTAACCTATCATCGTTAAAACATAATTCATTATAATTAACAATAAAAAGGAAATTGATTATTTTGTCGTTTTATTTAACTAGAAAAGGAAATTCTTAGCCCCGTCTCATTGGTCGAGTGATTGACACGCTAGCCACGCATTCGTTGGGGCTCTGATTCGATTCTCGATACGGCAAGCGTTTGTATGAAGAGTATAAATGTTTGTACGTCTGGTACTACTTGTACTTCTGGGTTTGAGTATCAACTGAATATCTTCTATCTATAAGTATAGTTGACTAACACCATATCACATGCAAGTAAGTTGTTTACTTTAGAATAAGATCAATTACAAGATAAAATCAATACGCCGAAAATTTTGGTATTACATATGTACTTTTAACGCCTGACGCAATAAAGGGGTATTATAATTTGACTGCTATGACTGTGTCTGTCTGTGGCACCGTCGCTATTAAACGGTATACAGATACGGATGCGGATTGAGGTTTTTATCTGAAAACTGCTTTTCTAGGGGTAGTTAGACATATTTTATTAAAATGGTACAGCCGTTTTAAGGTTATCAGCTATATCCTACTTGGTGAAATGAATTAAACAAGTGGTACAGACTTGATCGATACAAAATTATGTATTCTGTTGTTAAATGATGACAATGACTTACTGAATTTGACTTGAGGCTGAAGGATTCCTATTCGAAGAGAATCATTTTTATTAGATTCATATTATGTGAGTGAGGCAGCAAGGTGGTTTTAATATACAGGAATGTGTCGAGAGCTTTTTAAATAAAAATTTTCATTGATATTTTCTACATCGTGGACCAATATGAAGGCTCAGAGCAGCAAAAGTATTGTTGGTCTGAGCTTTCATTTTTACTTTTTTGTTTAACTTTTAGTGGATCTGAGTTTAAAAGTCCTTTTTTTAAGTTCCGAAGTAAACTAGTAAACCTTATAGTTTCGCTATGTTCGTCCGTCCGTCTACACTTTAGCTCAGAGATCCTTACTACTAGAATGCTTTAATTTGGCATGAATGTACATATTAGTCACGACAACGGAGTGATAACAAAAAATAAAATTTTTAGGGTAGCTCTTATACATGTAAAGTGGGGATGTTAATTTTTTTCTCGGTAATCGAATAGTGTGGAGTATCGTTGGATAGGCTTTTAAAAAATATTGTAGATAAGTGAAAACAATTTTTCGATTAAGGGACTTGTTTGTAAAATATTAAGTTTTAAAATGCGAATTTTTGTTAGAGCCAAGGAAGCCCCACTCTGCCAGCTAAACCGTTGGTTTTGGGGATGGGAAAAAAATTATGGTTGCAGTAAATATCACGAAGCTAGAAGATAAACTATTACGGCTTAGATAGCTTTCCACGTTTTTGAGTAATAGACGATCAAATAAAATGCGGTTTGAAAAGTTTTTACGAGCGTGGTGCGGATATATCCGTCATTGATGTTAAATACGTTAAATGCTTCAAAGTATGAAATAATAAAAGCCTTCTTGTTAGTCCGCATTATTGTGATGAGCAACTTGGGGAATTTAGATTGCGCGTGGTCCGACACGCACTGTACTAATTTTCTTTTATTAAATTATGAAGAGTCTTACTACAATACAGTTCGTAAAACTGAAGTAAAAGAAATTGGGTTGAAAAATGAAAAATGGCATGTTCCAATGTTTCCAATACGTAGAAAGAATGACAGTGGATGTTGGTTCGGGCATCTTTGAAGATTAGTCTATCTGTCATTCTGTCGGACAGTTTGTAATAGGCACACGATTAGATAGCCCTCTCACCACCATCGTAACTACCGTGTTTGCTATACCGTGCTTTTAATGTAAGGTAGTTGGTAAACTTATGCATGTTTGATGTAGCATAGCCATCCCGCTACACTGATATCACCACAACATTAACATTTTTGGTATCTATAGGCGATAGTTGGCTCTTTCTATCAGGAGAGTGATAGAAAAAATAAGCAACTTAAATGAACAAAGCAAAATAATTCAAGTATTATCCAGACAACAAAATATTTATAATGAAAATTATTCAAGTCCCACGTATTGTTGGTAATATAGTCGACAATTAAGTGTATTTAGCTATATACAGTGGCATATAATTACAGTAAAGTTGACACGTTGAATTATTAAAAACACAGGGTATTTGAACAAGAAATGTCATACTAGGACGTATAACGACGTCTCAATGAATAATTTTCTTGAAATAACCAGCAATTAAGTAGATAATTTTGTTATTTGTGTCGCAATGTTCTGTTCTATCCAATTTATTGTTAAAATTATCAAAACACATGTAAGATAATTTGCAGCTGAATAAAATAAATACCAGCGCCTCTTATTTGAAACAGAAGACAGAGGTATAACCAGTGCATCCACGGATAACTAATAGTTATAAATCCATAGGTGTGATCTGAGTCAAATATATCGATAAGTCAACATCAAGTTCCGATTTCATTATGTTTCATCGCAAAAACTGATAATCTAAACTGATACTGATTATCTGATTATTTATTACGAGGTGTTAGTTTTACAACATCTCGTACAACATTGATACAAACGCCTTGCATATTCCTGCCGCTCATCATATTCCGCTTCGGACGATGAGATACCTGAAAACCTTACGCATGTGATATTACAAATGGCAACTCATAAGCACGTTCTTAAATTTATAAAAAACTGAATTGTCGGTTAAAGGAGATTTGCGGACTAGAAACATTGAAACTACTTTGCATATAATGTATGTTTTTTTATTTCAAAATTATTTTAAGTAGTTGGTCCGTGTGACAGCTGCGAAACAGGGCTACATGAACTAATGCTAAATGTAATAATAAACTCGGCATAATCAAAAACAAAATATTCGTTAATTTTTTTTTAATTACTTTATAACTTATAGTGTACTAGCCGTTGCCCACGACTTCGTCCGTGCGGACTTGGTTTACTTCGCACAGCTCCTCCCCCTTAGGCGATAGCGTGACAATACGTAGCCTACATGTTGACCCGACCTGTTAGTAATATTCATGCAAATTTGAAGTAAATCCATGCAGTACTTTTTACGTTTACCCCGGACATACACACAGACAAACAAACATACATATAGACAAACAGACAAACAGACAAAAATTCTAAAAACTATATATTTGGCTTCGATATCGATTGTAGATCACGCCCCAAGTATTCTTTTAAAAAATATTCAATGTACAGTTTTGACTTTTCTACGATTTTATTATATGTATAGATATACACATCAACGTGAAATTGTATAAACTAAGATTAAAATCTACCTAGGAACTTATAATTTGGTTATGTTAGCAGTTTAATTACAATATTACTAAGGTAGATTATAATCTAAGGATATTTAAAATTTTACGGTGTAATATTTAAAGCGGTGAACGCGTGACGTTTTGTGCAATGCCGATTAACGTCACAACAAACCTACGAGTCATTGAGAGGCTAAAACGCACCGTTAGCTGTTTTCACATCAATAATAACTGCTTCATGTTAATAAAAAAAAATCTCATTTATTTACATAACAAATAATCCTTCACTTAAAGTTTTCAATAAAATTGACAATCTGCGGTATAAATCAGAATTATCGACACAATTGTAGCTCAGCACTATTATTACGTGCAGGCGAAACTGCAGTTTGTATCGATATATAAGATAAGATCGATACGCGAAACTATTTTAAACCTTTCGAAAATAACACCTCGTATCGTGGGTGAGATCTTTAGCCACCCCTCGGGGGAGGGTGGTGTAATAAAAATGATTTATTGTAAAGTGTCCGGTGCTACTTGTTATGAAGGGTCAGAAACAATTTACTAGACATTCTGACGCTATATGGTAATTATATATTAAAACGTTTGAGAATACGTCTCATAATCCTAAATAAGTCTATCTATACTAATATTTACTTCTCATAATCCTAAATAAGTCTATCTATACTGCTAGAAAGATTAGTAGTTCCTCGACTCTTACCGCAAGGGCCCACATTCAATAAACAACAATTTGGATTTACCGCCGGAAAATCCACTGTAGATGCAGTGCTAACCATGAGAAAAACGGTAGAACTATCACGAAATAATTATGTTGTGGGTATCTTTTTGGATATTTCAGGTGCTTTTGATAACGCGTGGTGGCCGATGTTATTATTAAAACTAAAAATAAGGGGATGCTATTCTAATATATATCAACTAATTAAATCGTATTTAGAAAACGGTCACTTGAAATTACAGCTAGGGCATTACGCTGCATCTAAACGCCTTACTCTGGGCTGCCCACAGGGATCAGTACTTTCGCCATATCTATGGAACTTAGGATTTGATGATTTATTTTCACTAGCCTTGCCTGAAGGATGCTCACTTATAGGTTATGCGGACGACGTTGCTTTAATAATACAAGCAAACACACGAGCACAGATAGAGTCACTGGCTTATACTAGTCTTAATTTAATATCCAACTGGGGATTCAGAAATCATTTAAAATTTGCGCCTCATAAAACGTTCTACTTAATACTAAAAGGTTCGCTTCTATCGTCTCCTAGCATAAAATTAAATAATAGCACAGTAAAGAGAAAGGAGTCCGTAACATATTTAGGTTTAGTTTTAGAGAAAAATTATACTTTTATAAATCATATTAACTATATCAGTGAAAAAGCTAAACGGAATTACTTGTCCTTTGCCGGCATATCTACCTCAACGTGGGGTTTAACCTTTAACACTTTAAAGATAATTTATAACGCAACTTATTTAGGTTGTATTACTTATGCATGTTCAGCATGGGCTGATAAAGTTACAAGCGGCGCGACCCGGCGTAAATTACTTCAAAATCAGCGTTTGGCTTTAATATTTCTGTGTAAAGCATATCGCACTGTAAGCTCTGAAGCTTTACCCGTTTTATCAGGTGTATTTCCATTAGATTTAGAAATTCAGCGTCGGTCCTCAATGTACTATAATTCTAAAAACTTTACTAGCCCAGAATTTATTAATCCGCAAGCTCAAACAAAAATACGTCGCCTCTTTAATCCCGTGATGGATGTTACTAATGAATTAATAAATGAATGGCAGTCGCGTTGGTGCTGCTCACCTAAAGGACGGCATTTATATAACTTTTTCCCCTGCGTCCGGGAACGATTAAGTAAAACGTGGATAGAAATAGATCATTGTGTTGCACAGTTCCTTACTAGTCATGGTAATTTTAAAGCTAAATTATTCTCGTTCAAATTAGTTCCTTCTCCATTTTGAGAATGTTCCACCATAAACTGTAAATATGAACAAACTGCACATCATATTCTTTGGGAGTGTAATCTCTGGCAAAATGAACGTAGCCAAATGCTTGATAGTATACGATGTATATCCGGGGTAATCTACTATTCCGACCTTGTAGCAACACGTGGGAATTTCCGTGCCTTCAAGCGATTTTGTCATACATACTACTGGAAGCAGAATTAAGTAGGCCATTTTCGTGGGTCCTCAAATACCTAAACTACCGTGGTGCAATAGCAATCAGGCTTAACCTGATTGTAAACGTCTCATTTTTTAGCAGTTTTTGCTTTATCTTACGCTGTCTCCTGCTGTAAAGGGAGGGAAACTGGATGTATTTTCCTACTCCTCCTATACTCTTCTGATTAAATTCGATGCGGGTTCCAAGACAGCTTAGCTTTTCCCCCAGGGCACCCTGAGCTCGCAACTCAGAGGTTATCAGGAAGGTTGCCACTGTTGATTCTGGTTTACAGAAGTTACAGTGGTGGGAACGAGAGGTGGGCCCATTGCCCTTTAAAAAAAAAGTCTATCTATACTAATATTGACTTCTCATTATCCTAAATAAGTCTATCTATACTAACATTATCAGGAGAAAACCTTTGTGTTTCTGTATCTTTTTAACGAATAAACTGAAATACTATTGGACCTACATACCACACAAATACTATATATATAATAATAATAGACACGGTGTTGGGCGCAAAATACGTAGCCGGTCATATGAGCAAATGTATGTAAATGTCAAACGCTTTTAGATTTATTATATCGTAAAAAAATAGAAATATGCCATATTGTGCTATTTTATCGTGTCTAATAAAAAGCTAAGGCTTAATGAATACTTCTGGAGTGATTTTATTTCATTGTTTAGTATCATAACTTTGTATTTGTATAAAATAAATACAAGCGACACTAACTACCTAAGAAATGCCTTGAAAAGCGAATCCAGTTTAATCCGTGGTTGGTCAAATCTTAAAAAAAAAATCTTTTACCGTTAGAGTGCAAACTATCCAGGAATGATAGACTACTTTTTACTCATCTGAGCAAAAGGAAGTAACGATTGTGGGTCACGCGACCCCACTCTCGAGTATCGGCTAGTCATTAATATGGTAATAACACTTAATAATGATTTGCACTTAATACTCAAGGGTATTACTAGTTTAAGTGTAGTGTATATTTGTTTTACAGAGTATGTATATTCGCACACAAAATGTTACCATCTGCTTGTTTGCTATCCAATCATATAAAAAATGTTAAATCTATACTCGAGTTACCGGCGGCAAAAAAAATTGCAAGGCATTTTCTCTTTCTACCAACTTCACATATATCTGGCCTGCTGAATTACTGGGAGCTACAGTTATACCTACGTTCTCTTCTCAAATACGGGGGTATAAACAAATAACAACCGGCCTTACCGGGATTTTTACTCGAAAAAACCTTAATTATAACCCGAGATAAGAACCCAAAATCTCATAACTAAACCACAAGAAACGAGGCATTAAAAACGTACTATCACACCGGTTCCCTTGCGAAATAACCAGAGCAAACCCAACGTCTATAGACATTCCGGTTCCCCACGCGTGGAGGAGATAGGTGAGTCCCCACATCCATTTACCAACCTGATAACGACGTATTTCTAGCGGTAACCGGTATCAAATTTCACATACTCATCCAAAACACGGAGGTTTTAGCACACCATCACCAGACACCGAGGTTTGAATGAAGATTGAATTTTCGAGAAAAACCTCGAAAAAACCTGATACTTTTTTGCGAGACGCGGGAATCGAAACCAGGATCATATACTTTGAGCCGAATTGGTTTAGTCTATGCATAAGCCCTAATTACAGTCAATTTTAGAAAATGCATCAATTGTAATAAATACTCGTAAGTTATGATCTTGTTTCCAAATCTAATGGGAGCATTTTGCACATATGAAATAATAATAACGGTTACATTTCAACAACTCCTTCTCAAATGCCACAACTACCCCCAATTCTCGAAAGACATTACAATTTTCAAGCTTGCATTAGCAACTCTACCTCTTAGCAATAAAGCTTAAATTCATTTGCGCCTATTGCAATAGTATAATAAGCCCCTATCATGAAACCTCGTTAGTGGATACATGTGACTGTCATTTGATACTCGACCACCGTACAGAACGAACGAATCTTACTTCTGAAATAATTTGGGAATATGAATTGTATTTCAGTGGATTAAGGTTCCGTTTCATTTGTCCCGATTTACACAGAAGTAAATACAGCAATGACGGTTTCAGTGAATTTAATTTTGTGTCCCATTAATCGGTGTCAGGGATGGCCTGTGGGATTAAGGGAATTTCGTTAAAAATAACGTTGTATTATCATCTGTGGCTTTGGGAGGTTGAGTGTTCTTAACAATATTAAAGTGCATTCTTTATTCAATTTTTCAGCCGAGTCCGAAAAAAGGAGATTCTAAATCTGTATTTTTGTTTTTTTTTCATTCACGTCTGAATTGGGTTTGGCACCCCGTCTTTATTGCCGCCGTAACAACAATGGTGCTTATCAGTGTCGTGTTTTGTTACGGAGGGTAAGGTAGCTAAGTAAACTTATGCAGATGACATTTAAACACTCACGGACAGCAACGCGCCATTGACATCTTTAGTGTTTATAGGCGATGGTTATCTCATTTTATCAGGAGAAATATCTTGTTTGCTGTCCTATAACATAATAGTACTTAATTTAAAAAAATTAACCGACTTCAAAAATTATATAATCATATTTCAAAAACTAAGGAACCGATTATTTTTAGTATATACTGTTATAGCGGCAACAAAAATACATCATCTGTGAAAATTTCAACTGTGTAGCTGTCACTGTTCTTAGATACAACCTAGTGACAGACGGACGGACAGATAGCGGAATCTTAGTAATGCCGATTCCGTTTCCGTGTTGGGGTATTCGGGTTCCGTTTGCGTGTTCTTGTTCCGTTTGTACGTCAAAAGGTACAACACCCTTGCTTTTCCCCGTGTTGGTCCCGGGCTCCTTTAAAGAATAGGCCAACTGCCGTTCTGCCAGGCAGGTCGTAAAAGGCGACCGTTTGGCTATACTAGTCACTACTATCGTAGCTACTAGGTGGTAGAGTTGTGCATTGTCTCGCCCGGGTCTGATACCACCGCCTTACCTATTCCTGCCGCAATAGCGTCAGTGCTTGTCGCTATCGTGTTCCGGTTTGGAGGGCGAGGTAGCTGGTAAACTTATGCATGGGGCATTAGACCTGGCTACAAGATAGCAACGCACCATTAACATCTTTGGTGTTTATAGGCGATGGTTGACTTTTTCCATCAGGAGAACCATCTGCTTGTTTGCTCTCTTATGATATAAAAAAAAAATCGCTTCACCACGGTCTGTATCCGTACCCAAAGACACGGAACCCTAAAAACAATTTGATATAAAATAATATTTATTAGATTCATTACTTTTGTCACTTTAGTTTATTATATGTATAGGTATTCTTAGGAAATGGCAATAACTAACGTTTGAAATATTACCACCTAATATTTGTGAATGTTCCCAACATTTATTACCTAACCTGAAAAGGGTTTATGCGGTACAAAAAAGCTTACAGACATAGTTACCGGTGTAAAATTACGAAGGGGAAATCTTTCCTTCACTCCAAGTGACACGTATCCTGGGGGATCGTGTGAAATACTCTATAAAACGCTTTCAATTTCCCTCTTACTATACTTGACATAAATTCATAGTTATAGAGATTATATGAACTCTACTGTTATTAGCTTTTGACCGCGAATTTCCTCGTCTTGAATTTACTAAACATCACCAGCGACTTCGGCACTAGACATCATGTTTTTTTTACTTCTGAAGATGCTTTGGTTACCACAAGGACGGATCAGGGGGAGAGGAGGACGGTCATTGGGGTTATGACCCTCCCTAGGCAGGGGTGTATGGATTTATTGTTGCAAAGAAATAAGGATTAGAGCCTATCTTGACTGAACCTCAAATATGCGACCCCCTTGAACCGAAGGCTGGATCCGCCCTTGGGTTACCAAGTGAAACGTGCGTTCAGTACGTAAACTGTATCAATCGCCTCTGTGGTCTAGTGGTCCGCTGTCAGTGTTGACCAAATGAGGTCCCGGGTTCGATTCCCGGGTCGGGCAATTTAAAAATGTGTTTTTTCAGTTTTCTGATAAAAACTATTCTTCCCGCAATAGCATTAACGCCAATCATTGTCGTGCTCCGGTTTAGAGCAACGCGCCACATAGCAACAAACCATTAACATCTTCGGTGTCTATAGGCGATGGTTGTCTCTTTCTATCAGGAGATTGTTTGTTTGCTATTCTATGATATAAAAAAACCAAAGATGTTAATGAATGTAATGTTGACCGCTCCGTTGGTCGAGTGGTTAGCGACCCTGACTACGTAATCGACAGGGCTCAGGTTCGATACCTGACGGGGACAAGCATTTGTGTGATGAGCATAAATGTTTGTATTTCCGGGTTTGGGTGCTTATTAAATATGTTCTAGTATTTATATATTATGTATTTCTATGTATTAGTATCGTTGACTAACACCCATAATACAAGCAAATAATTTGCTTACTTTGGGGTTAGTTCAGTAAGTGTAACTTGTCCCCTGTATATTTATTTATTTAAAAAAAATGGTATGTACTATGTACTTACGCATGTACTTACGCACACGCATAAGTTTATTAGCTGCCTTACCTTCCAGATAAAATATAGAACAGTGACAACGTCATTATTAAGGCAGAAATAGGTAAAGCCAAATATCGGTAACTTGCGGCCCGCGAGCCACATGCGGCTCTTTGGATGTGAAGCTGCGGCTCTTTAGTTCGATGCCCAATTTTTTTTTTCATCGCTTCCCCCCATCCCCCACCCCCACCCCCGACACGCGTCATTGCCGTCATTCCATCAGAAGCTCTCTTTATTTTTGGAAATACTGTTTATTGTAGGTAAGAATTTTTTTGTGGCTCGTTAAAGGACCGTGCCTTTATTTCTGAATAAATATAACCAAAAGCCTCGAGTCTACAGACTCTACTTTAGCGATAATACATTGAGTAGAGATACATTTACATTTATACTCGAGAACTACAAGATGTAAAATACCACCGTTACTAAATTCCGAACCCTTGTATACAAGTAACAAATTTGCCCCATTTTTCACAATCGCGCTGCAGAAGATTGTTTTAAGAATTGCTTGCAGAACACCAAATTGGGTGTTTGTATTGTGTAATTTGTAAAAACTAAAATCCAGCATTAAAAATATTGCTTTCACCAGCGGTTCCGTTCATATGGATGTCTTTAAATAACTGTCAAAGTCATAATTATATATTTTGTAACAAAGTTTTAAAATAAAAAAACTCCTAACAACTAACTAACTTCGCCGTGTTGGTCCCGGCCTCCTTTGAAGAATAGGCCAACTGCCGTTCTGCCAGGCAGGTCGTAAAAGGCGACCGATTGGCTATCGAGTCACTACCATCGTGGCTACTAGGTGGTAGAGTTCTGCATTGTCCCGCCCGGGTCTGGTACCACCGCCTTACATATTCCTGCCGCAATAGCGTCAGTGCTTGTCGCTGTCGTGTTCCGGTTTGGAGGGTAAGGTAGCCGGTAAACTTATGCATGTGGCATTAGACCTCGCCACAAGATAGCATCGCACCATTAACATCTTTGGTGTCTATAGGCGATGATTGACTCTTTTGATATAAAAAAAACTGTGGTTTGTGATTTAAAAGTTAACGGTTTTTTTCATATGTTTAATTACATGTGAAATGAAATAAATTAGATCAAGGAAATTTTTAAGTATCTGCTATTTTAAAACCCAGTCAAGGTGTTGTATAATTCTTAGTATTTTACACAAACATTTTAACCGCTTAATTAGTAATTACTTTACTGTATCCATATCATTTGAAAGTAAATAAATAATATAATTTTTTTGCTCGGCTAGGATCATTAAATTTTAAAAATTCCAAAATTGAGTATATTTTTAAACTAAAAACAGACTTTATTACAATAATTAACAACAAAAATTAAATTCCCACGTATTCCTGCTTGTCAGGAAGGTTATTGATTTTTCAAGATA
This sequence comes from Apodemia mormo, assembly GCA_036924255.1. Lineage (NCBI taxonomy): Eukaryota > Metazoa > Arthropoda > Insecta > Lepidoptera > Riodinidae > Apodemia > Apodemia mormo. Next base: position 8,892,155 of record JAUPFN010000026.1, read on the forward strand.
AACCCTGAACAGTACGGTGTAATACATAAAATCAAATGACTAAATCCATACTAATATTGTAAATGCGAAAGTAACTCTGTCTGACTGTCTATCTGTCTGTCTCTTCTTCACGCCTAAACCGCTTAAACGATTTGGACGAAATTTGATATATAGACAGTTTTAGACCCGAGAAAGGACATAGGATAGTTTTTATCCCCGAAATCCCACAAGAAAAGGAACTATGCGTATAAAACCCCGCGACCGACTATCTTTTAAACCACAGTAATAAGGAGTAACTTAGGCTACTTTTATTTAAGAGATTTTCCTACGCGGACGAAGTCGCGGGCACTGCTAATAAGCTATAAACAACTTAATACACTTCAAAACAGTTTTATTTATAGGTTAATAAAATTAAATTTTGAATTGCCATTTTTATTGCAGCACTAAAAAAGTTATGGTAAAATCTAAATTGGAACGAAATAATATTTTTATGGGAATCACATTGTAACATTATTGTGAAAATACTTTGTCAATTCAAAACTATTTGTTTTAATCAAATAAGAGCAGAATAAAATCAAATAAAATAATTACTACTAGCGATCGCCCTCGTCGAATCGAATTGTTAGCAACCACTTTCCGCCAGAAAAAAAAACGTCATCGCACCTAAAGAAGGCGTTGCACCTGTGTGCGGCGCGCTCATTTTGGCATTAGTGTTTGAGGCATTCACACGTGCCGAACGCTCGCATTATTTAATTCAATTACAAAATATCATTCATATTTCTATTCTAATCGTTAATTTACTTGTAAGATTATATTTGTCCTTATAGAGATGGTAAAAAGTACCAAATGAACATGTGCCTTTCAGAATAGAAAGTACTTTTAGATGTCACGTCGTTTTTTGAACGACCAAACATAATGCCATTTTTAGCAGATTGGCTTAATGGAGAGTCATTATTCTAATCAATATTCCAATAGTAGCATAGGATTCTAGCATGGGTTTCAAATCGGATTTGCCTAAATACCCCGATTAAATAAAAATATATACCAAAATAGCCAATAGGTACGTGAAAATGCTAATTATATGAAAATGTTAGTGCGCTAAAATCGCGTTTAATTAAGGCCTTCGTGACGTCACTCATACGTCATGTATTGCACAGTATATTTAAGGCATCTGTTCAGTGCTGACGTCAATATGATGGCAGCCGCGTGCATTAGCAAATTTTCTCTTCAAGCATGTTTAAACAACATTTCCACTTGCTGCTCGTCCTGTCACCTTCATGCTTAGGTGACTGCAAGCCAAAGAGGTTACTTTCTCGTTTATTCTCTTTAGAAAGACATCATAAACACAAAAAATATTAAGATAAAAAGATTAGATAAATTAAATGAGAACTTTGGATGTTTGGATGAATGTTTGTTATTGATTCACGCAAAAACGGCTGAACCGATTTAGATGAAATGTGGCATACATGTGGATGGTGACCTGGAATAGCACGTTAGATAAATAAGTAAAAAAAGTTGTTCCCGTTGGATTCACAAAAAAACTTTTATAATCCAGCAGGGAGCAGCTTGTGAATAATAAAACAAATGGTTATCATTACAATGATGTTGAGAAGTTATTACATGAACTACATATAATATAACCCATGGTGTAGCCTTACAAACCACTTGTTTTGAAGGAAAAAAGACAGATTGTATGGTCTCTCGTCAGACGTTAAATTATAGAGGTATTATACACAGAAAAGGCGAGCCAGCAAAAAGTAGTCCCGTCCATAGAGTCAAAAAGAAAATGAATTTGATACTCGATTTTCTTTTTAGAGACTCATGCAGACCAAAGAAACGCAATAAACAACAACAATTGCAAGACAGCGTCGGCCGTCAGAACAAGCCAATCAGATACGATTACATATAATTACGCGTGAGTTATTCAAGAGAAACACATATACCAAATGTAAGTTCTTTTTCTTCTATCATCGGCACATTTTCACTTACATAGGCACATTTGGCTTACTCTATCTATATATCCCTGTATGAAAATACGTTAACGTAGGCGATGTTAACGCTAACGTCAGATTCAACGTCAAAGAGTAAAATATACAATTTTTTTAATTCGAGATTTTTTGAAGATAGAAAAAATTTGCTTCTCGTCAAAACGAAGCTGTTCACAAAAATTCAACTTGTTATTAATAAAAAAATTTTGTTCCTGGGACCACAGTCTTGTAATACTAGTTCCAAAAGAACTTGGAAGATAGCAACAGAGTTATAGAGCCTGACATAATAAAGGATCAAACAAAAAATTTATTGGAGTAACACTTGGAAATAATCTTACATAAGTGGATTATTACCTATAACCTAACCACAAACTACTAGCGGAAAATTATACAGGCAATCTAACCATGATTACGATCCGATGATGAGCTATCAATCGAGTTAAATTTAGTTCGTTCATGCGAATGAATATTTGCAATTAACTACCGTAATATTGTTAGCCAATATAATAATTAAAAGCAGACATGTTGTTTATATGTGACGTTTTATTGGTAAAGTGTGTTTGGAGATAATCGATGTTATTTTAAAGCAGGCTTGCTAACACTCTTGTGACATAGAGTGGTATGTATTTTAGATAATTAATCGATTATAGATAATCGATATTTTTTTAAAGCTGGTCTGCCAGCACTTTTGAGGTATACAACTTGTATTTTAGAAAATCAATGTTTTAAAAAAATAGGGATAACAACATATTTTTAGGTATATAGTTATTTTGAAAAAAATTATTTTTTTAAAGCAGGTTTGCCAAAATACGATTGTAGTATTTTAAATAATCTTGGTTTTAAGAAATAGGGTTGTCAACACATTTGTATAGGTAGTTACATAGTATTATAGATTATTGATATATGTTTAAAGTAGGTTTGCCAACTCATTTGAGACATACGAGTGTACTATTTTAGATAATCGACGGTCTTAAGAGTAGATCTGCCAATATATTTGTATATGGTGTATATAGCGAGTAACGAAAACCATGTCTTACCCGAAGAGACATAATTTATAAGTTAACCGATGACATAATCAAAAAATATAAATATGTTATTTTAAGATTCTTGTATTTAAAAGTATCATCACGCCTGTATCCCGAAGAGGTAGGCAGAGGTAGAACCAGTGCACTCAAAATGAGCCGAAGATACTTAGGCCCACAATATGATAGGTGGCAAGCCTATCGCCACTTATCCAATCCCGGGCAACGTTGTTTTTGTCAGAAAAATTAAAAATTTTTTTTTGATGTGCTAAACCCGGGAATATATACCGAGACCTCATGTGATCAACACCGACACCGAATCACTAGACCACGTGTCACTAACATTGTGCTTTTAGATTGTAGAATTCCGGAACGTCTCGCTCGGATTTGATAACACCGATTTTTTTTACAAAATAATTTTTTTTAATCGCCCGGCTCAAGAATCGAACTCGGGACCTCACGTGATCAACACCTACACCGGACCACTAGACCACAGAGGCGACTGCTTGTATTTATCCTTCAATTTCTCCAAAATTATTTTTAACTGGACAGCGACTGAGGCATTTTTGATGTTGACGCCTTGGTGTCAGTCTTTTTACAAAGATTAGGTGTTTTTGTAAGTAGGATGGCATTTTTTTGCTGTCATCAGAGTAAGCGGATTGTGAGACCATATACGACCTAGTGTATGGGAATCGTGTCCTCAGATGAAACAATATAGCACCTGATACGTTATGGCAAATCATTAGGATAAGACGGAAAATATACTAATCCAGCCCTGTCACAAATCTACCACAAAGCAAAGTATACAACTATGTAAATTTAAGGATTTACTAAAAGGCGTAATTTTCACTTTATACTGTTTTTTCTTCGATGATCTATTATTATAACAAATTCATTACAACCTTGATGTAAACCTGTTTTAAATTTAAAATTATTCAACCTACATTCTAAGGCTATATTTCCTATGCAAGTAATTGCTAGATGGCGTGCATGCCCTCTTGTAATAGAGCAGCGACGCGGACTCGATACTTAAATTAAAAATTTCTTTAAACATCGAGAACTAACTCCATCGAGTGCTATCTCGTTTGATTTAAAAATCGATTGGTTGCGGTGAAACGTCAGGCCGGCTCAACGTTTCTAACTTGCATCGGATTTACTGCGCCCTAGTTGAATCTTTACATTTCGAATGCGGCTCCCGTGACGTTCGGATAGTTGTACGATTTCTTGTAGATAATAATTCCTTCGCCTCCCATCGGATTTTAAACTGGAAATGAACTTGCTTTTGTGCTCGTAACTATCCTCGTTACACGTTTATCTTCATAGCACTGCGATATAATTCAAAAATTAAATTATAATATGAACGAAACGTTAATGTAATTATCACTCTGAGCGTTATTACTCTAAGGTGAAACGTATAGCCAATTAGTCGCCTTTAACGACCTGCCTGGCAGAACGGCAGTTGGTCTATTCTTCATAGGAGCCCCGACCAACACGGCAATCTATTTCGCTGGCTTCATCCTGTAAATTTTTGTTTGTTTCTTTATCGTGACGCATTTTCATTCCATTCAGCATCCAGTCACAGCCGCTTGCTCTTAAAAAGGTCCAGATAAATATAAAACGAACGATTTTCTGAAGGTTCCAGATATTCCAGACCCATCAATAGCTCATCGCACCTCCAGTTCAAGTACACAAATTAATGGTAATCGCTGCTACTTTACCCAATTCATATTCGCTAATGGATGTAAGCCGTTCCAAAGTGATATAACGTGAAAGTTTCATATAATCGCCTTGGCACAGCCATTGCAGTATTAAATCGCGATTGCGCTCAAAGAGGGCTCCCCCTTTTCAGGTGCTATTACGTCCTAAATATTTTTTAATTATAGCTTAAGAGAAATTTGGACTTTAATTAATATGTGATTAGTCTAGGTACTAACAAAATTAATAAAAAGATGTCGACTCCTTTTATATCATAAGATAGCAAACAAGCAGATAGCTCGTCTAATGGAAAAAGACAATCATCGTCACAAAAGATGTTATGTTTTTTAATTGTTTGGATCAATTCCTGCCGCAGAGTTTCACCATCGGACATCGCAACAAAATTCAAAATTTCGTCCTCTCCATCTCGATGTCTGGAAATCCATAACTGTGTGATTCTCGAGGCGCATTTTCCTCGCATTCCTCTGTGGAACCAATTAACGGCAGGGGTTTTTCTAAGCGGATACGACTTAGAGACCTTCAAGAAAAGAGCCTACTCTTTCTTAAAAGGCCGGCAACGTAACTGCAAATCTTCTGATTGTGTCGTTGGACATGGGCGGCGGTGATCACTTACCATCAGGTGAACCTCCTGTCCGTTTGCCCCCCTTTTCTATAAAAAAAATAAACCTGAGCCTCTATTAAGCTTCAGTACACTCTGCCATCCCCGCAGTGAAACATGTGTGATAATATTGTATACAATATAAATATTTCCCCGTGTGGATCTGGACTTCCTATAAAGAATAAGCCACCTGCCAATCTGTCTGGTTCACAAAATGTGAAAGATTGGCTATAAGTACCACTACCATCGTAACTACTGGTTTGTAAAATTCCGCAACATTTCGCTCGGTTATACGCTTCCGTCCACCTTCCCTATTCCTCAGCAATTCGTTAATGCTTGTCATTATCTTGTTCCGGTTTAGAGGGTAAGGTAGCTGATAGACTTTTACATGTAGTATTGCCATTCCGTCACAAGGATAGCAACGCACCATTAAAATTTTTGGTATTCATTGGCGACGGTTTCTTTTTCCACCAAAGAGTCATCTACTTTTCGCCGTGTTGGTCCCGGCCGCCTTTGAAGAATAGGCCAACTGCCGTTCTGCCAGGCAGGTCGTAAAAGGCGACCGATTGGCTAACGAGTCACTAACATCGTGGCTACTAGGTGGTAGAGTTCTGCATTGTCTCGCCCGGGTCTGGTACCACCGCCTTATCTATTCCTGCCGCAATAGCGTCAGTGCTTGTTGCTGTCGTGTTCCGGTTTGGAGGGTAAGGTAGCCGGTAAACTTATGCATGTGGCATTAGACCTCGCCACAAGATAGCAACGTACCATTAACATCTTTGGTGTCTATAGGCGATGGTTGACTCTTTCCATCAGGAGACCCATCTGCTTGTTTGCTATCTTATAATATAAAAAAAAAATACTTGTTTGCGATCTAATAATATTAAAAAATACACATAAAAACAAAAAAATACCGGAATGAAGTCATTTTTCATACAGCCAGCAAATATATCAGCTGTTATAATGATTAGGATTTTATCTATTGGCTAATAAATAAAAATACCATACATATTCCAAGTACGATAGATATTACGATATCCAACCAATAAAACGCGACAAACAATACCATTATGACGGTTTTTATTTGTTCTGGCAATACAGAAGTTCTTCCAACGCTGACCTCACCAAGGTTAATGGCGGGATTATGGTAAAAGGTAATAAATAACTGAATATACTAAATAAATGTTTAATCTATACAAAGTCCTTGTTCTTATTAATTTGGAAGTAAAAAGTATGTCTGATTCAAATTTGGAAGTAGAAAGTAAATGATCATCAGGAAGGTTGCCGCTGTTAATTATGGTTTACATAAGTTACAGTGGTGGGAACGAGACGTGGGCCCATTGCCCCCCCTTTAAAGTAAAAAGTATCACCACATGCGGTTCCCTTGCGGGGTAGACAGAGTAAACGTAGCAGAGTGAACGTCTTTTTTGCTACGTTACTTTACGAGAAACTTGTGAATCTTGTCACCACGATTCACAAGTTTCTCGGTTGGCAAGATGATTGATCGTCGCATTTTAATGATAAAAATTATCGACTATTTCTAGCTATAACCGGGACCAACGGCTTTTCGTGCTCATCCGATGCACGGGAGTAACACACTACCCGCCAGTCGCCGAGCTCCTATTCAGAATTTGGATTTTCGAAAAAACCTCCATAAAACTTTTTCCCAACCCGAGATCGAACCCGGGACTTCGTGATCTGAGCCGAATAGGCTATCTCCTAGACTAAGAGACATTAATTTGGAGATTTTATCTCCAAACGAGAGAAACTCTCGAAAGAAAAATAAAAGGTGAACAAAACAGATATACATGACAACGCCGTTGGTCGAGTGATCTTGTGGCGAGGTCCAATGCGACATGCATAAGTTTACCTTACCTTACCCTCAAATCCGGAACACGCCAGTAACAAGCACTAGCGCTATTGTGGTCCAATTGTGGTCCAAAGGTCCAATGCGACATGCATAAGTTTACCTTACCTTACCCTCAAATCCGGAACACGCCAGTAACAAGCACTAGCGCTATTGTGGTAGGAATAGATAAGGCGGTAGGTACCAGACGCGGGCGAGACAATGCAGCACTCTACCACCTAGTAGCCATGATGTTAGTGACTCGCATTGCCAATCGATCGCCTTTTACGGCCTGCCTGGCCGAACGGCAATTGGGCTAAGTTCAAACGAGCCCGGGACCAACACGGATGAGAACACTTCAAATAGTTCAATAATATTACATAGACAGATGACATTACGTCAGATTTCTTTTGATTGTTAAACAAGATTATTTCAGTCCACTGAATTTCTATACCTAATTGAGACATGAAAAATTCAATTTCTATTTAAAACTCAACTCAAATACCTTATACTTAAGGTGTAAATTAAAATATTAAGGATAAAATTGAAAGAAAATCGTTCATATACACAAAATGTAGCCAACAATGTGGGGTTGGGATAAGCGGAAGAGAACCCTTAGAGCTTTTTTAACAGTTTCTACGTGATATATGCACCCCATGGTCACGTATAGTATGAAGATGCTTCCTGCATAAGTGTTTTCATTTTTCTTTTTTTCGGGCCTTTGGACAATGCAAAGAAATGAATAAAATGCTTATTTTTGAAGTTACTTTTAAATGTTAAACTATACGAAATACGCATTCTGCATAATTCAAGATAAACATTGTTTTAGAAGTTATTTTAGACATACCTACATGCATATCTCCAAGCTAAATCCCTTGCGAGGTTGACAGAGACAATCGTGTGCGAGTATTTTTAAAAGTCATTCGATTTATGCCTCTTAACATTTAAAAAAATATTTTTAAAATTTTTAAAGGTAAAATTATTTAACGAAAGTGTTTTGGGCATCGCAAGGTAACGAATAAAATGATTTATTTTTAAAGTTATTTTTATGAGTTTTTCAATTATGGAAACTATGGTCTCTGTAATAATGTAAAGTCATGATTTTTTTGGATTTTTTTCTTGTAGGATGTTAGGTTTTTGCAAAAAAGTTTTTTTAAACAATGCATGGCAAAAAAATAGTTTTTTTTTATTTAGAGCTTGGTCCGGACCCCCTTTTAGATGGACCCTCTGCCATTCTGTCATGCTATTCATAAAAGGCCAATGATTAGTTATACCATTCTACAATGATGTCATTACAATCGTGACTATTAGGTAATATGGTTCTACAAGGTTTCGCTCGGGTTTAGGGTATCAACGATGTACCCATTACTACCGCAGTATCAGTGCTTGTCATAGTCGTGACCAGGTTTGGAGAGTAAGGAAGTTGATAGATTTATGCATGTGGCATTGTCATCCCGCCACACGGATAGCAACCATTAACATATTTGGTGTCTATAGGCGATGGTCTCCACTTTTCATCAGGTGCCATCTGCTTGTTCGCTATTTAATTATAAAAACCTTGTAGCAGCCAGGCAGGCAGGAGTTTAATGCCACAAGTATAAGTTAACAAGCAGACCAATGAAACTGAAAGAAAATGAATAAGTAAAATATTATTTATACCTTGGTACACTCAGCTACAAAAGTACAAAACAATCTAGTCTTAATAATGACCAAGCGAAATAGGTATTGATTTATTTATAATACAAAACGAAATTATCTATCAATGTCAAGTAAGGTTAATACTGTATAGCATGACAAATAAATTATATATATATATATATATATATATATATATATATATATATATATATATATATATATATATATATAGCAAAGAAGCAGGTACCTCTCTCATCATGGCGAGATATAAACGTCGCCTATAGACTCTAAAGATGTTAATGGTAAGCTTTCATCCATATACTGAGTAGGTAATGCCACATACATTTACTGCCTACCATTCTCGTTCATGGCCTACCCAACCGTAACACTGCAGTGACAAGCACTAACGCTATTACGGAAACATAAACAAAGTAATAAAAAACTAAACTCAAACGACACGTTGAACCTAGTAACCTAGTAGTCACTATGGTGGTGACAAGTATGGCCAATCGTTCACATTTCACGAACTGCCAAAGGGCACATCGTCTACTCTTCAAAGTAGTCCGGACCAATATAAAGGCAACATACCCTAGAGAGTAAAGACATTTACCTGATTCTAAACTTTTGCAAGCAATTGTACTTGCAATTGTAAATCTACCCTCAACTAAACTAACCCATGATTTACTCAACACCCCGGTAGAAGCGCGAAGAAACGTACCTTGGGGGAGGTGAAAATTGCAGGGGCATGTCAAATAAGATTTTTTCCTCAATCGAGGGCCAAGAGAGTCCTGAGGGGTTTATTCATGTCCGGTTATACAATTTGTGAAATGAGAACGCTACTCTATTTAGCGTAGAGTAATCCGTCTCGGCGCTTTATGTAATTATATTTTAGCTGATATTTCTACAGCCAAATTTTTGTGAAGCATTTCAGCTTTATTCTTTAGTGCGAAAATGTAAGAGTAATTGTGGGATTTGTTTTAGTTGGAGAAAATGTTGAACAGATTTTTTATTTAACTAAGTCACTTTTATGTAATCTTTTCAAATTTAGTATTATCTTGCTTTATCTTTGTCGGATTTAGTAGATATAGACGCAGGAAATTCGGAGTTTGAATTCCGGATCAGCGATTCCCGGAATTAATCGGAAATTCAATCCTAATTTACAAAAGGACCCCGATTTAATCCCACAACGGCTTGCGAAACGCAACTATTAAAGTTTGAAACAAACTAAAAATTGCCTACTAATCGAAATTCAATTGTAATTATATTAATTTTTGCTGAAACACCCAGTGGTCGAAATTCGATTGTAATTATATAAATTTCCCCTGAACTAAACAGTGACCGACAATCGATTGTAACTATATTAATCTTCGCTAAAAGTGCTCCAACAGCAATAATTATGCAAAATTACTAGACTAATCTATATCTATACATATAATAAAATCGTACGAAAGTCATGTATGTCCGGGGTAAACTCAAAAAGTACTGCATGGATTTACTTCAAATTTTGCATGAATATTACTAACAGATTGCGTCAACATATAGGCTACATATTATCACGCTAGCACCTACAAGGCAGGAGCTGTGTGGAGTAAACAAAGTCCGCGCGAACTAAGTAGCGGGCAACAGCTAGTGAATACTAAATATCACTGGACAAGTAATACGAATTGATCTAATGGTCTAACGGTTTGGGCGCTTAAGTTCCTTGGTTTAAAAAGAGTTCCGTAAATAGCTTTTAGTACATTTTTCAGTTTATCTAAAAAAATGGCCGATTTTTCGATAGGCTAATTATCACACCACAGTACTTTACTACTAATTTTATAGTGGGTGCAAAATTCGCACCAATATACCTGTACGAACATTTTCAGGGATGTTCTGAAAATGTGCGCGTTCAGGGACGAACGCGCACATTTTCAGGGATGTGGGCGTGATGGTATTAATTTTTTTACATATTCTTTTGAAATTTAGCTTTTTTGATCAGGCGGTATCAGGAGAACCATCTGCTTATTTGCTATCTTATCATATAAATAAATAAAATATATTCCTCGGTAAATCGACTTAATGAAATCTTTTTTTATTTTATGTTCATTGTCATAAAAATCTTGACGTGAATAAATGTTTCCGAATCTTTTAATCACAAAGAGCTGTGAAGTCGCAAGAAGGAAAATAACAAAAAACGTCTTACATATGCGCGAATTATCGAATACAAGCGGTATTACACTTATCACGTATCAAAGCAACACCGGATGTATTTACGGTTCTAGAAGGGCTCCCCACAAAACCTTTAACACTTAAAAATAATTCCGCTTGCGAATAGGGTGCAGAAAACGGGGGCTTGAGATATACACGTTTATCTTCATAACACTACGATATAATTCAAAAATAATCCACTAACAAAATGTGGATGTTTCCCGCAAAGATTCTGATTCCGCGGGAAAATTACAATTAAATTTAAATAAATAATAAATAAATATTCACGGGTCAAATTACACTTACTAAATTAAAAAGTAAGGAAAGTATTTGCTTGATATTAATACATAGAAATACATATATAAATACTGTTACATAGATAATAAACACCCAAACCCTGAAATACAAACATCTATGCTCATCACACAAATGCTTGTCCCTGTCCGGGATCGAACCCGAGCTCCGTCGATTAATTTAGTCTTCTACTGGTATAAGAATTTTTAAAATCCGTTCAGTAGTTACTAAAATTCCTTCTACAAACAAACTCACAAACTTACAAACTTTACCAACTACCAGACCGAATGGCTACGGGTATGTCACTTCTATTGTGACTACTAGGTGGTTGAGTTCTGCAACGTCTGGCGTAGGTTTAAGGTACCACCATCTCACCTATTCATGTCGCAATATCGTCAGCCACTGTTAGAGTCACTGCCATATTACGGTTAGGAGGGTAAGGTTGCCGATAAACCTATGCATGTGGTATTAAGACCTTGCCAAAAGGATAGTTACACATCATTAGTATCTTTGGTATTTATAGGCGATGGTTGACTCTTTCAATTAGGAGGGCGATTACCAATATCCTTAATGCTTGACGTATTACTGTTTGAAAGGTAAGGTAGCCGGTAGGCTAGACATGTGGCATTACCATTCCGCCACATGTATAGCAACACACCATTAACATATTTGGTATCTATAGGTATATATATATATATATATATATATATATATATATATATATATATATATATATATATATATATATATATATATATATATATATTTCGCACACGTATTTCTCTTATGTTGTAGGCATCCACTAAGGAAGGATTTTTCATAATTCAACCTCGAAGTGGGTGAAATAGGGGATAAAAGTTTGTATGAAACTTTTTACCCCTTAGACATATTTACATGAAATTTCATATGAATTGAGTACAAAAAAATAATGAATTACGTGTTCAAGCATTTTTCAAAATTCGATTCCTAAGGGAGTAAAATAAGGGAAATAAAGCTTAAAAAGAAAGGTTAAATAAGTTCTAAAATAAATATGCGCGAGCGAAGCTGCGGGTAACAGCTAGTATCCGAATATAAATAAAAAATACTAACACCCAAATTAAGCACTGTCCTTTTATGTAAGTCTGTTGAAAAATAGCAGCAAATACGCATTAAAATAATCACATTTTCCTAACCAAGGTATGGGAATCCGAGACGTTCTTGTAATCTGAGTGCAAAACTGCGAACATTCAAGTACTTGTGGTCATTGAAACCTCTCATAAGGCTTCACAGAATTCCAGTACTCGTGTAAAATGATACTTACATTCTAAACAAAAAATCACCTCATATTGAGAACTGCATAATTGTATCTTAGCACGCCTCTACATCGCATGCAATATGATAATCAGATGCAATAAATTTCATCTTAATTCGTATAACTTGTATTTTATAGTTTGTGTAATTCATAAATATCTTCTTTTTATTGCTATTAATTTTGTCATCGTGGGAGTCAGAGAAGTCGCCAGAGTCCTTATAATAAGGCGTTCTTACAAAAAATAAACTTTCATAATGATGTTCGTAAACTATTTTAATTAAACAGTATATAGGAGTTATAATTATATTTAGCAAAACAACGTTTGCCGGGTCAGCTAGTGATAAATAAATGAATGAGCGTAGTTTTTAACTAATAAAAACTGAATTTCAGCAATTAGTACCGACGATTCAAAGTGTAGATATATTAGTGTAATTAAACCTTGTGATGATGATAATAATAATAATAATAATAATTCACGGGACAAATTACACTTACTGATCTAACCCCAAAGTAAGCAAATTATTTGCTTGTGTTATGGGTGTTAGTCAACGGTACTAATACATAGAAATACATATATAAATACTAGAATGTGTATAATAAACACCCAAACCCGGAAATACAAACATTTATGCTCATCATACAAATGCTTGTCCCCGTCGGGGATCGAACCCGAGCCTCGTTGATTGCGTAGTCAGGGTCTCTAACCACTCGACCGACGGGGCGGTATACATATACAAAATAAAATTCACTCATCTCGAAAACTTTCGTATTACTTGTTTCCTTTAAATGTATTATTGTATTCTTTTTTATATCATACTAGCTACAGGGTACAGCCCGCTTCATTACATTATTATTATTATTTATTATTATTATTATACATTACATTATTATTATTATTATTATACATTACATTATTATTATTATACATTAAAGATTTTGGTGAATTCTGCGGGATTAACTCATTTTTCCGAAATAAAAAGTAGCCTTTTTGCTATTTCTGGACATCATCTACTTGTGCGCCAAATTTCATTCAAATTCGTTCACTTGTTTTAGCGTGATTGAATAACAAACATACATCCATCCATCCATCCAAACATCCAAACTTTCACATTTGTAATATTTTAATATAGAAGACAACAAACAAGCAGATGTCTTGATATATAAAAATCATCGCATAAAGATAAAAAAGATGTTAATAGTACGTTGCTATCCGTGTGGGAAACCAGAACGCGACAGTAAAAACAATGACGTTATCCCGGTTGAAAGGCAGTGGAACTAAACTCGGGAGGAACGCTGTAGAATTCTACCACCTAGTGACTAGGTGGTTTTTTATAGCATAATACAGGAAACAGCCAGATAGTTTTCCTGATGGCTAGAGATAACCATCGGTATACTTTTTGTGACTGCGGAGAAAATATTTGTGTAATATTAAGAATTTAAAATAAACATTGTTGAATCGGACCCTTTTAAAGAATAGATTAATTGCCATACAGTTCACTAAGCCTATAGGCACCTAGCCAATAGGCACTATGTTAGTGACCGGTATGGCAATTAATCTATTTCTTTAAGAGTCCGATTCAACAATGTTTTTTTTTAAATTTTACTATTACACAAATATTTTCCCCGCAGTCACAAAAAGTATACCGATGGTTATCTCTAGCCATCAGGAAAACCATTTGACTGTTTCCTGTATTACGCTATAAAAAACCTAAAGTTACCTTATGTAGCGCTAGTGTAGCCTAGCTAGCTATGTAGCCTAGTGCAGCAAAAAAAGGATTTCTGTTAATCCCCCACCTTTATACGGGGTGTGGTAGCAACAAGAGACTTTGTGGTTAAAGGCGATACAGACCGGAATTTGTGGTCACCTATACGGGCTGTGTGCTGTCTCGTGTAAAATGAGCTTATGTACGAGTATGTTACTTGAAATGTGGTTAAAACCGGCTTATCTACAGGGTGGTTCAAATACACAATGCTGCTTGATAGTCCGTTAAAACTTGGTCGTTGAAACAAAATGGAATATCTATCTAAACATGAACGCCTTCCATACCGATGGTAAATAGAAAAATGCCTCATCAAAAGTGACTGTATTGAGTGGTAGAATATTAGGTAAGGTAGTCAATGACTCGGGTTCGATTTCCGACAGGGACAAGCATTCTTGGGATGGTATAATGTTTGTATTTCTATTTATTATGAGGGGTGTTTAAATATGTATTTGTATTGTTGACACCTATAACACAAGCAAATTGTTTATCTGTGGTATAGATTTTCCCGAGCACAGGTTCAGTGCTAAAACACATATATATGATAGTGTTCAGCGCGACCGAATCGCTGACGATATGGATTTTTGTCTCAAGATAGCCATCAGCTTGGAGGGCGTTCATAAATAAACTGAGGTGTATAAAGTTTGTTTAAAAACATATACAATATGGCTAAATTTTATTTTTCTATGAATTTTGGTAGTTTCAAATTGAGTATCTCATTGTTTGACTTTTTTGCTGTGACAAGACCTTAATTTTAATTTTAGACTTAAATATTAACTTATAATCAAATAATGTGTATTGAGTAAATCTTATTAAATAAAGCACAGATAAACGTAAAGAAATTAAAATTTTTTGAAAAATCTCACGTGAGATTAGAGAGCGGGTGGTGAGAGACGAACCAAATCTTACTAAAGGCGGAGAGGGGTCGAAAAAACGCCAAAACTCTTACACGTAATAATTGGTTACCCCCTTGTTTAATATTAAAAAAAAACATTTAATTTATTCAAATTATGACTTAAACTTAGATCTGGCTTAGAGCTAGCGCGTACTTGTTATTTTTAATCAGGCAAAATTTTGATTGTTCTGAGATTAAGTATTTAATTATATG
This sequence comes from Apodemia mormo, assembly GCA_036924255.1. NCBI lineage: Eukaryota > Metazoa > Arthropoda > Insecta > Lepidoptera > Riodinidae > Apodemia > Apodemia mormo. Next base: position 8,907,579 of record JAUPFN010000026.1, read on the forward strand.
GCAGTGCGCATTTGATGATTAAAATTCAACCACTCGAAATATCAAAACTATCCAATTTCAATGCAATAAAACTATCTAACAGCTATCGCCGATTGTATAATGAAGTAGTATCACCGTCTTAAGAAACATTTTCTGTCGCTGCTGTCGTACTAGACGTGCAACTCTTACTAACAAATCGTACACTGATTGCGCACCACCACAAGACCATACTATCGACCATCAGCTTGATCAAGATCGTCTTACGATAGCGATTAAACTGTCGATCAAATAAAAATCACAATTACGCGCTGGCTCTTACAACCGAATTGCCAATATTTAAATGTTCCATCAAAACTCTGCCACAAAAAGTCTGCATGTATACATGTATGGGCGTTTGTATATATATATAGTATATAAAAACACCATCAATTCTATTTCTACGCCCCAAAGAATATGTATGTTATTTTTATTTTCGTGTGAGTACTCGAGTACCTCTCCTCTCGCCCGAAGGTTCAGTGCGGATTGAATTACCCGATCGGTGAATTGTTATTCCCTACCTCAGTACAATCGCCCCAGGCACCATCTTAGAGGGAGAAATATTATTTCACACATTAGTACGTGATGGCTGAGACGACAAAAGAAAATATTTAATGTTTTTTTTTTCATGAAAAGCAAGGTTTATTTTCGCGTCAATAAAAGGTAGCCACTTATTGGATTAATTTTATTTAGTTTTAATTCTACAAGAAGTGCCCATGGTAAACCTACGTTTTTAAGATTATTGAAATAAAATTAAGAGCATTATTATATTCATACGTGAATCGAAAATTTTGTACTTGTTTTCATTAAAATTGCATGGACTTAAGATAGAAATTTAAAGTTTATATAGAGAAGTGTAGAAGGTTAATCTTTACATAGTATGAAACAAAGTCGCTTTTGCCGTATGCACGCGTAAAAAAGTAGAGAAAAAAGCCAAGAATTGCAAAGATTTTAACGGTATATCATTAAACACCCCATGCGAAGCTGAGGCGGGTGCTAGTATTTGTATATAATACGCATGAGAAATAAATAAAACTCATAAAAAACCATTACACACACTACCGTGCGTTTCAAACACACCCACACAAAAATACTATCCTGTTTTCTTCAATTATTTTTGTGCTTAATGTCTGTGGTCAAACTTAGAAGAGATTTTATTGTAATCTCTGATCAAAATGAGTCACAGTTTGTTTATCCTATAATTAGTCCAATTTTGTGCTTTAACATTCATAAAATTACGGTCAATTTTGATCAAAGCGCAATCACTAGTTCAAATAAAATCTCTTGTAACTAGGTACATAGTTTTCATCACTGTATTATTTACTAGCTGTTGCCCACGACTTCGTCCGCGTGAACTTCGTTTACTCCGCACAGCTCCTTTCCGTAGATGAAGCGTGATAATATGTAGCCTATATGTTGACCTGACCTGTTAGTAATATTCACGCAAAATTTGAAGTAAATCCATGCAGTACTTTTTGAGTTTACCCCGGACATACATACAGACAAACAGACAAATATTCTAAAATCTAATTTTGGCTTTGATATCGATTGTAGATCACGCCCCAAGTATTTTTTTAAAAAATATTCAATGTACAGTTTTGACTTTCCTACGATTTTATTATATGTTTAGATTTTACAATTATCCAATTTCACTAATCACATGCTTTTCCTATCATTTCCTATCAGACGCATTACTTATGGCATTTCATCCTTGTCATATAGATGGGCAACGCAACATTAAGGCCCCAGTTACACTTTGTAACTAGAGTGAATGCGAGTGTTTAATGCAGGTGCTTAGTATTAAGCAAAAACACGTGTAGACAGCCGTTGATCAGTGCGAGTGGTTAGTAATTAGCCTACAAAATGAATAGACGATGATTACTAATCACTCGCACTAATCAACGGCTGTCTACACGTGTTTTTTGCTTGATACTAAGCACCTGCATTAAACATTCGCACTCGCACTAATCAAAGTGTAACCGAGGCCTAACATCTGTGTGGTATCTATATATATATATAAAAATCAATCGCTGTTCGTTAGTTTCGCTAAAATTTGAGAACGGCTGAACCGATTTGGCTAATTTTGGTTTTGAATTAATTGTTGAAGTCCAGGGAAGGTTTAAAAGGTGTGAAAATATAGAAAAAAAAATAAGAGTAAGTAGTTAAAAAGGCAGAATCACGTTTGCCGGGTCAGCTAGTCTATCTTTATATATAAAAATCAATTGCTGTTCATTAGTCTCGCTAAAAATCGAGAACGGCTGGGCCGATTTGGCTAATTTTGGTTTTAAAATATTTATGGGGGTTCAGTTAGATTTAAAAGGTAAAATAATATAAAAAAAACGGAAAAGTAGACACAAAGCTGGCAGAATTACGTTTGTCGGGTCAGCTAGTTATTAATAAATCTATTTGAGGATGCGTGTAGCTTGGGCTACGACGTAGCAATTCGTGATATGGAATGAGAAACACGAACAAACTCGACGCCGTTGATGTTTAATAATAGGCGATATGATTATCTTTTTCTATTAGAAGAGCCTTCTGTTTGCTATTTATTCTACATTTTTTATAAGATAGCAAACAAGTATTTACTTGTGGGTCTCCTGAAAGAAAGAATCCACCATCGCCTCTAGACACCAAAGGTGTTAATGGTGCGTTGCTATTTGGTGGCGAGGTCTTATGCCACATGCATTAGTTTACCGGCTACTCCAAACCAGAACACGATAGTGAAAAGTACTGACGCTATTGCGGCAGGAATAGGTAAGGCGGTGACATCAGACCCGGGCGAAACAATGCAGAACTATATCACCTAGTAGCCACGATGTTAGTGACTTGTATAGTCTATCTACCTGGCATATCAGCAGTTTGGTCTATTCTTCAAAGGAGCTCGGACCAACACGGAGAAAAAACATTAACACGAGCAATATCCATTTATAGCATCAACGGGATAAAGTTAAAAACAAAAACACAACTAAAATCATTTTTAAAACAAACATTTCCGATATAAGTTCCCAAGCTTCGATATTCCCAACTGTCCAACATTTTAACATCGTTAGCAGCTAAAATGCCATTATTCCTCAAACAGTTCCTACACGATCGCGTGAAACAAACAAATGGCAAAAACGTTTCTAGATTTGTTTAAGAAAATCGAAATACGTGACCTCTTTGACGTTACGGATGATTCAAGATGGCGACATGTCATGTCAAAAGTCTTTACGCGCCGCGCGTCGTTTCGCATTTATTTTTTTACCCACACACAATTTCCGTTTTATTTTTTTCACGTTGCCTGTCCTTGTGCCATTATAAATGGTATTTTTTCATGTAATGATCACTTAATCGAGGTGAAAGAACGCAATTTGTTTGGTGTTTTTTATGTTATTCTGTGCATAATGTTAGACTTGTGAAATATTGGCGCGATAAGAGAAATTTTGTTTACTGTAATTATAATCGTTGTTGGTTACGGGGGGAAGCCTATTATGGTAATGATTGTATAATGTAACAGGTAATGAAATGTAGGTCTTTGCCTAAAAATATGTTAATGGTATTTCTGCTTTTAAAATGGGATAGCATTTTCTTATGTTTGAAGGCACCTAAACGGAATATTTATCTTCTGGAATCGGGGAGGTAAGATTTGTACAGAGTAGGTAGCATTTTAAAATTTGAGTATAGCGACGTACTTATATTATTCAAACGATCGTATCTGTCGTAGTATAGCCTCTGTGGTATGACCACTTAAAGTCCCTGGTCGGTCTATTCAAAAATGTGTTTTTCAGTTTTCTAATAAAAAACAATATTGCCCGGGATTGTGTAAGTGCCCGGTTGATGATAAGCTTGCCATCTATGACATTGTGGGACCTTGTATCTTCGGCTAATCGTGAATGCACTCATTGTACCTCTGTCTACCTCTTCGGGGATACGGGTGTGAAGATACTTAAAAATTGATTGTACTTTTTTACTATAATCACAATGTAAAAACAATATATTTTAATGAAACCAACCGGTTTCTCGAAAATAATGTATTCTCAATCTCAGGGCTACAAATCAACGTAAGATTGATGTCGTCTCTAATGTTTTTTAGTCAAATAGCCAAAAGGCTCATCTGATGGCAAATGAAAAATATTAATGTTTCAATAAAATACGAATAAGTACCTACATAATAAAATGGAATTTTACCAATTGCCGACGATTTAAATTATTGATAGTTAAAACATGATAAATACTCATATCAAACAGGTGAAATTAATTAAATTTGCTATTATCCGCGCACTGTTCTATGTATCCTTCGCGATGGTGAAGTGAATGGATAAGACTTACCGATGGTCCGGACCATCGGTGAGTCTTATCTATTTACGATGACGTCTTTCTTTTCTGTGCCATCGCGAAGGACACATTAAAACAGTTCGCGGATAAAAGAAAATTTAATTAATTTCACCTGTTTAATAATGGATTTCCGCAAACTAACGCCTGAATCAATAAACTATCCTAAATACTCATATCAATGTGAGGACACTACAAAATCAGCGCCGAAAATTCGGAGGCTGAATATTCGGCGCTTCGGCAAAGGCCTGGCCGAATATTCGGTGCAATCACTATACGTGGCACCTTCTATACTAATATCATAAATGCGAAAGTAACTTTGTCTGTCTGTCTCTTCTTCATGCCTAAATGTCATAACCGATTTAGATGAAATTCGGTATATAGAAAGTTTAAAACCCGAGAAGGGACATAGGATTTGTCCCGGAAATCCCACGGGAACGGGAACTATGTGGATTTTATTTTAGATTTTTTTCTACGCGGACGAAGTCGCGGGCACAGCTAGTTACTAAATATGATTACACCCGTTCTCTAACTGCATAGTCAGAGTAAACTAATATTAGGTAAACGAAAAAATTCATTAGAATTCATCGTTCTATCGGTTGAAAATAATCCTCATCTGTGCATTTGAGAATTGAAGCGACAATCTCTTGTTTCTTACGACTACCGGGACCTACAGTTTTACTTGATCTTTGAGTCGAAATAGTTCATACAGTATCAGTGTCTACTTTTTGGCTAATATAAAGCATTTTTCTACAAGTTGATCTCGAAAGATCTCAGACAATCAGATACCCACTGGAATACTGAGACACTTAAGTCAACCTGAATTAGTAATTAGTAGACTTCCTTTGTCCACAATAAATTTATACCAATAGCAACGACTGTTATAGGTATTATCATTGCTCTAAGCCTTTAGCTCAAAACTCAAAATTTCTAACAAAAAAAGGAAACATTAAAAAAGCACATCAGTGCTTATCGCTGTTGTTCCGATTTGGAGCCTGCCTACATGGATTGCAACCGCCATTAACATCTCTGATTCAATACACATAAAACCTTAGTCGAATCAAAGCACTTAGGGCAAGAACACACATAAACACGAAACAACGTCTCGTGGGGTTACGACGTGGCGTAATATGTTAGAAAATGTGTAGGAGCTCTAAACGCTTCGACTCGACTGACGTTTTGTTACGTGAATCCAGGGTCCGGGCCCTCGGTTATACATTTCCATCAAAAGAAAAAAATAAATAAATTTGTCCTTATTAAACTCACAAGCTAAATAAAAATCCACATTAGATGAATTTAACCAAAATCCAAAACAAGAAGTCAGAGTAAAATACTATCTAACAATAAAACAGATCCGTTCGCAAAGATTTAAACGTCCCCGGAGTGATATTCGATTTTCAAACGTTTGGTGGTTACCAAGATGGCCGACATGACAGCGCTCGATATCGCGCCAATTCTTTTGTGCCACCGAGGATATCTTCCAGTTCGTATTCGGATTCGATTTGAACGGACAAGTTAATCCTAAATTCTGACATGACGTAGAAAAGTCTACTACTAGTGTTAAATAATTGAGGCTGCGTATTTTCATTTTCGTTTCTATTAAATTTTTTCATCCAATGTTAAAAATTTTTGCCAATAACGATAAAAAAAACTAAAAAAAACCAGAACGAGGTTAAACAAGTGTACCGTTTTAAAGCTACCTCGTGGTCTAGGGGTTAAACTTTTCGACACAGATCATGAGATCCCTGGTTCGTGCAAATATATTAAGCTTTTTACGTGTTTTTCTCGAAAATCAAAAAGTTCAGTGGCAGCTCGCTGGTGGTATTGTGTTTACACCCCCATTCCTCGAATGAGCACGTAAAGCTGTCGGTTCAAGTCATCGCTATAAATATACGATTATCGTTATAATATTGATAAATACGATGGTGACAACCAACATTTTCGTCAACCAACAAATCGGTGAATCGTAGTGAACCGGAAAATTTCGCTGACTTTGCCTGTGCCATAAGGCAACCGATATGATATTTTTTAGGGTTCCGTACCTAAAAGGTAAAACAGGACCCTATAACTAAGCCTCCGCTGTCTGTCTGTCCGTCTGTCTGTCTGTCACAAGGCTGTATCTCATAAACCGATGAAATTTTCACAAATTATTTATTTCCGTTGCCTATAGCGGCAACGGAAATACATAATTTGTGAAAATTACTAAAAATAAAAAAAATAAAATATTAAGGGGTCCCCGTACAATAAAAATGTTTTTTTTTCGTTTTTTTTTCTATGATGGTACGGAACCTTCCGTGCGTAAGTCCGACTCGTACTTGGCCGTTTTTTATTTAACTCCAAAGTAAACAAATTATTTGCTTGTGATATGGGATTAGTCAACGATACCAATACACAAAAATACAAATACGAATAAATAAGCAAACCCAAAAACACAAACACATATGCTTATCACACAAACGTTTGTCCCTCCTGGAATCGAACCCGAGCCTCGTTGTTGGTCTCAGCGTTGCTAACCACTCGACCAATATAGCGGTCCTAATATTAAAACAAACTTATAATGTTGATTTACTGATCTAAAAACATTAAGGAAATGGGTCCGTGGCTAAAGTCAAGAATTCACTGCGTTGCCGCTTATCGACACATTCAAATAATGCCCCCGAACGACATTACCGCCCATAATCCAGCAAATGAGGGCAACAAAAGGGGAAAATTTACTTAAAAATCCAATATCAGAAGTCATCAGTGGCAAACCAAGTAGCAATGATTCCCATTATGCAAACCAAATGTTTTTAAAATTTTCATTAGATTTTGTGGATATTTTTAACACATCACAGCAAACTTATGATGCTATTTTTAGGGCGGCTTGTACCAAAATGCTTAAATGCATTTGTCCCTTAAACATGTTTAGCAAATGTCAAAACGCCTGAAATGCTGTCACTTTAAACGTATTTAGTGACGTAAACTGATTTAAGCATTTCGGTGCAAGCCGCCCATAACCTTACGGGCGGTTTTTTAATTTATTAGTTAAAATATATTCATAACAAGTTCAATAATCAGCACTAAAAAACACGCAAGTTTAACAACATAGTGCTTGGCTGAATTTGCGTCTGTACATGTATGAAACAAAATTATAATAAAAACGGAATAGTTAATGCGGTAGCCAACCCGAACGAGACGTTGCAGAACTCTACCACTTATATATATATATATATATATATATATATATATATATATATATATATATATATATAAAATATAAAAAATATTAAATTTCGAAATTTGAAGAAATAGCTTGAATTTTTAAATAGCTGTAATTAGTCTTTATGTAAAGATAATCATACTTTGTAATAGAGTTTTTTAAAGAAGACTCTACTTTAAGAATATAAAATATTTTTTTTTATAAAAAAAACTGCGTTTATTATGTGTAAATTCAATTTAAAACAAAAAACGATTTTTCCCAAGTTAATTAAATGGGAAACTAAAAAAACAATAGCGACCCCTTAGAGTTGAGCTATAGGGCTCGGGTTTGGTGAGATTTTTTTTATATCAAACAGAAACATTTGAGAGGGTATGAGTTAAAAAAAAATTAAAAATTTTTTTTGAATCACCCTGATTGGATTATATATATATATATAATCAATCGTTCGCTTTTAACGATGTGCCTGACTGAATTGCACATTTAATCATCGGGGGACGGACCAACACAGATTTTCCATCAGGTGATCTATTGTTTGCTACCGTATATAATGGTGATATACAAAGCATAGTATGATGAACTCTAAAAGAAACTATGATTTTGTTTAAAATATGGCAACATATTAGCTTATGTCTTATACTCTTTATACAAAAACCTTAAAGTGAGTCATAAAATAATGACGACGCAATTTCGCCGTAAATAACACCAGCTGTTGGCGTCCTCTTGCAATTTGCACACAAACATCTTAGTGAGAAAATTGTATATAATTTTGGGGAAATAATCAAAAAGATCGCGTGTCCAGTGGGCATTAGCGCAGCCCTACCCAGCGAGCATGTTAATGCCTGGTACCTAACGCTATGTACGTAATGAGCCGAGGAAAATCGTGTAGCTATAAAAATAATAGTGTTCTACCCTTAGTTCCTGAGCGCGAGTCGATTAGCTTGGAATATCGCGTTCCTTGTGTGCTGATAAATTATTTACTCCTATATTTTCTTGAAACGACCGCACTTCGTCATTATCAATATTTATTCTTTATTTTTTGGTTTATATACAGAGTGCTAAGTGTGAGTTTTTCTTTTCGCATTCGATCGTGAGCGCGTTTCGAGTTTACTAGGAATTTGTATGTGATTTGTACAGCGCCACCTAGTGGTAAACTGGTTTCTCACGTTGACCACTAGGTGGCGCTGTACAAATCACATACAAATTCCTAGTAAACTCGAAACGCGCTCACGATCGAATGCGAAAAGAAAAACTCACACTTAGCACTCAGAAAATCGTATATTTTTGGAATATAAACCACATTCTGAATAATTAATTATGCATACTAGCCGTCGTCCTCTGTTCGAAACTTGAACGTAATTTTGACTGTTTAAGTACAAAATATGTCTATTAGAGAAATTATAGTACAAACACTGACTCGGTTTGATTATAGTGTAGTAATTCAAGCAATCTACAAATGCTACCAGAAAAAATAATAAAAAATGAAATTCAAAATAAAATCCTGAATCGCGATATCACAATTATTTATCTTTGACACACTATTTTTTTTTAGTATCGATAGGTAAGCGCTTGACCTCGATCTCGCCTGATGGTAAGCTAAGATGAGGCCTAAGATGGAACGCGCTTCCCTAGAAGGTACCTGTTCACTCTTCACTTGAAGATCCCCAGATTGTACTCGTCCGGGAACACAGACTCAGAAAGCATGTTCCAGTCCTTTGCGGTTCGAATGAAGAATGTTGAGTCGAATCGCTTAGTCCGGGTACGTGGAACGTCCACCATATAACGATGCCTAGAATCTGTGCACCTCGACGATCGATAGAAAAACGGGGATGGCGGAATTAAGTCGTGCAATTCCGCAGCGCACTCTCCAAATTGTATTCGATAAAAAACCGATAAACTAGCCACTCTGCGGCGATGAGCGAGGCTCTGGAGTATTTTACCTACCAGATCATCGTCGTTTATGAGCCTCTTGGCAAGCCTCTCGATGGTATCTCAAGTGTCTCCAGCTGGTATTTAGCGGATCCATCCCAGAGGTGAGAGCAGTATTCCATGCACGAACGGACTTGTGCTTTATAAAGGTTGAGCAACTGTCCCAGACTGAAATACTGTCTCACCTTCGACAGAATACCAAGCTTTTTTGAGGCAACTTGGGCTTTAGATTCGATGTACGAACCAAAGTTGAGAGTAGGCGTTAACGTGATACCAAGGAGCTCGAGGTGGTCATTTATCGGCACGGCCACACCCTGGAAAGACGGAGATAGATGGAGCTGACTCCGTTTAGCGGAGAATAGACACGCCTGACGTCACGTCATCCCGACGTGGTCACCACCACTAAAAGTCGCCAACGGCGCCACAATAGACTATATTAAAATCCTTTCTAAGTTTGAACGATTTTAAACCATAAAGTATACGCGTGTGTGTCAGACGCATGATAGTATGTATATATTTTTTTATTTCTTTATTTCTGATACATCACTACATTATACATAGTATAAAACAAAGTCGCTTTCTTTGTCCGTCCCTATGTCCTTATGTATGCTTAAATCTTAACTACGCAACGGATTTTGATGCGATTTTTTTTTCTAGATAGATTGATTCTTAAAGGTTTTAGTATATAAACTTTTCCGATATTCCTACGGGAACAAAAGCTACGCGGGTGAAACCGCGGGCAGGTAACTAGTATTATATAAAATTATAAGTATTATACGCTTCTTTTCTAAATAAATTAAAACTAAGCCAAATTTCGTACTCTTCAGTCCGCGCAATTTTCGAAAAAAGGGGTGCAAAATCTTCGCTTCACGTATTAATATATACTAAAGATGGCCCTCTGGTCGAAATTCGACCATAGACTAAACAATGAAATCTCTTCTACGTTTAATACTTAACCATAAACAAAATAGGTGTTTATTTTTTTTATGCGTATCAATCCTAATAAATGGTAATGTGAGTAATGTACGTTTTTAAAAGTTTTGCACTTCTAGCTAATCGGAACTAATTGAATTTTGAATGTTATGTTTTAAAACGTTGCAACCTTCTTAGTAATAAAAAAAGACAATTGGCGGGAAATGATTTGTCAATTGTTTTTTTATCACACATCAAAGTTCTACGTACGCAACGAAAATGGAATTAAGTCGAAAAAATTTGCGATGATTTTTTATGATTTTAAAAGTTCTCTTTCTCCGCAAAACTGTGCCGCTCGTCTTCAAAATGCTTTTGGCATTAGACCTCGCCACAAGATAGCAGCGCACCATTAACATCTTTGGTGTCTACAGGCGAATTGTTGATTCTTTCCATCAGGAGACCCATCTGTATGTTTGCTATCTTATAATATAAAAAAAGATGTGAAGATATGTATATCTACACAAAGATATCCGAAATGAACAGAACCTAAATATCTTCAAATTTACACAAAACTTTAGGGCGCTAAAATTCACGGTCGATGGTCGAACACATCTCATGTGCGAAGCAAGTTGCGCCATAAATTCGGAAAAGGCTCCAATGAATATATCTCACCGTTCGATTTTGCTCAATTTAGATGTTTGTAACTTTTGCCCGCCTTATAAGATCTATCTACTTTGTTTTTAGGCACTTTTCGTGGTTCTAAGAGTTGTTTGGATAAGAACATGAGATCCGGGTTCGATTCCCTATTTGCGTAGTTTTTTGGTTTTTGTATCGTCTTTGTAGTCTAGTGGTCCGGTGTTGACCACGTGAGATCCGGGGTTCGATTCCAGGTCGGGCAATTCAAAATGCGTTTTTCATTTTTATGACAAAAACAACGATCCCGGTTGGCGATAAGCTTGCCACCAACCGGGAAATCACATACGGGACTAAGTATCTTCGGCTAACTGGTTGTACCTCTGCCTACCTCTTTCTGGATGCGGGCGTGAATATACTAACTTACTTAACGTCGTTTTTAACCAGCCTCTTTCAGCCTTAACCAATACCCAAAACATTTTTTTCCCGACATTTTATTTAAATCCTGAACATCATGTAGGCACGTATATCTAGATGACAAGAAAGCATGGGATTAACTGCTCCTCATATCGGTAATCTGAAGATTAAATTACTATTGTAACAATTAAAGTAAAGTTTCTTCACGCCCGTATCCCCGAAAAGGTAGGCAGAGGTACAACAAGTGCACCCACGATTAGCCGAAGATACTTAGTCGCACAAATGTGATAGGTGGCAAGCCTATTGCCAACCGGGCACTTTCCAATCCCGGGCAACTTCGAGTTTAACAGAAAACTGAAAAAACACTTTTTTATGTGCCCGACCCGGGAATCGAACCCGGGACCTCATGTGGTCAACGCCAACGCTGTTAACGCAAACGCTAGACCAGAGAGGCGACAATTATGTAACAATTACATACTTAAAAATAATCATTGTAATAATATTGATACATGAAAAAGACAAGCCCGCTGAATTTCTTCCGCCGGATCTTCTCAGTGTGTGGCCGCGTTTTCGATCCGGTGGTAGTTTAAAAAAATGTTAACGAGTCAAAAAACTTGTAAAAAGTTTCATTGAATTCTGATCTGATTTTTTTTCACATCATAAGATAGCAAACCAGCATCGCCTATAAATATCAAAGATGTTAATGGTGCGTTGCTATCTTGTGGCGAGGCCTAATGCCACATGCTTAAGTTTACCGGCTACCTTGCCCTCCAAACCGGAACACGACAGTGACCAGCACTGACGCTATTGCGGCAGGAATAGGTAAGGCGGTGGTACCAGACCCGGTCGAGCCGATGCAGAACTCTACCACATAGTAACTATGTAACATTTATAACAATCATTATGAAAACAAAACAAGTTAACAAATACGAGACAAAATTGTATTTAAATACAAATTATTTTTTCTTTAGAAACATTATCAATTACCAAGAAGAAATAAATATTGTACAATTGCCACGAATCAAGTTGAGTTGGTTTTTACAACAATTTCGGACTTTCTTGACGCTTTCTCGAGTTAAACGCAACTTCGACTAATAAAATTACAACTTCTGAACAATCGTTCCGAACTCGGCTGTACACATGTTGCTTCGGGAGTTCATGAGCCCCTGGTACTTAATGTTATACGCACACATTTATCTACTTAGGAACTAATTTTGTTCCTTGGTTGGAAGCTTCTGCTTCGACTTTTGCTCAGTGTTAGTGTTCTGTAAACTTGTATCTCCAATGTTGTTGCTTTTGAAATTCCTCAACTCCTGGTACTAATTAAGTATGCATATTTTTTACCCGACTGCGCTAAAAGGGGGATTATGTTTTAAACTGTATGTACCCCTTGCAGTGTAAGCAAATTGTCCCGAACATCTAATACGTATCCCTACTTCAGATCCTACAGTCTGATCCCTTTGGCGCATTTTACCGAACTGACAACGATTAAATCTTAATTCCAGCAATATATCTAATCTAATCTAATACCTTTAAACGAGCAATTCTTGTATATATAATATATAATTGAAATCTCGGAATCGGCTCCAATGATTTTCATGAAAGTCACAAATTAGGGGTTTTTCGGGTCACTCAATCGGGAATCGATTTATCAAGGTTCCAAGTCCGAGAAAAGCTCGGTTCCCAAGATATGGGTAAGTGAAAAACCGAGCAAAGCTCGGTCAACCAGATATTGAAAACTTAACACGGAAAAATATTATTTAATAACAAACAGAAAATACCAGAAATGAGTAAAAGTGGGGTTTATAAATTAAAATGTAAAGACTGTGATGGAGTATATATTGGGCAGACGGGGAGATCATTTACAACGAGAGTTAGAGAGCATGTTAGGAGCTGGCGCTCGGGAAAGGGTGATTCTGCTTTTGCGAAACATTTATTAGCGGAAGATCATACATTTGACCCTATTAATATAAAAACACTCCACTTCTGTAGCAAAGGCAGAAAACTCAACTCTCTAGAAGCGCTGGAAATAAACAAATTGAAAAATAGCCCTTACCTCTTGAACGACAAGTTAGACTTAAATAATTCTCCCCTGCTAAACATTTTTTCCTAAATTTAATTTATTTGTGTTTATAATCATGATTTATTGGGCAGCATGTTACTTATTATTAGTTATATTTAACATATTTTAATTTTGGTTTTGACATATTATTAGTTATATCCAACATATTTTTTAATTTAGTTTTGACATAATATTATAATAATTTTAAACTTATTTAAGTAACATAGACAGCACTTTTATTACCACTGCTTGACATTTTATTCTATTGACAATTTAAAAATTTAATGATTGACATGTAAAACTATGTATACTTTAATTTAATTCTGTTCAAAATTTCTTGGTGGAATATTGCTTCCCTACTTAAAAAATATACCATTGTTAAGAAAATTTCTACCAATGGAGCTAACAACATTTGTTTATCTAGTAAATTTTCGCATACCTTGTTTTACATAAATATTAGTTAAAACACGTACGTTAAGAATATATTTACAAAAGTGTCATAGCCCTGAAGATGCCGTAAAAGGCGAAACCGGTTGGTGATATCAATTAAATTTAAAGTAATTTGTGAAACAGTACAAGTGTATTAGCAAAACTATTAACACGGAAAACTATTGACAAGTCTCGATATGAACCACCGACCTTCTTATAAAGACAGGTAACGCTCTAACCACAGAACTACATATCATTGGCATTCAACATGACGAATTTCTCCTTTGCTTTGTGATCGATTCCAATGATTATGCTGATCTCTAGATATATGAACATACTCGTACGTACGAGAATTAATGAGTTAATCGTTGCAGATGAAATTCACATTTACAATATTTATCAATAATTTTGTGTGTTTTAGCACTTATCTCGTGCTTGGGAAAACTTTAAAAACTTCACAAGTATCTTCACGCCCGTATCCCTGAAGAAGTAGACAGAGAATAGAGATACACCATGTGCACCCATGATTAGCCGAAGTTACTAAAGTCCCTTAAAGTTCTGAAAATGATATAGGTGGCCAGCCTATCACCAAAAATTAAAATATAACAAAGATTTTGATACAACTGGATTTGCACCAACGACACGTAAGATCAGCAGTCCAAAAGTTGCCTACATTTAAGGCAAAGCTTGGTCGCTTGGTCAAATTCAGTCTAATAAAAAAATTTCTTTGTTAAATTTTCCCTATCACGGATTCAGTGCTAAAACACAGATATAATATGTGCATTTTTTACCCTCATCTTTCATACCGAAAAACAGAAACAAAATATTGTGACGGAAAAACACATACATTTCTAAAGATATTTCATTTTTTCATCATTAAATTATAAAAGGCTTGATTTCAACACTGCTCTCTCATGTACATAATTATGTCTATTGCCACATCATTATATATTTTTCTCTTGTCACTTGGATATTTTAATTATGAGGTCACTTTAATTATGTTATAAACGAAATAAATATGAATTTATACAGAGTTACTTTTAATCCGTAAAATTAGGAACTAAATATCGAATTGAAATTGAGTTTTAATTATTATTGTAAAATTATTACAAGATAATATAAAAATATTCTTTAAAAATATCCCACTAAAGTCATGAATTGGATGCACCGAGTATTTTGAATGAACTCTATAATGCTGGTGGTGTCATTTTACATTTACTTCTAATTACCCTGATCGGGTATTTTTATATCGGGTAAATCGGAACCTTTTAATTTGGTTGAAGGCATTATTTTAGTTCGAATTTTGTGTGCATTCCTATTCACCCTGTCAAACGGGGTGAATAGGAATTAATTTTTGAAAATTATCTGTCTGTATGTCCCGTTATTACTCGAGAACCGCTTGACAGATCTTGCTGAAAATCGATATGTAAAAGGCGAAATATTCGCCAAGCATGTCACTACCATCGTGACTACCACATAGCTGTTAGAGTTTGTACCATCTAATCTGTTTTATAAATGCCGTGTTTCGGTCCACCACCTCTAACATATTCCTGCTAAGATATCGTCGGGGCTTAGCGCCGTCGTGTTCCAGTTGAGAAGGTAAGGTAGCCGGTAAACTTACGCATGCGGCATTACTTCCACCATACGAATGTCAGCGCCCCATCAATATATTTGGCGTCTATATGCTCGAATTTATCAAGAACGTCTGCATATCAAAAAACAATCTGCTTGTTTGCTATCTTATGATACGAGCATAAAAAAATATGCCCATATAGCTACACTGCTATTTAAATAAAGAGTTTATTTAAATAGCAGTGTAGCTATTTAAATAAACTCTGCCACCTACCACACCCACCACTTTAAGTTATACGTTTGGCTTTTCTTTTTACGACTTGCCTGAGAGGAAAGCAGGTGATTAATTCTTCAAAGAGGCTTACAATCAACGCGAGAAAAAATTACTTACGAAGAATATAAATCAAAAGTAATTTACATAATAGAATCCATTAATTAAACATTTATAATTTGTTCTGTACTCTTGAGCGATGATGCCGTCACATCTTAGAATTAATTTTACTGATCAAATTAGGGCGACCATCGAAAAATTACCGGGGTGTAATAAACTTAATGAAATTTCCGAAACAGAAGTGTTCCCATTACTTACCGATAAAATGTTAAAATCTTGATTTAGGCACAATATTTTAGGCGTAATTAATGGGAATCTGGGCTTGATTTTACATTATGTAGGATTAATTTCGTCGATTTCACATTGTGTAGAATAAATTTCGTTTCTGGTACATATCTTCACGCTAGATCTCTTAAGGGGGAGGCACAGAGCCGAGTGCTATACATCACGATCCTTGCAGACTTGTCTCGCTTCCTCCACATTCATCACTCTCTTCATACACACACGCCGGTTGAGAAAACTCTTGACACCATCTTCGGACAGTACTCGATCAATCTGATCATAGTATGTCAGTCTTGGTCTTCCCCGGTACCTACATCATTCTACATTCGCATTGCACATCTGTTTTATTAACCTTTCATTTTTTGTAAATTTCGTCTTTGTAGTTTGAAAATTAGTTATTCAAAAAAAATATTAACTCTGTCTGCCTCGTTGCCTAGGCGATAGCCTATTTGGCTAAGATCGTGAGGTCCCAGGTTCGATTCTCTTGTCATTCAAAATTGTTTGAGGTTTTTTCGAGGTTTTTCTCGAAAATTGAAGACCTCAGAACCAGCAAGAAGATCGGTAGTTGGTGTATTACCATTCGCGTGCCTGGGATGAACACGTAAAACCAGTCAGTCCCGGTTATCTCTAGAAATACTCGATGGTCATCAGGTCGGTAAAACGCGGTGGTGGAGAACAGCACTTACCAGTCACCACTTTAGTTTCTTTAGTTACAGCGTGATCAGGTGTATTTAAATTATTAATAACAGTTCGATTTTATAGTTTGTAACACTAACTTAAAGCCCAAAGGTGGGTAGACCACATAGAGCACATCACACGGCTGTGTCTAAAAATACCTAGGATTAGGATAAAGCAGTGGTACAATGATAGAAAATTAATTAATTTAAAGTAAAAGTAAATCATTTGAAAAAAATAAAATGACTTCAATATCTTTCAAAAACTACAGACCCGATTTTGATGAAACTTGGACTGTTCCCTAAGTGGGAATATACCTGATTTAAATCAAAAAAGGTCAACTCATTATGTCTTAGTTTTCAAGAAATTCGTGGACAAGCATACAAACATACATACAACGAATTTTAAGGCGATTACACCTGCGAACGACCTTGAGTTAGTGACAGGCGCAGTGTAAATACTTATTCCGCACGCCGATATCTCCAAAAGTCAAAGAGTATATACAGTAGGTGCAGATACGTTTTAACATTTTTGTTTACCTATATGAACTTTTATCATCATGAATCAAATGAATGTTAGCAAACTCAAAACCCATAACCGGTAATCGGTCATTTACCGATTCATTTTATAAAAACGATAAATATCGAAAGAGAAAACAGTAAATATCGTAAATCGACAAAAGAATTATTATATGACAATTTTCACAATCATGACTGTTACGTATCCTATTATCTTATAATATACAATACATCTCGTGTAGCACTTTATTTTAATACATACAATTAACAATTTTAACAAAACCTTTAAAATGTGATTTTGTAAAAAATGATCTCTTAAATAACCTTTAAAAATTTAAGTTTTTGTTTAGAAATCTCATAAGAAAAAGTAGAGATTTAATTTAATTGAAACCATATCTGTATGCTTTCAATTAAATTAAAAGGAAAGTTTTAAACAGGTTGATTAATTTAGACTATTTGTATGTATAATATATTTAATTTATATTTATTTCATTTCTTATGATAGCAAACAAGTAAACAGTTTTCCTGATAGAAACATATAAATATCGCCTATAGACACTAAAAATGTTAATGGTGCATTGCTATTCTTGTAGCAGGTTTAGAATGTTACATGCATATGCTTACCTTGCCCTCAAAACCGAATCACGACAGTAAAAAACACCGACGCTATTGCGGCAGGAATATGTAACGCGGTAGTTCCAAAACCGGGTTGATGTGTTGCAAAAAACCAAGGTCGAAAAAAATAACTAATGATTATAATAACTGCCTCGTAGTCAAGGGGATAACCTAAAGTTTGGTTTAAGGTATTTTTCAAAAATTCAAAAATCTCAGTAGCAGCTTGGAGTCTGGCGGTTGGTGTGTTACCACTTCCATGCCTCGGATGAGCACATAAAGCAGTCGGTCCTGGTTATTGCTAAAACAACAACAACGACGATACATATTCACGCCAGTCCCTTTACGAGGTATGCAAAGAGAACCGAGTGCAATAGTGCGAGTGCTTTCAGCCCCTTAATACCCTCTTTTACCTCTTTAGGAGATAAAACTCAAAGTTTCCTTACATGCACGTTTATGTAATTGAAGTAAAGAGCATAACTAATAAATTTGAAAAGATTTTGAAGAAACAAATTTTATTTGTTGCACAAACTTAACCACATTTTTGATTCTTTTAAGGGATGAAATTTAAAAAACACTAAACTCGTATTCATTTAATTGTGTTAAAAAACATAAATACTAAGTTTTAAATAATTTCTACAATATTCTACAATAAACAATCTGTTTTTTTAATACAAACAAAAACGCTTTTTTTACCCTTTTAAGGAATAAATGTATGAAATCCCTAAACATATAATTTTTAAATTGTGTTGAAGAACATAAGTACCAAATTTCAAGTTATGTTGACCATAAGCGTTTAATTTTTCATATGAATTGTAACACCCATTTTTACTCCTTTAAGGGATGAAACTCCGAACTTCATTACGCGCATGTTTCTTTAATTTGGATTAAATTGAATAAGCAGGTACTACATTTTATGAGAGTTTAGATAATATAAACTTTTTATTTTAATACAAACTTATACACTTACCCTTTTAATGGATGAAATTAAAAAAAAATCTAAAATATGAATTTCTTTAATTGTATTAAAAAACATAAATACTAAATTTTTAGTAATTTCTACGACAAACAATTCATTTTTCATACAAAAATTAACTCTCCTTTTACCCCTTTATGGGATGAAATTCAAAAATGCGTATTTATTTAATCGTATTAAAAAGCATTAATACTAAATTTTAAGTAATATACCTCTTTAAGGGATTAAATTACATCATAAGAACAACCTCTGTAAAAAATCAGCCTTCCCGCTCCAAACTTATTATCTACTATAAAAAACGTTCAAGCGTAAACGAAATGTCCAATTTTTAAACAGCACAACCTTATTACTGTGCCAAACGCACTATCTGTATTATTACTCTTTGACTCTAATGTGGAGAGCGGTATACGCTGACGTGCGACACAGCCTCCTCGTACAAACGCTATCGGGAGACTGACTTTCGGAACGAGCGCTGTCCGCGAATGAAATAATAAGGTTTTTATTGATTTAATGGCACACTATAATGATTTTGTAAAATGTTGAACTTAAATTTTATAAAGCAATAAATTGTCTGTAACAAAGTGAAAAAATCACCAAAATCGTTTCAGTAGTTTAGAAGTTATAAGAAAATTCTTGCGTAAAAATAAGAGAGATATTCGATTTTTTTTCGTCAAAAATAACAATGAAATTTGAAAAAACGAACTTAAAATTTAAAGTTAATTATATTTTACGTACAATGTATATTTTTTTTAAATTATTGGATTAACGGTTTAGGAGAAGTAGGCTTTCAAAGAGAAGTATATTTCGTAGTTTGGCGTATGTTATCGCCTTAACGCACGTTTGGAAGCCTAAGTTGATTATCATACTCAAATATTATCCAATTACAATATTATTATACCTACAGGTCAAAATGATAACATTCTTTTTTAAGTCGGACAAAACAGTTTACTGGAAACATTTTAATATGCAGTTTCGACAAGTGCTGACTAAGGGGAATATTAAATTATTTTAAAAAGTTACCTACCTAAGACTGGATAAGTTCCCGATCTATTGAAAAAATGGCCGCTTTCATGACATTGGACTAATAGAACCTTTGCTCATTATCTCTTGACGTATGCGAGTGACAGTACTTAGTGTATCTTCACGCCCGTATCCCCGAAAGGCAGGAATATGTACAACATGTGCACTAACGAATCACGATTAGCCGAAGATTCTTAGTCCCATAATATGATACGTGGCCAGCCTTTCGCCAACTGGGCATTTTTCCAATCCCGGGCAACGTTGTTTTTATCAGAAAACTGAAATAACACATTTTCTCGATTTACCCGACCCGCGAATCGAACCCAGGACCTCGCGTGGTCATATCCGATACCGGACCCCCAGACCACAGAGGCGGTATTTAAAGAAATAAAAATAAAAATCATCATGCCGGTTCCTGCGTAGGACAGACAAAGAGGATCAATCAAATATAGATACTAGGTTTGACTATGGTTCAGTCGTTTGTCCGTCGTCAGATCATCTAAGCAAATGCGATGATCAACATCGCCGCATATACTTAGCTTGAAGGTTATACTTTGTTACTAAATGAATTACCTTTTAGACTCCTAGCTAACAACCTAATCAAATATGGACTGGTTGTCCCGCTCTCTCGATAAGCCTAAAGTACTTGTACTATTATGTATTCTGTGCCTAAAGTATTAGGTTTTTGATCAAACGGGCACAGTCACAGGCAGCTTGTTTTTGAAGAAAAAAAATTAAAAAATCACGCTGAACAAATTACTTACCAATCCTAAGTTTTAAACCTAGGACCTCATCCGACTATACCATTGATAACGCTAGTCCAATTACCCTATCCTGATGTTACATTTGGATGGCTGTTATGTCGTTTCAATTAGAAAAGGCTAAGGCTAAGGCTAAGACCAACGGCCAAGCTGCATTATCCGTCCTTAATGTGTTCTCATATTTTTCGCATTTTCTTTCTGATTCAATTAACTGCCGATATTTTAAAACAAATCTTCTTAGCTTTAAGTCTTAGCCTGTCTTATACAGTATGTAAAAAACCCTGTCCGATCCAAAAAACAAACCTATATACATATATATATATATATATATATATATATATATATATATATATATATTATATATATATATATCGTAATTCGTATTTTAGTGCTTCACTTTAGTACTAGAATTGAGGTACTTCCCCTTAAATCAAGCAAAACCTATCAATATCCATAAAATAATGACATAGCTATGATTGTATTAAGTTACCAAATAATACCTTTGACGAACTGTTTTTACAGGGCTTTTACGCACCGTATAGACAAAAATAAATAAGAAAAGAGCCCCGTCATGTTTGATATTAGAGGACATGTGGCTTTATTATTATATATTACTATTTGTTATCTTAAAACAATGATGCGATACGGGTCAGTGGACAGGTTGAGAAAGTTTTAAAAATATTTTGATGTATTTGTTACACCCACGATGTAGAGACATCTTGGTTACAAACAAAATCAATTTGGGTCATGGAGCATTTTATATAATATGAACACCATAGACTGGGGTTGCCACATGGCAGGGATTTCCGGGATTGTCCCGGAATTTTGTGTGTTGTCCCGTGTCCAGTAATTTTACTTTGCTACCCCGGAATGAAAAAATACTAGTTTTTTTCATAAATTTATGATACTACGGCTGCAAAAGTCAAACCAAACATAGCGTGCTCGCGCTGGAAGGGATACGACTTAGGCACCTTCAAGAAAAGAGCATACTCCTTCTTAAAAAGCCGCCAACGTAGCTGCAAGACCTCTGGTGATGTGGCTGTCCATGGGCGGCGGTAATCACTTACCATTAGGTGAGCCTCCTGCTTGTTTGCCCCTTAATTCTATAAAAAAAACCCTTTCTCCTCTCTTTTCGACGATCTCATATCTACTAGATTGGGATAACATAAATTCGTGTAATTTGTGTAATTTAAGTACCATAGGCCCCGATAACAATTGTCGGTGATTAGTAATCAGCATAAAGTGAATAGACTCTGATTACTAATCACTCGCACAAATCAGCGGCTGTCTTACACATGTTTTTTGCTTAATACTAAGCACCTGCATTAACCACTCGTATTCGCAATAATCAAAGTGTAACCGGGGCCTAATCTAGGCGCTTTTGTTAAGTTTTGTGACAGTAATGTTATGAGTCCTAATTATTTATAAAGATAATAACAAGGAAATCATGTAAATCACAACCTAACATCAAAACATTTTCAACTAAATCCGTGCCGACCGAATCTTGTAAACTTTGGCATAATCTTAATGGCTATCAGAATTTACAATAACCGTTATAAATTATAACCCAATCCAACTTGGTCTAATAAGATGCGCCGGGGTCTCTGTGACCCCTCTTGGTCAGAATTCCATTGGAAGTGGGGTGATTATTCATTTAATTGAATTTAGACACAGTTTAGGAAACATTAATTAGAATTATGCTTGGTAGTTCGAGGCTTAAGTTGGGTTTCAGATTTGGAAATGGGTTTGAGAGTTTTACTTTATTTGTTTTAAGTATTTTTTATTTCATATGATAGCAAAGAGAATATAGTTTTCATGATCGCCCACAGACACCAAAAACATTAGTAGTGCGTTGCTATCTGTGAAACGGATTTTATGCCTAGGCTTTTTCTCTTCTATTTCCAATTTTGTATCTTAAATTCAGTTATTTGCTCTTGCTTTTATAGATAACTATTTACGAGCTTTAGAATGATTATTTATCACAGTAAAATTGCGAAAAACAACTCACCTGTATCCTTTGAAATCTGGACGACAACTTCTTCAAAATATAAGACTGAACGGAAAGTATTCCCTTCCAAACAAAAAATAAATTTATAAATCGATTAATAGCTGTTGATCAAGTTTTGAGTTAACAAAAATTCAAGAAAATAAGACCGTATTGGAAATCAATTCCTTTTTAAAAAGTGGGTTAAAAATCAATAAATTCATTTTCATACTAATATTATAAATGCGTAAATTTCTAAGGAAGGATGGATGGATGGATGAATAGATGCAAAAACGGGAGAACTGATTTGGATAAAATTTGGCACACATATAGATGACAACTTGGAATAGCACACTGAATACTTTTTACCCCGTAAAAATAGGTTGTTCCCGTGAAATTTTATGCAAATTTTTTTATGGTGGAGCGGGACGCAGCGCGCACCGATTATATTATATACAAAGAATTATGTTTGAATATTAAATAGGCGAAAACTAAAAGGTTCTAAAAATGCATAAATATAATGTTTTTGTAAAATTTATTATTGTGTTCTATTGTGTTTCGTTTTCTCACATTGTATTAGTTTATTTTTAATAACATTCATAAAACAAAAGCTAAATCATCGGTTTAGACGAAAACACTTAAGCAAAACGAAATACGTAGTACTAACGTTTCGACACTTAAAGAACAAAGAAGGAGAAACACCCTAAAGTGCAATTACGCGAAAAATTATTCACGAAAAACTCCATCAGACGAAAAATTATATCCCTAAAACCATTACCACACATACCTTGGTGCATTGAAGCAAAGTGAAGTATGGGGGCTCTTGAGGTGGGGGATTCAGACAGAGGGGGCATAATCCTGTAATTATCGGCTTAACTGTAGACGACATTAGCAGGTGGCAACGTTCTAGCGTGCAGGTATACATTTTACTATTGCATCCGCATGATCCACAAAACTATGTAGATTAAAAGTGTAGAAAAAAATAGCAGCCAGTTTTTATAAATAAATAAATAATCACGGGACAAATTACACTTACTGATCTAACCCCAAAATAAGCAAATTATTTGCCTGTGTTATGGGTGTTAGTCAACGATACTATTACATAGAAAATTACATAAATAAAAACTGGAATATATTTAATAAAAACCCAAACCCGAAAATACAAACATTTATGCTCATCACACAAATGCTTGTCCCCGTCGGGATCGAACCTGAGCCCCGTCGATTGCGTAGTCAGCGTCACTAACCACTCGACCAACGGGGCGTTTTTAATGTGAAACATCTTTCCTGTCCTTTTTCAATTCGAGTAACTCTGTGAAATGCAATGGAAATTTGTAACAGAAAGCAGAAGAATTGTGCTTTATTTGAGATGAGCAATGAGCGCGCGCTATTTGAGATGACCAATGAGCGCGTCCTATTTGAATTGATCAATGAGCGCGTGCGGTAGCCATCAGATTGTATCTACTTAATCACTCAGACATCAGATGTTACACATTACATGCGATTACTGTAAAGCTCGGTCGTTTTTTAAATTCTATTACAACAAATAAGTAGACGACTTCAGATAAGAAGAGATATTTTTCGCCTTCCAAATATATTAATGGTGCGTTGCTATCTGTGTGGATGCTATATGCGTAAGGTTTCCGATTACCTTCTAAACTAGATCACTACAGTAATAAGCATTGTCATTACTGATGCAGGGCAAGCCTATGCCAGAATTGCCCAGAAAACAACAGCCTACGATGACACAGATTTGGCTGTCTATATTTTGCTAACTGCTGGTAGGGAGGGAGATAGTAATCTAAAAAAAGGCCCCAAACTCGAAGAGAAATGTTCCTGGTCGATATGTACAAAATAAATCCGTCCCATAAAATAAGCCCATTCAAAACCGGACGTATGGTCACGTTAGTTATAATTTATCAAAAATAGGTCAAACAAATTCGACATGTACCTACTAGTATCACATAAAGATACGAATAAATATATTTTATTGTTAATTCTCATTAAGACCAGTTTTATCATATTGTATGTAAAACAGTTGTTAAAGCGTTTTTAGAGTAATAATGTCAAATCTACCCACATTTAGATCGACGAGCATCGATAAACATAGCCTGCTTGTAATTGATTTATGTGGAATTTGCGCGTGATAGGGTTAGTTTACTTTGAAAAACTACAGCTTTGCAAGGGTTAAATGATATGTTAGTATTTGGGGTGCTTTGATGTAAGGATTTATCTTTACCTATATAAGTCATAGAAGTGAATAGATTTGGAATTGTACAGTTCCCCTTTTCGCCGTGTTGATTTGGGCTCCTTTTAAAGAATAGACCATTCGCCGTTCTGCCAGGCAGTTCGTAAGAGGCGACAGATTGGCTATACGAGCCACTACTATCGTGGTTACTAGGTGGTTAAGTTCTGCCTTGTCTCGCCCGGGCCTGGTACTACCGCCTTTACTATTCCCGCCGCAATAGCGTCAGTGCTTGTCACTTTTGCGTTCCGATTTGAAAAGTTGAAGATAGTTAGACACCACTACCTTAAAATTTTAATTTGCATGGTGAGCTCACCGGCTCCTTACTTATAATATTATAAATGCGAAAGTCTATCTGCTACGTTTTCACGATTAAATCGCAGTTCAACTAGTTATAAACGTTTCGAAACAACACGGAAGAAAATAACGAAATATCAGGAAATGAACCAATCGATTCCAAACAATTGAATCATAACGAGATGCTACCGATTTACAAACATATCGATATTAATCGATAAGGTTTATCTATACCCACACAATCAATTTCAATCGAATTATCGTGCGCACAGCTTAAAACGATTCTCATGTACCGTGCGGGATAACGTATGGTCTATCGAATTTTAATACCGGATTTGCCTACTCTATGGTAATATCAATCTACGAATTAAGCAGACGATTTTAAGCCGTCAACTGATAAAGAGATGAGCGGTTTTCGTATGCTTTCACCCTAATTGGATTAGATTGTTCTATGGAAATTCGTGAATTCACTAATTTCATACTTGTGGAATCGTCGTAAAGTTAAAATTTTTAAACGTATAATTTTATTGATACGGGCCTTTTTTTGAAAAATAGATGAACTGTCGCTTCTGTGGTTTAGTGGTCCGGTAGTGGTGGCGAGGTTCCGGGTTCGATACCTGGGTGATTTCCTGATAAAAACAATGATACCCGGGATTGGATAAGTTCCCGGTTGGCGATAGGCTTGCCATCTATCACATTGTAGTACTTAGTATATTCGGCTAATCGTGGGTACAAATGCACCTATGCCTACCTGTTCGGGGATATGGGCGTGAAGATCTTCAACAACTTAAATTGGAACCACACGTAAAGTATACACTTACAAACAAAAAGGAAAAGAATTTGGTTTGGAGGGTAAGGTAGCCGGTAAACTTATGCATGTAGCATAGACCTCGCCACAAGATAGCAACGCACCATTAACACCGTTGGTGTCTAAAGGCGATGGTTGACTCTTTCCATCAGAAGACCCATCTGCTTGTTTGCTATCTTATGATATATAAATTTGCGTTTTAGAATTTTCCTAATCCGTTTTGAATCACGGTTCCGTATCCGGTTCCTTTTGTAAAGCTGATAATCGGAACTGTCTACCTCCGCTGTCTGTCTGTTTGCTTTAGGGCTATAGTCTGTACCACTTCGACGGAAATAGGTTTCACAGAATGCGTCTTACTGTGGCAACTGTCACAACATGGAATAAAACAGTTACATCCCAAAACGAGTATCAATACAAGTAACCACTAATCATACTCAATATAGCTTAGTAGTACGGAACCCAATGCCTGCGATTCGTCCAAATCACACTTGACCGGTTCATAATTAATTGCTTGTTTATTATTATAAAACCTCTGTCTGGATGTCTTGCGTGTTGCAATTTCACGACGGTCATGTCTTCATAATTTGTACTCCAAAAGCCATATTTTTTTACCTGAAACAAAAATTAAATGGTTAAAAATCATTTACAGTTACCTTTTCTAGGTACCAGTATCTATCTATATTACGATTAGATATAAATCTAGTCTTTCTGATCTTTATGTCAATCAATATGTCCCATTATAACTCAAGAAATTAAATTAAATTGGAACTACACGGAAAGTATAAATTTCCAAACAAAAAAAAAGTCATTTATGAACCGATTTTAAAAATTTTAAAATCGGTTCATAAATGACTGAATTTTCGAGTAACAAACATCAAACATACAGGCGAATTCATAATCTCCTTAGGGTAAGGTAGCCGGTAAACTTATGCATGTGGCATTAGACGTCTATAGGCGTTGGTTGACTCTTTCCATCAGGAGACCCATCTGCTTGTTTGCTATCTTATATATATATATATATATATATATATATATATATATATATATATATATATATATATATATATATATATATATATATATATATATATATATATATATATAAGAACTTAAGTATCTATCTATATTACGATTAGATATAAATCTGGCTCAGGTTAGGCTAGAATCAGGTTAAGAATTAATGATTAATGATACATATATGCTACTAATTATTTACTTACTCATGTCACTGTCATCTACGCCTCAATCGTCACAAGAATGAAGGTGACAATATTTGACAAGTGACCGAATTGACAGACAGAACCCTTATCATCAAAATGTCCAAAAACCCAACAGTTTAAGAATGTTTCCACGATATTAGCAGCACACGTAGAGTGCGGTATGACATATGCACAGTTTTAAAAGCCCCAATTTTGAGTACCGGAGACTTTAACTACGTTTTTATACTTTAACATAAATCTATTCATGAACATTATCCATCACTGTCAAAACAGTACGATTCTTAATTTATACGAATTTGTATGAATCAGATTAAGAACTAACGATTAATGGTATAGGTATACTATTATCTATTTATTATCTCATGTCACTGTCATCAATGCGTCAAGCGTCATAAGAATGAAAGTGACAGACCGAGTTGCAAATAACAATGTTGTTCAAACATATTTATCAATAAGGGCCACAATAGAACCCTTATCACTAAAATGTCCAAAAACCCAACGGTTTAAGAATATTTCCACATTATTAGCAGCACAGGCGGCGTGCGGCGTAGCACATCGTAAATTCTAAGCGAACATTCATTATGTCATAAAGCTTAAAGTACCCTCCGGTTTGAAATTTTAAAATTCTTTGCACGGTTTACATTGTTTTGTGTTTGCTTATTAACGTCATCTTTCTGAATTGTTTGAGCTGAGCATACATGTCGCATCGTGTAAAGAGCACTTAATATATTATACTCGCGGTATTATTATCTTTTTAACTGACTTAAAAAGAAGGTTTCGCTAGGCACAAAGTCTGACGGACCGTGGAACCCACTAGGGTATACGCAGGAGATCCTAGGTACGTATTTTGAGTCGGACAATTCATTTTATTAATAATAATAATAATAATAATAATTCACGGGACAAATTACACTTACTGATCTAACCCCAAAGTAAGCAAATTATTTGCTTGTGTTATGGGTGTTAGTCAACGATACTAATAGATAGAAATACATATATAAATACTGGAATATATATAATAAACACCCATACCCGGAAATACAAGCATTTATGCTCATCACACAAATGCTTGTCCCCGTCGGGGATCGAACCCGAGCCTCGTTGATTGCGTAGTCAGGGTCTCTAACCACTCGACCATATTGTTTTGTCTATGCTTATAAAAGACATCTTAAGCCCCGTGTAGATCCGAGCCACTTTTTGAAGAATAAATTAACTTATTATTCCTCATCTTGTAAAAAGCGAGATATGGCTAATACGTGTCACCTATAGTAATAATATGTATTAACTAGGCGATAGAGTTCTGTAACATGTATAGTAAAGTAGCCTTAAACATACAAGTGGTAATCCAACTAAGCCAATCTGAATCAACTTACTATTGAAATTTTTGGTGTCTAAAGACGATGATGTCTCTTTCTGCTTGTTTGCTATTCCAATAAACAAAATAAAATAATTTTTTATTGAACTGTTTGAGCTGATCACACATACAAGTCACATCATGTAAAGAATACTTAATAATAAAAAACATACTCTTGATATTATGATCTTTTCTATCGAATTCGTAAAAAGATTTAGGTCGCTTTAAAATCTAGCAACACTGGTTTTGGTTAAATCGTATGAGGATATGGGTTCGAATTGTAAGTCAAGCGATTTGTTCTAAATAAGTTTTTTCAATTTTCCTAGAAAACATAACTTGTTTGATGTGTTTTTGAGGTATGCTACCTATAACTTTATAGGATTTATGGCCGATTTCCGAAACGCAAATTAATTTTCACAAGCAATTATTCCATGTTTAACATAATTTTTACTAGCAAATGATCTGTTTAACACAAATTAATTGCTTTTTAAAATTAATTTGCGTTCAGAAACCGGTCGTTAATGTCGTTAGCTAATCGTTAATGCAGTGCACAGTTGCACATTTGTCTATCGCTTATAATATAAAGGTAATCCTATATATATAGCGACCTGCCCGCGGTTTCATCCGCATAGCTTTTGTTCCCGTGGGAATATCGGAAAGGTTTATATACTAAAACCTTCCTCAAGAATCAATCTATCTATTAAAAAAACCGCAACAATATCCGTTGCGTAGTTTTAGAGATTTAAGCATACATAGGGACATAGGGCAGACAGAGAAAGTGACTTTGTTTTATACTATGTAGTGATATAACAAGTAGATGGCTCCCCTGATAGAAAAAGAAACCAAAGACGTTAATGATGTGTTGCTACCTGTGGAGCGGCTTGGTAATGCCACATGCATAAGTTTACCGGCCTTACCCCTAAACCAAGACACAACAGTGACAAGCACTGACGCTATTGCAGCAGGAATGCGTAAAGCGGTGGTGCTAGGCCCGGGTGTGCCATTACAGAACTCTACCACCTGTTATACATTATACATTAATCATTAAATTGATAATGCCTAAATTTTAAGAATGTCAAATAGGAAACACGTCAATTTTCTCATCTCTCATCTAAAACAACAATATTACTGTAAAAAGTGTTTCTAAATAAAAAGATAGTCAGAAAGATACGAAAAAGTAGGACATTTAGTCTTCCATATGGAATAAGAAATAGTAATCGTCTACGGTAAATATGAGTTGTAGGCATGTTTTTCTTGGAAAGATGTTATCTCAATACTGTGTAAAGCTAGATCACCTGAAGCTGTTCTCACAATTCGAAATATAAGCTTACGTGATGTACCCACTACGAGTAGAATCGAAAATCTTTCGATACAAACTCACTCTTTAATGACTTGCAGTTAATCGATCTGTCAGCATGATTAGCAAATATTTCGAATTTAAGAATCGAAAGATAAATTGTCAATTTGAATCACATCCTTTTAAAGTATATAAAATCAATCGAATGACCCTAATTTGTCGAATCGAATGACAACCTGCAAAGTAAATAGTTACGTGACGTGATTAAACTAAGAGTTTGATTACATCACTTTGCAAATAAAACACATTTTTGTTTCATTCAAATCACCAAACTAACCAATTTTTTACTCAGCATATCGAAATCTATTAAACATTAACTCGTCCCAGCAATCGAATTATCTATGGAGTCTATTAACTGTTCTTGTAAGTTATCTTGTAATGACCAGTTGAGATGTTATTCAATCGTTATGAACAGTTTCAATCTCACAACACGTCTATTTATTTAGTTTTAACGTCGCCAACGCGACGCGACACGGCGAAATAACACCAAATATTTTATTAGTAAGGATGATGTTGGTTAATTATATATCAGAAAAGATAAATAAATAAATATTCACGGAACAAATTACACTTATTGATCTAACCCCAAAGTAAGCAAAATATTTGCTTGTGTCATAGGTAATACATAGAAATACATATATCATAATAAACACCCAAACCAAGAAATACATTTATGCTCATCGCACAAATGCTTGTCCCCGTCGGGGATCGAACCCGATTCCCGTTGATTGCGTGGTCAGGGTCGCTAACCATTCGACCAACGGGGTGGTCTAAATACTAATACGAACATTTTCGTTAAAAAGGTGGATATATGTTCTTAATTAATTGTTATATAATATTTTACAATGTCGATGTTGTAACTATCTTAAGATTTTAGCAGTTTGGATGATTTTTTCTGTATATGTAATTTTGTTTTTTTTAAGTTTAACAAAGTAGTATTTATAATTGTACTTGTAAAATGTTTAAAAGAATAAGGTATTTCTGATTTCTACACAAAAAAAGTAATTCATAACTATCCTGGTTTATTACTTTTAAGCTTTTGCGACTTCTTACACAAAATTAAAGTAATGATATCGTGATTAGTAGAAACACTGGTTTATGTAGTACCATCTTATAATTTTTCATACACTTATGTTATAGCTAATGTGTGATAAAAAATTTTCAATAAAAATACGAACTATACCACATAATACCACGAATATCACCTAAAAGTTTTATGAAATAGTGCTTGCTATATGACAATTTTACATAAGGAAATATCGAGAGAATCTCGATCGCAAAGACGATTTCAATGGCAACTTATGATAAATCATTTGAAAATATCGAGACGCTATGTTAAGTATAATCGGAAATTTTAAGATATCGCATCCCTACTAACGTGCTTCAAAAGTATGTTAGTTTAATGATCATTAAATACTTATATATCTACTAACAGCCTAGGCAATCAATATAAGTGATGTCACATCACAAAAAATACGATTACAAAAGTCCAACATTTACATGATGACAAAATTTAATGACAGGTATTCTTGAACTATGATATGTGACCTGCATACGTGACCTATATCACCATTAAAAACAAGCAAAATGGTAAATATATATATATATATATATATATATATATATATATATATATATATATATATATATATATATATATATATATATATATATATATATATATATATATATATATATGTACATATGTGTATGTGTACATATGTCTTAATCCTACCTAACCTACCTAAAACCACAACTTTTTCATTCCAATTAAAATACACGCCCACTTTTGCTAAAATTCTCTTGTTCTTAGAACGAGGCTATTATAACACTCTTTATCCCGTTTATATACACTAAAGCATATTTAATCTCTCTTTCACTCATGAAGTATTAATAATGCATGTTTACTGCAAGCATGCATCTTCATAAAATGCCCAACGATCATTTATAATCGTGCAAGCTGTTTTAATATTAATAACAAAGTACTTGGACTCATTATAGCATGATAAATTAACGTAATTTTAGCCATGTTTTAAACTGTACGTCATAAAGGTTGAGTACACACGAACACGCAATAAAATAATCGCTTTTTAAAATACATTGACAGCTTTTCAGCGCATTTCATTAGAGTTGAAAAATTAAAAATGCAAGTTCTGCCTAACATTAAGTTTTAAACAAAACATGACATTTATTGAAGAATGAATTTATTCAATGTTGTTAGTTAGTACCTAACAAATAAAATATGATTTTATGAGGAGTTAATATATCAATACTTACTTCACTAACTACTGACTTATATTAGTGAACGAAAAAAATTAATCAACAATTGTAATTTGTAAATTAATAATTCGTTAAGATAATATCTATTAGTATTATTAAAAATAATAATGTTTAATAATACTAATAGATATTATCTTAACTGTTGTATAAATAGACTAACTTAAAATGTTATAGAAATTTTAATAATATTTGAATGTTTTTATATAAGTAATGTGTTATGCATGTTAAAATGAAATTGTACGTAAAGTTTCTTGACATTTAAAATAACCTCAGATCTATCGCAGAATCGCAGATACCTATCGCAACGGTTGGTCGTCTGAACTCCGCTTTATGCAAAGAAAACATTAATATGGATTAAGTTGAAATTAATATGAAATGCTTTATTACGTGTCCTATTTAATTATCATTATCATGGAAATAACATTATTTCACCAAAAAATAACGTAATTAATTATACGTGTGACATATTTTGTATTTACGAGGAACATTCAAAAAGATCATTAATACTCTAGAATCTAGTTCACGTATAAGGTGTGTTCTAGCCAACGAGCAAATAAACATTTTTTACCAGTTTACCATTTACCAGTGAACTATATGCCTTTGGTTAACTTCAAGGCAATTCTAGGTCATTATCATCACAACGCATAGGCCATTTTTAGACGTAGACTCTGTAAACGCAGGAATATCTCCTTGGTTATCACTACATAGTATAAAACAAAGTCGCTTTCTCTGTCTGTCCCTATATCCCTATCTTTAAAACTACGCAACAGATTTTGATGAGTTTTTTTAATAGATAGATTCTTGAGGAAGGTTTTAGTATATAAACATTTCTGATGTTCCTACGGGAACAAAAGCTACGCGGGTGAAACCGCGGGCAGGACGCTA
Organism: Apodemia mormo; assembly: GCA_036924255.1. Lineage (NCBI taxonomy): Eukaryota > Metazoa > Arthropoda > Insecta > Lepidoptera > Riodinidae > Apodemia > Apodemia mormo. The sequence continues at coordinate 8,940,660 of JAUPFN010000026.1, forward strand.
TTAACTTAAAAAGTTTGATTTTAGATCGATTGTACGCTGCTTACACTTAAACATTATATTTACAACGGTAAAATGCACTCACATGAGTATAATGAATAGCTTGATCATTTTTGAAGCCAATAATACTAATTCCTTGTGCCGGATAGAGCCGGAGTTGCAAAATTTTTAACTTTGTTTAAAAATATTGGTCCGTGTTGGTCCCGGATGCTTTGAAGAATAGACAATTGCCGTTCTGCCAGGCAGGTCGAAAACGGCGACCAATTACTAGGTGGTAATGACATGTATAACCAATCGGTCACCCGCTTCCCCCCCCCCCCCCCCTCCTCACGCACCCCACCATATTTGTATGGCAAAACAACGTTTGCCGAGTCAGCTTGTTCTAGAAAACAACACAATTTAGACAGTTTCAAAAGAAGTATGCGTCTTCTAGCTCAGAATACTTTTATCGTTGGCGTTTACAATTTTCATCTCGTAAGAAAAGCGATAAGCTATTAAAAGATAATCATAAAAAATTCTTATTCCTAACTTTGTGTAGGACATAACTCCGCGGTTTTTCCGAGTACCGTCACATTGTTTTCAAATCTCTTTTTATGTTAAAATGTAAATCAAGCTACAGCAACATTGTAAAGTTTAACTTACCCAACGCTTATCCGCGTGTACTTTGTAAGTTTATGTCATAATGAATGCCTGTTTCAGAATTTACGACGTGCTACGGTACAAAGAACGGGCGTGAAAATGTTTTAAAAGGAGGCTTTTAAGAATGTAGGTTAACACTTAACTGTGCCATTTAACCTGCATTTTAACCATGGATGATATAAAAATATATTAGAGATTACCCTCAGTTACCCTTGTAACTCGAAGATTTCGCTTAGTTAATGTTACCTACTTAATTTTACAAAGAACGCTTGAAATTTTATATTAAATTTTTAGGGTTCGTTATCCAAAGTGTGACAAACGGAACCCTATTAATATATCTCCGCTATCTGGCTGTCTGTGTGTCAGAAGGCTCTAAGCTCTTGAAGAGTAATAGGACAATTAAAGTTTTCACAAAATGCTTGTTGCTGTGGCCGATATCACAACAAATATTACAAAAGTACAAAAGTTATATTTTGAGATGGTTCTCGTACAAGTAACCTCAGTCAATATCGTTCAGCGGTAAGGAACCTTATGCATGCCAGTCCGACTCGTACTTGACCGGTTCTTTATATTTTACGAACTGCTATTTTTATAACAGATGGGGCAAACGAGCAGGGGGTGCACCTGATGGTTAGTGATCACCGCTGCCCATGAACATCTGCAATTAGAGGAGTCTTTCAGCTGTGTTGCCGGCCTTTTAAGAATCAATAAGCTCGTTTTTTGAAGGTCCCCATATCGTATCCATTCGGAAACACCCCTGCGGATAATTGATTCCATAAAGGAGTAGTGCGAGGCAAAAAGTGCCGACAAAAGCGCCATGAATCGAACCCGGGTCCTCGTGTGGTCAACGCTGAAGCCGGACCACTAAACCACAGAGGCGATCAAACGATTAAAATTAATTATATTACCCTAATAAATCTCCCGTAATAGCTATACTTGAAATGAATTCCACCGCTACGTTGTAATGGTATCTTGAGCTAACTTCTAGTATTGATTTTAGCTCTACCTCGATTTAACTTACAATATAGGTTAAGATAAAAATACATTCTAGAGTTTTTTTAAAGATCATGTTTAATTATATAAAGTGACCACTCATTTATTACGCAAGACGATTTAGAGGGGGAAGGGGAATATCGACCATGTCTTATTTTTTCTTAGAAAGTTAGAGGGAGTCTTGATAGTTCTTACGTAAGATCACATTAATGCGAATTATTGTGTTCTTATGTAAATTTTAAGATCATGATAATTTGCATTTTTTAAAATGATACTTTGAAAAATACGCGAGTGCCGAGGTGCGTTCGGATATGCATAGAAGAATGGTTAAAACCAAAGTTTATTTATATCAAAAAATGTAAGTACAAATAAACAATCCAAAAAACTGTAATTTTCTTCCTTTAGATACTTATATAAATACTAGCTGACCCGCGCAGCTTCGCCCGCGAGTTAATTAATATGTCGTCAAGATAGCTTTTCATTTTTTCATTTCTATTTTAACCCTTTAAAGGTTGATTTTTTTTTAAAAATTAACCTAATTTTGACCCCGGCTCTTCAACTACTTTCATGCCAAATTTCATGAAAATCGGTCCAGCAGTTTAGCCATGAAAGCGTAACAGACAGACAGACAGACTTTCGCATTTATAGTATTAGTATGGATAGTATGGATAACACAGGACGAGTTACGTGTCAACACTACCATCGTGACCACTAGGTGGTAGAGTTCTGCAACGTCTCGCTAGGGTTTTTGGTGCCACCGTTAAGGTAATCTGTAAATGTATGCATTTGGCATTTCATCTCCGCCACATCGATAGCAACGCCCTATTAACATTTTTGGTGTCTATGGTTGATGTTTGTATCTTTCTATCGGGAGAGCCATCTGCTTGTTTGCTATCTTATTATATAAAAATTGGTAAAGTGCGTGTCAGGCCACGCACAATGTAGGGTTCCGTATTTGTCCATGATAATAATGCGGACTACTAAGAGGGTTTTTATAGTTTCATACTATGAACATTTAAGACATTCAACGTCAATGAAAAATATATATCCGTACCACAGGTTCACCGCCTATTCTCAAAAACTTAAGCCTTCAAGCCGTGATAGTTTTCCTTTTAACTTCATTTTATTTACTACTACCATTATTTTTTCCCACCCCCAAAACTTCCCATTTAGCCTGCAGAGAGGGGGGGGGGGTACACTTGACTCTAACAAAAATTAGTACTTAAAAGCTTAATACAAACGACTCCCTTAATTGAAAACTTGTTTTAACAAACCTACAATATTTTTTAAAACCCTATTCAACGATATCCCACACAATGGGGTACGGGAGAAAAAAAAATATTTTCTAATATATTCTTTATGTTGGCGTGACTAACATGTATATTCGTTGCCAATTACATCTCTCTAGTACTAAAGATCTCTGAGCTATCGTGCGGACGGATGGACGGACATACTGAAACCATAAGGGTACCTAGTTTGCTTAAGAAGCCTAAAAAATACAAAAAATATTGCAATTTTTCATACAAATCTGTACCTACTTAGAAGAAATCAGCGCGAAAAATGCATCATAAAATTGCTTTAACTAAAAACTCATCTAATAGGAAAACGAGTCATCGCTCTTCCCCTTGTCTCCTCTCTCAACGCCATAATAATATTTACAAACCCATTAATAATATAAATGAATAAAACATTAAACAAAATCACCTAAATCATAAAGGCAATTTGAAAATGTCGTTTAACACTCCCTCCGGCCCTTACTGACCTAATTCCAAAAGGGCCATGCAAAAATAACTAGCGGTTTTCACAGGCGACAAAGCAAACCCTCGCAGGTTCGATACCCGAGCTAAATAGAGCAGTAAATTATTCCTTCCCACCCGTGAATAATTGTTTCATCATGTGAGGTACAGGTTTATAGGGTAACTAGTGAAGGACGTTTTAGAATAACAAGCAAACGTCCATTGGCCGATATATGACCGTATATTAAACGACCTTATAAAATTTCATCACGCCGATTGTCTTACGGGGTAAGCAGAATAAACTAAACGTCAATCGACGTTCCGGTCTAACACGATTCATCAGTTTTGCCAAGTGGCAAAGTGGATGGTTATCCGACCTGATATAACGATTATTGTTTGTTTCTTTTGGAAAATGGAAATAATAGATAATACTATGTTGTAAATGTTAGTGATGATAAAATTCCAGTAGGAAGGACATTTTTTAGGAAATTCCTTCCTTTTGAAGAATCTTTAATTATTTTTGTGTTATAGCACTCACCCCGTGCTTGGGAAAACTGGAAAAACTTTAAATACAACAAAGAAAAATATCGACACGCAAAGATTGAACCTGCGACCGTCTCCCTAAAGCCGGGACGGACGCTCTACCACTGAGCTAGTGTCGACAGGCTCGACGTAGCAAAATTTTTCTTTGCTATATCATATATGACGGCTTTAGGGAGACGGTCGCAGGTTCAATCCCTGCATGGCGATAATTTTCTTCGTTGTTTTTAAAGTTTTTTAAGAATCTTGTTATAAAATTCCCATACCTGTTATGGCTTTTAAGATTTTTGCGAAAAACAAAACCCCTTTTTCGAAAAAATAATGGTTCATAACTTTTGCATTTTTGAAATGGGAGACTTCAACTTTTTCAAAACTTTCAAAATGAAATTTCAAACCGATTGACACCTTCGTAATAATTTTCCGCGAAGGCAAAACTGTATATGCGACCTTTGCCTATATACTCGTTGACGACTACGTCAATATTTTTTTTTGTAATAATAACTAAATTTCGTAAAAGGCTTAAGTGCTTCAAAATAGAAAGAATAAATATTCGTTAGTTTAATCCTATTTAATATTTTCTTTCTTTCTTTCTTTCAAAAAGTAGAGGTATGGTTATATTAATTCGCATACAAGTAAAAATTTATACGAATGTTCGGAACACCATTATGAATTAAATGTGAAGATTCATCATCTATCTGCTATTTTCAAAAATATTTTTAACGTCATTTTTTTACGACAAAATCGCGAATATGAGATTTTGTTTTTAAGGCAGTCATGACAATACAACAAATCCGACATAAATTGTAGATCTTAAGAAAATCATAAAAAAATCACTCCATTTCTTTCCTAAGAGTGGTCCCTGGCTTTTCGCCATGTTGGTCCCGGGCTCCTTTGTACAATAAGCCAACTGAAGTTCTGCCAGGCAGGTCGTAAAAGGCAACCGATTGGCTATGCGTGTCACTACCATCGTGGCTACTAGGGTTCTGCATTGTCTCGCCCGAGTCTGGTAAAACCACCTTACCTATTCCTGCCGCAATAGCGTCAGTGCTTGTCGCTGTCTTTCCGGTTTGGAGGATAAGGTAGCCGGTTAACTTACGCATGTGCCATTAGATATCTCCACAAGATAGCAACACATCATTAATATCTTTGGTGTCTATAGACGATGGTTGACTCTTTCCATCAAGAGACCCATCTGCTTGTTTGCTATCTTATGATATAAAAAAAGATACAACCCTTCATGCTGACAAACATATATTTTTAACATATAATAACGCAGCTGCATCGCAAATTAACGAATAATTTAAACGCTTTAACAATCAGTTAACAAACTACAAGTTAAACTTACATCATCCAGATAATATATTCAGTTTAGCTAACTGTAAACTTGGTGTCGCAGACGTTGAACTATGCAAGTAAACTAACTCCAGTAAATCAGCGGTAACCCGCCTGTCCTATCATCATTCATCCCTGGACCGGTTTGGGTATAATTCATGGGTGATGTATAGTCGTCTGAAGCATGTTTATGTTAATTAATGTGAGTGCTTCTGTTTTTCTTTGATGACAATACACTCATCATTATCATAAGTGGTTTTATTTTGTTTCGTAATATACATCGTAGCTAATCGAATAACGGCTCGGATTATAGTTATTTTAGAGTTTGGAAAGACTAGGTTGTTTTTCCCCGTGTTGGTTCCGGGCTCCTTTGAAGAATAGACCAACTGCCGTTTTGCCAGGCAGGTCGTAAAAGGCGACCGATTGGCTATGCGTGTCACTACCATCGTGGCTACTAGGCGGTAGAGTTCTGCATTGTCTCGCCCGGGTCTGGTACCACCGCCTTACCTATTCCTGCCGCAATAGTGTTAGTGCTAGTCGCTGTCGTGTTCCGGTTTGGAGGGTAAGGTAGCCGGTTAACTTATGCATGTGGCATTAGACCTCGCCACAACATAGCAACGCACCATTAACACCTTCGGTGTCTATAGGCGATGGTTGACTCTTTCCATCAGGAGACCCATCTGCTTGTTTGCTATCTTATAACATAAAAAAAACGATTGGCTATACGAGTCATTAGCACCGTGAGTACTAGTTTGTTTAGTCCTGCAAGGTCTCGCTCGACTTTGGAACCAATGCCCTACTTATTCCTGCAACAAAAGCTGTAATGCTCGTTCTGTCGTATTCCCTTCGATCAAAAATAACAAAAATTCAACGTTGCCTACAAACTTAGCTCAAGAAAATGGCTCAAAACACATAAAATATTGCAACATCATAAAAAATCTTAATAATAATCCAATTGTTCCGCTTTACCGACAAGAGCTGGTAAAATATTATTAGGCCCCTAGAAAGTTCAACTTAAAAATCTATACATATAATAAAATCGTAGGAAAGTCAAAACTGTACATTGAATATTTTTTAAAAAGAATAAATACTTGGGGCGTGATCTACAATCGATATCGAAGCCAAAAATATAGTTATTAGAATTTTTGTCTGTTTGTCTGTATGTATGTCCGTGGTAAACTCAAAAAGTAGTGCATGGGTTTACTTCAAATTTTGCATGAATATTACTAATAGGTCGGGTCAACACATAGGCTACATATTATCACGCTATCACCTAAGGGGGAGGAGCTGTGCGGAGTAAAGAAGAACACATAAAATATTGCAACATCATAAAAAATCTTAATAATAATCAGCCTTATTTCTAGTCGTTATGGTTATGTTTCGATTATTGTTCCGCTTTACCGACAAGAGCTCGTAAAATATTATTAGGCCCTTAGAAAGTTCAACTTTAAATTCATACATATAAAGTTTAAAACACATTCTTCTCGTAAGACGTTTTCGTGACGTGACGCATCCGTACGTTGGCTGTGATTGGACGAATAAACACATTTTATTTCGCTCTTATTTTATTATGTAATTTAAGGTTGGCTAAAAGGCTAAAAATCTTGAATCTTGTTATTATGATCGGAGCGTTTAACGGTTAGGAGAGTAAGGTAGTCGGTAAAATTATGGATCCGCCATATAAAAAACAAGGTACCATTAACATCTTTGGTGTCTATCGGCGATGGTTGTCTCTTTCTAGCAGGAGAGCTATCTGCCTGTTTTCTGTTCTTTAATAAAAAACTATTTATATAGTATCGCGAATGAAACTGCCAACAGCGCAGCAGCCAGCCTGAAAGTTTATAAAATATACTATATAAATATTATACATTATATATTATAATATACTATATTATAATATATAATATGATATAATATATTATAATATATAATATAAATATTATATTATTATTATATTTTTTTTTGTGTTATAGGCTTTAGGGAAATGGTCGCAGGTTCAAATCCCGCGTGTCGATGTTTTTCTTTGCTGTTTTTAAGGTTTTTCTAAATATTATATATTATAATATACTATAAAAATATTAGCTATATCATAAAGTGTTTAGTATGACTGAGACATTCCACGATGCACAATAAACTGCTCTAGCTCATATAAAACTTTTTATTACGGAAATATTGTACGAAGACGTCGTTAACTATTCGTCTTTACGGTCGTGTGTAAAAACTTAAACTAGCCTTGTATTGAAATCTAATATCTATATTATAATAATATATTATGATATTATAAATGCGAAAAAAAAAAATTGTTCATGTGATTTTCTTTTTGAGGTTGACAGAAAGTTCATACATTCAAACAGACTGACCTTGCTTCTTTCACATACATAACTCTTTTCTTACAAACACCGGCTCGGAGACTTATTCGGACAGTATTCAACCAATTTGATCTTGGTAGGCCAGTTTTGGTTTCCCGTGGTACCTACATTCAACCATTATGCTTTTATTATTACTACATACTAGTGATGTCTGTGGTTGAAATTCAACCATAAACTAAACAATAAAATGTCTTCTAAGTCTGAAAAAAGATTTTAGCCGGTACTGTGTGCATGTTAAGATTATATCATGTACGTCACATCAATTTTGTGTGTGTAATGTTTATTCCTTTTTATTTTAATGTATTTAATGCATAGTATATAAAAATATCAGGTTTCTACACTCCTCCGCGATGTAAACTTTAACTGTGCCAAATTTCACACACCACAGTTAACATTCTTGTTGTAAAAAGGGGTACAAAGATAAGGTTTTGCGTTTCAGAAGTTCTTATTTTTTCTAACAAAAAAATTTACATTGACTCCATATTGGTCAAGGTCCTTTAAAAAACAATAATTTGTGCTTTTAAGCCATTTTTGTTTTTAAATTAAGGCACTTGTATATTTGTTCCTTAAAACCTTGTCAGCGAGATGTATCCGAACCGTTACGACTTCGGGTTCTTCGAGAGAAAAGCGTGCTCAAAAGCCGGTAACGCACTTGAAAACCGTTGATGCTGTAACTATTCATGGGCGTCGGTGATCACTGTGAGACTTACCTCCTGCTCGTTTACCACCTATTCTGTCCGACCCGCAAGGAGAATATAGTTGGATCGATGATATTATCAAAGAAAGTTATGAAATAATTATAATTATAAAAATATTATGGAATTTCTAAATGTTCGTTTTTACCCTTTAATTTCCCTAAAATTTAAAATTGGGCAACACCACATCAAGTCAGCGTGAGTGGCTCTTTAATGACGTAGCCGTCTGTCGACAATTTTTAGTCAACATTTTGAGTTAGCAATATTTGACATATCATTAAGATAAATTATTTTAGTCGGGGAAAATTTTGTGGATACTATAATATACATCCAAAAACAATAACATATATGAATATGATAGTATTAAGCTACCGAACAATGCATTTAAAGATCGCACAGGGTTATTTTAAGAACCGTATTAAAAATTCGTGAAAATTAACATAATTATTAAATTATCTTAATTCCTTCCATAAGATTATACATCAAAGACACAACTCAATACAGAAATACAAATGAATATTGATATAATGGAAGTAATTCCACATTTATGTTGTGATGCGAACGGCACTAATTGGTGGAATTAATCATCAAACAAAGGGCCGTATGAATCACCTGCTCTCTATTCAAGCGCTGCGATCAGTCGTGAAGAAACCAAAGTTTGCACAATGCTTGATTGAGGTTATAATCCAAGAGCTCGAAAATACGGAATTTATTTAAGCTTTATTTTATATATTATGTAGTAGCAAAATATTCATCAAACTTAATCAAGTTGCCAGATAATGCATATATTAATTTCTAACTATAGAATTTGTACTGTATTTATATTTGTATAATCAATTTGTTCCACCGTTCATCATGAAATTTTACAAACACGTTGTCAGGAAAGTAGTACTTTTAAACGTTTCTTAAAAGACCTTTTGAAAAAACTAAAAGCGTTCAATGAAGTATTTTCGAGTGATGGAAAAACAACTAAACTAAACACGAGCGAAGTCGGAGACAAAAGCTAGTGATAATATCAATCCATTATTAATTGAAACTAGTTTATAATGCACTTGTACTTTTATTTCAGAACGTAATGTTCTTACATATAATAATCTTTTAAGTAAAGAATATTACGTCCTGAAGCTTCTTAAAAAGTGAAACCGGTCAATTAATTTAAAATAATTTATCTATTTTTATAGTGAAATAAAAGCATAAATGCATTATAAACTAGTTTTCACTAATAATAATGGAATTGCACCAAGTGCCGACGATTGAAAGTGTAGCTTAATACAAACAAATTTATTTTCTTTTACCACATAATTGTAAATAAACTTAGCGAACCAGTTTTCAATTTTTATGCTTCAACTGTCACTAAAAATACATATACAGCAAGTTGGTTTAATTATTTAAAATTATATTTTGAAAAGGTGCATATTATTACACAAGGTACTTTAATATCGAACAATGGTGGATGCATCGATGAAATAAAGAGGCTTACGGCGATCGCTAGAAATAGTATGGACAAAATTAAGAAAATATGGAAAAACAGGAACATCACAAAAACCACGAAACCACTATGCTTGTACGCACGTTTATCTTCGCCATATTTTTATATGCCGCAGAAATGTGGACATTGCAACAATTGTAAAAGAAGAAGATAGATGCTCTAGAAATTTTGTGTTGGAAAATAATGCTTGGGGTATCGTGGACAGAGTTTCGTACCAACATCTCCATACTCAAAGAACTCGACATAAAGCAGCGTCTATCGACTGTAGTACAAACCCGGATATTTACATTTTTTGGTCACGTTTCAAGACGAGGCAGCTAGTCCATAGAGCGTATCGTTGTTCAGGGTAAGGTTGAAGGTACTAGACCACGCGGAAAGTCACTAATGCATTGGACCGACCAAATCAAGTCCGCCTTAGGCAGTACAGTGCATAAGTGCACGAGGGTGACAGAAGCAGAGAAAGGTGGCAGGCAGTCGTGAGGCGTGTTACATCTGCCACTACTAAAGTACAAGCATGACGATCACGTCACTCTGAGAAAAGTATAGCGGCAGCGAAGAGAACAAGACATATTATCAAAATTTGCTTCAAAAATATTCAGCCTCATCTTAGGTATTATTCATATTTTCTACAAAAAGGAATATTTGTAAAAAGACTTATTTGTATATCTTTCGTTTAGAAGAACGGGCTTTTTACAATCCCGAGCTCTCGGGCTTTCAATTGAGGTATATTTTTATTTATATATGTGTTGTGACAGAATTTCTCCCTCAGTCTTTTTGAATATCTTAATTTCCTATATTAATTCTAAATATTATAACATTTTTCAGATTACAATGTAGATGTTTGCGTTTCAGCGTTCGGGGATTGAAATTTTTAAAAAGAATAATTCCAAATTAATTATTTAAGCGAGATTTAAAATATTTCTTTTAAATACAAACAAAAAGCTGCATGTGTAAATAAATTATTACTTTTTAGAAATTAGGTAAAAAAATTACACTGTTTCATTAACTTGATTTTATTAAATTCATAATTCACAATATAATATAATTAACCAGTTTTAACTTTTTACGCCATATTAAAAACTATTTTATAAGAACTGAACACTACATTATTTTTATTTAGGATTTATATTAATATAATCTTAAAATAGATATTAGATTAATTGATGTTAAAAACGTTTACCATTATCTTACAATTCACATTTTTTACATTGGGAAAACGAATTGTGGGTACGTGGCTTATTTAAAAGAGGCTGTATTATTCACGGAATTATTTACATTTGTTCTGTGGTATTATTCGCCGCGTGCTCTTCGTCTATCGATTGAGGTTATGTGAGTGGCAACAGAATTTATGAGAGTGGAACAAAAGGTCGATGGTACGCCTCCGTTTCTTTGAATGCCTTAATTTCCTGCGCGGACGCTAAGATACGAATTTGTTTCTGAAATGAGTTTCCACCAGCACCCTCTAATCTTGGGTACTGTTTGCTTTTGGTAATAGATTTTTTGTGATGCTTAATAAGGTCAAACGTTTTATATTCTGAAAGCATTTTGAAGTTGAAAACATTTTTATTTAATCTAGAAAATTAATAGGAAGTTTTTCAATAAGCTCGGTTACCCGTGACTTCGTTTGCGTACTGTAACAAAAATATTACTTTACCTCATGAAAGTGGAAGAATACACATACAAATGTTTCAAAACAGGTTGGTTCATATAGAGATTAGTGTGCTGAAACTTGAAACTATGGATTGAACTAGCAAAATAAAATAGCACAAAATGGCATATTTCTAATTTTCCACGATATATTGTCGCCTCTGTGGTCTAGTGGTCCTGTGTCGCTAGTGTCGCTAGTCTTGGTCTTGCAGTCTTGGTCTTGGTCTTGAACAAAAGCAAGACCAAGACCAAGACCATATGAGCAAGACCAAGACCAATACCAAGATTACATATACAAGACCAAACCAGTTGTGCAGGACTTAGGGGTCATCCATAAATTACGTCACACGTTATGGGGGAGAGAGGGGGTCGACGAAGTGTGACATTGTGTGACAAGGGGTGGGGAGGGGTTCCAACTTTTGTGACATCACATTTTTCAAAATATAATTAAACACTAAATTTAAAAAGCCGCCCGTGTAGATAAAAAAATAAACAAATGAGATCATTATTCCAATGTAAAATTGCAAAACATGTGACGTCACACTAGGTAGGGGGGGGGTCTCACAAATGTGACCAGCTGTGACAAGAGGGAGGGAGGGGTCAAAAAATCATGAAATTCGTATGACGTAATTTATGGATGGCCCCTTAACGAAATTATATAAATTATATTTTCCGTTGAAATTATAGTCTCAAATATTTGTAAAATTATAGTCTCAATAATAATGCACATCACACAAATGTTTGTCCCCGTCGGGAATCGAACCCGAGCCCCTTCGATTGCGTAATTAAGGTCACTAACCACGCGACCAACGGGGCGGACATCTCCAGACTTTTTAAAAAAATCGGAAATCCACCCACAATTAACGCTCACCTCACTAAAATATTCACTACAAATAATGTATTCATAAGACAGAATAACGTATATTTTGTATGGATTACTAGCCGACAGGACCAGCTTCGCCCGCCATCAAATTAATATATCGGCGATATATCTTATAGTTTTTCGTACAGTTTCATCGCCTAAAGAGTGAGTGAGTACCTTCTAGGAAAGCGCGTTTCATCTTAGGCCGCATCTTAGCTTACCACCAGGCGAGATCGTGGTCGAGCGCTTCTCTATCGATACTAAAAAAAACCGTTTCAGGCCCTTATGAGTGTACGAGTAAAAAAATGTTAACTTATGTTTCACCTTGAATTTTCAACTATCTGCATGCAAAATTTCGTCAAAATCGATAGCGATTTAGCTGTGAAAGCGTATCAAAATTATTTCCGCATTTACCATCCATATCCATACTTACATTATAAATGCGAAAGTCTGTCTGTCTGTCTGTCTGTCTGTCTGTCTGTTACGCTTTCATGGCTAAACCGGTGGACCGATTTTCATGAAATTTGGCATGGATATAATTGGAGATCCGGGGACAAACATAGGCTAAAAAATATTTTTCCGGGATAAAAAGTACCCTATAGACTACTCCAGATCATTATCTATATGTGTGCCAAAACTTATCCAAACCAGTACAGCAGTTTTTGCGTGACTGAATAACAAACATGTATCCAACATCCAAACTTTCGCATTTATAATATTAATAAATAAATAAAATTTCACGGGACACTTAATGGTCTTACCCCAAAGTAAACAAATAATTTTGCTTGTGTTATGGTTGTTAGTCAACGATACTAATACATAGAAATACATATATAAATACTAGAATATATTTAATAAACACTCAAACCCGGAAATACAAACATTTATGCTCATCACACAAATGCTTGTCCCCGTCGGGGAACGAATCTGAGCCCCGTCGATTGAGTAGTCAGGGTCACTAACCACTCGACAAGCGGGTCGGTAATGACTAGCTTTGCTCTAAGTCCACTGCATTATAACAGTTTTTGGTAAATCCCACGGGAACAACTTATTTTTCCTGAATAAAAAGTACCCTACGTGCTATTCCAGGTCATCATCTATATGTGTGCCAAATTTCATCCTAAACGGTTTGGCTGTTTTTGCGTGAAAAAGTAACAAACATCCATCCGTGCAAACATGGTTCCGTGTTTATAATATTAGTGGAATAATAGTATGATTAGTAGTAGGTATGTTTTTTTTTAAATCGACATGAGTGTAAAACAAATTATATAATGAAACACGATATTTAAATATCACTAGAATGTTTTATCCTATTAACCTATATTTGTAAGTTTAATCGAGGTAAAGCTGAAATCAATACTAGAAATTAGCTCAAGACACAATTACAGCGTAGCGGTGTTCATCTCAAGTATAGCTAGCTATTAGGGGAGATTTATTAAATAAAAATATTTAACTTTAATCAAAAATATCGTACATACATATCTTCACGTCAATTCCCTTACTAGGTAGGTAGAGAGAACCGAATGTTATATGACACAATCTTTGCAGATTCGTCTTGCTTCCTCCACATTCATTACTCTTTTTTATAGAAAAAGGGGGACAAACGGACAGGAGGCTCACCTGATGGTAAGTGATTACCGCCGCCCATGGACAACTACACTATCAGAAGACTTGCAGTTGCGTTGCCGGCCTTTTAAAAAGTGTACCCTCTTTTCCTGAAGGTCCCTAAATCGTATCCGTTCGTAAAAACTCCTTCCGGTCATTAGTTTTACAGAGAATATTGCGGGGAAAAAAGTGCCCCAATAAGCGCACAGTTTTGGATTTCCAGATATGAAGATGGTGAGGATAAAATTTTGAATTTTGTCGCGATGTCCGATGGTGAAACTCTCTTCATACAATTACGCCGTTTGAGATCTAACACCAAGACAAACCTTCACAAAGTTTATTGGTGTTACTGATATGTACATTGTGTTTTCTTTTGTGATAATAATAAATAAATAAATAAAATAAAGATAAGTTTTGATCCCACATTCGTACTGCACCCGAAAAATATCACCTTATATATTATTATTTTTTTAAACCACAGGATAGCAAATAATTGGATAGACAAATAATTTTAAACGCAGTAAAACTTCAATAACCGACTTCCCAATTCCTATATCTCCGGAACCCTGCATTAGATCTTCACCAAATTAAAATGGGACCACACGGGAATTATATGGGACCAAAGAAAAACAAAATTTTTGAAATCGGATCATATTTTTTTTAAATATATTATAAGATAGCAAACAAGCAGATGGGTCTCCTGATGGAAAGAGTCAACCATCGCCTATAGACACCAAAGATGTTAATGGTGCGTTGCTATCTCGTGGCGAGGTCTAATGCCACATGCATAAGTTTACCGGCTATCTTACCCTCCAAACCGGAACACGACAGCAACAAGCACTGACGCTATTGCGGCAGGAATAGGTAAGGCGGTGGTACCAGACCCGGGCGAGACAATGCAGAACTCTACCACCTAGTAGCCACGATGTTAGTGACTCGCATAGCCAATCGGTCGCCTTTTACGACCTGCCTGGCAGAACGGCAGTTGGTCTATTCTTCAAAGGAGCCCGGAACCAACACGAGGGAAATGACTGAGTTCTGAGGCAACAAACATGAAAAAAAATTAATAAACAAATTGATAATGCACTCCTTTTAGGTAGTCGGTTAAAAAAAAACCAAACATGCCAATACACATCAATGATAAAGGAATCCTACGCGCGCGAGTCCGAATCGCACTTGGCCAGTTTTATTTAATTTTTAATTACATCCACAGCTTTTAATATATTCTAAAGGTGCTAATCCACGGACAGGATTTACTGCGGTTTGGTTGGCCCACGGAAAAGTTTGTGAGGGGATTACATTAAAACCGAGACTATTTTTTGTAAAAATATGTATTTAAAATAACATATTTCTATCAATTCTCTTTCCTATGTTCATTTATAAAAAATTCTTAAGTCCTATTTATTAACAAGCAATCGCGAATATGAAAACAACTAAGGTGTGTAGGAAATGCAAGAGGATTACATCAAAATTGCGGTGTGTAAAGATAATATAGGTAGCTTATATTTTTTGTAAAATAAGTATTTATGATAACATATTGCTACGCCCACTGTTCTTATTCCTGTAGTAATGTTTAAGACAACGAAACCAATTTTTGTTACGAAATCGGAACCTATGCTATGGGAATTATGGCTAACCGTACTTGAATAAAGTCCTGTTTGTTAACAAGCATTATTATTTTTTTTTTATTTTTATATCATAAGATAGCAAACAAGCAGATGGGTCTGCTGATGGAAAGAGTCAACCATCGCCTATAGACACCAAAGATGTTAATGGTGCGTTGCTATCTTGTGGCAGGGTCTAATGCCACATGCATAAGTTTATCGGCTACCTTACCCTCCAAACCGGAACACGACAGTGACAAGCACTGACGCTATTGCTGCAGAAATAGGTAGGGCGGTGGTACCAGACCCGGGCGAGACAATGCAGAACTCTACCACTCTAGCAATTGCGAAAATGTAAATATTCGACATAGGGATTAAAATTCGAACCAAGGTATCTCTATTATAATAATAGGCCTTTTCAAGAATTTTCAGTCTATTCATACCGTGTCTAAAACCCGTCTAATAGTCTCAAATGAACCGCCCTAAATTCTAAACCTCTAAAGATGATAAAAGCCATGAAACTTCAAAAGGAAATGTTTCCTTATTTACTAATTTACATAAGAACAAACAGCGAAGTCTTATCATTGGTTCCCAAAATTTCCTCTACTTTGAAATTTGTTATTTTCCGAAGTCTGTTTACAAAGGCAATATTGGATGGTGGGCGTACAGTAGGTGTGATTATAAAACTTTGGAAGCTTAAGTACTTATTTGCTATTACTGCTTACTTGGTTCATGGTTGATATTATTTGATTGGTATTGACAGGTAAGGGTCAATGCATATGGTAATATATTTTATAAAACTAGCTGTTACGTACTACTTTGTTCGAGTGACACGAAATCATTACATTTTTTATCATTCTGATAAAAAAAGCAGCCGTCATGTCTGGATAGTGTAGTTTCTAATACGAGTAGTAAAATAATTTTTAAGATCAGCATAGTAGTTTTTTAATTTACCCGTTACAAAAATAAAAAATACAAATGTTTTCTTTATAAAATTATTATATATATTGCTTTAAGTATTGTATTGTAGCTGATAATATATGAATATCAGTAAACGCATAGTGATTATAATCGTCGTAGTTTTTTTAAACCTTTTGTAATTTTATATCAGAAGAAGATATCGTGGTAATTTTGTTTTGTTAAAAAAAATCCTAATTTTGAGCCAGAAGTTTTTGGATTATTTTACTCATATCGATAAATATATAAAAATATTCAATATGACTATGATGAATATAAACATGACTAGCTGGAATTTGGAAAAGGCTACTTTTAATCACTCAGAAACACATAATTGCACCGTTTTTATATGAAATAAGGTAGCAAACAAGTAAAAGGCTTCTCTGACGTAAAGAGATAACCATTGCATTAACACACGTCGCGCTAATTAAATCCTTTAGAAATGCACGGATTTATAACTTTCTATATAAAACTCTTGACTCAAACTAACCCTGGACATAAAATTTCAGCTTGCTGGCTAGTTAGAACTGTTTCTCAAACCAAATATATAAAAATATACAGCCCACGTATGTACATACGACAGATTATATTATTCGATTAATGGGCGACTACGCCCTACCGACTAACTGAATAAAAGGAAGTATGAACAAAAAACATGGTTTATCATTTACATTGCCAAGGAATGGCATATTTTGCTTAAAAACTTCACAAGAATCAAAATTGAGTATTCTTATAATTTAGACCAAATATGCATTTTCTTAAATATCTTTTCCCCGAATTACTCTAGTACACTATCACAATGTATCTTTCCTTCCAATATTTAGTAAAATGTTATCCATTAAAGCTGTCAAATATAAATAAATCACAGGGAAGAATATTAGTAAATTTAAATCGAAAGCTTAGAAGCGCAGGCTTAATATAAATTACCATTTCATTATTTTTTAAATCACCATTTGCTAAACAACCAGAACTTTATCTGTATTGCGAATGGCTTACAATATTACCATATATTGTTATCATTAATGTTAAGAGATTTTTTCTTTTAATATATACGTTCGTTTTGTATTTTTCTCATCTTTATGTTTGTTTTGTTGTTATTTACTAAAATATAAAGTAGTGTGCGGCAAGTAAAACAGTTCTTACTCTTATTCATTATACTAGCTATAAATATTTATATAATGCCAACGTAAACATAACGTGTAATGGTACAAATATTAAACTAACACATGAAGGAAAAACTTTGAACCCCTTTTTAAAATTGCGCGAACGGTGGAGTACGGTACGAGTAGAGTTTTGCACAGTTAAAGTTATATAGCGGTGGACTTCAGAAACTTAATGTTTTTAAATAAAATGCACTAGAAATGCATTAATAAAAATGAGCATGACACACACTACATTCATATGACATACATGAAATTCTGCACATAATTTGCTTTGCGGCTAAAGCCAGTTGTCAAACTCAATAGATTTTTTGTTTATACTACGGTCGAATGTCGGTCACAGGCTATTGCTAGTACATTAAAATACTTGTGGTTATGACTGTACTCACATAGTTAGAAAAACGTTCAATATGAATATACCTTTACAATTGTATAAATCGAAATGTTTGTGATAGTGACTGTACTCACATTTCTTGTTAAGCAGTCTAACGGTACAGTGTTTAATCGTTATCAATCATTTTAATCCATCCCGCCTTGTCGTTGCGAGAGAACAAACGAATAGCATCTTACACCAATTAATCCCAAATCTGCTGAGTCTGCAGGGTGGACGACGTTATTAAGAAAAGGGGGCGTTTGATTGATTACACCAGTTCTTTCAAATATTTGTCAAGCATTTTCCGATTGGGTTCCTCTATTTGTTAAGGAAGTACAGCAAACGTTTGCGAAAACCCGTAAACGTAGCACGAATCGGTAGTTTCAATCAATTCCCCCGTGTTGATCCGCGTCCCTTTTTGAAGATAAGATCAGCTGGCTTGTGACCAACTAAACTTGGCTCTACTACCGCAACTACTCGCTAGGAGGTAGATTTCTGCAACGTCTCATCCGGCTTTGGTACCACTAGTGTTTCTATTCTCGCCAGAATGGCGTCTATACCACAGACCACATGAATACTAATAGACACGCCATTGGGTAACAAATGTATCGCCGCACATATGAGCAAACGTCTTATCATTGTCAAAAAATGCATACATTTCTAGGTATATTATATCATGAAAATATAGAAATAAACCACGTTGTACTGTTTTATCTCATCGGTGAGTGATTTCATTTCATCGGTAAGTATTATAACTCTGTATTTATGTGTGTAAATGCAAGCTACATTGACAAACTAAGAAATTGTCTTAAAAGGCGTATCCATATAATCCGTGGTCCGTACTTATCGTGAAAAAAATATTGATACGACTGGTTGTTTATAAAGTTTTCCCTAGCATAGGATAAGTGCTAAAGCACATGTATAGTTGGAAACACGAAAGTATTGATCAATTTTGTAAATGGTTTTTTCCCGTGTTGGTTCCGGGCTTCTTTGAAGAATAGGCCAACTGCCGCTCTGCCTGGCAGATCGTAAAAGACGACCGATTGGCTATGCGAGTCACAACCATCGTGGCTACTAGGTGGTAGAGTTCTGCATTGTCTCGCCCGGGTCTGGTACCACCGCCTTACCTAATCCTGCCGCAATAGCGTCAGTGCTAGTCACTGTCGTGTTCCGGTTTGGAGGGTAAGGTAGCCGGCAAACTTATGCATGTGGCATTAGACCTCACCACAAGATAGCAACGCACCAGTAACATTTTTGCTGTCTATAGGCGATGGTTGACTCTTTCCACCGGGAGACCCATCTGCTTGTTTGCTATCTTATAATATAAAAAAATGTGAATTTTATCTGAAATGATGAACTCATTGAATTTATATAGCACAGAAGAATTTCACCTCGTTAAACCACGTTTTTTGGAGGAAAAGGTAGCTGGTAGACTTATGCATATATCATTGCCATCCCGCCATACGGATAGCAACGCACCATTAACATCTTTGTGGTCTATAGGCGATGATTTCTCTTCCATCAGGAGAGCCATCTGCTTGTTTGCTATCCTATAATATAACAAAAAAAACGTAGCTCATTTGGTGAGAGTAGTTTAGATAACGTCGCTAATTCAAATCCCGTTGCATCCAATTTTTTTTTGTTAAGTTTTTAAAGTTTTCACTAGCGTGGAATTAGATACATATATAGTTTAATAGAAATTTATTTTCAAAGGCGTTGAAATAAGAAACGAAAGAGATCTGAAAGTGAATCTATTTCTACCGTGTAATAAAATATGACCATTTTAAAACTGTAATTCATAGAGACATTTCATTGATCTTGATACTTGAGAATATAAATCTACCCACACTCAAACATCTGTGGATAAAGCTAAATTTTCAATATATATCCCCCATCTAAACTTTTGAATATTCCCTATATCTATGAGAATCATCTGGCCGGGCACTCTCAGTGATTTATTGGTTCGTGAAAAAGGGACAGGACGTTGTTCCGCGTAAAAGATTTACTGCTAGCACTCTAAGTAGAAAAATTAAAGGTTCGCCCTGTTTAATAGCGGCGCTGATAGCTTTATCTATAAATTTAGTAGCTGGTGTAAACATTAAGACTTTAACAGGTTGTTAATAATAGGATTCATTTTATTTTAAAAATAAGGGTAAATAATATTTTTAGGATATAACTTTGGCAGAAATTGACATTACGTCACAGGACTGCAACAAACACAAATCTGGAAGTATTACGCCACACTATAGTAAAACGTGATTTTTTTTGACAATTTCATAAAAATCAAAGGTACAATGTATGTATGAAAACAACGTGATGTCATTTAAACTCCATGACAGTAAAGTGTTTTCGCAGTAAACTTAAATTTTAAAACACGAAATTTTTGTTGTAAATGTATGATATAAAATAGTTTTTTGGTTATTATACCTAATCAGATAAGGTGTTAAAGTTTTCCAATTCAGTAAACACGCCTGTTGATCTATCCCCAAATCCTAAAATTAGTAAATTACTTGGTTGTGTAATGATATTAATTTATAATAATACAAATATAAATGCTGAAATATATTGTTAAACGAAAAAAGCTGTAACAGGCTTTATGGTTTTTAATCTTCATAGTATATATTATTTTTAACTAAAGGCCATGGTTTTCCAAATAAAATAAAAATATAAAATAAACACCCAAACCCAGAAATGTAAAGATGTATGCTCATCACACAAATATTTGTTCCTGTCGGAAACGGAACCCTGATAACGTAGCGAAGATAGCAAAGCTCCACTGATTGCGTAGTCAGGATCGTTAAATACTTAATCAACAGAGCGGTATTCATTATATGTTTTTTAAATCAAAGGGTAGAACATAACTAATGGTTATTCTGATGAAATGAGATTTTGGACATAAATTTTTTATATCATTACATAGCAAACAAGCAGATGGCTCCCTGATGATAAGAGAAACTATCGCCTATAAACACCAAAGATGTTAATAGTGCGTTGCTATCCATTTTATTCATACTCGTAATTGAAAAAAATGATATCCTAAAATTAGTACTAAAATCAAATCGCTTACAATCAAACCGCAACTCATTCAACGACATGCCAGAATCAAGCAATTATTTCTAACGGCTACTGAACTAATAATTCTTTAGAAAATCTTTACTGAAAGCGATTTTTAAAATTCAAAATATCAAGAGCGAACAATTTACTGCCAGCGATAAACGCATCTTTATAGATTTATCTCTACAATTAACAAGCCATTACACGCTTTTATTAAGCCTTAATAACGACGGAGATTAATGGTTAATTGAAAACACTATTTTAATAAAGGTTATTACTTATGGTCGGCCATTTTATGTTCAACTGCATAATAAACTTTACAGGATTAAAACTGCAAAAAATATAAATGGTTTTTTAATTATCTAATTGTGTATTGGAGATACGCTTTATTGGTAAGCTATAAGGTTTCTTATTAAACTGGCTTTTGCTAGTAGCTCTGTCCATAATAAATAAATTTCTACGCAAATTCCGAACCCTATTTTTGTAGGGATTACTATTTTAAAACCCTTTCTTTGTCAACTCCCATAGTAATAGCTGTATTTTCCACCGTGTTGGTTCCGGGCTCCTTTGAAGTATAGACCAACTGCCGTTCTGCCAGGCATGTCGTAAAAGGCGACTGATTGGCTATGCAAGTCACTAACATCGTGGCTACTAGGTGGTAGAGTTCTGCATTGTCTCGCCCGGGTCTGGCACGCCTTACCTATTCCTGCCGCAATAGCGTCAGTGCTTGTCTCTGTCGTGTTCCGGTTTGGAGGGTAAGGTAGCCGGTAAACTTATGCATGTGGCATTAGACCTCGCCACAAGATAGCAACGCACCATTAACACCTTTGGTGTCTATAGGCGATGGTTGACTCTTTCCATCAAGAGATCCATTTGCTTGTTTGCTATCTTATGATTTAAAAAAAACTTCAAGTTTTGGCTAACGTTGGTGCGGTTTGAGATGTACGATACAGATATTAAGAAGAAAGTTTTTTAAATTTTAATAGATTATATTCAGAATTTTCTTCAATCGACTAGCAGTATTTGGCATAAGCGTATGAAGTCCTGGGTTCAAACCTTGAGACGAACAATTAATTTTTAAAAGTTTTTGGAAATGCGATAAACTGGACTGTCTCATTTGTCAATAGATTGGCCAATACTCGCATGTTACGACTTAAAGACGTTGGTTAATCTAAGGAGCAATAGTTGCATCTCTGCCTCACTTTTCAGGGATAAAGGCATAGTATATTATTAAGAATTATATTGAAACTGGCTTTTCGTCACTACTATACTATTATCGCGCCAGTGTATGATGGTTTCTCTTTCTATCAAAAGAGCTATCTGTTTATTTTCTATCTAATGATACATAAAAAATCTTAGATAACTCGCAATGGCACCGGCGTAATGGTACTTTTTAAAATATGTTGATTAAGAGGTAAAGAAAACTGGATAGCGAATTCATTTTAGACTTTTTCCTTCCCAATTAGTGCTTATAATTAATGACATTACCTGCTCTGATTTCATACGTACTTAGAAATCTTAAGAGGGTTATTAGGGTAGCGACACGTGATGCTGGCTGTAATTAGCACACAGGTGTAATTAAGTTGCTTAGCGAGCAATTATAACAAGTGATCATTGACCTGGGCAGCATGTGCTTCATTTAAATCTTTTAACACGAACCAGTGACAATTTTTAACTCATGTAATTATAATTTATAAATAAATTGCAGGTTTCTTGTGTTCTATGATAAATAAAAAAATTATAACAGAATTAAATTAAATGAATTCATCTGTAATGATGAACTTATTTAACTAGTTATACGTATGTGCATCTAGCGATCAGTTCAATCGACGGAATCGGCCACATAGCAAAGAAGAATTTTACCACGTGGGACCGGTAGACACTGGAACAGTTGGTTAGAGCGTCTGGGCTTGAGGGAAAGTCGTAGGATCAAATACTACGTGTCGAAATTTTTCTTTTTTGTTTTTTAAGTTTGTCAAGTTTTCCTGAGCACGGGATGAGTGCGAAAACACAAATATAAATAGGTGAAATTAATTAAATTTGCTATGATCCGCGAACCATTTTATGTATCCTCTGTGATGGTACCAAAAAGAAAGACGTCTGTTTACTAAATGGATAAGACTCACCGATGGTCCGTATAAAAAGAAGACCACAGCGGCACAATTATCCACCCACATCCACCACACTTTTACAACCCCGTTGCACACAATTCACTTCGAAACCGAAGCATCTACAGGAGAAACGAACACTACCTCACTTTACGCGAGTGTAAGTCAAATAGAAATATATAAGTACTGACAATATTATAAATGTGAATTTCATCTGTAATGATGAACTCATTTAAGTTGTTATACGCATGTATATCTAGCAATCGATCGAATCGATCACAAAGCAAAAATGAATTTCGCTACGGTGAACAAGTCGACACTGGCTCGTCATAGTCGTAGGTTCAAATCCTGAAATTTTTCTTCGTTGTTATTAAAGTTTTACAAACTATAACAGTGTAAGTACAGAATAGTAATAATTGTTACTCGTGGCATAAGTCATTTTTCTATTCCTCGGGAACGGTACTTTTAAATATTTTTTCTGTAAGATAACGTGTATGCAAAATTTCATGATGATAGGTTTAAAAGTTAAGAAGTGAAAGAGAGAAAACAAACTGACTTTTGTATTTATAATATTAGTTATGATTTGTAAAGCACTTTGGATCCAGGGTATAAATAGAATTTAAGTGTTTTGTGTTAAAAAATTATCATTGTTACCAATTAACGCAAATGGATTTTTTGATAAGATTAAAGATCGCCTTTGTAGTCTAGTGGTATCAGTTTTGACTACATGAGGTACCAAGTTCGATTAGCGAATCGGGCAATTCAAAAATTCTTTTTATTAGTTTTCTGACAAAAACAACGTTGCTCGGGATTGAATTAGTGCTCGGTTGGCGATGTTGAAAAAACACCTTTTTTAATTGCCCGACCCAGGAATCGAACCTGGGACCTCATGTGGTCAACTCCGACACCGAACTAATAGACCACAGAGGCGAAGAAAAAGGATTAAAAACTTCTATTTTCCCTGGTGTTCATGTCTAGTCTTTCGCTGGTTATCTGGTCTTATTTTATACGCACTCTGAAATCTTAAGAAGGTTATAGGGTAGGGACAAATGTTGCTGGTTGTAATTAGTTCACATGCGTGTAATTAAGCCTCTTGATGAGCAATTATAACAAGTCATTGCCTTGGACGGAAGGCGCTTCGTTTGAATGAATAAAAACAGTGACAAATTAAAACAAAACATTAAACGCGGAGAAACAATATTTCAAGAAACAATATAGAATCACCTCTGTGGTGTAGTGGTCCGGTATCGGAGTTGACCACATGAGTTCGATTCGATTGAGGTTCGATTCCTGGGTCAGGCAATTTAAAAAAAATGTGTTTATTCAGTTTTCTGTTAAAAACAACATTGCCCGGGATTGGAAAATGCCCGGTTGGCGATAGGCTTGCCACCTATCACATTGTGGGACCAAGTAACTTCGGCTAATCGTGGGTGCACTTGTTGTACCTCTGCCTACCCTTTTGGGGATACGGGCGTGAAGATACTTTTAATATTGCAATATTTATGAATGATAGTTGTCGCCTCTGTGGTCTAGTGATTCAGTGTTGGTGTTGAACACATGAGGGGCCGGTTTCGATTCTAAAAACTAAGACTCTAAAGTATTTTTAGTTTTCTAATAAAAACGTTGACCAGGATTGGAAAGTACCCGGTTAGTGATAGGCTTACCACCTAACACATTGTAGGATTAAGTATCTTCGACTAATCGTTGGTGCACAATTTGTACCTCTGCCTACCTCTTCAGGGATACGGACGTGAAGATACTTATGAAAGACAGTTTATTATTACTGTAAATAATCCATACTTATAAATTCGAAAGTCTGTCGCCATTGTAAGCCGTTGAAATTATTAAAAAAAAAGGCTTTTAAAAGGAATATCAGAAAAGAATCTAAAAAACATTGTTAAATAATAATTATCATTCTATTTTGAATTAAACAAAAAACAATTCCACCATTGTGCGACCAAGTATCTTCGGATAATCATGGGTGCACTTGTTGTGCCTCTGCCTACATCTTCGGGGATATGGATGTGAATATACTTTTCTTCCGTCCTCTTAAATAAGTATGTAATCAGAAAAGGTCATGTACCATTTTGCCATACAATTCGTAAAAAGCGACGATTGGCTATAAACTAGTCACTACTTTATAGTGTGGTGATTGCAACGTCTCACCCGGGTCTGGTACCAACGTCTTACCTATATTATTCTTGCTACTACTTATGACAATTTATTATTACTGTAAATAATCTATACTTATAAATTAGAAAGTCTGTCGCCGTTGTAAGCCGTTGAAACTATTTTTAAAGAGAAGCCTTTTAAAAGGAATATCAGAAAAAAATCTTAAAAACATTTTTAAATAATAATTATCATTCTATTTTGAATTAAACAAAAAACAATTCCCAGTATCTCCATTTAGCCCAAACCATTTTTTACTGTCCCAAATTCTAAAAACCGAAATGTAATATCTCTCGTTTCAAAGCATTCATTAACTTGATTCCAGTGAATTTACCAAACGCTCAAACACTCCAGCAGTGAGATAACTGTTTAAAACGGACTGAAATTTATCCCTCTTATTTGTATTTGTCGCGTGATATATAGAACTTTTGCGGGAGGTGTAATGGAGTAGCCATATATTATTCCAACACCCTGGTTTAGGACAAGTTGACGTGGTCGACCACGGGCTTTGGGGACAAAATCTCCTTTATTCCCTTGTAATAAGGCATGTTGAAATATATTTAATGTGCTTTGAAATATATTAAAGTTATGTTTATGAGGAAGCTGCAAGTGACGTGTATATTTAGAGGATTCATTTAGAAATAATCCTTATATTTTGGATTAAATTCAAAAGCCTTTAGTATTTAAACTTTCCATAACTAGCTATATTAATCTCACCCTTATTACTTTTGTGGTAGGTACAAAGAACTAAGTGCCCGTAAATTTACGCAGGAGAGCTATCTACTCAATTTTATAAGTAACTAGCTGTTTTTCTTTTTTTCTGCCAGTTTTTCTGCCTTTTAACCACTCCTATTTTTTCTATATTTTCTCACCTTTTAAACCTTCCCTGGACTTCATCAATTAATTCAAAACCAAAATTGGCCAAATCGGTTCAGCCGTTCTCGAGTTTAGCAAGACTAACGAACAGCAATTTATTTTTACATCAAAGACCTACTTAAATATATTTTTTATATATTATATATATTATATAATATATTTTTTATATATTATATAATATTCTTTGTAGGTCTTTGTTTTACATATACACAGACCACATACCCCAATAGACTTGTAATGTATAAGCGTAATGTCTGCAGTGCATTTGTGCAAATGCACCTATAAGTTTGAAAACAAACGCG
This sequence comes from Apodemia mormo, assembly GCA_036924255.1. NCBI lineage: Eukaryota > Metazoa > Arthropoda > Insecta > Lepidoptera > Riodinidae > Apodemia > Apodemia mormo. The sequence continues at coordinate 8,967,167 of JAUPFN010000026.1, forward strand.
CGTTCATTTAGTAGCCACCAGGCGGCAGACCCGTAAATTACGTCCGTAAAATAATAAAATAAAAACCAAAACATGCCAAATTGTGCAGTAAAGTGGTGTGGAAGTAATAGTCGCGTAAATAATTTTAAAAAAGATAACATCACGTTTCATCGGTAAGTTAATAATTGATTTAGTTTATTAATTAACTAAAAGAATATTTAAAGTATGTACGAAATGAGAGTTCTACTTATAATGGTTCTAGTTATAGTCGGTCCTTATCTAGCTCACTGTGGTTACGCATTGTTTCACTCTTACAAGAAATTGTCATATCTATGTAGGGATTGAAGAAAATCTATCGAATATCGATTCGTCGATATTGATTTACTACAATTAACTTGTTTTTGCAATATTGCATGCCAACTAAGGCCAAATATTTGAGACCAAATATATTTATTTATATTATAAAATATTTGCACACCATATCATGGTAGAATATGTTGGTAACTTAATCAAATTTTAATAACTTGTAACTCCCATATTCTGGCAAATAAATGATTTCTTTCTTTCTTTCTTTCTCTTTCGTCAACAAATATTTTTAATTACTTTTGTATTTACTGCTAAATCAGTAATTTTCACTTCAGACTGCTTTTAAATTAAGGTGGTACGAGATTCACTGGATCATATAGTTTAGTATAGTAATATTTAGTATAAAAATAAGAGCTTGTAGCAGTTGTTAAAAATAAATGGTTTTAATTTAATGTAGTTTTATTTTATTGTATTTAATTAGACCACCCTGCACAAGCGGAACGACTGTATCTTATTTATCGATATAATGTTGGACGCGTACATCCCTTTTATTTAATACACGTGACGTCACCCGCGTCTCCCGCTATCTTTGTTCGTTTATGACCTTGACAGAAATGATTGCTAAGAAATTCGTAAGGATTGCAAGTCTAATGGGGTATGTGGTCTGTGTACATATACATATATAGATAGACTAGCTGACCCGGGAAACGTTGTTCTGCCTTTTTGACTAATCTAATTTTTTTAATATTTTCTCACCTTTTAAACCTTCCCTGAACTTCAACAATTAATTCAAAACCAAAATTAGCTAAATCATTTCAGCCGTTCTCGAGTTTTAACGAGACTAACGAACAGCAATTGATTTTTATATAAATATAGATAGACAAGAACTAATAAGCAGCTATTACGAAAGGAACAAGAAAAGCGGTGGTACCTATATAGGGAGTTTTTTATATCATAGATTAAAGAACAAGTAGATGGTTGTCCTTATAAAAAGATATACCCATCACATATAGATATCAAAGATGTTAATTGTGCATCACTACCCGTTTCACGGGATTAAACACGAAACAATTTACCGGCTACTTTATCCCCCAAACCTGAAAATGTTTTTTTTTTTTTTATTTCATAAGATGGTAAGCAAACAGATGGCTCTCCTGATGGAATGGGAAACCGGATACCAAAGGTGTTTATGATGCGTTGTTATCAGAGGCGGCGTAAGGCGTGGGCGACGTGGGCCACAGCCCACGGCCTCGCGGTTCGAGGGGCCTCGCGTCACGGAGATTTGTGTATTACTCAAACGCCATGAACGCGCCGAAAAAAGTGCTTGCGTCGCTATCGCTCGCGAGGAATCCCCGCTGCGCGTCGCCGCCGCGCCTTGCTAATGTAGGGTATTCCCCGAACTTGCGTTGCGAACAAAGGGCCCCACAAAATGTATGTTGCCTTTATAAATATATGATCTTGCGCCGCCACTGGTTGTTATCTGTGTGAAGTTGTTGGAATACTACATGCATATGTTGACACAACAGCGACAAGCATCGACGCTATTGCCGAAGGATTATGTAAAGCGGTGGTACCAAACGGGGCGAGATATTGCGGAACTCTACTACGTAGTTAGTAGTCACGATATTATAGACACGTTATTAGCTTTTTATACATTACCTTTTATGAGATGATGTCCTAAATCTTCAGACCTAGAAGATATCGAGTGTATAGCATGCAGTCATGCTTTGTTTTATCTACAAAACGATTAAGGCCTGTTTGGAGCAAACCATCGGCCATTCTTCCAGGTAGTTCGAAATAGAGGAATGATTGGTCAAACGTACCACTGTCAGTAAGCTATAAGATAGGCACGCGGTACCACCGCTTAAACTTTTCCTGCCGCAATACCGTCAATGGCGTCAATGCTGTTACAGTGGTGTTTCCATTTCGAAGGTAAGATAGTAGGTTAAATTATGAATAAAGTATTGCCATCCTACCACATGGATAGCAACACAACACTAACATTTTTGTGTGTCTTCGCTTGTTTGCTATAGCTTTATTAAATAAAAATTAAATTCATATACACAATTAATGTAAAGTACTTTGATATTAATTTGCCCAATAAAATCCAGAAGTTCCCTAAATTTTCAATATTTTATGTATAACAATTAACAATACATCTGTATATCTTTATATGGCTAAGTTGTAAAAATATAACCCTCTCCTAATCAAAATGCAAATAAATAACAAGATAAGATCTCTTATCATCAAATCAAGCACCAATCCAATGGCCTTCGTTCAAAAGGAGATGTTCGCTCGTTGTGACATAAATGGGGTGCCAAAATAAACAGGCATCTTTCTAGTGCTCCACTAATTAGAGCTGTATAAGCCGTGTTATCCGCAATCAGTCCACCTCGCACTGTTTCCTGTGTTACATCACGTGTTTGGTGCAAACATGAGGGGCAGCGATATTGTACAGTTATTTTCTTATTGATGTTCTTAAATTAAATTCTTTTACTGTTTACAATTATACTCGTAATATGGTTTTGCGAATTTCCCGTGTACTAAGCATGCCAGTCGTTAGACGCTTCGCCGTTCGCACTGCGCGACATTCGGGGGCACGTTATTTCCCGTGGCCGTCCGATGTTTTTTTTACATGTGGCGTGTGACGGGGATGGAATGCTAAATGCTTAAGTTGACGCTATTACGGGCGGAATAAGTCGGGATATATTCCCGACGGGATAGGCATTTGTGTGATGAGCATAGCTGTTTCTACTTCTGAGTTTGGTTTTCTATTAAAAAATATATTTGAGTACTTATACTCCTATATGTATTTCTATGTATTAATACCGATGTTTAACATCCATATCGCAAGCAAATAAATTTAATATTTAGTCAAATTAAGTTAGATTTTTCACACTTAAATCAGAATTTTTTTAAATGCTGCACAAATTAGGTCTATAAGTCGAATTATTCCCGATCAGTTTACCACATACCTTTATTACGTTTACTGTTTGATTTTATTTTTAGAATACACAATATTTTAATGCTCATAAGCTTTTCCTTTATGATATAAAAATATCCCTGGCATAAAAATAGATCGACATCATATTACATTAAAATATTCAATATCACAAAACAACTTGCACTCGCTCAAGATTATTTTAATGACATGTTACCGGCTGGCCACAGGAAATTCGCGCCCGCAAATTTTCGGGCGGTGCGAACTGCAAATATGCGGGCGTCTCGCGACTAAAACTAATGGAGGAGTATAGGAATGTACTAAACATGCCAGTCGCTAGACGCATCGTCATTCGCACCGCGCGAAAATTCGTGGTCGCGAATTTCCATGTCCAGACGCTTAGTCTACTTGCAGGCGAAGCTATGCATCTCGGCTAGTATACTGTAATATTAAGGAAATAAAAGGCTAATAATCTTCAAGTACAAGGAGAATTACTCACTTTAAAGTAGAAATATTTTAACTTGTACCACAGTTTATGCCATCTCTCTAACAGATGACGGCACGGAAATATAGCTGTCCAAACAGACAAGATCTCTAGCTACACATTCATCTTCTGGAATCTACTCAGGGTATTATCTGCGAAGGGAGTGGTATGGCTCAAATTAAAATGGCTACTATATTTGATTATCGATGGCTTTATATCGGGTCGGGTTTTGAGTCAACTCGTTACTTAGGATTATTAAATGATCTATCGCACTACGACTCACGATACACATTAATTCAATTTGTAATAATATTTTTATAGTTTTTGGAAGTGTAGAGAAAGCCACCAGCATTGTATCACTATCAAACAAGCAGATGGCTCTACTGACAGAAAGACCTTTTTTTGAAATGACAATAACTGAAGGGCCGCAACAGCGACACCGGACTTTTGAGCAATGATTAAATATATATCGGTAGTTTGTGGTAACGTTATTGCTCACGGCATGACATAACGTTATTTTCAAGCATGTTATCCGAAAATGATACAGAATTTGTTACTATTTCGTAACGTTATTCATTACGTTGTGTTATACACTACGAATTATCGTTATGAATTATGATATATAGTATTATGGTGTTGTCTTCTAGCGCTAGTTGTCGAACCAATCACGAAACAACATGAAACACGGCGAACCAATCAACAACGCCAAAAAGCAACGGCATGATGACACGTTATTTAGCGTTAACAATTTCGTTCTGTTATTTTAGTAGCGATACATATAGTGTTTGAAAATAATTTTGTCACTGAGGTATCGTTACAGTAATAACGTTAAGTATCGTAAAACGAGTTATGTTATCTGATAACGTTTTAAATCCTTGCTTTTGAGGCGAAATCGCCTGTTAATACCTACCATAGATGTTAATAGTGCGTTGCGTTCCGTGCTGTGGGATTGTATTGAGCGTCGTCGTCTGGTCATACTGATTTTTTAATTAAAAAAACAAAGACATTTTTTATCCGACCAGGTAATAAATCCGGCTACCTAATTGTTAGTTTGGGACCAACAGTCAGTCAAAGCACATTTATAATTATATAATATAATAATTTAATTTTATATATAATATAATAATTAAATTTAACACATCCAAAGTTATACACACTATATTTGTTATGCATTGGGAGACCTTCACAAAATGCCGAGCACATATGTCTTGAATGTCGTGATATTTTAGAAAGGTCCCCTTTTACACCTGTAACCTCTGTAACCTAAATAAAAAGGCAAACTTTTATCAACATATTTGTTAAGGTTTAAAGCAATATAGAAGGATTATATAATTTTATATCATATAATAACATATAAGCAGATGACTTTCCTGGTTGAAAGATATACCTACTGTGTTAAAATTTGTGGCAAAGTTTTTAATGCCACATTTATAAAAATATCGCCTATCTTGCCTTCCAAATAATAATAATAATAAACATTCACGGGACAAATTACACTTACCCCAAAGTAAGCAAATTATTTGCTTGTGTTATGGATGTTAGTCAAAGACAAATACATAGAAATATATATCTAAATACTTATACTAATACTAAAGTATAAATGTTTGTGTTTCTGGGTTTGGGTGCTTGAAAAACATATTTGTGCATTTATATATGTATTTCTATGTATAAGCATTGTTAACTAACACTCATAATATCACAAGCTAATAATTTGCTTACTTTGGGGTAAGTTTGTCTAAAGAAATGTATTTATTTATCTATATTAATATTATAAATGGGAAAGATTGGATGTTGGATGTATGGATGGATGAATGGATGTTACTCAATCACACAAAATCTGCTGAATGGATTTGGATCAAATTTGGCACACAGGTAGATGATGACCTGAAATAACACAAAGGCTATTTTCCTGGAAAAATAAGTTGTTCCCGCGGGATTCACCAGACACTTTTATAATGCAGCAGGCTGCACGGTGCAGTTAGTTAGTTTTTTATATTTTTGGCACGCTCTGTAGCTTAAACGGCTTGACGAATTTAATCGTCTGAGGTATTGGAATCTCGGAATCGGCTCCAACTATTTTCATGAAAGTCACAAATTAGGGGTTTTTCGGGTCAAGGAACCGATTTATCAAGGTTCCAGGTCCAAGAAAAGCTCGGTTCCTAAGATATGGGTATGTGAAAAACTCGGTCAACCAGATATTCTTAGATAATTGTAAGAGTGACATAGGCTATATAATTTTTACCCAACTGTCGCTAGAAGGAGGGTGTATTTCTTCGGATCGGGTCATAGGCGGGATTCTTTTTACAATAACTACTTTTTACATAAGTTCGCTAGAAAAATTAAATTCTACTAAATGAATTTTCCATTCAAAACATAATCCCATTTCATGCGAAGCAGTCGTGTAAAAACAAAACACGGCATGTACGAGCGGGACTTGTGACGTACGTAACTTTGTTGCCACTTTTTTCCCGCTATCAACTATTATAATTGGAAAAGTTTGCTCATTATATTTTCGTGAGTCTCGACATACGAGAACTACGTATGAACTGTTTTGTAGAAAACTATCTGATGAGCCTTTTATATATTATATTTTAATATGACTGCCTATTTTATTGCTGTATTTCCAAATTTTAATGTCATTTACATTGAAGGAAATACAATGAAAAATTAAGACAATTAAATTAAACTTTTTTATGCCATTAGATCGAAAACAAACAGATGTTTTCCCTGATGGAAACAAATAACCATCGCCTATAAACACCAAAAATTTTAATGGTTATTGGCATTGCTAACCTTGCGGCGGGATGGTAATGCTACATTCATAAATTAAGCACTGATGCTATTTCAGGAGGAATAGGTAAGGCGGTGGTACCATGTATCCGGGCGAAACGTTGCAGAAGTCTACCACCTGTCAGTGCCTCGTTTAGCCATTCGTTCGCCGGTTACGAAATGCCTGTGAGAATAACAGACAGTCCCACTTTAAAGAGGACGTGGGCCAAGGTGAGGAGGAAACTGAATTTCTTCTTTGAGTCATGGATTACTGCGAGGTTAGCCACGAATCTCTATAAAATTAACGTTACAATGTCCAATCCGGGATTCGAATTGCAGACCCTAGAGGCGAAACGTGGAGTAAAACATTAAACCATCGAGGAGGCATCAGCCCATCAGACAACCAATGTTTGATTAAAAATATTAGATTTTTAATCTCACATTGGAAAAATTGAGATCAATATTCACGTTTTGACACCTTTTTACAGTTGAAATAAATGCACCCTACCCTTAAATTAAATAAAATTTGCATTTGTTTTCAAAATTACATACACAAATGTTGCCCCCCCCCCGCCATGTTCCCGCGTCAGGCCTGAGAATTGGTACGAATAATCATAAGCAATGAAGTTCCCGCCACAATTCATATTTAGAATTTAATTTTAAATGTCAAAAAGAGACAAGCGATGCCCCTTAAATTGAATTATAAGGGTAATATTAAACCTACCGTATGGTAATAAAATAAGGTGCACTTTAGAGTGTAACTCGATTTGCGGACGCCACAAGTCTATATAAAATGGTTGATTGTTAAGAAAAACACACGGGGTACTGTTGTCCGGGGATTGTAATACAATTAATATCAATTTGCGAGTTCGAGGGGCCCCATATTTTATTGTTGGTACGATGGGGTAATTTAATTTGTGAACCTTTTCTACACTTATTATTATCTTTAATGATTATAACATTTATTCTTCATATTTGTGTTACCATATTAAAAATGCTTAGTTCCCGAAAAAAAACCAAAAAGAATTAGTCCAATTGTGGAATCCAAAAGTAGTTCGAGATTGAGATGGAGTACAATAATGAAACATACAATTTTTATGTTCCCTGCGGCTAAAAGGGTATTAGTATTCACAAAAAATGTATTTTGCTAGATATCTTCCTAAAGATTTTCATATTTTAGTAAGATAAAAAATATGTACAGATTTTATTCTTGTATTCAAGTACAACTTAATAAATTGTACATTATGTACTTTATTTTTGTATTATAGCACTCACCCCGTGCTTGGGAATCTGGAAAAACCTTAAAAACAACAAAGAAAATTCTTTGTTGTTTTTAAGATTATGTACTTTCAAATAAAACACGACAAAAAATTATTTTCTAAAAAATTGTACCTAAGTAATTGCGTTTATTATAAACCTAGCAGCGCGTAGTATGTTAAAAAACGTCAAAACGACTAGGAATTTGTTAATAAACCAGTTTGATAGTAGTTGTAAGATGTAAACTGCCCATGCCATAAGAAAAAAAAGTGCAAACTATAACTCATTCTGTCTCTCACTAAAACGCAATGTTATTTTTGATTGATAGGACAAACGAGCACTAATTAACAAGCTGGATTAAACAGGTTTATTAATAGGATCGAGAAAATTAAGATTTTGAACTAAAACTATTCTGATTAACGGGAGACACATTTGTAAAAGGATATTTTGGTGAAAATCTCATTTATCTGGAACCTATCACATCACTAGTTCTAATACCTGATCTAACAGTACTATTTTATTTAGATAGTGTGTAAAAAAGCCTGTCCAATCGTATGACGTTAGTAGCCCAATACAATCATATACATAGTATCTATCATTTTGCGGATATATATAGGTAAATTTACACCGATCAAAATAAATAATATTAAATGATATTTCCAATATTACAATGTCAATACAAAATCTCGGTCAAAAAATGGCGCCAGACACAGATGCGACTACGTCGCTGCGTCCACTTATTCGACGGAGTGTTGTGCAGTTTTAAATGTTCGCTAAATTTTAGCGAAATTGAAAGGTAAATACGAGGAATTCAAAATACCACTTTTTTATAAATAGAATTATTTCATTTTTATTTTTCGATAATGTTATCAACATACCCACATTTAAGCCATTTTCGGGTCGGACAGAGTTTTTGTTACACGCTTTATAAGTAGGTATATACTTATTCATTTGATTTTTTTTACAGAAAAGGGGGCAAACGGGCAGGAGGTGTACCTGATGATAAGTGATCACCTCCGACCATGGTCATCCGCAATACCAGAGGTCTTGCAGTTGCGTTGCCGGCCTTTTAAGAATGAGTAAGCTCTTTTCTTCGTATAAGTCGTATCCGTTTCGAAACACCCCTGTCGGTAATTGATTCCACAACAAAGTAGTGCGAGGCAAAAAGTGCCAAGAGAAACGCACAGTTGTGGATTGATGGCCCATTAACAAATATGTTAAACTACAGATACCAACTGGCCATCCTGTCACTTTTATTCTTATGACAGTTGACGTTTAAAAGACAGAGCTCCCAAGAAATCTCAGCTTTTTTGTCGCATTCTAGTTAGTCTGTATGACCGTTCCTGCGAAACTAAGTTTGTGGGCGAACAGAGTTCTTGACCAGAGTTTAAGTTGGTAAGCTTAGAGCCCTCCCTAAAGGTGTTTCCAGTGACACTGAACCTCGGACCTCGCCATAGGTCAGTATCATGACGACAGATGAGAGAGTAAGTTGCATCATGATTTCAGCTAGTTAGTCTAAATTAACTCTTTCCAAGGTCTCGAGTGTTTGCGAGCTGAAATAAATGGCCGCATATGCCGTTTACGTAATTTTTTTTCAATATCACTATAAAAGTATAAGTTTAATGAAAGTTTGTTAAAATACAGGAAAAAATATTGTGGCATATCTACCTACATATAATTTTATATTTTAAAAACTCAAATATTCAAATATTCTTAAAAGTCTTGACTTCAGTTTTATTATTAAAAGTATTTTACGTAACAGACGATTCATATATTGTATGTAAAATATATGAAAGACAAAATCCCAAGTTTCTTCAACATTCACCGAGAAATAATTAACGAAACATACATAAATGGAGCGAGGAAAAGTGCGAGAGTAAAATCTAATTATTTTTACCGCCACGACAGCAAGCTTCAACGTTTTGGCGCGACTAAAATGGCGGCCAAAAATGGCGGGTGAATAGAGCGGTGTCAACACGACGATATTATGAAGGTAGGACAACCGACGACAGGCATTAAGCCTTCAAGCCTTCTTTTATTTATATTTTTAATAGAAATGGAGCAACATTTTTATATTTTTATTGAAAATATGTAATAATTAGATGCTTAATCTATGGTTTTCTTTGTTTTAAACTCTTTTTTTTGTAGAAATATGCCATGTATTTAGGCATTTTAAGAGGCACGTTAACAAACAACTAATGACAATAACATAAAGTAAAAATGAGCCATCTGTGTTTCAGTCAGGCGACTTGTAAGGTTAGTCCTTATGTGACCAAATGTGTCTACCATTGTGACTATAAAATCGTAGATTTCTGTGTCTCGTCCGAATATCATCGCCGTACCTATTCCAGAAATAGGTAGGTGATAGAGTAATGTAATATTTTCTTCAAAAATTGTTTCTTTTTTTGCGAAACCATTTTGGAGAAACAATAATAATCTACAGCATCAGCACTCCATTGAGCAGATAAATATACAGGATGCTGAAAAACATTGCGTTATTGTGTCATTGAATCGACTATAATGATATGAGCAATCACAACAGACGATTTTAAATGAACCAATTTTATGTAATTCATAATTTAGCACCAAATTAAAAACATTTGGTGTTGAATTATTAATTGTAATTAAAAATGATACTCTAATAATACGTAACCAGTAATTATAAACATGTCTTATAAAAAAAGAAAGCTCTAAATTCAGATATCCCGAAACGGAATCGATTTTATTCACACAACGTCTTGAAAATATTTTTTCAGCCCGTACACAAAAAAAAATCCCTGAAACTCAATAATTTTTTAGACTTCATAATTTTTACACACACTTCTGCTTACTTTATATTGCGTTAAAATTTGAATGCGTTGTAATTTATTCAATGAGAAACAAGTGCTAAGTTGGGCCTCTAAATGAGGCTGTAATCTAGCCACATACAATCAAGTTCTACGCTGTCGCAGATAATGGGATTGTAAACGATTAAATTACACTTAATCTATACATATAATAAAATCGTATGAAATTCAAAACTGTACATTGAATATTTTTTTAAAAGAATACTTGGGGCGTGATCTACAATCGATATCGAAGCCAAAAATATAGTTTTTAGATTTTTGTTGTTTGTCCGTATGTATGTCCGGGATAAACTCAAAAAGTACTGATAGATTTACTTCAAATTTTGCATGAATATTACTAACAGGTCGGGTCAACATATAGGCTATATATTATCACGCTATCACTTACGGGGGAGGAGCAGTGCGGAGTAAACGAAGTCCGCGCAGACGAAGTCGCTGGCAACAGCTAGTGTTAAATAAGACAGCAAACAAGCAGAAGCTCCTGATGGAGAGAACGATCGCCTATAGACACCAACAACACGGGGGAAAACCAACAAGGGTAATTATTGCAAAATGATTCAATAACGAATAATGGTCTTATTCTAACATATAGTTTACTTTATTACTTACTAACTGACCCGCGCAGCTTCCCCCGCGAGTAGATTTAATCGTCATCTATACAGTTTTGTATATTATTAGCTGTTGCCAGCGACTTCGTCCGCGCGGACTTCGTTTACTCCGCATAGCACCTCCCCCGTAGGTGATAGCGTGATAATATGTAGCCTATGTGTTGACCCGACCTGTTAGTAATATTTATGCAAAATTTAAAGTAAATCCATGTAGTACGTTTTGAGTTTACCCCGGACCTACATACAGACAAACAGATAAACAGACAAACAGAAAAACAGACAAAAACTTTAAAAACTATATTTTTGGCTTTGATATCGATTGTAGATCACGCCCCAAGTATTCTTTTAAAAAAATGTTCAATGTACAGTTTTGACTTTCCTACGATTTTATTATATGTATATAGATTACAGCCCCTTAGGGAAGAAATTGAAATATATATATTATAATTTTTCGTCGGCACTTGGTGAAACTCCATTTATAATTATGTACACTTGTATACACTTGTACTGTTTCACAAAACACTTTTTAATCAATTTACTTAAATCGCCAACCGGTTTCGCTTTTAACGGCAGACCTGAAGCCCTGAAGATGTAAAAAGCGAAAGTGATTGGCGATTTAAGTAAATTGATTAAAGTGTTGTGTGAAACAGTACAAGTGTATGCAAGTGTACATAACAAGAAATTAAAAAGCCTATTTGACCTCGGATCTTTATCTATCTCTATGTCAAAATCATCAAAATCTATTCAGCGATTTAGCCTTGAAAGCGTAACAGACAGGCATAAAGACAAGGGGAATAAACAAATTGCTCTGAATTTTTCATCTGCAATTTCGTACGCGCGACCGATAAATATTATGTTAATTTTCCCAATCGCGTAAAGCTAAAAACTAGGGTTTTTTAAATCCGACTAATTTATCCAGGGATTAGCGAGTTTAAACAAACAAGAAACTCTTTATCTTTATTACATTCTTATAATTTCCGCCAAATCTATTATTATTGTAATAATTATTAATAATTATTACCCTACTAATAATATATTTCTTTAAAAATGTTTTTCAAATTGTTGTTACATTGTACGGTCCTTCTGTTCTTGTAATATGAAGGCAAGAATTAAACAAAAGCAAAAAACATATTTAGCTTTTTGCAAATTAATTGGATATTTGAGTTTTTATTAATCCTATACATATTATAAATGTGAAGGTTCGTATGTTTAGATGTTTGGATGTTTGATACTCAATCACGCAAAAACGACTAGACCGATTTAGATGAAATTGGGCACACAGGTAAATCGTGATTTGCAATAACATAGAATACTTTTTTAATCGTATTATTCCGGAAAAATCTCATGAGTGTATTTCTTGTTTGCATACATGGAATTGCTTTGGCGTTTTTCAGTATCTATAGGGAAGCGCTTGATCACAATATCGCCCGATGGTAATATAAGATGCGACCTAAGATGGAACACGCTTCCCTAGAAGGTACCTGTTCACTCTTCTCTTAAGGATCCCCAGAATGTACTGTTCGGGGAACACAGACTCAGGAAGCATGTTCCAGCCTCTTGCGGTTCGAATGAAAAATGTCGAGTCGAACCGCTTTTTCCTGGTACATGGAACGTCCACCATATGGCGATGCCTAAAGTCTGTGCGCCTCGACGATCGACAGAAAAACGGGGATGGCGGAATTAAGTCGCGTTAAGCTTACGATAGCAACTATTATATAATCTGTGGTTAAGCTCTATATTGTTATGTATATATGTTCTATATTACAGCCTTTAATTTTATTCATAATACTCATATTTTCACCGTCGCGACCAAACCAATATTTTCTTTACAAAATTTACATAAATAAACATTCAGACTTCAAGCTCCATTGAACGGGTAAATATATACAGGATGCTGAAAACCCACTGAAAGTCATTCAGTGCGTCACCGAGTCTACCATGTTAATATGTATGAACATCAGAGTCGATCGTTGTAAATGTGCCAACTTTATTCAATCTGTATTATACAGGGCGTTGAATAAGTTATCAATTGGAAATTAATAAACGTCTGAAATTATAACGTAAATTGATTTTATTGCAGTTCTATATTTATAATACTACTATTATAAAGAGGTAAGATTTGTTTGTTTGTAATGGATAAACTCAAAAACTACTGAATCGATTTTACATTTTTTTAAATTATTTTTAATATATAAAAGGCAAAAGTGACTGACTGATATATCAACGCACATGCCAAATCCTTAGGCCTAGAAACTTGAAATTTCACACACGTATTTATCTTATAATGTAGGCATCCACTAATGAAGGATTTTTTAAAATTCAACCCCGAAGGGCGTGAAATAGGGAATAAAATTTTGTATGAAAATTTTTATTCCCTGGACATATTTGCATGAAATTCCGTATAAATTGAGCACAAAAAATAATGAATTACGCGTTAAAGCGTTTTTCAAAATTCGATCCCTAAGGGGGTAAAATAAGTAAAGTATAAAAGTAGTCCTAAAGTAAATATGTGCGAGCGCAGCCGCGGGTAACAGCTAATTTACCTATGTAAATCTACATCATCACTGAGCAACACAGGCTACTTTATACCGGAGCGAGTAAATGGTAGTTATTGTAGTTGTGGGTATATGGTTGTTGTGGATCACTAAAAAAGTCGTGGAGCACAGCTAGTTTGAAATAAAATATACGAAACTTGTCTATAAAATGTAGTGGGCTGAGGTTTATTTCACGATACTACCCCGCGTTGGTCCGTGGTAGAGTTCCACAACGTCTCGCTCGGTTATACGGTATCAGCGCCTTACCTTTTTTGCCTCACTGTTGTGTTCCGGTAACGAGGATAAGGTAGCCAGTAGATTTATGCATATGGCATTTCCACGCCGCCACATGTATATCTTTGGTGTCTATAGGCGATAGTTTCTCTTTCCATCAAGAGAGCTTTCTGCTTATTTGCTATCTAATGATATAAAAAAATCGTTGTCGATTTGGTCTGCGTGTATAGTGAATATATTTTAGTCCGTCTATTGAAATTAACAGAATATAAAGTAAAGAAATTAATTTTTATTGCTACGCGAAATATCTCAGAAACCATAGGCTAACGTTAAGAGTTAACGAATAATCAAGTTAAAAGTCAATAAAAAATGAGGGTTCGATATGAAAAAACATTTTTATAGTCAAATATTTTTTCCGATTCTTATTGCTTCTTATTAAAACTTTTTACGAATTTTCGCAAAGTACCAGGAACTACTAAATTTATTCGAAATAAGTAAGGCAGTAGCAAGAAATTAGCGGAAATCAACTTTGAATCAGGTCTTCGCCAGTTTTTTACGAAATCTTTCTTACCATCATAATTTGCAAAGATCATTCGCATAACATACATTAAAAATATTCAGACAAATTAAGAGCATCCTTTATTAAGAAAATCGGTTGAATACAGATTTCAACCGATTTTCTTAATAAACACAGAATTTTGTCCATATTTTCATATTTCGTATGAAGTGGGGTTAAGTCGCTAGTTGAATACATTAGAAGGTACGAGAATATGGGACGAAGCGAGATTACCGATGTTGTCGCAGCTGCTGCATATATTATGATCGAAGCGTGATATAAAACAACGATAATATATCATATGTGTTTTAGCACTTAGTCCGTACCAAGGATATCTTTAAAAATTTAACAAAGAAAAACGATTGACGCAATCGATTACAAAGCAAAAAACTTTTTTTCCACATTGAAACACTGATTCGTAGCTCAGTTTGTAGGTAAGGTAGCCGGTAAACTTATGCATGTGGTATTAGACCTCGCCACAAGATAGCAATGCAACATTAACATCTTTGGTGTCTATAGGCGATGGTTGACTCTTTCCATCAGGAGACCCATCTGCTTATTTGCTATCTTATGATATAAAAAAAAAAACAAATCTTGAGTTGCAGTTTTTTATGTAGTGGAACTCGCACCGGCTTTACATGGATATGATTATTTTTTTAAAGGTGTGATTGTTTCGTGTTGGCTCCATTGTAGAATAGACCTTCTCCTGTTCTGCCTGAGTTCATAAAAGGCAAACGATTGGTGACTATTAGGTGGTACACTAAGTACAGTTCCGCAATGTCGCCTGGGTTCGGTGCTGTCTATCGCCTTACCTATTCCTGCCGCAATAGCGTCAATGTTTGTCACTGTCGTGTTACGGTTTAGAAGGCAAGGTAAACCATCCTGTCACACGGGTAGAAACGCACCATTACCATCCTTCGTGTATGTAGGCGATGGTGGTCTCTTTTTACCAGGAGAGCCAATTTCATGTTTGCTATCTTATGACATAAAAAACATAATACATGCTTAAAAGGAATCTGGCTACTTACAAAGCAATTTGTAAAATGTGGACGATTGTTTTGCTAATAATCGTCACTATTAGACGTATCGTTTTGCGTTTTTGAAATAACGAAGCGATCAGGTTATGCCATTTCAGATAACGGTATGAAAACTATCTATTTTTAATAACTATCTACTTTTTGAACGACGGTTAATAGGTCAAGGTTTATGCCAACAGCCTAAAGAGTTACTATCTTAGTAAATCACGTTAGCTATAGTTTTAATAATATACTTAATTAGCTTTTAATGAAATTTTCTTCATACCTTATTTATCAAGTTTAAAACTGCATAAGAAATAAAGCATTAATGGACAAAAGACTTTTGTATTTATATATAATAAATAAAAATATGAGCGTTTTATAAAATTACAATACCCAACATATATTATAAAAATATAATCTATATTTTTATAATTTATATTTTTATCTATATTCAAAAGAAATGGGGTACTTGCAGTGTCAACGTCGAGTTCAAAACTAAAATCTAATTAATTTGTGTAAAAAATAGCATCTCGAGCGTCCATAAAAAAGAATCATTTTCGATAGTGTTAAACACATTAATTATATTTTGTTTGAACTATACACACATCTGCGTTACTTTTTTTATCGCACTAATACAAAAACGTTTTACACATAACCAATACAAAGTGAAGTGTCTCATGTTACTCGTTATTGAAAACTGATCGTTGCGATACAGTTACGTCGCGATCGTCCCATACACTATACGTTGCTTGATATATTACCGTTGTCAAAAGAAGTTTATTTTTGGTTGAAAACGAATAATGGTTATGACAACAAATAATAGTTTCACAATTATCTATATAATATAGCGCTCACGTCTAGTCACTATCATCGTGATTATTAGGTGGCAAGGTTCTGCCAAGCACCATTAACTAATAAACGTCTGTAGGCGATGGTTATCTCTTTCCATTAGGAACCATCTGCTTGTTTGCTATACTGGAATAAAAAAAACAACAACCTTTCATAGTCCAAAAACGTAGAATCAGAAATCATTAATAATGTTTTCAATCCAGTCACTTAAACCAAGGTGTAACAATGGGTTAATGCACTAATAAAAGGACCGGGTCACTGAATCGTAGAGGGGTGGCATAAAACCTCCATTAGCCAATGCATTTATACCGACGACTAATTATAGAGGGTATGAGTTTAAGGGAAACCGGAGCGAATTCTTTTGTGTATCAAATAGGTGTATTTGTGGGGGCTGACGAAAATTCTGTTGAATATAATGATGACAGCAAATGTGTATACATTTAGAAAGAAAAGCTCTTTCTGTATATTAAAATTGGATACTAAAAATATGGAGATGTTTTACAAAAATAAATAAATATCGTCACAACGAAAGAGGTAGGCAGATGTGCGACAACTGCATCCAACATTTCGATCCTAGCCTTTTGCGGATTCAAAATTTTTGTTGGAGGAAATTTTTATTCTGTGAATTATTTTGGGGGGTTTGATTTAACTGAGGGTAGACTGTATCAAAGTTATCATCAAATTTTTCAATGTTTGAGGAGGTTATCCCCTAGAACCCCCCCCCCCCCACCCAACCCGGATTCGCCACTGAATCCTGGCTTCTTTTTAAAGAAGTAGTTGTCAACTGCTAGGCATCTTGAAAGTAGAATGAGATACAGTTATAAATTTTATGGTTTTTTTACCATTACAATTTACAACACCCATATAATACCGCCCCGTTGGTAGAGTGGTTAGCAACCCTGACTATGCAATCGACGGGGCTCGGGTTCGATCACCGACGGGGACAAGCATTTGTGTGATGAGCTTAAATGTTTGTATTTCCGGGTTTGGGTGTTGATTAAATATATATTTATATATGTTTTTCTATGTATTAGTATCGTTGACTAACACCCATAACACAAGCAAATGATTTGCTTACTTTGGGGTTAGATCAGTAAGTGTAATTTGTCCCGTGAATATTTATTTATCAATTATTTATATTTATATAATATATTATACGTACATACATATCGACGAACCGGTAAATCATGGTGAATCGGATAGTCTATAGACGATCGGTTCACTCTGCCTACCACACAGGTAACCTTGAAGGTGTGATGATTTCGATTTTCAGAATCATTCGTACCAAAGCGAGCTGTCATAGCGCCCTTAATGACGTCACGCTGTGCAAAACAAACAAATTTGTCAAAAAAGTTCGGAAAAATTGTTATGAAAAGGTTATATCAAGTCATGTTTTGCAAGGTTTGCTGTTATGTGTTCTAAGTGTTGTTCAAGGTAGGGGTTGCCAAACGTACTATATATATATATATATATATATATATATATATATATATATATATATATATATATATATATATATATATATATATATATATATATATATATATATATATATATATATATATATATATATATATATATATATATATACATACATAATATATATAGTAGAGTTTTAAATACAGTTTCTGCTATACATATATTTCGTCAAATTCAGTACATTTCAGGTCTATCTAAAAGATAATTATTGTTTAAGAGAGAGGTGTTCCCCTTTAGCATAGCAGATGTTGGTAGGAAAATCTAATTTCGCGAATATCATCTTATGCAAATGACCTACAACTATGTCTGTCTTTTGATCCTAGTGATACCAATAGTGCTATTAAAAACATAAATGAAGATCTAAATAATATATCAGAATGGTCAAAGGTTGTTTGAAATCTTTTAAAGCAACCTTTGCATATAATGTCACGTACATGCATAAGTTTAAATTGTGCCTTACCCTCTAACCGGAATACGATAGTGACTAACATGGTCGCTATTACGGCAGGAAAGCGGTGGTACCAAACTCGGATAAAACGTTGCGGTTCCCCACCTAGTTGTCTATTATAAACTATTACATAGTCTTATATATCTTCGTATTTTTTTTTACTTTTTCCATAAAATTTCTTTTCAAATGCACTATATTTTTACAGCTTTCATTGAAATAATACTACGAGTATATTACGCCGAAAAAACATTGGTAACCCTAGTACGTAAGATAACGTACCGTAATTTTTTTTGTGTCCTCAATTTACTAATAACTAGCTATGCTCGCGACTTCGTCCGCGTGGAAAAATGTCTAAATTAAATCCCACATAGTTCCCGTTCCCGTGAGTCTTCCGGGATAAAAATCATCCTTATATCCTTTCTTGGGTCTCAAACTATCTTTGTACCCAATTTCATCCAAATCGGTTCAGTGGTTTAGGCGTGAAGAAGAGACATATAGGCAATTACTTTCGCATTTATAATATTAAATATCTGGTTGACCGAGCTTTACTCGGTTTTTCACATACCCGTATCTTGGGAACCGAGCTTTTCTTGGATCTGGAACCTTGATAAATCGATTCCTTGACCCGAAAAACCCCTAATTTGTGACTTTCATGAAAATCGTTTAAAGATGTTAGATATGGATTGCATATTATATTTTTTTGGACTAATATAGCCAAAATCATTGAGAAAGCCCTAATTCCGAACCTAACATCCCCGGATAAAATATATTAGTGCCATAGGATTAGGAAAGCGGATCTCTCTAAACTGGGATAAAGAGATAAATCGTTTGTTCCAAGCAAATAATCCTGTGTTCTTGTTTCTGCTGCTGACGTCGTGGAAGGTATGGAGGACGTGGGAGGACAGTAATGCCCTTGAAGTCGTTATTTTTACTAAAAAGTTCTATAATAAGAGTCCGCAGACAATTGCCAATTAAATTACTTTAATATCTTCTTTGACTTATATCAATGAAATCACTTTATAGTGTCAACTACTAATATGATACCAACTGAAACGAAAATTTCCTTGGAAATTAACAATGACTATCTGAATTTAAGTCCCCAGCGTACCCGTAACATAAAGATTAACATCACAATCCAAACTAAATCGCATTGCATTTGGTTATACCAATATTAACTCCACAAAGGTGAAGTTTCCAGATTTCTGGGAAATGCATTTATATAGACGGCTAATTGGACATATTAAGATTTCCCCCGGCAACGCTTTTTGCTCGCACAAATTTCAGGGATGTTACTAAAACTATTTCAGCTTTATTTCATATAATAGAGAATATTTAATGAAACGTATGTACGCAGATGGGTTTAACTTCGTATGAAGTCTTGTAACGTGAATTATATTTATATTTTATACGGTATTCTCTAAACAAGTTGTCGGTTTTGTGTTAAAACCTCCATACGTACAAAATAATAATATAATAATATATTTTATTTGACACAACAATATTGGCACTGTTACATATTTAAAAAACTTTGCTTAAAAGTTGACACAAATACAATTGTTATGGTAGTAACAGGTGGGCAATGACAACTCCACTTCGCACTAGTTTTAACTGTGTAGCGGCAGTGCAGTATCACCGCAGACACCAACCACTGGACATTGACACGCTCACAGTATTGCGTGCGCGCAGCCGACAGCTCATCAATTATTGGTCTGCTTTGACATTGTGTAGTGTACAAGTATGCAGTATATGCAAAGAAGACAGATAACTTATTTATTAGTATACTAAAATATGATCTCTTAATAACAAAAAAAAATACTAAAATAACTGTGATCTATATTAAAACATAAATACATACTAAGAAGTGTATACACATAATACTAACATACAATATCAAAATAATACACATATACATACAATATCAAAATAGTATAAACAGCATTTTTTTGTAATTACTTATGATTTACATAAAACAAGCAATACATAAATTACTGAGATAGAAGGTCCGATCAATAAACATAGTTAGATTTAATGTAGTAAATATTTCAAAAGTTATATGACATAAACATACATAATATATATGTAATAATTTATATTTGCATTTTATAGTCGCCTTAAGTTATTTATTTAAAATATATACCTAATAATAGGTGAGCCCAAGAGGGGAATTTGGGATTTACTCGAGCGTGGCTGATTAATATAGGGGATACCACACATACTATAAGGCTCTTTAATTGACAGCGAATTTATGCATGAACTCCACTGCAAGGAATGCAAAGCACCATTAACATCTTTGATGTTTATAGGTGATGGTTGTGTCTTCATCAGCAGAGTCATCTGCTTGTTTGCTATCTTATGATATGAAAAAAATACTTTTGTGGGTAACGTTGCAGAAACCCCAAACTTTTTTCGGAAAATTACAAATTGAATTACCTTAATTGTCTAAAAGAAAGAAAGAAAATATTTATTTGCACACAATAGTGACAAGCTCTGACGCTATTGCGGCAGGAATAGGTAAGGCGGTGGTCCTAGAATGTTCTTCTACCTAGTAGCCACGATGGTAGTTACTCGCATTGCCATTCGTTTTTCTTTTACAACTGTCTGGCAGACCGGCAGCTGGTTTATTTTCAAAGGAAGCCCGGACCATATTAAGGGTAAGCTTGTTTATTAACAAGACTATCAATATCTATATATTAAT
This sequence comes from Apodemia mormo, assembly GCA_036924255.1. Classification (NCBI taxonomy): domain Eukaryota; kingdom Metazoa; phylum Arthropoda; class Insecta; order Lepidoptera; family Riodinidae; genus Apodemia; species Apodemia mormo. The sequence continues at coordinate 8,988,171 of JAUPFN010000026.1, forward strand.
ACATGACTTGAGCGAAAAACTTTAGACCTTTTTTTTTTCAATTTATTTGGTATCAACTTACACATAATTTACGATATTATAGAACAATTCACTTCAAATAAACTTATAAAAAAGTACAATGGAATGCAATCTATACATATAATAAAATCGTAGGAAAGTCAAAACTGTACATTGAATATATTTAAAAAAAATACTTGGGGCGTGATCTATAATCGACACCGAAGCCAAAAATATAGTTTTTAGAATTTTCGTCTGTTTGTCTGTATGTATGTCCGGGGTAAACTCAAAAAGTACTGCATGGATTTACTTCAAATTTTGCATGAATATTACTAACAGGTCGGGTCAACATATAAGCTACATATTATCACGCTATCACCTACAGGGGAGGAGCAGTGCGGAGTAAACGAAGTCCGCGCGGAAGAAGTCGCAGGCAACAGCTAGTTTACATATAAGTATATACAGTAACATAATATAAGAAGAACACAAGATAGAAAACGAATGCTTTTAATGCTTTAATAACCTTTGTATCGCAAGTGATGTGCTACCAAAAATGGAAATGGTGGAACTCAACTCAGCCTACACTGCAGCAATGGTGCCACAGCACTGATTTTCAGAGAGTCGAGAAACTGCGTTTCAGATAACTGCGCTAATAGTTGTGTATGAAATTTGGCACAGGTAAAGCACAGAATACTAGATATTAGAGACTCACAGGAGTCAATTTTCCATACAAGTAATATTCGTGCATAGCACACATAGACACATCTCACGGACGCGATATCTCGGAATGGCTCGGAACACACTGTCCTGAACCATTCCGAGATATCGCGTCCGTGAGAAATGTCTATGTGTGCGTTGCTCGAATATTACTTGTATGTAGATTGACTACTATTATTCTCCAGTATTCTGCGGTTAAAGTTTACATTACGAAGGACTGCAGAAACCTAATATTTTTAAATAAAACGCATTAGAAATACACAGGAAATACATTAAATTAAAGTAAAAAAGCATTACCCACACTACATTCATGTGACATACAAATAATATACATTATACATACATGAATACTATTATCTTTACGGCTAAAGTCAGTTGTCAAAAGTAAAAAAAAATTTCATTTTTTAGTCTAAGACCGAATTTAGGCCATAGGCGATCGTTAGTTTAAATTAATACACAACTCTTTTACGATATTGACTGTGTCATGTCGTGATATGATTGGCTATATCCTATAAAAAGGTTTTAAACGATACTTTTAATTAAACTTGTTTACACATAAACCCGTAGTACAATCGAAGGACACGCACACCTGAAACGATTATAACAGGATAAGTCCCATATCGAGAACTTAATTAATCTAACCCTCGGCACGGCAAACTTTGATGGATTTCAACTTGAAGAATTGAATTTACGCCCACCAACTCAAAGGCTTTAATATTATTACGTGATGTGAATTTACAAGTTTAATTTAATATAAAAACTATTAGCGTTTTCCAAAACAGTCTAGTCCTATATTCGTTTGTTTATTCCCATCAAATGGCACGATCGTAAGTTCGATATTCGGGTGGGGAAAAATAAATTAAGGATTTTTCGATTATTAACATGTTTTAAAAAATAGATCTACTGACTTTTTGCTAGACATCTCATTAATAATAATAACATCACAACTACTGACTAGGTGGTAAGTTCTGCAACGTTTCGCTTTTTGTTACCACCGCCTTGCCTATCCCTGCCAAAATATCGGCGGCGCTTCTCGCTGTTGTGTTTGGATTTGAATGATAATCACGCACATAAGCTGACGGTTCTCATTATGTAAAAAGACATCGAGACGTCGAAGAACTCTATAACTTAGTAAGTAATTTTATTGGCTACCATACCTCTAGACAAGCACTAAGGTTAATATGACAGGAAAAAAGTAACGCGTTATAATCATATCGGTTCAGTCTCATAAGAGACAATCTCAGGGCAGACTACAAGCTCACCAAATAGGCTCAGGCTGCGCACTTTTCTCGCCGAAATAAACCACTTCGCAGTAACGGTCAGACCACCTATTATAAAGTCAATTCAAAAAACCTTATCTTTGGTTTTTCTTTGGACATGTTTGGCATTTGCTCGCAATTTACAAACTTCCTAGCAGAAAGACAAAGTCCATTTTTTTAAAATAAGTTTGAAATACAATTGCCTATATTAAAAATTGTCACTAAGTGTCAAAAGATCAACAACTTCATTTGGTTAAATCCTAATTAATTATACCCAATCTCGTAAATAATACTTGGAGTATTGACTTTTAAACTTGAAAAGCCTAAAGTGGTTAAAGGTTTAAATAAACCTGCGCCCTGAACAAACAGACCCTATTAAGTTATCTTATGGGAACAATTATGGATTCAAACATTTCGTTGTCTTTGAAATTGTAATTAAATTAAATTTGAAAATGCTACCCTTCCTGAATTAGCAGAACCCTTTTACTTGTCCTAACAAAGTAAGGTGATGTTGTTCCTGGAAATCTTAGGACTAAGTTTAATTGGAAACATTGTTTAACTTGAAGTCAGATAATAGTACAGTTTTGCTGGACGTCGTCTAAAGAAATTTTAAGTCAGTGTTATCATTCTCTAAAGTAAATGAAAGGAAAGAGACGGAAAATGCTTACTAAGTATTTCGGTATTTTCAGATTGAGTTTTTGTGACAGAATAGGAATAAAGTATATACATAGTTAAGCTGAAAGTTTAATTTAAATGATGCGTTCCTATCTGTGTAGCAGGCTAATGGCTACCTTACCCTCCAAACGGAATATGCTATTGTCATAATAGGACGTTGACGTGAGATCACATCTCTACGTTTAACCAATTAATTATTAATAGTTAAACACAATTGATAATAATGTATCTTCAGGATGTAATTAAATCCTAAGGATGCTTATAACTTAAACCGGTTGAGCAATATACTATACACATACACACACACACTTATATATATATATATATATATATATATATATATATATTTATATATATATATATATATATATATATATATATATATATATATATATATATATATATATATATATATAGTACAAGTGCATTCTCAATTGTTTTCTAACAGTAATAGAATTTCACTAAGTACCGACGATGCTAAGTATAGAATGAACTATTAATAGATTGTGTGAGAGAGAGAAGGAGATATAATAAGAACCACAAATAGTGCTATAACAGAAATTGTCAAAATTACAAACAATGAAAATTAAGTAGGGTGACCAAACAACTGGTAGTAATGAGGAATAATCTACTCGAAGCATGTGGCGTGCGATCTGTCACTCGCTTGATTAATGAACGCTTCCCCTTATCAGATTGTAACAAACAGGGTTCTCTTGATGTCGGTTTTCAAATTTCCTTAATTATAAGGCAGAATCGTTTCGACACCCTAGCTTTAGCGAATCACAGATTGAGTTCGTTAGTAATGAGCGTAGAGTAAACGAGTTTACCGAAACTAAAGTGACAGCTTGAATTGTACAGTAATTATGTTATACGCTCGGTTTGTCTGTTTATCTCCTATTTAATTCTATATGAGTGTGTATTAATCAAGTTCTATATAAGTGTGTATTAATAAAGTACTCAACAAACGCAAAACACAAGCTTTTATTTCTAGCTGATGGTTATGAAATGTTTTATTGTTGTTTTAAACTTGTGTCGGTCGTTTTTAAGGATTTAATAAATAAAACAATTATTCAAAACCGCGATTTATAACGGTGTATTTCAAGTAATAAACATGCGTAAGCTCCATTAAATAATTAAAAAATTATAATTTTCCATATTATTAAATTTTCTATATATTTTGATTAATTTGTTGGTAATAATATGTTTTTCATAAAAGGAAATTTGACCTGCAACCTGTCATCAAACCTATTTTTTTACGGAAGTTGTAGTCGCAACTAGTTTTTATTATATCCCATGATATAGGTCATAAAGCTATCAATGCATTGGAAAAACGACCCCATTAATTCTTTGTTTGGAACGGATTGTCCAAGGTTTGAAACCAGAACTCGCCACTAAGTCTGTTAGTATTAAAAAATAATAATACAATACGAAATACGATTTAAGAATTTTAATGCTCTAAACCTGAAGCCCTTGCCCTTTGAAAAAAAGCTTATCTGCCATTTAGCCAGGCAGTTCGTAAAAGGCTTGGCTACTTTGTAAAGCGATTGGCTATACTTGTAGCTATAATGGTTATATTTGCTCTACTACCATTATAACTCTTAGGTTGTAGAGTTATTCCAACCGCAATATCGTCAATATTTGTTAATGCAGAGTTCCGGTTTGTAGGGTAAGATAATTTTATGCATGTGAGGTTACCATCCCGTCACATGAATAGCAACAGACTATTGACATATTTGGTGCCTTTAGGCAATTTTAACTCTTTACATCAGAAGAGTTAATTTCTGTTCTATCTTACGATATCAAAAATGTACACGGTAATTAGCGTGCGGTTCTCTCGGTCTACGCATTGATAGTTAACGTATACACATTTCCACGTATATAAAACTATTCTAATACAAAATTTTTGTCCTTAAAAGTCTTTCAAAGGTGGCACCCTGCAATTAGAGTTGCTGTAACCGAAAATTGGCGTTGATTTATGTGTCTGAGCAGTTTTACCCGGGAATGAGTTTGGCTAAGTTGATTATGAATGGTTACCAGTGCCTTCTCTACATGAAGTAAATTAATCTGCGGCAAAACTATAAACTATTTGCTATAACCTCAAATTAAGTAAGCACTTTAATTTAAAATTCATATAAAACGCAAGGGTCCATAGGCGATTGTATTATTTAAAATTCATTTTAAACTTAGTGTTTTTATTACTAGTTATCGTAGTTATTGCACCTTTCTATCAAGAGCCATTTCGTTATTTGTGATCATTTCGTTATTGGTGACACTAAGCCGTCCCTAATTTCACATAAGTAGTTATAACTAGATATGGCAAAAACATATGTTTGTGCACATCTAACCTTAAGCGCAAGATTTATACTAATTTTTACAAAGCAATGTCCAAAAACATTGTCAAAAAGCATTGATATAAAAAACCCAAGATGCACAGTTCCGAACAAAACTGACACTCAAAAGTGTCCCTAATTTCATTAAAGTAGTTTTAGATATGGCAAAAACATATGTATTTGCATATCCAACCTTAAGCTTAATGTTTTTACAAAACAATGTAGAAAAAGAAATAAAATTGACAGTGTCGCGACCGACGCGATTCTATTTCAAACGAGCGCACAATTAAAGATTGTGCGCTCATTTTTGGAGGACGTTTTTGAGACACTGATAGTGTATCTTGGGTTTTTTATATCAATGTCAAAAAGTAATAAAATTGACAATATCACGATCGACGCGATTCTATTTGAAATGAGCGCACAATTTAAGATCGTGCTCTCATTTTCAGAGGACGTTTTGAGACACTAATTTTATTCACCTTGGGTTTTTTATATCAATGTTTGTAAAATAAAAAGAATTTATGTTGGTAGTTTGTAACGTACTTCAAAAACGGAAAAGACTTTTTTTATAGAAGAGGGAGCAAATGAGCAAGAGGTGCACCTGATGGTAAGTGATTACAGCCACCCATGGACATCTGCAATACCAGAGGTCTTGCAGTTGCGTTGCCGGCCTTTTAAGAATGAGTAAGCTCTTTCTTGAAGGTTCCTATGTCGTATCCGATCGCAAATACCCCTGCCGGTAATTGATTCCACAACAGAGTAGTGCGAGGCAAAAAATGTTGGGAGAAACGCACAGTTGTGGATTTCCAGACATCGAGATGGTGAGGGTGGAACTTCAAAGTTTGACGCGATGTCCGATGGTGGAATTCGGCGGCAGGAATTAATCGAAACAACTCGTCGGAACACTCCTTATGATAAATACGATAGAAGACGCAGAGTGAACCTACATCTCTGCGTAATGCCAAAGAGTCAAGCTGTTTCGAAATAGCTTGGTCGTCAACCATTCGAACTCTATGCTGAATGCGATCAAGAGGAAGAAGCTGGTACTGGGGAGCTCCGGCCCAGAGATGAGAATAGTACTCCATGTGAGGCCGAATCTGTGCCTTATAAAGTTGAAGGCGGTTGCCCGGCAAAAACGCAACGCAACGCAAAGCTATGTCTTCTTGGGGTTAAAAGTGACCAGGTTTTGACGACCCCATTCAGAGACAGAGAAATACCGCTTCGGCCGGAGTATGTAGCATCACCAGTACAGTCATCCGCATATCAATGTATGTTGCGAATTCGCATCATGTCATTGATATGCAGAAGGAACAGTGTCGGTGATAGCACGCAGTCTTGGGGAACACCAGCATTGACAGATTTAAGGTCGGAGCACGCACCGTCGACCGGTCAACCAAAAAACTGGTGAAGACTACCAATTTATCAGAATAATTTTATATATCCAAAGGTTAAACCGGGGCCTTATTACTAAGACTCGGCTGTCCGTCCATCTGTCTGTCTGTCACCAGACTGTATTTCATGAACCGTGACAGACAGTTGAAATTTTCACAGATGATGTATTTCTGTAACCGGTACATAACAAATACTAAAAACAGAATAAAATAAATATTTAAGGGGGCTCCCATACAACAAACGTGATTTTTTAAGCGTTGTTTTAGATAATGGTACGGGGCCCTTCGAGAGCGAGTTTAACTCACATTTGGTCGGAATTTATACATTATGTTCCCTGATTATTCTAAGGCGCGTGGACCGATTTGGAATATTTATCTTTTTTATTTTGGAGATTTATTTAGTCCCATATAAATTTGGTAAATATCCAGTCCATGGTTTCACAGATTTGTAGTCGGCTGTCACACTTGAATTTTACTGCGTTTACATAACAATAAGCATTCTGTTAAGTTCCAGCTAATTGAGGGTAAGCTGGACCTTAACATAATGCGTTGAGATTTATGACTTATGAGTTTAGCGACAAAGTTTATAATTCCAAGACCTCATCTAAATACCCCATTTTCAGAATTTGTATCAGTATTTTGTCTACCATTCTTTCGACATGCAGGAGAACGAAGCATGTTCTATATCGACGCCCCCCTCGAATATTTCGGTAATAAGCTATTACTGAGTTTTTCGTGTTTTGTGTTTTTCACCATTTAGAGGTCATGATTCACCTTGTAAATTTTTTCATAATTTTTCTATTGATATTTACAAAGATACTACTATTTAACTACATATAAACAAATAATATGGTCCTTATCTAATTTATACTCTCCATCGACGAAAAACATATCACTTTTTTGTAACCAAGTGTATTGTCTCGATATAAGACAGTTTAAAAATTAGCTTTCTTTTGAGATGCAAAACTATTCGAAAAGTAAATATTTAAAAAACACTATTTTATTTTTTCTGAAAAAATTGTGTTTTTCTATTACCGGAATATTCGCAGGGGCGTCGATATTTTGACGCCAATATTTTTAAATTTAACTTTTTCATAATATATTTTTTTCCTACATTTTTAAACTTAATGACTTTTTATGTACTTAAACAACATGGTGTAACATCTTAATTTTTGTATAAAATAATACAATCAATTATAACTTCCACTAAAAACCAGTAGCTCTTTTCTTGAAAGTCTCCAAGTCGCATCCGTTCGGAAACAGCCCTGTCGGTTATTGATTTCACATCAGAGTAGTGCAAGGCAAAAAGTATCGAGAGAAATACCCGGTTATGGATTTCCAGACATCGAGATACTGAGGGTGGAATTTCAAATGTTGATGCGACGTCCGATGACGGAATTCAGCGGCAGGAATTAATCCGATGAACTTGTCGGAACACTCCATGATAATTTCTTTCTACTTACCTCCAGCGTCAGAATTTTCAGATAACAATCGATGTAAACTAGATACCAAACAGAATTAAAGTGTTTTCATACCTGAAACAAAATAAAGAGAATGTTATTTTTTGATTAACAGTGCTGTTAACAGTGTGATTAACAGTTTAAGCATGCGTGTAAATTAGTGCTACTTCTATTTCATCGCTTATTCGATTGACTGCCTCATGGTCAAGGGGTTAGCCTATCCGACTCATATCATGAGATCCCAGGTTCAATCCCCGGGTCGGGCAAGTGTTATTTAGGATTTTTCTAGGTTTTTCTTGAAAATTTTAAATCTCAGTAACAGCTTGGAGTCTGGCGGGCAATGTGTTAACAAACCCATCTCGAATGAGTACGTAAAGCCGTCGGACTCGGTTATCGCTAGGAATAATTGATAGTCGTTATCAGGTACATAACAAATAGCTGCAACACAAGGCTCTAAGCAGAACTAGACTAGAAGGCTTTACTCCTGAACTAAGTGAAGAACTAAAACCTTTTTTTCTTAAATACAACAAAGAATTTATTTATTGGAAATCTTGTTTATTAAATAATTAGTTTTTATTTATTGTATTATTCCCATCTCATTTTATTGTATTATTAGCATTGATAGCAAAAAAAAAATCCATTTATACAAAAAGAAAGAGTCATCCATCGCCTACAGACACCAAATGTGTTAATGGTGCGTTGCTATCTTGTGGCGAGGTCTTATGCCACATGCATAAGTTTACCGACTACCTTACCCTCCAAACCGGAACACGACAGTGACAAGCACTGAGGCTATTGCGACAGGAATAGGTAAGGCGGTGGTACCACACCCGGGCGAGACAATGCAGAACTATACCACCTAGTAGCCATGATGGTAGTCACTTGTATAGTCAATCCGTCGTCCTTTTACGACCTGCCTGACAGAACGGCAGTTGGTCTATTCTTCAAAGGTGCCCGGGACCAACACGGGGACACTAATGCGACTAAAGGGGTATTTATAAATTACGTAATGCGTTCAGGGGTAGCGGTTCAAGCCAAATCTTACGTGGTAACCCTAAAAACATCTTACGTGGTAACCCCACGTAACATGGGAGGGCGACTTGACAAATATCGCTTAATTTTTCCCACCAACCAGTATCAAATCGAGAGAAAACTGTTTTTTTTATGTCGTACTAACTGCAGTGTGCAGCATTGCATTATAAAAGTTTTTGACCAATCCCGCGGGATTCAGCCTATGTGCCTGGTGCTATCCCAGGTCATCATCTACCTGTGTGCTAAATTTCATTCAAATCCGTCCAGTAGTTTTTGCGTGTTTGAGGAACAAACATCCATCCATACAAACAAACTTTCGCATTTATAATATTAGTCGGGTTCATCAAATCTTGGGTATAGGAATAACTGTTATATAATCTGAGGTATCTATACATATAATAAAATCGTAGGAAAGTCAAAACTGTACATTGAATATTTTTTTAAAAGAATACTTGGGGCGTGATCTACAATCGATATCAAAGCCAAAAATATAGTTTTTATAATTTTTGTCTGTTTGTCTGTATGTATGTCCGGGGCAAACTCAAAAAGTACTGCACGGATTTACTTCAAATTTTGCATGAATATTACTAAGATCAGGTCGGGTCAATACATAGGCTACATATTATCACGCTATCACCAACGCGGGAGGTGTTGTGCGGAGTAAACGAAGTCCGCGCGGACGAAGTCGCTGGCAACAGCTAGTAGGTAATATAGGTACGAATCGTATATTATCACAAGTATATCTTAGTAGCTAGCTTCGCCCGTGAGTGTTTAACATGTTATTGATGTAACTTTTATACAATCTTTCATCCCCTATTTTAGATCCTTTGGGTTGATTTTTTAAAAACAAGTTAGCGTATGTTTGACCCTGGATCTTAAACTACCTCCATGCCAAATTTCATCAAATTCGCATAAGCGATTTAGCTGTGAAAACGTAACAAACACACAAACTCATTTTCTCTTTTATAATATCACTAGCTGACCCGCGCAGCTTCGCCCGCGAATACATTAACATGTAGTCAAGATAGCTTTTCATACCATCCCTTATTTTAAACCTTTAAGGGTTCATTTTTGAAAAAAAAATCCTTCGTTTGACCCCGGCTCTTTAACTACTTCCATGCCAAATTTCATGAAAATCGGTTTAGCGGTTTAGCCGTGAAAGCGTAACAGACAGACAGACCGACTTTCGCAATTATAATATTAATATGAAATATGAATAGGATGTAAAGTCTAAAAATACGCATTGTTAAAACTTGTGAGATTAGAAGCAGTCAGATCTAATCTCACGACATCTCACCAAGGGGGAATCGGGTTCAAAACAAAAACGCCAAAATATCCTCACGTCATTTACAGACGGAACATCGCCTAACTAAAAGGCAAATAACATTCGATAACTATTCAACTATACAACTTTACTCCCCCTTCCCGAAAACGAGAATAAAACCAGCGAAGGCAAAAGCCACCAATTAACACGACCGAAATCACACTCAAAACCCGCTAAAACAAACCCGCACACTATTCAGCTGACGCAGCTTACACCTAATCAGCTAGAGGCACTCACAGAAACAAAAAAAAAAAACTAAAAATGGTTTCCAAACGACACTGGATATTGGAGGCATCGAATATTCTATTTTATATCTCTGTTAATTATCTTTCGCAGTTCCAATGCTACGTTCAATATTCGTATTTCAGTTACCCCGGCGCATACAATAGAAAACATTGCTGACATTTTTTCGACTCAAATAGTTATACAGTATTTATAGTTTTGGCGTAATAGAAGTCTATTTCCCGGGTGGTAAATAGAAGATTCATATTTTCGTGTGCATATGCAGAGTGAAGACAGCAAAGTTGTAATTGTGTATCCGTGTATCAGTTACCCGCGCACATTTTAAATTTCTTTGTCTAAACAGTTACACTATTGATAGTTTCTGCGAAATGAAATACATCTACTATAATTGATTGATAGAAAATTAAATATGAATACATATTTTCATGTGAGACAACAAAGATGTTAGTTTGTGAATGTCAGCGAACATTTCAGATTTCATTGTCAAAAAAGATACACTATTGATAGTTTCGGCGAAAGGAATGCATCTAGTTTAGGGGTGGAGAACCAATGGCACGTGACGTTACATTTTGGGCAAGCCACCGATCATTGTTCACTAAAATATATTATATTACAAATGAACGTGAATGATCCTATGATATGATAGAAAGTTAAGATCTTAAAACCCAAATATAAGTAATTTAATTTATCATCGGGTCTACAACAACAAAGTTTTTTTTATAGCAGAGGGGGCAAACGAGCAGGTGGTGCACCTGATAGTAAGTAATCACCGCCGCCCATAGACAACTGCAATACCGGGGGTCTTGCAGCTGCGTTGCCGGCCTTTTAAGAATGAATAAGCTCGTTTCTTGAAGGTCTCTAAGTCGTATCCGTTCGGAAACACCTACGAGGGTAATTGATTCCACAATGGAGTAGTGCGAGGCAAAAAGTGCTGACAACAGCGCACGGTTTTGGATTTCCAGACATCGAGGTGGTGACGATGGAACTTTAAATTTTGACGCGATGTCCGATGATGGATTTTAGCTACAGGAATTAGGCCGAATAACTCTTCGAAATACTCCCCATGATACATATGGTAAAAGATGCAGAGCGAACCTACATCTCTGCGTAACGCCAAAGAGTCAAACCGATTAGAAATAGCCTGATCGTCGACAATTCGAACCGCTCTACGTTGAATGCGATCAAGAGGAAGAAGCTAGTACTGAGGAGCTCCGTGTGACACGAACGTTATATTTATTTTGAATTACTCATATAACTGCAACATTTATTATTATACATGCAAAATGTATATATTCTTTTGAAGTAGAGTTTGAGTTAATAGCACTTAGTGTTATTATTTTCCTAATAATCATGAAGTCTAAATTGTTACACGTTTATGGTCTCGTTAAATATTTATTTTAAAAAAGTCTAAAATATGATACATAAAGGTTTGCCACCCCTGACCTAGTTTAATTATAACTCTGATATAGTAGCAATGATACTTTTGGTTTAACACGGTACCCTAAAACGGATTCGTACTTTTGATTAATTGTTAAGTTATTAAAGTTCCCCGTACCGGACCGCAATCTAACCAGAAGTAATGAAACTCATTCGTTCATTCTTTCCAATGAAATGTGGTTGCGATAATACGATATCTGAAATCTTATAAATACAGGCAACTCGATATATGGCCGACAAATGAGAAAGATTTATAAATTACAACTTTGCTTGAGCAATTTCGAAGAATTATTATTTCAAACTTATTTTTTTAGGGTTCCGTAACTGAAAAGGAATAACGAGACCCTTATAGGATCATTTCGTTATCCGTTTGTTACGAACCTGTTTTTCAGGAACATGTTGCATCAAATTGAAATTAACTTCAAATACTCACATATATACGGTTCCTCTCAGCTGTGAAAAAATCGAACTTGTAAATCAACTCAATCAAAAGACATGACCATTCATGTCGCATATTTTGCGATTTTTTGCGACTTCAAAAAGGAATCAAAACCTATGGGGTACTTCATATTGACCTAGAATTGTAAAATTTAGCTAAAAGTAAAGTCTTTCAGCACGTTTAAAGGAAAAAATCCAAAAACCGTTATTTTTTAGTTACATCACAAAAAAATACAAGTTTATAAGGAACCCTCGGTATGCGAGTTCAACTCACACTTGACCTGTTTGTTTATATCATAAGATAGTAAACAAGGAGATAGCTCTCCTGATAAAAACAGATGACTTAGATACTTAACACGTTAATTGTGCATTGCTACTTACTATCCATATGGCGGAATGGTAAAGCCACATGCATTTACCGACAACTTCCTTGCTACTTTACCTATCATGGCTAGGTGGTAGAATTTTGCATTGTCTCACCCGGGTCAGGTAAGTACTTCCGCCTTACTTATTCCTAGCTCAATAGCGTCAGTGATTGTCACTGTCGTGTTCCCATTTGGAGGATAAAGGAAAACTTATGCATGCGACATTAAGATCCCACGTTAAGGCTAACAACGCACTATTAACATGTTTGGTGTTTATAGGCAATATTTGTCTCTTCATCTGGAGAGCCATCTGCTTGTTTGCTATCTTATAAAACAGAAAAGGTTTTTATCAAGTCGTTTTCATGACAAGAAAAGGACTATCACTTAACATTGCTATCTTTAATATGGAATTTTGCAACCTACCTACCATCTTAACTTATCTTACTCTCTCACTTCTACCACAATCACCTATTGCTTACACTAAAAGCAAATCGAACTTGAAAGCATACATACGAACAACGGAAAGACAATTACATTCTTAATAAGTTACCTAAACACGTACATTTTTAATTCCACTTCATACAGACAAACGCGCTCTTTATTATCATTATTAATATTATCACGTGCGGTATCCTTGCGGGGAGGCAGAGAAAACCGAACGTTTAACTTTCCAGTTGACCACAATTCACCGGTTTATTGATTGGCGAGATGAGTGGTGATCTCCATTACCGCATTTTACCGACCTGGTAACGATTATCGACTATTTCTACCGATATTAATATTTCTTACGATAACTGGGACCTACAGCTTTACGTACTCATCCGAGGCACGACCCTTCACCTACGAAACTCTTAGCTGTAACTGAGATTTTAAAATTTTCGAGAAAAACTTCAAAAAAACTGTATAACACTTTTCCAACCTGGGATAAAAATTCGGGACTTCGTGATCTGAGCCGAACAGACTATCCATTAGTCCACGAGGTAATCACACGTACTTAACAAAAATATATACCAATAAAGGGTGTCCAAGGATGAAGGAACGATATTTGACAATGAATACAGGATGATGTATTGTGAGAGGGGGCGTTTGATCCGTCTATATTGTTCTAATCCAGTTTTAATTAAAATCGTGTCTATGCATCAACCCCTTATGCGATATTGGAAATTAACATTCGATGAAAGTTTTATATTCGTTGAATTTTATCATTGATATTAAACTTGACCATGTTTTTCACCAGGGCGTGTTAACTGGTTAATTTTCAAACCTAAATCAGCACAAGTACATTAGAGGCGTTTTCTAAAGGTTTAACTCTATCTTAACCTCAAAAATACCGGTTATCTTTTGGAGCAAAACTATAAGGCGTTTGAATCAATTAACCGGTTTATACAGTATGTAAAAAAACCCTGTCCGATCCTCAAATTCATTATTTGGTAGCTTAATATAAATATATTTGTGTCATTATTTTATGGATATTGATACATACATTTTGAAAATATTTGCTTGATTTAAGGGGAAGTTGTTCAGTTTTAGTACTAAAATGAGACACTTTAAATTACGATATTTTTTTTTACTTAAATAAAAATATTTTTTTTATAATGTCATTGACCTACCTATATAACTTTTTCGGATAGGACAGGGTTTTCTTTACATTCTGTACAGTTGTCTTTTTTTTAATTTCGTTGATGTTTGCCGCTCTTAATTTTTGTCCGCACTGTGCTTAACGAATAATTGCACGGTTTTGGCTTAACCCGGTTTATATAAGTTTATGAAGCGTTCTCATCCCCGATACGCTCCGAGTGAAACCTTTTATTAAAACCGTTAAATACATGTATCAACCGATAATTTTTAAACCAGTTTTAAGCTCTGCTTGTGACTGTTCTAGTATTAATTCAATTTTTATAATGTAGGGTAGAAAACAAGCGGATGGCTTAATATTTTTTTATATGTATTGTTACATGTTCGAGATCGCATCTCAGTAAAGTTCGATTACATTCCCGAATCTTCTGAAATCTACGCGTAAAGTGTAAACAATGCTAATCGTAAACAAGTAATTACTTACACGCTATATTCATTATTCCTTATGCCCTAAGAGATAAGGTGAATTATGGCGTAACTATTCGCGTAACGGCGGCTATTGTTTATCAATAGAAGTAGCTATCTCTTTCTTTTATTTCTAGATCTTTCCAGCGCTCCAACTCTTCACGTTTCTAGATTATTCGCAACAATATTAAACAAGCAGGTGGCTCTCCTTATGAAAAGAGAAACCGTTGCCAAAGATGTTAATTCGTTGCTGTCCGTGTAGAGGGATGATAATGCCACTTGCTTAAGTTTACAAGCTATACCACCCTCCAAACCGGAACACGACAGTGACAAGCACTGATGCTATTGTGGTAGGCGGTAAATGATAATAACTTACCCGAGCGAAACGTTGCCCAACTCTATGATTTTGTAGTCTTTAGTAGTGAAATATTTAGGCTAATCGTTCACCAGGTGGTCGTTTTGCGTACCACCTGGCAGAATGTATATTATTTAAATAAGCCCTAAACAGATGAAAAAAAAGACAAACTTACTTCCCATTTATATCCCATCATAACCTACACTTAAAAATTTACACACATGCTAGCGTCAGCCAGCATCGTTTCGGCCTACTGTTTTGGCCCACCGACACTTGAGAGTTGAGACCCTGGCCAAGCGTTATTAACAGGTTAATATCCTGATGCCACTTACTATCGAGATACTGCTCTAAGCCGAAGTTCGGTCTCGCGGGAGACACCCCTAGGGCGAGTTCTAAGCCCACTTATTTATTTATTTAACGCTTTATGTACAAAAACAAAATATCATCTAACACTAATTGGATAAAATATTATACATAGGCGTGCTTATCTCTTTAAGAGATCTCTTCCAGCAAAACCTGTACAAGGATAGGTGTTGTAGAAAGATTATTACAAAGCAGGTAAGCATATATTAGAGTTTTTTAGTTTATCACATGCAAGCATAAGCTCATGCAAATATATATATATATATATATATATATATATATATATATATATATATATATATATATATATATATATATATATATATATATATATATATATATATATATATATATACTCTGGCTGGGCATCTCTACTCGCCCAAAAAGCCTGTTTTCGTCGTTCGTTTTCGTTTATGTCATTTGGGCCACTAAAAAATAATATTTTAATTATTTTCATATCTTGATTAAAGAACAGCAAAATTCCCGTTTCCCGCTTCTACATTTTAAAAAAAAGAAGAAAACTTATTTGCAGCCAGTTAAAGATATTTATGTTGAAATAAATTAAAATATGATATTCATATTGAACAGTGTCCCTCGTGTATTTCGATTAAAGCGAACGTAATATGCCCTCGCCAGATTTCCGGCCCTCTCAATACCGGAAGTTAAGCCAAGATATATTCGAAGCGAATAAATCTTCGGGAAATCTATCTTTATGCGATTCGCATATTAATATTGGTCTGCAGTCTATATACATAAGTGCTATTGGTTATATATTTGAAATATTGGGGAATCGTTATTGATACGACGGTTAACTGGATAGTCGATAGAAGATCCTGTATGAAGATAAAGATGGATAAGATTTTGCGTTGGAAATCTGGGTGAAGAAAAACATGCCTACCTTCTAATTAACCCTTATATGCCGTCCATGTTGTTTAAGTCTCTTTTGAGGACTAGACCTTCTGCCTTCCTGTTAGACAATTCGTAAAAACGAACGGTAGAAGAAGCTTTGAATATGATTAATGGTAATATTCTGCAACGTCTCGCCAGGGTGTAGTATTAACGCCTTACCTATTCCTCTCGTAATAGTGCCGGTTCTTTGCAGTGTCGTGTTCCAATTTGGTGAAAGGTAGCCGTTAAACCTTTTGCTTAAAAAGTTGAAAAGTAACCAATATCAGTCGGGAATAATGTAAGCTACATTCAAAGATAAAAAAAATATTAAAATCATTTAAGTAATTTTGAAATTAATCTATTATATACAATTTTACATATAATCAACTCTTTCCTGTTAATAATATTAGTGTAGACAATTAAATAAATTAATTAATAAAAACAAATATATGTCCTACCCACAGAGATCAAGATCTGTGGTCCTATAATTTGTGTAATCACATGCTTTAATTTTGAACCAATTTGTATAAAGATCAGTGTAGCCGTTCTTGAATTACTACAGCATATATTGACAGATGAACAGACAAAAACGGTACAAAGTTTTTCTTCGCATATTAATATATGTACAGAATTTTTAATATAGTAATATTGTAATTTTTAATAATAGATTACTTGTAATATTTGCTTGCTTTGGAATTGTCAAATCCATAATAAGTTTGTGTCTCCTTGTATGGCATCTATTCCCTGGTATTCATAGGTAAGGTATGATTACAAATTAAGCAAATTATCCAAGTATGGCAAATATATTGGCCATTCATTATGTATATGTCTTTTACCGTAACTTTAAGCGCATTAGGTGTGTTTAATATCTAATTATTACCAAGAATTCTCATCTAATCCTTGCAAACGATTAACATCTTTAAACAAGTGCAATTGGAGCTATTTTCTAACGGTGTTCGTCAAAAGTTTTCGGTTAATATGGCAATTTGATTCGCATATGGCTCCAAGATTAGTATCACATGTGTTCAGATCGCGTTTATTAGGGAAATAATTTCGATACAAATGGTTTTTATTTCGATGAATATTTCTATGTACGCTTTAATTTGTTTCGTCATATTCCTTACAATTACACTAACTGCGTTCGCCTGTGCCCGAAATTCGACCATAGACTGCAAAATAAAATATTTTTGTGATTCAAAGATCTCCACTATCTGCCTTTTTGGCGTACATATTTCCAAGATACATACACATTTTAGAGATTATATTGTTGGTTCTTAATATGACAAGAAATTCTTCTGTTTTAAGTATTAATATATTCTACACTTTTTATCTTCGGCATTTGGTGAAACTCCATTTTCATACACTATTTTAAACATAAAATGTTTAATCAGGACGGTTAGATGTTGTTTTGTTTTTAGTTTTAATTTGTAATTGCCCTGATGACGCTTAAAGAAGCGAAACCGGTTGGATAATATGTATAATAATTTACTGAAACAGTACAAGTGTTATCGATATAAAAAAGTGTATTAAGTATTAATAATTACGTTTGAAGATACAATTTCATCTTTGTTATACATTTGATTAATTAATATTAAAACATAAATAAATAATAATCATTCATTTGATCAAATTGAATAATTTAAAAATAAACTAAATTTATTGTAAATTGTATTGAATGCATTTAAAATATTAGTATACATGTTTGTACATTATCATGTATGTCACATGAAAGTAGTGTATGTAATATTTATTTTTATTAATGTATTTCTAATGCATTGTTTAAAAAGGGATCCAAACTTTTACCTTCACATATTAATATTTAGACGATAGTATAAAGGATTTTATCAAGGGACAATATTAAGCCCATTTTTAAATTATGTTGTTAATGTAAATTTTCCCCGTGTTGATCCGCACTACCTTTAAAGATCATCTTCCTTTCTGCCAGGCAGATCGTAAACGGCGAACAATTGGGTACAATTTTCAATGTCATCGTGACTACTAGATGGGAGATTTCAGCAACGTCTTGCCCGGGTATATAATACGACCGCTTTACCTATTCGTGTCGTAATAGCCATTGTAGTATTCCTTATGCATGTAACATTGCCATCCCGCTACACGGATCGCAAACCACCATTAACATCTTTGGTGTCTATAGGTAATTGTTTCTCTTTCCATCTGAAGAACAATCTGCTTGTTTTTTTTACTATCTATTGACATAAAGCTGCAGCAACCGACTTCCCATTTCCATCGACACCAGAAAGCGAAAACGTAGTAATCCACAAATTACGAAATAAAGTTTTATGGAACTGTTCGAAGTTAAAAAAAAAACACATTGCGGTATCTCGGCCTTGTAGATGTACGATAAACAGTAAATAAAATGACATTAAAAAATACTTTAGGTCAAAAGCCGCTGCAATGAAGATTCTTTTAATTCGAACAGTTCAATAAAACTTTTTTTCGTAACTTGTGGACCGGCGTCGATATCTCCGAACTCTACACCAGATCTCCGCCTAATAGGACCACACGGGAAGTGTCAAAAAAAATTTCAAAATCGATTCATAAATGGAGTTTGTTACCTCACAAAAATAAAAACATAAAGCCGAATTGATAACCTCCTGTTCGGAAGCCGGTTCGGAAGCAAACGAGAGTCTGCTCGTGACCACGGTCAATGTAACTTAGCCGAAACGTCGACCTTTACAAGTAAGTTCTATATATGTACGCGTTTTTGACCCGTTTATATATTGTTAAAAATGATAGTAGAACGCGTTAGTTTAAAAGTTCATATAGGCCAACTGCCGTTCTGCCAGGCAGGTCGTAAAAGACGACTGATTGGCTATATGAGTTACTAACATCGTGGCTACTAGGTGGTAGGGTTCTGCATTGTCTCGCCCGGGTCTGGTATCACCGCCTTACCTATTCCTGCCGCAATAGCCTCAGTGTTTGTCACTGTCGTGTTATGAATTGGAGGGTAAGGTAGCCAGTAAACTTATGCATGTGGCATTAGACCTCGCCACAAGATAGCAACGCACCATTTACATCTTTGGTGTCTATAGACGATGGTTGACTCTTTCCATCAGGAGACTGCTGATTGCTGTCTTATGACATGAAAAAAAAGATCAAAATGGCGTAAGAGTTCAATATGAAATGACTTAAACTCGTGGTCTTTTTTATTTGTCAGACCTAAGGTAATTTTATTTAATATCTTACGGCGCTTTTTTATTTTCCTTTCAGTGGCAAAGCATAAGCACCAATTAACATTTGTGGCAATTTGCAAATTAAATTATATCCTTCTTTAAAAAAAAAAACATTTGCCAAAATTTCCAAACCAACGACATTTTATCCATTGTTTACAAATATAATTAAATTTCATTATTTTAAATTATCTTTGTGGTCAAAATGTCTGCAAATTTACATTATATAATGTGAAATAAATATGTTCAAATATTAATTAAACAAATCAATGGAATATTTCCACATGTTTATAATAGAATTCCATTTAAATTTTAATATCCCTCTCCCAGCTCAGTTTTAACAGACAAAGCTCCGTTGTTTTCTGCATGTAGTCATAATAGAATTCACAGAATTATTGTAAAATCATGTTAATAATATATTTACAGTAAAATATAATATTTTTCAAACTATTTAAAAAAAATAAAGGTTAAATTTTTTTCCATCCACTCCATCAAAAGAGGCAGACGGCTCTTTTGATGGAAAGAGGCAACCAGCCTATACCACAGACTACATAAATACTAAAGGACACGCCATTGGGAAGGAAACGTGTAACCGCGCATATGAGCAAACGCTCCTATCACTGTCAAAAATGTCATACATTTGTAGATAAATTGTATCGTGAAAAAATAGAAATAAACCATGTTGTGCTGTTTTATCGTATCGAATGAGATGAAAAGTTGTAAAAATTACCTTTGGAACGCGACAGTGTCAAGCACGTTGTCATGTTGTTGCGGCAGGATAGGTAAGTCGATCCAATAAACAATAAGGTTGAAAAAAATTAAAAACTATTTATTCCTTTTTCAGACCATCTTCCTGTCTCATGTGTGATTTCATCTTCATTTGCAGATCAAAACGTGAAAAAAGCTGATCTTCGAACAGTAATCCTGTAGATGTGTATGGAATATATGTGTCATAGTGTCATGGAAGTAACAGAATGCCAAATTTCCTATAGATAAGGTTTGTACCAGTTGGTCCATTCCTTTCATCCACTAGAAAAGTTGACCGCTGAATCGATTTATCAAAATCGATATTTAATACATGTCCTAAAACCACCGCGAGAACACCAGAATTCAAACCAAAAAACTGCATCCAAATCGGTTCAATCGTTTAAACGCTACGGTGCCACGGACAAACACACGCACATTGTAGTCAAACTTATAACATCTCTTTTTTACGTGCGCTGTTAAAAAAGTAATATTATAAATGAGAAAAATACAACACGATTAAGTGGATCGCTATTTTTTCAACTTCCCAGAATCATAAAATTGTTTATAGTATTAAAGCTTTTCTTACAACAGGATATTAAAATAAAGTGAAATAAAAAAAAACAAAATATTGAACGATGCTACTAATTTTCTGCACTCGACTATAAGGAAATTGAATGTCAAATGTTTGAAGACATCACAAATGAAGACCAAAGATTGGATGTCGAACGTTCCAATATTTTTATGGTTCGCGTATTTCAGAAGTCATAAATGTCTTTTACATGAAATGCATAGATGTCATATGATTTTGTCACATTAGTTATTAAACATATTTTATAGTGTTGTAGATAAAGCCCCGTTTTCACTTTGATTAGTGGGAATGTGAGTGTTTAATGCAGGTGCTTAGTATTAAGGAAAAAATACGTGAAGATAGCTGTGGATCAGTGCGAGTGATTTGTCATCAGCGTAGTAAAAGTGAATAGATACTGATTACTTATCACTCGCACTGATCAACGTCTGTCTTCTAGGAGAGCCTTGCAAGACCATAGTCCTCTAAATGTAAAAACATTTATGTAGTATAATATACTAAACAAAATGAAAAACAATATTCCAATGTGATAGATATTGCCATTCAAGTAAATCTATCAATCAATCAACCAATAAAAAATCTTAAAACAATTGTCGTATTGAGCCAATCCAATCGTGCGGCCTCTGATTGGATTTTTTTTATTTGTTGATTGTTTATTCGATTTAGAATGTGGAGATTTTTGCGTGTCCTATTTAGGGTTGTCATGTGTTTTGTCCAGTCGTTATCCTTGCTATAAACATCTATACAAATAAAAAATTGGAGCGTCTGTTTGTAACATTATTTCGAGACACAAAAAAAACTTTTAAAGCGGCAAGCAAAAGCTAGTTCTTCTAGTATTTTTCAAAATATTTTTTGTGGTCTCACATAAAGATTCCAACGTCTGCCATGCTGTTAAGAAGCTAAAAGACAATGAAAGTTAGGTTAAACGTGATACGTCTCATAAAGTGGCTACTGAATGATAGTTTTTTTATAGCGCATACAAAACGACAAGCACCAGTGGCAAGAATAGATAATGCGTTAGAAAAAAACTCAGATGAGTTCTTGTAGACTCAGATGCTACCCAAAAAGCAATCACGATTTTAGTGACACATCTAGCCTTTTTTCTCTCGCCTTTTACGAAATGCCTGAAAATCTTTACGTGATTTACTGAGGCAAGAGAATTAATTTCTATTGCTATTATACAAAATTGCCAATTTTATAAATATTATTTAAATGTCACTTATCATATTATTAAATCTAAATATGATTATACAAATATATTGTTTTATAATGCTTAGTATTATTATACCAATTCAAGGATATTATAATACGGAAACCTGGAGGATTGTGATAAACCAGAAATCATTCGATATTAACATGTCTTATTCAAAAATTTCTGTTTGCACGTCATACGGCTGGTTTCCGGAACACAAATTAATTTTAACAAGCAATTAATCTGCATTTAACATATTTTTTACAAGCAAACACATATTGATTGTTTGTCAAAATTAATTTGCGTTTCGGAAACCGGTCGTAAGGCTAACAGGACATGTTTAACGGAACATGTGACAACCCTATCTCCCTGTAATCCCAGTATGATTGTTTTCATGTCGATTTACCTAGCGGGGTTCAATAGCTATGTTGTTTGGATAAATGTTATTCCGATCATGTTTTTAAATTTTCACTTATCAAAAATAACAGAGCAAAATGGTTTTATATTTATTTTCAAATATCATGCAATAACAAACGAGATGACCGTCGCCTATAAATGCCAAATATATATACGTATGGAGGAAAGAGATGAAAAGAGAAACCATCGCCTATAAACACCAAAGATGTTAATGGTGCGTTGCTATCCGTGTGGCGGGATGGGATACCGGGCTGGTATAAAGTAGCCGGTATTACCGGCACCTTATACCGGCCTGCTTATACTCGGCTGTAACTCCTCATTTAATTTGGAATAATTTTTTTCCCAAAACTTCCATTTGGATTTTAGCTTTACTGTTTGCGTAGATAGTTTTGATGATAATAATATATGTTGTTAGTATATCTTGCCTTTCTAAACTTTCTCATATTGCCTTATGCCTAATGCAGTCGAATGCTTTTGCATAATCTATAAATGCTATATAAAGTGTTTCTCGATTAGCTGTTTAAGTGCGTGGATATGGTCTCTTGTTGAAAAGTTCCTTCTGAAACCGGTCTGTTCTGTTGGTTGGTTTTCGTCAAGTTTTGTGGTTATCCTACTTAAGATGTTTTCCTATGGTTGGAATTAAAAAAATATATGTAAGGCGGTTGACCCTGCAAGTCTGAAACTTCCCGCTAAATTGAGGTATTTTAAGCTCAAAGCAAAAAATAAAGCTAAGCATAGGATTATGAGCTCAGAGTTAAAAAATCTTAAGTTTCGAAAATTAAAATACTATAATTTATACAAAATTATAGTATTTTAATTTTCGAAACTATTTATATTTTCAAAATCATGATCGATTTTGATCTTTCGAGTGGCATTCGACGCTATTTTTGAGCTTTAAATTGTTTTATTAGCTGTAAAGCTGATGGGTAAAAAGATATTTAAACTTTTCGACATGGATAAATCCCGAACGAATTAATCGATTTTGATCCAATTTACAGTATTTGACGTAGGGTTTCAGAGAGAAAGGCTGATTAGATATTTAAGTAAATCAATGTATTGGCTTAAAAGATATTTTCAAAATGTTAAGTTTTCTGTACTCACCAAAATATTATTATTTAAAAAGGTATATCTTTAAAAACTTCCTTTTCTACATACGTAGCTTGAAGTTAAAAATTAAATGGGACAACCCGCAGGGTAACTTTTGAAAATTCCAATGAAAGAATTATCATAATCGGACAACTTAGTAAAAATTAAGGGCCAGTCTACATGGCGCGTTGCGGCTGCGTTGCGTCGACGCAGCGCTTCCGCTGCGACGTTTTACATACTAATAGTCAAGGTGTACACACGGTGCGCTGCGTCGACGCAACGCACACACGACGGAACTGCAGCCCCGAGACGAATCGGGTGGGATTGTACTGATTGCGACATCGGAACGACAATGCTCAGGACACAAGCAAGCTCATCACAATTTTTTATTAACGGGACGTTGTAATAGGAGCAATGCCAGATGTCTTTTCCGACCCATGCTTTCGATAGAATGATGCGATGTTTTTACAAAATGCTTGCTGCAACTGTGCATCGCCGCTGCGACGACGGAACGTTATGACTGCGTTGTAGTAACGCTGCGATGGCGCATAGCCTGTGTGGCCGGCTATGCGTCAAAATATTTGCGTTGGGTCAACACAACGCGCCGTGTGGACTGGCTCTTAGGTGTGGTCTAACATAGAAAAATATACGCGTAAAATTGAGGAAATCCTCCGTTTTTTCGTCGGTTGAAAAACATAAACCTCCTATCGCAGTCTGGTAATAAAGGTAAATTAACAGCGGCACTGAATTAAAAACGCACAAAGTTTTACGGCAGCTACATCTGTTTCTACGGTATTAGAATCCCATGACGAAACGCCGAGACACGTAACTTCTAGCCATAAAACCTCGTCACTTTGAAGTATATAAACCTACATGTTGAATCACAACGCACATACAATCAATCATTGCTACTGTCTGCCACAATTTATCTCAAAACCCGTATATTAGACGAATGCGAATTTATAGATGACACACATGACACGCTGGAATATAGACTTTATCACAATATGAAAGAGTTGATAATATCATAGCGTGGTGTGTGGTTTCGTAAGCTATTGGCCTACGTAGGAAATATTTATTCCACAATACAAAGGTTGAAAAAGTGTAGGTTTCTTAGAATGTGTTAGGATTTTCTCTAAGATTAGTTGTCGTGACGTTTCGAGGGTTTTCTGAGTAATAACATTTGTGAAGAGTTTTTGCTGTTGATATATATAATAAAAGTCAATGATTTAATACCTAAAAGTTATAAGGGTTCTGTAACGAAAGGATAATAACAGCGGAGGCATATTAATAGGGTTCCGCCAATTATGATACGCCTACACTGACAGCACAAGATCGATCTATGTGGCAGTCGCACTGCTCTTGAACGGAACTAGGTGACCGCCCCGTTGGTCGAGTGGTTAGAGACCCTGACTACGCAATCAACGAGGCTCGGGTTCGATCCCCGACGGGGACAAGCATTTGTGTGATGAGCATAAATGTTTGTATTTCCGGGTTTGGGTGTTTATTACATATATTCTAGTATTTATATATGTATTTCTATTTATTAGTATCGTTGACTAACACCCATAACACAAGCAAATAATTCGCTTACTTTGGGGTTAGATCAGTAAGTGTAATTTGTCCCGTGAATTATTATTATTATTATTATTATTACAAAGATCTGAAAGTAACCTAGACTTTTTTGAAAAACAATGCCAGTTACTATGGTCTTTATTATAACAAAAAAGAAAAAAGGAAAAAATACGATTCCAAAGGTCCCATCCATTACAAGAATAGTTTTTGGCACGGTTTTTGAGTGCTCGGCTACGAAGTGGGGATCGCTTTGCGCATGGCAAAATAAATTACGGAGATAATTCGTTATACTATTCTCTTCTACACAAGTCAAGGTCAACGCTTAAGAAACGTACCGGGATATATATAATCTCAGTTGATATCTCTCGATGGTACGGAACTCCACGGTGGCTCGGTGATCAGATGGCCTAATTTGGGCAGCTTTGGTGTAGAGTATAGACGGATAAGTTCCTGGATTCGTTCTAAATAAGTGCTCACGAGACAAAACTTCGATCGAAACGAAGCGTTTAGGGTTCCTACACACTTAAACGATACACGGCATAATGTGTAAGAAATAACCCTAAACACTTCCATTCGATTGAAATTTTCTAAGGAAAATAACAGATTAAAGTCAAAGTCAAAACATTTTTATTTAAATTATCCTATACAGGCACTTTCAACATTTTTTGAGTTACTACCGGATCTGAAACGCGGCCATACACTGATTAAATTTTCGAATCAATTGATACATTTTGAAAAACATTGTTTCGGTGACTTTTTTAAAGTTTTTTTTTAATTTCTCAACTTCTAACAGTGCCGAATCAGTTTAAATTTTTAGTAATTTAAGTTCTTTGGAACCCAATCGAATACCGTCAACCGCGTTTCAAGCCGTTCAAAAGTTATGAGAGAAGGTCACATACACATATATAATTACATACTGACGTCATAGTAAAAAAAGTCAAAAAAAATCCTAGGAACTTAGATCAAATATAGTATATTTAGTCTAAGCTTGGGAATTTTAAAAATGGATAATAAAATCTCGATTGCCAAAAAAATATTGTGGAATCGGTAACTTCTTAAAAGAAACGAGGAGGCAAGAAGCTAAAGCAAGAAGTTCAAAGAATAAACATGTAATTTGATGGCACTTACATTTTTACGCACCTTTCCCATCTCCTCGATTAAAAAACAAAGAAAATGTCATGTAGAAGATCTTTTGATAAGTCTTAAATTGGTAATTCAGCAACATATAGCATTCATGAGCTCACGTAAGCGTGGAGATCGTAAAAAGGTGTTGAGGTGTGATATTATCCTAAAAAGGTTACTTTCTCGTGGATTATTAAGAGATAAAACTGTATTTTTCGTATATTTTACCATTATATTGTCTATATACGCGTCTTGGGCACACAAGGTCGCTAGGGTTGTCACTTGTATTTTTTTATATCAAAAGTGAACAAGCAGATGGCCCGTGGTGGTAAGAGACAACCTTCGCCTATAGACACCAAAGATGTTAATGATTCTTTAATTCTTTATAATTTAAGTTTCAATTTCTATAATAAAATTAGATGATAGTTATACCTGTATTACCTTAATATAAAAATAATAGATTCTTTGTAGGTACTAAAAATATACGTGATATAGGGGGTAGTCTTAAATATCACCATGTATCACCAAAGGGGAAAAAGGCTTAAAAAATGCCAAAAAAAAACATCACATGATTAATGGACGGCCCCTAAGTATACCAGCTATCTCACCTTTCAAACTGTAACACGACAGTAACAATCATTAACGCTATTGCAGCAGGAATTGGTAAGGTGGTATAATGATATGAAAGGTAGGAATGGGTAAATAGTACCGAACCAAGGCAAGAACGAGACGTTGCGGAACTCTACTGTCTGGTAGTCACCGCCTTTTACTGACTGAAATAATGACAGATGATATACCGAAATATGAGCTATCAACTCAGGCGAACTATAACTACAGATAAAAGTCTGAAAATACTAAAAAACAAAAGTGCACGAATCTTAACGTCCGTTTTAAAAAAAACCCTTTTAATCTATATACTACATATTAAAATAAAATCATAGGAAAGTCAAAACTGTACGTTGAATATTTCTTTAAAAGAATACTTGGGGTGTGATCTAATAATCGATGTCGAAGCCAAAAATATGGTTTTTAGAATTTTTGTCTGTTTTTCTGTTTGTCTGTATGTATGTCCGGGGTAAACTCAAAAAGTACTGCATGGATTTATTGCGCATCCATTTAATCCGTGCTAAATACAAATAGGAATAGGCCGTTTTTCTAGAGAGTTGTGAAAACATCAATCTAATTACGTGTAGCATAAGAATCAAACTTCTTATACATCATTACATCTACCACACGGATGGGAACGCATCATTAACATCTTTGGTGAATATACTCGGTGGTTGTCACTTGCCATTAAGAAATAGCTAGCTATCTTATGCTGCCAGTAAAGAAATTTGTTACTGAAAGCAAAATATTTTTAACAGTAGGTGGTTACCCTAACATGTAGCTATGACTCATAACTTTTAGGTACAAGAAACTATTCGGGTTTTTATAAAGAAACTCCATAAGGTGCTACTTTTCATATATAACTTTTTCATCCTTATAGTTTACCTTTACATAGTTTTGTAAACGAAATACATATTTAAATAATTTAAACGAAGTGAAACTTTCATCCTACTACATCTCTTAAACCCTGAATCTTATATTCTCCAAAGAAGAATAATGAAGTTCCACACAAAGTTGGCCTCAAACGCAACGCATGTTCATAGATGCTTATCGTATTGTAATCCATTATTAATTTCTTTTGAAATGTAAATTGCATCACGGACACTTCTAATAATGCTAATATTCACGAAAAATAACTAGAATTCACAATTACAGTCGAACCTGGATAAGCGAGAGTTCAAGGGAGCACAATCTTATTCTCGCTTATAGAGGTTTCTCACTAACCCGAGTTTCTCGCTAATGCAGGTATATAGGTAACGATTCTCTCTTATAGAGGTACGCAGCAATAACAAGTCACATTCGACATATAAGTACTTTATAAGAGTAGGTATCAAGATGCTCACGAAAACAAAACAAAAATTTATGCACTATATAATTATTTTATTTAGAACTTATTTACAATTTAAAAAATCCGTCAATTTCGTTTGAGTTTCTGTTTTTGTATTTTGAATGTGTTTTTCTAACTCATAAATTTTGTCAAATATTGCTTGATCAACAACCGCCGCGTATTCAAAGTATCGATGGACCGTCTCCAACGCATTTAAAGCTAGCTTCATTGGAATGATCTCCATTTCTGTTTCCGGAATCTGTGCCTCGTCTTCACTGTCATTTCCAGCAATACAGGTGTTTACACAATTCTTAACGATATCGTCGTCAGTTAGTTCTCCAGCGGTAGTTGCGTCGTCGTCAATTTGAACATAATCTTCGAAGCTCGGCATTAACAAATTGGATTCGTGAGACACAAGCTTAGTCCATTCCTCGTTGCTAGGTCCAACTTCAACATCATTTTCCTTTTGCAAGTCTTGCTCATCTGTACTTTTTCCAAAACCCAGCTTTCTTGAAGCAGTTTTTAACAGTAACGTCACTGACCAAGTACCATGCTTTTCTAGCAAATTTCATAGCTAGAAGTACGTTAATGTCAGGGCTACTGTTTTCTTCCAGACTCGTAAGAATATGTTTAACGACTTCTCTGTGATAAAAGCGTTTGAAAGTGTGAATGATGCCTTGATCTAATGGTTGAAGTCTACTAGTGGTGTTAGCAGGTAAAAACATTACTTTTACGTTTACAAGTGTTGGTAAGTCCGTATGGGCAGCACAGTTGTCAATGAATAGCAGAATTTTTTTACGGTTTATCTTCATTTGTTTGTCAACTTTTTTCGACCAATCTTTAAATAATATTTTGGTCATCCAAGCTTTTGTATTATTGGCATAATCAACGGGTAGAGTCTTGACACCTTTAAAACATCTAGGTCGTTTTGATTTCCCGATGATGAGAAGTGGGAGTTTGTCCATACCACTCATGTTTACACACTGGAGAAGTGTAAGGCGTTCCTTGCTTTGTTTTCCTCCATGGCATTTTTCACCTTTAAACGTAAATGTTTTATCCGGAAGGCACTTGAAAAACAAAGCCGTTTCATCCGCGTTGTAAATATCGTCTGGTCCATACCCTTCTAAAAGATTTGGCAGATCTTTAGTCCAGTGATTGCACACACCTTGGTCCACAGATTTACTTTCCCCAGCTGCTTTTTTAAAAGCTATATCATGACGCCTTTTAAAACCCTCTAACCAGCCGTTGCTAGCAGAAAAGTTCTGGATTCCCAGTTTTGTAGCAAACTCTTTTGATTTTTCTTTCAACAAAAGTCCATCTAAGGGAATGTTCTTGTCAAGAGTTTGTTTTATCCATTCCAAAAGGCACTTTTCAATATGAGGGAATTCAGAAACTCTAGCCCTCTTAATATTTCCATGTCCATCAGAGCACTCAGACTTTATAGAGTCTTTTGCTTTTATAATTTTATAATAGGTGGATTCTGGTAAATTAAAGTCCCTCTGAATTTCATTTCGCGACTTTCCAGATTCAAACTCATTCACTATTTTAAGTTTATCACTTAATGACAGTACTGTAATTTTCCGTTTTGGCATGATGCAGAACACAACTTTCCTTCGCAATCGATTAACTATAAACTGAGTAAGTCCCAAGGTACACAGGCACACGTGTCCATTCAAAAAGAATGCAAAAAGAATGCGAGAAAACAATACAAAAACAATGGTATAAAGTTCCACGAAAGTTAAGAATGAGACATAAAATAGCAGATAATAAATTTGTTTTGTCATTTGTTACTGTACGTGTGTATCTTTTATGTATGTATGTATTTTTATTGTAGCTATAGTTCCTCCTAAATAATTAAAGAAATCGACTGTCGCTTATAGAGGTATAGATAAGCAGCAGTCTCACTTACGGAGGTTCATGAGGGAAAACGACTTTCTCTTACAGAGGTTTCTGTTTCTCGCTAATAGAGGTTTTGGGAGCTTAAAATGACGGGTCCTGGCTATTTCTCTCACTTATAGAGTTTTCTCACTTATCCAGTTCTCGCTTATCCAGGTTCGACTGTATTATAATATACTATTTTAAGCCATTCACGTCGCAATATATCGTCAATATAGATATAATACATTTTTGTATCATTCATCATGAAGATTATTGGGTTTTATCCACTTAAAAGTTAAAATATTAACAAGTTTTGTGTACAGCAAAATATTGGTTACTGATTCACAGACTAAAGAGAGGAAACTTATTTTTTTTTCGTAGCATAATACTAAGGTAACTTGTTTATACAGCCTTCTGTCACAGAATACTAAGAGACTAACAGAAGTCAATGTTATATACAAGTAATATTCGAACATAGCACACAGAAGCACCTCTCACGGACGCGATATTTCGGACTGGTACGGAACAAACTGTCCCGAACCATTCCGAGATATCGCGTCCGTGAGAGGTGTCTATGTGTGCGTTGCTCGAATATCACTTGTATGTAGATTGACTACTGTTAGTCTCCAGTATACTGTGCTTCTGTGTTGTATGGCTCGACTATAGTAATAAATACCTTCATTTTTGTTGCATTTTATACAATAGTTTTGCGTCTTACCTATTCGAAATATTTCTAATTTGTTTAGTTGGTCATAAATTAAATAAAGTGTTATTTTTATGACAGAAAAGAACAATCTCTGCTTGATTTAGAAATAAGAAAAAGCGTACAAGTATGATTAGTTTCATAACTTTCAAGTATGTTCTTTTTAAAATTTACTTGCTATTAAAAAGTGACCGTTAATTATAATGTGGGTTTACTGTACATAATATTAATTTGATAATTTCGGTTGACGCTATATTGTTGTAGCACTTTGAGGCCGATCTCATCAATCTTCTTTATATGACACAAAATCAGACATAATATACTCTTCTAAACAAAAAAAATTATTTTGCAAATCCGTCTATAAATGACGGAGTTATGTCTAAAAGAACATCCGAATCGATACCGACCCCCTTTTTTGGAAAGTCGATTGAAAATAAAATCGATTTATACCCTAGGTGCCTCCTGAAACGCCGCATCTCATAATCATCATCTCTAAGCCGATACTGAAAAAACTTGGTGCGCTCCCTAAGTTGGAATTACCTGATTTAAATAAAAACGATCATTTCGATATGAGTTTTAGTTACCGAGAAATTTCCAATCATAGACACTTACGACATTTAGCACACATGCTTCGAAGCTTTAATAGATCGTCATTATCCAATTCCAACAACATCTCGTACATATAAGGCAAACTGATAACATCCTTTTCTGAAGCTAGTTAAAAAATCTTAGATCCTACACCACGCGAACATAGAGATGCTTTTATTTTTGTATGTGATTGATAGCAATCAGACGGTTCTCTTAACGGCAAGAGAAAACCCATTGATATAAAAAACCCAAGATACACAATGAGTGTGTCAAAAACGTCCTCCAAAAAATGAGCACACAATTTTAAATTGTGCATTCATTTCAAATAGAATCGCGTCGTTCGCGACATTGTCAATTTTATTTCTTTTCGTACATTGCTTTGTAAAAACAACTATACGTCTTGCACTTAAGGTTGGATATGCGAAGACATACGTTTTTGCTACATCTATAACTACTTAAATGAAATTAGTGACACTTTTGAGTGTCAGTTTTGTTCGGGAGTATGCATCTAGGGTTTTTTATATCAATGAGAAAACCATATCTTTTAGACAACAAAACTTTAATATTGCGATGCTATTTGCATAACCGTAATAAATAGTTTTTGAAAAGCGGGTTAAGAAGCATTACCTGTCATTGTCGTCGTTTTTTTTCTCTCCTATTTATTTTATTGCTGTGTTATCTTCTTTTTACTATAGTCATCAATTTGCATCAAAATATCTTATCCTTGCAATGTATGAATAATTAGAATTTCAATGTAATTTATATATTTGTGTTTGTCTTTATGCTTGTGCGTGATGCCTTCCACTTTCCTTTCCCAGCTTCACTTTCTGGGTTAGCTGGATGAAATCTCTGTCGTTAGGGATAAGCTCAACTTTTGTGCATTATTTTAAGTATCGTTTAATTTTGTTATCATTATATAAGTGTACAATAAAGTATTACAAAAATATATAAATAATAAAAAGAGCATGTATCCTTTTGCACCACTTGCACTACCAGTTCACTAGGGTAGCCGGTATCTTCTAAGCTGGTATACAATACCAACAGCCGAAGCCTATTTGGACATGAAGACCGGTGTCCGATTCCCTACATTTATATCATAAGATAGCAAACAAGCAGATGACTCTCCTGATGGAAAGATACAATTATCGCCTATAGACAACATAGGTTTTAATTGTGCGTTACTATCAGACTGTTTTTTTTATATCATAAGATAGCAAACAAGCACATAGGTCCCCTGATGGTAAGAGTCAACCATCGCCTATAGACACCAGAGATGTTAATGGTCCGTTGCTATCTTGTGGCGAGGTCTTATGCCACATGCATAAGTTTACCGGCTACCTTACCCTCCAAACCGGAACACGACAGCTACAAGCACTGACGCTATTGCGGCAGGAATAGGTAAGGCGGTGGAATCAGATCCGGGCGAGACAATGCAGAACTCTACCACCTAGTAGTAGTGTGGTGGTTATGCCATTTGGATAAGTTTACCTTACATTCCAAACCAGAACACGACAGTAACAAGAACTGACGCAAACATAAGCTACTTTTAAAAAACATCAAACCTTGAGGGGTGAATTAGGGGATGAAATATTGTATGAATTTGTTATATTGATGAACTGTTACTCTGTTCCCGGCCGAGGCATCGCGAGCCAGCTAGTCATAGATATCTAACGCAGCTGAAGAAATTTCGTACATGACTTCAAAGCGGTCAAATCGCAAAACGATAATGGTCCGTTGTCATCCGTGTGGCAGGCAGTTTATTGACTACCTTACCCTAAATTCCGGAAAATAATTACAGTCAGAATATCTAAGGCGGTGGTACCAAATCTGAGCGGCACGTCGCAAAACTTCTATCCAGTAATAAAGTGCTGTCCTAAGATAAAAAAAAAATTATGTAGAAATATCCGAAGAAAGTACAAAAACAATAGTTTTAGAAGCGAAACAAGCCCAGACATAAAAAGCAAACGAAAAACCAAAACAATAAGTTGGTTTATTCATTTATGCGGCCGTACCTTTTCCGCGCTCTCACTAGGGTTGCCAGCTAATTATATTAAATCTGATTAAATTTCTGAAATTGCTGTGTTGACACCCGTGACTCGGTTGATCAGAATATCACTAAACTAAAATTAAATTACACGAATCGATCTAACCCCAAACTAAGAAAGTTATTTGCTTTTATTATGGGTAATAGCCAACGATACGAATACACAGAAATAATATATATATATATATATATATATATATATATATATATATATATATATATATATATATATATATATATACATATAGTATCTTCACGCCGTATCACCTAAGAGGTAGGCAGAGGTATATCAAGTTAGGCCCACAATGTGACAGGTGATAAGCCTGTTGCCAACCGGATACTTATCCAAACCCGGGCAACGTTGTTTTTATTAGAAAATTGAAAGAACGCATTTTTGATTTGCTCGACCCGGGAATCGAAAAGGGACTTTATGTGATCGACACACACAGCACAGTCGCCTCTGTAATCTAGCGGACCGCTTGACTACAGAGGCGTTTAATAAATACATATGTATATAAATACTGTAACATAAAATACCCAGACCTAGAAATACAAATATCTATGCTCATGATGCACACACAAATGCTCGTCCCTGACGAAAATCGAACCCGGGCCCCATCGACTTGAAGTTAGTTTCGCTCAACACTCGACTAACAAGGCGGTCATTATCAGGTCGGTAAAATAAATATATGTATATAATAAAAAGGAATTACTCTTATGCTGGAGCCGTACTTGCGTCTATCGCCCCGATGTTATATGCGCACTAAGGCACACGCAGTCCGGAATGTATGCGAAAATAGCCGATAATAGCCGGTCACATCTGCATTTATCGTCTCATTGCACGAAGTTTTGTGAAGATAGGCGCAAGTGCGGCTCCAACATTACAGCTATCTCGCTAACCGACGAACCGAAGAATCGTGGCGAATCGGAAAGGCTACAAACAATTGGTTCAATCTATCTACATATCCCACAAAGGAACCAGAATTACCATACCTATATATAAACCAGTATTATGCCGACAAACTGGCCTACACTTTGGCATACATAAATTATAAGAAACTCTGTACATTATCGTTATAAAAAAAAAAATAAAAGAAAATACTCAAAGTAAAATAAATAAATTAAAATGAACCTTTACAGGCTATTTTTTAATTAGGTACTGATAAAATCTATTGTATAGTATCTACGGGCTGTCAAATTTTATACCATCATTTTAAATTCAACTACAGCTCACTCAAATCGCTTATAGCTATTGCTACTTTATTGTCACTGCGGTTTTGAGAGATTTGTGCTTGCGTTATGTCTCTTTCATATATTAACCAGTAGTTTTAAGGAGCACTCTTTAAATGAGTATGACTTGTGGACACGGATAGAGAATGCGCTGACGCAGACTTTGCAAGTAGCGGCATCGTAGGACGCCAGTTGTTCCTGGGCACGCGATACACCAGTCTATGTAACCTATAATCTATGTATGTGACGCAATCAAGAAAGTTACATTCTACCCGGAATGTTTACACGCGCTTTAAAATCGTTCTGAAGAGTACCACGACATGAGTGGAGTGTGTCTCTTTCTACTAAATAAAGCGCCAATCGCCATATATATGTGCGGTCATGCGTAGTTTGCAAATTACTACTAAGTAATTCTACTAATTTGAGAAACAGTTTTTGCATTGCATAAGTAATTACGTAATAATTAAAATAAGCACATTTTAGAACTGACTATGTTAATTACAATACATTTTATGCTAATTTATTTATCGACGTGTATGAATAAAAAGGATTTAACGATTACTGAATATGTAAAAATCTACCATGTAGATAATTTTATTTACACTGGCAATTGCAAGAACAGGACAACATCCTCTCTTGTCGTTGTCTTGCTCAGAACGTTTTTCCCCTCTGTTATGCAAGAAACAAATGTCAACTTTATTTGTTACGAAATAAAGTACATTTTTATTTTTCAAATATTGATTTGTAACAATTTCAGTTATAGTATATAAGTTCCTTGGACGCAATATAGAATATGTGAAGATTATATCCTTATTATTATCCTACTTAATATCAACAACCGAACCAGAAACTAAACTAATAACAGTAATAA
The DNA here is from genome assembly GCA_036924255.1 of Apodemia mormo. Taxonomy (NCBI): domain Eukaryota; kingdom Metazoa; phylum Arthropoda; class Insecta; order Lepidoptera; family Riodinidae; genus Apodemia; species Apodemia mormo. The sequence goes on from JAUPFN010000026.1 coordinate 9,023,648, forward strand.
AGTCCTAACCTATCGATATAATAACATGGTAGTAAAGGCTTCTCGTTTAATGTGGATAAGGGACAGCCCTACTAACTACACAAAAAGGAAAACGAAAAACCTAAATTGAACTCTGGTTTGCGACAGCGCGGCCACAGTTTAGACGCATTTATTGGGCTATCAATCAAATTCGTCTGCTACCAACATTCATCTTCCTCTTAAATTGTGGGGGGTCGGATGCACACACCGTCATACAGAATAAGATAGACATGGCAGACGCAAAGCGTAAAAAATCAAGGCAATCAAAATCGATCTTAAAATATAAATTTGTAGAGCCACTATTTTCTTTTGTCAAATTTTGCTTTTGGAACGAAGTTACTTATCGCGCGTTGTGAAAGGGGGTTAGACGGAAAAAATTCTAACAAAAAGTTGTCACGACACTTTTGGCTATAGTAAGCTATTATAAGCTGTGCGGCGTGCGCATGTGTTTCTCTGTCTGTCTCTTTCTCTCTCTCTTTTATAGAAAGCAAGCCAGATATTTGAACAGTGTGGTGTCGCGACGATTATTTTTGTTGAGTGTATACAGGTTTTTTGTATCGAAAGGAACTTCGTTCCATCCGGGTGTCCCTTGACACCTCTCAAGTTTTTTATTTTTATTTTCTTTATGGAGACAACAAACAGTTACATTATAAATTTCAAAACTAAAGTATTTTATGTAGAAGTAGTTTGAACTGAAGTATTTTATGAAGAAGAACAACGAGCAACCACATTTTTAATGTATCATTAGGTGTATTTAGTGTGTAATTTAAATCACAGATATAATAACTTAAATCAAACCTAAATAAATTTAATAAAAACCATAAAATTTCGTTCTAAGTTAACAATTGTGCAGAGTTTTTAATATCTGATTTTTAAATTTGGGAAGTGATGGTGTAAAAATATCGATATGCTCAAAAGTCTTATTGTACGAATCTGCCATTCGTCGTATAGGTGAGCGCTGGCCGATATTGGTTCGACGCAGGTCTACTGCAAAAAGCTCTCGTGCACGCACTTGACGCTTATTTCTCATTCATATTCAGCATATTCTATTTGTAAAATCAATACAGTTATAGTTATTCCTAATGATGTTATAAAGTGTCATTGCTTCTAGGTAATTTACGCCTCTAGTTAAGGGTTAACAATTAATACTTTGACAATAGCCGGCTATAAATATGTATTCGTTTTATGACCCATTGACATCACATTCTCCATTTCACGTCCTCCGCAAACATTTCGGTAATAGAAAAATACAAATTATTTAGGAAAATAAAATAGTCTTTTTTTAATATTTACTTTTCGGATAGTTTTGTATCTCAAAAGAAAGCTATTTTCTTAAGCTGTCTTCATATCGAGGCAAAATACACTTGCTTACAAAAGTTTGATATATTTTTCGTCGATGGAGACCATAAATTAAATTAAAACCGTATTATTTGTTTGCATAAAGTTAAATAGTACTTTCATATCTTTGTAAATATCAATTGAAAAATTGTGGAAAAAATTCATAAGATGAATCATAACCTCTGAATGCTGAAAATCACATAAGTCGGTACTGTCGGTAGCTAATGTATATGTGAAGCAAATACTTTGTGCCCCTTTTTGTGACAAGTACGTGAAAGGAGGAGTTTGAAAAGCACAGTTACAGTTTACATTGATTTTTTTTTATGTCATAAGATAGCAAACTAGCAGATGGGTCTTCTGATGGAAAGAGTCAACCATCGCCTATAGACACCAAAAAATGTTAATGGTGCGTTGCTATCTTGTGGCGAGGTCTAATGCCACATGCATAAGTTTACCGGCTACCTTACCCTCCAAACCAGAACACGACAGCGACAAGCACTGACGCTATTGCGGCAGGAATAGGTAAGGCGGTGGTACCAGACCCGGGCGAGACAATGCAGAACTCTACCACCTAGTAATATAATATAATATAATATAAATTATAATATAAATTGAAAACTGCAGAAACCTAATATTTTTAATTATATACATTAGAAATACATTAAATTAATAAAAATTACGCACACCAAATTCGTGTGATTCATGATAATATTATATATGTCGCAGTGAAATTGTCAGTGCCGTTAGATTATAATCTTCCTTAGTGATATTATAATTTAACTGCTAATCTAACCTAACAAAATTATAAAATCCCTAGGTAGATTATAATCTAACGGCTATTGACAATTTCACTGCGACATTTACACATGTACACTATTTTCTTTACGTCTAAAATACATATGTTGTTTTATTTTATACTTTAATTGGAACAGACATTTGTCTTCCATGTCACGTAATGAAAAGAGGTTATGAAGACGAAGGTGGTACACGTCCATCCAAAAGAAACCTATTCACTCTACTCTTATAGGTTCAAGGATTTTTCAGGAAAAAAAGACCCAAGTAGTTCGTTCCAAACCTTGGCGACTCGAACCAAAGAGTTGTTAAACCGTTTTGTTTGATTTTTTGGTATATCCACATTCCACAACGTATGAATGGAACTTCTACCCGTGTCTAATAGTCCGATAAAGGTCAAAAGTCAAACTTAAAAGAGATTTTATTGTTACGTCTATGGTCAAAAGGAGTCATAGAATTATGGTCAAATTTCAACCGTAAAGCTTGGTTAGCGAGTCAAAGAAATTGTAATAATTATATGTAAATCGTTTCACTTCCGTGTAAACCTATTTGTAGTCCAATTTTAAACAATAAAATTTTGGGGAAAGAAACCGTCACGCCCATTATACTTATTGCATACCAGCGTGACAGTTAATCTACTGAACACCCAACATCTACGTCGAATTTCGTGACAAGACGGATCAATTACCAACGCGGTACAGGTGTTTAAACAAAATTACTCTTTCAAAAAAGCTTCTGTATAAAAAATTATGCTTATTTATCATACCGTAAGCGTTTATTTTAATATTTTTATAAAAAGGGTTGGTGTGTAAGGTCGTAAAATAAAGCTTGGAAAATCCAAAAGTGCACGCCACAACGTTATTTCTTTAAATTATTTATTATATAAAAAACAAATCCAAATGAAGTGATTTTCAATAGGGATCTATTCTGAGTGGATTAGATAATATTGACAATAAAATAAAGTGAACTCATAAAGCCTAATAGCGTATCAAATAAGCCAATCAACCTATTTCGTGTTTTCTGACATAAAATAATCAACTGACTGCCATCAACATTTTTTTTCAACGAGATTTTTTAGAGTAATTTCTCTTCTACATTTATACAGACTTTGAAGAATTGAGGTTTGTCTTTATAATCATATTAGCTGTTGCCCGCGACTTCGTCCGCTCGGACTTCGTTTACTCCGCACCGCTTCTCCCTCGTAGATGATAGCGTGATAATATGTAGCCTATATATTAACCCAACCTGTTAGTAATATTCATGCAAAATTTGAAGTAAATCCATACAGTACTTTTTGAGTTTACCCCGGACATGCATTGACTTTCCTACGATTTCATTATATGTAATATAGATACTTTTTATATGGAATTAGTGTATAAATTTAATACTGAGTGTGATTGAAGTTTGTTGAGCCATACATTTTCTTTCAAACGATAATAATGCATAGTCGCGCCGCGGCCCGCGACGTGCAATAAACTCTGTTTTTGTATTTCTTGTAAAAGTTTAGTTTTATAAAAAAGGGTTTTTCATCAATTTATCTTCACTGCTGATAATTTCATTTCGCACCATCTCGCAGATTTTGTAGTATTTATATAGACCACCTGACATTCTACCAGACAGCTCCTAAAAGGCATACGATTGGCTGTACGAGTCAATACCACCATGACTATTCTAGAGTTTCGTAATGTCTGGCCCAGGTATATGTAACCACAGTATTATCTATTCCTGCCACAGTAGTGTCAATACTTGTCATTGTCCTGTTCCGGTTTAGCCAGAAAGGTAGCCAGTAGACTTACGGAATGGCATTGCCATTCCGCCACCCGGAAATCAAAGCACCATGAACATGTTTGGTGTCTACAGGTGATGGTTTCTCTTTCCATCAGGAGAGCCATTTGCTTGTTTTCTATCTAATGATGTAAAACACTTCAGATTTATTAAGATAGCGCTGTATGATATATATTTATATATAATCTATAAGCATATAATATACATATCTAAATCCGAAAGAACAAGATTTTACAAAAAATCTCTCTTATTAAGTACAGAATGATCTGTCTATTCTAGCATATAGTAGTCATTGATTATCCATACAATCGAGTAATCGAGATGATCGCATGACAGACGACGATTACCGTATCGATGTTTAATTAGTTCACATTTTCGAGAATTGTAACGTCTTTCTCTGTCTAAAAATGTCGTAATGGGGTATTCGGGTTATGTTACAACGTAAATAGTAGTAGTTTTTTTTATTTAATGTGTAGTTTAGTGTATAGCTATATATAGTGTAGCTTACTACCGTACAATGTCAAATGACAACTTTGCTCTATATGAGGCTGAGGCTTTATCTGCAGTTAATTAGAGGAGACCTTTAAAATAATTCTCTAAAATACGGTATCATTACGCCATCTAATAATACTATTCCTGCCACTATAAAGCCAGTCTTTGCCTGCCGTGTAACAGCTTGTAAGTAAGGCTAAAATTATACTAGAAGCTGTATATATCAGCCAAGCGGAAAGCAACTGTATATTAACACCTAGGATGTCTGTCTTTTATGATAATAATGTAAACCGCACGTGGATACTAAGGTGTGAAACTAATTTCAAAATCATATGTTTATTTAGAGTTGCTACATGAGAAAAAGCTGAAGAGCTGGATTGGATCTCAGAGACTTCATAGGTTAATAACAAATTATATATCAGATAGTAATGGACCGACTTAGTCCATGGATATCCAAAGTGTTTTTTTTAAACGGCATGTAACCATTATAAGTTATGCATGTGGCATTAGACCTCGCCACAAGATACTAGCGCACCATTAACATCTTTGGTGTCTATAGGCGATGGTTGACTCTTTCCATCAGGAGACCCATCTGCTTGCTTGCTATCTTATGATATAAAAATAAACCATCCATAGAGATCCAAAACACCTTGGATGTCTATGGACTAAGTTGGTATTTTACTATTAGGTATATCAATTTGTCGTTAACCCGTAAACAATCTCTGAGATCCAATTGATGGTGGCACGTTTGTCACTTGAATTTCAACTAGCTTTTATGATGAAATAGAGTCACCTCTATTCTAAACCTAGTAGATACCAGCAGCTTCGCTCGTACGTTGAATCCACTTTTACTCTTTGGAGGTAAATTTTCAATCCTAAAACCTAATCTTACTATATCCTTTCAGTAACTTTTTTTTATATCATAAGATAGCAAACAAGCAGATGGGTTTTCTGATGGAAAAAGTCAACCATCGCCGATAGACACCAAAGATGTTAATGGTGCGTTGCTTCTTGTGGCGAAGTATAATGCCACATGCATAAGTTTACTGGCTACCTTACCCTCCAAACCGGAACACGACAGCAACAAGCACTGACGCTATTGCGGCAGGAATAGGCAACGCGGTGGTACCAGACCCGGGCGAGACAATACAGAACTCTAACACCTAGTAGCCACAATGGTAGTGACTCGCATAGCCAATCGGTCGCCTTTTACAACCTGCCTGGCAGAACGGCAGTTGGTCTATTCTTCAAAGGAACCCGGAACCAACACGGGGATTTACGACCTGCCTGGCAGAACGAAATCAGTATGCAAAATTTCAGCTACATATATCTAGTGGTTTAGACGTTAATCAGTCAGTAAATTTTCCCTTTTTTGTAAATACCTTGATTTTCAGTTTGAGCAGGCTTCAGATGACTTACCTGTAAAAAAAGATTATGTCATAAGTATTTCAGAAATACAACTAGGAATTTTTCACGAGTCTGTTTTTAAAATAATATTTACGAAATAGTAAGTTTGCAAGTAATCAGTTACCAAGTCAGGTTATTTGTGTGTTTGTGTGAAGCGAGCTATAAATGTGGCGGAAATCTAACTGGGCCTTGTTTACAGCGTAATGTGTTACAATGAAGTTATAGTAATATTATAAATGCGTGAGTTTGTTTGTTTGTTAAACTAACCATTAAAACTCTCAAAAATTTTTATAGAAATTGGCATGGAGACATTTGAAAATCTGGGGGTGAAGAAACCTTTTATTTATTTATTCAACAAAACAGCAAATCACAGTAAAAATAAATCGTTGAAAATCATCATAAGCCAATTACGGATTTTCATTTTGTGTTGACTAACCTTAGAGTTAAAAATATTGGCATGACTTTTATATAATTAAAATTGAATTGAAATAATTGAAATTAAAACTAAAAAATAATTAAAACAATACAGAAAATAAAATAACTAATAAGTCATAACAAAAAAATTAAAAAACAAAACAAAGTTAGGTATAAATGACTTAAGTTTAAAATTAAAAAGAATAATAATAACAAAAAATCATAAATAAAAAATATGTAAACGGTTGACCCTACAGGCCATCCCTCTTTTTAAATCTACCCCTAAATGGCTGAAGCAACTTTGATTCTCTATGAAAATTTATCTGGAAAATTATATCGGTTACATTTTAATCTATTCGCAGAAAATGCTGCGCGGTTCAACTAGTATGTAATAAATACATGCCATTTTTTATATCATAAGAGAGCAGATGGCTCTCCTAATAGAAAGAGATAACCATAGCTTATAGCACCATGAACACCTATGGTGTCTGTACGGTTACGTACATTGGTGATATAAAAAGGGCCGACAAGGCATTAATAAACAGAAGCGATACAGTCACGGCGAGCGCGAGTCGTTTAACTTAACGATTATAATAATCATCGCGTATCAACCAACTTTACTCACTTCATTTATCGCCTTCTCAAACTACAACTAACTACCTGTACAAGTTACTAACTGGTAGCCCGTACAGTGTCTATAAGCGATGGTTAATGGTAAATGCAACACAAGCATTATATTACTTACTTGTATAAAACTGTTTTTTTTTAATAGAATTGTAACAGTCCAACTCCAGATTTTTTCCGGTTAACACATGTATTTTCTCATCTCAATGTAAGTTTCAATATTTAATGTAGTATAATAAAGTAATGTAGTGTGATTAAATTAGTTTTCAGCCGAATAAAGGTGTTTTTAAAAAAGGATCCACAGCGCGCCACCCTAACAGTGCATTGCTATCCGTGGGCGAGTTGCATAAGTTTACCGGCTACCTGGTCCTCCAAACCGGAACACGACGGTAACAAGAACTGACGCTATTGCGGCAGAAATAGCTAAGACGGAACTGGAACCAGACAATGCAAAACTCTAACCTAGTAGCCACGATGGTAGTGACTCACATAGCCAAACGTTCGCCTGTGCCTGGCAGAACGACAGATGGTCTTTACTTCAAAGCAGCACAGAACAACACGGGAAAAAACAAAAAAGTCCTTCAGATATTATAATTTATTTACAACACATTAGCCGTTTCACGCGATTATAACCTACAGAAGGGAAAATCTGTACACGCAATAGCGTCAATGCTTGTCATTGTCGTGTTCCGGTTTGGAAAGTAAGGTAGGCGGTAGAATTATGCATGTGGTATTGCCATCCCGCCACACGGATAGCAACGCACCATTAACATCTTTATTGTGACTATAGATGATGGTTTTTCCTTCCTTTAGGAGAGCCATGTGTTTGGTTGCTATCTAATGATAAAAAAAAACTTTTTTATATAATATTAACATTGATATAAAAAACCAAGATACACAATCAGTGTCTCAAAAACGTCCTTTAAAATGGGCGCACGATTTTGAATTGTGCACTCATTTCAAATAGAATCGCGTCAGTCGCGACAGCGTCAATTTTATTAATTTTTCTACATAGTTTTTTTTTTAATTTGTTACATTACACAAACATATATTTTTGCCATAACTATAACCTTAATAGACTAATTAGCGACAATTTTGATTTTTGAGTGTCAGTTTTGTTAGGGACTGTGTATCTGAGATTTTTTATATGAATGAATATTAAAATAATTGTCGATAGAACACCAATAAGGTATTTTTTCTTGTTTTTTAATCATTAGATAGCAAGCAAACAGATGGATTATCTTCAAAGATGTTTATGAAACGTTGCCATCCGTGAGGCGTAGTTGTTATGTTGTTACAATGACACTGATGCTATTGTGTTAAGAAAAGCTAAGGCGTTAGCCGAATTTTGGCAAAAATTGCATAACTCTACAACTTAGAGGTCTAATGTTATAGAAACATATAGCTAAATATTCGTATTTTACAATTGCCTAGCAAAATTGCAGAGTCTATTCTTAAAGAAGGGAAAAAAATATTTTATTTCAACAATAATCTTTCCACTTATACTTTATACATATTTCGGTAACTATAAATACTTAAAGACAATATTCGTCTTTCATCTCAAAAGCTTCTTACTAATATAAATATTGGTATTACATTTATCTTACAAATTCAATTACAATTCCAATATGTTTTACTTTAGTTACAAAGCAATATGTTGGATGTGATCAGGTTATTAGTTTGTAAACGGAGGCACATCGATTCAAAACACAATTCAATTTCGAAACGAATGAAATATGAAGTTGATGGTTTGATTATGAAAACTGTATTTGCAAATATATAAAAATAATTAATTGGAATGGCTTTTTGGTTTATTTTTCGGTTGCCTCTGAGGTCTAGTATCCTGGTGACGGTGTTGACCACATGAAGACTCTCCGGTTTGATTACCGGGTGCAGCAAATCAAAAAGACGTGTGGCACTCGGAGACTGCCACGGTAAAGCTATTACATAGCATTTTTTATCAACTTATGCAATTACAATTATATATTATTTTATTTATGCAGTATTTTTTTTTCTTTGTTTATTCATATTTAAAACACTTTGTACACAAATTATACGAGTACAGATATTCACTGTTGTACGTAGATGATAAATACCTATACACCTATATACTTTCTCACAAACAGCTGATTACGGTAGTTTTCCAATACAACCAATGCCACCTAAAGGCGGGTTGCTGAACTAAAGAGACAAGCGTGATATTTCAAAAAGTCATTAAAAGTTCTGGTATTTATCGATAGGTGGAAAAACTAAAAAGTATCACCGCTGTGCCTTTTATATTTTATTTCTAACGATTTACTATATTCACTTAGAAGAAATTTGTTGTCTTTAATTTAACATTACGTTCCTATTTTTAATCTATTTTATGTACATTTTTCTATATTTATTTAACATTGCTTTTCTTGACTGTGAAGTTAAGTTTACTTTATATAGGTGCCGCAAGACTCTTTTTTTACTATATATGTTTTACATAAACTGTAATGTAACACTATATATATATTTTAAACACTTATTATATTGTTTCATTCAGTTACTATCTTGCTGCAACTATTCGTCATTTTCTGGATGGATTTCTATTTGTATGTTTGTGTTTCTGTATGTTTGTTTTTCTATATGTTTATGTTTCTGTGTTTTGTGTTCCTGTATGATTATGTTTCTATATATTGTGTTCCTGAGTGTTTGTATATCCCAAGACTCCCCTAAAATTGTATATTTGTTTATTTAATTGTATATATTGATAGTATCTAAATAAAACTTTGTGATAATAAAAATAAAATAAAATTTTTTGATAGTTAAATTTCAATAGAACTATATTTATTCACTCTATAAAGACTAAAAGATTTAGTTATGTATGTATAATATATCCTTCCTATCCCTATAGGGATTTAAAATGAAGGTCTATTTATGCAGGTCTATATGTACAAGTCTTATACTACTCTTGAAACCTATTTATAGGCTGGCGTGAAGTTATTTTTACACTTATGGTTCTGATTGCTAACCTTGTCAAGGGTTAGGTCTAGGTAAGTTTTTTTGCACAAGTATTGGTCCTAAACTAAGTAAATGCTCTGTATTGAGACAGTCTGATTACGTTGTGAAACAATTACACCCTTATCAATAAATAATAAAAGAGTCCACTAAGATATACTATATACAATAAAGTTTTTCAAAATTTTACAATAAAATAGCACCCCGTAAAAGAGTTGGCGTGAAGATATGTATGTCCAAAATATTTTACATATAATATTTAAATACCTCGTTCAAAAATTTGTTGATCAGCAAAGATACAAGTCTTATCGTTTTAATGTCGATCTAGAGTTTCTTATACTCTAAGTCTATTATTCTATATAACAAGAAAAAGAAAAATATTTTTAGTCTAAGATTTTTGTTTCTATATTACACTATTTATAAGACACAATACTCTAAACAACTATAAGTACAAAACAAAACAAGGTATAAAAAAAAAAAATGCAAGACTGTACTCAATAGAGTATATACACTACAATCTCTCTCCCGATCACTATATGGGTCTGGCGTAATGATATGTTGGTGTTAATATGCGCTCTTACTATTTAACCTTAAAGCTATTCAATTAGACTTATTTACATATAATTTTTTCTTAACTCTTAATACCCATAAAGGGTCTGGCGTGATAGTATTTGTAAGTGCTCTTTTTATTTATTATAATTGAACAGAAAGATCTGTTTACACTATCTAAAAGTTTTACTCTATTGTTTATATTACTCTTACTATGCCTCCAAAAATTTGTCGTGAAGATATTTTTCTATACTCGTTCTTTATATAATATAATTGGCAATAATTTGAGTTACACTTTCCTAAAATCTGACTTTACTATTAATGTTGCTCTTTCTGCCCCACAAGTGATTCGGCGTGAAGATACTGTTGTGTATACTATAATTTCTCGTAATAATGGATATAATAAGCCTACGGTTAGTCACGGTCGGTTTTGTCCTATGCTATTATCACTTTATTATACACTGTACACCCCACTAGGAGTTGGCGTGATGATATATCTAAGCACTATATTTGTGTTTTAACTATGCTACAATTTTTACATTTAATTTAATTTAATTAGATTACAGTTTAAAATTTATAATCAACACTGGTCACCCCTTTAAATTTGTCGTGCCGGGCGGAGTGGCGGGTGTTAGGTTTTTTCGTTACGGAATTTCTGGATTCGGTCTCCACGCTCAAGGCCCGCGATAGAAGCTATGCAATAGCTTAAAAATATGATTTTTTAATAATTTGATAAAAACAACGTTCCCTGGGAAAAAATATGTGCCCGATTGACGACAGGCTTGCCACCAATCACTTTGTACTACGTATCTCGGCTAATCGACCGACACCGGACCACCAGACTGCAGAGGCGACGTTTTTTATACTGTTTTTTACATGTATATAAAATAAATTGAATGAATCAATAAATATCGCTAGACAAACGATTTGATCTAACCCCAAAATATGCAAATTATTTGTTTGCAACTTTGATGTAACTTAACGATACTAATATATAGAATTTTTTTTGTTTTTTTTTTGTCAATGTTTTCGAAGTTTTCGTTCAATACTACCAAATTAACATTTGGTGCTCATCCTGAATGAGCTCATCCACCCTTTCGTAATCTAATATCGTCGCTAACTTTTAAGTTAAAATAATTTTTATTTCATTTTAATTTCATTTAATTATAATTTAATTCTATTAGGTACCTCGGTTACATTATTTTTATTTTTATACCCGTTAAGTGTTTCGGCCTTTGGACGATTTATTAACTGTTTAATTTGTTTTATATTTGTTAATATAAATTATACTAATTCAGTAATTTTCCATATCCATTTACTAGTTGTAGGTTTATTTTATCGTATCAGCCTTTCGCATAACCGTTGTTAAAAAAAGTGACATCAGCTGTAGGGTTAATAATACTTGTCACCCTATGTGTTTACCATCACGCTGCTATTCATAAACATTATATACGTTTATTCTGTATAAATCGTAACTATGTCGTTTAAAAATGTTATTTATTTTATTTTTTTTGTTTATTGTATTTTTTGGATTTTACTTTTTTTTCTTACCTGTATGCATGTTATTATTATATATATATATATATATATATATATATATATATATATATATATATATATATATATATATATATATGAAGTACCTTCATATATATATATATATATATATATATATATTCATTTTCAGTGCATGTGCGAGCCGGTTTTTTACAGCAAAAATCTGGACGTTTTTACAAAAGGATTAAAATTACTTACCATCAGAAACAATTATAAATATGAATAATTTTTCTAGTTTCAAAAAAGTTATGGATATTTGGGGTATAAAAGTAAGTGGTAAGTAATTTTAATCCATTTGTAAAAACGTCCAGATTTTTGCTGTAAAAAACCGGCTCGCACATGCACTGAAAATGAAAATAACAAAACAAGTGATTAGTCGTTTAAAGATGAAGGTAAGAACAATTGATTTTGTGAGTATCAGATTTTTATCTCGCAGTCAACACGATCGTTTCATAACCTGAAAATTGGAATTTTTTTAAATTTCAAAACTTCGAGCAAAGTTTTCTTCTATGAAGAGCGGGCAGCTCAAGTCAACTTGTGGCTGAATTTTGTCTATGACATGAATACTTAATTCCCGTGGAGCATGAGTTTTTAATTCTCAACAGTTAAGACGCTAGAGTTGAATGAAATTCACGAAAAATGACTAAAAAACACTCATTTTCAGCATGTTGCTTATATTCAAAGGACTCGTCCGAGCCAATCATCTTCGATTACCCTTAAACTACTATCTTTCCCACTGTGAAATCCATCTTGATCATGCAGATAGCTTCAAACAGAAAAATTTCACAGTAAAAGTTGATAAGGCTTAAAAATATCGATTTTTAAAAGTCTTTATTTAAATAGGCGAAAACAAGCGCTTGTAAAAATCAAACTCGTGTAAATTTTGTTCTTTGGGACCCTAGAGAAGAGTTTCTCAAAGTTACACCAAAATCTAAAATGAGACGGCAACAATTTTATTTTTTTTCAGACGATTTCATATGGAATGACTCATACGTAATAAACAAGCTTGAATTCAAACATCATAATATTCCACCAGCTAGGTTTAGCGTTTCAACTGTAGATGCAACCCGCATACTTAATGACCACTTTGCATATGATTATTGTGTTGTTAAGATGGCAAGCGGTTTAAGGCGCGGTTTTATTGTTGGAATTGAGAACTGTACCTAATATAGGGAGAAATTTAAAATATACTGCAATATATCACGTTTATTTATTTGCAAGATGCTTATCTAGTCATTGGTGTTGAAGAAAGTCTTGCTAATCATTGATCCACTGACACTGATATTAAATAATGTTCATATATTAAGTACCTAGGTAAAAAAAAACCTTTTCGCATTCCTTTTATTATTTTTATGTCAGCCAAAAACAAGCTGCAATCTTTTGTCTACTTCTAGACGTTATTGTGGTCCTTAATTTTCTTTAATAAAATGAGATGATACTTGTACCTACCTACCTATATTTCATACATAAAAAAAAAGATTTTTAGTAAGCACATACTAAAAAATACACGTGATATAGGGAATGGGGGGACGTCTTAAGCATCTCCACGTATCACCAAGGGGGAGAGAGGTTAAAAAATGCCAAAAAAAACATCACGTGATTAATGGACGGCCCCAATTCACGGCGGTTGAGACCTTTTGGTCACGAATGTATCTTCTATTATCCGCTGCAGCGCTGCTTAATTTTGATTTTCACTGGATGATTTCCAGCGTTGCGACGAGTGCTAACGAAATGGAACATGACTTCTATTTAGCATAGCTTCTCTAATACGTAGTACTCTTTGGACCAGGGTCCGTATGAGGTATTGGAGTCGGATCTAGGGTTTACGTTTATGAAATTCTTTTTATATTATAAGATAACAATAAGATAGCAAATAAGCAAATGGTTCTCCTGATAGAAAGAGACAATCATCACCACAAATACACTAACAAAGTTAATGGTAAATACACTAACAAAATTAATGGCACTCTGTCACCTGTATGGCGAGGTGTATAACTCTACTGCCTACCTTACCCTCAAAATCGGTACTCGACCATGACAAAGATTAACGCTATTGCGACAAGGCTAGCAACTATATACGGTTACTAGTTGTGCCTGCGACTTGGTCCGCGTGAAAAAAATCTAAAAGTAGCCTAAGTTACTCTTTATTACATCAGTTAGCTACCAGTTTAGATTCCCATCAGATCATGTTACCATGTATTAAAAAAAGGTGTAAAATAACTAACACGACTTTTATATATACATATACATAGATGAACGGCTGGACTAATATATTTTATTTTATATTGTTTTTTTTTTATGAATATTATATTTTAATACTTTTTAGCCTATTCTGGACAAATACAAACCAAACCCACAAAAAACTCAACAAAATTGATCCCGTCGTTTTTAACTTTTAAGTGGTGTAATTAACACGACTTGTTAATATATAGATGAACAGCTCGACTGATGTTTTTCACTAATTTTTTATTGATCAAAATAATATTATTAAAAAGTCATTTGTTCCTTAATAAATCAGCAATATTTTTGAACAAATATTGTTTAGCTGACATTACTAATTTCACACTTGTGATATGAAGTTGATAACAAGCACGATCCTATTCTCAGTTGGAACGCATAATAAGTAATTAGATAAACGAAGACAATAAAAATGGAACGATCAACAATAAATACAATAGAACGATGAAGAATAAAACGTCGTCACAATAAATACGTTTATGCCAACAGTTTTAGTGCACCGTCGTAACATGACTTAGTACGCGTTGTGTACGAGGACCATAAACTCAGTGGGATCTAAATTCTGCTTACATTCAAGAACATTTCATGGCATCGTGCTTTGCATTCGCCATTCCTAAACATAGAATAAACTTCCGAGGTGAAATAAATATATATTATTTTACTTTAAACTAGCTGTTGCCCGCGACTTCGTCCGCGCGGACTTCGTTTACTCCGCACAGCTCCTCCCCCGTAGGTGATAGCGTGATAATATGTAGCCTATATGTTGACCCGACCTGTTAGTAATATTCATGCAAAATTTGAAGTACATAAATCCATGCAGTACTTTTTTAATTTACCCCGGACATACATACAGACAAACAGATAAACAGACAAACAGACAAAAATTCTAAAAACTATATTTTTGGCTTCGATATCGATTGTAGATCACGCCCCAGGTATTCTTTTAAAAAAATATTCTATGTACAGTTTTGACTTTCCTACGATTTTATTATATGTATAGATATATAGATAAACGAATTGTACATTTTTACATTACAAGCAGATGGGTCTCCAGACGGAAAGAGTCAACCATCGCCTATAAACACCAAAGATCACAAATTTTAAGACCAATTTTAATTGTTGATATTATTACACTTAAATAAAAGACGAAATTATATGTTTATAATTTTACACTAAACACAAGCTTTAGGAAATCAAATTTCGAAATTTAGTGTACCGTATGTTTTCAGAAAGAAACATTTATAGTATTACTAGCTGACCCGGCAAACGTTGTTCTACCTTATTAACTACTCTTATTTTTTTTTTTCTATATTTTCTCACCTTTTAAACCTTCCCTGGGCTTCCAAAGCCAAATCGGTTCACCCGTTCTCGAGTTTTAGCAAGACTAACAAACAGCAATTGATTTATATATATATATATAGATATAGATAAACAACTCGTTTGACTAGTCGTGCAAAAAATTCACCAGCTTTCATGACATCAACAAATTGTAATTTGTTAAAAAGTTTGAACAGCCTTGAGTAACTTTGCCAGACACAAAAAAAAAGAAACATAAATGCCATAAAAGTATATTGTTCTTTTTCATGTACCCGACAAAGAGTTTAAACTATTCAGCCTAATTTATATCGTATCACAAAAAAATAAACACTGCATAAAAATTTAATGGGAAAAATATTTTAAACGGATTTTGTACCATCGCCTTAACCACTTCTGTCACAATAGTGTCAGAGCTTGTCACAGTCGTATTCCGGGTTAAAGGGTACGTTAGCCGGTAAAATTGTGTTTATTATGACATTACCAGTCCGCCACATGTATAGTAACGCACCATTAACATCTTTGGTATCTATAGGCGATGGTAATCTCCATCCAGAAGATCCGAGGTATCATCCATCTGCTTGTTTGCTATATTATGAATTATGATGTAAAAAAGATAATTACTAGTAGTTTTAAAACTATTACCATGCATCATACCAAACATATTATACATATATCTTAACTAGCTGTAGCGTGCAGCCCGTTGCATTAGAAAAGTTTTAGGCGAATACCATGGGACCACCCAATTTTTCCGAGAAAATTAGCTTATGTACTATTCCAGTACTATCTAAATATCATTCAAATACGTTCTATAGTTTTTGTGTAATAACAAACATCCATCGATCCAAACACCCTAACTTATATATATATATATATATGTATATATATATATATATATATATATATATATATATATATATATATATATATATATATATATATATATATATATATATATATATATATATATATATATATATATATATATATATATATATATACAAAAATTACGTGTCACATTGTTGATCCGCGTTGGACTCCGAAATTTTGAATCTACAGTTTGGTCAAACTTATCCCGCCTCCCTCTACTACCCCACCAAAATATTCAATAAAAGTAATTTGCATGGAAAAATAACGTTTGCCGGGTTATACATAAATACATTACCAAACAATGGTAAATTCATTCACAAATTCACAGGTTATCTAATAATTCAACATTATCAAGAAACCTGCTTCTTTTAGAGCAATCTTAGATAGATATCTCTATAATACCTTCAGTATAGTCGATCAAAGCAAAAACTCAATAGACTTAAACATTTCAAACTTCATCCATATCTCCAAAGTGCCGACAATTCATTTTTCAAAGCAACCACGGTTAAAGTTACCGCGACTTAGAAACTTCACAAAGTTATCCATAAACTTTTGATATTCGTATCCGTTCGACCGGTTCTCGGTTAAATTTCATAATTCCACCGCATGGATTGGCGGTAACTTTACTATCGAATACGGGGCTTCTTATACATGATACAATTTCGACGTTTATTTAGTAAAATTTAAAAGTGCTGTTATTATCAAATTGCTGGGCAATATTCCCTAGCAACGTTAATTAAACGTTATATTGAAGGTGATTTTGCTAAACTTAATGTCCTTAAGTGTTACACTGATCTTCTTTTAAAGAATAAATCAAGTGCCTTTCTACTAGAAACCCCATAAAAGGCGAAACAAAGGCTATCTGTTTTTATCTATCAAAACAGGCTATATAGCGGGCCGCACTTAGAAAGAAGAAGAAAGAAGAAAGAAAATATTTATTTGCATGAATATGGGTGTTACAAGTTGTTAAAAATAAATTAAGTTACCGACATATTCTACCAATATATGGTGTGCAAATATTTAACCACACTACTTAACCACACTACTGACCACTGTGCGTTAAAGTATACAACCTATGCCTGGTAACTCAGCTCATACCAAAGATTTAGCATCTTAGAGGGATGCTCGAATAGTTCCCTATAACTGCCCCCTCCTTTGAAAAAATGGGTCCTGAGGTACTTCAATTCTTCGCAATCAAGCTGCACGTGGTGTGGACTGTGGAGTTTCTTCATGGTTAGGACACGCCCTAAATACGGGACTATCAATTAGCCCCATGGTGTGCATGTTTTTATTCATTGGGTAATGCCCCGTTATCAGACCAAATATTTTTCTTAATAATAATCCTGCTCTTGATAGTTTAAGCAGTTTTCTATTCAGATTAGGATTTAGTTCAGGTAATACTTGTTTAGTCTATCTAGAACTAGTTAGCATTTCCCAGTGTTTTCTTTTGTGTTTCATCTTGGTGATTTCTTTTATTTTAATTTTTAGCAGAAGGGTAGAGGTATTATTGGTTCTGGATAATAGCTACCATCTCTGACACTTTTTTGAAGTGAAAACTTCTTTAGGCGCGTTGAGCGTTTTGGTAGAGGGTAAAATCCTCGGTTCGCGTCACCGACATGCTAATGATAATAGTATATCTATAGCTATGTTTTGCATATAGTTTTAATTACTCTCAACTTAATAGTTCCGTTTTCACTTCTATCGGCAATCCCACGACTGCTACTGTTTTTTTTTCTAATTCATCTGCAATATCGTTTCCAAACGTGTCACTGTGTTCTTTAATCCATTACAAGTGACTTTACATTATGTCCCTAGTTGTTGAAGCAATTTTCTGTATTCTTTTACTAGATTACTTAAATAATTGGAATTGAGTGGTTTTAACACCGCTTGGCAGTACTTACCTATTCCAGTCGTAACAGCATGCTTCACTGTCGTGCTTCACTGTCGTGTACGCTTTGGAAGGCAAGGTACACGGTAAAATTATGCATGGCATGTAGAATTTCATTCCTGTCACACAGATAGCAGCACAGTATTAACATCTTTGGTGTCTATAAGCGACTATTATATCTGTCCATCGGAAGAGAGAGAGGCTAAGCGCTATCTGCTTGTTTACTGTCTTATGATATAAAAAGTGTCTATTGTTATTTAAACTCTCATAGTTAACATATAAACGTCATAAAGAAGGAAATAGTATATCACCAGTCCATCAATCAGCCTTAGAAAAAAGATATATGGCTACATATAAATATGTGTTTAATCATATATATGAAGAGATCTTTAAATAATGTAGTCTACCACTCTACTAGCTGCATCAATAGCTACTAGCATCAATTGTAGCCGATAAAATTATGTGGTTGAACCTCGACACACAGATATGGAAATGCAACATTTCTAAAGTAGCATGTGAAATTTCACTTAAAATGCTTTGTCATACATCGCATTTGCTACTTCTCATCATTTGGCCTGTGACATGTCACACTCAATGCAATCTTTTAATTCATATAAGAACGGCAGTGATTCATACTTCATTTTAATGGCTTACGGTGATTTGACGTTCGGGTAACTTGATCATTGATTGGCAGTGAAATTTCACATGTGAAATCACTATGATTTTATTAAGTCATTTCATTTAAAGAAAATGAATTAAAAGTAGCATTATTTCCATGCCTAGACGGATAGCTGCACACCATTCACGTAGTCGGTATCTACAGACAGTAGTTATATTTATCTCTTTCTATTATGAGAGCTATGTAATGAATCCTATGACCAAAAAATTTGTACTATCGTATAATCAAAAACAAAATGTATTTACGTTTTCAATTGATATTCCAAAAAGGAAGTTCTTGATATGACGGTATTTTTTATGTTTATTACCTCAAAACCTGGTCATTTATTATTCTATTTGTTTTTTTTATTAGGAAGAGTTTATTTACCATTTGGTTCCATATTTTGATGAAGATGAAAAAATCTGGGGTTCTAGAAATAAAGAAGATTTGAAGTTGTTGCAGTTTTACAGTCTTTAAATAACACTGAAAATTTTCCTTTTAAGAAGAGAAAAAGTTTACATATAATCTTTTAGTACGACATCCTACAGTGTTGCCATTACTTAAGTCTTAGTTTAACTGCAATGAACTTATAAAAGCTTGCTCTAAACTTATTAATCTTTAAGAATAGTCTAAAAACTTCCCTGCGATAACGCGATTACCACACTATACTGTCAACTCGACATGTTCCCGTCCTAATACCGCTGCAAACTGTAATTTAATCCTAGAATAGGGTTACCATGTGTGAGACATCCTAATAGAGGACAAAGAATTCTTTTATTTATTGAGAATTTTATTTTTAATAACAATGATATTTATCAATTTATAATAATAATAACTACTCGTATATTCAAATAAACATCCATAGCTTTATTAGTAGTAATAGTTTAAAAAATTAATGAGCATGTTTATATTTTCTGAGAATTGAATATATGTATGATGAGAATAGAATCAATTCTATTCTCAGAAAGTTTTAATAATTTATTCCTATAGTATGTCATATCATACAAAAATATACACGCATAAACACACATACCACAACAACAATTTATAATTTAACAGGTTTAATGTTCTTTTTTACATTTACAGATAGCGAACAAGTAGCTGGTTCTCCTGATAGAAATAAAACCATCGCTCATATGAATTAAAGATGTTAATGTAGCGAAGTTGGAATGCCACAGGGATAAGTTTTTGGCTACCCGGTCGAAACGTCAAAGAACTCTACCGAATAGTTAGTAGTCACATTGTTGGCCATTTCTCGCCTTTTACGAGATGCCTAGCAGTAAGACAGTTGATATAAAATTCTCCTGGAGGCTGGATCAAAGAATGACTCATGTTTTAATCTGACTATCCTTCAATAGGATATTACGTAGACAGCCTTAATAATCAAACTATCTACAAGGTAGTACCACAGAATACTGGAGACTAACAGAAGTCAATGTTCCATACAAGTAATATTCGAGAATAACACACATAGACACCTCTCACAGACGCGATATCTCAGACTGGTGCGGAACAAACTGCCCCGAACAATTCCGAGATATCGCGTCCGTGAGAGGTATCTATGTGTGCGTTGCTCAAATATTACTTGTATGTAGATCGACTGCTGTTGTCTCCAGTATTCTGTAGTAGTACAGTTCCGCAACTTCTCGCCAAGGTATTTAGTACCACCGCCTTACCTATTCCAGTCGTAATAGCGTGAATGCTTGTCATTGTAGTGTAGCTAGTATTATTAGTATTGCCGGTTGACTTATGCATTGGCATCCCGCCACCCGGTTAGCAACGGGCTTTTAAACATATTTGGTGTCTATAGACGATGGTTTCTCTTTCCATCAGAAGAACCATCTGCTTGTATGCTATCTAATGACATAAAAAAGTCATAAATCATAGCACACTTGCCTTCTTCTTCCATATTAATGACTCTTAATAAAAATACGCAGGTATCAGAGTGTATTTTCGCCATTCACTGATAACACACGATTAATTTGATCATGGTACGTAACTTTGTTTTCCCCGATACCTTCATCGATTCAAATTATATTCTAAAAAAACGACATTGGCCTCTCTGATGTTATGAATATGTTCTTTTTCCTTCGTCATTAGCATTATGCATGGATCCTAACTGTCCTTTATTAAAAGTTTTCGATCTGGTAACCCTATCCCAACGTAACTCACGACCACAGTAGGAACGGAAGTGGGGTAACGTCTAGTGGTTTCGAGCGTCTCACAGGGAGGTGCGCTGGGGCCCACATTGTTCTTGTTTTACAAAACACTTTTTGTTCTCTAGTTAATTGTGCTATGGAGATGTAATACGCTTTTGATTTTTTGTTTTAACGTAACAAGTTGCGTATCATGTAACTGCGTCTCTTTAAAAGGCTTTTATTCAAGTTCATATTTTAGTTTAGTAAAGTCAGATATTTTAATCTAAATTAAAATGACTGTTGCCTAGTTTAAATAATATCTTTTCGTTTTTTAACAATTTTTATTTATACTAGCTGTTGCCAGCGACTTCGTCTGCGCGGACTTCGTTTACTCCGCACTGCTCCTCCCCTGTAGGTGATAGCGTGATAATATGTAGCCTATATGTTGACCCGACCTGTTAGTAATATTCATGCAAAATTTGAAGTAAATCCATGCAGTACTTTTTGAATTTACCCCGGACATCCATACAGATAAACAGACAAAAATTCTAAAAACTATATTTTTGGCTTCGATATCGATTGTAGGTCACGCCTCAAGTATTCTTTTAAAAAAATATTCAATGTACAGTTTCGACTTTCATACGATTTTATTATATGTATAGATGTTAGGAAAAGCATGATCTGGCTAGGCTCTTAGGCTCTTATAGGGAACTTTAAAAATCACTTGAATACGTGAAACATTTTATATTATGTATCGTTTTATCAAATATATAAAATTGTCAGGTCACAGATTTAATTACCTTACTCTTCTGAAACGGCTTAACCGATTTTAATGAAATTTTATATGAATATTCAGTAGGTTTAAGAATAGGTTAGCTATTTTTATACCCCTAAGTGATAAGGGTGGTCAACCTCAATTTTTATTTTTTGGACAACTTTTTTTTATGATGTGGCATTAAAAACTGAAACAACCCTAAATTTTCACCCTTCTACCATCAACCCCTATTTTTTATTTAGTAATTCAATAATTTATATGGCAAAACAACGTTTGCCGAGTCAGCTAGTAGATATATCTACTATGTATGTATGTATATTAATCTATAATATATTATTATTATAATATTATAATCATATTATATTATTATTATAATACTATATCCCCGTGTTGGTTCCGTGCTCCTTTGAAGAATAGATCAACTGCCGTTCTGCCAGGCAGGTTGTAAAAGGCGGCCGATTGACTATGCGAGTCACTAATATCGTGGCTACTAGGTGGTAGAGTTCTGCATTGTCTCGCCCGGGTCTGGTACCACCGCCTTACCTATTCCTGCCGCAATAGCGTCAGTGCTTGTCACTGTCGTGTTCCGGTTTGAAGGGTAAGGTAACCGGTAAACTTATGCATGTGGCATTAGAACTCGCCACAAGACAGCAACGCACCATTAACACCTTTGGTGTCTAAAGGCAATGGTTGACTCTTTCCATCAGGAGACCCATCTGCGTCCATATAAACCCATATAAAAAAATGCAAAAGTTGTTTGTTTGTTACTCAATTACGCAAAAACTACTAAACGGATTTGAATGAAATTTGACACACAGGTAGACGATGACCTGGAATAGCACATAGACTATTTTTATCCCGAAAAAATGAGGTGATCCCGCGGGATTCACCAAAAACTTTTTAATACAGCGGGCTGCACGCGGCAGCTAGTAATATTATAAATGCGAAAGTTTTTGAATTTTTGAAGATTTGAATGAAACTTGGCACACAAACAGATGACTTGGGATAGCACATAGGCTACTTTTTATCCCGGAAAAATTAGGTGATCCCGCGGGATTCGGGCTGCACGCTGCAGCTAGTATATTATATTGCTAGATGCAAGGTGTTAACCGGGCGCCCCTTAAAGAAGGCTTTCTTTAAGGGACACTCTATCAGGCAGTCCGTAAGAGCCAAACGATTGACCAAACATGTCACTACCATCATGACTACTAGGTGGTATAATTCTGCAACCCGCGTACGGTACCACCACCTTACTTGGTCCTGCCACATAAAACTTATGCATTACCATCTCCCACACAGATAGCAACGCACCATTAACATCTTTATTGTATGTAGGCGATGGTAATCTCTTTTCACGAGCAGAGTACCTTCATGTTTATTATCCTATGCTATATAAAAATTTATTCCTCATTATATATATATATATATATATATATATATATATATATATATATATATATATATATATATATATATATATATATATATATATATATATATAGTTGCTACTCGCGACATCGTTCGCGTAGCCCAAAATCATAACTTTTTTCTTAGTCAGGTAAATAAGTAGTCTATTTTACTCCTAGATAGTCGGTAATTTTTTTTTTAAAAACAAAAATCACATCTTTCCTCTTTACAATATAAGTTTAGATGGAAAAACTTTGTAAAAAAATAACCTACGAATGAACGGTCACAATGGTAGTGACCTGTAATTCCTTAGTTAGTTTCTTATATAATACCTATCTAGAACAAAAGACCTATAGAATAAGTTTTTATATCTACAAAAGATAAAAACCTTTTATATAATTAAAAAGGTTTTTCAAGTGTAAAGTATAAAGCTTAAAGGTAACAAGCAAGCGTCAGTGCGTTATAATGAAGAAAAGGTGCTCTTTGTAAAAGACAATTTTTCTGAACCGAGATGAATATATACAAATTGTTAAATTAAAATCAGTCACCGTGTGTAATTTTACATGCTTTATTATTATTTATTTGATAATATTAAAGAGAGGCGACGCAATCTGGTTTTACACGAGTCCATATTAATTTAAAATCTAAATCTGAGTTTTTCGAAGTGTGAGTTCAAAGTAGGCATGGAAATTATTGTTAAATCAGATTAACTGTTATGTTCTAAAGTTATTTAATATTTAACAGTTATTTATTTATGTTATATTATATAATAAGTATTAGAAGCAGTAGAAACACGAAGCTACCAAAAAAAGGTCCTCTAGAATAGTTTTGATAACTTTTAACACTTATTATTATCACGGTCTCTTGAAATATTTTTAATAACAGTATTATCATAAATCAAGTTAGCGAGCAAAAAAAAACGCTCTCTCAAATATTTTTAATAACATTATTATCATATATCATAACAGTATTTGCTAATATAAATAACAGTTGTTAATTGTTAAAAAAAACTTAACACGAAATTTAATATGTTAACTGTTAAATGATCCACGCCTAGTTCAAAGCCATACGCAAGGGGACGTGGACGGTAGTTAAATGTTACTAAAAATAAAGACATAATATATACCAGACAGTAAATAAAAAGGGTAAATTAAGCGACAGTAGGTGGGGGGGGGGGGGGGGGCGTCTTGAAAAAGATTGAAAAACACTGGTCTAAATTATGTCACTCGTACTTAACATTTTACGTTCCGCGTAGTCCAAAAACTAATGACTCTACTAATAATAATAAATAGGTAAAGTTTGTATGTTTGTGAGTTTATTTGTAGAATCTTGGGGATCTTCAAGAGAAGAGTGAACAGGTACATTCTAGGGAAGCGCGTTCCATTTTAGATCGCATCTTAGCTTATCATCAGGCGAGGTCGTGGTCAAGCGCTTCCCTATCAATGCTAGTAAAGAAGTGATTTCTGTCACCTCAAATCCAATTTGGATAATTCTTTTAGCAATAGAACGCTACATTTCCCCCGAGTAGGGCGGGGCTCCTTTGAAAAATAGACCAATTTGCCGTTCTGCCGGGCATGTCATAAAAGGCGACCGATTGGCTATACGTGTCCAGCTGTCACTACCACCGTGACTACTAGGTGGTAGATTTCCGCAACATCTCGCCCGGATCTGGTACCACCGCCTTACCTATTCCTGTCTCAATAGCGTCAATACTCGTGACGTTGTGTTCCTATTTGGAGGGTAATGTAGCCGGTAGACTTATGCATGTGACATTGCCACATAGATAGCAACGCACTCATTGATATCGTTGGTGTCTATAGACGATGGTTTCTCTTTCTATCAGGAGAGCTATTTGCTTGTTTGCTTACTTATGATATAATTTTTTTTTGCGTAAATTAAATAAATACATAGAATAAGAAAGAAGAAAGAAGAATGTGGCATAGCAACATACCCATTAACACCTTTGGTGTCTATAGACGATGGTTTCTCTTTCTATCAGAAGAGTCGTTTGCTTGTTTGTTATCTTATGATATAAAAAGAAATAAAAAAAAACATTCAGAGAACGGTACAGAACGACTGTACATTTTTTTTTCATGAAATCATGACCTAGGTGAGTTACAGGAACGTGACATTTAGAGTGAACACTCTCGTGTACAAAAAACGGCTGATAATTTAATATTTTCGTATTTATTTGAACTCTTAAAAGGATTACTCTCCTGACAGCCTCAGCCAGTGTCGGAATCCTGGGAGTCGACTATCGAATACCGTTCAGTTTCGTGGTCATCTGATAGTTAAGGCGAAACTAGCCTTCAAAACACTCGGTTTACTCAGCAGAGCGAAGCAGTACTTCTTGCCGGCCCATTGTCTCCAACTTTATAAGGCGCAAATTCGGACTCACATGGAGTACTGCTCTCATCTCTGGGCCGGAGCTCTACAGTACCAGTTTCGTCCACTTGATTGCATTCAACATAGAGCAGTCCAAATCGTTAATGATCAGGCAATTTCGAAAAGCTTGACTCTTTGGCATTACGCAGAGATGTAAGCTCGCTCTGCGTCTTTTATCGTATCTATCATGGAGAGTATTTCGACGAGTTGTTTGAATTAATTCCTGCTGCTAAATTCCATCATCGGACATCGCGTCAAAATTTGAATTTGAAGTTCCCCACTCACTATCTCGATGTCTGGAAATCCACAACCGTGCGGTTCTCCCGGCACTTTTTGCCTCGCACTACTCTTTTGTGGGATCAATTACCAGCAGGGGTTTTTTCGAACAGATACGACATGGAAAAGGGCGCAACGCAAGTGCAAGACCTCTGGTATTGCGGATGTCCATGGGCGGCGGTGAGCACTCAACATCAGGTGCATCTCCTGCTTGTTTGCCCCCTCTCCCATATAGCGAAAAAAAGATTAACTTTTTATTTTTTAGACTTAAATACCTTAGATACAAATTTAAGCAAGACTTTTTGTATCATGGTGCAATTTTATCCAAGTCCTCAACTGCACTTTCCATCAGGTGTTAGTACCATTAATAACATGGAACTATTTTCTTCAAAATAAAACAGAAAAAAGACTCGTCCACACAAAAGACGTTGCAATATAAACTTTGCTGTAAGTAATTAAATTCCTTAATAATTAAAATTTCTCTTTGCGCATGATAAATTCTTGTAACAAAGTAGTAATGGGCAAAAATAAATTAATTTCGTTTGCATAAGAACATTACGAACATTATGAGTCCTTTGAAGATCACACGTATAATTACTGTATAGTAATTAATTCACACCCCGCTAGTTCTGTAACAAGTTGGTGAATCCGAGTGAATAACATCTGTCGCTTGTTCTATACTGAGTTTGTGATAACTCTACCTTTAAAGAAATTATAATTCCACTGAATTTGACGACAATACTAGCGCTTGAGCTGAGATGTAGACTACGATTTCACTTATAAAGTTGAAATAATTAAGTAAATTGTATAAACTAAATGAAGTACCTATCGATAATGAAACTACATCATTTTTATATCATAGGATATCAAAAACTTGCACTCTTTCATAATTCACACACCGTACAATTGTTATTTATTAAATAGCCAGCCGGTTTTACATGACAATGCTGTAAGTGTCATCAGGGCTAAAACTAAAATTTTAAATAAAAAGTGTCTTCACGCCCGTTACCCCTAAGTGTTAGACAGAGGTACACTAAATGCCTCCGCGATTAGTCGAAGATACTTAGTCGCACAATAGGTGACAAGCCTATCGCCCACCGCACACATACTCAATTCCGGGCAACGCTGTTTTTATCATAAAATTGATAAAAGTGAAAAAACACATTCTGAATTGCCCGACCAAAAATTTCGATCCCGGGACCTCTTGTGATCAACACTGACACCGGACTACTAAGACCACAGAGGCGATTAAAATTTCAATTTAACATTAAGTTAAATTATTATACTACACTATATATAGGAGTTAAATTATTATAATACACTTAAGAGGCAGGTTACAGACCAATTTTTGACGAGAAATCAATATTTTTCAACTCCTAATTTTTCATATTATAAGATACTTTTATTTAATTGAATGGTACCATTAGATAGTTTAATCTTTTAAATATTGCCCCAATGAAACAGATTTTTTAATCATCAATTGTATTTCTTATAATAAATGTTCTCCGAAATCAAGTTTTAACAATTACGCAAGGAAGCTATTTTTCCAAAAGGAATTGCTACTGCTAGAATCAACAAATTTAATTAGAAAAAATACTAAATTACCAGAAACATCCAATAATTATGCCTGAATGGATTACTTTTTTCCTAAAAGATCTACAACTATATCTAATTAGTTAAGCAAATATGCCTATTCAACGAAAATTAACGAAATATTAACTGGGTTTTTTGTTATCAAATAATGACATTTTCCTATAGAAATTGGCATAGAATAAAAAACCATATTCTATTCTTATGCAAAAATAAGTCACTTCAATAATATTCATTTATTTTTTATTTTAAAAATAAATATAAAAGAGTACTATAAAATCCGCTACGTCCGTGTGCCAAAAATTGGTACCGAGTAGTAATAATTAAAATATTAAAAGTATCAATACTATTTTGATTTCACAAGCACTAGGTGCACTATATGGACGACGACGTTCAGCTCTCGCATCGATTAGAAAATACCTAAATTTCAGTTGGGCGAATGTGTGAAATGGCTCTTAACTAGGAGACGATCCTGAAAATTCGAGCTCGATATGTGCAAATCCAACCGCTGGAATTGATTTTTCACTAATTTTTAAATATTTGTATCTCTTTTAAGCTTTCGCAGCTTTTATCAACTGAATCATAAATTATTAACGGGATCTTATAGCGGTTATTTGATGGATTATTTCGGGATGGAATATCGGGAAAGTATAAATTTGTATCTCAGCTTTTATATAACGTAAAGACTAGGAGTCTTTATATTATATAAAAGCTGCCAGCGGTAGTGACATTCTTCTCAGTAGGACTTCTATTTTTTTTTATATTAGGTCTTAATTTATATCGGGCTTAGCTAACCGCTTCCAACTAAACAACTGTTTTGGTTAAATTTTACATATTTTTAAAACGCTATTATATGTACCGTATTCGAAGTTGAGAGTCGACCAGCAGCTAATATCTTTTGTCGAGGTATATTTTCATGGAATCTCCTAGCTTTTGCTTCGATTTTGTAAAGTTATAGCTATTTAAAATCAATGAAATTTAAAAAAACATCGCTGTTTTTAAATAGGTAGAACTTTTTTTATAAAGCGTGTGAATTGTGAAACAGTAAATGTGTAAATATAAAATAATCATTGAGTATACGAATACTTATTTCAAGAAAACTAGGTTCCACTGTGACGCACGCGTGAAGCTGCAGAAGTGATATAGTATGTCATATTTCCATTTATAAAACCTCCACACTAGACGGTTCTCATGAACCTCCGAAGTGTTAGAGACAAAACATTTTCTGGTTCACACCCGACTCTGTCCACACATGGTGTGTCGTTGAATAATGGAATATGCACTGGCGGCTGCTATTTGGATTTTAAACTTTCATAAATGCAGAATAACAGCTCAAGGTAAATCTGCTTTAGATTTGATCTAAAATACACGTGAAATGTGACGTTTTGAAGGTATTTTTTTATATATTAATACGGGAAATGAAAAATGTGTACCCCTTTTTAACACGATTACGCAAACGGTGGAGTATACAATTTGGAACAGATAAAGTTTACATTACGGAGGACTGCAGAATCCAATTTTTTTTAAATAATATGCGTTAGGTATACCATCTATATTATCCATATTAATTAATATTATAAATGCGAAAGTTTGGATGGATGTTTGTTACTCAATCATGCACAAGCTACAGAATGGATATGAATGAAATTTGGCACAAAGGTAGATCATGACCTGGAATAATACATAGGCTACATTTTATCCCGGAAAAATTAGAATCTTTAGAAAGAAGTCTTTGGTGTCTATAGGCGTTTTCACTTTTCATCAGGAGTCCAGCTGCTTGTTTGCTACCTTATCAATCGTAATATATAAAAAACTTTGAGTTCTGTTCTATGGACCCTATTTGTTCTTGAGAACATTTTTTAAGTTTTATATCACTAACAGACAGCACTGTTATAATATAATATAATAAAACAATTCAGAAATTTATTCGGTTATTAACACAAGGTTTCGCAAATATTTTAATTCAATTCTTCATACAGTTAAATCATTGAAAATCCATTCAATGTTTATTTCAGTAAATTAGACTACTATTAAACAGTACGTATATTTCTCAATATCCAACATCTTCTCTCTCGGTTCGACTCGGTAGTATAAATATAAATATTCACGGAACTTACTGATCTAACCCTATAGTAAGCAAATTATTTGCTTGTGTTATGGGTGTTAGTCAACGATGCTAATACATAGAAATACATATACATATAAATACAAGAATATATTTAATGAACACCCAAACCCGGAAATACAAACATTTATGCTCATCACACAAATGCTTGTCCCCGTCGGTTGATTGCGTATTCAGGGTCGCTAACCACTCGACCAACGGGGCGGTCAAATATATAATAGTATACAAGCACAAATACATACACCCGTTAATAGACAAGAGAGGGCATGCTACAAATGAGTAAAGAGGAGAGCGGGTGATTGAAAATTGAAATACTATATATTGTATTCTATCTCATTCTCTCGCAAATTAAATATTATAGATGTATGCGTTTCTCACTTTTAATGTCGCTTTTTCGTTTGATCCAGTCTAAACTAACAAAGAACAGAAGTTTCACTATAAAAACTGAAAATTTGTTAGGCCCAAATAGAGTCACTACTAGATGGCACTGTTATAATGTAATAAAGAAATTCATAAATTTATTCGGTATAGCAAAAGGTTTTGTAAACATTTTAATTTGATTCTCCACCCAGTTAATTCGTTGAAAATCCATTTAGTATTTACTCTAGTAAATTAGCGTTTAAGTTCCCAAGCTATGGCATAATGAGTAGTTTTCCTTTTCACGAGTTTGTTGCGAATCCCCAGATCTTTGAGATAAACTTTATCTAAATTGAAAATGTTTGCCACTTCGGAACTTATTGAAAGTTACTATGTAACAGTATATTTTGTTGACCGAGTGAGTCGAGAGAAGCGAAGTCTTGATAGGGGCAGAATTTTATTATTTTTCAATTATTTTCTTTTTATTGGTAACAAGATAAGTGGGAAATAGATCACCTGTTAGGCAGTTTGTAAAAGAAGGACGACTGTTAATAAAACACGAACAACATTACAACTAAGAGGTAGAGTTTTTTTATATCATAAGATAGTAAACAAGCAGATGGGTCTCTTAATGGAAAGAGTCAACCATCGCATTTAGACACCAAAGGTGTTAATGGTGCGTTGCTATCTTGTGGCGAGGTCTAATGCCAGATGCATGAGTTTGCCGGCTACCTTACCCTCCAAACTGCAACATGACAGTTACAAGCACTGACGCTATTGCGGCAGGAATAGGTAAGGCGGTGGTACCAGACCCGGGCGAGACAATGCAGAATTCTACTACCTAGTAGCCACGATGGTAGTGATGGTAGATTTGAGTGGCTTTTGTTGATCTTGGCGGGATATGGTTGGAAGGAAACAGAAGAAATATGAGACCTCCTAGTGTTACAATTTATGTAGCTAATGGCCAATTGTTTCAATACAGTATTCAAATTTCAAATACAACTGAAATATTTGCAATGTTTAATAACTTAGAATAAAATTATTTTTATATCATAAGATAGCCAGCAAGTAAATGGCTCACGTGATGGCAAAAGACAAACATCGCGTATCGCGTACCAAAGATGTCAATGATGCGTTGTTATCCTTGTGGCGATATCTTAATGCACATATTTTCGTTCCCCTACAGACCGGAATACGACAGTGACAAGCACTGAAGAAGAGCTGTACGTGGTTATCTAAACTCGGGATTATTACTTAAAGCAAAAAGCTTCAGATTAAGATATGGGATTTGAAAAACTTAAAAACAACAAAGAAAAATTTCGACACGGTTTCGGTCGTAGGTTCAAATTCCGGCTTGAGGGAAGGTTCAAATCCTAACGTGTCGAAATTTTTCTTTGTCGTTTTTAACTTTTTTAAGTTCTCCCAAGCACGGGGTGCGCATGGGTTGCGCACGGGTTGCATGCTAAAACACACATATAAATACGAGATCTTAGGATAACACCCGATTATAGCAAACCGCAAAACTAAATATTAAAATTTTCTTTAAAAATTTAGTTACGTAAAACAATTCACACAAAACAACAATAAATGATACCGGCATTGCAGCTATAAAATGTTCAACATTTTAAAGTATTTACGAGGTAAGTGTGCTTTCGACAAGTTAAAAATATTTACCGTATTTCATATATCATGGTTTAGACTCTACCGACCTGAGAAATCATAGTTTAGCGCGCATTTGTGAAAGACTAGATGATTTTTTAGGTTAATTTAGGTCGTGTAATCCATATCAGAACCCTCTGCGCGTTTGCTCATCTATCTATACTAACAATATAAATGCGAAAATAACTCTGTCTGTCTCTTCTTCACGCCTAAACCACTAAACCGATTTGAATGAAATTTAATACAAAGATAGTTATAGACCCCGAGGAAGGACATAGGATAGTTTTTATCCCGAAAATCCCAAGGGAATGGGAACTATGCGGGTTATATTTTAGAATTTTATCCACATATATACTTCAATCTTGTCATTACTAAGTGAAGTAATAAATAATTATACGTATCGAGAACTCTATGTTTGTACGTAAAATTTAAAGATAATTCTCCTAGATCACATTTAAAATTAGTTTTACTTTATTCTTAACATAAGTTACATAGAAAAACAACAATATTTACTACAACTTAATATTAAGCTATAATTTAATTTTTAAATTTTAAAAAATCTACTTTATAAGAATTACCAAGGTTAAAATAAAACACAAAATATGCATAATGTTATGGGCAGATTCTAGTTTCATTAAAAAATGTCTCACACTACAAGCAAGCCCTAAGATATTTCGCGTAGGAACAGGGAGATCAATGTCACTAGCATATTTTTCCAAGTTTATTTCACAAGCTTCATGATGGCACTACACTATCTCCATAAAGTCTCCATATTTACTGTCCTTTCGCATGGAAATCGTGTTTTAGTGGCGAAGGAAGCACTGTATATTTACTCTGATCTGCATATAGCTTTTACTTAAACGACCCAAACTATTATAGGCAGGTGTGTTATTGCAGTTAAAAACCCGTTTATATATGTATTAGGGAAAAAACATTTTTGCAGCATATTTTTCCCCGTGCTAGTCTGGGTTCCTCTAAAGAATATACCAACTGCCGTTTTGCCAGGCAAGTCGTAAATAGCGACCGATTTGCTATACATGTCACTAACGTCGTAAGCACTTGATGGTAGAGTTTCGCCACGTCTCGCCCAGGTATTTGGTATCATCGCCTTACCAATACCTGACACAATAACGTCAATGCTTGCCATTGTCGTGTTCTGGTTTGGAGGGTAGGGTAGCTGGTAGACTTATGCATGTGGCACTGCAATCCCGCCACACGGATAGCAATGTACTATTAACATATTTGATGTCTACAGACGATGGTTTCTCTTTCCACCAGGAGATCCATCTGCTTGTTTGCTATTTAATGATATAAAAAATGAATAAGAATGTGGATAGATGTAGGTACCAGGGAGGACCAAGACTGATATACCACAATCAGGTGCTCTTACGGATTGAATAATTCCATTACTTTGTACATAACATGTAGGTATGTCATATTCAGATTATTTGAGGACCTTAAAAACAACAAAGAAAAATATCGACACGCGGGATTTGAACCTGCGACCATCTCCCTAAAGCCGGGACGCTCTTCCACTGAGCTAGTGTCAACAGGCTCGAGGTGGCGAAATTCTTCTTTGCTATATGATCGATTACGTCGATTGTACTAATCGCTAGGCGTACATACGTATAACTAGTTAAATGAGTTCATCATTACAGATGAAATTTACATTTATAATTTTGATCAGTACTATCGTATTTCTAATTATTTTTGTGTTATAGCACTCACCCCGTGCTTGGGAAACTGGAAAAACCTTAAAAACAACTAAGAAAAATATCGACACGCGGGATTTGAACCTGCGACCATCTCACTAAAGCCGGGACGCTCTTCCACTGAGCTAGTGTCGACAGGCTCGAGGTGGCGAAATTCTTCTTTGCTATATGATCGATTACGTCGATTGTACTGATCGCTAGGATTATTTGAGGACTACACCTAAAGTATCTTCTTTCTAACGTATAAGAAATTATCTAATTTGATTTGTGGTTTTGAGTTGATTGTTCAAGTTCTAAGCAAGAATTAGAAATTTATAATCATTTTAAGGGTCCCATCGTCAGAACTGAACCAAATAATTTTGATAAATCAGAAGTTAAAATCTCGCAAATAAAAAAAATTGATCAATTTACATTTTTTTCATATCATAAGATAGCAAACAAGCAGATGGGCCTCCTGATGGAAAGAGTCAGCCATCACCTATAGACACCAAAGATGTTTATGGTTCGTTGCTATCTTGTGGCGAGGTCTAATGCCACGCGCATAAGTTTACCAGCTACCTTATCCTTCAAACTGGAACACGACAGTGACAAATACTGACGCTATTGCGGCAGGAATAGGTAAGGCGGTGGTACCAGATCCGGGCGAGACAATGCGAACTCTACCATCTAGTAGCTACGATATTAGTGACTCGCATGGCCAATCGGTCGCCTTTTACAACCTGCCTGGCAGAACGGCAGTTGGTCTCTACCTCAAAGGAGTCCGGAACCCACACGGGGAAAATACACAACATTTACTATTTATTTTCTAACTTAACCTAACCTAAACAATAGTCGCACATGATGTGTGTGATTTAGTTAGTACCTACAATATTATGGCCAACAATACCGTTGCGCGCGCTTATTGGTCAATTACAATAATATACGCTTCTCTGACTTCCCGTCACACAATTCTGTCGCATTTCACAAAATTACTTCCACAGACTGCAGGAACGCGAGGCGAAATTTGTTATACATCAAAAACAAAGACGCGAACGATTAAGAACCTTTTCGTTTTTGAAGTCCATTTAAAAATATATGCTACTAGCTGTTGCCAGCGACTTCGTCCGCGCGGACTTCGTTTACTCCGCACAGCACCTCCCCCGTAGGTGATAGCGTGATAATATGTAGCCTATATGTTGACCCGACCAACAAGTAATGTTCATGCAAAATTAGAAGAAAATACATGTAGTACTTTTTGAGTTTACCCCGGTCATACAAACAGACAAACAGACAGACAAAAATTCTAAAAACTATATTTTTGGCTTCGATATCGATTGTAGATCTCGCCCCAAGTATTCTTTTAAAAAAATATTCAATGTACAGTTTTGACTTTCCTACGATTTTATTATATGTATAGATTAATTCCAATAAAAAATAAAGTAAGGATTTGAATCGTATCGTTTACTTTCGTATTTTAAGTCTGAATAAAAAAAAAACTACAATAACCATTACTTAGTCTGTATATAAAGAGAAATATTAATATTGAGGATGTGAGCCAAGTTTGTATAGACTACAATGTCTGGCCGAACTGAACGTTCTTCCTGCCAAACCCTTACCTCGTAGCTTTACTAATTAGTAAAGTTACAGTAATTCGGAGTAAAGATGGGGAGATTATAGTTACTAGCTGTGCCTGCGACTTCGTCCACGTGGAAAAATTCCTAAAATATATGTAGCCGAAGTTGCTCCTTAGCTATCTGCCAGTCAAAGTCCCGTCAAAATCGATTTAGCCTTTCAGAGACGACAAACAGACAGAAAGAAAGAACAGACGCACATATAGACACATAAAGATTCTAAAAAATGTTAAATTGGTATATGTACCGTGAATACATCCATATGCATTTAGTAAAATGCGATTATTTTAATATTACCAGACACTTCAGTTTTATTTATTTATTAAATAAAACAGTACAAGTGCTTTTAATACGATATAAATATAAGTTAACATGGAGTTTTACCAAGTGCCGACGATATTCAGTGTTCAAAACACAACTCAAACTCACAAAACCCCCTTTTTTACGTAGGGGGTAAAAATCACAAGTCATAATAATAATAGTACGGAATTTATCATAAAAATAGTAGCTAGTCGGAACTTCGTTCACGTGAATTAAAATGTTTATTTCCTTTTGCTCCGTCGGGTAAAAAAGTATAACATGTAGCCATCATTCCTCATTCCTGAATAATGTAGCTTTTTAAAGGTGAAGGAATTTTTAAAATCAGATGAGTTAAGTCGTAACAAAAAAACAAACAAAAAATCAAACGTTTCCTCTTAATAATGTTAATTTAGATTTATTTTTCGTTCAAATATAAAGCGTTCGTTCGTATCCAGTATATAGTTTACAATGTTGACCGACAAATAGCCAACTCTCGGAAGCCAAGATCACTATCTCGAATTAGTAGTATTTTATTAAAGTTCCTCAATTCGCTCAGCAATATCTCAAGAAACAAACAAGAACTAGTTTCTCAATCAGCGTTACCATGAAGTTTACCGGACTAATCCGGTTTCTATTCCAGTCTGGACCGGTTGTAATCCAGTTCGGGGCGGTTTGGAGCAGTTTCGAGCGGTTTTAGCCGGTCCGCTCAACTTGGGGTTTCAAGTCTCCATTGAATATATTACGAGTTACAATATTAAGCACAATATTACTATTTGAAACCGAAACTGTATCTTAAATTATTACTTAACGTTCGTACGTTATTATATATATTTTTTAATCTATATATTATGAAGTGAAAAGTTTGTAGCCATCCTTTTTACGAAAATTGTGCGGACCGAAAAAATTGTGTATTAAAAATATCTTCACGCCTGTGTCGTCGAAGAGGTAAAGCAGAAGTACAACCAGTGCATCCACGATTAACCGAAGATACTTAAGGCCGGTTTCCGAAACGCAAATTAATTTTCACAAGCAATTAATCTGTGTTTAACAGATCATTTACTTGTAATAAATATGATAAAAACAAATTAATTGCTTGTTAAAATTAATTTGCGTTGCGGAAACTTGCCGTTAGTCCCATAAGATAGGTGGAAAGCCTATCGCCAACCGGGGACTTTTCCAATCTCGGACAAAGCTGTTTTTATCAGAAAACTGAAAAAACACGTTTTTGAGTTGCCCGACTCGGGAATGAACCTGTGACCTCATTTGGTTAACATCGACACCGGACCACCGGACCACCGCGACCGGACCGCTGAAGCGTTCACATACATTTACAAAAGTAACTTTCGGGAACGAACCAATACTTATTACAAATACGAGTCTCAACTAATAACCCGTTCATCATGAAATCGTGTATACACGCCGTCAAGCATACAGGAAAGGATATAAAATACTTTCATCCAGGAAGGAAATTTAGTTCCCGAGGAATCGAAAAATAATAATATAAACGAAGCCGGGGTCAAAAGCTAGTTTCCGAAACGCAAATTAATTTGTGTTTAACAGATAATTTGCTTGTAAAAATTATGTTAAACACAGATTAATTGCGTGTTAAAATTAATTTGTGTTTCGGAAACCGGCCGTTAGGCTTCTCTAAACTAACGAAACTATAACCCCAAACCAATTATATAATAAACTTAAAATGTCTATAATAAAGAGTTACTCAGCTGTTTGTAACTTAGCTGCGAAACTGTCTAGACAATATCTATTGCCTATTCAGGAATTTAGATAAAACTATCGCTTGGTTTAGCTATTTACCACTAATATAAGTCACTCTTACTCTAAGATGAAAAGTTTTGAAGTTTTCTATTTTATACCATGTTTTTATTACACTTATTATTATTTATCTACCGATGAAAAAACGGAGGTTATCAATTTGTTAAATTGAATAATATGAAGATCTATTGAGAGGTCGTCGTCGTGGATACCAACGAACAGCTGTGACTAAAACCTTTTCAATACATTTTTGTAATATATATTAAACAAATAGATAAAAAATACGATGACATTATAATTTAATACGTCTAGCTTTTGAAACATCCAATTATTTTACTGATCGTTAAAGAAAATCGTTGTTATATCTTAAGTTGACACTATGCTGACCGCTCAGCGATGACAGCCGTCAGACAATATAACATCAAAGCGACATCAATACATATAATAAAATCGTAGGAAAGTCAAAACTGTACATTGATTATTTTTTTAAAAGAATACTTGAGGCGTGACCTACAATCGATATCGAAGCCAAAAATATAGTTTTTAGAATTTTTGTCTGTTTGTCTGTTTGTATGTTTGTCTGTTTGCCTGTTTGTCTGTTTGTCTGTATTTATGTCCGGGGTAAACTCAAAAAGTCCTGCACGGATTTACTTCAAATTTTGCATGAATATTACTAACAGGTCGGATCAACATAATACCTACATATTATCACGCTATCACCTACGGGGGAGGAGCAGTGCGGAGTAAACGAAGCCCGCGCGGACGAAGTCGCTGGCAACAGCTAGTTTAATATAATTTTCTTTGTACACTAATCAAGGTGTCTTCCAAAATTGGTTATTTCGTCTCATATGGATCGTCTTGGCTTATTTGATCGTATGATATAAAAAGAAAATACAAGGTTCACAATATTATGCAACAGATATTATACAAAATACATATTATACACTAGCTAAATAAATCAAAGGAGATCCCGCTGAGACTGTCAGCTATCATCGCTTTTATAAAGAATATATTATATATATACAACGTCTAGACTTAATATTTAGAGAGAATCCTAATTTTGTTGTATGTATATCTCTTGTCCCTTCATAACAAGATACCGTCTCAAATGGAAAGCTATTAAATTTGGAACTATAATCTCTCCGTCTTTATTCCCTATTACAGAAGGGCCACTAATTGGTAAAACTAAGTAACCCGTAAGGGTTAGGCAAGAAGAACGTTCAGTTTGGCCAGACGTAGTGGTTCATATAAGCTTGCTTCGCTTTCTCAACATTTACATTTATTTCTACACAAAATTTAAGAAAAAGATACCGTAGTTTTTTAAGTGAAAACGAGAATTAAAAGAATCGATTCCTCAAATATTTATCTTTTTTTTTAAATAGTTAACTGCATATTTTTAATGTAAAATGAAGGTAAAATTGAATTTTTCGTTATAAAAATTTGTTCAATCTGAGTATCTATACAGACTATCAGTACAATAAATATCATTTAAGTCCGTACAGCCCTTTTATTTGGTTTAGTAAAGAATATTCAAGTATGCAAACAGACGTGGTTATTCATATTATATAATCCTAACAATACCCGTGCAAATAATTCGCACTAAGTAATTTTATTGAATACTTCTTAAGTTGATTTGATATTGAAAAAAAAATGACCGACCGTCAATCATGTTGACGTTGTTTCAAAATTAAAGCTGTCAGATGGCAACATTGCTGTTTTATGTCTTAATATATGGATATAATTTTAATTATTTTTAAAAACAAAAGCAATAATATTTTTTTTAGTTGTTGATGCCGGTAGAGCAAGCAATTATCTATAAAATGATATAAAATTTATTTTGAGTAATTGTGAGGTTTTCTCTAAAAGGAGAGGCAAACATCTTAACCTTAGCGAATTATTATATTACTAGCAATACCCGTGCGAATAATTCGCACTAAGTAATTTTATTAAATACTTCTTAGTTGATTTGAAATTGAACAAAAAAATTACCGACCGTCAATCATGTTAACGTCGTTTCAAAATTAAAGCTGCCAGATGACAGCATTGCTGTATTATGTCTTAATATATTATGTATACAATTTTAATTTTAATAATTTTTAAAAACAAAAGCAGTAATATTTTTTTTAGTTGTTGATGCCGGTAGAGCAAGCAATTATCTATAAAATGATATAAAATTTATTTTGAGTAATTGTGAGGTTTTCTCTAAAAAGAGAGGCAAACATCTTAACCTTAGCGAATTAATATATTATTATATTATTAATTAGTAATATTATGTTAATAGCTTTAAGCTGCGGTTTCTTTCGCGTTGAAACATAATTTTTCATGTAACAGTACTTTTCCTTTAATATATTGCCTACTACTGTAGGCTATTTACTTTGACCTTTTGATCACTTTATAATAAGGTCCTGGAATAAAGATAAGACTCGGATTCCATTCCCGACAAGGACAAACATTTGTGTAGTGAGCATAGATACTAGCGGTAGAAATCGGTTGAAAAAAAATTATATCTGCCTTATTGTGCAACAGCACAAATTTATTTATTGATAAACTAGCTGTTGCCTGCGACTTCGTCCGCGCGGACTTCGTTTACTCCGCACTGCTCCTCCCAGTAGGTGATAGCGTGATAATATGTAGTCTTTATGTTGACCCGACCTGCCAGTAATATTCATGTAAAATTTGAAGTAAATCCATGCAGTACTTTTTGAGTTTACCCCGGACATACATACAGACAAACAGACAAAAAGATAAACAGACAGACAAAAATTCTAAAAACTATATTTTTGGCTTCGATATCAATTATAGATCACGCCCCAAGTATTCTTTTAAAAAAATATTCAATGTACAGTTTTGACTTTCCTACGATTTTATTACATGTATAGTTAAATATTGTATTGAAATGGAGTTTTATCAAGTCCCGACGATAAAAAGTATAGAATATAGATGTTAGCCGTTGTATTTCTCGGTTTGGGTGTTTATCAAATAGATTTTATACTTTCCGTCGGCACTTGATGAAATTCCATTATTATTAGTTGAAACTACTTTATAACACACTTGTACTTTTATTTCACTATAGGTAAAGACCAAATTATTTTAATTAATCCACCACTTTCGCTTTTAAAATAATCTTCTTACTTTACAGGAGTAAAGAATATTACGTCCTGAAGGTTCTTTAAAATATTCTTTACAGGAGTAAAGAATATTACTTCCTAATGATTCTTTAAAAAGTGAAACCAATCGATTAAATAATTTAGTCTATAACTATAGTGAAAAAAAGTACAAGTGTGTTATAAAATAGTTTCAACTAATAATTTATTAAATATATTACAAAACTATTTATGCATGTTCCTTTCCTCGTGTTGGTCCCGGATTCCTCTGACGAATAGGCCAACTGCTATTCTGCTAGGCAGGTAGTAAAAGCGACCGATCGGCAATGCGAGTCACTATCATCGTAGCTACTAGGTTGCAGAATTCTGCATTGTCTCGCACGGGTCTGGTATCACCGCCTTACCTATTCCTACCGCGATAACGCCAGTACTAGTCACTGTCGTGTTCCGGTTTGGAGGGTAAGGTATCCGGTAAACTTATGCATGTGGTATTAGACCTCGCTATAGCAACGCACCATAAACATCTTTGGTGTCTATAAGCGATAGTTGACTCTTTTCATCAGTAGGCCCATCTGCTTGTTTGTTATCTTATGATATATAAAAAAACCTTCAATGTATTATTGTCGTTGACGAAAATCCATATCTAAATCAAAACGATTTGCTTACTTTGCTTAAGTTACGTTGGTTACTTTGTATAATTTATCCAGCAATATTAATTACTTTTTATTTATGTACAATTATTTATGACCACATGAGGTCCCGGTTTCGATTCCCGGGTCGGGCACAAAAAAGTGTTTTTTCAGTTGTCTGAGAAACACAAAGTTGCCCGGGATTGGAAAGTGCCCGGTTGGCGATAGGCTTGCCACCTATCACATTTGTGGGACCAAGTATCTTCGGCTAATCGTGGGTGCACTTGTTGTACCTCTGCCTACCCCTTCGGGGATATGGGCGTGAAGATACTTAATATTAATAATTGTCATTTTTACTCCGACATTAAAAATCCAAAGAATAACTATGACTCCCACGCTAGTTACATCCCGTATCGCAGAACCGCCACTAATTCGTTTGTACCTAGTAATTTACACACTCATTCGGAACTGCCTGCTGACCAACACCTGTAGTTAGTTCACCTCGCTTGTCGATTATGAGGACCAGAATGTGACTAATAATCGACTATTGTATTTTTTTCTTTTGTTCAGTGCTATAATAAGAAACATTTACATCTTTGTACGAAAGGCTTTAATTGACGAGCGAGTAAGACGGCGGTTTTATGGCTCGTCGGTAAAGCTTTTTTCTACTTTACTTTTAATTCTCTCTTTAATTCGCCTCTGTGGTCTAGTGGTTCAGCATTGGCGTTGACCACATGAGGTCACGGGTTCGATTCCCGGGTCGGGCACATTAAAAAAAAAGTGTTTTTTCAGTTTTCTGAGAAACACAAAGTTGCCCGGGATTGGAAAGTGCCCGGTTGGCGATAGGCTTGCCACCTATCACATTGTGGGACTAAGTATCTTCGGCTAATCGTGGGTGCATTTGTTGTATCTCTGCCTACCCCTTCGGGGATATGGGCGTGATGATACTTTTAACCAAGTCTAGGATATTTTGGAAATGAAAATTTTTAAGTCGCGATATTGGTAGGGGAAAATCGTATGGATTTGGGTCATCGTGCGTCAGCGTCATCGACATGCCGATGTGTATGGTATATCTATAGCTATACGAACAGCACGCGCCCACTATTTTTTTAAAATAATCTTTAGATAGCGAACAGACGGCACTCACGATAGAATGAAAAACCATTGTCTATAAACATAAAATATGTTAATGGCGCGTTGCTATCCGAGTGGCGGGATGGAATTGCTACATGCGTAAGTCTACCAGCTACCTTACATTCCAAACCGAAACACGACAATGACAAGTATTGACGCTATTGCAGCAAGAAAGGACAAGGCGGCGGTACCAAATACCAGGGCGCGGTGTTGCGGAACTCTACCACCTAGAATTCACGACGGTAGTGGCACGTATAGCCAACCGGTCGCCTTTTATGACCTGCCTGGCAGAACAGCAATTGGACTATTCTTCAAAGGAGCCCAGACCGACACAGGGGAGTATATATTATACCCAGTAGATGTCAATGTAATCTATACTTTTAAATACAGTTTTTCTTTCTTTTTGCACACCGCGACGCGGCTGTCTATTATTATCGGTTGAAAGAAAATGTATGACTCAAACATTGATACAAAAAGGGAAGATACGTTACCTAGTCACAGCGCCTGGTCCTTCAAAACTAGGTCCGTGGACACAGTGACAATTGGTGACAATCAATCACGTGCGGGACCTCATATCATACACTTATATTTTCCGACTGTTTTTACCATTAAACGCATCAAAATACCTTCTTGTATATTCAGCCAGTGTTATAATCACTCAAGGAAAAAAAAAGACACATGGGATTACTTTCCATTCGTAAGTACGGTTAAAACAATTTGTTTGAAAATAAGATTAAATTATTGTTTAGTTCGCCATGTTTGCGAGAGTGAGATAGTACAATACAAAAGTAAGCGAGAGAAACGTAGTTTGCTACGTTCGTCGCATTACTTTACGTTCGACTGATCGAGCTTAGGTTTAGCAATTGAGATATTAGAGCGTAACATATCTTCCCTTTATAAATCAATGGACTCAACCAACTTCAATCCCACTCAGTTATATTTGATATTTAATATAAGCATTTCTATATTATATACACCCATATTACGAGCAACTGATTTAATTATTTAGAGTTAAACCAATTCGTAAAATTTGTCCATACAATATTAAGTAAATAACAAATAAATCTCAATTTCATCAACAATTCTGAGACCTGCCCTTGAAAGGACTTGACTACAGACAGCCTTATTGATGGAATATCAATACTAACCAGATTATTCTAAAGTCGAGGCCACGGGAAACTATTTCGTAACAGCAATATAGCAGTAGCCTTCAAATTCCTAATTTATATTACATTAATCATACGACGCTTTCCCAGTATAATATCTTGATATATAATATACAGACTGATTGGTGAGTTACCTTCGATACATCTGGAGAGTACTTGGTACTCGATTCTCGTTAAAATGAAATAATAAAATTAGGGGCTTAATTTTTAACCAATATTTCTCCTAAAAATAAGTGAAATGTGGATATTATATTCTCTAAGTACGCCACGCTAGTCGACATCAAGGACACGCCACTGCCACACCCTACCCTCAACCTTACAACCTGCGCGACACGTGCGTCCGCGCGGTGTCTAAGGATCGCGCAGGTAAATACAGGATTCTCGGTGTACTGTATTACGTTGACTAAATGACGGTCAAATATCGGTTGATAAATGTGTTTATTAAACTGTAATTTAACTGGGTTTACATTAAGCTTAAATACTAGAGATTCACGTGTATGCTGCGTGATAAAATCTGATAACGATGTTGCGATAAGATACCGATGGTATCTGTGCGCGATAAGTGTAACCGTGTTCTATCGCGCCCTCGTTACATAGTGATCATATATGATTGGCAACTGTCACGTTAAATATTGAAGGTAACTCGCCAGTCAGTATAAATTACGTGTCACGTTGTTTGTCAGAGATGGACTCTGAAACTACTGAAGCGATTTCAATGAAATTTTGTAGACATCTACTGTTCGGTCCAATTAAAATATAGCATAGTTTTTATCTTAATTACCCCCCCCCCCCACTCGTACTTATTTCAAGTACCCCATCAAAATATTCATTACAAATAATTTGTATGGCAAAACAATGTTTGCCGGGTCAACTAGTTATTTATAAAACAGTAACGCAGTTATCCATACTTACTACTAATATTATAAATGGGAAAGTGTATGTGTGTGTTTGTTTATCCGTCTTTCACGGC
Organism: Apodemia mormo; assembly: GCA_036924255.1. NCBI lineage: Eukaryota > Metazoa > Arthropoda > Insecta > Lepidoptera > Riodinidae > Apodemia > Apodemia mormo. Next base: position 9,067,684 of record JAUPFN010000026.1, read on the forward strand.
AAAACGGAGCGACGAATTAACGTGATTTTTTAAGTGTATATTTGAAGAGATGAAGAGTGACATAGGTTATTTTTGTCTTTTCTAACCTCCCACTTCCGTAAAATGGGGGGGGTGGAAATTTGTATGGAGCATTCCGCAATTATCAAGGTAGAAAGCTGAAAATTGGAATCCGGACTATTTGCGACGAACAAAAAAATCGTGACGCACGATTATTTTTTGGAAATCTGTCCCAATTTAACACGAGCGAATCCGCGGGCAAAAGATAGTACATATATAAATCTAAAAAATTGGACTCGCATACCAAGGTTTGATACAAAATTGTAGGTAACATCAGCTACAATTAAATTTCATAATTATATCATCATAGATCAACGGAAAGTTCTCAATAGGTTTTGATTCCCTAGTGACATCACAAAAAAAGGGGGTCATATTTTTTGATGGCATTTTTAGTGGTGTGACTAAAAATTTAAGGTTTTTGAATTTTTTCCTTTACGTGTGCTGTAAGACATTGCTTCTTGCAAAATTTCATAATTCTAAATCAGCAATACTCAACCTTTTTTTACAAGGGCCAACAAACGTTTCAGTCATGGGATCCCTGGCCGCAAGCGAGAAATTATTAGATCATAAATAAAACGTAATCAAAATGTACTTTATTGATGAGAAGATCGAAAGAAACTGTATTTTAATGCGATATTTGATACTGTGAACACTTTTTCACAATTTTATCAAGATCTGGCTTCTTGCTACATGCTACTCTTATTACATCATCCAGATGAGAATCTGTGAGTTTATTTCTGTATACATTCTTCGTATATTTCATTTTAAAAGAAGATTCGCACACATACGTAGACCAAATTGGGCCAGTCAAAAAGGCCCGTCGGGCCGCATGCGGCCCGTGGGCCGCAGGTTAAATATAGCTGTTCTAGGTCAATGGTATTCTATATGCTTTGATTCCCTTTTGAAATCGCAGAATATGCAAAATAAGTTATCATACCTTTTTAATCGTGAGGACTTACAAGTCTGCTAAAAGGGACTGTAGACTCGAGTATTTGATATAAAATTCCACTTGATAACTTCACGCCTTCCTAAGAAAAAGTGTCATTAACCGGAAAAACGGACAGACGGACTACAAAGTGGTTTAATAAAAATACCATTAGTTCCTTCGTGGAGTAGGAGTATACCTAATCAACTCACTGACTTTTTTTAATATATTTTTTTTATATCATGAGATAGCAAACAAGCAGATGGGTCTCCTGATGGAAAGAGTCAACCATCGCCTATAGACACCAAAGATGTTAATGATGCGTTGCTATCTTGTGGCGAGGTCTAATGCCACATGCATAAGTTTACCGGCTACCTTACCCTCCAAACCGAAACACGACAGCGACAAGCACTGACGCTATTGCGGCAGGAATAGTTAAGGCGGTGGTACCAGACCCGGGCGAGACAATGCAGAACTCTAACACCTAGTAGCCACGATGGTAGTGACTCGATAGCCAATCGGTCGCCTTTTACGACCTGCCTGGCAGAACGGCAGTTGGCCTATTCTTCAAAGGAGGCCGGGACCAACACGGCGAAAAACTTTTGTTTAGCTTAGCTACACCTTATTAATAAAACATCAATACCAAACAAATTATTCTACAGTCGAGGCAAGAAAGGCACTTTCGCAACAGCAATATAGTGGTGGCCTCCATTTCATATCAATCATAAGACGCTTTAACAGTATATAAAACAGTAACACAGGTCTATATATTTAAATAATACCGTTGGTTTCCTTGTTATCTTAGTATGGATAGCCCCAACGACGCTTGATACCACTGGGTAGTCAAATCAGTGCTTAGTACTAATATGCAATGACCTATCATTCGTTTCTTGCGAACGCGATGATCGTGATCTGTAGCTTTACGTGCTTATCTGCTTTACGTGAGATAAGGAATAATATAATAAGGCTTAAAGCTAATAAGAGCATTATGGACCCTATCGGGCACAGCAACTTATATGAGGAGAGGGGGCGACTTATAAAAATAATCAAATTAATGTTATTGAAACGAAGTTTTGGAACGAAGTTCAGTTCAGTTATCACGACACTTTTTGCTATAGTAATGTATTGTAAGCTATGCGGCGTGCGGATGTTGCTCTATCTCTCTCTCTCTCTCTCTTATAGAAAGCAAGCCAGATATTTTCATTTCTATTTCGCATTGAACAGTGTGATGTCGCGACGACTATTTTTGAGTGTATACAGGTTTTGTAAATAATAATAATAGGAACTTTGTTACATCCGGGTGTCCCTTGACACCTCTCAAGTTTTTGTAAATTAAATTATTCTTAGGTATTGTAATTATGTTACTATACTAAATTAAAAAAAAAAATGTATATTGTTATTTAAAAAAAAACTTATCTATTTTATTATTTTATTATGGGTATACGTGGATTATAAATCCGATCCCGGAATCGAATAAAGAACTCCACAATATTGCCAGACTGCTTAATGCTGCCGAGATTTTTCTATATAGAAAATACACACACTCTCAGAATCAAGATTCTGGCCTGAAATCTCTTGAATTCAACCGAAAAGGCTTTCCATGGGATCATTATGTTTTCTATTATCTAAAACTCGAAAAAGAGTAGTTAACTGTACTATTGTAGGTAAAACACTTTTATTTAGTTCCACATGTTAGAGTCGCAACAAAGTACGGTTTTACATCTTGAAAATTCAAGAATAGTTGGAGAAACTGTAAAAGGGTGTTTTAAACAAGAATAAGTTTTTCTAGAGATCTCGATTTATAGTCTAGGAGCTCGTGCCACCGGTGTTCCGTTGTAGCAGTATGTTTCACATTAATCAGGTAAACTGCACGGAATGTGTTACTTTTAGTGTTATACTCGTAGTACTTTTAGTGTTACATTGTATTGCGTTTTGTATTTTTCTGTCTGTCAGTGCGATAGTTTTTTATATTGTGTGATTTTTATTTATAAATTAATTAAGAAATATTTTGCTTCTTTGGCCTAGTGGCCTCGGTATGGACGCATAAGGCAGTGTATTCGATATTACATACTGAAGATGCTTTAAAAAGTGAAATCGTTTGAGTAATATAGTATATATATATATATTATATATATATATATATATATATATATATATATATATATATATATATATATATATATATATATATATATATATATATATATAGGTGAAGTGATATTGTATTCTGATTTATTGCGGGGCAACTTGTTTTCAATCAGTTTTTCTAAATAGTAACTACTTGCAGGTTACTGGATGTTTGTCGCTATCTTCGTAAGTTAGTCGGCATTATTTTATATACATTTTTGTTAATCACGGATAATCTAGCTGCTCTTGTGTCAACCATTTTTTTGTTTTTATGTTTGGATTGTTGCTATATACCTGTATGAACAAATATTTGTTAAGAAAATTATTACAAAGATATAATTTTTTAATTAATTTAATTTCAAAACAATTTAATTTAATTAATGAAATAAATTTGTTAATATTTCTAGAAATATACTTCGATAATGCGAAGTTAATTTAAATTTATTATATAACAATGATCTCTAAAAATTTAATAAAAATAAAAATCGAATTTGAGCATTTTAAGCTGACATGCAGTAGAAGCGAAACTTTTGACTGAAGATAACGACAGAGGAAGAAGGATAAATTGAAGGAGTCTAAGGAAAAAGGCTTTTCGAATTTTAAGTAAAAAGATATAGTAAAATCTCTTTGATTGTACTGTTTTAACGTGATTGGCCGTTTCACCATTAAATATATGACATTTTAAATAAAAAATACTGAATAATATATTCTATCTCATTCTCTCGCTGGCTTTATCCTGTACATTCAATTGTTTGTGCATTGTCGTGTCATCTACTTTTTACTCTAATTCACAACGATTCTAAAGAAGTTTCGCTTCAAATATCTCAAAAAGAAAATAAGCATGGTAAAGATTTTAATTTTGTGTTTAATAAACTTGGGTACAAAATTTATAGCTGAAAATATATTATCGCGTCTCATATAAGTAAGTCACGTATTACTCGAGGAAAAAATATTGATACCGGACGTCTAACCGCCATGAACTCTAACTCTATTAGATGAACGAATCAAATCTATGAAATAAAATGATTTTCCAGCTGAATAATAGCTAGTTCTTTTCCCATTTCCTCAACTTGAGTACCAAGTATGATTGCTGATTTGACCTATAAACTAGACTTTCAGAGAAACAAATACTAAAAGTTGACATTTTAAAACTACTGAAGTTAAACTAGTAGTAAAACTGGAACGACTTTTCTAACTAATAATTAGATTCATCAATTATTTATTTAAATTTATGTAGAAGTAAAATATCATTGCACCGGTTCGCGACAGACCAGGTATTCAAACCAGTTTAAAAAACCGGTTAGTAGAGATTTTTTGCAATTTTTGTAAAGGTTTGACGCGGAGCGCATCTGAGAACAGAGCGCTTGATGAATCTAAATAAACCTGACTTAAGCCAAAACCGCGACTCCGGGAAAAAGAAACCGGTACTTTTAGGTTAATGTAGAGCCAAACCTTAACAAAATGCTCCATATTTTATACTTGACCTGATTTTCAAAATTCTTTTTGTGTTTTGGGAAGGTGTACTTCCCGTGTTGTTCCGTTTAATTTAGTGAAGATTTGATGCAGGGTTCCAGAGATATAATAAATGAGAAATCAGTTGCTGCAGTTTTACTGCATTAAAAAATTATGTTTTCTAACGCCAAACTTAGGACAAATGTTATTGTTATTCTAAAAAGTATCTTGACGACCGTATTCTCGAAAAGGTATGTAGAAGTACAACCAGTGCACCCACAATTAGCCGAAGATACTCAGTCCCACAATATGATATGTGGCAAACCTATCGCCAACGTTGCTTTTATCAGTAAACTGATAAAACACATTTGAATTGCCTGACCCGGGAATCGAACCCGGGACCTCATGTGACCACAGAGGAGATTGTTTTTTTATGGTCACATAAATCATAGTTCTTTGTGCTATATATAATTTATCTAGTAGATATTTGTACTTTAACATTAATAGAAATACGGTCGAGTTTCGAACAGGCTAGTTAGTTACTCGTATTATAAAAATAAATAGCCGAATGCATTGATATAAAAAACCCAAGATACACAATCAGTGTGTCAAAAACGTCCTCCAAAAATGAGTGCACAATTTTAAGTTGTGCACTTGTCGCGGCACTGTCAATTTTATTTATTTTCGTACATTGCTTTGTAAAAACAACTATAAGTCGTGCACTTAAGGTTGGATATGCAAAGACAAATGTTTTTGCCATATCTATAACTACTTAAATTAAATTAGGGACACTTTTGAGTGTCAGTTTTGTTCAGGACTGTACATCTAGGGTTTTTTATATCAATGGCCGAATGCGAACCGATCTGAAAAATTTATGAAGCTAATGTCACTCTCACAAGTCAAGTAAAACAGTACAAGTGCTTTTAATACGATATAAATATAAGTTAACATGGAGTTTTACCAAGTGCCGACGATATTCAGTGTTCAAAGTATTAACGAATCTAATGACACCTTTCCAGCTAAAATCCATCAAGCTTTTTAAGATACAGAGCGTGCCAAAGAAACATGTACACATGTTACAGAAACATGTATACATATCAATGTGTATTTACATAATTTTAAAAGTACTTAGGATTTACTCGTTATTTACTAGCGCCAAGCGGTTTCGCGTTTTAAATCACTTGAGATTATATGAATATAGAGATGGAGTTTTACCAAAAGCCGACCTATGTGTACCCATGACGTATGTGCCGACGATGTGTACACTTGTACCTACTTAGTATGATTGTATTTAGAAGTGTAATAAACGGCTTATTTTTAGCAACACGCTAATACGTTGTACTTATTTTCATAAGCGCGCTTATTAAACGACTATTCGTTTAAAAGGTTTTTTGTAGAAAACGCTTGTAATAAGCCGTACGAGTACAAGCGCGCGAAAACGAAATACACACGCTATGCCGAAGTCCGAAGACAACGATATTTTGTTGTCGAAATAATTTGTTGCTTGTTGCATATTAGTTATTACACGAAAGGTAAACGACCAAATTTAGCAGCCTGGATCTACTTACATTTATAATCGCTAATAAGTACACTTAAATTTAGTAGCTTTTTTCAATATCACATTGTGCTTTACTCCCATTAAAATAAGGCCACTTTTCAATCACGCCGAAGTGCGAAGACAACGACATTTTGTTGTCGAAATAAAACGTTGTTGCTTATTATTTATTAAACGAAAGTTAACCGACCAAATTTAGCAGCCTGGATGTGCTTATATTTATAATCGCTACTAAGTATAGGTACTTAAATTTAGTGGCTTTTTTTCAATATCACATTGTGCTTTACTCCCATTACAAGGCCACTTTTCAATCACGCTGCAAAAAGCGTACTCTTTCGTTTAAACAAAAATTGCTTATATTTTAAGCACGCTTATATGTTTTTGTGGAAAAGCAAACTTTTTAAATAGCTTTTCATTTAAACGCTCATCTCTGATTGTATCGAAAGTTGTAGTTATTGGTTCGCTACAAAGTACATTTATTCATTCTTTTAAAGCCAACGATATTCAGAGCTACATACATACTTACAAATCAGGGTTGATGCTGTACCTAATTTTTTAGATTATTATTATCTCAGCTGAAAAGACAGCATCAATATATTATTAATTCAAAGGCTTACAGCTCAATTTCTTGCAAATAAACTAACTTTCTGTCTTTCCAATAGCCCGATATAGTTATTGCAATCAATCAGACATGGAGTAGAGAGAAAAGACTTAGTGGATAAGAAATGTCGATTAAAAAGCATCCAACAATAGCCATGCCACAGTCGCTTGAGAATTTTTCTAAAAAAAACGGTAAAATTGCCATAAAAAACGTTTCTAGTGAACCTTTAAGATATAGCGTTGTTAAATAATTTGCTCAGCACACTACACTTTGTTGTCGAAATAAAAGGTTGTTGCTTGTTGCTTATTAGTTATTAAACGAAAGTTAACCGACCAAATTTAGCAGCCTGGATGTGCTTATATTTATAATCGCTAATAAGTATAAGTACTTAAATTTAGTAGCTTTTTTCAATATCACATTGTGCTTTACTCCCATTACAAGGCCACTTTTCAATCACGCTGCAAAAAAGCGCACGCTTTCTTTTAAAAAAAACCGTTTCTAGTGAACCTTTAAAATATAGCGCTGTTAAATAATTTGCTCAGCACACTACACTCCATCTAGCAACAATATGCTAATGTTGCTATTAATAAATTACTTAAGCAACACATGTGATATAGATAATGCTTTGAATAAAACACAAGTTGCTTAACTTGCACTTGTTATTGCATTACGCATGTACATAAGTCTATTTACTAACTTCCTATTTATTTATGTTGACAAAACAAATGAATAAAAGAACAAATGAGTTTGTTTTTTATTTATTATATATATTTATGAATGAATAAAATTACATGTGAATTGCACTAGAATACGCCTACAACTTTAAGGTCAGCATTAACATTTAGCAACGAATGCTGCTGATGTGGATTCTGATGCTGATATTTAAAAACAATGTTGATAATCTGCAGATATCTATGTTAATATTGGCAACAACTCTGATACAAATCATCCTGCCAAATAATTTATAGGGTAGGTAGAGAGAATTAAGTGCCTTACATATTGATAAATATTGACATCTCTTGCTTTGTCCACATTCGCAAATATCATGCAAACACGCCGGTTTTGGAGACACTTAACACCACTTTTGCATAGCACTCGACCAATTTGATTCGACCAATATTCAGTGTTTAAAATGTATAAATTTCCGTTGTGTTTCGTAGCCATGATTCCGATCTGGCAGTAGCTTAAAAAATCGATACGCGTCAAAATCGTTTGTAAAAAGTTTAGTTGAATAATGACCTTTTATTTGGATTCTTATTTCTAGCGCATTCGGGTAACAAAATAAAAAATCTTCAATTCTAATGCACCGCTAAAATATAAACCTCTAAAACCTGACCCAAATAAAATACTAAGAAAACCGTAAAACAAAACATGGCCGTTAGCATTTCAACTCCTAGCAAAGACGGCAGCTTAAAAAGACATTCAAATGCTAAACTGCGCCTCTTCGCAGGGAAATATCAGACCTTCGCCAATGCTCCGTGAATCGGAGGACGTGCTGCTATTTGAACAAAATCAATAGGCAAGGCATTTGATACGGAAACGAGGCTAGAGGCGTCGGATAAGGTATTGCAAATCGAAAAGACGGAATTGATTTTCGCAGAATTTTTTTTAACACATTTTTTGCAAAGGAAAAGCCGTAAGTTTTCTTCAGGCAGTAAGTAAAATAAATACAGCTACACAAATTACACGAATTGATCTGATCCCAAGGTAAGTAGATCAATTGCCTGTGATGTGGATGTTAGTCAATTATACTAATATCGCTTATATATAAAATTCTCGTGTCACAATGTTAGTTACCATATTCCTCTGAAACGACTTGACTGATTTTTATGAAATTTTATATGCCTATTCAGTAGGTCTGAGAATCCGCTACTATCTATTTTTCATACCCCTATGTAATAAGGGTTGAGGGTAAGGGTCCACCCCTAACATTTTATTTTTTGGTTATTTTTTTTAATTAACATTAAAAACTACAAACCTAAATTTTCACCTTTCTACCATCACCCCCTATATATATATATATATATATATATATATATATATATATATATATATATATATATATATATATATATATATATATATATATATATATATATATATATATATATATATATATATATAGCTGTCTCTTACCATCAAGCCAGCTTAGTTGCTTGTCTTATAAGTTACTAGCTGTTGCTCGCGACTTCCTTTACTCCGCCCAGCACCTCCCCCGTAGGTGATAGCGTAATAATATGTAGCCTATATTTGACCCAACCTATTAGTTATATTCATGCAAAATTTGAAGTAAATCCATGCAGTACTTTTTGAGTTTATCCCGGACATACATACAGACAAACAGACAAAAATTCTAAAAACTATATTTTTGGCTTCGATATCGATTGTAGATTACGCCCCAAGTATTCTTTTAAAAAAATATTCAATGTACAGTTTTGACTTTCTTACGATTTTAATATATGTAATATGTATAGATGATATAAAAAAACTGGTGCCCACTTAACAATAATGAAACATTGTAACTTTGAAGCAGAAGATATTTATCTTACAATATAACCCACCTAAACGCGCAATCATCTATCAAAAAACTGGTCTATATGATAAAGATCGATGCGATCATTAATATGCCATGAACAGTAGCAGTACAAGTTTAGAATTGCCTAATTCTGCGATCATTATCCGTCTGGTCAGTATGGTTTATGATAGAATAATAATTAAACATATTAATGTTTTACATATAAATTGAGCTAATAAATAAATACGTTTAAATAGAGAAACACGAAAAAGATATATGATTTCATAATAATTAGGAATAGATTTAACTCCACTGTAACAATGAAAATGGTGTTAAAAAATTAGGCAAAGAAGATATCTAAAGAATAAAGCGAAACGAGACGTAACAAATCTACTAAGATGTATATAAGTAATTCAATAACGGTACAACATTTTACACCTAAAAGTAAATTTGAATTAACCTAAACAGCAATCACAATAAATAGTAAGTAAGAATGAAAAACAAAATTAAGACATGGAAAAAAGATTTAATCATATTATTGAAATTACATTAACAGGCAATATTATCAATATTTATTATGAAAGTAATTCTAGATGTAAAAAATAAAAATATCTCTGAAAACAATAAGAATATGAGTAATCAACAAATCAGAAGCTTAAAAGATGTTAATTAATGAGATGTAAATGCATAAACAGAAAAGACTGCAATCGCTAAAATAGGAAACAAACTGGACATGTTTAAAACGAAAACTAATAAAAGATGTGACTAAGATAATCTAAAAAAGAAGTTGCTTAAAAACCACAACTAGATGTTAAAATGGCAATACTAATAAACAAAACCAACGTTAGAAGAAAACTATCACGAGCTGTTTATTACGATACCTAAATAAAGAAGTCATTATACTGAATACAGTCGCAAAGTTACAGCAATAGCCTAGAAAGTAAATGTAAAATGTCACTTCAAATGAACAGAACTAAATACAGAAATGGAGGAGGTTAAAATGATGCTAATATAAGAGCATAATTAAATCATTAACATGCAAACTTTTGAAAATTAAATGACCTAAGGTTTTAACGAGGAAGTTCAATTTAGATAGAACATATTTTAAAATAAGTTGAATGCTATTTATTTCCGTATTACTTCATTATTGACTACTATTTTTATTCGACTACGGTTAAGTTTGAAGGAAAGTTAACTTGAATATATAAAGACAGAATTCTCAATTTATATTTTTAATGTATTATAAATTTAATTGTTGTGTACATACAGAGAGTAACAAAATTCTATTCAACCCGAAAGGGGCATGAAAAAATTCGATGACATTATCAAAAAAAATGATTATATTTATAAAAACTAAAATATTATGATATTTTAAAATGCTCGTATTTACCTTTTAATTTCCCCAAAATTAGCGAATATCTTAAACTAGACAATACCGCGTACAGTCAGCATAAAGCATCATCTCGTAATTTTTGCGGTAATTATGAATTTATTTTGAAATTGTGGTTGTAGTTGTAATTCCAAAATGATGTAAGACGATATATATGACAATCATATTCAATTATCATGTATTTCATACTTAAATTTATTTTTCGGCAAACACGAAATTATTGAAGTGAAAACTTCTTTAGGCGCGTTGAGCGTTTTGGTAGAGGGTAAAATCCTCGGTTCGCGTCACCGACATGCTAATGATAATAGTATATCTATAGCTATGTTTTGCATATAGTTTTAATTACTCTCAACTTAATAGTTCCGTTTTCACTTCTATCGGCAGTCCCACGACTGTTACTGTTTTTTTTTAAATTAAAATGTATGAAGCGAGGCTTGGTTGCCTACAAACCTACTTTCAATTAAAAGGAGGGAGAATTTTCCAATTAAAAGACATAATATTTGAAATGAAGAACTTGTATTGTGACAAATATTTTTGATATTATTTAAAAAAATCATTACCTCCTATCCTTTTTGATAACTTCAAAGTAATCATTCTGTGATCATGAAATTAAAAGAGCAAAAACCGAGAACGGAGTTAGCTGGGCCAAACGAAAGGATCTCAGAATTTAATAAACGCGTGAATAACCTAGAGCAGAGAATAAAGATGATGAAAGAGAAGATGAAATATCGTCAATATGTAAGGAATCTTCTGCAGATTCAAGTGAAATAGAAGCAATCAACCAATTGAAAATAAATTTTAATGAAAACGAGCAGGAGTACCTGGAGACCAACCACTAACAGGCAATTATTATTTATTTCCTTAAAGAGAGCCATCTCTTTGTTTGCTACCCTTTGATATAAAAATATTCGAATACTTTGCCTTTCCAAAAATATACAAGAGAGACCAATGACCATTCACATAAAAATTCAATAATCTCCGCAAATATACCTAATAATACAGTAAATGCTAATTTAACACAAACTAATTTTATAAAGAGTAGCCGCTACTGAGGGAAATTAAAATTTATTTAAGACTAAGAGCAAAATGTTCTTCAAAACCACCACAATAATAACTACATAATTGAATATATTGAAAACTTGATATACCACATCCGAAATAGACCATTGCTCCGTCAAATCGACGTTTCCACAGGCGGGTTGCGAATAAATCCAATAATGGCAAATATAGACTTGAATTTCTAAACTAGATCCTATTGCTAACACAATATTCTACACTCAATTCGAAGCTAAATTTAAGGCATGCCATTAATCAATTAGATTCGCGATTCTGAGACTTGAGAGCCTCTACTGATTCTTAGACAGGTTTAATTACATGATGAAACTGCCTATTTATGTCTGTCTGCACTCTTACTAATATAGAGAAAACGACAATTTTATTTCTAGCCGTCTATATTGTTTTTTTTTTATTATTATATGAAAATAGGGTAGCAATAAAGCAGATAGATTTCGTGATAGAAAGATATAACCCAAAGCCCAAAAATAATATGGACACGAGATTTTAATGGCGTGTTCCTATCCGTGCGGCATAGTAGTAATTCTATGTGCCTAAGATTACCGGCTACTTTATCCTCCAAACCGGAACACGATAGTGGCTTGAATTAATTCAAATAACTTCTTACAAGTCCATGACAGATAAATAAAGATGCAGAATCCAACATCTCTACGCAAAGCACACGAATAAAGACGATTAGATACTACGTGGTCCTCGACCTTTTCAAATAAGGGTTCGAAATTTAAACGGCGAATGTTAGTTCTTCTTTTTGCTTGTGCTATTGGCAATTATACGAGAAATCTGCCAGTATCGACTGAACAAAGTTAATAATAAAAATAAAATATAATTAAAACTATTAAAACACAATATTTCGTGACAGTTGGTAATGCATACCGCCCGATTAACGAGTGCAATTCCGACGGAGTTCCAATTATTATTGAAATGTTTCAAACAATGACATTTTACGAATTTTAAAGCGTCCGCCATTAATTGTTACTGATAAGCAAAATTAAATATCTGTCGGGTTAATAGTTTTATCTGGTATGGAGTAAGTTGGTTATTCGCCATTTCAACAATTTTAGGGTTACCTCCCGTAAAGTATTGTTTTTTAATTTTTATTTTTGAAATTTATTCAACGATCAAAAATTTTGGAACGAAATAGCTTATCTCGCGTGTGACGGATTGGAGATACACGGAAAAGGTTTGTCTAACAATTGTTCTATCGAAAGAGACACGATAGAGTGCTTTCATTTTTAAGTCCTTTCATCCAGAAAAATAAATTCGCTAAGAACAGAAAAATAAATCTTTAAGCCAACGAAACGACGTACAAAGCAAATTACTCGAAGCCAAATTTTTTTACTTTGGCTTACAGTTGACTGTTGGTCGACTACTTAATAGCTACTACCGAATTGGAACGCGGCTTCACACTAAAAAGATCCGGCGGAAGAAACTCAGCGGGCTTGCCGCAAACATACAAACACACAAACATACATACACTCATAAAATTTAGTACACGTAATTAGACACCTAAATAGATCATTATACTCAAATATTGTCAGTATACTCAAATGTTGTATATTACATACATACCTACATGTTATACTGATAACCTCCGTCTTTTCGTCGGTTGATAAACATACATAACGAATCGAACTCCACCGTTCAGGAAGTCAATCAAACATCGGTAGCTAAGAACAAAGAACTGTCCTATTCCACAGAGAACACATATAAAATCATGCGGGATTTTTATTGAATTTTGAAATTCCAACTTAGTCCACGTCGCAGAATAACTTCTGCGTTTGGAAGCATGCAGCATAAATTTTCCATCCAGCGCTCACTTTGTGTGTATAGTTTGTGAAAGCCTTATAGAGAACTGTAAACTTTCACTCGCGACTTCGCTTGTTGGGATAGTAATACAAATATTTAACTCAAGCTACTTACTTTTAAGCGACTGCTTCGTTGTGTATTGGTTAGGTTGTTCCGTGTATTTTAGTTTGCATTAGTGACCCCGCTAATCAGTAGCGTAGCTTGCCTTGACGGGGCCCCGTATAAAAATTTGTTTGGGGCCCTTATGAAGAGTAAATATTTCTCACAAAAAAAAAGAAAATGTTTGCATAAAAGAAATATTAATTATTCATTAAAATTATCTGACCCTTTTTCCAAAATTTTTACGAATAGTTCAAATTAAATACACACTCTCCTTGCCTTTTTTGAAAAAAAAATTTTATTTTGACTTTGCCATTTGGAAGGTTTTTATTAATTTTTGCTTACGCACGTTTGGGCCCCCCCGTGGCCTTGGGGCCCCGTATAATTGATACGACAGATACGGTGGTAACTACGCCCCTGTCGTTAGTGGGAGTTCCTCTTTATTTATAATTTCCCCCTTTGATAAATATTCAATTTTTCCCCGTGTTGTTCCAGGTACCCTTTGAAGAATTAAATCTGCCGTTCTGCCAGGTAATTCGTAAAAGACGAACGATTGACTACGCTAGTCACTACCATCGTGGTTACTAGATGGTAGAATTCTGCTTGTCTCTTCCGGGTCTGATAACATCGTCTATTTCTGCCGCAATAGCGTCAGTGCTTTTCACTGTCATGGTCCGATTTGGAAGGTAAGTTAGCCGGTAAATTTATGATTGTGACATTAAGATACATCCAGAAGGATAGCAACGTAGCATTAATGTCCATGGTGATTATCCCTGGGCGATGGTTGTATCTTTCCATCAGAAGAGCATCTGCCGGTTTGCGGTATGTGATGATGACGATGATGATGATTGCTGCGCTTTTAAAACGTAAATAATTTAAAAAATCTGAGAAAAAATGTTTTATTCAAATTAAGCTTTGGAGGCAATCAAAATCAAAAAAATCAAGCTTTTTAACTGGTTTGCATTTTTGGGTCTTTAATCGTTTCGCACCACGAACGATTCGGACCGCGATGTGAATTGTCCAAGAGCGCTTTTGGTATGGGTAATTTCGGACCTCAACAGCGGAGCGGTGCGAATCGAAAGCTGAACGTCTATAGATTTTCCGGTTCACTAAGAATTGCAGTTTGCCGGTTGGTGAGCTAGGTGGTGATCCTCATTGCCGCATTTCACTGAACTGATAGCGATTATCGACTATTTCTAGCGATAATCGGGACCGACGGCTTTACATGCTCATCCAAGGCACGGGGTATATTCTCATGTAAGTCACATGAATGTAGAGTGTATAATGTTTATTTTTTTAATTAAATGTATTCCTAACAAACTTTTGCCTGCAACTTCGCTCGCATAAAATAAGAGACAAAAAGTTGCCTATGTCACTCTCCATCCCTTCAACTAACTCCACTTAAAAAATTACGTCAATTCGTTGCTCCGTTTTGCCGTAAAAGACAGACAAACAAACACATACACTTTCCCATTTATAATATTCGTATGGATGCATATTATTTAAATATATTAGGTTTCTAGAGACAAATTTAACTGTACCAAACTTCATATTCCACCGTTCGTGTAGCTGTCTCAAAAAGGGTAACAAAGTTTTTGCTTCACATATTAATATATAGATTTCCACTTCCCACTTACATGAATGTGATAAAACTAGTTTTAAGGCATTATAAATTAAAGCCATTGCCGCTGAATCTGTAAAGTTGGAAATAAAACAAAGTTTTAATGGCTGTACAGAATCAAACATGAACTCGTTAGGGAAAACGAAAGCAGGTGGTTTCAAACGGAAAATAAATAGTCTACATGTTAAATATTATTTTAAAGTATAATTATATTTAAGCATTGGTCTTCTCAATCCTGGATCTTCTCAGTGTGTGGCCGCGTTTCCGATCCGCTAGTTGTTTAAAAAAAATGCTGACGAGTCAAAATAACTTGTAAAAAGTTTTATTGAATAAAGTACTATTGATTTTTGATTTCTGAGCTAGGAGCTAGGCTAGGAGAAAAACGTATTTTTTTAAACATAAAAAAATTCAACACGAAATGATTGGACATAGTGACCACTCTCGCCTTCAAACAGTCAAAAAACAAAGTTAAGCAGTCGGTTGTGGTTATCGCTAAAAACAAACAATTATTATTATCAGATCGGTAAATCCTATTTCGCCACCAAACGGTCATGCTCACCAGTCATCTCGCCAACAGACAAACCGGTGAATTATGGGGAACCGATGTGACAATTCTTTTAAATATTGCTTGCCTTCGAATATTTGGAATTGCTATCCCGCCAGACAGATAACAACGCATCATTTACATCTTTGATGTCTATAGGCGATGGTATATGTTTCCATCAGGGCAATCTGCTTGCTACCTAATGATATAAAAAAATATTTGTGGCAAGAAAGCAGATGTTCTATGAAGTCTAAAGGGTCCGAAACAACTTTGTGGGAAAGCTAATTAATTATGCGATTTCCGTGCAATCCCTATCGTAGCGTTTAATAACGTTACGGCTTATACACATAAAATAGCAGTTAAAAAAAACATGTTATTCTCATACGTTTAATCTTTAAAATTATATTCCTTTTACATTGTGTTAACAACTACACTATGTCATTTCTAGTTAAATTAATGAGCTTAGTATTGCGTGTTTTCATGGCAAATTAAGCACTAGACCGAGCAAGACTGTACCTAAATACCTAATAATATATTAAGTAAGTTTGTCCTAAACTGTATTATGTTCTATAAATAGGGTTGTTAACGTTTACTTATAATTTACATGCAGTGGAACCGAAACAATCGACTACTAGTTTTATGAATGTCTGAAACCCTGGATCAGATTTTCAAAATTTTTAACTGAGAACTTAAGGGATGTTATACCCTTTCAAAAATCTAATATGTATCTTCACCCCCGTATCCTCGAAGAGGTAGGCAGAGCTACAACGGGTGCAAACATGATTAGCCGAAAATACTTAATCCCACAATGTGATAGGCGGCAAAACTTCGCCAACCGATCACTTATGCAATCCCGGGCAACGTTGTTTTTACCAGAAAACTGGAAAGACACATTTCTGAATCCCCGACTCGACAATCGAACCCCTCCCGAGTTGGATCTCCCTCGTATGATAACAACGACGCCGGACCAATAGACTAGCGATTAAAAGTTTGAATCGGTTAGTAAATGACTAACTTCTGGAGAAACAAAGATCAAAAATCTAAGTGAGAACTTACTATATAATATAATAGAAATAAAAATAAACTTTATTTTTATTTTTCAAACTGATTTCAATAATTAATAATTTTAAGATTTCATAATTTTATCTTAAACATTAGCATGTTGCTGATATACCTCTAGCAAAAATCGTCTAACGCGCCTATCAAAATTTTTACTTCAAAAACGCAGCGTAATTGAGAAATTCTTCCTTTTCCATCGACTTGCCAAGAGAGGAGGTTCTAAATTCGGTTAGATGTTTTTTCAATTTGTCACTTAGTCATATATGAACCGATTAGGAAAATTTTGTTTGTGCCACACTCGAAGTACCCTATAAGTTTGACTGGTCTCATTTTGACTAAATGAAAACATGATGTTGGTTCCAGAAATGCAAGAAATTGGAAATCGGTTGTTGTATTATTGCGTGATAATCGGTTAAATAGATGAAATTGTGAATGAATTCCTCTGCAACAAAAATAAAAAATGACGTATTTTAGGGTAGCAAAGGGGTCCCCTTTGCTACCCCAAAATACGTCATTTTAGGTATAGGGGATTCATAGCGGGTTTTAATTTTTTATACGTTTTCTAGTCATTTCTTATATCACTTGTCTTAAAATTGTCACAGTTTTAGGCTGTGTTTATTAAAACAGAAATTATTTTTTATTTTCGTTGCAAAAAAAGTTTACATCAGGTCCATGTAAAAAGTGCATTTGAATACATATATATTCAGTATTAATTTGATTATTACAGTCACTGCTATAGGAAAAGTTGTTGCCACTTCATGAGAAAAACCCAAAACTGTAGCTTATACTTTTTTATAAGCTATCTATTCCTAATCACATACTAGATTTACTTATAATAACTCTCCTATAATAATCCTCGCAGAGAGGAGACCGCGTGGTATGAAACAGCGTATGTATTTTGTTCATTTTCTCGCAGCCTAAATCCTATAGACATATTATGCGTCTGTCTCTTTTGAATGTCGCTTATCTTGTTTGTTTCATAGAGTTTTAATCCACAAAGATAGAACCGTTTCTTTGGTTTAAAAGTTTCAATTCACGTAATTTTAGCTTCCTGTAGTTTAAAAGTTGCATTTAAAAATCACACAAACTTTACACTGTCTAAAGCCGAATTAAGGATTAAAAATAGACGTTAATTAACAAACATGATTAAACTGCTACAAAATCAAGCAAATCTGATAAGTAACAGAAGAAAAAAATTGTAACTGTATCTTAGTGGTTTGCTAAATCAATAAATCTTTTTCCCTATCTTTTTCGTGTATAATAAGACAACGTTAAAAGTTTGTATGGTTATTAATCATTCGTGTAAAAAATGGAAACCTGTATTTTTCTAACATAACTTGAAACTAACGAATGTAATATACTTCGTAATGTATTACAGTTTTGTGACAAGAGTTAGCGGATTACGACATATAAATAATACATGTTATAATTTAATTAAAGTCGTAAAAGTCGTTTCTCTTATAATCATTTAAATGAGTAGGCTGTTTTATGTTAGTCTTTATGTGTTTTACACAAATGTTTTTCCATATTTTCTATCAGTAATATCATAAAATTACATTCGAAATTGGAACAAAAGTAAAAATTTGAAGCTTTTTATCGTGAATGTGACCTAAAGATTTGATCTAAATCGACTCGAGAAAGCCGAGTAAAATATATTAACCAGCAATATTTTTACAAATGTAATGACTATAGTCATAGTTCTCTAATAAAATCTTTCATCGACCAAATATTACATTTATAATTAAATACGGCAGGTATTTAATTCTAAATGTAATATTTGGTCGATGAAAATAAAATCAAATAGGATCATTTGAATCAACACAAAAAAAAATACTATAAAAAAAATTTGATCAAAAAGAACTAATTAATGTTGAAATTTACCTTCTTTACATTTAACTAAATGTTTACTAGTCGATAAACGCTAGAAAGAATTTTTACAAATTCACACAAATTGATCTAACCCCAAAGTAAATAAATTATTCGCTTGTGATATGGATTATGGGTGTTAATCAATGATACTAATCTATAGAAATACCCAAACCCAAAAATACAAAATCTGCGTCCGGCACATAAATGGTTGTTTCTGCTGGGAATCGAACCCGAGTCCCATTAAAAGAGTAGTGAGGAACACTAATCAATCGACAAAGGGCACTGTCATATTTTATTCATTAAACAGTAGGTACTGTAAAGTAAACGATACTAAAAATGAAAACCAAAAACCAATTATCAAGTATTGCAATAGCTCTACGTGAAGTTGACGTATTTCAAACGTTAAAAGCCACTCGAACGAATCCACTATTCGATATCGAAATATTCCCGTGCTAACGCATATCTACTCGTATTTCTAACACTCGATGTATATTAATAGAAGCATAACATTTTTTCTTATTCAGGAGTAAATCTCCATCTACGCTTTATTCTCGTCGCTTTCATGTTCACTCGAGCAAATTACTCGCACAGTCTGGGATACGTGGAAGATCAGTACATTAGATTTTCCCTTCGATAATATTACAGCAATAAAAATGTTAAATTAATAAAGTGCGCTTCTATTATTAATTTATTGATCTATGCTTATGGTTTTATTTCTTGCAGCTAAAACCATAAGCATAGATCAATAAATTACACATTTATTTTATCGTAGCGCATCAAAATTGTTTTTGTTAGTTTTTATGGCCACAATAGCTTAGTGTGATGCCTCTCTTTTCACTTGAGAGAATCTGAACCATATGAAGTTTAAGATGGAAGTATACCTACTAAGCTAGTAAAATATGCAGTTTCACTCTATCTAATAGAAAGAGAAAGATGTGTTTAAATATTTTTAGTGTATTGTACACTTCGACTTATATTTATGGTCAAGTATTTCACTTTATCGGGTTGACTGTAAGAAATCTCTTTTTTTAGAAATAAGCTCGCCTCTTGTACCTTTTTAAAAATACTGCTTGCTGCAATTGTTTTCTGTTGTTCTGTTGTGTACAATAAAGTATTAAATAAATAAATAAGAATGTACAAGTTATATTCTTAGGCAGAGGACTTCAATCCTAGACCGTATAAACTAAAAGCAACTACATTAAAACCGCAAAGAAATCTCTCAAGATCATAATTTGTAAACCATATAATAGTACCTTAAGTATTATTATAAGGTTTACAACTACTACTATTACACGCTATTTATCATTAAGTAACTGAGTTACTCAACAAGAACATAATTGAAATGTTACCACTTACCAGCAGCGCTCCTCAGTCCTGTACGTCAGCGATTCCCATTTGCCGGGTACCGACCAATTAACAGGCCATCAAAATAAAATACCGGGACGCAAATCGCAATATACCCGCCATAATTTAAAAATATTACCTGCTATCCATCGAAGATGGATAGATTTTTGGTTATGTGGTATTTATTGTCTGGTATACCGTCATGAATACACAAAATTAGCATATCAATTACTTTTTTATTGCTTTTTTATCATAATTTATAAATAAAATGTGAAGATGGGTTTTCAACACTAGATTACCTTAAAAATAAATATAGAAACCGATACCAAAGTATGTAATACGAATAAAACTTTTTTTCTTAATAAATGTATATTAAATATTGTATTATATTTACTTAATAGAACCAGCTTGGGTTTAAAAGTATTAAGTGGGTCACGAAGGGCAGTGCGAAAAGTACCGGGCTATGGCAGAACAATGTTTGGGAATCACTGCTCTATGTGAAAATGCATTTCTACCCTTATACCGCGTTTTTAATTATACTTTAAGCTACAGACTACCTTGCCCTCGAAATACTGTATAGGCGAATTGCTTGATTCTTTCTATGTATTCTTTATGTGTAGATATTGTTACGAGCATAGATTTTGTATTGTGTAATAAAATACACTTATATTAAAACCGTGTATTTACCATACTGATGTTTGACAGACCATAACACGCTATGTAAATATACTGAGTAACACTAATAGCACTGTCACTATATTCAACTAGAACTAACTGACTAAACAGAATCACTAAACTAACACACTTTCCGTATCACTTTTCACTGTACTATATCGCTTTACACTGATCTTCCGAACTGTCGCTTCCGAATCGCTTGATAAATCTGACTCGCTGTTCGCCAACACGTCCTTATTTATACACAAGGTAAAGATCGACCACGTTCTCGAAAGTTCTGAAAATGACTCGTAAATAACTTAGATGTAAACAATTCATAGTACACGCTATTTTCAACCTTATATGCGAGAAGGTCAATTATGGCATAGATTTTTGGGTAACGGCGGCTATTGTTTATCGATTTTTAGATCGATATCGATTTTTTATACAAATATATTTAAATTTTAACCTTCAATATATTTAAAATGATAACCGCCATCGCTTATGCAATATAAACACAGCTTATATTCCTTACATTTCCTTATTAATGTGCATTTGGCGTGTTGCTTTACAACTAAAAGGAAATTAGCTACAAATAAAGCAGGTTTAATATGAAATGCACGTTTATATAAAACACAAATTGTTTTATCTAGAAACAAGAAAGCAATTAAGTTTTTAGAACTATGATTACTTTTTAAATACGAAATACGTTTATTTAAAAAATTGGATAATGATTAACGACTTGATGGCAAATTTGAACTTTTTTGAGGGTAGTTTGTATAATTACTAACAAAGGAGGTTTTATGTTTTTTTAAGCTTTCCAGGAAGGTTGTATGTGGCAGTGTCGCGTGTAATGTCGCGCTAACGATAGTACTTTCTGAAATGATTTATAAATGAACTCCATATATTGAATGACTACGTCTTGTACTCAGACTTATAAAAACTAATTATATCATTATCGTCAAAGAGCGTAAAACGTATACACGTTTCTTACGGCAATTAACTTCGACCATTTTTAGTACCGTAAAGTGGTATCTGTCAAGTGGCATTGCACTATCACTTACAATTATTGATAAGATCCTAGCCATGGAGTGTAGTGTTAAAGAGGATCAACTTATGTAGGGGAAAGTTGTAAAAGTGTTCAGCATACTGAAAATAAAGTTTTAAATACCTATCAGAATGGCGCTGGCATAGGATAATTTATGATATGAACATAGCTGTTGTAGACGGAGTTAAGTGTGCTGGACATTAGTATTTAATATCACTTATAGCACTGTTGTTCAACGTCTTACTGGAAACGTATTTTAAAGCGCTTTCTTTCTAAACATTCTTATGCGACGGCGGCGTGTCTACTATTGCTTGCTTTTTGATGTAAACATCTTATTCACAGTGTTGGTCTTTCTTATCTATACCTACTTATACTCCATGGTTCTATGGTCTTCCTTACCTCTATACTCCATGGTCCTAAACCAACAAAGAGGTTGCATTTTCTAGGTGTGAGAGCTAAATGTTACCTAAAAAACCTACTTTATATTTATGTAACATGTCGAGTAACGGCTCTAACTTTTGTCGTTATTTATGTAACATGTTGCTATTACGAGCCATATACTAAAACGAAACATTGACATTAATAAATATTATGTATGTCGCAGTCAATTTGTATGTTTCGTCGTAATACAAAAGGTGTCGACGTTTTATAAACGTAAACGTTAAATACAAATTACCGAACGCAAATTGTTTTTGACATAAATTGCACCAATGCCGGCTATAAAATTGACGACGTCGTTTTCCAGGTGTGGGACCTAAACATTCTTCTGTTTTATATAATAAGCCGGATAGGTTTATTGATTTAAAAATTAATTTTCCCGGATTAAAAAGTAGCCTATGTGCCATTCCAGGTCATCATCTACATGTGTGTCTTTCATCTAAATTGTTTCAGTCGTTTTTGCGTGATGGAGTAAAAAATATTCATCGATCCATCCATCCATCCAAATACTCGTACTAAAACTTTCAAATTTATAATATATTTTTAATATAACATACGATAGCAAATAAGGCACTGACTCTCTTGACGGAAAGAGAAAACAACACCTATAGATACTAAAGATGTTAATGGTGCTATTCGTGTGATGGGATGGTAATGCCACAAGCATAATATTAACATAGATACAAGCAGTTACTCGAGACTTCGTTCGCGTGACAGTTGGATAAAAAGTAGCCCATGGATAATGTAACTTACTTAAGGTGAAAGAATTTTAAAAATCGGTCGAGTAGTCTTTGAGTTAAATCGTAACAAAAAATCAAATATTTCCTCTTTATAATATTAGTTATATTTTATTTATTTTTCCAGGAAGAAATGCTCGCTACACTATCCCCCTTAGACCCTGTTACACAAAAGTATTTCAAGTACATTTGAAATGTAGATTCCCGTTAATGAACAAAGAGGGGCCAATCACAATTTCTATTGGAAACATTATCTCTACCACCCAGCCGTCAATTTATAAGCAAATAGACATCCCCATCAGCTGAAGACAAGAAGGGTGGTTGGTAATTAAAATTTGAGTAATCTACCGCCTGAGGTCAGGTTGGGAAGATTGCAGTGATTCAATAGAATATCTAATGGTTTTCATTAAAAGTGGTTCGTGCAAAATAGCTTAACTTTTTTTTTTAAGAAAATAAATAAATAAACATCGCCGAACAAATTACACAAACTAGCGATCGCTTGTGGCTGAAATTCGACCATAGAATAAACAATACCTCGTTTGAGTTTGACAACTGACTTTAGCCGCAAAGAAAATTGTATACATGTGTGTATACGGTTTTCTTTGCGGTATACATACTTAGATGAAGGAAACTACTACTAGATATGAAATAACCAAGGGAAAACCGTGTCATTTGGTCCGTTACAATGGCGGACTTAAGAACAACTGTTTACTTTCTACATAACAATTGATAAATTATATTGCAATTGAGCATGTTATTTTAACTATTAGTTTTTATTTTAGACTTAAGGTACACACTAAAATTATAGGAAAATACAAATAAACGCTAAAATCAATTTAATATTATGTAATCAAAGGGTAATTTGACATTAAATTTTAACTTACCTACATTGATAGCGTATTTTAGTAATGGCGTTTTGGCCGCAAACTGTTTAAGGTGACATTAATTTTTTCAAATCATTTGAAATTAGAACACTGACAAAATTTTTGTAGCTTTGTCTATTATGAAAATTCTAACTTGTTAGACAGAGATAAAGCCATTTTTATTTGTTCAGCGTGGAATGCATGCAATTTTATAATTTTAATTGTTTATGGAAATTAATGCCAAGTCCTTATATTTCTCTTGTCAAAGGTATGTTATCATGCACGGAACGACTTTATATTGGTTCTGTATTATCATGTATGAATGAATGTAGTGCGTCTAATGTATAAAATAAATTAAAAAAGCCTTTTATTCCATGCTGTATGTACATTTTACAACAGATTAAGTCAGTTACATTTTTATTTAATAAATTAAATCTCATTTAGTAGCTATCACAATATTTTTTAAACAATAATTATAACATTAAATTAAATATAACATTTACCTTAATTCTGATAACATAAAAATGTGTTATACACAATTCATATTATTTTGTATTTACTCATCTAAATATGTAATTATTAATTAATTAGTTATATTAGTATTTTTAACCTATTAATATCTACATATTTTTATTGATATTTATGTTTTCGAGAAAAATAATATTAAAAACATTAAAATATTAAAAAATGATTTAAAAAAAAAGTATCTCACGCCCATATCCCCGAAGGGGTAGGCAGAGGTACAACAAGTGCACCCACGATTAGCCGAAGATACTTGGTCCCACAAATGTGATAGGTGGCAAGCCTATCGCCAACCAGGCACTTTCCAATCCCGGGCAACTTTGTGTTTCTCAGAAAACTGAAAAAACACTTTTTTTTAATGTGCCCGACCCGGGAATCGAACCCGGGACCTCATGTGGTCAAAGCCAACGCTGAGCCACTAGACCACAGAGGCGACATTAAATGTTAATTAAAAAATGATAACTGTTAAATTGTTTAATGTTAAGGAAAGGAGGTGTCTATAATGTAATACGAGACCCGTTTATTCGTAGTTAGAGTCACCCACCACTCGACCAACAGGAAAATGAAATTCAAGACAAATATATATGTCCAGTCTGCTTAGTTATGGGGCAATTTACTCAGATCACAAGGTCCTCGATTCACTTCTTGAGTTAAACCAATCGTTTTCAGATTTTTCAATCTCAGAAATTGTTAGTGACTAGAAATAAACACTACTAATCACTGTTACGTCAAGTGAGAAGCGATAGTCGCATACGTAGACAAATGCGCTTACTTAAAAAAATTACCTACCTTAAATATTAAATTTAATAGTGACAAGTATTAACTATTAGCCTTCTCTCACCTTGTGCGAGATACCTATAAGTTAGGCAGTTGATCTATACTTCAAAAGAGGCCCGCACGGAGAAACATACTTGAGTTTAAAGAAAAGTATTTTCACCGTATCAAGAGGTAGGCAAATGTACGACATATGTACCCACGATTAGCAGAAGATATTAATTATTTAAAATTGGCTTAGGCCCACAATGTGATAAGTGACAAGCCTATCGCTAATCGGGCACTTACCCAATCCCGGTCAACATTGTTTTTATCAGAAAACTTAAAAACCACATTTTTGATTTGCCCGATCTCATGTGATTAACACCGACACCAAACCACTAGACCATAGAGGTGACTCACTTGAGTTTTGTTTTTAAAAGTTGGGTGTATTAAAATACTTTCCACCGAAAGCCATCCAAACTTATGCGTGAAATTATCATTCCGCCATCATAGCAACGCACCATTTACATCTTCAGAATTATACACAATGGTTATCTCTAGACGAAATTTTTCACTTTGCATATTAGTCAGTGGTTCTTAATCGGTGGTGCGTGAACCATTTGTAATCTCTGGGAGTACCCAAAGTGGTCCGCTGGTGGTTTTTTATTAATAGTTATAGAACAGCCCTTTAATAAAACGACTATATTGCCTCCAAACAGAAGGAAGTCATGGCACAACATCAAAATATATGTTGTAAAGTAAAGTGGTCCATTTTCACTAAAAGATTAAGAACCACTATCCTAAACCAAAAGATCTTCATCAACATGTACCAATAACGGTACCACTAAACCAAGAGTTTACTACCAATCTAAAAAAGATGACTATCACGTACCTATATATCAAAGAAATACGAATGTCCGATTATAATGAAAAATGCAGGTTCAGATTACCAGAGCCAGCACGAAACAGAATAAAGAAAAGTGAAATATAAAAACAACATGATATACAGGGGAATAATTTAAAATATAACCATTAATCTGCTTCGTATACGAGTCTGTCGCAATGGGTATACCGTCGGCAAAACAGCTTGAAATATTAAAGGACTATTAGAGTTTATATTTATTTATTCGTAGCTTTGTAAACTCTTATATATTATTAAGAGTTTTTAATCACTTATGAATTTTAAATAAATTACGCGAACAGCTATTTTTACAAATTATTAATATTTGGTATTGGTTCGGGCTCCTTTGAAGAGTTATAGACCAACTGCCGTTCTGTCAATTATGCATGTGGCATTGCCATCCCGCTACGTGAATAGCAACGCACCATTAACATCTTTGGTGTTTATAGGCGATGGTTTCTCTTTCCATTGGGAGAATCACCTGCTTGTTTGCTATTTTATGATATTAAAAAATATATATATATTAATGTTACAATCTTAAATAACAAGTAATATTTGTAATAAGTAAAATAAAAATAAATAGTAAGATTTTACTAATACTTTTTACAAATCTTATTATATGTATATGAATTTTATGCTAACAAAATAAAATTATAATAAGGTTCATTTTTTTAAATCTCAAATAAGCTTTTCTTTTTTTTATCTTTTTTTTTATTTATATGATTATTATTATATGATTTCATAATAAATGACAAACCTTTTAATATTTACGCACAGTGTTAGATTGTATTAGCATACTGCACGGTATTTCATTTCTTTAGTTCTCCTAACATGTAAAATATCGTCACATCCATATATCTGTAAAGATAAAGAGTTGAAACAAGTGTACCCACGATTAGGTATCAAAACACACTATTCATACACAGGTGGTCTATTTATTGATAAATCAGGCACATAATACAATAACGCCACTTAAGTCTTCTTCTTAGATCACTGGGTTGTAACTCAGTTCGTTCGATTCCATTGTCTTTCCTGTTCGAATGACACTATTGCTACTTTAGGTATTGATTCGCGGAAGATAGCAAATTTAGTTAATTTAAAGTAATTTTTGGTATATTTAGTTAAAATATATCAATACCTTATATATCTCTATGACTTCTTCGTGAAGCCACCGTTGCGAGAAAGCCCCATCATTTGTATCATTTGTAAAATCATTTTAAAAATAAATATTAATGCAAAAGTGTATAAAACTAATGTAATCCAAAACCTAATAAAGAAATATAATAGTTTTAATAAGTGAGATCGTGTTACAATAATAAATTGTTTGCTGATAACGGCGACTTCGTGAAAACATTAGTAACCTAATATTAAATGATTTTTTAAATTTTAAAACAAATATGTAAAATGCAAAATACGAAAGACCGAAATAAATCCAATAATTTTTGTGTATTACGCGCATAGCGGCTTCCATTTGTTTATATAAATTACAAACTAAACTCGTTTTTTATTTTGTACAATTTTAAAATTTTTCTTTTTTGCTGACGTTAACACAGTTCCAAATTAAACTGCCTTATTAATAGATCGGAGATACGTCGCTTTTGTCTTTCCTTACTCGTCTCACAGATTTAATAGAAAATTCAAACAAGCCCGTGCTTTCTACCCTGATTAAAACGACTACATTTCACCCGACTGGCAAATTAAAATCTAAGAACGCGTGGTTTGCCCGTGATACATTGTTACATACGACGGCGAACGACCTAATTAGCTTGGCTCTGTTCTTTGTTAATCTTTTAATTTTCAACAAAACTATAAGAAATAGTTTGTAGTGGCTAATTAATTTACGACTTAGAGAAAATTAAAATAGAAAAAATAAACCAATTAAAGAACATATTTTCTTTTTTGTCTATTAGTGTCACTTAAGTGATAGTATGCCATGTACCTATGCTTTTGTAATCCTGTAAAAACTGTATATTGAAATATGAAAGTTTTTATAAGAACTATTTTTTTCAATTTATGTAACAATTTTTACCTCAATTTATTATTTTCCTAATTTGGTATCTCTCTTCTGACTACGCAACGCGATAAAATACTTATATTTTTATTAATAGGTGTAGTATGTACCGATTAAACGTCTTTTTTTGTTGACGATTACCCGATTTTGTAAACGCCTGTCTCTGTGATCAATAAAAGACAACACACAAAAACCAGTAATTTTTTGTCAGCTAGTCACCAAACACAAAAAATAAGAACTACATAAGAGAGGTACTTGTTATCCACTTGAATTTTTTATAGATCTTGCTTTTACTGTTTGGGAATACTAAAGAATAAACAGACTTATTTGATCGATATTGAATATCACTACTTGTTACAGTACAGTTAGTTGTCAATTACAGTTGAAATTAAAAAGAACCAATTCACTACTTATTTGCAATTCACAGTACAATTTCAATTAATTAGTTGAAATGCCTAATCCATTAAACTAATATGAAATGGATTTTCACTAAGTGTTGACGACAAATAAAAAAGATATGAAATCATCAAACATGTAGGAACATTTTCGAGCTATAAATTGCATGAACATAATACCCGTGTGTGACATAAGATAGCATTATCAGATTACGGAATTCTTATCGTTGAATTCCGCGACGCCGCCATTTTGGACAGTTTCGCGGGTTTGACTGACATTTGATTTATTATGGTTCCAGCGATAAATCAGAATAATCCTTTAATTTGTACATACGTGATTAATTTGGGGATTTTAATCTCGGTTGCTCCATCTGGTTGACATACCTGCAAACAAAATTAAATTACATTAAAACATAAGTATTTCTCTCTGTGTTGGTCTGGGCTCTGTGTAAATGTCATTTTCTTTTGTCAGGCAGTACATAAAGGGCTAGCAAATGCTAAATGAGTCACCATCACCCAGGGGTAGTATGGTACCCATCGTCTTAACCATCCTTGCTGTCTCAGGATACTTCAGAAGCTTATATTAGCTGTAGATTCAAAACCAGCGTTTGAGCCTACGAGCACCCAATCAGGCGCTCTTAGGTTTAAGCTTTTAATAATAATAATAATAATAATAATTCTTTATTTAATATAATTAATTATCTTTATTTAATATAATATATTAATATATCCAGAATAACATTCATCAATGCTATGAATGATATAGCATTAAAATTGAATAAAATTATGTACATTGGATACTTTACATTTATAGGTATGTACAAACATAGGAAGCATACACAACAATTTTTATGTCTCGCGGCGTATATCTTTTACCATCCGAAGAATTGTGATATTTGGTATGGTATAAAAAGGAAATTATTAAAAAAATTTAAAACCACACTGAAACAAAATTGAACGAAAGTGAACTGAGCTACAACCAATTTGAATCAATTCACATTCTTTTTAGAGCAGTTAAATAAAAAAAATATATAATAAAACCATAGAGAAAAAGTGGGAAAACCATAAAAGCGTATGTAAGTGAAATTGTGCAGAAATACACATTTATACATTACACAATATATTTTGATATACGTATTAACCTAGGTTAGACAGAGAAATGAGTAACTGATTTTCTTTCTCTCTATACCGTGGTAGCATTTTGCTTGTTTGCTTCTTTAGGTATATTTTCTCTTTGGATAATTCTCAGATCGGCAAATATACATATTGTAGTAGTAATCAACAAAATTCGGCATTAAGTCAAAAATTCAAAAATTTCCCGTCCAAAACACATTGTGCATGCCACCATCGTATAATGTACAAAATAAAATCAACAAAACCCTTTCGCACATCGTTGCAAAGGCTCCGTTTTACCATATGAATGTATTAAATCCCTTATGTCCCATCCACAGTAATATAGTAAAAATATCGCAACATTTCTGGAGCGGACCGCGAGATTTACGGGCATTAAAGTGGGAGGAATTGGGAGTGTTTTATGCGAGATCCCGGTTATTCGGCGGCAAAACATCTCAAATTATGGTCAGATATATGGGTCACGACTCACGACTCTTTTTACTTGGTAATATTATGTTGTTATTGTATTTTTGGATATTACCATGATTAAAACATCTTGGTGATTTTACTAATTAATTGTAAGAGGTCTAATCGATAATTAATAAATATCGCTAGACGAAGTACACGAATTGATCTAACCCAACCAAAAACAAATTATTTGGTTGTGATATGGGTACTAGTCAACGATACATAGAAATTTTTATATAAAAACTCAAATTTACTAGTATTTGAAAAACGCCCAAATCCAAAAATACTAACATGTATGCTCATCACACAAATGTTTGTTACCGTCAGCAATCGAACTCCTTATTCTTTTATCATAAGATAGCAAACAAGCAGATGGGCCTCCTGATGGAAAGAGTCAACTATCGCCCATAGACACCAAAGATGTTAATGGTGAGTTACTATCTAGTGGCGAGGTTTAATACCACATGCATAAGTTTACCGGCTACCTTACCCTCCAAACCGGAACACGACAGTGACAAGCACCGACGCAATTGCGGCAGGAATAAGTAAGGCGGTGCTATCAGACCCGGGCGAGATAATGCAGAACTCTACCACATAGTAGCCACGATGGTAGTGACTCGCATAGCCAATCGGTCGCCTTTTACGGCCTGCCTGGCAGAACGGCAATTAGTCTATTCTTCAAAGGAACCGACACGGTGGAAGACCTAACAACCTTGGTAAGATATTGCAGAACTCTACTACCCAGTAATAACAACGGCAGTGACATATGCCGAATACTTGGATTTTGTTTCTTAATCAAAGCTATTACAAGATAATTTCTTAAGAAATTCGAAAAATGTCTTGTCAGGTAAATATACTGTACCAATCAACTGCTTTACCACCGCGAACATGCCGTATTAAAGCAAAATGTATGAAGCAATCTAGGCGGATTTTTGACATGTGACTCGGCCCATTGCGGCACGTTCTAACGAGATCGATCCTTTAATTAGCGTTAACCTAAAAGGAAAATCAATTTTCGTATATGTAATTAAGATTCATTAGCAAAACGCCTATCTCAAACATAATTACATTTAACAAACACTTAACAATTGTAACAAAAAGAAGAACAGTATCTAATTGAATTAATAATTCACATTCAAAGTAGATTCCAATTAAATTCCAGCATTAGACGGCAATCAGGCCTCACACTCGACTTCTAACTTCAGCCTACACTGTCACGTAGTCTGCAGACAATTGTTTATTAATTATTCCGAGAGTCCTTCTATCCACTTTATAATAATGGAAATTCAAAGTTGGAAACATTTTACAAATTCAATTTTCCTTGTTAAAAATACTATCACCGTTCTTTGAACAAACAATCACTCACTCGATAATCGATATATTATATTTATACATATCATTCTAGCTTATACTCGTGATGTCGTTCGCGTGATTTAAAATCATTACTTCTTTTTGCTTACTCGGGTAAGAATTAGTCACTGTCGTCTTCCGGTAAGGTAAGGTAGCCGGCAACCTTACGTATGTAGCATTAGACCTCGCCACAAGATATCAACGCACCATTAACACCTTTGGTGTCTATAGGCGATGGCAGACTCTTTCTTACAGGAGACCCGTCTGCTTGTTTGCTATCTTATGATAAAAAAAAATTCGATCAAATTAATTTGAAGAAACTCAGTATTTTCGGAAAAAGCCGTAGAGAGAATGTTTGGAGTTTACAAAAAAAGAGCCATTCATTACTTTTCAAATATGTATTGATCATTTAACAAAGATAGTTCTATCCCGAGGACTAAACGTTTTTACCCGCCTAGATCAGACCAACAAAGGGAGGACTTATTAGATTACTAAAAAAATATTATAAAGAGAAAAGATTTGATTTTTTGTTTGTTTATTTGTTACGATATAACTCAAAAACTACTCTGCCGATTTTAAAAATCCTTTCACCTTTAGAAAGTTACAGTATCTAGGACTGACAAAGGCTTTTTACTGAGCAAATGAAAGTAATGATTTTTGGTCACGCGAACGAATTCGTGACTACTTGTACTTGTATTTTTGTATGTTTGTAACGAATAAACTCAAAAGCTACAGGACCAATCTTAAAAATTATTTTACCAATGGATAACTACACTACAACAGGTTACTTTTTTACTCGATTGAGCAAAAGGAACTAATGATTTTGTGTCACAGAAAACGAAGTCGCGAGTAAAAGGTCGTTACACATATTTGTTTCATTTATGATAATACCCGCAAATAGAAAAACAAACATAATGGAAATAAAAACGTTGTCAAGTTGAAAACAGAATAGAAAAGTGTATTTAATATTATAGGATAAGAGCGGGACTTTACGTAAGGCAGTAAACATTTAAGTTAATAGTAACGTGCAAAGACAGTGCCACAAATAGCCGGTGTGGTTGTATGAATCCTTTATGAACTAACGGACGAACGGTCCAAGACACAAGACAATGAGGAACGGTGGTAGATAATTCATACGGCAAAATACGAGGTACTTGATAGTCTATTAAACTTTTTAATAAAACTTCATTAGCTTACTTGTTCAAAAAATCTTCTATACAAATAAATAAATATGGAATGTCTGTTTGTAACATTAAAATAACCGCTTTTTAATAAATGCATATAGATGTATACACTGTACATATACCAGAACAACATTTTTTACAATTTCTTAGGCTACTTTTAGAAATTTTTCCAAGCGGACGAAGTCGCGGGCACATCACACTCGTCAAAAACAGCTTAAAAATAAAATATTTTGACTTTAAATTATACTCAGCTAATTTCATATATTATTATTAATATTGTTGCGATTATTCCAGAAAAGTGAAAAGTAAGAATACAAAAAAAAATTAAATAAAAGAAAGATATAGCTGCTTCCATCGATGAACAATGAATGGCAGCTACCATTACTCAAATCGACAGATATAATGGACCTTCTCGCATCCTTATGCCCTCATAAGGGTGAAATTAGCGTGTACTATGACTTGTTTACATCAAAGTTGTTTACGAGTCATTTTTAGAACTTTCGAGAATATAGCCGAACCTTATCTTGTGTATAAATAGGGATATGTCGGCGAGAAGTGAGTTTTAAAAAGCGATTGGAAGCAACGATACAGTGAAAAGTGACACGGAAAGTGTTTTGGATTAGTGATTCGATTTAGTCGATGAATTCTAGTGTGAATATAGTGACAGTGCTATTACTGTTAATCAGTGCGTATTTACGTAGTGTATAATGGTGTAACGTACATTTGTGTGGTAAATACACAGTTTTAATATAAGTAATATTTTGTTATACAACAATGTGAACAAATTACTCAAATAAATCTAACCTTGGGGTTAGATTTATTTGAGGTGTAACAGGTGTAGATTAGGTGTAACATTTACAGAAAGCAAATTATTTGCTTGTGATATGGGTATTAGTCAAAGATGTTAATACGTAAAAATACATATACATATAAATACTGTACAATGTACATACATAATAAACACCCAAACCAACCCAAACCCAGAAATACAAACATCTATGCTTATCACACAAATCTGTCGCTGTTGAAGTTCGAACCGGAATCCTATCGATTCGCAGTTAGGTTCACTAGCAACTCGACCAACTGGGCGAGCAAGAAAACAGATGGTCTGTTCTTCAAAAGTGTATTCTGACCAATAGATTTTCTTTTCATAAGAAACCAAAGAAACCGAGAGCTATCGGTTTCTTAACTAACTAACAGTTAGTTAAGTGCAGGCTGGCTGACTGCCAGTGCAAGCTAGCAGTGCAGACAGCCCGAAGGTCGAAACTACAGAGACCAGAGTAACTTACTATGCACATTCCAAAGATATAAACCGTAATACTCGTTTTCGTTGTAAAATAAATAAAATACAAAATGGTCACCCGTCAAAAGAACTTATAAAGTTTTATTTGACATTTTTCTTTGATTGTTGAAACTTGAAAACTATTTGCATAGAATCTGTACGTACAGCAAAGTCCTCAAAGTTTTATTTGATTTATCATTTGCTTCACATTGCTATCTCAAAAAGAAGAAATAACGTTTGACGAAGATAGGCAAAGTAAATGGCTGGATATAGACTATACAAATACCCATGGTCCTGTCAATGTCATGGTTGAAATTGCATAGAGATAGCCGTCTGTGTACCTCGTAAATGCGAACATTCAGACATACGAGTGACAATTTAAGAAAGTTTAACCTTATACTATAGTTCATATTAGGTTATATTAATCGCTTTGCTTGTACTAACTACAGATTATAGACTTTAATTTATTTTGGGTTGGGTGTTTGAAGCACAAACATTTTTTAATTGGTTAATATTAATTTAAAAATATCTCAAAAAGCACTTTGCTCGCAAGGGGCTTTTTAAAATATCTACTAACACCATGCACCCCACGCTTTTTTTTTACAATGTTTGCCTATCAACCTAAAATAAAACATAAAAAAACTATAAATTACATTGATCTCGTTATCAATTGTAATGGAACCTACAATATTAGGGTTGGTCGTTAAATCAATAAACTGTTTTAACAGTTTTATGTATGCCAACGAATTAACTGTTTTTCTTTTACTTAAAAAGCTGTTATAAACCTAATAAATTCTTCGCAATGCAACGAAGTGATTACGTTGAAAATATTAAAAGCTAATAAACGTCAACGTTTTCGCAACTTGCAGAGTTAACATAATATTGAAGCAATTATTAATTATTCCTGCCGCAATAGCGTCAGTGCTTGTCACTGTCGTGTTCCGGTTTGGAGGGTAAAGTAGCCGGTAAACTTATGCATGTGGCATAAGACCTCGTCACAAGATAGCAACGCTCCACTAACATTTTTGGTGTCTATAGGCGATGGTTGACTCTTTCCATTACGAGACCCATTTGCTTGTTTGCTATCTTATAATATTTTTAAAAAATCAACCTATTATGAGTTTAGTGCATAATCCGATAATTGAAAAACCGTTGACGATTTAACAATTTTTTTAACCTGTTGACCATCGATGACAACAGTTACATTAAATGTATTTGAAAACCATCAATGACACACCTCTACCTACAATGCGTCCATTCTACTTCTGTAACTAAAGCATGTCACACAAAACTCGGGAACAGACGTAAGAAAGACGGCTTTTTAAATATTAACCGCCCAGTCGGAACAGCGGGTGCGGTTGACACTGATTGCTATTAGAATTTATAGAAGTACTCTGTTTTTCAAGGGAAGTCTGGTTTTGTAACTCCACACTACGTGAATGATGAAAATGTATTAACTTTGCATGTCGCTTTGTAGTACTAAATTACGTATCCTGGCTATTTAGAGTTGACATTTCGATTGTTCTTGAAATAGTTTATAGAATTTTAATGTATTTTCACACATACGACCTGCGCACAGTGTGTAATTTTGCCTTAGTTGCAGGAAAAATGAGCAAATTTTGTGTTTTTTGGAAAGCTAATAATCAAACAAAACTATTATTAAAACTCCATCGGCTCTAGCTACTATAGTTTAAGAAAAAATAATAAAATCAAGAAAAATCCTTAAAAACCATCGAAACACAATATCTCGTTTTTGGATTTGATTTTTACACTATACGTTTTATAATATGATAGGAATTCACTGTTGGAACCATTTTTTTCTTGAAAACTTTAAAAATCTTACTCACACAGGTGACAATAATTTTTTTTCTATGATTTTGTAAATATTTTTTTCCGGCGATTCTCTTCATGGTCGTATTTTTTTAAATGCCTAAATATTGATCACTATAACTATCGCCAAAAAAAAACAGACGCAAGAAACCCAGGATCTCGGAAATATTGAATTTTAAAGTTGTGGATTAGGGTTGTCACTCAACCATGTGTGCAACATAGATACAATACTTACTTCATGCAAACATTACTGATTATTTATTATTCATTATTTTTGACTCAGACATTAGCAATTGACGGCTTAAATGGTGACGTGCACAGTTCAAGTTTATCTAGTAAAATAGTGCAGAAAGTTAAAGTAAAAAATTAAAAAATATTTACGGTTAAATTTTGATCACTATTTTTGTTTATGATCTATCTTCGATGAAGAATATTATGTGGGATGGGAAGGGATCCGCCCTCGTTAAGCCATTGCAAAAACCCAATTTCTATACATAATATCTGGAGAAGCGGGGGTGAGGTGTCATGGAGCCATTAGAGATCCATGGCACTATTTTGCCTCAGCAGGCAACCCGCCCTGCCCCGGCCAGAGGAATTAACGCAAGGCGCCAATCTTCATGCTGGTCAGCGAGTGGCAATTATCACCGACAACCTAAGCCTGAATACGGATCCGAATACACTTACGAAACTGGAAATTAATAATGTTTTAGTTGAAAAGGCCCGACAATATGGGTCGAAACAAAAACCGCTTGATCTTCAAATCAACGGACGAACAAAGATTATTTTAAATGCATTGTATCCAACATATTGATGTACTAAATAAAAGTCTTAGCGAAACTAATATTCTTTTTAAAAGCAAAGGCATCAATAGAGTGTCCTTGTCACAATCCATTTTGTTAATGATAGTATCGAAACGACAACTAATAATAAAAAAATCGATTGAATTAATCAACTTAAATATTTACTACTCTGTGACAGCCCTATTCCCATAGAAATTAAAAAAAACTTTGAAACGCAATATCTCCGAGATCTCGCTAGATAATATTTAAAATTTTCTCAAGTTGAAGGTACTATACATAATTATAGTACGCAGGCAAAAAAAACGCGACCAGTAAATAGATAATTTTATATTTATTTTTTTCGTTTATTTACATAATATTTTTTTATTCTTGTTCCTGTGATGTTAGGGACTTGCGATTTTCCACACTGTATATAATTTCAAACCTATAATCTATATTATATATTATATAATATTATAAAAGCGAAAGTTTGGATGTATGGATGGATGTTTGGATGGATGTTTGTTACTCAATCACACAAAAACTACTGAATGGATTTGAATGAAATTTGGCACACAGGTAGATGGTGACCTGGCTGGATAGCACATAGGCTACTTTTTATCCCGAAAAAAGTTGGTAATCCCGCGGGATTCACAAAAAATTGTTATAATGCAGCGGGCTGCACGCTGCAGCTAGTAGTATATATTTTACAAGAGACTGACATTTGCTTTATTGAAGAAATACAGACGAAAATCTTTTTCAAAAAAGTCAGTGACCTTTCACTTAAATATTTGTATTTCCTAAATGAAGTGAAATATCTAAACGGGTATTTTTGGGAATGCTTTATTAAGGTTGAATCTATACAAATAAAAAATAAAACTGGCATGTCCCGCAACTAAGGCTAAATAACTGCTGCTGCGCTAGACATGTGTAACACTGCGCTGCGCCGCGCAATTGCGCTAACTCAATTCACTGAGCCGGTGTGTCAACTCACTTATTCAAAATGTGTTAGCGCACGGCGCAGCATAGTTATACCACAGACTACTTAGAGACTATACGCAGTAAACTCTCATTCATGTGCACAGTTATCATGAGTCATGACTCTTATGTGTCGCGACTCACTCGTTGAGTTACCAATGAACCAACGCAATTCATGCGCTGTGCGCTGTTTGTGTTATGAATCAGAGTGCTAAGTATGAGTTTTTCTTTTCCCATCGATCGTGAGCGCGTTTGGAGTTTACTAGGAATTTGTATGTGATTTGTACAGCGCCACCTAGTGGTAAACGTGAGAAACCAGTTTATCACTAGGTGGCGCTGTACAAATCACATACAAATTCCTAGTAAATTCGAAACGCGCTCACGATCGAATTCGAAAAGAAAAACTCACACTTAGCACTCTGTAGCGTGGCGCACGGCGCACGTTTCGATCGCTGCTCACTTCTCTTTACCCGCGGGTTGCGTCAGATTTGTTGCGCCATGGCGCAATTTTGAGTTAGCGCAATGAGCCGGCGCAGTACACTGCGCTTGAGTTACTGAGTTAACGCAAGGAATTTCGCTGAGTTACCCATGTCTATGCTGCGCACTTTCGTCTGCGATAATTGTAACCAGGTACAGTCAACTTTGTTCTGATTGGTTGGTACGTACGAGTGGGTTCGTTATAGAGTGGCCAGCATTAAAAAATATTTTTCTTGCTAAAAAAATGATAACACAGCGAGTGAGAATGTCAACATTTTGATTCAAACTAAAATCAACAATCGAACTGCAACCGACTACTTCGTTGTATTTTTGGTGGTGTTTTCAGTATTAGTGATATTTCTAATGCTTCTCCGTGCAAAATGTGTCGAGTAGAATCTTTTTTTACATACATAAATATTCTTAATTTTTAATACTTATTTGTATATAGTATAATCGAGATTACTAGGAGTTTTGCAAAGTTTCGTCCACCACTTCGGTACCTATTACCTTACCTATTCCTGCCGCAAGTGTCGATATGTCCCTGTCGTTTTCCGGTATGCATGTAGCACTACGATCACGCTACACTCATAGCAACACACAACTAACACATTTAGAGTTTAGCCGATTGTTGTCATTTTTCATCAGCTTATGTGCTATACTATGATACAAAAATCGTTCCAAATAAATCACTAATACTAATTTCAAGTTCATAAACCTTTATTCGCTTACCGAAAATTAGTGAGTTATTTTGGTATAAGAATAATCTGGTAGGAATATATGCAAGGATAATAATATGCAAGGAAATTTTCAAATTTTTACGCGTTTAGAAAGTTGTCACAGGGTCCCACAATTGTCGCTAGTTGGCATATTTTGTTACCGCCTTTTTGGTATGAAGTAGCTGTTCTTCTCCCTGGAGTAATATTACTCTGTGATTGTAACAAACTTCGATCAAAAATTACAAGTTTCAGCGTCGCCTACAAATTCAGCGTAAGATAATGGCTTGTAATATTATATTAACTTATATACAAGCCGTTATATATAAATTAATATTTTAAAGTAACAATTTCATACGTAAATGCGGCGATATTCATTGGTCTAGATTCAAATATTTAAGTCTTCGTGAACCAGCATTTTACCTTAAGTACTGCCCTAAAAGTTATTTTTATTCAGCGTTGAAAATTTAAATTTTTCATTGGAGCTGTTCTGAGATACGAGATTCCAAAAAGATCTCGTTTGAGATATAAAAATTTTATTGTTCAGCTAGTCGAGCGCTTAGGGTTGCCTATTACTAATAAATAAATATTTAAAAGAAAAGAAAATATGTACCGATTAAATCGAATGGAATGGTGTTATTTGAATTGAAATTGACAAGTAAATTTTAACTTTGTAATATTTTTTTCTGAAAGATTAAAAAAAAATTATGACTGCCTAGTGGTTTAGGCGCTACACTCTAGAGAATAGCCTATTCGGCTTAGATCATGAGGTCCCGGATTCGACACCCGGGTAGGCAAAAGTGTTATTGAGGTTTTTAGAGGTTTTTCTCGAAAATTCAAAATTTCTATAGTAGCTCGGAGTCGGGCGGGTCATGTGTTACCACTCCCGTAGCTTGGACGAGCACGTAAAGCCGTCGGTCTCTGTTATCACTAGAAATAGTCGATAATCGTAATCAGGTCGGTAAAATGCCAAGATAGGGATCACCACTCATCTCGCCAACCGACAAACCGGTGAATCGTGGTGAACTAGAAAGTCTACAGACATTCGGTTTACTCTACCTACCCCGCAAGGAAACGGGGCGTGATGACACTTAGGTACTTACTTACTAAAAATATGAAGAATAAAATCATTCCTATTATCTTTGTAATGTTTCTTAGTAAATTATGTACTAATATTTTAAATCCGATTGTTTGCTTGTGTGTTTTTATTACTTTATCACATTAAAACGATTGAACTAGTTTGGGTCAAATATAGGATACAAATAGTCCATTTCTAGGTTAAACGGCTGAATTTTATTCGGCAAAATACAGATATCACATTTCGAAAAGAAAAATCAGTGATCTTCGTGGCTAGTTAAAAAGACAGTTTTTTAAATAAGTGTTTAATGTTACTTCTTATACTATCTACTTATTTTAAGCAATTTAAAAATAAAAAAGGGACCGGATCTCATTTTTTTAATAACATCTAATTAACAATATGTGACTAATAAATAAAAAAGTTATCGTAAAAATATTTATTGTTACTATAAATATTAATACAGATGTCAAGTTCACGATACCTCGCTTTATAAGCAAAAATGCAAACTCAAACAGCGAAACTATCTGAATTAATTAAAAAAAACTACTAACAATTAGCAACCCTAACCGCCAGCGCCATTTTGTTTGGCGTGAAATTAATTCAAAATGGCAGTCGTAAAACTGCGTGGTTACGCGCAGCAATGTGCTTAATGAGAGACGATTAAAATTGCTTCGAAATACCAATAGGAATGCAAATGATTTTTTTACACAAATTAATTACTCGTGATATGACAAATATGATTCAGCTGCATATTAAAGACTTGCGATTGTAATTAAAACCTCATTAATTTCTGCTTTTTATATCAAAGGTTGAAATAATTTAAATGCAGTAAAACCGATTCCCAATCTCCTCTATATCTGAGATCTTGAATCAGATCTTCACCGAATTCATATAGAATTAAATTGGAAGTAAACTACTTATCTATACATATAATAAAATCGTAGGAAAGTCAAAACTGTACAATGAATATTTTTTTTAAAAATACTTGGGATGTGATCTACAATCGATATCGAAGCCAAAAATATATTTTTTAGAATTTTTGTCTGTTTGTCTGCATGTCTGTTTGTCTGTATGTCTGTTTGTCTGTATGTATGTCTGGGGTAAACTCAAACAGTACTGCACGGATTTACTTCAAATTTTGCATGAATATTACTAACAGGTCGGGTCAACATATAGGCTACATATTATCACGCTATCACCTACGGGGGAGGAGCAGTGCGGAGTAAAAGAAGTCCGCGCGGACGAAATCCCAGGCAACAGCTAGTCTCAAATAAACAAAGAAATATACCACATCCGTTAACTAATCACCGAATCTAAGGTAAAGCCCCGTTTTCACTTTGATGGTGCAAGTGCGAGTGTTTAATGCAGGTGCTATGTATTAAGCAAAAAATACTTGAAGCAGCATTTGATCAGTGCGAGTGATTAGTAATCAGCGTCTATTCACTTTTACTACGCTGAATATTAATCACTGGCACTGATCAACGGCTGTCTTCACGTATCTTTTCTTTAATTCTAAGCACCTGCATTAAACACTCTGCACTGCGACTCGCACTAATCAATGTGAAAACGGAGCTTAACAAAAATTTATATCTTTTGTTTGTCAGAACTCTATGAACTGTTTGAGAAATCTTTGTTACTTTGATATTACTTCGATATTTGTGTGGCGGGGATCTTAAGCCACGAGCTTAAGTTTACTGGCTACCTTTCTTTCAAAATTTGACAACAATGATAAGCACTGACGCTTTAGCGACAGGAAAAAGGAAAAAATATCTTCACGCCCATATCCTCGAAGAGATAGGCAGAGGTACAACAGTGCACCCACGATTAGCAGAAGATACTTAATCCCACAATGTGATAAGTGGCCAGCTTATCGCCGACCGGGCACTTTTTTCAATCCCGGGCACCGTTATTTTTGTCAAAAAAAAAACACATTTTTTAATTGCGCGACCCGGGAATCGACCCTTGAACCTTACATCGTCAACTCTGACACCGGACCACTAAGACCACAGAGGCGATAAGAGAAAACCTTGGTCCTAAACCTAGGTGAGATATTATAGAAGCCTGTCACCTTATAGACAGGATGGTAGTGACACGTTTAGTTTATTTTACGAACGGCTTAGCAGAAAGGCAGGTCGTATTTTTTTCAAAAAGGTTTCATATTTACAAACTTCTACATAAATTCTTTCTATTCCCTTTATCATATTCTCACTAAAAATGGAGTAAAATAAAAGTTAACAACCATTTAAAAACAAATTATAATAAAAGCGACCATTAAACAATTTAGCCAAATAACAGACGCGGCATCTAAACAATAAATCATTAGAGCTGTCACACTGGATATATTAAATTAAATAAACTCATCAGATGGATATTAAAATTTAAATAAAAATGAAAAGAGCCGCGATCCCGCGCGTAAATCTCTGGATACGGGCGTGGGCGTAAGATTGATAGCTCAATATGAAATATGTATGTTCCAACACGGATTATTGAGGAACGGATGTGGCATACTTCAAAAGAAAACACAGATACGATACTTTTCGCGTCACACAAAATGGCTTTAGTCTTTGAGTATTAAGTTTAATATTCAAAGGCTTTAGTAGAAAGGATTATTATCCACGAGTTTAGAATACTTCTTTAATGAATTGGACAGCCTGACAGATCATGTTAACCGGGTCCGCTTCTTGAGCTGTGCAGTTTCATCGTGTTATTTCTGGATAAAAATGCTCAATAATAGCCTTGTCAATCTTCAACTATGATAGTAATAATTTATTTATAATAAAAGATTTCGAGAAAAAATGACCTACTCTGGTGGTGGTGACTGGGTCATGGGTGGTTACGAGAGAACATAATACCCCCATGTACGAACGTCGAACGGATAAAACATACTTCAAGAGTACACAGATACGATACTTTTCGCGCCAAACAATATGGCGCTTTCAATTAGGATTATATTCTACAAGACCTCTCTTGCTCTAGTGATTAGCCTGTTCTGTCAGATCATATGAACTAGGTTCAATTCTTGGTTCGTGCGTTTCATTGTTTTTTCATTATTCCAACTTAAATCAAATTATTGAGGATTGGATGTGGCATATTTAAAAAATCCACATTTGCGATTTCTTCGCGCCAAGCAAAATGGCGCTCGTTGTTAGGAATATGTTCTACGTGACTAAAATTCTCTCTTTCTCTAGTTAGCCTGCTATGTTAGATCGTGCGGACAGGGTTCGATTCCTGTGTCGTGCAAAATATAATTGTTTTTCCGTCACAAATTTTTACAACACGTCGATTTGCCCCGAGTTGATCTTAGTTCTTTTTTGAAGAATCAATCAAATGATTTACTGCTAGGGATATTGTAAAAGTCGAGAGAAGCTTGTACGCATCAAAAACATCGTGACTACCAACTAAATGGTACAACTCCTTCTCTAACGTCTCGACAATGTCAGAAATCAACCCTTAAGAGTCTGAAATAGGAGATAAAACATTATTTCGACGACACGTTACTTTACTCACAGATTAAGCTAAACAAATCAACTAGTGTTTCATAAAAATATCGACGTTTTTTGTAAAATATATATTT
This sequence comes from Apodemia mormo, assembly GCA_036924255.1. Taxonomy (NCBI): domain Eukaryota; kingdom Metazoa; phylum Arthropoda; class Insecta; order Lepidoptera; family Riodinidae; genus Apodemia; species Apodemia mormo. The sequence goes on from JAUPFN010000026.1 coordinate 9,110,873, forward strand.
TTTGTTACGTAAGCAACCTATATTTCTTTAGCTTCATAAAGACTTTAGGAGCTAGCGATTATTGCATAAATTATACTCCCTTCATCTGAAAGAATCCTTGAATATAACACTAGTTACGTGAGTCTTTCGTCTAACGTTCGACATTGCCGTTAAGATAGAACTTTATTTAATCATAAAATATATCATAGAAAAAAATGACTTATATATCTATCAATGCACGTCTTAAACCACGAGTCCTTTCCAAAAGAGGTTATGAGATTTCAATGTATAAATTGAACTAAAACAAATTCATCTCCAACGAAGCCGCGGGCTGCAGCTAGTTTCATATAAAATATCGATAAAAATCAATATTAAAAACAATTAAATATATAATATCGATAATTATTCATCGATATTGGTATCGTAGTTAAAATCTCTTTTGGAATGGGGTCGTGATTGAAGTGCGGTACTTACATGAAATTGGCAAGCAGATGAAAATCAGCGATTTATAAATTAAAAATCATCCTCTTTTAACTAAATTAAACTAAATTAATTATAAATATGTCTGTACAGCCAACATCGACTCTTGACTAATTACGCAAGATTAGAGAGACTAGCTGACCCCTACTGCTTCGCTCGAGTAGACTTTTATTACCGCCAGGGTAGACTTACATTCCCTACTTCTGCTCCTAGGAGTAGATTTAAAACAATTTAATACTACCATTTTTTTAGGGTTCCGAAGTAAACTAGGAACTCTTATAGTTTCACTGCGTCTGTCCGTCCGTCCGCACGATAGCTCAGAGATCCTTATTACTAGAAAGGTACTATTTATACTACTTTAATTTTTTTCAGGGTAGCTCCCGTACATGTAAAGTGAGAAGGTTATTTTTTTTTCTCACGTACCCCATTGTGTGGAGTGTCAATGGATAGGTTTTTAAAAAATATTGTAGGTTTGCGAAAACAAGTTTTCGTTGCGAATCTAAGGACCCTTTTGTAAGATAATAAACTTTTAATTGCTAATTTTTATTAAAGTCTAGTGTCTCCCCCCTCTGCAAGCTAAACGGTTAGTTTTGAGGGTGGGGAAAAATCATGGTAGTAGTAAATATATGGTAGTAGCATGGTAGTAGTAAATGAAATTAAAAGGACATCTATTACGGCTTAGAAGGCTTCACAACTTTTTGAGTAATAGTCGACCAACTTATAAAATGTACTTAGAGAAGTTTTTATAGGCGGTGAACCTGTGGTGCGGATATATATTTATCATTGACGTTGAATAGCTTAAATGTTCATAGTGTGAAACTATAAAAGCCCTTTTCTTAGGCCGCATTATTGTGATGGGCAACTTCGGAACCCTACATTACGCGTGGTCCATACGCACTTTACCAATTTTTATTGTATCATAAGATATGGCCCTCCCAATGGAAAGAAAAACCATTAGCTATAGACACCAAAAATGTTAATGATACGTTGCTATTCATGTGGTGGCATTGCAACACATCCGTTTATTTATCGGCTATATTATCCTCCAAACAACCCTTACTAAATTTTACCAAAATTGATTCAGCAGTTTATCCATGGTAACGTAACAGACAGACTTTTGAAAGACAGATGATGAATTCTTCGAGAGTGTCAAGTCTTTGAAGGTGAATAAGACGCCATTTTAGAAAAGTCACAGTCAAGTAAAAGTACAAGGGTTTGTGTCAATTTAAAGATGAGCTAATAGAAATCAAGTAGATACGGCAATGGTCTTTAACACCTACAAGCATTAAAAGTGCAACCGAGGAGTGTGGTGTTAAACTAACACAAATGTACCAATTTAATAAAATAGGTGGGTTTGAGTTTAGACCACGAGGTCACGCTTACCCTCACGATTAGTTGTAGATGAATTTTGCTTATTGTAGTTTTACTGCGGAAACTGAAAATCATTACGTCGGTTCTCTTTCTAAGTCAAACGGTAGATCCCGAGCAAGATAAAACTTACGAGTATTTTCACGACTCGACGTATGCCCTAATCCAAGCTGCTATTCAGCCAAGTACTCACTTTACCTCGTGGACGCGTCTCCAATCCGATAATAACTTAAAAAATACTGAATCGTCAAAAGTGCATGTAAAGGAAAAAATTGAATAAAATATCAGTTCTTTAAAGATTATAGAGTTGAAGCATTATTTATTAAATAAAAGAGTGAAGTGCTATTCGACTCTCCAAAAGGTGCTTCGATTATGAAATGAAAGGTGCGATCACTTCATAAACTGTGTGTTTCTGCTTTTGTTAGTCGTGGATTAGGCGCCCCATAGACCTACAATAATATTGCGCAATATTACGTATTGTACAATATTATTGACCGTTTAGGGTTAAAATTGAAGATTGCACAATGATTGAACGAAAGTTTGGGTGGGTTTAATTTTTATTGTGCAATATTTTTGTCTTAAACTATGTAGGCTTAATATTGCACAATATTTTTCACTTCAGAGTTTGGAGCAATCGCGTTCGGTCAGTCACGGGTTTAATGTGTGGTTGTGTCGTACAATTAAGCAAAATGGCGAGCAAGAATGCTATAAAAAATAAAAAACGGGAGTTTTACTTGAGTGTATGAAATTGTATAGAGATTTATTTCATAAAATCACCAGCATGGTTGCCGCCAAAACTCCGTCAACAGACATGTTGCCCGCACGAAAATATTGATCAGGCTGGTTCGTCAATTTTATTGTGTGAATTTATTGAACGCTTGGAATCAATGGGGTATTCAATATTATTGCACAATAAAAGAATTGCGCAATATTATTGTAGGCCTATGGGACTCCTTAGTGTGATGAACATGGGTGGACTATTGTGCCACTGGGGTCTCCTTTACTTTTCAGACCAATGGTAAATACGTCCATTCCTTACACTATTAATTTTTTCAGTGGCATTTCAAGTCACATAAAAGATTTCGCGGAAAGTTACAAATTAATTACTTCAATTTCGTCTTACTAATATTAACATTTTTTCATAGCAAACAAGCAGATGACTCTGCTGATGCAAAGTGACAACCATCACCTATAGTCACTATAGATATTAATGGTGCGTTGCTATCCTTGTGGCGGGGTCTTAATGCCACAGGCATAAATTTTTTCCCGTGTTGGTTCCGGGCTCCTTTGAAGAATAGACCAACTGCCGTTCTGCCAGGCAGGTCGTAAAAGGCGACCGATTGGCTCTGCAAGTCACTACCATCGTGACTACTAGGTGGTAGAGTTCTGCATTGTCTCGCTCGGGTCTGGTACCACCGCCTTACCTATTCCTGCCGCAATAGCGTCAGTGCTTGTCACTGTCGTGTTCCGGTTTGGAGGGTGAAGTAGCCGGTAAACTTATTCTTATGGCATTAGACCTCGCCACAAAATAGCAACGCACCATTAACATCTTTGGTGTCTATAGGCGATGGTTGACTCTTACCATTAGGAGACCCATCTGCTTGCTTGCTATCTTATGACATATCAAAAAACTTCACAGGTTCACAAAAAGTCTAATTCTAAGATCGAAGATACGAAATTACTAAAAAAAAACTCCAAACCAGAACACGACAGTGACAAGTACTGACGCTATTGCAGGAAGAATAGATAAGGCGGTGGTACCAGACCCGGGCGAGACAGTGCAAAACTCTACCCATCTAGTAGCCACGATGTTAGTGACTCGCATAGCTAATCTTTTGCCTCTTAGGAGGTGCCTGACACAGAAGAAGATGATCTATTATTATTATTATTCAAAGAGAGTCCAGACCAACACGGGAAACTGCAATTGAGCTACTAGCGGTATTGTTTCTCGGTCAAACTCATAGTCGGCCATTGATATAAAAAATCCAAGATACACAATCAGTGTCTGAAAAACGTCCTCTAAAAATGAGCACACAATTTTAAATTGTGTGCTTCTTTCAAATAGAATCGCATCGGTCGCGACACTGTCAATTTTATTACTTTTTGTACATAGCTTTGTAAAAACAACTATAAATCTTATGCTTAAGGTTGAATATGCAAAGACATATGTTTTTGCCATATCTATAACTACTTTTGTGAAATTAAGGACAGTTTTGAGTGTCAATTTTGTTCGGGACTGTGCATCTTGGGTTTTTTTATATCAATGTAGTTGGCCCATCTTGAGGTAAAATTATAAAATCGCCATATCCACACGTTTAGTAACTCCTAACACGTCGTACCCCATAAATTAAGTCCTTCACAAATGAGTTTGATTATGACGTACTTTTTGAAGGATTAATTAGGACCAGTACGGGTGGTCCTGACATATTTTAATGTCAACTGTTTTTCTTGATCTTTTGTTACGGATTCTATTATAATTAAAATTAGCTCTGTGGCACAGGTTTTGTTAGCATATTTTTGTCTATACTATCTAAACTAATATTATAATGAGGAAAGATTTGCTTTTTGTTTGTTTGTTTGTTACGATTTAACTCAAACTCTACTCGGTCGATTTTAAAAATTCTTTCATCTTTAGTAACTACATTATCCAAGAGTGTCCAAGGGTACTTGTTTAGCCAACTGAGCAAAAGCAAGTATTGATATTGATCACGCGAATAAAGCCGCGATTAAAAGCTAGTTACTCACAACAGTTGCAATTTATGATAATATCCGCCAATATAAAAACAAACATTAAAGAAATAAAAACGTCACTTTAAAAACAGAACCGAAAATTATTTTTAATATTATAAGTTAAGAACGGGACTTTACTTTGAATTTGAGTTTAAGTATTATAAAGAGAAAAAAATGTGATTGTTTTGTACGTTTGTACTCGATAACCTCGAAAACGATATATCAAATTGAAATTCTGTAATTTAAAAGCTACATTCCGGAATAACATTACTACTTTTTTACCCGACTACGCATTAGAAAGTTTATGAGTTACGCGAACAAAGTTGCGGATAACTCCGCTAGCTGAATATAATTTTTTTATTTTTGCTCCATTGCGCCATGGGAGGTAGGGACGAGAGAGGGCACCTGTGCTAGCGCGCTCATTTATGCACTTAAAATGTTCCTGCGCATATGACACGGACTCGGCTTTCGGAATCCATTGACGATGAGCTGAAGTAGAGAGGTTAATTCGAGTTTCCCCGACCACCTACGGCAATCCATACTAATATTATAAATGCGAGAGTAACTCTGTCTGTCCGTCTGTCTGTTACGCTTTCACGGCAAAACCGCTGAACCAATTTGGATAAAATTTGGTACAAATATAGTTTGAGGCCCAAGAAAGGACATAGGGTAGTTCTTATCCCGGAAATCCCACGGGAACGGGAACTATGCGGGTTTTTATTTTAGATTTTTTTTCACGCGAACGAAGTCGCGGGCACAGCTAGTTAATTATAAATACATAAATGGTGTACTCACATGCGCGCAATGTCTAAGGATCTTTGTAAAAAAGATTGACTATGCGAGCCACATGCGAGCACACCAGCAGCAATAGCGGAGTTAGAAGTAGTTGCCGCGATCGATCTCGGACAGGACACACACGTCATTTTTTATATCATAGAAGTATCTTCACGCCCGTATCCCCGAAGGGGTAGGCAGAGGTACAACAAGTGCACCCACGATTAGCCGAAGATACTTGGTCCCACAAATGTGATGAATGGTGGCGAGCCTATCGCCAACCGGACACTTTCCAATCCCGGGCAATTTTGTGTTTATCAGAACACTGAAAAAACATTTTTTTTAAGTGCCCGACCTGGGAATCGAACCCGGGACCTCATGTGGTCGACGCCAACGCTGGACCACTAGACCACAGAGGCGATAATTTTATATCATAAAATAGCAAATAAGCAAATGATTCTCCTAATGAAAAAAGAAACCATCGCCTATAGACCAACCAGTCATATTATACGTCTGCTATAGATTTTTTTTTTAATTTGAGTATGAGTTTATATTTAACATTTAATATTACACCATCTTGTCAAACACATATGCATAAACAAAAACGGTTTCTCTGTTAACAGAAATGTTAAACAACTTTGTGAAGACGGGTATAAACGTCAAATACACTGCATCTAGTTAATCGAATAGCCTGAAGCGAAGTTTTGGGTAAGACAGCGGAACTAAAAGCCGAACTATGTCACGGTTATCATAGCCTGGTGAATCGTTTAAGTTAAATCGCAATCGTTACCTCGTCGAGATCTAGCGTTACTGGAATTGATGTGGCTTTTGATTTTCCTTGGATATTGTATCTAGTTATAACATATCGAGATGAAAATCGATTAATTTGAAATATATTTCCTCATCAATAAACTTGATATTTGCACACCATATAATGGTAGAATATGTTGGTAACTTAATTTATTTTTAACAACTTGTAACACCCATATTCTTGCAAATAAATGTTTTCTTTCTTTCTTGAGCTTCAATAGCTTCTCATCTATATATATATATATATATATATATATATATATATATATATATATATATATATATATATATATATATATATAAATCAATCCCTATTTTCCTTGGTCACGACATACGCCTGAATGGCTGGACCAATTTCGGTATTTTTTTTTTGTTGTGTTTGTAATTGTAAGGAGAAGGTTCTTATTAAAGAAAATATTAAGAAAATTGCGCAGAAAATTAGAAAATTTAAGAATACTTACTTAACCACCCTATAAAGTTTAATGCCATTTTGGCTGCGTGGAAGGACAATCCCGTAGTCTTATATAAATTACGTGTCACGTTGTTTGTCCGCTATGGATTCCTAATATGTAAGGCAAAACAACGTTTGCCGGGTCAGCTAGTCCGATATAAAAATCTACGATTGATATAAATATAAATACTAGCGATCGCCTGCAGCTGAAATTCGACCATAAACAAAACAATAAAAATTTCTTTTAAGTGTGACAACTGATTTTAGACGTAAAAAAATGTTAGGCATGTGTGTATAATGTCATGTATGTCACATGAATGTAGTGTGGGTAATGTTTATTTTAATTAATTTAATGTACTTTTAATGCTTTTTATTTTAAAATATTAGGTTTCTGCAGTCCTCCGTAGTGTATGTAAACTTTAACTGTGCTAAATTTCACACTCCGCCATTCGCACAATTGTCTTAAAAATCCAAAGCTTTTCCTTTACGTATTAATTTATAGATAGTATTATGAATAAATCGCCTCTGTGTCTAGTGGTCCAGCGTTGGCGTTGACTACATGAGGTCCCGTGTTCGATTCCCGGGTCAGGCACTTAAAAAAAAGTGTTTTCTGATAAACACAAAGTTGCCAGGGATTGGAAAGCGCCCTGTAGGCGATAGGCTTGCCACCTATCACATTTGTGGGACCAAAGTATCTTCGGCTAATCGTGGGTGCACTGGTTGTACCTCTGCCTACCCCTTCGGGGATACGAGCGTGAAGATACTTTGTTATGAATAAAAGAAGTTTAAAATAAACTAATCTTGTTCTAAATATAGATATTTACAATGGTAAATACCAGTCGATGATACCAATATCGAATAATTTGAAACAAATTTAACGAGATAAATATGAAATACAACAATAAAAAATGATGTGGTGTCGCGGGACACCAGGTAGGAACGAACTTCCTTCGGCTAAACGGCACTACTCGCTTGTGTACGCGACTGTCGCGCCTGCGCACGTCTCATTTAACGCTTTTATTCCACGCATTTTTCTTACGGTTTTACTATCACATTTTTTTCAGTTCGGTCGCGCAGCAAAATCCCTATTCCCTCCAAGCCTGCCGTGAGGAACTTCGTTCCAAAAATAAGTGTATTCATTAATTATTACATACTTAATTTAATTAAAAAAAAAAAAACAGTAGCAGTCGTGGGACCGCCGATAGAAGTGAAAACGGAACTATTAAGTTGAGAGTAATTAAAACTATATGCAAAACATAGCTATAGATATACTATTATCATTAGCATGTCGGTGACGCGAACCGAGGATTTTACCCTCTACCAAAACGCTCAACGCGCCTAAAGAAGTTTTCACTTCAATAGTAATATAATTATCTCTCTGTATAAGAATTAACAAAATAGATTACAATAGACTTCAAATTCAGAATATATGTATGTCAAACTAGCCGCAGCGCCGCATAAAGTTATTGGCGAATCCCGCGGGATTACCTAAATTTTCCGTGTTAATAATAGCTTATGTGCTATTCCAGGTCTATATCTACGTGTGTACCAAATTTTATGCAAATCCGTTCAGTAGTTGCGTGATTGAGTAACAAACATCCATCCATCCAAACATGCAAACTTTCACATATAAAATCTTAATTAATATAATTAAAATCGGCAGGTCTATATTAAAAACTGGTCAAGTGTGAGTTGGACTCGCATACTGAGGGTTCCGCATAAACTTGTAGATAACCTTAGCTACACACAAAAGTACCCTGTAGCTTTTGTTTCACTTGTGAAATCGTGAAATATGAGACATAAATGGTTATTATTTCTACATTGATTTACATAAATGGTTATTATCTCTACAATGCTATTTTTGTGATGTGACTAAAAATGTACGGTTTTAGGATATTTTTCTTTACATTATACAAGACATTGTTTCTTGTCCACGGATACTTCCCTATAGGTTTTGATTCCATTTTGAAATAGCATAATATTAGACATAAATGGCATATTTTGTTCGCGTTAACTTACAACTTTGATTTTTTCACTGCTGAGAGGGACCTAAGACCCAAGCATGTAATATAAAATTTTACCTGTACGCTTTCCTAACAAAAAGTTCCTGACGGACGGACGGATAAACAAGGAAGTGATTTTATAAGGTTCAAGTTTTATCTCATCTGTTACGGAACCCCAAAAATAAAGATAAAACATCACGCTTGATTGCTAGGAAGAGTGAATTTAGTATCAATAGAGGTTCTGATTGGCTTCACCGATTTGTCAGTTTGTGAAATGAATGGTAATCCACGTCACCGCATCTTTTCGACCTGATAACGATCATTGACAGAGAACAAAATTACACTGCTCAAAAGCGATGCGTTGTTCCTGGGCGCAGCTAATAAAGATATGGCTTATAGTTTCTCGTTCTTTATCACGTATTGCTGGTCGTAGTCGATGCGATAAAATGAGCGGTAATCTACACTCACGCTTAAATATTATAAATACCACTATGAATATAAGTCGATAGTTAGAATCTTATTGGGCTTCCAAAGAAATTAGCTTAATATAAATGTAACAAATGAGCCTAATTATACTCGGCTAATTCGTCAGAAAATCCACATCATAATGCCTAAGCATTAAACCATTTATGCTTTGTAAGGTAATATTATTTTCGTACCAACACGTTCTTGTACCCTACGCAGCGAACAGAGTAGATTGTGGACAGAGAAATTATTATTTATTTATTTCATAGGGTAGCAAACAAACAGACAGCTCACCTGATGGAACAAGGCACTGCCTATAGACACCAAAAATTTTAATGGTGTGCATCTTATTATACTTTTATCGACAACAGTAGGGAGGTAAACAAATTGACACATGTATAAATTTACTGGCTATGTTGCCCTCCAAACGGTGAAAGCTCGTAAAAAATAACATTTACATTGTCCAACCCGGAGATAAAACTCGGTAACTCTTTTTTTTAATATCGATAGGAAAGCGTCTGACCACGATATCGCCTGATGGTATGCTAAAATGTGGCCTAAGATGGAACGCGCTTCCCTAGAAGCTACGTGTTCACTCTTCTCTTGAAGATCCCCAGATTTTACTCGTCGGAGCACACAGACTTAGGAAGCAAGTTCCAGTCCCTTGCGGTTCGAATGAAGAATGTCGAGTCGAACCGCTTTGTCCGGTTACGTGAAACGTTCACCACTTAAAACACAAATAAATTTACTACTAAACCACGATGCTTCACTATTAAAAATCAAAGAAATTTTAAAATTTTAAATACAAAGTCAAATATAACAACAGAACACTAAAAAGCTGTTTCGTTTTTTACAAGACGTATTAATTCGTGAATTTATTGGGTAATATCATTAGACATATCTTCTACCTACGATAGAACGTATAAAGAAGATTATAGAATAAATTAAAAGCTCTACGAACGACGTTAAATGATTATGTGACCCATATTTATACCAACTTGTTAATAGAGATATTCAACACAAATTGACTTCTTTATTCGTCTAATATACGAATACTATTTAAATTAGATTTGATTTGAATAAAATATTGACAATTTATAAAGATCAATGTCGAGATTTAATGAAAGTAAGATTGTATCGGCGAAAAAACGCGGTACCTTTTGTTAAATGTTGATGTAATATATGTGTCAGACTGTATCATTAGATTAACGTATGCTAATAAAATAAATAATAAAAGGATATTTGTGACTGGTAGTTAATTAAACACGCTGTATTGAATAATTTTGACGTCGGTTCCTGGTAAAAAACATCTTAAGTAAGGTAAGTCTTGATATACTATATATATATATATATATATATATATATATATATATATATATATATATATATATATATATATATATATATATATATATATATATATATATATATATATATATATATATATATATACATATATATATATAATATAAGAGAATTCATTTCATTTACAATTACTAATTCTATAAATAATATATATATATTATAGAATTAGTAATTGTAAATGAAATGAATTCTCTTTCAAATACGTAGCCCAGGATTCCTAAACCTTATATATAAGATAGCAAAAAAGCAGATGGGTCTTCTGATGGAAAGAGTTAACCATCGTCTAAAGCCACCAAACATGTTTATGGTGTGTTGCTATCTTGTAGCGAGTTCTAATGCCACATGCATAAATAAATAAATTACCCTTCAAACCGACACACGACAGTGACAAGCAATGACGCTATTGCGGCAGGAAACGCTAAAGCGGTAGTACCAGACCCAGGCGAGACAATGCAGAACTCTACCATCTAGTAGCCACGATAGTAGTGATTCGCATAAAAAATCGTTCGCCTCTCACGAGGTGTCTGGCAAGAAAGTGTCATTCTCGAGGTGTCTTGCCAGACACCTCGAGAATGACAGTTGGCTGATTCTTCAAAGAAGCCCGGGCCAACACGGGAGAAAACACGGCTCCGGGTAAAAAAAAATATATCACTATATAATATACAGGTTGACTAATATAAATTTGTACATACTGAATGACACCCTCCTTTTCAAACGATGAAAACCGGAGGAGGTTTTCAATTCGACGCATATAGACCACGCATAACTTTTACAGAATAGTCCGATTTTGAAAATTATTTTTAATTGGAAAAACCCGAGAGTGGCCCCATTTATTTTAAAAAAATCCAACCGTAAGGGTACTTAAACAAGGGACGATTAATTAATTATTCACTCGCTGATTTTAATGTATGATCACGCGTAACTTTTCGTCGATTTAATTTTTTGTTAAAAATTATATTATTCAGTACTCGATTCTGGTACCGAATATGTAAAACCCAGCCACCAGTCCAACAAAAATATTTGGCATGGATGCCCGCGCAAGGCGCATAAATGTTCATTGTTGACAAACAGCGATTTACCGAACTCGCGATTAGACTCGTTAGTACAAAGTGCGGTGCCATATTGTTTGAATATAACTAGGTACATTAATTTCGTTATGGTTTATTATGTAGTCAAGCAATATTCTCTTTTTATTATAGCAGTTAATCGCGACTTCGTTAGCGTGATCAAAAATTATTATTTTCCTTTGATCAGTCGGGTAAAAAAGTGGCCTATGTCACTCATGGATTATGTAGCTTTCTAAAAGCTAAAGAATTTTATAAATCGGTTGCATTTGAGTTAAATCGTAACAAACAAGCAAACAAAAAATCAAATCTCTTCATTATATTAGTTTAGATTATTGTGTACCATGACCATTAATTATATCGTGTCCTTCAATATGTACAATTATTTTACTAATCAACCATGCATAAATGCGAAAGTCTGTCTGTTTGTTTTTCACGGCTAAACCATTGAGCCGATTTTGATAAGATTTGCTGAGCAGATAAGTGAAGAGCTGGGATCAAATATAAGTTAACTTTTTATCAAAAATCAGCCCCTGAGAGGCTGCAATTGGGGATGTAATTTTGTGTGAAAGACTACACTGATGTTACTCATCTCGCGGGCGAAGCTGCATGAGCGGATGACTCACCTGATGGTTATAAATAGCCATCGCTAGAGAATAAGCGGTTTATTGTATACAGGACCATCTTTAGACCTAGGAACTATTTTTTTTATAACAGAGGGGGCAAACGAGCAGGTGGTGCACCTGATGGTAAGTGATTACCGCCGCCCATGGATAACTGTAATACCGGGGGTCTTGCAGCTGCGTTGCGGACCTTTTAAGAATGAATAAGCTCGTTTCTTGAAGGTCCCTATGTCGTATCCGTTCGGAAACACCCCCGAGGGTAATTGATTCCACAAAGGAGTAGTGCGAGGCAAAAAGTGCCGAAAAAGCGCACGGTTGTGGATTTCCAGACATCGAGGTGGTGAGAAGGGAACTTTAAATTTTGACGCGATGTCCGATGATGAAATTTAGCGGCAGGAATTAAGTCCGAATAACTCTTCGGAACACTCCCCATGATACATACGGTAAAAGATGCAGAGCGAACCTACATCGACTATGGTTCACTTTGTCTCCACCATAAGGATACTGGCATCGTAGTAATTACTTTTCGTGATTTGTGTGCTCTCTACCCCGTATTAGTCTACAAGAATTAGTTTCAAATAACGATCGCAGTACGCGTGGGAACCCCACAGATGCGCTGACTCGGCATAAAATAAATTAAAACCTCACAAAGAAATCGTACGATTACAACATTTATAAGCTTACTAACACTATTCATATAATAATAGATTACTGGAAGGACACATATTTATGAAATTCATTTCTAACGTTCTAAGGTTTGTAACATGAGAATTCACAAGCGAGTCAATGAACATTATCGTTTATACTTACATGTTTTCTGCTCGCTTAAAATGAGCTGCGCGACAAAATTTTGTCGTCATTAGACATTATCTCTAATATTTACTAGCTGTTGCCCGCAACTATGTCCGCGCGGACTTCGTTTACTCCGCACAGCTCCTCCCCCGTAGGTGATAGCGTGATAATACGTAGCCTATGTATTGACTTGACCTGTCACATGAATTGTTTTAGTCGACAGACAAAACGACTAAAAGTGATTATTTTTACTTTTGAAGTAGGTATAATGCCGAATGATATATCCAACGGGGTAGAAAGTAAATCTATACATATAATAAAACTGTAATAAAGTCGATATAAGTCCGTGGTAAACTAAAAATGTACTGCATGGATTTACTTCAAATCTTGCATGAATATTACTAACAGGTCGGGTCAACATATAGGCTACATATTATCACGCTATCACCTTCTGGGGAGGAGCTGTGCGAAGTAAACGAAGTCCGCGCGAACGAAGTCGCGGGCAACAGCTAGCAATTAATAACAAATCTATTCGATTCGATTAAGATATAATCAAATCAGTTATTTAACAAATATAACATCCAGAAACATGGTGAAATATGTTTTTCAATATCAGTAGGTAAATAACAAAAAATTCGCATCTACGCTCAATTCGAAATATAATCGATAACACGATTCCATTCGAAAACTTATACTTTGAGATAGAATAAGTTTATCAATAACCGTAAAACAGAAGTTACCTGGTGCAATCGATGCGTAGCCCCCATTGACGCATCAATCGTGACCAAATTCTAACCCGAAGTAGGAACGACTCACAGGGGAGCCCTACATAGGGGGTGAATGTGACGATTGTACTTATTGCTACGATTGTTGGAAAAATACAAATTAAACTAGAAGTCCCCGTGTTGGATCCGGGCTCCTTTGAAGAATAGACCAACTGCCGTTCTGTCAGGCAGGTCGTAAAAGGCGACCGATTGGCTATACGAGTCACTACCATCGTACTAGGTGGTAGAGTTCTGCATTGTCTCGCCCGGGTCTGGTACCACCGCCTTACCTGTTCCTGCCGCAATAATGTCAGTGCTTGTCACTGTCGTCTTCTGGTTTGGTGGGTAAGGTAGCCGGTAAACTTATGCATGTGGCCCATCAGGGCCCACAGGAGACCCATCTGCTTGTTTGCTTTTTTATGATATAAAAAAAGTATCTTCACGCCCGTATCCTCAAAGAGGCAGGCAGAGGTACAACCAGTGCGACACTATTAGCCGAAGGAACTTAGTCCCACAATGTATAGGTAGCAAGCCTAAAGTCAACCGGACATTTATCCAATTCCGGGCAAAGTTATTTTTGTCGGAAAACTGAAAAAACACAATTTTGAATTGCCCGACCCAAGAATTGAACCCGGGACTTCACGTGGGTAACACCGACACCCGTGGACCACAAAGGCGTTAAGTTTAATTCTATTTAACCTTATACTTGTGGAAGCAGCAAAATTACCATTAATTCACTTATTGATAACATTGTCAGCCTTTTTTATAGAAAAGTCAGTCGTGCGTAACCTAATACCATTGAGGGTTTTTAGGCTTATGTATCCAGAGTACTCTGTACCAAGAGAGACAAACGGAACCCCATCGATCCGCCTGCGCTGCCTGCCTGTCTGTCTGTCGCATAGTTTATAAGCTTTATTTTATATATTTATATATTTATGTATAGTTTATAAGCGATTGTTCGAGAGCCATCTTGTTTGCTATCTTATAATATAAAAAATACAATCAAATTGAGAGCCACCTCCGTTTTGGAAAGTCTGTTAAAATGTAAATTTCAACTAATCAAATGTAACATTTAGTCCATCGAGCAGTTTTAAGTAAACTCATAATAAATATTGATTAGCACAAGATTATTCTACAAGTCTGCATGAAAATAAATCGGTTCATTTTAATTTAGGTGTCCTTTTAGGGCTTATGTCGGCCTGTCAGTTAAGAAATACTTGCTGGGCTCAAATAGATTTGCTGGTAATTGGATTGGACGGAACCTGCGTGATACGTAGTAACTTGTGGAATCAGATTGATTTACGACATTGAATGAAAATTTATTTGAAAAGAATCAATTTACTCAACTATTTTTTAAGGTACCGTAATACCGTACCCTTTGAGGGTACAAATGGAACCCAATTATTAAGACTCCACTGTTCGTCTATCTTTCACCAAGCTGTATCTCACGAAACGTGATAACCATAGAATTGGAATTTTCACACATGATGTATTACTGTCGCCGCTATAAAAACAAATAATAAAAATGAAATAAAATAAATATTTAAGGGGGCTCCCATACAACAAACCCGATTTTTGCCGTTTTTATAGATAATGGTATGGTACTCTTCTTGCTGTTAGGATGACACGCTGTGGATCATTTAAAAAAACACTTTTATTCGACTAAAAACTAATTTAATCACACGGCATTACTTAATAAAATATAGAGATTTACATTAATAAAATATAGGTGTTAACCGAAAAAATCTTTTTTTTTTATATCATTTGATAGCAAACAAGCCGGTGGGTCTCCTGATGGAAAGAATTAACCATCGCCTATAGACATCAGAGATGTTAATGGCGCGTGCTATCTTGTGGCAAGGTCTAATGCCACACGCATAAGTTTACCGGCTACCTTACCCTCCAAACCGGAACAAGACAGTGACAAACACTGACGCTATTGCAGCAGGAATAGGTAAGGCGGTGGTACTAGACCCGGGCGAGACAATGCAGAACTCTACCACCTAGTAGCCACGATGTTAGTGACTCGTATAGCCAATCGGTCGCTTTTACGACTTGCCTGGCAGAACGGCAGTTGGCCTATTCTCAAAAGGAGCTCGGGACCAACACAGGGCCGCACTTGCGTCTATCATCACAAAACTTCGTGCAATGACCCGTAAATGCAGATCGCGACAACTGCTTACGTCATAATGACGTTGTATTATCACTGGTCATCAAGCCGCGGCCGGCAGATTATATTTGTGCTGCCTGCTGATGATATTTGTGAGGCCCACAACAAAGCAAACAAGAGTATTGTAACATTCCTTAAAATCTTTTTTTCTCAAATTCTTAATTCATGAATATTAGTTCCTTTAATTCTTAATTTTATGCAACTGTGTACTGTATGTAATTCGCCCAAAGATTACGGCTTCATAAACATGAAAGGTCATATCGTATAATGTTATTTTTTTTACCATGGAACAAAATAAAATAGCATACATCGATACATTAGGTCAATATCAAAATTCGGCTTATAGATGAAATTAACACCTTTAGTGTCTTTAGGCGATGGTTGACTCTTTTCATCAAGAGACCCATCTGCTTGTTTGCTATCTTATAATAAAAAGCATGTCGGTATTGGAGCAGATATAGGAAAGGTTCATAATTAACAGCAAATATCATATCTGTGGCATTTAAGCGATGGTAGAGCCATCTACTTGTTGGATATCACATAAAAAAATGGCCAGTCTACCAACTTTTTCCATAAAAGCACTTGCCAATACTAGCGCAAAGTTGTTAACGAATAAAAATATTAAACAGGAGTCTGACCAATCCCAGAGGGCCGATTGCAATGCCGGTGTTGGTCGTAGCTGAACAAATGGAAATGGACGAAGTGGGAATATGCCTAAAATGTATTCGTTTTAAAATTCACTGTTATTTTTTCAATTATACGAGTTATATGCATGTGTATGAGGGATGAGTCTGGATGTCTCATTGTTTATGTGTATACGGTTTGACCGAATTCGTTCGATTCGTCTATAAATTCTGCAGGCGTATCACCTAACGTTTGCAATCCGCCAGCGATCAGCGATGACTTTTAAACGTAACGAAGAACTCATCAAAAACGTCGCCAATTGCTTGCTGGTCACTAGATGCACTTATTCTAACGTCACAGCACAAAAACTAATCAATCGACAACGACTGCCATTGGTATACAAGGCTGTAATGTGTCTTGCAATAACTAAACAATTACGATAATTTCGCATTGTGAGTTAGGTGATAACACCTCCGGTTTATATTTTCGAAAATGCTAATCTAAGCTAATGTTATAAAGCAAATTCAAATTGTTTGTTTAAATTAATAATCTCAAAAATTACTGAATCGATAATAAAAAACACAGTGGTTTTGACATATTTTAATGTCAACTGTTTTTTTTGATTTTTGTTACGGATTCTACAAAAATAAATTAATAAATAACATCACGCCCGTTTCCCTTGCGGGGTAGGCAGAGTACCGCGAACGCCTATATAGACTTTCCGGTTCACCACAATTCACCGGTTTTTCAGTTGGCGAGATAAGTGGTGATCCTCATCCCCGCATTTTACCGAAATATTTACGATTATCGACTGAGATAGCGATAACCGTGATCTACAGCTTTACGTGCTCATCCGAGGCACGGCAGTGGTTAATACACCATTCCACCAGACTCCGAGCTGCTACGGAGACATTACATTTTCGAGAAAATCCTCGAAATAGCCTCTATAACACTTTTTCCCGACCCGGACATTGAACCCGGGACCTCATGATCTTAGCCGAATAGGCTAACCCGTAGACCACGAGGCAGTCCATTATAATTTTTAGGAGGATTCTAATAATTAAAATTAGTTTTGTGGCATAGGTTTTATTTGATTATTTTTGGCTGCACCAGGGGTCGGCAACCTGCGGCTCTTTCGATGTGAAGCTGCGGCTCTTTGGATGTGAAGCTGTGGCACTTTAATTCCATGCACAAATATTACGACACAATGCTTAATAGGTATGTTAAAAAAATGTAAAAATCCGTAAGTCTGTAATATGAGTCGAGTAAAATATTCAATGACTAATATTACGAGAATTAAAAAAAATATAATTATTATTTAGAATTTATAGGATTTCAATTCACAGAGAACAATAATAATATCCTAAAAGAATAATTTATTGGATTTGAATTCTCAGATTTTAACCAAAACTTTTAAGCTTTATACCTTTAGGAATACAAAAATCAATCACTTATTTAATTATACATTATTTTTTGTAAGGATTCTAAGAGTTAGTTAGTTAGAGATAAACAATTCCACAAGTCACAGACTATAAAAATCTCTATATTACTTACATAATATAGTAAGGATTCTGATTTATAAAACTAGATCCAAGTTTCCTGAGAATTTCAACAAAATACGACGCTAAGTAAACACAGTGCTCCATAGCTTAAAGAATATGAAAATCTATAAGTTATGCTGCATTGTCTACGGGAACAATGGTGGTTGTCTTTGGAATTATGCCCTGAATAATAGTCGTGTACCTACAGTCAGGTACAGAAATACAAACAATTAATACGTACACTGATTTAGAACCTACACGTATTAGAAATGTAAGTTTCAATATTTTGCCTCAATGTCATCGCGATACTGACTTTTGAATAAATATCAGTTTGTTTTGAAATCATATCTTGCTCGAGATTAATAAGTGCCTGATGCGACAATAGGTTAGTCGGGTATCGCGTTATGTAACAATACAATTCGCTTACTGCTATTTACGTACATAAAAAAATACTAAGACTATTTTTTGGTAAATAGTATTTGTTCGTATTTGATGCACTGTCTATACCGTGTAGCCGAATAAAGCTTTGCCAAGTTATTGTTTGCACTTGCGGGAATGTTACTTGGATAATACAATAAAACTTACAATAGGTGGCGCGCGTGTCGATTCGGTAAATATATATAAAACTAACACTTTTGCAAAAACATGCCGAGTGCCAGCTAGTGATGTTAGAAAATTGTTGACTCGTCAAAGTTCCCGTGAAGGTTAAATTTTACCAAACATTTTTCCTTCTGTTTGTATTGGCTTTTTTTAAGAATAGACCGGCCTATCAATCAGCCAGGCATTGGCAAGGAGGTGGCAGAGTTCCACAATGTCTCGCCCGAGTTTGTTACCACACTACCTTACCTTTTCCTGCCGCAAAAGCGTCAATGTAAGATAGCCGGTAAACTTACGCATGTGGCATTGCCATCCCACAACACCGACAGCAATGAACCATTAACATTTTAAATGTCTATAGGCCATGGTAGCCTCTTTCCATTAAGAGAGCCATCTGCTTATGTGTTGTCTTACAATATAAAAAATATTTAAAATATTTAAAATATCGAAACATCAAAACGCATTTCTCGAATTCTATTATCGTACGTGTGTAACACCTATCAAACACGCACAACACAAAATTTAATAAAATCCATTAACAGCAACAGCTGTTCTCATCATATAAACAAACACACCAATATACTTTTATCAGCGAAATAAAACCCACACTCAACTAAATAAATCTATGAGCTGCCAGAAAATCAGTGTCGAATGTGGTAACCGTAACACAAATAGTCTAAAACACAATCCCCTAAAGAAAACAGGTCAACTATAAACATGTTTTCATCTGGGTTTGAAACGGGTCACGGAGAAGGTATCGCGACGGGATGTTGCGATTTCAACCTTATTACGTGTTATTAAGAGTAGTATTTAACATGGATTTGCTTAATAGAGTGATAGTTTTTGTGAGAAATTTTTAAATGTAAGTGTAAGTGATTGCAAAAAAAACCTTTCTTTGAAGGATTTAAAAACAGGTACCTGCTTTTTAATTTTAATTTTTAAATTATTAGACAGCAAACAAGCAGACAACTATCCTAATAGAAAGAGAAACCATCGTCTATAGACACCAAAGATGTTAATGGTGCGTTGCTATGCATGTTGCGAAATAACAATGTCACATGCGTAAGTCTACTGGCGATATTATTTTCGTACCGGAACACGACAATGTCAAGCATTGCTATCAACATAATCCTCTCGCAACTTCGAGAGGGTAGTCATAAAGGGTTTCCCCATATGTTCGTGACTTTGTTTGTAAGAGGTATTTCTGGAATTTTTAACCCATTTAGAAAATTTTTTTATCCGTTGAAAGCTACAATATTTCCAAGTGACTTAGGTTTAACTACAAATTTTCCAAGAGATCAGGAGTCTAGTGATGAAAATTGCCGGCAACATTCCCAAAGTTTCCAAAACTACCACGAATGTTTCTAAACTTGCAGGTTAAAAAACTTTATCTTTTTTATCAGAATAAACAGTGTTATAAGAAAAATATCGTCCTCTATTTACACTTTTCTTGCCAATGTTACCGGCAAACTTAGAAACAGTCGTGGCATTTTTGGCAACTTTGGGAATATTTCCGGCAATTGTCATCACTAATCGGGACCTAGGCGGGTTATATCTCGGGAAACGGCTATCTAGGAGACACACAGGCTACTTTTTTAACCAAAATTAGCAGAATGATTTTGGGTCTCGCGAATAAAGTCGCAAGTGACAGTTTATTTTTTATATCGTTAGACAGCATATAAGCAGATAACTTTCGTGATGGTAAGAAACAGCCGTCACCTATAAACACCAAAGTCTCAATGCCACATGCATAATTCTACCGTCTACCTCATCCTTCAAATCAGATTTAGGAATCGGACGGGTTTTGGGTGTGATATTTTACTTTGCAGAAATCCATTATTAAAAGGTGAAATTAATTAAATTTGCTATTATCCACGAACTGAGTGCTAAGTGTGAGTTTTTCTTTTCGCATTCGATCGTGAGCGCGTTTGGAGTTTACTAGGAATTTGTATGTGATTTGTACAGCGCCACCTAGTGGTAAACTGGTTTCTCACGTTTACCACTAGATGGCGCTGTACAAATCACATACAAATTCCTAGTAAACTCGAAACGCGCTCACGATTGAATGCGAAAAGAAAAACTGACACTTAGCACTCTGTTCTATGTATCTTTCGCGATACCTACGCCGGCACCAAGCACAAAATTACACAATTTGGGTTTGGGTCTCTCGAACGATGTCACGATTAGCAGCTCGTCTATTATAAGTATAAATTTTATATTACCCAGAGAATTATCAAAAACACCACCATAATCACATTAAGAGTAAAATACACTCAGTTCGAATAATTCCGACAATTTATACGAACAAAAAAGGCACAGAGCCACTTATTCCAAATACATTTTTAATTCTCTTCAATCTGGTAATTAAAAAGGGACATTCAACGTTACTTTTTCAAGCTTTTTACAGAATAATTTGATTATTACAGATCCACGGACGGATCTTTCTGCGTTCGTTAACACTGATTGCGATATTACTTTTGTATTTTTAGCTAATATAAGCGGAATTTTCTTGATATAAGTTTTTTGCTCGACTGTACAAGGTCAAGAATAATATTCTTTATGTCCTTTTTTATAACGTAAGGTAGTAAAGGATATGATTCTCCTGGTACAAAGAGATAACCGTGACCTACACACTATTTTAAAGTACAACTATGTACTTTAAAAGAATTGATTTTCCTACTGAAAAATTGCATCAAATTAGTAATCTCTTATCGATAAGAAAGTTATACATTAGAAGCATTATAGTAAAAAACACGTTAACCTTTTTAAATTAAACTAAACAAAAACAAAATTTGCAAGTGCACGATTCACTTACCGCTCAACATATATTTACAATAAAATAAATAAAGAATTAAACATATCACAGAAACAACTATACGAAGTTAAAAAAGATGTAACAGATTGGTTAAAGCAGACTAATGATGATATTGTAAACATTATTCTATAAATATAATACTATATGTTTACACGCTTTACGAACACACACACACACACGCACACATGTGCGCTTAGATTATTTCGCAATGGATTATATTCATGTATTTTTTTGTTTTTTTTTTAATGTATATGTGTAAATAGCATGACATAATAATTAGAAAAAGCACATTTGAAATTAGAAAAACAAAAAAAATGTTTAGTTTTAGGTTTATCAATATTGTAACATACTCGTTGTTATAAAGGAGTGGAGTTTTCTGACGCAAGCTCTTATATTATGCTTAAAAGGAGACTTCAAATACAATCAACTGTTTATTTAACCTTATGTAATAAAGATTATTATTATTATTATCATCCCGTTATTTACAGTTTTCTTCCTATTTTATATACATTTATAATTATAACATTAAAAAATACCATAATATAAAAATAGATTCATTTAATATTATTATATAAATAAAAGACGTTAATGATGCGTAGTTATCCACGTGGCAAGAATGTAAAGACATATGTTTATATGCGTCTTTGTTCAAGAAGGTAAAGCACTTTCAAAATGTTTCAAAATAAATGATTTTCGATTCACCATGATACACTGGTTGATCCGTTGGCGACATGGATGGTGATATCCATAGCGGAATTTTAGCGACCTGATAAAGATTATCGCTTGACTTTTACGATTACCAATCCGAATATTTACTAGAGAGTTTCTCGACCAGTAAAAAAGTCAAGTATGTTTGTTATCCTAAAAAAAACAATATGTCTTTTATATTTTTAATGTACCTCTAGTCGAAATTCGAGCACAGACAAAACAAAAAATCTCTTTTAAGTTTGGCAAAAAATTTAGCCGTAAAGAAAAGTGTACATGTGTGTGTGTTATTATCATGTATGTCACATGAATGTAGTGTGTGTAATGTTTATAAATTTAATTACTTCTAATGCATATTATTTAAAAATAGTACGCTTCTGCAGTCATCTACAAAATAAATAAAAATTAAATTTGCTTTGTAATTAATTATAAAAATTTACCAGAATTATTACGGCCCTGTACCATGCAGCGCGCGCATCACATAAATATGTACTTACACTACTACATATGTTTTCCCATATTTATATATTTTTACATATTTTACTACAAATTTAATTTTTATTTTTTGTAGCTAAACTAAAGCAGATAAAAAAATGAAGAGGCACTTTTTTGTGTAGAATTTTTTCTCTATAACTTTTAGTTGAAACTTTTTTTTTCTATATCCTACCGTTACTAAGTTATTTAAAAAAAGGCATTTTCAACCCTTTTTTTATTTTTTTCATCCCTTTCCCCTAAATTTAAATCAAAATTTCTTTCATAATATCATTATTTAAGTATTAATGAACACATTTTACTCATTGCGCCAAAACTGGTCAGATCATGGTTTCATTTAACTTTTAACTGGACTAAAACTTTAACAGAGCCTTACTCCACCGTTCGCCTAATTGTCGTAGATGGGAGCACAATGTTCTCATTTCATTTATTAATATATAGATATTAAAGGGATAAGATTTGAGTGTTTGTTTTTAATGGATAAACTCAAAAACTACTGGATTGTAATTTTCTTTACCTATATAAAACTTATGTCACTGAGAGATAAAGCATTGATATAATAAATAATAGTTTAAAAAAACTAAAAAACACGCTTTTTATAGAAAACCGAACTAAAAAATAGAAAATAAATTTTAATAAATTTAAATTAAGAATAGTGTCAAAAATTTCAATAATTATAAATTAATAATAGTGTGAATAAAAAAAATAATTTTATTTTAAAAAAAGCGTGGGGTGCATGGTGTCAATAGTTATAAATATTTTATTGACAGATATGAGTAGAGTCATTATCATTTCGGTAATATCTTAAAAAGCACCCCACGCTTTTTTTAAAATAAAATTATTTTTTTTATTCACACTATTATTAATTTATAATTATTGAAATTTTTGACACTATTCTTAATTTAAATTTATTAAAATTTATTTTCTATTTTTTAGTTCGGTTTTCTATAAAAAGTGTGTTTTTTAGTTTTTTTTAACTATTAATTATTTTCTACTTTTTAGTTTGGTTTATTTATAATAGCTTGTTTTTTTAATTTTAAGCTATTGCACGACTCATGATGCGAAGCATCAGAGAGTGCTTTACGATCGAAAAATTTTTTTCATATATACTTATCTTCACGCCAGATCCCTTACGGGGTAGGCAGAGAGAACCGAGTACCATACATCACGATCCTTGCAGGTTTGTCTCGCTTCCTCCACATTCATCACTCTTTTCATACACACACGCCGGTTGCGAAGACTCTTGGCCAAGGTTAGGTTACACAAACTTGGCCCAAGTTAGGGTGACTCTAGGCTTGGCCAAGGCTAGGCTAGGTTATTCAGTCTTGGCCCAAGCCTGGGTAATCATTGGAATGGCCAAGGCTGATTGCCCAGTTATGGCCCGGGCATAGGACAATATAGGTTTGCCAAGATGGGCTTCCCAATAATGTCCCAGGCATGGCCCCGTCGTTCGACTCTGGGGCTTCCTGTATGGGCTACTATTCTTTTATCAGAACTATTTTTTTTAACCATTTTGGTTTTGTAGTTTATTAAAAACTAGCTGCAGTGTGCAGCCCGCTGCATTATAAGTTTTTGGTGAATCCCGCGGGATTATCTAATTTTTCCGGGATAAAAATAGCATATGTGCTATTCCAGGTCATCATCTACCTGTGTGCCAAATTTCGTTCAAATCCGTTCAGTAGTTTTTGCGTGTTTCAGTAACAAACATCCATCCAAACATCTATCCAAACATCCAAACTTTCGCATTTATAATATTAATATAGATTTACTACAGATTTACTATAGATAAATTAGTGTATTGTCATCGGTTCTCGATAAATCTACAAAGTTTGAACGAAATCTGGCCGTTTAAAGTGGGTCAAAATCGCGCCCAAAGAAGTCGGTTACAAACAAACATACAAACATACAGGATCTTAGTTAGCACCAAGCACCAAAGTGCTCGTCGATACGAATCAAACGAGCCCAAACTCGATAGAGTTGTGTCATTAAATTACTGAGCTCTTATGACCACCTTCTGGCTTCATCATTGAACCCTGCAAGAACCTAGTTACCACCAAGCACCAATGTGCTCGTCAACATCAATCAAACGAACGCAAACTCGATAGAGTTCTGTCATTTAATTACTGAGCTCCTAGGGCCACCTTCTGGCTTCATCATCGGACCTTGTAGGATCCTAGTTACCACCAAGCACCAAAGTGCTCGTCAACATGAATCAAATGAGTCCAAACTCAATAGACTTTTCATTCTACCTAGTCAATAGTCATTAACCGATTTTTAACCATTTAATTATTAAGTTCCTGTGGTCACCTTCCGATTCAGATTCATCAGATCCGCTGCATGTCATAATAAGGTTTCATTGTCATTCCATTAACATACGTATACAAAATTTCAGCTCAATCGGTAACCGGGAAGTGGATCAAATTTACTTGCGAGATTTGATTTCAAACATCGAGATAGGTACAATAAATAAAAAATGCTCATAAAACAAAAACTACTGGGCCTACCTGAATCAAATTTTTATGGGACCAATTCGAAACTATTCCGCATCAAACAAAAAAAGAATCACGTAATTCGGTTCAGAAACCTCGGAGAAATCGGTGTACATACATAAAAAAAAATATACCAGCCGAATTGAGGACCTTCTCCTTTTTTGAAGTCGGTTAAAAATGGAATAATTTTATCAAAATAGTGTATTGTCATCGGTCCTCGATAAATCTACAAAGTTTGAACGAAATCTGGCCGTTTAAAGTGGGTCAAAATCGCGCCCAAAGAAGTCGGTTACAAACAAACATACAAACAAACATACAAACATACAGGTGAAGCTAATAAAAAGCGTGTAAAAAGGGAAGATATGTTACGCTCTAATATCGCAATTGCTAAACCTAAGCTCGTTCAGTCAAACGCAAAGTAATGCGACGAACGTAGCAGACTACGTTTCTCTCGCTTACTTTTGTATTGTACTGTCTCACTCTCACAAACATGGCGAACTAAACAATAATTTAATCTTATTTTCAAACAGATTGTTTTAGCCGTACCTACGAATGGAAAGTAATCCCGTGTGTCTTATTTTTTTTTTCCTTGAGTGATTATAACACTGGCTGAACATACAAGAAGGTATTTTGATGCGTGTTTAATGGTAAAAACAGTCGTAAAATATAAGTGTATGATATGAGGTCCCGCGCGTGATTGATTGTCACCAATTGTCACTGTGTCCACGGACCTAGTTTCGTAGGACCAGGCGCTGTGACTAGGTAACGTATCTTCCCTTTTTATATATATGAGATAAAGGCTATTTTTACCCGAATGATGAAAAGGAATGTGTGTGTCATACGTAGTCACGGAATACAGCTTATAGAATATATACTCGTGTCTATGTCACACTCTTACCCCGTGTTGGTCCGGGCTACCTTTTCAAAAAAACCCATCTGCCGTTCTATCAGGCAAGTCTTAAAAGGCAACCGACTGGTTATACGTGACTACTAGGTTGTAGAGTTCTGCAAAGTCCTTCCCAGGTTTTTGGTATCACCGCCTTACCTTTTCTTGCGGCAATAGCGTCAGTGCTAGTCACTGTCGTGTTCCGGTTTGGAGGTTAAGGTAGCCGGTGAACTTATAACGTGGCATGACTATCGCGTCATACGGATAGAAACGCAACATTAACGTCTTTGGTCACTGGTGTCTATAGGCGATAGTTTCTCTTTCCACCACGAGCGCCACCAGTTTGTCTGTTATCTAATGATATTAAAAAACCGGCCAAGTGCGAGTCGGACACGCGCACGACAAGTTCCGTACCATCATCTTTAAAAATTACGAAAAAATCACGTTTATTGTATTTAATACCTTAATATTTTCATTTTTTTATGTTAAGTAATTGTAGTTATAGCAGCAAAGGAAATACATAATTCGTGAAAATTTCAGCTTTCTAGCTATCCCGGTTTATGAGATACAGCCTGGTGACAGACAGACGGACAGACCGACAGCGGAGGCTTAGTAATAGGGTCCCGTTTTACCTTTTAGTTACGGAACTCTAAAAACTTGCAAATCAAGAACATTAAAATAAAAAGTTGTCCATGTGGGGTTGTCAGATTTAATTTCGGCTTCATCCCCGTTACGCACATTCACCTATAACGATTTAATAGGAAGCAATTATGACTTGCCCGTTACGTGGTAAAAAGGGGCTATTATAGGCTTTTACCTAGCGTTCAGTTAATCCGCTCGCTTAGTATATGTACCGAGAGAAAATTATGTGTGAAAATTAAATTATGTATTATCTCGCGGATAAAGAATAAAAGAGATATTAGTCGACATCGACAAAGCGATGCGGGCGTTATTTGCATATATAAAAAGTATCAGCACGCCAGGTCCTTTGCGGAGTAGCCAGAGTAAACCGAATGTCTATAGATTTTTAGGTTCATTACGGTTCACTAGTTTGTCGGGTGGCGAGATGGCTGGTGTTCCCATCTGCGCATTTATTCAACTTATAACGTTTATCACTTATATTTCTAGCGATAACCGAAACCGATACTTTACGTAGTCGTCCGCGACACAGGAGTAGTAATACCTTACCTACCAGACTTCGGGACGCTATTGAGATTTTAGATTTTCGAGGAAAATTTCAACAGATGCAATATCCAACTCTTTGTGAAATAATGAGACTATTTCACTACATAGTATAAAACAAAGTCGCTTTCCGCTGTCTGTCCTTATATCCCTATGTATGCTTAGATCTTTAAAACTACGCAACGGATTTTGATGGGTTTTTTGAGTAAGAGAGAGTGATTCAAGAGAAAGGTTTATATGTATTACTAGCGACCTGCCCGCGGTTTCACTCGCGTAGCTTTCGTTCCCTTGGGAATATCAGAAAGGTTTATATACTAAAACCTTCCTCAAGAATCAATCTATCTATTAAAAAAATCGCATCAAAATCCGTTGCGTAGTATTAAAGATTTAAGCATACCTAGGGACAGACAGAGAAAGCGACTTTGTTTTATACTATGTATAGTGATAATTTTATTCAATAATCAACGTTTGCCGGGTTTTAAGTTCAACTAGTTTCACTCCAACTCTTCAGGTTTCTAGGTTATTCGCAACAATATTTTTTAAAAACTACTACCGGATCGGAATCACGGCCACACACTGAGAAGATCCGCCGGAAGAAACTCAGCGGGCTTGTAATTTTTTTCACATCATCTATTTTTTTTACAATATATCACAATATAAGAAATATTCCGGTCGTCGAAATCAGTTTTAACATTACGTTTCAGTCAATAAGTAAACAGTTAAATTTCATACGAATCATTAACTGCTAAAAGACTAAAGAAAACAAGAGTTTCAATTTATTATCAAGAGATGGCGTTGAATGTATGAATGAATTGAAAGTTAGATTACACAATTTAAATTCCCCCTTCATGCAAAATAGGGAAAGATGAGGTTTGAGGGGGTGGTGTAGAATACATTATGCTGGAAAGGGATGGGGGTGTAAGGTTGAAATATTTACCTCGCGGGAGTTTGGAAGTGAGTTCGACGAAGCGAAGCGAAATCTTAATGGATTATAGTATGATTGGACCTCTCGGTTTACCTGGATACTTTACAGATTTTTTTGTTCGCGCTAAATTGGTTTCTATAAAGTATTAAACGGATCGCGCTTAGGGACTGTTTTCCCCTGGCGCTATTAGTGATACGTTCCGTTTTACGCGGTTGAAGCATGAAAGAAATATTGTTTATTTTTATACTGCCAACGATTAGTTAATTGCTAGAAACAGATTATTTTTTATCTGTATTCTGGACAATGCGCTAATTGGTTTCAATATTCTATCTAATATCGAAATTTTTCAATATTGAATTTTTCTGATAATTGAAAAGTGTTTGTGAAGTTTTATTAAAACTACAAACAGATTTCAATTGGTACTCAATTAAAGCTGTTTTAAATTTTCGAATATTTCATTTTTGGCTTTATCATAGAAATATAATTTAATTATAGACTTAAAACAGTTAACTACTAATTTCGTATTATTTGTCTAGCGTACTTATTTAACTATTGGAATTAGATAGCAAACAAGTAAATGGCACCAATGATGGAAAGTGACAACCATCGCCTTTGCCCCGTGTTGGTCCGGGCTTATTTGCAGACCACTTTCATTCTGCCAGGCAGGTCGTAAGAGACTACTAGGTGTTAGAGTTCCGCAACGACTCGCCCGGGTATTTGGTACCACCACTCTATCTATTCCTGACGCAATAGCGTCAATGCTTGTCATTGTCATGTTTCGGTTTGGAGGGTAAGGTAACCGGTAGACTTATGCATATGGCATTGCCATCCCGCCATAGGGATAGTAACCCACAATTAACATATTTGGTGTCTATAGGCGATGGCTTTCTTTCCATCAGAAAAGCCATCTGTTTGTTTGTTATCTTTTGATATAAAAACATCGCATTTAGATACTTAATATGTTAATGGTGCGTTGCTCTCCGTGTGATGGGATCGTAATGCCACTGCATTTAAATTTAATGGCTACCTTACCCTCCAAACCAGAACACGACAGTGATATGAACTTATGCCGCAGGAAAAGAGAAGGTGTTGTACCCCAGAGACGGGCAAGACGTTGCGAAACTTTACAACTTATTAATTGTAGTGAAACGTACTTATAGCCAATTCTTTATTTTTCACGATCTGCCTAGTAGAATGGTAGGTAGTCGATTCATCATAGGAGCTCAAACTAAAACGACACAAATGGCTTTTTTTGTCTTATTTGTACGCTTGTTCTTGTTTTATTGTATACTAGCTGTTTCCCACGACTTCGTCCGCGCGGACTTCATTTACTCCGCACTGCACCTCCGCCGTAGGTGATAGCGTGATAATATGTAGCCTATATGTTGACCCGACCTATTAGTAATATTCATGCAAAATTTGAAGTAAATCCATGCAGTACTTTTTGAGTTTACCCCGGACATACATACAGACAAACAGACAAACAGACAGACAAACAGACATACAGACAAACAGACAGACAGACAAACAGACAAACAGACAAACAGACAAACAGACAAAAATTCTAAAAACTATATTTTTGGTTTTGATATCGATTGTAGATCACGCCCCAAGTATTATTTTAAAAGAATATTCAATGTACAGTTTTGACTTTCCTACGATTTTATTATATGTATAGACTAGCTGTTGCCCGCAACTTCGTTCGCGCGGACTTCGTTTACTCCGCACAGTTCCTCCCCCGTAGGTAATAGCGTGATAATATGTAGCCTTTATGTTGACCCGACCTGTTAGTAATATTCATGCAAAATTTAAAGTAAATCCATGCAGTAGTTTTTGAGTATACCCCGGACATACATTGACTTTCCTACGATTTTATTATATGTATATAGATATGTATAATTTGTGTGGTAAATAAAACAATTTTTATTCTTACAAATGTTCATAGTATGATTGGTTCGACAGACCCCGGCAAACTGGTCAAACCTGTGCAAGTCAGATGGCTCACTGGTTACTGATGATATACTCGTATCTATGATGAAACTATCACCATATTTTTCAACTTTTCTTCTGCCCATCCTATCGTAGACTACCTGACTTTCTACCAGGCAGTTCGTAAGAAGCGAACGATTGGCTATGCGAGTCACTACCATCGTTGCAACCATGTGGTAAAGATGTGAATTGTCTCGACCGGGTCTGGTACCACCGCCTTAATTATTCCTGCCACAATAGCGTTAGCGCTTACTACTATCGCTTGCTACTATAGCTTTTCTTACAAACTCATTACCTATCTCAGCCCTTTAGGGGTTGATTTTTTTTTTAAAAATGTGTAAACGTTTGACCCTACGAGCCATCCCTGAAACTTACCACTGAATTAAGGTATTTTAAACTCAAAGGAGTAAAAAATATAAGCATAGATTTTTCAGTTCAAACATCTATTTTGTTAAAAACATACATACATTAATTTTTGAAAAGCTGTATATTTTGAAAACGATTCAACTCAATTTTTGAGATCTAAAATATTGATTTAGTTAAATAATCGATATGCTGAAAAATTTTGATGCAATGTCAAAAACATTTTATTTTTAATTTTCTTCATTGATAAATCCCAAACAAATTGACCGATTTTGATAAAATTAACGGTAATTGACGCAGTTTTTAAAGGAGATTTTTTTAAAGAAAATGCCATCAACCGCGTTTTAATCGGTCCAGCCGTCCAAAAGTTATGAAATGTTTACATACACACATACACACACACATACATACACACACATACATACAGACATACTGACGTCATCGTGAAAATAGTCGGAAAAGATTCCTAGGACTCAAAACGTAGACATCTGGTGAAAACTCGATTTTCGAAAATCGGGGTAAAATCAGTAACTTCCGTACTTAGTAAAAGTATAAGTAAATTAAGTTAAAAAAGCCTATGTTTGATTCCAAATCAACTATCTCCCTATCAAATTTCATAAAAATATGTTAAGCCGTAAAAGTGTAACAAACAGAAAGATTTTTGCATTTATAATGTAAGTATTAATACTAAAACTTTTTTTTAAAGAAGATTATTTTTTTATATCTTTAGATATCAAACAAGCATATGGCTCTCACGATGAAAAGATAAAACATCGTTTATACATAACAAAGATGTTAATGGTGCGTTGCTTTTTGTGTGGAGATATGGCAACGCAACATGCGTAAGTCTACCGGCTACCTTACCCTCCAAACTGGAACATGACAATGACAAGCACTAACGTTATTGCGGCAGGAATAGGTAAAGCGGTGGTACCATATATCTGGGCGTGACGTTGCGAAACTCTACCATCCAGTAGTCACGATGCTAGTGACACGTATAGCCAATCGGTCGTCTTTTACGACCTGCCTAGCAGAACGGCATTAGGTCTATTCGTCAAAGAAGCATGTACTAAGACGGTGAGAAAAATCATGACGACTTTTTTATATTTTTACATTAGCTGATGTGTAGAGGTTCAGTGTATGACCCCTTTGTCAGGTAAAATCTTTTTTTCGCCTTTTACGACTTGCCGGGCTGAACGCCAGTTGGCAATATAATATAATACCAAATAGTAAAAACACACGCAAAGACACAACTTACAGGTTGCAGTCTATCTACATGTGCTTTAAACAAAAACCTACAAAAAATATTATTTTTTCTATATATATTATATTTTTTATAGGTCTTATAATCTAATCTAATACCTTTAAACGAGCAATTCTTGTATATATATAATTGAAATCTCGGAATCGGCTCCAACAATTTCAAGGAATCGATTTATCAAGGTTCCAGGTCCAAGAAAAGCTCGGTTCCCAAGATATGGGTATGTGAGTAACCGAACAAAGCTCGGTCAACCAGATATATTTTGTTATAGGTAGGCTTTAAACAGACATTTCATAAATAAGCAACGATTCGTTATTAAGAAAGCAGCTTTCACGTTACATGGAAGTGTGAAAGTAAACAGACCTAAATATTGTGTTTATCCGATTGATTATTCACCGCTAGAATTATCACCTTTTGCGAGGCTTGAGTTGGGATAAATTCGCCCTACATTTATGTATTTACGATTTAATCTTTTCTTCTTTATGCTATAGGGCTGCCATATAAAATTCTTCGGATGAGAAGAGATAGCAATCGCTTCTACAGGTAGACTGGTAAAAGATCCAATGAGGGCGGGAGGGGGGGTAATGGATGCAATCGCTCCCCCCTCCGAATTAACATTTTTTTTAAATTATGGGAATCTCTTCTAGAAGATTAAGGAGGTAAAATGAGCTAAGATTGCCCTTTCTTCCTGAACCAAACCCTGAATCCGCGCCTTATAAGCCTGTACAGTAGGTACATACTGAAATAGGATTTTCAGTACTCAATTCTGATACAGAAATATATGAAAAAATAGGTAGTTAATTTTGACCTAATTTTCCAATAAAAAAGTTTGATACGGATACTCGCGCACAGTGTATAGAATGTAATTTTGTTATTTATTTACAAACAGCGATTTAACGAACCTCGTGACTAGACAACGTGTGATGACTATATTTTTTGAATATTCCTACAATTATTTCGTTAAGGTGTGCTATATAATTAAATTGTATTCTTTTTTATTATAATTTTATTCGTTACATATGACTATTAACCATAATGTCCTTCAATATGGATAATCTTTCACTTCGAAACACGGCCTAATTCTATTGTAGCTAAAGAACAAATATATATTAAACTAGCTTATCCCGCGGCTCCGCTCGCGTTAAATTCATTTTAGGGAAGTGGGGGGTTAGAAAGAGACAAAAAGTAGCCTATGTCCCTCTCCAACCCTTCGACTATCTCCACTTAAAACATCACGTTAATTCATCGCTCCGTTTTGCCGTGAAAGACGGACAAACAAACGCACACATACACTTTCCTATTTATAATATCAGTATGGATGATTGGTATGGATTTTTTTTCAATGGAATATTAGTGTGGATTTTTTTCTGTAGTTCTTATAAAAAACAATGAAGAATATTAACTAATTTTGATTATTAGCACTCCATATTCTCTGTCAAAAACAAAAAATATTAGTGAAAGAATTACTTCGATACGTCAATTAGTTTCCGATTTAGAAGTAAAATAAGTTGTAACCGCACGACGCGGGCTGCCGTTGTGCTGTGACGTCATTGCACAACACGCTCAGTCTAGTTCGCTCCGCGAATTTGCCATAAATCGATGTCGGTATGTATTTATTTAAATTAAGAAGAGCGGTACCTATGCACGTACATATACCTACGTCTTACGTACCTATCTATAGCTACAAAACTAATGCATATTTGTTGTCTTTAACGTAAAAATTTAATGGTAGGTAGGTACTTCTACTATTTGAGTTGCATTCTTTCATTACGACATTAGTTGGGTATTTTGTTTTGATAAAATAATTTAGAACAGATAAACTATTAAGCATAAGTAGTAGCAAGGAAAGTTTTCTTACCTTTGCATTTTTATTCCTCGCATTTCGGCGCCAACGAAATCACTATTTGTTGATAAATAATGCGCAACCATTAATCCATCTATTTTAGGTAAATTATGCGATTGCCCTTTTTCGAATCCTTCATCCATTTTATTAATCGAATAATATTTACTATTAATAGACTATTAACGTAATACGCGGACAAAAATACAACAAAATACTGCGCAAGCTATTACACAGTAGGATACTATAACCGCTGGAGACTTGATACTAAGCTAAGCGAGGCGCGGCGCGTTGTGTCATGACGTCACAAGCGGTCACATGGCTGTTAGCGAGCTTCGATATTTTTTGAAACTTTGAATGCCTATAAAATCAAAACTACTAGATATTTTTTACTACAACAAAAACTAGTGTATTTGTATACGTACAGGCTTTACTGAGACAAATTTTCAAGCGATTTGGCATACCTAGTAACATTCTTCATTCAATCCTAATAAGTGTCCCTTTTGTTGCTGTATACTTACTTAAATTGTATGCAATTTAGCAAAATATAAGTTTAAAAATATGTGTGTAACAAGAAATCAGATATTTGTCAATTTTATCACAGCAAACAATGGCAAGACAATAAACAAAAGATGGCTATTACGGAGTTTGTTTCTTTGCGTTGAAGGAAATTTGTAGAGAGTACTTTAGTCTTAAGTGTGGTTTCAAGTGTTCGGAGTGCTTGGCCGCGATTTATAGGTTACTTTCCGTACCTATGTTAAGTTGAATTAACTTAAAATATTGCTTTTCTTTTAAGTAAAAGGCAACCTTATTTATACTTACTTTTTTTTGTTTGTTACAACTGTTATTTATATAACGGTTCGTAAACTAAATGTAGGTATTGACCAGTGGCCAGTCTCAAATTAAATTAAACTTTTCAGTGTGTTTTACTGTCGTATTTCGGCTGGGAGGTAGGTAAACTTACACAAGTGGCACTATCATCCTGCTGTACGTGTCGCATGTAGAGATGCAACATCACTCATAAAAAACATCGATATTAAGGACATCGATTTTTTCTAAAGTAAAACATCGATGTTTCGCCGTGTTGGTCCCGGGCTCCTTTAAATAATAAGCCAACTGCCGTTCTGCCAGGTAGGTCGTAAAAGACGACCTCTCGACGACGACGACGAGTCACTTACACCGTGGTTACTAGGTGGTAAGAGTTCTGCATTGTCTCGCCCGGTTCTGGTACCATCGCCTTACCTATTCCTGCCGCAATAGCGTCAGTGCTTGTCACAGAGACAAGCAAGCAAGCAAGGTAAAGTAGCCGGTAAACTTATGCATATGGCATTAGACCTCGCCACAAGACAGCAACGCGCCATTAACACTTTTGGTGCCTATAGCCGATGGTTGACTCTTTCCATCAGGAGACCCAACTGCTAGTTTGCTATCTCATAATATAAAAAATAAATACTTAAAAACATAGATTTTTATGAACGATACATCGATTACGATTGTTTTCGATATTTTTCATTATACTTTCGTTCGGTTTGCGTGCGTTAGTTTGACAGAGCGAACGAGATAATAAAAATCTACGCTTGCGATTGAGAGAGATATCTATTCATATGTGTAGCATGATTATCACACATGGGGCGGAAGGTAACGTGATAAAACATCGCTCATGAAGAGAGTTGTATCGTCGATGTTCGGGATTTCAAAATCGATGTTAAAACAACGATGTTTAAAAAATCGATGTATAGCTTGCATAGTCGCTATAGTCGCACCACACCATTAACATTTTTGGTGTATAGAGGTGATGGTTATCTCCTAAGGAGAGACATCTAATTGTTCTCTGTTCTATAGTTTAAAAAAATATGAGGAATTAGTAAGTATAGAAGTGCTAATATAAAACATTTATTTTGTAGATGTCTTCGCTATTTAAAACGGAGAGTCGCGAGGCTTACAAATGAGTCATATCAGATACGATCAGAGTGCTAAGTGTGAGTTTTTCTTTTCGCATTCGATCGTGAGCGCGTTTGGAGTTTACTGGGAATTTGTATGTGATTTATACAGCGCCACCTAGTGGTAAACGTGAGAAACCAGTTTACCACTAGGTGGTGGTGGTTCTATAGTCAAAATAGCAATACCAGGAACCTAATAATATCCCACAAGCCTGTTTCTCAATAATAAAACGACCAATTCCTATATATTTTTTATAAAAAAACATTAAAAATTTATTTTAATGTTTGTCTATACATAAATATATTTTTTTTATTTACCAAATCTTGTAGCGTATCATCAAAATTTAAAATTCTCCGCGGCTTCGCACGGATGCAATGTAAGCGCAAAAAATTTGTTTTTACGACAAATCTTTTAAATTCTCGGCTTTTTACAACTATAATATGCATGTAATATAAATATAAACCTTTCTCTTAAATCACTCTGTCTATTTACGAAAACCGTATTAAAATCCGTTGCGTAATATAAAAGATCTAAGCGATCTAAGCAAATTTGTTTTATACGGTGTACAAAGAAGATATTATATTGATATGCTCTTATGAAGTTTAATATTTATTCGGAAAAAAGGCGTTATGTTCCAAGACCTGAGTAATAATTAAAAAATATATATATATATATATATATATATATATATACATATATATATATATATATATATATATATATATATATATATATATATATATATATATATATATATATATATATATATATATATATATATATATATATATATATATCTTCAAACAAGATACTTTAGGAAATAATTAAAGAGAACCAAATGATGTTATTTATAACGATCTCTCTATATTTGCTCTTGCTTCGTATAAGCTCATGACTATCTTCATACAAACACGCAGATTGCAATACTTCTACACTACACGTAATAATACGCGACCAAGCAAGTAATTACGATGTAAGTGACACGTATTAGCCTTCTCTCGTGTTTACGAGATGCCTAGTGTTAAGGCAGTTTATCTATACTGTGAAAGGGGCCGTGATCAACACGGGGATATGTGTTATCCTATTGATACATTTTATACTCGTAAATACCCTACAACATTTTTCTATTCATTGTCGGTGCTGCGGAACCCTTGTAACTCTAGTTCGAGCCACGCTTGACGGATTTTTATTGACATACGAATGACTAAAGCATGAGCAACGTATGGGTATTATCGGGGATCTCAAATGTGGTTTATGTATTTGCTAATTATTCTTTTGTTATATTCTAAACATCAAATTAGTCATAATAGTTTTCTACGAACGTACAATTTAAGTTATTTTTTTCTCTCTTACGGTTTTTTGAAACGAAGTTCCTTATCGCGCGTTGCGAATGGGGCTAGACGGAAAAAATTAAGACCGAAAGTTGTAATGACACTTTTTGCTATAGTTGTAACTAGGCATGGATCATTTAACAGTTAACATATTAAATTTCGTACTAATTTTTTAACAATTAACAACGTTATTTATATTAGCAAATACTGTTAAAAGTAATTTTTATGCATCACTAAAATTACCAATAACTTGATATATTATGATAATAATGCTATTAAAAATATTTGAGAGAGCGATTTTTTTTGCTCGCTAACTTGATTTATGATAATACTGTTATTAAAAATATTTCAAGAGACCGTGATAATAATAATTGTTAAAAGTTATTAAAACTATTCTAGAGGACCTTTTGGTAGCTTCGTGTTTTTACTGCTTCTAATACTTATAATATATTATAGGCTACTGATATAATATAACATAAATAAATAACTGTTAAATAATAATTAACTTTAACAACATAACAGTTAATCTAATTTAACAATAATTTCCATGTCTAGTTGTAAGCCGTGCGGCGGGCGCGTGTTTGTCTTTCTCTCTTTCTCTCTCTCATAAAAGTTGTAAGCCGTGTGGCGTGCGCGTGTTTCTCTGTCTGTCTCTCTCTCTC
This sequence comes from Apodemia mormo, assembly GCA_036924255.1. Lineage (NCBI taxonomy): Eukaryota > Metazoa > Arthropoda > Insecta > Lepidoptera > Riodinidae > Apodemia > Apodemia mormo. The sequence continues at coordinate 9,148,354 of JAUPFN010000026.1, forward strand.
TCTTTCATATAAAGCAAGCCAGTTGTTTTCGTTTCGTCTTTCTATTTCGCATTGAACAGTGTGGTGTCGCGACGATTATTTTTATAACTTAAAAGAAATAAATTTTTATTAAAATTCCTTCACTAATTAATCGAAAGGAACTTCGTTCCATCCGGGTGTCCCTTGACACCTCTCAAGTTTTTTATTAATTCAGAATAGCTCACAATTAATCATCGATAACAGATACCTAACTATGTTAGTTAGAGCTTTCTTCCATATACATCAGCGTCAATGTCTGTTACTATCTTGTTCCGGTATGGAAAGTAAGGTTGCCGGAAAACTTATGCATTTTGCATTAACACCCCGCGGATAACAACGCATTATTGGTGTCTATAGTAGATTGTTGTCTTTTTCCATCAGGAGTCTTTTAATTATTTGCTATCTTATGATACATATTAAAAAAATAGTTGTCTTTAAAGTCGGCTTATGGACGACGACGAAATTTTACGTGATAACATCATAAGAAAAGAAGATCGTGCCTAAAAAAGATGAAATTAATCAAATTTGCTATGATCCACGAACTATTTCTATGTGTTTTTCGCGATAGCACCAAAAAGAAAGATGTCGGTTTAGTAAATGGATAAGACAATGGATAAGGTAAAAAGAAGAACCCAGTGACACAATTATCCCCCCTCATCCACCACACTTTTACACTCACGTCCCACGCCGGCACCAAGACAAAAGCACACAATTTATGTACGTACTCAAATTATTAAGAATAGTTTGCGGATCATAGCAAATTTAATTAATTTCGTCTTTTTTAAGAATGGATTTCCGCAAAGTAACGCATGAATCAATAAAAAGATTGTGTCTCTTTATCGCTTCTTCCACGCTCTCGCTTGCACGCTTGGCTCAGACGGAACGTGACCGTGAGTCATACTTTTTCGTGCGTGCAGCCGGCGTTCATCATGTACGCCGCACGCAGGATTTATAAAACGTTATCACGTACAAAACTATAACTTTTTCTGATTAACGTCTTAATCTAAATTTATTATATCAAGTTTCTACTAACCTGAATTTCTCGCTGCCACATGTAACCTCGAATTCACAAAAACTCCAACTAATAACCAAAACAACACAGTTTTAATTCTTGTACATAGTCTTACACTACACCTCAGAGTATTATAGCTTTCACTAAATGTTGCACCAAAAGAAACTTTATTGTCTACTCCGTAAAATCTATTATTGCTAGAAACTTTTTTATTTTCGTAATTTCTTATGCCTTTAGTTTGTATACTTCTATATTGTATAATGCCTCCTCTGTCTTCTAGAAGTGATTTCTGGTCTAAGAGGTTGCTTCGTTTTCTTGGTGCTGCTCTTTCTAAGGGTTCTAGCACCGCTTTTGGTTTGTCCATTGTTGTTGTTTTATGTTTATTGCGATGAAGTCGTGTAGTCAAATTGCCACATGTTGCGTTAGCATCTGTAACAAAAAAAATGTTAAAGTGAATTTAAAATAATATCTTTTTAACAAAAAATTAAACCAACGAAAAGTTTGCGTGGTCATACATTAAAATCAGCGAATGAATTCGTACTCTTTGGATGGACTTTTTTTAACAAAAATTATATGGAATAACTCTCGGGGTGCATTCTATCTAATAAAATAATTATTGGAATCGCAACACTCTGTAAAAAATCATGCTTGATTATACATTAAAATCCGTAAATGAACAATCATCCCTTGTACGTATCCTTATAGTTTGAATTTACTCCATGATTACTTTGATTCATTCGGGTAAAAATCTAGCCATTGTTACTCAGTTTTATATACGTCAAATAATTTTTAAAATCGGTTCAGTAGTTTTTGATTTTATACATTACAAACAAATACTTTTTTATATATTAATATAAATAATATTTGTACAGATTAATTTTAGCATATTAACATTAGTATATCAGTATCAGTATTGGCATAGATATGTGCGAAAAATATAATATCTCCTTACAATGAGATAAAATTTAAAGGGGTCCATATTTTTGCACCGGCACCGGACACGTTGCTGCCGCAAAAATGCTCTTTCAAATACATTTACAGGTACGGCAGGTGCGCCACCTATCGTAAGTTAATTGTAATATGTAATAACGTTCCTGCAAGTGCAAGCAAATTGTCAAAATTTTTAACTAACAAATTTTGGATTAACGGTACAGTAATGCATTAAATACGAACAATATTTACAATACTTATATACAATACAAAACAACATACATATATATATATATATATATATATATATATATATATATAAACAATATATATACTATATACATACTAACAAAAACCATTTCCAGCTCAAATAGGCATATAGGAAGGCCTACAACACTATAAAGAGAAAAACAATTCTACTTATTAAAATAGCTGTTAACCGGGACTTTGTTTACGTGGCCCTAAATCCTTACTTCTTTCGCATAGTCGGTAGTAAAAGAAGCATGTGATACCCCTGGATACTGTAGTTTTTTAACACACAATTTTGCCATTAGCGATCCCTGCGAAAATTACAATAATGTTATCCGACTCCCAAGGTATCAAAATATCCCAAGGTAATAAAAGTCATTTGACATTTGATTTAAAATTTTAATACTCCCAGTCATACAATAAAAAAATATATTATTCTATTAAATTTGTAATGATAATGATTTTGACTTCTTCAGTTATTTAAAGATATCAACGCGAGCGAAGCCGCGGGTAAAAATTAATAACAAATATTTTAAATATGTTTCTATCAATATCCACAAAATTATTTCAAAAAACAGTATCATATGAAGCTAACAAATAATGCCTTTGACGATCGGATAGGGTTTTAGGTTATTCACAGTATCAGATATTTTAGCACATAATGCCCTTTTTTAAACATTTCCTCGCTATTTGCTCGTAAATATTAAAAAAATATTCGACTCCTTTTATGATCAAAATAACACTTAATGCAAAACACGATCGAAGGCAACCTAATAAGCAATTCATCAAGATATGTGACAGTGTGTTATCGTGGTTAGTTAAGGGGATGGAGGGGATAGGGGAGATACACCTGCGTCCCACTGACGGAGATAAAAGAGGTCGGGACTCAAGAGAAAGACAGGGTTGCGAGATGAATAAGCAGGTAAAAATCTCGTATCTTTGCGATTATATAGGAACTTTTGTTATGCATATTATGAAATGTTTAAAAGTAACTCAGTTAAGTGTCCGCAAAACTAAATAATATTTTACAATTTAAATAAGAAAAAATGAAGTTTTGATTAATTTCGAACAAACTGTGTATTTTTTTACTGATATGAAAAGGGGACTAAAAGAAATTACATACTTCCTAAAGTAGACGGGACTTATGAAAAAAAAGTCAACCATCGTCATTAGACACCAAATATCCTAACGGTGCGTTGCTATCTGGTGACGAGGTCTTATGCCACATGCATAAGTTTACCGGCTACCTTACCCTCAAAACCGGAACACGACAGTGACAAGCACAGGCGCTATTGCAGCAGAAATAGGTAAGGCGGTTGTACCAGACCCGGGTGAGACAATGCAGAACTCTACCACGTATTCGTTTCTTCTGATTGTTGCGATTTTTAAGACATTTTTAACGTTCTGGTTTGAAATTAATGAAATTTATTTTATTTTGTTCAAATTTGTTATATAGTAACTGTTTATTTCGTTTTACTTTAATTTTCAGTAAACTTTTTTTATATCATTAGATAGCTAACAAACAGATTGCTCTTCTGATAGAAAGAGAACCCTATCCTACAGACACCAAAGATGTTAATAATTCGCTGCTATCCGTGCGGCGGGATAGCAGTACCACGTTAGTCTACCGGCTACTTTACCCTCCAAATCGGAACACGATAATAAAAAGCATTCACGCTAATGCGACAGGAATAAGTAAGGCGGTGATATCAAATATCAGGGAGAGAGGTTGGGGAACTCTACCACCTAGTTGTCACGATGGTAATGACACGTATAGTCAATCGGTCGCCTTTTACGATATGCCTGGCAGAACGTCAGTTGGTCTATTCTTTAAAGGAGCCGGATCAACACCCGTGTTGATCCGGGCTCCTTTAAGGAATCTTTAAATATAAATTAACACGAAAGCGACACGCACTGATGCTTTTGCGGCAGGAATAGGCAAGGCGGTGGTACCAGACCCGGGCGAGACAATGCAGAACTATACCACTTAGTAGCCAGGATGGTAGTGACTAGCATAGCCAATCGTTTGTCGCAGGTTTACTGCTTTATAGTTATATTATCAACTAGCCAGCCTACGCAGTTTCGCCCGCGAGAGTTTTCGTTTAAACTTTTATCCAATAAATATTAGGAGTTGATTTTTGAAAAAAAAAAATAATCCTATATTTGACTCCAGATCTTCAGCTATCCTTATGTCAAATTTCATTTTATTTACACCGAGGGTTATTGAGATAAAAAGTATCCTAACTTTTAAGTTGCGCCAAACAGTAGATATCTGCAAGGTTTCATTGAAATCGGTTCGGTAGTGTAGGAGTCCATCGTGGACAAACAACGTGACACGTAATTTATATACATATATTAAGACTAGCTGATCCGCGCAGTTTCGCTCATGAGTAAATAACAAGTAAATTTAATAATTTTCATACAATATTTTATATTAGGGGATGAATTCCAAAAAAATCATTCATATTCCTTGTCTTGTCGTGTTGGTCCGAGCTCCTCTGAGGAATAGGCCAACTGCAGTTCTGCCAGGCAGGTCGTAAAAGGCGGCCGATTGGATATACGTGCCACTACCATCGTGGCTACTAGGTGGAAGAGTTCTGCATTGTCTCGCCCGGGTCTGGTACCACCGCCTTATCTATTTGTACTGCAATAGCGGCAGCTTATCACTGTCCTGTTCCGGTTTGGAGAGTAAGGTAGCCGATAAACTTATGGGTGTGGCATTAGACCTCTAGATTTAATTTTCTTCATTGATAGAGCCCAAACAAATTGACCGATTTTGATTAAATTGACGGTATTTGACGCAGTTTCTACAGGAGAAAACTGATAAGATTTTTAAGTCAATCGGTGAATTAACTTGAAAGTTATTTAAAAAAAATTAAGTAAGTTTGCTAAAAACAACGTATAATTTTAATATTTGAATTGAAAAGCTATAAGTTTTGAGAATAAGATTTGATTTTCAAATTTTTATCTCTTATCTTATTCGATTCTTAAATATGACCTCTGCGTTGCCACTGAAATTTTCCTTTTAACTGTGTTAGAAATGGAAAGCTTTTTCCTTCAACGGCATCGCAGAGGTCACATTTGAGACTCTCCGAAAGGCTGCAAAGTGCAAATAGAATTAATATGTTGTGAGTTATGGATTTCCGTAAAGTGACGCTGGCTTCTACAAAATTACAAAATGTTGCCATATGAAAATCTCATAAATAGCACGGATTTAAAGGAATTTTCGTACCAAAGACCATAAAATATGTAGCATTGAAACAAGTAACCGCATAAACCTGACAGCCCTGGAGTAAGATGAACTTGTTCTCCAAGCCGGATTAACGACCGGGTCTAGACTTGTTCTAACAGGGTTTTGCTGGGCTCGTTATTTTTGATCGATAGCGCGCCACTTGGACGTAAGTGACCATTACACGCCGATTTTAATTGCGAAACGAATTCAGTACATAATTACGGTTAAAATCATTTTCTGATATGATTGAAATGTAAAAATGAACTGAAATTGATTTGGAATTGTATGAAATTGTATAAAGCTACGAAGTTCTTGGGGATTTATAATGAATATTGACTAGGGTACCTACCTACTTTACCAATGGAAATAGTGTAAATAATAAATAAATATTCGCGCGACAATTACGTATAACGATCAAACCAAAGTAAGGAAATTATTTTATTTGCACCTAATATGGGTGTTAAATGTCAATCAACATCATCATTCATGATAATTTCCATACCTACTAATATTATAAATGCGAAAGTAAATCTGTCTGTCACGCCTCACGCCTAAACCACCGGACCGAATTGGATGAAATTTGGTACAAAAATAGTTCGAAACCCGGGAAAGGACATAGGATAGTTCTTATCCCGGAAATTCTACGGGAACGGGAACTATGCATATAAAACTTTTATTTTAGAAATTTTTACATGCGGACGAAGTCGCAGGCACAGCTAGTACATATATAAATACCGGAATATAATATTAAACATCAAAACCCAGAAGTACAAACATTTATGCTCATCCCAAAAACTTTTGTTCCTATCGAGTCCCATTGATTGCGTAGTCAGGGTGATTATTAGACTGACGGGGCGATGAAAATATTCAAGAACAGGGTATATTCACTTCCTAAAGTCTATGTCCATCCATATTTGCATTGCATATATATAAATTACATACCTTTTCATTCGCGCGACAAATATACCAATTTCCATCAAGAGCGATACAGGTAATTAGCTGGTTTTATAAAAGGTTTCGCTCGGAACGTATCTGAGATGAGAGCGCTTCATAAACCTAAGTGAACCGGTTTAAACCAAAACCGTTGAATTATAGGTAACGCTCAGTGCGGACAAAAATAGAGAGCGGCGAACATAAGAAAAATATTTTTGGAATACCTCTTTAAACCGGTTTATTGATTCAAAACTTTTATAAATTTCCTCCATAGTTTAGGTGGAGCCACCAAACCTTTATAAAACGCCCCTTAAGTACTTGTGCTGATTTAGGTTTCAAAAATCGACCCGTTAAGTCACGAACGGCTTAACCGATATTGGCGAAAATTGGTATATAGTTAGATAACGTCATTAAGCAAATTATACTTATATATTTTTTTAGATATATATTTTTTTATGTCTGTCTGTATGCCCATTTATAAATTTTGTGTTAAGAAATCAACGAAATCAGAACAAAGATTTAAAATCACATTATCATCAATGTTTAACGTGTCACAACTATTATATACGTCAATAACTATTTTTAAATAAAACCATACATTCAGCACTGAAAATCATTTCCATGATTTTAAACATTGTTTTTTTGTGAATCCATTTATCGTAAGTGTGAACGAAAGTATTTATTTCTTAGATATAATCTTCATCAAATATTTGTAAATTGATAGATTTAAATATTTTAGGCCTGTAAAAAAGTATAGATTTAAATATTTTAGGCCTGTAAATAAACCGAAGCTAAGTTAATATACCTTAGCTTCAGTTTATTTTTCTCTATGGAAGAAATTCAACTCTTTATGGAAGGTGTCTATTATTTTTAATTTTAATTATTTATTTATAAAAAATATAACACATATAAAAAATGGCTGCAATGGATTCACTAGCTGTTTCTTAACCAAATAAATTTTGCTCTTACATATAATTCTGTGACAGCTTGTATATGATTTTAGTGTATGTCTGTACATCAACGAAGGCACAGTACAAAGACAATCAAACGTCTGCACTCAGGACTTGACGCAGGTGCGGACCAGCGCTGCGAGTTGTCTCGTTAATCTCCCTATCCATTCCCAAGGCGCTACATTACTCCTGCAAATATATATCTAACTACACATGTATATTACTAAATAAATCTGTAAAGTACGTATACAGGGTTACTTTTAAGAGTCCAGCCAAATTTTATAATTGGGAACCAAATATTGAATTGAAAGTGAGTTTTAATAATTATCGTAAAATTATTACAAGATAATATAAAAATATTCGTTTAAAAATATCCCACTAAGTTCATGAATTGGATGCACCAAGTCTTGTGAATGAACTCTATAATGCTGGCAATGTGTAATTCTACATTTACCGATAATTACGATGGTAACTATTATGTAATCTGTCACTCTAATTTCATTTTTCCCGATCACTTTTATTTCGGTTGAAGGCACTTAAATATTTTAGTTCAAATATTGCATAATTGAAATTATATCCATGCGTTTTGTTTTTTGATCGGATTTCATTCAAACCGCAAAGGACTGAAACATGCTTCCTGAGTCTGTGTTCCCCGACGAGTACAATCTGGGAATCTTCAAGAGAAGAGTGAACAGGTACCTTCTAGGGAAGCGTGTTCTATCTTAGACCTCATCTTAGCTTACCATCAGGCGAGATCGAGGTCAACGCTTACCTATCGATAATTAAAAAAAAATGAAAATTAAATTTAGAATTTTTGAAATTATTTTTTTTATTTCATACTTAAATCGAACATATCTATTCTGAACAGCCTCTGAAAATTTGGCCAGACCTCTGAAAGTAACCCAGTATACATTCCGTAACGACCCTTAGGGTCAACTGTAATAGCCATTTCGAAAAAAAATCAATTTCTATTTCATCATTAGATAGCAAACAAGTAGATGCTCTCCTGATGGAAAGAGGAACAAACGCCTATAGACATCAAAAATGTTAATGGTGCTTTTTTATCCGTGTGGCGGGATGGCAATCCAACATGCATAAGTTTACCAGCTATCTTACCCTCTAAACTGGCCACAACAAAGACAAGCGTCGACGTGATTACGGCAGTAATAAATAAGGCGGTGGTACCATATACCCAGACGATACGTAACGGAACCAAAGCCACGATGGTAGTGATTTGCATAGCCAGTCATTCGTCTCTTACAAACTTGAAATGAAACAAAATTATTTATTTGCCAGAATATGCGAGTTACAAGTTATTAAAATTTGATTAAGTTACCAACGTATTCTACCATGATAATATGGTGTGCAAATATTTTAAAATTATAATTATACTAGCTGACCCGCGCAGCTCCGCCCACGTGTATATTAACATGCCGTCGAAATAGTTTTTAATACAAATTTCATCCCCTATTTCAGCCCTTCAGGTGTTAATTTTAAAAAATTAGCCTATATTTGACACCTGATCTTCAATTATTTCCATGCCAAATTGTATGAAAATCAATCCAGCGGTTTAGCCGTGAAAGCGTAACAGACAGACGGACAAACTTTCGCATTTATAATAATAGTATGGATATTATGAAATTAAAAATGCTGTGAGTCGATTTTTTCACATTTGTTTGACAGAACGGCTAATGTTATTCTTCAAGAGGAGCCTGTACCAACGAGGGGAAACACTATTCATTTCTCCCTGTCTACCCCGTAATGAATTTTGTTTAAAAATGTACACAATAAGTACTTCAATGTACTACTGATTTCAATGTAAAGAACTACTGATCATCAATATTGAAACCTTTACAGCATAAAATCCCACGGCGAAGCTATTACGCCATTAAAATATTACGCTATAGAAACCTGATACTTTTTAAGAGTTTTTCTGTTGGTCCTGGGAAATACTTGTAAAAGCAATGAAAACCGGGACGTGGAAATAAACAATCCGTCAAGTTGGTACACCTGCGCCCTCTGTGGAGTTTAAAAGGAATGGACCAGGGGATTCTGAGGATAAATGACTGTTTACATCTTTTCTGTTTTGAACTGTCGACGGATTATTAATTATTGCACGGAGGACGGAAAAATAGCGCTTATTTTTCTTTAAATTGTTGAATGTATACAGGTACTCAAAAGTTGTTGGCTTTTTCCTGCGATTTTGAACGCCCCGTTGGTCGGGTGGTTAGCGACACTGACTACGCAATCGACGGGGCTCGGGTATGATCCCCGACGGGGACAAGCATTTGTGTGATGAGCATAAATGTTTGTATTTCCGGGTTTGGGTGTTTATAAATATATATCAGTATTTATATATGTATTTCTATGTGTTAGTATCGTTGACTAACACCACTGACTTATTAATATAAGTCAATGACTAACACCCATAACACAAGCGAGTAATTTGCTTACTTTGGGGTTAGATCAGTAAGTGTATTTGTACCGTGAATATTTATTTATTTACTAGCTGTTGCCAGCGACTTTGTCCGCGCGGACTTCGATTACTCCGCACAGCTCCTCCCCCGTAGGTGATAGCGTGATAATATGTAGCTTATATGTTGACCCGACCTGTTAGTAATATTCATGCAAAATTTGAAGTAAATCCATGCAGTACTTTTTGAGTTTACCCCGGACATACATACAGACAAACAGATAAACAGACAAAATTTCTAAAAACTATATTTTTGGCTTCGATATCGATTGTAGATCACGCCCCAAGTATTCTTGACTTTCCTAGGATTTTATTATATGTATAGATTATTATAGATTAATATATAAGTAAAAACATCTTACCTATTTTTTTCAACAATTACGCGAACGATGAAAATGTGCAGAAAGCCAATATTTTATATAATACTAGCTGCCGGGTGTAGCCTGCTGCATTATAAGTGTTTGGCGAATCACCTAATTTTTCGGGGATAAAAAGTTGCCTATGTGTTATTCCAGGTCATAATCTACCTATGTGCCACACTTAATTTAAATCCCTTTAGTAGTTTTTGTGTGATTGAGTAACAATCCATACATCCAAACATAAAAACCATTGCATTTATAATATTAATATAGACGCATCAAAAATTAAAATACATTAAATTAAAAAAAATTATACATTACACACACTACATTCATTTGACATACATATTAATACACACACACACACACATACACACACATTATTATTTTGTAAGTAATTATTTTGGTATGGTATTTATCTATAGTCTATTAGTCTGTAATCAAGCTTAGACGTTTTATGGCTTAATTTGGCAGTCATAGAATTATCTTCGAATTTCGACCAGAACGCGATCGATATTATTAGTAATTGTACTAGTGAAATAAATTCACTTTCAAATACGTAGCCCAGGATTCCTAAAGCTAATCTATTTTTCCAAAGAAAGGAGGTGGTTTATTTCAAACACGATTATATCCTTACACGTTAACATTGCGAGACCTTAAAGGGAATCGTATCGTGGACTCGGCGTCGATAGTAAAACTATGTGCGAATGTTTGCACTGGGTATTTTAAACATGCCACATCTCGGTATGTTTTTATTAAGCTACTCCGCCTACATTACCTGTAGAACAACAAAAAGAGCTTGTTTTAGGGTTCTGTACCTGACGAGGAAAAACCAGATCCTTAGTAATCCTATCACTTCATTGTCCGTCTGTCAAGACTTACCAAGAACGCGTATATCATATATATAAGATATCGATCGTAGGTCGCGCCCCAAGTATTCATTAAAAAAATATTCAATACATACAGTTGTGACTTTCACACGATTATATGTATATATATATTTCTAATTCGTGTTGTACAAAAAATATTAACTTACTGCACTTCTTCACAAAAACTAACTGTGACGAGTTTCATATTCCATAATTCACTCAAAAAAGGGGTATAAAGTTTTTGCTGCGTGTATTGATACATAGATAACTAAAAAACAATAATTCAACGCGAAATGTTTTATCGAAACTACCGTCTAATCCCAGTTAGCACACAAGCGTTGTTTTTCATCACCAAATTAACATACCGAGTTAACTCTTAGCCACGAGGTCACGATATTCAAATAACAGTAATACAATACAGTGGTTCATGATTTCCGTAATCTGGATAAGCATCTACAACACTATACCATTTCCCGGTCAATGTAGGCTGAGGTGGATAGTCTAGCGCAATGATTTTTGTGGTATTATTTTACCATTAGAAAGGAAAATTTCAGTGGCATCGTAGCGATTACATTTGAGTCCCCAAAAATCCAAAGTGATTTGATTTCTTCTTTGAGCATTTTATAAATCATGCATTAATAAAATAAATGTGGTTAAATTTGCTAAGCGTATGGTGAAACTTTATTACAGTATATACAATATACATTTATAAAAACAAAAGTTCTGACACAATAACTGTCATCAACATCAACCTCGACATTAACGCCCGGCTTAAACCCTCGGACCAAGAATGCTGAAATTTTTCAGAGGTTCTTCTTACGAAGTAAACGAGGGACTAAAAAGTGTTTTTCGAAATTCATCCCCTTTAATGGCAAATAGGGGGTGGAATACTGCACGAAATTTCTTACATTGATGATATGTTATTTAACTCGCGGGCGCAGCATTATAGGTAAGTAGTAAGTAGCAGATGAAGATATTGATGAAAACTGCGGTATTATGTTTCCTCACTGTATACCAAATAAAGTGCGAAGACGTCGTCACATTTATGCCTAACTTACGAATCTCCAATTTTAATAAAATCAGTACTTATATTGGTACCTAATTTGGTATTACACACCTTAACAAACCTACAAATTTCGAACAATGTATTCTCCAAAACCACGTTTAAAAAATGTGCTATTAAAATAAAATTTTCTATGCTTTCAAAACGCTTCCGTGTAAAACGCATTTTTTTGTTTTAAGATTTTTAAGTTTGCCGTAGATGCGACGACGTGATAACGTAGTTGAAAGGCTATATGATTTTCGTCTGTCTGTCTATCCGTCCGTATGTCCCGTTATTATTTAAGAACGGCTTGAACGATTTTGATGAAAATTGGTAAACAGTGAAAATATGCAACTGCATCGACGCAACTACGAAAAACGAGGCATCACAATCTAAAAAGTCATTCCTTAATATGTGAATTAAGAAAAGACTATCTGTATTGGAACGAAAATAGTTGAACACAAAAAAAATAATAATTCACTTGATGTCTGGTCAAATGAACGCTAGACTAACAACTAGATAGTCTGGAACAAGTGGACTTTATGTTTTTATTGTTCGTATACTCGTTATCATAATGTAAATGATCAGATTTATGGATGCTGTGTCTTGGGATTATCTGATAACGCCGGTGATATTCGGATTAAATTATTAGCAGGATTAGAACATTAATTTTTACTTCCTTATTAAGTTCCATGAGAAAGGCAGAAAATTTAGAAAAATGTTTATTATTTATTTAATACTTTATGATTATGGTACACAGAAAACATCACAATTAAGAAAAAATAAATAAACGTAACATAAGTACAATGGGCGAGCTAATCTCTACTTAAAGAGGTTTTTTTAGCCAACCCGTAAAAAGAGATAAGAAAATAAAAACAAATGAGTAGACTTGGTGTACAAAAAGAATATTATGGTTACAGAAATAAACTAAATATATATTGATGATGATAAAAAAAGAGAAAAATAAAAATAAAAAATACATACGATATAACTTACACTTTAGCTAGAAAATGTTCTTTAACGTGTTTTTTAAAGGAATCATAAGACTGGCTGAAGCGAATCTCACTAGGCGGAAAGTTTCACAAATTTACTGCATGTACCGAGAAGGTGTACGAGTAGGCAGCAGAGTTACTAGGATGAAAAAATGTTGATATACTTTTCAGTATTTTTTTTAAATTGAGTTTCTTTGAACAATATAAAAGTGTGTTTATAATAGAAAAGCAAGCAAGCTGATGACTCTCCTGATGAAAAAAGACAACCATCACCGGTGGTAGGACGGTAATGCTACACGCATAAATTTACCGGCTACCTTACTCTCCTAACCGAAACATGAAAATAGCAAGTGAATGTTAGCAGTATGCATGTGGATTGTGGGTATTACCATCTTACCTCTTTTCCGTTACCTCTTTTCACCAAGAGTGCCATCTTACCTATACATATATATATATATATATATATATATATATATATATATATATATATATATATATATATATATATATATATATATATATATATATATATATATATATATGTGTATAGGTAAGATGTATATATATCTCACTGATGAGATAAGTATATTACATTCTAGAGAAGCCTAAAAAGTGTAACCGGTTGGGTAATATACGAAAAATGTATATGTTGTGAAATAAAATTAATGTACAAATGCAATGTTAATTGTGTTTAATATATACTTCACTTGTTTTTATTATTTATTTTATTCCCTATTAGGGGTAATACATGTCTATACTATATCACTACATAGTATAATACAAAATCGTTTTCTTTGTCTGTCCCTATGTATGCTTAAATCTTTAAAATTACGCAACGGATTTTGATGCGGTTTTTTTAATAATAATAATAATAATATAAATTTCAGACTCCTCCGAGCGTTCAAATTTTTTAAAAAAGGTTATTTAAGATTTTCGCTCTACATCTATATTAATATTATAAATACGAAAGTCAGAAAATTTGGATGTCTGGATATTTGGACGGATGGATGTTTGAATGGATACTTGATTCTTACTCAATCACGCAAAAAATACTAAACGGATTTGAATGAAATTTGGCACCCAGGTAGATGATGACCTGGAATAGCACTACTTTTTATCTCGGAAAAATTAGGTAATCCCGCGGGATTCGCCAAAAACTTTGATGATTCAGCGGGCTGCACGCTGCAGCTGCACTTAATATACATTAATATACAGATATCATTTTATAAAGTTTTAATATAATAATAAAATATTTTTGGCTCCTATTAAAAGAACAGCTTTGCCTGTCTTACTTGAAATCTTTAAGTATGATTTCCACGTCCCACGTAATATTCAGTGCTCAGCTCTGAAAGGCACAATGCAGAGCATTTCCTACAAATCGCCACGCGCTAGAAAAATTTCACTCAATAGCGAAACAGCGATTTAGTGGAGAGTGCATTTGCCAAATCGCACCAGACTATAGGCAAAGAGCTTTAAACCTTTTAGGCTGCCCCTTTTACTATGTCGAAAATACAAAATATAGACACAAAGTAAAATTGTAAGCAAGTTTGAAGCATAAATTTAAAGCTTTTATACCAGCTCGGGCACGATTTCCGACACAGAAAAAGTTGTTGTGTTATGAGCATAAATGTTTTTAATCCTGGGGTTAGATATTATTTCACATATTTGAGTATGTCTTACAGGTACGTTAGTAATATAATAAATGTGGATATAAATAAAAGGCGAAAGATTGGTCCAACCTGTCATTGCCATCGTGACTACCTACACCATTTTGCTCGGGTTTTGTACTGCAATGCTTGTCACTGTCATATTTCGGTTTTGAGGTTAAATAGCCGTTAAACTTATACTAATAAGATAGACGCTTTTAAGGCAAATTAATCAAACTCTGGCCAAATGTTGCAGAATCCTATCATCTAGTTGTTATGACAGCAGTGACACGTTTGGTCAACCAATTACCTTTTACGAAATTTGTGCATATATAAAAAAAAGTTCTGACTCACAGGTTGACATATCAACGCCAGGCTAAGCTCTACGACGAATAAGGGTAAATTTTTTCACTTGGGTTGTTTTTACGATGCAGACGAGAAATAAGAAAATACTTTATCATCCTGTAAAACCATGAAATATAGGGTGAAATATTGTGTAGGTAAAGGTAATTTATACGCTAGCGAAACTACTATAAGCAGCTAAGCTGGTAACTGAGAAAAAGAGATTATGTTTTTTAACACTGGATTGGATAAATGTGAGTAAAATTTAATGATCAAACAAACATAAAAGTTTCACTTTAAATAAGACTCCTAAAGTCCGCGAGCTCTCCGTCTATTAAGTTACGAACGACAAATGCGGCATTCCATTTCAGAACAGGACACTGAATGTATTAAAGCTTTCAGGACAATTTGTTATGCCATGGGCGATGGTTCGTGAAGTACAAGATAATCAGGTTTATTTGAAGTTAGGCTGCCAAATATTGTAAATCGACAGTATCATAATATGATGGTAAACAGGTAGATGGCTTCCCTAATGGAAAAGATAACCATCGCGTATAAACACCACAGATGTTAATGGCGCATTGGTACCCAAGAGAGAAGAATGTAATGCATGATGCATAAGTTATTCCCTTTTTTATATACAAATTACATACATACTAAGTACTGAATAAATAGCAAAGCAATCTGCTCATGGAGACAACTATCGCCTAAAGACAGCGATGTTAATGGTGCGTTACTATTCGTGCGGCAGCATGGCAATGCCACATGCAATGGGACTTCGTTCGCGTAACCCAAAAACATTACTTTCTTTTGCTCAGCCGGGTAACAGTACCCTTTATTACTCCGAACTAATGAAGCTATCCATTAGAAACAAACAGTCAAATAACTATTTCTATTACTAATAAATAACTATTATTAAAATAACTGTTTGGGTAGAAAAATAGCTTATGTCACTCCTAGACGTTGTAGTTTTCTAAAGGTAAAAGAGTTTTTATGATCGGTCCAGTAGCTTTTGAGTTTATTCGTTAAAAACATACAAAAACACGAAAATATCAAAAATACAAATGTTATTTCCTTATAATATTAGTAGCTTCGCTTGATCCAAAAAAACTTCATTTTGCTCACTCGGGTAAAAAGTAGCCTACCCTATAAACTCGTCTATCTTTTAAAGAAAGTTCCATTAAAATCAGACCCTCCGTTCCAGATATAACAGTTTTTAAGTATCATAAAAATTACACACTGCACTTGAAAAGCCTAATTATTTTGAAATCACAGATAATCTATATATATTTCAATTAAAATAATATTTGTATATATAAATATAATAAACACTTAACGTTTAGCATCTGCTCATCATACATTTATAGATGTCGGGAAATGAACCCGAGCCCATCGGATTTGACTATAGAAATCAACAGCTGACCAACTATGCAGTATGGTTAGTAAATTGAAATATTTAACTAAAATGGTGAAACCAGGTGTTCAAACCCATTTCTCACTGTCAGTACAACTCCATTGCACCAGGGTAACCACTATAAATCATACTTAACCTCGCCCCCGGGAAGCGCTCGCGTTTTTGCTACCCATCAAACCTCATTAGTTCTACTGTTAATGAGTTGAACGTTTTACTCTAGACATTTCGAAGTAATTGCAAAACTTTAAGACTGCTATAAAAGGTTTAACCGCTTTTTCCTTACCAGACTTGTAAACCATAGTTAAGAGCTTAAAAACTCATTTGCTGATTGTTTTCGTTGAGTCATTCGTTCGAAAGTTTTATTAACGTCTCTCACTGCCCTGGAGAGTCTTAGATTCGCCTAATAATATACATTCACGCTTTTTTTTCATTTTAGTAGGGTATATTGGCATTTCGAAAGGCGATTGGCTATACGTATCACCACCATCGTGACTACTACGTGGTAGAATTCCGCAACGTCTCGCCCAGGTATTTTGTACCACCGCATTAGCTATTTCTGTCGCAAGTGTCAATGCTTTTCACTGTCGTGGCGTGACGTGGCATTACCATCCCGCCAGGCGGATAGCAACGTATCATTAACATCTTCGGTGTCTATTGGCGACAGTTTTTCTTTATTTTCTCCTTCTTGCAAATTGTCATGTCATGACAAATAACAATTACAAATACAATAAAAATAGAATTTGATTGATTGAAAATATTTCTATTTATCATTACATAGTATAAAACAAAGTCGCTTTCCGCTGTCTGTCTCTATGTCCCTATGTACGCTTTGATCTCTAAAACTAAGCAACGGATTTTGATGCGGATTTTTTAATAGATCGAGTGATTCAAGAGGGAGGTTTATATGTATAATAACATCTATTGTACAATAGATGAATACTGTTATAAATATATTTAGCAAGACAACGTTTGCCGGGTCAGCTAGTTTTTTTATAAAGATACGCTAGATAATCCTCGGCCACTTCGCCGTAAATTAATTGATCATTAAAAAATATACAACTAATCATTTACGCGATTTTGCATTCTAACTGTTAACTTATTTTTATAAAGATCAATCATGCCGCTTTTGTGTTTTTATGGAAAAACAGACGAAAAGACAAAAATTTCTTAAATTGTTAAATTAATGCCAGTGCGTCTTAAAACGGGTATTTATCACAAAATTGACAAAAAAATTAACATACAGACCACTAATGATTTATAATATTACTACAGATAAGGTAAGGAAAGCATACATAAAAAAAACGTATGTCACTCGCAAACGCGGCTATAATACATTCCGAAAATAAACTGCAATTCTGACAAATACTTTTAATAATCTCCTCAAGAATAAAATCTCTTAGTATACGATTCCAACTATATTACAAAGTCGTACCTTAAGCTTTTAGAGAGAAAAACGAACAGAAATTTTGCAGATTCAATATTTTCAACTCACAGTTACAGCATAAAGTTCTGCGACGAGATATTACGAAGATAAAAACTAGAATTTATACCCCTGCATCACACTAAACCGCTGTTCTACTAAAATTTTAGAATGGGTGAATACGGGACGTTATTTTGTCGAAATATGCATATGTTTTTAGTTTTATATTTTTATTTTTACATATTTTTGGCTATATATTAATACGTGAAGGAAAATTTTTAGACCCTTTATTAAAATAATTGCGTGGACGGTGGAGTATGAAATTGGGCACAGTTAAAGTTTAAATTGCGGAAGACTGCAGAAACCTAATATTTTTAAATAAAATGTATTAGAAATATATTAAATTCTTAAAAATAAACATTACACACACTAGATTTATGTGACATACATGATTTTATACACACATGTATACTATTTTCTTTACGGCTAAAGTCAATTGTCAAACTTATAGAAAATTTATTGTTAAGTCTATTGCCGAATTTCGGCCACAGGCGATTGCTAGTTTTAATTATTATTCATCGTACACTCCGTAGTGTAAATTGTGCCTATTAATTTTAAAGGTAAACATCTTAAAGGTGACTTACGCTTAAGTTATAGATAGTATGCATTATATCGTAGCATTTTGGCGTTTAACTAATTTTTCAAGCCCTTAGTAAGTTCATTTCATTTCTCACACGTCGTTTCTCGTTTTAGCGATATATCTTAAAAGTTTGCACTAAGTTGCGTTCCTTAAATTTTATCCTGCACAGCAATGCGAATCTAGGACAGTCTATTAATAACAATAAACAACAACAGCGTTTCAAATAGCAATATTTTCTCGTATTTTAGGAGTCGTAGCCAAAGAGATATACAACGTAAAAGCATGTTATTTCACAAAAACTATAGCAGCGTGACATAGAGTAATGTTGCCAGAGGAACACCTGAGACTACAATTGAAGCGTTAAGGCTAACATCCACGGTCATTTGTAGGTGTCCTCGAGATTACCTTTGCAAATGGAATTGTTTGGGTAAAACATATTCTATCTCTTGGTTTATATTATTTATTATGTAGGCGTATTCAATTCTTTGAAATAAATAAAAATATCCCGTGTTGGTCCTCGAGATGGTCTATTCTTCAAAGTTCAGGCAATCCGTAAAATGCGAACGATGGGCTTTGCATTTTACTACCGTCGTGACTAAGACGTAATATTCCGCAGCGTCTCGCCCGGGTATATGGTACCATCGTCTTACCTATTCCTGTCGCATTAGCGTCAATGCATGTCATAGTCGTCTTTGATTTGGAAGATAAAGTAACTGGTAGACTTATGTATATGGCATTAACATCTCGTCATACGGATAGCAACGCATGTAGCATTAACACCTTGAAACACGGATAGCAACGCATCATTAACACATTCGTTGTTTATATGCGATTGTTTTCTCTTTCCATCAGGAGCGCCATTTGCTTGTTTGCGATCTAATGAAATAAAACAACTTCAGGCTAAGGCCTTACAACGTAGGCAAATGGAACGTTCGCCGAGCCCTTGCCACTAGTGCACCCATCAATCGTATTAAGCCTCACGACCGATCACAGCTTACTATTGTCAAATCGGGCATATAACCCAGAATAACCAAAAATCTCACGACTTGCCCGAACTGGTATTAGGAAACAGGAACTTAACGATTATACCAAAACCGGCACCTCTAAACCATTCAGGTGACAATGAGGTATACGTGATTTTTTTCGATAGATTATAAGCGATACATTTAGAATTTCAGGTTACCGATCGATTTTTAATTCACGGATTGATAGTAAATTTGAATTTCTCGATAGATTTTTCTAACATAAATCCGTTACTAAAATCTATCGAGAAATTCAAATTTATCGGTTCAATACATCGGTCGGTTCAAATAGATTTATCGATCAAATCTATCGAGATTATAACCGATAAATTAAGAATTAAATTTATCGATGGATTTTTAATTCACCGACTAATAAACCGACGATAATAAATTTGATATTCTCGATGATTTTAATAATGGATTTATTGATTTTAAACTTTGAACACTGAATATCGTCGGCACTTGGTAAAACTCCACGTTTACTTGGATTTCTTGTACTGTTTTACTTGTCTTAAGTCAGATTTTAAAATTATATATTTTAAATTCAATATTAAAGTATCTTCACGCCCATATCCCCGAAGGAGTAGGCAGAGGTACAACAAGTGCACCCACGATTAGCCGAAGATACTTGGTCCCACAAATGTGATAGGTGGCAAGCCTACCGCCAATCGGGCATTTCCAATCCCGGGCAAATTTGTGTTTCTCAGAAAACTGAAAAAACACTTTTTTATGTGCCCGACCCGGGAATCGAACCCGGGACCTCATGTGGTCAACGCCAACGCTGGACCACTAGACCACAATTCAATATTCAATATTATTCTATATTTAATTCAATTACGATTCAAATACAATTCAATATTATTCTATTAATAATTTGTTTTAAAATTGTTTTGGCCGAGAAAGTTTATTTTTATATAACATTAGATAGCAATCAAGCAGACTTTTTACCTTATTGAAGATAAAAATCCGTTGGTAAAATTGCCTTAGACTAAATATAAATTCACAGCACTAACAGTATTTTAAGCTGCTTATCATCTAGACATCTTTAATGCGGCAATTATATGTTCAGTGAGCCCTTAAAAATATCTAAGGTTTTCTTAGTCAGGGAAAAGATCTTATGATAAACTGTTTCGTTCCTAAACCAGTTTTACTAGGTGGTAGAGTTTTGCATCGGCTCGCCCGGGTCTGGTACCACCGCCTTACCTATTCCTGTCGCATAGCGTCAGTGCTAGTCTCTGTCGTGTTCCAGTTTGGAGGGTAAGGTAGCCGATAAACTTATGCATGTGGCATTCGACCTCGCCACAAGATAGCAACGCACCATTAACATCTTTGGTGTCTATAGGCAATGGTTGAACGTTTCCATCAGGAGACCCATCTGCTTGTTTGCTATCTTATAATATAAAAAACACACACACATACCTAATAAGTAAAAATACAACTTAATTATTTTATTATTTAGTGATTAATGAAACGGAAAAGAAATGAAAAATATTGAATACAGCATCTCCAGGGCTACCTCTGCTTCAGAGTAAAAGGCGAAACCGGTTGGCGATATTAATTAAATTTAAAGTGATTTGTGAAACATTACAAGTGTATTAGCAAAATTAAAAAAAAACTAAGCAGATTCTGCTCTTTGATAGAAAGAGATGACCATCGCCTATAGACACCAAAGATGTTAATGGTGCGTTACTTTTTGCAAGGCGTGGCGCGGTTGTGATATGATAATATCACATGCATAAGATTTTCCGCTACCTTACACTCCAAAACGGCACGGCACGGCACGGCTCCACGGCTCCACGACAGCAATGTGTAAGGTGGTGTTCTCAATTCCGGTTAGACGTTGCTGAAGTCAGAATTCTACCAGCCACATAGTTATTAGTTCTTAACCACACAAACATATTTGTGAATAAGCTTACTTTTTGTTCAAATAAATTTGAAACAACTCTGGAAAAAATAATTTTCTAGAAAAAAAGAATATCCGGCAAAGGGATTAAGTAGTTTATTCAGTCTACTTTTTGAAGTCATAACTCAACTAAAAACGTTCAAAACAGACGGACAGATGGATAGGGAGACAACGAAGTGATCTTATAAGGTTCTGTTTTTTCCTTATGAGATACAGAACCCTAAAAACTAAATGAGTTAGCAACGAGTACAAATTTAGCAAAACTATATTCAGGTATTACATTTAAGAAAAATGTTGAAAAATGCATTATATCCAGAGCTGAAAAGCGAACGAATAAGCCTCAAAAATATGGCTTTTATATAATAAAGTATTTTTTCATGTTTTGTGGTCTATAATGATGTATTTAAAATAGCCTCAGATAAATATTAATGAAGAAAGAACTAATTGTATTCTAAGCTGCTTATCATCTAGAGATCTCGAACACGGCAATTATACGTTCAGTGAGCTCTTACAAAGACTTAAGGCTTCTTAGCCAGGTGGAAATAAACTTATGATGAAAAGCTTTATTTCAAAAACACGTAATGAGCTCAAAGAATGAAGATAGAAACTGACATTTTAGTTATTAGCGAATTTTCAAGCGTACTTTATGTATATTTTTCTCCTTGTAGTTTCGGGTTCTCTTTGAAGATTAAACCATTTGCCGTTCTGTCAGGCAGTTCGTAAAAGGCTACATGGTAGTGATAATAATCGCCCGCTGGTGGCCGTTGTGACTACTAGATGGTAGAGTTATGCAACACTTCGCCTGGGTATTTGGTACTACCGTCTTAACTATTCCTGCCGCAATAGCGTCAGTGTTTGTCATAGTCGCTGTCCTGTTTGAAGGGTAAGGTAGTTTGCCATTCTGCCACATGGATACAAGCACCGTTAACGTCTTTGGTGTATCATAAGATAGCAAACAAGCAGATGGGTTTCCTGTTGGTAAAATCAACCAACGCCTATAGACACCAGAGGTGTTAATAGTGCATTGCTATCTTGTGGCGAGGTCTTATGCTACATGCATAAGTTTACCGGCTACCATGAATACTGCAAAATACATACTTGCTCATTCACGAATCAAATTTTCTATACACTTATCAAAACCCAGCGTGATGTTGTCAATGTTTTTTTTATTTATATTTAAACTCATTTCTAATATCTCAATAATAATATTATTCTTCACACAGAAAAACATCTAGTCCTTTTTATAAACGACAAAAAAAAGGTAATTTAAATCTATGTTAAATTCTAAATTATTTTCTTAATCCCCAAAATAGATTCTAACTTTCCTAAAGGGAAATAAAATATTTACCTGGTTTATCAACAACAAAATCTTCGGCCGAAAAATCTGATACATTTAAATAAATATAGGCATGAAGCCACCATCAAACGGGCATCATTTTAGGGTTTCGGTGTATTTTGAAAAGGGTATTACGAATAGGGCTGTCAACACAACCTTCTGGCGATACAGTATGCAAGGTGCATTCTACGACTGGCTGTGTTATTCGTTTTTTTTAACAAAAGGAATAGATTTCTTGTAACTAAGAATGAATCGGATATATTGTTGTTTCTGGTGATTAATTAGGATATAGAGATGGCAAAAAACTAAAATATATTTTGAAAGATAAGGATTAATAATATTTTAAGGATATAATTGACCGCCCCGTTGGTCGAGTGGTTAGCGACCCTGACTACGCAATCAACGGGGCTCGGGTTCGATCCCCGACGGGGACAAGCATTTGTGTGATGAGCATAAATGTTTGTATTTCCGGGTTTGGGTGTTTATTAAATATATTCCAGTATTTATATATGTATTTCTATATATTAGTATCGTTGACTAACATCCATAACACAAGCAAATAATTTGATTACTTTGGGGTTAGATCAGTCAGTGTAATTTGTCCCGTGAATTATTATTATTATTATTATTTTTATTTCGACAAAAATAGACATTAAGTCACGTGACAGTAAACGCAAATCTAGAAGTTATTACGTCACAGCGTGGTAAAATGTCATATTGTTTTTGACATTTTAACAGAAACCACGAAGTATGTAATGTATGTATGACCACTGCGCTATTTAGACACAACGACAGTCCAGAGCGTTTTCGCGTAAATTAAAATTTTAAGACGCGATTTTTTTTAAAAAAAAAGCGAGCGTTCGTCTCTTACTCCAAAACTACCTCCCTGCTAAAAGATAAATTTATTTTTTATGGGTCAAGAAGATCATGTGGTATATAATTTCAAAAAAAATATTACTGACTGATTAATAAGGAAATCCCAAAAACTGCTGATCTATGAAGATGAAATTTGGCAGGGATGAAGATCAGTGGTAGGACCCGTCAGCAAAAAGTGAGGTTTGCGACTGAGTCGATTGAAGTAAGTCTAAGGGCTCACGCAATTTAAACGCTCACATTAATATTGAAGTCCTTGGAATTTTTTTTCTTAAAGTTCAACCAAAACGAAGCGGTGATTAATAGCTAGTAAATACCGTATAAATGTGGTGCGTTCCAGCGAAGTACGGCACAGCACTATCGATATAGCAACACGCAATTCTGTAAGGTTGTCAACCCTAAATTCGTAACATTCAAAAAGGGTATTATAAAGGTAAAGTCGATCTTCATGGAAATCGTCGGCTGCTACTCGTATATTTTGCGACATCAGCTATTTTTATTGAAATTGAATTTATATATCATATATTAGGTTTGCCTTAGAGTTGACTCAGCTGCAATAAAACTAACTAGCTAACCAAATACCGGTTAAAAATAACGAAACATTTAAAATGACACGCTTCGGAATCGGTTATCAGGTAAAATAAATAAATAGCATTACGCCGTCAGATTCGCTGAAACCGAAACCGAACGTTTATAGGTGCGTCGGTTCTTTATAACTCTAACGGTTATTATATTGCTGCATTATATTGCTGCATTTTTAAGCACTTTAATGATTATAGTTTGTTATTTGATGATAACCAGGACCGACTATACGTCATTATTCGCGCGCACCAAAAGGTACACATACTAACATAAGAATATAAGTCGCATCAACATTTTTTACCCTAATTATTTATTTTATTCGACACGGGAACGAACCCGGGATAGCAATTACTGAGCTAAATAGGCTTACCATTAAAATATATCAGTTCATCCTTTTATGTGAATAATAATAATTACATAAGAAATAAAGTAGCAAATACCTTACTTTTATTTCTTTTAACAATAAGAATGTGACTTAATATGGATGACTTGATATGGAAAAGCTCACATTACTTAATGGGAGAAAAGTGACAATAGTAATTTTTTTAGCTAGAAAAATCTCTTAGGTATATTAGCCGCTCCGTTGGTCGAGTGGTTAGCGACTCTGACTACGCAATCGACGGGACTCGGATTCGATCCCCGACGGGGACAAGCATTTATGTGATGAGCATATATGTTTGTATTTCCGGGTTTGGGTGTTTATTAAATATATTCTAGTATTTATATATGTATTTCTATGTCTTAGTATCGTTGACTAACACCCATAACACAAGCATTTTGCTTACTTTGGAGTTAAATCAGTAAGTGTAATTTGTCCCGTGAATATTTTATTTATTTATTTATTAGTTAACTCCAACTAGATTTACAAGGATTAATAAGATAAATTTTTTTGTCCATAGCTCATTAACCGTCATATTGATATGATGGTCGATAATTAACAGTTATATTATAAGAATAATATTGGTCACATTAAACAGTTTACATAAATAGCAGTTTTCTAATACGTAATATAAGCAAGTATTATCATAAAGATTTTCTTGTGAGTTAGGCAGTGTGATCCGAATGCTCATAGAGACTATAGTTCACTAGTACTCATATTTTATCAACTGAAAGTAGAACCACTGCTTCCCAATATACAAACTTCAAAAACTTTCACTTGTTATTTACAACAATAGAAACTGACATGTATACTTGATTTACGAGGCATAAGCGTGTTAATAAACACTAACAAACTCTGGATTATTACTGGTATTAGATCGATTTTAAAAAAAATCTGATTCTAAACATTTGATCAACGGAATAGTCGAGATAGAGTTGCGAGATAGTGAAATAATATGATAAATACTTTTTTCTGATTGTTTTTCTGACTGATCAACAGTAACGGTTATTTTAAGTTTTCAATTTCGTTGCCGTTTTTACTTTTATAAAAAGGCCCATCCCTAGTGCACCCACGTCTTTTATTCGAAAATATTTGACAATAATTAAATCTTTTTAATGTGACTCGTTAAGAGCAAAAACATCCAAAGGTATTATGAGTAATTGGATATAAGGAGTAGGGCTGTTGAATTTTTTAATTCTGTTTAGAAATGTCTCTCACAAAGAAGAATGAAATTTGAAAAATAATTAGTAGATTTTTTATTAATTTTTTTAACATTTGGTTAGTTGGTTAATTTTTTCTCCCTGCAAGAGTATCAGGGTAATATTTATTAACTAACTATGAAGGAAGGAGGAGATTCGTCGTTGGATTTTCTATTTACTTATTGAAGTTTGAAATACTTCGTTTGAATTACTTCTTCGTGCGGGTTAGAGAAAAAATATGAAAGTATTTTTTAGGATGCGAGCGCACACCGTTTCCCCTTGTTGGTCCTAGGCTCCTTTAAAGAATTGGCCAACTGCCGTTCTGCCAGGCAGGTCGTAAAAGACGAACGATTGACTATACAAGTCACTACCATCGTTGCTACTAGGTGGTAGAGTTCTGCATTGTGTCGCCCGGGTCTGGAACCACAGATTTACCTATCCCCGCAATAGCGTCAGTGCTTGTCACTAAGGTCACTGCCACGTAGGTCAGTGCTTGTCGTATTCCGGTTTAAGGGAAAGGTAGCCGGTAAAGTTACGCATGTGGCATTAGATCTCGCCACAAGATAGCAACGCACCATTAACATCTTTAGTGTCTATAGGCGATGGTTGACTCTTTCCATCAGGAGACCCATCTGCTTATTTGCTATCTTATGATATATAAAAAACACCGTCACGAAAAACCGACAGCATGAAAGTAGCTAGTCATCATTTTAGTTTTTCAAAAATGTTTCTCCATTTTTTTCATTATCTATACATATAATAAAATCGTAGGAAAGTCAAAACTGTACATTGAATATTTTTTGAAAAGTATACTTGGGGCGATAATCGATATCGAAGCCAAAAATATAGTTTTTAGAATTTTTGTCTGTTTGTCTTTATGTGTGTCCGGGGTATACTCAAAAAGTACTGCATGGATTTAATTCAAATTTCGCATGAACAATACTAACAGGTCGGGTCAACATATAGGCTACATATTATCACGCTATCACCTACAGGGGAGGAGCAGTGCGGAGAAAACGAAGTCCGCGCGGACGAAGTCGCTGGCAACAGCTAGTGTACAAATAATTCTTTAATGATATTGAAATAATTTTAACTAGATAATGCGCAGTAATATAACTTTATTTCGATGTATTAAATGCCTTTTTTTCTATTATAAGTGTCGTTTTGTCTACAAACATAGGATAACGCGAAGTTTAAAATATTTAGATAGATTTTTATCTTGTTACGCCAAAGAAGTATAACTTCTTACGCGCGTACAAGTACACACACACGTTCTAATATTTTGTTTTATTTTAATAAACGTCTCTGTTAGATGGAATAAGGATGTTTTTCAAAATGTATCCTCGAAAAGCATTTCAAAAACAGAACTTGTTTTCATTGATATAAAAAACCCAAAATGCAGTTTCGAGCAAAACTGACACTCAAAACTGTCGCTAATTTAACATAAGTAGTTATAGATATGGCAAAAATATATGTTTTTGCATATCAAACCTTAAGCGCAAGACTTATAGTTGACTTTAAAAAGCAATTTACAAAAAGTTAATTTAAAATGGTGCGCTCTTTTTTAGAGGCGTTTTTGAGACACTGATTGTGCATCTTGGGTTTTTTATATCAATGCTTGTTCTCGTAAAAAAATCTTGCCCCGTGATTGCAGAACAACGTACTCAATTCAATTTCGCTTGTTTATAACTAACACAAATGGACTTGTTTTTTCCAAATCAACACACGATATTGACATGTGACACGTGCAAATAGAAGGCTCATTATATTTCCATTGAAGCATATTTAATGACAGAACAAACGACATGGTAGACTGATATCGTCAAATATTAATAGCTTTCTTTGATACGACGAAACAAGTTTTAAATTATTTAAACGAGGAAATCGATCATAAGACAAAGAAGAATTTCACCACGTTGAAGCAGTCGACAGAAAATCAACTGCCTAAAGTGTGCCGGCGTGAGGCAAGGTCACAATTTCAAATACTGTCGTGTCAAAACTTGTCTTTGTTCACTTTTTAAAGTTTAAAAAAATTCTATGACTATTCGTGTGTTTTTTTTAATTAATTTAGGGAGTTTGTCTGTATGACTATTTCTCCGCGTTGGTCCGAGCCCCCTTTGAAGAATAGATAATCAGGCTTTCATAATGTAAAGCATTTCGTAAAAGGCGAATGATTAACGTAACACGTCACTAGATAGTAGAGACCTAAAAAGTTTCAACTTGAAGATATGAAGTCTCACACAAGGTGATGGGTGGCAAGTCTATCGCCAACCGGTCACTTATCCAATCCCGAATTATGAATTATGAAACACAACGTTGTTTCTATCAGGAAACTGAAAAAACACATTTTATTGCGCGACCCGAGACTCGAACCTGGGAAATCATGTAGCCAACACAGACACCGGACCACTAGACCACAAAGGCGATGCAAACAATATATTAAGCTAAAAAGCATTGTTTCTTTTTAGGTATAAATTACATGTCCAAGATATGAGATTACAATCATTTAACAGCTACACGCAAGCGATACTAGGTCGTGTGTAAATGTAATAAGACGTATTATTTATTGCATCTAGTGTTCTATTTGTAGCACATCCCGAAGCGTTATCTAAGCTTAATTCTTGGAGTATATGTTAAAGTAGAGCCCGTTTGTCTCAAGTAGAATGTGTTTTTTTCCCCTATAGTTAGTTGACTTTGCGTTCGGTACTGCGATACCAGACTTTTTTTATAGGATGTGGTAGAGTTAATAGGTTAGGTTGAGGTTTTTTTATGTCTTTTACTTTTTCAATGTATTGCAGATTTTTAGCGTCTTTAACCGAAAATGAAGCGGAATACTGTTGAAGTTAATAATCCATATACATATATATAATATCATGAAATATATTGAATTCTTCTAGTCCTTTGCCCAATTCGTACTTAAAGTCAACAATATCGTTCAGCTTAACGGCACATCTTAAATTCAGTACTGTTTATTTTAAAACAATTAAAATGTACGTAAAATTTAGTTAGTGTACGTTTTAACTATAACATGTATGTTCTGTGCTCAAATCGTCTTTAAATTTTATTTATATGATTCCTGATGAAAAGAGATAAGCTATTGCCTTTAGCTACACAAAAGATGTTAAGCGTATAATGCTATGTATGTGACAACGATATAGTGCTTGTGCATACAGTTATCAGACTCTCTAATGCTCGGTTTCTATACCAGTAAAACGAATCGTTTTAGTTACGAGTAGTTGTATTTTCTACTCGTCACATACGAGCCACCTTGCGGAAAAGCAGATGGTTTCTTTTTTACAATACAATTGCCCGGAGCACAAGTGAGATATGTTCTACGTAAATTTGTATGAAAAACATACTACATAAATTAAAGGTAATTTAAAAAATTAAACTAACTTGAAATATCTTCTATATCTAACTATAGTTATACCATAAAACTACTACACCCATTTTGATGAAACTTGGATTGTCCCGTATGATGGAATATACCTAATTTAAATCGAAAAGAATTCACTCGTTACGGCTATTAGTTTCCGACTCCCGAGTAATCCGTGGACAAACACATAAATATTCAAACGTACAATCAAAACACTAACGGAGTTAAGTAAACGTGCTTGGACGCTGCATAAATTTATCATCATACTCAAATATTATCCAATTCCAACAATATTATATACATACATGTAATAATGACACTGTTCGACATCGACTGAAAACGGAATGCGGTGACAAATTTTTTTATGAAGTGTGTACGGTACAAACAAACTCACTTTGTTTGACAAAACATAATGCTATGAATGTATCCTATTACACGGAAATAATTAACAGTATCATTATTTGAAGATAGCAGTCAAGCTTATGCTCGCTAAAATCATAATTTTAAACATTATTTTGTCTCGAATAAAATTTTCTGAACTATGGTCGCACTATATTTGCACAACTATTCGTATCAATTAATATAAAATAATTGTCGTTAACACTCCTTATTAATATATTCTCTAAGACCTAATATATGTGCATCTTACTAGCAAGAAATGTATTAGAATTAGTTTTATTTGTGCGGTAACATTGCGTTTATTTACGCCGTGAATAAAAGTATCTTGTGGAGTATGCAAATGTGTTTAGATTTGCATTGCTCTGTGCGAGAACCTCTTCTAACTACCTAGAGTCCACTGAAATCTATACAAGATAACATTAGGGGTGTCAAATACTCTTCTTGATGTCAATATTCTACAGTTCTTTAACACAATCCTAACAAATACATGGGGTACACTAAAAGTTTTGCACTTCTAGCTAATCGGAACTATTTGAATTTCGACTGTTGTATTTTTAAAACGTTGCAACCTTCTTAGTAATAAAACAAAAACAATTGGCGGGAAATGATTTGTCAATTGTTTTTTTTTACCACACATCAAAGTTCTACGTACGTAACAAAAATGGAATTAAGTCGAAAATATTTTAGAGCGATGATTTTTTATGATTTTAAAAGTTCTCTTTCTCCGCAAGACTGTGCCACTCGTCTTCAAAATGCTTTTAGGAAAGAAGCACCTTATTTGAGCACCGTTAGGCGATGGTTTGCTGAATTTGAGAGAGGTCGAGTTTCTTTACATGACGAATTTCGTGACGGGCGGCTTTCAACTGCCGTCAACGAAAATAATGTGGCTACTGTTAAGCGGTTAACTGAAGAAAACCCCCCGGATTACCTATGAGACAATTCGAGGACTATTGGGGATTGGTATGAGCCAAATTCAGAAAATTTTGCACGAAGAATTAAAAGTTCGGAAACTTTGTTGTCGTTGGATCCCTCATGAACTGACAGCAGAGCAGAAGCGGGCTCGCGTGGAATGGTGCTCACAGATGCTACTGAAGTACGACCACGGACATTCTAATGCTGTTTATGACATTGTCACAGGAGACGAAACGTAGATTTATTGTTTTGAACCCGAAAAAAAATCTTGTGAATGGGTTTTTTGAAAATGAGAACAGGCCAACAAAAGTGAGACAGGTGAGAAACGTTGGTAAAAAAAATGATCGCGTTTTTTTCTCAGCTACGGGTCCCATCTGTACAATTTCACTTGAAGATCAAAAGAGTGATAATGCCGAGTGGTATTTTAGCATTTGTTTACCCAGGGTGTTAGAACAAGTTCGCGAAAGACGACCCAAAAACCGCATTCTCCTACAACATGATAACGCTTCTTCACACACGGCCAACAAAACAAAGTCATTTTTAGCTTCCGAAAAAGTACATCTCGTCACTCATCCTGCGCATAGCCCCGACCTAGCACCCTGTGATTTCTGTATTTTCCCCAAAATCAACGATTTGATGAGAGGTTTTACTTTTACCAACTCCGAAGATGCAGTGATAGCGTTTAATCAGCACGTAGAAAACATGCCTTCAGATCTGTGGTCCTCCTGTTTTAAAAAATGGTTCGATCGCATGAAACAATTTTTAAAATGTAAAGGAGATTATTTGGGAAAGCAATAAACATAATATTTTGGTTATAACATGTTTTTTTAAGTTACGCAAAACTTATAGTGTGACTTACGTATTACGAAACGCGGAAGTTAGTTTGTTTGTTACGCTTTTACGTCTTGTTTACTTAACCGATCATTGTGTTTTCATAAAAATTGTCAGGGAAACACAAAAAACGTAGAGTACTTTTAACGTAACGTAACGTAGAGAAGGCGGGTGCATGTTTTGATATTACGAATTGCGGTCGCCTTTTACAAATTGCCTGGCAGAACGGCAGTTGGTCGGGGAACGGGTAATTAATTATCACTGGAAAAAACACAAATTAATGTAATTCCAAAGTAAGTGTATTTTTTGCTTGTGATATAGGTGTTGGTTAATAAATATCTAATATCTATATAAAAATACGTGAAGGAAAAACCCCCTTGTCCTCCCCCCCCTTTGACCCCTTTTTAAGGCAGTTGCATTGAAATTTGGCACAGTTAAAGTTTACATTGCGGACAACTGCGGAAACGTAATATTTTTAAATAAAATGCATTAGAAATACATTAAACTTATAGAAAATAAACATTGCACACACTGCATCCATGTTACATCACTACATAGTATGAAACAAAGTCGCTTTCTCTGTCTGTCCCTATGTCCCTATGTATGCTTAAATCTTTAAAACTACGCAACGGATTTTGATGCAGTTTCTTTTAATAGATAGATTGATTCATGAGGAAGGTTTCAGTATATAAACCTTTACGATATTCCCACGGGAACAAAAGATACGCGGGTGAAACCGCGGGCAGGTCGCTAGTATATGATAAGATACACACACGCATATCACACATCTATGCATTACACATCCAAACTTTCGCATTTGCAATATTAATAAAGGTAATATAGATTGACATTTTGACTACTTAAAAAAATATATTGTCTATCTGCATGGAACATACAAAGCTCTTAACTCAAAACCGACTGTCCATTTCCTGTATTCTTCAATAAATTAAAATTGGAGGTATCCTAAACAAAACAGAAATTTCAAAATCGGGTCATAAATGTCCGTGTTCTGAGGTTAGAAACATAAATATACAGACTTGATAACTTCCTGCTTTTTGGAAATCGGTTGAAAAGGTAAGATTTGTTTGTTTTCAATAGATAATATCAAAAACTGCTGGATCTATTCATGAAAATTCCACACGCATTGACGCTTCGAAATCCTGATTTCACTTACGCTCCCACCGACCATCAAGATACTGCCCTAAGCCTAGGTCCAGTCTCACAGGAGACACCCTTAGGGCAGGATCTTAGCCTACTTAATTTAAACTCTGGCTGAGCACTCTGCTCGCCCGAAAAGCCCGGTTTCGCAGTAGCGGTCATTTGGACCAACTGCTTAAGTTCAGAAAAAAGCATTGACGCTATTTCGGCAGTAAAAGGTCGCTTTAAATGGTGCCAAACCCCGGCAAAAGTTTCGGAACTCTACCTACTAGTGAAATTTTCTGAAATTGACAGAACCAACGTTCTTCATTTTTACTAGTCTAACATGTTATGTCAAAATACCAGGAAAAACTATAAGAACAGGGTTCCCTGTTGTTTTAAACACTCTAAAAACATTTGTGCCACAATTCTATTTATTTTAGCTAATGGAGGACGTGCGGGAGGTATTCGGAGAAATATACTCATTTTAAATGTTAAGTAGTTTCAAGAATTACAATAACAAGACGATATAAAGTGAGTGTTATTAAGGCAAGACTTAAAAACGGATTTAAACACTTTCCTGTACATACTGCATAGAAATATAAACTTTTTTTCGCAATTGAAAAATTAAACTTAACAGTCCCATTTACATTATTACTAGCTCTTGCCCGCGGCTTCCTCGCATTTAAGCCATTAAATATTTTTTACAATCCGTGTCTAGTGGTCCGGCGTTGGCGTTGACCACATGAGGTCCCAGCTTCGATTCTCGGGTCGGGAAATTAAAAAAAAAATATTTTTTCAGTTTTCTGATATAAAAACTGTTACCCGGGATTGGAAAGTGCTTGGCTGGCGATAGGCTTGCCACCTATCACATTTGTGAGAGTAAGTATCTTCGGCTATCGTGAGTGCACTTGTTTGTTTTTACCTCTGCCTGTCCCTTCGGGGATACGGGCGTGAAGATGCTTTTTTTTAATAAAAAGTATCCTATGTTGTTACTTCTAATACCTCCAAGAATATGTGTACAAAGTTTCATGATGATCGGTATTCAGGATGTAATATACTCAACTAATAAGTACTCGTATGTTACATCCTGATGATGCTTTAAAAGTGAAACTGGTCGAGTAATATATTAAAAATATATGTGTAAAAGTGAAATTTATATACAAGTGCAATAAATTTGTATACAAATGCAATAATACAAGTGTCTAATTTATTTATATACAAGTGCAATAAATTTATATACAAGTGCAATAATAAAAGTCTCTAATTTCGCATTTACAATACTAGCTACAGCGTGCAGCCCACTGCTTTATGAAAGTTTTTGGTGAATCCCGCGGGAGCACCTAATTTTTCCGGGATAAAAAGTAACCTATGTGCTATTCCATATTATAATCTACCTATGTGCGGAGTTTCATTCAAATCCGTTAAGTAGTTTTTGCGTGATTCAGTAACAAACATCCATCTATCCGAACACACAAACTTTCGTATTTATTAATATTATTAATATAGATTTCATTTTTACGTTTTTATTCACTCCGTGTTGATCCCCTTTGAAGAATATACCAACTGCAGTTTGCCAGGCAGGTCGTAAAAGGTAGGTTTAGTGTCGTGGGCTCTTAAGCCATACCATCCTGAATACTAGGTGGTAGAGTCCCGCAACGTCTCGACCGGGTCCTGGTACCAGCGTCTTATCTATACCTACCGCAATAGCGTCAATGCTTATCACTGTCGTGTTCCGGTTTGGAGGGTAAGGCAGCCGGTAAACTTATATATAATACCACATGCATACTACGCACTATTAACATCTTTGGTTTCTATAGGTGATGTTGAATGGTAGTTGTCTCTTTCCATCAACAGCAGTAGACTTATGCATGAGTCATTGCTATCCCGCCAGACCGCAACGCACCATTATCATCTTTGGTGTCTAAGGGCGATGGTTTTTCTTTCCATCAGGAGAGCCTAATAAAAAAACGCTTGGATAAAAGGTGTTTTTTTTATTTATTTGCCATTTGCGTAAAGAGCCTTTTAAAATGCAAAACCAATTCGGGCGGTTTATTCGGAAGCTGTCTCTGAGGTAAGACCCGTTATCTTATTTAACAGACTATTGTCTTTTTGTCTTTTGATAACTTTGGTCTTTTTCGGGTATTTTTACTCTCAGTTTTTTAATTTGATTACATAATTATAAAAAGTTATATGGATTATCATTTGCGAACACACATGTTTTTATTATTTATATTTACTTATCATTTGCGCACCCACGACACGGTAATGTTATCTACTACAGTATTTTGACTCGGCCTTGTCCTTGAAATAAATACCTACAACTGGCCGCGCCATGCTGTACGTAAATGCGATAGGGCTGCCCGTCTTCAATAATTTAACTACATTTGCCTGTGCTGTCACATCGGCCATTCGTCACTGCGGCGCAACCCTCAGTCTGTTGTATATCGAGTGCATGCCGAACTCCGAGCGCGTAGGTATAACTCGCGTTCCATCCGTTTGTATGAAGATAGAATACTGGTTGATAAAATTACCGAGCCCACGAGTTTTTACTATTTACTATATTGGCCTATTATTTACGCAGACACGTTTTTACTATTTACTAGTGATCGCCTGTGGCCGAAATTCGACTATAGGCAAAACAATAAAATCTCTTTTAAGTTTGACAACTGATTTTAGCCGTAAAGAAAATAGTTTTGTATACATGTGTGTATAATATCGTATACGTCGCATGGATGTAGTGTGTGTAATGTTTATTTTTATTAATTAAATACTAGCCATACCCGTGCGAATAATTCACACTAAGTAATTTTATTAAATACTTTTTAAGTTGATTTGAAATTGAACAAAAAAGTTACAGACCGTCAATCATGTTGACATTATTTCAAAATTAAAGCCGTCATATGGCAGCATTGCTGTATTAAATTGTCTTAATATGTGTATATAATTTTAATTTTAATAATTTATAAAAACAAAAGCAGTAATATTTTTTTTAGTTGTTGATGCCGGTACAGCAAGCAATTATCTATAAAATGATATAGAATTTATTTAGATTAATTGTGAGGTTTTCTCTAAAAAGGGAGGCAAACATCTAATCCTTAGCGTATTAATATATATAATATATTTTTAATGCATTTTATTTAAAAATATTAGGTTTCAGCAGTCCTCCGCGATGTAAACTTTATTTGTGCCAAATTTCATACTTCACCGTTCGTGCATTTCTCTTAAAAAAATTAGTTCGACAATTTAATATTAACGCACACACAACGAATTCCAGGATTTTTACTGACTCAATATTATTATTTTGACTGCTTGTGGTCGAGAGTTCAGCCTATTCGGCTAAGATCATAAAGTTCCGGGCTCGATTGCCGGATAGGACAATTATGTATTTTGAAAATAAAATATAATCGTTATGAGGTTGGTCAAATATAGCGATGGGGTCCCTCTCGCCGACAGATGAACCGGTGAATAACGCTGAATCAGAAAGTCATTAGTCATTCAGTACACTCTGCCAATCCCGCAAGGGAATCTGGTGTGATGACTTTTTCAGTCTTTTTTAACTTTCCTCGTTTTTTTAACCAATTGAAACTAATATGAAAACATGTAAAAACATTTTTAACAAAAAAACACACGAAAATGAACAGCCATCTCAGTGGGCATTGAAAAAATTTTCTAATTTAAAAAGGCACATTGTCTATGGACATATTCAAATGAAAAGCAAAAATAACAGTCTCGTCTCATCTCGAGCTCGCGGAATAACCTAATGACAGTACTAACACGACTATTCCATTCACACAGAGCTGTCACTCATTAACATATGTACATAGCGCTCAGCGACCTAGCCCTCTGTTTGGATTGCACACTTTTCGACTTCATTTTTATTAATTAAAAACTTTTTATTCTTTGACTGACGTCATACTTTAAGCATTAACTTTGAATTTGTAAGCCATTTTTATTAATTAAAACCAGTACAGTGACGTCATAACTCCAAGGATTGATTTTAAACTAGTAGTTCGATCCGAACTTTGATATCGCGATGGCATAGTTTTATCATTAGATTTTTGGACCCCATCCTACAAGCTCTTTATCTCGGCTATCCGTTAATCGATTTGGTTTATATTTGAATTTAAAAATTATTTTTGTTACATTCATTCGCCTACCAAATTTCATGACGTGCCGATCAACGATTTTAAAGTTATCGTGAAGCAAACATTAATACATACATATTCCAGTATAATAGGAAAAATGTGGCGATTGGGATCACCGTTCATCTAGCCCAGTGATAAATAACAGTCTCTTCTCATCTCGAGCTTGCGGAATAAGCTAATGACAGTACTAACACGACTATTACATTCACATAGAGCTGTCACTCTGTTTGGATTGCACACTTTTTGACTTCATTTTTATTAATTAAAACACATATACTTTGATTGACGTCATAGTTTAGGCATTGATTTTGAATTTGCAGACTTTTGAAGCCATTTTTATTAATTAAAACCAGTAAGTACAGTAACGTCACAAGTTTAAGCATTGATTTTAAACTAGCATTTCAATCCGAATTTTGAATTCGCGAAGTTTTAGTTGTATTATTTATTAGATGTTTGGACCCCATGTTACAAGCCATTTTCTTGGCAATTCTTAACCGATTTGATTTATACTCGAACTTAAAAACTATTTTTATTTCGTTCATACGCTTACCACATTATTGACGTTCCGTCCAACGATTCTCGAATTGTCATCGAACAAACATTTATACACACATATACCAATTTATTAGGTACATTGTCGCGACGGGGATCCCCGTTAATTTAGCCAACCAATAAACAACTGTTTTGTCTCATCTCGAGCTTGTATAATTACATAGTGATAGTACTGTTACGAATAATCTAGAAACGTGTAGAGTTGGAACACTGGAGAGATCTAGAAATAAAAGAAAGAGATAGCTACTCCTATTGACAAACAAATAGTTGACCTAAGCTATGCCATATAGGACTTTGTGGTATATGGCATAAGGTAGAAAGTAGCGTGTACTAGGATTTATGACTCATAACTTGTTTACAATAAGAAGTAATAAGAAGTGATTCATTGTTTCCCGATACATAGATTTTTCTGGATCCAGGTAGAACTTTACCCTGGGTATAAATAGAGATGTGTTGACAAATACAGGGCAGTTTTTATCAAGCGATCGAGAGCGATACTTGCAGCGACCCGTGCGAAGTGAGAAGTGTTTTATTTGTGTAATCGGTTAAGTTTAGCGTTAGTACAGTGAGTGACTAGTGTTAATCAGTGTATTTAAGTAGTGTATTGTGCTGTTTTGTGTATTTGTTTTGTAAATACACGAATTTAATATAAGTGGTGTTTTCTTACAATTACGAACCCGAAGTACGTAACAGTACTAACACGACTATTACTAATTACATTCATATAGAGCTGTCACGCATTAGCACAAGTACATAGCGCTCAGTGACATACCCCTGTTTGAATTGCACACTTTTCGACGTCACTTTTAATAATTAAAACCTTTATACTTTGACTGACGTCATATTTTAAGCATTGATTTTGAATTTTTTGCAGACTTTTGGACGTTATTTTTATTAATCAAAACTTTTGGCCGCCTCGTTGGTCGAGTGGTTAGCGACCCTGACTACGCAATCAATGGGGCTCGGGTTCGATTCCCGACAGGGGCAGGCATTCCTGTGATGAGCATAAATGTTTGTATTTCGGGGTTTGGATGTTTATTAAATATATATGAGTATTTATATATGCTTTGTATGTTTTAATATCATTGACTACCTACCACCCATACCACAAGCAAATAATTTGCATACTTAGTGTTAGATCAATTCGTATAAAATTGTCCAGAGATATTTTTTGTACTTTGACTTATCACATACTTTTAAAGAGATCTGGGGTCAGATATTTTTTAAAAATCAACTCCTAAGGGGCGAAGAAATGGATGAAATTTTCTATGAAAAACTATATTGATGGAATGTTAATCTACTCGCGGGCGAAACTGCGTGAGTCAGCTTGTATATATTATACACACACATCCTTTTATCTACTATAGCATTTAGATTCGTTTCCTAACCTTGTATATATTCAGCAGAATTGTAGAGACTAGTGAGTAAATAAAACTAGGCGAATATATTGAACACCCGAGGGACGGGCAATAACTTTATCGGGATTTGGATCCGTGTATGGAAACACGAGACACGACAAAAGTTGGCAACGATATTTATCTGACACAGCGAAAGCACATGTTTCTTGGTTGTTTATTTTAAACATTTTGAAAAGAATATCGGTACGCTAAGTGGGCCAAGCGTCAATCGATGCTCTGGTTCACTTTGGTTCACCAATTTGCCTATCTATACCTAAGCTGATAGCAGCTAGCGACGTATTATGTAGATGGTGATTCTCGTCGTAATATTTATCTGATTTATCTGACTGACCGAAGGTTCATGTTTTTTTTGTGTTTATTTAAAAAATTTAGAAAAAATGTTGAACGTAAATGGATCAAGCGTCAAAAGACACTCTGGTTCACTATGGCTTACCCTATGTCAAGATAGAGATAGCAACTGGCGACATAGATGGTGATTCTCACTGCCATTTTTAACTGTCACCGCGGCACATGAGTCTTGGTAGTTTATTTCTAACACAAAAGAGTTATTACAGGTAAAATGTCGAGTGAACCAAGCGTCAATAGTTTTCTGGCTCACTATGATACAACAATTTGTCTAGCTAGTCCTAGAAGCTAGCGACATAGATGGTGAATCATTACCATGACCCATTACGTGTACAATGTTGAAGGTTCTTTAACGTGTAAAATGGGTGCGTTTTATATGGAAAAAACAAATCGAAAAAGTTTTTATGATAGCTTCCGCAATTTTATAAATAGTTCATTGATTGCTGTGTTGAAAATGAGAATCAAATAAGAAAAATGAAGGAAAAGACACAACTCGAATTGAATTTTTTTCTATGCAAGAATTGTCCCATTCCAGAAATTATGGTGGGTGTTGGAGGTATTAAAATATAAAATCACAGTTCTTCTAATTTAATAACAGTGTATTATCTGATCTAGTATTGAACTGAAGCAGCAGAACACTAGTACAATAACCAGTCTTAGTTGTTTATCGGATGCCTTTTCCAACATGGTATTCCATTTGGTAACGTCTGGAAGATCTTCGGAACCTATCGTATGACACCAGCACTTGACTAGTCCACCAGACATTTACGGGGACCACTAAGTATTTTTTTAAATACAAAAAAGCAGATAGGTCTCCTGATGGAAAGCGGCAACCCTCGCCTATTGACATTAAAGGTATAAATGGTGCTTTAGTATCCGTGTGGTGGGTGTTAATACCACATGCATAAGTTTAAGAGCTAACTTACCTACAAATTGGAAAACAACAGTGACATGCACTGACGTTATTGCGACAGGAATAAGTAAGGCGGTGCACCAGTCTAATTCTTATATATTTCCCTTTTGACTCACGGTCGCAATTTCAACAGAGATTACTTGTTTTATATTCAACACTCTTTATCGTCGGCACTTGGTATACTTCATTTTCATACAATATTTTATATCAATAACGCTTGTACTGTTTCACAATAAATGTTTATTGTGAAACAGTACAAGTGTTATCGATATAAAATATTGTATTACTTGTTTTACAACGCTTAATAAGCGCACGTGTAATTCATTACACTTAATCAACAAACATCTGATGCATATGTTCTGTTCTCACAACGTATGAATAGCCATTATGTAATAATAATAACTAGCGATCGCCTGTGGCCGATATTTGACCACAGACTAAATAGGATCTCCTTTAAGTCTAAACTCTGATTCTAGCCATAATGCCGTGTTCGCATGCTTGCGGCTTGCCGCAATCTCCAATACCTTTACAAACATTTCGCTTGATTTTGGATACAAACTACACCGCGGTGGTACCAGACTCAGGCAAAACTTGCGGAATTCTACCATCTAGCAGTCACCATAGTAATGACACGATCGTTCGATTATGGTATCTAAATCTTAGCATTCAACGTTAAATAATCCCCCGTTTTCATTAAATAATTA
Organism: Apodemia mormo; assembly: GCA_036924255.1. NCBI lineage: Eukaryota > Metazoa > Arthropoda > Insecta > Lepidoptera > Riodinidae > Apodemia > Apodemia mormo. The sequence goes on from JAUPFN010000026.1 coordinate 9,188,904, forward strand.
CTTTGCATTAAATAATTCCCTTCATCGTTAAATGATTTTCCCCGTGTTGATTCGGGGCTCCTTTGAAGAATAGACATACTGCCGTTCTGCCAGGCAAGTCGTATAAGACAAACGATTGGCTATGTGTGTCGCTACCATCGTGGCTATTAGGTGGTAGAGTTCTGCATTGTCTGATATTATTTAAAAAAATTGTTATGATATAAAAAATCCACATTCGCATTGTATATTTATTTGTTTGGTTAATCTTTCATTCTTTTGAAATGTCCGAACCATCGGAGCATGCCCTTTTTCATTTTTACACCAACATTTTCTTCCAGCCCTAACGGCCAACCTCTCTCACATAAAATTGTAATTGTAAAAAATCTAAATACACTGCCAATTTTCCACGTCACTTTACAATTTTCTTTATCGATAAAAATGCTAATGCGCATCCCTCGGAGGTGAGGGGATGATTGCATTGGATGCCTCGAAGCGCGTCTTGGGACTGTAAGTAGATTCAGGTACTGTGCGTCACAATGGGGCTTACCCGGTTGACTTTCTACGGAAATTTGGGGATTTAAAATCACATCTTGAAGTGTGACAGTTATCAAAATCATGTTACAGACTAAAAAGAATTATTCTAATGCATAGTGGCAAAGGTTTTAAAAAGGAATGGGTAAAATCCATATTCATACTAGGCTATATTATCTATATTAATATTATAAATGCGATAGTTTAGATGTTTAGATGTACGGATGTTCGTTAGTCTTTCACGCAAAAATGGCCTAAGGCCCTAAGCGATTTGGATAAATTTTGGCACACATATACTTGGGGTTAGATCGATTTGTATAATTTGTGCAACGTAATCACTACTAAGTACTATTGTGATAGCATACTAGCTTTTTCCCGCGGCTTAGCTCGCGTTAATTCATTTTAGGATAGTGGAGGGTTAGAAAGAGATAAAAGTAGTCTATGTAACTCTCCATCTCTTCAACTATCTCCACTTAAAAAATCACGTCAATTCCCGTTTTGCCGTGAAAGACGGACAAGCAAACGCTTTCCCATTTATAATATTAGTATGGATAAGACACTTTTTATCTCCGAAAAATATGCTGTTTCCGTGGGATTCACCTAAACTTTCAAGACGCAGCGGGCTGCAGGGCGCAGATAATAATCTATACATATAATAAAATCGTAGGAAAGTCAAAACTGTACATTAAATATTTTTTTAAAAGAATAGTTGGAGCGTGGTCTACCATCGATATCGAAGCCATAAATATAGTTTTTAGAATTTTTGTCTGTTGGTCTGTTTGTCTGTATGTATGTCCGGGGTAAACTCAAAAAGTAAAGTGTATGGATTTACTTCAAATTTTGCATGAATATTACTTACAGGTCGGGTGAACATATAGGCTACATATTATCACGCTATCACCTACGGGGGAGGAGCTGTGCGGAGTAAACGAAGTCCGCGCGGAAGTCGCAGGCAACAATTAGTTAATATTATAAATGCGAAAGTTTGGATGTTGGATGTATGGATGTTTGTTACTCAATCACGCAATACGTAATTTAATTATCTATATATAAATACATGAAATATTAAAATATATAATCCTCTCTGCGATCTAGTGGTTCGAAGTCGGAGTTGACCACTGAGGTCTCGGGTTCGATGCCGGGGTCGGGCAATTCAAAAATTGTTTTTTTTAGTTATCTGATAAAAACAACGTTGCCCGGTTGCTCATTCGAAAAAGTGCCTGGCTTGCGATAGGCTGGCCACCTATCACATTGTGGGATTAAGTATCTTCGGCTAATCGTGGGTGCACTTATTGTACCTATGTCTACCTCTTCGAGGATACGGGCGTGAAGACACTTTTAAATACATGAAAGAAAAATTATTTACCCCTTTTTAAGACCATTGCGCGAACGGTGGAGTATGAAATCTGGCACCGTTAAAGTTCACACTACGGAGAACTGCAGAAACCTAATATTTTTAAATAAAATGCTTAGAAATACATTAAATTAGTATAAATAAACATTACACACACACACACACTACATTCGCATGACATACCTACATGATAACATGTATACTACTTTTTACGGCTAAGTTTGTTAACAAACTTAAAAATACTTAGTCTGTATTATTTTTTTTTTCGTAATCGACGTAATCGATCATATAGCAAAGAAGAATTTCGCCACCTCGAGCCTGTCGACACTAGATCAGCGGAAGAGCGTCCCGGCTTTAGGGAAATGATCGCAGGTTCAAATCCCGCGTGTCGATGTTTTTCTTTGCTGTTTTTAAGGTTTTTTAAGGTTTTTACTTAGTCTGTAGTCTAATTTCGACCACAAGGCGATCGCATTATTAAAAATGCGATTCGATACAAAGAAAATACTTTTCATGATAATTTGAAAGGTATAAGGTATAGATTAATATCATTTATTTTCATTTATTTTTTGTTTTTTGTATTATATAATTTTAATTGTAAGTTATGCACTTGTACACTGTGCTCTACCTTTATTTGTGCATTCTCGCTTCTCGGGTCTGCTGGTTGACATCTCTTTCAGAAATAAGCACGCCCTTTGTTCATGTTTTATATTAATTTTTCAAAAAGATGTATTTTGTGTACAATAAAGTGTGAAATAAATAATTAAATAAATATAAAATATCACAATTAAGACGAATCTAAAACCACATCTCAAGTTTAAATCCTTTAAGCAATTCATGCTCAAGAGCTTGCAAAAAATATATACACTTGGAAAATATAACCTCGTTTTAGCGCAGTCGGGTAATAAAAAAGAAAACCTTATATCCACCGAATCCTATAATATATTTAGGATTTTTACGATCATTTGTTATGTAACATGTAAACAAACATGGGTGGCCCTGCCGACACGCCTTGTAAGCGATCCCTGAGATTAGATCCGGATTACTTGATAAAACCGGATCAAACTTATGATAACAGGGACATGCCGGCACCCAGTGTCGGATTAGCCCACTAAAAAAATAACCTATTGCTTAAGGCGTCACGTCTTAGAGGGCACCAGAAACAGCATCAAAAAACCTATAAACCGATTAACCCTGCAGGCCATACCTGAAACTTACCGCTAAATTGAGGTATTTTAGACTCAAAGGAGTAGGAAATATTTCCAAGATTTTTGAGCTCAAGGAGTTCAAAATTTAAAGTTCGCTAAAACTCACAATATTTTATTTTTTTAATAGCTGTATTACTTTTTTTTATATCATAAAATAGCAAACAAGCAGATGGGACTCCTGATGGAAAGAGTCAACCATCGCCTATAGACACCAAAGGTGTTAAATGGTGCGTTGCTATCTTGTGGTGAGGTCCAATGCCATATGCAAAAGTTTACCGGCTACCTTACCCTCCAAACCCCAACACGACAGTGACATGCACTGACGCTATTGCGGCAGGAATAGGTAAGGCGGTGGTACCAGACCCGGGTGAGACAATGCAGAACTCTACCACCTAGTAGCCACGAAGTTAGTGATTTGCATAGCCAATCGGTTGCCTTTTACGACATGCCTGGCAGAACGGCAGTTGGTCTACTTTTCATAGAAGCTCGGAACCAACACGGGGAAAAATAGTAATTTTTCCCCGTGTTGGTTCCGAGCTATAGCCGAATACTATGTTCGATTTCTCAAGCGACATTCAACCCAAAAATTTGAGATCCGAAATGTAAGACAACAGTTTAGAGTCAGAGTTTGAGCTTACATTTCAGAACTACGTGAGAGTTACGTGAATGAAAAAGGTCGAAAAACACTTTTTTCTAATATCCATCGTTAGTAAATCCCGAACATATCAACCAATTTGATCCGATTTACGGTATTGGACGCAGACGTCGAGATCTGGTGAAAACTCGATTTTCGAAAATCGACGTGAAATAGTAATTAGCTCATGAAAGATAATTTTGTTTGAAAATCCGAGATTTAAATTTAAGAGCGTTTAACGTTTGGGGTATTGTTGTAACAAATATGTTATTTTTTCATTTAAAGACCAAAGACTAGTTTACTTATGGATATAGGGGTTACGCATAGGCATGGCCTTAGGGCATCAAGAACTTAGTAGTCTTAATTCAGCCCTGCCGGCACCCGATCGTTTTAACGCCGTTACAAAATCCCAGGTACTCTGTATACTAAAGTTGTTTTGTTTTCAAACGATTCAGAGGGCACTTACCCTGATATATAGGATAAGTTTGTGGATAAGCGGTTTCCTTTATTACCTAAATGCGCCATTTTTGGCCAAACTTTTTGAATCATGTGGGGTGGATTCTATTGACGCGTTTCCATTAGTGAGATTAATAGGCTTTTCAAAGAGTGGGACTGAGAAAACCCATCTATTGTATTACAAGGATACTGTTCAAGTAGTTAATCCTATAGGAAGTTTAGGGAATGTAAATCACTACGCAAAGAGCTTTCCTAATTTTAATAGGAATATATTAGTATTTAACTCAAACTCCATTAATAATGGACTTAAAAAAGTGCGACATACGCTTATATAGTATTTTTCTGTTTAAAGTTATTTCTCACTAGCTGTTCCATGCGACTTCGTTCGCGTGAAACAAATATATGACTTACATTTGGTCAGTCGGGTAAAAAGCTAGCCTATAGCCTTCCTCGTGAATACAGCTATCATACACAATAACTTTTTTTTAAATCTGACTGGTACATCCAGAGATTAGCGCGTTCAACCAAACAAAAAACAAATAAGTACTTATAGATAATACGGGGAAAATTAGTTATGAAATTAGAGACTTTCTAGTAATAATAGGATAATATTAGTATTTAACTCAAACGCAATAATTAACGGACGGAAGATTTTTTTTTTATATTATAAGATAGCAAACAAGCAGATGGGTCTCCTGATGGAAAGAGTCAACCATCGCCTATAGACACAGAAGATTTTAATGGTGCGTTGCTATCTTGTGGCGAGGTCTAATGCCACATGCATAGGTTTTAGTTATTATTATTTTCTTTAAAGTAATTGACGATAATACGGGTAAGATTAATTCTGGAATTAGAGGCATTCTATAAATAATTGGAAAATATTAGTATATAACTCAGACGCTATAAATAATGGAATTTTTTTCTGCGACACACACTAATATAATTTTGTTGTTTGAATTATTTTCCCATAACACAGGGAAACTTCAAATCTGGAATTAGAGACATTCTATACATAGAATGTCTCTAATTCCAAAACTAAGTTTTTTTTATTTTTTTTTATATCATAAGATAGCAAACAAGCAGATGGGTCTCCTGATGGAAAGAGTCAACCATTGCCTACAGACACCAGAGATGTTAATGTTGCGTTGCTATCTTGTGGCGAGGTCCAATGTTACATGCATAAGTTTACCGGCTACCTTACCTTCCAAACCGGAATACGACAGCGATAAGCACTGACGCTATTGCAGCAGAAATAGGTAAGGCGGTGGTACCAGACCCGGCCGAGAAAATGCAGAACTCTACCACCTAGTAGTCACGATAGTAGTGACTCGTATAGCCAGTGGCCTTTTACGACCTTTTTTATATATCGGCAGTTGGCCTATTCTTAAAAAGAGCCCGGGACCAACACGGGGAAATCATTCAGGTTAAATTGTGTAGGTTCTCAATAGACATTTATTTACTCCCAGTAAAATGTATAAAATAAAATCATTATACGACAAAGCTGCCACTAAAACTCGCCAGCTAAAGATCCATTGAAAAACTTAAGGACTCAATTTAAAAACTTCCATAAAATTTGAATACATATAAGAGAGCCATGAATACCAAATCTGCTGCGATAGACGCTGCAATCTAAAATACAAATCAATATTGACCATTCAATACACACATCCCATACAATTATAATATTCAATCACCATGGATGGATTATGTCGTAACGATAACTGTAGAAAGCATTTTCAAACGACACTGCTTAGTATTATGACAGTGATTACAAAGAATAAATTTAAATATAGTAACGTTTGAGAAGAAAGATCTAAGGTTAAAAGTATGTTATTTTAATGGAAACGCAAAATATGATATTTGATATTCATTGTAGCGTCCGGCGGGTCAGATTGGCGTCGCGTTATCACACTATGACATCACCAAATATGACTATATCTCCCGTGTTGGTTAGAAGGAAAAATATATGGATCTACCAATCTGTTCGGCAGGTTTTACTAGGTGATAGAGTTCTGCATTGTCTCGCCCGGGTCTGGTACCACCGCCTTACCTATTCCTGCCGCAATAGCGTCAGTGCTTGTCATTGTCGTGTTCCGGTTTGGAGGGTATGGTAGCCGGTTAACTTATGCATGTAGCATTAAACCTAGCCACAAGATAGCAGCGCACCATTAACATCTTTAGTGTCTATAGGCAATGGTTGACTCTTTCCATCAGGAGACCCATCTGCTTGTTTGCAATCTTATGATATATAAAAAAAGGTTGTGAAAGGCAAACGATTAGTTATACGAGTCACTACCATCGTGACTACTAGGTGGTAGAGTTCTGCAATGTCTCGTCTGGGTCTGGTACCACCGCCTTACATATTCCTGCCGCAAAAGCGTCAGTGCTTGTCAATATTTTCTCCCGGCTGAGCGCCAATGCTGCTGCTGCTGCTGCAGCTGCTGAGAGCCATCAGCTATCATATAACATTTTAAAACATCCTCACTAGCTCAGGACCAAGCGTTCTTAACCACCATGCAATACGTGAAAGAATATTATCAATAGGTTATTTCCAGAAAATAACACATCACGAAAATTCACTACTTTCTTATCCCGATGATCCCAATACCATCAACAATTCAGATACAAACACACACACAAACGCGCACACAACACCGTCTTCGCCGGTCTAGACGACGAAGATTTCTCTCTCGCACCGCGCTTAACACGGCACAATGCCACCCTACCCCCACATTTAGTCCGAACGTCGCACTAAGCCGAGGTCCGGTCTCACAGAAGACAACTATTAGCACTGGCGTTTATAGCCCCAATTTTAATTTAAACTCTGGCTGAGCACTATGCATGTCCCAAATGTCCGACGTTGTAGTGAATATAGTAATTTTAAAAAATAGAAAATAATCACTAGCTAGCTAACCAACCACCTGGTACGATATAAACTAAAATTAGCAAGGAATATGCAAATCAATACATATGTATAGCAGCGAAACTAGGTCCAGTCACGCAATCCGGACATTTTGTTAACATTAAATTAGCCCGAACCTAACATCCCATAGTACGAAACGTCATATTACATAGGATGCAATGCAAAATGAAGCTAAACTTCAAGACTGAAGGTTTAAATTCATATAACAGTCACATTGCTTAAGACGTTTCCCATTTGATAGGGGTTGTGGTTAATAATAACAAATGATAGGTCCAAGGGTAGTTGTACAAAAGCGGATATCAAAATTGGTATGGCAATTTCTTCAGCAAAATACAGTGATTGTTGTGCCAGTTTTGAATGGGTTGTAGTTTTTTTTTTGCATATTGGTAAAATTAGGGCTGATTTTAGGACTATTTTTAATAAAGAGTCCTAAAATCCTGTTATGCAATTGGCCAACATCTATACCACCATTAACATGCTTGGTTTCTATGGGCAATGTATCTCAACGGATGATTTGAAATATACTCAACCATTCCTTCATTAAATGTTTATAGAATTTTATTTTGACGAGTACGGCTTGCTACACACAACAAGCTCTCTGTTTTTCCTAATATACAGACTGACTGGTGAGACTGATATATATATATATATATATATATATATATATATATATATATATATATATATATATATATATATATACTACCTATTACCATATTCATTCGCGTAATATAAAACCAATCTTCAAATATAAAACCAAACTTCCATTAGATCACTCGGGTAAAAAGTTTCAGTAAAAGTTCCATCAAAATCGTTTCAGCCGTTTTAGTGATTACCCCGTACAAACAGAATGACAGCCAGAAATTTAAATTATCGGTGTTTGGGTATTAGTATCGTAAAAATAACACATTGCAGTTAAACAAACCTAGTCACATTGTAGTTAACCAAACCTAGACACCTCAATTTTATTTATATGTATATAATAAAGCATAAATCATACACTTAGTTAATAATATATTTTTAACTTAAACACAAGATAACTTTATTTTGTATCTTCAAAATACTTCTTGCAATCAAACTGAAGATAAATTTAATATAAATGTAACTTAATCAAAATCACTAATTAAAACAAGTACAGTGTAAAGTAACACTCCATTAATGGATCGTCATTTCAAATTGTTGAGAAACTTTCAACACCAATCAATCAAAACAACATCAGGATTCTTGAGTTTTCCAAAACATTTTACCACTTAAAGTTTGAGCACTAAATTAACATATTGAATTACTTTAATCAATTGTTCATTTAAATTACAAAACATTTAAATAAAATTGGAAGCTACAATTTCGTTCAGCAACGTCAATTTAAATTGTGTCTCATTATTCTAATGAGATCGATTTAAAATAAGATAACTTTTACAATTCGTTAAGATAAGATGGAGAAGATATTTAATAAGACAAATATTACGTGTAAATAGATAAAATGAATCGCGATAAAGTTTGTCAATATAAAGTCGGCATATCAAGTAGTAGGGGTACGCAAAGTAGATATATAAATTACGTCCCTAATTATAAATGCTTCGTATTGTTCGATTCTGTCGAGAACTATTCGGTTACGAAGTTAAACGTGCGTTGAGAACATGAAGGATAAATATTAAATGTAAATAGATTATATGAATGGTGATAGTTTGTTACTATAATAGGATTACGGGATGACCTGCCAACGGGATAAATTGTAGGTAACCAATACATAGAATGCAAAGAATGGAACAAACTTACCAAGAGTCTGGAAATCAAAGGATCCCAGCGGTGCTATATAGTCTACCTGTGTCCATCACATTCATCCACATCAGAAACAAATCAAAAACGTACATTTAACAATAACTAGTGATCGCCTATGGCCGAAATTTGACTATATACTAAACAACAAAATCTGTTTTAAGTTTGACAACGGATTTTTCTTTAATACCTGATATTGTTAGACATGTGTGTCACATAAATGTAGTGTGGGTCATGTTTAATCTTATTATTTTAATGTAATCCTAATGCATTTTATTTAATAATATTAGGTTTCTGCAGTTCTTCACAATTCCACTCCAAAAAACTCCACCGTTCACGCAATTGTATTAAAAAGGGATCCAAAGATTTTCCTTCACGTATTACTACATAGATAATATCGCTGGACAAATTATACAAATCGATCTTACCTTAAAGTAACCAAATTATTTGCTTGTGTAATATAAATACTGTTACAAACAATAAACACCCAAACCCAGAAATACAAACATCTATGCTAATCACACAAATGTTTGTCCCTCGAATATTTGTCTGGAAGCGAACCTGACACCATCGATGCGTAGTTAGAATCACTAACTGCTCGTCCAACGGGGCGGTAACGTTTATGTACTTAACGCACGTTTCACTTCATAATCGAAGCATCTTCTGAAGAGTCGAATTGCAATTTACTCTATAAATTGTGTCGAGGACGCTTCGATTGCGGAGTAAACGTGCGTTTATTTTGGTGTCCTTTGTTTGCACTGATGGTATTGCGAAAAGTATAATGCACAGGAAGGTCTTGTTTTGGTAGCATTCACAGACCACATGAATTCTAAATTATCGGTCAATATCGATTAATTCTTTTTTTAATTTACGGTACTAAGTACTAAATATTTAGTACTTAGTACCCTTAATTAGACTATCGATATTCGAGCATCGACAGTCAACTCTAATTAAATTTAAATTTTTAGTTTTGGCATTCTAATTAAATTTGAATTTTACACTCACACAAATACGTATCAATGTATGTACGTTGACGTATTTGTGCGAGTGTAAAATTTAGCTACGCTCGATGTCTAAGAAACGTCACGACAAGGCGCCTCCATTTACTACGTGGTAGCATTACAGAAGTGATACATGAGCATTTGCACATATTTGCATATTAAATTACCCTAATTCCTTCCATAAGTTATGGATTTATGTAAAACAAGTTATAGAAATAACATGAATGCCATTTTACGGAGAATGACAAAAAAGCAGACAGCTCTCCTGATGGTAACAACTAATCGTCGCCTATAAACACCAAAGTAATAAATGGAGTGTTTGTTGTTGGCAAATTTTGTGTAAACCAAGACCAAGTTTATGGATCAATTTGTAATCAAGCAACTTTTACTTAACCGGCTGAAAACTTAACCTAGCTTTAATTACGAGTTTTATCCAGCTTCTAAGCTATCCGAGTGAAAATTTTCATACAATTCTGTTCAGCCGATTTTGTATTTTTGTGTAACCTATGTCAAAATAAACTCTCAAATTTATAAATTGTCCCCCGTGTTGGTCCGGGCCGCATTTTTTTATTATCGATAGGTAAGCACTTGACTTCGATCTCGCCTGACGGTAAGCTAAGATGAGGCCTAAGATGGAACGCGCTTCCCTAGATGGTACCTGTTCACCCTTCTCTTGAAGATCCCCAGATTGTACTTGTCCGGGAACACAGACTCAGAAAGCATGTTCCAGTCCTTTGCGGTTCGAATGAAGAATGTTGAGTCGAACCGCTTTGTCCGGGTACGTGGAACGTCCACTATATGGCAATGCCTAGAATCTGTGCGCCTCGACGATCGATAGCAAAACGGGGGGATGGCGGAATTAAGTCGTGCAATTCCGCAGCGCACTCTCCAAACAATTGAACAATAGACCATTTGCTGTTCTGCCAGTCAGGTCGTAAGAGGCAAACGATTGGCTATGAGAGTCACTACTATCGTGGCTTTTAGGTAGTAGAGTTGTGAATTTTCTCACTTATTACCCCGTACCACGGTGTCTGGTACCACGGCTTTACCTATTCCTGCCGCAATTGAGTCAGTGCTTGTCACTGTCGTGTTCCGGTTTGGAGAGTAAGGTAGCCGGTAAACTTACACATGTTCCATTAAGACCCCGCCAAAAAGGCATCAACGCACCATAAACATCTTTGGAGTCTTTATCATGGAGTGTGTTTCGACGAACTGTTCGGATTGATCCCTGCCGTTGAATTTCATAATCAGACATCGGGGCAAAATTCAAAGTTCCATCCTCATCACCTCGATGTCTGGAAATCCACGACCGTACGATTCTTTAGGCAATATTTACCATGCGCTACTCCTCTTGGAATCAATGAATAGCGGGGGTGTTTCCGAACGAATAAGACTTAGGGACCTTCAAGAAAAGAGCATACTCCTTAAAAGGCTGGCAATGCTGCTTTGCGAGACCTTTGGTGCCGTGGCTGTCCATGGGCGGTGGTAATCACTTCAGGAGAGCCTCCTGCTCGTTTGCTCCTTTTTTCTATAAAAAAAAGTCTATAGGCGATAGTTGTTTTTTCCCTCAGTAGAGCCATTGTTTTACTATCTTAGATTATAAAAAATACTTAAGATAGTCAAATTTGTAAGTTGTAATCATATAATCTAACTATAAACAAGTTACTAAATTATAAACAACACGCCATTATCTAGTAAGTCTTCGAATATTATAATAATATTACGAAACTTTTAAGCTATTACATTTAATATGCCTTTGTATTTCACCCAAAAACTTGGTCGTTCTGGATAAAGTTGGCTATTCTTGCTAACTAATATGCATAATTGTCAACTGAGAAACAGAGTTACCTAAACGAAGTATAAGTTATAAGCGATAGCGGTTAGGTGGTAGAGTTCTGTAATGTTCCACTCGGGTATGATGTCACCTAAGAAAGACTAGTTGTGACTCATTCTTACAGCAATATCATTCGTGCTAGTGATTCAGTTTGAAGGTTTTTTTAGGGTTCCGTACCTAAAAGGTAAAACTGGACCCTATTACTAAGCCTGCGCTGTCTGTCAGCCCGTCTGTCTGTCTGTCACCAGGCTATATCTCATAAACTGTGATAGCCAGAAAGCTGAAATTTTCACAAATTATATATTTCCGTTGCCGCTATAACAAGAAATACTAAAAATAAAAAATTAAAATATTAAGGGGTCCCCATACAATAAACGTGATTTTTTCGTATTTTTACGCAAAAAAAATACAAAAAAATACGAAAAAAACACGTTTATTATATGGGGACCCCCATATGATAAACGTGTTTTTTCGTATTTTTTTTTGCTCAATATTAATAACGTTAACAGGTAGACGCTAAAATTGTAATAAAATATTTAGTTGTATAGTACTCGTACCTTTCAAGAAAAATAATTAAATAAAAATAAAGTAAATATTAAAGGGGGGCTCCCATACAACAAACATAATTTTAAGCAATTTTTTACTCGATCTGAATAAATAGGTAGAAACTTGAGTATTTTCAAAAAGTAAGCATTTGGAAATCTATTAACTATAAAAATAAATAGCTAATACATAAAATAAATATTTAAGTATACATACAACAAACGTGATTTTCTTTTATAGATGATGGTACGCAACCCTTTGTGCGCGATTTCGACTCGCACTTGGCCGGTTTTTATATCATAAGATAGCAAAAAAGCAGATGGTTCTCCTGATGGAAAGAGAAACCTTCGAAAATTTGTATATAGTATTTCTATGTAATGGTATCATTAAGGTTTGGCTAAGTTAGGTGTAACAATATAGTAATGTGATCACTTTGGAGTTAAATCAATCATATACTTTTTCCAACGATATTCATATTACACAAGCAGAATCACCCGGATTTGCGCGTCTTTATAAAGAAAATGTGACTAAATCAAGGGCGATTTACTGTTATAACACTTTGCCATATTCAAATTCAATTTTATCTTTTACGTATGATGTTAAAATATTTTTATTATTCAAACCTAATCTTGACAAATAAGAATACAACCAAAATGAATTAGCCAAATAGGTTCAGGAAATTTAAAACCATACTTGAACAAATATTAAGGTTACTGATTTTTTTGGTATAGATTTTTTTTATGTTATAAGATAGCAAACCAGCAGATGGGTCTCCTGATGGAAAGAGTCAACCATCGCCTATAGACACCAAAGGTGTTAATGGTGCGTTGCTATCTTGTGGCGAGGTCTAATGCCACATGCATAAGTTTACCGGCTACCTTACCCTCCAAACCGAAACACGACAGCGACAAGCACTGACGCTATTGCGGCAGGAATAGGTAAGGCGTACCAGACCCGGGCGAGACAATGCAGAACTCTACCACCTAGTAGCCACGATGGTAGTGACTCGTATAGCCAATCGGTCGCCTTTTACGACCTGCCTGGCAGAACGGCAGTTGGTTTATTCTTCAAAGGAGCCCGGAACCCACACGGAATATTATTTTATACAATGTCGTAAAGAGTCAACACATGAAAACGCAATAACCTAGATTCCCGCTGTTTTTGAAATCGCTTAAGCTGTTCAAATGCAAATACATACATATGCTTCAACATAACAGTAAGTAGCTTAACTTTGTCGCGGTCGTACGCTAATGCTTATTACGAAGCATATAAAATATTTCTTTATTTTTTACATTACTTTTATATGCAAATATGTTTGTGTTTTCGTATTAAGCTCTAGACATGATCCACACATAAAAATTTACATACGAGATTTACTTAGTCTTACCCCGTGATAGTGAGTTTCAGCTTATGTGTTTCAGGAGACAAATTCAGCTCGTATGAACTTAGCTTTATCTTTATTTTTATGACACATTGCAAATCTTCTTATATAATAACGCTAGTGCCCTTGCAGTGTACAAAGAGTGCACCGAACATCAGATCAGATCCACTACTTCCATTATTTTGGCATGTAAATTCAGCTCCTACGAATTTAGCTTTATCTTCATTTTTATATCACACTAGCTGACCCGACAAACGTTGTTTTGCCATACATATTAAGAATTCATAGCGGACAAACAACGTGACACGTAGTTTATATAAGTATACGGGATTATCCTTCCAGGCAGCCGAAAGCATTGAACTTTATATGGTAGTTATGTATTCTTAATTTTCTGATTTTCCGCGCAATTTTCTTAATATTTTTTATGAGAACCTTCTCCTGACAATTACAAACACAAAAAAAGAAATCGGTCCAGCCATTGACGCGTGATGTGACCACGGAAAATAGGGATTGATTTATATATATATACATATATATATATATACATATATATATATATATATATATATATATATATATATATATATATATATATATATATATATATATATATATATATATATATATATATATATATATCAGATTAGATCCACTATATTCATCATTTTGCCGGATATACTGAATGTATGAATTAAACTTTATTTACAATTTTATGTCACATTGTAATTGTTTCTATATAATCATCCGAGTACTAGGTAGTACAAGGTAAACCGAGCGCACTGATCCGAGGTCCATTAAATATATTTATCGTTTTGGCGGGAAAATTTAGTTCGTATGAATTTAGCTTTATTTTTATATTTATGTCACATAGCATTTTTTTTTAAAAACCACACCAGTTTTATTGTGGGATAGACATAGTTCACCGAAGATCAGATCTATAATATTCATCATTTGGCGGTATACGATATGGCTCACCTCAGGGACGGACTGAATCCTTTCGCTATTTTTTAACGACATTTGTAACTATCATTTATACATTTTGATACCGGGACCAATAGCTTTACGTGCATTTCCAAAATACAAGGGTCTTAACATATCACCAGCACGCTCAGAGATAACTGAGACAGAGAGAGAGAGAGAGTTATTGAGATTTTTCTTTAAAAACATTAATACCACTTTTATCTGATTACTAGCTGTTGCCTGCGACTTCGTCCGCGTGGATTTCGTTTTCAGTTTCGGTTCAGCACCTCCCCTGTAGGTAGTGTGATAATATGTAGCCTATATGATGACCCGACCTATTAGTAATATTCATGCAGAATTTGAAGTAAATCCATGCAGTACTTTTTGAGTTTACCCGACATACATACAGACAAAAATTCTAAAAACTATATTTAGAGCTTCGATATCGATTGGAGATCATGCCCCAAGTATTCTTTTTAAAAAATATTCAATGTACAGTTTTGACTTTCCTACGATTTTATTATATGTATAGATAGATATTTATTTGATCGCCTCGTTGGTTGAGTGGTTAGCGACCCTGACTACGCAATCGACGGGGCTCGGGTTCAATCCCCGACGGGGACAAGCATTTGTGTGATGAGCATAAATGTTTGTATTTCCGGGTTGGGGTGTTTATTAAATATATTCTAGTATTTATATATGTATTTCTATGTACTTTGGGGTTAAATCAGTAAGTGTAATTTGTTCCGTGAATATTTATTTACTTATTTATCTGACCATGAAATCGAACATTGGACCTCTGCACTTCAGTAAACTAAGATTACACTATAAAAAAGACATGAACTTCTCGTAACGCAAATGTTAGATGTTAATTAATATCCAGCAAACTCGAGAGGTATATTGAGACCGTTGTTAATATCTCATATGTCGTTACTAAATCGTGATTAGATTAATGAAGCCATGTTTCTTAACAATGCTAAGTCGAAGGTCAGGGTAACATTTCTGATTAACGTTAAGAATAAGAGAGGATCGTGCTGAAACATAATAGCACCATAATAGCAGCGTAATATCAGAAAGAAATGTAATGAAATGATCATATATGAACCATATATTAGAGACATTATCATTTTGTATCCAGTCGCGTTGGAGCCTTAAATAAGGTTACAAGGCCGTACTAACATATTGAGGATACAATATATTAAAATATAAGTTTATTATCATGAAGAATTCCTTTAGACCTTTAGTCCTAAGAGGACGTATAATCGATTTTCGATCGATTTTTATTGATAATTTAATCGATGTTTAAATATTTAGTAACGTAATATATATACATATATATATATATATATATATATATATATGTATGTATATATATGTATGTATATATATGTATATATATATATATATATATATATATATATATATATATATATATATATATATACTTGTATGTATGCATGCATTTAAGACTTGCATGTAAGACTTGAAACAACTTTTGAAATATTTGTTTATTAACTTTAAGTGCAACAACGTCGCACACTATGCGTTATCATTCTACTATGCCATTTTTTTGAGTGTTGACGTATTATACAAAGTGAGAAAGCAGTTTTACCAAGTGCCAACCATTAACACAGCTCGCTACTGAACAAAAATAGACAATTACAAAAGTAATTTCATTTTTTTCTTTTTTCTATTTACACGTTAAGCTTAAAAATAAGACATTATTAGTAAAAAAAAAATTCGCAGGAACCAACATGATGAATACCTCTCTGCTTATTCACTTTGCCTTATCCAATTAAAATTTTCGATAACTAGTTGTTGTATAAAAAATAAATAACATTTAATACCATGCATTACATGTACGCTCCAATATATAACATAATCTCAACTCACAAAGGCATATTTAACAAAATATAAAGCAGCTACCGAATTTCACGTGAGTAAAAACCTATTTTCAGTTTTAATCCCACCGCGAAACACAACAACGGAAAAATAAAATAGTGATTTGTTTTTAAAACATTCTGTTAACTAAATCTGATGAACGTGCGTTTTAACGAAATAAAGCATTACAATAAAATTGGATATGGCAGTTTTCTGCAGTAAAAATTCACAAATTAGGTCAGAGGGTAGGTAATTTCCCCGTGTTGGTCCCGGGCTCCTTTGAACAATAGGCCAACTGCCGTTCTGCCAGGCAGGTCTTAAAAGGCGACCGATTGGCTATGCGAGGCACTGCCGTCGTAGCTACTAGGTGGTAGAGAACTGCATTGTCTCGCCCGGGTCTGGTACCACCGCCTTACCTATTCCTGCCGCAATAGCGTCAGTGCTTGTCACTGGTGTGTTCCGGTTTGGAGGGCAAGGTAGCCGGTAAAGTTACGCATGTGGCATTAGACCTCGCCACAAGATAGCAACGCACCAATAACACCTTTGGTGTCTATAGGCAATGGTTAACTCTTTCCATCAGGAGATCCATTTGCTTGTTGCTATCTTATGATATATAAAAAAATATTATTTGCTGATAAAGTAATGTTACTATTCGCCCGAGTTTTTAACATCACCGCTTTACTTATTCTTGTCGCAATATTTCCGGTGTTTCTCAATGCAGTGTTCAGTTTTAGAAAGTGGGGTTTTTATATCATAGGATAAGAAACAAGCAGATTGCTTTCCTGGTAGAAAGAGAGAACCATGGCCTATAGACACCAAAGATGTTAATGGTGCGTTGTTGTCAATGTGGCGGGGTGGTAATACCACGTACATAAGGTTACCTGTTATTTTACCTTTTAAGTTGAAACACGACAATGACAAGCACCGTTAGTGCTTTTGCCATTTTTTTTAATCATAAGACAGCAAAGAAGCAGACGGGTCTTCTGATAGAAAGAGTCAAGCATCACCTAAAGACACCAAATATGTTAATGGTGCGTTTGCTATCTTGTAGCATGTTCTAATACACACATAAGATTACCGGCTACCTTACCCTCCAAACCGGAACACGACAGCGACAAGCACTGACGCTATTACGGCAGTTGGTCGAGTGGTTAGAGACCCTGACTACGCAATCAACGAGGCTCGGGTTCGATCCCCGACGGGGACAAGCATTTGTGTGATGAGCATAAATGTTTGTATTTCCGGGTTTGGGTGTTTATTATATATATTCTAGTATTTATATATGTATTTCTACGTATTAGTATCGTTGACTAACACTCATAACACAAGCAAATAATTTGCTTACTTTGGAGTTAGATCAGTAAGTGTAATTTGTCCCGTGAATTATTATTAAAAAAAATATTATTAATTGGTAAGGCGGTGGTACCAGACCCGAGCGAGCGAATTATTACTCCTACCCCCCCCCCCCTCTATATACGACAATAACTGCCTGGCAAGATAATGATTTATTCTTTAGAAGAGACTCAAACCAACACAAAATATTACGCCAGAGTATACCACTACGTTTTATATTACGCTAATGGCTAATTGCAGCAAACTTTTCTTAACTTAGGACAGTTTTAATGACATGCCTACTTTTCATTTACGACAAGAAGTGACAGCATACTATCAAGGATTTTCCTAAGCTAAGACAATATTGGTGCAATTAGCCATAAATCACATAAGCCCCCAACAAATTACATCGAAATGACAATAATCATGTCTATTTCCAACAATATAATACGACATAAAGCTTAAATAAGTAGCCCTTCATTAATGTCAAATAAAAATAATACCACAATGGCGAGATAATAGTATACTGAATCCATTGAACCATATCGCAATGAATAATTAATTAACGAACGAAATAGACCAGTCTACTACAGCGTAATTTGATCACTAACCGGTTTCGGGGACGTCATGTAAAATGAAAATGGATATAATTTATTGCCTTTAAAATGATAAACATCAGTATCGCCATTTGGTATGAAGTATTGACATCTGTCTGATGTTGTATTGATTGTGCCACAGACGTAATTGACCGAATGTTGACCGTGCTTGACAGAAATGTGAATTTTACTATAACTTCACTACATAGTATAAAACAAAGTCGTTTTCTCTGTCTGTCTCTATGTATGCTTAAATCTTTAAAACTACGCAACGGATTTTAATGCGGTTATTTTCAATAGATAGATTGATTCTTGAGGAAGGTTTTAGTATATAATCCTTATCAATATTCCTTCGGGAGCAAAAGCTACGCGGATGAAACCGCGGGCAGGTCGCTAGTTTATTACAAACTATTAATTTAGCTATTTGAGACATCAATCAAATCAATGATATTTTACTTAATAGACAGCGCCATCGTAAATTCAATCCCCAGTGTTGGTCCCGGGCTCCTTTGAAGAATAGGCCAACTGCCGTTCTGCCAGGCAGGTCGTAAAAGGCGACCGATTGGCTATGCGAGTCACTACCATCGTGACTAGTAGGTGGTAGAGTTCTGAATTGTCTCGCTCGGGTCTGGTACCACCACCTTACCTATTCTTGCCGCAATAGCGTCAGTGCTTGTCACTGTCGTGTTCCGTATGGAGAGTAAGGAAGCAGGTAAATTTATGCATGTGGCATTAGACCTCGCCACAAGATAGCAACGTAGCATTAACATCTTTGGTGTCTATAGGCGACGGTTGACTTTTTCCATCAGGAGACCCTTGTTGCTATTTTATTATATAAAAAAAA
Organism: Apodemia mormo; assembly: GCA_036924255.1. Taxonomy (NCBI): domain Eukaryota; kingdom Metazoa; phylum Arthropoda; class Insecta; order Lepidoptera; family Riodinidae; genus Apodemia; species Apodemia mormo. The sequence continues at coordinate 9,208,134 of JAUPFN010000026.1, forward strand.
ATTTAAAAAGTTACTACAGCTATTTCTGTAATGACATGTAACGTGCAAGACTTAATAAAGTCTTGCACGTTAGAAATTCGCATTCTAAATACTTACGCCATTTTAGAATGCGAATGCTTCTATACTTTTTTACATCATTGAATTAAATTAAAATAAGTTTATCTATAGGCGATAGTTGTCTCTTTCTATCAGGACAACCATGTGATTCTTTGCGATCTTATGATATAAAAAAAAATCTGTGTGTCTGTCTATGGCATCGTAGCTTCCAGGCGGGTGATCCAATTTAGTTGTTTTTATTAAAAATCTGGTTCTTAGTTAAATTGATAAAAATTCAAGTATATAACCGTTTTCAGGATATTCCCATTTTAGCACTAAAGTCAGGATCTCCGTAAATATTTAAGCTTATAATCCCAAATTCCACCGATTCCACAGGCCGATGTCGGAGTTGGCCACATGAGGTTCCGAGTTCGATTCCTGGGTCGGGCAATTCAAATATGTGTTTTTTCAGTTTTCTCATAAAAACAACGTTGCCCGGGATTGGAAAGTGCCCGTTTGGCGATAGGCTTGCCACCTATCACATTGTGGGACCAAGTATCTTCGACTAATCGTGGGTGCACTTGTTGTACCTTTGCCTACCTCTTCGGGGATACAGGCGTTAAGATACACTACTACTACTACTACTATAAAAATCAAAAATTAAATATAACGTTAACAGACAATAAATACTCTTTATATCATGGCAACACTCAATTTTGTTAGACAGATATTTAGTCTGAAACTACTTTAATTACAATAAATAAATATTCACGGGACAAATTACACTTACAGATCTAACTAGGCATGGAAATTATTGTTAAATCAGATTAACTGTTATGTGTTAAAGTTAATTAATATTTAACAGTTATTTATTTATGTTAAATTATATCAGTAGCCTATATATAATAAGTATTAGAAGCAGTAAAAACACGAAGCTACCAAAAAAGGTCCTCTAGAATGGTTGTGATAACTTTTAACAGTTATCTATTATTATCACGGTCTCTCGAAATATTTTTAATAACAGTGTTATCATACATCAAGTTAGCGAGCAAAAAAAAGCTCTTTCAAATATTTTTAATATCATTATTATCATATATCAAGTATTTGGTAATTTTAGTGATGCATAAAAATTACTTTTAACAGTATTTGCTGATATAAATAACAGTTGTTAATTGTTAAAAAAATTTAGTACTAAATTTAATATGTTAACTGTTAAATGATCCATGCCTAGATCTAACCCCAAAGTAAGCAAAATATTTGCTTGTCTTATGGTAAGTCAACGATACTAATACATAGAAATACATATATAAATACTGGAATATATTTAATGAACACCCAAACCCGGAAATACAAACATTTTTGCTCATCACATAAACGCTTGTTCCCGTCGGGGATAGAACCCGAGCCCCGTCGATTGCGTAGTCAGGGTCGCTCACCACTCGACCAACGGGGCGGTCATATAATCCACGTTTATTAATCCTATCGCACTAACGGATAATCTGTTACAAAGGAAATTTCAAAGGTAGGAAATCAAAGGGGTCAGGAACAGGAAAGTTGCAGGATGAATGTCAATAATCTGCATCGACAACAGCGTCAGTCAAACTTCCGAAGTACCGGTCAATACATACCGCTAGCCAGAGGAGTGGAAACAATGGTGAATTGAGTCTAACGTAACCTAGGCTTACGTTACACAGGCTTGTTTAGAAAGGAGACGACAGGATTACAAAAGCCGCAAAGCGTATAAACACAAAGGATGTGACAGAAATCGAAAATCAGATTTTCCTATGCTTTTACTTCACTCTTGACGCAAAAACGAGTGACGTTATAAGTTTTACGTGAGTATCTGTATATCAGTGTGTCTGTTTGTGGCATCGCAGCTCTGAAGCGGGTAATCTATATACATCTATCTATACATAAAATCGTAGGAAAGTCAAAACTGTACATTGAATATTTTTTTTAAAAGAATACTTGGGGCGTGATCTACAATCGATATCGAAACCAAACATATAGTTTTTAGAATTTTTGTCTGTTTATCTATTTGTCTGTATGTATGTCCGGGGTAAACTCAAAAAGTACTGCATGGATTTGCTTCAAAATTTGCATGAATATCTAACAGGTCGTGTCAACATATAGGCTACATATTATCACGCTATCACCTACGGGGGAGGAGCTATGCGGAGTAAACGAATTCCGCGCGGACGAAGTCGCAGGCAACAGCTAGTCCAATATAATTGCGGTTTTTTTTTTAATTAAAAGTCTGGTTCTTAGCAATATTTGGTAGAAGTATAAGCAACGACCTCCAGAATATTAAGCTTTGTAGCATTAGTGTCAGAAACTCAGTAAATATTTTAGCTCATAATTCCAAATTCCATTTTACGAATGGTATATACACGTTTTAGTAGAATATACTATACCACTCCTTAAATGAAGGTGTCATGATGAATAGCTAGTTGCGGGAAGATCTCAATCAATATGATCAACATTATTATACACATAGGATAGACATAAATTAGATGTATTTGTATTAACATTTTAGATATTGTATACTTTTTGACATATTTGAACATTTTATGCCATTCCAAAATAGGTATATTGACAAAGATATGAAAGAAATCTGCATTTAGTTATATATATATATATATATATATATATATATATATATATATATATATATATATATATATATATATATATATATATAATTAATTGTCAAATAAAGCTAAAATTATATAAAACGCCTATAAATATAATAAATTGTAATACATAAAATAGTGAAATTATGTTAATATTTAAATAATGTACTCTATATTCTGGAATCTGTACGCCAAAAGGCAGATAGTGGAGATCAATTATATATAAAACCAACTTTGTATTTACCCCTATCACAGAAATAAAATTATATTATTATTATTATTAATTTTAGTTTCTTTTTTTATCATAAGTTAGCAAACAAGCAGATGGGTCTCCTGATGGAAAGAGTCAACCATCGCCTGTAGACACCAAAGATGTTAATGGTGCGTTGCTATCTAGTGGTGAGGTCAAATGCCACATGCATAAGTTTACCGGCTACCTTACTCTCCAAACCGGAACACTACATTGACCAGCACTGACGTTATTGCGGCAGGAATAGGTAAGGCGGTGGCACCGATCCGGTCGTGCTGATGCAGAACTCTACCACCTAATAGTCAAGATGGTAGTGACGCGCATAACCACTCAGTCGCCTTTTACGACCTGCCTGGTAGAACGGCAGTTGGCCTATTCTTCAAAGGAGCCCGGGACTAACACGGGGAAATGGTATTATGTTTTGCTCTGCCAAATTATGCACACGTAGCATGAAAAAATGTATCGGGGGGTTTTCAAACGACGAAAAACCGGAGGTTATCAGTTTGACGTGTATGTATGTTATATACTTGGAATAATATTTTAATAAATGTGTACTATTTTTCGTAAGTGTATGTTTATATATTTGTATGTTAGTCCACTTATTTCTCGGTTTTAACTAAAAGCCATATCAAAATAATTCTTTTTAATTCAAATAAGATATATTCTAACTTATGGAAAAGTCTAAGTTTCATTAAAATCGGTTATGTAGTTTTTGAGATATGAGTATAGCTAATATTTGAAGTCGGTTTATTTTTTCAGTTACTATTATTATAAGTTTATGTTGATTTATATTTTTTACAAAGTTGTCTTTTAAAACGTTTTCTAAATCAAAAATTTAATAATTACCCTTTTAGAAAGTTTGATTCAATACATTTTTTAAATAAAAAAAATAATAATTTTTACAAAGTTTGTTTTAACACATTTTTTAAATCTAAAATATAATAACTAACTTTTTAACAAATTTTGTATTATCATATTTTTTTAAATCAAAAATTATAATAATTACCTTTTTAACAAAGTATGTCTTAACACATTTTTTAAATAAAAAAATTAATAATTACCTTTTTTTCACAGTTTTTATAACACTTTTTAAATCTGTTCATTGATAAGTCTCTTATAGCTTACAGAAGCTTACTCCTTAAATTAGTCATTATTGATCTAGCGAAGTCGGGTATAAAAGGCGTGTTAGAATATCATAGTAGTCGATAACGGTGAATCCGTTAGACTAATGCTCTTAATTGAACTCTAAAATATAAAAGCCAGTGTTTCTATTTGTAGTGAAGGTGAGGTGCGGAAACTCAATTAGCGATTTAAATATATGCAAATCTGCTTAACGCCTCCGGTGTACCGCGAAAGCGTCAGTTTGTTTTTGTACTAAATCTATCGAGTATGGGAAATACCGCCTTAACGTTATTTAGAAGGTCGATGATTCATTTGTATTATCTAAAATAATTTTATATTATGGTTAATATCATTACGCCGGTTCTCTGCAATGTAGGTAGAGCGGACTTTATGTCCATCCAGTGATCATAATCCAGTTCACCACGATTTACCAGTTTGTTGATTGGCGTGGTGAGTGATGATCCTCATCGCTGCATTTAACGATTATCGTCTATTTCTGACGGGACTGACAGCTTTACATGCTCCTCGTATGCACTGGGGTGTTACCACACCACCCGCCAGATTCTGAGGTGATTCTTGAGAAATACCTCTGAAAACCTCAACAGCACTTGGATGACCTTAGCCGAATAGACTAACCCCTAGACCATGAGGTAACATTTTTCTGTTTGTCACAAATAAACTCAAAAACGACACAGATTTTTTAAATTCGTTTATTAATATAAAAATACATTATCACTGAGTAACTTCGGCTACTTTTTTACTCGACTGCTTAACAGGGGTTTTTTTGTATGTTAGTCACGCAAACGAAGTAGCGGGTAACAGCTAGTTTTTTTTAATAAAGTTGGTCAAAAACGCGTAACTATAGGTATTTTTTAATTTTTACCCAGGCACATTGACATCAACTTGTCCGAAAACAAATACTTGGAGCTTCACAAATAAATTCCTAAAAAGAGTTTTGACTTGTAAATGTTTATACTTTTTTATATCAGTAGAAAACAAAATCTCGCGGCAGAAAGAAAAACCACTGCCACCACACACCAAAGATGTTAATGGTCCGTGTGGCGTGAAGGCAATGACTGCTACATTACCCTGCAAACCGGGACACAACAATGACCAGCATTGACGCTATTTCGACAAGAATAGGTAAGGCAGCTGTACCAATTACCCGGGCGAGGTGTTGCGAAGCTCTACCACCTAGTATGTATATATAATACCAGCTGTTACCTGCGACTTCGTCCGCGCGGACTTCGTTTACTCCGCACAGCTCCTCCCCTGTGAGTGATAGCGTGATAATATGTAGCCTATATGTTGACCCGACCTTTAGTAATATTCATGCTAAATTTGAAGCAAATCCATGCGGTACTTTTTGAGTTTACCCCGGACATACATACAGACAAACAGATAAACAGACAAACAGACAAAAATTCTAAAAACTATATTTTTGACTTCGATATCGATTGTAGATCACGCCCCAAGTATTCTTTTAAAAAAATATTCAATGTACAGTTTTGACTTTCCTACGATTTTATTATATGTATATAGATTAAATTTTAAAAATACGTGATGTCTGATCTGTTCATTTATTATTTTGATCGTATTTGATCATTAGTTTATTTTTGTATATCATAAGATAATAAAAAAGCAGATGGCTCTCCTGATGGAAAGAGAAGTCATCGCCTATATACACCAAAGATGTTAGTGGTGCTTTGCTATCCGTGTGACGGGATCTCAAAGCTAAATGCGTAAGTCTACCGGCTACCTACCCTTCAAACCGTAACACGACAATGACAATTAGTCTGGTCAACAAGTGCTTTTTTGGTCAACTTTTTTCAGCAGTCTCCGAAAATTATGATTGAGGTGTCATTCGATTCGGAATGGCATCTAGATAGTTTTCGAAAAACAATGAAGTTCCGCAAATAAAAATTACAAAAGTTATTAACAATTAACTAAAAATAAAAAGGGGGTTTAGTTTTTTGCAAATATCTCATAAACTAATAAATATTTTTCAAATTTGAAAAAAGATTCAGAAAGAGGAGGAAATTTCCTATAAAAAATTTTGATTCCCGGAATTATAGGACTAATATTTATAATTTTCCCAGAGGGTTGAAAATACGCCCGAAAATGGGTACTCCGGCTTGCGCAAGCCACGCCTCCTTCGGATCTTTAATGAATAAATATTATTTAAACTTATTAAATATGAAAATTAAAATTTGAAAAAATTCAGGTGCCTACAGGACAGATCAATAAACAATAATCCGTGGTCAAAAAATTTTTATCGCAATTTTTCAATAAGTTATCCGTTAATTAATTAACAATTTTTTGTAGCACGAACATTAACATTGCAAGTGCGATAATTGTTAAACTATTAATCTAGGATTTTTTTTCTTTCGTGGACCTATTTTTCAAAGGTCTTAGAATAGATTCCCGTTGGAAAAATTAAAAAATTGTAAATTTTCATTTTGTAATTAACAGTTTACTAAGGTGAAAAATTATAAAGCTTTATTAAACATTGAAAAAAATTTTTTTTTCATAATATTATTATTGATCCGTTTTTTTATGATCAGAAGCTACTTAAAAATGATTTTTTATAATTTTTATCTCCTATTGTTTAAAAAATAGTTATAAACAAATGCGTTGTTTATGAGATAATTTAAAAATTTTTTTCGATAACATAATCTTTGATGATAATTATGATTTTTTTTAAAAAACCGTTTCTTAAAAAAAATTTTTTATTGCTAAAAACGCATTTGTTGATTAACAATTATTTTCTCCCACTTCTAATTAACATTAAGGAACCTTTTTTTTAAATCATTATTATTTTTTTTTTGATATAAAAAAAGTTATTTAATTTTTCATTGTTTATGTAATAAACAATTTGTTATAAACAAATAAATTTTTACCTTTTATTTTTGTTTCTTATTTTACTTAATGTCACAAAAACTGACATGATTTATTTTTTCTTTTTAATTTTTTTTACTATTTTTTTTTAATTTTTAAATATTCGTTGTCTGTAATTTCGTCATTCTTGCCTGGTTTTTCATCCTTAAAATTATTATAATTTATAAACTAATGGAGATATGATAAAAACACCCAAGACTTATTTATTCTTTAACTAATAAAGACTATACTAGATAAAGAATAAATAAGTCTTGGGTGTTTTCATCATATCTCCATTAGTTTATAAATTATAATAATTTTAAGGATGAAAAACCAGGCAAGAATGACGAAATTACAGACAACGAATATTTAAAAATTAAAAAAAAAAATAGTAAAAAAAATTTAAAAAAAAATCATGTCAGTTTTTGTGACATTAAGTAAAATAAGAAAAAAAAATAAAAGGTAAAAATTTATTTGTTTATAACAAATTGTTTATTACATAAACAATGAAAAATTAAATAATTTTTTTTTATATCAAAAAGAAAAATAAATAATGATTTAAAAAAAAATGGTTCCTTAATGTTAATTAGAAGTGGGAGAAAATAATTGTTAATCAACAAATGCGTTTTTCAGCAATAAAAATTTTTTTTTAAGAAACGGTTTTTTTTAAAAAAAATCATAATTATCATCAAAGATTATGTTATCGAAAAAAATTTTTAAATTATCTCATAAACAACGCATTTGTTTATAACATTTTTTTAAACAATAGGAGATAAAAATTATAAAAAATCATTTTTAAGTAGCTTCTGATCATGAGAAAACGGATCAATAATATTATGAAAAAAAAATTTTTTTCAATGTTTAATAAAGCTTTATAATTTTTCACCTTAGTAAACTGTTAATTACAAAATGAAAATTTACAATTTTTTAATTTTTCCAACGGGAATCTATTCTAAGACCTTTGAAAAATAGCTCCACGAAAGAAAAAAAATCCTAGATTAATAGTTTAACAATTATCGCACTTGCAATGTTAATGTTCGTGCTACAAAAAATTGTTAATTAATTAATGGATAACTTATTGAAAAATCGCGATAAAAATTTTTTGACCACGGATTATTGTTTATTGATCTGTCCTGTAGGCACCTGAATTTTTTTAAATTTTAATTTTCATATTTAATAAGTTTAAATAATATTTATTCATTAAAGGTCCGAAGGGGGCGTGGCTTGCGCAAGCCGGAGTACCCGTTTTCGGGCGTATTTTCAACCCTCTGGGAAAATTATAAATATTAGTCCTACAATTCCGGGAATCGGAACTTTTTTTAGGAAATTTCCTCTTCTTTCTGAATCTTTTTTCAAATTTGAAAAATCTTTATTAGTTTATGAGATATTTGCAAAAAACTAAACCCCCCTTTTTATTTTTAGTTAATTGTTAATAACTTTTGTAATTTTTATTTGCGGAACTTTATTGTTTTTCGAAAACTATCTAGATGCCATTCCGAATCGAATGACACCTCAATCATAATTTTCGGAGACTGCTGAAAAAAGTTGACCAAAAAAGCACTTGTTAACCAGACTAAATTATATAAAATATAATTGATTATTTATATTTTATGCATTTTAATCAAATAATTATTATAAAACATAATGATTATTTGATTAAAATGCATAAAGTTGAACTGATTTTTTATATTTAAGTATTTTGTAACGCCGACTATTATTTCCATGATACGGCCACCACATGATGCCACGACAAACGTTTCCTTCGTGGAGTATCATCGAGTAAGACGGAACAACTCTATGATGTGATGTGTATAGTGATATGTATTACAGAATTCTAACACCTAGTTATCAGGATCGTGGTGACATGTTTAGCTAATCGTTTGTCTTTTACGAAATACCAGGCAGAATGTAAATGCTCTATTCTTCACAAGGTTCCCGGACAACACTGGTTTGTTGAAATCGAAAAAGTATCCAGCAACTACAAATGTTTATAAACAAATTACTTTATTTAAAATATGTCTTAGTAAATAGCCGTCATTTAAAGAAGCTACCTTTTGCCAGGAGCTTAAAGAGCTCGCAAAGATGACGCGTCCCTAATATCAATTTCCGCTCTACGGAGATAGTAAAATAAATTGGATACATTTCTGTCTGATTGAACGGATACTGAGACGCTCGCTTTAGAAATGTTTATTGGAGTCCAGCAATGGAGTTTTGATGAAGCGAGAATTGAAAAATGGGCGTGGTTTAAGGAAATAGTAACAGTAATTACATTACTAATGTAATTACATTACTAATGTTTTTGTTTATAAATTGTTTAAACAATTTGTGGGTCAATCAACAACAATTGTTTAAACAATAATAACTTTTGCCCTGATGATGCGTTAAAACGCGAAACCGGTTGGTTTTAATAAATAAAAAGTCAAGTAAAACAGTACAAGTGCGTTTAATACGATATAAATATAAGGTAACACGTATGAAAAATCGCTCACCTATTACGAACTGCCCGGTCGGAAGCTGATGGTCTATTATTCAAAGGGGCTTTGATACAACACGTAGGTATTATGATTGTGATTTTATGTAATTTACCTTACAAAGATCTTTGGCAGATCATTAATTTCATACCTGTAACAAAAATAATAAACAATTATAATTTAGAAAAAAAAAACTGGACTTGAGTATAAATTAAAGGGCATTATAAAAATTAACAAAGCATAACCTCTTCTTTTTGCATAAAAATACCTAACCCAATCAAATACTTAAATATAGAGCACTGGTACTCAAACAGTGGGTAATTACCCTCGGAAGGTTTTATGTTTCATGCATTTTCATTAATTTATTAAAATTTTTATAACGATAAAATCGTGCTCCAACTAAAAAGTATAAAGAAGAAAGAATGATTTTAGAAAGAAGCACGTAACATTAGACTCTTCTTATAAAAAAATATAAATATTATTACATCGATTTTTTATGGAAGGTTATTATAATTCGATTTCAATTTGACTTCTGACGACGTGTATGACAGAGTGCTAAGTGTGAGTTTTTCTTTTGGCATTCGATCGTGAGCGCGTTTCGAGTTTACTAGGAATTTGTATGTGATTTGTACAGCGCCACCTAGTGGTAAACTGGTTTCTCACGTTTACCACTAGGTGGCGCTGTACAAATCACATACAAATTCTTAGTAAACTCAAAACGCGCTCACGATAGAATGCGAAAAGAAAAACTCGCACTTAGCACTCTGGTCGGCTTTTTGTTAGTTCATTCCGTTTTCTTTGCTGTGTTTTACATTTTTTGTTTTATTATGTCCCCTGTGTTTAATAGTCATGATAATTAATATCTACAAACAAGTTAAGGAACGTCGGTTAAAGTTCAGCATTGGTCTTTAGGTTATTGTTATTAGACGACGGCGCAAGTCAGTGACAATTCGTAAATTAGAGAAGGAATATAAAACCAGGCAGGAATTCATAGCGCCTCGTAGAAGGGTATTTGAGACAAAATTGACCAATTTACCCTTTCAGCAATTAAATGAAATACGCATGCTTTCTCTTATAGAAGAGAAACGTTCACAGTTCATACAATGTAATTTCTAATACTGATGTTACTATAGTTTGGACATTTTATATTTTGTACGTATGTTAGCTGCCAACATTTATGTTTGCTCAATACCACTCGCAGTTTTAACCTTTTAGCTATTTTGAATTTATGGCGTAAGTGGGGTGTTTTCAATGTTAACGATGATATTAGATTGTTCTTAATCAGATATAAGCCCTTGATAAAATGGTTACGCAGAATAACCGTCACTGTCCTAACGCTGTCTACTTATTTTTGTAAATTTAACCACATTGAATTGGTTTCATTGGCACAGTGCCAATGAAACCAATTCAATTTCACCGAAACCAATTCAAAAGATGTAGGTCACCAGGAACAATAAAATCTTTAATTTCAAAGAAATTATAACATTATTGAATGAAATTATAACCTTTTAATTATTATAATAAATATTAATTTTCCCCGTGTTGGTCACGGGCCCTTTTGAAGAATAGGCCAACTGCTGTTCTGCCAGGCATGTCGAAAAAGGCGACCGATTGGCTATACGAGTCACTACCATCGTGGCTACTAGGTGGTAGAGTTCTGCATTGTCTCACCCGGGTTTGGCACTACCGCCGCAATAGCCGTCAGTGCTTGTTACTGTCGTGTTCCGGTTTGGAGGGCAAGGTAGCCGGTTAACTTATGCATATGGCATTAGACCTCACCACAACATAGCAACGCACCATTAACATCTTTGGTATCTATACGCAATGGTTGACTCTTTCCATCAGGAGACCCATCTGCTCGTTTGCTATCTTATGAAATATATTTAAAAAAAACTGTTTTCTGTGATTATTACAATATTTGAAGGATTAAGATTAGGGAGGAAGGATTTCAGAAAATTTTCGCCGCAAAGATGAAGTGATTGTGATTTGTTTCAAACATATAATGAAAGAAGAAAACAAAATGTGTGACCTCGACTCTAATTGATATGGCGATCGATCAGTTTATAATAAGAATAACTGATTCTTGTTCTTCGCTATCAAGCTCATCAGAACCTTAATAAGAGACCAAATAAATTTTTTTAAGATTTTGAATGACCCCACATATTGTAGAGGCCAAATATGTAGACACTTTTTTGTTTATATTAAAATAGAAACATGATTATAATTAGATTAATTAGACTGTCTAGAAAATGTTGAATATACCTAGAGAATGGCCGGCTTGGTGGCAATCTTTTTTTACGGTTGTGATCTCGATTTACATTTCTGATATTATTTATGTAGAGTATAAATATTAGACGTTTTTGTTCTCGAATTACATTTCCGATATTACTTAGGGGGCGTCCACAAATTACGTGAGATGTTTAAGGGGGAGAGGGGATCGAGTCAAATCTCATCTAATCTTACGTTAGAGAGAGGGGGGTCGCGGCAAATATCACGCAATTTTTTTTCTGATTGAAACAAAAACAAATTATACTACTTTGATCCATTATCCAGATTGTACATGCTTAAGATTTAATCTTAAGCGTAATCGTAATACTATTAAGATCATTCTCTAATTCGTTCGAAAGAAAATAATTTCATTCATACTTCCACGTTATAGTTGTAACTAGTCGTAAATAAAAGCACGAAGCATTTTTTTTTTCCTTTTTACAATAACAATCCAACGCGTTTTACATATTTAAGAAACTCACATTCTGAAAAATCTTATGTGAGATTGGGGGATGGGGGAGGGGGTTGAATAAAATCTTACCTCACCAGGGGGGAAGGGAAGGACAGAAACCTCACGTAATTTATGGATGCCCCCTTACGTAGTAGTACAATTATTAGATACTAGCTGTTGCCTGTGTTCACTCCGCACAGCTCCTCCCCCATAGGTGATAGCGTGATAATATGTAGCCAATATGATGACCCAACCTGTTAGTAATATTCATGCAAAATTTGAAGTAAATCCATGCAGTAATTTTTGAGTTTACCCCGGACATACATACAGACAAACAGACAAGCAGACAAAAATTCTAAAAACTATATTTTTGGCTTCGATATTGATTGTAGATCACGCCCCAAGTATTCTTTAAAAAAATATATTCAATGTACAGTTTTGACTTTCCTACGATTTTATTATATGTATATAGACGACAACAAATTGATTTCAATCAATAAAATTATCAAGTAGATTCCCATATTCAGTTCACAGTCCATAGAATAGTGATTTAATCCTTCGTTGGCAACTATCAATATCATTTTATATATGAGTGCGTGCCTATAGGGTGTTCCGTTTAGCAAGCAGATGAGACTAGATCGCTTTCTGAATTCACTGAACTGTGTAGTGCGACAACGCTCTATGAGATTACAATTTATTTAGCCTTGAGATACAGATCCTGATAGCTAGGGTTGAAATGCCACCTGTTTTTCATATATTTTTAATAAAAACAGTATTTAAAAAAAAGTATCTTAAAAGTTCATGCCTATATCCCGGAAGACGGAGGCAGTGGTACAATCAGTGCGCCTAAGATTAGCCGAAGACACAGAGTCCCAAAATGTGAAAGATGGTAAGCCTATCCTTATCGGGCACTTAACAAAACTGAAAAACATATTTTTTGAATATGTTTTTTCAGTGTGTGTGTGTGTGTGTATAAATGTGTTTTTAGCACAAAAAATTATTTAAAAAAGTCACAATATTTCTTTGCAGGGTAGGCGTAGTAAGCCGTCCGTCAACAAACACTGGTTTACCAGGCTTCACTGGTTTTTTGGTTATCGGATAGATGATGATTCACCATCACCTTGCCTATCAAGCTAGTACAACAAACACTAAAATCATGATTACAACTAGAGGATCGCCAATACGAGGAACACAGGTAGTCCAGCCTCCTTTGAGGAATAGACCAACTGCCGTTCGGTCAGGCAGGTCGTAAAAATCAACCGATTAGCTATACTCGTCACTATCCTCTTGCCTTCGCACACTGTATCGGGGCGGGTTGAAGCGAACCACATTTTCCGAAATCCGCCGAGCAAAAATCCGCCCCAATGAGGCGTTCCGATTTAGTATGCGATACTTCATATAAAATGTATGAGAGCGATTTAAGCGGATTTTTGCAATGCATGGTCCGTTGAGGCCTGCCTTAGTGTGTTCAGTCCTTAACGGGACTTACAGACACACAAAAATTTTACAAATAATAAAACACATATTTGTAAGTCATAAAACAGATATTTATCACGATTTCACACAAATCACATTTCAGGCAAACGCTACAGATTTTTATAGTGGTATGTATAGGTTTCAATTAAAAGTGTTTACAGAACAAAAAATAATTCAGATAAACAAATTTTATTTCAAACAAGTAGACACAAACAAACATGCATAATTACTAGCAAAACTCAAACATTATATCAAAGAAAGATAAATAATTTCTATTTTAGAGTCCGCCGCTAAGTCAATACTAGAGTATTAAGAGTAGGAAGAAAGCTTTGATGTACAAATACGGCTAGATTTGTATGTATCACTAGCTGACCCGGCAAACGTTGTTTTGCCTTACATATTAGAAATCCATAGCGGACAAACAACGTGACACGTAATTTATTCGTTTCGTATTCGTATTTCTACGGGATTGTCCTTCACGCAGCCAAAATGGCATTAAATTTTATATGGTGGTTAAGTATTCTTAAATTTTCTAATTTTCCGCGCAATTTTCTTAATATTTTCTTTTATAAGTACCTTCTCCTTACAATGAAAAACACAACAAAAAAATACCGAAATTGGTCCAGCCATTCAGGCGTGATGTCGTGACCAAGGAAAATAGGGATTGATTTTTATATATATGATGAAAATAAATAATAAAGATTATATAAAAAATGACAATAGATATGTTTTATAGGTTTAAAACACTTCCAAAATATATTCGAAGATAAAAGCAGAAGTACAAAGCATACGATTAGCCAATGGTATTTAGTTATATTATGTGTGTGATGAACGGTATCAATAAAGTTTTGAAGTTTGTAGCTTTTCGAATATTGTGTGTCTTAAAAAGTTGTTGAGTATGATATCACTGGACCAAAGAACGCTAGGTTACTTACATATGTGTATCTTTTGGTTCTTCATAGTGTTATTATTTCTATTACTAGGTATTGCTATTGGGTGGGTTTGTCACATATGGTTGTTAAAATATTTTTAGTATTTGATATAACATTGTAAATAAATTCCATACTTTTCACTTGTCACACGTCGGCACTTTTTGAAATTGCATTGTTATTAGACACTATAACTACTGCACTTGTACTTAAATTTCACTTCTAATTAATCAAAGTGAACTTCTAAAATTAGAAGTGCAACAGTAATAGTGTCTAATAACAATGTAAATAAGGTATATGGTAATATTGTCTTGTAATAAAAAATAATAATTATTATTTAATGTATTTTGTAACTGTAATCCTCTTATATCTTATCTGTCAGATTTGTATTTTTAGTTATTTCTTTGTTTTAATAAACTTATATTTTAACACGAGTTGTTGATGAATTTATGGTTATACTTGTTTGCAATTTGCACTAACAAGAAATTCACATGTGACAAATATCAAGCCTTAATTTTATTAAATGTATTTTTTAGATTTTTTAAAAAATAAACTTTCAATATTTTCATGAGTCATCACTTAATCTTAAATAACGTTAATAAAACCGTCAAAACGGTGATCAATAAATTATTATTAATTATTTTCATATTTTTATACGATATTTACAGACGTTAGAGCTAGTAGATTACCTGCTTAAAAAAATTGTAAATATTTAACCAATTCTAAACAATTTGTAGTAAAACATCTGCAAAACAAAAAAAAAAAATGCCCATGAGAGGAGGACTCATGGCCAATTGCATTAACATTGTCTTAGCTTAGGACAATCCTTAATAGTATGCTGCATTCTTTTCATTTAAGACAAGAAGTGACAGCATACTCTTTAGGATTATCTTAAGCTAAGATAATGTTAGTGCAATTGGCCAAGGGGGGGGGGGGGGGGGGGGCTAGACGGAAAAAATCTTACGAAAAGTTATTACGACACTTTTTGCTATAGTAAGGTATTGTAAGCTGTGCGGTGTGCGGATGTTTCTCTCTCTCTCTCTCTCTCTCTCTCTCTCTTATAGAAAGCAAGCCAGATATTTTCATTTCTATTTCGCATTGAACAGTGTGGTGTCGCGTCGTGTTATTATTATTTTTGTTGAGTGTATACAGGTTTTTTGTAAATAATAATAAAAGGAACTTCGTTCCATCCGGGTGTCCCTTGACACCTCTCAAGTTTTTTTTATAGCAGAGGGGGCAAACGAGCAGGTGGTGCACCTGATGGTAATTGATCACCGCCGCCCATGGACAACTGCAATACCGGGGGTCTTGCAGCTGCGTTGCCGGCCTTTTAAGAATGAAAGTCTGTCAAAAGTTATCATAAATATATCTACGCGAAAGCTCTACTAATCTTTAATCTAGTATTCGTATGAGATCAAAGACAACAACGTGTTATCTGTTATATAACTGTTTATTATAATTTCTATACAAATTAAGTATTTGCTTTGTGATCTATGTTTAAGTAGGAATTAATTGCGTTCAAACATGCAACACACCAGCTATTTCCCGCAGGTTTTGCTTGCGGTATGACTTGTCAAAAGACAAACCGCGGTTAGACCCGCTTATATGTTGGTACGTTATGCTTGACCGCATAGGATACACCTAAACTAACAAAAACAATGTTTCGTGGTTGAGGATTTCTGTAATCTATCGAAAACTTGCAAACGCACGAGATTTAACGCATAGAACAGATATAAATAATATCTTATATAATAAACAATATCTTATTTCCTGCCGCAATAGCGTCAGTGCTTGCCGCTGTCGTGTTCCGGTTTGGAGGGTAAGGTAGCCGGTAAACTTATGCATGTGGCATTAGACCTCGCCACAAGATAGCAACGTACCATTAACATCTTTGGTGTCTATAGGCGATGGTTGACTCTTTCCATCAGGAGACCCATCTGCTTGTTTGCTATCTTATGATATAAAAAAAAAAAAAATTATATATTTTTTATTATTTACAATTTGTCCCTGGCTCCTTTGAAAAATAGTACAACTGCCGTTCTGCCAGGCAGATCGTAAAAGGCGACCGATTGGCTATACGTGTCGCTATTACAGTTCCGCAGTCGCTATCCCGCAACGACTCGCCAGAGTGGGTGCTTGGTACCACCGCCTTACACATTCCTATCGCAATAGCGTCAATGCTTGTCGTGTTCCGGTTTGGAGGGTAAGGTAGCCGGTAAACTTATGCATGTGGCATTAGACCTCTTTACAAGATAGCAACGTACCATTAACATCTTTGATTCTATAGGCGATGGTTGATTTTTTCCATCAGGAGACCCATCTGCTTCACACATTCAGCAAATAATGTAAAAATACCTATTCTAATGTACATACATCAAATTTATTAGTACATTCAAGGACATAAAGTTTTATTTACCGACTACAAAATTAGAAAACATATTTTTCTCATAACCTTACCTTAAATTTTAACCACAGATAATAACGACAGATATAAGCAGACTAATATTATTAGATATTAGCTCGCGTTTTGTAGATAATGTTTACGAATCAAAATATAATATGACCTTAATGTGCGCAATAAAATGTTAAAAAATCAAGCAAATAAATTTTTGTTTTTCGAATTTGCAAAAATATAAGGTCTATATTTATATAAATTATGATAATAATATGATTTTCTTTACTGTCAACTACAGATTTATCTGTTTGTCTGTCGTTGTAATATTACAAGGGCGGACAAATTAATGCGATTAATGCTGAATTCCAGACTCTTATACTCGTACTATAAAGACAAAACAGTGTATTCTAAGGATTGTAGTAAAAGATTTATAAACTGGTATAAGTAGTTTCATAAAGAGTTAAAAAATGAGTTAGTTAAGAAATAAAACTACTTTGTATAACATTAGGCAGTCTTTCCTTAACCTTGTATAATATACGCATATATTTATAATCAAAGGATATTAATTTAAAAAAGTTTCACCAGAACAAAAATGATAATTTTACTTATGAAGTAATTAATGAGTCACCCACCCCACACAATATTGAATTCAATTTAGAAAGGAATAAGGTAACAAATCCATTACGAAACTCAAAAGCTTATTAAAAAGGTGACGCGTGACACGTTCACATTCGAGAAAACCATCAAACGCACTATCATTAAATTCATGAGGCCTTTAATCCGAAAAGAAATCCACCAGAATCCTGAATCGAGGGTCTTTTGAACAACTTCAAAGTTAAATAACCCCCTGTATAAAGTTGAGCGAATCACAAGTCAAAAACACATTGAACCATATAAAGATGTGCGCAAAATCGATTTTCGAATAACGACTAAGCAATCCAAGAAACAAATGTTCAGCCGTGCAATTTAGACTGTATTTCCGGCTACACGGGTTACATTTTAAGTTAACAAATATTTAAATTTATTCATTGAACAATACATTGAAAAATAACCTTTATATCTTTTAGACTAGGCGTGAATTTGAATCAAAGATAGGATGCCTTCGTCAGGGGCGCTCAACCACGCCGCGATTTTTCAACGTGACCCGCTGAATGACGTCTGTATATTTTACTAGTTAAGTGACAGATGGGAGAGGGCTGCAAACTATTTATTGTGCCATTACAGTTTGGTTGCCAAATGCCGCGTCGTGAGTTTGGGTCTGACAGTTGAAAATTGCGCTTACCAACCCTGTTTTGTTGCAGATTATAATGGTATTGTATAAATCCGTATCTGAAAAGTTATCGGAACAAGTTATTGCCGTTTTATTTGTTACGTATTGACGGATCATAAAACAGCTCGAAAAGCAATTTGTTTTTATTGTCTCAGCATCGGTATTTTCAATCTATTTATGATGAAAGCAAACATAAAATGTTTGCGACGCGCCTATCTCTACCGTGAAGGGTGTTAGGTTGGTGTTATTCGATTTAAATTCTTCTTGCGAGTTGTCGTACCTCAGATTCGACTTGACAACATAAGCTTAACTTAAGGCATACAAATGCTTAAGTTAACATAAAATGTCACGGATGTTTTAACAATAAAAATATTACGAACTAGCAGCTACTCGCGACTTTTTCGCGTGACAAAAAATAATTACTTCCCTTTGGTCAGTCGGGTAATAAAGTAACCTATGGTACTCCTGGATAACGTAGCTTTCTAAAGGTGAAAGAATTTTTAAAATTGGTCGAGGAATTTTGGAGTTAAATCTTAATAAACAAACAAAAAAAAATCAAATTTTTTGTTAATAATATTTAGTTTACACTAGCTGAACCGCGCAGCTTCGATTCCGATTAGATTAACATGTCCAATATAGTTTTACATGCAATGTTTCATCCCCTGTTTCAGCTCTTTAGGTGATGATTTTTCTAAAAAAAATTAGCCAGTATGTGACCCTGGATCTTTGACTATCTCCATGCCAAAATTCATCGAAACAGGTTAGGCGGTGTACCCGTGAAAGCGCTGTTTCAGACGGTTACAAAGTACGAGACTGTATTACAGACAGACACACGGACTTTCGCATTTATAATATTTAGTATGGAGTTTTGTGTTAGTATTATTAAGTAACATTCATATTTTTTTGTGGCAGTACATCAAATCTTAAGTTCAAATTGCTTACTTTTTTAATGGATTTTTATTATTAAGTAACTTCACACCCGTATTGCTGAAGAGGTAGGCAGAGGTAAAACCAAAGAACTCACGATTAGCCGAAGATACTTAGTCCCACAATGTAATAGGTGGCAAGCCTATTGCCAACCTCATTCGAACCCAAGCAAACGTTGTTTTTATCAGAAAATTGAAAAAACACATTTTTGAATTGCTTGACACGAGAATGGAGCCCGGGAGCTCATGTGGTCAACACCGACATCGGACCACTAGACCACAGAGGCGATTTGTATTAATAATTAATTCAGTGATATTTATTGGTGAAATCCCGTTGGACGAGTGATTAGCAATCCAGACCACGCAATTGACGGGGCTCAGATTACATTCCCTACAAGGACAAACATTTGTGTGATGAGCAAACATTTATATTTATTGTGGACGTGGGTCAATATCTGTGAGTGTTTATTAAAATATATTTTAGTATAATTTTTATTTATTATTGTCAGCGATCCGAACTACAATCGATGGGGCTCGGGTTCGATTCTTGGTAGGGATAAACACTTATGCTACAAGTATTAATGTTTATTTTTCTGGGGTTGGGTGTATTCTACGCATAAGTATCGTTGACTAACATGCATATATTAAATAACAATTATTTATTAATTGTATCATAGATAGCAAACACCTGGCTCTCGCGATGGAAGAAAAACATCGAACACAAAAGATGTCACGGTGCATTGCCATCCTTGTGGCGGGGTCTTCATTATCCACCTTATCCTCCAAACCAGAACATAACAGTGATAGCACTGACGCTAGCGGCAGGAATAGGGGCGATTCAATGCAGAATTCTACCACCTAGTAGTAACACTGGTAGTGACTCGCACAGTCATTCCTTCGCCTGGAAGAACAGAAGATGGTCTATTGTTCAAAGGGAACTGGACCGTCACGCGATAGCAAATAATCTACAAACGTTAAGGTTTCATCAATTAGTGTGATGTGTACAGCCATATTTATAGTTCCGATTGTTAAAGTCAGATGACAAGATCCAGTAAACATTAATTAGATGAGCAGTAACAAACAATAAAAAATTTATCATCTTACGACACTCGTAAAATTTACCCCAAGAATAAATTAAGTTTGAAGACCCCCCATAAGAATCAATCGAATCATCATTGTATAATAAATTGATTTTTACCGTGGCTTTTACGAGTGCATTGGCAATAAATTTTATGCCATTTAATAAATGTCATCTAAGTATGCGGGCCGCAGAACATAATAATTTAAGAGCTTACATATTAAACCACAATTGTACATGTAAGAAGCGTCTATTGTTTTGTACGCTACAGACAAATACTAGAAATGTAGAATTTACGGGTCTTTAGTCGTTTCGCACCAAGAGCGGTTCGGACCGCGGTTTGAATTGCCTAAGAGCTCTTTTGGCATGGGTTATTTCGGATTACAATGGTGGAGTGGTGCAAATCGCCCAATTTCTTATTGTATTGGGTTGATTCACACCGCTCTGTAGTGAATGGATATTTGGGATCTTTAAATTGATATAAATATAAATCGAACCAAGAAAAGAGCATATGATCGCCTGTCGCCGAAATTCGACCATAAACTCAACAACAAAATCTCTTTTAACTTTGACCACTAACTTTAGCCGCAAAGAAATAATTATTATTATATAACTAGGTCTGGTATCACTGCCTTACCTAACCCTGCCGCAGTAGCGTCAGTGCTTGTACTGTCGTGTTCCGGTTTGGAGGGTAAGGTTGCCGGTAAATTTATGCATGTGGCATAAGACCTCGCCACAAGATAGCAATTAACACCTTTGGTGTCTATAGGCGATGGTTGACTCTTTCCATCAGGAGACCTATCTGCTTGTTTGCTATCTTATGATATAAAAAATATATATATACGCGATCCCTACATTTGTGTGTTTGTATGATTCACGTAAAGATTTTTCTATTTGAAGTAAACAGGAGATGTAAAGGCTCAAAACTTCCGCTCAATAAATTGTAATCAAGATCTTAAGAAGGCATTCGAAAAACACAATCACTTATCTTCGGAATTGATTCAAACAAAAGTAAGCAAATTCTCCCTTTGTATGAACTAGAATCAACGCACACTCAGAAAGGAAATGTATTTACCAGGGAATCAGTAAGATATTGCTTCTTTTAGACACAATCAATTGCAAGAATCCTCTTTTTCAAAAGATTTTGTGCCTTGTTATCTAGATATTAAGGATCAAAAACTGGTGACTCTTTAACAAGCTTAACCACAGTCGTTTCGATATTGGCAGTCATTAGTTTGTCTGTAACTGTCATCTCTGACTGCTCCACGCAGTAATTACTTCTACACCATTTAAGTCATGGAGTTAAAACGATAGGTTGAATTATGGGATTGTGATTACTGGAGTTTGTGTTGTTGGGATTAGTTCTGGGTTACTACAGTCTACGACAGGTTGAAGTGGGAAACGTACATATTATTGTAAAAAAAACATATATTAATACATGAAGTACAAACTTTGTATTCCTTTTTACGAAAATTACGCGAAATGAAAAGTATGAATTTTGGCAAGTTATACGAAGAAGTGTGGAAAACTAATATTTTTATACAAAACTAGCAACCTGCTCGCGGTTTCACCCGCGTAGCTTCTGTTCTCGTGGGAATACCGGAGTTTTATATATTAAAACCTTACCCAAGAATCAATCTATCTATTAAAAAAAACTGCATCACAATCCGTTGTGTAGTTTTAAAGATTTAAGCATACATAGGGACAGACAGAGAAAGCGACTTTGTTTTATACTATTTAGTGATGCATTAGACAATGGGCCCACCTCTCGTTCCCACCACTGTAACTTCTGTAAACCAGAATCAACTTACTATTTAGTGATGCATTAGACAAAGACCGATTGGTTGTACGTGTTACTATCATCATGAGTTAGGCAACTACTTTAGTACCACCGCCTTACCTATTCCTGCCGCAATAGACCAACGCTTGTCGCTGTCGTATTCCGGTAAGAACTTATGCATGTGACATTGCCATCGCGCCGTACGTATATTAACGCACTATTAATAACTTTTGTGTATATAGGCAGCGGGATTCTCTTTCTATAAAGAAAAAGAATGCTATCACAAGGAAAGGAAAGAGCTTGTTAGCTATCATACAATTAAAAAAAAAATTAAACCGGTTCACCCTGCAGGCCATTCTTGCGCTAAATAGAGGTATTTTAAGCTGAAAGAAGGAAAAACTATGTCTAAGCGCATATTTTTAAATTGAGAGTTCAAAAATTTAAAGTTTGTATAATTGATACCGCCCTGCTTATTCCTGCCGCAATAGCTTTAATACTTGTCATTGTCGTGTTTCGGTTTATAGGGTAAGGTAGCCCCGGTAAAATAATGAATGTGGTATTGATATTCTGCCACACGGACGCACCATTAACATCTTTGGTGTTTATTGACGATGGATTTTCTTTCCATCAGGAAAGCCATTTGCTTGTTTGCTACCTAATGACAAAAATCGGATATAAAGGTTTTCTTCGCGTATAACGCTTTTTTTCAATATGCAAATTTTATCTACTATAGTTTATTTATTAGCTAAATGACGTCAATTTTCTAGCATTAGCTAAACGACAACATTTGAAATCGACAGGTCTTCAATAAACGGTAAATACTTGTTAGTTTTAGGGAAATATTTCCTTTGTGGTTTATAAAACAATTAATTTTCTTGACTGCCGTATTTAAATTCACAAATAGAATCATTCAAGGAGAAAAAATATTTACATTAACTGGAGTACAAATAAAATTGAAATACTCGAACAAATTTCTTGAATAATCCTTAAAGTCATTTCAATTTCTGAATTCTGGCTAGCATTGCCATTTTAGCTAAATAGATTTTCCAGTCAATATATCTCTGTCGCCACTGCCCTAATTGCTATTTTGAAATACAGATGATACGATTTAGGATTTTCGTCTCTACGTTTCATGTCATTGATTTTTTTTTGTACCAATACCAATTACTGCCGTCGCGATTGGTTTTCAAATATTTTTACAATACAAATAGTGATTAGTATGATGGATTATTTTAATACAGGTGATAAGGATTTTTGTCTCTATGTTTTACATTATTGATAAAATGTTTTACCAATACCAGTTACTGCTGTTGCAATAATAGTAATAAGTATAATTAATTTTAAATTATTTGTAAAAGCTATAAATCTTAAGCTTTCTCCCGTGAAGCGGACGAAAAAATGTTCACATCAGGATAAGATAGTTTATATGCAAGCTGAACTGAATTGTCTACATTTATACTCCACCGTTGGAGTGTAATTATGTAAAATGTTTTTTCATTAAATTTAATAGGAATTGAAAAGAAACATAAAAATATATTTCATCAAAAATAAAAATGCGTATAATTGCTTTGCAATCAAATAGCTCACTGTGCTATCTTCATAAAGTCATTTCAATTTAAAATGTTATAATTAAAATTTACGATCTAAAAGCGGACGCCGCAGACTTTGAAATGGGAAAATGATGAATGAGATATTTTGTAATGGCTTCCAATAAATTTCTTGGCGTATATAACACAGGACAAATGCTTCACTCTACAACAATAAAACGTAAACATTAATTTGAATACGATGACAGCCATTCTCAACGACATCTACGGCCCGAGGAATTAAATCACGATAGCTGGGACCACGCTATTCATACAAAATCAAAACTACCTCCCCTATTCAAATGGATGGTAATTAATCAAATTATTGTAAATAAAGGAAATGAGGACTCTGGTTTGAATATCTAATTTGAAGGCGTCATTTATAAATTTAACATTCTTAGATCAAATTTTTGTTTTTAAATAATGCTTTGTGATTTGTATACCATCCATAAGGTAAAGTTTACGCTTTTATACCCTTTTTAAATTCTCAAAAGAATTTCACATTTATTTATACGAGAAGATACACAATTTTAACGTGTTGCTAGTGTGCACATAGAAGTAAATTACGGGTAGAACTAAAACTGAATGAGAGAGTAATTAAATACAAATGTTAACATAACAGCTCGCAGTTTGATTGTGTTGTTTATTATATCATTGCAAGCAAGCCGACGGTTCCCTTGATTGTAAGAGACAACCATCATTTATAGACACTAAAGATTTTTATGATGCATTGCCATCGAGGATCCGTAAAAAATAATTTTAAGTGGTCAGAAAAACATCTTGCAGAAGAAGTAAACTCGCAAGTCCGATTTTGTAGAGAGATTCGTCTCTCATCCTTAGCTGAAGAAAATGTTATCCTTTTAATCAACGGATTTTCATTTGAAACTTAGGTCTAAAACCTTGTTGTTCAGCTCATATATGAGGAATCATAGAATAGTTCGTTAATCAGATTTTAGTGAACGAAGTCAAAACAATAGTCCTTCTAGTCTTCTCATTTCTACAAAGAAGCACAAAGAAAATTTTCTTCTCAGTTTAAAAAAACTGGTTTCTTCCAGTTAAACTGAAAATTGGTGTCAGTGTGACTATCACAAAAGTACCTATCAAAAAGCTTAATTTAATCGTTCATAAAACATCACCGCTCTTTGTTAGAATTTTATGTTACCACTTATCGAAAAGTAATTCAGAATCTCTAAATGTTCATTACAAACGAATCAAATTAAAATCAAGTCATCCAAGTGAAACGATAGAAAGCAAATCTTAGCGCTGTCACCCTTCCGTGAACGTACGGCCAATCAGGCGAATTGAACCCAGCACGCATACAAATGAACCAAACAAGAGCCCCAGGAACTTCAAACCCTACTCCATTAACTCAGAGCTCATTTTAGTGTGACCTTAAATAAATATAGTGGGTGTTTCAAAGAATAAGTGTTTAGATAGGGCATTGTTTATTACGATAAAGATCTGATATATTCAGGAAAAGTACATTTAAGTTAAGACATTTAAGATTACCCTCATTTTTATTATAAGGTAGTTAGACGATGAAATCGATAATTATCATAAACTAGATAAATTTCATCATCATGTTTAACGGTCTGTTCTGATCAACTTGATTATGATGCTAATAATGGTTTTTTCGATGGTGTCATAGATTAAACATTATTAATAATATCTTTATATTTTACGAAGCTGTTAGTCATGTCTGTTTCATTCTTAAGACAAATAGAATGGCAGTTCAAATTATCACATGTATAAATATTCATTAATAATAATAATTAAAAGAAAACGAACCACTATTCTTCCTGAACTATGAACGTGAATGTCTTACCCGGATCTCGTACCGCTATTCTTGTCACAATAGCGTTAGTGCCGTGTTTTGCTTTGTGGGGTAATGCAGCCGGTAAACTTATATAATACCACATGCATATTACGCACCATCACAGAATACAGAAGTCAATGAATAGGTACATACAAGTAATATTCGAGCAATGCACACATAGACACCTCTCACAGACGCGATATCTCGGAATGGTTCGGGACACTTTGTTCTTGTATGTACATTGACTACTGTTAGTCTCCATATTCTGTGATACCATTAACATCTTTGGTGTCTATAGGTGATAGTTGTCTCTTTCCATCAGGAGATTCATCTGATTTTTTATGTTATTTTTCGTTACACTGATTCGCCTACAAAATTTCATGATGTTTCTATCATAAATACTATAGTTGAGAGAATATATATTAGAAATGCTTCCAGTACACGAGAACTTCACAAAACAAACCACCGAAAAGTCGTGTACCGTAGTGACCTACGTAAAGATCCAACGCTGCTAGCTATGGTGTGATAGATAGGTGGTCAATCTATTGAAGAAATAGGTCTCAAGCAAATGCGGATAAACAGATTTTTCTTGACGTCAAAAAGTATAACCACCAAAATATAAAATATCACCACACTGGTTCACTTGCGGAGTAAGCAGTTAATCGAACGTCAATAGATTTTTCAATTCACCACGATTTACCATTTCGTCGTGTAAGATAGGTGGTATTCTGATAACGATTGCTGCCAATTTTTAGTGATAACTGAAACAAACAACTTACAGTGCTCATCCGAAGCAATTTAAGCTGCTATTGAAATTTGAATTTTCGAGAAAAAATCTCAATGACACTTTTTCGAACCCGGGGATAAACCCGGGATCTTATGATCTGAGCGGAATACCCTTAACCCCTAGACTAGACCATGGGGTAAAAATAGTTTTAAAAATGATTATGAATGACCACAGCATGACTTATATTTTCGTAGCACCCTTCTGTTACGACACAATCTATGACATCCCCCGAAATTTCCATTACTAAGAGTTCGTCGTTTAACAGAGGGATGATCAATGCGTGCTTATGTTTTTAATGTAGCAAAACTTGAATAGACGCTTTGTCATGGGGTTTATTATTATAAAGGAAAGTGGAATAATAAATTATGTCTTATTTGGAAAGCTATTATAAAAGTGTTAGAAAATACGTTTTTTTTATTACATAACATAGCGAAGAAGCTGATGGCTCTCCTGGTGGAAAGAGACAACCATCGCCTATAGACTCCAAAGATGTTAATAGTGTGTTGCTATCCGTGAAGCGGAATGGCAATGCCATATATTATTATGTGGCGACGCTGGTCCGTATCACTGGAGGGTCATAGTGATGGAACCAGCGGGCTTACTTCTTGTAAGGGTGACGTCATAACTGAGGAAATTGATGACGTCACACAAGGACAAGGAAGGGGAAAAGGAAGATCTTCCCAGCCAGGCAAGATGCACTAACTGGGGACTGAAGTCCATTTGAGGAGCGTTGAAACTTATGTATGTATAGTGTGTACAAGATAAATAATTGACATGGCGATTCAGGATTTTATTTTTGAATTTCATTTTTTACTTTTTTTTATATTTTTTTCTGTTAGCGTTTTTAGGTTGCTTGAACCGCTACAATTATATTTTACCACCCCGTTGGTCGCGTGGTATCGAACCTAATTACGAATTCATAGGGTTCAGGTTCAATTCCCAACAGACAAGGCCATCTAGTTACAACGTGTTGGCTGGGCCCCCTTCGAAGACCAGACTCTCTGCCTTTCTGCCAGGCAGATTGTAAGAGGCGACCAATTGACTTTAGGTGTCACTGCCATCGTGAATACTAGGTGGTAGAGTTCTGCAACGTTTCGTCCGGGGTATGGTACCACCGCCTTAACTATTCCTGCCGCAACAGCGTCAACGCTTGTCATTGTCATATTCCGATCTGGAAGGTAATGTAGCTGATTGACTAATTCAAAATTTTTTTCACTGTATGAACAACCCGAATTGATCTAACCCCAAAGTAAGCAATTTATTTCTTTGTGTTGTGGGTGTTAGTCAACGACATTAATACATAGAAATACATATATTTAATACTGTAACATATATATTAAATACTCAAACCCAGAAAAACATCTATGTTCATCACACAAATGCTTACCCCTGTCGGGAATCAAACCCGAGCCCCATTGATTGCGAAGTCAGGATTGCTAACTACTCGACCAACGAGGCGATCAAATATTTATGCACAAACAAAAAGTACATGGGCTTAACTTAATGCCCCTCTATTCACGTCGGTATTTAAATACATAAATTCGTCGTATTATGAACAAAATATCCCAAACCGTAACACGAAATTTTGCATCTGGTTAATTGAAAATGTATGACTAACGTCCACTCCCTTTAAATGTGCGATGAACTTTGAATTATATATCGGCGCAGGTGCGTTTTAAAAGCCTTCAGCTTGGGTCCGTGGGTCGTGGTCCTTTCCGGTCGCCATATTCCAGCCGTAACGCTAAGCACGTGAATTCCCCAATAAAGATCCGGTACGTTATAATTTACGTACGATATAAATGCTTTGTAGACTTTTGTAACTAGCAAGCAAACTGCCTTGTGGTCTGATGGTATATTTGGCTTGGGTTTGAACCTAGAAAGATTAAAATATGTTGAGTTTATTTCGAGGAATATTCTCAGTAGCGATGGAATCTATTAAATAAATAAATATTCATGGGACAAATTACACTTACTGATATAACCCCAAAGTAAAATTATTTGCTTGTGTTATGGGTGTTAGTCAACGATACTAATACATAGTAATACATATATAAATACTAGAGTATATGTAATAAACACCCAAACCCGGAAATACAAACAATTATGCTCATCACAAAATTGCTTGCCCCCGTCGGGGAACGAACCCGAGCTCGACCAACCACTCGACCAACGGGGCGGTATTATCTAGTTATGTTACAATCGCGTGACTTAAATGAATACTTCAAGTTATTAGTTATTTGTTATATATATATATATATATATATATATATATATATATATATATATATATATATATATATATATATATATATATATATATATATATATATATATATATATATATATATATAAACTAGCTGACCCAGCAAACGTTGTTCTGCCTTTTTAACTACTATTATTTTTTTCTATATTTTCTCACCTTTTAAACCTTCTCTGGAATTAAACAATTAATTAAAAACCAAAATTAGCCAAATCGGTTCAGCCGTTCTCGAGTTTTAGCGAGACTAACGAACAGCAATTGATTTATATATATATATATATATATATATATATATATATATATATATATATATATATATATATATATATATATATATATATAATATATATATATATAAACTCTAACCCCAAATGTAAGCAAATTATTTTGCTTGTCATATGAGTGTTAATCAACGATACTAATACATCGCCTCTGTGGTCCAATGGTCCAGTGCCGGTGTTGACCACTTGGTTGAAGGCACTATTATACGAGTTCAAATATTGCATAAAAGTATCTTTACGCCTTTATCTCCGAAAGGGTAGGCAGAGGTACAACAAGTGTACCCACGGTTAGCCGAAGATACTTTTCGGGATACGGGCGTAAAGATAGTTTACTAATACATAGAAATACATTTATAAATATTTAATAAGCACCCAACCTAGAAACACGAACATCTGTGCATCACATAAATGCTTATCCTGTCGAGAATCAAACCCGAGAACCATTAATTGCATAGTCAGGGTCTAACTGTCCGATCAACGCGGCGATCAAAACGGTCGAATAAACACTTAAAGTTCTTAAGTTCAGGGTGTTATTTGTTATGGTATTTTTTATTGATTTCATAGGATAGCAAACAAGCAGATGGTTCTCCTTATGGAAAGAGATAACCATCGCCAACAGAGACACCAAAGACGTTAATGATGTATCCCCGTAACGGTCCGGGCTCCTTTGAATAATAGACTAACTGTCGTTCTACGCCGTACACACAGGTCGTAAAACGCGACCGATTGGCTATGCGAGCCACACCTATCGTGGGTACTAGGTGTTAGAGATCTGCACAGTCTCGCCAGAGTCTGGTACCAAGGCTTTACCTATTCCTCCTGCAGTAGCCTGCTGTAGTAGGAACGCGTCAATGACAAGCAGTATGCTTGTCATTGACGTGTTCCGGCTTGGAGGGCAATGTAGGTAGTAAACTTATGCATGTGGCATTAAACCTCGCCACAAGATAGCAACGCACCATTAACATCTTAGGTGTATATAGACGATGGTCGATTCTTTCCATCAGGAGACCCATCTACTTGTTTGCTATATTATGATATAAAAAACTATCTGTGTTGCAATGACATGCTGGGTGTCCCGTAGAATGAAATACATATATGTAAAGCCGTCATAGGTCGGCTAATTTAGGGATTTGGAATACCGCCTCGTCAACTGACAAACAGTGAATCATGATGAACATCAACGCATCATTAATATCTTTAGTATCTATATGGAATGGTTTTCGCTTCTTCCAGATAAACGCCAGCTTGTTTACTTCAATGAAAAACCTTATTTAAATAAGATTAGAAAAGAGAACCCTGAAAAAACCGAACCTAATGTTGTATGAATCAATCTCGCCTTAGTCTTCAGGTCGTCTAGACTTTTCAATCTGACTGTTACAAATAGCGAATGTAACTTGAAGTTAATGCTACTAGATTACTTCTAAGCCTAATGTATTTTAGAGATTCACATTTGAAAGAGATCAATTGGCAATTCCCCGATAGCTTTTGATTTAAAAGCAGAAAATAACAAAATGTTATCTACACTTGTCATTTTTTTAATATTATAAGTTAACAAAAAAGCAGATAGCTCTTAAGCATGGAAATAACAAAATATGTTTTCACTGTTATCCCGGTCCGGACCATCCGTTTGTACCTTTCCATTATAAATCCGTTTGGTTTACGGGCCCCATGAATGACGACGTAAACCTCTTTCTTCTAATAAGAAAAGAACAAAGATAACAATAAGTGAAACTTAAATAGCCAATTTGTAAAATGATAATAAGCCGAACGTGGGTTGACGTTAATGTAAGAATCAATCTCGTGTCAGACTTCAAGGCGTCTAGACTTAGTGTCAGCCAATCTGACTGCTACAAATGGCGGGAGTAACTTGAGGTTGAAGCGACTGAAGATTGCATTACCGTCGAGTAAATCCTAATGCATTTTGGAGTGTGATTTGAGCCAAGTGACGGAATCCTATTTTATCTACATGAAAAAGAAATTAATGATTCGTGCAATCATGACACTTAACCTAAAATATAAAAGCCGAAGATACTTAGTCCCACAATGTG
This sequence comes from Apodemia mormo, assembly GCA_036924255.1. Lineage (NCBI taxonomy): Eukaryota > Metazoa > Arthropoda > Insecta > Lepidoptera > Riodinidae > Apodemia > Apodemia mormo. Next base: position 9,238,874 of record JAUPFN010000026.1, read on the forward strand.
ATAGGTTTACCGCCCCGTTGGTCGAGTGATTAGCGATCCTGACTACGCAATCGACGAGGCTCGGGTTCGATCCCCGACGGGGACAAGTATTTGTGTGATGAGCATAAATGTTTGAATTTCTGGGTTTGGGTGTTTATTAAATATATTCTAGTATTTATGTATGTATTTTTATGTATTAGTATCGTTGACTAACACCCCTAACACAAGCAAATAATTTGGTTACTTTGGGGTTAGATCAGTAAGTGTAATTTGTCCCGGGAATATTATTATTATTATAGGTGGCAAGTCTATCGCCAACCAGGCACTTTTCAATCCTGGGCAAAGTTGTTTTCATCAGAAAACTGAAAAAACACATGATACTTCATGTGGTCAACACCGACATCGGGGCACTAAATCACAGAGCCCAAAGTATGTTTTTTTTTAAGTCCCGTGACAACTCTATATTTATTCAGCTTTATGTGTCCCATACTTTTAAGAGTTAAAAAGTGTTTTGAGAAACAATATAAATGTATTTAATTGTACATAAATAAAAATGGTGTTTTACCAAGCGCCGACGACAAAAGTATAAAATACACAACCGCATAACCTCTATTATTTGTCAGTCAGGTAAAAGCACTCAAACTCAAAATAACATCTATTCAATGTCATCGTAACGCGTAAGAGGGCCGCAATCCTTATCGCATGTTTGATTACAGTACACTCGGCTTCGCACCTCAAACAAGAGACCATTGAACCCCCGAACGGGGGCGATATCCATTGTTCCAGTGGATTCGTGAGGTGTAAAATATAGGTGCAAAATGTTTGTCATTCCCTAATTGTAAAAGAAACAATGTTGCATGTAAAATAGAAAGGTAGTATTTTTAATAGCTAAGTAACGAATCTCTTTTATACACAATTTTGTGTTTTTAAGGTTCCGTACTTCAAAAGATAAAACGGAAATATTATCACTTTGATGTAAGTCTGTCTGTAAATACCAGTTCTCTCGGGAACGCGTGGAGGTGTCAAGTTGCAATTAAAACTATATACTCAGATCCTGTCAAGGGACTGTCCCTTGACTCCCTTGACACTGTGAAAAAATCAAACTTTTAAGTATTATAAGTTATATAAGAAAAAACATACGGCCATTTATGCCGCAAAAAAACATTTTTTAACTTTTCACAAATTTCACAAAACACTTTTTAACTCTTAAAAGTATGGGACCAACATAAAACTGAATAAATATAGAGTTGTCACGGGATTTAAAAAAATAACATATTTTTTTCCATTGACCCAGAACTATGAAATTTGGTAAGAAATATCGTCTTATACTAGAAGTGCAGGGACAAATCTGAGAACTCATTTGTAATTAAATCATACAATATATGGCCTTTACTAATAATACATAAATTTTGGAAACTGAATTTCGGGAAAATCTCGGAAAAACTACTAGACTCGATTCCTGAACTATTTTATAAATAGTCATATTATGATATATGAACTTACAAATTAGTGCGGAACCCTCGGTGGGCAAAGCCGACTCGCATTTGTCCGGTAATCTATTCAATGGAAATAAAAATACCTAGCTGATAGCCTAAACGACTAAAACAGCGACATCGGGGTAGCGGACGAGCAGATAACTCACCCAACCATCCAACCTCATGTTGCTTTCGGTCTCCTTAGCAGAATAAAATAACTGTCATTTTTCCAGGCAGTTTGTAACAGGCAGTAAAAAATAGGGAACGATTGGTTATATACTCTATATACCAATCACTACCATCGTGGTATAAAGTTCTGCTACGACTCCAGGTCTAGGGACTGCCAGGTCCAAGGATAAATATAGGGGTTAAAAATAATAATAACAATAAACTTAAAGAAATACCGCCATTTTTTCTATAGACATTTTTTCCTAGCTGAGGTTTAAGCTAGATTATTTTTTTCCAAATATTTTTATTTACAAACTTTTTAACAATTAACACAAGTCGATTGGCGTTACCTTGTAAGTGCATATGCACTTGTGTTAGGACACTTGTATTAGAAATTATTATAAATAAATAAATATTCACGGGACAAATTACACTTACTGATATAACCCCAAAGTAAGCAAATTATTTGCTTGTGTTATGGGTGTTAGTCAACGATACTAATACATAGAAATACATATATAAATACTTTTACATACATAATAAACACTCGAACCCGGAAATACAAACATTTATGCTCATCTGCTTGTCTTCGTCGGGGATCGATCGCTAGATCCCTTACGTCATAAGCGATCCAGCGATTGGCGATTAGATTACATAAGGCTTTCGGATTAGGCAGAATAAACTGAACGTCAACAGACTTACCGGTTCACCATTATTCACCAATTTGTCCGTTAGTAAGACTAGTGGTGATCCTCATCGACGCATAGAACCGACCTGATAATTTCCAACAGTAACCAGCACCGACAACTCTACATTCAGCATTCGAGGCACTGGGATGATACACACCACCGCTGCTACTGAGATTTTGGACTTTGGAGAGAAACCTCAATAAAACTTATGCCCAAACCGGAACTCAACACAGTAGCTCTAAGCCAAATAGGTTAACTCCTAAACCACGAAATAGCATAGCTACATTAATATAATCCTACTAGTTCCAGTGTCATTATGTAAATTATCTTTACTAGTGGGATTCGAACCCACGCCCCTCGACTTTATATTTATAACCACTTCGTTAACGATGCGTTCAAATGAGAAACATTTCCTGTTAAGAATTCATAGTCAATTCAATGATTCAGTAACTTAGCATTTGTTTGCAACTTTCTGAGAAGCAACTCAAGCAAAATTTTAATTTCGAACGTAAGAGAGATGTTTTCAATGCCTCTGATTTGTAATATATGTAAATTATTATGCCCTTAACTTGACTTTCTATGTATTTGATTTATTTGGAACGTAACAAGCCCTTTGATTCCACAATCTTAGCAATTATAATAGCAATTCTCAGACTGTACAAGCAGTTACGAGTTACGACTGTAACTTACTACACGGATGAGGTCGATGTATGGAATTGAATTCGGTTTAAATATTATTTGTGATATGAAATAATAATATTCGCGGGACAAATTACACTTACTGTTCTAACCCCAAAGTAAGCAAATTATTTGCTTGTGTTATGGGTGTTAGTCAACGATACTAATATATAGAAATACATATATAAATACTTGGAATATATTTAATAAACACCCAAACCCGGAAATACAAACATATTTTAACTATAATACTATGTTATAAATGTGAAAGTTTGTTTGTTGGATCGTTTGTTATTCAATCATCTGAAAAGTACTGGATCAATTTGTATGAAATTCGGTAAACACATACCTACTCTATTATTAAACTACTAGCTGTTGCCTGCGACTTCGTCCGCGCGAACTTCTTTTACTCCACACTGCTCCTCCCCTGTAGGTGATAGCGTGATAATATGTAGCCTATATGTTGACCCGACCTTTTAGTAATATTCATGCAACGTTTGAAGTAAATCCATGCAGTACTTTTTTAAGTTTACCCCGGACATACATACAGACAAACAGACAAAAATTCTAAAAACTATATTTTTGGCTTCGATATCGATTGTAGATCACGCCCCAAGTATTCTATTAAAAAATATTCAATGTACAGTTTTGAAGTTTCTACGATTTTATTATATGTATAGATTATCCGTACTAATATTATAAATGCAAAAGTCTGTTTGTCTGTCTGTTACGTTTTACGGACCGATTTTCATGAAATTTGGCATGGACGTAGTTGAGCCGGGGTCAAACATAGGCTAATTATTTTTTAAAAAATCAATCCTTAAAGGGTTAAAATAGGGGATAAAATTTGTATGAAAAGCTATCTTGACGACATGTTAATCTACTCGCGGGCGAAGCTGCGCGGGTCAGCTAGTACATAATATAATTATAACATAGCATACATTTGATTCAAAAGAAAGGTATTGTTCTCGAGAGATAGAAAAATAAATTTGACACAAGCGACGCAGCAATGCATTATCTGGACTAATTTTACACTTTAGATTACTGATTCCCTAAGTGATCCAGGTGGAACCACCAGGGGTCCAGGAGACTCGACAGGGTCTACGTTGGCGGGACCAAAACAAAAATTTCCATAGTTAGATCTAATTTTCATATTTTTTTCTTCAGTTTTGGGAGTATGGTAGAAATTTAAACTCAGGGGGTCCACCGGAAACAGCAAAATTTTGAAAGTGGACTATGAGAAAAAAAAATATATACAGGGTTACCTCTAAAACACCAGCAACCTCACAGGACTAAATACCTACCATTATAAATAACAAAAATTTTTTATGACTTTTGACGTAACTCAATACATTAAATAAAAATGATTTTATAAGTTTTCATTGGCCTGTCGTGACATTTCTAACTCTTCATTCGGATGCACTGCTAATAGTAATAATAGTATTGTATTTGTAGGCGTTGTGTTTTTTTTTGTTGTATTTATAGTTTGCTTTTGTTATTTACAGTATTTGTATAGTGTTATATGGTAAATAAAGCAATTCTTATTCTTATTCTTAACACTTTCAACATAGGTTTGTTTAACTACTTAGTCTTTGCGATCCACGTAGAGCTAGGAACGTTCAAGCGAAAAATTTAATTCATATTAATTTTTTTATGAAAGTAAAATTCAACAAATTGTCAAAATTCGTAGAACAAATGTTGTTGTATATAATTTAAGCTACCTAGTCTTGCGAGATTGCTGACGTTTAAGAGGTAACCCCGTATATAGTATGTATTAAAACATTGTCTCAAACATTTAATGTTTCTAAATCTCGATTCTAAGGCGATAGAGTTCCCGGTTCGGTTGGTATTAAATCAAATTTAAAAGCAAATAATATAAAATTTTTGTCTTTCTTTAAATAATATCTTGCTATATTATTTTTAATAGCAAAGTGTAGGTCAGTCTAGACAATATGTAATGTATGTAAAAAATCTTAATAAAATAGAGCTAAAATAGTCCGAGCCTACGGCCATTAGAAAATTCTGAGGAGATATGACGTTTGTTTATGGGTTTTCAAGTTTTCTTTCAGTAAGTTATTTATTCTGTTTTGATAAAATATTCTACTAATTAATTTAAACCGAGTTCTCAAAAGGAGGGAGGGAATTTTAAATTCAGTAGTATTTTTGTTCACTTATTGCAGCAGGTATAGATAAGGCGGTGGGGGGACTATTAATTCAGTTGTTTTTTTTTCATTTATTGCGGCAGGTTGTATGTAAGGCTGTGGTACGCGACCCAGACAAGACAATGCAGAACTCTACTACGAGTATTTACTAGTCACGATGGTAGGGCCTCGTACAGCCAATAGTTCGCTTCTTACGAACTGCCTGGTAGAACGGCAGATGGTCTATTTTTAAATGGTGGCCAGGCCAACAAGGGCAATATAAAATTTTTCCCCGTTTTGGTCCCGGGTTTATCCGTGTTGGTTCCGGGCTGCTTTGAAGAATAGACCAATTGCTGTTTTGCCAGGTATGTTGTAAAAGGCGACTGATTGGCTACGCAAGTCACTAACATCGTGGCTACTAGGTGGTAGAGTTCTACATTGTCTCGCCCGGGTCTGGTACCACCGCCTTACTATTCCTGCCGCAATAGCGTCAGTGCTTGTCAGTGTCGTGTTCCGGTTTGGAGGGTATGGTAGCCGGTAGACTTATGCATATGGCATTAGACCTCGGCACAAGATAGCACTTTGGTGTCTATAGGCGATGGTTGACTCCTTCCATCGGGAAACCCATTTGCTTGTTTGCTATCTTATGATATCTAAAAAAAATGACTGGGTTCTAAGATCTGGGTTTCAAGCATTAATTTTTTTTGTATCATAAGATAGCACATAAGCAGATGGGTCTCCAGATGGAAAGAGACAACCATTGCACGTAGTCACCAAAGATGTTAATGGTGCGTTGCTATCTTATGGCGAAGTCTAATGCAACATTCATAAGTTTATCGGCTACCTTACCCACCAAACCGGAACACAAAAGTGACAAGCATTGACACTATTTCGGCAGAAAGAGATAAGGCGGTGGTACCAGACACGGGCGAGCCAGTGCAGAACTCTGCCACTCTACCATAATAATTCTGTGAAAAACTAAGGTTTGTTAAAAACGACAATATTTTAATTTATGAAAAGTTATATATAATTACTATTCCATTTAAAATTAGCACGCCCGCGCCATTTGTCTGGTAAAACTGGTTTAAGTTCATAATTTTTGTTATTCCATAACATCTAACATATTGTACTTTAAGCTCTTGCAAAGTTGGTTATTTCATTGAATTTTGAACGCGATGATCTTTTTTTTTTTTATAGAAGAGGGGGCAAACGAGCAGGAGGTGCACCTGATGGTAAGTGATCACCGCCGCCCATGGACATCCACAATACCAGAAGTCTTGCAGTTGCGTTGCCGGCCTTTTAAGAATGAATAAGCTCTTTTTTTGAAGGCCCCCAAGTCGTATCCGTTTGGAAACAGCCCTGCCGGTAATTGGTTCCACAACAAAGTAGTGCGATGCAAAATCGACTTTTATCTTTTGTAGTTTCATAGTCATTCGACGTAGTACTTTGACTAACCCGGGTCGCTAACTACTGGGCCAACGGGGGCAAACGAGGCAGCAATTTTAGCTTTTTAAATAGAATTTTAAAAATTGAGCGTTTCTGTTATTTTTCATACAAATTCCACGGTGATTATATTAAAAATTGCAAGAAATTCTTGGCCACGTCTAATATTTACGCTTGTTTACAAAAAACAGAGATTTTTTACGATAAGATAATTATGTTTTAATAATTTATAAATGGGCACGTGAAGCTGATAAATCCATGCCATGAATGAATGAATGATAACTCTTTGTGCACAAACCACTTAAAGGAACAAAAATCTTAGGGAGTTTTTTGTATGTAACAGGAATAGAACTGACCACTTTTAATTATGATTTAAAAAGTATTTTTACATTAGTTCAGTAAACTTGATTTTTTGTTGTATCAAAATATGAATGACATATTTTTTCATATCTAATGACGCAAACGGGATGAACTAAACGCACTGTCTCAAACTTAAACTTAGTCAAAAATATTGTTAGATATTGCTAGACTCAATAAAAATATGCATGGAAAAACGAATAGCACAGTTAATCTATATATACATATAATAAAATCGTAGAAAAGTCAAAACTGTACATTGAATATTTTTTTAAAGAATACTTTGGGCGTGATCCACAATCGATATCGAAGCCAAAAATATAGTTTTTAGATTTTTTGTCTGTTTGTCTGTTTGTCTGTATGTATGTCCGGGGTAAACTCAAAAAGTACTGCATGGATTTACTTAAAATTTTGTATAATTATTACTAATAGGTCGGGTAAACATATAGGCTACATATTATCACGCTATCACCTACGGGGGAGGGACAGTGCGGAGTAAACGAACTCCGCGCGGACGAAGTCGCTGGCAACAGCTAGTAAATAATAATTTATTTTATAATCTTGTGTTTTATTTATTTTATCTTTGCAAAAGAAAACGTATCTACTTTTTAAAAAGGTGGCAACCCTAATCTGGGGTAACAAAGTAAATAAATACAGCCGAATTGAAAATTTCCTTTATGAAAAGTCAGTTGAAAATGTACTAACGGGAAACTTAATTAATCGGTAAACCAATAAACCAATTTAAAACTTGAATATTGTACAAAACTGCAATAGCTTTAAAGTGTAAGAACAGCATATTTTCGTGTACGAAATAAAATGCTATTGGGCTATGTCATTTCAAATGGATAGCAGTATTGTTAATCGGTAAACCAATAAACTAAATTAAAACTTGAATATTGTACAAAATTGCAATAGCTTTAAAGTGTAAGAACAGCATATTTTCGTGCACGAAATAAACTGCTATTGGGCTATGTCATTTCCAATAAATAGCAGTATTGATTCCCAATGACCTACACTCCATAGAAATGTCACACATTAGCGATGGGCCCGGGGGTGCAATTACGTGTATAGCGAATTTCCTAACGCTGACCCATCGATAGACGTTTATTTCACCGCCGACCATTCATCTAAATAATTATGTATCGAAGTCCGATTGCACCAAACTAGTTCAACACCTTTTAAATGAATTTATCCATAGTAAAAGTCATTTAAAAATTATTTTAAACTAGTTGACCCGCGCAGCTTCACCCGCGAGTATATTAATAAGTCGTCAAAATAGCTTTTAATAAAAATTTCATCTCCTATTTCAGTCCTCCAGGGACTGATTTTTGAAAAAAAAATTAGCCTATGTTTGACCCCGGATCTTCAACTATATCCATGCCAAATTTCATGAAAATCGGTCCAGCGGTTTAGCCGTGAAAGCGTAACAGACAGACAGACAGACAGACTTTCGCATTTATAATATTAGTAGGGATGGATGACCCTTATCTTATTGTGAAACAGTACAAGAGTTTTAATGTCTTATTGAAATGGAGCTTCACTAAGAGCCGAAGACGAAAGTGTAAAATTCATTAAAGCATGTCTGTCGTGTTCTTATCTGGAGGGTGAGGTCACCGGTAAATTAAGTAGCAACCATTAACATCTTCACCATCAGAAAAGCAATGTCTAATTAAGGGTTCCGTACCTAAAAGGTAAAACGGGACCCTATTACTATGCCTCCGCTGTATGCCTGTCTGTCTGTCACCAGGCTGTATCTCATAAACCGTGATAGCTAGAAAGCTGAAATGTTCAGATATTGTGTTTCCGTTGCCGCTATAACAACAAATACTAAAAATAAAAATGATGTGGTGTCGCGGGACACCAGGTAGGAACGAAGTTCCTTCGGCTAAACGGCACTACTCGCTTGTGTACGCGACTGTCGCGCCTGCGCACGCCTCATTTAACGCTTTTATTCCACGCATTTTTCTTAGGGTTTTACTATCACATTTTTTTCAGTTCGGTCGCGCAGCAAAATCCCTATCCCCTCCAAGCCTGCCGTAAGGAACTTCGTTCCAAAACGAAGTTCCTTCGGCTAAACGGCACTACTCGCTTGTGTACGCGACTGTCGCGCCTGCGCACGTCTCATTTAACGCTTTTATTCCACGCATTTTTCTTACGGTTTTACTATCACATTTTTTTCAGTTCGGTCGCGCAGCAAAATCCCTATCCCCTCCAAGCCTGCCGTAAGGAACTTCGTTCCAAAACGAAGTTCCTTCGGTTAAACGGCACTACTCCCTTGTGTACGCGACTGTCGCGCCTGCGCACGTCTCATTTAACGCTTTTATTCCACGCATTTTTCTTACGGTTTTACTATCACATTTTTTTCAGTTCGGTCGCGCAGCAAAATCCCTATCCCCTCCAAGCCTGCCGTAAAGAACTTCGTTCAAAAAAAATGAAAATGTTAAGGGAAGTATGTCCCCATACAACAAACGTGTTTTTTTCGTATTTTTTTGCTCAATATTAACAACGATAGCAGGTCGATGCTCAAAAATTTTCACAGAATATTTAGAAATAAATCTATACATATATAATAAAATCGTAGGAAAGTCAAAGCTGTACATTGAATATTTTTTAAAAAGAATACTTGGGCGTGATCTACAATCAATATCAAAGCCAAAAATATAATTTTTAGAATTTTTGTCTGTTTGTCTGTATGTATGTCCGGGGTAAACTCAAAAAGTACTGCATGGATTTACTTCAAATTTTGCATGAATATTACTGACAAGTCGGGTCAACATATAGGCTACATATTATTACACTATCACCTAGCAGCCGGGTGCTGTGCGGAGTAAACGAAGTCCGCACGTAGAAGTCGCTGGCAACAGCTAGTAAAGAAATAAAGATGGTCAACTTGACCAGATTGCTTTTTATCAAATCGGAAAATCTGCTGAAAATTATATAATTAGTACTTCGTTTACTGCGCACAGCTCCTTCCCCGTAGGTGATAGCGTGATAATATGTAGCCTATATGTTATGTTGACCCGACCTGTTAGTAATATTCATGCAAAATTTGAAGTAAAGCCATGCAGTACTTTTTGAGTTTACCCCGGACATACATAGACAAACTGACAAAAATTCTAAAAACTGTATTTTTGGCTTCGATATCGATTATAGAACACGCCACAAAAATATAGTTTTTAGAATTTTTGTCTGTTTGTCTGTATGTATGTCCGGGGTAAATTCAAAAAGTACTGCATGAATTTACTTCAAATTTTGCATGAATATTACTAATAGGTCGGGTCAACATATAGGCTACATATTATCACGCTATCACCTATAGGGGAGGAACAGTGCGGAGTAAACGAAGTCCGCGCGGACGAAGGCGCAGGCAACAGCTAGTAATTAAATAAAAATAAAGTAAATATTAAAGGGAGGCTCCTATGCAACAAACGTAATTTTTAACAACAAACGTGATTTTCTTTTGTAGATGATGGAACGGAACCCTTCGTGCGCGAGTTCGACTCGCACTTGGCCGTTTTTATATATCATAAGATAGCAAACAAGCAGATGGGTCTCCTGACGGTAAGAGCCAACCATTGCCTATAGAGATCAAAGACAATAATGGTACGTTGATATCTTGTGGTGAGGTCTAATGCCACATGCATAAGTTTACCGGCTACCTTACTCTCCAAACCAGAACATGAGAGCGATAAGCACTGACGCTATTGCGGCAAGAAAAGGTAAAGAATGGTACCAGACCTGGACGAGACAATGCAGAACACGACTACCTGTAGAATAATAGTCTTTTATTATTTTCTACTAGCTGTTGCCTGCAATTTCGTCCGCGCGGACTTCGTTTACTCCGCACAACTCCTCCCCCGTAGGTGATAGCGTGATAATATGTAGCCTATATGTTGACCCGACCTGTTAGTAATATTCATGCAAAATTTGAAGTAAATCCATGCAGAGTTTACCCCAGACATACATACAGACAAACAGACAAAAATTCTAAAAACTATATTTTTGGCTTCGATATCGATTATAGATCACGCCCCAAATATTCTTTTTAAAAAATATTCAATGTACTATTTTGACTTTCCTACGATTTTATTATATGTATAGATGATATCTATATTAATAATATAAATTATTAATATTATAATTTTTTTTTATAGAAGAGGGGGCAAACGAGCAAGAGGGGCACCTGATGGTAAGTGATCACCGCCGCCCATGGACGTCTGCAATACCAGAGGTCTTGCAGTTGCGTTGCCGGCCTTTTAAGAATGAGTAAGCTCTTTTCTTGAAGGTCCCTATGTCGTATCCGTTCGGAAATACCCATGCCGGTAATTGGTTCCACAACAGAGTAGTGCGAGGTAAAAAGTGTCGGTAAATGCGAAAGTTTGAATGTTTGGATGAAATTTGGAACCTGGAATAGCACATAGGCTACTTTTTATCCCGTAAAAATTAGGTGATCCCGCGGGATTCCCCAAAAACTTTTATAATGCAGCGGGCTGCTCGCTGATACTGCTCTAACACCCTTAGGGTGGGCTCTTAGCACACTTAATTTAAACTCTGGTTGAGCACTCTGCCCGAAACGCCCGGTTTCGCATTAACTGTCATTTGGATCAACTGCAACTTTATTTCGAAAAGAAAAATACTCGTATACACACACATAAACTACTTCAAAACACATCAATAACTTACAGCGTTAAAAACCTTCGTTTTAATTGAAACAAAATTGTCCGTAACTGATCCGAATTGCTCGTAATTGGTTAAAAATAGCCTGTAATTGTGTAACTGATAGAACGCTACCAAATATACGTTGAGGTTTTTTTCTATAGGAAGTTATTAAAATTTAGTAGCCCAGAAGCATTTGACCCTAATGGGTCAAAAATTCTTAAGGTAACACCGAAACTCACACTTAAAAAGTTTAAAACGGACGTAATTAAACGAAAAGGATCCAATCTACAATATGGTCAAAATGAGTTAAGTGCACCAAACTGATGCTAAACATCAATACTATTGGCCAGTAAAAAACATCTAAGCAGATATTTCTGCTCTCTATTATATTATTCAACGTCAGAACTAGTCCCCATGTATGGCACGTTAAAAAATTAAAAAAGATCCAATATAATTTATACTTTCCATCGTCGGCACTTGGTGAAACTCCATCATAATTATTGTAATTTTACACTTGTACTGTTTCACAATTCACTAATTATATATAATACTAGCTGCAGCGTGCAGCCCGCTGCACTATAAAAGCTATTCCAGGTCACCATCTACCTGTGTGCCAAATTTCATTCAAATCCATTCAGTAGTTTTTGCGTGATTGAGTAACAAACATCCATCCATACATCCAAACTTTCGCATTTATAATATTAATATAGATATACTTTTTTTTATTTAAATAGCCAACCGGTTTCACATATTACTGCATCATCAGGCCTAAAAAAAAGTTTTAGCCATGATGATGCAGTAAAATGCGAAACCGGTTGGCTATTTAAATTAAAAAAGTATATATCACATATAATTAGTGAATTGTGAAACCGTACAAGTGTTAAATTTAAAACAATAATTAAAAAAGATCCAACTTCAAACTTCAATATTTCTGAAGTGATTTTGTGTGGATTGGATCCTTTTCATGTAACTACGTCCAAACGTAAAAAACAAATTAATTGATATATATTTTTAAGTGCTCGATCGCGTTCGTCAAATCAAATGACTTTGGTTGGACAATAGAGTAGAGATTCGGTTGTCGATAGGCACAAACGTTTGTTTTTTTATATCATAAGATATCAAACAAGCAGATGGCTCTTCTGATGGAGAGGGACAAATATCGCATATAGACACCGAGAGCAGAGCACCATTAACGCGTTGCTTAATCCTCGTGGCGTGGTGTTGATGCCATGTGCATAAGTTTACCGGCTACCTTACCCTCCAAACCGGAACACGACAGCGACAAGCACTGGCGCTATTACGGCAGAAATAGGTAAAGCAGTGGTACCAAACCCAGACGAGATGCAGAAGAACTCTGATATCTAATAAGAGCGTGTTATACAAGAAGCCTATGAGATGGCTGACTTAATAGAATAGGTAAGACACAGGTACCAGAACCGGGCGAGACAAGCAAAACTCTACCACCTAGTGGCCACGATAATAGTGACTCGCATAGCTAGTCGATCCTCTCTTACGAACTGCCTGGCAGAATGCCAGAGGGTCTTTTCTATAATAGTAGCCCGGACCAAAAAGAGGGCAGTATATGATCGCATGGCCTTATCTAACAGGCTCAGTTTCGACTTAGTGATCGAATCTTTAAATGGAGAGCTCGACCACTAATCGTTCTCTCAATCATTAATTCAACTCAATTTAAATGAGATGACTGGCACAGAATGCCATTAACATAAAACCCCCTATAATTTGTTGCGCATTAATTTAAATAAATAAATCGTCTGAAAGTTAAGACAGTCTAATTGGAACGAAAAATCCCATAAATTCAAGACAGGTTGAATATTTAAAGCATCTGTATTTCGGTATTGAGTTTGAATAACAGAGCATAGGCGAGAATTCAACAAAATATTTGTCATTGGCTTATTGGAATGCCAATGCTTCGATTGGACTGGCAAAGGAATCCTAATTAAAGTGTTATAAATGATACGGTTGTCCAATATGTCCATACATCCAACATATGATGTAGGCTGAATTTCCCGACGATGAATTTATCGAACGCCGAAATTTCAGGGTATTTCGGTGCGTCGTATCACAATTTTCGTGTTTATGTGTCAACTAAGCGTTGTTTTATATTCAGCTTAAGCTGTTAATTTTCATTCGGTTTTTGGCCTTGTAATAGTGTATAACAAATTGAATACATGCCTTTCTGGAAAAGGCCGAACTAAACTGTTTTTTATATTATTAGATAACAAACAAGTACTCGTAAATATAGGTACTTGTGGCGCCGCTGGTCGCTACCGCTGAATGGATATAGTGATAGATCCAGCGGGCCAACTTCTTGTCAGGTGACGTCATAACTGTGATATAATGATCATAAGGAAGATCTTCCCAGCCAGGCAAGGTGTACTGCCTGGGGACCGAAGTCCATTTGAGAAACGTTGAAACTTGTATATGGTGTTACAAAATAAATAATTGTGATATCACGATTCAGGATTTCACTTTGAATTTCATTTTTTCCATTTGTTATTATTGATTTTTGTCCATTTTTTATTATTTTTTCTTCTAGCGTTTGTGATTGTTTGAGTCGCTACACACTCTTGATGGAAAGAAACAACACTTTTAATGGTCGTTTCTATACATATTGTGGCGAGATGATGCACAGGCATAAGTTTACCGGTTACATTACCCACAGGTCGCAACACGGCAGCGATCATCATTGACTAGAATTGTTTAAACTATTTTATGATAGCGCGTTATATACTATAAACTATATTTTTCTAGCGCGCTACGTTATAGACTATATTATAATGTGTAATAGGAACATTGATCGCGCGAACCGGCCGAGCGACATACGAGCGATGACTGAGCGCTATAACGCTATAAACTATGTTATAACGTCTAGCGTCTACGATCTAGCACATTATTCGTTAGATCGCGTAGTTCGTAACTTCGTAAATTAATAATATTATAACTACGGCCTACGCTAGCCGCTAGGTATATCTCGTAGCGTTATGTTATAGCGCCGAATACGAATCTAAATATCGTATGCTATATGTTGAATTATACATAGCGCGCTATAGTTTAACGCTATGCGGTATATTAAACACCATTATCATCGACGCCGTTGTGGCAGGAACAGGAAAAACGGTGGTACCGAGCCGGCGAGACGTTGCGAAACTCTACCACCTAGTAAATGTGTAATAATGTGTTATACAAGTAATCTATGAGGTGAGTGACGAAATCTCGGGAAGAATCATATTTCTCGTGGACACACACATATACAGTAGTATATGTATATTATTTTGTTAATGATTAAAGTCTGTGGTCGAAATTTTTGAAGACATTTAATAAAATCTGTATAAATAAATTTAATAAAAAGCTTAGTATGACTCAGTTTGAAGACTACATAATAATGTAGTCTTCAAACTGAGTCACACTAAGCTTATCTTATTACTTGTCTAACAGATACCTGTGCTTTAATATTGGTAGAAATATGGTCGAGTTCGACCGGAGAGCAATCGCTAGTACCTATTATATATAAACATTAAAATAGATAACGTCATATATTTAGGAAAGTCGGTTAAAAAGCCACATGTTAAAAATAGCATATCTATCTATGGTAGACAAATCAATAGTAACTCTAGAGATCGTCGGCGACATGGCGGCGGCTTTGAAGTACACTAAATAGCAGGGTTGACAAACCGAGGGGATCAGAATTTTATTTACAAGGCCGGTAACATGATATTGGAAATTGCTTTTTAAATAAATATTGGACTTGCTTCTATTACGCATTATCTAAATTATGTTTAGGTTATTGCTATCCTTGTCTCCTCGAAATGGGAAAGAGAAATGGGGCATATTTGTTTTAGTGTAATTAGCGTACTAAATAGTTCTGCGGAAATAGAAATATAGCATATATTTCTATCCCCACAGCAAAATTGTCGGTATACACCGAAGATTCGCGGATCGTGATAATGTGGCCAATAATTCGCTGAATCGCAAATCGTACAGGTGCACACGCAGGGCTTCGGGTTTCTGACGGTTTTTTATGGTAAATCAAAGTCATTTATCACAACTAAAAATATGAAGCTCATCTATAATTTGCATTGGTGCAGATCGCATCTCGATCGATCTGCAAAGATATTATTTGTTAGCCGAATACAATCATACATATGCATTGATATAAAAAACCCTAGATGCACAGTCCCGAACAAAACTGACACTCAAATGTGTCCCTAATTTCATTTAAGTAGCTATAGATATGGCAAAAACATATGTCTTTGCATATCCAACCTTAAGTGCACGACTTATAGTTGTTTTTACAAAGCAATGTACGTAAAGAAATAAAATTGACAGTGTCGCGACCGACGCGATTCTGATTGAAATGAGTGCACAATTTAAAATTGTGTACTCATTTTTGGAGGACGTTTTTGACACACTTATTGTGTATCTTGGGTTTTTTATATCAATGTACATATGCTATTATTTTGTGGATACAAATAGATAAATTTTCTTCGATTAAAATAATTTATCCTAATCGATATTTCGATTTTTAAGTATGGCCACACAAATGCCGGACAATAAATCGCGACAGACTCAGACGCGACTACGAGGCCGCACCCTTTTACAGGACGGAGTGATATGCAGTTTGAATATTCGCTAAATTTAAGCGAAATTGAAGGTTAAATACAGAGATTACAAAATACTACAATATTTTTATTTTTATACAAAAATCAAATCATTTTTTTTTTGATAATGACGACGACGATATGCCCCTTTCAGATCAGAGAGGGTTATTTTTATACTCTGTATATTCGTCCAAACTATTGTTGAACGAATGCATAAGACCACATAGTTAACTATGGTTACCTACGGCCGCGCACGAAGTTTTATCGCGACACTGCACCAAGAGTTTTTGCCCGCTAATGTGGCCACAGCGTATGGGTATTTAGCCTTTTGTAACATATTCATCAGAATATAATAAATAATAAAAAATTACATAACCACTAGTTCAACAGGATTAAATATTTCTCATGTCTTTCCTTTCGTTTTAATAGAAGAAATTTAGCAATAATTTAAAATTAATTTTGATGAAGAAACTTAACTGATTCTGCGCAATCACAATTCACGTAATTAAAAAAAAGAAAAGTCAAAAATGTGGAGTGAAAAAAAATGTAAGTTACGAGTAACAAAATATTTTTATCTGATGACTTAGCTGATTGTATAAGATAATCTTTTTAGTATTTAATACTAGCTGTTGCCCGCAACTTCGTACGCGCGGACTTCGTTTACTGCGCACAGCTCCTTCCCCGTAGGTGATAGCGTGATAATATGTAGCCTATATGTTATGTTGACCCGACCTGTTAGTAATATTCATGCAAAATTTGAAGTAAAGCCATACAGTACTTTTTGAGTTTACCCCGGACATACATAGACAAACAGACAAAAATTCTAAAAACTGTATTTTTGGCTTCGATATCGATTATAGAACACGCCCCAAAAATATAGTTTTTAGAATTTTTGTCTGTTTGTCTGTATGTATGTCCGGGGTAAATTCAAAAAGTACTGCATGAATTTACTTCAAATTTTGCATGAATATTACTTATAGGTCGGGTCAACATATAGGCTACATATTATCACGCTATCACCTACGGGGGAGGTGCTGTGCGTAGTAAACGAAGTCCGCGCGGACGAAGTCGTGGACAACAGCTAGTTTTTAATAACTTGTAAACCCCTATTCTTGTAAATAAATATTTTCATTTCATTTCATTTGTTTATGTAGTACATTTTATAATGAAATGTCATTTGTTAAAATATATATTTATCAGTAATAAGGTAAAGTATCCCTTCTAATTTTAGCGGAAGGGACTGACTGCTATTACCATTCTGAACTTCATATGTTTCTATAATAGTGCTTTATTTTTAAATCTTTAAAGACAATCCGAACTTTAACTGAATTTACCTCATAAACCGATACATTTGTTGTCAAATTTTATTTAAACCGTTGTAGTAGAGGTAATTTTATAGTATTTTGATGTTATCTATCTATGTGTATTTTTGTGTTCCATGTGAATGTTTTTTTTTAAGTTTTATTTTTTTAGTTTTCATGACAACCCTAAATTTAACTGGATTTACCTAATATAGCGATACATTTGTTGCCAAATTGCCGGAGCCGAGGTAAAAAAGTATGACAGAAACTTTTATTGTAAGTTATATATATATATATATATATATATATATATATATATATATATATATATATATATATATATATATATACATATGATATAAAAAAAGACAAAAATTGCAAATATCAGATAGTATTTTTTAATCTGTCCAGGCTTATATACTAACATTATAAAGACGTAAAGTTTGGTAGTTTACGAGTTTGCAAGAAGTTATTTCTTGAACTATTAAACTGATTACGAAAATTCTTTCACTAGTAAAAGCTACACTATTTTTCAGAATTGGCTACATTTAATCTCAATTTTCCCGCAGGATGCCGCTTAATAAGCCCTATACACTGAGTTATAAATAACCTTATCCCTAAAGTTTTCTCGTAGACAATATGTAGAAGTTCATTATTCTACAAAAATAGTCATTTTTTACCAAGTAACAAAACAAACTTCTGTATTATCCGTTTTAAAACAACAAAGGGATGTTTTTACAATTGTTTTGTTTAAAAATAACTCATCGCCATGTCCGCGCTAGTCATTAAATCTTGTTGATTTTATTTTAGTTTAACTCAAATCGGTCTTTCGGTCCGTTTAAATAAGCCGCGACGAGGCTTGTTGGAGCGTATCATTTGTTATTTTTACTGGTACAAGGGATTTGGATTTTTAATTACCATGCATTAGGTCGTATTATTCCACGACAGATTGCTTAAGACTAAAAAAGTTTTAATTTTTGGCTTTTTTAAGTTATGCTTGCGATTGACGTTGGTATTTTTATGTCGCATTAGATAAAATATTTACAAAAATTTGTAATAAGTGACATAAGTGAAAAATTTGTAAGCGGAAATGCGTCATGATAGAAAAACATGTATGGTCTGAGACGGAAACAATTAATTTTGGCGTACCACAAGGCTGTGCTGTCACCCACGCTATTTCTTCTACACATCAATGATATGCTGCATAATAACAGCACTAATGCAATACATACGACAGTACGGGAGATGCTATACACGTCGTCGTCGTGCGAATCTTTCGAAGGGACAGGTAATTGAGGGTCGGAATAGGCTTGATTCTGAAATTGAGACATCTCTGGAGCGGGTGGTTTTTTTGTGAGTTTTTACTAGTTTATTTATTTATTTATATTCATGCACAACAAAAACGTACATAGGTTAAACTTAACGCCTAAGGGCATTCTATCCTAGCCAACCTCGTTCAAAACAGAAACATGACTTATGGAGGGGGTGCATCTAAATTTACTTAAAGACAAAGTAATCTTAACTTGTATAAACAAATCAGAGGAGATCAAAATAACAAACTAACTTAAAAATTTTAAGAATTACACATACAACACATATATACATAATACATACATACATAATACATACATACATAATACATATATACATAAAATATAGATAAATAACACTTAGATATACACTTACATATATTAGTTATGTAAAACTAAGTAAAATATCCCCGATGATGCTATATTTAGCGAAACCTGTTGGGTGTACTAAATAACACAAAAAATTTAACCAGAAGTACAAGTGAGTTTATTTGTATTATTATAAAATGCAATTTTACCAAGTGCCGACGATATAAAGAATCCATTTAACTAGAATGGTTTGTGCGTGTGTATTTATGTTGCTATTTCAATACGCTTAGAGTAAAACTTTGTAATAAAATTACAATGTGGCTAGGAACCAATCTATCGACAAATCAGGCACATACCTATCTTGAGCAAAAGTTAAAAGTTTTTACCTTTACAGGCTTTAGGAGCGCGGCCACACACTGCGCAAATAAATTTTGTATCCGCCGTGGTAGCTCGAGCCTTCTTTGAACAATTGTCTGCCATCCTGCCAGGCAGTTCGTGCAAGACAAACGATTGGCTTATACCTACCACTAACATCGTGACTACTAGATGGTAGAGTTTCGCAACGTCTCGCCGGGTTTGGTAATATCGTCTAAGTACCGTCGTCTTGCTAACGTCAGTACTTGTCACAGTCATTGTGTTTGGTCCCTCCAAACTTACGCATGTGGCACTAATATAACCACACGGATGTTACCGAACCATTAACATCTTTGATGTCTACACACGTTGGTAATCTGTTTTATGGGCTACTCTTACCTTCCAAATATGTAGCATGCAATAGCAACGTACCATAAGATACCAAAGACGTTGTATTTGGTATCTATAGCCGATGTCTGTCTTTTTCCATCAGGAGACCTGTATGTTTTCTTCTTTAAGACATAACAAAAAAAATATTCAAAACGAAATATTCAAACTTGGATTCGAACTTTGAAACTTACGTGTCAATACCGAAGACCATGCACACGTCGTAGGCGATCAAAATTCTAAATTCTTGAAAATGGCTACTAGAATTAAATAGATCCCAATACAAAGCAATTCGTTTGTTTTATATATATTTGGTTGATTTGGGTTTACTAGGGTAAAAGGAAAGATAAGAGATTCGAAAAGGGTTATCGCTGTTTGACACGGATGACGGGGATTACGTTTAAGTTTATTTGATGGCTGAGTAAATATGAAAATACAGTATTTTTATAGTAAAATAAGGTTTACTATTTTTATTGAGTTAATACGTTTTTTTTGGGTTCGCTCATGAGGAAAAGGCTATCGTGATTCGATCAAACTTCTAATGTTAGTCTTTTGTGCTTCTGATTGGCTTTAAACAGAATCAAACTTCTGAAGTCTTTTTGTTTTGGGGTTTTGTAGTCAACAAGAAATCTTTACTTATTCATATTTGTCCTTCTGCCTGTAGTCTGTACACAATTATAATAATACTGATCGCCTGTGGCCGAAATTCGACCATAAACTACATAACAAAATCTCTTTTAAGTTTGATAATTCTCTTAAGCCGTAAAGAATAGATTATAAATGTATATATCTATATTATTTAATTATATAAATCCGAAAGTTTGGATGTTTGGATTTGGATGGATATTTGAATGGATGTTTATTACTCAATCTCACAAAAACTACTGGACGGATATGAATGAAATTTGGCACACAGGTAGATGATGACCTGGAATAGCAAATAGGCTACTTTTTATCCCGGAAAAAATAGATGATCCCGCGGAATTCACCAAAAACTCTAATAATGCAGCGGGCTGGACGCGGCAGCTAGTATTATTTATTATATTTGTCACATGAATATAATGTATTGTTATTATTAATTTAATGTATTTCTAATACATTATATTTAAAAATATTAGGTTTCTGCAGCCCTCGGCAATGTGAACTTTAACTGTGCTAATTAATTTTCATACTCCATCGTTCGCGCAACTGTCTTAAAAAAGGGGTCTAAATTTTTTTCCTTTACGTAGTAAGTAGCAAAATAAATCCTTAAAAAACTGGCCAAGTGCAAGTCGGACTCGCGCAAGAAGGGTTCTGTACCATTATCTATAAAAAAACCGCAAAAAAAATCGCGTTTTTTGTATGGGACTCCCTCAAATATTCCTTTTATTCTGTTTTTAGTATTTATTGTTATAGCAGAAAAATAAATAAATCTGTGAAAATTTTAACTGCTTAATTAGGGGCCATCCATAAATTACGTCACTCGTTAATAGGGAGGGAGGGGTCCCAAATTTTGTAACATCACATTTTTTCAAAATATAACATTGTTACGTGCTTCGGATTCGTAATTTACAAGAAAAGCCACTTATATTAAGCCGTGTATTTACAACACAAATACACAAAACAACACAATGTAATACTTAAATATTCTGATTAGCCCTAGTCACTCACTGTACTAACACTAAACTTAACCGAATACAAAGTAAAACACTTCTCGCTTCGCACGGGTCCCTCGTACTATCACTTTCGATCACTGATAAAACTGCTCTGTATTTGTCAACACATCTCTATTTATACCCAGGGTAAAGTTCTACCTGGATTCAGAAAAATCTAAATTTATCGGATAAACAATGAATCACTTCTTATTGTAAACAACTTATGATAAACAAGTACTAGTACACGCTATTTTCACCCTTATGTCCTATACCAGAAAGTCCATTATGGCACAGCTATTCGGGTAGCGGTAACTATTTGTCAATAGAAGTAGCTATCTCTTTCTTTTATTTCTAGATCTCTCCAGCGTTCCAACTCTTCACGTTTCGAGATTATTCGTAACAATATTTTATATGTAAGTATTTACAACACTAAATTTAAAAAGCTATCTGTATAAATACAAAATAAATGAATGAGATCATTATTTCAATGCAAAATTGCAAAATATGTGACGTCACACTAGGTAGGGGCGTCTCACAAATGTAACCAGCTGTGACAAGGACAAGGGAGGGGTCGAAAAATCGTGAAATTCGTGTAACGAAATTTATGGACGGTCCCTTAACACGGTTCATGAGATACAGATTGGTGACAGACAGCAGACAGCGGAGTCTTAGTGGAATAAAACAGCTGAATAAAGTTCCGTTTGTACCCGTTGGATGTGGAATCCTAAAAATTAAGACAACATGCAGATAGCCGATGGAAACAGATGACGATGGGCTATAGACACAAAAGATATTAATTGTGCGTTGCCATTTCTGTAGCAGCTTGAAATGGCAAAGGTCAAAAAAAGTTTACCGGCCATCTTAAATAAGATTTACTACTATTATGAGGGAATTTGTTTTACAGTTCGCTCTCGAGGTAAAGGCTATTGTGACTTTATTAAAAGTTCTAATGTTGAGTCTTTTGTGTTTTTGATTCACTTCGAACAGCATTAAACTTCAGAAATTTTAAGGTTTTGAAGTCGCTAAGAAATCTTTATTATCGTCGTGTAAGTTCTTCTGTCTATTCGTACATGGTTACATTATATTAACAGCTAATTTTATTATCTAATAAAATACTATAAGTGTTAAAATTAATAATGACAAAATTATAATTAACGATTTATAATTTTCCAAGGCAAATAAAACCGTTATGATAATTAATGATCACTTTATATGGGGGTTAAATCATCATTCAAACAATCACTCCACCCACACTGTCCCCTCGAATGAGTTAATTTTAATGCCGGCGTGAAAATTCTTAACAACTAAGACTAATTGTATAAATACCTTTGTTAAGCCGAAGATAATGAAGATATTAGGTAGGTGTTAGTTGATAGAGAGGTAAGTATATCAAATTTATTGTAGCTCCGAGCAGTCATTCATATTGTCACTAATCCAATAATTACGCCTTCCTTTGTAAATTTTTAGGGAAAAAGTATGATTGGAAAGTAAATAGACTTGCTGGTTACCTCTGTAAATTAAGAGATCCCGGGATCGAATTCCGGGTTGAGACAAAAATGTTATGGTTTTTTCTACATAGGTATTTGTCGGCTACGGATTAAAACCATCGCGTTTCGGAGAGTATACGAAAAGGAATGATTTATTAATAGACTAACATTTTATCAAACCAAAAATATACATCAAAAGATATGCGACATACCAAAAACATTTTCAAAAAGAAAAAGAAACAGTTTTTTATCAAAAAATAATTTGCTATCTTATGATAAAATGCAAACAAACAAATGGGCTCTCCCGATAGAAAGAAGAATCGTCTATAAACATCAAAGATGTTAATGGTGCGTTGCCATCCGTGCGAGCGGCTGGTAATACCACATGCATAGGTTTACCGGCTATCTTTCCCTCCATACAGAAATTCACAATAACAAACATGAACGCGATTAGGAGGAACAGTTAAGGCGGTGGTATCAAATACTCGGGCGAGATTTTGCAGAAGTCTACCATATATACGTATAGCAAATAGTTCACTTCTACAAACTGGCAGGCAGAATGTCAGATGGTCTATTCTTCCAAGAGAACCTGTACCAACACGGAGAAACCAAGTTCCGAGATTCAATTTCGAGTCGATACAATTTAGAAAAAGCCCAAGTATTATTGGGTTTTTTCTAAATTGGTTATACGTTTTTGTCTGCAATGGATTAATAACATAATGTCTAAGAGAGTAAAAATAGGAAATGTTTTATTAATGGTGATCGCCTCTGTGATGTAGGGTCCGGTGGTGTGGTTCTGATAAAAACAAAGTTGCCCATTTACTGATCAAAAAAAAAAAACGTTGATTAGGTAAGCGCCCGGTTCGCGATAGGCTTGCCACCTATCACCTTCTGGAAATAATGGCCAATTGCATTTAAAGTATGCTGTTACTTCTTATCTTAAATGAAAAGAATGTGACAGCATAATATTTAGGACTGCCCCAAGCTAAGACAATGTTAGTGCAATTGACTATTAGTATCTTCGGCTAATCGTTGATAACTGTACCTCTGACAAAATCTTCGGGAATACGGGCGTAAAGATTTTTTATTAATGGAATAACATCTAACAAAATTAAAAATGTGTCAAAATATATACTACATACTTGTATCTAAAAGAAACAAAAAGTAACAGTTTTTTGTATCACAAGCTACCTTATGATACAAAAAACTGGTATAGATGGCCCTCTTCCTCATGAAACAGAAAACCATTGCCCATAGATGCCAAAGATATTATTGTAAAGATGTTATCCATATGACAAGATGGTAAGTTAACCGATTACTTAACCCTCCAAACCGAATCGCAATAATGACCCTTTTTCATCGATCATCGAGGCGCAGATACAAGGCATCGCCATATGGTGGACGTTCCACGTACCCGGACAAAGCGGTTCGACTCGACATTCTTCATTCGAACCGCAAGGGATTGGAACATGCTTCCTGAGTGTGTTCCCCAACGAGTAAAATCTGGGGATCTTTAAGAGAAGAGTTAACGGGTACCTTTTAGGGAAGTGTGTTTTCCACCTTAGGCCACATCTTAGCTTACCATCAAGCGAGATCGTGGTCAAGCACTTCCCTATCGACACTAATAAAAAGACAAAACATTGACTACCATTATGACCGGAATATGTAAGAAAAATAAAAATAATGGCTATTTTTTGGGTATACGAGCAAAACTGTATGGTGTGAAAAGTCGTCGCCGTGGAGTTATAGGGGTCACGATTAAGAAATATGGCCGGCGCGTCGGGATAGATGGAGATAATTGATACAAATGTCACAGCATAGTGCTTTTTATGGCGCGAGGGCTCGTTGGAGAACAATTTAAATCTTCGGGACTGGACTCATAATGGCGGATACTGTGACGTCAAATTAAATAAGTGAATTAATTTGATAAATACATACGTCTTCACGGCTGATTGCTTACGGCGTAGACGGAGGGAGACAAGCGCCATATGTCATCGTTGCAGATTTGCCTTGCTTTCTCCACATTTTATTAGTTTGATATATAAATTTTGACATTTTTAACCGACTGCCCAAAATGGAAGTTCTCAATTTAGTAATTTAATTAAGTTCTTAATATAAATAAATTACGTGTCACGTTATTTGTCAGCGATGGACTTCGAAACTTCTGAACCGATTATAATGAAATTTTGTAGACATCTAAAAAGATGGGATAGTTAGATCACAATTAACCCCCCCCCCCCCCCCCCACAAGTATCCCAACAAAATATTCAATATAAGTAATTTGTATGGCAAAACAACGTTTGCCGGGTCAGCTAGGTGTCTATGTAATCAGAGTCTACATAACTTGGATAGGTACTCATATTGTCTACATTGTAGAATTTAGATACCAAACAAGAAAATGGCATTCCTAAGAGGAAGACATAACCATGGCCTGTAAACCAAAAATGTTTATATAGATAGGCTAATATATTGAGACCAATGATATACTTTGCTGTCTGGCTGGATGGCGATGACACACATAAGCGCATCTTTCCCTCCAAACCCGAAACAGGACAGCGACAAGCATCGACGCTATTGCGGCAGGATTACGCAGGATTATTGGTAGCAAACCCGGAAAAGATTGTGAACTCAAACTACCGGAATCACCACCACCAGTTTAAAATTTACGAGGCAGTATGAGCATATGGAATCCTGATGGAATGAGAAAACCATCGCCTATAGACACTAAAGATGTGAATGGTGCGTTGCTATCCCTGTGGCGAGGTCTTCACTTTAGGTTAATAAAAATAAAAAAGCTTAGCGGATTAAATTGATACGCTTTTCAATACAGTTTCTTAGTTTGTCAGGGTAGCTTGCATTTACACAATGAAATACAGAGTTTATACTACTTACCGATGAAATAAAATCACTCCAAGGGTAATTTTTAAACCTTGTCATCTCATTCGATACGATAAAACAATAAAAAAGGTTTATTTCTATTTTTTACAATATAACCTACAAATGTATGACATTTTTGACAGTAATAGGAGCGTTTGCTTATATGCGTGACGACAAGTTTCCTTCCCAATGGCGTGTCTATAAGTATTCGTGTTGCTGCGGGCTCTCCCGTAACTAGAATTTAACAGCCTTGACGCAATGAACGATTGTAATTTGTAGCAGGAATAGGTAAAGCTGTCAAAATCCATCAAGCCGATTTAACTTGAGCTAATATCAAATCCACAAACTTATTTATAAATATTGGGATAATTAAGTCAATAAATTTGAACAATTTGATTTAGTTCTGAAATATTCTGTCAATATATTTTCCGATTTTGGTAATATCCTATATTTTAAAAGCATACACGTCATTTTATCGGAAATGAAAGAGCCATCAAATATCGTCATAACGGGATGACAGGTACGAAATTAAACTTTATTGTTATATTCATTCCGTTTATTTACGGCATTCATGGTAGGTGCGATAGAGACATAAAATCGTTATTGCTAATGGTATGCTTTTATATAAATCCGACGAATGCAAGCAATGAACGTTAACAAATAAAAAAAAATATTAACTCACACTCACACGGCGGTTTTCTTTCGAGGTAGGTAGAGCGGATCAAACAATATGATCAATAATAAGTAAATATCATTGGACAACTTACGAATTGATCTATCCACAAAGTAAGTAAATTATTTGCTTGTGCTATGGATGCTAGTCAACGATACTAATACATAGAAATGTGTACGTACGTACGTATGTGTAATAAAGACCCAAACCCAAAATACAAATATTTATGCTCATCACATAAATATTTGTCCTTGTCGAGAATCGAACACGAGCCCCATCGATTCGTAGTTAGCTACGCTCGACAAACGGCCGCCGCCATGGCCTTAACGTCATTACTTTTCACTGTCTTATGTGTATTGCGGCGAGACGCCGCGCAATTCAATCCCGCCACAAGGATAGCAACGCACCATTTACAGCGTTGGTGTTTATAGGCAGTGGTTATCTCTTTCCATCAGGAGAGCAAAATATAAAATAAAAATTTATTTACATTTTACACTTTAATTTTTAAATAAAAACACCGTTAACAAACTATTATAACTATTATAAATATTGCAATATTTAAAACGCCCGTATGCAGTTTCTGCTATGGTCATAGTTTAGGCCGCCGAAACCGAAACTAACCTTAAATCCGATTCTTTTTGTCGAAACCAGACCGAAACCGAACTTTCTTTCGGAAACTAAATATTTTCTTCAAAAAAGTGTCGAAAAAAGGCAAAATCACAGAGTTTTTTCGCCTGATCTCAGTATATCCGGTATCCGATCCAGTAGTAGCGATAATAATATGAAATCGCTAAAAGATCCTGTAAAAGACAATTTTAACAAGAACTTCTCATGTTATTTCAACATTATAATTATGTAGTTACTGACTTGTTTTATTTCTCTAATTGAGTCAAGCAGAAGCCCTGCTAAAAACCGTTGTCAATTACCTGTGAATAAAAAACAAATAATGAGAAACCTGTTTTTAGGTAAACATTTTTATTATAATTTTATTTCCAAGCGTATCAACTCAAATTATTAAGAGAATGAAGAAAATGTTGTCTCCAACATATAATAATTATGTTCTTTTAAAGTATATTCACGCCTGTATCACCAAAGAGGTAAGCAGAGGTACAACCAGTGCACCCACGATTAGCCAAGGATACTTAACACCACAATGTGACAGCTGGCGAGCTTATCACCTATCAGTCACTTATCCACTTCCAAGCAACGTTGTTTTTATCAGAAAACTGAAACACATTTTTTGAATTGCACGACCCGGGTATCGAACCCGGGACCTCATGTGGTAGACATCGATACCGGATCACTAGACCTCAGAGGCGATTAAATAAATATGATTTTCGTAGTTAAATTTGATATCATATCTAAATTGCCTTTTGATGGTCTTGTGGTCTTTTCCCCATGTTGGTCCCGGGCTCCTTTGAAGAATAGGCCAACTATCGTTCAGCCAGGCAGGTCATAAAAGGCGACCGATTGCCTATGCGAGTCACTGACATCGTGATTGTTAGGTAGTAGAGTTCTGCATTGTCTCGTCCGGGTCTGGTACCACTGCCTTACCTATTCCTGCCGCAATAGCGTCAGTGCTTGTCACTTTCGTGTTCCGGTTTGGAGGGTAAGGTAGCCGGTAAACTTATGGATGTGGCATAAGACCTCGCCACAAGATAGCAACGCACCATTAACACCTTTGGTGTCTATAGGCGATGGTTGACTCTTTCCGTCAGGAGACCCATCTACTTGTTTGCTATCTTATACTATAAAAAAAATGTTTTGGCAATAACTTATTTTCTTTATTGAATAGAGAGCAAACGTGCAAGAGGCTTATCTGATGGTAAGTGGTCACCGTAAGACCCCTAGTTGTCTATGGGCGGCAGTAATCACTTACCGTCAGGTAAGCCTCTTGTCCGTTTGTTCCCTCTTCGAAAAAAATATAACTGTCGCCTTTAGACACCAAAGATGTTTTCGGTGCGTTGATGTCCATATAACGGTATGCATAAGATTACCGGCTACCTTACTTTCCAAACTGAAATACGACATTGACAAGTATTCACTCTTTACCAAACCCGAGTGAGATGTAGCTGAAATCTACTACATAGTAGTTTTTTTTTAAAAAAAAACATAGTAGTTACAATTGTATTGACATATTTGGCCAACTGTTACCATTTCCGATCTGCCTAGCAGAATAGCAGACGGTTTTATATTTATTTTTAAATGTTTACATCATCCACGCTACACTACTATATACCTACTTACACTATATGTTTTATTTACTACTAGCTGACCCGCGCAGCTTCGCCCGCGAGTAGATTAACATGTCGTCAAAATAGATTTTCATACAAATTTCATCCCCTGTTTCAACCCTTAAAGGGTTGATTTTTGAAAAAAATTGTTTGTTTGACACCAGCTCTTAAACTACTTCCATGCCAAAAATTCATGAAAATTGGTCCAGCGGTTTAGCCGTGAAAGCGTAACAGACAGACAAACAGACATTCGCATTTATAATATTAGTATGGATTATATTATAAATACGAAAATCTGTCTGTTTGTATTTCTTTCGCTGTCTCGCTGAATTTAATCACTGAATTATATACCTGGCACGGAGATAGTTTGAGATCCTCGGGCCACTATGGTAACTTTTTTTTCAAAAAACAACCTCGAAAGAACCCGTCCGTATAGTAGACACAACTAATTATGTAGACATGTTCATACTACAAATATTATAAATGTGAAAGTCTGTCTGTTTTCTAACGTTTTCATCTCAGCCAATGATTTTAAAGAAATCACGTATTAAGATAGTTAAAAATCCGGAGTCAACCATAGGCTAAATTTTTAAAAATCAACCCGTAAGGGGCTAAAAGAGGGTATGGAAATTTGTTTGATAAACTATATCGACGACATGTTAATCTCGCGGGCTAAGCTGAAAGATTTAGTTGTACAGAGCTCACGATAAAACTATATTATAAATGCGAAAGTTTGGATGTTTGGATTAATGCATGCATTGATGTCTGTTACTTAATCACGCCAAAACTACTTAATAGATTTGGATGAAATTTGGCATACAGACAGACGATAACCTGGAATAGCACGTAGGCTACTTTTAATCCCGGAAAAAATAGTTCTTTCCACCGGATTTCCCAAACACTTTTATTATACTGATTGCACGGTTCATCTAGCATACAATAAATTCCCCTAATATATTCTTTCTCTTCCAAATACTCTCGGAATTTCAATATGTTTCGAATTATTTAAACGATATCACAATAATACACCACGCTTGTCTAACGCATACAAGTTTTTTGTCCATTGGATAGAGTTTTGAGATAAGTATTGATATTTATTTTTGTTGATGTATTTAATTCTATTGTTATTTCATTGTGTGTATTTTTATCACAATGTGTGTGTGTGTGTGTGTGTGTTTAATAGACTTGGTTTGAAAACATAACAAACAAACTCATTTTTGCATTTGTATTATTTGTTAAGTTTGTGTTAAGTACAGTACTACAGAATATGGATATTAAAAAATGCATTTGACAACCCTAATGTTATCTTGTATAGATTTCAGTGGACCGTAGGTAGTTAGGAGAGGTTCTCGCACAGAGCAATGCAAATATAAACACATTTGCATACTCCTAGATACTTTTATTCTCGCTATGAATGTTACCGCACAAATAAAACTAATTCTAAAACATTGCTTTGTGAGGGATGCACATTATATTAATCCTTATAGAATCTATACTAAACATTGTCGCTTCCCTAGTGTAGTGATCCGGTGTCGGTGTCAACCAATTAGGTTTCGGGTTCGATTCCCGTGTCGGGCATATCAAAAAATGTGTTTTTACATTGATATAAAAAGGAAAGATAGGTTACCAAGTCGCAGCGCCTGGTCGTACAAAACTAGGTCCTTAGACACAGCGACAATTGGTGACAATCAATCACGTGCGGGACCTCATATCATACACTTATATTTTCCGACTGTTTTTACCATTAAACACGCATCAAAATACCTTCTTGTATATTCAGCCAGTGTTATAATCACTCAAGGAAAAAAATAAGACACAAGGGATTACTTTCCATTCGTAAGTACGGTTAAAACAATTTGTTTGAAAATAAGATTAAATTATTGTTTAGTTCGCCATGTTTGCGAGAGTGAGATAGTACAATACAAAAGTAAGCGAGAAAAACATAGTTTGCTACGTTCGTCGCATTACTTTGCGTTCGACTGATCGAGCTTAGGTTTAGCAATTGAGATATTAGAGCGTAACATATATCCCTTTTTATATCAATGGTTTTTTATTATATTTCATAAGATAGCAAATAATCAGATGACTCTCCTGATAGAGTCAACCATCACATATAGACACCAAAGATGTTAATGGTGCGTTGCTATCTTGTAGCAAGGTCTAATGCCATATGCAAAAGTTTACCGGCTACCGTACCCTCCAAATCGGAACACGACAATGACAAACACTGACGCTATTGCGGTAGAAATAGGTAAGGCGGTGGTACCAGACACGACTGAGATAATGCAGAACTCTACCACCTAGTAACCACGACGCTAGTGACTCGCATATCCAATTACGAACTGCTTGGCAGAACGTCACATAGATGGACTATTTTTTACCAACCGCATCAACATATTGTGGGAGAACCTTATATTTTTATATAATATATGCATTAGAAATATATTAAATTAATAAAAAATAAACATTACAAACACTACATTCGTTTGATATACATGATAATGTTGCGAATAATCTATAAAAGTAGAGTGAGAACACTGAAAAAATCTAGAAATAAAAGAAAGAGATAGCTACACTATTGATAAACAATAGCCGCCGTTGCTGAAGCAGCTAAGCCATAATGGATGTTCTGTCACAGGGTTTTACTCGATACTTTCGGAACATTCAGGAACGTGGTCGAATTTTACTTTGGGTATAAATAGAGATATGTTGGCGAATAGTTTTGAGTTTTTATAAAGCAATCAGAAGCGTTACCAGTGTGAAGTGATACAGTACAGTGAAAAGTGTTTTAGTTCACTGATTCAGTGTAGTCGGTTAATTCTAGTGTTAATATAGTGAGTGTTATTAGTGTTTATCGGTGTAGTTACGTATTACATTGTAGTGTATTGTATATTTGTGTGGTTAATATATGGTTTTAATATAGGTGGTATTTTATTGAACAATACGAACTCGAAGCTCGTAACAGTAATATACGCATATGAATACATAGATACTATTATGTTTATGGCTTAAGTCTACATTTGAACATAGAAGAGATTTTATTGTTTGGTCTATGATCGAAATTTCGACCGGAGGGCGATTACTACTCAGTATGTATAACCATGCGAGGCCGGGTTATAATTAATAGTATAATCTAGCAGTTTATAATAATTAATATTGAAAATAGATATTGTTGGTTCT
The DNA here is from genome assembly GCA_036924255.1 of Apodemia mormo. Classification (NCBI taxonomy): domain Eukaryota; kingdom Metazoa; phylum Arthropoda; class Insecta; order Lepidoptera; family Riodinidae; genus Apodemia; species Apodemia mormo. The sequence continues at coordinate 9,270,828 of JAUPFN010000026.1, forward strand.
AATTATTCCCTATCCGACATATTACTATACGCCATTCGCGATAAAGATAATTGACGTTGTTATTCTGAAATTCCTCATCCGGATTAAAAGGGATTATGCGTAATATCGTAGGCTGATATCCATAGCTCAGGAGAAAACTCAAGATGGGATTAAGATAATTTGTGCGATTCTTCCAATAACATCCCAGTAATTTGAAATAACATCATCACTCGCTTTTCACTAGTGGTTAACTCATAGTATCCTCATATTGGTACTAAATTCTTAAGAATAATTTTAGCGCAGTAATATTTTCCTGGGGTTGCCATCTATCACATTTGTGGGACCAAGTATCTTGGGCTAATCCCGGGTGCACTTGCTGTACCTATGCCTACCCCTTCGGGGATACGGGTGTGAAAATACTTGATTTTTTCCCCGTTTTATTCCGGGCTCCTTTGAAGAATAGACCAACTGCCGTTCTGCTAGGCAGGTTGTAAAAGGCGAGCGATTAGCTTTACGTGTCACTATCATCGTGCGCTACTAGGTGGTAGAGTCAAGAGTGCCGCAATGTCTCACTCGGGTATTTGGTACCACCGCCTCACCTATTTCTGCAGCGATCACGTTTATGCTTGTAATTGTCGTGTTCCGGTTTGGAGACTTATGCATTGAGTGACACTCAGGCAAGAATGTAGCATTCTCATCCCGCCACACGGATAGCAACGCACCAATAATATCTTTGGTGTCTATAGGCGATGGTTGACTCTATCCATCAGTAGATCTATCTGTTTGTTTGCTATCTTATCATATAAAAAAGGAGATTTTGAGATCCATTACAAACATAAGAACAAATCTTTTATCTTTCTAATATTAGTGTAGATAAAATTTCTCACGAAAAAATACATAAATAGCCATAACTAAGCGTAGGTGGACTTAACTGATATTTTTATTAAACAACGGCGTTTTGTGACCTTAGCGAATGCTTTATAGTCGACGGAATAATTTACGTTCTTACCTACAACGATTATTATGCATAATTTAATTTTGTCGTTAATATTCATTATGCATATTCGAGCGGGTAAAGGCGGGGTATTAAATGATGTAACTCGCTTCATCTTCATATTACCCTCATAGTTTTTTCTTAGAAAAAAGTTGTACTTTTTAAAGTAACGGTTAAATTGTTATACATAGTAACAATTGTTATACATAGTAACAAACAAGTATATGTACAGGCATAGATAACATTTCCTCCCCGGGCTGCTCCAAGCCACATTTTGAAGAACAAACCACTGAACAATAGACCATGTGCCATTTTGCTAGCCAGTTCCTTAGAGGCTTACTGTTGGTATAGTACTACCATTGTGAGTACTAAGTCGTAGAGTTCTGCATTGTCTCGCCCGGATCTGGTACCACCGCCTGACATATTCCTGCCACAATAGCGTTAGTGCATGTCACTATCGTGTTCCGATTTAGAGGGTAAGGTGTAACGTGAATATTTATCCACGTTATATTTCAATTCCGCTTGCCTGAGCTATTAAAATAAAACGACTTAGTGCACAACACTATAGGGCCGGTCGTTTCGCTACTCACTTCGCGGTGGTGAGGCAAACACTTTATAAACAACCGCTTCCCTCTACTAAGCCTTTCAATGCCAAGACTCCTCCCTCTACTACTAGTCCGAACGTCGCACTAAACTTAGGTCCAGTCTGACAGGAGACAGCCCTTAGCGCGGGCGTTTATAGGCCCAATTTTAATTTAAACTCTGGTTGAGCACTCTGCTCGCCCCAAAAGTCCGGTGTAAGGCAGTAACGACCCGTAAGGTGAACTGTAATAGCCATTTCGAAAAAAAAAACTAAGCCTGTTTTTGCGTGGGTCGTCGGTCTGACTGGTGTTCTTCGACTACGGTAAGAATAAATTATAAAAATAGCTGCTGGATCTCGTTTATTGTATTTATTTTAGTCTAATAACAATGGAATTTCACCAAGTGCCGACGATGGAAAGTATAGAATATATAATTATTATAGCTCTGCTAATCACATTTTATAGTTAAAAGCTAGCCGAATGCAATTTTATAATTAGTTTTCCTGCCATGCGGCACTTATGATAATTTTATTCAAAAATGTTATTGTATTCTCATTTACTGCCGTAAAATTTAACTATTTTGTTAATATCGGGTATTAACTTTGCAACTTAACCCTTATAAACCATGGGTCATCACGTGTTTTTACCTTCAGACACGTGGCGACTAGAGTTTTGCAACCAATGAAGCGCGTACGTCGTGTATTCCAGGTGTTCGGCGTTACCTGGTCAGCAGATACGTCGTCGAGAGCCCGGACCTCAAGTATATCAAGCAGTTGCCTAGCTGCAGAGCCGAAAAACCCCGCTGAAGCCGTTCCCCGTCAACCAGATAAGTCGCCACCGCCGAGCCTGTTCCTTCGACCCAGCAACGGTTTTAGATTTTTTTCCTATAAACGTTGTTTAGACTTTTTTTATAAACGTTTTTAATATTTCTTTATATTTTTTTACGGAACTTCTAAAGTTCTAGTGTGTGTCGAATAGTCTTAACTGGGTAACTGGGTTCACCCTGGCGCCCTCAAAAGAGTCTCCTTTTAACTAAATTTAAATCTTGCTTGTTTACCATCCTATAACATAAAAAAGACCATATTTAATTTAAGTAAATCAGTTTAGAGTATGATTTGGATTTTTTTTCTTTTGTTTGGCACTGCTTGAATTACCTTAACCTATGAAAAACTTTAAAAGCAACAAGGAAAAATGTCGACACCCGAGACTCGAACCCGCGACCATCTCCCTCAAGTCACGGGTTCGAGTCTCGCGTGTCGACATTTCTCTTTGTTGTTTTTAAGGATTTTCAAGTTTCCCAAGCACGGGGTGATTGCTATAAAAACAAAAATAATTACCTTAACATATATCTCATGTGGTATAACATTTTTTTCTTTTTGAAGAATACTTTAATATTCAACAAAGAGAACTCGGAGCGAAGTTTTATTGGAAATGAATTAGAATTTAATACTTTTGTAAATACAATTCAAAAATAGATTCCAATTCATTTTAAAACAATCGAGAAAAGATTAAAATCTTTAATCCTGCTTAAGGAAAGTTTCAAATTAAATTGGGATCGGGAACAATAACGCACCGTGGAGACATTCACCAATGGGCTGTAATGGAAAAGGAGTTTTTGATGGAAACACTAAACTACAAAGCAAAATAATATTGTCAAATACAGGTTTAATATTGTTTATACTGAAATTGAAGGAGAAATTGGGTTTTAACCTGAGTGCTTAAATTAAATTATTACTGAGTAAATATTGTATTTAAGCAATAGCTTTGTCAGTTATTGTTTTACCTTATGTAAGTTACATGAGTTAAAAATAACTAACAATCTTGTGGTAGGCAGCGTCTTATTGATCGGTTTATTTTAGTCATGTTACCGTAGAACAATCAACCATTCATAACCGCACTTCATTTCAAACAGTACTGTAATAATTTAGAGCCTAAAATCACGCAAACAAGCAAATTATTCTCTTAATGGAAAGTGGTAATTATCATCGGTAAACAGATAATAGCAAAGCACCATTAAAATGTTTCCAAAGATGTCATGAATAGTGTTTTTTGCCGAATACCGAATACTGAGCATCCGGCCAGGCGGGTGGTGGAGAAAAAAATCCCTATTAATTCACAAGACCGCCCCATTGGTTGAGTGGTTAGCGACCCTGACTACGCAATCGACGAGGCTCGGGTTCGATCCCCGATGGGGACAAGCATTTGTGTGATGAACATTAATGTTTGAATTTCCGGATTTGTGTGTTTATTAAATCTATTACAGTATTTATATATATGTATTTCTATGTAATAATTTGCTTACTTTGGGGTTAGATCAGTAAGTGTAATTTGTCCCGTGAATATTATAAGCTACTTATAAGCTACATTCACAAGTCATGGTAAACAAAGTTAATAATAGCAGTAATAATAATAGTAAAAAAAAACAGAACTTCAGAATTTTACACATTTCACAAAACAAATTCACAATCCAATCCCTTTGTCTCATGATTTACGATTCCAAGCACGTTAATATTATAACACTTTAAATAAATAGAATAATATTACCAAGTGCTGTAACAAAGGTGCGGGCGACAAACATTATCATTGGAGCTCGGTGAAGTTCCGGTTATCCATCATCCCTGCACGGTTCCTGAACATAATCTGGTGATAAGGGTGCAAACCGATCGATATATACTACACAAGTAGCTTTGTGAATCGTATATGTAGTTAACGTAATTTATATGAATTATGAATTACGTTAACTACATATACAATTGTACATATACACCCCGTTGGTCGAGTGGTTAGCGAACCTGACTACGCAAGCAACGGGGATTATATAATTTATACAATGTGAATGTAGAAGGATGTACCGGGGAAGTCCAAGACTGACGTACCATGATCAAATTGATCGAGTACTGTCCGAAGGTGGTGTTAAGTCTTCGCAACCGGCGTATTTGTATGAAAAGAGTAACGAATGTGGAGGAAGCGAGACAAGTCTGCAAGATCGTGATTCGTGATGTATGGCACTTGGTTCTCTCTGCCTACCTCGTAAGGGGTCTGGCAAGAAGATATTTATGAATAATGTCATTAAAATAATCCACATTCCCATACTAATATTATAAATGCGAAAGTCTGTCTATCTGTCTGTTACGCTTTCACGGCTAAACGACTAGACCGATTTTCATGAAATTTGGCATGGATATAGTTAAAGATCCGGGGCTAACACAGGCTAATTTAAAAAAAAATCAGTCCCTGGAGGGTTGAAATAGGGGATGAAATTTTTATTAAAAGCTATTTGGACGACTTATTAATATACTCGCGTGCGAAGCGCGCAGGTCAGCTAGTTCTATATAATTGAACAAATAATAAATTAATTTGTATCATGAAGGTATAGATTGAAACGGAATATAATGTGAAATGTTGGATAATAAACAGATTAAATCATTTAATTCTTTTAAAAAAATATTAACCATAAACTTGGAGCTATAAAAACAAACTACATAACTTATCAATATACGTAGATTGATTTTTTAAAGGACTTAAAAACACGTGGATTGTCTATTTTAATATAGGACTTAAGCAATACATCTAAGATTGATTTTCATATGATAGAATAAATAAAATAGACGATTCCTCTAATACAAAGAGATAACATTTGATGTTAATAGTAGGTACGTAAATATTCATGTGGCGAGGATAACACGGTCTATACAAAAGTTTACCGGCTACCTTACTCTCCATTAGGAACACAACAACCATATACATCACTGCCGTTGTGGCAGAAATAGCAAGGCCAAATTTGGGTTAAACATTACAGAACTATAACCTTGTTATAGTTACGGCTACATAATAATGATACGTTTAGCTTTTTCCCGCATAACACGAGATTTCTTTTAGAATGGCAGTATCAACTGTCTTATTGGTAGTTATCCTTACAGTACTTACAACCGGCAGATAGAACATATCATTATTTCTCACAAGAAATCCGAATCAACACGGGTATATTGTCAATTACATTATAGTTCACGATTTAATAAAATGTGTTTTATACTTTTAAAAACAAACCAACAACATCGTTCCAATTTTTCACCCTTGTGGAACACCACCAATTGGCACATCCTACAATTTACATGCGTGTGTAACAAACTACGTACCTATACATCATTAAGATTTATGTGGCTTAGTTCCGCCCTTGTTAATTAGCATGCTAACCTCTCTGTTAAAACGGAAGATGATTTGGATGAACGGCGACGCTCCTTGTTATTGATGGATGGTTGACATTATATCCGTTGTATTATTGTTAGGGTTTCATTATAAACTTGCGGATTTTCGAGGCTTTGTCTATGAATAAAACAGATTTATATCTTTTTTATTTTATGTAAGTTTTACACAGTTAAATCACCAACAATCTGATCTTAAACTTATGAAATTAGGATTACTAAATTATTTCTCAATATATTTGTGCATTGCAAACAAGCAGATGGTTATCTTAATGAAAATAAATAACCATCGCCTATAGATACCAAAGATGTTATTCTATGAGGCCATTATCCGTGTGGTGAGATATCAATACTTTATACATAAGTACGTCATCAACGGTTACAAGATGTTCCCACTACATAATCACTCGTCCGTTATCTGTCCCTCGAATGACCGAATCGGTCAAAACCCAGCCTCGATCGATATCGTTCGCCATGGTTAATCATTTACACTAACTACTCCACCAACGAGGAGGCTAGAACCTAATATTTCCACTTGTGCATCCTCTACTGTTTTCGACCGCCAATTCAATATTTACCTATTGATGGTATGCGTACCGTGGACGTACGTACGTGCAGTTACATAAATATGTACGCGCAGTCATCTACAGAATCAGTTAAGACAGTTCATTTAATCAGGAAACATAGACAATGATCAAAATATATATTAAGGTCCAGCCTGCTTGAGGATTTCTTTTATAAATACTGTAAAGTGTATTTTACGGACTGCCTGATAGAAAAGCAGATGGTCGTTTCTTCAAAATAAGCCTGATGTTTGAACAAACCTTTGGCGTTCATGTAGTTCGTAGCTTATGGAGTGCGCGAGTTCGAATTAAATCTTTTCAGTGTGTGGCTGCGTTCAGATACAGTAGTTAATAAAAATCGCCAAAAATACCTGTTGAGGTTTATTTGATTTTTTCAAATTTGAAAATTTTAATTTGAAAAGATGAAATCACTGATATAGTTCAAAGCGAATATATTTTAGAAGAAAATTGTCATTATCATGCTCAGGTGAAAATTTAATTACGTGCATGCAGCATTACAAAACTAACTGTACGAAATTCCCAATAGGTTATTGACACTGAACTAAAGTCGCTGGTTCAAAACCAGCTGGTATCGAAAACGTCTCTTTGTTTAAAATATGTTAGTTCATTCGCTATGTAATACATTCCGCCTATAAACAACAAGAAAACAAATCATCGTAGCACTAAAAATGATGATTGCACAATATTAAAATTACATTAGTAACATAAATAAAAAAGCCAACGTACTGTACAAACCCATGGCTAAGCCGTTACTAATATCGCTAATGACAGAACGGACAATCGGCTTAAGTAATTTTCTATTGATATCAAAAATTGATAGCTCATTGTACGTGAGAGTATTGATGAAAAAACTATTCACAGCGATGTTACGTTATGTATTGTTAATAGGTTTTTGTCCAGTATATGTAGAAAAGTATCTAAAAAATCTTCACGCCTGTATCCCCGAAGTGGCAGAGGTGCAACCAGTGCACCCACGATTAGCCAAGATACTTTGCCCCACAACGTGATAGGTGGCAATCCCGTCACTTATCCAATCCCGGGCAACGTTGTTTTTATCAAGAAATTGAAAATACACATTTTATTTACCCGGCTCGGAAATGGTCAACTCGACACGGTTCCCGGACATACACCATCGCTGGATCATGACAATATACGGGGTGTAAAGAAAACCCTATCCGATCCGAAATAGGTATATAGGTAGGTCAATGACATTATCATAAAAAATAGAAAAATAATTAAAATAAGAAAAAAAAACGTAGTTTAAATGCTTCATTTTAGTACTAAAATTGAGCTACTTCCCCTTAAATCAAGCAAATATTTTGAAAATGAATATTTATACAAATTGTAAATGTATATGTATAAAACAACGGTTTTATCTCTGTCTGTTCATTTGTATGTTTGTTTGCCCACATCTTTATTCGATTACAAAGAGAAAAACAAAGATTTGCATGGAGAGAACTATATGATTAACTTCATTTGAACCTGGTGTCAGGAAAATAATGTTCAATTGGATATATATATGTATGTAGTATTACGTAGCTACTCACTTGGGTTTAATAGCACCTCTTTATATTACTGTAATTGCACCATTCCACCAATGCAGGTAACAAAACGTCAATCGAGAAAGCTTTTAGGGCTCTTACTGACAGAACCACGATACAGAGTCAGGTCGTGGTATCACGCGGCACAATGTGTAAGAACCCTTTTGACGCTTTGACTTGATTGAAGTTTTATCAATCGATTGACGAATCGAACTCCAGTACTTCGAACAGAATAGAATAGATGTATTTGCATAAAAATGGGTAATAATATGAAGTTGGTACAAATCCATACTAATATTATAAATGCGAAAGTCTGTCCGTCTGTTACGATTTACGCTAAACAGCTGGAGCAATTTTCATGCAACTTGGCATGGAAATAGTTGAAGATCCGAGGTCAAATATAGGCTAATTTTTTTTTCAAAAATCAATCTCTAAGTGGCTGAAATAGGGGATGAAGTTTGTATGAAAAACTATATCGACGACATGTTAATTTACTCGCGGGTGAAGCCGCGCGGGTCAGGTAGTTTTTATAATGTTACTAATGTAGAGTATAATCTACCGGCATTTACGATTTTACGGTGATAAATTCATCCCCTATTTCAGCCCCTTAAGGGTTGATATTTGAAAAAAAAATTGCCTTTTTGCCTATGTTTGACCCCGGATCTTCAACTAATTCCATGTCAAATTGCATGAAAATCGGTCCAGCTGTTTAGCCGTGAAAGCGTAACAGACAGACAGACTTTCGCATTTATAATATTAGTATGGATATGGATACTGCTAACCTAACCTAAACTAATTATAAACTACCTAGGTAGATTATAAATTAACGGTTTTTACAATATTTTATTCCATTCATATTTATTATATTAACAACAACTATATTATTTTTTATTCTATTCTATTCCATTCCATTTCGTTCCGTTCAGTTCTGTTCAATTCTTTTCCTGTAAAAGATTTAACATTATATTGATGATCTTTAGTTTAAGAGCCACAACCTAGATGAATAAATTGTGTTTACACAATTTTAAATCTATATTGGGAAACGATAAACTGACATAAAAACTTTAAAGAAAGCTATGTCTACCTCGAATTATATGGAATGTACATGTCCAAAATAACACTAGTGATGCATTCATTCGAAAGATGAATATAATTTAATACTTATATTGAATGACATTTAAGTAATTACGCTTCTTTTATCGAAGCAGAAAGATATTGGTATGCAAGTAATTGGCGTTTATTAACTTTTATGGCTGAGCTAGCCTTTGTAATAATACCAGAAACGGTGACTTTATCCTCTGTTCAAAATAACTAATTTCTCTCTTTACGTTAGATTTGGCTCTTTACGTTAGGTTTTTGAAGGGAATTTCACTGGCAGTCGCGGGCACAGCTAGTATTTTTTTTGGTTTCATTTTTTGAGGGTTAGCTTATTCGGCTCAGATTATGAGGTCTCGGGTCCAAGCCCTGGGTTATGCAAGTGTCATTGAGGTTTTTTCAAAGTTTTTTTTGAAAATTCAAAATTACAGTAACAGCTGAGTCGTGTGGTGGGGTGATGACACTTCTGCCACAAAATAACATCGTATTCTGTGCTTCTGCCCTCTAATGAGCACGTAAAGCTGTCGGTCCCGATAACCACTAGTAATAATAGATAATCTTTATCAGGGCGATAAAATGCGACATTACCTATTATTCGGTAGTGAACCGGAAATATTAAAAGAGACATTCCGTATAATACAATATTTATTAATTAATACACTAATTGTACTATTTCACAATAAGCTTATTGTTATAAAATAATGCCACTTTAATTTTATCTCCTGTAAAAAAATTAGTAACCCTTAAAACAAGAAGTGGCAGGTGGCAACCCTAGTTGAACGCCAAAATGTTTCTTTGTTTTAATAAATGACTTATTATCATTTATTGCAACAAGGATAAAAATAATTACACTTGTAACCCTGTCACGTAATGTCATTACGGGTAATAACCGATCCGGTCCTTCACAACCGGTTTCAGTATTCGTTTAATACCATCATAATACGACTAAAATAAAGTGATCATAACAATTTTAAAAGATAGCTATAATTCCCACAAATTGGTGGTAGCCGTCTTCGGGTAATTTGTTTCGGAGAAAAATGTAAGTAACGTCATTACAATAAGTGATATTGTGTTTTTCATAGATCTACGTGCAATTTAAAGAACCGGGCAAGTGCGAGCCGGTCTCGTAAACGTAGGGTTTCGAAACACTGAGCGATATTAACTGATTTTATTTGTGTGGGGATCTTCTTTGATATCAAAATATTTTACTTTTTCATTATTTAACTAGCCGTTGCCCACGACTTCGTCCGCGCGGACTTCGTTTACTCCGCACAGCACCTCCCCCGTAGGTGATAGCGTGATAATATGTAGCCTATATGTTGACCCGACCTATTAGTAATATTCATGCAAAATTTGAAGTAAATCCATGCAGTACTTTTTGAGTTTACCCCGGACATACATACAAACAAACAGACAAACAGATAAACAGATAAACAGACAAACAGACAAATATTCTAAAAACTATATTTTTGGCTTTGATATCGATTGTAGATCACACCCCAAGTATTCTTTTAAAAAATATTCAATGTACAGTTTTGACTTTCCTACGATTTTATTATATGTATAGATGATAGCAGTCACAAACTTAAAATAAATTTAATTGCTTAGCCTATGGTCAAACTGAGTCATAGAATTAGAGTAGAATTTTGACCAGAGGGATTTTAAGTTTAGTAGTCATCAAAGCAACAAGCAAAAAATTAAATCAATCAACATTAACTCTTAAAAGTTCTAAATATTCGCTCATTTGGCGGAACATTGGCGTACTTACAGATTTACGTATTTTACAGGATATGTTTTTAAAATGAGTTTATGGTCTTATTATGCAATTCGTGCTTATTTTTTTTATTTAAACAATAGTATTATTAAAACTTAATATTTTTATCATAATCAATCAATCAAGCAATCTTTTTCATATTTATTTGATTTAATAATAAAATAAAAAAAATCTGCCGATGTTCCGCTAAATGAGCGGTTATGTGCAACGATTAACCAACATTTCATTCTGTGCTAAGCACTGATATATACCAATTAAACTTTAGTATAATCCTGACCCAGTTTCTTTGTGTGTTAATTTAATCCCTGATGTTTCATTATGCGGGCCAAAAATTCATCTCTGATGGTACATCTCAGTGAATTTTACTTGGAGATGTAATAGGCAAAAGCGGGCGAAACATGTGGGGTGGTAAGTGCGGTAGTCGATGTCACCTGAGCTCGGCCACATTACGAAAATGTACGGTTCACAAATTGACGCATTACTTTTTACGATCACACGTGTTGCTAGTATGAAATTGGAATTATTTATTAGGATGGATGAATTGTTCTCAAATTACTTGTTTCAATTGTACATAATATATTATATTGTATTTTAAATTTTCGACGGCACTTGGTAAAGTTTATTATTGATCAATACCGCGTTGGTCGAGCGGTTAGCGACATTCCGGGTTAGGGTTCCGGGTTAGACTTCCATTTCAGACCCGAGCGAGACAATGTAGAACTCTACCACCTAGTTGGCTTACGAGATGCCTGCTAAAAGAGCCCGGGACCAACAGGGGGAAAAGTATAAAAAATTATTTGTAATGATTTAAGTGTATTAGAGTCGTAAAATATTTTTAATAATAAAATAATATATATATATATATATATATATATATATATATATATATATATATATACATATATATATATATATATATATTTATATATATATATATATATATATATATACATACATATATATATATATATATATATATATATATATATATATATATATATATATATATATATATATATATATATATATATATATATATATATATATATAAACATTTTACTGACTTGGTACCGACTCAACCATGGGACATTTGTAACGCGAGAAATATGCGCTGTTGACTTTCGTATAGGAGGATCTCGTGTCATCATTTTAATGAAAAACTGACAAAACCGCACTGATAAATAAATAAATAAATTTTACACTTACCTACTCTTACTGATCTAACCCCAAAGTAAGCAAATTATTTGCTTGTGCTATGGGTGTTAGTTGACGATAACTATACATAGAAATACATATATAAATACAATAATATATTTAATAAACACCCAAACCAGGACATACAAACATATATGCTCAATACATAAATGTTTGTTCCCGTCGGGGATCGAACCCGAGCCCCGTCGATTGCGTAGTCAGGGCCGCTAACCACTCGACCAACTGGCCGTCTATGATGAACAATACTACTCGTACCGTTCAGGATCCAAACAGGCCTTCTAGACCACGAGGCAATAAATATTCTAAAGACGTTTTATCTAAACTAATATCATGAAGAGTTTGTTTGTTACAATTTATCACAAAAACTACCTAACCGATGTTAAAAATTCTTTCACCTTTAAAAAGGTACGTTATCCGTAAGTGACATAGGCTACATTTATACCCGACTGAGAAAAGATAAGTAATGCCTATTGGTCACGCGAACGATGTCGCGATTATATGCTAGTGTTCAATACTCACCTTTTTAAAAAAAGTCGTACATTTTTACTTTATAATCTATGACGTGTTATCTACTATCAACAAATTAAAACGTTCCCAATACATGTAACAGGGATGTGCTTGAAGTACACCAATTTACTTAAGTGGCGTATTAAATTTCCAAGTAATTAGGAGCGTCGATGAAATTAGCTCCTTAATCATTAAAGCACCGTTTCTAATCTACTCGGCGTCAACTAGGGAATCACGCATTTTTAGAAATTAGGTTAATTTTTTTGATATCATAATATGACCTATCCTATATCATTAGTGTCTTTTTCGGACGGATATAACAAAAGATGCAGTTTCCGCTATTTAAAAAAATATGAGTAGACATATACATTTTATAACAAGTTTATATTAATATGAGCTGACTTAACCTTCATTTTTATTCATTTTCAGATTACGTATGTGGTTGGCTGTTTCTTGTAAAAACTGTGCCGTTTTATGTCATAAAATCAGTTATCAGTCACAAATTCATCAACCAATATGAATTATAGATTCAGATATGTTTTATCAGTTTTTTACACTAAATAAAATAATTGTCTTTAGAAAATATCAAAAACGTTAAAACAGGTGTTTTCTCCTGACATACCTGTATTTATATTATCCTATAAATGCAAAATGAATATTAAAGAGACATTTTTACTTCAAAAAGTTGCTTGATTTTGGAATGTCGAGATTAGGTGTGTTGATTCCGGGCTCCTTCGAAGAATAGACCAACTGCTGTTCTGCCAGGCAGGTCGTAAAAGGCGACCGATTGGCTATGCGAGTCACTACCATCGCGGTTACTAGGTGGTAGAGTTCTGCATTGTCTCGCCCGGGTCTGGTACCACCGCCTAACCTATTCCTGCCGCAATAGCGTCAATGCTTGTCGCTGTCGTGTTCCAGTTTTGAGGGTAAGGTAGCCGGTAAACTTATGCATGTGGCATAAGACCTCGCCACACGATAGCAACGCACCGTTAACACCTTTGGTGTCTATAGGCGATGGCTGACTCTTTCCATCAAGAGACCCATCTGTTTGTTTGCTATCTTATAATATAATTAATAAAAAATATAGCACACTTCGCGTTGAGGAGTCCAATTAAGAATTAAACCGCCTTACATATTCCTGCCGCAATAATGTTTATGCGTCTGTGTGTCTGTGTCGAGTTCCGATTTAGAGGGTAATGTAGCCGGTAAACTAGTGCTTACTGCATTGAATCTAGGTACACCACAAGGATGGTAATAAATTATCATCACATTTATGCGGTGGTTCTTTTTCCAGCTATCCACTTGTTTGCTATCTATCTACGCACATTTTGATTTTAAGAATAAGAATAAGAATTGTTTTATTTACCAAACATACAATACATCTATAAGAATAAAAAATGATGTGGTGTCGCGGGACACCAGGTAGGAACGAACTTCCTTCGGCTAAACGGCACTACTCGCTTGTGTACGCGACTGTCGCGCCTGCGCACGTCTCATTTAACGCTTTTATTCCACGCATTTTTCTTACGGTTTTACTATCACATTTTTTTCAGTTCGGTCGCGCAGCAAAATCCCTGTCCCCTCCAAGCCTGCCGTAAGGAACTTCGTTCCAATAACATTGGAGTGCCTGTTTGTAATATTAAAATAACAAAACATCCATATGCATTTTACTAAATGCATATATGGATGTATACACGGTACGTATACCAAAATAATATTTTTTACAATTTTTGTCTGTCTGTTTGTTGCGGCTAATCTCTGGAACGACTGGACCGATTTTGACCGGACTTTCACTGACAGATAGCTGATGTTATAGGGCGTAACTTAGGCTACTTTTTATTTGAAATATTTCCACACGGACGAAGTCGCGGGCTGAACTAGTATACAATAAAAACAAGAACAAGCGTACAAGCGTACAAGTAAGACAAAAAAAAACAAAAAGCCACAAACACAGTAAACGAAGAAAAAGAAAAAACACATACACTTTTTTCAACCCAATTTCTAAAAGGAGGAGGTTATCAATTCGATTTGCTGCAGTTTTACTGCGTTAAAAAGTTATATCTGTCTAATCTTTATAATATTAAAAGAGGTAAAGTTGGTTAGTTTGTTTGTTGGAAGTAAGTTTTAGAGAGTGAGGGGCCATCCATAAATTACGTCATATGAATTTCATGACTTTTTGACCCCTCCCCCGTCCTAGTCACAGCTGGTCACATTTGTGAGCCCCCCCCTAGTGTGACGTCACAATTATTTAAACTTTTAAATTGAAACGATAATCTCATTCGAATATTTTTTATCTATCCAGGTGGCTTTTTGAATTGAGTTTTGTAATACTTAGATATAAAATTTTGGAACGAAGTTCCTTACGGCAGGCTTGGAGGGGATAGGGATTTTGCTGCGCGACCGAACTGAAAAAATGTGATAGTAAAACCGTAAGAAAAATGCGTGGAATAAAAGCGTTAAATGAGACGTGCGCAGGCGCGACAGTCGCGTACACAAGCGAGTAGTACCGTTTAGCCGAAGGAAGTTCGTTCCTACCTGGTGTCCCGCGACACCACATCATTTTATTATATTTTGATAAAATGTTGGAACCCCTCCCCACCCCTTGTCACACAATGTCAACTTCGTCAACCCCTCCCTCCCCTTAATGTGTGACGTAATTTATGGATGGTCCCTAAGGTAAAGGAAAATCTTATGCATTTGGCATCTCAACTGCGCCACGCCTTGCAAAAAGTAACGCACCATTAACATCTTTGGTGTCTATAGGCGATGGTCATCTCTTTCCTTTTTTCCCCGTGTTGGTCTGATTCCCCTTTAAAAAATAGACCAATTGTCGTTCTGCCAGGCAGTTCGTAAGAGGGGACCGATTGGGTATACGTGTCACTACCATCGTGACTACTAGATGATAGAGTTACCTATTCCTGCCGCAATAGCATCAGTGCTTGTCACTGTCGTATTCTTGTTTGGAGGGTAAGGTAACCGGTAGACTTATGCATGTGGCATTACCATCTTGCAACACAAATAGCAACGCAGAATTAAATTTTTTTGTGTCTATAGGCGATGGTTTCTCTTTTCATCACAACAACCAACTGCTTGTTTGCTTTTACAAGTAGAAATATACTTTACTCTTAAGTGACAAAGTCTACATTTCATTATAATTTTTCTGTGGCATAGTGAACTACGCGGGTTATACGGAAGGAAACTACTAGTAATTAATAGAATAAATTTACCACTGTTAGTAATGTTACGAAAGGCGAGTGTCCAAATACCTGTAAAAGAAAAGAATATAATTAAAAAACATGCTAAAAACATAAAAACGCGTTTTTAAATTAATTTTTTGGTACAACATCCGCGCCACCTATTGCAAGTGAATTGTACTATTATATTGTTAGCAGAAAGGAGTATGTCGAATTTAAAAAAAATGATATGCCAAAAATATAAACAAAATGAATTCGATCACATTACCGACGTGATTTGGATACAGCTTTACGAGTGTGTAACTTCATTGTATTCGGTTTTATTATTAGTATTTTTGAAGACAGTAGCAATTAATTTTGACCGCCCCGTTGGTCGAGTGGTAAGCGACCCTGACTACGCAATCTACGGGGCTCGGGCTCGATCCCCGACGGGGACAAGCATTTATGTGATGAGCATAAATGTTTGTATTTCCGGGTTTAAGTGTTTATTAAATATATTCCAGTATTTATATATGTATTTATATGTATTAGTATCGTTGACTAACACCCATAACACAAGCAAATAATTTGCTTACTTTTGGGTTAGGTCAGTGTCATTTGCCCCGTTAATATTACTATTTGTTATTATTAATAATTTGTAGCAAATAAGTTTATTTCATCGCCTCTGTGGTCTAGTGGTCCGGTATCAGAGTTAGAGACCACATTAGATTCAGGGTTCGATTCCCGGATCGGGCAAATCCAAAATGTGTTTTTTCAGTTTTCTGATAAAGTTGCCCGGGATTGGGTAAGTGGCCGGTTGGCGATATGCTTGCCACCATCATATTGTGGGGCTAAGTAATTCCGGCTAGCTAATCGTGGTACATTGGTTGTACCACTGGCTACATGTTTGGGGATACGGGCGTGAAGATGCTATCGTGGTAATTGTTTAAATAGAAAAAAAAGAAAAAACTGAAAAGATAAACAGCATCAACTCGAAAACGTTACCAAGGTGATATCGATTTAGTTTTGGATAACTTCTCATTACTACAAGACGTAATATGAAGTTATCCAAAGCTAAATATAAAAAGGACTTCGAGGTCAGAAGCAACATGTGCGTCCCAGATTATTTTATACTTTTGTTACACTGAAGTTATTTAAACATTAATAATCGAATCGATAGAACGCTATGAACTAAGTAACGTTACTTTCTGTCATCAATTACGTTACCTGCGTGTTATCGATTTAGCATCGGCTACATTTATATTAATCGAGTTAATACACTTTAGTCAGCAACAGTATGCGCCCCGAAATATTTTTGATATATCAAAGCTATTTAAATAAAAATGATTGAATCGATATACCCTATGAGCAAATTGCGCCAGCTAAGTAATATCGATTTGGCTTTGGATTTCTACATCTTAATCGAGTTAATTAACTTCAGAGACCATCGGCAAGACGTGTGAGATAAGATAGATATTGCTGCAGATTCAACGAATTTATTTAATCTTATATCAGGATTCTATTTAATTTTACATTTTTAATTACTAGTAATTATAATAAATATACTAAATATTCACGGTACAAATAACACTTACTGATCTAACCCCAATCTAAACAAATTATTTTGCTTGTGTTATGGATGTTAGTCAGCGATACTAAGACATAGAAATACATACAAACATACACCGGAAAACATTAATGCTCATCACACAAATGCTTGTTCCCGTCGGGGATCGTACCCGAGCCCCGTGGATTGCGTAGTCAGGGTCGCTAACCACTCGACCAACGGGCGGTCAAGTTAAATAATAAAATGTTGATTGCTTATTGTAAAAATATTACCAAAAAGTATCTTCACTTCAGAATGTTAGTTTCCCTATTTCTCTATACTTAGATTCTCAAAACATGAAGTTCCCTGTTCGATTCCGAGTCGAGCAAAAGTGTTAAGGGTATTACCCTTACCTATAGGCCCAACTTATTACCTACCACCTTCGTGATTACTGAGTCTGCAATGGCCCGTCCAACTTTGGTACCACGGCCTTATTCTCTTCCTGCCTCAATAGAGTTAGCTTGTTTTCTATCCTATATTACGAAGGACTAATATTTGTAAGATTGATTAAATTACAGCGTTTTAATTGACAATAACAAACTGGCAATGGAATTAGTTCAACTAATTATCCTTAATAATACAAACTGAAGTCTTTACGGCTGTCAATTCCAAATTAAAGTAATTACCATTTTGATAGAAGTTAGAACATTTCAATCTGAAGTCAACACGATGATCAATAAGATAAGGGTGTCAAGTTAGATTAAGTTGTTAGAAACTAACCATAACATAGTAATTATCTTTTGTGATTTTATCACAAACTTGCCTCTCTACCCCGCTTCGTAAAGGTGCTGATCGACGGGCGAGCGTTTACCGCGACCTTAATGGTCTACGAGCCCTCGACACAAAACTTATGGCCAATTGCACTACATAAAACCGCGGTATTGTGATGATACACGGGCGAGCTTTACCGACGAGCCATAATACCGCGGTATAGGGTCGCTCGTCGATCAATACTTTAAAGGTCCTGATCTATCGGCCATAAGTTTTGTGTCGAGGGCTCTTAGTCTATAAAGGATGCGGTATGGGCTCGCCCGTCGATCAGCACTTTAAGACTTTTTTGAAAACTTATTTAAGCGCATTAGACAGTTTTTGGTAGGGGAAAATCATATTAATTCGCGTCAGCATTATCGACATGCTAATATTTAAGGTATATCTACAGCCATACACACAGTTCGTGCCTGTTTTCGGAAAATAGTGTGTTATAAACCCAGTTGATCTCACTGTAATAAATCTATGGTTGTATATATACAGTTTTTAGTTTTCATTTCTGTCAGCAGTCCTCATAACTACCTCAGATTTTTATTTTTATATTTGATAAATTTAGCTGAATTAGCTTGCTGCATTATAAAAGGTTTTGGTAAATCCCACAGGGTATACTTTGGTAATCCAAACTACTGTACTATTCTACTACAGTGTACTATTCTAGGTCATTATCTATCTGTATACCAAATTTCATTCAAGTCCGTTCAGTAGTTTTTGCGTGATTGAGTAACAAATATCCATACATCCACACAACCAAACTTTGGCATTTATCCATTTATATGTATATATATATATATATATATATATATATATATATATATATATATATATATATATATATATATATATATATATAATTATATAGCCAATAGGTCGCCCTTTACGAAATGCCTACATAATGGCTGATTACTATTCATCAAAAAGGGCCCGGACCAAAACGGAGATAGAAGCTTGTTTATTACACGAGCGAAATATAACTTATCTTCAGTACATGCATTAACTATTTGATTACAAAGTCAGCTTTAATTCCACTAACACCAATAAACTATACAATTTCCTACAATACGAAGATATGCGGACAAAATAACGGTTATTTTCACGTACGAGACTGGTATTTTATTAGGGATGGAATTACAAAAGTTAACCGTTATCTATCTGCAGTTATGCGCCGTTACTGCAAATGTAACTACACTTGACATTATTATATTATTGAATAGTTGCGCTCCGGATTTCGGTTGTTAATAATGAGTTTTAAGCTTAAGGAAACAAGCTATTATTCTGATATTTACAGAAATTGATAATTTAATACCTTTAAACGAGCAATTCTTAATTTTCTTTCTCGGAAACGGCTCCAACAATTCTTATGAAATTTAGTATGTAAATGGAATTTCGGGGGCTATAAAGCTATCTAGATTGATTTCAGGTTTAGATAGTCATAAAAATACTAAGTAAAACTATTCTTATAAAAGAGGCCTGACGAGACGAGACGAAAGAATTATAATATATTTTTAACAAAAAAATTAAACCGACGAAAGGTTATGCGTGATACTTTAAAGTCAGTGAATGAATAATAAATCATGCTATGTTTTTATACCGTTTTGGATGGCTTTTTTCAAAAATTATACAAAACCACCCTAACGGTATATTTTTTTTGCAAAAAAAGAAGAATTATCAAAATCAGATCACTCTAAAAAATGACAAGTGGTCATACAATAAAATCAGTAAATAAACAATCAATCGCTCTTGTTTACACATCACTATGGTTCTAATTCATTGACATATTATTACTATAGACATCAGGCCTTAAACTAAAATCGCGACAAATATATCCCAGTTACACATATACATATCATAACAAGGTAATTTAAACACTAAATCAATCAAGATTTAATTTCGCCTAACGCGGCATTGTAGCTCATTTGCCTCGGTCATTTTAGCGCGGACCTACGTCCATACTAATAAAATGTCATTGTTCTAATTTTACAAAAAAAATGGGACGACTCTCATAAAAAAAATATCAAAATTTGACTACTCTGTAAATTTTATGCGAGCTTTAACATAGAAAAAAATAAACGCGTTAAATTGAGAATCTCCTCCATTTTTTATTTGATTACAAAAACGGAGGAGCACAACAAATTAGATGTATGTGAATACATATTTAATACCGACACAAACATACAAATAACACGATACCGGCTATCGCCCCACGCTTTACACGGGGCGCAATGCCACTACCCAGTACCCATTTAGCCTGAACGCCGCAAGCCGAGGTCCGGTCACACTGGAGACAGCCCTTAGCGCGGGCGTAAACTCTAGCTGAGCACATTGTCACATTAACAAGCGAAATGTCAACTGTAGTTTGTCGCAAAAAAAAAAACGAAGGTCTCAGCGACGAAGTAGATATCCTCTAGTGTAATTAATAACAGAGCGCAGTGCCATAACTCCTGCCTCCATAATTAGTTAAAATGCAGCATTAGCTATTAAGCCAGGTTTAGGTCTCACAAAAGACAGCCCTTAGCGCGTAATTTAGTAGCCCAAACTTAAACTTCAGTTAAGTTCTTTGTTTAATCATAGTATCACAGCTACAGCTCTTAAAATAGGGTCAAATTTGGCGGAAGGCATCCTGAGTTACAGCCCAGTGGCCCCTACTAAGGAGGGGCCCCACAACAGCGAGAAGTACACACTTCCATGTGTCTTACATAAATTGGGCTGTGTCTTTTATAGAAATTGACGAGAATCATTCTTAATCTAGAAAATAGTAACACATGGAAAGTATATTCTAAACTTTCCATTGTCGGCTCTTGGTAAAAATACTGTTAGATACAAATTGTGTCTATCATAAGAATATAATTTTTTCTTCGGAAGGGGCCTATACGTAGGTCACACTATAAGTTTTGCGTAACTTAAAAAAACATCATGTTATAACCAAAATATTATATTTATTGCCTTACAGAATAATCTCCTTTACATTTTAAACATTTTTTCATGCGATAGAACCATTTTTTAAAACAGGAGGACCACAGATCTGAAGGCATGTTTTCTATGTGCCGATTTAACGCTATCACTGCCTCTTCGGAGTTGGTAAAAGTAAAACCTCTTATCAAATCTTCGATTTTGGGGAAAGTACAGAAATCACCGGGTGCTAGGTCGGGGCTATGCGCAGGATGAGTGACGAGATGTACTTTTTCGGAAGCTAAAAATAACTTTTTGTTTTGTTGGCCGTGTGTGAAGAAGCGTTATCATGGTGTAGTTGGGTCGTATTTCGCGAACTTCTTCTAATACCCTGGGTAAACAAATGGTAGAATACCACTCGGCATTAACACTCTTTTGATCTTCAAGTGGAATTGTACAGATGGGACCCTTAGCTGAGACAAAAACGTGATCATTTTTTTACCAAGTTTCTCGCCTGTCTCACTTTTGTTGGCCTGTTCTCATTTTCAAACATCCATTCACAAGATTGCTGGTTTTTTTTTGGGTTCAAAACAATAAATCCACATTTCATCTCCTGTGACAATGTCATAAACAGCATTAGAATGTCCGTGGTCGTACTTCAGTAGCATCTGTGAGCACCATTCCACGCGAGCCGCTTCTGCTGCGCTGTCAGTTCGTGAGGGATCCAACGACAACAAAGTTTCCGAACTTTCAATTCTTCGTGTAAAATTTTCTGAATTTGGCTCATACCAATCCCCAATAGTCCTCGAATTGTCTCATAGGTAATCTGGGGGTTTCTTCAATTAACCGCTTAATAGTAGCCACATTATTTTCGTTGACGGCAGTTGAAGGCCGCCCTTCACGAAATTCGTAATGTAAAGAAACTCGACCTCTCTCAAATTCAGCAAACCATCGTCTCACGGTGCTCAAATAAGGTGCTTCTCTCCCAAAAGCATTTTGAAGACGAGCGGCACAGTCTTGCTGAGAAAGAGAACTTTTAAAAAAACAACATATCTTCACGCCAGATCCCTTACGGGGTAGGCAGAGAGAACCGAGTGCCATACATCACGATCCTTGCAGGCTTGTCTCGCTTCTTCCACATTCATCACTCTCTTCATACACACACGCCGGTTGCGAAGACTCTTGACACCACCTTCGGACAGTACTCGATCAATCTGATCGTGGTATGTCAGTCTTGGTCTTCCCCGGTACCTACATCCTTCCACATTCGCGTTGTATATCTGTTTTGTTAACCTTTCATCTACCATTCTTTCTACATGTCCGAACCAACGGAGCATGCCCTTTCTCATCTTTACACCGACACTTTCTTTCAAACCTAGCCTCTCTCTCACTTCGGCATTACGAACCCGGTCCGCGAGTGTCACACCAAATATTTAAAATAGAACTTTTAAAATCATAAAAAATCCTCGCTCTAAAATCTTTTCGACTTAATTCCATTTTCGTTGCGTACGTAGAATTTTGATGTGTGATAAAAAAACAATTGACAAATCATTTCCCGCCAGTTTTTTTTTTATTACTAAGAAGGTTTCAACGTTTTAAAAATATAACATTCGAAATTCAAATAGTTAGTAACTTTTAGTGTGCCCCATGTACTAACGGGTAAGGTTATAATAAAAACAATATACGGCCTTCTCCAGTCTTTAAAAACAACGGTACTGTCAAGTAACCATTACGTCGCTAACATCTCAGATTTAATGGCCGCTTCCAACAATACCCTCTTACACGTTTTATTACGAAATTTAACCATCCATTCGGAATAATAGCGAAACTTTCTTGTCTTTTTAATGCTAATCTTTTAACAGCTTAGTACGAAATCCCAGTGGAGAAAATTGAAGATACATTGCAGGACTCGGAAAGAATAACGTCTTAGAGGATATACATTTGTTAGCACATGACCGCGACTTTTGTTCGTAGGATTTTTTTAATGAAATGGAATTTCAATATACATACATATCTTCATGTGAAGTCGCTTACAGGGTAGGCAGAGACTAATAAGTGCCATATATCACGGTCCAGATAGACTTTTCTTGCTTCCTCCACATTCATAAATCTTTTTATGCGAACACCCGGTTATGGAGACTATTGACACAATTTTCGGACAATATTCGACCAATTTGAGCATGGTCATTCTTTTAATATAATCGAATCAAAGGAGCATGTCCTTTCACATTTTTATACCGAAAAAAGAGAAGGCTGTCAAATTGAATGTTTATATTATTGTTATGTATGTTCAGACGTAACTTTAATAGCAGGATTTACAACATTATTTTTTTGTTTGGTAGAACAAACAAATGTTAGCGGTAGCACAAAATACTGGTGACTAATTACAGAAGTCAATGTATATATAAGTGATATTCGAGCAACGCACACATAGAAAATTCTCACGTAAGCGATATCTCGGAATGGTTTGGGATAGTTTGTTCCGAACCATTCCGAGATATCGCGGTTGTTGTAATTGTTTGTACGTTGATTTCTGTTAGTCTCCAGGATTCTGTGGCGGTAGCGTTAAAAAGTAAGTATAATACAAAAATACATATTTTAATATAGAATATCAAGCAAACAGATGACTCTCCTGATGAAAAAAGATAACAATCGCCTACAGATACCAAAGATGTTAATGGTGCGTTGCTATCCGTGTATCCGCCGCAAGCTATAAATGCATCATTAGAATGCCACATGACTTATATTTCGGCTTCCTTACCTAATAGTTATAATAATACTACACGCATAAATTTACAGACTACCATACCCTCCAAATCTTGGCAGAATGGCACATGGTCTATTCTTCAAAGAGAACCAGCTAGGAGGATTGTAAGGAGGACGGGAGGGTATACATATATACATTCCTATTTGATCCCATATAAATCTGGTCAAGACATAACCCAGACGTCCAAATACACATGACCGCCCCGTTGGTCGAGTGGTTAGCGACCCTGACTACGCAACCGACGGGGCTTTTGTATGATGAGCATACATGTTTATATTCCCGGGTTTGAGTAGATATTTATTAAATATATTCTAGTATTTATATAGGTATTTCTATGTATTAGTCTCGTTGACTAACACCCACAACACAAGCAAATAATTTGCTTACTTTGGGGTTAGAACAGTAAGTGTAATTTGTCCCGTGATTATTATTATTATTATTAAAAGTTTAAAAATAAAAAGGCTGCTACAAAAAGTTTTTCTGCTTGTGAAAATAAAAACTGTTTTATATCGTTAAGAAATTCGATTAAGCCACAACTAGTTATAATCTAAATCCAGTACTAAAAAACAGCATCAACTTAAATAAACCTGTCCTCGCCCAACGCGATAACTCCGCTCACCGGCGAAAAACTGCCAAATTGAAGAAAGTTTTAATAACACAGATCTAACTTACTGCGTACTGCTAAAAACTGACCATCGTAAATCTCAAAAGTTTGTCTATTTAAGACATCTGTCGTCTCTCTCCGCCTTAGATGTATGTCTGCTAACTTGGAGAATTACAAGAAACCATGACGTGGAACGTATACTCGGATTTTCGTAAAGTTTTTATTATTTAAAGTCAGCGAATTGTGTACGAATATATTGGCTAAGTTTGACTTTATTTTCTGCGAAAAATATTTTGAAATATTCTTGAATTTTTACGAAAACTCGAAGTAGTTTCTTGTGCAAGTAATATTACACAACAGCTATGTTGTTTATTTTTAGTTTTCGTAACTAACTTTAACTGCATGTTAATAGGCTATACCATCCTGGTAGTTATCACTACATTGTATAAAAAGTCGCTTTCTCTGTCTGTCCCTATGTCCATATGTATGCTTAAATCTTTAAAACTACGCAACGGATTTTGATGCGGTTTTTTTAATAGATTGATTCTTGAGAAAGGTTTTAGTACATAAACCTTTCCGATATTCCCAAGGGAACAAAAGCTACGCGGGTGAAACCGCGGGCAGGTCGCTAATATCATATAATTCTAAATTAAATCACTGACACATTCCCTTCTCTGCTTGCCTGTATCATTTGCAGAGCACAACACGAAAAGAGATGAGGGTCTTGTAATAGAAAGCCTGAGGCTTTAGGTCAAAGATAAAACGTCATATCAACATCATTGAAGTAACAGAATGTTGAATTTTAGATCCGTCAGGCCTGTGCCAGTTGCGCGATAAATTTCTTAAGTAAAGTCTTAAGAGCTGATGACATTAAACTGGTTAAACCATGTCTAGAAAACTAGCTTATAAATAAAAAAACGCATCCAGATCAGTTCACACATTAAATAGCTATGGTATTACAGACAAACAGACACACATGCGTAGTAACTATAAGATTGATTTGAGCAAAGTCACGTAAGGGTTTGGTCACTCCGTCTTACATTTTTCTGACAATATTGTTAGTGGTCATCACACTGTTGTGATTTAGTTTAAAGGCAAGGCAGCGAATAAAGTGTGGCATTACATCCCAGTTGGCAATACATTATTAATCTTTGGATTCTTTTTTTTATATTATATTATAAGATAGCAAACAAGCAGATGGGTCTCCTGATGGGAAGAGTCAAACATCACCTACAGACACCAAAGGTGTTAATGGTGTGTTGCTATCGTTGGCGAGGTCGAAAGCCACGTGCATAAGTTTATCGGGTACCTTACCCTCCAAACTGAAACACGAAAGTGACAAGCACTGAATCTACTGCGGCAGGAATAGGTAAGGCGGTGGTACCTGACCCGGGCGAGACAATGCAAAACTCTACTACCTAGTAGTCACGATGGTCATGACTCGTATAGCCAATCGGTCGCCTTTTACGTCCTGGCCGGCAGAATAGCAGTTAGCATATTCTTCAAAGGAGTCCGGGACCAACACGGGAGAAAGGAGAAATTAAGGTCTAAAAATTAAGGTTAATTCTTTCCACCAAGAGAGCCAGCCACCTGTTTGTTTTCTATGCTATGATATAAAGTTTTAATAAAACTAATTCCGAAAATATTAATAATTATAACAAATACGAAAGTGTGTGTGATTTGTTCACGCTGAAATGGCTGAGCAGATTCGGATGAAATTTTGTATTAATATATCTAGACGTTAGTACATAGGATACTTTTTATCCCAGAAATATTCAATGTATATTTTTCTGAAATTTATTAAAAAAAATAATGCAACAGTCTGCAGGGCGGAGCTAGAGTTAGTTTTTAAGTTAGGTTTTGGTATTATAGATTTCTATTCGGTTTGATGATCTCATCACAATTTACACATACACACGTCAGCATTACAGTGTCGGCTCGACAAAACTCGAGATTTTGGTTAAGAGTTGAAATTAAAAATATTTATTTGCAAGAATAATCTTGTTATAAGTTATTATTATTTTTTAATTACGTTATCAACCTCTCCCACAATTCGTCAGATACTACCCTCAGCCGAGATACCGTGTCAATACAGACATACTTAGGGCCCGCTCTAAGATCACCAAACATGAAGTCTGACTGAGCACTCTGCTAACAAAAATCCTAGTTCCGCTACTGCCTCACTTCATTTTTTACGCAAAATCTTTTAACACATAATAAATATTATTTAAAAAAATAACTTTCAAAATACAAATATTTCAAAAAAATCAAGAGTTTTTAGTATTAAAGCTATGAGTTACAATATTTCTACTGCAAAACCCGCTTCTAGAAAAATCCCCTTTCTTGAAGCATTCCATTTAAGTATTACAAAAACTTAACAATTTCATTTTCACCCCGTTCTTTAAGTATACACATTTATACTTGTCGCAGCTTCAAGTTACAAATAAAGCGAGACGATTCTCCGAGGATTACCAATGGCGGGAGTTAGGGAATGCTTTGTTTTGCCAATGGTCGCAGGTGACCGGGAATGCAATTTATTCGTATTAAATATTACTGGTGGAAATTTTCACAACAGACAAAGAACGTGCTTGTATCTATAATTTATTAATAAAATAGTTTTTAGGGTTCCCCACCTAAAAGAATAATAAATAGTACATTACGTTAAGTCTGTTTTAAGGCGCGCTTCGCCACAAAAAAAAAATATCTTCACACCCGTATCCCCGAAAAAGTAGGCTAAGCTAAAACCAGTGCACCCACGATTAGCCGAAGATACTTAGTCTCACAATCCCTATCGCCAACTGGGCACTTATCAAACAATTATTAATTTAATAAATTAAAAATCCTAAGCAACGAAGTTTTTATCAGAAAACTAAAAAAAAACACATTTTTGAATTATCCCGGATTTCGAAGCCGGAACCTTATGTGGTCTACTCTGGCACTGGGCCACTAGACCACAGATGCGACAAACTTCACGCCGTGCGATTGTAGACAACTTTAATCAGATGTATCGTTTATTATAGCTTGTGTGATATAATCCCGCAGTTTAGCCCCGCTATTCAGTGTAAAAAAAGATTATTTAGGTCACGGAACAGCGTGGCTTAAGTGTGGGTTTAGGTCTCACAGCGCTATAAAACTATTTTAATAACAAGTCGTTGAAAATATATCACATTTCTTTTCCTATTGTAAAAATGTCTACTAGTAATATTTAATACGAATAAATTACTTTCCCCTATTGGTAGGTATGTCTCCGCTGTCTTTCACTGGACTCTATCTCTTGAACAGGAATAAATAGAAAGCTGACGTTCTTCAGGTTGCGTGTTTAAGCTGTCGCAATCACATTCAATTAGTATATGCGTGTGTATATTTACCTATCAGTACAATCGAGAATCTATCACAAAGCACACAAGGTTAGCGCCACGTAGAACCAGTCGACGGTAGTTCAGTTGGTTAGTACATCATGGCCAGAGTTCCAGTCCTGTCGTGTTGAAATTTACCTTTTTCATGTTTAACGGTTTTCGGATTTCATAGAATCCATACTAGTAAGTTCAGTTGATATCGCTCGGAGGTACAGTCCGCGCGCGAGCTTCGGGGACTGAGGTAGGAGCGGGTGTGCGGGTGTGTCTGTCTCCCTCTCTGGGGTGTGCTCTGTGTACGTCGCTCTCTCTCTTCACTGCACGTCAACATTCCTCAAAATTCCTCGGAGCTCTCGCGCGGAATGTACGAAACCCTATATTTGCGAGTCTGACCCACACTAGACCGGTTTTTATTTCTGGTTATCTGTTGAGTGGATGGTCCATTTTAGTAGGTCCCGAGGCCTAGTAGAATGGCACCAGTACACCTGATGTAAAATGGTGCCGTAATCAAAAGAAGCGTAACGAGCTCGAAGAAGTCTGTACATTAATTCATTGAAAATCTATAGAAAGAAGGCGGCGCGGTATGTTCTGAAACCGCTGAAAAACGGTTTAGTTTTCGGATAAATAAATATAGGACTTCAGCTGGAAACTAAAATTTAGTACATTCTTTTTTGTATTTAAAACTAAATATCACCATATAAAACTCATGTTGAAAATTAGAAATATTATGAACAAATTACTTGTTTTTGATATTTTAGCCTGTTTTCGGAATGTTATATGATCGAGTAAAGTTCATTCTATTATGTAATGAGATAGTACATTCCTTAGATTAGATAATATCTTCAGTATATCGTGTAATTTTTGTGAAACCATTATTTAACAATCAATACATAAAAATGTGATTGAGGAAATCAGTTTTTTCCGTTTTTCTCCGCCTTAAGTTTGAAAACTGACTGTAGCCTTAAAGAAAATAGTATACGTATTATCATGTACCACGCCCACATGAAGCTAGTGTATGTAATGATAATTTTTATTTTTAGTGCATTTTTTTAAAAATATTAAGTTACTGCAGTCCTCCATAACGTAAACTTTAACCGTTCGCGTCTTTAAAAGTACAAATATTTCCCTTCACGTATTATATAACCTAAAAGGTTATATATATATATATATATATATATATATATATATATATATATATATATATATATATATATATATATATATATATATATATATTGTAAACAAAAAGTTTTCCTTTTCTACTAATGCAAAAACAATTTATAAATTGGAAAGAAATATCTCCAAATATATTCTGTTATGTAACAATCTGATTGTTGTTTTTTACAGTTGTAATCATGTTGTAATAATAGAATTTCACCACATAATTATAAATGTGAAACACAGGCTACCTGAATCTGAAACTAATGAAAGAAAATCAATTACCTTAAAAACACTAACAAAACTAACTAAAACAAACTAAAAAAGAAATTAATACCGTCGAGTCATTTATCACTCGGCGCGGGATTTTCCGGGGCGACAAAAACCCGGGATTGTGCCATGCCAGAATGAAATCTGATTTAGGTGGTAATTTTTTACGTTTATTATACTTTCCTTGAATACACCAGAATAAAGTTTTTATGAATGTTGAGGTTATGAAATTTAACCTTAGATAAACAATAGAATTTTTACAACAACTATTAGTATAATTTAAAATGTATCTTTACTCTCGTATCCCCGAAGAGTAGGCAGAGGTACAACCAGTGCACCCCTTGATTAGACAAAGATACTCTATCCTACAATGTGATAGCTGGTATTACGTCGACTAAATGACAGTCACACATCGGTTGATAAATGTGTTTTATTAACTGTAATTTACTGGGATTTACATTAAACTTATATACAAATAGCTCACGTGTATGCTGCGTGATAAAATGTGATAACGATGGTGCGATAAGATATCTGTGCGCGAGCGTGTTTTATCGTTACATCGGCAAGCCTATCGCTAACTGGGCAACGTTGTTCTTATCAGAAAAACTGAAAAAAAAACAACACATTTTTAAATTGCCCGACCAGGGAATCGAATCCAAGACCTCATGTGGTCAATACTGACACCGGACCACTAGACCACAGATTCGATAAAATATAATAAAAAAAGAATATTACTTAACTTTATAGTAAACTTTAACGAAATTAATGTAGTAATATGCCAAAAATATGGCTACCGTGTGGGCGACATACGTGTGCCTAAATTACACGTACCGCGGCGGCAATTCATTGTTTGTAAACGATGAACTATTAGCAAACTGAAAAAATTTATTAAATTTACATTTCAAAATTTAAGTAAATACCTATTTTTACATATTCGGTATCAGAACCGAGTACTGAACACATTCTCTCCAATATTTTTTTTTTAAAGGGCAATGGGCCCACCTCTCGTTCCCACCACTATAACTTCTGTAAACCAGAATCAACAGCGGCAACCGTCCTGATAACCTCTGAGTTGCGAGCTCAGGGTGCCCTGGGGAAAAGCTAAGCTGTCTTGGATCCCGCAACGAAATTAATCAGAAGTATATAGGAGGAGTAGGAAAATACATCCTGTTTCCCTCCCTTTTTAGCAGGAGACAGCAAAATGTTAAAAGCATAAAAATGCTACGAAATGAGACTTTTACAATCAGGTTAAGCCTGATTGCTATTGCACCACGGAAGTTTGGAAATTAGGGACCTACCAGAATGGCCTACTTAATTTTACTTCCAGTAGTAAGTGTGACAAAATCGTTTGAAGGCACCGAAGTTCCCACGTGTACCCACAAGATCGGAGTAATAAATTACACCGGATATACATTCTCTCCAATATGTATATTGTATAATCTTTTGACAAGTCAATATGTTAGCAGATGATTACAGTTTAGTTTAGTAAAAACTATCTTCACGCCCGTATCCCCGAAGAGAAAGGCAGAGATACGAAATGTGTACCTACGATTAGCCAAGTATACGAACGGCCGGTTTCCGAAACGCAAATTAATTTTAACAAGCAATTAATCTGTGTTTAATTTTTTTTTTGCGAAAATTTGCTTGTGAAAATTATGTTAAACACAGATTAATTGCTTGTTAAAATTGATTTGCGTTTCGGAAACCGGCTGTAAGTCCCTTATTTACCATCATAATGTGATAGGTGGTAAGCCAATCGGGCACTTACTCAATCTCGGGCAGCGTTGTTTTTTATCAGAAAACTGTAAAAACACGTTTTGAATTCGAACAATTCAGTTACCAATTAATAGAAAACGGATAAAAGCAAGTAAACAAGGCTTCTTGCAGCGCCCTATTATAAGACAATTTAGTATTATCTTAAATAACAAAAGGAAATGACGTTGAAACAACAATAAAATGTTTTAAATCTCATTACGGTCAATATGCGGTTCAAAACTAAACGAGAAATGCAATTATTATGATCCGACATAAAGTAACTTCTGTAATGAATAGTGTTCATTTTAAAGTGCCACAGATTAACTATATTCAGAAACCGTACTCTATTCATTTTTTTACAGTTTCAACTCCCGTCTCAGCTTATGATTTATCATCTCAGTTAACACTGTTGGAAACAGACTTTCTTTTATTATCGATAGGGAAGCGCTTGACCATGATCTCGACTGATGGTAAGCTAAAATGCGGGCGGTAAGCTAAAAAGGGTATCATAGATAATACAAAGATTGGTAGAAGAAGAAAAGATAGCAGCGTTACAAGCTTGCACGCATTTTTTTATTAACCCAAATTGCAACGCATCACTCTTCTGATGCCTATAGACGCCATCAAAACTGCGTCTTGCCGATATAAAATCGATTAGTTTTTTGTTGTTATGTTTTAAAAAAGCAATTCTATATAAGTTTTTTCTATTTTATGTCTGCCACAATAAACGCTATCTTGTTAAAAATTTAATTGTCATTTTTATATAGTAAAAAAACAAATCATTCTTTGAACACTGAATATCGTCGGCACTTGGTAAAACTCCATGTTAACTTATATTTATATCGTATTAAAAGCACTTGTACTGTTTTACTTGACTTTTTATTTATTAAAATGTATAAGTTACTGCTTTTATTTTTATTTTTTTATTATTATGTTTTTGTTTTTATTATTGTTATTAATTTATTCTTTATATAATTTGAATTAATAATTACGTATAATTGACATTCAATAATGATAATTTAATACTAGAATTCGAATAATTATTTTATATTAATCTTATATGGGAAATGTATCACGACATTTAATTATTTTAATTTGACATTAGAATCTATATGACATTTTTAGATATTAATCAATCCAATTATACTATTACTTTGCACTATTGACATCGACATACTATTGAATTAATAAATTACTATACACAATTCTCCCTGCTTAAAAGGGTAATTATGATGTGTGGGTAATACCGATATTGTGAAATATAATTTTAAATTTAAAATATTCATACCTTCAGTATATATTGTTAATTGTCAAATTGTCAATTGTACTAAACAATAATAACTTTTGCCCTGATGATGCGTTAAAACGCGAAACCGGTTGGTTTTAATAAATAAAAAGTCAAGTAAAACAGTACAAGTGCTTTTAATACGATATAAATATAAGTTAACAAATCATTCTCCTGATTACAATACATAAGCAACGTTTATCGACATCAGACATGTAAATTATGCGTTAGCCACATGAATACATTGAAAAACAAACGATATTGCGGTAAGAATAATAAAGACTATTGTACTAAGTCCGGGTGATACATTGAAAAACTATACAATTCACAACTGTATTGATAAGTTTGATTAATTAATTATACGCCCGTGAAGAATTATCGTTTGGTGTTTCTAGAAATTTTCAGATTTTTGAGCAACTTAACCAACTTTTTATTTAACAATTTTTAAAGTTGAATTGTGAATTGCCGTTTGGTTTTTCTAGAATTTTCCAAATTTTGGGCAACTTAACTAACTTTTTATTACTTAATTTTTTAAAGTCAATCAATATAGCGGTTGATGCGCTTACGAATACCATTATCCTTTTTAATTATGTAATGTCTAAACATTTTAGTGACCCCGAAAACAATGTAGGTAGTTTACAAAATTAGTACATGCGTTAAGTCTGAATACATGTAATTACACCAAATTTCGTCGCATAACACACACACGCACGCAGGCACAAATCACAGATACATGCACATAAACTATCGCGATCATAAAATTAACCAAATTATGTTAAATTGATACACTTAATATTTTTAAAGACTACAATAGACCAAGCTGTTTCTTGCCAGGCAGTTCGTGAACGGCGTACAATTGGTCTAACATGTCAATACCACTCTGACTAGTACAAAGTGGTAGAGTTCTGCAAAGTCTCACCTGGGTTAAGTAACACCGGTTAACCTATTTCTGCCACTATCGTTATAAGAACTGATGCTTTTAACTGTCGTGTTCCTTTATGGAAGATGAGGCAGATGATTATCGTTTTCCATCAAGAGAACCATCTGCTTGTTTGCTGTTCTTTGATTTATTTAACTCAATATGTATTTTTATTATATTTACACAATCACACAAAAACAACAAATATTCAAATGACTTGGAAAATGATTGTACGATCTGTTATTTTGTAATCTACGCGCTTGCCCACGAAACTATCGCTGGTTCGTTACAGAGCAGATTAATATTTCGTCGCAGTAAATACGTTATACGACGGACACTGACCAAAGTTGTCCAACTAAATTTTCAAAGTTGGCAGCCCTGGGGACGTAAGGCTTTTTAGGGTTGTTTTCTGAACAAACATTATATTAATTGCATACATATTCATTTATGTGTAATTACTTTTAAATACAAAATAGAACCCAAAATATAATTAGTTTTAAAGATGCCGAATCGACTTCCCTATGATATTAATTTTGTCAATGTGGCTTTAATAACGTATGCAGAGCGGAAATTAGTAGTCTCGTAGTAAAATTAGTGTAAAGGCGTCATTTTACTCTCAAAACGTACCAACATGTGTGTGTGTAAGTTTGTGTATGTAAGTGTTTTTTTTTATTCTAGTAGGCTAACTACGAGAAAACACCAAATATAATTTCTGTATGAATAACCTCTAGTATTGTAGGGGCAACACTAGAGGTGAGATTTATACGAGTAATTAGGTGATCTTCTTTTAACAATGTAAAAAAAAATCAAAATAATTGTACGGAAGCGAATGTTTATATTAAATATAAAAAATATGTTTCTATACACATGTGTACATTAGTATTAATATTGCAGAAAAAATAAATAATTTGAATAATTTTTTTTCCCTTGCATTCATATTTGACGTGTATTTTGAGTAAAATTAAAAACGTAAGTTTTCTCCAGTACTATTTTTATCGTTTTATTTAAATAATAAATATATAAAATAACTAGTTGACCCACACAGCTTCAACCGCAAATATGTAATTTTTTTAATAAAAACTTTCAGCCATCAATTCAGCCCCTTAGGGGTTGATTATTGAAAAAAAGTTATCCGTGGTTAAACCCCGGATATTCAAGTATCTCCATAACAAATTTCATAAAAATCAGTTTCGCATCTACAAAACGAGTATTATTTACAAAAAAAAAACTGAAATTACGAGCCATTTTAGCGACCTACTACGAGTATAATATAAAAGATTGTATAATTAATATCGTCAGCATATATCCTATTTTAACAATTTATGATCCGCCGAATTTTTTCACCTGAACGTTCCAAACAGTTATACTTTGAATTACATTATTTTTCTATATTCAAACAACCCTAAAAGTAAAAATCGAAACAAACCCTTTGTAATCATTTGCATTTATTAAAAACACATGTAACATTACAGGCGTTGTTTAATTAAATTGAACTTTCAATAAAGTCGACACTCAACAGCCCTAATTAAACGAAAAGCAGTGTTTTTAAGGGTTGTCAATTTTTAGACGAGTTGAGAAACGAGTTCGTCCAAATGTTAAATTAAAAGATTTTCACTGAAACAAATACTATGTAATTTATAACACGGTACTTATGATCTGTCATATAATATGTGTGCGTTGGAAAGAAATTTTTACAAGACAAACATTGTGGTAGTAAATGTTTCTAAACAATCATTATTACATATTTTTATATCATATCCATGCCACTAAATAATTATAGTAAAATTTTTCAGTTGAAATAATATAGCGTCAATATATTTTTAATTGGGCAGCCCTTGCTATGATTGTATAATATACATGACACAGTACATAGAAACTATTGATACTAAATTAATTTACAGGTTTATCAACACAAAAGGTCGCTCTACAAAGTATACAATTTCATTTATTAGATTGAAATATCTGTAACTTCGGGACATTAAATGTATGTTGGTAGTCAAATCAATATTTTATATCCGAATGAAATCGGGAGCGGAATGAAAATTCCCAGGTTGATTTAAAACAAATATCAGGTATATAAATAGAGTAGTTCGACTTGTAGACATAACATAACTTTATACATTTAACTTTTGTAGACTTACTCTGTCGGTCTAATCTTTGGGTTTTTATGTATTTAGACTAGAAATAACTAGCAAGCGGCAACCCTAGTTAGGGTTGTACAATGTACATGACACGGCACATCGAAGCTGTTGATACTCGATTAATTCACAGGTAAATTCACTCTCTCAAACATCGCTGTACATTGTATGAAATTTCATTTATAATTAGATTGAAATATCTGGAACTGATGGACATTACATGTTTGTTCGTAGTGGAATCGAAACTTTATGTCTGAATTGAAGGGTTGTGGTTTCTAGGATTGAAAAGATTGAAGCTTTGAATTATTTTGTCGAATGTTGAGTTCTATGAAATTATTTAAAACTGGCTGACCCGCGCAGCTTCGACTGTGAGTATATTAACATATCGTCTAAATAGTTTTTAATACAAATTTCATCATCTATTTCAGCCCTTCAGGAGGTGTTTTTTGAAAAAAAAAATAGCCTATGTTTGACCCCAGATCTTCAACTATTTCCACGTCAAATTTCATGAAAATCGGTCGAGCGGTTTAGCCGTGAAAGTGTAACAGACAGACAGACAGACTTTCGCATTTATAATATTAGTATGGAAGTATGGATAGTAAAAGTATTATCACGGCCGTGTGGTAGGCAGTACGTTCAACAAGTGCACCCACGATTAGCCGAAGATAATAATAATAATAATAAATAAACATTACACTCACTACGAGTGTAATGTATATTTTTATTAATTTAATAACGTATTCCTATTGCATTTTATTTAATAATAGCAGTTGCCTGCGACTTCGTCCGCGCGGACTTCGTTTACTCCGCCCTCCTCGTCCCCTGTAGGTGATAGCGTGCTAATATGTAGCCTATATGTTGACCCGACCTGTTAGTAATATTCAAGCAAAATTTGAAGTAAATCCATGCAGTACTTTTTGAGTTTACCCATACATACATACAGACAAACAGATAAACAGACAAACAGACAAAAATTCTAAAAACTATATTTTTGGCTTCGGTATCGATTGTAGATCACACCGAAAGTATTCTTTAAAAAAAATATTCAATGTACAGTTTTGACTTTCCTACGATTTTATTATATGTATAGATTGTCCTAAACTAAGACAATGTTAGTGTAATTGGCCATTAAGCCCCGTTTTACTTTGATTAGTGCGAGTGTGAGTGTTCAATGCAGGTGCTTAGTATTAAGGTAAAAATACGTGAAGACAACCGCTGATCAGTGGGAATGATTGGTATTTAGCGTAGTAAAAGTGAATAGACGCTGATTACTAATCACTCGCACTGATCAACTGCTGTTTTCACGTATTTTTTGCTTAATACTTAGCACCTGCATTAAACACTCGCACTTGCACTAATCAAAGTGAAAACGGGGCTTTAGTCTCACAATGTAACAGGTGGCCAATCTATTTCCAACCGGGTACTTATTCAATCCAGAGCAACATTGTTTTTATCAGAAAACTGAAAAAAACACATTTTTGAATTACCCGGCCCGAGAATTAAACCCGAGACCTCAACTGGTCAGCACCTAGACCACAGAGATCAAAAACAGCTCAGATGAACATAGAGCAATTTTAATGAGAAGCTCCATGCGCAATATCTCTAGATAGAAACAAATCCAATTAATTATAAATATGAATAGATAATCAAGATAGCACATTTGAATGAGGCGAGTGGGTGAGCGTTACAAGATAACTCTAATTCATAATTATATTCACCATCGTTTGATATTGCAGCCATTAATGAATTACGATTGCGTATTGCGGTCGAGAAACAATGATGATTCATCATTAGCTATGAGTTTAGAACATTCATTGCTATTCGGTATTAATTAACCATTCTCTTAGGCCATATATACACTAGCCGGCCTCGTGGTCTAGTGGTTAGCCTATTCTGCTCAGATCATGAGATCTCAGGTTCGATCCCGAGCCGGGCAAATGTTATTAAGGTTTTTAAGGTTAAGGTTAGGTAAGGTAAGTTATTAAGGTTTTTCTATAAAATTCAAAATCTAAGTAAAGTGTCATCACGCCCGGTTCCCTTGCAGGGTAGGCAGGGTAAACCGAACGTCTATAGAGTTTCCAGTTCACCGTGATTCATTGGTTTGTCGGTTGAAGTTGAGTGAAGTGGTGATCCTCATCGCTGTATTTACCAACATGTTAACAATCATCGACTATTTACGGTAAAACACCACTCCGCCATACTCCGAGCTGCTACTGAGTGTTAGATTTTCGAGAAAACCTCGAAAAAACCTCAATAAGACTGTTCGACTCGGGGATCAAACCCGGGACCTCATAAGTCTGAGCCAAATAGGCTACCCCTAGACCACGAGGCAAAATCTAAGTAACGGCTCGGAATTGGTTTGCGGTGTCTTACCATTCCCGTGCCTCCGATGAGCACGTATAGTCGTCGGTCCCGGTTATAGCTAGAAATAGTCGATAATCGTTATCAGATCGGTGAAATGCGCCGATGGGGATCACCACTCATCTCATCAACCAACGTTTGTTGGTGAATCGTGGTGAAGCGAAAAGTCTATAGACGTTCGGTTTATTCTGTCTGCCCTAAACTGGGAATGGTTATTCTTTTTTATATAAAATCATTCCATGATAGGTGAAAATATTATAACCCAGCGTTCGGTACGTCTAACCAAAGTTATCCAGTTAAAAACAGAGGTCATTCAAGGGTATTTTTCACCTTTTATGGAATGAACCTATATATACACACTTATCTCATTTATATTATAAATGTGACAATTTATGTACGACATCCCGCTGGTTGATTAGGTTTGTCGTGAATTCCACGGGAACAAACAGTCTATTTTACAGGATAAAGTACGCCTGTGTGATAAGTCTTGTCGTATATTATTTGTAATTTTATTTAAATGCGTCCATCCACTCGCACATCCGCACTTTCTCTCTCCGACACTCATACACAAACACACACACACGTACACACATTCGTCTTTTACGAACTACGTGGCCGAAAGTCAGATGGTCTATTTATTCTTCAAAAGGGGCTATTTGTATGCCAAATTTCATTCTATGCTATATGCATGTCTGTGACGGGACTTAACATATTTGCTTCTTTCTGGGTTGGTTTGGCTCAAAATTTGAAGAATAGACGATTTACGTCCTGCCCAGCATTTCGTAATAAAAAAAAAACAGCCAAGTGCGATTCAGACTCGAGCACGAAGAGTTGCGAACCATCATAGTAATAAAATAAAAATAAAACACGTTTATTGTACGGGAACTCCTTTATATTTTCATTTTTATTACTTTTAGTATTTGTTGTTATAGCGGCAATGGAAATACATAATTTGTGAAAATTTCAGCTTTCTAGTTATCATGGTATATGCGATACAGCCTGGTGACAGACAGACAGCGGGGGCTTAGTAATAGGGCTCCGTTTTACCATTTAGGTACGGAACCCTAAAAAAAGGCAAACAATGTCATTACCGTCGTAACTACTCTTGAATGTTTAACATCTCTGAAGTTTATAGGCAATGGTTTCTCGCCCATTGATATGATAGTGCCATCGCCTTTATCTGATATTCTATGATAAAAAAATGTTTAAAGTATTTTCACAATAATGTATTTCCACCTTAATACTTGTAAAACAAAATCCACTCAACATTTTAGGCAAATGAAGCAGAAATAGAGCTCACACCAAAAATTTCAACGAATTTATGGATGTCGAAACGTATGTACGTAGCGTAGAAGCTTATGAACGCTGAAACGCAATCAGGCGGAACTTGAACACAATGAGAGAAGCGAATACGGAAAGGAAGGAGGGCGCAAACAACATACAGACGTACCTGGCTCGCTTACATTAGCGATAAAATTATGAAATATGGTCGGGCAAGGGTGTTGGTGCTAGTGGCACCTAGGTTTCGAAAAATTCCGGATAAAATGTTTGTAAATATATTTTAAAAACATCATTATCTTCTTGAGGGGTACGCAGAATGAAACGAAAGCAAGCTTTTAAGTTACTTTTGTCAGTTGGCGTATTAGGTGGCGATCCCTAACGCAACATTTAACCGACCTATACAACGTTAAACTGATAACAATCATGAGGCCCTATGATCTGAATCTGAGTGCTAAGTGTGAGTTTTTCTTTTCGCATTCAATCGTGAGCGCGTTTGGAGTTTGCTTGGAATTTGTATGTGATTTGTACAGCGCCACCAAGTAGTAAACGTAAAAAACCAGTTTACCACTAGGTGACGCTGTACAAATCACATACAAATTCCTAGTAAACTCGAAACGCGCTCACGATCGAATGCGAAAAGAAAAACTCACACTTAGCACTCTGATACACTTAACCCCAAGACCATAAAGTATATTCAGTATTCGATTTTTATGTCATTGAGTTAGCGTTTCCATGGCCATTGCTTTTTTCTCTTTTTAAGATAAAAACAAACAATACTTAACTCTTATCATCCAAAGCATTGAGACTCTTTTATGAACTACGTTAAAAACTTTCAAGTTTTTACTTTTTAGAAAAGCACGTTTAAAATTGATTGTGAAATTGAACTTAACATTTAAAAAATATACTTTGACTGACTAAACAAAGAAGAAACTAAAAATTTGAAAAATCGTCATTATTATTGTTATTATATTAAAGAAAAGCTAATCAGATTTTTTTCTTTGATACTCTACATTTTTAGTGAGAACATTACTTGTTTTAGAACGAATCTCGGCTATACATTAAAAAACCGAAAATCTAATACTCATTCCCAAACGGTTGACGAAATACTAGGAAACTCTCTGCTATTGTAGCTGTGCACAGGCGACGGTGATCATTGTTCACGTTAACATCAAGCGAGTCTTATGGCAATTTGTCCCGTCTTCTACAAACAATGATTGACATCGTGGTCACCCTATTCGTTACATAGTACAGTAGTTATGAATCACATAACACAGTTTGTATCTGTTAATGTGTGCTGAGGTTTTACCGAAGGTAAATGGTTTTGTGGTGTTGTTGCTATCCTATTTACACAACATTCAGTTTAGTCTACAAACATATGGGGCTATTTTATTTTATATGAATTTGCTACAAAACAAATTTTGATTTTTATAGTCACACATACCGTCAAACTGCAGGGGAAAGCAGAGATGCATGTAGGGTCCTGTAATATGACAGTTGACCGGTCCACATAACGTAAAATTAGGTGCAAATAGGGGCAAGTTATATGTTCCAGAAAAACTGTATACTAATACTGCACCGTTGGACGAGTTGTTAGCGAATCTAACGACGAATCGAGGGGCTCGGGTACGATTCCCGACAGGAACAAACCTTTGTGTAATGAGAGTTTGTATTTCTGGGTTTAAGTGTTTATTATGTATGTTACAGTAGTATTTATATATTTATTTCTATGTATTAGTATTATTGACTTGCACCCATACCACTATTCGTGTAATTTGTCCACCGATATTTATTTATTTATTTACTAGCTGTTGTCTGCGACTTCGTCCGCGCGGACTTCGTTTACTCCGCACAGCACCTCCCCCATAGGTGACAGCGTGATAATATGTAGCCTACATGTTGTCCCGACCTGTTAGTAATATTCATGCAAAATTTGAAGTAAATCCATGCAGTACTTTTTGAGTTTACCCCGGACATACATACAGACAAACAGATAAACAGACAAACAGACAAAAATTCTAAAAACTATATTTTTGGCTTCGATATCGATTGTAGATCACGCCCCAAGTATTCTTTTTAAAAAATATTCAATGTACAGTTTTGACTTTCTTACGATTTTATTATATGTATAGATACTAGCGATTGCCTGTGGCCGAAATTCGACCATAAACTAAACAATAAAATCTCTTTTAAGTTTGATAACTGACTTTAGCCGAAAAGAAAATGTTAGACATGTGTGTATAATGTAATATATGTCACATGAATGTAGTGTGGGTAATGTTTATTTTTATTATTTTAATGTAGGTACATCCATGTACTTCTAATGCATTTTGTTTAAAGATATTAGGTTTCTGCAGTCCTCCACAAGGTAAACTTTAACTGTGCCCAATTTTATACTCCAGTATTGACGCAATTGTCTTAAAAAGAGGTTCAAAGTTTTTTTTTTTCACGTATTAATATATAGAGTTTAGACTTTTATGACGAGCGTAGGTGTATGTATTTATGTTTATTATTAGTATCGTTGACTAACATCTACATCATACGCAAATTTTCCCTGTGTTGGCCCGGGTTTCTTTTGAAGAAAACTATCCGCCATTCTGCCAGGCAGGTCGAAAGATACTATCACTTACTCTGCTACTAAGTCACTATTATCGTGACTCCTAGTTGGTAAAATTCAGCAACGTCTCTCCCGTGTTCGTTACCATCACACTAACAATGCCTGCCGTAATAATGTCAACGAGTAATAATATTGTGTTCCGGTTTTTAGGGTAAGGTAGCCGGTAAATTATGAACGTGGCTCATGATCTTCATTGGATTCGGTCAATAAGCGCAAAATTTTAGGATATGATACGATGTCGTATTGACCCTGAATCGTATGCTATAAATTAATTTCGGAGCATATTTCCAAACGAAATAGCCTTGTTAGTTATACGATCAAAGTGGAAAATTCCAAATGATCCATCAAAAGGACACAAACTAAAATCCTACACAAAGATGTATTGTCCGTTCGTCGAAATAACTCAGCAGCCAATATCATTTCAATAACAGGCATATTGCTGGCGGATCAAACGACAAATTGCATTAATGCTGGCATTTGGTAGTTAATTAAATATTGAGACGAGAATTTCGAATCTGTTTTGTCAGCTAGCAACATTTTGATAATAAACGTTCAAATAGATCAACAAATACGCACGATATTGCAAATTGTTAAATGGTAGCTTTGTGTCTGATTTCGAAATGTTAAATTAATGTTTGTAATTCCATTATTATTATATTAGTGAAAAGTTTAATCTTCTCAATATACATAAATTATGTGTCACGTTGTTTGTCCGCTATAGAAAATAGTTTGGGAAACTACTGAACCGGTTTTAATGAAGTTTTGTAGATTAAACTGTTTGGCCCTATTCAAAAGATTTATCAGAGATAGTTTTTATCTCAAGTGCCTACCAAAACATTCAATACAAGTAATATGTATTTCAAAACAACGTTTGCCGGTTCAGCTAGTACAAGTATCTATCTAATACCTTTAAACGACCAATTCTTGTATATATATAATTGGAATCTCGGAATCGGCTACAATAATTTTCATGAAATTTAGCATATAGGGGGTTTCGGGGGCGATAAATCGATCTAGCTAGGAATCATTTTTAGAAAATGTCATTTTATTCGTGTTTTATCGATAATCAACTTAAAAGTCCAAATTAAAAGTGAAAAATATGACTCTTCCTGACATCTATTGGCGAATAATAATACTATTTTTTGTATTGTAAGTTATTCCAGCAGATGGCGTTGTTAAGTAACACGAAGTCAATGAGTGTTTGCTTTGAGGTTAGACTAAGAAAATCAATTGTTTATATATAGGCTCCAACGATTTTCATGTCACAAATTAGGGGTTTTTCGGATCAAGGAATCGATTTATCAAGGTTCCAGGTCCAAAAAAAGCTCGGTTCCCAAGATATGTGAAAAATATGGGTATGTGAAAAATACGGGTATGTGAAAAACCGAGCAAAGCTCGGTCAACCAGATATTTATATTAGTAAAAGTTTAATATGCTTCACAGCTTCGAGGTCTTATGGTTAGGTTGGGTTAAAAGGTCTCGGATTCGATAACTGGGTTAAGCATGTGTTATTGAGGTTTGTTTTTTACTATAAAATAGCAAACCAGCTAACAAGGCGCCAGATATATAAATAGTAGAGATGGGCCGAAAAGGGGTTAAACCGAATTCGAACTTCGGCCGAATATTCGGTGAAAATAAAAATTTCGGCTGAACTTTGGTTCAATTTTGACGCGCTTTCTTGGGAGCGACGAAT
The DNA here is from genome assembly GCA_036924255.1 of Apodemia mormo. NCBI lineage: Eukaryota > Metazoa > Arthropoda > Insecta > Lepidoptera > Riodinidae > Apodemia > Apodemia mormo. The sequence continues at coordinate 9,313,931 of JAUPFN010000026.1, forward strand.
CGTACCTTGTTTACGAATATACTGATATTATTTCTAGATGTACGTAGCCCACACCCCGCGCTCCCCCGCGCCCCGCTCCGCTCCCGCGTGTCCTCTAGCCAGTCGGTCATTAGTCAGGGATCCCGAGATTTCCGTCAAAACAGTGCAAGTAGGTTATAATACCTACTTGCACTGTTTTGATGGAAATCTCGGGATTTCTAGTACCGAATGTTCGGCATTTATACCGAATTTCAGCCAAATGTCGAAGTTCGGCTCAAGTTGCCGAAATTCGGTTAAAACGAATGTAAAATAAATTTCGGCCCCTCCTTAGTACATAGTGCGACGCTATCCATGTGGTATGGAATTCCAAATGCATAAGTTTATCAGCTATCTTGATCTATAAACCGGAACACACATATATACCAACGCTGCCGCGGCAGGAATAGGTAAGGTGGTGGTACCAAAATGATGTCGAATCACAAAATTAAAATGGGACACACGGGAAATATACCCACTCATACAAACAAAGAATTTTCAAAAACTGTTCACTAATGACTGAGTTCTAAAGTAACAAACATAAACAACATACAGACGAATAGATAACCTCCTCTTTTTGAGAAGTCGGTTGAAATCAAAATTGCAGAAGGAGATCGAAGTCCGGTTGTAGTATGTTAACATCCCAGTGCTGTTGGGATGAGTTTGCAAGTTGAGTTATTGCAGAAACAAGCCATAACCGTTAGCAGGTTTGACCCTCTAATCTCGCACATTCAAACATTTGGTCCTTCGAACTACAACAGTCAACCCCGTGTTTGTCTCGAGCTCCTTTACCACCGCCTTACCTATTCCTGCCGCAATAGCGTCAGTGTTTGTCACTGTCGTGTTACGGTTTGGAGGGTACGGTAGCCGACAAACTTATGCATGTTGCCACCTCGCCATAAGATAGCAACGCACCATTACCATCTTTGGTGTCTATAGGCGATGGTTGACTCTATCCATTCGAAGACCCATCTGCTTGCTTGCTATCTAATAATATAAAAAAAAAATTTGTTAAAATGTAAATATTTGTTATGCCTCAAGAGTTGGACAGATTTACATGGAATTTTGTATACGTGTAGTACATATACATAAATAACGCACAGGACATTCTTTTCTCGGAAAACTTCAGTTTCCATGGGATTCACCAAAAACTTTACCCCGCAGTGGACTACGAAGCGCGGTTTGTTTAAAAATAATACGAAAGGTGAATAAAATCTGATGTAATATAATACATTAGATTTTATTCACCTTTCGCATTAAAATGGAGTTTCACCAAGCGCCGACGATGAAAAGTGTAGAATAAATAAAATCTAGACTTAGTTTAGAAATTTAACTTTGAATATTGTTAAATCCCTAATACATATGGCTAGTGGCTTAGGGCAGCGTTTTTTAACCTTTTTTAATCCGCGGACCTTTTTACATCTCTCAACTCAGCCTAAGCCTTAGGCTATATTGAGAGAAATCAAAGGTCTAAAAATAAATTTAAGATAAGTCTTATTTCAACAGTGGAAGACAGTAGACTTATAAAAAAAACGTTACGTAAAAACGTGTAATGAAAGTTCTGCGATAGCAAGTTTACCTTCTTAATCAAAGCACAGATTAACAATTTCCCTACAAACCAGCTACGCTCCAATTACGTATCGGATTTTACGGCCATTTCTGCGAATGATTCCAAGTTCATAACTTGATTTAATGAGCAATAAATTCCTATTAACAATAGCTCCTTAGAAATCGCATTAAGGGAATTGTTAGGTGCAAAATAACCGTCTTAAGTACTTTTACGATCTGCAAGTAAGGGTCCTGAGATGATGTCATTAATTTATAAGACAATGGGTTAAACGAGTTACGTAATAGGTGCCTGAAACATCTAAAATGTGGAGATTCAGAACTGAGCCATACAATTTTAAACAGCAAAGGGCGTGTAGAGATATTATTTAGTGTTTTATATCCAGACAAAGAGTCGTAAAGCAAATGAGACACACATAAATAGCTTTCTAAATATATGTAGATGATATAGATTCTAATTGTTGTTCTGGCCGAAGCACGATCTGCATTATGAATCGCTATTTCAAGAATAGAGAAAATTAAAAATCATTAATATGCTGCTATTTTAGTTCAAAGCGCAAAACAATCTTTCTTTATTTGTTTGAAAGGTGCAGCGTGCAATCCCGCGGGAAAAACTAATTTTAGCACCGCGGGAACTAATACTGGAATAGCGTATGTGCTATTTTACGTCATCATCTACCTGTGTGCCAAATTTCACTCAAATCCGTTTAGTAGTTTTGGCGTGATTGAGTAAAAAAGTAAACATAAATATAAACATCCATCCATCCATACATCCATAAATTAATCCATTCACTCAAACATCCAAAGTTTCGCATTCATAATATTAATATAGATTTTACGGAGATTTGATTTGGTGTGGTGATTACTTCTGTCTATTAACATACAATAGACCGATCTCATGGCATCGAGTCCGATTATGTAGTGTTATTTGTCGAATAATAACTCCCACGGCCTGCCGCGTAATTAAGTTTGTTAAAAATTCTAATATAACCCAAGAATAATCAATTTTCTGCAAAATATGGTGACGGCAAGGAAGTTATATTTTACCCGGAATGCTTACACACGCTTCAAAATCGTTCCGAAGAGTACCACGACATGAGTGGAGTGTGTCTCTTTCTACTAAATAAAGCGCCAATCGCCACATATAAGTGTGGCCATGCGTAGTTTGCAAATTACTACTAAGTAATTCTACTAATTTGAGAAACAGTTTTTACATTGCATAAGTAATTACGTAATAATTAAAATAAGCACATTTAAGAACTCACTATGTTAATTACAATACATTTTATGCTAATGTATCTATCGACGTGTATGAATAAAAAGGATTTAACGATTACTGAATATGTAAAAATCTACCATCTAGATAGTTTTATTTACACTGGCAATTGCACGAAAGGGATAACATCCACTCATGTCGTTGTCTTGCTCAGAACGTTTTTCCCCCTCTGTTATGTAAGAAACAAATGTCAACTTCATTTATTACGGAATAAAGTACATTTTTATTTTTCAAATGTGGCTTCGTAACAATTCCAGTTATAGTATATAAGTTCCTTGGGTGACGGTGACAGCTCTATTTTTTGCGACTTATTTTGCTGTATCTCACTGACATTAACAAAACAACAAGAAACAAGACGAAATAACAAGTAGGTACTATTCTAAAAACATTTCGTTGCAAAAAAAGTGTTTGCGCAAAATATCGGACAATAAAAATTTCAAAAATGTAACTATTTTTTGTTTGCAGCTATATATGTTCGCTGCATTTTATAGTTTCTGTGAGATTTCTAAAATTATTTTAACTAGACCCTTTCCTCCATTTCAATGTCACCTAATAAATCGATTTTCCTTTAGCTTTACACAACCATATGTACAAATAAAGATAATTATCTACAAAGTGCTATTTGCCCATAAAACAAAAATAAACTGAAAACTAATCGATAAACAATAAAACTCGATAACCAAATCGACGTTACGACTGTGAATATATCGTAATCACTGATTTGAGTAATGGAATTATGAATTACTGTTTGCTTTTAATACATTCCATTCTATTGTTGACTTAATTCAGTCAATAAAGTGAATCATACTTTTGAAATAATTGTTAATCAAGAATGTCTAATTAATACTGTTATACTGTTTTTCCCTGTGTTGGTTCCGGGCTCCTTTGAATAATAGGCCAAATGCCGTTTCGCCAGGCAGGTCGTAAAAGGCAACCGATTGGCTATGCTAGTCATTATCATCTAGACTATTAGGTGGTAGAGTTCTGCATTGTCTCGCCCGGGTTTGGTACCACCGCCTCACCTATTCCTGCCGCAATAGCGTCTGAGCTTGTTACTGCCGTGTTCCGGTTTAGAGGGTAAGGTACCCGGTAAACTTATGCATGTGGCATTAGACTTCGGCACAAGATAGCAACGCACCATTAACATCTTTGGTGTCTATAGGCAATGATTGACTCTTTCCATCAGGAGATCACCCCTTAGCTGCTTGTTTGCTATCTTATAATATAAAAAAAAAACATTAATGATTACTAGCAACTGCCTCTGCCCGAAATTCGACCAAAGACTAAACAATTAAATCTCTTTTAAATTTGACCACTGACTTTAGCCGTAAAGGAAATAGTATACATGTCTGTAATGTTTATTTTTATTAATTTAATGTATTTCTAAAGCATTTTACTTAAAAATATTAAGTTTCTGCAATCCTGCGCAATGTAAACTTTAACTGTGCCAAAATTTCATACTCCAGTGTTGCCGCAATTTTCTTAAAAAGTTGTCCAAAATTTTTCCTTCACGTATTTTTTTTATATCGTAAGATAGCAAACAAGCAGATGGGTCTCCTAATGGAAAGAGTCAACCATCGCCTATAAACACCAAAGGTGTTAATGGTGCGTTGCTATCTTGTGGCGAAGTCTAATGCCACATGTATAAGTTTACCGGCTACCTTACCCTCCAAACCGGAACACGACAGCGACAAGCACTGACGTTATTGCGGCAGGAATGGCGGTGGTACCAGACCCGGGCGAGACAATGCAGAACTCAACCAGCTAGTAGCCACGATGGTAGTGACTCGCACCTTTTACGACCTGCCTTGCAGAACGGCAGTTGGCCTATTGTACAGAGGAGGCTGGGACCAACACGTATTAACATATATATATATATATATATATATATATATATATATATATATATATATATATATATATATATATATATATATATATATCTCTCTCTCTCTTAGTCCATAAAGGCCACGGTATAGGCTCACCCGTCGATCAGCGACTTAAGAATGACTTGACCGATCTCGATGAAAATTTGCGTACTGTGAGAACACACGATTACGCAAGTAATAGGTTTATAATTATTATGATATACATTTTATTAAATTTACACCGCGATGTGGTCTCATGTCAGCTATACTACGAGTACGTAAATCTTGACGGTTCAAAAAAACTTCGGAACAGTTCACACACAGTTTTACGATGTTGTAGTGGTTTTAAGTCAAGTTGAACAATATCTTAAGACGTCGCCATCTCATTAAACGAAATCTTTTCGTAAGAAATGTTCATGTGACCGTTTTCTGTCAAAAGACCTGCCATTTGTATAACTGTCACACTAAAAAAATCACAATACTGTTACATTAAAAAATGCCAATATGTATGTATAATAAATAGAAACAACTTTTACTGGCGTCCAAATTAAATAAAGTAAAATCCATATCTTGTTCTAAGTATTAATTAATAAAATGTCATTCCATAATAGGTGAAAATATTTTAACCCTGCATTCGGTACGTCTAACCAAAGATATCCAGCTAAAAACAGATGTCATTCAAGGGTGTAAAATTTTTTGATTTGTATGAATAAAATTTCGTATACGAATAAAATTTCATAACATTCAAAAATTTTTAAATCCTTAAAAATTTTTGAATGTTAAGTTAAATGACGTTTGTTTTTAGTCTTACCTTACCTTAACTACCCTTACCTTACTTTACCTTTGGTTAGACGGATGAATGCTGTGTTAAAATATTTTCGCCTATTATGGAATGACCTTCTCTCTCTCTTATAGTTGTGGGCAAACAAACTTGATGAATGAAAAATATGTCATTTTGTGTACAATTAATTCTAATTTCTACATAGAAACATAGATATAAATATATAGGAATATATTTAATAAACACCCAAACCCGGAAATACAAACATGCTCAACACACAAATGCTTGCTCCCGTCGGGGATTGAACACGAGCCCCGTTGATTGCGTAGTCAGGGTCGCTAACCACTCGACTAACGTGGCGGTCCTTAAAATTGTGCTTGATTTTCTAGGGGTCCGCAAACTGAAAAAGTTTAAGAAACGCTAACCTTAGATGTTTTCATACAAACTCGCAGGTTTCGGAGGTTCTTATCATTCTAATAATTTTATACATTTCTATGAAATTAATATAACCGAAGTAAATTGAAAACTAATCGACGAACAATAAAAACTCGATAATCGACTGAGTTTACGTTTGTAAACATAATTGATTTTCTAAGTTATGGAAAGTACGACTATTTATGCCGCGGTTCAATTTGCTGTATTAGATTTTATTACTATTGTTGTTTGATTTAACGCGATAGAGTCGTTACTTCTTTAAACTTTATTATTAGTCTACTTTGGGGCTTTATACATCATGAATTTCATCGTCAGATATCTTGAGCTAACCTAAGCGACAATGCAACTTTTTTATATATCGAAGGATATACCTCCAATGAAGACCTGGAATAGACTCCACAAGGGAAGATGAAGCGTGGTTGTCCCAAGCACACCAATGCTCCTATTCACGTAACAAAACTTGAGTCGAATCGAAGCGTTTAAAGTAGCTAATATAAACGTGGGTGCCCTTGTTGTACCTCTACCTACTTTCTCTCTACCTCCTCTATCTATCTTCTGGGATACGGGCGTAATGATACTTCTTCTAATGTAATAATAAGTTGTTAGTACATACATATAACTTAAACCTATTTGTTAGTAAAAGTAAACATCTATATTTTAAAACTAGGACGGATAAATTTGCCAGTACGTGTATTATACAACAAAGATTCAAATACTGGCAACCGAAACTATCAACAAATATCTAAAACAGCTAAAACTCTTAACCTACAAATAAATTACGTGAATAAGAGTTTTAGATATATAAACGCTCCGATTTGATTAGTTTCCTAATGTGAATAGGGACACTGGGCGTTCAATGGCAGCGGAACTGAAGAAGATCGGACTTACATGGTCCCAGGCGAAGCGCGTAGCCCATAAAAGAAGGCAATGACGAAGTATTGTGGACGCCCTTTGCCCCACGTAGTCATAGGACATTAAGATGTTAAGGATAGGAAACAAGCAGATAATTCTGCTGATAGAGCCTATCATCGCTTATGGACCAAAGAAGTTAATGGTGCTATGCGTGTGGCAGTGATATAATTCAACATGCATAAGTTTACAAGCTTCCTTACGCTCCAAATTTTAACATGACAGCGACAAGCGGCAAAGTTATTGCAGCAGGAATCAAAGTCGTGATACCAAATCCGAAAGATACGTTGCGGAAATCTACCACCTAGTGTTCATGATATTAGTTTCACTTATTAGCCTTTTCTGGCTTATTACGAGTCGCCTAGCTGTAAGACACTTGATCTATTCATCAGAATGATCCAGAATCACTGGGGGAAAAGGACCACGGATCAACAAAGGAAAGAAGATTTTGCTCGTTAAAAAGTCATGATCTAAACCTAAGAAACTCATAAACAGAATAAATCGTGCATACTAACTAACTATTTATTTTTAGAATATAAAAGAAAGCATCAAAGAAAATAAAAACATACGGTAATAAATATAAATAAAATCCGATTACGCAACATATTGGCTTACCTACTTTCATATGTTTCGTACAAAGATTAATTACATAAGAAACGATAGAAGACGGTAATACGATTTGGCTGTGGACAGAAAAATCACGGTTATCGATTGTCCGTAAAATCTAATATCCAGGAGCGAGGTCACAATAAGTTCTATAAAATAGTGTAGACATGACATGATGCGTAACATTATAAATTATAATATATTAGTTGCGCCCGGCAGCACGTTGCATTATAACAGTTTTTGGAGAATCCCAAGGGGACAACTCATTTTTTGGGACAAAGTATACGATGTTCTATTTCAGGTCATCATCTATACGTGTGCCAAATTTCATCCAAATCGGTTCGTCTGTTTTTGCGTGAAAGAATAACAAACGTCCATCCATTCATCCATCCAAACATATTTTGCCATTTATAATATTGTTAGGAAGGATCATTACAAATATTTTTCTTCCTAAAAGCTAAGTTAAGAATTAGGTATATCTTAAAGACAATATGCTGAATAAACTAAGGACTATTTGAAAGATTATGTGGTAGCTGGATGCCTAGTTAGAGAATAATTTACTAGAATAACAGTCAAAATTGCAAAGACAGGTTTCAGATTTTCCCTCAAACAAATCCCTACATGACGAATATGGAAATATTTAACCTATATTACGAAGCAATTCACAATAAATTTTATGACATTAACGGCCTACCCATGCCTTGTTCTGCCCAAACTCGAATAATACGCTACCTATTACCCATCCATCCATGGGGCTACTTTTTAACTAAACATTTATTAAAATACAGCCGTTAAGAGATAAATATGATGATGGTTGAGATAATGGTTTCAGATTCGCAAATTTCACCACTTTCGCGGCTAGCATAATTGATGGTAACTTCCATTATTGTGTTAGCAAAAAACTTTCAATGATGAATGAAATTTTAATTACCCATAATTTGGTTCCCAATTATATTAATTGAGAATATAATTGCTATGTGTTATAGATTAAAAATTTTAATTAGGGAAATAAACATATTCAAGCAACAGTATGAAATTCCAATTTTTTGTGCTTCAACTTTTTTCTATACGCGCATATTCACTCTCGCATTAAATCCCATAAGAAAAGCTGCGACATTTCTTGCTGTAGGTATTTTCTGAAACCATGATAATATTTCCAATTTCATCGACAACTGATTTTTTTAATATTTGATCAAATTAATTTGATGTCATTTTCATGGCAAATTAAAATACACTAATACTTACCACTAAATATACACGCGATAATTATCAAAAGATTTCACAAGGACATGTCTTCCTTCGTCTACATAGAAGTTTTTATCTAAATCCATATTACAATAGGTACAATGTAACGTCTAATGACAAATGAAATCCGACGTCAACCATAAATTGTGACGTATAATAAAAGATTATCTATTCCAGAAATAAATACAGGGGGAGTACAATAGGTGCTTTATTACGAGAACACTCTATGATCAAAGTTGCGTCTACTGTATCCCCTTGCGTAGGGGATACGCTAAAAGAATATTGTTTTTAATTGTGAAATTTCAAAGTACAGAGCAGTGATTCGAAAGCATTACTCAGTTCATAAATGGGATTCTGAAAATGTCCCCGAGGATACGATGATTAAAGTCAAATTTTGTAATTTAAATGCAGCCGCTTTTAGGCATAGTTATGAAAGAGCAATTATTTTGAAACATCTATTTTATATATCACAATTAAGACTAGAACATGATTCTTCTAATTGAAAGAGACGACAATCGTCTGAAATGCGTACACATCCGACAGGCGGGTTAAATTGCCACATGTATAAATTTACAGCTGTCTCATCTTCCAAATCGGAATAGGAAAGTGACAAGTATTGACGCTTTGCGGTAAGAATAATAAGGCAGTGACTCCGTGGTGGTACCAAATCAGAACCCGAAGTTGTAGAACTCTACTATTTTTGTATGATATCCTATTGCATAAAAAATTAGTCCCTGAATAGGATTTCCGAACTAGTGATAGTCTTTTATTTTGTCGATAAAAATGTCTAGTCTATATGTCTACAGCTCATGTCTGTCTTATTAAAAAACTCCAAAAGCTAAGCATGTTATTGTGAAGTTAATAATAAGAACGAAACCAAACAATTTGAAGAATCATTTAATTCTCTGACAAATCATTGAACTTTTGCAAAGCTTTTAGTTTATATTGCTAATACCTAATTTTTATGGATCGTTTCCATTTTTTTAGTAGTATGCCGATGGTTTATTCATTTATTTTATTCTTTATTGTTCAAAAAACATTAAAGCAAATCAAGAATACAATTTGCTAGTTTATCTCTAGTAAAAGTCAAACTATTTCGAGCCAATCCAATTTACTACATTATAACTTACAACATAACTTGCCAAAATGACCATTTCCCCACAATTTCAGAATTAAAGTCTAAAAAAAGGAAAAATTTTGGGATTACATATTGATCTGAATTATTACGCGATTTAATTCCAAAGTGACATTTTTGTCAAAATTGCAAAGGTAAAATCTAAAATACCCCACTATTTGAACAAAAACCAACAAAAAATACCCGTCTCAATTTAGCTCCCCGTTCCCACATTCACCATTACAGTGTGAAATGCACGCGCGTTCCCTTTATGGCCCCACCCGGTCGATAAAGCATTTTATTCTGCCGATTATAAATCTAAGGGCGATTATGAGTGGTGTCGCGTGCGAACTGTTAGTGTACGCTATAAATATCTGCTACTGGTTCTAATAAATGTTGCTATGGAAAAGAAAATTAAAGTTTATTGGTTTGTGAGAACGTAAGGCGTAATAAACTCAAGCCTTTGTTAGAACATGTTTTAATATGCAATTTGCAGTGCGTTTTTGTCACTTTTTTTATAGTAGAGGGGGCAAACGAACAGATGGTGCACCTGATGGTAAGTGATCACCGCCGCCCATGGACATCCGCAATACCGAGGGTATTGCAGCTGCGTTGCCGGCCTTTTAAGAATGAATAATTAATCATTAAATAATATTTTTTTTTCTTGTAAGAAGTGATATTCGAATCTAAGTGATAGCAGAATTCACAACCCAGGATTGCTAATAGTTTATCGAACATATTATGTTGGATTTATGGATAATTGAAATAATATAACAAAAGTGATGTCCTTGAAAGTAGCAAAACCACACAAAATTTATATATTGTCAGAGTTTTGTACTTAAATTGAACGTTATATGTAAAAGGTTTATGTAAACGTTATATGTAAAATGTAAAATGTTGTAAAAGTATAATAGTTATTCATAATTTAATTAGAATTTAGATAAAAATTGTATTTATTATGTACTATTGCACGCCAAATTGTCAAATACGCAAACTACTTATTAATAATCCTAAGAACTTTATGTACTCGTACCTACCATATTTGATGCAATAAATTATAATTGATTGATTAATTGAATAGCTTAGTGCCGCAGCCCAAGACATTATAATATGTTTTGGTAAATCTCACATTGTATTGTTTTGATATATTCCTGGATGTAATCTATATGTGTTCTAAATTAATCGAAATCGATCCAGTATTTTACGCGTGACCGAGTAGTAATAGAAATTAAAAAATATTTATTTCTCAGAACCAGCATATTCCACGTATTCTATTTCTATGCATCCAACCTAAAATGTTATTTAAACATTTCTATAGGTATATATTATTTATATTTAAATTGATAATATATTTTATTATTCGAACAAAACATATTTTATTCTTAACTTTGACTTTTGGCGACTCAACTTCTTAAGAAATATTTACGGATCGGAACGAGGTCACACACTGAGAAGATCCGGCGGAAGAAACTCAGCATGCTTGTCTTTTTTAGGGTTCCGTACCTAAAAAGTAAAACGTAACCCTATTATTAAGCCTCCGCTGTGTGTTTGTCCGTCTGTCTGTCACCAGGCTGTATCTCATAAACCGTGATAGCTAGAAAGCTGAACTTTTCACAAATTATGTATTTCCGTTGCCGCTATAACAACAAATACTAAAAATAAAAAAATAAAATATTAAAGAGGTTCCCTATACAATAAACCTGTTTTTTCGTATTTTTTTTGTAAAGATGATGGTACGGAACCCTTCGTGCGCAAGTCCGACTCGCAATTGGCCGGTTTTTCTATTTTTTGTTACAGTTTCACAATAATTATAAGTCACAAAATGTATGAGATATGTATAAGGAGTAATTTATCCAAGTATCCATAATTCCATATCCATCCTAATATTATAAATGCGAAAGTCTGTCTGTTTGCCTGTTACGCTTTTACGGCTAAACCGCTTGACCGATTTTCATGAAATTTGACATGGATATAGTTGAAGATCTGGGATCAAACATTGGCTAATTTTTTTTCAAAAGTCAGTCCCTGGAGGGCTGAAATAGGGGATGAAATTTTTATTAAAAGCTATTTGGACTTATTAATATACTCGCGGGCAAAGCTGCGCGGGTCAGCTAGTCTTAAATATATTATTGTAAATACTACTAGTTTAGGTTAGGTGCTCGTAGCGTAAATACGACTATACGATTTTCGATATACCTGCCACTTAGTATATGTGTTGGTCCCGGACTCCTTTGAAGAATAAGCCAACTGCCGTTCAGTCAGGCAGGCATATATGCGAGTCACTACCATCGTGGCTACTAGGTGGTAGAGTTCTGCATTGTCAGTCATGTCCCGGTTTGGAGGGTAAGGTAGCCGGTAAACTTATGCTTGTGGCATTAGACCTCGCCATAAGATAGAAACGCACCATTAACATCTTTGGGTCTATAGGCGATGGTTGACTCTTTCCATCAGGAGACCAATCTGCTTGTTTGCTATCTTGTAGTATAAAAAAAAGACTGGTTCTTTCGTTCATTAAGGATTTTATCCTAAGCGAGTTGATATTGAACATCGGTTATAGGTTTACCCCGCGTTGGTCCGGGCTCCTTTTAAGAGAAACTATCTGCCAGTTGTAAAAGGTGAACAATTGGCTATGCATGTCACTACCATCGTGACTACTAGGTGGTAGAGTTGTGCAACGTTTTGCACGGGTATTTGGTACCACCGCCGCACATATTTCTGCTGCAATAGAGACAACGCTTGTCATTGTCGGAGGATAAGGTAGCCGGTAAACTTATGGGTGGCTATAACACCTTGCCAAACGAATAGCAAGGCATCATTAACATCTTTGCAGTCAATAGGCGATGATTTCTTTTTCCATCAGGAGAGTCGTCTGCTTGTTTGCTATCTCATAATATAAAAAAACTTCTGAATGAAAAACATAAATAATATATAAATAAATATTTACGGGACAAATTACACTTATTGATCTAACCCCAAAGTAAGCAAATTATTTGCTTGTGTTATGGGTGTTAGTCAACGATACTTATACGTAGAAATACATATATAAATATTTTTACATACATAATAAGCACCCAAATCCGGAAATACAAACATTTATGCTCATCACGCAAATGCTTGTCCCCGTCGGGGATCGAACCCAAGCCCCGTTGATTGCGTAGTCAGGGTCGCTAACCACTTGACCAACGGGGCGGTCCAATTCAAAAATACAAAGGAACAAAAAGGCCCACTTACACTAAAACCTTTATTGAATGCAATTTGAAATCTAGCGAAGCATTTGATTGTAACCAACAAACGAACCAAATCGTGTTTTGATTAACAATAATTACATAAATTATGGAGACTGTGCTTGTTCACTTTAATAATTAACCGATTTCATGAATTTGTTATTGTTTCGGGTCGTGATTTTCGATTAATACTAACAAATGAGCTTAATTGTCACAGTTGATTAGATTTTAAGTGTTTCCTGTTAAGTTGGACAAATTTATTGATTTTTTTCGTTTAATCGAAATTCAATAGAGTATATAAAACGATAGATATGAAAGTAATTCTAAAAAATCATTTTTTATATAATTATACTATAAAGTATTCTTGTATAATATCAGAAAAACAGTAACAATAGACTGCCAACTTTTCGTATCTCTGAAACCCCAAATCAGATCTAAAGTAAATTTCTATAGACCCAAACGAGAATTAGAGGGTATACTACCCAAACAAGAAGGGAAGCTTCCAAATTACGTAACACATGTCGAGTTTTAAGGCAACAAATATAAAAAATAAAAATAAATTAAAAATGTTATCCATTTTGGGAAGTTGGTTAAAATGATCTATACTTACAAAGAGTATAAGTGTATGTATATTTATACTCTTTGTAATTTACTTACAATTACTTACAATCTGTATTTACAAAGAGAAAATCTTCGTATTTTTGTAACGAATAAACTCAAAAACCACTAGACCGATTTAAAAAATCTTGTAACAAAGCCACACTATCCAACAGTAACATAGGCTACATCTTAACTCGACTAAGCAAGTAATTATTTTGGGTCACGCGAACAGAGTCGAGTAATAACTAGTTGTAGGTAGATAAAGCCCTATCAATTTATCCATTCAATGTCTTAGAAACGACCAAACCAAATTATGCTGAAATGTATACTTTCCATCGTCGGTAATTGACGAAACTGCATTTTAGAATATTACAAATAAACTCACTCGTAGTTCGAGTTCCCTTTTTATATCATATAATATATCCAACCAGCTTCGCCAATCATAGCATCATCAGGGGTTTTTTACCATAGTTATAATGTTTTACACAATTTTTAAAAATATGTAATATTCTAAAATACGCTTAATATAAAAAGACATATACATATCAAAAGTACCATATGCTATTAAGTGGTCTAGCCTGGATCTCGTACCAGGGTCAGCCTAGGTACCTATTTGGTTCTATTAAGTTGTCTTTTACATTATTCTAAGCTGCAAAAAAAAAAAGAAAAATCTTAAAGAAATGGGAACAACGGCTGAGTTAACTATTACATTCATAATTAAATTATCTTTAAGAGAAATCCACACCATGAGTGTGCATTATAAACCTGTGGCCTCGTTCTAAAGAAACACTTAACCGATGGTTATCAAAGTGTGTCGTGGAACTTGGCCATTTGCGCCATAACATGGAGAGAAAAATAAGGGGCGTTGGCGCAATAAAATAAAAAAAGCGAGTATGTGCTTATCCGATAATATAAAAAAACACTAACTAGTTGTCATTCTATAGGTTATGGTTGTCTATTTCAATCAGGAGAGCAATCTGCTTGTGATATAAAAAAAATCTTAATATCTTACTTGCAATTTGCAAGAACACTTGCAATTTAGTGCAGAAGTGATTTTTTTTTTTATATATCAAAACCTCGCGACCAGTGACAGCTTCACTGGTAACAGCCCATAAGGCTAACAGCAATTGAGACATTCCGAAAAAAAAAATGAAAACCTTTTTCCATAAATTTCGCCCGCCTAATTTTTTTTTTTGGCATGGGCGTTAACAACTGCCATTCGTCAAGTTTAAACCCGCCTAATTTGTAAGTATTTTGTGCATTTACATTCAGTACGTCATTTACATCTTAGATAATGGAAACCTTGTCAAAGATTTACATTCAGTATGGCAAACTGAACATATCTATAAAAATAACCTGCAATTGCAATTTAGTGCAAGAAAAATTCGTCTATTGGTTTGCACGAAATACTTACCACAAATGTACAGCACGCTACAACCTGTATCATCGATGAATGCAGACAAAACCGCGAGTGACAACTAGTGAAACACAGGATTTTGCGGCCATAATACTGCCTACATTTTTATTATACACAAAGATTATGGCCCGCATTGATCGTTATGTATTAATAGCGGAAGGTGCGTTATTGGGCATAAATCACTGTCCTAAAATATTTATCGTGTAATAAAAGAAGGCAGGCGTGTAATATCGTTTGCTGGATCTAATTAAGGTAAAATTTAGTCTAAAATATCCTAAGATAAGACTGAAATTTGTTGGTAGATTTATATGTTACATCACATAGACTGATATGTGGCTAAGGCTTGTTTACGGTTTTTAACTTCCCGCTACGTATGTAGATAAGGAAGTTACTGATTTTGTCCTGATTGTCGAAAATCGAGTTTTCATTAAATCTCCACGTTTTGAGGTCCTAGGAACTTTTTTCGATTATTTTCACGATGACGTCAGTATGTATGTATGTATGTATGTGTGTGAATGTGTGTATGTAAACATCTCATAACTTTTGAACGGCTGGACCGATCAAAATGCGCTTGATGGCATTCGATTGGATTCCTCTCAACTTTGACTTCCTGAAAATATGAACCAATTGGGCCCAGAAGATTTTGAGAAATTGAAAAAACTCCAAAACACTTTCTGGTGTACCAGTATTTTTTTAATATAACTTCCAGATATATGTACCGATTGAGTAAACTAATCAACTCTATTCTTCAAAAAACTACGTCCAATGCATAAACTGCATCAAAATCGGTTTATCCGTTTGGGAGTAATCGTTGACGAAAATTTTTGGAAAAAATTGTTTTTTCAACGTAGCTTCGAAGTTTTTCAACCAATCATTATTTGGTGTTCTACGATATTTTAGTAAATAAAAATTACGTCAAATGCCGTTTTAAAAATCAAAATCGAATCTAATTCTCAAAACTTATAGCTTTTCAAATATTAAAATTACGTTGTTTTTAGCAAACTTAATATTTTGAAATAACTTTCAGGCTAATTCACCGATTGACTTAAAAATCTTATTAGCTTTTCTCCTTTAAAAACACGTTAATTATGTTTAACACGCGTTAAATACCATTAATAAGATCAAAATCGGTCAATTTGTTTGGGATTAAAAAAAGAAAAATTTTGAAAAAAATGTATTTTTGGCACTGCTTCGGAATTTTTCGATTATTTAGCTAAAGCAATATGTTAGATCTCAAAAATTAAGTTGAATGCAATTAGGACGATCACAATCGATCATCGCTTTCATAATATACAGCTTTTCAATAATCAATATACCGCCATTTTTAACAAAACAGATGTTCGGACTGAAAAAATCTATGCTTATTTTTTACAAGTTTTTTGAGCTTAAAATACCTTAATTTAGCGGGAAGTTTCAGGGATGGCCTGTAGGGTCAACCGATAACAGATTTTTTTATATCATAAGATAGTAAACAATCAGATGGGTCTTCTGATGGAGTCAACCATCGCCTATAGACACCAAAGAGGTTAGTAGTGCGTTGCTACCCGTGTGGCGGCATGATGCATGAAGCAAATATAATAATGGTGCCTTACATCGGAGTGATGGGGTTTGAATACCATGTGCTTACCGGTTACCTTACCCTCCAAACCGGAACACAATATCGACAAGCACCAACTCTTTTGTAAGACGGGCGAGACATCATAGTACTCTACCACCTAATAGTCATGCTGGCATAGCCAATGGTTTACCTTTTACGAATTGCCAGTCAGAATGGAAGATGGTCTATTCTTCTAAAGGAGCTCGGACCAAATCTATTACTTATTGATAGTGCCTTCTGCTAGTACTTATTAACAGATTCTTTTTTTATATATATCATAATATAGGAAACAAGCAGATGGGTCTCCTGATGGCAAGAGTCAACCATCGCCTATAGACACCAAAGATGTTAATGGTGCGTTGATATCTTGTGGCGAAGTCTAATGCCACATGCATAAGTTTATCGGCTACCTTAGCGTCAAAACCGGAACACGACAGTGACAAGCAATGGCGCTATTGCAGCAGGGATATGTAAGGCGCTGGTACCAGACCCGGGCGAGACAATGCAGAACTCTACCACCTAGCAGCCACGATGGTAGTGACTCGTATAGCCAATCGGTCGCCTTTTACAACCTGCCTGGCAGAAAGGCAGTTGGCCTATTCTTCAACAGAGCCCGGGACCAACACGGCGGAAAATCGGAACAAATCTATTATTATTAACAGCGCCCGAAAAACACCACCATTAAATTACCGTTATTAACAATTCAACTTTCTAACAAAACCAACAAAAAGACCGCATCTCAAACTTCAAAAATATATAACAGCTCAACATTAAAAGTTAAAATTGTAACGATAATATGTACTTATTTCGAGTTCTCCCTTCAAGTTATAATAAAGACTTTCTTAAAAAGACTTTTTAAATTAGTTTTCTTGGGTCTTTACGTTCTGATGAGAGTAAAATCACGATTCGGATTTTTTTGAAGTCAAAGATTTAATCTGACTATTAAATGAGTGAAGTTTGGAACGACGATCAAACTGTTGATTGGAAAGCCATTTTACCAGGGATCACATAAGATTTTCCCATGTGAGCGTATAGTTTGAAGAATGCATCTGCCATTTTGCTAGGCCTCTCGTAAAAGACAATAAAATGCTACCTGTTAGAATCATCGTGACAACTAGGAAGTCTGCAACGTCATGTCCGGGGTCGGTATTGCCAATTTACGTATTCCTGCCGCAATAGCGTCAATATTTGTTACTTATTTTTTGCTGTTGATTGTTTTTTTTTTGTTAGTAGCAGAACAAGCCAACTGCTGTTCTGCCAGGCAGGTCCTAGAAGGCGACCGATTGGCTATACGAGTCACTACCGTCTTGGCTACTAGGTGGTAGAGTTCTGCATTGTCTCGCCCTAGTCTTGTACCACCGCCTTACCTATTCCTGCTGCAATAGCGTCAGTGCTTGTTCTTGCGTGTCCCGTTTTGGAGGGTAAGATAGCAGCCATGCTTGTGGCATTATACCTCGCCACAAGATAGCAACGCACCATTAACACTTTTGCTATCTATGGGCGATGGTTGACTCTTCCCATCAATCATGCGGAGGGATCATCAATAAGGAGACCCATCTGCTTGTTTGCTATCTTATACATATACAAAAAAACTATCTTGTTCCTGTTTCTGGAGTACCCAAGGTAGTTAAAAAACTTATGCGTGTGACATTACCATCCCATCAAACGCATACCATCATGCCATTAACACATTCGGTGTCTAGGCAATAGTCATGTAAATACATCAGGACAGCTATTTGATTATTTGCTATCCCGTGATCAGGTTAATTTTTAGACCTCGATCAATGCACGTACACAAGAAGCGTTTTATAAACATTAGTCCGGAGACCTTTAGAAGAATAGACAGACGGTTAGTCTATAGCTTTTCTTGCCATCAATAGAGCCTTGCCATCAATATATCTGCTTATTTGCTACTAGCTATTGCCAGCGACTTTGTCCGCGCGGACTTCGTTTACTCCGCACAGCATCTCCCCGGTAGGTGATAGCGTGATAATATATAGCCTATATGTTGACCCGACCTGTTAGTAATATTCATGCAAAATTTGAAGTAAATCCATGCAGTACTTTTTGAGTTTACCGCGGACATATATACAGACAAACAGATAAACAGACAAACATACAAAAATTCTAAAAACTATATTTTTGGCTTCGATATCGATTGTAGATCACGCTCCAAGTATTCTTTTTAGTTTTGACTTTCCTACGATTTTATTATATGTACTTATAGATACTCGGATTTTATTATATGTATAGATTCAATGATATATAAAAAAGCCTAAAAAGTTTTAACTTTAACCGGTTTATTTAGGTTCATGAAGCACTCCCATTTTAGATACGTTGCAAGCCAAACCTTTAATAAAAATCGATGGAAGTCTCTATTAGCAGTATTTTTTAAACCAGTTACAACCCCTGCCTATGATATAACCGTCCCGTTGGCCGAG
Organism: Apodemia mormo; assembly: GCA_036924255.1. Lineage (NCBI taxonomy): Eukaryota > Metazoa > Arthropoda > Insecta > Lepidoptera > Riodinidae > Apodemia > Apodemia mormo. The sequence goes on from JAUPFN010000026.1 coordinate 9,333,025, forward strand.
TGGTTAGCGACCCTGACTACGCAATCGACTGGTCTCGGGTTCAATCCCCGACGGGGACAAGCATTTATGTGATGAGCATATATGTTTGTATTTCCGGGTTTGGGTGTTTATTAAATATATTCCAGTATTTATATATGTATTTCTATGCATTAGTATCGTTGACTAACACCCATAACACAAGCAAATAATTTGCTCACTTTGGGGTTAGATCAGTAAGCGTAATTTGTTCTGTAAATAGTTATTTTATTTATTTATGACTAGCTGACCCGCGCAACTTCGCTCGCGAATAGATTAACATGTCGTCGAGATAGATTTTCACACAAATTTCATCCCCTATTTCAACCCTTTAGGGGTTGATTTTTGAAAATAAAAATGGCCTATGTTTGACCCCGGATCTTCAACTACTTCCATGCCAAATTTCATGAAAATCGGTCCAGCGGTTTAGCCGTAAAAGCGTAACAGACAGACAGACAGACTTTCGCATTTATAATATTTGTATGGATATAAAGAAAATATATAAGAAATAAAATCAAAAAAGTCTAACACTTCACCAACTTAAATATAAACCATCTTGGCAACTGTAAATATGCTACGTTGTACAAGCAATCTTTTTAATACCTCTCTCTATAACATGAAATTTAGGTTATGGCATACATTACCAATATTAGTTTTTGTAATGTAGTTAGTGTCTAGAATCTAGATTTTAGTTATATTCGATTTTAACATCCCGGCGCGGAACTTATTGGTTTTGCCCTGCTTTTCAAAAGCCATTGATCTGATGAAAATCAGATCATTTGGAGGTCTCGGGAAGCTTTTCTGACACAATTAGGGTTCCGTATCGCAGAAAAAGTGGAACACTTATTGGTTGGTTTACTTCGTCGTCTGTCAACCCCTTTTCCCAGGAACGCATAGAGAGAGGTATTACGTTGAAATTTATATTTAATACTCGAGTCCACGGTTTCTCTCAGCTGTGAAAAACTCAAACTTTCAGGTCCCTTATGTCACATATTTTCTGATTTTTTGCGATTTCAAAAGGGAATCAAAAACTATAGGATACTTCCAGTTGACCTAAAATTATGACATTTGGCAAGAAGCAAAAAAGAAATACCAGCACATATAAAGGAAAACATTCGAAAACCTTAAGTTTATAGTTATATCACAAAAAATCAAAACCTATAGTGTAGATACTTACCGTTAATCTAAAATCATGAAACTTATGTGTAGCTAAGGTTACCTACAAATTTTCCCTACAAATTTGTAGGTAACCTTAGCTACACCATAAGTTTCCCCTCGGTATGCAATTCCAACTCACACTTGACCGGTTTTTTATGAATCCACCGACATTTTTTTTTAATTCAAACATGAATAATACAATCAATTGACGTGGCTCAAACTGTCAAACGCGCAATGGCTAAATAGTCAATAAGTCTAGAATTTTCCAATTTGCTGCGTAATTTTTTATGGATAATATTATATTTTCATTCCATAAAAACCTTCTAACAATATAGGAAAAAAATCTGCAATATAGCGAAAGAAGTGTAATCAAGCATTTAGAGAAAAACTATGAATTCGGTAGAATCAGGCATTGTGTGACGTGATTATTTGTTTGTAATAGAACTCAAAAACTACTTGGCCGATTTTAAATTCTTTCATTACATAAAACTACATCATCTCTGAGTAACAGACTTTTTTGCCGGCTGAATAAAAGGAAATAATTAGGGATGGGCCGAAATTCGTTTTACATTCGGTTTAACCGAATTTCGGCAGCTTGAACCGAACTTCGACATTCGGCCGAAATTCGGTTTAAATGCCGAACATTCGGCACTAGAAAAAAGTATCTTCTTGCACTATTTTGCTTGAAATCTACGCTAATGTTATAAAGAGGAAAGATTTGTATTCTATATTTTCATATATTGCATCATCTAAACTCAAAACTACTAAACCGATTTGAAAAAATATTTCACTATTAGAAAGATATGAAATCATCTCCGAGTAACATCTAACAATCCGTAAAACGGTTGACCCAGCAGGCCATCCCTGAAACATCCCGCTAGATTTTTTCTATATCTTGGCATATCACAGATTTTTTCCGAGTTCAAAAATCTTAAATTTGTTACAAATATTCGTTAGTACATAGAAGTCGTTGTAAATGACAGTAATTTCAAAATTTTTGAAATGCTATATATTTTAAAAGCGATGATTGATTTTGGTCTTTCGAATGGCATTCAACGCAATTTTTGACCTCTAAATTTTTTTATAGCTACGTAATCTACAGTCTCAGAAATGTCGAAGCAATATCAAAAAAAATTTTATTCGAATTTTCGATATTACTAAATCCCAAAAAAATCGACCGATTTTGATGCAATTTGTTTATTTGACGCAATTTATAGAAAAAAAAGCTGATTAGACTTTTAAATCAATCGGTATATTAGTCTGAAAGTCATTTTAAAAATGCTAAGTTTGCTGTAAACAACAAAATATTAATATTTGAAAAGCCGTAACTTTTGAAAACTTGATTTAATTTTGATTTTAGAAACTGCACTAAAAAAAAAAATTTCGAATTTATGTCTAAAAAACACTTCCAAATTTTTTCGTCAACGATAACTTCCGAATTAGACGCAGTTTTTTAAGAAAAAGAGCTGATAATTTTTTATACTCAATCCATACATTAATCTGGAAGTTATATTAAAAAATATGTTTCGTCAATTTTTTTGCGATTTTTTAAAAATTTCTCATAATATTCTAATCTGAATTGGATAAAATTTTTGGAAGTCTAAGTTGAGCAGAAACTAATTCAATGCCATTAACCGCATTTTGATCGCTCAAGCCGTTCAAAAGATATGAAATGTTTACATACACACATACATATAATAATACACTCTCTCTCTCACACACACATTCATACATACAGACATACTGACGTCATCACGAAAATAGAAAATGTTCCATACGTAGCGGGAAGTTAAAAATCTAAAGTTTGATATAGATGAAGATGCATATATTTTAAAACATGATGATTTAGATCTTTTAAATTGCATTCAACGTAATTTTTACCTTTAAATGGTTTTATTAGCCTCAAAATCGGTAGGTTAAAAAATGTCGAAAAAAAGGGAAAAATATGGGTAAGTCAGTTGACCCTGCAGGCTATCCTTGAAACTTCCCGCTAAATTCAGGTATTTTAGGCTCAAAGGAACAAAAGCTATATCTAAGCATTTTTTTTTTCAAGGTTCAAAACTCTGACTTTTGTCTTCTGAAAATTACAGCAATTTAATTTTTAAAAAGCTGTATATTTTGAAATCGATGATCGATTTTCATCCTTCAAATGACATTCAACGAAATTTTTGAGCTCTAAATCGTTTTTGAGCTATGTACATACTACAATATCAAAATTTGTTTTCAAAAATTTTCGTTATATTAAATCCTAATAAACCGATTTTGACCCAATTGACGGTATTTGACGCAATTTTTAAAGAGAAAAGTTGATTAGATTTTTTAAGTGAATCGGTGTATAAGCCTAAGAGTTATTTTAAAAATATTAAGTAAGTAAGTTTTCTGTAAACAGAAAAATTTTATTATTCAAAAGTTATAACTTTTAAAAACTTGATTCGATTTTGATTCTTGAAACTATATTTGACGTAATTGTTTCAAGTACCACAAGGTAGAAGGTTTGACCTACAAACAAGTTTTGGTCAAAAAGTCTCTTATTTTATATAAATAATACACTTTTTTTTAAAATTTTCGTCAACGATAACTCCCAAACGGATAAACCGGTTTTGATACAATTTACGATATTTGACGCAGATTTTCAGAAAGAAATGCTGGTTAGATTTTTAAATCAAGCCGTGTATTATCCAGAAAGTTATTTTAAAAATATTAAGAAGTTTTCTGTAAACAACAAAATATTAATATTAAAAAATTTGTAACTTTTGAAAACTCGATTTGAAACTAAATTTGACGTAATTTTTTAAGCACTAAACTATTGTGAAAGGTCAAAAAAAATTAGAGAAATTACTAAGTTATGTCAAAAAAACACTTTTCTAAAGTTTTTCGTCAACGATAGCTCTTGAGCGGAAAAACCGATTTTGATGCAATTAATGCACTGAACGCAGTTTTTGTAGGAATAGAGCTGATTAGATTCTGTACCTAATCTATACATTTACGTACTTAGATTATAAAAAGTTATTTATTTATGTATGTTATTTATGTACAAAGTTATGAGATGTTTACAGATACACATATATACAGACATGCTGACCTCATTGTGAAAATAGTCGGGAAAGATTTCTAGGACCTCAAAACGTGGAGATCTGGTGAAAACTCGATTTTCAAAAATCGGGGCAAAATCAGTGACTTCCTTATCTATATGTAGGTATATAGATAAGGAAGTCACTGATTTTGCCCCGATTTTTGAAAATCGAGTTTTAAAGCAGAAAGTTAAAAATAAAAATCCATGCCTAAATTGGAACAATGTAACTCAATGTATCAAAATTTTGTTGTTACGACATTAATTCACGTATCTATACTAATATCATAAAATTGTAGAGTTTGTTTGTTTGGTTGGTTGTACGCGGTAACCTCGAAAACTGCTGAACCGATTTGAATAATTCTTTTTGCCTTGGATAGCCTGTTTATCGAGGAAGGTTATAGGCTATATAACATCTTGCTACGACTAGTAAGAGCGGAGTAAACAAAGTCCGCGCGGACGAAGTCGCGGGCAACAGCTAGTCCATACTAAAATTATAAATGGGAAAGTGTATCTGTTTGTTTATCCGTCTTTCACGGCAAAACGGAGCGACGAATTGACGTGATTTTTTAGGTGGAGATAGTTGAAGGGATGGAAAGTGACATAGGTTACTTTTTTCTCTTACTTTACACGAGCGAAGCCGCGGACAATATAATAGCTAGTAGTAAATAGTAAAATAGGTAAATAGCTAGTATAAAATAATTAAATTTTAAGCAAATTCGTAAAAAAGTCACGACGTGTCGCTTTTAAGAAAGCTCCCCAAAATCTAACCGAAGTTCGGCCGAAATTCGGCCGAATTTCTTATTTTCACCGAATGTTCGGCCGAAGTTCGAATTCGGTTCAAACCACATTCGGCCCATCACTAGAAATAATGTGTATGAGTTTAGCGACCTAAGTTGTAAAGAAGAGTTGGTTTTAGTGGCTAACAAATAAATTTGAGGATATTCCCAGAAAACCTCAGCAATATTTTTTTGGATCAAACCCTAGCCGCGTATTTTGAAGCGAACACACCACTAAATCATAATGTAGTCAAATATACATACATTCATACATATATTCATGCCAGATCCATTACGAGTTAGGATAGAACCGAGTGCTATACGTCACTATTCTTGCAGATTCGTCTTGCTTTATTCACATTCATACTTTATTCATACAATCACGCTAGAGGCGAAGCCTCTTGACACCACTTTCGGACAGTATCTGATCAATCTGATCAGATACTGTCCGAAAGTGGCGTCAAGGTGGTATGTCAGCATGATATCCATGATAACCATGATGGTATGTCAGCCTTGGTCTTCCCCGGTGCCTTCATCCTTCCACATTCGCGTAGCATATCTGTTTCGTTAATTAGGGTTCCATACGTAAAAGGTAAAACGGAACCCTAATACTAAGCCACCGCTGTCTGTCCGTCTGTCTGTCTGTCACCAGGCTGTATCTCATAAACCGTGATAGCTAGAAATCTGGAATTTTCACAAATTATGTATTTCCGTTGACGCTATAACAACAAATACTAAAAATAAACATATTTCAAGGAGGGTTTCCATACAATAAACATGTTTTTTTCGTATTTTCTTTTTTGCTATGATGGTACGGAACCCTTCGTGCGCGAGTCCAACTCGTACTTGGCCGATTTTTTCCTTCTACTATTCTTTCTATACGTCTGAACTAATAGTAGTTAAATAAAGTTACCTCAATTTGTTCTTTCGTTTAAAATAGGTTAACAGGATCAACATTCTCTAAAATACCATGGTGATTTGCATGCAGAGTCGCTGACTCGCTATCTAGTTAGTGCCTATTGTCGTCTCTTTCAGGACCGTGCCATTCAGAAGCAGTTTTGAAGCGTCAAGACACTCGTAATTTAACGGTGTGAAGAGAACCTGGGACGTTTTTATAATTATCGCCTTTTGTTTTTTCGATGGCTGGTGTTCGTGGTGTAGCTTACTAATTAATGTGAGAATGAATAGAATTTGTTTTATTTCTCATATTTTTAATTACATTTGTTTTTTTTTTTAATTTATCTGTACAATTTTTTGGTGTGTGAATGTGACTAAATTCCTCCTAAACGGCTGGACAGATTTTTATGAAATGTGCGTTCAAGTGAATTCGGGAATAGTTTAGATTCACAATTGATTCCGCAGATGGCGCTGCGATTACTTTCGAGTAGTATATATAACGATTACACGGCTAAATATCTGAACAGATTTTGATGAAATTTGGTGACGAGAATGTTGAAGACCCGGGGCTAACTTTTTTAAAAATCAATCCGAAAAATAACGGATGAAAATTTGTATGAAAAACGATATCTACGTCATGTTGCTCTGCTTGCAGCTGAAACTGCGCAGTTCAGCTAGTTCCGTAGAGGGATTCGTAGTTAGATTCGCTAACCACTCGAACAACGGTCGATATGTGAAAGATATAGTGTATGAAAGCGGTTCATAAATACAGAAATGCGGAGGAAGCAGGGTGAATACAAATATTGAATTTAATATTTAATACATTAAATTGTATGCAGAGTAAACAAATGCATGTATTATTTGAATTTTGTTTGCAATCGCATGTAATGATTACTTTTTCAATTTACAATGTAGTATTGAAAACAAATTGAATTTAGAAATTCGCCAACAAAATTCTAAATTTGAACGCAAAACCGGAAATCGTTTCCAATAAACACGATTATTGCAAACCTGCAACATTCTAAACAAACGATATTTTGAAAATAATTTTGTAATAAAAGACACGTAAAGTCAATTTGCACTGTTAATTCTGTTGAACGAAACCCAGTTCGAGAACCGTTCATACACTATGCACCAAGTTTGACCCACTTTAGGCCGCGGTCATGCGAGAGTGAGTAAAACAATACTATCCCATTAGCTAACGCGATTCGTCTTTATTATAGCTGGCTATTTGTTGTGGAAATTTGGCTGCAGTTGAGCTAAGTTATAATAGTTAATTTTAGATAACTTTGACACAGCTGGTTCGGCGGAATTGGGTCAAAAATGTAATTTAAAAACTAAATTGCACAATACAACACCGCAAAATTATCAAAAGTAATTTTAAATGGCGGTAAATAAAGAAAATGTGACATAACAATTGCATACTGATATATATATATACTGACATAACAATTTTATACTTTGGCGTTAAGGTGAAACTTGGCTATTTATAAAAAATACAGTAAATTTACACTCTTAATTCTGTTGAACAAAAGCCAGTTTAAGAACGATTCGTGCAATGCGAGTTCATATAATGGATGTATATTCGATACCTAATTATATTTTTATACTGTGACTGATGCCAAGATGAAGTTTAACTCAACAAGTTCAAAACGTCAAAAATTGTGACAAAGCTGTCAAAAAATGAGCAATAGCTCTTTGGATCTGCAATGAACTGTAAAAAAGGGATCAAGAGTTTTTAAGCCCATAAAAATACGATTACTTAAAAGCAATCGTATTTTAAGCGATTATATTTAACAAAATACAAATGCAAAATATAGGTAATTTTTTTGACAATAACTCAAAAAGTATGTGTATATGTTCCGGTTTGGAGGATAAGTTAAGGATATACTTATGCATGTATGGCATTAAGACCCCGCTCCAAGAACAGCAACGCACCATTAACGCGTTTGGTGTCTATAAGCGAAGGTTGCCTCTTTCCACCAGGAGAGCCATCTGCTTGTTTGTTGACTTATGATATAAAAACAGCAGCAGTTAATATTATCTTTGTGCTGATATTATATGTAAGTTGGCGGATATGCGGCATCATGGCCACGAATACGAAAATAGATTAAATAGTTTTGTATGTATAAATCACATAGTTGTTAAATGACATCAGCCATTTTCAAACAACTGTAAATTAAGCATCACATTTAAACACTTCGATTACACTTTGATTAGTGCGTGTGCGAGTGTTAAATGCAGGTGCTTAGTATTAAGCAAAAAACACGTGTAAATAGCCGTTGATTAGTGCGAGTAATCAGCGTAGTAAAAGTGAATAGACTAAAACGTGATAGATTTCTTAGGATATTTTGTTAACACAGTGTAATATGTTTAATACTGTGTTAACAAAATATTCTAACAAATATAACAAAAGTGATGGTGATAATATACATTACAAATCGCCAATATTTTCAGTATTACATCACTATTAAATGTAAATTTAGAAATCATTAGTGAATTCCTTCGATTTCATATTTTGTAGAGCAACATTCATAAACTATGCATTAAGTTTGACCCACTTTAGGCAGTACGAACGAGAAGTTTAACATCTTAGTTTTCACGAACAGTAACGCATGTATGATATATTAACATCTTTAAGATGGTGTTGCTAGTTTCATTAGCGTCAGAGAATTAAATCAAACATCTAGGCTAATAGCACAAGAAAGATTAACATCAAATGTACTTATTACATTGTCTTTTACATGCAATTATTTAAATTATATTTATTCATTTACTGTGTTTAAAATCATTTTTATTTAAAGTTAAAATCTTACTGTGCAGTTTTAGCATAACCTCATTCACTTAAATATTCTCTAGAGATTGCCTCGCGTCAATACGTAGTTCTGAAACTAATACATTGGTCACGTATCCACGACGGTTCAGACCATTACAAATAGCTTCGTAAATTATTGTGACGTGTTTATAAAACAAACGCCTGGAAATTGTTTGTGTTCTGCTATTTATGTTAAGATTAAGCAGTGTTCTTTATTCACAAAACATTTAATCTTTTCAGCGCATTATTCACTACAAAAGCGTAAAGAAAATATTCATACCATCAATAAATTGTATGAACTCAAGAAAATTAAAATAACTTGTTTTTGAGGAAATCACATATGTAAATCGTTATGTTTCCAAAAGCTTGGTTGTTTTGTTTGTAGCTTGTAATATTGATACTGAATTATTAATATCCTTTATCTTCCACAATGATCTATTTGAAGCCCTTTTCTAATATACCATTACCAAAATTATTTATATAATCGGTAAAGAAAATTACGTTCATAATACTCAACCCTTTCCAAAATAAATACAAAGAATTAGTTATAAACCAAAAACATGTAAATTATTGTTAGGCGTTTGTTAAATAAACATATGTTTATTTATTCTATATAGAATTGTATTAATTTTGCTCTCTGTTCTTACACGAATAAGATTTCGCACAAGAAAGATATTGAACAGCAAAATCTAACAAAGTTTTGATGATTATTAAATTTGGTACTGTCGAATTTGAGTTAAGACCTTGATTATATTTATTTTTACCATATTTTGATTTGTCCCATACTCTACAAAATGTTTTAGATTTTAGATGACTCTTTGCGAAGATTCCGTTTTTCCTACGAAGCAAAAACATTTAGTATATCACAAAAAAACATGGGAAAACTCTTTGGTAAAATACAGCGTGCACAAACACAAATACTTGAATAACGTATCTGCTATGAAATTAAGGCTATTATTTTAAGCTGGCCGCGATATCCTTTGTAAAGATAGTGTAGTTTTAGCACTTGTTTGCATGTTTTTTCGTATTTAGTTATGTAAATTCACTAGTGAAATGTTAATGTAAAGAACAGAATTTCTATATGATTTTTTCTATCATAGCATAGCCAAACAAGTAAGCAAACGGATTTACTGATAGAAAGAGATAGCCGTCGTCAATAGACACCAAAGATGTTAATGGTGCATTGCTTTCCTTGAGACTCACACTTAACCGATTTTGAGACCTAACAATCGTTATGTTTCAATTTTTACATTTCAAAATAATCATTTTTGAACATTCTAACCCTATAAGTGCTAAATGCTAATAAGTTTCTTTTATTATATTAAAATCTTTTAATTATAATGTATGTCATGGTAAAAATAGAACCCTACCGTCAAGCTTGCGACACTCGTTTAGCCTCATGTTTATTCAACATTGTTTTAACGCTAACTTGATGGAACATTAAAAATATGCACACAAAAGGACGTATAGTTATCTAGCTGACGATACAACATTTAATTTATTCAGAAAGTGCGACAACAACTGAGAATGCAGATTAAAGAATTATTTTCTACCTCAGGATGGAAACAGATTAGATAAGAGTGCATTTTTTATACAGAATAAAAACGCAAATGACAAAGATAAACATAGCCTTTAGACATTAAAGACTTTAAAGGTGAACGCACACTTATCCGAGCCGAGCGCGCCGAACGAAACGAATTTTAGAATTCTGTAAGAATATGAAATCGCATGAAACCTCGCACTTACCCGCGTCGAATCGACGTCGAATTCATGAGATTTTATATACAAAATCTAAAATTCGTTTCGTTGGACGCGTTCGGCTCCGATAAGTGTGCGTTCAGCTTAAGTGTGTATTAAATGAGTGCGGCGGGAATGTAATATCGTATTTTTTTTAGCAAGTGCAGGTACCACCCGGACAATGGTAGTGAAATATGTAGTAAATCGTTCACCTTTTACGAACTGCCTAGCAAATAGGCAGATAATCTATAAAAGAATTCTAATCTATAACAGTATGGGACCAAAAAAACATCGTACATAATTATTGACTTTTAATTTTAATAAAATAATTGCAGAATTCAACCACAACTTGTATTTATATATATATATATATATATATATATATATATATATATATATATATATATATATATATATATATATATATATATATATATACTATATAAAATCGAAGTAGTTCATAACTTAGAGTTACTCGTAATAATTAGAAATTAAAAAATAAATAATGAACAGGGTTGGATTATGTAAGGACCTTTAAGACCTCACAACACAAGCTGAGTAATAAAAATATACGTCACCAATCAAAGGTTAAAGGAATCTTGATAACATCATAGAGAGGGTATACATCGTTTTTAGAATGTACCTGAAACAAAATTAACCATAATTAATACTTTATCCTTAAATTAAATAGCTCGCTATTTTGTCATATCATTACCGTGAGATTCAATTAATTGGCATCAATTTTGTAAGCTACGAGTACAATCTCATGCTAGTTGAGAGACAGCCCAAGATTTTGCAAATCCGTGCATGAGTGTCTATTTATGATACGACTAGACGCTATTGCGGCAGGAATAAGTAAGGAGTTGGTACCATCACCAAACGAAACATTACAGAAATCTACAACCTAGTTATTATTATCCTACAAACATAACATACAAAGCTTTCAGGTTCCTTAGTTAATAATATTAATGTCGATGTGCCTTCATTAAGCTAGCAGTCACGCAAGTCTACTAAATAACCTAATATTGTAAAATATAACTATTCTATCTTTATTTTCATTTTTATAAGCTCAATAAACATAAAAAAGTTGTAACTGTCATAATATTCATTACAGCCTGTTATTATCGTCGAATTTTATCTTCGCGTGACCAATAAAATGTAATCTAGTTCCACCTACGAACAAAATTTCATGTATCCTTAGACTTACCAAAGAGGTAATAACTAGAAGTGGCGCCTAATTTAAAAAGCTTTATTACCTACACCGTTACACGAAGTATAGAAAAAAACACTTTAGAACGTTTATATTTCAAAAATAAGGAATTAAAATAAATCAATGAAACTAATTTTGAGGCTTCGGGTTTTTGTACTTATAAAACAGATGAATTAAGAAGGTGCGAGTAGTATAATTTCTTACCTCCGGGAGAATTGTCTGTGTTTTGCAAATGGACCATTAAACTATAATAAATATCTGCTCTAAATAAACAATGATCATTTCAGGATTGTTACTATCATAACATTCATGATGGACTTTCATAATTGGGTAAAAAAAAATGTAATCTAGTTCCATCTACAAAAAGATGTTTATATATTTTAGACTTAGCAAAGAAGTAACAAATAATAGTAGCGTCTAGTTTATAGTGCTTTATTACCTACACACATACGAACTATGTAGTGTATACGCGAGAGCACTTTATTACTCTTATGCTTTGAAAGTAAGAACATAATAATAATGAAAACGTAGTTGTTTGCTGTTAGTAAATTTCAACAATTACTATTCCTGATTCTTAATCATAATATTCATTACAGACTGTGTGACCAATAGAATGTAGTAATCTAGTTTGACCTATCATTATACTTAACAAAGAAGTATTAACGTATACTGGCGCCCAGTTTACAAAGCTTTATTAATTACACATCTACGTTGTATACTAACGAGACAAATTAAGTATTTATATTTAGAAAATAATAAGACAGTAATATGAAGTTGTAGTTGTCTGCTTTCAAAAAATTGCACGGTTATCATATCAAGAGTTCTGTCCTAATAATTATGACGGAGCTGGATTATAATTGCACGACCAATAAAATATAGTAATTTAGTTGACTACGAACAAAATTTTATTTATCCTTAGGCTTACTAAATATGTCATAAGTATAAGTAGCGTCTAGTTATTAAATTTCATTACCTACATACTTACGTAGAATATAAACAAGAATACTTTAGTATTCTCGTACTTCGAAAATAAGGATATAATAAGGTTATTTAAACTTTACTGCTCTTATTAAATTACAACAGTTATCAATTAAAAATCCTGGCGTAATATTCAGGAAGGACTGTGGTTATAATTGCGTGATCAATAAAAAGTATCTGGTACCAAACAAAGTTTCCAGTATATTTAAACTTGCCAAAGAAGTAATAATTAATAGTGGCGCCTAGTTTATTTTACTTTAATACCTACATTAAAGTATACCTAATTACCTAATTTTAGAACTATAGAAAAACTTTAAAAACAACAAAGAAAAGTATCGACACGCGGGGTTTGAACCTGCGACAGGCTCGAGATGATGAAATTCTTCTTTGCTATGTGATCGATATTTTTCTTTGTTGTTTTTAAAGTTTTTCCAGTTTCCCAAGCACAGGGTGAGTGCTATAACACAAATGTAATAATATACTTCAAAAATAACTTCTTAATATTACTAATACAACAATGAAATTAATTCAGGGACCATGAAGTTGCGTAGACGATCTAAGAAGCTGCAATTGCTAGTGGCATAATTTCTTACCATCGGGAAAACTGTCTGTTTGTTTGCAAATGTACCATTAAGTATGTAGATCCACGACTAAGGCACACTTAGTCACACTTGGTGCGCATGTTTATAGCCATTACAGTTAAACAATTCTAGAATGTTGACTTCAAAATACTAACTTAACACAAGTCCTTGTGTTAATACGGGTAAGGATAGACAAATTGCCTTCTTGATAGTCATGTTTATATCATATAGGATTGAAGCAAAAAAGCAGATGTTTTTCGTGATTGAAAGAAAGAAACCAATGTGTTCATAGTAGTAAATTATCCGTTACTACCACAGACCACATGAATACTAATAGACACGCCATTGGGGAGGAAACGTGTCGTCGCGCATATGAGCAAACGCTCCTATTACTGTCAAAAATGTCATACATTTGTAGACATATTATATCGTGAAAAAATAGAAATGAGCCATGTTGTACTGTTTTATCGTACCGAATGAGATGACAAGGTTTAAAAATTACCCTTGGAGTGATTTCATTTCATCAGTAAGTGTAACTCTGTATTTCTGTATGTGAATGCCAGCTACACTGACAAACTAAGAAATTGTCTTCACAGGCGTATTCATTTAATCCGTAGTTACAACAAGAAAGAAAAAAAAATGGTCAAGTGCAAATTGGACTCGCATACCGAGGGTTCCATACAAACTTTAGGTAACCTTAGCTACAAATAAATTTCATCATTCTAGGTCAGCGGGAAGTACCCTACAGGTTTTGATTCAGTTTTGAAATCGCGAAGAATCGCAACATAAACAACATAAATGGTCATATCTTATGAATGATCGCGTTGACTTACAAGATTGATTTTTTCACAGTTGAGAGCGATATTTAACCGAGTATTTGACATAAATTTCAACTTGATACTTCTACGCGTTCCTGAGAAAAAAGGTCTTGACATACGGACAGACTGATAAAGAAATATAAGAGTTCCGTTTTATCCTTAAGAGGTACGAAACCCAACAATATATAAGGATCACGCAGAAAAGAAAATTTTTATAGAATAATAAAAGTTCCTCTATAGTACACGTTAGAATTTGATGAAACTCACATAGATACTTATATTTTATATTTAACATAAAATATGGTCACTCTCATATTCTCAAAGGGTTAGACAGAGGTGCGGCTAATCCACCAACGTTACTTCTAAAGTAATAACCACGCGGTGACCATACTTTTTGAATATACAATATACACTAATTTCGTTGAGGTTTGCTATGTATTCAAGCAATGTCCTCTTTTTATTATATTATTTGTTATACTATCGTGTTCTTCAATATGTAGTCTTGCTAGTCAACATATATATATATATATATATATATATATATATATATATATATATATATATATATATAATATTCAAATTCAAATATAATATTCAAATCTTTTATAAAATTCCTTTTATAAAAGATTTGAATATTTAAAACCACACTCAAAGACTATCAGAATAATAAAACAGACTTGTTTATCCTTTAAAAGAACTTCTGATGGTTGAATAATTTGTTTAGTTTCTATTGGATTGAAAAGATGGCCAGACACTTAAAAATAAGCGTGAAAAATCGGGCTTATTTATCACAGACATCACACGAAGACAGAGGTAATCACAATAATCACAACCACAAATAAAAGCAGACAGTGTAAAGTCAAGACGAATCATCAGAAAGCGAACATCTCGCAAGCTACACTCCTAGTTATTAAACGCTACGTGAATAATTCATAACACGAGGGTAAAACGAAATAAGTTGGTATATTACCGAATATCAACTCTATTACTGTGGATAAAAGTTGGATTTCGTAAATCGTATTATTTTATATCTTTTGGCGTTAGGGATTGAAAATCAAAAGAGTTAATGGCGAAGGGAATCAATAATGTTAAACTTTTGTGGGTAGTTTGTCAGTCAAGGTGCTAGAGTTTTTTTATTTTATATTCTGATTTAAGGCCAATGTCGGAGTTAACGAATTCCTTCGAGGGATTCTTAACTTTTAAGGTAATACAATATTTACAAGATATTTATTGAAATTTATATTCATTCATGTTTTTAAATGATTATTTATAGAGAAATATGAGATTCTTCCAATACAATACCGTTCGCTAATCGTTTTTTGTCGAGTTATCCTTTTTGTTAAATTTACGGTAGCAGATATCACGATATTATGACTTTACTACCTAGGGGTAGTAAAGTCATAATATCGTGATATCTGCTACCGTAGGGTATATCGGTGTAGGGTAAAGTCATAATATTGTTTATTAAACAAAAAATTTAATCGATTGTTCAATAATTCTAGTCGTGCCAACATTTTTCTTTGTTTAAATCTCCTTTGAAGATTGACATTTGCTATTTTGTCAGAAGTTCATGAAAGCTCATATTTTACGAACTACAGACGTTGGAGATGGTTGGACGATTGGCCAAATATACACTACCATCGTGACTACAACGTGACAGAATTTCACACTACTTCATACGAGTTTAGTACCACCGTTTTACCATTTTTTATATAAAGGTGACGGTAAAAAATTAAGTAGATTATAGATTATCTAAATGGCTTTGTCATTTGTCAATAATGTTAGTTGTCAAATATAAGTGGTAGAGTTTTGCATTGTCTCGCCCGGGTCTGGTACCACCGCCTTACCTATTCCTGCCGCAATAGCGTCAGTGCTTGTCACTGTCGTGATCCGGTTTGGAGGGTAAGGTAGCCGGTAAACTTATGCATGTGGCATTAGACCTCGCCACAAGATAGCAACGCACCATTAACATCTTTGGTGTCTATAGGCGATGGTTGACTCTTTGCATCAGGAGACCCATCTGCTTGTTTGCTATCTTATGACATAAAAATTTTTTTTATCAAATAGTAAGTGTGTTCAGCGAAAACAAAACTTTAGAAATCTGACTTGAATTCTGAGCTAAGATTTCCCCCGATCACCGGTACACTTTATAGTTCCTTAGAAATTGCCCAATGCCGCCATTTAACTTTAACGGCATGGTGTCATGGTATAATTCTAACATTTTCTTCTTAAGTTCACTTAAAGATGTCCTGATTCCTGATCAAAACCGCTCGCTCAATATAAAATTTTATTTACTCTTACTATCTAACTCAGATTAGTGAGATTGTAGTTTTGCTGAGCACACCCTTAAAACCTTTGATACAATATTTTTTACAATATTTTGGACTTAGTTATGTGATTATTGTTTATATTTAGAAAAATGATTACTTGTGCTTAATTTGTCACCGTCTTAAAAATTTACACGTACTGTGTTAAAATTTATTTCTAGTCGTCTCGTAAAAACTAGCCACAACAGTATAATAATGTACTCTAACCAGAAACTACGAAAAATTATTATTTTTGCGTTATTTAGTTATTAAAAATTATATTGTGACTCCTAAAACGATAATGACAACTTATCTTTCAAAATTCATCAATAAGTTTGAACCACGGATTAAATGGATACTTCTTTTAAAGCAATTTCTTCGTTTTTCAGTGTAGCTTGCATTTATACACAGAAATATAGTTATACTACTTACCGATGAAATAAAATCACTTCAGGGTAATTTTTAAACCTTGTCAACGCATTCGGTAAGACAAAACATGGTTTATTTGTATTTTTTCACGATATATCTACAAAATATGTATGTCACTTTTGACAGTGATAGGAGCGTTTGCTCACATTCGCGGCGACACGTTTCTTTCCTACTGACGTGTCTATTAGTATTCATGTGGTCTGTGGCTTGAACTGAAGGGCGGACCAAAAACTGGAAACTTACATACCTAGAATTGAAAAACACTACCCTCGCATCTTCACATCGCGTAGTCAAGTTAAAATGAAATATGAGAAAGGGAAGTCTTCATTGCTATATGTATTAGGGTTCGTTCTCATGCCAATTCAATTAAATTGCGAATTATTAATAAACTGACCCTCTATTGAATTGGCCAATTAGTTAAAACCTTAAGTGTATTTCACATTGTATTCATTTTAAATTATGTTTTGCGGTAATACGATTGAAATTATTCTAGACGAGAAAGTACGTCCTCTGCATTTTGTGTATAGTATACACGTTAGGGACCATCGACAGGTGTCAAGGGCAGGAGTCAAATCTTTGTGACATGTTAAAAACTAACAAACTAAATCCGGGTTATTTATATGTTCACCAAAAACTTTACTCACTCAATCTAATACCATGAAACGAGCAATTCTTGTATATGTAAAATACTAGATGAAAACCCGGCTTCGCTCGAGTCTCATAATACGCAATCTTCTACTAATTAACTCAAATAGAGACATTAAAAAGTAGCAACTCTGTAGTGACGTCTTCTTTCAAGGCTGTCTTAAGTTGGAGGGGAGAAATTGTTTTTTAATAAAAATTTTTTTCTATTTAAATTGTTTGTTAACTGTTCTGAACTGTGTGATCAAAAGTTTTTCTTGTTGGCGGAGGAAAATTGATTTTTTATTATTTCCTTTTGCTATTTTAATTGTTCGTTAACTGTTCTTAATTGTGCGGTCATTTTTTGTACGTTTTTAGTTTTTTTTAATTTTCAAAAATTGACTCAAGCTAGCACCAACTATAGATTTTATCACTTTTTTATTTTGTTTTAGTACTTAAAATATCTCTTAACTGTGCGTTTCAAAAAACTGTAAACGGTTGACCCTGGCTATCCATCCCTCCCCGGATGCCATCCTACGAGTTACGGCAACGAATATTTTGAGGGTAGGATGTGCATTTGCTTTCAAATTTGTTATTTTGTTGACATATAATTTTGTGTTTAGTTTGTAACTATAAATTGCCCTGATGATGATTGTGTAAGCGAAACCGGTTGGTAATAAATGATAATAGCTTAATTGTCAAATAGTACAAGTGTACTATTTTCTTTACGCCTAAAGTCAGTTGTAAAACTTAAGAGATTTTATTGTTTAGTCTATGGTCGACTTTCGACCACAGGGCGATCGTTAGTAGGTCCCGGGCTCCTCTGAAGAAGAGATCAACTGCCGTTCTGCCAGGCAGGTCGTAAATAGCGACCGATTGCCTATGCAGGTGTCAAATAGGTGGTAGAGTCCTGCATTGTCTCGCCCGGGTCTGTTACTACCGCCTTACCTATTTCGTCCGCAATAGCGTCAGTGCTTGTCACTGTCGTGTTCCAGTTTGGAGGGAAAGGTAGCCGGCAAACATATGCATGTGGCATTAGACCTAGCCACAAGATAGCAACGCACCATTAACATCTTTGGTGTTTATAGTTGATGGTTGACCCTTTCCATCAGAGGACCCATCTGCTTGTTTGCTATCTTATGATATAAAAAAAGAAAAAAAATCACAAATATTTGTCCCTGGTCAAGAATCGAGCCGAATCCCTTTGATTTTAACCACCATTGAGGCGGAAAATACATTTTTTTTACAGTAGAGGGGGCAAACGAGCAGATGGTGCACCTGATGGTAAGTGATCACCGCCGCCCATGGACATCCGCGATACCGAGGGTATTGTAGCTGCGTTGCCGGCCTTTTAAGAATGAATAAGCTCGTTTCTTGAAGGTCCCTATGTCGTATCCGTTCGGAAACACCCCCGAGGGTAATTGATTCCACAAAGGATTAGTGCGAGGCAAAAAATGTCGACAAAAGCGCACGGTTGTGGATTTCCAGACATCGAGGTGGTGAGGATGGAACTTTAAATTTTGACGCGATGTCTAATGGTGGAATTTAGCGGCAGGCATTAGTTCGAACAACTCATCGGAACACTCCCCATGATAAATACGGTAAAATATGCAGAGCGAACCTACATCTCTGCGTAACGCCAAAGAGTCAAGCCGATTAGAAATAGCCTGGTCGTCGACGATTCGAACCGCTCTACGTTGAATGCAATCAGGAGGAAGAAGCTGGTACTGAGGAGCTCCGGCCCAGAGGTGAGAACAGTACTCCATGTGAGGTCGAATTTGGGTTGGGTTTAAATATTACATCAAAATATTATAAGATAAATAAATACAGATTTTTGAACAACAGGAAAATCAAACCTAGGACCTTCTGTTGCGATCCGATCAAGCTAACCACAAAACCACAAGGTCACTCACTACCCAAGAGTTCACCTTTGTGCCCCCATAACCGTCTCCCAACTTTTAAACTCGTAACAATATAATATGTAAGGCCTTTGTGTCAAGTGCCAGGGAAAAAGCAATTAAGCTCAAACGTTATAATACTAGAGAAGTTTGAAAAGATTCCGGGCGAAGTATCAGGGCCGCCTTTAAGGGCCGTTTACATAATAAAACAATGGTGGGAGGTCCCACCACTTCGCGTCATAATACGTATTTTGACGTGAATTATGTGAATTATTCTCGCTGTAGCGACTCCGACCGCGAAATTTTAATAATAAATTAAAACAGCCCTTTAAAATGTAAATTTTTAATTAGGACGATGTTGCGTCCGGGGGTCCTGTGATTCAGTATATTTTGACATTTTCGCCGAATTTCCGCTTATCATTTTTGATTTCGACATTACTGAGGTAATCGTATCATCTTATAGGCTATGAAATTTTGTATTTCTGCCAAATACGGTTATATCTCTTTGAGGACATTAACAGTGTATCTACATAAACCTATTTTATGTACCTAATTGAATGCAGTAAACTTGCACCAAATTCATATTTACTGTATCTTTCGAACTCTGTGATATATTTATATCACAGAGTTCATATATCTTCACGCCTATATCCCCGAAGGGGTAGGCAGAGGTACAAAAAGTGCACCCACGATTAGCCGAAGATACTTAGTCCCACAAATGTGATAGGTGGCAAGCTTATCGCCAACCGGGCACTTTCCAATCCCGAGCACCTTTGTGTTTCTCAGAAAACTGAAAAAACATCTTTGTTTTGTTTTAATTGCCCGACCCGGGAATCGAACCCGGAACCTCATGTGGTCAACGCCAACGCTGGACCACTAGACCACAGAGGCGTGATATATGTACTTCTATTTATATTATACTAGCGGCCCAGTACGTGCTTCGCTAAGTATAAAGTGAAATGTTAAAAATGTGATAAATGAAGAACCATTTTACTGATTTTTTGCAAACTTCACATAGACCATCTACTAAATAGTCCAAACAAAGTCTAAACATTTGGTTTGGATAGGTGAGCCCTTCTTGAGTTATAAAATTACAACGAAAAGTGGCATTGATTTTTATATATATAGATGATACAGATATATTATAATCACTTGTACCGTTTCACTTAGTTTTTATTTACTAACCGGTTTCGCGTTTTAGCGCATCATCAAGGTAACAAATCAATACTGTTTATTATAAATAAATAAATATCACTGGACAAATTACACAAATTGATCTAACCTCAAAGTAAGCAAATTATATGCTTGTAGTATGGGTGTCAAACAAAGATACTAATACATTGAAATACATATATAAATACTCTGATATATGTAATAAACACCCAAACCCAGAAATACAAACATCTGTGCTCATCATACAAATGCCTGTCCCTGCCAGGAATTGAACCCGGACCCCATTGATTGCGTAGTCAGGGTCGCTAACCACTCGACCAACGGGGCGGTCAATTATAGTTGACAATTTGACAGTTTACCTAAAATCTATATTAATACCTTTTATTTATTTATTTTACTTTTTCATATCATAAAATAGCAAACAAGCAGATGGGTGTCCTTTTTGTTTTATGGAAAGAGTCAACCATCGCCTATATACACCAAATATGTTAATGGTGCGTTGCTATCTTGTGGCGAGGTCTAATGCCACATGCATAAGTTTACCGGCTACCTTACCCTTCAAACCGGAACACGATAGTGACAAGCACTGACGCTATTGCGGCAGGAATAGGTAAGGCGTTGGTACCAGACCCGGGCGAGACAATGCAGAACTCTACCACCTAGTAGCCACGACGGTAGTGACTCGCATAGCCAATCGGTCGCCATTCGAGAGCCATCTCCTTGGTTGCTATCTTACGATAAGTATAAAAAAAACTTATAATGATAACTTTTGAAAATATGCTCTAAGCAGTAAATGTCATCTTTAGTATCATATCCGAGCATGCTTCTGAGTGAACTTTTAATATATCTTAATGCCTAAAATCTCTCTCAGTTTCTCCGCTAGTAGGCTGAACCTTCTTCTTTGTCTTGTTTTTTATCTCACTTTAGGGGGGAGGGGGGAGGAGTGGGCTCTCCTAATCCTACGGCGCCAAGACAATCTGTCCAAGGTTGTTGGGTCGGGTAGTTGGGCTTTCTCGATAAGTTTTGCCATCCTAGTCCACCACGTCAACGGAGGTCGTCCTCTCCTTTTCTTGCCTTCCGGTAGAAATAGAGCTGTGTGCACGATATGGTCATTGCCTTTTCGCACAAAGTGGCTATTCCACCTGAGGCGAGTTTCTGGAAGATTTTCGGAAATGGGAGCTACTTTGAAACTACCTCGAACGTATTCGTTTCGTATTTTTCAAGTCTCGTAAAGATGGCTAAACTGTCAGGATATATTAATAGGTAAGCTTCTGATACCACTGGGCTCAAGGAATGCCATTTCATTCTGTTGCCCAGCCCCCCCTTCCAAATCTGTGAGCAAACGTCTAACATGCATGCGTGCACGAATCGCCCGCAATCCTTAGTAGTGCGACTTTGATAGGATAGTTTGACGTATGAAACTGTAACTTCAAAAAACGAAATTAAACGAAACCTCAATTTAATAATATATATATATATATATATATATATATATATATATATATATATATATATATATAGAAATATCATACGTGAATTAGAATTTTGTTTCCAAATAATACATTACATTACAAATATTAATAGGGGCTTGCGGGTAACCAAGTGGGTATAAGTGGGTAAAAGCTTTTGAAAGAAGAAAAAACGAGTTTTTTCTTAAGTACATTACGTACATAAACGTACAAAAATAAGGTCATTAAAAGTGTAAGCAACATCCACAAAGGTATCACAACAAACATTCTTTAAAGCAAATTGAAGTCTATCATCCCTTTGTCTTTCAAGCTTTAAATCGATTTCCTATCGTTTAATAATATTCCTATAAGAAAATCACTCTGCCTTCATTTAAGAGGATAGTACGGTAGGAATTTGTGTTTTATTTGTGTTGTAAATGCAAAAGTTTCGGACGATGGATGAGAATTTATACATTCACTGAACTCTTACAGCTACAATCGCAAGACTGTTTTATAATGATTTACTCTTGTAATGACTTTGGTCATTATTTCACACAAGCTAAAAACACAAGCTATTATTAACAAGAATATTTTCTTTACGTTTTTTTTATCTTAATGAGATCATCGCGCGATTCTGTGGCAACTAATATAAGGAATTTTTGTTCTATTAATAAACCTGTTTGATCCTACCTGGACATTTACCGAGTTTTAAACATTCAACCACAAGTGCATTATATTCGACAAATAGAATAAGCGCTTGTCAAAAAACTTGATTAATTGGCTTTATAACAGCAATATAAATAATGGCACACAATATTTTAAAGACATATCAGCCTGCCGATTAAATTATCTCAATTTGTCTTATAAAAATAAGACTGTTTATACAATTTATATACAAGATACCCTGTTTCAACTTTTAAAGCGTCATTATTAACAGCTTACAAAAAATAAAGTACACAGATAAAATTATCAAATAAATCTTATTAATTTTAATTAATAAGATTTATTTGATAATTTTATAATTATTAGTCATAGAGAATGGGTAGTGGCGATAGCAATGTTTTAACTAAAAATCTTATATCACTTAAAACCAAGCGCTATATATCCCTCTTAAACCAACGCTTCTCTTTGTTCCCAAGGTACAGTACGGACCAAAGTTTTCGGTAATTAAATTTTTATATCCTCCTTTATAGTAGTCTTTTAACAAGGAATATTTTAAAGGGTTCTGATAAAAACGGCATTTTGCGTTGGCGTTGACAAAAACGGCCAATTAGCGATTCTATTTTAAATTGTGCTATTTCAAATTGTTATTATAACGAATTATCATTTACATTCGAACTAAGTTTGTGTATAAGTAACAAAAACCCTATCTAATCCAATGACATTTCTTGGTAGCTTAATATAATCACTAGTTGCGTGACCGAGGTTTGCCCGGATGGTATTTTTACCTCTGAAAACAGATTATCACGAATATGACCTTGCGCAATTTAAGGTATTAGCTAAATTTTAGAAAAATTAAAAGATTAAATACAAGGATTTTAAAATATCATAACATGTTTATTTTGAACCAACAAAAAAACGGAGGGGTTCTCAATTTGAGGCGCATATTTTTTATATTAGACCACGCATAACTTTATACAGAGTGGTCGGTTTTTGTTAATTCTTCCTTTCATTTGATAAATAATATATCCCCATCTGTGAGCCCACCTTATCAGAGTTGTCTTATATAATTTTTGAAAAAAAAAACACCAAAAAGATACGAAAATAGAGAATGACTGATTATTCACTCACTGATTTGAATGTATGTCCTATGCAAGAAAAATGACTCTTATGCCCAAGTCGTATCGTAACCGTTCGGAAACACCCCTGCCGGTAATTGATTCCACAACAGAGTAGTGCGAGGCAAGAAAAGTCAAGAGAAACGCACAGTTGTTGATCTCCAGATATCGAGATGGTGAGGATGGAACTTCAAATTTTGACGCGATATATAATGATGGAATTCGGCGGCCGAAAATAATCCAAACAACTCGTCGGAACACTCCCCATGATATAGAATAGAAGTCTGCGTCTTCTATCATATATCCCCAATATATATGATAGAAGACGCAGAGTGAACCAAATTTCTATGATTTCTATGTTTTTACTCAAAAAATAATTCAATCAAGAAGTTTTCATTACAAAACATTTATTTATCCACATTTACAACTATTATTACAGGTTGCCCTAATGCAATAGTGTAGTCCTTATAGTATTACAGCAAACATATACTTTAAAAAATAAAAACAGATATTTTAAAAATCGTCAAGATCATATAATATGAAAAAGTCAGATTTTATCTAAAAATATCTACTAACAAAAAATAAAAAAAATTATAATCATTATTATTGAAAAATGTCAAAAAAAATAATTCAAGAAAAAATAGTCATGAGAAAAATCAAATTTGGTATTTACTATTATTACTACACAAATGATATATTATTAAAAATTGTCAAGATAATACTAATACTAAACATGTACTAATACTTTGGATTTATGTAAAACGTTCGCTTGGACTCAATATTTAAATTGCAGTTCACTCTGGCCTACCCTTCATGGAAATTGTCCTTATTTCACTATTTTAACTGTTTAATGTCTACCGGTTACGCGTATTTAATACGCAAAACCGGTAGGTTTTAACTAAGCCGGTAACCGGTAGCGTTAATAACGCATCAGAGCTTGTAGCTAAACAAGATTGATTATTAGATATACAATTAGTAACGCATCATCAGGGCTTGTAGCTAAACATGCTGCGTTAGATGTGTTAATACGTGAAACCTTTAGGCTTTAAACTATTAAAATAGTAAAACCAGTGCAAATGTATTTCGTTCGTTAATTACTTCGTTCGCGCGGACTTCGTTTACTCCGCACAGCTCCTCCCCCGTAGGTGCTAGCCTGATAATATGTAGCCTATATGTTGACCCGACCTGTTAGTAATATTCATGCAAAATTTGAAGTAAATCCATGCAGTACTTTTTGAGTTTACCCCGGACATACATTGACTTTCCTACGATTTTATTATATGTATAGATTAACTTAACTGTACATTTTCCTCAATTCATAAAAAAATCCTCTACTATACTAAAGAACTTAATTTATAGCCTCTGGAGGTAATTTCTATGATTTCACTCAAAAAATATTTCAGCCAGGAAGTTTCTGTTACAAAAACACGTTTTAATACCTCGAATTTATGTTAAACGTTGGGTGGACTTAGGATTTTATTACCACATTAAAAGTTAATTCAAATTACGGCTCACCCTGGCCTACCCCTCATGGAAATTATTACTTGTTCGTAGCCAACATGAGCAAAAGTTTTGGTCATTAATTTTTCAATGTTTTGGGTCAAGTTGGTACGCCGTTACATGAAATGTTTATCCATTATAATTTCTTGAAAGATTTGATCGTGTTATTAGCGGCTTTTTAAGAATGATGTGATTTTTAATTATTATTTTACATTATAAGATAGCAAATACGTTTATCAACTGCCATATTGCTAGGCATGTTGTAAAAGGATTGAGACGATAAAACGTATCGCTAACATCGTAACTTCTAATTAGCTGGTAGGTAGCTCTAATTAGCTGCAACGTCTCAACTGGGTTTTGGTACCACCGCCTTCCCCTCGTGCCGCAGTAGCGTCGGTTTTTTACGATGTTGTGTTCCAGTTTGGATGGTAAGGTTGCCGGTAAACTTCTGCATGTGACATTGCAATACCGCCACACGGATAGCAACGCATCATTAACATCTTTGATGTCTATATGCGATGGTTAATTCTTTCCATCATGAGAACTATCTTCTTGTTTGCTATCCTTGAAAATAAAATAAAAAATAAACCTGAAAAACTTCACTAACATTTTTTTATTTATTTTATTGTTATTGAAATTATTTCTCAAATAAAGAGATTTTTCCCCAGCCCGGGTATTAAAACCGGGACCGTAAACGATGTAATTCAAATAGACTATAACTCGTTTTTACTATTTTAGGAGTCAGAGTATTTTATAATGCTAAGACAAAGTTGTTTAGTTTAATGTCATAGTAACTAAAATGCACTTATATGTAATAAAATATAATAAAACAATAAAAAAATAAATTGTATCTTGTAAAATGTTGAAATAAAAATATATTATTATTATACATCAAAAAGCTAAGTAAAAACAGTTCAACATCTTGCCTATCAAACAATCCCGTTATGTACCTATGACTACTTAACAATTAACATAAAAATTACTCTAAGATAACTTAATAAATTTAAATACAAATGAAGTTAACCGTCGTTTTAAAACCCGATAATCAGTTGATGAGATCTAAGACATTTGATACTAATTGTTTAATAACATTAAACGGCTACCATAGTTAAACATAATCTTTAGATCAAACATCAATTAGTAGTTTTCGGTAGAAAATACTGTTGTCCGTTGGCAATACTTTATGTGATTTAACACCAGGGGGCCAACATCAAACTTCTAACACGTTAACATAAAAATAATGTATTTTTGGTCCCACATTACTTGTATTTTATTCAACACAATTTGTATTAAAATTTTACTTAAAATGTAATTAAAGAAAAATTTTAATTATTACAAGCATTTTAAAATTACTTTGATAATAAAATATGAAATATTGTTTAATTACTTTTGAATTTTTTAATAGTCATATGAAATATCTCAACATTTTTTAGTCGAATTAAGAAATACTGTTATTTAAAACAGCATTTTTTCCGCAATAGTTTCCGTGGTCGTCGTTGTCGTCGCTTCTCGGTAGGGTTTGGTAGTCGGTAAGCTTATATAACTGCATCCCTGCCACACGGATAGCGACGCACCATTAACATCTTTGGTGTCTATAGGCGATAGTTTCTCTATCCATCCAGCGACATCTGCTAAGGGGTCATCCATAAATAACATCACACGAATTTCATGATTTTTTCCGCCCCGTCCTTGTCATAGCTGGTGATATTTGTGGGATCCCCCTCCTACCGAGGGTGATGTCACATGTTTTAAAATTTCACACTGGAAAAATGATTTCCTTCGATTATTTTTTATCTATACAGGTATTATACTTGTATTTAGAAAAAATGTAATGTCACAAAATTTGGGACCCCTCCCTACTCCTTATCACACAATGTCACACTTCAACCCCTCCCTCCCCCTTAACATGTGACGTAATTTATGAATGGCCCCTTATCTGATGTTTTAATGAATAAAAAATTTTTTCGCACACGATAAAACTTGTTTATTTAATATTAGGCCGAAGTAAAATCTACTAGTGATATTGCCATAGGATCAGAAATATACACTAAATTGAAAGGCGGCAATGAGTAGCTAGACGCCATGAAGCTCATCGGCATGTACCTAAGAACTGGTAATATTAATATTGAAATGAGACCTGGGTAGCTATTCTTAAAGCATTCGATATATTATCGTACACTTTAGCGCTTTGGCAAAATTCTATTTTTAAAAACAAAGAAAATTTTAGACAATAGTTGTAAATGCTTTGATGATGCTAATGTTAGCGAAAGCGGTTGAACTTTTTTAGTCTTAGTTATTAATAGTGCAAAATGTTTTGAATAAAATATTGAATTCATTAATTGGTCATTATTTTACAGAAATTAATCATATTTATTATGTCTTTAAATTAGATGTAGAAATATTAGTTTTAAAAGCAGATTAAATCGTGTTAAATTACTTTTGAAGTTAAATGAATTCGTGTAATTTTTCCGGCGATATTTGTTTATTTATTTGTTGTAACCAATCGACAGTAGCATTTATATGAATAAATTTATAAGTCATAATATAATTACTTACTATTGTAAAAAAAATTACATTTTACACTTAAATATTTTGAATAGCGTCAAAATCCCTTACCCAATTCATAAAAAAAAATCTATTAAATTTTTTATTACAAAAGCAAAAAAAAATAATGAGATCGTTTCGAGAATTACCCCCAACGAGCTTACTCCCCACTTGTTAGGGATTAAGGTATCCTTTTGTGGAAATATTGCAGAATGTGCGTTTAATCTGAACAGGCCCACGCCCGGGTAGCCTTTTTGTTGAGAATTTTCATTTTTTATTCGAGATAATCTCAGAGCAATTTTACTTGCAATACGTACTCCTGTTCATTTGGATCGCATAGCACTAGAGTTTTAGTAAAATAGGCGTTTATATAACATGTTGCTATTGTCATTGCTTTTCCCTTGATCCCAATTGATAGGATACAATTAGATGTAATTAAATTTTGTTATATTATTTGACTGAATTTGCGTTTTCTAACGTTTTGTTATCAATGGCTTCTGCTAACTTAATTTAGGTATAGACTTTTTTTAACTTTTTAACTCCGTACAAGTTTTTTTTTAATATAGGATAGCAAACAAGCACATGGTACTCCTTGTACAAAAAGAAGCCATCACTTATAGACACTAGAGATGTAATTGGTACATTGCTAACCGCGTGGCCGGATGGCATAAGTTTACCAGCTACCTTACTCTCCAACCGCCTTACCTATTCCTGCCGCAATGCCGTAAGTGCTTGTCACATTCGTGTTCCGATTTGGACATTAAGGTAACCTGTAAACTTATGCATGTGGCCGTTTCAACGTGAACAAGTAACGAACACACATAAATACACATATACACAGACACACATACACATTCAGTCCCCGTGATGGTCTGGTCTCTTTTCAAGAGTAGACCAACTGCCATTCTGCGAGACAGGTCGTAAAAAGCGACCGATTGGCTATACATGTCACTATCATCGTGATTACTAGGTAGAAGAAGTTCAGTAACATCTCACCCAGGTATTTGGTACCACCCGCTTTACCTATTTCAGCCACAATATTCAATGCTTCTGATAGTTGTGTTCCAGCTTGGAGTGTAATAGAGCCGGTAGACTTATGCATGTGGCATTGTCATCCCGCAACACAGATAACAACGCACCATTAACATCTTTGGTGTCTACAAGCGATGGTTTCTCTTTTCATCAGCAGAGCCATTTGCTTGTTTCCTATCATATGATATAAAAAACCACACATAAACTTTCTCCTCTATAATATCAGTGAATGAAAATGTTATGAGTTTAACTTCTTCGATGCAATCAGGTTCAGAAAAGTAGTACCTGTATATAAGATTTGTATACACTACAATGTAAGGATGCGCACACACTCGCAGACATATCGAGCCCACGCCAAGTATGGGTTAGTCTATTGACGCAGCCCCGTCAAGCGTGGCTTTCAGCGAGATAAGTAACTAGGGTTGCCAAGTTCTCAAAAAACTGTCAGAGTTCAGGTCGTAGATTTTCATCCAAAAAGTTTTTTATTTGACTAAATTGAATTTATGAACTCATGATTCGAGTCGAGTTCACATGCAGCACAACAAAAGCAAAAAGCCAACTGAATATGACAGAAATATACAGTGTACAGTTAGGCACACATACGCAGACGACTCAAGCTTATAGTAGGTATGAGTTAGTCTATTGACACAGCGTCTTCAAGCTTGGCTTACAGCGAGATAAGTAGTCAGGGTTGCCACGAGAAAAATGTAGACTTGAAACTTTTTCCAAACAGCCCAAATAACAATAAGTATTGAGAATCTCAACAACCCCTGCAAAATTACCTGTCAAAGCTCCTGTGATTAATTTTTCTATTGATTTTAAATTTTCTTTAGACATACACATCGAATTTTCTTTGACATTAAAGTTATCTTTAAAAGCTTTGCATAAAAAATTGAAAAATCATTGATATAAAAACCCAATATGCACATTCAGTGTCTCAAAAACGTCCTCTAAAAATGAGCGCACAATTTTAAATAGTGCACTCATTTCAAATAGAATTGCGTCACTGTCAATTTATTGCTATTTGTACACTGCTTTGTAAAAACAACTATAAATCTTGCCATTAAGGTTGGATATGCAAAAACATATATTTTTGCCATATCTATAACTACTCATGTGAAATTAGCGACAGTTTTGAGTGTCAGTTTTGTTCAGAACTGTGCATCTTGGGTTTTTATGTCAACGGGAAAAATGCGTAAAGTACATTTCGAATGCAAAAATAAGATAAATATCTAATAGTTACATATATTTGTATCTCTGAGTCAGGCGTTTTATAGATATAATACAACATTCGAATAAAACCTTCTTGCTGATGAACTAGGATTCGAGAGTAGTCCATTGACGCAGCCTCATCAAGCGTGCCTCTTGGCGAGATAAGAAGTAAGTAGGGTTGCTACTTTAGAAATTAGGTCGATGGCAGAGTTCCAGTTTTGTTGCAACTTGTTTCATTAAATTAAGCTTGTAATGGAACTTTAACCTGATAGATAACAGTGACACTTTTAAAGATCATTAGTCAAGTGGCCAACTATTTTGGCATATTAATAAGTCCAAGGTTAAATTCCCGAGTCAGGAAAATTATTGTTTTTTAATTAATGTAGAAAAAATTCAGAAGTAACACCCGCATACTTTAGAAAAATTGTGAATTGTGGCGAATTTGAACATCTATTGACGTTAGCTATTTTTCAGTTATACGTCTATAAAGACCATAGTGACTACTAGGTGGTAGAGTTCTGCAACGTCTCAACGTCTCGCAATAGCGTCAATGTTTGTCTCTTTCGTGATCCGGTTTGGAAGGTAAGGCAAGCAACTTGAGCATGTGTCACTACCACCCCGGATAACTACGCATCATTACACCTTTGGTTTTTATAAGCGTTGTCCATCTTCTATCAGGAAAGCCAGCAGCTTGTTTGCTAACTTATAGTAATAAAAAAATAATATTTAGCCTTCGGTTCACTTAGTTATACTTCGCAAGGAACTGGCGCGTAGATATATTTGAGGATTATACATATTTAGGGTTACATTAAGTTCCTCTCTCATCAGATATCCATATGCAATATCTTATTGCATGTGGATATCTGATGTGTATGTGTATGGTTTATATGTTTTAATAAATTTGGCATTTTCAAAACAAAAGTGTTGCAACCCTGTAAAGCAATCTAAGCACAGCGCTTCCGCGACGCTGGAAGCGCGCAAGTAGCTTCATATTTACGCGGCACTGGTGACGTCATTAAATACCTCGCATTTAATGCCGGGATTTAGGCTTTTATCAGGTAAATATATCGCAAGCAAGTTTCGGCTTATGTCTCGACACTTACCAAAATCTTTGCCGCATATCGATACGGTTTTAATATTCATCCTTATTACGCATTAAGAAGAAATGGAATACACTTTTGGATGAAAATTGAAATACTATTTTATCTTTTCAAGCCATCAGCCAAGCAGATGGAAGAGAAACTAAATTTATATTAACTTACTCTCCAGTTCTTAATACGACAGTTAATTGTTCGGATCCTCAGAACTCCGTCCTATCTATAGCTATTACGATGGTAATATGTTTGGCAAATCGCTCACCCGTTACAAACTGGCCGGTAGGAATTCAGACAATATATTTTTCGAAAGGTGTGCGGACCAACGGGGAAAAATAGGTTTGTAATGCATAATTCCAAAAACTACAAGTGATTTTCAAAATTATTTTACGCATAGAGAGCATTTTATTAGTAACTTACACAACATATATTTGATTTAAAAAATGGGATCCTATTTAGTATTAAGCAGGCGGCACCAGCATCAATGATTTATAGGATCAGGTGCTATCGTGCGGAAATAAATCGAAAGTAATCAAGTAATAGTTGATATTTTTTACTAATGCGGCAATGAGCACCATTTGCAAATTGAAATATAGTAAAAAAAACTGTTAGGTTTGATTTGTCAACGAAGTTTTTCAGAATACAATATTGCCTTTAGTTATTCATAGAAAAAGAAAATAGCATTGGGTCAAGTAAACAACCTTGTAGAACACCAAAATTTAATAAGGTAAATACTTATGTTATGCGCCTTAACAATTTTCATTACTCTTGTAAGAAAATACAAGGATAGACTTCGATGACTAACATGCTCTTAAATCGTGACTATTTAGTCATACTCATCCCCGTATGTAGGCATAGACGCAACTAATTCACTCGCTCTTAACTGTAACAGTTATTGAGTTACTTGATGTGATGGGCAAGTCTTTAGACAAATCGGTATGCTTGCCAACAGACCACATAAAGATTGAGCGAGTACAGGTCTAGCCATAGAGTTTAATCTTTAGAGCGTACACCATACATTGCTCGTTGCACTCATTGTTAGCAAGTATTGTTCTATGCGTACCATGAACTTATCATATTTAAATAATTCTGAAACATTACCAATATACCAGTGTAAAGCACAAATTGAAATGAATGTGATATATCCGTATATAATAATTAGTAGGAATGTCTGTTGTCGAATTATATCAAATATTATGTTCTAAAGTAATTTTCTTTAGAAAACTCTTAGAAGAATTCTCCTAGCTAGGATGAGAATCACCGGATCTGATACAAGTATATCACAAAATACTTTAAGTGTGATTTAATTAACAAATTCACACAAACAGAGAATAAATTCATTTATTAATACAACAATATACCCCCTACAGTTCTGTAGACAGACGCTAAAAGTGCTAAATCTATTTATTTTAAAATTTTAATTATAAACAGAATTCAGTCTGTATTAATTTTATTTATAATGTAAATTTAATTGGAAAACAGACTAAACTTTAGACGGAATTATAGAATTTATTATATATTGTAGACTAGCCTTTTTATGCTACTGTTTACAACTCATTTAAATACGTACTCTACGAAATCAAATTCTCTAAGATATATATTTGGAATATATTTTCATTTCAGTCACGCAATACGTTATTTTAAGTAATAAAGTCCGCAAAATATTGACCCTAAAGTAAGCGGGGTCATGATTTTATCCCGGAAATAGTCTCTTTATGCGGACGGATGGGTCGGCTAAGTTCCACTAGAACTTGTATAACGTATCATGTCCATCTATTAAGTAAAACTTTTTTATACTTTCTGAACCTTTTTGTTTTAAGAATATAGAAATTATTTTTTAGGTCGCGGCTGGCGCTGGCAGGGAACGATTAGTTAGTTAATTTTTTTTTAACATAATAGTACCAAGTAAGGGAGTGGTTTGCCAGATGTAAGAAATAAACATCGCCAACAGACATTAACGCGTTGTTTCGTTGTGGAATGAGAGAAAGCTCTCAAATCTATATAATTTGACTGAGGTTCCCAAAGATTGTTTTGCTCTGGCCCGGTAATTTTCATACTTCCATTTCATGACCCATTCAAGAGTTTTCATATTAGGTAAAACACATTAATTGATAGTTAATGAAAGTACTTATGAATACATGCATCATTACATTCATAAAATAGGGTGTTATACTTATAATTTTTTAATTATAACAATATGGTGCTTGATACTATTAAATTAAATAATTGACTCTTGTCTCTAAGTCAGAAGCTCCTTATTTTTGATTTTGAGGAAATTTTTTGTGTGTATTCTCTTGAATATATAAGGAATCGAGAATGGTTAAGATTCATAATTGAAACCAGTAGGTTTTTTTTAATTAACGATAGGGAAGCGCTTGACCACGATCTCGCCTTATAGCTAAGATGCGACCTAAGATGGAACGCGCTTCCCTAGAAGAGATGTCCATTCTTCTCTGAAAATCCCCAGATTGTACTCGTCGGCGAACACAGAATCAGGAAGCATGTTCCAGTCCCTTGCGGTTCAAATGAAGAATGTCGAGTCGAACCGTGGCGTAGCGGTTGAGTTCGGATAGTACAGGAATAATATAGACAAGGAATATAATATCGTTCATGGAGTTTATAATATTCCTTAAAAACCGATAACTACTAAAATATCTACCTACATTTCACAAAAGATTGTGTATTATGAGTCGCATTTCAACCGAGCGAAGCCGGATTTTCATCTAGTTCAATTCATCAATATTAACACAAAAATAAACCACACTATTAAGTCGTTGCTAAATTCTTTAGTAATTATGATTTGACGACATCCGGGTGGCCAATATAGCGACTGCCATTTTACACCATTAGAATTTAACAAACTACTCGACAATCAGAATTTTCCGGATATATGTTGTCGACTCGAAATCATTATTTTTTTATAATTCAGGTAAGGTTTCAATCGAGTCTACGTACTCCTTGAACGAATCATTAATGTAGATTCTGTCGATATTTATTGTTGATTCTGAGAATACGAAGTGGGTCGCTATAATATCTGCATGATATTATTGGTATTATTATTTAATTTTAATTTAGTAGGGCCGGACAGTCAATGTATTTATTTAATACTTTTAATCGATGATTCTCACATTGACGACCTGTTTCTCCTCGCGAGCAAAGCCACGCGAATTAGTTATTATATTTTCCATTAAGTTACGAGAAAGACCCGTTTCTAAAGGTTACTTTGATAATTTCGTGTTACATTTAAGTGACAGCATTTACAGAACGAAAATGATGGACAATTTTGAACGTTTCTTCTTGTCGACATTCAATTCTTGAAAGCGCCAGCCGGATATTGAATTCGGGTCTCATTTGCGAGTGAATATTTTCGGAACTTTATTAAAGCCGCTCGGTCAGGGTCAACGACGTTGATTAGATAACTAACATTTTCACTCGAGTTTGCTTATTATAAGTACTATTCTACATCTATGTCGTTGGTGCTTGGTAAAACTCTATTTCGATGTTTTATTATACTATATACTTACATACATATCTTCACGCTAGATTCCTTCGGGGTATGTATAGAGAACCCAGAGCCATATATCACGATTCTTGCATACTTGTATCGCTTCCTTCGCATTCATTGCTTTCTTTATACAAACACGCCCGTTGCGAACACTTGATACCACGACCACGACTCTTGACGGTACGTCAATCTTGGTCTTCCCCGGTACCTATATTTTATCACATTCGCATCGTGTATCTGTTTTGTTAACCTCTCATCTGCCATTCTTTCCGCATGTCCGAACCAAAGGAACAATCTATTTCTCATCTTTACATCGACACTTCCTTTCAAGTTTATATCCATACTAATATTAAAAACTAGCTATTACTCGCGACTTCGTTCGTGTGACCCAAAATCATTACTTTCTTTTGTTTAGTCAGGTAAAAATGTAGCCGTAAGTAGCCTATGACGCTATTACGCCGTGTTGGTCACGGCCTCCTTTGAAGAATAGGCCAACTGCCGTTCTGCCAGGCAGGTCGTAAAAGGCGACCGATTGGCTATCGAGTCACTGCCATCGTGGCTACTAGGTGGTAGAGTTCTGCATTGTCTCGCCCGCGTCTGGTACCACCGCCTTACCTATTCCTGCCGCAATAGCGTCAGAGTTTGTCGCTGTCGTGTTCCGGTTTGGAGGTTAAGGTAGCCGGTAAACTTATGCATGTGGCATTAGACCTCGCCACAAGATAGCAACGCACCATTAACACCTTTGGTGTCTATAGGCGATGGTTGACTCTTTCCATCAGGAGACCCATCTGCTTGTTTGCTATCTTATGATATAAAAAAATGACAATCTTGGATAGTATAACTTTCTAAAGGTGAAAGACTTTTTCAAATTGGTTGAGTTTTTTTGGATTAAATCGAAACAAACATACAAACAAAAAATCAGTTCATACTTATTTATTACAGAGCATGATAAGGGAATTGGTTAAATATCATTACTTATATACATTGTCAATATTTTGAGACGTCAAAAGTATTAAAAATAATAACCATATAAATAATTCAAGCTAAAAACATACCGTATTTTTCACGGCGTTTTGTTATGACAATATCTATAAAAAATGAATAAAAATAAACTCAGTAGTTGAAATAAATTTGATCTTCCCTCTCGAAATATCTAGTAGATCTAGGCGGAAATCATTCACACCAATAACACCACCCTCACACCATTACTTCCACCCCGTCTTAGGCCTAAGGCCGAGGTCTGCGTGGCAGCGGGAAGTGAAGCGATAACGGTATCAGAGAGATTATTTAGAAATACGTTCCATTTCAACATTTTCTGATACGTTTAATAAAAGGCAATTAAAAAATATGACAATGAAGAGAAGGTGATAATTGCAAAGCAAAGCATTTAACGAAAATTTAAATTTCAATTCCAGGCGTACTGATAGATGTTAATAAATAAAAATACATAAATAAATACAATTTATACTCTCCATAGTTGGAACTTGGTGAAACTCCGTCCTCATGATTATTTTAAATTTAACACTTGTACTGTTACACAATTTTCAAACTATGTATTTTTTTTAAATTAAATAGCTAGTTGGTTTCACTTCTTTCTTCATCATCAGGGTTAAAAACTTAAAGCTAAATATTTGTTGACAATTTAAGTTTCTAGCTCTGATGCAGTAAAATATGAAATCGGTCGGCTATTTAATTAAAGACAAATACATAGCTTGTGAATTGTATAACAGTACCAGTGTTAAATTTCAAATAATCATTCGGACGGAGTTTCGCCTAGCTTCGACTATAGAGAGTATAAAGCGTACAGTACCCGGCGATAAATATTGCACATCGAACTTTGGAAAGAGACAATCGGATAATTTCGGCTTCGTAAAGCGTTATCTCTGTCCCACACTACCTATGTGACGTTTAGTCAGTCGTTGTTCAAGTACGATAGAGTGCAGTCGCGTCCCGAAAAAAATATATATTTAGAGTTGATAACACCCACAAATTTAAATAATTTAAAGTTGTAATATGGCATCTTTCGGAAAAAGAGGGAAACCTTTACGAGGTCAGTCACGTGAAATTATCTACAATGTTTATAAATACTTTGTAAGCGAAGCTGATAGATTTAAAAAAAAGTAGATGAAAATGTAAGTTGTTATTTTAAGAAGATTCAAGAGCGAGTTGCAAATGCCACTGGAATTTCAAGAAGAACTTTGAACAATATATTAAACGAAGTCAGTACTGAAACACATTCGACTGAAATTAAGTTCAGCACTCCAAAAAAAGGGAGACCAAAAAAGCAATTTCGTTTGGATATGGACGATTTTGATTACGATGTTGTTCGAAGAATGGTGTATGATTTTCACTTACGATTTAATGAACTGCCAACAATAAAATCATTAAAAGCTAAGTTATCTGAAGCTATTAATTACAATGGGTCTGAAAAAACGTTGAGAAAAATACTTCATGACATGGGATTTCAGTTCACTAAAATGGAAGATAATCGAAAAATTCTAATGGAAAAGCACGACGTTAGTCTCAAACGAATGGAATACCTTGATAAAATACGCAAATTTCGCGAAACAGGAAAAAATATCGTCTACATGGATGAGTCATATATACATGCATCCCACACTAAAGGGAAATCTTGGAGTGACGATAAGAAAAAAGGAGTAAAAAAGCCAATTTCAAAAGGTCAACGTTTGATAATAGTTCATGCGGGAAATGAAAAAGGCTTTGTACCCGGTGCTTTTTTAACGTATAAATCCACGGACACTACAGGTGACTATCACAATGAAATGAATAACGATAACTATGAGAAATGGCTGGTTAACCAATTAATCCCAAATATACCCAGTGATTCTGTTCTAGTTATCGACAACGCACCCTATCACAACAAGTATGTTGAGAGACCCCCCAACTCAAACACCATTAAACGGGAACTGGTTAAACAGACATGAAATTCCAGTTGATCCAAAATTAACAAAAACCCAGATTTACGCTATTATATGTCAGCACAAGGAGAGGTATACAGAGTTTTCTGTGGACAAAATACTTGCCGAACATGGGCACACTGTGTTGCGATTGCCACCATATCATCCGGATTTTAATCCAATTGAAAATATATGGTCTCAACTGAAAGGCTATGTAGCCTCTAGAAATGTGGGTATGAACTTAACTACAGTAAAAACATTATTGACTGAAAAAGTAAACATGATCGGCGCTGAAGAGTGGAAAAAGGTTTGCGATCATGCAATCAAATGTGAGAATGAATATAGAAGCATTCAACACAGTTTAGACACTGATAGATTAGTAATAAATACGGCTGATAGTGACAGTGATATTGACCTCTTTGAGAGCACAGATAGTGAAATGGAAGTAATTGAGAATTAGAATTATTATTATTTTTATTGCAATGTCTCATTTTAGCAATAGGTATAATGGTGTTTATTATGTACACTAAAGCTGTAATGTTCCAAAATAATTAAATACGTAAACATAATGTAAAAATGTTTTTTTATTTTATTTTACCCCAACCTAAAGCCATCAATTATAGAAAAATTAGTGTATTTTATACAAAGAATAAAAATATCAAAAGAAGCAAATCATACTTGTTTTAACAGCTCCTAATAGGTACCGGACTGTTTGTATTTTGTGCGACAGAGATAACGCTCTACGAAGCCGAAATTAGCCGATTGTCTCTTTCCAAAGGTCGATTTGCAATATTTATCGCCGGGTACTGTACATATTTGTTTATTTGTTTACTTTATTTTTATTTTTATTATTTTTAATTTTATTTGTTTAACATTGTTGACTGGAATAAAATATATATGAGATTATAACTTGGATGATTTGTGAAGAAAGGACGGATAGTGTCAGGCGATAGCGGACCAAGCTAATGTGTTGTCTGCCCCATAACATTCTATAACACTGTGCTTAAGGCCTTATAGGTAGGTTGATTTAATGGGGTGACGAGTACTTGACGAACTTCAGCAAATATAATTTTTGCTGTCAAAATATTAGCCTTGAAGTTCGTTTGTTTACTGTGTCAACTTTACATTTGCAATAAATAATTTATGATTAAAACATATTTGGAGAACGTAATGTTCATGTTTACGTTTACAATGACGTAAGATAACATTTATTAGTACCATATTTTCACACTTACGAATTCGTATAATAAATAATCATAATATTAATAATACTTGGCTTGGATTAAAATTAAAAGATTTATACATAAAACAATTAAACTACAAAAAATATAAATAACTAGCGACCTGCCCGCGGTTTCACCCGCGTAACTTTTGTTTCCGTACGAATATCGGAAAGGTTTATATACTTAAACCTTCCTCAAGAACCATTCTATCTATTAAAAAAAACCGATTCAAAATCCGTTGCGTAGTTTTAAAGATTTAAGCATACATAGAGACATAGGGACAGACAGAGAAAGCGTCTTTGTTTTATACTATGTAGTGATAATTTATCATTAATATCTTAATATTTAACGCCAAAGTGTCCTCTTCACTCCTGTCAAAGAGCCGTTGGCTTTTTTAATATGCGGATTAACAATGATGGTGTAAAATTTCACTTGGCTTTAATAATTATGGTCGAAAAAATGAAATTGCAGGTACTAGGTCTAAATTACAGGTCTTTCTGACGGAGATGGTTGTGTACGTACCTTTGACAAACGAATAAATATGAATTAAATAATAACCAGTACAGTACCTATGCTTTTTTTAGTTCTTAATATATCCAGATTTATTACGAATTACAAGACAGGGGATTTATCTAAGTTTATAGAATAGAACTGGACATAACAGGCAAATATAAAAGGCTTAGAGTTATAATGGCCAGGCTGTGACAGAAAAGAATCAAACTTGAATGTAAAAGGCTTTGTAAGCTAAAGCCAATAAGTTATCTAAGAAGCTGTATGTTTAAAAAGGGCCTCTGCATTCAGGAAGCTATGTTTCTTCTAGACGACTTAGAAGGGTACTGTACTACTTAAGGATACGGGGACGGATTTAATTTGTGGCTCTCTATATTTACGGTTTTGTGATAGAAGTATAAAAAGTAAAGGTTTCCGTGTGTTATTTAAAGCTTAAAACTGTATGATATAAACTGTCACGATGTAGGAATAGGAAGGACAAAGTCTTTTTTATATCATAAGATAGCTTATAAGCAGAAAAAACTCTCTCTCTCTCTCTCTCTTAATACAGCCATCGCCTATAGATATCAAAAGTGTTAATTACGTGTCGTTGGGATGGTAATCCCATATGCATAAATTTACGACCTACCTTACTCTCTTTTTTAACTTAAACAGTTGGTCCAAATGACCGCTACTGCGACACCGGGCTTTCGACCTTATTCTCGCGACAATGACAAGCATTGATTCTATTGTGGTAGGAATAGGCAAGACGGTGCTACCCACGGATTAATCTGGATACGCCTTTCAAGTCAATTTCTTAGGTTGCCAGTGTCACTTGGATTTACACAGAGAAATACAGAGTTATGATACTTAACGATGAAATAAAATCACTTCAGAGGTATTCCTTAAGCTTGTTATGCGACACGATTAAAAAGCACAATATGGCATATTTCTATTTTTTTACGATATAATAAATCTAAAAGCGTTCGACGTTTACATATTATTTGCTCATATGACCGGCTAGGTATTTTGCGCCCAACACCGTGTCTATTAAT
The DNA here is from genome assembly GCA_036924255.1 of Apodemia mormo. Taxonomy (NCBI): domain Eukaryota; kingdom Metazoa; phylum Arthropoda; class Insecta; order Lepidoptera; family Riodinidae; genus Apodemia; species Apodemia mormo. The sequence goes on from JAUPFN010000026.1 coordinate 9,373,308, forward strand.
ATTTGTGTGGTCTGTGGTGGTACCAATACCCGGGCGAGACGATACTGAGCTCTTCCATCTAGTAGTCATCTTGTAGTATGCAAGACAAAATGGCAGAATGTATTCTTTTTAAAAGGGGTACAGACAAAAACAAGGAAATTACTGGAGTACCATGGCCAAATTAGTCAGTTTTTGGTGTCATATATCTCTAGAACGGGCGTGTTTGTATAAAGAGAGTAATGAATGTAAAGGAAACTAGGCAAATCGGTTTCGTGATTTATGGTACTCTTTTTTATATATACATATATTACTAGCGACCTGCCCACGGTTTCACCCGCGTAGCTTTTGTTCTCGTGGGAACGGAAAGGAAATAAGGTTTATATAAGAAAGGTTTATCGGAAAGGTGTATATAGTAAAACCTAAAAAAACCGCATCAAAATCGTAGTTTTAAAGATTTAAGCATACATAAGAACATAGGAATATAGAGACAAGAGAAGACAAGAGAAGACAAGAATAGAGAGAAAGCGACTTTGCTTTATACTATGTAGAATCACTACATCCCCGGAATCCCCCGTGTTGGTCCGGGCTCCTTTGAAGAATAAACCAACTGCCGTTCTGCTAGGCAGGTCGTAAAAGGCGACCGATTGGCTATACGAGTCACTACAATGGTGGCTACTAGGTAGTAGAGTTCTGCATTGTCTCGCCCGGGTCGGGTGCCACCACCTTACCTATTCTTGCCACAATAGCGTCAGTGCTTGTCACTGTCGAGTTCCAGTTCGGAGGGAAAGTTAGCCTGTAAACTTATGCTTGAGGTATTAAACCTCGGTACAAGATAGCAACGCACCATTAACATCTTTAACATCTGCTTGTTTGATATGATATTAAGTATTTTCTGCCTTCCTCGTAAGGGATTAGGCGACATTGTGTGTATCTACAAGACTAATTTCCTAACGGAAACCAAATACCTACATAAAGATAAAACAAAAAGTCAATATGTAACCTTTCAGTTGTTTTCTATCGTTTGTAGAAACAACACCTGCCTGGGGTAAACAAAAAGCGGCCTGACAAAGGGTTCCGGACGCAATTTCCACGTCCGCCACACCCTCTATTGGATCGCACTCTAGGCTTATTGCACACGAGATATATTTGCCAAAAAAAGAAAATATTAAAAAAGGATTTTATATCTTTTGTATTCTGGGCCCGAATTCGATATTCACGATAAATCCCTGCTAGAATGAAATAGGGTTTGAATGTAGATATATAGGTCCTCCTGGATTTCTCTATACCTAAGGAGTAAGGGATTTTTGGGAAGACTTTTATAAGATAGTGAGCAGGCAGATGACAATCATTATAGAAAAACATAACCATCGGCTATAGACACCAAAGATGGTAATGATGCGTTCCTTGTGGCGGAATGGCAATGCTACAAAGTCTTCCAGCTACCTTACCCTTCAAAACGGAACACAACATTGAAAATCAGTGATGTTATTGCGTAAGGAACTCTACTACTCCCTACTCACGATGGCAGTGACATATTTAGACATTCTTTCGCCTTTTACGACCTACCTGGCAGAACGGCAGATAGACTAATCTATGCCACAGGTATGGCATTTTAGTGGCAGGGAAGTTACACCACATATAGAAGATTATTGGCTACCTTACCCTCTAACTGAAATACGACTATGACAAGCACTGACTATATTGCGTCCAGAATAGAAAAGATACTATGCCCGAGCAAGACGTTGAGAGTCAAGTTTTAAATAATGGAACACTGGCAATTTTCGTTTATTTATACATACCTACGAAAATACATTATATTCATCGTGAAATCTAGAAAACTAATTGACTTAGGAAGCTAAAATCTGGCTAACAGCACTAAACTCATAACTGGGTAACTAACGTTAGCTAAGAAAAGAGTTTGCGACACGGCCAGACTAATGATGTTTTCGCTAATATAAAAAAAAATATTTTATGCCCGCGTTCTAGTTTGGAGGGTAAGGTATCCAGAAAACTTCTGCAAGTGGCATTAACACCTCGCCACACGAATAACAACGAACCATCAAAAGTGCGAATTGGTGATAGTTGTTACAATTCAGGAAATATCAATTTACTTGTTAGTTATGTAATAAAAATAACTTCAATATAATATACGAAAGAACTACTATTATTGTATGTAAAAGAACTAAAATAAGCCACGCTCCATTGGCTGAACGAATTTGCATGAAATTCGATACGCACGTAGACCAAAGTCGAATAACTTTTCTCACTAATAAGGTACTGTTTGAGAGAAATCTTACAAGACTTTCTAAAGCCCAAATACACCTACAGTTATCAGTGTAATAAGATTCATATAAATTCCACTTACTTTTCCTTAATGCTACGTGGCGATTATGTTTAATTTATACATGTTTTTATATCACTAGATAACAAACAAACAAAAGGTTCTTCTGGTGTAAGGATGGTGGGATGATGGTTTCTCATCGCCTATACATTACTAAGTTAATGGTACGTTGCTAACCGCGTAGCGAAATAATAATGCCAAATGTATAAATCTACTGGCTACTTTACCTACCCTTCCAACCGGAACCCGACACTGTCCCCGTGTTAGCCCCGTGCTCCTTTGAAGAATTGGTCAATTACCGTTCTGTCAGGCAGGTCGTAAAAGAAGGCCGATTGACTATACGAGTAAAGTAGTATAGTTCTGTATTGTCTCGCTCGGATCTGGAACCACTACCTTACTTATTCTTGCCGCAATAACGTCAGTGCTAGTCATTGTCGTGTTCCGATTTGCAGGGTGAGGTAGCCGGTAAACTTATGTATGTGGCATTAGACCTCGCCACAAGATAGCAACGCACCATTAATACCTTTGGTGTCTATAGGCGATGGGTGACTCTTTCCATCAAGAGACCCCTCTTTGTTTGCTATCTTATGATATAGAAAAAACTGACAAGCATTGAAGCAAATGCGGCAGGAATAGGTAAAGCGATGGTACCTTATACCCGGGTGAGACATAGCGGAACTTTACCACCTAGTAGTCACGATTGTAGTGCCACGTATTTAGCCAATCGTTTGCTTTTTACGAACTGTCTGGCAGAATGGCCGATGGTACTTTCTTCTAAATGGGGTCTTGACCAACACCTATGCTCCAGGGATGGCAACACACCGTTGGTATCAATCGTGACTATGGTTGATGAATGTCTTATTCCATCAGGAGAGTCATCTGTTTTTTTGTTATCTTATTATATTTAATACTAACTATGCCTGCGACTTCGTCCACGTGGAATTTTTTTAAATAAAAACCCGCAAGTTCCCGCGCCAGTAAGATTTCCGGGATAAAAACTATTCAATTTCCTTTCTCGGGTCTCAAACTATATTTGTACCAAATTACATTTACATCGGTTCAGTGGTTTAGGCGTGAAGAAGAGACAGACAGAGTTACTTTCGCATTTACAATATTAGTATGGAGTATAGATAAAAAATTAAAGACTACATTGAATATCAGGAAAAAATTATCCACATTTCACGCAGACGCAGTCACGGGCATAACTAGTTTATAATATAAATGGGATAGCTCAGTTGGTTACAGCGTCGCTGCATTGACGGTAAAATTGTTCGCAAACACAAATTTGAAAATGTTCAAATTTGTTATTTGTTAACAGATAAGATTTTAATATTAATGCCAGTTGGTATTTCAGACAAGCGAACATGATCTGCGCGTTTTTGATTAAACTGCACTTTTAACTTTTAACTTGAAATTTAACGCGTATGAAGTTACCCTTATCTGGCTTCAGGCTGTATCGGCGATTGACGTTGCTCTCAGATTTTTAGGTCAACGCATTGCCCGTGCAATTTGTTCTCTCTTCAAGTCTCTGTTTTATTCAACGTGGTAGATTTATGTGAAATATATGTAGTTAGTTGGATGTTTTGAACTTGGAAACATTGAGATTGCTTGTCTTTTATATTCTGGAAAAGTTATTATGTTTTCGTCGAGCTCCAATATTTAAAGTTATTGTTCGTTTGTCTCCTTTTTATTTTATATAAAAGAAGAACATTTATCTTCAGTGAAGAAAATAGCATGATTATTAAAAAATAAAGTTTACACAATACACGATAATTTTTCATTGATTATATGTTAACGCAAGTGTAAATTCTGTTTATCAAACGTTGTAATTTTGTTGTAATTTATTCACCAATGACGCCGAGACAATGATATCGTTTATAATAAAGGCAATTATTTTATTAGTGCGAAATGATTATATGGACTGGTAAAAAGCCGGGTATAAAATTAAATTTATAGTACTAAATACACTTTGTATAATTAATATAAATCCATACTAATGTTACATATGCGAAAGTAACTCTGTTTGTTTATCTCTTCTTCACGCTTAAACCACAGAACCGATTTGGATGAAATTTGGTATAAAGATAGTTTGAGACCCGAGAAAGGACGTAGGATAGTTTTTATACCGGAAATCCCAAGGGAACGGGAACTATGCGGGTAAAACCACGGGGCTGTCTTTAGAAATTTTTCCACGCGGAATATCGCGGGCACAGCTAGTAAAAAGATAAAGTGTTATTAATATGCCAGTTTGTAATGTATTCATATTGTTGAATAACTATCTGTCATCGTTTTAGATCTTACTAATATTATAAATGCGTAAGTAAGATGCATATTTGTTACTCAATCGCGCCACTCGTTAATCCTATCTTGATAAAATTTAGCACAGAAATAGATTATAATCCGGAGTAGATAGACTTCATTTCATCCCGGAAGAACACAAGAGGTGCTTGACGCAAGTTACGTAGCATATCTAGTATAATTATATTGAAATATAAAAGGGCTTAGTGAACAACTAATTGTTCATATGTGTGATATGTTCGTATATGTGTGATATGACAATTTTATATTAAATTAGTATGTGATTCATATCAAATAAAAAATATCGGGAAGCTCGATAGCCCGGGTAATTTAAAGAAGTGTTTATTTTAAGGCCTTCAAGTTGTAAACATTTGTATAATGTATTAAGACTTTACACTTATAAAAATTTAACTGTTTATCACAAAAATTTCAACGCTCTTTATAACATTTCGTAAACACCACGTCATATCTTTTAACATATAACGTCTCAGATCGTGTTGCGTTGCTTTTAGAATCCATTAAGCTTTTACAAATAATCTTTTAGCATTTTAAAAGTATTAAGATTGTTTTTTAGTTTAAGTTGTGTGTCAATCGTGTTTTAAATAGTATTTCTATTTAATAATTAATTTTCTATCAAGTAATTGCTTGTTTTGGTTCAAGCGCGGTAAAATTTGCCTGGTAAAGATTGGGCTAACATGTCACTACCAAGTACCATCATAATTTCTAGGCAATAAAGTTTGCAATGCTCTCCCGGAATTGGTAACACGATACTTATTCCTGCCGCAATAACTTCAGTGCTTATAACTGTCTTGTTTCGGTTTATATTTGTATAGCCAATATACTTATATATTTGTATTAATGGGCACATTTCCGCTTCATGAAGTCAGTGTCTGTAGGTGAAGGTCATCTCTATCCATCAGAAGTACCACGTGCTTGTTTGCTATCATATGAAGACAAATTAATGCTTGAGTTTTAATATCCCTGTCACATTGATATCAACGCATCATAAATATCTTTGATATTATAGGCGATTGTTATCTCTTTCTATCAGGAGATAGCAAGCTGAAGGTTGCTAATGGTTTTTTAAATTAACATCATTTACAAACGTAGCCTGCAAAGTACATAAATATGTATTATGTATCGCAAATTGTGCCTTTGAAAGGGCATGCCGCAATGTAACCAATTTACATAAAGAAGGTCATTGTACAGATTGTATCATCTTCACGGCAGTGACACATGGACACAAAACGAATGACTGATCATGCGTCAACGGCTAAAGAAACTCGACCAGACTTATTATGGCCCGTCTTTGTACAGTCCGGTCGGGGAGGTCTTTATTATTTTTTTAAGAAATGGAATGTTACTTTTTAGAATTCCCTACGCAAATGGTGCAAATGGGATCTTGTTACTGAGAATTAAAGTATTTTCTAATATGGCCGCTGCAACAACAAATATTTTAAAAACTAAAGGAATCATACAAACAAAAGTGTTTTTATTGTAGTTTTTTTAGAAAAAATATGTTTTTTTTAAATTATTAGTAGACACTTTAAATTTAAAAAAAGTCCCACTAAGCTGTAACAACATATAACAAAAATAAAGAACAGAGGCGATTTTGGTTTTTTACGTCCCTATTGTGTCTTTCTTGACGGAGTAGAGTTAATTAAAAAAAATATCGCTAGGAACAATCATATAAAGATATTGAGACTTTAATTTTATTGACTTCTGACATCATATTTAAGTGTTTAAAACTTTAATTACATTTGCATTAAAACAGCAACAACTTTATGTCATCATTTTCATTATAAGTATCAAATAAAAACTCTCCCGTGTTTGTACTAAAAAAAAGTTTATTGCTAATTTATTTTTTGTTATTGTAAGTATCTAAAAGTGTCTTTGCATAATCTACTATATAACTTAGATTTTTGAGATTGGCAGTTTTTTATATCATAAAATAGCAAACAAGCAGATGGGTCTCCTGATGGAGTCAACCATCGCCTATAGACACCAAAGGTGTTAACGGTGCGTTGCTATCTTGTGACGAGGTCTAATGCTACGAGCATAAGTTTACCGGCTACCTTACCCTCCAAACCGGAACACGACAGTGACAAGCACTGACGCTATTGCGGCAGGAATAGGTAATGTGGTGGTACAAGACCCGGGCGAGACAATGCTGAACTCTACGATGTCTCTCTACCATCTAGTTGTAATAATGACAAGATAAATACCTAAGCACATACTACGAAGGAGATACCTGAACGTTTACGTTAACCTTACCTAAATTCCAACTGTATTTAGCTACTATTTCCCAAGTTTAAAAATATTTATTAAATGCAGATAAGTTAAAGAGTTGATATAGAATCTTACTTTAATTAAATCTTAAGGCGAGGCATCGCGACAAACGAGAAAAAACTTATTTGATAAATCAAGTTTTTTGTATTGATTGTTAAATAACAATTTTAGAAAAAATACACGATATACGTGAAGATATTATCTAAAGAATGTGCTAACTCATTACATGATAGAATGTACTTTATTCGATCATATAAAATTCCGAAAACAGGCCAAGAAAATCCCTAAAACAAATAATTTGTTAATAATATTTCCAATCTTCCACATGATATTTATATAGTGATATTAAGTTGTAAACACAAAAAAGAATGTGCTAAATTTTAGTTTTCAGCTGATGTCCTATATTTATTTATCCGAAAATAACACGTTTCCCAGCGGTTTCAGAACATACCGCGCCACCCATTTTCTATAGAATTGACGCGCGTCGAAATACCGAAACGTACGTCGAAATATAAAGTGTTTTTAAGAAATATGTATTTTTTTAATGTTATACCATTTTTTATTTATATTATTATTTATTTTAAAATGTTTGTAAATTACTGAATTTACATGAATAAAAACTGGACTGTACATTTAGCAAATTTCTAATTAAAATTATATTTTTATTTATATTAGAATATTTTCCAATTTATTGAAATGACATTAAAAAACCGCACTCTTGTTGAGTAAGAAGTTCATACAAAACCATATTTAATGGGTAATCAGTCCCTTAACACAAAGACTAGTCACCACTACTGGCTACTTATCAAGTTATTCATAGAGGTCATTACATGATCGGAAATCATTTAACAAATTAAACACTATTGTTTAGGTAGCATAGTTCATAATGGCATTTCTATTTTTTGAATCAACTAATAAAGACACGTGATGGACACGTGCGAATATATTTATAAATATGGCCGGTCTCCTAGGGGAGATAAGAAAGGAGATAGCTTTAAGTGATTTCTATAAACGTCGGGCTATGATTAAAAAAATGTAAGCCACTTTAAATAACAAAACTTGTTTTTATAAAACATCGACGTTTTATGACGAGGACATTAGCCTCGGATTATTCGAATTTTTTAATCAAAAATTAATCCTTAGTTAATCAAAAATGTTACTTTAGTCAAAAACGACTGTACGATATAGTCACAACGTGATGAAAAACGGACAAGTTTAAGTCAGACTTGCGTACGTAGAATTCCATTCACTCCTCATTATTATCTAATAAGGGAACCGGGCCGTCCATTAATAACTTGATGTTTTTTGACAATTTTTTAACCCCCGCTCCCCCTTGGTGATACGCGGTGGTGTTAAAGACTACCCCCCCCCCCCACCCCCCAATATATCACGTGTATTTTTAGTAGGTACCTACTAATATCTTAATTTTTTAATATTTATGAAATACAGGTAGGTATAAGTATCATCTAATGTTATTACAGAAAAATAAAGACTACAATAATAACGTCTAGAGGTAGACAAAAGGTTGCAGGTTGTTTTTTTTGCTGACATAAAAATAATAAAAGGAATGCGAAAAAGCTTTTTGCACTAATACATGAATATTATTTAATAATACAGTGTCTTCGGACCACGGATTAGCAAGACTTTCTTTAACACCAATGACTAGATAGGCATCTTGCAAATAAATACACGTGATATATTAAAATACCCATCCCCTGTTATATTTCGTGATTTTTTATGGAACCCCCTCGGAGCCTCACGTGGTTAATGGATGGCCCCTAAGGTTATTTTATTTGTTGTATGTTACATTATTTATTATATTATATGTTCATGCGTACATGCATCTGTAAAAGTTTTATGTTTCTATCTATTTCCTATCAAGGGATGGACATACAAATAGAGATGGCATGTTGCAGAAGGGATCTTCATTACCTACGCCATGCTCTTATTGATACATAAAAAGAAATACTAAGCTCTTATTCTAAGTCCTATTGATATGCGAAAATAAATCGCGAACTCTTAAACTACACCCCACTTCCGTTTACTTTTTATTAATTCAACATGTAAATAAAAAATACCCAACAAATTTGTCGCACAAAATCTTGATACTTTTGGTGTGTAAAAAACGTATTCTTTGTTCAAATAGTATACACATGGGACAAGCCGTCAAAAGAGCACCATATTTGCACAACGTGTTTGTTTTTCCTCGATTCCCCATTTCTGTATAGCGAATACGAATAAGGGGAGATTTAAACTCGAGTATTTTTGATTAACAATCACTGGTGTCGTAAAATGGTCACGCTCATGAGGTATCAAATGTTATAATGCGCTCTATACATATTTTTTAGTAAGAGCGTCTGTTTTTTTTAAATGTTGTTTATAAATTTCTGGTTGAAGAAAAATATCTAAATTGTTACCCGCGATTTCGTTCGTGTGGTTTTTTGTTTAAATGGGTTAACCTGTTCGACTCAGATAACGAGGTCTCGGGTTCGATCCCCGGTTCGGACAAAACTGATATTGAGATTTTTAGAAGCTTTTTTCGAAAATAAAATTTCAATAGCATCTAGAAGTCTCGTAGGACTGGTGTTTTTTAAGTTGGGCGAAATGTAAAACTGTTTGTTCGAATCGGTAGAAATAAGGGATACCATTATCGAGTGGGTAAAATGCGGCTATGAGGATCACAACCGATCTTGTCAACCGACGAACTGGTGGACGAGGTGAACCAGAAAGTCTATAGATCTTCAGTCGTTCTGTATAAGCAAGTACAATCTGGGGATCTTCAAGAGAAGAGTGAACAGATACCTTCTAGTGAAGCGCGTTCTATCTTAGGCCGCATCTTAGCTTACCATCAGGCGAGATCGTGGTCGAGCGTTTCCCTATCGATATTTTAAAAAACTAAGGAACCAGCTCGATGCTACTTATATGATATATTTTAATACAACGAGTATGTGAGTCGTATCTAAAGTCTATCTTTGGGATAAAATACGCCTTAAAAAATCAAGCGGAGCTCGATTGTCCGAGTAGTAGGATTATCAAATGATGGATGGTTCAGAGTGCTTAGTGTGAGTTTTTCTTTTCGCATTCGAATGTGAGCGCGTTTCGGGTTTACTAGGAATTTGTATGTGATTTGTACAGCGCCACCTGGTAGTAAACTGGTTTCTCACGTTTACCACTAGGTGGCGCTGTACAAATCACATACAAATTCCTAGTAAACCCGAAACGCGCTCACGATCGAATGCGAAAAGAAAAACTCACACTTAGCACTCAGGTGATATTAAGTGATACCAGCTTATTAACGCCTGCAATCTGCAGCAGAAAAAGTACTACCGATGCGTTGGAATTCTGGAGACAGAGTGAAGGGTGTTAAGGAAGGGTAATTGTTAGGCTTGGACTATAAATTTAAAGGGACGCTGACATGGAGTCACATATTAAAACTCATGGTGGATTTAGGTTTAAGCTTGTTTTCCCGATTTAATCTTGCGTTTGCATTGAGACGAATGAATCGGCCGAGAACTCGATTACGCTAATATCAAACCGAGTTAAATTCGGTACTCGATTACTCATTCAAACTTGTCTTCAGTTCATCTCTAGCATCTACACAAATCAAGATATTTTTTAAGTTATTAGTACACCAAAAAATTACGCGGTTGTTTCAACGTATAATCTTCTATGTATAAATACGTGAAACGAACACTTTGTATCCCATTTTTACGACAATTATGGGAATTAGAGGTATGAAATTCAGCACGGTTAAAGTTTACATTGCGAAGGAGTGCAGATAGCTAATATTTTTAAATAACATGCATTAGAGATACATTAAAATAATAAAAATAAACATTACCCATGCTATTATTAGACACATATAAAATACACACATATACGTAATATATGTAGGTATACTATTTTTTATGTTAAAAGTCTGATGATAAACTTAGAAGAACTTAGAACAATTGTTTATAAAGTCTATGGTCAAACTGAGTATAGAATTATGATCGAATCTCGACCATAAGCCGATTGCTAGTCTCGATAATTGTGTAAGGGAAGACTAAAATTATACATTTACCTTTTTTTATTAAACGGACTTTTTTCTAATATTCAATACGATTTAGTAAAATATTTTTTCTTACAATAAATACAGTAAAAAAATGCAAAAACATTGTCTACACAGGTTTTTGAATCAATTTACTATGTTTTATCGCCATAGCATCTGTTCACGATGGACAAACAAAAACAATCTTTACAGAGGTCTAAAACAATGGGAAGCTATGTAACTTTTTGTCAAAGCTAAAGGAAGCAAGAAGCGAAGTTGAAATAAGTCTCATTTCGTATTGGAGGGACAAGGGGGTGGGTAGGGCCATATTATCACGTAACAAATTGGTTTCTGTACCTTTGTTCGGCATTCGTCCCAGGCCCTTTGCTGAGATGAATGATGTACAGTTTGCAAAAAAGTTTTGATTAAGAAAAGCTCTCAATCTTTGTCCTGGCGTTACAACAAGAAGTAGGACCCTCCATGAATCTATCAATATGCATATAGACTTATGATTCTCACTGCTTTTCTAACATAAATGTTTGTGTTAATTGAAAAGCGATGTTTTTAGTACCTGCTTATAAAGTTTTCTCTCAGTTTAATAAGGTGGCTTTTTGTATACCTGAAACAAAAACAAAATTCCTTAATATAAATACAAAAATACCTTATCTTAAAAATTAAACTGCGAATTTTTTAACATTGTGCCCGTGTCTATTTCATTCCATAACATATATTTTACGATATATTGTTGCTACATAGGAATGCGCTGTTATTACGTACGTTCACATTTAATATTTAAATATGTTGACTGGTTGAACCATAATATTAAATTCAGTACACTGCACTTTATAGTGTAATTATGCACTGTAAACAATATGTTACAGATTGGATCTATCTATCAACATTCCGTGGTAGTAAACCGCATGTCGTACGACACGGAGATCGAGAAGTACAAAGAGACATAGAAGGGAAATCCTTTGTCCTGACAAATTTGGCTTTATGCCTCACCATTCCGTAGAGGGTGCAATCTTGAGTTTAAAGCACACTGTTAAGTACTACACGGATAGGAATACTCCGGTATTTGCATGTTTCTTGGATTTGTCCAAAGCCTTCGACAATGTGGTGTATGATATCCTATGGGATAAATTGCAGGAGGTGGGATTTCCTCCCCAAATGATTTCCCTTTTCAAGTTTTGGTACAGTAATCAATTAAACTTAGTAAGATGGGCAGGAGAGTACTCTGAGTCATATAAGTCGGAATGTGGTGTGAAACAGGGGGGTTAACCTCACCAAAACTTTTTAATTTATATATGAATGCCCTGATTGAGGGGCTCAGCAGTCTTGGTATCGGTTGCCATATTGGTAAAGTCTGCGTTAAAAATATTAACTATGCAGATGATGGTACTGCTGCCCCCCTCAGTCAGTGCGTTAAGAAATATGTTAAAGGTGTGCCAAGACTACGCAGATGACCATGGACTAGTATATAATTGTAAAAAATTCGAATATATGATTTTTAAGTTTGGCAATAAGCTACGAGAATTTGTACCACCAATTAGTCTATATTGGTCAGCATTGACAAGGGTAAAATAATATAAATATCTTGATCATATAGTCACTGAAGATTTAAGAGACAATGCAGACTTAGAAAGGGAGCGTAGGGCACTATCAATTAGGGCTAATATGTTGGCACGCAGATTTGCTCGTTGTTCTTTTCCCGTAAAAGTAACACTTTTTAAAGCATATTGCACCTCTTTTGACACAAGCAGTCTGTGGTGTAACTATACCCAGAGATCATACAGTGCCTTACGGATACAATACAATAATGTTTTCAGGGCATTGTTGGGGCTGCCGCGATACTGCAGTGTCTCCATGATGTATGCGTGCGCAGGGGTCGACAGTTTCCCGGCTGTACTGCGCAAAAAAGTAGGCTCATTATTACAGAGGGTTCGCGGTAGCCACAACAGAAGGTCATTGCCGACTGCGGGGACTGTCCACTGCTCAAATATATAATTAATATCACAAGATCTTTCTTAGTTATTAAGTACTAACATTATCTATAGGTAATTTTATAACTAACATTTATGGATCTTGGTTGTCTGAAAAATAAACATTTTTATTTTTATTTTATTTATTAGCATACCATAACAAGCATGGCGTTTCTTTTAATACATACTGTAGTTTTTAAGGACCCTTATATACTGTAAGGGAGAATCAAGGATTAATGAAAATTCATAAATAAAGAAATTAAAATTCTCTTGATAAATACTCAAATTGATATAACCCCAAATCAAGCGCTCGACTAAGTCTGGTCGGTAAAAAGTAGCCATAATTCACCACCCGTTTTTTAATAGACAAACTCTTAAATCGTCGTGTACTGATCGCTTTCTAACACGAGGTTCACCCTGCCTAACCCGTAAGGAAATCCACGATTTCCTTACGGGTGACATAATTTAAATTTATTTCAACTATTTTTTTTTTATATGCTGTCGGTACAACACTCAAAAACTAAAATAACTTATTTCATCTTGTAAAATTAAAATACTTTGTGTTTTCAAGAGTTTAGTCTATATAGATTTAGCGCGATTCTGTTAATTGGCATTTTCTTCATAGCAGTAATACAGAATAGATTTTTCTATGCCGACAGTACCAATTAAATTGTTCTACGTCCAAATTTCTCAGGTATAAAAATACTAATGGCTTAACATATTATTAAGAAAAAAGTGTTTGTATCAACAAGGAAAAATATTTTTTTGAATGCGTCTTGTTTGGTCCGCCCTCCTTATGCTATTAAAATTCAGTTACGTAAAAATTTTCTCAATACATCAAAAAAAATTAAAACAAACAAAACTTTGTTTGCAAACCTTACAAATTAATCAACCCATAGTACTTTTAACATTTAAAAACATTTTATTTCTGGATGCAATTCGAAAGAAATATAAAGATAATCGAATCGATAATCGATAAAAGATACTGGCTTTTATCTTTTCTGTTTCACTTACTTTTTAACTCCAATTATGAGACAATTTTGTGGTATACTAAACAAATTAATACAATAAAGATTTTTCATGCAGACGGTACAAAGTTAAAAACCCACAGTCGTCTTAACATGGAAAGAAAAAGATTCTTTTGTTGGGCGCATTTCAAGAGTAAAGCCTATCGAGGCACAATGCGCCACGTATTTACCTTTTTTGTCCACCCTACTTGTGCTATTGAACTCCGGTTAGGTGACGACTTTTTTTCTCATTGTAATAATGAACCAGTTCTCTGCTCTTGGGAATCGTAACTTTTGTATTCCTACATTTACATTTTGTAAGCTTTGAGTTTTATTAAGCTATCAAGTTTAGGAGGGAATGTGTGATTTTTTAGATTAAACAAGATAAAATTGAGTACATTCTGGAAAACAGATCTCGGACCAGTTTAGTTAAACAATAAAGTGAATTAATGGCCGAGGATTTTTTTAAACGGTTAAGTAACCTTTTGTAATCGTTAAATCGTTTATTTAGTATCTGTATCCTCTAATCAGTACTTTACTGAGTTAAATTCGATTTCGCGAAAAAGGTAATTTGGGGAAGATATATCGAATAATGCCATATTGGGCACCCACTTAAATGGCACCTGAGGTATTCTACATACGGCACCTCTCGATATTTTTGGCAGGTGCCATTAGTGGAATATTTTATTATTTTAAGTTTTATTCCCCAAATGGCACCTACGGATTAGTAGGTACTAGTGTTGAGACATACTTAGGAAATGAAAATTAAACAAATTGATTACAATCAATAGGTACATACTTTTATGACATGAAAAAAACATAATTTCTCTTGTTCTTAATCATTTTAATATCACAATCAGTTTTCTTAATCACATGCAATGCAAAATTAGTCCTAAGATATAATAGAATTCGTATGCAAGTAGGAACGCAATTGGAATCATTGATATAAAAAGGGAAGAAAAGTTACCTAGTCACAGCGCCTGGTCCTACAAAACTAGGTCCGTAGACACAGTGACAATTGGTGACAATCAATCGCGCGGGACCTTATATCATCACTACATAGTATAAAACAAAGTCGTTTACTCTGTCTGTTCCTATGTCACTATGTATGCTTAAATCCTTAAAACTACGCAACGGATTTTGATGCAGTTTTTTTAATAGATAGATTGATTCTTGAGGAAGGTTTTAGTATATAAACCTTTCCGATATTCCCACGGGAACAAAAGCTACGCGGGTGAAACCGCTGGTAGGTCGCTAGTACACTTATATTTTCCAACTGTTTTAATTATAATAATAATAATATTTATTTGCCTAAAATGTGTGTACAATAATAGCTGTTAAAAAGTAAAACGATCTGCACATTAAGTCAAAGTACTGACATGCAAATTTTAACCAAAACATTATGGTAGTTGTATATAATTGTAACAAATTATATTCAATAAGTCAAGGGGATAATATTGTTACTTAAAATTAATTTTAGATTAAGATTAAGCAATTTTATAAAATATTCTGCTTAGAAGCTCCATTTAAAATACATTACTTCTCAACCCTTAATTAAAATTGTTCAATATTTGATTATGAATAGGTGACAAACTTATTAAATACTCAAACTTAATATACCTACTTAATAAACTACATGTTAAAGTCAATTATTATGTATAATCGGAGATCAAATCCATGTCAAAAATTTAAATTAAAAATGTATATATATTAATAATTAACTACAAAATTAAAATGTCAGATATATTATGTTAAATTAAAATTAAGCATTAAAAGTTATTCAGTTTACTCACATTTTAAATTTACCATTAAACACGCATTATACCTTCTTGTATATTCAGGCAGTGTTATAAACACTCAAGGAAAAAAAATAAGACACATGGGATTACTTTCCATTCGTAAGTACGGTTAAAACAATTAGTTTGAAAATAAGATTAAATTATTATTTAGTTTGTCATGTTTGCGAGAGTGAGATAGTACAATACAAAAGTAAGCGAGAGAAACGTAGTTTGCTACGTTCGTCGCATTACTTTGCGTTCGACTGATCGAGCTTAGGTTTAGCAATTGAGATATTAGAGCGTAACATATCTTTCCTTTTTATATCAATGATTGGAATGCATTTTTAGCGCAGGAATACCTCGCGCCTGCGGTGAGCGTCATCGTTTAATATTTGTTTATTAAATGGAGACGAAATAAAGAAACTGATAGTGGTAATAAAATGATTAAAAACATAAAGAAGCTATATTTTTATCATGTAATTATAGTTTGTATTGATTTTAATCGATTTGTTTAATTTTTATTTCCTAAGTATGTCCCAACACTAGTACCTACTGATCCGTAGGTACTATTTGGGGAATAAAACTTAAAATAATAATAAAATATTCCACTAATGGCACCTGCCAAAAATATCGAGACGTGCCGTATGTGGAATACCTCAGGTGCCATTGTCTCAAGTGCCATTTAAGCGGGTGCCCAATATGGAATACTTCGATATATCTACTAATACATATAACCTCAATGTTTGCTATACTACATTTCTGATACAATTTATAATACTAGCTGTACCCTGTAGCCCACTGCATAAACTATCCGCTTCTACGAAGTACCCTATGCGCTATTCCAAATTATCATCTGTATATGTGCCAAATTTTATCCAAATCAGTTAAGCCGTTTTTACGTAAAAAAGTAACAAACATCCATCCTTACAAACTTTCGCATTTATAATATTAGTATGAAGTGTGGTAAAGAAACCCGAGTGCCATGCACTAATGCCCAAGAAGGTTTGATTTCAACAGACGAGGAAACTGAGGTATCAGTTTGACATTTATATGTATGTATGAATGTATGTAATAGTGTTGGAATTGGAGAATGATTGTCTATTTAGTCTTCCAAGAAGGTGTACTAAATTTTGTAAGTGTATGTATGTTTGGTCACGAATTTCTCGGAAACTAAAAGTCATATCGATATAGTTTTGGATTTAAATCAGGTATATTCCAACTTAGTGAACAGTCCAAGTTTCACCAAAACCAGTTTAGTAGTTTTTGAGATATGAGTATAAATAGGTACTTGATATTTGCAGCCGGCTGAAATTTTTAAATTAAGTACTTACTACTCGTATTTTTCACATTCAAAATTATTCGTATAAACGCGTTCAGCATTGAAGACACCAAACTTCGGAAAGTACGTTATCAGTTTGATTATGGCATGTTATTCTTAGCCTCCCCATATACATTGGCGACAGCAGCCTTTATTATCACATAGGATAATTTTAATACCAGTCAAATAAAGTTTCTGTGGAATTAAGAAAATCATGCGTTGGGAATAGGGGGCACGTTTAGTATATACATCTTATATATAAAATTCTCGTGTCACAATGTTAGTCTCGATACTCCTCCGAAACGGCTTGACCGATTTTGATAAAATTTCGTATGCATATTCAGTGGGTCTGAGAATCGGCCAACATCTATTTTTCATCCCCTTAAATGTTAAGGGTTGTCCACCCCTAAATTTTTTTTTTTATGGACAAAATTTTTTATTTTTATTTTTTTATGATTCAGCATTGAAAAATATACACAACCCTTAATTTTCAACCCTCTACGATCAACCCCTATTTTGTAATTCAATAATTTATGCGGCAAAACAACGTTTGCCGGGTCAGCTAGTATTATATATAAAAATCAATTGCTGTTCGTTAGTCTCGCTAAAACTCGAGAACGGCTGAACCGATTTAGCTAATTTTGGTTTTGAATTATTTGTTGAAGTCCAGGGAAGGTTTAAAAGGTAGAAAAAAATAAGAGTAATTAAAAAGGCAGAACAACATTTGCCGGGTCAGCTAGTCTTCTATATATATAAAAATCACTTGCTGTTCGTTAGTCGCGCTAAAACTCGAGAACGGCTGGACCGATTTGGCTAATTTTGGTTTTAAAATATTCATGGAGGTACAGGTTAGGTTTAAAAGGTGAAAAAATGTAGAAAAAAAACCGGAAAAGTAGACAAAGTTGACAGAACAACGTTTGCCGGGTCAGCTAGTTTGTATATATAAAAGGAAAAGCCCTGACTCACTGACTGACATATCAACGACTAGCCTGAATCCTTGGACGAAGACGGCTGAAGTTGCTGCCGTCTGAAGTTCCACAGGGTTTGTTCTTAAGATGTAGATGGAGAATTTTCGAAATTCATCTCCTAAGATGGTGAAATTCCAGCAGAAATTCTATAAAGCGGTGGTACCAAACCCGGGCAAGATATTGACGAACTTTATCACCTAGTAAACTACCAATCATATGGCATTTTATTCATCTAATTGGGATTAACGCACCATTAAATTATTTGGTGTCTATAGGCGATAAAAGCAGGCATGAAAATGATTGCTACTTTTAATACATTTTCATTTGGCGAAATGAAACAAAAAAAATCACATTCATTTCACATTTCACTCATAAAGTTACCCGAACGTCAAATGACCGTAAGCTTTTAAAAATAAAGTATAAATTATAATTACTGCCAATGCCAAACCGCTTCTATATGAATTCGATGATTTCTTTAAATGTGAAACTTTACAGAATATATGAAGAGACGTAGCATATGCGATGTATTTTTGTTTTAAAGGGCAATGGGGCCCACCTCTCGTTCCCACCACTGTAACTTCTGTAAGCCAGAATCAACAGCGGCAACCTACCTGATAACCACTGAGTTGCGAGCTCAGGGTGCCCTGGGGGAAAAGCTAAGCTGTCTTAGAACCCGCATCGATTTTAATCAGAAGAGTATAGGAGGAGTAAGAAAATCATCCAGTTTCCCTCCATTTACAGCAAGATCGCATCACATATCAATGCGATGTATGAAAATGCATTTTATATGAAATTTCACATGCTATTTGTGAAATTTAAAATGCCTAGATTCTTACATTTTAATATATACCCCAGAGAAAAGTTATCAACATAAACTCTAGTACTAGATATATTCGTCAGTGTATGAGATCGGCTTTATTTGCCCGGGTCCATCCCGGCGGAACGGTTCGCCAAGCCAATCGAGCCTACACAAAGCTTTGACCGGCCACTTATTTAGAATACCTCAAATGAGGGAGATTCCAGCCTAGTTTAGTGAGGGTTTCGACAATATTTACAAATACCTGCATGTATTAAGACTTCATTTGAAAGATGTAAAACTAATTTAAACAAATTAATATAATTAATGTTTTTTTTTATCATAAAATAACAAACAAGCAGATGACTTTCCCGATGTAAAGAGACAGACATCACCTAAAAAAACCTAAGATGTTAATGTTGTGTTGCTATCCTTGTGGCGATTTCTTAGTGCCAGATGAATAAGTTTACCGGCTAACCTACCGAAACACGACAGTGACAAGCACTAACGCTATTACGGCAGAAATAGGTACCAGACTCGGGTAAGACAATGCAGAAATATACCACCTAGTAGCCACGATGGTAGTGACTTGCATAGTCAATCGTTCGCCTCTTACGAACTGCCTGGCAGAACGGTAGATGCTTTACTCTTTAAAGGAGCCTAGACCAACACGGGGAAAATAATAAAATTAACGTAAATAATATGCAGAACTGTGAAAATAAATCCATACTAATATTATAAATGCGAAAGTAACTCTGTCTGTCTGTCTGTCTGTCTGTTACGCTTTCACGGCCAAACCACTGAATCGATTTGGATAAAATTTGGTATAAATATAGTTTGAGACCCAAGAAAGGACATAGGATAGTTCTTATCCCGGAAATCCTACGGGAACGGGAACTATGCGGGTTTTTATTTTAGAATTTTTTCCACGCGAACGAAGTCGCGGGCACAGCTAGTAGTATATAATTTAGCAATTCTACCACTTATTTTTTCCACGTGTTGGTTCCGGGTTCCTTTGAAGAATAGGCCAACTGCAGTTCTGCCAGGCAGGTCGTAAATGGCGACCGATTGGCTATGCGAGTCACTAACATCGTGGCTAATGTGTGGTAGAGTACTGCATTGTCTCGGCCGGGCCTGGTACCACCGCCTTACCTATTCCTGCTGCAATAGCATCAGCGTTTGTCAGTGTCGTGTTCCAATTTGGAGGGTAAGGTAGCCGGTAAACTTATGCATGTGGCATAAGACCTCGCCAGAAGATAGCAACGCACCATTAACACCTTCAGTGTCTATTGTCGATGGTTGACTCTTTCCATCAGGAGACCCATCTGCTTGTTTGCTATTTTATAATACGTAGGTCACACAATAAGTTTTGCGTAACTTAAAAAAACAATATGTTATAACCAAAATATTATGTTTATTACTTTAAAATAATCTCCCTTACATTTTAAACATTTTTTCATGCGATCTAACCATTTTTTAAAACAGGAGAACCACAGATCTTAAAGCATGTTTTCTACGTGCTGATTGAACTCTGTCTGTACTCTATCACTGCCTCTTCGTACTTGGTAAAAGTAAAACCTCTCATCACATTTTTGATTTTGAGGAAAATACAGAAATCACAGGGTGCTAGGTCAGGGATATGCGCAGGATGAGTGACGAGATGTACGTTTTCGGAAGCTAAAAATTGCCTCTGTGGTCTAGTGGTCCAGCGTTGGGGTTTACCACATGAGGTCCCAGGTTCGATTCCCGGGTCGGGACATAATACCACTCGGCATTAACATTCTTTTGATCTTCAAGTGTAATTGTACAGATGAGACCCGTAGCTGAGAAAAAAAACGCGATCATTTTTTACCAACGTTTCTCACCTGTCTCACTTTTGTTGGCCTGTTCTCATTTTCAAACACCCATTCACAAGATTGCTGTTTTTTTCGGGTTCAATACAATAAATCCACGTTACGTCCACTGTGACAACGTCATAAACAGCATTAGAAAGTTCGTGGTCGTACTTCAGTAGCATCTGTGAGCACCATTCCACGCGAGCCCGCTTCTGCTCCGCTGTCAGTTCATGAGGAATCCAACGACAACAAAGTTTCCGAACTTCCAATTCTTCGTGTAAAATTTTCTGAATTTGGCTCATACCAATCCCCAATAGTCCTCGAATTGTCTCATAGGTAATCCGGGATTATTTTTTTTCAGTTAACCGCTTAACAGTAGCCACATTATTTTCCTTGACGGCAGTTGAAGGCCGCCCTTCACGAAATTCGTCATGTAAAGAAACTCGACCGCTCTCAAATTCAGCAAACCATCGCCTGACAGTACTCAAACAACTTGCTTCTCTCCCAAAAGCATTTTGAAGACGAGCGGCACAGCCTTGCGGAGAAAGAGAACTTTTAAAATCATAAAAAATCATCGCTCTAAAATCTTTTCGACTTAATTCCATTTTCGTTGCGTACGTAGAACTTTGATGTGTGATAAAAAAACAATTGACAAATCATTTCCCGCCAATTGTTTTTTTTTTTATTACTAAGAAAGTTGCAACGTTTTAAAAATATAACATTCGAAATTCAAATAGTTCCGATTAGCTGGAAGTGCAAAACTTTTAGTGTGCCCCATGTATAAAAAAACTTAGTAGTCACAATGGTAGTAACTTGTTTAACTGTTCGTTCGTTTTTCACGAGTTGCCTGGCAAAATAAAACATGGTCTTTTTCTTCAGAGTAGTCTATTTTGTTTCTTTCTTCTCCTCTTTTATTTTTATTAGGCCATAGTAAGAGTATTCGTATCCCAAATTTAGTTGAATCCGATCATTTACTGGGTGGTAGAGTTCTGCAACATCTCGCCCGGATTTCGGTACTATCGCTTTGCTTAATTATTTACGGTAAGTACCTAGTTTTGCTACAACAGTATCAGGGCTTGTCACTATGATATCACGATTCTAAGAGTAAGATAGCCGGTAACTTATGCATGAGGCATTACCATCCCGTCATACGCATAGCAACGCACTATTAACATCTTTGTTGTCTTTAGGCGATGGTTGTCTCAACCAGGAGAGCCATCTGCTTGTTTGCTATTTTTAGGGTTTCATTCGCGAAAAAAAACGGAGCCCTTATTAGATCACTTTTATTGTCCGTCCGTCCGCCCGTCTGTCAAAACCCTTTTTCTCAGGAACCCGTGGAGGTATTAAGCTGAAGTTTATATCAAATACTCATGTCTACTGTCCTTTGGAGCTGTGAAAATATCAAACTGTTAAGCCAACGCAATCAAAAGATAGGGCCGTTTATGCCTTTTATTTCAATTTCCGCAAATTTTGAAAACTTGCAAGGGAATCAAAACCTACAGGGTACTTCCCGTGAGCTCAAAACTGAAATCTTGAAATATGCGGAAACTGTAAATTTTTAGTTACATCATATAATAAAAATATTTTCGTTATTTTGCTGTTGACATATTGTTGCTATCATGTATATAGGTTTGTACGGAACCCTTGGTGCGCTAGTCCAACTTGCTTACTTATAAAAAACCTGCCGTCTACTACAGCCAATCACAATAAGAAATATAGGAGTAACGCAGTTCCATATAAACACAAGAAGACGCTCTATAAAAAATAGCATAATTTCTCTGACTGCATTTAATCTCAAATAGGTCCAGTCGTTATTTTTCTCATAAATATATCATTTAAAATGTCACCACGGTGGAATTAATTATGGCGTCTCCAGTTAAATAGCGCTAATTTGATTTGCATGTTCCTTTAATGTAGTGTGAAATGCTCTAGTATTTATCTCTAGTGAAATATGTCGTGCTGCGATGTTGGGATGGCAATATAAATAAACATTATTGGAGTATTATTCATTCAGAAAACTGATGTTATCTTAAACAAGTTCAAGTGATGTTAGTTTTGCTATAAAACTATAGATTATTTTATTTTAGAACTAGCTGACCCGGCAAACGTTGTTCTGCCTTTTTAACTACTCTTATTTTTTTCTATATTTTCTTACCTTTTAAACTTTCCCTAGACTTCAACAATTAATTCAAAACCAATATTAGCCAAATTGATTCAGCCTTTTTCGAGTTTTAGCGAAACTAACGAACAGCAATTGATTAGCATAGCATATAGGGTATATGCTATGCTAATCAATTGTTGTTCGTTAGTTTGACGGTACTGACGGTCCGAATCGTACTGTGATACCAAACTATACCTTACGGCTTACTTACAAGTTACAATAGCGCGTACCCCCACCTACTCGCACGCAAAATACCGATAACGAATTATATGATTCACAGATAACACATACACTAGTGTCTATAGGCGTTTATTATCTCTATATTTTTATTTATTAGAATCTGCTTGTTTACTATCCTATGAAAAAATATGTTAAAACAATGCAGTGCTGATAGAAAGTGGTGTCAAAAGTCTCAGTATAAACGTTTTTGCAAGGCATATCCGAAATATAGCACTCAGCTGTCTCTGCCACCACGTACCACGTATTGAATATAACGTGAATGTATTAACGTCTGTAAAACAAAGTCATAATTTAGATCAAAGAACGGAACCACAGGTTTTCATATAAGAATAACGCAAACGTTACCGTGTTAACTAACACGTGATTGGTTCGATGCGAAACGCAAATATCCCGGTCAGTTCCATCGAGGCAGAATCATTCAGTTCAATCGTTCGTTCACTCATTCACTTTGATGTTCGAGACGCACTTTCCACTTTACAATCACATAAGCAATATGTAAAATGCGTTAAGTGAATACTTTGATGGGATACTGGTTTTGACGTTAGCTTTATGTCATGTTTGGTTAACCTTAGTGGCTTTGTTCTTTTTTCTTGGGCATAATAAGGCGTTAATATTGACACAGTATAAAATAAATGTATATAGGAGTAATATTACTTGTATCGTCTTGTCTTGACTTTCTCGTGGTCTAGCGGTTATCCCGTGACCAATTCCCGGATCGAAGGTTTTCTCAAAAAATATTATTTTATTTTAAACACGTGTACTGTTTCACTGTGCAACAGTATACGTGTTTAAAATAGAATAATAATTATGACGTAGTTTCACCAAGTGCCGACGATGGAGAGTATAAATTTCTCAAAAATCTAAAATCCCAGTAGCAACTCGGAGTCTGGCGGGGTGGTGTGTTACAACTCCCCTGCCTCGGATGAGCACGCACAGCGGTCAGTCCTGGTTATCGCTAGAAACAGTCTTCGGGTTTCCGTATAGTGAAGCGGCCAGTACTGACCACGTTTTTCGTTCTGATAGCTATTCGAATACCCAATTTTTTAATTAAAACAATTCCAAATTAAGATATTCGATATGTCTGAAACAATATTTATACATCTCATCATAGTCGCCTCTGTATTCTAGTGGTCCGAAGTTGATGATGACGACATGAGGTCGACCCTATTTCGATTCCCGGGTCGGGCAATTTAAAAATGTGTTTTTTTAGTTTTCTCATTAAAACAACGTTGTCCGGGATCAGATAAGCGCCCGGTTGGGTATGGCTTGCCACCTATCACATTGAACTTGACTAAGTGTCTTTGGCTAATCGTAGCTGCACTGTTTGTACCTCTGCCTAGCTCTTCGGGTATACGGGTGCAAGGAAACTTAAAAAAATATTTATACATACATACATATCGAGCACACAGACACACCCAGAGCACAGCTCCTCCCCCGTAGGTGCTAGCGTGATAATATAGCCTATGTGTTGACCCGACCTGTTAGTAATATTCATGCAAAAATTGAAGTAAATCCATGTAGAACTTTTTGAGTTTACCCCGAACTTACATGACTTTCTTACGTTTTTTTTATATGTAATAATAATATAGATATAGATTATAGATCATATATATATAGATTTATATTATAGATATCCTTCGTCACCGTTTAGAGGTTAATATTTTCTTTGATAGCAAAAAATATAGTGGTGATCTAGCGCTGTAGACATGCTGAGGTGTATTTATGGAAAATCGGTCATTGTCTAGTTTATTTGATATTCAGGGAACCATAATGTGTATTCGAACGCAGCGTGAAATTAAACTTAAAATAAATACTTTCATACGAACTATATTGTTGAGTAAATTCCCAAAGTGAATCGAATATCAAACGATATCGATATTATAACGATATCGATTCAAATTGAAATTAAAAATGTTTTTGTTTCGTAGGTATAATTTTACACTTGAAAAAAGTCAGTAATAGTTTAAAGAGAAGCTAATTGGACATGTTACTGTTCAAAACTTATGCAAAATACAGCTTGTCAACTGTCAGCAACATGTTAATGAGGGTAAAATATAAAAATATGGAAGTTATCACAATGTTGCAAGGTTAAAAAAGCACCCTGAATCAGTAGATTTTTTTTAATATAAACAATATCTCGTTCAAGATTACAGGTTATCGGTTGATAGCACATTGCCGAACTCTACCTCTTATTGGTTTTGGTAGTAAAATATTTGGTCAATCGTATTTCTTCGTGAACCGCGAAATTCCATGGCGGAATGTTACATGGTCTGTTCTTCAAAAAGAGCTCAGATCAACGGGGGCAGATAGTCAATAACAACAAATGAATCTACAAGAATGAAGTCTTAACAAATATAAAATCTTATTTAACACCAAAGTAGAAAATATTTACCTTAGAAATTTTACTTATTCGAGGTAAAACAACGCACGCGTACTTTTATTTCACTTTGCACATATATAGTGTGTTAAATTAATCTGCCGGTTTCGCTTCTTAAGACTTCTTTAGTATGCAATATACATATATGTTTTATATTTTTATTAAAATATTCATTTAATATTCGATATTCGGCTTTTTGAACAACTTCTTTGATATTCAGTTAAACGAATATTGAAAACTATTCGGCCGAATATCAAATACCTAATCGTGAAAAAAAACGTACATATTGATAAAAAAATTCACATATTTTTGTAAGAAACAAATATCAATACTTAAAATTCATCAGATGTAAGTTGTTATCACAGACCACACAAATACTAATAGACACGGTGTTCTAAAAAGTGTAGCCGCTTATATAAGCAAATGCTTGTAAATGTTAAACGCCTGTAGATATATTACACCGTGAAAAAATTAAAATATGCCATATTATGCTATTTTATTGTACCGAATAATATACTAAGACTAAAAAAACTCTGGAGTGGTTTTATTACATCGGTAAGTATGTTTGTGACCCACAAATGTAAGTGCCATTTTCATTAATACCCAAAAACTGTGGGTATTGATGCAAGCGACACTTACAACCTTAGAAATTGCCTTGAACGGCGTATCTAGTTTAACCCGTATTTGTTATGAATAAAAACATTATTTTCAGCATTTTTCGACGAGAAATATTCTTTGGACAAGCAGATAGACAATATTTCAAGCAATACAATACGACAAGACTATTAGTTATTCAATCTACAATAAACAAATAATAAGTGTCGTGACACGATCAACTCGCTAATGAAACTAATACGCGCCGAATATTCTGTTTTCGACCCAGGGCCTGAGTGGATATTATGTATTCGGTATTCAGCAAAAAACTCTATTCGTGGCATCTCTATTCTTTATATTGTTTTTGCTGTATTGATACATGCATATCCATATTTATTTTACAAAATGGCGATGTTGGAAATGTTAGAAACATTGTCAACACAAAACATAGTAACGCCCCAGTAGTATCTTTGATAACTGAAGGCAGTGGTTGCCTCTTTCCATCAGGCGATCCTTTTGCTCTACTATGCTGCGAAATAACAAAAACTTTGTAAAATAAGGATTGTGTATAAAATAAACCCGTATGTTTACACATAGAGGTGTACAAATAAATATGAAGTCACATGTCCACCGAAATGAAACGATGTGGAAGCGAAATTGGCATTGATCAGGGACGCTGAAAAACTAAAGCAATTTGTAAAACATGTCCAAACAGGCGCGAATAATTAATTCACAGTACCTCATAGTTGAGGCGAGGGTAAATAGTATTAATATACAACTGGCCTGACATGTTTAATTATATAATATTGTTACAGGTTAAAATGCGTGCATTATATTTACGAGAACAATTAACTTTTTCATATTAAACATGTATAGGATAAACAAGTAGACGGCTCTCTTCATGGTAAAAGTTAATAGCTATATGGTGCTATTTGAGCATGCGTGTAGATTAGCGTTACTCTATCGTATCCGACTACGATATAGCATTATGTAAGGATGAATAGGTAAGAATAAGCGCTGTTTTAAGCGCATAATTAAAAGTGTTAATTAAAGATCGAGCTCACTAAAACGAAACGGACCGCATCGCAAAAACCCGTTTTATACATTTTATATGAAGTATCACACAAAACGGCGGTACTCAGGGCGGCATCGAGGCAGATTTTTGCTCGGCGGATTTCGATGAATGCGATGAACTCCGCCACGCCCCGAATCAGTGTGAGATGGCAAGCGAAATTGGTCGTATTTAAATATTTATTAATAAAATCACGTGATTTTGGATGAAAACAATTATTAATTTTAGTTCAAGGTTGGAAAGAGCTATCGGTTTCACGTGTTAACGCATCATGATTTGCTACAAGACGTCGATCAAAGTACGCTAATCCTAATCTTCCTATATATCCCGGGATTAATCCGGACCATTTCGCAGGATTAAAAATATGCAGTTCTGCCGGGCATTTCTTAAAAGGGAAAGCTGTTTGAATTCTGCAACGTCTCGAGTTTGATACTATTGCTTTACCTAATTTTTCCGCAATAGCATCAGTACTTGTTACATAACATATATTTACAGATTTGGTAAGGTATCCGGTAAACGCATGATTTTGGTGTTACGTTTCGCCACACAGATTAACATCCTTGGTGTCTGTAGGCGATGATTGTCTCTTTCCATCAGTACAGTCATCTGCTTGTTTACTATCTTATAAAAAGTATCCTCACGCCTGTATTCTCGAAGAGGCAGGCAGAGATACTCAGTGCTCTCACGATTAGCTGAAGATAATTACGGCCGGTTTCCGAAACGTAAATTAATCTTATCTTAAAAAGCAATTATCTATGTTTAACATAATTTTCACAAGGAAATGATCTTAATAAGCACAGATTAATTGCTTGTTAAAATTAATTTGCTTTTCGGAAACCAGTCACAATGAGATAGACGACAAGCATAATATCATTCCGTTATTTTTATCTGAAAACTGAAAGAACACTTTTTTAAAAACCCTCCCCGGGAACCGAACATGGGACTTCTGTGGTCAACACCGATACCGGATAAAAGTAGTTGTATGTAGTTGTATAATATATATTGCAAGTATCGATATAATAATTGTATCTTATAAAAAAGTATTTTCCCTTGCTTTCCAATCATTCTGTTGACTACTATTCTATTTATTTTTGCAATGTACCCTCATCTCTGTTATAAAAATAAATTCTCAAATACCAAATAGGGCATATCGTTTCCAAACTGGAGCAAACTTTAAGACCCAACGTGCATACACAAATAAAATATGCAACCAATATACATCACGTATTTTTACTGGCAAGTTGCATGCGTGCCTCGCCTTGAGAACGCCACAGATGCTGACTTTTGATGTATTCAAAAATACATCGGCAATTTGGTGAATGAATATTGATCAAATATTATCTATTCATGCTGCCTAAATTGAACGATTCAGGTTTGTATGTGAGCACCCCTGACATCCCCGTTTGATGAATAGACTATCTCCTTTTCTGTTCGGCAGTTCGTAAAACCATATTTGTAATAACGAAATGATAAAGTTCTGTTATGTCTCTCCCGGATTTGGTCGAATTAAATTTCGCCACACTTATTCCTGCAATAGCGTCCGTGGTTATCTCTGCCGTGTACCGGGTAAGGTAGCCGATAAAACTATTTCTGTGGCATTTCAACCGCACCATTAATTTTTTTGTAGCCGGTAAACTTAAACATGTGGCATTAAGAGGCTGACAATACTTAATTTTCTTGAAATTGATGTTATTAAGCAGTTTTTTAAGAAGAACTATTTGTTATAGCGCGTCACAAAAAATATAGGTTAATATTCATCATATATCAAAAACCGTGAACGGACTCGATACATAATTGAACAAAATCGGGTTGATATACAATAATTGCGAAGATTGGTCTTAAAATCATCATTAAACGATTCTATATCTTTATTTTTTGACGTATGAGTCTGCAATTAAAAACATGAAGTTATCAAATTATATCTAAATCGCTAACGAATCATATTTGAAAAAAAAAACCTACACTTTTTAATTTCAATATTTATTTAATTAGACCTTGCTGCCCAGTTACACTGACAGTGGGTTCTCGTTTACTCAGTTAGGAATAGACAAGTACGCCGACGCGCGCGCCATGCTTTT
This sequence comes from Apodemia mormo, assembly GCA_036924255.1. NCBI lineage: Eukaryota > Metazoa > Arthropoda > Insecta > Lepidoptera > Riodinidae > Apodemia > Apodemia mormo. The sequence continues at coordinate 9,402,451 of JAUPFN010000026.1, forward strand.
GGTGTTGACAGCGTCTTAAGACTTAAGACCCGCCACAAGTATAGCAACGCATTATTAATTATCACTATCAGCATCATCTTTGATGTCTATACCGGATGGTCTCTTTCTATTAGGAGAGCCATCTGCTTGTTTGCTATCTTATTAAAAAAAAACTGAGCTATAATCAAAAACAAAAATTTCCAACCATAAAAACAGCGATTTTTCAAAAGAACCCACGATTTAGAAATGGGTGGCCAAGAGAAAATCATATAACGTAAAACAACAGTACTGACCCCACGGCCATTACAAGACAATGGACTATAAATAATACACCAGTAATTATAAAAAATGCCGATTACAGCTTCCGGGTAAGGTTTAAGTAATCGTCGTATATGGGGGCTAATTTTGTAATTGGCCATTGTTAAATTTAATCATGAATACATACAGACAACGTGGACAGGTTTCGTTGAAACAGAAGTTAATCATTGGGCGACAAAGTATAGAATATTAAATACGCCCTAGTATAAAGCCTATAGAGTTTCTTAACGAGATAGTTTTCACATCATACACATACTCGTAGGTATTTGTAGGTTCACCGGTGGGAGGGATGCGCTGTGTCGCTCCCGGCTACATGGGTACCACCATCTTGCTTGTTTCTCCCGTGAAACTGCTTTGTTGTGTTTCGGAGAGAAGGGCAAGACAGACAGTGTAATTTTTTATATATTTTATAGATTCAGGAGTTACTTTGCGGAAATCCATTGTTTAGACGAAGAAAACTAGTTATTTTGCAAATTTCCGAATTTCCGCAAACTTCACAGTGACAGTGTAATAACCGGCAACGAGATTATGTCCCAGGATAGGCAACACACAAATAAGTTACCAGGGCGAGATCCTGGTAAACTACTTTATGTTCATGGGTGTCGTCGACCATTTACCACCAGGTGGCAAATCTGCCACTTTGCCTATCCAAGTAACATAAAAAAATTACACACAAACATACATACATATTCAAATCGGTTTTTTTTAACGCTACCTGAGGGGAAATTACTCTAAATACTGAAAGTAGGAAAATTTACTCGAGGAAATATTCCTGTTTTTAAAAAGAACGTTGTTTCCTTATCTCCCCGTATCTTCGTCTCTTCGTATTGACCGGAAACCATTTGTATATCCTATTCTACTTCCTACTAATATTTCCTAATAATCCTATTGATAACTTCTTCCCCGTCTTGGTCCCGGACTCTCTTAAAGAATAGGCCAACTGCCGTTCTGCCAGGCAAGTCGTAAAAGGCTATCAGTCGCCTTATAAGAGCGGTTGTAAGAGTTACTACCATCGTGGCTACTAGGTGATAGAAATCTGCATTGTCTCGCCCGGGTCTGGTACCACCGTCTTACCCATTCCTGCCGCAATAGCGTCAGTGCTTGTCAATGTCGTGTTCCGGTTTGGAGGGTAAGGTAGCCGGTGCACTTATGAATGTGGCATTAGTCTTCGCCACAAGACAGCAACGCACCATTAACATCTTTGGTGTTTATAGGCGATGGTTGACTCTTTCCATCAGGAGACCCATTTGCTTGTTTGCGATCTTATTATATAACAAAAAACATTATAAATGCGAAAGTTTATTTAGATGAATGGATAGATGTTTTTTACTCTTTCAAGCAAAAAGACCGAACCAATTTGGATGAAATTTGGCCCACAAATAGAGGATGATCTGGAATATCACATAGGATATTTTTTATCCTCGAAAAATAAGTTATTTTACGTCGGATGCACCAAAAATGTTTACGATCCAGTGGGCTGCAGGGCGCAGTCAAATACATTAAGGTAGAATTTAATTTAAATTAGTTTACATAACTAGCAGTTAGTTACTTGCGACTTCGTTTAAGTGACCAAAAATCATTATTTCCCTTTACTCAACCGCGTAAAAAAGTAGTCTATGTCACTCCTGGATAACGTAGCTTTTTAAAGGTGAAATTTTCAAAATCGGTCGAGTAATTTCTGAGTTTAATCGTACACAACAAATCCAACATACAATAAATAATAAATAAACACACAAAAAATCCAATATTTTTTTTTTATAATATTAGTTTAGATAACTTATTCTTATATTCTTACAAAAACTTTATTTATAAAATCAGAATATTAGTACGATAAGTTCATTTGAACAATAGATAAACGACAGCTTTATAATATACTAGCTGTTGCCAGCGACTTCGTTCACGCGGACTTCATTTACTCCGCACTGCTTCTCCCCCGTAGGTGATAGCGTGATAATATGTAGCCTATATGTTGACCCGACCTGTTAGTAATATTCATGCAAAATTTGAAGTAAATCCAGCAGTACTTTTTGAGTTTACCCCGGACATACATACAGACAAACAGACAAAAATTCTAAAAAACTATATTTTTGGCTTCGATATCAATTGTAGATCACGCTACAGTACAGTACAGTTTTGACTTTCCTACGATTTTATTATATGTATATATAGATTTTACGAATGATCTCTGCAATCGGTCGTATTTAAAACAAGAATATACGCATTCTCTCATCAAGAAATGCGATATTCAATTCCACATCCATGAATTATTCGAGACATGTTGTAGTTGTATCTACCGATGTTACTCTTAGTAACTAAAGCCTGTATCGCCGCAGGCTTACTCCGATACCCTCAAATACTCGTCTTTGATTGGACCCTGCAATTTGTGGCTTTGCATCTAAGCAACGTATTCAGATAGCTGTAATTAACGGTGGCAGATCGTCAATGCGTGTCTTAACTGACAAACCGGTTATACCGACTCCGGACTTAAAGCCGTGTGTTTTCGAACTTAGGGGTATTAAACATCTTGTCTTAGATGTTATGTATTCCTGGTAATGTGGAGGTAAATTTATGTTTACACAGGCAAGATTTGTTTCTTTGTAATGAATGAAGTTTTAAACTACAAAATACTTTAAAATATTACACCAAAACCGTCATTGCCAGTGAGTAACATGGTAACTGGAATCCATAATCCATACTAATATAATATTATAAATGCGAAACTAACTCTGTCTGTCTGTCTGTTACGCTTTCACGGCTAAACCGGTGAACCGATTTGGATAAAATTTGGTACAAATATAGTTTGAGACCCAAGAAAGGACATAGGATAGTTCTTATCCCGGAAAACCTACGGGAACGGGAACTACGCGGGTTTTCATTTTAGAAATTTTTCCACGCGAACGAAGTTGCGGGCACAGCTAGTAATATTATAAATGCGAAAGTAACTCTATCTGTCTCTATTTCACGCCTAACACGCTGAACCGATTTGGATGAAATTTGGTACACAGATAGTTTGAAACCCGAGAAAGGAAATAGGATTTTCATCCTAGAAATCTCACAGGAACGGGAACTATGCGGGTCGAACACCGTGATTATCTTTTAAACCTGCTGTTGTAATAAAGAGTAACTTAGGCTACTTTTGTTTTAGAAATGTTTCCACGTGGACGAAGTCGCGGGCACAGCTAGTTTAAAATAAAAGCGTTTTTCGGGGTAATGGAACCTTAGCTTTGTATTAGATGGCAGAGTTCCGCAACGTCTCATCGGCGCGGTACAACCGACTGACCTATTCCTGACGCAATAGCGTCAATGCTTCTCATTGTAGGCGGGTAAGGTAGCCGGTAGAGTAATGCATGTGGCATTACCATTCTGCCACACAACTAGCAGCGAACCATTAACATCTTTGATATTTATAATCTATGTTTCTCTTTCACCAGAAGAGCTATTTGCTTGTTTGCTATCTAATGATAAAAAAGGCAAAAATATCGAGAAAATGAACATCGTAACAGATAGAATTCGACGACATTTGTTTCGAATCTGACATCTTTGGGGTTTCTCATTGCCGTATATGGTTTAAAAGTATATACGAAATTATTTCCAATGGATGCCCATATATGAGATCTTACTTGTCTGTTTTCCTATGACTTAAAAAAGTAAGGATCAGTTTCAAGCGAGCGAAAACGTCCATACTTTCATAACGTTTTCTCAAAATAAGAAGAATGTCGATACTGGCTTGATTTGAACCTAGAGTCATCTGTTTGGCTTTAACCAAACATTTTTCACTCTTTTTAGTCTTGTCAATCCAAATATTTGTGCGTCCGTGCTTAGTTTTTGTAAGTGAACAAGCAAAGAAAATCCGACCGCCAAAATCTGTTAAATGAAGTCACGCTTTTGGGCGAAATGTCCGGACTAATACTGCGTATTTTTGTGTTATAGCACTCACCCCGTGCTTGGGAATCTGGAAAAACCTTAAAAACAGCAAAGAAAAATATCGACACGCGGGATTTGAACCTGCGACCATTTCCCTAAAGCCGGGATCGATCAATCGACGTTATCGATAATACTGCGTAGTCTGATTTTTTTATTTCAAAAGATTGCAACCCTATTTGAATCAAATACCTTTGGCAAACAAAACAACCAGGATTCGGTCTGTTACAAAAAATACTTTTAGATACCAAAAAATAGATATTTTTAATATATTACAAAATATATTATTATTACTCGAGATCTTTTCAATATTTTTTTAAGTCACGTCACCTTAACATTTAAATACGATAACTATTAAAACAAGTGTTATACAGTTTTGACACCGACTATTTTCTCATAGGCTACAGCAGTACCCCAGGAGGTCCCATCTGCTCCTCCGGAACATTAATTAAAGAATAAATTAATTAACCTTCAGCATATATACATAACTTACAGACAATTACGAATATTTATCTATACTAGCGATCGTCTGCTGGTCGAAATTCGACCATGGACTCGAAAATAAAATCTCTTTTAAGTTAGACAACTGATTTTAGCCGTAAAGAAAATAGTATATATGTGTGTATATTATCACGTATGTCACATGAATTAATAAAAATAAACATTACACTCACTACGAGTGTAATGTTTATTTTTATTAATTTAATAACGTATTCCTATTGCATTTTATTTAATAATAGCTGTTGCCTGCGACTTCGTCCGCGCGGACTTCGTTTACTCCGCACTGCTCCTCCCCCGTAGGTGCTAGCGTGATAATATGTAGCCTATATGTTGACCCGACCTGTTAGTAATATTCATGCAAAATTTGAAGTAAATCCATGCAGTACTTTTTGAGTTTACCCCGGACATACATACAGACAAACAGACATACAGACATACAGACATACAGACAAAAATTCTAAAAAATATATTTTTGGCTTCGATATCGATTATAGATTACGCTCCAAGTATTTTTTTAAAAAAATATTCAATGTACAGTTTTGACTTTCCTACGATTTTATTATATGTATTATATTATTATATGTATAGACTAGCTGTGCCCGCGACTTCGTTCGCGTGGAAAAAAATCTAAAATAAAAACCCGCATAGTTCCCGTTCCCGTGAAATTTCCGGGATAAGAACTACCCTATGTCCTTTCTTGGGTCTCAAACTATATTTGTACCAAATTTTATCCCAATCGGTTCAGTGGTTCTGCCGTGAAAGCGTAACAGACAGACAGACAGACAGACAGACAGACAGAGTTACTTTCGCATTTATAATATTAGTATGGATATTAAGTTTCTGCAGTCCTCCGCAATGTAAAGTTAACTGCCAAATTTCATACTCCACCGTTCGCGTAATTGTTCAGGGGTTCAAATTTTTTCCTTCACGTATCCTGCTAATATTATAAATGCGAAAGTTCGTGAGTATGTATGTATGGATGTTTGTTACGCTTTCACGCAAATACTACTGAACCGATTACGATGAAATTTGGTATGTAGATAGCTGAAGACCCACAATAACACATAGGCTATTTTTTAGTCCGGAAAAGTTAGGTGATCCCGCGGGATTCACTAAAAACTTTTATAATGCAGCGGGCTGCACGCTGCAGCTAGTTAATATATGTGTTCTATACTATTAAGCGTCGGCACTTGGTGAAACTGCATTTTGATTTTAATGATAAAACACTTGTACTGGTTTCACTACATGTATATTCTTCCAAATTATTTAAAGTCTACCGGTTTCGCGTATTAACGCATCTTAAGGACTTATAGCTAAACAAGAATGAAATAATAATAAGAAGAAAGAATAATAAGAAGAATATATAAATTATCAATACTACTATCCTACTTCTACTAATATTATAAATGCAAAAGTATATTTGGATGGATGGATTTTTGTTACTCTTTCATGCAAAATCAATCGAACTAATTTGGATGAAATTTAGCACACATATCGGTGATGTCCTAGAATAGCACATATGACACTTTTTATCCCTGAAAAACAAGTTGATCCCGTGGGATTATAAAAATAAAAATGCGAAAGTTTGAATGATTAGATATATAGATGTTTGTTACTCAATCATAAGTTTACCGGCTACCTTTCCCTCCAAACCGGAACACGACAGTGACTAGCAATGACTATATTGCGTCAGGAATAGGTAAGGCCATGGGATAATGCAGAACTCTACCACCTAGTAGCCACGATGGTAGTGACTCATATACCTAATCATTCGCCTCTTACGAACTGCCTGCAGATTCTTATTCTTATTCTTCAAAGTGGGCCCAAAGCAACACTAATATTACTTTCAAACATTTATTTTTACCATCAATACCTTTAAAAATGTTGGAAAACTTTTTGTTAGCAATACTTATTGCTCCCTTCTTTGGAATAAGTTAAAAATGGTAGGTTATAACAATCGATGAGATCATCACGATTCGCAAGCCCGTAACCAAAGAGCTTTGACGTCGTAAATAAATTAGTAGAAACATTTCGCCCGAGAAATGCAACACGCAGTGCGCGCGCGCATGACGTGTCGATTGGACACGGTAATAACAGTAATACGCCGTCTTCGGGCATGTACCAACTGCATGTGGACTTTTTTTAAGGGTTGGTCACGAAGCAGAGCTAAAATAAGTTTGTTAACAGGCGTAAGATTAAGTGTTTGGCGATTTATTTTTAATATTATAAGATAGCAAACAAGATACTATACTGATGAAAAGAGACAGACATTTTCTATAGACACCAAAAGTAAAAATGTTTATGTTGCGTGGTTATTCTTGTGGCGGGTCTTAATGCCTCATACATAACTTATATTTATATCGTATTAAAAGCACTTGTACTGTTTTACTTGACTTTTTATTTATTAAAACCAACCGGTTTCGGGTTTTAACGCATCATCAGGGCAAAAGTTATTATTGTATACAATACGTTTTAATGCATCATCAGGGCAAAAGTTATTATTGTATACAATAATAACTTTTGCCCTGATGATGCGTTAAAACGCGAAAACGGTTGGTTTTAATAAATAAAAAGTCAAGTAAAACAGTAGAAGAGCTTTTAATACAATATAAATATAAGTTAACATGGAGTTTTACCAAGTGCCGACGATATTCAGTGTTCCTCATACATAAGTTTACAATGATAAACAAGCAGATGATTCTCCTGGTGGAAAGAGAAACCATCGCCTTTAGACACCAAAGATGTTAATGGTGCGTTGCTATCCCTGTGGCGGAATAGAAATGCCACATGCATAAGTCTACCGGTTACTTTACCGTCCAAACCGTAGCGCGACAGTGACAAGACGTTACAGAACTCTACCACCTAGTACTCATGATGTTAGTGAAAAGCACCGACCACACAGCCCATAGACACCTAATAATAGGCGAATGACTTGTGTCAATGTCCACGCGCCAATGAGTAGTGATTGGGTAATCAGTGTCGACCAATCAGATGCTCTGTACATTACTATCTTTCACTGTGGCCTTGAGTTAGCCAATTACGGCGTTGCAACCCCACTTCGTCTTACTTCAGCTAGTTGCCAGAATGCATTCAATACGGAAAATCAAACATTAGCCGTCTATAGGCTGTGTGGTCGGTGGTGAAAAGTATGGTCAATCGGTCCGACCTGCTTGGCAAAAAGTAGTTGGTCTACTCTTCAAAGGAGCCCGGACAAACACGGGGAAGCTTGATTAATCACCATTCTCTTAATATTACGTAAACAGTTTTTTTTTAATTTATATATATTAAAGTAGAAAACACAAATAACACCTAAAACTGTGTTCATTTGACTAATTCAAAACACTTAACGTAATGGCGTCCTCAGTCGCGTTTAACTCGAAAATCTCACTTGTAAGAGCAACCGAAAAAAGTGTGTACTCCACATAAGCTCACGTCTGTTCATAACGCGAGGAAATGACTTTCTAGCTCCTTACCCGACCTCTCTAGTTAATTAAACGTCTAAGAAATGTGTAGAACACTTGTGACAAACAACTGCATTGGGGTTATACTGGATATTGCATTTTGAAGCTAATTTTTTTTATTAGAGAAATAAATTTAGCACGTGGTTTATTTGACGCTAAATATTTTTTGTATATCTCGAGATTAATATTTTTTTCTTAATCTATTTTATGTCTGAATGTATTCCTGACAACGTTTATTCAAAACTTCATGATAATCGGTCTTGGGTATGACGTGAGACGTTTGTTTCGCCTTTCATTTTCACATTTATTTAAGTTAGGATAGTAAACCAATAAGAAATAAAGAAAAGAAAAAACTTTTATTCTCTCTCCCGGTGGAAAGAAATTATAACTGTATTTTTTTATATCATAAGATAGCAAACAAGCAGATGGGTCTCCTGATGGAAAGAGTCAACCATCGCCTATAGACACCAAAGGTGTTAATGGTGCGTTGCTATCTTGTGGCGAGGTCTAATGCCACATGCATAAGTTTACCGGCTACCTTACCCTCCAAACCGGAACACGTCAGTGACTAGCATTGACGTTATTGCGGCAGGAATAGGTAAGGAGATGGTACCAGACCCGGGCGAGCCAATGCAGAACTCTACCTTCTAGTAGCCACGATGGCAGTGACTCGCATAGTCAATCGGTCGCCTTTTATGGCCTGCGTGGCATTACGGCAGTTGGCCTATTCTTCAAAGGAGCCCGGAACCAACACGGTGAAAATGTGTTGTTGGGTTGGCAGTATTAGCCTACTGTTATTATTTTCTTGTTACTTGCGACAATTGGAACAGCTTTATGTGTGTAAATATAATTTATCTATACATATAATAAAATCGTAGGAAAGTCAATGTATTCGCGTCAAAATTTAAAGTTCCATCCTCACCATCTCGATGTCTGGAAATCCACAACTGTGCGTTTCTCCCGACACTTTTTGCCTCGCACTACTCTGTTGTGGAATCAATTACCGACAGGGGTATTTTCGAACGGATACGCATAGGGACCTTCAAGAAAAGAGCTTACTCATTCTTAAAAGGCCGGCAACGCAACTGCAAGACCTCTGGTATTGCAGATGTCCATGGGCGGCGGTGATCACTTACCATTAGGTGCACCTCTTGCTCGTTTGCCCCCTCTTCTATAAAAAAAAAAATGTCAGGGGTAAACTCAAAAAGTACTGCATGGATTTACTTCAAATTTGCATGAATATTACTAACAGGTCGGGTCAACATATAGGCTACATATTATCACGCTATCATCTACGGGGGAGGTGCTTTGCGGAGTAAACGAAATCCGCGCGGACGAAGTCGCTGGCAACAGCTAGTAGTCCATAACGCGCTATCATAAAATAGTTTATTTGAACAATACTAATAGCAGCTCTTTAGGCGATGGTTGTCTCTTTCTCCCAGGAAGAAAAAAATATATTTATCACACTCGTTCCCTTGCGAGATATTAGTAATCATCACAAACTTTGCCATATATATATATATATATATATATATATATATATATATATATATATATATATATATATATATATATATATATATATATATATATATATACTTAGATATACTAGCTAACTCCCCGCGGTTTCACCCGCGCAGCTTTTGTTCCCGTGGTAATATCGTTACGCTTTATATACTAAAACCTTCCTCAAGAATCAATCTATCTATTAAAGAAACCGCACCAAAATCCATTACGTAGTTTTAAAGATTTAAGCATACATAGGGACAGACTGAGAAAGCCACTTTGTTTTATACTATGTAGTGATTTGTATCTTCACGCCCGTATCCCCGAAGGGGTAGGCAGATGTACAACAAGTGCACCCACCATTAGCCGAAGATACTTGGTCCCACAAATGTGATAGGTGGCAAGCCTATCGCCAACCGGGCATCTTCCAATCCCGGGTAACTTTGTGTTTCTCGGAAAACTGAAAAAACACTTTTTTTATGTGCCCGATTCGGGAATCGAACCCGGTACCTCGTGTGGTCAACGCCAACGTTGGACCACTAGAGTACAGAGGTGTAGTGATTTGTACTTTACAAAAATCTCGCGACTCTGTAGAAAATCGTGTAAATAATCTTACATGTAGGTAAACTCACGCCCATTAACTGGTCCTGAATAAGTTTACCCAGCTATTACATATAACACTTAGTCATGACATGTTTTCTACATAAAATACTAAACAACGACTTCTATGAAACACTTAGCATTCTCACCGCAAAAGTCGGTTACCCTCTCATTAAAGAAAAGATAATTACAAATATAGCCTTTAATTTAAACGCTACAAGTACCGACTAAAACAATAATCTCTAAAAGAGCAGGTGTTCACAACACAAACCATTTAAAACCTTATATTGACCGCATACAGTCTAAAATTTAGTAAAATTAAACTTTATACCACAAAGGTTTACCTGCCACGTCTCTATTTGTGGCAGACAATAATGACCCCTAACATTTGTTCATAATAATCAGGATTGCGTGCACTAATTGTTACATGTGGCAATCAGAAAGTCTGTAAGCACGTATCTCGTAAACCTCACCCTGACAAACGCCTCGGCCTCACTAATTAAGCCTGTAATAGCACCATTGCTCTTTTACGCTTAAATTTTATGACCAACCAGGTTATAAAGAAAGTGTTTGCAATGTGATCTAATATTGTGTTTGATAGTTACATCCGCCATCTAAATGGAAGGGTGATGGTTCGTATCCTAGCGAAGTAATACCTTGTCTTGAATTTCCAACCTTCGTTGACCAAACAAGCGTGTCGCTGCAGTTACCTGTAAAAGAAAAAACTATTTAGAAGTTATATACGCAACAATCTTAATCTTTTGAAGCAGTCGATTTCTACCTTTTAATAACCGACCGAGACTGGACTTTTCAGCCGAAACCGAAACTTGTCAAGACTTATGAAAATGTACACAATTTGTATTTGAGCTACTAATACATAGTAATATATATGTAAATACGATAACATACATAACAAACAACCAAACCTAGAAATACTATCTATGCTAATCGCACTATAAATGTTTGTCCCTGTCGGGAATCGAACCCGAGCCCCATCGATTCTTAATTAGGTTCGCTTACCACTCGAGCAACGGTGCGGTCAGTTGAAACATCTCCAGATATTTAAGTTCAAGAAAATTCACAAGTTTATCGACAGAGGAGATATGTGGTGGTGGGGTTGGCAGTATATATATGCTCTCCTTCCTAGGTACCTTATTTTATTACCATTCTTTTGATCCCAAGTTGTTGCTTAGATCTGTTTCAGAAAATGTCAATAACATTCTGTCCAAGCCGAGAATCCTAACGAGAACCTCATGACAGTAAAGTCGGTATGGTTAAGTATATTACATTGATCAGTTAAGTATGTTACATCTGAAGATGCTTAAAAAGTGAAACCGGACGAGTAATATACTAAAAATATATATGTTGTGAAGTGAAATTCAAGTACAAGTGCATTGTTAATTGTGTCTAACAGTAATGGAATTTCACCAAGACGATGGAAAGTATAGAATATGCAAAGTCGGTATAACATGCCAACCAACCAACATGTATACCAACAGTACCTAGAGATGTTAAATTTATACATACATATTTCACATTGGATCAAGAGTATGTTTTCTGTTAAATAGTAGATAACATGTTATCAATGTGGAAAATGTCATACAATCAATTTTTCATCCCCTATTAGGTATTAATTTTTTTTTAAAATAGCTTATGTTGGAGCCCATGTCTTTAACTACCTCTTTGCTAAATTTCATCTAAATTGTTTCACGGTTTAACTGCAAATGCGTAAAAGACAAATAGACAGATCAGACTTTCGCGTTAATATGGTAAGTATACAGTATCGATACTTAACGGAACTTTTAAAAATAAAAAGAAAGGTCATTTAAAGAAAAATAGCAGATCTCACAACATTTCCGAATTACAAATTAATTTCAACCTCACATGTTCTCGATCGAACAGATTAAAGTGTGAAACAAAAGGTCAGTACATTCCGTTCCACGACAATTAATTTAAAAAGATACCTCTCTGATACGACGACAAAGTACGTTTAATTTTATCTTTGGCAGAAGAGGATCTTTATGGCCGTGTTGTATCGACGTTCGGACCACTGTGCGTGATCGTACTAACATTTACGGTTGTCTTAAACGAGTTCGTTTGTATCGTGGTGTCGCGTTACATGGGTTTTTAAAACTTGATGGTGTGTAATAAATGTTTTTGGCCGCGATCGACCCAGTGGGCCATAAAGTATCCGTTCTCTATCGTGTGAGGATAATACAGGGCTGTCAAATTAATATTCTATGGAGGAATATTTATGCAAATTATTTAAACTCTTGATAGAATTTCGACTATGGCATTTTTATATAACTTTTAGCTTTCTATATTTTTTATGCAATCGCTAAGAATGCCAAATCTCTTCAGTGTGGGTAATATTCTAAACAAGAGGTTCATAGGTATTCATTTAACGTATAAACATATACATAGATAAGCCTACTGTAAAAATATTATATAACAAAATATATAATACTTTTTACAGTATAATAAAATAAATAATGTGTTTTATTACAAGGATACCAAATAAGAAGATAATCCTTTTGATAGGAACAGATTTTTCACATGTCGGTCTTGGCTTTTTTTAGAAAAATCATATTTCTCTCTGCCGGACTGCTCGACTCATTGTGGCCGTGTTCTGTCGACTTACGGACCACTGTGTGTGATCGTACTAACATTAACGGTAATCTTAAAAGAATTATTTCGTATCCGGGCGATACATTGCAGATCTCTACTACCTAACAGTAACGACTCACGATGCTAGTGAACAATTTGGCCAATCATTCGTCTTTTACAAACAACTTGGCAAATAGACAGATGGTTTATTCTTCAGAAGCAGCTGTCAGTAGAAGTAGTAACGATCGTTTTTTTTTTAATAGAAGAGGGGGCAAACGAGCAGGAGGTGCACCTAAAGGTAAGTGATCACCGCCACCATAGATATCCGCAATACCAGAGGTTGCAGGAGCAGTTGCATTGCTGCACTTTTAAGAATGTGAAAGTTCTTTTCTTGAAGACCGCCAAGTCGTGTCTGTTTGGAAATACCCCTGCCGGTAATTGATTCCACAACAGAGTAGTGAGAGAGATAGTAGTGACATAGCCTTCGGTCGCTTGTAATGAGCTATGTGCCACAAAGACACAGTCATGATCTATTATTTCAAAGTTATTTTATCGTTATCGCTCACATTTTGACAACCCTATAAAGCGTAAGACATAGAATTTCACATATCAATTTATATTATTAAATAAAATTGATACCCAATATAAAAATGTCACACAATGTTTTTCGCTTTGTTTTTTGCGGTTTCCTCGCATGACTGATTGTGACATTTAAATACCTGACGCATTCGTATGTTCATTGGTGTCTGCAGAAATAATGACCCGTCATGAACGTGATGCGATTGTTCATATTCGTACTCCTTTGCATGTTAAAATACCTAGAGGCAACGACCGCATAAAATAAGACACTTTATTGGAACCAAAGTTCTCTCTTTATGCTTTGTCCAGTCTCCCGTGTTGGTCCGAGCTCCTTTGGAGAATAGACCAACTGCCGTTTTACCACGTAGGTCGTAAAAGGGGACTGATTAGACGTACGTGACACTATCATCGTGACTACTAGGGGGTAGAGTTCCGCAACGATTCACTCAGGTATTTGACATCACCGTTTTATCGATTTCTGCCGCAATAGCGTCGGTGCTGGTCACTGTCTATTTCGGTTTGGAGGCTAAGATAGCCGGTAGACTTGTGCTTGTGGCATTGCCATCCCCCTACGCGGGTAGCAACGCACCGTTAACATTTTTGTTATCTATAGGCGACTCTCCATCAGGTGAATTATCTGCTTGTTTGCTATCTAATGATATAAAAATAAATGTATATTCGGACACAACTCCGTCATATATCGAAGGATTTAATGTTTTTTTCTTGTTTCGGAAAGTATACTTTCTGTTAGGTCCTACATATATTTTGAGAAAATCTGATGAAGGATAGAAGTAGGTTGTTGCAGTTTAAATCATGCTTTTAAATTATGTCACGATAGTATTCATCAAGGTCTTGGAAAATTAAATGGTCTTGTTTGAAACTTGCTTGGTTGAGCTTGCTTTCTGAAGAGTTCTGCAACGGGTCGTCCGGGTCTGGTACTACCGCCTTACATAGTCCTGTCACAATAGCGTCAGTGTTCGTCTTTATTGTGTTTCGGTTTGGAAGTTAAGGTAGCCGGTAAACTTATGCATCTGGCATTACCAATCCGCCAAACATATAACAATTTGGTGAACTGACATATTTGGTGTCTATAGGAAATGGTTTCTCTATCCATCAAGAGTTATCCTATGATATAAAAACATCAGCAAACATCAACAAGAAATATCTGCCTTGGACAGCACCAGATCAATCAATTTTGTAAGCTTTTTCATCTGTCATTGTTTCTATGTGACTGAATTCGCTCCGGTTTGGTCCGGACTCCTTTGAAGAATAGACCAATGCCATTCAGCCACGCAGGTCGTAAAAGGTGCCTGATTGGCTGTGTCATTTTTATATTAGAGGTGGTTTAATTTTTTAAATTACAATTATATTGCGTTTAATTTATGACAAATTACTATCTTAAATATTCATGGAAAGAAAGATCAAAGGATGATATGACATTTTCTTGTGTGAAATAAATTTTAATTTAGATTTTTTTTTATATATATGTCCAATATACAAAAATTTATTTTGATAAAACTATTAGCGATACAAAAGAAATACAAAATTAGCTTTTGGAGTTTTACAAATAATGTTTATTTTTGATTGGCGTATAAAATTTTAACTAATTCATAATTACATTCGTTAGTTTTAACATGTTGAATATTTATATCGCTTTGTTATTTGATTTATTTAAACGATGCATTGTTTTAAACTTCTTAACAACATTATTTGGTTAGTAAATAGTTATGTGTTGTTAAACAGGATTTTAAGCTTTTGTGGCTCTGATTACATAAAGGTATAGGTGTAAAAATAAAGAGATCATGCTTCGTTAGTTCAGTCACATAGAAACAATGTCAGATGAACGGCTTACAAATATAAATAATATAGATGCTTTTGATCGAAGTATAGATTTTTTTATATCATAAGATAGCAAACAAGCAGATGGGCCTCCTGATGGAAAGAGTCACCCATCGCCTATAGACACCAAAGGTGTCAATGGTGTGTTGCTATCTTGTGGCGAAGTCTAATGCCACATGCATAAGTTAACTAGCTACCTTACCTTCAAAACCGGAACACGACAGTGACAAGCAATGACGCTATTGCGAAAGGAATAAATAAGGTGGTGGTACCAGACCCGGGCGAGATAATGCAAAACTCTACCACCTAATAGCCACGATTGTAGTGACTCGAATAGCAAATCAGTCGCCTTTTATGAACTGCCTGGCAGAACGGCGCTTGGCCTATTCTTCAAAGGAGCCCGGGACCAACACGGGGAGAATGAACACGGGGAGATATGTTTCAATATCTTTCGTATATAGTACACTTCGGCTCAATATTTATGGTCAAGTACTTCACTTTACCGGGTTGGGTATAAGAATCTTTTTTTTCGCCTTTTTTAAAATATCGCTTACAATAATTTTTTTATGTTGCTCTTTTGTGTACAATAAAGGATTAAAGATAAGTAACAAAAAAGAGTAATGTGGTGTAGTCAAAGGTAATGTTGATGCTTGATGATGTCTATTTTAGTGTTCTGTACCTAAAAGGTAAAACGGAACCCTATTACTAAGCCTCCGCTGTCTGTCCGTCTGTCTGTCATCAAGCTGTATCTCATAAGCTGTTATAGCTAGAAAGCTGAAATTTTCATGAATTATGTATTTCCGTTGCAGCTATGACAACAAATACTAAAAATAAAAAAATGAAAATATTAAGGGAGGTCCCCATACAATAAACGTATTTCTTTGTTTTTTATACTATGATGGTGCGGAACTCTTCATGCGCTAGTCCGACTCGCACTTGGCCTTTTTTTATATCATGGAAGATGGCTCTCTTGATGGAAAGGGAAACCATCGCCTACAGACCCCATAGATGTTAATGGTGCGTTGCTATCCGTGTGGCAGGAAGGCGATGCAACATGCAAAATTCTACCGATTAATTTTTCTGATTTGGAGAGTAATCTTACTCTCCAAATCAGAAAAAGACATTGACGAGCATCGACGCTATTGGCGCCAGGAATAGGTGTTGCTATATACCCGGGTGAGACGTTACAGAACTCCACCACGTTAGTGACGATGTTTGAATGAAGCGCACAGCTAATCAGTCGCCTTTTACGAACTGCCTGGCAGAATGGCAGATGGACTATTCTTCAGAAAGGGCCCCGGGCCAACATGGAGTAAAACACCTGGTAGCATTGCTTTACCTATTCCTGTCCCAATATGTGTGTCACTGCTGTGTTCCGTGTCCGGTTTGGACGGTAAGGTACAAACGAACCATAATATCTTTGGTGTCATAGCCGATGGTTGCCTCTTTCCATTAGGTGAACTACCTATCTGCTCGTTTGCTTTATGATTTAAAAGGTTACATTAGGTATATTAGTTTTTGTTTGTTTTTTAATAAAATCATAATTATTTAAGCACCGTTTATCATGACATACTTCAAATGTGCATCCTCCCATAGTAACGTAAGAAATATCTCATGAATTTTAAATAATTTAACAATGGTTGCCACGTTATAACATGTTTTGTATTTAAATAACACAATACGCTTACCCATGTTCATGTTTATTTGGACTTTGGAGGTATTCGCGTGGCATTTTGTACAGACGTGAGTGGTTTTGGAATTCTATTTCGAATTTTGCGTCTATTGATGCGTATTCTGTTCATAAAAAACCATTTGCGTTCGGGGAATCCCCGTTAGAGACGAAGTTGCTAACGACAATTAATATTTTATGAAAAAATATTCATTTATTAGTTTTTTTTAATTGTTAGATAGCATACAAGCATATGACTCTCCTGCTAAATAGAGACAACCATCACCTATAGACAAGGATTTAAAACGTTGTAATATCGATATGTTTGCTGTTTCGTGATTGGTTCGCCGCGTTTCATACTGTTTCGTGATTGGTTCGCCAACTAGCGCTAGAAGACAACGTCATAATATATACCATAACCAATCACGACGAGGCAAACAAATCATTATTATAACGTTATAAAACCTTGCCTATAGACAGTAAATATGTGGCAGAATAAAAGTGCCACATGCATAAATTTACCGGCATACTTACCCTCTGTTCTGACGACTGTGACAATTATTTATTAGCGCTATTACGGCAGAAATAGGTAAGGTGGTGGTAACAAAACCTGGGCGAGACGATGCAGAAATAAACCACCTAGTAGTCACAATGGTAGCGACACGTATAGCCAATCGGTCGTCTCTTACGACCTGCCTGGCAGAACAACTTGGTCTAATCTTCACAAGAGCTCGAAATAAGATGGAGAAGAAACTACTTTTGTCCTGGATAAGCGCGTTAATCCCTTGGGATTATCAAAAATGTTTATCATGCATCGGAGTTGTACGCAGCTATCAACATTTTTGTCGCCATAGTAAATCATTTTAATTATTTCTATCTAGGTAAAGAAGCTTAGGCCCTGTACAACGATGGTAAATAGATTACGTAGACTTGATGTCATTAGTTAATGTGATTACAGTAAATTGTATTACAACACACGGAAGTTACTAACAGGATGCGCCTTATTATCTAGTCTACATGACGCTGTCTATGGTTCTAGTGTTAGCTGGGCGGGTAGCGTAGCGATATCGATGTCTTTATCAGGTTTTCAACATTTTGGTGTTATCGGCACACTTTACAATTTGTCCAAGTTTCACAACACACCGGTAAAAAAGGAGTCAAATAACCCAGTGTACCAGATGTCCCACGACGGTTCACCTTTTTTTACTCATGGTTTTAACGTGGCTTTCAATCCGCGGCACACACGCACGCCGATTGAGAATCAGTTTCTCATATATTCTCTATCATACTGATTATTTTGTGGACAATTGTACTGTCTTACAAATAACATGCTATATTTTTATTAATTAATGATGTTTTATTAAAATAATACACCGATTGGCTATTTAATTAATAAAAATATAGTGTGTGAATTGTGAAACAACACTAAAATTCGAAATAATCAGTATGTCTCTTTATATATTTTCAAAACTTTAAGCTAATATTGTGTACCTACTGAAGTACTTTTTTTTATATAAACGCTCTCTATTTCCCATGATCGCACTAGGTGATTACTGGACACGGTCTAGTCAACTATAGGCAATCCAGGATGGTGAATTTATTTATGCCTACTTTATTACAAAAATGAAGTCGAGGTCTGCAATTTCTCTCTCGGGTTAAGTACATATTTCTGTCATAATAGCGTCAGTGCTACAGTCAGATTCTGGTTCAGAAGGTAAGGTTTTTTATATCATAGGATAGCAAACAAGCAGATTGCTCTTCTGATGGATAAAGAAAAATCTTTACACCAAAGATATTAATGATATATTTTTATCAGTGTGACGGCTTGAAATGCCATATACGTGACATATCAATTACCTTACCCTCTTAACCACAACACGATGATGACAAGGACTGACGCTTTTACGACACGAACATGTAAGATGGTGTATAAAAACCGGGCGAAAGGTTGCAGAATTCTACCATCTATTTACTAAATTAAAGCATCTGACATGAAATCCCTACCAAATTGGTGGTAATTGGTGTTTGTAGGCGATGATTATTCGTTCCATAAGTATCTTCACGCACGTATCACCGAGGTGGTAATCAGAGGTACAACAAGTGCACCCACGAGTCACGACTAGCCGAAGATACTAAGTCCCACAATGTAATAGGTCGCAAGCCTATCGTCAACCGGGCACTTTTCCAAACCCGGACAATGTTATTTTTATCAGAAAACACACATTTATAATTTGGCTGAACCGGGGATCGAACCAGGGATATCATGCGAGTCAACACCGACACCGAAACACTAGACCACGATGGTGAGCGAATCATTCCATAAATTTAGCATTTCGTTCAATCAATAAGAAAAATTGATGGCGAGTTAGAATTATGGTACGCTAGTGTTATCAGCTCATTTTCTCGCTAGAACTGAGGCCGCAAACTTAAGGAGAGACTATTATTGGACGTAGAGGTTTGTAATAGCTAAGGACTATATTGCCTTTGAACCTAGACCTCGATTACATTATAATAGTTGGTCTCGATTTAGCAAGAGAATTAGGTATTATTCCTCTCACACGTCACTACAATGATACGCACTCCATACAATATGATAGGCGATTTAAATGTTATCAACCGATAAGGAAAACAGAGGTTATGTATTTAATATTGTTGGAATTGGATAATATTGGAGTATGATCTATTTAAACGTCTAAGTACATGAACTAAATTTCGTGAGTGTATATGTCTATATCAAAACATCCAAACTTTCGCATTTATAATATAGATAAATGCGAAAGTTTGGATGTTTGGATAGATGTATGTTTGTTACCACTGAATGGATTTGAATGAAAAAATGATAACCTTAAACACGTAGGCTACTTTTTAATTACGAGAAATAAGTTCCCGCGGAATTCACGAAAAATCTATACAATGCAGCTATATTATAAAATACTGCAGCAAAATAATGCAAATAATGCTGCAGCTTGCAACCCGCTGAACAATAAACGTTTTGATGAATCCCGCGGGAATGTCTCACTTTCCCGTGATAAAAAGTTAAATCCGTTTAAATCCGTTCAGTAGTTTTTGCGTGACTGAGTAACAAACATCCATCCATCCAAACATCCAAACTTTTGCATTTATAATATTATTATAGATAAGAAAGCCTGGCTGTTTCGCTTTCATGGCTAAACTGCTGCGCCGATTTTCATCAAATTTGGCGTTAAACAAAGGTTACTTATGTCTCAGAAATCAAGCCTTAAGGGCCTGGAATAGGAGATGAAATTTGTACAAAGAAAATATATCGACGACATGTTAATCTACTCGCGGGCGAAGCCGCACGGGTCAGTTAACTTATTAAAAACTTTAATAAGTTAACAACGCTATAATGTCGAAAACTTCGATATATTCGGCAGTCGAAAAATACTATCGGATTCAACGAAAGCGATTCGGATAACGTAATTAAATAAACAACCAGTATAAATAACCGTATCTGTGGATCGTAAAACACCCGATTCAGACGGTATACCCTGAACGTTTTGGGATATTTTCTCACTGTATTTGTAAATCGTAGTGGAAACGCTAGCTAACGTTTATTACTTCAGGCTTCGAACTTTAGATTCGTCTAAAGTTCGAAGCTTGTTCGAGTTAAAAAATATTTATCTATTTGTATTTCTTGTTAAACACGCGATTTATCTAAATCTATATTAGCTGGGTGACCACAAAGATAGCAACGTACTTTTGACATGTTTGGTGTCTATAGGCGATGGTTTTTCTTTCCATCAGGAGAGGCATCTTTCTGTTTGTTATCTTATAAAAAAAACAAATCTTGATGAAAATTGATATAAGTAACAATAAATGATTGCGCAAAAGGTAGGCTATATATTTTTTTTCGTCAATAAATTTACGCTCACCACCACTGGGATGTGGAAGCAATGTGTCTAATCAATGAACGTTTTTTGTTTCGGGATTTTTTTATATGAAAGCGATAATCCATAACTCAAAGAAGAAAACAATTCAATTTGTAAACTTGAGCCGATAACCACCTGTGACCGCTTTGATACTACTGCAAGAAAAATTAACTGTAAGAAATTATTTCTTATGCTGCTTTTTTAATCATCCTTTCAGTCGAGTCTGTGAAATTTGTTTCGATCACACGTTTCGTGTTCATTTATCTGTTGCTTAAACGAATTACAAACAAATAGCACACGAAATCAAATCATTTACATAACACAAACGCAGCTTACAAATACTAGGGGATTTAGAGAAAGCATTTCAAATACCATGATTAAATAAAACACCAGTATAAATAGCCCTATCTGTCCATCGTAAAACACCCACTGTACCCTGGACGTTTTGAGATATATTCTCACTGTATATGCGAGTCGCTGAGAAAATGTTTACTTACATTTTTGGCACTCAGAGAAGTTTTAACACTTTATTTAATACTAGCTGTTGCCCACTACTTCGTCCGCGCGGACTTTGTTTACTCCGCACAGCTCCTCCCCCGTAGGTGATAGCGTGATAATATGTAGCCTATATGTTGACCCGACTTATTAGTAATATTCATGCAAAATTTGAAGTAAATCGATGCAGTACTTTTTGAGTTTACCCCGGACATACATACAAACAGACATAAATTCTAAAAACTATATTTTTGGCTTTGATATCGATTGTAGATCACGCCCCAATTCTTTTAAAAAAATATTGTACAGTTTTGACTTTCCTACGATTTTATTATATGTATAGATTTACGTACACAAGAAAACATGAAATATCTTTATTCAGCCCGAGTCCCCCTTGTGAAAAAGACTTGGAAGTAAAAGGCCAACTGGCCAAGCGTGTTACTACCTTTCTTACAACTAAGTAATGAAAAAATTATCGTTTCGTTGAGGTCTTTTACCACAGCCGTACGTATTCTAATAGCGACAGTGCTTGTCACTAATGTGTTGTAGTTTAAAAGCCGGTAAGTGTATGCATGTGATATTTAATCTCTGTTACACTTTTTTACACTTTTCCAAAAAAAATCTTACACTTTGTTACACTTTTCCAGAAAAAATGCGAAACTTATTTAAAACGAATAACTTCAAACCTAGGATCTCATGCACCTATTTTTTTAAAAATCATATTATGATATTATTATTATTACATATAATAAAATCGTAGGAAAGTCAATGTATGTCCGGGGTAAACTCAAAAAGTATTGCATGGATTTACTTCAAATTTTGCATGAATATTACTACCAGGTCGGGTCAACATATAGGCTACATATTATCACGCTATAACCTGCGGGGGAGGGGTTGTGCGGTAAAAGAAGTCCGCGCGAACGAAGTCGCGGGCAACAGCTAGTAAAAAAATAATCATCTTATTAAGATAGCAAACAAGCAAATGGGTCTCCTGATGGAAAGAGTCAACCATGGCTTATAGATATCAAAGAAGTTAATGGTGCGCTGCTATCTTGTGGCGAGGTCTAATCTAATTGAGGCAGGAATAGGTAAGACGGTGGTACCAGACCCGGGCGAGACAATGAGACTATAACGAAGCCGGTACTGCTAGCCCGCTGAGGCAATTTTTATAGTAAAACCGAATATATTTTTTATATAACACGATAGCGATCAAACAGATTTCCAATAAACAGAGACCCATTATCTATAATCACCAAAGATGTTAAGTGCGTTATCCGAATATTGAGATGGTCATACCATAAGTATAAGTTTTCCTCCATCCTCCATAAGTATAAACTACTTGACCCTCCAAACCAAACCAAAACAGTAACCATTATTAACACATTATTATTCTAAATGTATTGGTCTATCATTGGGACTCAAAATGGCTTTAGCAGCATTGGTTAACAAAACCTGTATATGTCTCAGGTGACACCCGGACGATTTATAGTTTTTATTTGTTTATTTTTTCTTATTTTTCCACATTATCGCTGAATGAGAGGAATAAAAAGTATCTTTACGCCCGTATCCCCGGAGGGGGTAGGCAGAGGTACAACAAGTGCACCCACGATTAGCCGAAGATACTTGGTCCCACAAATGTGATAGGTGGCAAGCCTATCGCCAACCGGGCACTTTCCAATCCCGGGCAACTTTGTGTTTCTCAGAAAACTGAAAAAACACATTTTAAGTGCCCGACCCGGGAATCGAAACCGAGACCTCATGTGGTCAACGCTAACGCTGGACCACTAGACCACAGAGGCGATTATAATAAGTTACATTATTTCCGTTTTTAAGAACTTAGGAACTTAAAATCACTAGAAACTGTACTGAGTTAATTTTAAGTCATAACATCATATAATATTCAATAATTTCGAAGTGAAAACTTCTTTAGGCGCGTTGAGCGTTTTGGTAGAGGGTAAAATCCTCGGTTCGCGTCACCGACATGCTAATGATAATAGTATATCTATAGCTATGTTTTGCATATAGTTTTAATTACTCTTAACTTAATAGTTCCGTTTTCACTTCTATCGGCAGTCCCACGACTGCTACTGTTTTAGTTTATAAAAATGTATGGCTAACACAAATACGGACATGTTTCTGAATTAAATATTATTATTATTATTAACGCTGTTGCAGCAGGAATGGGTAAAATATTATATACGATACACGTAGTATAGAAGTATTAGGTGAGGAAACCGACCGATAACTTTAAGCTTACTAGTGGGTAAGATACTAAGTACACACCATTCTCGCGTCTTAAAATGGTTCGCCGTTTTGTTTCTGTTCACGTAACCCTTTTTTATAAAAGTTCTGGCCCGCTTGGGATAAATAGCGAGTGATAAGTTACGCGCGAAAGAAGATAGATTTGTCGAATAAAAATATATAATATCTCGTTTCTATCACGAGAAAACGTTTGTTATGGCATATAATTAGAAAAATCGAGATAATTGTTCTTCTTATTGGTCAAATCTCTCTTATTTCGCGCGCAACACACCTATAACACGCTGTTTATCTGCGAGTTGCAGTTTTTAGCGCTGGCAATTTTTTTACTAGCATGTAAAGATTGATAGCGTGGTTGATTCAAAACCATTATTTTATGTTAAAAGACAGAGATGACATAGACATCTAAGACGTCTATTTATGGATTTATTTTATTTCCCCGTGTTGGTCCCGGGCACCTTTAAAGAATAGGTCAACTGTCGTTCTGCCGGGCAGGTCGTAAAAGGCGACCGATTGGCTATTCGAGTCACTACCATTGTGGCTACTAGGTGGTAGAGTTCTATATTTTCTCGCCCGGGTCTGGTACCACTGCCTTACCTACTCCTGTCGCAATAGCGCCAGTGCTTGTCACTGTCGTGTTCCGGTTTGGAGGATAAGGTAGCCGATGAACTTATGCATTTGGCCTTAGACCTTGCCACAAGATAGCAACGCTGCATTAACATCTTTGATGTCTATAGGTGATGGTTGACTCTTTCCATCAGGACATCTGTTTGTTTGCTGTCTTATGGTATAAAAAAATTGTCCGCTCTGATGAAAAGAAATAATAATCGCCTTTCAAAAGCGAAGATGTTGATGGCGCGCTGTATTCCGTGTAGTGGGGTGAAACACGTGGAAATGTAACATTCAAAATTTTATCTTATTTTTATTTATCTTACAATACAAATTGGAACACGACAGCGACAAATAGCAACACTATTGACAGGTGACCTTACTCTCTAAATCGGAACACGCCAGTGACAAGCACTGACGCTATTCCGCTAGGAATAGGTAAGGCGGTGATACCGAACCCGGCCAAGATATTGCACAACTCTACCACTACACCCAGCTAGAAATTGTTGTCATGTGTTAGTCTTTTCTCGCTTTCTATGAGATTCTTAGGCTGGTTTTAGTGTCACGCTGACCGCACGCTAATGGTCAGTGCTGATGGGTCCATATGTGTGTAGTCATAAGACTGACCTACATACATCAGCGCCGACTGTCAACGAGCGGTCAGCGTGACGGTAAAACCAGCCTTAGAAGTGAGACAGTTGATATGTTCTCTGAATGAGGCCCGGTTAACTCATGGTAAATATAAGTTACTTCATCGCACAGGCGAAATAATTGTCCTCCAAACCGGAACGCGATAGCGACAAGTGTTGACGATAGCGCAGCATAAATAGGTAAGGCAATAGCCCCAATCCCAGGCGAGATGTTGTGGAACTCTTTGATTTATTTTATTCTTTATTAAATCTTAATATATGTATATAAATTACGTGTCACGTTGTTTGTCCGCTATGGATTCAGTAGTTACTGAATCGATTTCAATGAAATTTTGTAGATATTTACGATTTAATTTAATTTATTTATTTACCATTGGTCCAAGTAAAAGATAGGATAATTTTTATCTCAATTAATCCCCCCCCCTCTCAAGTACCCCTTCAAAATAATCAGCAAAAGTAATCTGTATGGCAAAACAACGTTTGCCAGGTCAGCTAGTAAGATTAAGGTTAATAAAACAGATATACAATGCGAATGTGGAAGGATGTAGGTACCGGGGAAGACCAAGACTGACATACCATGATCAGATTGATCGAGCACTGTCCGAAGGTGGTGTCAAGAGCCTTCGCAACCAGCGTGTGTATATGAAGAGAGCCATGAATGTGGAGGGAGCGAGACAAGTCTGCAAGGATCTTGATGTATGGCACTAGGTTCTCTCTGCCTACCTCGTAAGGGATCTGGCGTGAAGATATATATGTATGCTAGTAAATTATGTGTATGTGATTTTGAATTATTTAGAAAATCTTTGAAACACCTTAAAATATCACTTTTGCTAGACTCGTGGATCGAATCAAACATAATATTACTAGACGCCGAGTTCTTACTTCTCATAAAAAAAACCTCAATAATACTATCTCCCCACACGAGACTGGAATCCGGACCTCTTTACTTAAACTGAATAGTTTAACTCTTATACCACGAAGCACAAAGCATATTAATAAGCTTATACTCGCGCTATCATCAATCAAAGCACAATATATTTAGTAATCTAAGATTCCATACAAATCAAATAACTCTTCATAATCCGCGTTTTGCTGTACACGGCCTGTATCTATCGGAATGCGCTCAAAGGAGTATCCAGAGAGGTACTAAGTACAACCGGCTTCATCTCAAACCAGTCCTTACTTCGACTGGGAGAAAAACGTCGTAAGCTCCAGTTGACTGACACCTGAATAACTATTTAGTAGTTGTTTCTTCAAATTTTATAGTAAGTAGCTCGTTTTGTTTAAATTTAATATGATTGACCTTTGGCATTAAGGTTTTTTTCATATGGGAGCTTAATTATTGAGACATTTGTATGTAATTATATGACTTTTTATTTTATTTTTCATAAATTTAAATAGAAATCGCACAGGTTTCTTGTAAGATAGGTAGTGATTTAGTTTGTTTTTAATTTTATACGATAGCTAACAAGCAGATGGCTATCTCGATGGAAAAAGATATGCGTCGCAGGTTAATGATAATTACTCGTAAAAGCAATATAATTTTTTTATATATCATTAGATAGCAAACAAGCAGATGGTTCACCTGATGGAAAGAGAAACCTATGGAAACTAACGATTGTAATGGTGCGTTGCTATCCGTGTGGCGGGATGACAATGCCACGTGGATAAGTCCTTACTGGCGTCCTTACCCTCCAAATCGGAACACGACAATAACAAGCATGCTGTCGTAATAACGTCATTATTGCGGCAGTAATAAGTAAGGCGGTCGTATCAAATACCCGGTGAGACGTTACAGAATTCTAGCACCTAGTAGTTACGATGAGTGAGACATATAGCTAATCGGTCGCTTTATACGACCTGCCTGGCAGAACGGCAGTTGGTCTATTCTTCAAAGGAGGCCGAACTAACACGACGAAAAGCCCGGACCTACAAGGGAATACTAGTTTACTGAATATCTTACGCTCTAAACCGAACACGACATTGATGAGAACTAACGCTACTGCCGCCCCGTTCGCGTTGGTCGACTAGTTAGCAATCCTGCCAACGCAACCAATGAGCCTCAGGTTTGATTTACGACAGGAACAGGCATTTGTGTGATGAGAGATGAGATGTTCATTGAATATATTTCAGTATTTACAATAGATAAATACTGAAATATATTCAATAAACACCTAAATCCAGTAATAAATAAAATATAATATGTATTTCTATGTATTGATCCATATCGCAAGCAAATTAATTGCTTACTTTGGGGTTAGATCAATTGGTATATCATTTTTCCATTATTATTATTGTTGCTATTATCTTTATTTACACTTATAATCATAGTATATCACAAAAACCACAATATTATAAAAATAAACATATAAAAATAGATTTTCCGCCGATGGGAGCCAAATTATTATTATTATCATAAATAGCTTAACGCAGGTGAGACGTTTCAGAACTCTACAACCTAGTAGTCACGATGGTAGTGCCACTGACCAAATATTCGTCTTTTATGAACTGCATTGCAGTTTAATACAACATATCCCGTCAATTTTTTGAGCGTAAACATAATGAACTGATTGTCGTTAGACGCAACGGTTTCCCTCAATATGTTTTAATTTCCATGTAAAAATACTATATCTCGAAATGCAATTTCAGAGAATCAAGATAAAATATCACGATCTTTGAACATTCGTCTTCCTCTACATTTAAAATTTAGTGTTGAACTTGACCTATTATAATTTTTTTTCTATGATCAGACATTCACTTGATTCTTCTTTATTATTATTATTATTATTAGCCATTTCTGTCCCACTGCAGGGCAAAGGCCTCCCTACCCTTCTTCCATTCCTCATGATTTAACCCTTTTTCGGTCCAGTTGGGGCAGTGTGAGTCCAGTTCGTCCCGCCATCTTCGTCAGGGCCTGCCGCGACGTCGTGTTACTTTATTTGGGGTCCACTTGGTGGTGCGTTTGGCCCAAAGGTCACCTGACATGCGGCAGATGACGTGATTCTCTGAAATTATTATCCACGGACACCAATGATTTTATGGATGTTTTTTTTATATATGTGAGTGGTTACGCAAAAAGGGACCTGAAGGGATTGGAAACGGTTTTTTTTTTGATAAATTCTGATTCTATGGTCCTTCATCTTCGTTTTGTTCTAATCAAAATAATTTTAGGTGCCGTAGTTTTTTTTTAATGATTTTTTATGTAAGCCTAGGCAGTTTTGAAAATATTACACCTTATACACAGCGCACACTAGTTTCTTTTTCTAGTGCGCACATAAAGACAAGTAAAAGACGAATAAATAAGTCACCAATAATACAGCTATCGCAAACACGTGCTATTTCTCACTGACGAAGTCGCTCACTAACGACACTAGCATAAAACACCCTGCGCCTCTCTCCCGCACTCGTGGCGAAACTCATTTCGACTCAACATTTTAAACGTGATTTACTCGAAATCAATTATTTTCCCTTGAGGTCCCTTTTTGCGTAACCACTCACATATACATATTAAATCTAGAAAATTAATACATTTTCTTTACATGTTATGTTACAAAAATTATTTCAAATTAAAAAATATGAGATCCATATTAAGATCAAATAATTCCTTGCTTTATTGTTCTTTCAGTACTCTGAAGTTGCCTAATACCCTTTTTCACAATTTTTTAAAATACATTTTTAGGGTTCCGTACCTAAAAGGTAAAACGGAACCCTATTACTAAGCCTCCGCTGTCTGTCTGTCACCAGGCTGTATCTCATAAGCCGTGATAGCTAGAAAGCTGAAATTTTCACAAATTATTTATTTCCGTTGCCGCTATAACAACAAATACTAAAAATAAAAAAATGAAAATATTAAGTGGGTCCGCTTACAATTAACGTAATTTTTTAAGCGGGCTCGCGGAAATGGTGCTCACAGATGCTACTGAACTACGACCACGGACATTCTAATGCTGTTTATAATATTGTCACAGGAGATGAAATGTGGATTTATTGTTTTGAACCCGAAAAGAAACAGCAATCTTGTGAATGGGTGTTTGAAAATGAGAACAGGCCAACAAAAATGAGACAGGGGTTCCATCTGTACAATTCCACTTGAAGATCAAAAGAGTGTTAATGCCGAGTGGTATTTTACCATTTGTTTACCCAGGGTGTTAGAAAAAGTTCGCGAAAGACGACCCAAAATCTGCATTCTCCTACACCATGATAAATAACGCTTCTTCACACACGGCCAACAAAACAAAGTCATTTTTAGCTTCCGAAAACGCGACCTTTCCTTTGTGACTTTAAGACAAATCGAGTCAACATGTTTCTTTGTAAGGTTTAACACTTTTTATCCTCTTCATTAATTTATTACACGCGAAGCCGTTGCAAGTTTCTAGTCACATACTTTTGAAATACAAGTTAATTCAAATGAATTTTAAATATTTTTACAATTGAGTCGAAATTCGCTTGCATGTAAGTTGATATATCACGGATGTGATACAAGTTTTAAGTTGAACTACAACGTAATTACCGACGTGCGAGGTAAATAGCCGCACTCTCGGATCGGTTCAATGCTGTCATTTTGTCTTTGGAATACACTTTATTCTCAAGAATATTGAAAGGGTCCCGCTTATCTGATTACGTTTGCTACAACCATTAGGTCGGTTATAACTTACACTTAGCAATTTGCATAATATCCGTGGACACGGTAAACTTGTACTTAAGGTTCTTATTTATCACACGAGATTGAAATTTCAAGACTGCTTTTGCATTCTAAAGGTTATATTAAAATATGGAATATCTGGATATTAACCCTATATGCATATTGAAGATAGGATTAAATTAAAATGCATTAACCAAACGGTGTATATACTTTTATTTTCATAAATACTGTATAGTCTAATAAATCTATAAATCAATTGCTTTTCGTTAGTCTCGCTAAAACTCGAGAACGGCTGAACCGATTTGGCTAATTTTGGTTTTGAATTAATTGTTGAAGTCCACGGAAGGTTTAAAAGGTGAGAAATATAGAAAAAAACATAAGAGTAGTTAAAAAGGCAGAACAACGTTTGCCGGGTCAGCTAGTAACTAAATATTAATAGCCGAAAAATAATTCAACAACTAATCGCGGCAAGATCTCCTGCTACTTGATATATTTCTATTTTAATCCATATATTATGTAGTTGTTTTTTTGTACAACAATTATTTCTACTAATGTGCCCCAAATCGGTTTCATATGAAAAGTAATAAACCCGAAGATAGTTTTAGATTACTATAGTTTACATTTTTACTCGTTAAAGCAAAATGAAGTAATATTCTTGGCCCGCACAAAGTCGCTGACAACAGCTAGACATAAAAAAATGATCTAACTCCAAAATTACGTGTCCAGATCTTTCCTTTCAGCTTGGCGATATCGTCGACCCATCTTGTTATCAACCTTCCCACACTTCTCTTCCACACCCTCGGCCACCATTCTGTTAGGGATATACATATACGAAATCTACCATGTCACTAGAGTTTGTTAATATGACTACTTTGGTCTTTGTTCGAACTCGACGTTCCTGACTGTCTTTTAGAGTGGCACCTAACATGGCGCGCTCCATGGCTCGTTGTTCGACTCTCAGTCCGTGCATAGTTAGACCCAAATCCCAGAAAAATAAGTTTTTGTCGTGGGATTTACCAAAAATTTAATTTAAAAAAACCTCCACCTATGTGATATTTAAAAGAAGAAATGTAGTATTCAATTTACAATAATATTTAAATGATTAAGAATTTTTAGATTAGATAGCAACGTCATATTACCTATTTATTTCACAGAATAGCAAATAAGTAAACGATTTCCCTGATAGTAACAGATATACATCTTCTATACATACCAAATATAGGGTCCTTCCATAATAGGTGAAAATATTTTAACACAGCATTTGTACGTCTAAACTCTAAACAAAGATATCCAAACAAACAAACGTCATTTAAGGGTTTAAAACTTTTTGATTTGTATGAAATTTTATTCGTCTACGAAATTTTATTCGTACAAATCAAAAAGTTTTACACCCTTGATTGACATCTGTTTTTAGCTGGACATCTTTGATTAGACGTAATGAATGCTGGGTTAAAATATTTTCACCTATTATGGAATGATCTTATATGTAAGTCCACGTAGTGAATTAGTAATGTAATATGCTTAAGTCTAGCGGCTATTTTACCGAAACTTGATAGCGAGTATCTCAGGTACAGGCAAGAAAGGTGGTGGTGGTAAACCCTATCGAGGCATTGTAGAACTCTTTCACGTAGTTACCACGATGTTAGTAACGCTTAACCGTCTCTCGCCTTTAGCGAAATGCTTGGTAGGAAGGTAGGAAGGCAGATAATCTGCTTTTCAGTAAGATCAAATCAGATTAACATGCTTTTCGCGTATTGTAGCGGCTCAAAACAATCACAAACGCTACAAGAAAAAATAATAAAAAATGGACAAAAATCAATAACAAATGGAAAAAATGAAATTCAAAATAAAATCCTGAATCGCGATATTACAATTATTTATCTTGTAACACTATATTCAAGTTTCAACGTTTCTCAAAGGGACTTCGGTCCCCAGGCAGTACACCTTGCCTGGCTGGGAAGATCTTCCTTTTCCCCGTACTTGTCCTTGTGTGACGTCATCGACCTCCACAGTTATGACGTCACCTGACAAGCAGCTGGCCCGCTGGTTCCATCACTTCGACCCTTCTACGGTACGGACCAGCGGTGCCACAGTACGGTAGTACTATTAGGTATTCTATGGTATTGGTCCGGGCCTGTGTTCTAAGATAGGGGATTAAAAGGCAAATTTTCAGGCATTGCAGTATTTTCCGATCCTAAAACACGTATAATCTTTTAAAGACATATTTTGGCTAGACATTATTGATTTGTTTTTATAACATATCCCTCTGTGCTTAATATCATCTAAACTAAGTAACTAGACTCACTAATCAAAATAATGTTTGACGAAGAAATGTTATTCGTGCGATCCTTGCTTAATTGCCTTGTAAATGTCATTCGAGCAATTTCATTTAATTTATTACAACACACTACTCTCTAACTTTGTCTCTCTTATTAATACACCAACTGCATAAGCAAATGTGTATTAGGAAAATTAGTCTTTAAGTAATTGACAAGATGGATTCATTTTCCTCGTGTGTGTTTTGTTGTTATCACTTTTTGGAATTCTAAAAGACCACCTAATGTTGAGCTTTAGAACTAAGAGGTTAATTTCTTTGCTTACAATAAGACGGAATGCAACTGTCTATAAACGGGTAATTTATGAAAGGTTATTTTTTTATTACAAGAAACATTTTATAATAAAAAATGAAAACGACTAGTACTATGTATAATTATTACAAGTATTTTAAAATAACATAGAGAAAAAAATGATTTGAAAAAATGGCTGTGTGTATCAGCGATATCTCACGTCCCGATTTTGGGGGAACTTTACTATTTATTGGCCCAAAATTTTATGCATCGCGCGGACCAGGCTCACACTCTCGCTTTTTCTATGAATACCAGACATAAATAAACTAGCAGTACATAGTTTTTTTATTGATGATGTTTAATGATACGTTGCTATCCGTGAAGCGGGATGGCAATGCCACATATACAAACACTTTTATTGGAAAATTAGGTTTGAAGAACAGACCATCTGCCATTCTGGCAGGCATGTCAGAATAGATAGCAAGAATGATTGGCTATAGGTACGTGTCACTTCCCTCGTGACTATGAGGTGGTAGAGTTAGTTCCGCAATCTCAACCGAGTATATTACCATATAGTGGTACCCCACCGCCTCATCTATTCCTGCCATTATAGTGTATACACTTATCATTGTAGTACTCTGGTTTGGCGGGTAAAGTAGCCAGTAAACTTACGCATTAAGACCTTACCACAATAGCATATAGCAGCACAAGAATAGCAACGTAACATTAACATGTTAGGAGTCTATAGGCGATGGTTGTCTCTTCCCATCAGGAGAGAAATCTGCTTGCTTGCTATCTTATGATATTTATGAAGAAAAAAACTTTTCTAACATTGCGTTTTATAATTATGTCTAACGCAATTACAAGTCCTTATATCGTTTTTCTGACATGTTGGTATGACCAACAAATTTAATTTACAGACGGACACTACAGAGTTATGTAGATGTATACATCTATACATATAATAAAATCGTAGGAAAGTCAATGTATGTCCGGGGTGAACTCAAAAAGTACTGCATGGATTTACTTCAAATTTTGTATGAATATTACTAACAGGTCGGGTCAACATATGTGCTACATATTATCACGCTATCACCTACGGGGGAGGAGCAGTGCGGAGTAAACGAAGTCCGCGCAGACGAAGTCGCTGGCAACAGTTAGTTTATTTAATAAAATAATATTTTTTAAATACAATTATTGGTTGTTATTATTTTATTCGACCGTTTATAAGCTGAAACATCTGTCTCATGGATAGCAACATAAGAATAGAAAGGTCAGCATATTTTCTTATCTTAAAAAATACTCTATTATTTTTCAGAAACGTAATAAAAAAATAAACGTATTTTTCTGTAACAAAAGTAAAGGCACACAATTGAAGAATACCGAACATTGGCCCGACTAAAGATATGAACGGTCGTACAAAGAAGCAGGCCGTATATTCCATTTTGCTGAAAAATATACCCCCTGAAAAGACGGTAGAAGGAAAATAGTAATTACAAGTCCGCCTCTCGCGTCGGGAGCCATTGTGCCGCCCCACAATGCAGGGAATCTTTTTGTCCGCGCTATCGGACGCTTGCACCCACTGTGCGCTTGAACATTTATTTAGATGTTGCGACTCTTGGCTTTTATTGATGGCATACATTTTTGAACGATTTTTGAAAAGTATTTATATGGAGGGAATGAAATATGACGTTTCGTTGGAAACATCGCAAATGTACATTAGAGAAGTGATATTACATTTCAAAAGTGGTTTTTGGCAGGAGCGTGGAAAATTATTATCTCTATGGTGATTGAGTGTTTAGTAGTTATGACTAGAAGGTCAGATATCTTGGGTTTGATTTCTGACTATGACCAATATTAGTGGCGTTTGTTTTTTTAGTGTTTGAAAATTTATCTACCTAATGGGGAATTTTCCGATGAGCCTTTTGATTTAGTACCAGCATCCATGTTCCGTCATCGCATTACATGTCGTAATAAGGGATTCCATCCACACCATCTTGACGATTGGTCATCTCCTATCATTCACAGTTTTCCGAGCAGCTTTGATATCGGGATTTTTAAAAGAATCAACAAATTCCTTAGAAGCCGACATCACATTAGCAAATAACTCTTTGGTATTCATGGGCAGTGATAACTGCATTCCACCAAGTAGTCCAGTCGTTCGTACGTTTGCAGATTCAATAAAAAAAAACTACCTGTACTGCTTAAAAAATTACGTTAAAACCTTAAAAAATCAAGATAAATCGTTTCAGCTGTTCTTTAATTAGTCGAAAACTAAAGAAAATAATTAAGTAATCCCAAAACTTGTCTACACTGTGGATCGATTATTCTGTATACATTTTTTGTTTTTTGAGTAACTTAAAAAGCATTATTTGATAGGCAGAGAAAACAGCACATGTACTTTCTGGTTCATCAAGATTCGTATATTGGCGAGATTAGTGGGGATCCGCATCGTCACATTTATCGTTTTATGACGATTATCGCTTATTTTAAGCAATAGCCGGATGACAGCTATATGTGTTTATTACACGGGGCGTTATCACACCACTACCATACTTTGAGCAGGTACTGTTATTTGATAAAAATCTAGCAAATACCTCAAACATTCGCCCGATCCGGGAATTAAACCCGAGATATTATGATCTAAGCCAAGCCGAATAGCCTAACCGTTATACCACGAGCAACTTTTTCAGCATAAACATTGAAAGAAACAAGTAGGTAAGATAATGTTGTAATTAATATTTTTAGTTTGTGATTACAAAAACCTTTTCGGCGCACATACTGACAATTTGATGGTATGAAAAAAATTATAAACTGTTTACCAAACTTCCACGTCCAACTCGCTTTAAATCCTTTTTATGTTTAGCTGTAATTCCTAAAAGCTTTGTCGCTTTGTAATTTTTATGAAAAATATTTTGGATTTAATATATAGGATATTTGAACATGATCTGATATCCTCAAATACAATTTTCGGTTATTGGTATTATATCTATCTCAAAGGCTTCTAAATTTTTAAGGTAAAAACAAACCTGTAAATTTTGTGGAGCCACACTGCAAATGGTTACCGAGAAATATCATTTCAAATTATTAGGAAAACGGCGACATATTTTAAACAAAAATATCATTATAAATATTAAAAATAACATATTCATACTATTTTTCACACATTACATTAAAACACTAATGTAAAGAATGTAAATTCGTTTGTTTTTATGTTAAATTCGTTTTATTAATTATAATTGTTTTATAGCTTAGTATTACGTCGCGGCATAAATCTTGCTATCTAAAAAAACAATGGTTCCCATCAACACACATTTTTCGCAAATCTATATGTATTAATACGAGAAAACGATCTTCAGATCACTTTTTAAGAGAAATTTGAAGTTTAGCGAAATTACATTTTTTATGGAGTTTTTTCATTACAAATAAGCTTAATATAATAACTTTGCTCACAACCATGCGTTTGGCACACACTCGTTTCCAAATTATATTAATGGTTTAAATCTGTTGTCAAATTTTGAAGAAACTAGCTGAACCGCGCAGCTTCGCCTGCGAGTACATTAACATGTCGTCGATATAGTTTTTCATACAAATTTCATCCCCTATTTCAGTCCTTTAGAGGTTGATTTTTTAAAAAAATAGCCTATGTTTGACCCCGGATCTTTAACTATTTCGATGCCAAATTGCATAAAAATCGATCCAGCGGTTTAACCGTGAAAGCGTAACAGACAGACAGACAGACTTTCACATTTATAATATTAGTATGGATTTAATTTAGATATTGTTGAGTCTGTGGTCGAACTGAGTCATAGTATGTTCACCCTATACTAATTTGTCTAATAACTATTTATTACTAGAGAGTGATCGCTGGTTTAAAATAACATTAGTACCTAACTATCAATTATGAAAAAATAAACTGTTATGCTGAACTCTATTTACTGTCCACAGAATCTTTAGATTTAGGAGTAGGTGATTATCCTGATCTATCCCTTATCTAAATAATCGTAATATTCTACATCATTACATAGTATAAAACAAAGTCGCTTTCTCTGTCTGTCTCTATGTCCTTATGTCCCTATGTATGCTTAAATCTTTAAAACTACGCAACGGATTTTGTTGCAGTTTTTTTTAGTAGACAGATTAATTCTTGAGGAAGGTCTAAGTGTATAAACCTTTCCGATATTCCCACGGGAACAAAAGCTGCGCGGGTGAAACCGCGGGCAGGTCGCTAGTGTTAGGTATAAAGCTAGCCAATTTAACAACATATTAAAATACTAAAACCATTACTTTAACAATCTAAATGATAAAAGTTTTCCTGTTATTCCAACCGTAAAATATCATATTCCATAACTTCTACAGTTCTTAAAAACAAGTTTGAAAGCATAGTTAAACTAACATGTTTAAGCGAGTCGTTAAAACCAGTAGTCATTTTAATGAAGTAAATATTGATATAAGAATTATGCCGATGGGGGTCAAAATTAATTAATATGCGATATAGAATTTGAGATGATTCACGGTAAAGAAATTAGAGTCGGTTATTTTCTACAATATCTTACGTTTTTTGTAATGTTATTTGTTTACTTAGGTATTAAAGTTACTAGCAATGCCAGATGGTTTTACTTGTGTTACCTTTGCTTTTATTTTCGACATGGTGTCATTTAGCAGGTAGGTAGGTACTTATACATCTATAATGGTGTCATTTAGCCGGATTAGTTATTATATTAAACGCAAACAGAATGTTTTAAATTAGACTGATATGCAGATACTAAAGCGTCATCTCGCAATTTATTTAAATGCGACATCGCATATACTAGGAAAGGCAAAATAAACGTCTTTTAGGGTTCCGTGCCCAGAGTCCAAAAGCTCTTTGTAATTAAAGTTCGTCCGATTGTATGAAAACACACAGCTATATATTGTACCGTAATAGACACTTGAAATTTTGATGTATTACTTTCTAATACCAATGGTATTAGTTTAATATCGTTAATATTTTTTTTTATTCCGAACGAATACCACTTGTAAACGAATCCCAAAACAAATCAAATGGTATGAGATACAGTCAGTAATAAAAATGCTTTTAATGTATTTTTACGTAGTGTATTTATATAATTTAGGCTTAGTAATAGGGTCCCGTTTTACCTTTTAGGTATGGAACCCTTAAAAGAACAAACTCACATTTTATGGTAGTAAAAAAATTTCGAAAATTATTTAAATAAAACCTTTAAATAAAAATGCTGAAATGAAGTGAACTGAAGGTTTAGGATTGTATTAAGATCATAATATTAAAATATTGGAATTTCTGTGACTGTGCTAAAAGTTATGTTTTGGTATTCGTTGGGAATAGATTTTGCACTTTATTTAAATATTCAAAATTTGGTATTCATTAGGAATAGAAAATGTATTGTGACACTAAACAAATACCATTGGTATTAGAAAGGAATAGACTGAAATTTTCACAGAGTTGTTACTAGTATGACAGCTTTATTATATTATACGAGAATTTTATATATAAGTACAGAGATAATTTTTATATCATATAAATCGCCTCTTTGGTCTAGTGCCCCGGCGTCGGTGTTGACCACAAGAGGTTCCGGGTTCAATCCTGGTCGGGCAGTTAAAAATTTTTTTTTTTCAATTTTCTTATAAAACAACGTTGCCTGGGATTGGAGAAGTGCCCGATTGACGATAGGTGTGCCACCTATGACATTGTGGTTTTCCACAATGTATCTTCGGGTAATTTTTGGTACACTCGTTGTACGTCTACCTCTTCGAGGTACCGGCGTAAGACACTATTACGATTGCAAAAAGACAGATGCCTCTCCTGATGGAAAGAGATAACCATTGCCTTATTGCATTGTTATGGTGCGATGTGACAATTTATGATGGTGTGGACATACCACGCCATACAAAATCGCACCAGGTACGCACAACATGCATATGTTTACTGGAACACGATGGTGACAAGGAAAATGTTAGATGGTGATACCAAACCAAGGCGAGTCGTTGCGAAACTCTACCACGAACAGCCTCAATAGTAGTGACATTTTTGAACAATAATTTGCCTTTTACAAACTGCCTGGCAAAAAGTAGACAGTCTTATCTTTAATGGGGCCCCAGATCGATACAACAGCAAATAAAAATTAATTATGTCAAAAAATAATGGAATCCTCAATATTTGAAAATATATATTTTGTCGATTTGTTTAGGAAAATGTTATAAAACTCAAAATGTAGATCCGTGAAAATTAAAAGCTTTTTCTAAATTAAAATACTTTTTTCTGAAAGAACCAAACTTTTCTGCATCCCTAAATGTATGCAAAATTTCATGATTATCGGTAAAGCTAAAACGTATTACTTAAAAAAAATCGCATTTATAATATTAGTCAGAATCTATCATATCGCGACCACTGAATACAGGATTTTTTATCCAGAAACAAAAAAAGAGATTCTGTGGGGTGTAAAAAATACCTATAAACGCGTACAGAATTGCTTAAAAAAATAAATCTTTTTTTGAACAAAAAATTTTACAATTTAAAGCATGGCTAGTACTAGCTGTAGTAAGTTTGAATATAAAGTATAATCGTGTTCTAAAGCAATCTAGATATAGCACTCCAGTTTTTAAACTGATAAAATAAGGGGGATCATTATGCAAAAATAATGGAAGGGCCGCTTAAGACTCTTCGAATAACTTATCTACTTCGAGGGTTTTAAAATATGATAATAGCGTACTAAATCGCAAGTCTGCAAGAAATCGTCTGTTGTCAACAGCACAAACATCCGTCAATAGAAGTGCTCGAGGAAAGCTGCCCTATTGAAGATAAGGTGTTTTTAAATTACTCTATCAACTTAGTACGGATATGACAAATGTACCTACCGCGACGCTTACATTATGAACTGTGGTAATTAATAAAGTTTTTGAAAACTGCTTTAATTTTTTTTATTTAAAATACTTTAGAAAAAAAATACTACATATACATACATACATAATTACCTTCACGCCAAATTCCTCATGGGGTAGGCAAGGAGAACCGAGTGACATATTATGTTACGATTCTTGCAGATTTGTATTGCTTCCTCCACATATATCACTCTTTTCGTACAAACACGACAGTTGCGAAGACTCCTGACCAGGGTTGCCAATGCCTTATGACAAAAATCCCCAAGAAACAATATGAAAATCCGCAAATTTGGGGAGAAATTTATCCCAATTCCCCACAAATTCCCCACGTATAAAGAAAAAAGTAAACTTCATACGGTTTTTATTATATTTTTTAGGTCTTTTGCCATATTTTGCAGTAAGACACTTTTTCGGATGGTATAAATTTTATATTACCACTTTGTATACTAGGTTCCGCAGTATATAGGGTTCCTACCCATATAGTTCAGAACTGAACTATTATTACTTCTAGTGTAATAATAGTTCAGTTCTGTAGTAAATGTCTTCATTCCCCACGTTTTCCCCACATAAACGCTTTCCCCACAAATTACCCAACCAGACAGAAAATCCCCACAGTTTGGGAAATTCCCCACAGATTGGCAACCCTGTTCTTGACACTACCTTCGGACACATAATTCTTGATGTAAGCAGCATATTTTGAGAATTTTAAAATACGATATGAGTCTTCTAAATCGTAAGTTTAGCCAGCATCCCGGACAGTATCTGTTAAATAAGTTTTGCATATTTAATAAGAAACCACCTGAGCCAAATTGTGAAATCTAATGGATAGTTTCAAACGTTCACCACTTATTGGTTGGCCATCAAGAGCCGTGACAAAATCAATCTACCAAAACTATAAGGTTTAATATGTTAGACCTAGGAGCATTTGCAAGTATTTTGCCGCAGCCTAAAACCGATGACGTAATTGAGTTTTTAGTGTGTTTTGTCATAGTTTATTTTCATTTCATAAGTGTAATGGTAAAAGGAAAATATAAAAAAGCTTTTATAATAAGTAGTTTTAAGGTTGACATAAAATAAAAAGTTAAAAATAAACGCGTCTGCAAGAAATCGTCTGATGTCAACAGTACAAACATCCGTCAATACAAGTGCTCGAGAAAAGCTGCCCTATTGAAGATAAGGTGTTTCAAATTGCTCCAGCAACTTAGTCCGAAGGTGACAAATATTCGCGACGCTTGGATTATGAACTGTGGTAATTAATATAGTTTATGTTGTATGTGCTCTTTAAAGAAAATGGTAATTTAAAGGTAGCTTAGGAAATAAATAAATACCGTTACGCCCAGAAGAGATGGGCAGAAGTGAATCCATGGATTAAACTGGATATTTTCTAATCCCCGTATTGGTTCCGGGCTCCTTTGAAGAAAAGACTAACTGTCGTTCTGCCAGGCAGGGCGTAAAAGGC
The DNA here is from genome assembly GCA_036924255.1 of Apodemia mormo. Lineage (NCBI taxonomy): Eukaryota > Metazoa > Arthropoda > Insecta > Lepidoptera > Riodinidae > Apodemia > Apodemia mormo. The sequence goes on from JAUPFN010000026.1 coordinate 9,442,899, forward strand.
GACCGATTGGCTATGAGAGTAACTACCATCGTGACTACTAGGTGGTAGAGTTCTGCCTTGTCTCGCCCGGGTCTGGTACCACCGCCTTACCTATTCCTGCCGCAATAGCGTCAGTGCTTGTCGCTGTCGTGTTCCGGTTTGGAGGGTAAGGTAGCCGGTAAACTTATGCATGTTGCATTAGACCTCGCCACAAGATAGCAACGCACCATTAACATCTTTGGAGTCTATAGGCGATGGTTGACTCTTTCCATCAGGAGACCCATCTGCTAGTTTGCTATCTTATGATTTAAAAAAAAGCCTTGGTTTCTTATTTGGAACGATAAAATAGTACAACATGGTACCTATATTAAATTTTTTCACGATAAAATACATTTGCAAGCGTTTATATTTATAAGGATTTGCCCATTTGAGCGGCTAAATGTTTTCCGGCCAACAATGTGTCTATTAATATTTGTGGGATCTGTGGATGTACTGCACTCAGGATTAGCTAACGGCATGATTTAACCTATGGTTTGGCTGGTACTTCAAGAGTTTTAAAATAAAATTGCACGCAAGACATTTTCTGGTGTCAATAGCACCAAGAAGTGCTCGAGGAAAACTCCCCCACTGGAGATAAGGAGTTTCGAATAGCTTGTCACAGCTATTCGAAACTCCTTATCTCCAGTGGGGGAGTTTATAATTAGAATCTGACTAATGTACCTACAAACTAGGAGTATGAAGTGTGGATATTAATTTTATAATTATGTGCTTACAAAAGAAGACTTTTACTTAAATGTGCCCGAGGAAGTATGTTCAAAAGTCTTTTATGTTATGTTTGGTCGCCTCATAGTCAAACAGTACCAGTTCGATGTAGACTCATCTCCCGGTACTAAAAGCGGAAAGCTATACTATTCAGAAGTGACAAAGGCAAATTTTTACCCGACTGACCAAAAGGAAGTATTGATTTTGGACACGCGAACGAAATCGGGAGTTAGAGTAAACAGCTAGTGTTAAATAAATTAGAAGCAGATATCAAGATCCATATTAAATACTAGCTGCGCCCGCGACTTCGTCCGCGTGGAAAAATTTCGAAAAAAAAGTAGCCTAAGTAACCCCCTGTCACATCAGCTATCTGCCAGAGAAAGTGCCGTCAAAATCGGTCCAGCCATTCCAGAGATTACCCGGAACAAACAAACAGACAGACAGACAAAAATTGTAAAAAATGTTAGTTTGGTATATGTACCGTGTATACATCCATATACATTTAGTAAAAAGCGGTTATTTTAATATTACAAACAGACACCCCAATTTTATTTATGTGTATAGATTATTATATACCTAATTTGCGTAGCTCGAAAAGAGCGGTCGCTTTGAAAATAAGAAATTTCAAATTAGTCTAGTACTTGAATTATTAACTGTAATAATATACCTAGTTTAATTTTCAATATTTTTTACAAGTTCAAAGGTACTTAGGTACTTAAAAAAGTTTAAAGCCTCTTACAAGCTAAGACTTTTTAAGTACCTAAGAATTTAATACCAAAACAAGCTGAGTGCGTAGCTTCGCCCGCGAGTAGATTATCATGTTATCGATGTAGTTTTTTATACAAACTTTCAACCCTTATTTCAGTCCTGAGGAGTTGATTTTTGAAACAAAGTTAGCCTATGTCTGGCCCCGCATCTTCAACTATCTCCATGCCAAATAACACCAAAATCAGTTAGGCGGATTAGATATTTAAGCGCGACACAAAGACAAGCAGACTGACTTTTGTACAAATTAGTATGGATATAACTTTCAAATATGAAGTAAATTACATCCTGAAGAAGAATAGGTAAGGCAGTGGTACCAGAGACATTGCAGAATTCTACCACCTAGTCATGATGTATTTATTTATTTACTAGCTGTTTCCAACGACTTCGTCCGCGCGGACTTCGTTTACTCCGCACTGCTCCTCCCCCGTAGGTGACAGCGTGATAATATGCAGCCTATATGTTGACCCGACCTGTTATTAATATTCATGCAAAATTTGAAGTAAATCCATGCAGTACTTTTTGAGTTTACCCCGGACATACATACAGACAAACAGACAAAAATTCTAAAAACTATATTTTTGGCTTAGATATCGATTGTAGATCACGCCTCAAGTATTCTTTTAAAAAATATTCAATGTACAATTTTGACTTTCCTACGATTTTATTATATGTATAGATTTCCATTTCACAATTTAATATAATATGTTAGTTACAAAACAGTTGTCAATCATTGTGGACCCAGCAGGGCACAGCAAACATTTTTAGATGAGAGGGGGATATTATACAATAATTATATCTATACTAATATTATAAAGAGGAAAGATTTGTTTGTTTGTTTGCAACGATTTAACTCAAAAACTACTCGATCGATTTTAATAGTCCTTTCACCTTTAGAAGCTATATTATCCTGGAGTGTCATTAGTTAATTTTTACCCGATTGAGCTAACGGAAATAATGTTTTTTGATCACGTGGACGAAGTCACGATTGACTGCTAGTATTTTATAAATGTCCTTAATTATTATAGTCGATCATTTTAAAATTTTTATCAATAAATTTATATTATAATATTATGTAACAAATAATACTATGTAAATTTTAATAATAATCACCCATTAAAAAAAATTTTTTTTTTTATATTATAAGATAGCAAACAAGCAGATGGGTCTCCTGATGGAAAGAGTCAACCATCGCCTATAGACACCAAAGGTGTTAATGGTACGTTGCTATCTTGTGGCGAGGTCTAATGCCGCATGCATAAGTTTACCGGCTACCTTACCCTCCAAACCGGAACACGACAGCGACAAGTACTGACGCTATTGCGGCAGGAATAGGTAAGGCGGTGGTATCAGACCCGGGCGAGACAATGCAGAACTCTACCACCTAGTAGCCACGATGGTAGTGACTCGATAGCCAATCGGTCGCCTTTTACGACCTGCCTGGCAGAACGGCAGTTGGCCTATTCTTCAAAGGAGGCCGGGACCAACACGGCGGGTGTATGTCACATGTCATTGTATATGAATTTAATTTAAATATAAAAATATAGAGAGTAAATATAGAGGTCCTCAATAGCAATAGGTGTGGATATTGTAACTGTAAGATTTACTTTTGTTTGTCACACACATATATTCCTTTAAAGTATAATATGCTTTTTCTATTACATTATGTTAGTGACGCGTATACCCAATCATTCGCCTTTTACGAACTGGCTGATAAAATGGCAAATGGTCTTATCTTCAAACGGAGCCCAGACCAACACGGGCCATCAAAACCTAGACATCTCAAGATTTTACGTCTAAATGGAAAATTATTATTAAAACTACTTTAATAGATAAACAACTCAATTTCAAGCGATATCATCTATTACATAACCGTTAATATAGCCTAGGTATTCAATGCCATATGACAGGTTCAGACAAGACTTAGGCTATTGTTTGCTTATCTCCGGCCGCAGTGCACGATGCCCTAATGTGGGACAAAACGACCATATTGTCAACTCGGGATGAGATGATTTTATGGCTCCCTATTATGTCTTGAACATTTTAGTAATTTAACTTCAATACTTACTTATGTTAAAAAAGAAAAAAAATGATTTTTAAGTTCGTAACGGTATTAGGTAGTTAAGAACTACAAAACCCATTTTATATTATTTTTTTTTATATCGTAAGATACCAGAAAAGCAGATGACTTTCCTGATGGTAAGAGATAACCATCTCCTATAAACACCAACGAAGTTAAAGGTGTGTTGCTATTTGCATGGCGGGGTTAGAATGCCATATGCAAAGTTTACCAGCTACCTAACCCTCCAAACCGGAACACGACAATGACAAGCATTGACCTATTGCGGCAGGAATAAATAAGATGGTGGTACTAAATACCTTTTTTTTATTTTATTTTTTTAATATCATATATAATATATCATAAAAAAAATATATCATAAAAAAAAAAAACTAAATACCTGGACAAGACGTTGCACAACTCTGTCACCTAGTAAAGAGTAAGTGAGATTCAATTCAAGTGATGTAAGAAAAATATAAGTAGCCTAGTGGTCCGGTGTCGTTGTTGACATGAGGTTGACGGCAATTGGCAAAAAACAACCTTGCCCAGGCTTGGATAAGTGCCCGGTTGGCGATAGGCTTGCCACCTATCACATTGTAGGACTAAGTATCTTCGGCTAATCGTAGGTGCACTGGTTGTACCTCTGCCTACGCCTTTGAAGATACAGCCATAAAGACACTTTTTAAAAAAACATCATATTTTATGTAAAACATTTTACAACCAATACTTATTAAAGAAATAATCTTTAACGCGATCGAAGCTACTATTTTCTTATTTCTTCATTTATAGTTCTCATATTCATGTATAAGACTTATCAAATAAGCCTTGTCGCATCTGATGTTACTTTCTCTGGGTAATAATATTATCCACTTGTTTATGTAGGCGTCAACATAAAGTCAACTCTTTTCTGCTTTGTGACTTGTGGCGTGTAATACAAGCGCAAGCGATTGAGCAGTTTTTGATATTTTTTTATAGAAGAGGAGGCAAACGAGTAGGAGGTGCAGCTAATGGTAAGCGATGACCGTCGCCCATGGATATCCGCAATACCAAAGGTCTTGCAGTTGCGTTGCCGGCCTTTTAAGAGTGAGTAAGCTCTTTTCTTGAAGGCCTCAAAGTAGTATCCTTTTAGAAACATCCTTGCCGGTAGTTAATTCCACAACAGCGATGACCGTCGCCCATGGATATCCGCAATACCATAGGTCTTGCAGTTGCGTTGCCGGCCTTTTAAGAGTGAGTAAGCTCTTTTCTTGAAGGCCTCAAAGTAGTATCCGTTTAGAAACATCCTTGCCGGTAGTTGATTCCACAACAGAGTAGTTCGAGGCAAAAATGCCCAGCGGCTCTAGACAAGTGGCATAAACGCTAGGAGAATAGAAAGATAAATAGAATAGAATAGAAGAAAAAATATATGGACTTGACGTAAGCGTTCGAATAATGCTTTTGACAAATCCATACATTTATCTTTCTATTCTCCTAGCGTTTATGTCACTTGTCTAGAGCCGCAGAGAAACGCACAGTTGTGGATCCAGATATCGAGATGGTGAGGAGGTAGACAAATTTTGACGCGATATCCGATGATGGAAATCGGCAGCAGGAATTAATCCAAATAACTCATCGGGTTACTCCTCATAATACGAGTAAATACCTCTAATACTCATTATACGAATAAAAACCAACATCTCAGCGCAATGCCAGAGTCAAGCCGTTTCGAAATATCTTTACGGAACATTATATTCCATGAGTATTTTTTATGTTATAAGATAGCAAACAAGCTGATGGTTCTCCTGATGGAATGAGATAACTATCGCATATAGACACCAAAAATGGTATAAATGCGTTGCCATTTGCATAGCAGGGTTAGAATGCCACATGCAAAATTTACTGGCTTCTTTACCGTCAAACCGGAACACGACAGTGACAAGCATTGACGTTATTAATTAAGGCAGGAATAGAAAAAGCGGTGGTACCAAATACGGGGGCGAGACGTTGCAGAATTCTTCGACCTACTAGAAAGTAAGATTCTATAAAACTGATGTAAAAAAACATCATATTTTAGGTAAAATAAACAATTTTAACCAAGACTTATTAAAAATAATCTTAAACGAGATCAAAGCTACTATTTTCTTATTTCTAGTTTTTATACCCACGTATAAGACTAAGTGTTGGTCCGACCTCCTTTGAAGAACAGACCAACTGCGGTTCTGTTCACTAATTCGATTTGCATAAGTAGTGAAATACATAAAATGAAAAAATTTTATATAGATAGCGTTTGGGCATTTTAAAGCGATAGATGTAATTGGATGATTCTCTGTAAGTATGTTTTTTGCTGTTCCGGGCATTTTTTATTAGAAAATTTTTTATTTTGTAATTAAAAAAAAATTATTACGAAAGTAAAAAAACATTTGTATTTGGAGCATTGAAAACTAAAATGAAATAAATTTTGGTTTTCTTGCTATAAATTCATAAACCACCGAAATGTCAGTCCCCTGGACTGTCCCAGTCCCAAAATTAAAACTTTAAGATTAAATTTTGAGTTATTCGTCAATAATATATAATTTGGTCCATAATGTTATAAACTTAATTAGTTAACTAACAATCTTCTTCAATAAAAAGTACCGAAAGTTAATTTGTTTCATTAAATTCATTAAAGCAAAGTATGTTCCAGGCATTTGAGATCAGTCCCCTGCCAGAAGTTCAAAGCCAAAAAAAAGTCTAGCGTGTTATTTCACCTTTTGTAAGGTTTATAAGGATCTCACTAGCCTTAAGTTAATAACCATAGAGCTGTTATCGCCATTTTATTTAGTGTCACAGCACCGTTTGTGCTGGAAATATGTGTCTGGGCCACTTCAAAACTCAGTCCCCAGGCAGCTATTTTTGTTCATAATTTATTTATAAAATTGGATTCATAAGTCTTAATATTATTTTAATTAATGTAAGCATTCATTGAGAACTTAAAAAGTTGAATCTATTGAGATAGTTTGCTTCATTTTTCTCAATTTGATCAAAAAAATCAGTCCCCTGTCATCAGTCCCCTGTCATGTTACGCATGCAAAAGACACACAAATATCGAAAAATCAAAAATTAATTCGGCTGTTTATTTATTACGATTAAGCTGATAGTTTTGTAGTCCTTGTTGATTTTTTTTTTAATAAAATCAAAAAAAATTCGGTCGGACAGTTTTGTACAGATTTAAGACGTCTTTACAGAGAATCACCCAATTAAAAAAAATACGTTTTCTGACATGTCTTTATATACGTAGGGACCACGGTAAGGAACGTCGAAATAATCTATTCTTTATCAATTAAATTATGACGCCTGAATCAATATGGACGCTTATACGGGTTCACAATGTTTCGGAATTAGATTGTAATGTACGTTGAACCTCTCTATACACTTTATCTTAACTGCAGTAGATTATATTCGAATAACAAATATATGTTTCGAATCGAATCTAACGATCTATAGATGTGATTATTTACTTGTTTATACAAACATATAAATTACATTTTTACAATAATTACGCGAACGCTGAAATTCACCGTGTTGGTTCCGGGCTCCTTTGAAGAATAGACCAACTGCCGTTCTGCCAGGCAGGTCGTAAAAGGCGACCGATTGGTTATGCGAGTCACTACCATCGTGGCTACTAGGTGGTAGAGTTCTGCATTGTCTCACCCGGGTCAGGTACCACCGCCTTACCTATTCCTGCCGCAATAACGTCAGTACTTGTCGCTGTCGTGTTCCGGTTTGGAGGGTAAGGTAGCCGGTAAACTTATGCATGTGGCATTAGACCTCGCCACAAGATAGCAACGCACCATTAACATCTTTGGTGTCTATAGGCGATGGTTGACTCTTTCCATCAGGAGACCCATTTGCTTGTTTGCTATCTTATGATATAAAAAAAATATATATATGAAATTTGGCACAATTAAAGTTTACTCTGCGGATGAGTGCTGAAATCTAATATTTTTAAATAATATGTATTAGAAATACATTAAATTAATAAAAATATACTAGTTGACCCGGAGGCAAACGTTGTTCTGTCTTTTTAACTACTCTTTTTTTTCTATATTTTCTCACCTTTCAAACCAAAATTAGCCAAATCGGTTCAGCTGTTCTCGAGTTCTCGAGTATAACGAAAAGCAATTGATTTTTATATATAGATTATACATACTACATACATGATAAATTACTCACGTCATGTATACCTACTACATTAAGGCTAAATTTTGTTGTCAATCTTAGGGGCCATCCATAAATTACGTCACACGCTAAGGGGAGGGAGGAGTTCGAAGAAGTGTGATATTGTGTGACAAGGGGAAGGGAGGGGTCCTAAATTGTGTGACATCACATTTTTTCTAAATACCTGCAGAGATAAAAAATAATGAAATGAGATCATTTTTCCATGCAAAATTGTAAATATGATGTCACATTACGTAGAAGAGGGTCTCACAAATGTGACCAGATGTGACAAGGACGGGAAAGGGGTCAAAAAATCATGAAATTCGTGTGACGTAATTTATGGATGGTCTCTTAGAAGAGATTTTATTGTTTATTCTATGATCGAATTTCGAACAAAGGGCGATTGCTACTTATTTTAAATATGTAAACATTTACGCGAATGTCTTAAAATTAATAACACGAAACATTTACATTTCTGACAGATGCATTGCCTCTACGCTTGAAAAGGCCTGTTTGAAAGGGTAAAAAAATATTTTTGCTTAAATCCTAACTAATGTTAAAAAGTCGGAAGTGTTTCGATTTTTCGATCAATATAACATTTTGAATATATTTCGCCATAGGTACAATAAATAACATAGAATACTGTTCAACCAGCAAAAAAGACCGCAGAGAATAGAAAAATAACTTTTAGCACCGGCGAAGCCGCGAGCTAAAGTTATGAATCGGGCGAGTTGCCATGCTTTCACCACATGTATATCACTCGTCACTATATGCATTAAAAAGAATCTGGCGTAAAGACATAGCTGCAGCGTGCAGACCGCTGCATTATTAAAGTTTTTGACAAATCCCACGGCAACAACTCATGTTTCCGGAATAAAAAGTAGCCTATGTGCTATTCCAGATCATTATTAATCTGTGTGCCAAATTTCATTCAAATCCATTCTTTTTTTTTTTTCTTTTATAGAAGAGGGGGCAAACGAGCATGAGGTGCACCTGATGGTAAGTGATCACCGCCGCCCATGGACATCTGCAATACCAGAGGACTTGCAGTTGCGTTGCCGGCCTTTTAAGAATGAGTAAGCTCTTTTCTTGAAGGTCCCTATGTCGTATCCGTTCGGAAATACCCCTGCCGGTAATTGGTTCCACAACAGAGTAGTGCGAGGTAAAAAGTGTCGGGAGAAACGCACAGTTGTGGATTTCCAGACATCGAGATGGTGAGGATGGAACTTTGAATTTTGACGCGATGTCCGATGGTGGAATTCGGCGGCAGGAATTATTCCAAACAACTCGTCGGAGCACTCCCCATGATAAAGACGATAGAAGACGCAGAGTGAACCTACATCTCTGCGTAATGCCAAAGAGTCGAGCTGTTCCGAAATAGCCTGCTCGTCAACGATTCGAACCGCTCTACGCTGTATGCGATCAAGAGGAAGAAGCTGGTATTGGGGAGCTCCGGCCCAGAGATGAGAACAGTACTCCATGTGAGGCCGAATCTGTGCCTTATAAAGTTGAAGGCGATGGGCCGGCAAAAAGTACTGTCTCGCTCTGCTGAGCACACCGAGCTTTTTAGAGGCTAATTTAGCCTTGCCTTCCAAATGACCGCGAAACTGAACGTAATTCGATATGTCGACTCCCAGGATTCCGACACTAGCTGAGGCTGTCAGGAGAGTATCCTCAAATCGAGGTGATACGACAAAGGGCGTCTTTTTTGCGGTAAACACGCAAAGCTGTGTCTTCTTGGGGTTAAAAGTGACCAGGTTTTGACGACCCCATTCAGAGACATCGGTAAGTCGATTCTCGACTTCAGACACAAGCTTGTTTCGGCACTCTTCGACGTGTTCCTGAGAAATACCGCTTCGGCCGGAGTATGTAGCATCACCAGTACTGTCATCATCATAGCAATGTATGTTGCGAATTCGCATCATGTCATTGATATGCAGAAGAAACAGAGTCGGTGATAGCACGCAGCCTTGGGGAACACCAGCATTGACAGATTTAAGGTCGGAGCACGCACCGTCGACAACGACCTTGATGCTCCGATCAGCCAAAAAACTGGTGATCCACTTGCATAATTTCTCGGGAAGCCCATAGGAAGGCAGCTTCGCGAGAAGCGCTTTGTGCCATACCCGATCAAAGGCCTTCGCTATGTCCAAACTAACTGCCAACGCCTCCCCCTTGGACTCAACTGCTTCCGCCCACCGATGAGTTAGGTATACTAGAAGGTCACCAGCTGAACGGCCGCGACGGAAACCGTACTGACGGTCGCTAATCAGCTGGTGCTCTTCTAAATACTTGAGGAGCTGAGAGTTGATGATCGTCTCCATAATTTTGGAGAACAAGGAGGTTATGGCTATGGGCCGATAGTTAGACGGATTAGAGCGATCTCCTTTTTTAGGGATGGGATGAACCAAAGCTGTCTTCCATGAATTCGGTACCACGCCGAGTGAGTAGGAGAGCCGGAATAGGCGTGTTAATACTGGCGCCAACTCTGGAGCACACACTTTTAGCACGATCGGAGGGATGCTATCCGGCCCACTCGACTTGTGGATGTCCAAGGAAAGTAGTGCTTTACGCACAGATGACTGCCGAAATTGTAGTTCTGGCATGGAACTATCACACTGCGGGATGGTAGGCGGTGCGTTCCCTTGGTCATCCAGAGTCGAGTTGGCCGCAAAGAAGGAGCCCAGGAGATCGGCCTTCTCCTTTGCGGTATGGGCCAAAGAGTCATCGTCTCCGTGCAAAGATGGAAGAGAGGGCTGTGAGAAACTCCCTAAGACAGCCTTGGCGAGAGACCAGAACGCACGGGTCCCTGAAGGGAGGCGAACTAATTTCTCGCCAATTCTGCCTATGTGTTCAGATTTTGCCTTGGCGATAGCTCTTTTGAAGTACCTCGAGGCGGAATTGTACTCCTTACGTAATATGCTGGTTTTTTCATCTCAAGATGCGGACGCAGCAGCCCAAGCTCGGTAACACTCCTGCTTTCGGTGTGAAGCCGTTTTACAAGAGCGACCAAACCAAGGCTGAGACTTACCACCAATTGGTACCGCAGAAAATGGAATGAAAAGTTCCATGCCCTGCAGCACCACATCGGCAATAGAGTCAGCGACTACACTCGGATCATCCAGCGGGAAGCACAACCGCCCCCATGGGTAGGACGCAAAAAAAGACCGCATCCCGTCCCAATCTGCTGACCTATAGTGCCAAACGTGACGACAGCCTGCTAAAGGAGGCCGTGATAGGCGCGAAACCAGCACTTTACTCCGGATCAGGCAGTGGTCTGACGAACCAAGTGGGACGTCCACAGATACCTGGTAATGGTCCGGATGAGAGGTCAGCAGAAGGTCCAACAGTGAAGGCGTATGGTCATCCACATCGGGAACTCGCGTGGGCGAAGTTACCAGTTGTGTAAGACCATACGCCAAGGCAAAATCGTGAACAGACCTCCCCGCATGATCGGTGGTGCGCGAACAAAGCCATTCGGCGTGGTGGGCATTAAAATCGCCCAAGATCTCTGCGGAGGGGGTCTGCTCTAACACGGAATCTACAGCCGTTTGTAAATGCTCAACGAGCCGGTCAACTTCAGTATTCCCGCTATGGGACCTGTATAGGCACGCGTAGCTGCGTGGATGGTCGTCGGAAGCTACGCGTAACCAGAGGATGGATAGGTCCTGACCTTCAAGTCTGCCGAGGCGCCGGTAACAGATATCTTCTCTGACGTATGCGCACACACCAGCCCGCGGTACAAAGGAATGTTCCAGTTTGTACCCCGGGTAGGAGAGGTAGGAAGTATCTATTCATCATTCAGTAGTTTTTGCGTGATTGAGTAACAAACATCCATCCAAACATCCAAACTTTCGCATTTATAATATTAATATAGATTAATATAGATAATACCAATAAAAGAAGATTATACAGTTTTATAAGGTAAAGTGAAAAAGTCCTTAAAGCTAAAGTTCTGTAAGACATTCTTGTATAAAGAATTTATTAAATTGTCTAGTGACTTCTGTTATAGCCTCGGATAATCTCCCAAGAAAAGTAATTTTAAAGTACACTCGTGTTTTGTACTTACACTTTTACTGGCTGCTCTTTCAACTACGATATTCTAGTTCATAAACTAGGTTTTACAGGCAATCATGTCTGATCTTTTAATATTTACTTTGAAGTTATTCGCTTATGTCTTTTTTAACCTTAAAACCTTTGATGTAGCGGTAAAAATTCAAGTTTTTGTGTGTTTATAAAGAAACTCATTTCGTGTCAATTCAATTTTTAAAATATATTCCGTTTTCAACTGTAATGTCTAAATTATATTGTCTATGTAATGCAATGATACATATCTCCGTGTTGATCCAAGGACCTTTTTGAAGAATAGAATACCATAGCTTAGTGGTAAATGCTTGAGAAGGTTTATATGTGTCATTAACATCATGACTACTAAGTAGGTGGTTGAATTCTGCAACATCTCGACTGAGTTTTAGTATTTTAGTATCACTGACTTACCTATTTCTTTAGTAAGAGTGTCGGTGCTTGTCACTGTGATGTTCCGGTTTAGCGGGTAAGGTAGGTGACAAACTCATACATGTGGCGTTCTAACATCGCAAACAGACAGCAAAGCACTAATAACTTCTTTAGTTTCCGTAGGCCGCGCTTCTCTTTTCCGTCACCTTGCTTATTTGCTTTTCAATGAAATTAAATAAAAATTACAAAATACAAAAAAATCCTTTTTAAACAGATTTCTTTGATAGAGACTCCTTAACGGTATGAACTATACTTCATGACCCATACTCATAACTACCATTATACCATAATATTGAACCAAATTAATTTCTATTTTGTCGGGAGTCCTGCGACAACTCTCACCCTTTTTAGATAGGAACTAAAGTATCTAAGTACATAACCTAAAAAAAATACAATTGAGTAATATTTGCACGATGCGTGCAAAACGGCAGACCTGTACAGTGGTCTAAAAAACACTATCCTACCCGTAAGGAGACATTTAAGTATGTCGATGACATTTAAAAAAAAGTAATGAAATGATTCTATTTATAAAAATAAATAGATTGTGGTATTTTGAAATTCCTGTATTTAAACTTCAATTTCGCTAAAATTTGTCGAATATTTCAAGCTGTACAACACGTCTTGTAGAGTAAGCGCGTGGCTTCGTAGACGCGGCTGTGTCTGTCATGAAGCTATATTATATCTGGAGGCAACTTGAACTTCTAAAACCTACTTGAAAGCAAATTTCAAATACTGCTGTCATGTACTGAGGTCTAACCCTCTCTTTCTAACACAGCTGTATAAATAGAGATAGGGACACGTTATAGACAGAGATGTAACGTAAATATTTGTTTCAATTGGTTAATACGAGTGCTAGCTCCACCTATACCTAATACTTTATGGTGTCTGTAGATATTTTATGTCAAGTATTTTGTGTTGCCATGGAAGATAAGTACTATTTGAAATATTATTAATTTTATTTATTTCGATTTGAGAAAATTCATCTACTTATATCCGCAAAATAAAAGCATGTATTACATGATTGTATTAAGCTATTAAACAAAACATTTGGCGATCGAACAGGGTTTTTTTCTCACACACTATATTTTTTATTTATAATATATATTCGAAAAAGTTTTTCACCGTCGCTATTATCGTAATCGGTATCTGTATTATTTAGCCATGTTTAAAATTTATTTATACGAAAACAAAATTATACTACATGTAGTTATTTGCCTAATGACGCCATCAGTAACGCCACACATGCTCCAAACCTTAAAAATTATGCATAAAACATTATAATGCCGTGACACGTCTGCGCGCTTATCTTTGCCGTGTTATTTATGTCAATCTTGTTTTTCTTATTATATAAATTCATTAATATTACATTTTGATGTTAAATTATTTTAATTTTAGTATACATTAATGGCTGAAAATTCCGAGTATTAGTCTTATCATCGTTAGATAACTCCAATTTAATTAAAAGATAGTAATTTTAATTAAAATATCGCACAATGTTCTGCAGGTCTGTTTTATAACCGACTTAAAAAACGAGGTTATTATTTTGATCTGAGTCTATGTAATATTGTTGGAATTGGTTAATATTTGAGTATGATGATCTATATAGGGTTCCAAGCACGTGTACTAAATTTGGTAAGTGCATGTATGTTTATAAGTTTGTATGTCTATACACGAATCTATCGGAATCTAAAAGTTATATCAAGATTATCCTTTCTGATATAAATCAGACATATTTCAACTTAAGAGGCTGACAAGACCTAATTTGTTGAAATTGATGTTATTTAAGCAGTTTTTTAAGAAACACTTTGTTACAGCACATCACAAAAAATATATGTTAATATTCATCATATGTCCAAGACCGTGGCCGGACTCTATACATAATTGAACAAAATTGGGTCGATAGAAAATAATCGCGAAGATAGGTCTAAAATCATCATTAAACGGTTCTATATCTTTATTTTATAGACGTATGGGTTTGCAGTTAAAATATGAAGTCATCATATTAATAATCTACACCCTATTATTTATTTCAATATTTATTCATTATAAGACCTAACCGCCCAGTTTCACTGATAGTGGGGTCTCGTTTACTCCGATAGAAATAGACAGAGTGCACGTTTTTGGTGTTGACAGCGCCTTAAGGAACAGTCTAAGTTTCATCAAAACCGGTTCAATAATTACCATCTGGTATAGTTAATAGATGTTTGAAGTTAAATATAAAAATAAAAATAAAGGGCTACGAGGGATGCAAGATACGTAGGTACGAGTGCAAGTACTTGGCATATCGTCGTTGAAGTGACAATACCTCCTAACTAACATTTTTAAACAAATTTACTTTTTTATTGCAATAGACATACAATTCAGTTTTGCATGTATAGAATTTTCTCTCATCTTTTAACAATTTTCAGAAGAAAAGTTAAAGCTTTGTGGAAATAGCTTTATATTCAAATCAACACATTTAAGACTAAATGTCAAACATATATGTATGTATATGTATGTATGTATGTATGTGTTTGCGTGCGTCTCTCTCTTTGTGTTTTACTAGGTTGTAAAATTTAAGAGTTCCGTGAGCAATAGCGTTAGTGCCTGCCATTTTCGTTTCCCGTAACCTACCAAAATATTTTTTGGTGTCTATAGGCCACTCGATTCATAAAATCGTTGTTTTCGTTCTATGTTGCAATAAGCTTAAATTAGAGCTTTACCGAAAGTCAACACTGACATTTGGTGAACGTAACAATATGATTGGGATGACGCCGTCCAATAACACAATTATAACTTCGTCGCTATGACGAACCACCCATCTGTCGAGCTTGTCATGTAGTGTTAATAACTAGGTTTCACATCAGTTAATCACTTACGGTCTTACTAGAATACGTAAATGGTTTTTAGGGTTCCGTACCTCATATGAAGAAAACGGAACAAGGTTTCCGTTTTCTATATGGGTGATTCCGTTCTAACTGTGATATTCAATGTCCTGTATTGTTTGTTCTCACAGGTCATTAATTAATAATTAATTTATGAAATTTTTGTGCTTATTGGAAAATTATAAACATATTTCAACATTATTTTCATATAATATAACTTGCCACTTACAGAAAACTTACAATATATCACTTAAATGTCAGTACCGTGTCATGTCCATTTCTAGAATTTATTTATAAATTGTTAGTTTTTTGTCGTAATAAATGATTTAAACTAATTACCTCATAAATTCTAATGTTTACGACAAAAAAAACTAACAATTTATAAATAAATTCTAGAAATGGACATGACACGGTACTGACATTATATCACAGTTAGAACGGAGTTACCCATATATCCTACAAGGATAGGATCACTTCGTTGTCCATCTGCCCGTTTCTCAAGACATATTTTCTCAGGAACGCATAAAGTTATCAAGTTGGAGTCTACGGTCCCTCTCAGATGTGAAAAAAATCAAACTTTATAGTCAACGCGATCATAAGATATGACCTCTTATGTTTTTTTTATAAAATGAGATGGCAAACAAGCAGATGGATCTCCTGATAGAGTCAACCATCGCCTATAGACATCAAAGTTGTTAATGGTGCGTTGCTATCTTGTGGCGAGGTCTAATGCCACATGCATAAGTTTACCGGCTACCTTACCAGCCAAACCGGAACACGACAATGACAAGTATTGACGCTATTGCAACAGGAATAGGTAAGGCGGTGGTACCAGACCCGGGCGAGACAATGCAGAACTCTGCCACCTAGTAGCCATGATGGTAGTGATTCACATAGCCAATCGGTCGCCTTTTACGACCTGCCTGGCAGAACGGCAATTGGCCTAGTCTTCAAAGGAGCCCGGGACCAACACGGGGGAATGTCGTATACTTTGCGATTTCAAAGGGACTTAAAACCTTCTTGTCAAAATAGCGTCAGTGCTAGTCACTGCGTATTTTGGTTTGGAGGGTAAAGTAGGCAGTAAACTTATCTAAGGGGCATTAACACCTCACTGTGTGGCGAGGCGTATGTGACGACATAGCAACACACCAGTAACACCTTTGGTGTCTATAGGCGATGGTTGTCTTTCCCTCAGGAGGACCATCTGCTTGTTTGCTACGTTATAATATGAAATAAGTATTAAATACAAGCTGACCCGGCAAACGTTGTTCTGTCTTTTTAACAACTCTTATTTTTTTCTATATTTTCTCACCTTTTAAACCTTCCCTGGTCTTCAACATTTAATTCAAAACCAAAATTAGCCAAATCGGTTCAGCCGTTCTTGAGTTTTAGCGAGACTAACGAACAGCAATTGATTTATATATATATAGACATTCTCACCTGTCAAACCTTTCCTGAACTTCAACAATTAATTCAAAACTAAAATTAGCCAAATCGGATTAGCCGTTCTCGAGTTTTAGCGAGACTAACGAACAGCAATTGATTTTTATATATATAGAATTTCTCACCTGTTAAACCTTTCCTGGACTTCAACATTTAATTCAAAACCAAAATTAGCCAAATCGGTTCAGCCGTTCTCGAGTTTAAGCGAGACTAACGAACAGCAACTGAATTATTTAAACTTTCGTGAGACATTATTTACTAAATAATTGATTAAGAAAACGGCTAAACTCACGTATAAATAGGTATAGGTTCCGACTAGTTTCGGACCTATATGAGGTCCTTCATCAGGGCGATTGCGACGCTGTTGCCGCGACAGCGACTCGACGCGAAGGACCTCATATAGGTCCGAAACTAGTCGGAACCTATACCGATTTATACGTGAGTTTAGCCGTTGAGTTCGCGTCGAGTCGCTGTCGCGGCAACAGCGTCGCAATCGCCCTGATGAAGGACCTCATATAGGTCCGAAACTAGTCGGAACCTATACCGATTTATACGTGAGTTTAGCCGTTTTCTTAATCAATCATTTAGTGAACAGCAATTGATTTTTATATATATATAGAATTTCTCACCTGTTAAACCTTTCCTGGACTTCAACAATTAATTCAAAACTAAAATTAGCCAAATCAGATTAGCCGTTCTCGAGTTTTAGCGAGACTAACGAACAGCAATTGATTTTTATATATATAGATAATTAATCATTGTTAAAAAAACATATTTTTTTTCGAAAGGGCTATTACAGTTGACCTTATGGGTCGTTACTGCGTCACTGGACTTTTTCGGCGAGCAGAGTGCTCAGCCATAACTTAAATTAATGTTGGGCCTATAAACGCCCGCGCTAAGGGCTGTCTCCTGTGAGACCGGACCTCGGCTTAGTGCGGCGTTCGGACTAACAGTGGTGGCTGAAGTCGTGGCATTGCGCCCCGCGTAGGCACAGGACGAAGAGAAGTCTTCGTCGTCGAGACCGGCGACGACGGTGTAGTGTACTGTGCGTATCTAAATTTGAATCTGTGTTCTTGTTTGTAGTAATAGGATTTTCGGGATAGAAAAGTAAGTGGCGTGGCCTCCTGAACCTGGAGAAAGCGGACGCGTCGGTCTCGTAGTCCGCCGCGGCTTTTAATAGTGAAGAAAAAACAACAAAAATTAACTATGTAGTATGTACAAGGTATGTATTGATTGTATAACTTGTCATGCATAATTTTGCTTATAAATGACGTCGATAAGTGTTCCTATGTGTACCTACGTCGAATAAAATATTATTTGAATTTTGAACTGCGCCATTTTTGCGGTGGTTAACACGTTCATCGGTGCAGTTTTTTGTCGGACGAAATATTTTTCGAATTATATATTTTAAATTATCTTATAAATATATTAAAACCTATCCCAACCCAAGCCAAATCCACCAAAGAAACAAAACATAAGTTCAGCAGATTTTGATCGTGCTCATTTGAGGCACATGAAAAAACGCAGCGCATTCGAAAAAAGTCGTCGACAAAAAGTTTGTTAAACTCGCCAAAAGGAAACCTCTCACGTACTTCGAAGTATGTTTTCATCATTTAATAATTAGTGTGGGTTCGCGCGGACTTAATAAATATTTAGAAAAGACACTATCACCTGGGAGATATTCAAAGAAACGTAGTTACGAAAGTTCCAACACCCTCCACCCCTCTACAAGTCCCAGAGGGACGATTCGTCAGTACGTGCAGTCAGTTTGGAATTCGCATGTGGAATCCTGCCGCATATTCGAAATTGGATGCTACCTGTATTGGGATTAGTAATTCTTAAGTACAACTCCATTATATCTTGTTTAAGTGTTGGGAATATATCGTGATTTGTTACCCTAATGATGTTTTAAAACTTTTCTAAGCTTTTTACACGATTTCTCGAAATAAATTTTAACTGCGCCAAATTTCATTCGCGTTTAGAGATGGGCCAAATGTGGTTTGAACCGAATTCGAACTTCAGCTGAACATTCGGAGAAAATAAAAAAATCCTTCGAATCTCGGCCGAATGACAAAATTCAGCTTAGGCTGTATCCCTGTATCCCAAAAATTTTTTTGTAAAAAGAGGTATAAAAGCAAATTATTTGCTTGTTGTGGGTGTTGTTAATCAACGATTATATATAAATGCTGTGACATACATAATAAACACCTTAACCCAAAATGCAAACATACATTTATGCTCACCACACAAATGTTTGTCCCTGTAAGGAACAGAAGCGTTAGCGACCCTGAGTACTTCGATAGGGCTCGCCTATCGAAGTACTCAGGGTCGCTAACGACTTAACCAATCAGGCAGTCAAATAATTCTGAATGTTTACAGTTTTTTGAATAACTTAATTTCCTGAAACTGTATTTATTGATAATATTAAAAAATATATATTTAAATACATATTGATATTTATTCGTAAACTGTATATCCTTTGTATTGCAGCACGCTGCCCGCTGTTAATACAAAGGATTTTGGTGAATCCCGCGGGAATAGCTCATTTTAAAATAAATGAAACCTAAGTCCTATTCCAATATCATCGTCTAACTGTATGCTAAATTTCATCCAAATCCGTTTAGCAGTTTTTGCGTGATTGAATAGTAAACATCCAAACTTTCGCATTTATAATATTAACTAGCTGTGCCCGTGACTTCGTCCGCGTGTTTTTTTTAAAAAGTAGCCTATGTTACTCCTTATTACATCAGCTATCTACCAGTGAAAGCCCCGTCAAAATCAGTCCAGCCATTTCAGAGATTAGCCGGAACAAACAGACAGACAAAAATCGTAAAAACTGTTATTTTGGTATGTGTACCGTGTATACATCTATATGCATTTAGTTAGAACCGCTTATTAATTAATAAATAAAAACTAATTAACTCAGTACAGTTTCTAGTGATTTTAAGTTCCTAAGTTCTTAAAAATGCAAATAATGTAACTTATTATAATCGCCTCTGTGGTCTAATGGTCCAGCGTTGGCGTTTACCACATGAGGTCCCGGGTTCGATTCCCGGGTCGGGCACATAAAAAGTGATTTTTCAGTTTTTCTGAGAAATACAAAGTTGCCCGGGATTGGAAAGTGCCCAGTTGACATTAGG
Organism: Apodemia mormo; assembly: GCA_036924255.1. Taxonomy (NCBI): domain Eukaryota; kingdom Metazoa; phylum Arthropoda; class Insecta; order Lepidoptera; family Riodinidae; genus Apodemia; species Apodemia mormo. Next base: position 9,462,602 of record JAUPFN010000026.1, read on the forward strand.
CTTGCCACCTATCATATTTGTGGGACCAAGTATCTTTGGCTAATCGTGGGTGCACTTGTTGTACCTCTGCCTACTCCTTCGGGGATATGGGCGTGAAGATACTTATAATAATTTTAAGTACTTTTATTATTAAAAAATAATATCAACAATCACTGTAGATTCATATAGTTAAACAAACAGACACCCGAGAGGACTTTTATCATTTTGCCATTGATATATTCCATAATCGGACTGCTATTGTAATAATTTATAGTCTCAATACAACGCTACCATTAATCTACGATCCGAATACCATTCGAGTAACGGAAATATGGTTAGTCACGTTTTTATCTCATTAATGGTTCTAACTATATATCTTTTCGTGTCGTCTGTGTGATCATCATTAATATATGTCAGAGGTATTGACCAGCCCACTTCTGTGCTAGGAGATCTGATGATGCGATAATTGTGATATTTTAGATATTAACATTTTTTACTAACACTAAATCCACGGAGCCATTAATCTGTTAACCTGTTTTTATGTAAAACATAATTTGGCCGAAACTGACATGAGCTCAGTAGATTCCGTTATAGATAGATTTAACCTTGTTGTAAATGTTATAGTACCTAGATAGCTGGATGTATTCCTTTCTAATACCAAAAATAATACCAATGGTATTAGTTTAAAATCGTTAATATTTTTTTATTTATTTATTTATTTATTTATTTATTTTTAGGAGGAATAACAGCACAAGAAAAACACAATTAAAACTTAAACTAGCATCAGAAGGCTTACAAATTCCCCACTAGTAGTGACGGACAATCTCTTACAACTAACTTACAAAACTAGATGTTCGTAAAGAATGAGCTACTAATTAAGTTTCTTATAGTCGCAAAGCTAGTGTTAAACAAGTCCAAATCAAAATTACTGAGAAGTGCGTTTAACTTGCTGCCAGCTCGATATATAAATGTATTTTGCTTATAGTTTGTGGAGACTAACGGTAAGTATACAATAGGGTAGTTGCGGAAAGACTTGTATGGAACTGCAATGGATATTTGAGATAAAAGTTCGGGACAATCAACCACATTTGTAGTTATCTTTGAAAGGTAAATTACATCCGCTATTTCACGTCTAACCTTAAGAGGGAGAATGTGGAATTTTTTACATAGATATAAGTAATTACACGAGGAATAAGTAACTTTTGATTTAAAGCAAATATATTTAATAAATTTTTTCTGTATATTTTCAAGACGGCTAATGTATGTCTCATATCTAGGATTCCAGATTTGCGAAGCGTATTCTAAGTGACTACGAACAAGAGAACAGTATAACACTTTAAGAGTTTTTACTTCTGAAAAGTCAGCTGAGGTGCGCATCAAAAATCCTAATGCTTTGGAGGCTCTAGCAATTATATTATTAATGTGCTCATCAAAGAGCAGCTTTGAGTCATGTACAACCCCCAGATCCCTAACAGAGGATACCCTTTGAAGCAGTTGACCTTTCAAAGTGTAGTTATACATTATAACGTGACGCTTCCTAGTATAAGTTATAACGCTACATTTAGATACATTTAAATCTAACCTATTATTATTACAATAATTTTCGAGACGTAAAAGATCAGCCTGCAAATTGATCGCGTCACCCTCTCTTCTAATTTGAGCAAATATCTTCATATCATCAGCAAAACAGAGCAGTTGAGATGACTGAAGGCACTGGCTGACGTCATTTACAAAGATCACAAACAAAAGCGGTCCCAGCAGTGAACCTTGAGGGACCCCACTAGGAATAGTAACCCAACTAGACATATAATTATTGAGAACAACTGCCTGTGAACGATTATTAATGTATGAGGTAAACCATCGTAGCAGATCTCCTTTAATCCCAACTTGATCTAACTTTTTCAAGAGAAGTCGATGCTGAATTCGATCAAAGGCCTTGCTGTAATCCGTGTAAACCACGTCAACCTGAGAGCCATTATCCATAGCGTCAGTTAAAAAGCTATTTAGTAGGATGAGGTTTGAAACTGTGGATCTTCCTTTCAAAAATCCATGTTGAAAGGGACTAAAGGACCCTGACAACGCTGCGTAAACCTGATCATACACTATTCTCTCGAGAAGTTTAGCTAATATGCACAATTTAGAGATAGGCCTATAGTTAGTTATTTTTTGCTTACTTCCCTTTTTATGAATAGGAGTTATATATGCCTGTTTCCATATAGATGGCACTACACACTCCTCAAACGATCGCTTAAAAAGAAGATAAACGGGGAACGATAACGATTTAGCACAATTCTTGAGAAAGTGAGCAGGTAAGTTGTCAGGACCTGTTGACGTGGAGTCGTCTAAATTAAGTAGCAATTTTTCGACTAAACGCGGTGTTACTGAGATCTTGCATATATCGGAAGTCGTATGCGTGACGTTTGGAATATTGTCATCCAAATTAGGCAAGGAGGAATCAGGATCTAAAAATGTGGAGAAAAAATACGTGGAGAAGGCGTTACATATTGATTCACCTGTATTTAGCAAATTATTATTATATTCTAATGTACTAGGGACCCCTACAGATTTCAATTTGGCATTGTAAAAGGACCAAAAGTGTTTAGGGTTACTGGTAATAGCTTGCTCTATAGATATAATATAACGATTATAGCACTCTCTTTCAATATGCTTAGCTCGACTACGCAGCATCTTAAATGACTCCCAGTCTGACAAATTACCGTAAGTCTTAAACTTTCGGTAATATTTTGATTTTTCTTTTAAGGTTTTAATTAATGCTCGAGAATACCATTTAGGGTACGATTTGTTACGTATGAGTTTGCTAGGCACATGTTTTTCACGTAATACGTCGATCACTCCATAGAAATATAAAATAGAATCGTTCAAAGAACTGGATGAGAAAATTTGAATCCAGTCAATATCAGCTAATCTGGAGTTAATGGCATCATAATTAGCAAGGTAGTACAGATATTTCTTATATGGTGCGCGGCTAAGAAAGGAATGAGAAATATTATGAATTTCTATAGCCAATGAGCCATGATGACGATCAACAGGTATCAGTGCCTCAGGGCTAGCATCTTGAACAGAAACGGGAAAATTGCATAACACTAAGTCTAAAGTTTTACCAAAATAGTTTTTAGTTCCATTAAATTGTTTTAAGTTTAAGGAATTTAATTCATCTATAAGAAAGATCTCCGTTTCAGAGCCATAGTTAATGGGATTAAAAGAAGAATCATCATCAGTCGATGGAACCCATCCAATTCCACTTAGATTAAAATCCCCTACAATAATACACTGATCATTAGGGTATTCCATTAACAACCTATTTACGGACGAAAAGAAGTTGTTTAATTGATTCGAAAAAGACAAACCTAGGTTTTGACTACACAAGTAAAGTACACAAATATGGAGATTATGTTGAAAAGTGTTAGTAGGTTTAAATGTAATTGTTATCCACAGATCTTCCGCACTGGAGTTGTATTCAGGTGTGGGAGTAACAATTAAGTCACGGCGGACGGCAATTAATACACCTCCTCCCCTAGTCTGACCCGTTAAACTGTAATCACGGTCACGACGAAATACTATGTAACGGCTATCAAATAATTCTGAATCTAAAATACTATCTAACAACCAAGATTCAGTGATCATAATAATATCATGTGAACTCAAACATACATTACGATAAAAAATATTTGTTTTAGTACGAAGACCCCGAGCATTTTGATAATAGATTTTGAGTATTTTTGTATCTAACATAATTTACAACAAACGACCAATAATTGAATAGGTATTAGGATATAAAAAGTTATAGCTTTTTTATGCATCACACTCCAGGTAAGAGTAGGTAAATAATAAGTAAGAAACACCACAAACATAAATGTTAAAAGTGTGTAGATAAAGAAATGCAAAATGCAGCAAGCTAATCGCATAAAAAAGAAGCGCAATATTAAATTTGAACGAGTGCAAAAAGGATAGTCATCTATCAACGGACATGTCTTTAGTACAATAATTGAACAATAGCTGTACGGCCGCGACCGATAAGCAGGTAGCAAGCAAGCGGTTCCCAAACTCAGAAACGAGTATTCGGGGGTGAAAGTTTTATATAAAATTATTGATATAATATATAATTTGTATAAAAACCAGTATCTGTAGTAAACTAAACAAGCCGTTATAATAGAATTAAGATATAAAGTTATAGGTAATAATATTAATAAATACAAGAGTCTATATAATATATGAAACAGATGGTTAAACAGTTTAACATTAAATACGTGCAATAAAAAACATACTAAACTATTTTGTTTAAATCTCTTTCCTTTGTTATTGTTTGAACAGGAGACTTTTCGTTCTTGCGTATGTGAATCTTACAGAACTTGACCCAGACGTATTGATAGGATTTTTGCTTAGCGATCTCTTTTACCCTGGTTAGAAGTTTTTTTAACTCGGGAACAAGATGATCATTAATATATATTAACCGGTCTTCACCACTAAAACCAATATCACTTGCTTTCGTGTGCTTCCGAGTTCGTGCCGTGGCGACGAATTCTTCTTTAACATAACGATTTATAAAACTAACTATGATCGACTTATCTTTAGAGCCATGAGAAGGAATTCGAGCAATATAATTGATCTGACTTCTTGGAAAAGTATAGCCAATAACTTTCGAGATATTTTCCACTATGTTAAACAAATTTTCATTTGATTTGAGAGGAACACCCTTAATCTCCACGTTGTTCAAACGAGACCACTGTTCTCTGTTCATGTTATCACTCTTAATCGACTCGACATCTTCAGAATAAGCAACCTGACACTGTTGAAGTTTTTGCACTTGATTTTCAATATCTTTGACTTTTGTGTCCAAGTTTTCCAATTTGTTGCTGTTGAATTCCAAGGATGTTTTAAGGTCGACAATGTCATTTTTGATGGATTTGATGTCATCCAGAATTTCGGGTAGCTTGGAGAGCTGAGATTTAATGCTGCGTACCTCTGACAGAATCATGTCAAGTGATACAGATTCATCTGTAATAACTTCAGACGATTTAATAGACATTGGGCTTGCAGAAGATAACCTACATTTAGGACACCTCCATGCAGCTCTTCGTTCCGTACCAAGTTTCCGATAGCCAGCTTCAGATATTGACGCACAGGAGAAGTCTAGATTACGATTACAACCATTGCAAAACACTCCATCAGAAAAATTAGCTTTACAACCGTCGCACTTCATTTCCGTTAATTTTAATTGAGACTACAAAGATTGAGAACCACAGGAAACTACGTTTATAAGTAAGAACACGTGTTGACTAGACTAGCGCGTGAAGTAAACTGAATTTATTCCGAACGAATACCACTTGTAAACGAATCCCAAAACAAATCAAATGGTATGAGATACAGTCAATAATAAAAATGCTTTTAATGTGTTTTTATGTAGTGTTTAAATCATTTAGGCTGCTACAGAAAATAGGCGTTCGAATTGCCATTATATTCCCAACACATGCTGAGTGGTAGGTAGGCCAATTTGAGATGTCGCACCACCATTACGTACTTTATATCTATTTTGTTTTTTTTTTGTTTCTTTGTCTTTATAGTGTATTGTGTATAAAAGTTTTGTATGCCTAAATTGTATATTGTTGTTGTAAGTTGTATATGTTCTGTGGTGTGCGTCTCAAATAAATGTTTTCTTATTCCTATTCAATAGGGTCCCGTTTTACGTTTTAGGTACGGAACCCTTAAAAGAACAAACTCACATTTTATGGTAGTAACAAATTTTCGCAAATTATTTATTATTAACTTAAGCTATTTTTTAAATAAAAATGCTGGCATCTAGTGAATTATTGTATTAAGACAATAATATTAAATTGTTAGAATGCAAATAAATTGTTTCTGTGACTGTACTAAAAGTTATGTTTTGGTATTCGATGGGAATAGATTTTGTACTTTATTTAAAACTCAAGAACGGCTGAATGGATTTGGCTAATTTTGGTTTTGAATTAATTGCTGAAGTCCAGGGAAGGTTTAAAAGGTGAAAAAATATAGAAAAAAATAAGAGTATGTAGTTAAAAAGGCAGAGCAACGTTTGCCGGGTCAGCTAGTAATAAGATAAAATTCTTTTTTAAAAATTTTTTCATTCGCGTTCCTCTGTTTGTAGAGAAAACAACACTAATTAGGAAAAAAGATATTTAATATATTGAAAGAATGATTATCTAGTTAAATAAATTTTATTAAAACATCATAAGATAATTTGTACATAATTAAAAAATCGACAAATTTTTTTTGAAAAACTATAATGTTGATTTTATTGTGTCGGTTAGTCGTGACGGTGTGCGCGCATCGTAATAAATAATTTATTCTCATAATTTTTACCTATCGCGCCAAAAGTATAACTTCAAAAATCTACCCCCAAGGGACGAAAGTTTGCATAAAAGATCATATTGACGACATGGTATTCCAATGGCTGAAGCTGAGCAGATCAGCTAGTATGTTATATTTTATAACTAAAATCATCTGTGGAATTGGTACCAAGACGTGAGAATGGGCCCGAAAATTGAACTAACAGATTAAATATAGGCAAATATTTATTATATTTATTATACTAATATGTCGCCAACAAAACACTTTTAAACAAAAAACGTGGCACACTAACGAAACATTTGGCTAATATTTGAGGTGCACTTAACAAACAAAAAATCCAACATCCGGCAACTTCGCGCCAAAACCGCATGCAGTTGAAAATGCAGTCAAAGACCCAAACCAAACAGCCGAGGCACAAACATGTAAACACTTCTGAACGACCGCGCCGCTAGGCTTCCTGCCGGCGGGTTTAGTCCACTTAAAAAAAGAAAAAACACGATCCCATCAACGTTCTACGAACGAAATAGTACTGAATTCCAAAATAGAACAAGTTCGAAATTCAAACTGTCACAAAAAATGTCGCTGCCCACGACCGCTCACAAGCCAATCATATAATTGGCGGGTAACAGGTGGCCGCCATTTTTAAGCAAAAAAGTTAATGTCAGGTTTTTATTGAAATTAAATTCGTATTAAAGAAGATCACTGGATAAACCACAAACGCGCAATACTCCATTTTGTAGTTCGTTTTTATTTTGTTTCCGTCGGTGTACAGTTTTGTTTCATTCAGGACATTTTTATTGATCAAATCTTTATTTGTAAAATATTTTCCTAGAATTGTCTACCTAATCCTGTATTCCTTAAAAATATACGTAATTTTATTACCTTCCGTATATGTTAGACTAGCTCAAACGCGCACCTTCGCCCATTATTAATTAGTAAATAATTAGTTATTGATGATAGGCTAATCTATCTATTATATATATATATATATATATATATATATATATATATATATATATATATATATATATATATATATATATATATATATATACGCCTGAATGGCTGGACCAATTTCGGTAAGTTTTTTTTGTTGTGTTTTAATTGTAAAGAGAAGGTTCTTATAAAAGAAAATATTACGAAAATTGCGCGGAAAATTAGAAAATTTAAGAATACTTAACCACCATATAAAGTTTAATGCCATTTTGGCTGCGTGGAAGGACAATCCCGTAGTCTTATATAAATTACGTGTCACGTTGTTTGTCCGCTATGGATTCTTAATATGTAAGGCAAAACAACGTTTGCCGGGTCAGCTAGTTCATAATAATTTAGACTATCATCAATGTAAGAAATTTCATACAATATTTCATCTACTATTTCAGCTCTTTTGGGGTTGATTTTTTTGAAATGAACCTATATTTGACATCGTATCTTTAATTATCTTCTATTACATTATTTATCGGTTTAGCCGTGAAACTGAAACAGACAGACTTTCGCATTTATTACATTAGTATGGATGGATAGTGTCTTTAAATAACATTAATTATTGAATTAAACATAAGGACTGCCTTGTGGTCTAGACGTTAACCTATTCGGCTCAGTCATATTGTCCCGGGTTCGATTTAGGGTCGGGCAAAAATGTTACATACGTTTTTTTTTGAGGTTTTTCTCGAAAATCCAACATCACGATAGGAGCTCGGAGTCTGGCGGGTGGTGTGTTACCACTAGCGTGAGGATGACTTAAAGCCATCGGTCCCGGTTATCGATTGAAACAGTCGAGAAATAGTCGTTATCAATAGAAATAGCCGGCAAACCGGTGAATTGTGGTAAACAAGAAAATCTACAGACGTGCGGTTAATTCGTCTACCGCACAAGGAAACCGGGTGTGATGATACTTGTATATTTCTATGAAGCTATAAACTCGTTATTAGAATTCAATAATTAATAATCGTTATTATCATAACAGTTCCTTTACAAATCTAACTTTCTAATATTATAAATGCGAATAGTGAGTTTGTTACGCTTTCGTCATAACTTCTACATCGAATGACATGAAGTATTGCATTTACGTTATCAGGAGCATAGGGATCATATGAACATACGTTACCTTTCTTCTATGTAGGATTTTACTCCGTGTTGGTCCGGATCCCCTTCGAAGAATAGACCTAAAAAGTCAAAGTCAAAGTGCTAATCGCTGTCGTGTTCCGGTTTGGAGGGTAATGTAGCCGTTTGACTTATGCATGTGGTATTGTCATCCTGTCATACGAATAGCAATTCATCATTAACATCTTTGGCGTCTATATGCGATGGTTTCTCTTTCCATCAGGAATCTATCTCCTTATTCGCTATTTAATGATATTAAAAAATCAGAAAAACTACACGTTCAGACAGAGAAATAACGCGAGCGAAGCTGCTGGCAAAAACTTATGCAAGTGAAATTAACACCTCACCACACAGATACCAACGCACAACTAATATCTTTCTATTTGGTGTCTACAGGCGATGTTGTTTCCGGTTGGAAGGAGACAACCACCGCCTGTGTTGTGTAACCATCACCATACTTCGGCTCTTGTTGACTGAAGTGGTGTTCGTGTTTCCTGAAAATGCTTCGGTTACGAAGTGAAACGTGCGTTCAGCGTGTATATTATGTGCTTTTCTGTCGTGGTGTAAAGTGTGGTGGACAATGGTGAACAACTGTGTCGCTGGGGTCTTCATTATTTTTCAGGCCTACGGTGACCTTGTTCCAAGTTTTACTCCGATTTTTTCCCTCTCAGTGACTTTGCAAGGTTTGCAAACCTTAAAGTTTGCAAAAATTTGCAAATTAACTTTCTTGGTTGAGCCTCTGCTTGTTTGTTATCTAATGATTATCGTGTAAAAATCATGCATCAAATTATCAATAGTATCTATAACAGATTGTTCAGTGTTCACTCTTTCTATTAAAAAAACTTTTTTCAGTACTGTAATATAATACAGTACAATACGCGCACAGAAAATTAAAATATCAAACCATTAGTGCCTCTAAAGCCAACTTAGTGCTAACTAAAAGTTTTAATTATAAAAATATAGACTACTGTTGTTTAAAATCAACAATGTTCATTAAAAAGTTGGAGAGCTCCATTGTAGCAACCAATTGAAGTGCTAAGTCTAGACTGAAAAATCCTCTTAGTGTTAAGATCTAAAACAATGCACTGAATTCGTTTCCGCGCTTGATAGAACTCTTAAATAAATTGAAAAACAAATCAACTGGACGTAATAGTCCTATTGATGTCTTAGAAATATTACTGAACTACAATGATATATACATATTTCGGTTAATTGTTGGCATATATTTATTGTATTTCATAGGATAACAAACAAGCAGATGGTTCTCTTAATGCCTAAAAATAACCATTGCCTATAGACTAAATGCGTTACTATCCGTGTAGTGGAGTATTTATTAATGCCACTTTCATATTAAGTTTACCGATAATCTTACAAACAATGTCGTTGTTGTAGCTGGAATAGGTAAGGTGGTACCAGACCCGGACAAGACAAAGCAGAACTATACCAACTTATAAACTCTGGTGGCTGCTTTCATGATTTGTTATCTGTATATAAATACATGAAGCAAAAACTTTGTACCCCTTTTTAAACAAATACGCGAACGGTGGGTATATTATACATAAGATATAAGCACGGTCAAAGTTTACATTGCAGAAGATTGCCGAAACTAAATAGTTTTTAAGAATATGCATTAGAAATATGTACATTCAACAAACATTACACAGACTACACCACATATGACATACATGATAATGTACACACATTTATTTATGCATAACAAAGTCCACAGTTCTTAATCTATTTCAACTCTTCAACTACTCAACTACTCTACTAAAACTAAGTCAGTACTTTTTGGTAACATTTCAATCAATCTGGAAAAGAATCTGAACTAAAACAGATCTAATCCATTTGAGACTCCAAACTTAAATTGGATTTGAGTTCTCAATCCTTATTTTTAGATTCAAGAATTTATTAGTAGCTTAAGGCTTGAGTTTTTACTGCATTTAGTTTTCTGCTACATCTGAAAACTGCAGCTGAGATAAAACTTCTACTGGGCGAAAAGTTTATTGACATTCGCCCCATACTTTTCCACAGGCAGAGTGAAACGATCATCTATAGACACTTCAACTCACAACCATTCGCCGGACTGTCAGCTGGTGAGATAAGAAAGGAACTGGAACAACTGGAAACGACAGCTTTAGGTGCTCATCCTAGGCACGAGGGTTTATCTGGAAGCTTCTAGCCAAGATTTTATTGACTTCATTCCAATCTTTACTTCTTTCTAACGGAGTAGGCGGAATGAAAAGAACAAAAGACACTTCAGTTTACCACGATTCACCGGACTGTCGGCTGGCTAGATGAGGATGAATCCTATCATCACATTTTTGTGATAACCAGGACCTATTTAGGTAAACACTGGTGACACGAGGGCTTATCTGGGATAAAGTTTCTCCGATTTATCGATTGTCACCCCATACTTTTCCGTTTACCTGGAAGAGTAAATCGAAAGATAGACACTTCAGTTCACCACGATTCACCGAACCTGACACTCTCACTGAATCACCTGACAAGTGGAGAATGAATCTTATCGCCGCAATTTTTGTAAAATCCTGAAGTTGATAGCTATACATGATTATACGAGACACGGAGATGTTAACCACACTGCCATTAGTAATCGGATTTAGCCAACAGATCTTTTTCTCAAAATACCCTCAAAATAAAATCTCGGCTGGAGAATTAAACTAACGACTAAGACTAAAAAAATTTAAGACGAAGCCGAACAAATTACCGCAACGTCATGAGGCAGCAGTTTCTTAACTCTTATCAGAGAGCACATTAATTCGGTTACAACTTACAACTCACTTTATTTCTCTCCGCAAAGTCTAAATTGTAGCATAAAGGTCAGGTACGGTAGGAAGTCTGGCCTCTTCTAATGTTCTGAGGCCAGGTTAGCAGTCAATTTAGTGACAAAATATATGATACATCTTCGTTAGTATTATTGTAGAACTCTGTATTTATACATGAAGTTCAGATGAAAGCTGTTTAATTTTCGATGCTTATACCAACTAAAACACAGTTTTTACATCGTGAATTGCTGTTACACTGGCGACAGAATGAGTACCGCCAGGCTTTATGTTGTTCCCTTTCTCATCTCTTGCCCTATTGTCCCGATCTGAAAAACCGCGCCGTTTAATGAGTGGTAGTTAGTATTGCTGGGGCCGCACTTGCATTTATCGTCAGAAAGCTTCGTGCAAATGACACGATAAATCTAAAGGTCACGTCTGAATTTATCGTGTCATTGCACGAAGCTTTGTGACAATAGACGCAAGTGCGGCTGAGGCATATCCAATATTATATGGTAATAATCCATTGAAATGTGACATTTTAGGGCATTGCGTGCGTTTTTCAGAGGACGCAATTTTAGTTAAGGGGTACCCCTTGAATATGTTGGTATACTAACATACGCTTAAATTCAAATTTGTGGGGTCACCATTCTTGTCCCCCCACCATCTTGGGAAAAGGGGTGCAAAAGGTTTTCGCATTGTATCTCGTAAAGTGTCAACCCTACAGAAAATATAGACTCCAACGAAAAGCGCATTTTTTCAATAAAACGAGGAATAAAAAAATATTAAAATGCTAGGAAAACTTTTGCGGAAACTTAGGAGAAAAAAATCTATCTAGTCGTCAAACTACATTGTTAGATATTATTATATATTCTGAAGCCTTCTATATCAAATATCTTCGGTTGGTAATTTAATATTTGAATAATCTAAGCCTTTAATAAGCATTATCTAAAGTGTTACTTTCGTTTAGCTTTCAGCCCCAATTAAAATTAAGATTAGTAATGTGATTCACGGCCCATCTCTAATTCACACTATCTCGCATGGAAACCGCCGTAAGGATACATTTTGAAGTAAACCTTTTTAGACATGACTCAGATTTTTTCGGATGGAAACAATCACGGATTAAATTGATACGCCTTTCAAAGCAATTTCTTAGAATGCCAGTGTAGCTTACACACATACAGAAATACACAGTTATAATTACTTACCAATGAAATATAATCACTCGAAGGGTAGTTTTTAAACCTTGTCATCTCATTAGGTACGATAAAATAGTATTTTTCTTATTTTCATCATGGTTTATTTCTAATTTTTCACAATATATCTACAAATGTATGACACTTTTGACAGTGATAGGAGCGTTTGCTCATATGCACGGCGACACGTTTCCTTCTCAGTGGCACGTCTAATAGTATTCATGTGGTATGTGGAAACAACGCCCTATAGTCTCTTGACGCAGTTTCCACTATTAAAAAATATAATGCTGTAAATAAATGTGATATAGATTGTATATTTTATACAAAGCTAATATAACATGAGCTGACTTAACCTTCAATTATATTTTTTGTATAAAAAATATAAGTTACAAAATTATTTAAAATCTATAAAATAATAAGAGAAGATTGTGAAGAAGAGAGAGAGAATTGTTTTGAAAGTTAAGAGTAGTAATAACGAACTCTACTTAAAAAGTTTTATTTCAAAAGCGCATTAAGATTACTCGCATACACTTGTTTTTCATAAAATTAGCAAAAATATGAAATCAACAAGCACGTTTTTGCATTTTACAGTGACTACTAGGTGGTAGAGTTCGGCATTGTCTCACCCAGGTTTGGTACCACCGCCGTACCTATTCCTACCGCAATAGCGTCAGTTTTTGTCACTGTCTTGTTCTAGTTTGGAGAGTAAGTTAGCTGGTAAATTTATACATGTGGTATTCCTTGCCTCAAGATAGCAACGCACCATTAACTTCTTTGGTGTCTCTAATGATTGTAACTATATCATTGGAAGAATATTTTACTTATAAACACATAAAATAATTTGTTTCAAACATTAATTTTAATACAACATTAAAGAGAAATATAATTTTTTAAAGTTATGCCATGTGATGTTTATCATAATATAATAATTCACGTATAATGCTATTTCATAATAGATAAATACATTTTAGAGAATAATAATAATAGTCATTGTTAGTTCGTGGTAGTTATTAGTAATAATTTGTTATATTACTTAATTAAAATTAGCGTTAAGTTTTTCTAAAAGGTTATTTATTGTAAAGTAGAAATTATTATAGTTATATCTAACTAAAAACCGTCTTGCATGCTATTGAGAAATGGCAGAACGTTGTACTACAAATAAATATTAACATCTTTATGTTATAACATGTTTCAAACAATGTCGAATAAATAAATAAATATAGGCGGTGGTTGTCACTTTCCATCAGGAGATCCATCTGCTTATTTGCTATCTCGTCATATAAAAAAATATATTATTAGGGAATAAGCGAGTTCAGTTCCGACTCCAAGGTACAATTATTGTAGGTTAATTTCTTTTAGTCTAGAAAAAATAATGGCTCGGTTACATAATCAAACTTTATGGAGCTTCCAGCAATGTACATTCCGAAAAAAGGTCAATCGCAGGTAGTTATAACGGGAACTAAGCGAATGACGATCTTGGTCGTCCCAAAAACGTAGGTAATATGTCAGAGAATTATAACTTCTATTTGAGCTTCGGTAAGGCACAAAATATTTTTTTATATAATAGGATAACTAATAAAGAGATGACTCTTTATAGAAAGGGATGACCAACTATGCGTCGTCATTTTTGTGGAGGACAGTTGTTGACAGACCACATGTTTGGATATTACTAGAGACCACATGAATACTAATTAGACGCCATTGGGATGGAAACATGTCGCCGCGAATATGCGCAAACGCTCCTATCACTGTCAAGTATGTCATACATTGTTACACAACATACATACAATACATATGTATACATACAATATATACAACATACATGTTGTAATATTTAACGTACTTACCGAATGAGATGACAAGGTTTAAAAATTATCCTCGAAGTAATTTTATTTCATCGGTAAGTAACTATGTAATTTTCTACGTAATTGCAAGCTACATTGACAAACTAAGAAACTGTTTTAAAAGGCGTATCCATTTAATCCGTGGGTATTATCATCCTGAACGTAACTTTATTAATAAAATTCTATTAAAATATGTTATTGTGTATACTGGTAGGTCCAGGGGATGGCCTATTCGTCACAGATCATTAAGTTCCGTTTCGATCTCCGGGTCGAGGTTTTCTCGAAATCCAAAATCTCAGTATCAGCTCGGAGTCGGGAGGGGGGGGGGGGGGGGGTGTTTTACCACTTTCGTGCCTCGAATAAGCGTATAAAGCCGTCAGTCCCGATTATCGCTAGAAGCAGTTGATAAATGTTTTCGGTTCAGTGAAAATGCGATCATCACTCATATCGCCAACCAATAAATCTGTATTTGTGGTGAACTGGAAAGTTAAATATTCGGTTTACGATACTATTCGGTTATAAATGTTCGGTTTACTCTACCTGCCCTGGAAGGAAACCGAGCGTTAGACATTTTTATCGAAGCTTTCCTCGAAAATCCGAATTTCAGTAGCATCTCGGAGTCTGGCGAGTGGTGTTGCCACTGAACTGGATGAGCACGTAAAACTGTCGATCACCATCGACTCCAGGTATCAATAGAAATAGTCGATAATGGTTATCAGGTCGTTAAAATTGCGCCGATGGGGATTACCTCGCCAACCGAAAACTGGGTGAATCGTGGGGAAAATTATACACGTACGGTTTACTCTGTTTAAACCCCAAGGGAAACGGGGTGATACTTTTTTAAATACGTTAATTTGCTTTCTATATTCGAGCGTTTTTAACGTTTAATGTCGGAATCGAAGTGGAAAGTAATTTTAGACGGAGTTATTTCTGTATAATTGTGGTCTATTTTCAAACATACCCCAATCCTATATTTAAGGTCACGTAAGGATCATAATTTAAGGCCTCGAATTACAACGGAATTATCACGAGTTGTTTGGAGTGCTTAATGTGTAATTAAAATTGACTCATTCATGTTTACTGAATGGTAAGAGTTCTGTAGATTCTCGTAAGGTCTTGGTACCACCTTTCATTCTGAACGCATTGACGTCTTTTTTTATATATTATAAGATAGCAAACAAGCAGATGAGTCTCCTGTTGGAAAGATTCAATCATCGCCTATAGACACCAAATATGTAAATGTTGCGTTGCTATCTTGCGGCGAAGTCTAATGCCACATGCATAAGTTTACCGGCTACCTTACCCTCCAAACCGGAACACGACAGCGACAAGCACTAACGCTATATCGGCAGGAATAGGTCAGGCGGTTTTAACAGACCCGGGCGTGACAATGCAGAACTCTACCATCTAGTAGACACGATGGTAGTGACATAGCCAATCGGTCGCCCTTTACGATATTCCTGGCAGAACGGCAGTTGGCCTATTCTTCAAAGGAGCCCGGGACCAACACTTCCCCGTGGAAAACATTTCGGTACTTGTTGCCATTGGGTTTGGATTTAGAGGGCAAGGTTTTTGGTAAACTTTGGCACGCATCTTAACATCTAAACCTATGCAAACATCTTTGATATTATGATGATCTGGAGTCAGACATAGATTGCACAATAGACTACGTACTTTCTTTTGCAGAAATCAACCTTACGGGTTGACAGCTGAATAACGGATGAAACTAAATAAAATATAAATATTCACGGGATATACATAATAAATACATAATACATAGATAAACATAAATAAATAGTGGAATATATGTAATAAACACCACCAAATCCGGAAATACAAACATTTATGCTCATCACACAAATGCTTGTCCCCGTCGGGGATCGAAACCGAGCCCTGTCGATTGCATAGTCACGGTCACTAACCGCTCGGCCAACAGGGCGGTTTGCTGAATACGCTCAGTACAGTATAGGCAGAGTAATCCAAACGTCTGTAGACTGTCCAATCGGTTGGCGAGATGAGTGGTGATCCCCATCGGCGCATTTTACCTACTTGATAACGATTATCGATTATTTCTTGTGATAACCGGGACCGACGGGTTTACGTGCTCATCCGAGGCACGCTAGTGATTTTCACACCCGTTCCCCCGCTAGTCGACTGGTTAGCGACCCTGACTTTGCAATCGACGGGGCTCAGGTTCGATCCTCGATGGGGTCAAGCATTTGTGTGATAAGCATAAATGTTTGTATTTCCGGGTTTGGGTGTTTATTTAATATATTCCAGTATTTATATGTGTATTTCTATGTATTAGTGTCGTTGACTAACACCCATAACACAAGCAAATATTTTGCTTACTTTAGGGTTAGATCAGCAGCGTAATTTGTCCCGTGAATTTAAAAAAAAACGCAGCAGTCAACTAGTATTGACATTTGAGATAAACAAGATACAATTCAATACAAGTAGACATCGACAATCTTTTCCCTCGGGCACGACACATCTCGCGTTGCATAATCTAACCTGTATATCATACTATTTTCTCACATGTACCATAACTCAAACGACATAATAAAACTCTAGTCACTATAAACGTTATCCCATTAATCAAATTATTATTTATTATTAGAAATTCTTGGGATATTTTCATACGAACAGCAATTAAAAGTTTTTATGGCACGAAGTTAGGCCACTACGGTAATAATTTACATGCTAAGCACTATTAATCAAACGTTACCGTATAATCTGTTGTATGTACCAACGTTATGTACAAGGAAACATGGCTGTGTTATCCAACTACGCATTTAAAATAAGTTATGTCTTAACAAGTATATTAATACAACCTTGTAAATGCGTTTTTGTGTTAAAAGTTAGATATCAATGTTTCTAACAACCTACATACCAATCTCATACAAAACACATAACTTTCTGAAATACTAGCTGTTGCCTGCAACTTCGTCCGCGCGGACATCGTTTATTCCGCACAGCACCTCCCCCGTAGGTGATAGCGTGATAATATGTAGCCTATATGTTGATCCAACCTGTTAGTAATATTCATGCAAAATTTGAAGTAAATCCATGCAGTACTTTTTGAGTTTACCCCGAACATACATACAGACTAACAGACAAACAGACAAAAATTCTAAAAACTATATTTTTGGCTTCGATATCGATTGTAGATCACGCCCCAAGTATTCTTTTTAAAAAATATTCAATGTACAGTTTTGACTTTCCTACGATTTTATTATATGTATAGATTAGTGGTACCTTGCAGCCCGCTGCGTTATTATAATAGGGAAGCTTAAGATGCTAAATGGGTATTTACTCGAGGGTCTTTGGGGAGACTTATTGGATTTTGTAGATTAAAAGATAGGAAAAATAAAAGGATATATATAATGTGTTACATTTCAACGGTGGAGAAACTAAGAAGAGGGCTTTTATAGTTTCATACAATGAACATTTAA
Organism: Apodemia mormo; assembly: GCA_036924255.1. Classification (NCBI taxonomy): domain Eukaryota; kingdom Metazoa; phylum Arthropoda; class Insecta; order Lepidoptera; family Riodinidae; genus Apodemia; species Apodemia mormo. The sequence goes on from JAUPFN010000026.1 coordinate 9,480,307, forward strand.
GCTATTCAACGACAGTGACAAATAAATATTCGCATCACAGGTTCACCGCCTATAAAGACTTCTCTAAGTACATTTTATAAGTTGGTCGACTTTACTCAAAAACTTGTAAAGCCTTCCAAGAAGTGATAGTTTCCTTTCAACTTCATTATATTTAATACTACCGTGAACTTTCTGCCACCCCCAAAACCAACCGTTTAGCCCGCAGGGAGGGAGTTTACTTGGCTCTAACAAATTTAGCAATTTAAAGCTTAATATTTTACAAACGAGTCTTTTAATCAAAAGCTTGTTGTCATAAACCTACGATATTTTTTCAAAACCTATCCAAAGATACCCCACACAATGGGGTACGTAAGAAAAAAAATTAACATACTTTACATGTGGATAGGAGCTACTCTGAAAAAAAATTTCTCCAAGATTTTTTGTTACCACTTTGATGACTTGCCTAATAGTATATTCGTGCCAAATGACAGCTTTCTAGTACTGAGGATCTCTGAGCTATCGTGCGGAACGGACAGACGGACATAGCGAAACTACAAGGGTTCCGAAGTATACTAGGTACCCTAAAAATAATGTGAAAAAAAAAGACAGTGACATGGTAAAACTGAAACGTGTCAGAAAAACATACGGTAGGTTAATTGTAAGCTAAAATTAATTATAATTTTTTTTAGTAAACCCTGTAGCTGCACTTTCAGTTAAATTAATTCAGGAACAAGTCTGTGGTACCCATAACCCAGCTGAAACGTTGCAGAACACTACCACCTAGTTAGTAGACAATCGTGTCTACTATTATCGATTAGTCACACCTACATGAGTAGTGACTCCCTTAAGCCCGGCTTAAGGGAGTCAGTCGCAGGTTCAAATCCTGCGTGTCGATATTTTTCTTTGTTGTTTTTAAAGTTTTTCAAGTTTTCCCAAGCTATAACACAAAAACGTATTAAGTAGTATTTTATTGTCTTTTACGAAATGTCTTAACAGTAAAGCAGGTTATCTCTTCTATTCGGGCCCGGAACATTACGAGGAAAGTAAAATATTGAAAAAGATAATAATCACATCGAATCGAAATATATGTAGATTTATGGATCGAAGTTCGTAAGTATACAAGAAAGCTCTACAATACACAGATGTATGTAAAAATACGAAGAATTAGTAACCCTGCAACAAGGAGGAAAGTCACTGAATATTTTTATAAGAATTCGATAACTTCTAGTCAGTAAAACGTTAATAGGTATTTTTTATAGTTATCGATTTTATCAGGTTATCCGATTCGTCCGATACGGATTTAAACATCGCTACATCGAGCATCTGATTTGCTTCGCAATGAATGTGACCAATTTAATGTGTATCAGTCCATAAATATTAATAGAAATCGATACATCCACATTTGTATCGAATATCGTTTAACGAAGTAAAGTATTTTGTTTCTACTAGTTTTAGTGACGTGCATTTTAGTAGTGCGGTAATAGGATTAAAAACCCGAATTGTTGACTTTTAAAAGGAACAATTAATTTGTTTTTAAAGAAATAAATACATGTTTTTTTTTTAATTTTAATTTTGAGTGTGTATTTGTGGTCGGGCTATTCATTCTGAAAGAAATTATAGTTTACTGCAAAATATCTTGTTCCACCTATCCAAGTCCAAAAATCATTACTTTCATATTTTTAGCCGGGTAAAAGTAGTCTATGTCACTTCTATATACACCAAAGATGTTAATAGTGGCGACGACGCTGCTGACGCACCTGATTCCATCGAACCGCGCGCGGCTGCATCGGCCCGCATTTCGAGAAGAGTCACAACAGAGCGAACGTCGAACTCACTCTGAGGAATGACCTCATATAGGTCTGAAACTAGTCGGAACCTACACCGATTAATCGTGAGTGTAGCAGTTTTTATTTATTTAGTTTATAATGTCTCACGAAAGTTTTAATATATTTTATGTTAATAGTGCGTTGCTATTCCTATGGCGGCTTGGTAACGCCACACGCATAAGTTTCCCGGCCAACTTTCCCTTCAAATCGCAACAGGACAATGAAAAGCATTGACGCTATTGGGGCATGAACAACCACTTAAATTAATTTCCTTACTTACTCGTCTATTGATGAGTTGAATAATTATTTATTATAGACGTATACAGTACCTGAAATAAAACAAAACAATTAGAAATGCTTAACTACTCGAATACGATATAGCAATACATATCTGGTTAATGGTTATTGTATCTGTCATATTGGTTTTAATGTGACGACAGTTATGTAAGAACTACCTCGATATTTTTATTAATCGATATATTAATGTTATTATAAAATAAGCTGAAAAATATTTACAAGGAAATAAATAACGATTTTTGAAAATAAATCGGGTTTTCATCACTTTAAAAAACAGTTCTGACTATTTACCTCTCATAATTTCTGAAAGACTGCACTGATCGAAACCAATAAGGATTCCTTAAAATCGAAAAAAATTAACGACATCACGATTTTTAAAATTAATTCCGTACTAATGTATGTTATTGTCCTAAATAGTGTGTTTCGATCGGTCAAGCCCTTCAGAATTTATAAGGGGTTGACACATACACAAATACATAGACATACTGAAGTCATCGCGGAAATAGTCCCTACAGCTTCCTACGACCTCAAAACGTCAAAATCTAATGTAAAGTAAATTTTTGAAAATTGGAATGAAACTAGTGTTCCTAAGCGGTAAGTCAAAAAATTTAAAGATTTTCTATCCAGTTAAGAGATTCGATTCTTATATATGTGTCGACACGCGAGACTCGAACCCGCGACCATCTCCTCAAGCCGGGACGCTGTGCCACTAAAATAGTGTCAACGGGATCAACGTGGCGTTATATGATCGATTACGTCGATTGTAGTGATTGCTAGATATATAACTAAATAGTTTAATGAGTTCATCGTTACAAATGAAATTCACATTGTGGGAACTTGAAAAACTTTCAAGTTTCCTAAGCACGGAGTGAGTGCTATAAAACAAAAATAATTAGAAATCACGAAAGTACTGATTAAAAAATTATAAATGTGAATTTCATCTGTCACGATGAACTCATTTAACTGGTTATATCTAGCGATCAGTACAATCGACGTAATCGATTATATAACAAAGAAGAATTTCGCCACGTCGAGCCCGTCGTGGCAAAGCGTCCCAGCTTGAGGGAGATGGTCGCGGGTTTGAGTCTCGCGTGTCGACATTTTTCTTTGTTGTTTTTAAAGTTTTTCAAGTTTCCCAAGCACGGGGTGAGTGCTATAAAAACAATATATATATGTAGCTAAACACACTAACCACAAGACCTATGATGTATTTTTAAACTAATACAAATGTCCGCAAAGGCGAAAACACATGCGGTGTTTTACTTTAGGAAAATGCGCTCCAACATTAGCATTAGAACTTAGAAACAACATTGCAACTAATTTGTTGCCACAGCTTTTAGCTTTAACGACTATTAACACGCAAATAGCTACAGTATTACTGTGGAGTAAATCTCAAAATATTTTAGCTGTGTTTTGCTTTTATCGAATTAATTAAAATTTGAGATCTTATTATAAAGACGACTTAAACATTTTCATGATGTATTTGTTTAACCTTTTCATTTTTGGCCTTTTAGTGTAAAAATTCTTTAATGAAAAATAATGCCAGATTACAGACAATTCTTAAGTGTAGAAGCGGGTCTATTATGTTTATATAGCCTATTTTTACGTTTAAAAATAAATATCTTGATCTAACATAATAACTTACATTATTCCTAGTTTACATATTATTGTAATACTAGCGGCGCCCTGCAGCCTGCAGCAATACAATAGTTTTTGGTGAATCCCACGGGAACAACTTATTTTTTAGGGTTAACGTACGGATCAGGGAAAGCGTAATAAAAAGTACGCTATATGCTAATCCAGGACATCATCTACCTGTGTGGCAAATTTCAATCAAATCCGTTCGGTAGTTTTGGCGTGATTGAGTAACAAACATCCACATCCATCCGATCAAACATCCAAACTTTCGTATTTATAATACTAGCTCTAGCGTGCGGCCCGCTGTATTATAAAAGTTTTTGGCGAATCCCGCGGGACCACCAAAATTTTACGGGATAAAAATAGCCTATGTGCTATTCTAGGTCATCATCTACTTGTGTGCCAAATTTCATTCAAATCCATTTAGTAGTTTAGTGTGATCGAGTAACTAACATCCTTCCAAACTTTCGCATTTATACCTAATATTAATAAAGATTAATATAGATTAGTAGGACTTGTAGGATTGTGGAATAACAAACAAGCCCTTAGTGGCCCTGATAGAAAGAGACGACTTACGACCATAGACACCAATTATGTCAATGGTGTGTCACCATCAATGTGGCAGGGAAGTTAGCAACATGCCTAATTTAAATACCCTCACGTCCAGAACCCTAAAGAGGTATGCACGTGTGCAATTATTGCATCAACAATTAGGCAACGGTATTAAGACGTTACAGGTGGCAAACTTGTCGGGCGTATATATATGAGTGCATCTCTGTTCCTGCCTGTTTAGTTTTTTAGCGTTTATTTTTTATGTATTTTTAAACTAAAATTATTTTTAAGAGTGTAATACTAACAAACTTTTGTAACTTGGTTTCTAAAAAATCATTATATTACCCATCCGTGTGGTGGTGTCATGCGTACGTTTTTTCGGTTACCCTTACACTTCAAACTGAAACACGCCAGCGATTATCACTGGAGCTATTGCGGTAAGAGTAGGTAATGCGTAGGTACCAAGCCCAGGCGAGACGTTGTGCAACTCTACCGCTTAGTAGTCACGATGTAAGAGAGATGTTTGCCTTAATGAACTGATTACCAAAAATGGCCTTTTTTTCTATCTATAAGAGCAAATCCTTAAAATTTACAGGACATTTAGTTGCAATCTAAATAAAATAAACGCACAGATACACTCGAATAAAGGTTTTTCTCACACTTCAAATATAATACAATGGCGTTATTTTCTGATAGATACCTATACATGTTTATGATAATGCATATTTCTTAGAAAAATGCACAAAGATTTTGAAAATAATTTAGATTTCACAACGAACATAAAGAAAAGACAATAAAGCCTCCGTGCAAACAAGCGACTAGAATAAACGTGTATTTTATACGTGAAAGCATGTACGCTGTAGTTGAGTAGTGCTGGAAGAATGTGTAATATTTATTCGAATAATCCTTAATATAATATCTGCCTAACCGAATAATTGAAACGCAAATCATTATGAATAAATCCAACTCAATAAATAAAGTTGGAGGAGGCCTAATACCCAATTTGTGGTCCATATCTCAGAACCATTAAAATAATTGTACTAACAAACTAGATTAAGCAGATATTAAGAAAAAACTACTAACAACATTTAAAAATGTAAATTCTTTAAAGAGTTTTGGAATAAATGACTACATTAATATTACATAATTATTTATATTTTCCCATTTCCTATATCTCCGGAATCCTGCACCAGATCTTCAACAAATTAAAATGGAATTACAGAGGGAGTGTACCCTCTCAAAGAAAGGACATTTCGAAATCGGTTCGAATAAATTACCGAGTTCTGAGGTAACAAACAATAAAAAAATATATACAGTCGGATACCTCCTCCGTTTGGGAAGTCGGTTGAAAATAAACAAAAAGGCTGTGTAGAAGAAAATAATACTATCAAATATATTTTATTTAACAACTTTTTAACAAATAAGTCGATTGGCGTTTCTTTTGATTTGAATAATAGATCGGAAGATGATCTTTTTTTTATAACAATTATACCTAAAGTGCATATCACAATATTGTTTTATCAAACTGCTACTAACGCTGTAATCAGATATGTTTTATAGGACTATCGTTTTTATTATTCTATAAAAGTGATTATTCATGATTCTTTGCTAATTAAGAAAGATTTTCGATTGTAAATGATCATCCAATTTGTCATCACCACCAATGCAGACGTCACCAAAACTCCTTGGTCATTGGCTGCTTGGATAATTTTTGATTTCTAGATAACGGAATGCTAATGTAATAAATATAATTGAATTGATTTCTGGAGGAAGTCTTGGTGAAGACCTCTTGTCATTCGCCGCCTGCACCTACCTATTTCTAGATACTTTAAACCGATTGTCGGGCCGACCTACTCCTACGCTTAGTCAAATAATCGATTACTGGTTAATAAATCGATTAATTCGAATGTGATTTTAAGGAAGAATTGTCCATCTCTACTAGCGAGCCCAAATATTTGTGTTAAAGAATCTACGTGTAAGCGTAGTCTGTAATAGGATTTGGTTGAGCCCATTATCCAGACCCAGGTTACCGTAGTCTGTATTTTTGGATGATAACTCTTTGTAGCCCATTTTAAATTAAATATCTTGCTATCAGATTAAAGCAGGGAACATTTCCATGCGTACGTGAATTTTATTCAATTTATTTCTATACAACATACCTGCATATATACGTATGGTAGTCAGGGTATTCCTATAGAGAACTTGTAACGCCCATTTATTCGTAAAAAAGAATGTTTTATGACAAAAATAAAACTGTATTTCTGTAAAAGATTTACTTTGCAAAATTAAACATTTATGTATGTCTGGGCTGTAAGTGATTGGCAGCGTGTGGCCTGGGTTTGGTACCAATGCTTCACATATTCCTGATGCAATAACGATAGTGTTTGCCACTGTCGTATTCCGGTTTCAAAGGTAAGGTCAATAACGCTTTGTCACTGTCATGAGCCAGTTTATAGGGTAAGTTAGCCGGTAAATTTATGTCGCATTTACAACACACACAGAAGAGAGAACACGATAAACATATCTGCTGTATGATATCTGCTAGAAATGGTTGTCTCTTTTCATCAGAAGATGTTTTTGCTAATTTGCAGTGCTACGACATAAAAGCATTATTCCAACAACTTTTAAGTCAAATACTAGATACGAAATATTTATATTTTATGTTCCAATATCATATCTATGCGATAAGATCTTTAAATTATGAGAATAAAAATTGTAACATGATCTAACGTAGCGTGTTCAATATTTTATGACTAAGTTTTGGAATATGTTTGAAATATTAAGTAGATACTTTAGAAACCAGTTTTGCAAAAATGTTTATGAAAATACATATTTGCCACTGGCTTCATCCGAATAATATCCATACTAATCTATATTAATGCTAGCTGTTGCCAGCGACTTCGTCCGCGCGGACTTCGTTTCCTCCCCCGTAGGTGATAGCGTGATAATATGTAGGTATTATGTTGACCCGACCTGTTAGTAATATTCATGCAAAATTTGAAGTAAATCCATGCAGTACTTTTTGAGTTTACCCCCGACATACATACAGACAAACAGACAAAAATTCTAAAAACTATATTTTTGGCTTCGATATCGATTGTAGATCACACCCCAAGTATTCTTTTAAAAAAATAATCAATGTACAGTTTTGACTTTTCTACGATTTTATTATATGTATAGATATAATACTATAAATGCGAAAGTTTGGATGTTTGGATGGATGTTTGTTACTTAATCACGCAAAAACTACTGAACGGATTTGAATGAAATTTGGCACACAGATTGTGTGATCTGGAACTACTTTTTATCCCGGAAAAAATTGGTGATCCCGCGGGATTCACAAAAATTGTTATAATGCAGCGGGCTGCACGCTGCAACTAGTATTATAAATGCGAAAGTCTGTCTGTCTGTCTGTTACGCTTTCACGGCCAAACCGCTGGACCGATTTTCATGAAATTTGGCATGGATATACTTGAAGATCCGGGGTCAAACATAGGCTAATTTTTTTTTCAAAAATCAGTTCCTGGAGGACTGAAATAGGGGATGAAATTTTTATGAAAAGCTATTTGGACGACTTACTAATAATACACTCGTGGGCGCAGCTGCGCGGGTCAGCTACTTTTCTATACGGGGATAAACTTCAATATAGCGTATTAATTCTAATTTTTAATGAAACACGTGTTTCTCAGTTTTTGTGATGGTCATTCAAAACATATTTTTATTCAGAATCAAAGGCTTTTACGGGCGTCGTTCGTGATAATACGTTTTATATTTTTTATTTAAATTTCGATCAATTAAAAATGTTGGTTCAGCACCCATTCCCAGAAAAGACCATTTGTCATTCTGCCAGGCACTTCGTAAGATGGAATTGGTGAAACGTGTGATATCACAAATACAGGCGAGATGTTAGGGAGTCTCACTAGTTGACACCTATTACTCACGTGGTAGTAACACGTTTCACCAATTCCATCTTACAAAGTGCCTGGCAGAATGACAAATGGTCTTTTCTCTTTAGGCCTCAAACTGGATGGCGGCGATTTGCGGTGCGGCCTGCCCGCCGCCGCGCCGCAGATCGCCGACATCCAATTTGAAGCCTTAGTGTTTGTCACTATCGTATTCCCGTTTGGAGGGTAAGGTAATGCGTATACATACGTGCGACATTACCATATTACACTAACTTGCACAAGGATAGCAACGTATCATTAACATCTATATTGTTTTGAAGTGATGGTAGTCACTTTCTGTTCTTCATCTGTTTGTTATTTTATGATATAGATAAAAAACTTCAATTCTTTTAAGAAATAAGCTGTTATAATTTTTGTTCACTCCGTTGGCGTTGGTCCAGCAGTGGTTAGTGACACCGACTATGCAATCATTTCAAGGGCGGATCCAGCCTTCGGGTCTGGAAGAGGGGGGGAGGGGGTCAAATATTTGAGGTTCAGTGAAGATAGGCTCTGATCCTCATCTATCCCTAATAAATCCATCCCTAGACTTCTGCCTAGATGGGCATCTAGATGGGATCAGTTTTCGATTCTGTCGCAAGCCCGTTGTTTGGGCAGAGAAGCATTGGTATGATGTGCATAATCGTTTGCAGTCCTGGGTTTGAGTGCTAATTAAATATATTTCAGTATTTATACATGCATTTCTATGTATGTGTTAAATAGTGTCATTGACTAACACCTATATCACAAACAAAAATTTGCTAATTTGAGGTTAGATGAATTCATGTAATTTGTCCGTGCGATATTTTTTATAGTAACGGCCTGACAACCCTAGTTAAGAGGAGCCTAGACACCGCTTATACAATACTAGCTGTGCCCGCGACTTCGCCCTCGTAGAACCACTACATATTTATTTATTTTTATTTATTTATATTTATGCACAGACAAAAAGTACATAGGTTTAACTTAACGCCTAATGGCATTCTATACTAGCCAACCTCATGTATTAAGAAAATAATTAAAAGAGGTGGTGCATCTTAACTCTATTCATATAACTTAAACTTACTATGAAAAGACAAAATTAATACAGAGTAATAAATAATTTACAATATAAATATATAAATACACGTTATAATAATACATATTACTAAATTATACCATACTTAATTACATACATATATACATAAACATTCATATACATACATACAATTATAAATATATATATATAAATACTTATTATACATACATACAAATAATAAATAATTTATGAGCACAAAACGATTTAAACACTGTAACTAAATTGACGTCACTATTTTTATGTATTGAAATATAATTTTAATTGTCTTTTAAATGATAGTTTTGAAGGGGATTTTCTGATGTGTGTAGGAAGTACATTCCACAAACGAATTGCTCGGTGGAAAAAGGATTGAGAAAGAAACTCTGTGTGGCAAAACGGAATGTGTAGAGATAAGTTCTCGTCGGACCTCAGATTACGGTTATGTGTGTCTCTCTGCCAATCAAAAAGAGTCTTAAGGTATCCAGGTACAGCCGGATCGTACAATATAGAAAACAGAGTGCATAGCATTCTAGAATCTCTACGCTGTCGTATAGGCAACCACTTAAGAGCAGAGCGATATTGGGAGACATGATCAAACTTGCGTAGTCCGTAAATAAATCGAATGCAATTATTAAGAAGTCTATCCAGTTTGTCAAGAAGAATTTGATTTAGATCAGAGAAACACACATCAGCGTAATCAATTATCGGTAGTACCAAGGCCTGAACTAATGTGATTTTTGTAGAAATAGGCAAAAAATTCTTGAGTCTATACAAAGTTCTCAATGCGTGGTTAACTTTCTGACATACTGCCGTAATATGTGGGACCCACGTCAGTGCACTATCTATAATTAAACCCAGGTCCTTGACTTGCGAGCTAAAAGGTATAAGTGTATTATTAAAAATTATAGGTGGTAATACATTAAGATCAACTTGCGCAATCCGGCGAGCGCTACCTATTAAAATAGCCTGACATTTGGACGTATTGACAGTTATCCCAAAATCACGAGACCAAGTTAAAATATGCTGTAAGTCCTCATTTATTCTATTTACCGCATCAGTAAGATCAGATATACTAGCACTAGCGTACAGTTGCAAGTCGTCTGCATACAGGTGGTAAGGGCAATTCAAGGAAATTGTGACTGCATTAATAAATATTGAAAATAAAAAAGGAGAGAGTATACCGCCTTGAGGTACACCAGCTGACAGATCGCACCAGTCGGAAAGGCTTCCAGTGCGCACTGCCTGCTGACGACCCTGAAGATAAGAAGAAAACCATTCCATTACATGTAAAGAAAAACCAGCAAGCTTTAGTATTGCAAGTAGGATATCATGGTCAACGGTATTAAATGCATTGGAAAAATCAATCAAGACTAACACCGTGACCTGAGATTTATCCATTGCTTGTCTACAATCATTGATGACCTTAAGAAGAGCCGTGGTAGTGCTATGACCGGGTCTAAATCCAGACTGGAAATCACTTAACATATTGTGGCCCAAAATAAATTTTGACACTTGCTTGTGAACTGCCGCTTCAAGAATTTTTGAAAGAAATGGTAGAATAGAAAATAAACAAAGTCGCTTTCTCTGTGTATCCCTATGTATGCTTAAATCTTTAAAACTAAGAAACGGATTTTGATGCGGTTTTTTTAATAGATAGATTGATTCTTGAGGAAGGTTTTGCTATACAAATCTTTCCAATATTCCCACGGGAACAAAAGGCTACGCCTAAGTTACTACTTATTACCGTGATTTAAAAGATGGAGGGTTCCGGGGATTTACTCGCGTAGATCCCGTTCCTCTGGGATTTCCGGGATAAAAAATATCTTATGTCCTTTTTATATATAAGAATAAGAATTATCATTCTTATTCTATGTTCTTTTTCGGGTCTCAAACTATCTTTGTACCAAATTTCATCCAAATCGGTTCAGTGGTATAAGCGTGAAGAAGAGACAAACCGTCAGAGTTACTTTCGCATTTATAATATTAGTATGGATAAGTTTTAACGGAACATTTTCAAAGATTCCTACCTACATTACGCTCATTGTAAATACTAATAATTACAATCTTTTATTCTTCTTTATTAAGAAAGTGATTATTAAGAAAGTGATAATAATAAAAATTATCTTTACAGATACAGATATATCTGTAAGTGTTTGTCTGTACATTTTGTTTTTGTAAAATGTCGGGATAAGTATTCGCTTTATGACTTACCGACATCAATTTTGCCGTTATGAAAATTATTGTCCATGTATGTAGATGGTAAAGTTTTGCATTGTCTCGCCCGGGTTTGGTACGGCCTTACCTATTTCTGCCGCAGTGGCGATAATGCTTGTCATTGTCGTGTTCCAGTTTGGAGGGTAAGTTAGCCGATAAACTTATGCATACTGTATGAAGACTCCGCCACAAGAATAGAAACGCACAATTAACATCTTTGTTATCTATAGGCGATGGTTTTCTCTTTCCATCAGGAAAGTTGTTTGCTATTTTACGATATCAAAAAATGTACCGTTATACCTCAAGAACTTAGACTAAACCGAATTTGATAAAATTTGTATACAATTGGAAAGCGTGATTGTGTAAATTAGTGTAAATTTTTTATCATCAATGAATTTACAGTACCCAGTGAAGCGGGTGGATTTGACAAGATATTTGTTTTATTTAAATAGCTAACAATTTTTGCATTTTACTGATCTTTAGGACTAAAATCAAGAACGGTTTTATCAATCTTGATAAAAATTGGTAAATATACCTTTACCAACTTTTCCTGTATTTTCAATATTTATTCCATATAAATTTTGTTAGAGATTTTTAACAAAATCCAGCAATAAATCAAGTAAACATGAGAAAGACTATAAATTTCAAACTTATTCATTTGAATTATAATAGGATTACAACACTAAACTTTATCCTGTAAATTATGATATAAAAAGAGGTAATTAAATACTATTTTTTATAAATAAAATGTCAAGTCCTATGTTAGGTTATTGTAAAAGAAGATAAATAACTTAATAATTCACAAAAACATTTACTTGATCAGCTTAAAATATCGAAGAGTTATTGTCCTGTTGATTATTTCTCAATTCTTAATATAGATGTCTGTTAATAGTTGTTTGTTTTAACCATAATTCTATATTATAATATTATAAATGCGAAAGTTTGGATGTTTGTTACTCAATAACACAGAAACGACTGAACGGATTTGGATGAAATTCAGCACACACGTAGATGATGACCTGGAATAGCACAAAGGCTACATTTTATCCCGGAAAAATTAGGTGACCTCGCGGGATTCGCAAAAACATTTTGTAATTCAGCGGGCTGTACGCTGCAGCTAGTAATCTTAAGAAGAGCAAATATTTGGTCTTTTTTGGGTGTCGTTGGTTGGTAAAAATTGTTATTTTGGTATATGACATATGTACCGTGTATACATCCATATGCACTTAGTAAAAGCGGTTATTTTAATATTACAAACAGACAGGTTAACAAAACAAATATACAATGCGAATGTGGAAGGATGAAATTCCGTGTAAGACCAAGACTGACATACCATGATCAGATTGATCGAATACTGCCCGAAGGTGGTGTCAAGAGTCTTCGCAACCGGCGTGTGTGTATGAAGAGAGTGATTGAATGTGGAGGAAGCAATACAAGCCTGCAAGGATCGTGATATATGGCACTCGGTTCTCTCTGCCTACCCCGTAAGGGATATGGCGTGAATATGTATGTATGTATGTACAAACAGACAGACCAATTTTATTTGTTTGTATGGTTCTACGCACATCACCAAGGTGATTCTTTCAATGCAATGCGGATTGCATTATTATACTAACAAGTAAAATTTAGAATTGAATATCGGTGCTCTCTAAATGTCCAGACCTTCAGAAATATTTATTTTGCTCAGTGTTCTGCCATTTGCGACCTCTATATAATAGCACTTTAATTAAGTGATTGTAAAGATACTGGGCTATAAATAACAATAACTGGACAATTAGAAATCGGACTTGTTCACATAGGGTCCCACACAAACTTGAAGATACATATAATTAACAGTTCAGGAATCGAGTTTTGCAGTTATTTACGAGCTTTTACCGAAATTCAGTATTCAAAACCTATGTACTTTAAAGAAATACTTTATTTTAACGATTTAAACATAAAGGTATATTTTTCAGATTTTTTAATGAACGAAGTATACTTCTTGGTTTATAAAAACAATATTACTTGTCAAATTTCACAGTTCTAGGTCAACGTAAAGAGCCTTATACATTTTCATTCCCATGAGAGTATCGATAGTTTTTGTTTTTTTGAAAGATAGTTGTGGCATAAACGGCTGTATCGTTTTATACGTTAAATTAGAATATTGATTTTTTTGCAGCTTTAAGGGACTGTAGACTTGATATGGTTTAAATGTAAATTCGATACCCTACGCATTCTTGAGATAAAGGTTCGTGACAGACAGACAACAAAATGATCCTATAAGAGTTCTGACTTTTCCTTTTAAGAAACGGAACCCTAAGAAAATGAAAGTATATTTTTATTTGCAAAAATATGGATATATAACACAAGATGCACTAAGAAATTATTCACACATTTTATACATATTTTAGAAATACATACAGAAAAAGTTTATACATAATATTAAATCCTATTACTATTGTATAAATAACCATTAATTACCTAATTAGTATTTAAATAACCAAGGAATGATTATAAGAAAAGAAACGAAAAAAGCGGCCAGACCCCATGGGACACACCGACGCAAAACCCAACCCGTAACTATTAGCCGGTTTGAGGTTGTTTCAGAGCTTAGATCAACATTTACTAAGGAAGACTAAACAACAACGCTTCACAAACGGTTTAAAAAATCCGATTTAAAAATATGCAATTAGGTTATTTTCTTACATATGTTTAGATTTTGTTTTATTACTATTTTTTTTAATAGAATGAGGTGCAAACAGGCGCCTCACCTGAAGGAATGTTATTACCGCCGCCTATAGAGTATAGTATATATACTATGTTAGGGGTCTTGCAGTTGCAGCAGCCAGTATTTTATGCATGAGTAAGCTCTTTTCTTAAATATCCTTAAGTCGCATCTGTCAGAAAAAAGTCCTGTCGATAATTTGTACCCCAGAGGAGTAGTGTGGGGCGAAAAGTACCTCAAGTATAATTGAGTTGTGTATTTTCCGACATCGAGATGGTGAGGCTTCAACATTCAATTTTAGTCGCGATATACAAGTAGTAATCTGAAATTCAAGTATTTTTATCTCGAATTTTAATAATAATTCTGAGAAATAATAAGACCAGCATCAAATTTTGCCCTATAGTGCGATACTAATAACTTGACAGAACAGGTGAACCTGCGGATACTTATTATTTTTACATAATTACTAATTCCAGTTATTAATATTTAAATTCAACTGTTACATTTGTTAAACAGTCCTTTTTATATTGCTTGTTGATCATCTCATTTTTTACTGTATATTCTAACGTGTGTCTATGTTGCTATAACTGAGAAATTACTAAACATTTAAAGGAAGAGTGTAAATGAAATAAAAATGCACGAAAGTTTCGAAAGGGTTAAAATTCATTTCAAATTCAAGTATAAAAAAAACTGTGCGTTTATAGCGACATCCTATTTTGTTATTTGCTAATTGTATTTTTAGAAAATAGGTATTCCTGTTAACATTTTTAAAGACATTTTAAAAAAATACCCTTTCAGTAACGAAAATTTTTTAACTTTTCGGAAATATTTAGAAAAGAGACATTTATTTCGAAAGGTTTTCGTAATCATCAGAACGTTATATGGAACGTGGTACTTAATCTAGTTGGAATGAAATAGTTGATCGAAGTATTAGCCCATTCAGTGTAGTTCCAAAGGAAACAGCGGTCCATGGAAAGTTTCCCAATAAGCGTTTTTCTTGCTGATTTAGGTCCGACCGCTTTCTTCTTTCAGTTTCTAAAGGTCACGTAATTAAATACTTTTTTTATATATTTAGAAAATATAAAGCAATATTTTTATGGTTCGTTATCCAAGATTCGCCATCTGCCATGTTTGGCCGTTTTGCCATCCAGCCAAACATATATGTGTCCGGCACTTATTAAGGTGGGTACGTATTTAGGGTGTCTGAACCCTGAACCCCCACGAGCGAAAAAATATGTACGCGCGCCTACGTAACTAAGTAACGCAGAACTATAACATTATTTTTAAGCTATTGCATAGCTTCTATCGCGGGCCTTGAGCGTGGAGACCGAATCCAGAAATTCCGTAACGAAAATAACCTAACACCCCCCACTCCGATCGGCATCCATTCCATCTATCGATAAATACCAGATCTTTTAATGACTTTTTGAAATATCACGCTTGTCTCTTTAGTTCAGCAACCCGCCTTTAGGTGGCATTGGTTGTATTGGAAAACTACCGTAATCATATATATAATTGTAATTGCATAAGTTGATAAAAAATGCTATGCAATAGCTTTACCGCGGCAGTCTCCGAGTGTCACACGTCTTTTTTATTATTTACAATTATTCGTATTCGACTTAGGATATCCGTTTTTATAAATAAAATTATGTTAAACGATTTATTGTACAATTTAAAAGTGTAGGCTACAATGAGTTAATTTTTGTATATTTTGGTACCCTCCTCCCCATATCAAAGCTATAGCTACGCCCATTCCGACCTGTTCGGCCTCTGTTAGGATTTGTGTAAGTGTAATGCATTGGACCCAATGCTTATAGAACGAGCGAAGTAATGCTGAATACATTTGTCTGTTACAGATTTTTAATGTCAGGTTTAAGGACAAAGTAGCAATAGTACTACTAATTTGGCCAAGTAGCAAAACTATAACGAAATCGTAAGCATTTATACAAACATATAAAAGTAAGTAAAAAAAAATTAGATAAAATCTTCCGTTTCTATGTATATTGAAGTTCCCCTACTATCTTCATTTTCATTCAGTCACTTTTCATATAAATATTTTAAAAACTTTCTTGAACATTTTCTTTAACAAAAATCTTGTCAATAACGAACAGAACTAAGAATTAACCTGTTTGGTGAAGTTCTTCCCCCCACATTCCCCCAACATCCCCCATGTTGACACATAAACAAAGCAGCGCCTCTAACGGTGGATAGTGTAACTATTTTACGATGTTAACAAATCTCATTACCGTGTGTTATTTAGTAATGACCTGAAAATTATGTTGAAAGGACTTTTAATATTTCCAGCGTTTCTAGTGTTTATAACGTCTGTCTGTACTGTCTGTCTACTGTCTGTACTGTAAAAACAATGAACAAGTTACTAATATAGTCTGAATTTTTATGTAATATCTTCCAATTTTCACGATATGGCCAATCGTGGATGCTAAAATCGTGAAACGTTAACGATTTAACTATCTGTTCAATTTTAGTTACCCACATCATGAAATGGCAGCATTATGTGAAATACTCGAGCATTTTATGATGTGGGAAATTCTGAGATCACCTGAGAGACCTATCCCTTTAGTATTTGTCTGGTCGTCCCTCACAGAGTCGTATCTTTAAAACCGCAATATCTATTTATTTATTTTTATATCAGCAAACAAGCTGACGGCTCTCCTCATGGAAAATGAAAACTATCGCCTATAGACATCAGGGATGTAATAAATTACTTTCCCTTCAAAATTTGAACATGAGATTGACAAGCACTGACACTGTTAGGGGACCAGGAATAGATAGACAGTCGAAAAAAGGGCCAGGTACCAAATGAAAAGTTGCGGAACTCAACTATCAAGTAATTACAATGTTACTGATATGTTAGTCTAATCGTTAAGTCGTTCTTCCTTGACGAACTGCTTGACAGAAAAGCAAATGGTCTATTCTTCAAACGGGCCGGACCAACACAGAAAAATCGGCCAAGTGCGAGTCGGATTCGCGCACGAAGGGTTCCGTACCATAGTTGCATAAAAATACGACAAAAACACGCTTTTGTATGGGGACCCCAATTTTTAGTATTTGTTATTATAGCGGCAACTGAAATACATACGAGTAATTTGTGAAAATTTCAGGTTTCTAGTTATCACAGTTTATAAGATACAGCCTGGTGCCATACAGACAGACGGATAGACAGACAGCGGAGGCTTATTAATAGGGTTCCATGTTACCTTTTAGATACGGAACCCTAAAAAGAACAAATAATGCAAAACATCAATTACGAGACGAAAATATAGCCATTTATCTTGTTATAATAAACGAAAAGTTGATATTGAGACAAAAATTAATTTACCATGACATGGTACTGCCATTATGCTAACGAATAATTTCCCAACGGCCCCTAATAATATTAAATACGATTTTAATACCATGAACAAGAGGATTTACAATTTATATCGTAACTGGAAATTAATTTTATATTACTGAGCCTTTGTGCGATACTTCGATATGGCTGAAGGCGTATGTAGTACATTAATAAAATTGGGGTAAAGTTAGTGAGCTAAATGCTCTTATGGGTTCCGTAGGATGACAAGCCAAACACTATTAATATGATTCCGTAATCCACATGAGTGTCACAAAACTCTATCGTTTAGACGGAAGTAGGTAGTGTAACTGAGAAGCAGTTTGACTGAATAAAACATTTAAATGACTTTCACACGCACAGTATAATTGTTGGGCAGAGTAACGCCCTCAACAAGCGATAGAATTACAATGAATCTAAAATCTCTAATTCCAGATTATTTATGCTATCCTTATCTATATTTGTTCAATATTTTTAACAATAAACATCACAATCTCACAATAGTAGGTGCATACATCACACAGGTGCGCCACACCAGGCCGGCTAGCCTTGTTGATCAGCGCAATTGCTAACAGTAGACACCTGAAATATTCGCATAAGTCACCGTGTGGTTGTGATCAGAATGAATGAAATTTATATAGTAAAAAGTAAAATACCAAAAAGGGTCTCAAAGTATAATCAAATATTAAGAGATATATCTCGATAGTACGAAACCCTTCGTGCGTAAATCCGACTAGCATTTATTCAGTATTTTATATCATAATATAGCAAACAAGCAAACAGCTATTACTCTGTCCACTGGTATAGAAAACTGGTGTGATGACATTTAGGAAAAAGCTGCAAAAGCAAAATAGTTATCCAAATAATAGCCGGTCACCGAATGTTTATGACTAAGTTAAGAATCTAGGTGGAGTTTTTCATTACCATAAATTTCGACCTAACTCTACCGATAAGACTCTCGTAAACTTGAATTCAATTACCTTTAAAAGGTTTGGTCCTTTCGAACCGTCTAATATTAGGAATATGAAATTTAAGATCACATTGGTATTTTTGTCGGATAGTTATCTGATAAAGTTATCTAATCTGTACAAATAAATATAATTGGAGTGTCTGTTTGTAATATTAAAATAACCACTTTTACATAAATACATATGGATATGTATTTATGTAAATGGATGGAAATATGGCACGTATACCAAAATAACATTTTTTTACAATTTTTGTCTGTCTGTCGGTCCGTCTGTCTGTCTGTTCCGGCTAATCAATTTAACCGTATTACATTTTTTGTCCCATAATAACTTAAAACGTCTTGACCGATCTTTATGAAAAATTGTATTTTCTAGCTACAGCGTGCAGCCCGCTTCGTTACAAAAGTTTTTGGTGTATTTCATTGGAATTTTTTATCGGGATAAAATTAGCCTACGTTCTATTCGAGCTCACCATCCATGTGTGGCAAATTTCATCAAAATCCGTCTAGCAGTTTTGGCATGATTAAGTAACAAACATCCATCCAAACATTCGCATCTATAATATTTATATAGATTATGAAGATGATTGCGTAAATGATATTCCATATAATTTTTGTCGTTCAATTTAAACTAAAATAAAATATATTTAAATATGTAAAGTCAACATTCATATTTTTTTTTCAGTCACTTTATCAATATCAATGTTATCGTATTAAATAGTTTTGTTTGCCTGTATGTGCCATTATTCCTTAATAACGCCTTGACCGATCTGAACAAAAGCAGCAGATGGCTCTCCAAATGAAAAGATAAACTATCGCCTGTAGACACCAAAGATGTTATTGGTGTGTTGCTATTCGTGTGGAGAGATGGCAATGCTACACGCATAAGTCTACCGGCTATCTTACCGTCTTAATTGAAACACAACAAGCATTAACACTATTGCGGCAGGAATAGGTAAGGCGGTGATATCATATACCCGGGCAAGAAGTTGCAGAACTTCACCACCTAGTAGTCATGATGGTAGTGACACGTATAACCAATCGGTCACCTTTTACGATCTGCCTGGTAGAATAAGCAAGGAAGCCCAGATCGACACGGGAAAAAGGTTAGCGGAACTCTATCTGATTTCTCATATTTTTCCATTCATTCAATCATTAAATGCTTCTATTTAGACGGGTTCACTCAGCCTATCTCACAAGGGAATCCGTATGATTATACTCTCATACAATCTTTCCGTCTCAAAACACAAAGAACTCTTTAAAATTGCAATGCAAAAGGTACCAGAAAACCTCACCTAAATACCTGATCTTATATTCAATTAAAGTACTTGCATTTCAATTGGACACAAGAGACTCGTTCGCCAAGAAAGGACTTGTTGCCAACCGGAATACCAAATGTTCGCCACACACGCTGAGTTAACCCGCCAATTGCTTGCCTTTTTAACTTCACCCAAACTAATTAGGTTGATTTATTCACGTTTAATTTTAAGACTAAAAGTTCTTTAGCGCATTTTAAGCTAAGTTTTTTAATTCACCGACTTTCTGAATGGAGGTTTATTTTGTAATAGGATGAATATTTAGTAATAGTAGTGTTAATGTTTGCGTGCTCTACATACATTTATATACGAGTAATTTTCCAATCTTTTTAACGCTTCGAGATGTTTTATATTGTTACGTGCTCGGGTTCGTAATTGTAAGAAAACACCACTTATATTAAATCCATGCATTTAGTAGACTTTACAAACTACTCACTCACTATACTATCTCTGACTACACAATAAAACACTTCTCGCCTCAAACTGATCACTTGAAGTATCGCTCTCGATCGCTTGATAAAAACTGCCCTGTGTTTGTCAATACCTCTCTATTTATAGCCAGGGTAAAGTCTTAGCTGGATCCAGAAAAATCTAAATGTATCGGGAAACAATGAATCACTTCTTATCGTAAACATGTTATGAGTCATAAATCCTAGAACACGCTAGTTTCAACCTTATGCCATACTCCACAAAGTCCATTATGGCATAGCCCAGGTTAACTATATGTTTGTCAATAGGAGTAGCTATCTCTTTCTTTTATTTCTAGATCTCTCCAGCGCTCCAACTCTACACGTTTCTAGATTATTCGTAAAAATATCTTGAGCTATTTCTCGAGTATCTTTTTCATGCTTGTGACTTTTATAAAGAGCCTGAAGATAACTTTACAAAATGTTTCCGTACAGGATAGATAAAGGCAAATCGTAAAATACGAACGATTGGCCTAACGTGTCAATACTATCGTGCCTACTACTCGAATGTTACCACAGCTTTAACTACTCTTGCCGCAACTTTGTCAAAGCTTGTCTCTCTCATGTTTCGGATTAGAGGATAACTGAGCCTGAAAAATTTTTTTTAGGCATCAGAACCATATTCCAACGATGACAGAACGGAATTACAGACGGACAGAAGTTTTAAAATGGTTGTTTAGGTATAAGCATCGTAAAAATAACTCACTGCACTTAAAAAAAATCTAGTTATTTTGAAATCACAGACAGACACTTCAATTTTATTTATATGGTTCTGCATGAAACAGCAATGTTTCTCAACTAAACACAAAAGTTTTCACAGATGATATCCTGAATGATGCTTTTCTTATGACTTTAATACTAAAAAACATTGCACAACTAACATTCTCCGATCGTAAAATCTAGGGCCAAAATCCTAAATCTAATGCGCGTCTTTCAAGAATACCTTCTTTTATCACAAAACTTTTAATTTTTCCTTTATACCGTAGCGCATAGCGCTTATATTAAGGAAAATGCGGTGTCGGCCAGTCTTGTTTTTCTAGCAAGATTTATGGCAACACTTAGCCTTTCTACTTTATTCTTGAACACTTAAAATTTTCTAAGAAGGTGGAGTCTCTTTTGTAGCGTATTTACCAGTTATTTTACTTAAGAACTTACTATAAGAAACAAAATAGGTTTATGGAAAAAATTACGAAAAATTAAGATATGGTCAGTAATTTTAAAATATTGCAAATACTTTTTAATTTCTTCTGAGCATTAGTTACAAAACGCAGTACAGACGATGATTCAAATCTTAAACAAAAGTCAGTCAATGAGTCTTAAAAACTTATTCATTGTAATTGTATCGTAGATTTTGTAGAGTTCGTATTAAGGAAAATGTGGTTTTAATCCCTCCTTATTTTTAGCAAGATCAACGTTTCACCATAATATTAAATTAATATTTATATATTTTGTAGAGCAAGGAACCTGATACTTTTAATAATATAAAGACAAGGTCCGGACCTGTTTTGAAGGATACACCATTTGCCTTTCGACTAGAAATTTGGTAAAGGCGAAAGATTGACTTATTACTACCATCGTAACCATTAAGTATCTACAACATCCCGCTCGTGTTTGGTACCACCCCCTTAATTTTGAAGGGTCAATGTTTGTCACTATCATATTCCGGTTCAGAGACAAAATCGCTAAACTGATGCATGTGGTGGACCATCCTTGGTACACGTATGAATCGTATCATGGTAACATTTAATGTTAGTCGACAGTAGAGAGATAGTTGTTTCTTTTTACATATTCCTTACATATTCCTTAATCATAAGACCTACCTTCCTGCCTCACGTGCATCGTTTGCAGAGAAAAACGAGAATCAGGTCAAGGTTACCTTACCATTACAATGCCATCCTCGCGTAGGTCTGGGCCCACTTTGAAGAATAGGTCATCTGCCACACAGTTCGGAAAAGGCAAAACATAGGCTATATGTGTCATTTACATGATGACTAAAAGGTAGAGTTGTGCGACGTTTTGTGCAACGCTATTACGGCAGGAATATGTATGGCGGTGGTATCAGACCCGGGCTAGGCAATGCAGAACTCTACCGCCTAGTAGCCACGATGGTAATGACTCGCATATCCAATCGGTCGCCTTTTACGACATGCCTCGCAGAATGGCAGTTGGCCTATTCTTCAAAGGAGCCCAGACCAACACGGGTATTAATTGACGAAGATTTTCGATATTGTAATTGTCTTCTTACTTAATATAAACTTTTGAACTAAGGTTTTCCATTAAAATATTTTATGGACTGCAGTGTTCTTTTGTGATTAGGGTTAATTTGGACGGTGACAGACAGACATACATACAGAGTCAAGGATTAAAAAGACATTGAAAGATATACATACATGTAGTAATAAAAAGTTATGTATTAATTTGTAATTTCTCCTGCCATTAAAATCTCTTATCTAAATCTGGTTTTATACATTAGTCAATTCAAAGGTACAGACGCTGCCTTGTAATCGCTATCTTAATTCATTCCAGTCGGCGATGTGGGTAGACCACTTATTGACATTTGTAAAAGAATCTAAAAAAAAACTCAATGTTAAAAAAAAGTAAAACCTGACGGAACAACGTAATTTTTATTTTGTGACTGCCTAATTGATTGAAGTTTTATTATTTCATATACATTAAACACTCGAGTCAGTAAGATCACCTATACCTCATTCACCAGTCTCAATACATTAAAAAAAAATCTATAAAAATTTGTAAACACACAAAAATATTCATGTATGTACATATATTTTGTAAACTTCATGTCGTACGTAGAGCTGTGTGTGCTATCTGTGTGAGTTTTTTCAATATTATAAGATAACAAACAGGTAGATTGTTCTCCTGATGGAAAGATACAACTATCACCGTACCCATCAACGATATTAATAGAACATCCTATTTGCATATATAAATAACTAGCTATGTCCGCGTGCTCTAAGTGGAAAAAATTCTAAAACGTTCCGAGTTTTTACCCGCATAGTTCCCGTTCCCGTGGGATTTCCGGGATAAAAACTATCCGATGTCCTGTCTCGGGTCTCAAGCTTTCTCTGTACCAAATTTTATCCAAATTTGATTTGTAGTTTATGCGTGAAGAGACAGACAGACAGGTGACAAAGTTACTTTCAGATTTATAATATTATATTAGTATGGATTTTTCATCGCTAACACTGCGACAGTACACTACTTCGCAAATTGCATGGATTCATATAGTTGCCTTTTGTATTAACAAGCGTTGTTTTAAGTATGCTGGACGAAACTCAAACTCGTGAGAAACGTTTAGGTGTTTAATTAATTTAAAAGCTTTGTAAAAGTAATGGGGACCGACTTTGTTAGACAATGCGATTGTTCTTTTGTTTTTCTTTCAGAATAGGCTACTGAAGCCAAAAGCGCTCTTGGATTATTTAAAAACAAAAAGGCGTATGAAACATTCATGAAGATATGATATTAAACCTTATTTATTATAATATATATACATAGGTATAATAAAATCGTAAGAAAGTCAAAACTGTACATTGAATATTTTTTTAAAAGAATACTTGGGACGTGATCTACAATCGATATCAAAACCAAAAATATAATTTTTAGAATTTTTGTCTGTTTGTCTGTATGTCCGGGGTAAACTCAAAAAATTCTGCATGGATTTACTTCAAATTTTGCATGAATATTACTAATAGGTTGGGTCAACATATAAGCTACATATTATCACGCTATCACCTACGGGGGAGGAGCTGTGCAGAGTAAACAAAGTCCACGCGGACGAAGTCGTGGGCAACAGCTAGTATAGAATATTTTATCGTATACTGTGAATGTTCAAACGTCAAAATTCGAGCGTAATTACAGATAACTCACAAAACACCACGCGTGTAGTACTGTTACCAGTATTTGAATTTCGAATGCAGCAGCAATACGCCAGGCATCATCTAGTTCCAGCACATCTAAGTTGCGATTAAAAACTAGCTTCTCTTGCAACGGCGAACTCATTTAACTTAATGGACTTAAGTGTTTTTTTTTTCGATTAGGGTTAATGTCTTCAACAGACATTTTTCAGACAACAGACACAACAGACATTATTGGCTAAATTTGGCTGAAACGTCGAGATTCACAAATTAAATTTTTAATGAGTCTTTGAGAAAATCGTGTAAAAATCAGACTCATTATTGATATTGAGGGATAAAAGAGCGCGGTAAAACATTATTAATGGTACCCCTTTCCTCTTTTTAACATCCATACTAATATTATAAACTAGCTGTTGCCTGCGACTTCGTCCGCGCGGACTTCGTTTACTCCGCACTGCTCCTTCTCTGTAGGTGATAGCTTGATAATATTGTTACGAATAATCTAGAAGCGTGTAGAGTTGGAGCGCGCGCGCGCTAACTATCTAGAAATAAAAGAAAGATATAGCTACTCCTATTGACAAACAAATAGTTTACCTGGGCTATGCCATAATGGACTTTGTGGAATATGGCATAAGGTTGAAAGTAGGGTGTACTAGGATTTATGACTCATAACATGTTTACGATAAGAAGTGATTCATTGTTTCCCGATACATTTAGATTTTTCTGGATCCAGCTAGGACTTTACCCTGCCTATAAATAGAGAAGTATTGACAAACACAAGGCAGTTTTTATCAAGCGATCGAGAGTGATACATCAAGTGACCAGTGCGAAGTGTTTTATTGTGTAGTGTTCTAAGTTCAGTGATAGTATAGCGAGTGACTAGGGTGTAAAGTGTATTTTAGTATTACGTTGTGTTGTGTTGTTTATATACAATTAATATAAGTGGTGTTTTCATACAATTACGGACCCGAGTACGTAACAATATGTAGCCTATATATTGAACCGACCTGTTAGTAATATTCATGCAAAATTTGAAGTAAATCCATGCAGTACTTTTTGAATTTACCCCGGACATACATACAGACAAACAGACAAAAATTCTTAAAAGTATATTTTTGGCTTTGATTTCAATTGTAGATCACGCTACCGATTTGAATAAAATTTGGTATAATAATAATTTGAGACCCGAGAAAAGACAGAGAATAGTTTTTATCTCGGAAATCCTACGAAAACGGGAACTATACGAGTAAAACCCCGAATTGTCTATTTTACACGGTAATAAGGAGTAACATAGGTTACTTTTATAATAAAATTTTTTTCCACGCGGATGAATTCGCACAGCTAGTTTGTTAGTAACTTATACTAATTGTAACAAACAAACCAATTAATTCAATAACCTAAAAGAATCTCATTAATATGTAAATTTCGCAAACAATTAATATTTCAGATTTTTAATGTTATTGCTTAATAAATTATTCGCCTATCCTTATCAGGTTACAATATCATTAGTTCCTGTTCGAGTTTGTTTTCGGTAATCATCGTTAGCTCGTTATAGGTATCATATATTTCAGAATATTATTTTAATAGAGTAACGTTAAAAAATATTAAGATTTAAAGGATGTATTAATTTCAAAGATTTTTATTATACTTCATCGTTATGAGGAAGATTTGTAATTGAATTATATATAATTTTTACATAGTTAACTACAAATGTGGACTTATTGTTATGTGGTATTATTTAGCAGGTAACCTTAGGGGGCGTCCATAAATTACGTGAGAGATTTAAGGAGGGAATGGGTGGAGCAAAATCTCACCAAATCTCACGCAGAGGAGTGGGATGACTCGGAAAATATCACGTAATTTTTTTCCGCAAAAAATAATTTATAAAATTGATGAAAACTTGGTTAAATTAAGTAAAACACGTATGTTTACTAAAATATGATTATATCGTATTTTTATGGTTCCTTTGGAGGTATGTAAGTGTTAGATTCCCTCATTATATATTTAACTAACCTCACTTCTAATGAAAGATTATATATTAGTTTCAATTGGTTTTAAGGACATATAAGCAATTTTTTTTTCAAATTAACGTATTAAAAACACGCTTTTTGAAAAATCTCACGTGAAAGTAGAGAAGGTGGGAGGGTGTTAATGAAAATCTCACGGTATCTCACCTAGGGGGAGAGGGGGGGTCAAAAAAACGCCAAAATTCCCTCACGTAATTTATGGACGTCCCCTTATCTATACTAATAGTACAAACAAGTAAGATGTATTTGTTTGCAATGGACAAGCTCAAAATCTACTGGACTAGGTTTAACGTTTCTTTTACCAATATAAAGCTACATCATCACTAAGTAACATAGACTATTTTATTCGACTGAGTAACCGAGGAAAATTGTGTGAGATTCACGCGAACGAAGTCGCGGGGAACAGCTTATTGCTAATAATAATACAACTACCCACAAATCCAGCCGAGATGTTGCAGGGCTCTACCAACTTGTAAAGTATAGAAAATACACTGAAAGTTATAAAAATTTCGCCGTGTTGGTCCCGGCCTCCTTTGAAGAATAGGCCAACTGCCGTTCTGCCAGGCAGGTCGTAAAAGGCGACCGATTGGCTATCGAGTCACTACCATCGTGGCTGCTAGGTGGTAGAGTTCTGCATTGTCTCGCCCGGGTCTGGTACCACCGCCTTACCTATTCCTGCCGCAATAGCGTCAGTGCTTGTCGCTGTCGTGTTCTGGTTTGGAGGGTAAGGTAGCCGGTAAACTTATGCATGTGGCATTAGACCTCGCCACAAGATAGCAACGCACCATAAACATCTTTGGTGTCTACAGGCGATGGTTGACTCTTTCCATCAGAAGACTCATCTGCTTGTATGCTATCTTATGATATAAAAAAAAAATACTTACCAGCGATCGTCATTACATGTTCACGCTTGTTGACCCGAGGATCGAGACTTATTTGAATACAATTTGCCTTTTGCAAGCCAATTCATAAATGGCGAATGATTATGCGAGCGTGACACTACCATTGTAACATAGGAATATGTAACACCTCGCCCGGGTTTCATATCACGGACCTATTCCTTTCGCATCAGCGTGCTGTGTCGTCACTGTCGTGTTCCGGTTTGAAGGATAAGATAACCGGTAAACTCAGGTATAGGATATCACTGTTCCAACATATGAAACGTACCATTAATATCTCTGGTGTTTTGAAGTGGAGCCTTGTTGTGTCTATTGCCGATCATGAGATCCTCGGTTCGATCTTTAGCAAAAATAGCCTAGCAAAAATATTAAGATTTTTTTCTGTATTCTCTAGAAAAACGAATAACCGTTCAGTGTGTGGTGGAGATGTCTTAACACGCCATGACTTAGGGACACATACAGCTTTTGATATTGGTAATCGCAAAAAATTGCAGACATCTTTTTAGATCGACAAAAAGTACGGGTGAAACCCTCATAAGGGTCATTCCATGTCAAATCGACCAATAGTTGGAATCGACCCCTTTCGATTTGGACGAATTTTGGTCAGAAGTTTTCTTTTATCATAAAACGAAGTTCTGCCAAAGGAAAAAAAATAAAAAAATTTTTTTCGAAAGATATGCAAATTCAAAATTTTGCGATTTTTCCAGTTTTTCAATTTTGTTTTTGCAATATCTCGAATGCTATTATAGATACAGGAACGGGCTTTCGTTTGTTTAAAAGGGGACACTTGGGGCTATTGATAAAAAAATATTTTGGAAAAAAATTTTGAAAAATGCCAAATTTGTAAAATTTTGAATTTTTGAAAATCGTCAAAAATGAAGACCGCCATGAAAATTTTGGCTCAATTTTTTTTGTATGATACCTTGTAATGATCTTAAAAGATGATGAAATTTTTGGATAGGTGTTTTTTTTTATTTAAATAATATGAATTTTTGAATTTAAATTTGAATTGTTATTAAAGTAAATTTGAATGTAACATTGAATGTTTGATTTGTAAATACTCAAAATAAATAAATAAATAAATAAATAAATATATATATATATATATATATATATATATATATATATATATATATATATATCGGATCGGTATATATATATATATATATATATATATATATATATATATATATATATATATATATATATATATATATATATATATATATATATATATATATATACCGATATATATATATCGGAAGAGGCCTTATAGCGGTCTTGTCAGGTATCAAAGTGAGTTATGAGTGAGTGAAATAGTATACAAAACGTGATTATCACTATAGCACTATACATTTTTTGAACGTCAATCTTAAAAAAAAGATGTAATACAAGGATACATAAGTAAAGGATGGTTTATTTTTCACTCACCGACTCACTCCTATATAACTTTTACAATAATTCATATATAACTGACGGAAACGTATATAAACTGAATAAAATTTCGTATATTCTACACTCTTTGTCGTCGGCACTTGGTAAAACTCCATTTTCATTGAATGTTATGTATATATATATATATATATATATATATATATATATATATATATATTTGTATATATATATATATATATATATATATATATATATATATTATATATATATTATATATATTTTTGTATATATATATTATATATACATAACATTGAATGAAAATGGAGTTTTACCAAGTGCCGACGACAAAGAGTGTAGAATATACGAAATTTTATTCAGTTTATATACGTTTCCGTCAGTTATATATGAATTATTGTAAAAGTTATATAGGAGTGAGTCAGTGAGTGAAAAATAAACCATCCCTTACTTATGTATACTTGTATTACATCTTTTTTTTTTAAGATTGACGTTCAAAAAATGTATAGTGCTATAGTGATAATCACGTTTTGTATACTATTTCACTCACTCATAACTCACTTTGATACCTGACAAGACCGCTATAAGGCCTCTTCCGATATATATATATATATATATATATATATATATATATATATATATATATATATATATATTTATTTATTTTGAGTATTTACAAATCAAACATTCAATGTTACATTCAAATTTACTTTAATAACAATTCAAATTTAAATTCAAAAATTCATATTTTTTAAATAAAAAAAAAACACCTATCCAAAAATTTCATCATCTTTTAAGATCATTACAAGGTATCATACAAAAAAAATTAAGCCAAAATTTTCATGGCGGTCTTCATTTTTGACGATTTTCAAAAATTCAAAATTTTACAAATTTGGCATTTTTCAAAATTTTTTTCCAAAATATTTTTTTATCAATAGCCCCAAGTGTCCCCTTTTAAACAAACGAAAGCCCGTTCCTGTATCTATAATAGCATTCGAGATATTGCAAAAACAAAATTGAAAAACTGGAAAAATCGCAAAATTTTGAATTTGCATATCTTTCGAAAAAATTTTTTTTATTTTTTTTCCTTTGGCAGAACTTCGTTTTATGATAAAAGAAAACTTCTGACCAAAATTCGTCCAAATCGAAAGGGGTCGATTCCAACTATTGGTCGATTTGACATGGAATGACCCATAAGGCATTTCTCAACGGCTGAGTACTCTGCTTGCCCCCGCAACCGGTGAAGCTGTGAAGGCAATTCAGACATTCCAAAAAAAAAAGAAAAAAGGAAAGGTAAACTAATCGTGATGAATAGGAAAGTATACTGACGTTCGGCTCAATCTACAAGGTAACTTATACTAGGTGGTAGAGTTCTGCATCGTCCTCTCGACTCTGGTACCTCCGCCTTACCTATTCCTGCTGCAATAGCGTCAGTGTCAGTCACTGTCGTGTTCTGGTTTGGAGCGTAATGTAGCTGGTAAACTTATGTATGTGTGTATTATGCATTACACCTCGCCACAAGACAGCAATGCATCATTAACATCTTTGGTTATACATCTTTATAGGTGATGATTGTCTCTTTACATCAGGAGACCCATCTGCTTGTTTGCTATCTTATGATATAAAAAAATAACTGTCTCGATGATATGTTTTTTTTTTAATTTAAATAATTTTATGGCCTGAATTATAAAAAATCATATATTTCATGTGCTGTTACAATAAATTAAGTGTTATCTTCAAAAGATAATAAATCTAGTTACCTGAGCTTATGTCGAATGACATAGATAATAAATTATTCCTAATGTTTTACAAATGTAAATGTCGTTAGACTTTTAAGCTTAGCATACCAGAATTTAGAAAGATATTTCCTTGGAGTATTACTTAGTTCTATACTAAGTAATACCCCAAGGAAATATCTTCAGCCCACGCTTGCGACGTTTTTGCTACCAAATAGCAAAGAAGCAAATGGCTCTGATGGCGGGACATTTTTCCGCCCCATTCAAGCAATAACATGACAGTGATGAGCACTGGCACTATTGCGATCGGAAAAGTACTGCCATTCAAGCTGGAACATGACAGTTACAAGCATTGACACCATTGCGGCAGGAATACGTAAGGTGGCGTTGCCAAAACCCGGCGTAACGTTGCAAAATTCTACCACCTACTAGTTATGATAGTAGTGACTCGTATATCCAATCATTCGCCCATAACTAAAATGACCATATTCATTTTATCTTAAAACGGGACATTAAGTTGATTTAAACTATGCAAATAATAAATGATACAAGTTAAGTCTGTAGGATGTATCTATTTTCGTAAGAAACGAAATCGAATATCAGTGTTAAGTTAGTTTTCTACCAAAAGTATTGAATATTTTAAAATAATCATTTTTTCTATTGAATATTAAACATTTTTAGCATGATTTTTGTGTTCGGCCCTAGTCTTAGCGAACAAATTAGTACACGATTTAAAATTTCAGGGGCCTTTATTGTGTATATTTTTCGGAAAATGGGATATTTTCACGTCCCTAAAATATACTTGGGCATCGGGACTGAAGATTTGAAAATGAGAAAGTTCCGTTTAAAACGGAATATATGGTCACGTTACCCATAACGAACTAACCTGACAGATTGGCAGGTGGTCTATTTTTTTAAAGGGACAAACATAAAATATTCTTTCTCTAAAATACCAGCATTTCATGGTTTTATGGTTATTGATAATTATTACGTTAGCATTCAAAGCTAACGTTATAATTAACAATATCAAGACAAGTAAAATCCCTTCTACCAAGAATATGACGCAAATGTAACAAGATTTTGTTAACCGCCTCACAAACCACATATATGATAATGATTGTAAGGCGAACTATGTAGCACTAACACCTACAAGTAGGTCATATGAATTCAAAGCTGTCCAACTTTAGAATAGCACGTTTATGTCTGGAAATGTAATTACACGGTGTCCACAAAATTTGCGTTAATTGGGACTTAGTATTTTTCACTTGTTACAAAAACTATACCTAAAAGAAGCTTAGCCGTTAACAGTAAAATAAAAGGTATTCTCACGAAGTTATATCGTAAGTGAAAAAAAATATATACTAATCATCACATAAACCACATACATGTATTTACGAGGGTGGATTGAAAAGTATTCGGCCTAACCAATAAAATAAACACATACTAAATCAGTTATGTTTTTATTTTTCTTCATAATCACCATCAAGTTCGATGCACCCTCGTATTGTACGGAAACAGTAAAATCAAAGATATTTAATACTCAGGTTTTTTTTTATATATCAATAGATAGCAAACAAGCAAATAGTTCTCCTGATGGACAGAGACAACCATCGCCTATAGATATCAAAGATGTTAATGGTGCGTTGCCATCCGTGTGGCGGGATAGTAATGCCACATGAATAAGTATACCGGCTACCCCACCCTCGAAATCGGAACGTGACCATGACAACCATTGACGCTATTGCGGCAGGAATAGATAAGGCGGTGATACCAAATACCCGGGCGAAAGGTCGTATCACTCCACCAACTGTCACGATGGTAGTGACACTTGTAGCAAATCAGTGGCCTTTTGCGGCCTGGCAGAACGGCAGTTGGTCTATTCTTTAAAGGAGCCCGAACCAACACGGGGAAATCAGTGTAACTCAAATGAAATAAGAAATAAATAATAATAATAATGTAATAATGTAGCAATAATACCTTCAAGTAGACCATATCAATTTAAAACTGGAACTTTCCACAAAAATAATTATAATACAAAATTTGTAGTACTCCTACTATCTTTTAATAGTTTGTATTCATTTAGTGCGTTGGAAATGCAATTACACTGCACGAAATCTGTGTTTAATGGGATTTATATCGGCATTAAATTGTAACTACTTCAAAGTATCTTCACGCCCGTATCCCAACAACAAGTGCACCCACGATTTGCCGAAGATACGAAGTTCCACAATAAATAGTAAGTGGCAGGCAAGCCTATCGCCAACCGGGCACTTTTTCCAATCCCGGGCAACGTTGTTCCTGTCAGAACCAACTGACCCGGAAATCGAACCCGAGACCTCATGTGGTCAACTCCGACACCAGACCACTAGACCACAGAGGCAATTTGAAAAGAAGTAATTATAATTGCTACTTTTCAAATTTATGTGGTATTTTTAAGCGCTTACAAGGTTCTAGATGTTTAGCTTTAAGTCGTTAATAATACAATAAAAGATTTAAAATGTACTACTTAAATAAAACAACATTTTATTCACCGTACATGATAATTGTTGAAAACGAAAAGTTACTAGACACTTTTACTATTCCACTTGTACATAAATTTCACTTTTACACAATTTTTGTGTGTAAAAGTGTCTAGTAACAATGGAATTTCACCAAGTGCCAACGATGGAAAGTATAGAATATATTAAAACGAAAAGTGTTAAACTTACACCAGCACATAGATGACCTATAAATTTAAAGATGTCTAATTTCAGAATAGTACCACTATGTCTGGAAATGTTATTTACAAGACATTATTTTTTAAATAATAGTAATAATTATTTGTTAAAATTAAAACCATATTTCAGTCTAAGAGCAAAAACGTAACAGTGTAACAAAGTACTTGAAATAAGATTTTGTTAGCCATCATAATAATGAGTGTAAAAAGAACTATGCAACAGCAACACCTTTAAATAGGTCATATGAATTAAAAGCTGTATAACTTCAAAATAGCACGTTTATGACGGGAAATGTTATAAACAGGGCGACTATAATGTTGGAGTAAAATGAGACATTTTGATACTGATAGAAACTATTTATTTAAAGTAGTTTATTTTCTTATTTAATTTTAATTTCATTCTCAACGTGACTCACGGAATCAGGTTATTAGCTTTACGACAGATTTTACGCTGTGTTTTTTTTTATTTCATAAGATAGCAAATAAGCAGATGGGTCTCCCGATGGAAAGAGTCAACCATCGCCTATAGACACCAAAGATGTTAATTATGCGTTGCTATTTTGTGGCGAGGTCTAATGCCACATGCATAAGTTTACCGGCTACCTTACCCTCCAAACCGGAACACGACAGTGACAAGCATCGACGCTATTGCGGCAGGAATATGTAAGGCGGTGGTAGCAGGCCCGGGCGAGACAATGCAGAACTCTACCACCTAGTAGCCACGATGGTAGTGACTCGTATAGCCAATCGGTCGCCTTTAACGACCTGCCCGGCAGAACGACAGTTGGCCTATTCTTCAAAGGTGCCCGGGACCAACACGGGGAAAATATGTATATTTATATATGTCAAACGTAAACGTAAACGGAAACGTGTATATTTATATATTTCAAAAACGTATTCAATTCATATTATAACTTATTCTAAGCAATAAACCTTTCTATAAAAAGCTCAAAACTATAAAGACAATGTACTGTCGCTCATAGTTTACATTACATTTGGTATTTTGGATGATAAACACTATTTCTACTATTGCAGAATTATAAAATAATTGATTCTGTAGGTATGTATGACGTGTTAGAGCAAACTAAGTATACATATAAATTTGGTCATTTATTACCCGATTTTTTTTTGTTTTGGAGGGTACACTTTCCGTTTAGTCAAATATAAATATGGTGAGGATCTGATCTAGATTTTTAGAGACATAGAAGATTGGAAGTTGGTTATTACTTTTAAATTATTTCAAGTAAATGATTGTCACCTTACATGAAATAAAGCTGCGAAATGACGTGATGAACAAGTAACAACATGTCTAGGTGCTTTTGAACTTAGTAGATTGGTCTTAAAACTGACGGACTTTTGAAACTTCTGACATCTACAAAGTACATCAGTCTTACAATGTTTGGTAGTAATGTTAAACAGATTTTTAGGTAAAATACATTGTATAACATACTAGGTGAAGTAGAGTAATATAATTAATAGTTATGTCATCAATATAAATTGTTATGATTCAACCTTCTATCCGTATTTAAGCCCTTAGGGGTTGGTCGTTGAAAAAAGTAGCCTATGTTTGTATCCTAGGTATTCGACTATTATTTTGTCAAATTTCACCGAAATCAATGCAGCGCTTTAACTGTGAAAGTGTAACAGACACACAAAGAGACTTTCGTATTTACAATATTAGTATTGATGACATAGTTGTCTACTAATACAAAATTGTGTCTGTATTTCCGTGTTGGCATGATGCCGACTTCCTGTCAGGCACTTTTTTTGAAAAGCAATACTTTCCCGGGAACATTAGGTATATAGGTATCTTATGTGTCATATTATTCGATTGATTGGTTACCGGTCACGTCGTGGAATATAACTCCGTAAGTTAATGAGGGGATGGGAGCGTCAAACCTCTGCCAATCTCTTCAGGGATATGGGCGTGACGGTATTTAAATTTCATTATAAAAATAATGAAAATAAAGTTTTTACTCTATCTTTAATCGTCCTGTTTTTGTGGTCCTCGTCTTGGCAACCCTGATTCTAACGCACGGGTGGTAAACTAATACGTTTTTGATGTCCTTTTAATTTAACCTCGTGTGAAAACAGCACTAATAAACGAACTCATCGTTAAATTCCCTTTCCATTTGTCTACGAAACCCGCTGACGCCAGTAATAGAGTGTTATGAAATAATCTGACAATCCCAACTCCCGTGTGTTTTAGTGAAATATGACAGATTAGTTTTATCATTGTCTAAAGCAGGGCTGCCCAAGCCAGATACCATCCTGGGCTAATATGAATTACCAGAGATTGGTGGACCGCAAATACAATTTACAAATTTCCAAATAAAAAAACAAATAAATATTTTAAAAAAATATCAAGGAAAATTGATAAATTACTATACAGGTAAAAAATGCATAAATACAGTAAACGGATTTATGAAATAAAATATAATCCTCGTAGTACAAAAGGCGAGTTTATCTGGTAGTGAAACGCACGAAAAAGACAGTAAATTTTTGTGTATATTGCGATAGGTTAAAAACTTTTCGCGGGCCGCACAATCATAAGCTGTGGACCGCATGCGGCCCGCAGGCCGTGCGTTAAACAGCTCTGGTCTAAAGGAATACATTCTAATTAATATTAAAATTTACAAAAACACACTGGTAATCTTATATATAAAATTCTCGAGTCACAATGTAAGTTACCATACTCCTCCGAAACGGCTTGACTGATTTTTATGAAATGTTATATGCAATTTCAGTAGGTCTAAGAATCAGCTCCTATCTATTTTTCATACCCCCAAGCGATAAGGGTTGTCCACCCTTAACTTTTTTTTTGGACAACATTTTTATTTTTTTACTAGCTGATCCGTCAAACGTTGTACTGCCTTTTAAACTACTCTTTTTTCCATATTTTATATGTGTATGTATGTATATATATATATATATATATATATATATATATATATATATATATATATATATATATATATATATATATATATATATATACAAATATATGTAGATAATGAGACAATAAAAAATACACACAACCCTAAATTTTCACCCTTCTATCACCAACACCTATTTTTTAATCAACAATTTATATGGCACAAAAATAACGTTTGGCGGGTCAGCTAAAAGTATGTAAAAATGCACTTTTAGTGTTTCACAAAACTCTTTTATTTATTTTATATCGACAATCGATTTCGCTTTCTACGGCATCTTCTGGCATCTGGCTTCTGGAATCACTAACGTGGCATAATTACGAACGAAGTTTCATCAAGTGCCGACGACAAAAAATACATAAAAATACACTTGGAACAGATTTTAATGAACTAATTAATTTAATTGTATCTTCGTTTGTGCAAAGGTTTGTAGTGTTATATTTGTTAATTTGTTTTCTTATATCATAAGATAGCAAACAAGCAGATGGGTCTCCCGATGGAAAGAGTCAACCATCGCCTATAGACACCAAAGATGTTAATGGTGCGTTGCTATCTTGTGGCGAGGTCTAATGCCACATGCATAAGTTTACCAGCTGCGTTACCCTTCAAACCGGAACACGACAGTGACTAACACTGACGCTATTACGGCAGGAATAGGTAATAGGTATGTTTGAAAATCTCAACTCCATGTGCTTTAGTAGGATGTGACGATTCTTTTTAATAATTAACATAAAACCGTACTATAAAATTTTAAAACAAGTTCCTAATAATGTGTTATGAACTAACTGGCAAATTTCTATATGTCGTAACTTGTACTTATCATTGTCTACCGGAGTCCCGGAGTACATTTCATTTAATATTTAAAAAATATATCTTCACGCTTGTATCCTCGAAGGTAGGCAGAGGCACATCCAGTGTACCCACAATTATCCGAAGATGCTTCCCAGTTCCACAATGTGGCAAGCCTATCGCCATCCGGGCACTTACGCGACTTCGATTGAAGGAAGAAAGGAAGTATAGCTATGTTTTTTCGAATCGAGTCACAGGTGGATTTTATGTTTTTACAATAATTTAATTACAACCTCATTTACTTCAGAATTTTTGAATTAATCTTCAATTAGTACTATACCTGAAACAAAACAAACATTATTAGAACGGGGCGTAAAACAAACCAATTAGGGAGGATTAAATATCATTATAAGCCCGTAAACTCTTAAAAGCTTTAGAATTTGCTGAAATAGTACAATTTTTCTCGAATAAGGCTTCTTTGTGTGGGTAGAGAAAATAGTGCGTAAGGGATTCGGTGGGTTATAAAACTTTATAAGTATATAATCCATTTTCAGTACAATACAAATATTCAAAGTATTTTTTACTTAAATAAAGTAAATCTTAGTGGAATAGAAATCTGAACCCCTTTGAGACATAGATTGTCTACCATTTTGCCAGGCATTTTGTAAAAGGCGAACTATTAAATAAATATATCACTACCACGGTGACAACTTGATGTTACAGTTTCGCAACATCTTGCCCGGCCATGGTAAGTAAGTTTATTCCTGGCGTCAGTGCTTTAATTGTCGAGTTTTGATTTGGAGAGTATGGTAGTTTGTAAACATATAATAGATTAGCTGGCCCGCGAAGCTTCGCCCGCGAAAGCACCCGCTAAATAGATGACATGCAAAATAAACATATGGTCTATATAGTTTTTTGTACCATCCCCTACTTCAGCCTCTTAGGGGTTGATTTAAAAAAAGCCTATGTCTGTCTACGGATCTTCAGCTATTTTTATACCAGATTTCATTAAAATCGGTTCGGCGGTTTAGCCATGAAAGCGTAACAGACAGACAGAATTAAACATTTATAATAAGTATTTTATATAGTATGGAAGTATATGGATATTTATCCTCGCTACACGGATGGTACCACGTACAATTATTTTACTTACTCTTGCTGGGATCGCGTTGTTTTTTTAAATCATAAGATGGCAAACAAGCAGATGGGTCTCCTGATGGAAAGAGTCAACCACCGCCTATAGACACCAAACATGTAAATGGTGCGTTGCTATCTTGTGGCGAGGTCTAATGCCACATGCATAAGTTTACCGGCTACCTTACCCTTCAAACTGAAACGTCGTGTTTCAGTTTGAAACACGACAGTGACAAGCACTGACGCGTGTGACATTACAATTCGTCACAAAGATTAAAAAGCATAATTAACATCTATGGTTTCTATAAGCAATTATTTTTCCCTTTCCTTCAGAAAAAACAACACATTATGAACTGATTTATGATATAAAAATGTCCTACGAATCTTCTAAAACTTAGGCACCCAGCGGTCCTAAAAATCCCACATGTCTTATAAAATATATACAAACATTCGAAAAATATTACCCTCATCAAATTAATAACATTCACATGCCAAATACCTGGCCTGGTATAACAACCGAGAGAAGAGGCTTTATAGGCTAAGTAAGTTGTTTTGATAACTGCCAACTCTTTCATATTTATTATAACTAGCGATCGCCGTGTGGTCGAAATTCGACCATACACTTAAGTGTTTACAATAAAATCTTTTTTTTAATTTGACAACATACTTTAGATGGAAGAAAATAATATACGTGTGTGTATTATCATGTATGTCACATGAATGTTTTTACATTGTGTAATAAATGTGTACTGTTTACTTTTATTAGTTTATGTATTTCTACATGTTTCAAGATATTATTTATAATATTGTTACGAGCTTAAGAGTTCGTACTGTGCAATAACATATTACTTATATTAAAACCGTGTATTTACAACACAAATGTCCAATAAACCACAATACACACTGACAAACACTACTAACACCGTCACTATATTCAACTTGAATTAACCGACTAAACCGAATCACTAAACTAACACACTTTTCGTATCACTTTTCACTTTCACTATATCGCTTCACACTGAGCGTCATTCAGCAACATTTCCTTATTTATACTCAAGGTAGAGTTCTGTCGCGCACTGCTAGTCACTGTCGTGTTCCGGTTTGATGGGTAACGCAGCTGGTAAACTTATGCATGTGGCATTAGACTTCACCACAAGATAGCAACGCATCAACATCTTTGATGTCTATTAGCGATGGTTGACTCTTTCCATATAACACTAAAAACGTTTGCACAAACGAAGATACAATTAAATTAGTTAATTATAAACTGGTCCAAATGTGTTTTTATATATTTTTTGTCGTCGGCACCTGATAAAACTTCATTTGATCATCAATAAAATGAAACATCAATAAAATGAAAACCTTCGCTTTGGGAAGTCGGTTTAAAAAATAAATGAATATATGCCTACTAAATATAGCCTCCTAAGTAAAATACTACTACGATATAAACATAAGAAGCTTTATGAAGTAATTTCATGAAAATTGGTAAAAGCGATAAATTTACTGCGAAGCCCTGGGTCAGGTGTCTACACCGCTCGAGTGGAGAGCAAACAGCAATGTTTACTCACGAGATTGGGGATTACGACCTGTACCTCACGAGGCATGCTTGCGGAGGAAACGGAATGAAAATTTGTTTTGGTAAGGCCCTGATAACTCAGGTATTAGAAGAGTATTGTGGTTAATGGAATGAGATCAAGTTTGGAAACCCCAATTATATTCCCATCGTGTCCGAAATTAATTCTGTTTACTAACGCATTATTTTTACTAATTTTATTATATTATCGTTGCAAAAATATTTTTACACATAAAATTTTGATTTTAAAAATACATCTATGTAGAAACTTTAAACGGGCAACGTTCGGCCCTAACAATTTTTACCAAATTTAGTATGCAGGGGGTTTCTGGAGTCATAAATCAATCTAGTTAGGTTTAATTTTTAGAAACCGTCGTTTTACGAAAAAAAAAATACCGAGCAACGCTCGGTCATCTAGGTATTAACATTTTAAAGCAGCAAGAAAAGTTAGTTGTTGTTAGTAAGTGATGGCAGCGCCACAGTATTGTAAACAAATATATCATTATGCTAAGGCCGCACTTGCGTCTAATGTCCCGAAGTTATGTGCGCGTTAAGGCACACGAAGTCCGGAACGTATGCGAAAATAGCCGGTTACATCTGCATTTCTACTAGGTGGTAGAGTTCTGCATTGTCTCGCCCGGGTCTGGTACCACCACCTTACCTATTCCTGCCGCAATAGCGTCACTATTATATTTAGAACTAGCGACTTGCCCGCGGTTTCACCCGCGCAGCTTTTGTTCCCGTGGGAATATCGGAAAGGTTTATACACTTCGACCTTCCTAAAGAATCAATCTATCTATTAAAAGAAACCGCATCAAAATTCGTTGCGTAGTTTTAAAGATTTAAGCATACATAGGGACAGACAGAGAAAGCGACTTTGTTTTATACTACGTAATGATGGATACTCTACCTTTTACCTACTTTAATACTGGATCTGCCTTTCTACCAAGCAATTCGTAAAAGGCAAACAGTCGAACAAAAAAAAAATCGAATACAAATCCTTTAAGTATGTCAACTAAATGCGTGACTATCGAGATATTCAAAATATCTCATTTAATAACAGTCTAAAGAATAATTGTATTTTAAAGATGCTTAAAATTTAAAAAAACAAAATTAAAACACTATTTTAAAACTGTCGGTATATATATATATATATTGAACATGCTAAGATGTTAAAAGCCAACTTGATATAGTCCGACACTTTTCAACGCCAATATTTTAAAGTATTTTAAAGTTCCTTATCGATGCCTTTCTATCTGACATCACTAGCACCAAGGGTTGTCATGTTTCGAAATATATCCAGAGGTTAAAAAATATATCAAATTCAGCTTAAAACTTAATTTGAGGTTTTTTGAGTTAAAATCCAATTTTGAAAGGTGAAGTGTCTTATTCGCAAACAATTTTATCAAAATTTTAGAACAAGAATAATTTTAATATTATTTCACACCCACCTAGTAAACCAAATTTTACATTTTTACTATATGAAATGAAATGGATGAAACAGTAGTAGGTGGTAGGGTAGGTAGGGCAGTATTGTGTCCTAAAAATATTTTCCAGGATAGGTCCTAAAAATTTTATTGCCCAGGACTGGCTAATTGCCTGGATGACGATAAGCTTGCATCTATCACATTGTGGGACTAAGTATCTTCAGATAATCGTGGGTACATCGTTTGTACCTCTTCCTACTCCTCGGGGGCACGAGCGTGAAAATACAACGCTATCTTGAAGTACTAAGTAAGAATAAAGTAGGGACTCGCTTTATTATTATTGTGTTTTACCGTCTGGAATTTCATATTTCTTTTAGATCTTTTAGAGATCCTACTTTATTTAGGCTATAAAATCGTCTTTTAATTTTGTCAATTTAAACTTGTTGATTTTAACTATTTTTGAGACGTGACAGCCCTACTATACTTATTGATTTTAGAAACATTAAGCTCTAACGATTACCAAACAAAAACCTTCAGAAACTTTATCTTAAATTATTTATTAATTGGACAGAGTTGAATATCTATTACTTTTTGGTTAGAAATTTTTCATAACTGAACAAACAAATAAAAATTTGATCGGCCAGATGGTCGAGTGTTTACTGAGCTTAACTACAAGGAGATAAGATTTGATTCTCGATGTGTACAAATATTTGTGTTTTAAGTAGATGCTTGTATAGATCTGTGTGCGACCACCCACATATATTTGTAAAGGAATGATAATTCAATTTACTTAATTTAATTTAGTTTCCAGAGTTTAAGCTTTGCTGAAAATCTGTTTAGAATATTTAAACCGTCTCTATTGGATCACTACAATAACCTTATTTGCCCCAATAACATGAAAATACAATGCGATCGGGACTGTAAACTTAGTAAATCGAATACACAAATCTTACACGCGAGTATACTTTCTTGATGTATGTATGTATGTATGTATGTATGTATGTATGTATGTATGTATATATATATATATATATATATATATATATATATATATATATATATATATATATATATATATATATATATATATATATATATATATAGACAAATTTTGTTAAAAATTACAGTAATTTTATTTTTGAAAAGCTGTATATTTTGAGAACGATGATAGATTTTGGATTTTTGAGCTGTGAAATGTTTTATTATTAGCTGCATAATCTACAGGTTATAAATTGTCAAAGTAGCAACTATAGTATGTCGAAAAACATTTTTTTTTATTTTGTCATTGACTAATCCCAAATAAATTAACCGTTTCTAACTTACGGTATTTAACGCGGTTTTTTAGAGAGAAAAGCTGATTAGATATTAAAATCAAACAGTATATTAGCCGGAAACATTTAAAAAATATTAAGTAAGTTTGCTATAAACAACAAAATACAGTTTCAAAAGGTTTTTGAAAGCTTGATTCGATT
The DNA here is from genome assembly GCA_036924255.1 of Apodemia mormo. Lineage (NCBI taxonomy): Eukaryota > Metazoa > Arthropoda > Insecta > Lepidoptera > Riodinidae > Apodemia > Apodemia mormo. Next base: position 9,522,602 of record JAUPFN010000026.1, read on the forward strand.
TTGTTTTTAAAACTTCATGTGACGTATTTTTTTAAGTACTAAAATATTGTAGAAGGTCGAAAAATGGTTTAAAAATCTTGAAGTTATGTCAAAAAACACTTTTCAAAATTTTCCCCCAACGAATACATCGATTTTGATACAATTAATGTATTAGACTCAGTTTTTTAAGGAAAAGAGCTGATCAGATTTTGTACTTAATCGGTACATTAATCTAGAAGTTATATTAAAAATATATTAATTTCTCAAAATCTCTTGTACCGAATTGGTACAAATTTTCAGAAGGTCTAAGTTGAGCGGAATCCAATCGAATGCCATCAACCGCGTTATGGTCGGTCAGATGTTTACATACATACACACATAGACGCATCCTGACGTCGTCGTGAAAATAGTAGCAAAAGGTTCCTAAGACCTCAAAACGTGGAGATCTGGTGAAAACTAGATTTTTTATAGAAGAGGGGCAATCGAAAAGGCTTTCGAAAATCGGAGCAAAATCAGTTACTTCCCTATCCACATACGTAATGGAAAGTTAAAAAACTGAAATTATGAAAAGAATAATAAACCATTCAATTTTATTACTGAACGAAAAGAAATTTTCTCATACATATAGACGGATTTGCAATATTTTTTGTTTAAGAGCATATACTTCTCATTTGGTTTCATATGATTTAGTGAAGATTTGATTCAGGATTTTAGACACAGAGGAGGTTGGTTGTAAGACAGTTCTTGTAGTTTTATTGCGTTTAAATTACATTGAAATAATTAAGGATTAATTTGAAGTGAAGCCTTCGATTGTAGCTAGTCCTGTAATAAAAGGGCACAAAACAGGGTCATCAACTTCACAAGATGAAGATGTGCCTTATCACGAAGGGCGAGGGGTGACGCCACTTCAGAAAATTGCTTTGTCCCGACACAATGACGTGTTGTTGACGTATTCGATTCTTTCTGGACAATGAAATGCGGATAGCATCTGCTATCACGTGATCTACTTAAGAAAATGTTTATATTTTCTTTTGAATTGATCTTAAATTTGATATTTTCATTTATCATTTTTATTTTAAAGGCATTTTTTTATATCATAAGATAGCAGGCGAGTAAATGGGTCTCCTGATGGAAAGAGTCAACCACCGCCTATATACACCAAAGATGTTAATGGTGCGTTGCTATCTTGTGGCGAGGTCTAATGCCACATGCATAAGTTTACCGGCTACGTTACCCTCCAAACCGGAACACGACAGTGACAAGCACTGACGGTTTTGCGGCAGGAATAGCTAAGGTGGTGGTACCAGACCCGGGCGAGACAATACAGAACTCTACCACCTAGTAGCCACGAAGTTAGTGACTCGTGTACCCAATCGGTCGCCTTTTACGACCTGTCTGGCAGAACGGCAGTTGGCCAATTCTTCAAAGGAGCCGGGGACCAATACGGGGAAAATCTTCTCTAATGTCAGACCTTGGATAAATTTTCCCCATTCCTTAAACTACCTTTGATTTCTGTTGCATCATAGCAGTTCCATATAACATTTCGCGGAAAATTTGCAAATTAAATACTATAGTTGCTACTTTAAATTATGGATTTCCGCAAAGTAACTTAAATATAGAAAAGTAAGTAGTACCAAACTCTGCCGCGACATTGCAAAACTCTACCACCTTAGTAAATAGTTACGATGTGATACATATAAGTCACCTCTCGGATTGTACAAGATGCCTAGTAGTCAAACAGTTTATCTACCCTTCAAAAAGGAGCCCAGGTCAACCCCACCACCTTCCAGAACATGAAATGGTAAGTAATAATTCTTTCTACTACTACTCGACGTGGTGATGTCCGGATCAAAATATTCGCTAAATTTTGACGAAATTGAAGGGGAAATACGAACATTTTGAAATATTATATTTTTATTTAAATAATAATTTTAACACAGTAAAACTGCAGCAACCGATTTTCCTATTTCCTGTATCGATATCTCCGGAACCCTATCTTCACCAAACCAAAAAAATGGGAACACACGGGAAGTAACCCTTAAAAAAGGAGAAAAAGAAAAAATCAGTTCACAAATAGCCTATTTTTGATGTAACAAATATAAAAAGACATTAATCGAAAATAATAATCGATAATGTAATCGATCTACACGTATGTCCTTTTATATGTTATACAAATTTGGAAATTCTTGTGACCATTAGATAAACAGGATGACCATAGCATAAAAGTATTAGATTGGGCATATGAGACTACTCTATTTAATTTTGCTTCAAAACAATCGGTGTATTGCGAACTACTGCTATACTACCACCCAAAATAAAAGTCCATTAGTGTAATAGCTTACATTTATAAGTTTTAAATCCCGGTAGTTCCGGACGCCATAAAAACAGGCGTGAACCATAAGTTTCCCGGGAACAAGCCTTGGCAACATCGGCTAGTTCTCAAGCTACAGGAACGTAAGCGATTTGAGAGAGTCGAAGCTTTCGTATATTGGACGTAGGGTTGCCAAAAGATGTAAATAAATTCAATTTTCCTTGTATCCGTTTTAGGTTTTTTGAGTAAAATACCATCTAATTTTCTGCCAGGCAGTTTTAAAACAATAATGATTAGCTAAACGCATCTCGTCTAGGTGTTGTGTAACGGTCTTCATTTTCCTATCGCAATTTAGTCAGTTATAGTCACTGCCGCTATAGTGTGATGTATGTCTGGCACTGATGTGTTTCTGTTTGGAGTAAATTCGTCGTGTTCTGTTTAAGAGTGTAAGGTAGCTATCAAACTTGCGGCTTTTCTTCATCACCTTCTATGTGTGTAGGCGATAGCTGTTTTTTTTCATCATAAGCTAAACAAATACAGAATTTTTTTCTAGCATAGGTAAGCGTAGGTATAAGCAAAATGCTCTTCTAATGGAAATTAAAAGTTATTGCGTACTAACACTAACAAATATAACTCCGCCGTGCTAAATCTGTGATAGAAATGTACACACATAGTTTACCGAGTATCCTGATTTCTAAATCAGTTCACGACAGCCACAGATGATAAAACAATAATATAGCAGGAATAGAAAGAGGCGTAAACCGGAGCTAGATGTTTCAGAATTCTTTGAGATAGTAGCACATGAAACTATACTATGCGAGACAGTGACATTTATTTATAGCATGTATTTCTTAGTATTTTCAGTCAGTCTCTAGACTACCTGTGAATTTTTTGAAATACTAATAAAAATAATTAAATATCAATACGCCAGTATTTTGTAGGGAAGACAGATAGACAAAAATGTCGACTCGTTAAAATTGCCTCTAACGATTTATTTGAAAAACACACTTTGACTTTGACAGCATGAAAAGTACATTCTCAGGCGTTACTGTTTATCAAGATTTGTCATACTCAACAGCTATCCCTTATTAATTGCAAAAGTTAACACCAACAATTCTAATCACAATTTCACAATCCGTCAAAATATTATTTTCTATTATTCTACGTGAAAGTAACAACCCTATCACGCGACTGAAGGAGACGAAGTGCACTTACATTGACTGTGGTTGCAAAATTCACTCTCCACAGGTCAGTCACCCCACTCATTAGACGATAACTCCATTCGCGTGACAGTGACAAGTGTATTAACACGCTCCGACAGTCCAGCGGGCGCGGGATGGGAATTTATTAAAAACGTCACGTTTGCCTTACCTACTTTATATAGAACGGGCCATTTTCGTGATAGTTTCGACTTAATGAAATTTTACTGGATGTCGTCACTTATAGTGGATAAAAAGTAAAAAGTATTGTCAGTTCGTATTCATTTACTTTTCAAAACTGCTCTGTTTAAATATTCTAAATGTACTGTTTTCATTTGGCGTTAAATTAAATGTATATAGCTCTTTGTGGATACTGTATCTTCACGCCCATAGCCCCGAAGAGGTTGGCAGAGGTACAACCAGTGCACCCACGATTAGCCGAAGATACTTAGTCCCACAATGTGATAGGTGACAAGTCTATCACTAACCAGGCACTTATCCAATCCCGGGCAACGTTGTTTTTATCAGAAAACTGAAAAAAATATATTTTTGATTTGACTTACCGGGAATCAAACCCAAGACCACATGTGGTCAACACCGACACCGGACCACTAGACCACAGTGACGACACTTTTCAAAACTTATTGTTTCAATTTTCTAAATGTACTGTTTTTATTTGACAGTTAAATGTATGTAGTTCTTTGTTGTTTACAATAAAACTAATATAATGTATATGTCGCAGTGAAATTGTCAATAGCCGTTAGATTATAATCTACCTAGGGATTTTATAATTTGGTTAGGTTAGGTTAGCAGTTAAATTATAATATCACTTAGGTAGATTATAATTTAACGGTATTGACAATTTTACTGCGACATATACAATAATGATATAGTAAAAAACAAATTAAAATTAGATTAATTGAAACAAATGCTAGGTGGTAGAGTTCTGCATCGACTCGACCAGGTCTGGTACCTCCGCCTTACCTATTCCTGCCACAGTAGCGTCAGTGCTAGTCACTGTCGTGTTCCGGTTTGGAGGGTAACGTAGCTTTTATGCATGTGGCATTAGACCTCGCCACAAGATAGCAACGCACCATTAACATCTTTGGTGTATATAGGCGATGGTTGACTCTTTCCATCAGGAGACCCATTTGCTCGCCTGCTATCTTATGATATAAAAAATGCCTTTAAAATAAAAATGATAAAAAATCAATTTTCTAGTAAAATTCATGTTAATTACAATAATTGTCCAGTAATCATTACAATAATGTCATTTTTACAGATCATTACTAACATTTTATTAATATTAGTAGGATAACATTGAGCAGATTGTTCTCGCTTCATCATCGAGCCCTGGTGAAAATATCATATTAATAGTAATATCCTTGGACTAATTACACCAATCGATCTAACGCCGAAATAAGCGAATTATTTGCTTGTGTATGATTACAAAGAAATACATATATAAATACTGTTACATACGTAATAAACACTCAAACCTAGAAATACAAACTTCTATGCTCATCACACAAATGTTTGTCCCTGTTGGGAATCGAACTCGAGCCCCATTGATTCATAGTTTCGCTAACCACTCGACCGGGTTGGTCGATATTAATAATTACCCATAAATATATTCTCACAAATCATAATATTAACTACATTTAATATTACAAATAAGTGTAAAACCCATAAAGTTAGCTCATTTGTGTTATCTTACTATAAAATTGTCATAAAGTTCAAAAGTTAATATCTTGTTAATGTTACTACAACACTTTCCAATGTCACAGATGACAAATCATATCCACAAGATAAATGTCACATCTAACACAAAAATAAACACTCATAAAAAACAAATACGTGTTTACGTCCGTTCTATTTTAAATAGGCGTATTTCAAAGCGTGTCATTTTTACAACTATATCCTGGATATTAATTACAAAGCTGGAACTCATTCGAGTAAAACTATTAGCGGGAACTACGAATAGTTTGGAATAGTTTCTTTGGCGTACCGCCAGAGTTCGCTGATAGATGGTATTGCCTTGCGTTTGACATTGTTGTAAACAAAAATAATAATTCCATTCCAACTAACATGGGAAATGTAGGGGAATAAAAATGTGTTGCAAACTGCAAATGTAAAATATGAATTTATTACTAAATTTAAATTTGACTTGCTTTTAACGGTGGCTTTACCCGCGTTAAAAGGTATTTTTGTAAACGATATTATACAAAAAAATCGCTATATTTCTGTTAGCATTCAGTTCATTTTGACTACTCCGCAAGTGAGCCGCCATGATGATGTTTATTCAAACTCAAAAATATTTTATTGACAAATCAATTTTTGACTAATCGTCATTTTTTTTAGTAATTGAAAAAAATAACGATTTGTCAGCAGTTGACCGTATCGGAACATGATAACACACTGAGAAGATTCGGTGGAAGAAATTCAGCATTTTTAACCGATGTTAAAACAGTTTGACATGCATACATGTAACTATTAAAAGGTATTTTTGTAGAATTATACAAAAAATAGCAATAAAACCTGAAGTAGCGTTCAGTTCATTCTGACTACTCCGCAAGTGCGCCGACATGATGATGCTTTTCAAACTCAAAAAATTTTTTTTGAGGAGACATTTTTTTACTAATCGTCATTTTTTTAGTACTTATAAAAAATAACGATTCGCCAGAAGTTGACCGTATCGGAACGCGATCACAATTCTGACGGGAGAAATTCAGCGGGCTTACCTTTTTTCAACCGATGTAATATTAGTCTGACATGTATGTATGTAATATTATTGAAATTGTATAATAGTTAAGTATGATGATCTATTTAGGTGTCCAAATACGTGTAATTAATTTTGTAAGTATATGTATGTTTGAATGAATGTCCATAATTTTGTTTTAAAACTTAAAACCATATTCAGAAAATTAATTTTGATTTAAAATATGTATATTCCAATTCAGGGAACAGTCCATGTTTCATTAAAATCGGTTCAGTAGTTTTTGAGATATAAGTATGGTTGATATTTGAAGTCGGTTTATTTTTTTTTAATTACTATTACTTATTTACATTTTACATCTATACAAATTAATAAAATTGGAGTGTCTGTTTGTAATATTAAAATAGTTAACCGATTTTTACTAAATGCATATGGATGTATACACGGTACATACACACCAAAATAAAGTATATACTTTTTTTTTTTTTTACAATTTTTGTCTGTCTGTTTGTTCCGGCTAATCTCTGAAACGGCTGGACCGGATTTGACAGGACTTGCACTAGCAAATAGCTAAAGTAACAAGGAGTAATTTAGGCTACTTTTAATTTTTGAAATTTTTTCTCTGCGGATGAAGTCGCGGGCACAGCTAGTCGAAACTAATATTACAAAGAGGAAAGATTTGATTTTTTGTTTGTTTGTTACGATTTAACTCAAAACCAGCTCGAGCACTTTTAAAAATTCATTCACCTTTAAAAAGATACATCATCTAACAGTGACAGGCTACTTTTTTACTCGACTGGGCAAAGGAACGTAATAAATTTTGGTCACGCTAACGAAGTCACGAGTAATTGCTAGTATTTTTTTTATATCATAAGATAGTAAACAAGCAGATAGGTTTCCTGATGAAAAAAGTCAACCATCGCCTATAGACACTAAAGATGTTAATGGTGCGTAGCTATGTTGTGGCGAGGTCAATGCCACGTGCATAAGCTTACCTGCTACCTCACCCTCTACACGACAGTAACTAGTACTGACGCTATTGCGGCAGGAATATTATACTTGTAACTATAATAACTTGTCAGCCATCGCCTATAGACACCATAGATGTGAATGGTGGGTAGCCATCTTGTGGAAGGTCTTTACCGGCCTTTACCGGCTACCTTACCCTCCAAACCGAAATACGACAGTGACTAGTATTGACGTTATTGCGGCAGGAATAGCATACTTATAACTACAATTGTTTGTGTTATTTTTTATTGCGGTGCATGATGCCTTCTACAATGTACTCCAGTTCCCTAGAGGAACTCTTAAACTCCTTCAGAGAGAAACTCGTTTTTGCAGTACACATATACTACTACATATTACCATCTGTTGTCTGTCTGTAAATTCAAATTATTTGTAAAATTTTGTCATAAATGTCCGTTTTGACTGACTGCCATCAATTTTAACATTTAGAAAACATTGTTTTTGTCTGTGTTTCCAGTTATAACTCTAGAAAGGCTGGCCCGATCTTGGGGAAAAATGCTATACAGCGTTCGCATAGAGCATATAAACTTACGAGTATAACAGATTCCCGACTCTACCAAATTCAGCATATTTATGTGTCAAGTTTTCTGTTCCCAATTTTTATTGCTTTCACGTAACATTAGTTTCGGGGACAAATTGGGTTTGTTTCGCTGAGTGCTTTCTTACCTTGTACGAGCTTTAGATGTAACATTTAAGAAAATAATTGTCGAAACCTTGTTATTCTTGTACACCTGATTCCAATATTTTATTTTCATTAGGGAAAATCCCTTTCCAGTTTTAGATATTTTATATATATATATATATATATATATATATATATATATATAAATATATATATATATATATATATATATATATATATATATATATATATATATATATGGTTCCGAGGGTAATTTTTTTGACCCAAACCTAGAAATATAATATGCTTCCTGAGTCTATGTTCCTCGACAAGTACAACCTTGGGAATTTGCACGTTCCATCTTAGGCCACATCTTAGCTTACCATCATTAAAAAAAAAATACAAATATCTATTGACGTAAGCACATCGAGTAGCGAAATTAAATATTTTATTGATAGATTACCGACATTTTGTCGTCGTTTATTCAATATAAGTTCTTCAGCATTTAAAATCTAGACGTTTCTTTAACCTTATTTATCGATAAATCGAAACAAATTTCGATAAGTGCTTGTGTCAATGTAAAGAAATAATTAACGAAAATTTGTTTTTCTTGAAATTTTATCTGATTCCTATTATTTTGCGAGATATATTTATCAGAAGCATAACGTTTCGATAAATATCTTAAAACTTTATTCATTAATTGGCTTTTACTTTATTTTTATTTTATTTTTATTATATTTATTTGGAAAACAAACAGTATAATCAACATGAAAATAACTAAAATTACAACTGAGTACCAATTACATGTTCTCGCATATAAGAAACTAAAACCAAAAACACTAAACAATACACGCAATAAATTATAGTTTTTGACAATTTACAAGATTTTTAGGACCGTTTACAGTTATTTTTTCATTCTGTGATAAGTGTTAATGTTTGTATGTCCGGGTTTGGGTGTTTATTAAATATATTCTTGTATTTATAAATGTATTTTTATGCATTAGTATCGTTGACTAACACCCATAACACAAGCAAATAATTTACTTACTTTGGGGTTAGATTAGTAAGTGTAATTTGTCCCGTGAATATTTATTTATTTAGGTATGGACATCATCTCTAAAAATATTTAAAATGCAACAAAAATTAGCATTCCACAGAAGAGCAGTAACGAAATAAAATTTTACATCAGCCGTAACCGCGAACAACAAACGTAATACCGAAAGTACTATCATACCATCTAAAACTATTCCGAAACACGCAAATATTCCGTTAAAACTCTCACTTGTCGGAATTTCGAACAACCTTTTTCAATGTTCAACTTAATTAGACCGTGTAGGACTTAGTTATGGGACTAGGATCTATAAAAATAAAAGTAATGAAATGTTGAAAACATTGCAGAAAAACTGTAAATTAATGAAATAAAAAATAGTATTACTTCAATAGTAATACTATATTTTATTTCATTAATAAACAATAGTAAAAGTTTACACAAGACCGTGAAGAACTACCTATGTATGGAAAAATAAAAGAATTGAAATTATTGAATTTAAAATCTGTGAAATTATGAATTTTATTTAATAAATTGGTCGCATTTTACCAATTTATTAAATAAAATTCATCGGGCCACGCGCAATGTAGGGTTCCGAAGTTACCCATCACAATAATGCGGACTAAAAAGAGGAGATTTATAGTTTCATAATTAACATAAATAATATTACTTCTATTCCATAACTTTAAGAAGTCAGACCGTAGAGGAGTAGTACCGTACTTTAGTTATAGATACGAGAGTTTATAATAGGTTTTTATCTCTATACTAGCTTTTGCCCGCAACTTGTCCGCGCGGACTTTGTTTACTCCGCTCCTACTGGTCGTAGCAGCGGAGAAAGCTTATATAGCCTATAACCTTTCTCGATAAACAGGCTATCCAACTCAAAATGAATTATTCAAATCAGTTCAGCAGTTTTCGAGATTAAAGCGTACAACCAAACAAACAAACTACAATTTTATAATATTAGTATAGATATAAAAATAAATTGCTGTTCGGTAATCTCGCTAAACATCGAAATCGGCTGAACCGATTTTGCTAATTTTGGTTTTGAATTACATATTTCTGTACATCTAGAGAAGGTTTAAACGAAGATAGGATATGAAAATGAACCGAGCGAAGTCGGCGCGGGTCGGCTAGTAAAAAATATAACAAGTTAAAAATCATAGGAGACATGGCCTGTATCGTGGGGACAAAATAATTAATTTTATTGCAATTTATTTTGATATTTATGAAAATCAATTTACAAACGGAAAAAAATATTTATTTTTTAATAATCATATTTAAACAAAATGGAATAACACCTAGGAAACTGCGTATATTCCGAAGCGAATAAAAGAAACAGGTTTTTCGAATAGTAGGTTTTTGCGTTTGTGATCGTGTCAGATCAGGACATACAGATATCCGAAGGAGCTCGGACTTTTTCAAACAGCTAGATCTATTTTACATTAAATACAATAAATGTTTTTTTAAAAAATGAGCGTTTTTCACGTCTGTAAAGCTAGAATGGTCGAATGGGCAGAATCACTCGTTTCTTAGGTCAAAATTAAGTGCTCATTTAGTGCTAATTTAGTGCTGCAAAATCAAATTTTACGCCCAAATAGGATGATCAAAAATTAGAAAACTGCTAGCTTATATGTAAGCTAGCATTGTACTCCCGGTTATAACGCTTCTGGTGTTTAGCAGAATTTCGCGTTAGCATTAATAATTTAGCGCTCATTGAGTGCTGACAATATATATAAAAAAATTGCAACAAAAAAATAATTCCCATTTTAGGCAATATTTTAGAATACTGCTAGCTTATAATTAAGCTAGCATTAAACTCCCGGTTATGACGCTTCTAGTGTTAAGCAGAATTTCGCGTTAGCAATAATAATTTAGCGCTCATTGAGTGCTGACAATATATATAAAAGAATTGCAAAAAAAAAATCCGATTTTAGGAAATATTTTAGAATACTGCTAGCTTATAATTAAGCTAGCATTGTACTGCCAGTTATAACGCTCATAGAGCTAAGTAGGACTAAATGCCAGCAGTAATATTTTAGTGCTCATTGAGTGCTTCACATATATGTGAGAGAAATAAAGAGAATTTTTTTTTTCGATTTTGAAATCGATTATAGAAAAATGCTAGCTTACAATTAAGCTAGCATTGCTCTGCCGGTTTTAGGACTTATAGTGCTAAGTGGAACCAAGTGTTAGCAGTACTGATTGAGTGCTGATTAAGTGCTTCAAATATATGCAAGGGAGGTCGTGAAAAAAATTTTTTTCGATTTTGAAATCGATAATAAAAAATTGCTAGCTTATAATTAAGCTAGCATTGGTCTGCTGGTTATAACGCTCATAGTGCTAAGTGGAACCAAGTGTAAGCAGTAATAATTAAGTGCTCATTGAGTGCTTAAAATATATGCAAGAAAAATGAAAAGAAATTTTTTTTCGATTTTGGAATCGATTAGAGAAAACTGCTAGCATATAATTATTCTAACATTTTTGCTAAAAATTGTGCTTTTTAAGCGCTAATTTAGTGCTGCAAAATCAAATTTTACGCCCAAATAGGATGATCAAAAAGTAGAAGACTGCTAGCTTATATGTAAGCTAGCATTGTACTCCCGGTAATGACGCTTCTGGTGTTAAGCAGAATTTCGCGTTAGCAATAATAATTTAGCGCTCATTGAGTGCTGACAATATATATAAAAGAATTGCAAAAAAAAAATTCCGATTTTAGGAAATATTTTAGAATACTGCTAGCTTATAATTAAGCTAGCATTAAACTCCCGATTATGACGCTTCTGGTGTTAAGCAGAATTTCGCGTTAGCAATAATAATTTAGCGCTCATTGAGTGCTGACAATATATATAAAAGAATTGCAAAAAAAAAAAAAAAACAAAATTCCGACTTTAGGAAATATTTTAGAATACTGCTAGCTTATAATTAAGCTAGCATTGTACTGCCAGTTATAACGCTCAAAGAGCTAAGTAGGACTAAATGCCACAGTAATATTTTAGTGCTCATTGAGTGCTTCACATATATGTGAGAGAAGTAAAGAGAATTTTTTTTTCGATTTTGAAATCGATTATAGAAAACTGCTAGCTTATAATTAAGCTATCATTGGTCTGCTGGTTATAACGCTTATAGTGCTAAGCGGAACCAAGAGATAGCAGTAATAATTAAGTGCTCATTGAGTTCTTCAAAAATATGCAAAAGAAATTAAGAGAACATTTTTTTTTTTGAATCCATAATAGAAAAATGCTAGCATATAATTATTCTAACAGCCTACTGTTAGCTGTTACTCTAATAGTGCTGAGCAGAAATATGTGTAAGCATCAATAATTAAGTGCTCTTTTTTTATATTATAAGATAGCAAACAAGCAGATGGGTCTCCTGATGAAAAGAGTCAACTATCGCCTATAGACACCAAAGATGTTAATGGTGCGTCGCCATCTTGTGGCGAGGTCTAATGCCACATGCATAAGTTTACCGGCTACCTTACCCACCAAACCGGAGCACGACAGCGAGAAGCGCTGACGCTATTGCGGCAGGAATAGGTAAGGCGGTGGTACCAGACCCGGGCGAGACAATGCAGAACTCTACCACCTAGTAGCCACGATGGTAGTGACTCGATAGCCAATCGGTCGCCTTTTACGACCTGCCTGTCAGAACGGCAGTTGGCCTATTCTACAAAGGAGGCCGGGACCAACACGGCGAAATTGCTCATTGAGTGCTTTAAGTATATACAAGAGAAATATAGATTTTTTATTTTTATTTTGGAATTGATAATAGATAACAGCTAGCTTATAATTAATTTAACAGTCTTTTGCTAGCAGTAATAGTGCTCAGTAGAAATAGGTGTTATCAGCAATATTTTAGTAATCCTCAGCAGTATTTTTTTTTGATTATAGAAAACTGCTATATCTTATAATCAAGCTAGCATTGTTCTGCTGCTAAAATATTGCTGCTAACACCTATTTCTGCTTAGCACTATTAGTGTAACAGCTAGCAGTAGACTGTTAGAATAATTATATGCTACCATTTTTCTATTATCGATTCCAAAAAAAAAATATTCTCTTAATTTATTTTGCATATATTTGAAGCACTCACTGAGCACTCAATTATTACTGCTATCTCTTGGTTCCACTTAGCACTATGAGTGTTATAACCTGCAGGATAATGCTAACCTAAGTAAAAGCTAGCAATTTTCTATTCTCGATTCAAAAATCGAAAAAAAAAATTAGGAAAACGGTTGAGCCCGAAGGCCATCCCTGCAACTTCCCGCCAATTCTATACCTAAACGCTTGAAATTGCACTTATGACGTTTAAGAGCTCTTCGAGCTCTTCGAGCTCTTAAATACAATTTGTGTATTATTTGAGCTCTCCGAGCTCAAAAAAATAGCTTTTGTAAGCTTTTGAGCTCGTCGAGCTCAAAAGTTTGATAAGAGTTTGATAAAACACTATTTTTTATTTTCAAATCGCAATAACTTTTGAATGAATGAACCGATTTTCACGCGGTTGGCGGCATTCGACGCAGTTTTCTAAGCTTCATAAATAATCTTTGAGTTTATATCGACAGAGTGGAAAAATTCGGAGTAATTCCGAAAAAACGCTTTTTTCGGTTTTCTTTCGTCAACGATAACTCACGAACGAATTAACCGATTTTGACCGGACTGGTGGCGTTCGACGTGGTTTTTTGACGTAAAGAGCTGATTAGTTTTTGAAATTGATCGGTAGAGCCGTTTAAAAGTTATTTCAAAAAACCACTATTGAATTTTTTTTTTTGTAATTTTTTTACGATTTCTCAAAATCTATCGGTCTGAATCGGTTCAAATTTTCAGGAAATCTAAGTTTGGGCAAGCCCTTTCGAACTATTCGAACCACCACCGTGGGGGTAGTCAGGGAAGTTTCCTATGACCTTAAAACGTCGAGATCTGATGAAAAATCGATATTTGCAAAACGGGATGAAAACAATAACTTCCCGATTTTTGAAAATCTGAGATTTTTAGCGGGAAGTTAAAAATTTTCTCTCTATCTCTCTTGCACATATTTTGAGCACTCAATGAGCACTTAATAATTGATGCGTACACTAATTTCTGCTAAGCACTTCTAGTGTAACAACTAGCAGTAGACTGTTAGAATAATTATATGTTAGCAGTTTTCAATTATCGATTCGAAAATCAAAAAAAATTTTCTCTTTATTTCTTTTGCATATATTTGAAGCACTCAATGAGCACTTAATTATTACTGCAAACACTTGTTTCCACTAAGCACTCTGAGCGTTATCACCAGTAGACTAATGCTAGCTTAATTGTAAGCTAGCAGTTTTCTATAATAAAAAAAAATTTTTTTGATCGTTTTGATTTACATTTTCGTGTAGCTATTAAGTAACAGAGTAAGTGTAATAAAAATTTAAAAGTATTAGTCATTACCTTCAGATGGAAATAAAGTTTTTAAACCAGCTTAAATTTTAGGCCGCTAGACCAAGGAGTCCCCTTAATTTTAGACTAGCAGATTTTTATCATCGATTCCAAAATTAAAAAAAAAATATTTTTTCTTTCTTTCTTTTGCATGTATTTGAAGCATTTAATGAGCACTTAATTATTCCTGCTAACACTTGGTTCCACTTAGCACTATGAGCGTTATAACCAGCAGACCAATGCTAGCTTAATTATAAGCTAGCAGTTTTTAATTATAAGCTAGCAGTTTTCTTTGATCAAAAAAAAATTACTGCTGCGAGTTACCAAAATATTGCTGCTAACACCTATTTCTGCTTAGCACTATTAGTGTAACAGCCAGCAGTAGACTGTTAGAATAATTATATGCTAGCAGTTTTCTCTAATCGATTCCAAAATCGAAAAAAAATTTTCTTTTTACTTTTCTTGCATATATTTTAAGCACTCAATGAGCACTTAATTATTACTGCTTACACTTGGTTCCACTTAGCACTATGAGCGTTATAACCAGCAGACCAATGCTAGCTTAATTATAAGCTAGCAATTTTTTATTATCGATTTCAAAATCGAAAAAAAAATTTTCTCACGATCTCCCTTGCATATATTTGAAGCACTTAATCAGCACTCAATCAGTACTGCTAACACTTGGTTCCACTTAGCACTATAAGTCCTATAACCGGCAGAGCAATGCTAGCTTAATTGTAAGCTAGCAGTTTTCTTTAATCGATTTCAAAATCGAAAAAAAATTTTCTCTTTATTTCTCTCACATATATGTGAAGCACTCAATGAGCACTAAAATATTACTGCTGGCATTTAGTCCTACTTAGCTCTATGAGCGTTATAACTGGCAGTACAATGCTAGCTTAATTATAAGCTAGCAGTATTTTAAAATATTTCCTAAAATCGGAATTTTTTTTTGCAATTCTTTTATATATATTGTCAGCACTCAATGAGCGCTAAATTATTATTGCTAACGCGAAATTCTGCTTAACACTAGAAGCGTCATAACCGGGAGTTAAATGCTAGCTTAATTATAAACTAGCAGTATTCTAAAATATTGCCTAAAATGGGAATTTTTTTTTGCAATTTTTTTATATATATTGTCAGCACTCAATGAGCGCTAAATTATTAATGATAACGCGAAATTCTGCTAAACACCAGAAACGTTATAACCGGGAGTACAATACTAGCTTACATATAAGCTAGCAGTTTTCTAATTTTTGATCATCCTATTTGGGCGTAAAATTTGATTTTGCAGCACTAAATTAGCACTAAATGAGCACTTAATTTTGACCTAAGAAACGAGTGATTCTGCCCATTCGACCATTCTAGCTTTACAGACGTGCGTTTTTCGTTATTCATGTGGTGCCGCTGGTCCGTACCGTTGAAGGGTCATAGAGATGGAACCAGCGGGCCAGCTTCTTGTCAGTATGACGTCATTACTGTGGAGGTTGATGACGTCACACAAGGACAAGTATGGGGAAAAGGAAGATCTTCCCAGCCATGCAAGGTGTACTGCCTGGGGACCGAAGTCCATTTGAGAAACGTTGAAACTTGTATATAGTGTTACAAGATAAATAATTGTGATATCGCGATTCAGGATTTTATTTTGAATTTAATTTTTTCCATTTGTTATTGATTTTTGTCCATTTTTTATTATTTTTTCTTGTAGCGTTTGTGATTGTTTGAGCCGCTACATTCATATTATTTTTTAAAAAGTGCACTATAAATGAAATGGACATTTTTACTACAGAAAGATGCTTGATTTCGACCAAGCCAGAGTAGAGCTCATCCTGAATACTTCACGATATGCGTGCAATAGCAGAAACATGAATAAAATAAAAGCGAAATACGACAGTGATACAACACTGACGCTATAGCAGCAACATTTTCCCCCCGTGTTGGTCCGGATTCTTTTGAAAAATAGGCCAACTGTTGATTTGCCAGGCAGGTCGTAAAAGGCGACCGATTGGATATGCGAGTCACTACCTTCGTGGCTACTAAGTTGTAAAGTTATGCATTGTCTCGCCCGGGTCTGGTACCACCTCCTTACCTATTCCTGCCGCAATAGCGTCAGTGCTTGACACTGTCGTGTTCCGGTTCGGAGGGTAAGGTAGCCGGTAAACTTATGCATGTGGCACCATTAACACCTTTGGTGTCTATAGGCGATGGTTGACTCTTTCCATCAGGAGACCCATCTGCTTGTTTGCTATCTTATGATATAAAAAAAGGAATAGATGTAACATTCGTACCAAAGCCGGACGAAGGTTCCGAACTTTATCATCTAGTAACGATGATTGGTAATGACAAATTTGGTCGATGCGGACGCATTTTCAAAAGCGCCTAGCGCCTGAAATTTTCTGAGCCTGATTTTCCTCGTATCTTAAATTCTTATATATTTATATGGAACCTATTAATCAATTAATTAAGACAACGACAGGGCAATGGAACAAACTTTTCCAATAAGCAGATATAATTAATTACGGGCAGCTTCAATACGAAGATTGGTAAGCATAGATAGGCATTTTTACTTGAGGTCATATATAATAAAATACAATTTCGTCTCTCGAGACCCCTCCAGCGTTTCCGGGAAGCCCAGCGACTTCCGCCTTCAGACTTCCGGCAGGATACCGCGTTATTTCATACTTTTTCAAGCGGTCCTTTTCAGCGTGCCTTTTGTCCAAAAAAGTTTCACTGGAAATGTAAAAAATTAATGTTCTCGGAAGGAGGATGGTTTTAGCATTTTAGGTTAAAATAAATTTCTTTGTGTTCTTTAATAATAACTTTCTAACGTTCTTTGGACAGGTATTTAAAAAAAATATCTTCGAGGTCTAGTGTTTAGTTAGTAGTAGTAGCTGAATAAGCTCAGACATGAAGTCCGGAATTTGATAAGTGTTTTATGCAAAAGATTTAGTATTTGTCCGGTCTACTTTGCAGAACAGACCATCAGCCATTCTGCCAGGCAGTTCGTAAAAGGCGAAAGATTGGCTATACTCTTCACTACCATCGTGACTATTAGGTAGCAGAGATCGGCAACATCTCGTCCGGGTATATGGTGCCGGGTACAGGTCTTACCTATTCCTGCCGCAGTAGCATCAATGCTTGTCATTATTTTGAGAGTAAGGTAGCCGGTAAACTTATGCATGTACCATTGCTATCCCGCTATTTAATAAAATATTTCCCCCGTGTTGGTCCGGGCTCCTTTGAAGAATAGACCAATTGCCGTTCTGCCAGGCAAGTCGTAAAAGACGACCGATTGGCTATTCGTGTCACTGTTATCGTACTACGTGGTAGAATTCCGTAACTTTTCGCCTGGGTATTTGGTACCACCGCCTTATCCTGTCGCAATAGCGCCAATGCATGTCAGTGTCGTGTTCCGGTTTGGAGTGTAAGGTAACCACTAGACTTATGCATGTGGCATTGCCATTCCGCCACACGGATAGCAACGAATCATTAAAATTTTTGTAGTCTCTAAGCGTTGATTTCTTTATCCATCTTTTGCGCTTATCCATCATTTATTTGTTTCCTATCTAATACGTAATATAAAAAAGTTCTAAGTCTGATTGGTTGACAGTCCATTCCGCGTATGAGCATGTAAAATAGTCGAGGCCGGTTATTAAGAAGAAGATATTGAGACGTTGGGCAAATCAAAATAAGAAATGTTATATTTAAATAAAACTTTATAGGCACTTTGACGAGGCCACATTTTAAGGATTACTAACTACTGGATCAATATGGATGTACAATTGTTTACCGTTTACGTGTTGCCTGACAGGGACGCAAGTATTTTCTTTAAAACTCCTTAAATTTAAAAGGGCCGGGTGTCCCGTTCAATTCTCTCTGGGACCATAACTTTAATAAAGACGAATGAAAGATTCGTTTATTGCAGTTTTTCTGCATTCAATTTATTACGTCTCTTAAATGTCAGTCAGAACTTCAAGATCGACATGATTGATCTTACATTAATTCTCATATTGATATTTTAATGGAGTCTGCATGAATAAGTTATATAAATCGCAATTAAGTTGATTTGTAAGCGGTTAAATATGCTTTAGCGGTAATGATAAACGGATGAGGTTAGATAATTAATCATTTAATTCTATAATGGCTTGTAATTTTTTTTCTCTCAGCATTACGGAAGGCAAACTGTGAGAAAATGCTTAATAGCATTAAGTTACGCCTTTGTACCATTATGTGCAATAAAGTGTTTAAATAAATAAATAAATAAATAATTTTGTTTATAGTAAACTTTAGGATTAATCGGGTGAAATGTTTTTAACCAAATTTAAAAACGAGGTACTAATTCGGCAGTTTTATTAACGTATGATTTTACTAATCTCCTTCATTTTGTGATGTATGTAACAGTTATTATTTACTTATATTTATATGCAGAGGGTAGGCCCGCGAGTTACCTGAAGTTCAACCTTCAACGGTCTCCATCTCTGCGATTAAATTCATTAATGCTGTTTTTTTTTAACATAGTGGAGTTAATCTAAATATTTATCACATTTATTAACCGATTTAGATTTTTTTAAGATGGTATATACTTCTCGTTCCGTTCCACTGAAATTTGATGAAGATCTGAATCAGGATTTCAGAGCTACACGAAGTTATAAGTTTTACTGCGATTATTATTTAACACAACATAGGAAAGTTGACAATTTGCAAATCTCCTTGAAACTAATATTTGGGCACGGTTGTGATACGGGTTTATTTTTTAAAATAGACTGAGTATTGGTTTGTTTCATCCATTATTTATTTGACCACCCCGTTGGTGGAATGATTAGCGACCCTGACTATGCAATCGACGGGGCTCGGGTTCGATCCCCGACGGCGACAAGCATTTGTGTGATGAGCATAAATGTTTGTATTTCCGGGTTTGGGTGTTTAGGTATTAAATAATTCTAGTATTTATATATATATATATATATATATATATATATATATATATATATATATATATATATGTATTTCTATGTATTAGTATCGTTGACTAACACCCATAACACAAGCAAATAATTTGCTTACTTTGTGGTTAGATCAGTAAGTGTAATTTGTCCCGTGAATATTTATTTGTTATTGAACCAGTATAATGAAATTGAATCTTACATTCAACCCAGTAATGTGAAATACTATTGTATTCTTGTTTATGCGATTGAAGTGAAACTTAAAAATAACGCAAGGAGCGCCATGGATAAATTTTATATACTGCCTGAAATTAATATAAGAAAAATGCAAGCAAGATTAACACTGAGAAGATTACAAGACCGTAACAGAAACGTTATTTAAACAAAAAATAGACTTGTTGAGTTAAATCAAAATCTTAATTAAAAATACTGTAAACAATTTGTCTATTTCCACACTATCCCTTTTAATCCAGTTTATGATCTATTAATTCATAATTAAATGTAATGTTTACAATATAAGACCCATAAACAGACACGTCTTATACATCTTGTATCGAGAAAACCGGGCTTAAACTAAAAACACCGTTAAAACCAAAACGTTTGGTCGGCTGCATCTCATCTGTTTAAGAACAAACAAAGAACAACGTTTTTAACTAAACAAATCCTTTTAACCAACAAATTAAACTAATCTCTATAACCTACAGATAGAGTTTAAATTGCAATGCCTATAACAAGTCAAATTTAAAGGTATAATTGTTTGATCATTGGAATTTGAATCTTAAGTATATCCAAAAACTTGATGTTTAATGTAAAATAAACACAGCCACATGGTTGTCTAGTTAACATAATATATGAAGAGAATTGTTTAAAAAACATCCCGTTGACAGACATTAAGTGGCAGTATCGGAGTACGCTGCTTCGGGCCAAATGTTTCCCTTATTTTACATCATTGATGGCTGGTCGTTTCAGAAAGATGATAATTAAGAGCAATTTGCCAATCTCTTTAACGCTTCGAGATGTTTTATGCCTTGAGCTCTTTCTTGGGTACCTTTTTCTTGTTTGTAACTTGTTATTCGAGACGTGAAATATCTGAGGTAAAAGAAAACGGTTTTATTTATGGCGGTGAATAGATATAATAGTAGAGGACTAGCGATGTTTTGGTTGATTAGAATTAGGGTATTACTCGTGACATCCTTCGCGTGATTCACAATCATTACTTCCTTCCTCCTTTCCTCCTCCTTTTCCTTTTGTTCTCCTGGGTATAAAGTAGCCTATGTCCTGCCCCATAAACTATTCTATCGGTTAGTGAAATCTCCATTAAAATCGGTCCAGCCTTTGACATTACCCCTTACAAGTAGCATGACACAGACATTTCAAGAAAATGGTTGTTTAGGTATTAGTATCGTAAAAATAACACTATATTTTCTGTGTGATTTAAAAAAAACCTAGTTATTTTGAAATCACAGACCGACAGTATAATATATAGATATCTGTTATAAAAATATAATATCTTGCTTTTGCACACTGGAGCCGGTGCGAGTCGGTGCGCATCGCATTCATTTAAGTTTCACATTAGGAGACAAAAACCGAGATCAAAGTAATTTAAAAACAGTAAAACTGCAACAAATGAAATAGACACACTTTAGACATCTTAATTAGACAAATAAACTCACTTATACTTCCAGTTCACATGTAATTCATAAAATTTTATACACCTAACCGGTTTCGCTAATTACAGCATCATCAGGGATGTTTTACACAGTTAGGGGCCATCCATAAATTACGTCACATGTTAAGGGGGAGGGAGGGGATCGTCGAAGTGTGACATTGTGAGAAAAAGGGTCCCAAATTTTGTGACATCATATTTTTTCAAAATATAATATTTTATATCTAAGTATTACAACACTAAATTTAAAAATTGACCTGTGTATATATAAAAAATAATCGAATGCAATCGAATCAAATGCAAAATGCAATGTAAAAAAATTGTAAAATATGTGACATTAGGTAGGAGGGGGTTTCACATGCGAACAACTGTGACAAGGACGGGGGAGGGGTCAAAAAAATCATGAATTACGTGTGACGTAATTTATGGATGGCCCCTTATTAGATAATTACAAGTTATATTATTTAAATGTAATATCTATTTCAAAATACAGTTTCACCAAGTGCCGAGGATGGAAAGCATCCAATTTATTTGCAACAAATGACTTACACTCCTGTACCTCTTGATCCCTGAGTTAGATCTTCACCAAATTCATGTGGGAACAAACGGGAACTATACCTTCTCAAACAATAAAGAATTTTCCAAAACCGTTAATAGATAAAACAGAGAAAGTCTTCTAAAAACATTTGTGGAAGAGAACCACAAACGAAAACACACAAGCCAAAAGCATCTTTTCACTAGACATGAAAATCGTTGCTAAATTAGATTAACAGTATGGATGTTAAACCCAGCTTGTCTTCAACAGTTATTTTTATATGCTAATTATATATAGATACATTATTCAGTCAAACTTCAAAAATAATACCAACTATCCACTATTTTTAGTTATTAGAAATATAGTATTACTTTCATTAACAGTGTTGCTCAGGTCACTATTATTATAAAGTATTTTTAATGATATTTTTAGTGATAATATATAATTTTTAACAGTATTTGATACTAAAAATAGCGATTGTTAAAATCGTTAAAAAGAATTTAGTACGAAATTAACATGATCCATGCCTGTTGAAAACATATTATTTCGTTGACTTTTACAAAAAGATAAAAAAACTCTTCTTCTGTCCCTGATCTTGTTAATTGGGGTCAGGTCTCCTCAATTTTCTTCGCCAAGCATAACTAATTAGCATTGTCGATTCTGACAATTGGGCTTTCTTTGAGATCTCTTTTTATAATTGTCCTGCCGTAGAGGTAGAGGTCTCTCTATCAATTTTCTGCTCTGGTAGGTTTAGCACAATTTGTGCTACGTGTTCGAATTCACGTCTTTTGACATGTCCACAAAATTAAAACATTTTAGATAACATTTATTTGGGACGACCTCTGAAGCAAAAGAACAACGATTAAACTCAATTCATAATAAGCGGTACAATCGCATAACAAACCCGGAAATCGAACTCAAGATCTGAAGTTTTGAAGACACAAAAAACATACAATCAAATTGAAACCTCCATTTTTTTAATTCGTTTAAAACAGTAACTAGTTTTGAAACGTATTTACAGAATTTATCATTCGTGTAATGACATCTGAGTGCTAAGTGTGAGTATTTCTTTTCGCATTCGATCGTGAGCGCGTTTCGAGTTTACTGGGAATTTGTATGTGATTTGTACAGCGTCACCTAGTGGTAAACTGGTTTCTCATATTTACCACTAGGTGGCGCTGTACAAATCACATACAAATTCCTAGTAAACAACAAACGCGCTCACGATCGAATGCGAAAAGAAAAACTCACACTTAGCACTCAGATGTGTTGGCCTGACAGGATGTGAGCAGTTTACTCTGCAATTAGGGATATTTCGTGCAAGTTTTAAACCAGAAAAGAAACCAAAATAGAGACTTCATTCGAAAAACGATTGCCTTACACTAGGACAACCGTATAAATCTTTAATTATCAAGATCGCATGTAACCCGCAACCCAACGAATAACAAGATCCAGATAAAATAGTTATGCAAATGGGGACTAGTCCCAGTTCAGAACAGAGACCGTGCAGCGAAATTCAACGGGAAAGATTAGGGTTGCGAGTTCGAATTTAAAGTTTCTCGATAAACGGGATTTTCGCTTAGACGAATTTACCGTTTGATGCAAGGTATTTGAAAATAAATAGTTCCCGTGATTACCTCGCTGGTCTAGTAGAAAGACTATTTAGTATAGATTATAAGGCCTCGGATGCAGTTCCTGGGTCAAACAAAATGTTATTTATGAAGTTTTTTGCTGCTAAATAGCTTGAAGTCTAAAGCACATTTAAAGAAGTAGGAACTAGTTTTCGAACGCAACAAGTAATCACCGTTACAATACGCTTGTATCCACTAAGAATGAATCGGATAAATTGTAATTTCTAATGATTAATATTATGATATAGAGATAACAAAAACCGGCCAAGTGCGAGTCGGAATCGCACACGAAGGGTTCCGTTCTTATGCATGTGACATTTCCATCCCGCCACTTGAATGCTCCATTAACACCTTTGGTATCGTAGACGATAGTCTCTCTTTCCATCAGAAGGGCCACCTGCTTATTTGCTATCCTAATCATATAAAAAAATTAAGGGTTACTATTTTACTACGAAACCCTAAAAAACTCACGAACTTGCTAACTTTATGTCTTAACTAGCTGTTTCCAGCGACTTTGTCCGCGCGGACTTCGTTTACTCCGCACAGCTTCTCCCCCGTAGGTGATAGCGTGATAATATGTAGCCTATATGTTGACCCGACCTGTTAGTAATATTCATGCAAAATTTGAAGTAAATCCATGCAGTACTTTTTGAGTTTACCCCGGACATACATACAGACAAACAGACAAAAATTCTAAAAACTATATTTTTGGCTTCGATATCGATTGTAGATCACGCCCCAACTAACTATTCTTTTAAAAAAATATTCAATGTACAGTTTTGACTTTTCTACGATTTTATTATATGTATAGATAATATTTTATAGATATAGATAGAACGTATTAATATAATTTTTTTACTAGCTGCACTATCAAAGATTTTGGTAAAATCCACAGGAATACCTTATTTTTCAGAGATAAAAATATGCTATGTGCTATTCCAGGTCATGATCTATCCGAGTGTCACATTTCATTCAAATCGGTCTAACCGTATTTGTGTAATCGAGTAACAAACAAGCAAACATATAAACTTTGACATTTATGACATGCATCTAATCAGAAAGCAACATTTAGGCTTTATCAAATACTAGCTGCAGCGTGCAGCCCCCTGCATTATAAAAGTTATTGGCGAATCCCGCGGGATCACCTAATTTTTTCGGGATAAAAAGAAGTCTATGTGCTATTCCAGGCAATCACCTACCTGTGTGCCAAATTTCATTTAAATCCGCTCATTGCGTGATTGAGTAACAAACATCCATCCATCCAAACATCCAAACTTGCGCATTTATAATATTAATATTGATAAAGAAATGAAGTCTTTTTATGCACGCGAAGCCACGGATATTAACTTACTACTAAGAATTAAAGAAAGCCATCCACTCATATTTTTTAGCTTTTATATGAATGTTTTTCTCCAGTTATAAGTATTTTGATAGTAAAATTTTACAACTTTATTTTTCTCCGGCAAATATATCGGATGCAGGTATTCAAGGGTACAAATCTAGGAGTCTCATTTGAATATCTAAGTAAACAAAAACAGAATTTCAATTCCGCCGTCTTAGCCGACCCTCCACGTACGAGCCGAACGGTTCTCAGCGCAAATCCCTCTTTGATCGACTTCTTAAGTTCTCCTCAAGTGATTCCCTTTAGTTTCATAGGTCTGAAGTATTCAGGACGCATGACATCCTTTTTCTTAATGTTTGAGCGTCTTAGATAACTAGAGAATTACATGTTAGAAGTTCTTACTTTAGTATTTGCGAGATTTAATGTATTAGGAATTTTAGTGTCAATCTATTGATTCGTTTGTATAATGAAATTATGGATGGAATTTTCTGTTTTTTTTTAAATTTTCTTTATTGAGACAACAAATAGTAACATTATAAACTTAAAAACTAAAGTATTTTATGTAGGAGTATTAATAGTATGCAACCCACAACAGTGCTGTCCACGGATCAACAACGAGTAATAACATTTTTACTGTATCACTAGGTATTTAGTGGGTAATTTAAATCAAAGATATACCAACTTAAATCTAACCAACATAAAATTAAAAATATAAAATTTCGTTCTATTTATGTACTAGAATATAAAGTTAACAATTGTATGGAATTTTTTAAATTTTTAAATTTGGGAAGTGATGGTGTAAATATATCAATGTGCTCAAATGTCTTATTGTACGAATCTGCCATTCGTTATTTATATACAATGGATGTAGAATTGTTGAAGTGTTAATAATTTTTTTATATTAAAAAAAGTAACATTACGCTAGGTGCCCTTCCTGGACCACAAGGAGAACGAAACTATTGAGAACCTGCACGGAAGTAATGGTGCCTATAATGTGCCGCTATTTGTGGTAATGTCAATTTATGACAGGCATTCTATTATTAATAATAATAATATTTCTTTATTTGCATGAAATAGGAGTACAAATAGATCTTAATTAGCTAAAGAGTAACATTTGTTCCTACTTCACCATCAATTGGTATGTAAATTTTTGTTTTTACGTTATTTAATATGTATTTTTAATAAAACTATAATATTTAACAAAACATGCAAGCTTTTACAAAAATACCATTTCATATTAATAATAATAGTTATTTACAATATTTGAAATACGGACAAGTTGATACATCTATTTGTTTTTTTTTTGAACTGTGAAATAAAAACTATCACAAGTACCTACCTAAAATCAAAACATTTAAAACTTCAAGAAATTTTACATTTTCCAAATACATAAGATATGATTAATAAATTCATGTCGTATAAAAATAACCATATTTAGCTTCATTCTAATTTTATTATTAGGCAGTCATTTCATTTACCTTTTAATAACTAACGTTTTTAATAATGAAAACTTTCTGTTTAATAATAAATGCCATTTATTAATCACCTAGGCTAATATTAATCAAGTATGTGTTCATTTCACATTTTAGGATAAGCTCGTTTATATATCGTAGAAACACTTATCTAACAGCTATGTCGTTACTTTTTTATATCGTACTTAGCGACCTGCCCGCGGTTTCACTCGCGTAGCTTTTGTTCCCGTGGGAATATTGGAAAGGTTTATATACTAAAACCTTCCTCAAGAATCAATCTATCTATTAAAAAAAACCGCATAAAAATCCGTTGCGTAGTTTTAAAGATTTAAGCATACATAGGGACAGACAAAGAAAGCGGCTTTGTTTTATACTATGTAGTGATATTGTAGAAACACTTATCTAACAGCCATGTCGTTATTTTCAATTTAGTAAAGTTAATTAAATGTAGACAAAAAGATATTCAATAGTTTATCTAAAATAATTTAAGTGTGCACACAACAATGGATATTGTTATTTAAGCCGGGTTTAAAAGTATAATAATTTAAATAAGTTTGAAATTCGTACTGTATTAAATGTAATAAATTGGTTTTAGCACGATATGCAAGGAATATTGAAAAGCTACAAAACGATGGAAATAGATATTTGATGCGAGTTCGTGCATCATTCATTTAGGGTTGCCATCTCAAAAAAACTATTAACCAGTACAAGCAACGCGAAAATCCCGGATTTCGGAGCTTACAACCCGGACATTTCGATACAGTATTTTTTATGTTACTCAGTAGAATGAAATATTGTTTTATTGCTTTTAAATTACCTTTTATTTATTTTCATTGATTTTTTAACAAAATTACGTCTAAAAAAACACAAACAAAACAGAATCTTCTCAAATTAAGGAACTTATTATTTATCACAAGTCGCGCGCGTGTTTAGAATTAAAACCCGGACTATAAATAAAACCCCGCCCAGAGGTTCCCCGGACGCCTCTTAAACTAGGACAAATCCGGGGAAACCCGGATGGAAGGCAACTCTACATTCATCGAACTTCGGTAACATTTAGATCATATAAAACAAGTTTAAACGTAAGTATTAAGTAATCTCTTACCTTAAACTAATTAATTTCATTTTCAGTAGATATATAAGTAAATACTTTTAGTAACATCTATTACATGTTGTATTATATTATGTTGATTTATAATATATATTAATTTGGATGTTTGGATGGATGGATGGATGTTTGTTACTCAATCACGCAATGAGCGGATTTAAATGAAATTTGGCACACAGGTAGGTGATTGCCTGGAATAGCACACAGGCTTCTTTTTATCCCGGAAAAATTAGGTAATCCCGCGGGATTCGCCAAAATTTTTATAACGCAGCGGGCTGCAGCGGAAGCTGGTATTTTTATATAATTGATGTATTAGTAATATCGTAATTTAATAATTAATAACTTACTTTTCCCTTTTACTGCAACTATCATTTATTGTTCTGATTATATTTGCAGGCCTTTGTAGGAAGTCTTGATTGTTTGTGCCGTTATAATGCTTTGCTCCCAACCCAACAGCATTTATGAATTATGACTTATTTCAAAATACAAAAATGTTGGAAATCTCAACATGTTTTATAGATTACCCGAATAATTGCGAATTTCCGCTACGACAATGCGGCCAGCATTGCCATGTACTTCACACATACAACACGAATAATCGGTATAGTGAAACTTTAATGTTTGGACGAGTGCACAACGCGTTTTCTGTAGTTGCAGCATACATAGAGGTGCATCCATATCTCAATCGTATATTCTTAGGTAGTTTTAAAAATTCCTAAGCACATCACTAAACACTATCGATAAAAATAACAGGTATACGGTATCACAGCAACCGTTAAACTTAATGCTTACCTACATATCGATAACTGGACCACAAGGAGTATGAAACGACTCATAAAACGACGATGCTTGCGTTGCCACATAAAATTCTCTCGTATCCGATATTGGAGAATAAAAGAATGTCGTAAAACCGTTGTTCCCATAAACATAATTAACGGTGTGGAATATGGCGAATACGAAATGGTTAATTTTAACGCTAGATGTACAGACGGCACTCGATATTAATTGTTATGGTGAAGGGAAATCGTTTCTGATATTGATTCGAGGGAAGTCATATGATTTGAGAAATTCTTTCAATTTTCCAAGAGCGCAACATTTTTTTGTTATATTTCAATATTCGGGAATTTCAGCGAATTTTTTCCACTTGTCAGTCTTGGCCTCATTTGAAAAATAAACCATCTGCGATTCTACCAGGCAATTTGTGAAAAGCGAAAGATTGGCTATACGTATCACAACTGTCGTGACAACTATATGGTGGAGTTCTGCAATGTCCCGCCCGGGTATTTGGTACCTTACTTATTCCTGCCACAAAAGCATCAATGCTTTTTTTAAATTATTATCGATAGGAAAGCGCTTGACCACGATCTCGCCTAATGGTAAGCTAAGATGCGGACTAAGATGGAACGCGCTTTTTATATTTTATATTATAAGATAGCAAACAAGCAGATGGGTCTTCTGATGGTAAGAGTCAACCATCGCCTATAGACACCCAAGATGTTAATGGTGCGTTGCTATCTTGTGGCGAGGTCTAATGCCACATGCATAAGTTTATCGGCTACCTTACCCTCCAAACCGGAACACGACAGTGACAAGCACTGACGCTATTGCGGCAGGAATAGGTAAGGCGGTGATACCAGACCCGGGCGAGACAATGCAGAACTCTACCACTTAGTAGTCACGATGGTAGTGACTTGCAGAGCCAATCGGTCGCCTTTTACGACCTGCCTGGCAGAACGGCAGTTGGGTCTATTCTTCAAAGGAGCCCGGAACCAACAGGCGCTTCTCTAGAAGGTACCTGATTACTCTTCTCTTGAAGATCCCCAGATTGTACTCGTCGGGGAACAAACATGTTGTATCCCGGGATTCCGACACTTCGTGATTCACGATAAATATATCTCTGTGTAGCAAAGATTTCATAAACTCCATAATTCTCATTCTTACTTAATATAAGCACTTAAAAAATAGGTTAATGATCAGGTTCCATACATCATTCATTACGAATCATTACTAACACATTAACGTAACGCTAAGTTGCCTAACTGTACAGAACGTTAAGACCTTTAACCCGCGTCTTGTAGGCGTTTCGCCTTTGTAATGTGACGTTTCGATTGTCAAATTAATGATCCGAAACAGACAAATGTTGTGACCTCCTTCTTACTATTCATCTGCAAGTTCCTGTTCAACTTACTGCAGTTTATAAGCGTATAGCGTTTATTTTTCCTCTATATTATTTATACCATTATTCTTGAGACCAAAATAATAGGAAAACTGCTAAATTTGCAAAATAAGACTCCAAAAACGTTTTCAAATTTAACATGTATCTGAATCCCATAATATTACAATACCATAGAATACCGCCTTAAGGTCTAGTGGTCCGGTGTCAGCGTTGACCGCATGAGGTTCTGGGTCCAGCAAATCAAAAATGTGTTTTTTCAGATTTCTGATAAAAGCATCGTTGCCCGGAATCGGATAAGTGCCCGGTTGGCGATAGGCTTGCCACCTATCACATTGTGGGACTAAGTACCTTCGGCTAATTGTGGGAGCACTTTTAAATTTTGCCTACCTCTTCGGGGATACGGGTGTGAAGATACTTTTTTACAATATAATATGTATTGTACGTTTCAAAATGTAAATTATACGTATTAAATAACAATTAAGGTTAGGATAATCTGAACATATATCTTACATGCTCGTCATTTGCTTATGTCACACAGTAAACTATTTACGCGATTAAAAAATACCTGCTTTTTCTTTCTTTTTTCGATATACACACACAACAGATGGCATGCAGATAATGTAATCTGAACATAATTTAAACGCAACAACATTAAGAACCGACTTCAAATTTGTATCTTTTAAAACCTGGATCAGATCTTCACTAAATATTTTTTGGACTGAATGGTAAATAGGCAGACCCCCACAAACAAAAAAAAGATTTTTACAAATCAGTTAATAAATGACTGAGTTCTTAGGTAATAAATAAAAATATAGCCGAATGGAGAAGTTCCTTTTTATAAAGTCGATTGAAAACGTCTTGATCCATAATTTGCTTACGCCAGTTTATGAATTAACGTTACTGCCAGAATTTAAAAGAAATACTCGCTAACCGCTTAATACTTAAGGATATGGACACGCAACAGATGGCACGCAGATAGCGAAATCTGAACGAAACGTCTTGAACTTTTGCATGCCCGTCATTTGCTCACGTCAGTCAATGGATCAAAGTTATATTCTATAACTTACATACCTAGATGCCGCTTCGAATTAAAGACATTCTTTAGCGGCGATAGTTAAATGGGGAGAATTCCATATTTGATATGGATCAGCAGGCTTAGCATATGCATTATGAGCACATTTTACCGATTCCATTACTTTTGAAATATTTTTTAGTTTAGAAGTTTAATCGATTTAAGGGTATTAAAGAACTCATTTATATCCCATCTACTGGCAATTTTTACACAAATTAATAAATATTACGTCAGTACCCTTGCAAGGTAGACAGACTAAACGAGATATCAATAGAGACAACGGTTCACCGGAATTCACAACTTGTCCAGACAAGTAATGATTTTCATTGCAGCATTGACAATTACGTCAATTTTAAAAACCTATGAGATCTTTATGTGCTCAAGGCTATATTAACGCTATAATATACAATTAATCGTCAAACACCTCGAATGTCTGAATCATAAACCACATATGTACCGTATGAATGGTACAACCGTTGTCTATAAAGTAGCAGACTTTATACAGGTAGTGTGTTTGCGTCATCGTACCTTGAAATAACAAATAATAAACGATAATCATTCCAAATGCTGCAGTGAGGATGCCCCACATTTCGATAGCAAATTAGTGACTCGCGAAGGATCAGAATAAGTATTACGGTCCGCTTCATTCTACTTGTCCCGCAAGATGATATTCATTCATGTTTAACCCACTTAAAAAAGAGGAGGTTCTTAATCCATTAGTTTATATATATATATATATATATATATATATATATATATATATATATATATATATATATATATATATATAAAGAAATCAAACAAGCAGATGATTATCCTTATGGAAAGAGACGACCATCGTCTATAGACAGCACAAAAGTTTATGGTGCGTTGCTATTCGTGGCGAGGTAATAATGCCACTTGCATAAGTTTACCAGTTACCTTACAATCTTAACCGGAACACGACAATGATAAGCAGTAGGAATATCATTTTGCGGTGGCAATAGGTAAGGCGGTGCTACCAAATACCAGGGCGAAACGCTGTGGAACTCCACCACCTAGTAAAGTGCAGGTATATTCCCCGATTACTCAAAGACGCTTGGACAGATTTGGAAAATTGTTGTTTTTTTTGAGAACCCATCATTTTCCGTTTGGTCCCATATTAATTTGGGGAAGATATGGTCCAGGGTTCTAGAAATACAGGAAGGTTCAGTTTTATTTTGAACTAGCTTTTGTCCGCGGCTTCGCTCGCCTTAAATTGGAGGCAGATTTCCAAAAAAAATTATGCACAATTTTTTTTTTTAGTCACAAATAGTCCGCATACCAATTTTTAGCTTTCTACCCTGAAAATTGCGGAATGCTCCATACAAATTTCTACCCCCCATTTTGGGGAAGTGGGGGATTAGAAAGACATAAAAAGTATTCTATGCCACTCTCCATCCTTTCAACTATCTCTACTTAAAACATCACGTCAATTCGTCGCTCCATTTTGCCGTGAAAGAAACAAACACGCACATACACTTTCCCATTTATAATAAGTATGAATTTTAAAGATGTTTTATACACTAGGATTATATTATACTAGCAGACACTCGCGACTTCGTCCGCGTGATCAAAAAACATTACTTCCGTTTTCGCAGTCGGGTAAAAAAGTAGCCTATGTCACTCCGGGATAATATAGCTTTCTAAAAGTGAAAGGACTTTGAAAATCAGTCAAGTAGTTTTTGAGTTAAATCGTTACAAACAAACAAACAATCAAATCTTTCCTCTTTATTAGTATAGATAGAAAATTAGTATAAAAGATAGAACTAGCTGATCCGGCAAACTTTGTTTTGCCATAAAAAATCACTTGTATTGATTATTTTGGTTGGATACTGGAGGTGGGAGAGTTAATTAAGATAAAATCGTATCTTTTATGATGAATCAAACAGTAAATATCTACAAATTTTCATTGAAATCGGTTCAATAGTTTTGGGAGTCCATCGCGGACATACAACGTGACACGTAATTTATATAAATTAAGATTTAAGTTAAAACGAGTGTTAAAATCTGAATATTATTTATTCAGCTACTTTGTTTGGGTAACGAAGTGTTCAGTATTCCAGACGAACCTGACAGGTTGGTGACGTAGATAAGTGTTTAGTCGGTGAAGTTTCTCGACGGGAAACTCTTGATATAGAATAACTAAGTATTATCTGCAGCTTCTGCTGCGATAAAATTATTATATTACAATGACTGCACTGGTATTTAAGCTTATTTGCCTAAGGTCTTTAGGTAACAGAAAGTTTATGAAAGCTTTTTCGAGAAAAACAGTAACTATTACATTAGAATCTATTTAAAGGTATTATTTATACTAATATTGTAAATGCAAATGAACTAACTCTGTTTGTCAGCCGGTCTATCTCTTTTTCACGCCTAAACCACTGAATCGATGTGAATGAAATTTAGTACCAAAATAGTTTAAGGCCCGAGAAAGTACATGGGATAGTTTTTATCCCGGAAATCCCACGGGAACGGGAACTATGTGGGTAAAACCTCGGGACTGTCAAACTTTTAAATCACTGTAATAAGGAGCAGCTTGGGCTACTTTTATTTTAGAAAGTATTCCACGTGGACGAAATCGCGGGCACAGTTTATAGCATTTTAGAAAGCCCACTAAATGCGCTATTTTTTAATACCACGTGCTGAAATAGCGTATTACATTTTTTTTTCAGCACAGCCAGTTAAAATTGAATGATGTAATCATTTTGAAAACATGTTTGCGAAAATTACCTAGCCTGGGACATTGCATAGCCAATATATATATGAAAATATTATGTATGTTAGAGAAAATTTGAATCTCTTTAACAAATTGAAAGATAAACATGATTTTAATACCAGGAATAAAAATAAACTTGCTATTCAACAATTTAGGCTAAGCAAATGTGTAAAATGCTATAAAGGATTGTGTGCGCATGTACTGCAAAATTCCGGACAAGGTGACATGTTTGCCCGAAAATAAATTCAAATTATATTTGAAAAATACTCCATTACAGTAAAGCTTACTACAGTGTGAACAATTATTTTACTGATTAGAAACCCTGGATTAGTTAATCAAAAAATGTTAATTTTATAACTATGTCTATGTGCAATTATATTATTATCATTGTTTTTATTTATAATTGTTAAGGAATTTTAATTTAAAATTGACGTTCAAAAAATGTTTAAGTTATGCTTACTTGTAATAAAAATATTCAATTCAATTCAATGGCTATAAAGTTTAGAGTGTAGGTAAAAAAAAACATATTTTTTGAGAACCACTTCCTCTTGACCCGTCATTCGTTTTCGGCTTGACGTTGATTTCTGGGACCTGTATATATCGGTGTATACCTACATCTTAGGTTAAAAGGATTACAATTCGATTATATGTATAATAGATAATAGCGACAATTGTATACGACCTAGTGTATACCTACATCTTAGTATAGACTGTTAAAAGGATAACAATTAGATTATATATATATTATACTGCTCCCATACTCCATAATCTCACCAAAACGAGCTACCGTTGGATAATTAAAGTAGCAAAGATTTTTTCTAAAATGCCCATGTTCGTTTTATCACATCGGTGCATCTATTCTATGCGCGGGCGCAAGTTTCATAGGATCTTAAGATTTATGGCGTGTGTTAAAAGCTTTGTAATTTATTATCATGTGCTATCCCTGTCTTTAACATGTGATATTCGCTTGTTAGAAAGAGTAAACAGTTGCCATGTTTGAAGTTATACCGATGTATTTTGCAGGCAAAGATTTCTTAGAATGTAATTATTGTAAAATGGAATATTCTGATAATAGATATATAGGTTTCATTACAATGTTTAATAGAAACTTAACTTATAGGAGAAACAGTAATTATGATTTAAACTTTTACGGTATTTTACATTGATGATGAGGTGTCATAGTACATTATTTTATTTTATAGGATACACAATAAGCAGAAAGGTCTATTAAAGTAAAGAAATTATCATCCGGCCACACGTATAGCAACGTCATTTGGCTATGGGCGATTTTTCTTTTAGAATATGTATATATATATATATATATATATATATATATATATATATATATATATATATATATATATATACATAGGGTGTAAAGAAAACCCTGTCCAATCCAAAAGAGGTATATAGGTAGGCCAATGACATTATCAAAAAAAACTTTTTATTAAAATAAGGAAAATATTGTAGTATAAAGTGCCTCATTTTAATACTAAAATTGAGCAACTTCCCCTTAAATCAAGCAAATATTTAAAAAAAAATTATGTATCAATATCCATAAAATAATATCACAGATATGTTTGTATTAAGCTACCAAATAATGCCTTTGACGATCGGACAGGGTTTTTTTTATGTATATACTAGCTGACCCGGCAAACATTGTTCTGTCTTTTTAACTACTCTTATTTTTTTCTATATTTTCTCACCTTTTAAACCTTCTCTGGACTTCAACAATTAATTCAAAACCAAAATTAGCCAAATCATTTGTATCAATTAATATGTATAATATGCAATTTATAACTACCTTTAAGAGAACTTATACTAGTAAGTAAACTTAGCACTTTTTGTTTAAATAACTAACAATACCACATGTGTTATTTACTGGTAATTCCTAATAAATACAATACTAAAATAGACAATATCGTTAATTACTTTAAGTATAGACGCTAAAAGAGCTTATTTTTAACCGACTTACCTAGAACTACCTGGGGTTTGGAACAAAAGATTATTTGACAAAGCACTTGTGATATAGTCAGGGACTCTAGTAGAAAGTATGTTCTGTGATCAGGGAGGTACCTACGTTTACATTATTTCGGAAATGTGGTAATATATAAATATTAATGTTTTTGCCTGTACCGATTGCCCGAATGCTACATTTATAACTATACTAGCGTATCTGCTCAGCTTCGCCTGCGAGTAGATCTTAGCGATACCTTCGTCATCGATGTAGTTTTTCATACATTCATGCCTATTCAAGTCATTTAGGTGTTGATTTTTGAAAAAAAGTTAGCCTATATTTCACCCTAGATCTTAAACTATCTACATTCCAAATTTTATCAAAATTGGTTGAGCGGTTTAGCTGTGAAAGGGTAAAAAACTTGCTTTTTTCCTTTCTAAGAATAACTTTAATTAAAAATAGTTATCTTTAAAAAGTGAGTTTTCAGGATAACTATTTCTAATTAAAGTTATTCTTAACCATTTTTAGAAGACTCGCTACTTTGTGAAATTTCTAGTGTATACATATGTCGCAGTCAATTTCTGTGTTTCGCTATTATACAAACGGCGTTGTTATTTTATGAAAGTAAACATTTATTACAAATTGTCGAAGACATATTGTAGATTAATTCAATTACATGAAGGCAGAAGTTAGGAATTCAAATAGGTAATTGAACAAAGACATCACCTTAAATAAGAGCCTTGCTATGCGAGGCTCATTTTGCTGTGTGGCGCGGGTGGGATCTAAATGCAACCTCTGTTATATACCTACTTTATATTTAGGTATCAAGTCGGGTAGGGTTATTATTCTAAGTACCCAATGATGTTACAATTAATGCGAACAACATGCCGTGGCAACTGGCAAGTTAACGGTGGCGTTAATGTCATCGAGCATATAATTAAAAGACGGCACTTGGCATTCGGAGTAAAGTATTTTTTAAATCGAACTACTTATCTTGTAATCTGACGCCGCCGATTGCGTATAGACGAATTATAGAATTTGCCTGTGTCATATACGTGTAATATCTAACGGCGCCGGTCGAGACGAGATTTGGGTTCGATCGTCTGGGATGAGCATTCGTGAGATGAACATAGATATTACTATACTTTATGTGTATATTTCAAATAACTTGATTACTTTAGACTAGTGTTTCCCAAACATTGTTCTGCCAAGGCCCGATAATTTTCGCACTGCCACTTTTTGACCTAGTTATTTTTAAACTAAAGCTGGTTCCATTAGATAAAATAATATACATTTATATTATAAATGTATATTATTTTATCTAATGGAACCAAAATAGTAAAAATTAGTAAAAAGGTTTTATAAGTACTAAATATTTTGGTTTCGTTTATTTAGTCACTAAATTTTAACGCGGAGTATGGTGCTGCTGCTTATTTTGTACTAAAGAATCCAAGTTCACGGAAAATGACGAAAGTTTTATCCTAAGGTCTATATATATATATATATATACATATATATATATATATGTATATATATATATATATATATATATATATATATATATATATATATATATATAGAGAGAGAGAGAGAGAGAGAGAGAGAGAGAGAGAAAATCCGATCCTCTCGTTTTCTGGCGCAATGTTCTATATACAAATTTTTTAAAAATGATACAAAAATATTTCAGTCTCAAATAGTTTTGTCGTATCTGATAGACTATTATTGTTAACAGCAGATCTCGTTCAGTTTTATAAAACTAACATTCCCTAAAAAATAACATTGTGTTTCCTGAATAAAAATCTCTAAATAGTGAATTTTAATCATAATTTTTTGTCTTGATTTATGATCTATTATCAATTTTATAATTTTAAATAAATATCATATATACCTACTAGCCGCACCGTGCATCCCGCTGCATGATAAAAGTTTTTTGTTGACTTCCGCAAGAACCACCCATTTTCCCGTGTCATCATCTAAATATGTACTAAATGTCATTTAACTCGGTTCAGCCGTTTTTGACAATTGTCCATTCATCCAAACATTCAAACTTATGCATTTGTAATATTAATAGAGATTAATTAATACGTGAAGAAAAATTTAAGAATACTTAACCACCATATAAAGTTCAATACCCTTTCGGCTGCCTGGAAGGACAATCCCGTATACATCCCGTATAAATTACGTGTCACATAGTTTGTTCGCTATGGATTCCTAATATGTATGGCAAAACAACGTTTGCCGGGTCAGCTAGTGTTTTAAATAACGTGCATTGGAAATAAATTATCAATGCATCTCTACTTTAGATCATGTCAACGTGATGACCGATATTACGAGTACTTATGTGCCAAACTCTGATGGTCAATTGCATAACATTGGCATAGCTTAGGACAATCCTAAATAGTATGCTGTCATTTCTTGTCTTAAATGAAAAGAATATGACAGCACCTTATTGAGGATTGTCTTAAGCTAAGACAATGTTAGTGCAATTGGCCATACATCTTATTAGTTTTTGCGTAATCGGCGAACATATAAACACTGACAGTAAGACAGTAAGTAATAAAGATTACCGACAAAAATTCTTCAAATTATTCAATTGTGTGTTTAACCTTAAACAAAGATCTCAGAAATTTAGAAGAAATATGATATTTTACTTATTCAATTATTAGACAAATACCTAATGTGAATTGATACTCTAAAACAGCGTTTCCCATTTGCCGGGTCGCGAACCGGTACCGGGCCATCAAAATGAAATTCCGTGTCGCAAAATTCCCTTCTTATATATATATATATATATATATATATATATATATATATATATATATATATATATATATATATATATATATATATATATATATATATATATATATATATATATATATATATATATATATATATATATATATATATATATATATATATATAAGTAGTATAATTTATACATAAAATATAATCTTGAAGGTCGGGATCTATCCATCTTATGGTTACGCGTAGACTGCGACGACCATCCCCGCATCTACGCGTGCCTATACAGGTCCCATAGCGGGAATACCGAAGTCGACCGGCTCGTCGAGCATTTGCAATTAGCTGCAGATTCCGTGCTTCAAAGGACACCTACCGCAGAGATCGTGATCTTAGGTGATTTTAACGCCCATCACACCGACTGGCTCTGCTCACGTACAACCGATCACGCGGGGAGGTCTTTTCACGATTTTGCTTTGGCGTATGGTCTTACGCAACTGGTTACTTCACCTACGCGAATTCCAGATGTGGATGACCATGCACCTTCAATGTTGGACCTTCTGCTGACTTCTCACCCGGATCAGTATCGAGTATCAGTGGACGTTCCTCTCGGTTCGTCTGACCACTGCCTGATCCGGGCCAAAGTGCCGGTTACGCGCCCGTCACGGCCTCCTTTTGTGGGCTGCCGCCGCGTTTGGCATTATAAGTCAGCAGATTGGGACGGGATGCGGTCCTTCTTTGCATCCTACCCTTGGAGGCGAACATGCTTCTCGTTGGATGATCCGGATATCGTTGCTGATTCTGTCGCTGATGTGGTGCTACAGGGTATGGAACTTTACATTCCGTTCTCTG
The DNA here is from genome assembly GCA_036924255.1 of Apodemia mormo. Classification (NCBI taxonomy): domain Eukaryota; kingdom Metazoa; phylum Arthropoda; class Insecta; order Lepidoptera; family Riodinidae; genus Apodemia; species Apodemia mormo. The sequence goes on from JAUPFN010000026.1 coordinate 9,561,138, forward strand.
CGGTTCCCATCGGTGGCAAGTCTCAGCCTTGGTTTGGTCGCCACTGCAAGACGGCTGCGCGCCGAAAGCAGGAGTGCTACCGGGCCTGGGCTGCTGCATCGGCATCGTGTGATGAAAAAACCAGCGCTTTAAGAAAGGAGTATAATAACGCCTCGAGGTCCTTCAAAAGAGTCATCGCCAGGGCAAAATCGGAGCACACTGGCAAAATTGGTGAGAGATTAGTTCGCCTTCCTTCGGGCACCCGTGCGTTTTGGTCTCTCGCTAAGGCTGCCTTAGGGAATTTCTGTCAGCCGTCCCTTCCATCCCTGCACAGAGAAGATGATTCTCTGGCCCACACCGCGAAGGAAAAGGCCGATCTCCTGGGCTCATTCTTTGCGGCTAACTCGACTCTGGATGACCAAGGAAACACACCGCCTACCATCCCGCAGTGTGATAGCAATATGCCTGAAATAAAATTCCATCAGTCGTCAGTGCGCGAAGCACTGTTTTCCTTGGACATCTATAAGTCATCTGGGCCGGATGGCATCTCTCCGATAGTGCTTAAAATATGTGCTCCAGAGTTGACACCGGTACTGACGCGTCTGTTCCAACTCTCCTACTCACTTGGCGTAGTACCGAAATCGTGGAAGATGGCCTTAGTGCACCCTATACCTAAAAAAGGTGATCGCTCGAATCCGTCAAACTATCGGCCGATAGCCATTACCTCCTTGTTCTCCAAAATCATGGAAAAGATAATTAACTGCCAGCTTTTGAAGTATTTAGAGGAGCACCAGCTGATTAATGACCGCCAGTACGATTTCCGTCGCGGTCGATCGGCTGGTGATCTTCTAGTATACCTTACACATCGCTGGGCGCAGGCAGTTGAGTCCAAGGGGGAGGCACTGGCTGTTAGTTTAGACATAGCGAAGGCCTTTGATAGGGTTTGGCACAAAGCGCTTCTTTCAAAGCTTCCTTCTTATGGGCTTCCCGGGAAATTATGCAAGTGGATCACCAGTTTTTTGGCTGATCGGAGCATCAAAGTCGTAGTCGACGGTGCGTGCTCCGACCTTAAATTTGTCAATGCTGGTGTTCCGCAAGGCTGCGTGCTATCGCCTACACTGTTTATTCTGCACATCAATGACATGTTGCGAATTAGTAATATTCATTGCTATGCAGATGACAGTACTGGTGATGCTTTGTACTCCGGTCATAGCGCTATTTCTCGGGACCACGTCAATGAGAATCGGGACAAGCTAGTGTCTGAAATCGAGACTCAGCTCGAAAAAATCTCGGAATGGGGTCGACTCAACTTAGTCCAATTCAACCCCAGGAAGACACAGCTGTGTGCGTTCACCGCTAAAAAGTCGGCCTTTGTCGTATCACCTCGCTTTAAGAACACTCTCCTGACAACCTCAGCCAATATTGGAATTCTTGGCGTTGACATATCGAACAACGTTCAGTTCTGTGATCATTTGGAAGAAAAGGCTAAATTAGCCTCAAAAAAGCTCGGTGTGCTCAGTAGAGCGAGACAGTACTTCCTGCCTTCCCATCGCTTGCAACTTTACAAAGCGCAAATTCGCCCGCACATGGAGTACTGTTCTCATCTCTGGGCGGGAGCTCCGCAGTATCAGCTTCTTCCACTTGATCGCATTCAGCGTAGAGCGGTTCGAATCGTTGACGACCAAGCAATCTCCAATCGGCTTGACTCCTTGGCTTTACGCAGAGATGTAAGTTCGCTTAGCATCTTTTACCGCATTTATCATGGAGAGTGTTCCGACGAACTATTTGAATTTCATCATCGGACATCGCGGCAAAACTCAAAGTTCCATCCTCATCACCTCGATGTCTGGAAATCCAAAACTGTGCGATTCTCTAGGCACTTCTTACCACGCACTACTCCTCTGTGGAATCAATTGCCGGCGGGGGTGTTTCCGAACGGATACGACTTAGGCACCTTCAAGAAAAGAGCATACTCCTTCTTAAAAAGCCGGCAACGCAGCTGCAAGACCTCTGGTGATGTGGCTGTCCATGGGCGGCGGTAATCACTTACGATCAGGTGAGCCTCCTGCTCGTTTGCCCCTTTTTTTCTATAAAAAAAAAAAAAAAAAAAAACTTATAAGGTAATTATATTTTATGTGTAAATTACGCGAGTTTTCTTATCACAGAACAAATATAATATACTAGCGATCGCCATGTTTTCGACATTCGACCATAGACTATATAATGAAGTCTGTTCTCAATCTAATAATAGACATCTGTAAAGAACATTTTTTTATATCATAAGATAGCAAACAAGCAGATGGGTCTCCTGATGGTAAGGGTCAACCATCGCGTATACATCGAAAATGTTAATGGTGCGTAGCTATCTTTTGGCGAGGTCTAATACCACATGCATAAGTTTACCGGCTACCTTACCCTCCAAACCGGAACACGACAGTGACAGTATATACAAAAGGAAATATATAGGCAAACAAAGTCGCAGGCAACATCAAGTATTTTTTAACAAAAATACCCATTTGCACGTCACCTGATCACAATTCTTATTTGAACAATACATCGGTATTGTCCATAGCAATCTAAGTGACGCTGAGTCAGCTGTGACTTCTGTCCGCCATGTTGGGTGTTTTATTTTTTAAATTCCGCTCGCACGTCAAACGATTTAATTCCATTCGGTTTAACTCTATTGTTGTTTTCGAAGCGACGAAGTATTAGATTTTGTTTACGTATGAGTTTTATAGTTTGTGAGACAAGGTGGATATTGTATAACGTTCTTGTGAACGTCATTTAACATAAAGGTTTTTTTTTTCATTCACGATGGTAATCATAATAGCTAAAGAGCTTTCACGAAAGCAATTTATCTATACATCAAAAGGGCCTCAGATCAACTTTTTTTAATATTAAATAGGATAGCAAGCCAGCAGATGGCTTTCTTGATGCAAAGAGACAACTTTAGCTTTTACACAACAAAGATGTTAATGGTGTTTTGCTTACGATATTACCGATTACTAGTTTTAATATAATTTATCATATCAATTTAATTTAAATATTTATGTATACAAGTCGCCTGAGTATAATTACGGACAATAAAAATTGGACGTAGTTACACAAAAAGGATCCAATCCACACTTCAAACGTCTATATCTCTAAAGTGATTTTAGAGAGATCGACGTTTGAAGTTTGATAGATTTTGGATTAATTTTAGTGTTTTTGTAAAACAATTATTGTAACACTTGTACTTTAATTTTAAAACTTTTATTTTTGTATATCACTCGACCGGTTTCACTTTTTTAGCATCTTCAGGATGTAATATACATAAATTGATTTATTTATTTAAAATGACTTAAAGATGCTTAAAAAGTGAAACCGGTCGAGTGATATACAAAAATAAAAGTTTTAAAATTAAAGTACAAGTGTTACAATAATGGAATTTCACCAAATGCCGACGATGGAAAGTATAGACTATATTTAGTGTTTTTATTTAAATGCCCGTACCATTGACGAACTCATTTTAATTGGACAAAGAAATTAGATTCCTTGACATTGATCTATAGTACTATTAGTAGTATCTCAGTGCTCCTTGATTTATTTTAATTAACCAGATGGTAAAATAGTGGCTGTAAACCAAGAAAGTTGGATTATTCATTCTGATTATTTTTAACGTGCTATGGGTGCATGGGGATTGGTTCTGACGTTGAATAAAGTATTGTTGCTTGGATGTTTTTTACTGGCCAATAGTATTGATATTTAGCATAAGTTGGTGCACTTAGCTCATTTTGGCCAATTATGGATTGGATCATTTTCGTTTAACTGCGTCCAATTCTATGGCTTATCTTTTGCACCATCACTTGTTTTCAATGTACACCATTTTTCATCAAGTTCGAACAAGCCGTTCTGGAGTTATGACGGGGCATATTTACAAGCAGACAAACGAAAATTTTCGAAATGGTAAAATTAATATCAGTCATAAAAAGGATATCACAAAATTTGTCAGAAAATATAATACAGATAGACAATAAAGATTAAAATATCGAGTAACATATATCTACTTCTAAATGTATATATAAAAAACATATATGTATTATTAATATAAGTCCGTGTATTTCTATATATGTGGCGGTTTTATCTTATCATCTGCCATCAGAAAAGATTTATGTTTGATATATCTATAAAAATATTACTATCAATTTGAAAACGTCATATTTAATTAAAAATGACCGCACATTCGTGATGATTAAAATACAAACTTTCATAACATGCCCCGCCATTCCATCGCAATAGAAAAGTACGTAACAAAAACTCACAGAACTGTAAGAAAAACGCATATAAACATGTCAGGGGACCGGTTCAGGTACGCCATTTTTTATTAAATCGAACACCTATACCTAGGGTTGCCACTTGTATTTTACACATAAATATTATGCGTTAATTTGGATTAACATTATACACTACAAGCATCCCATTGTTAAATAATACAAAGTTCGCATATATACATATTTAATCATTATAAATATATACCTACCAATTTTCGTGTAATGTATTCTATTTCTTTATGTATCATATCGTTTAATTTGCTACGATATATAATATATATATCGGAAATTATTAAATGATGTTCTTTGGATGAACGCAGCTTATAAAAACAATTTAATACTTGGCTTTGCTCTAAAAGTATATTGCTGTATTATCTACCGGAAAGTTTTTTTTTAAATAACAAAATAAAATACCACCTAGACTCTTCGCTCTGTAATTGTTCGTCGTTCATGAACGAAAGATTCTGCTGGGATAGAAATAATAATTTAATATTTTATACTTGGGATGTAATCAGGTGGCCCACTTACTAGTTCTTTATGTAAAAAATAGTATAATAAAAATCAACAACCCTACATATGCCCGAGAGGGACGGACAAACCCCGTCTTTTCGACTACATAAGAGCAGGACAATCATATTTCCATCCTCTATACGGCCTTTGCATTCATGAGAACAAAGAGTAAGTAGTAATAAAGACGTGACATTCGTGCAGATGGTTGATAAAACTTAATACTTGGTAGTTTGTTCACTGTTGAGCTATTAAAAGGCATCGGACAGATACGTTGTTACAAGGTCTTTAGTTCCGGGATTCATGAAAACATTAAAGGAAATGGTTCTTGTTAGGGATGTCGATTTTTTCCGAAAACAAATCGATTCAAATACATATCGAAGTTTGTAAATAGGTAATAATAATACTGTACATAATACAATGTATAAATAATCAATGCTCGAACAGTATCTCAAAAGTAGTAGTATTTCGATTTTTAATATATAGGGGAAAGTCTTTTTAGACACGTTTTTACGACAATGTTTACACACACATATATATATATATATATATATATATATATATATATATATATATATATATATATATATATATATATATATATATATATATACACCAGCGAATTTTGATTAATAGATGTTTTCAGATTGATACATTGAAGAGATTGCATGAGTATTATTATACCTAAAAACTTTCATTCAGAAAAATCAATTACCGGAATCGATTATTTTAGACATAAAATGTAATAGATAATCGAATTGGCAATTTGAAACAAATAATTGCTTTTAAAGAAATGAAGATCGTTTTTCTCGATTTTAGATTAATATACGTCACTAGTAAACTGCGAGGTCGTATATTGCTTCCATGTTGGTGGTATCTGTAATCCTTTTTACTTTTGCTATCGACACGAAATTGGAGAAAGAAAATGGGAAACATTCAATGTCTCAATTTCAAAGAGGCAATCTTCGTTGCGTCTAAACCGTTTCTCGGAGATAACTACGACATAAAATCGCAATATCCAATGATGTAAAATGGAGATAGTCTTAATGTTGAAAAATATCGAGATTTCATAATCGAATGGAGATATGAATGGTTTCAAATGGTATTACAATTGCTTATGTTATCCGTTCACATAATTAATCTTGTGTCAAATTTAAAAAATAATAGAATCTAGCCTCTAAATTCTGTTTCCGTTTTACTTTATTGCAATTTTCTTTAATACTTGGATGTCACAATTTCTGCCATCAAACACACTGGCTTTTATCTTTAGACTCACGGTGGGTCAAGCCGTCTTCATAAATGTAGCATCTTGTACATATGTATTAGGTTTATATAATTATATCAAACATTTATTCCGCTCTGTTGGATGACTCGTCCAAATCCAGGGTCCAAACCCGGACTACGCAATCGACGGGGCTCGGGTTCGATCCCCGACGGGGACAAGCATTTGTGTGATAAGCATAAATGTTTGTATGTCCGGGTTTGAGTGTTTATTAAATATATTCTTGTATTTATAAATGTATTTTTATGTATTAGTATCGTTGACTAACACCCATAACACAAGCAAATAATTTACTTTGGGGTTAGGGGGTGTCCATAAATTACGTGAGGTGTTTTTTTAAATTTTCTGTTATCTATTACGGACGGCTTCATGTTTAACACGATTAGAGTTTCCATCATATTTGCTTATTTAAAGATCCTTATTTAAAGATGATTGATATTATTTGCGATGACAGCTTTCTTGAGGCACTAAGTTTAAAACCATATCACCACCAAACTCCGTTACAAAAATTACGGGATTTTCTAAAGAGAAATTTTATATACATTTTATTTATAATGGATTTGAATATAATCTATCTAGTATAGATCAAAGAGGTAGGAGGTAGGATTATTAAAGAGGTAACTTATGTAAGTTTGTGAGTTTGTTTGTAGGTTACAATGAAATTATTAAACCGATATTGAAAATTCTTTCAGCAGCGGAAAGCTGAATAATTTTGAGCGAAATAAGCTGCATTTTAGCCCAAAAAGCATCGGGATCTACGCGGCTTATACTGTGAAAAAGGCTAGTAATAATGTAACCAGATAAATTAAATAAACCGACATAACACCTAAGTAAGCAAATTATTTGTTTTTCATAAAACTGTCAGAAACGAATTTAATATATAATAGTACTTACACATATACTGATATATATTTAAAAAACAGACAGCCTATAGAAAAATTAACATCATTGATCACACCACGCTTGTCCCTGACGGGAATCGAACCGGAACTAAATCGGTTACCTAATCGAGTTACCAGTCAGGATAATCACTCGACCAACGAAATAAAAACATACAGCTTACGATCTTCTTAATATATAGTTGATAAAATTAAAATTACTCAACCATAAAACTATAGAGACAGAGTGGCATACCTGAAACGTTCGTTTTAAGAGAGCAGAAGTCCTGGCGAGCCAATTAGTGAGAGATACGCTATCCCGTTTGAATGCACAGCGACAAGTTGGGGATCCAATTTTACCTGATTTTTACGAGCGCCGAACGGTCCACAAGAAACATGAATGCAACAAAACTTAATTACACATCACTAATGTTAAATCTGTTACAATTTTATCGACTATTTTTAGCGCTAAACGAACAGCGATAAAAGTGAACAACACTATAATACAGAATAATAATACTAATACCACTAGACTAATTACACAAATCGATCTAGCCCCTAAGTAAGCGGTATTATTTGCTTGTTTTATTGTTTTATGAGTGTTGTCAAAGATACTAATACATAGAAATACACACACACATATTTTATATATATATATATATATATATATATATATATATATATATATATATATATATATATATACTGTTACATGCACAATAAACATTCAAACCCAGAAATACAAGCATCTTCGCTCATCACATTAATGTTTTTCCCTATCGGGAATCGAAACCGTGCGCCATCGATTCGGAATTATGTTAGCTAACCACTCGACCAACGGTGCGGTCAATAAAGTTAAATTCTAAAGATAAATAAACATCATCTATATTAATATTATCCCGATCTAACTTCGCATGGGTGCAATGTAAGCGGACAAAATATATTTTACGACAAATCTTTAAAATTTTCGGCTTTTTTCTACCATAATATGCATGTATTACACATACAAATTTTTCACTTGAACCAGTCTGTCTATTGATGAAAACCGCATGATGAAAACCGCAATTCAAAAGTTATACAGTAGAGAACATACAGTGAAAAGTTTTATACTATGTAAAAACGCGAAAACGGCTAAATCGATTTGGATGAAATTCCGCACACATGTAGATGAAGACCTGGAATAGAACATAGGATAATTTTTATCCCGAAAATATTATTTGGGATTCACCAATTTTTTTTATAAAGTAGCGGACTGTAGGGTACAGGAGTAATAAATAAAAACAAAAATTATATCAGTTCCTAAATGATTCCTAAAAGGAGGATGTTCTCAAAGTTGCTGTATTTTTTATACTTATTACTTCAGACTTGGTTTTTTAATTATTACACGTGTATTTCCAACGTTGGTTTTAATATACATTAGTTATATTTTTAACATAAATAATGCAATGCAATAAGCAAAGTAAAATACTTTTTAAACAATTTTATTTTTGTTAAATATGTATTCTGTCGAGTACGCTAAAATTAAGAGAGACTAGCTATTGCCTATTGAGGCAATACGACTTAAAATATTTGTATGACTTGACCGCCCCGTTGGGAGAGTAGTTAGCGACCCTGACTACGGAGTCGACGGGGCTTGGGTTCGATTCCCGACGGGGACAAGCATTTGTGTGATGAGCATAAATGTTTGTGTTTCTGGGTTTGGGTGTTTATTAAATATATTCTAGTATTTATATATGTGTTTCTATGTATTAGTATCGTTGACTAACACCCATAACACAAGCAAATAATTTGCTTACTTTGGGGTTAGATCAATAAGTATAATTTGTCCCGTGAATTAAAAAAATGTAATTGATTGACCGATTTGAAAAATTCATTTTTTTTTATTTGGGAAGGTCTATAGAAGAGAGAATAATGAGTAAGTCCTGTATCAATTTGGTAAAAATTTTACCTAAAGTTCCATAGATTTATTATTTACTAGCAGTTAATTGCGCGTGACCAACAATCATTACTTCCCTTGGCTCAGTCGGGTAAAAGAGTAGCCTATATTACTGATTTTCTAAAATTAGTAGCTTTTTTAAAGTGGAAGAATTTTTCAAATCATTCGAGTTGTTGAGTTGAACCGTAACAAAAAACAATAAAAAAATCCTCCTACTTTTCCTCTTTATAATATTAGTTCAGATATAATTTGTTACAACAATCAATTCCAATTTCTAAATGTGGAATATGTGGTGGAATTCTAAATGCATAAGTGTTCAGTATCTATACATATAATAAAATCGTAGGAAAGTCAAAACTGTACATTGAATATTTTTTTAAAAGAATGCTTGGGGCTTGATCTACAATCGATATCAAAGCCAAAAATATAGTTTTTAGAATTTTGGTCTGTTTGTCTGTATGTATGTCCGAGGTAAACTCAAAATGTACTGCATGGATTTACTTCAAATTTTTCTTGAATATTACTAATAGGTCGGGTCAACATATAGGCTACATATTATCACGCTATTACCTACGGGGGAGGTGGTGTGCGGAGTAAACGACGTCCGCGCGGACGAAGTCGTGGGCAACAGCTAGTTGAAACATAAAATGAAGATATTGTATATTTTGCTGTTTAATTATATACATTACAATTAAATTTCAGCGAGGCTATTTTTGTGTCGTCTTTAAACTTGTAACAAGCGTTGAATGACGCGTAGGCTGCGAGTGACTGGTCCCGTACACACGCTGTTCCTCGTTCTCCAGTCATCAGAGTGCTAAGTGTGAGTTTCTCTTTTTGCATTCGATCGTGAGCGCGTTTGGAGTTTACTAGGAATTTGTATGTGATTTGTACAGCGCCACCTAATGGTAAACGTGAGTAACCAGTTTACCACTAGGTGGCGCTGTACAAATCACATACAAATTCCTAGTAAACTCGAAACGCGCTCACGATCGAATGCGAAAAGAAAAACTCACACTTAGCACCCTGAGGTTTGAATTATTGGCGCGAACAATAAGTTAACTGGCTACTTTATATTCCAAACTGAAACCTGTCAATGAAAAGCACCAACGCTATTGCGACAGGAATAGGTAAGTGGTATTAATACTCGAGCAGGGAGGTGCAGGACTCTACCACCAAGTATTTAGTGATTTCTTGCTTATTACGAGACGCCGTTGACAAGAGGCAGTCTCTTCTTCGAATGAGGTCCAAAAAGAAAAGAAAAAAAAATACAAATTACAAAATCCTTAGAGCGATAAAATAAGCTTCTTTTTTAAGGGAAATGGGCCTATCTCTCGTTTTCATTACTATAAATTTTGTAAAGTGACAACTACTGCATAGCGAGCTCAGGGTGTCATGGGAAAAAGCTAAGCTATCTTGGGACCCGCAACGATATTAATCAGAAATATTTAGAAGTATGACAATACTACATATAATGTTTAATAGAAGCTTAAAATAAAAACAATCTCTCCTCAAACTTAAAACATTATTTTCTTAGAATTTGTGAATAGAACATTATGGCATAACGCGGTCCAGTACGTCACAACCTTTTAGATTATCTTAACTTTTATTTCCATTTTCCCTTACATACTATTGTGTTTACTTTAACTAAGTGCTATTGCCTTTTTGAAGTAACGCTTCATGTTGTAAGCGAGAAAGTAATGTTCTTAGAATATACTTGTTGATAACTCTTAAATAAAACAATATAACTTAGATTTATTCCAAGTGAAAGTTCAGAAACGAAAACAGAAATTTAAATATTATTGGTATTAGATTTTACCAAAAAATAGTTAATAGAAAAAAATGTTTATGGAATAAGAGAGCAAACGAGCAGATGGCTCTCCTGATGGAAAGAGATAACCATCGCCTATAAATAAGATGTTAATGGTGCGTTGTTATCCTTGTAGCGGGTTTGAATGTTGACTCATAAGTTTACCGGCTACATTACTCTCTAAACCGAAACGTGACGGTGATAAGCACTGACGTTATTGCGGCAGGAATAGGTAAGGCGGTGGTTCCAGACCCGGGTAAGACAATGTAGAACTCAGCCACCTAGTAGCCACAATGGTAGTGACTCGAATAGCCAATCGTTCGCTTCTTACGAACTGCCTGGCAGAACGGCATATGGTTAATTCTTTAAAGGGGCCCGGACCAATACGGGGTAAAATAATAATATTAATATTAGAAAGATACTTAAAAAAACTTTCAACTTGATATGGCTCCGATAAATGCCACTGGAAAAATCAAAGAAATCACACCATAATCCAATTTAATGACACGACACGGTTTTGGTGAAGCCAAACTTCGCAAATGACTCTCCGGAAATGCCTTTAAAGCTTTCCGTCATACGAAACTCATAAAATGCTAAAGGCACGACCTTCTTACCATCTTCCCTAAATTTAACGACTCTGTCGCTGGCATGTTACATTTCTTAACACGCAAATCCTTCCCAGTTTATATAGACGCCAATACACCGCTTGCGAAAACATCAGCTTCAGAGTGAATTTCGTGGGGAAAACTCAAGCGGAGTTACATAAATCGATCGTTTGTTCAACTGATTGCTAGATGAAAATCCGCCTCTTTGCTTTGTAATCCTACGAGCTTATAAACCTACGTACTCGCGAATTCAGTAACTTTTTATTTCTTTTGGATCTGAAGTAAATTGGTATGCTTTCTGATTATATCTCGGAATGTGTGTAAAACTCTGTTCGAGTCAGGTATGTTTTTTAGGTCTTTTGAAGATACGATTCTAGAAATTCTGTTGCTTTCTTTTTTATGTTTTATGCACAGTTTTTCCTTAGTTATTTATTACCTGTACCCGCGACATGGTCCACGTCGAAAAATTTCTAAAATAACAATACTCTAAGTTACTCTTTGTTAATGTGGTTTAATAGACTGTTCCGGGATTTTACTCGCATAGTTCCTGTTCCCGTGGGATTTCCATGATGAAAAATATCTAATGTCCTTTCTCGGGTCTCAAACTATCTTTTTACCGAATTTCATCCAAATCGGTTCAGTGGTTTAGGCGTCAAGAAGAGAATTAGTATAGATGATACGATATTAGTAAAGCCTTTGACAATGCCTTGCTCAGTTAGGGTTAGGGCGCGCGCGCCAAAGCGCTTAGGGCTTTCACACACATAAACACGATAGAACGCCGAGACGAGCTACGGACGCGGCATAATATGTAAGAAAATGTGTGTCTTAAATGCTTCGACTCGCTTGCCGCTTGATTACGTGAATTAGGCCCCATGTCTTGGTGTCACACGCATAAGTTAACCAGCTATCTTACCGTCAAAACCGGAATACGATAGGGATGAGAACTGATGCCATTTCAGCAGGAATATGTAAGGCGGTGGTACCAGACCCGGGAAGAATGCAGAACTCTTTCATCCAGTGATCACGATGGTAGTGACTCGTGTAGATAATCGTTAGACTTACGAACTGCCTGTCATAGGACACATGATCTATTCTTCAAAGAGAGTCCGGTACAACACAGATTATAAGTGTAGGTGTAATATTATTCAAGATTTCGTGATGTTTTGTTTATAAACTTGTTTTTTACAATCGCTTAGAATGCCATGAACTTTTATTCACATGTTTGAGTTATTAAGTGCAGATAATCACACACATGTTGATCTTAATTTTGCAATTCCATTAGAAAAAATGTCAAGGATATCTATTATCGAATAACATTTATAAAAATAATTTAAACATATAAAAATGTCTGCAAGTGTAACATTCATTATGTTTCTATTATCTTATCACACGGTTGCTGTTTTTGATCGGTTATAATTTTTGCAATTCTATTAAAACAACGTCAAGGATATAATATATTTTATCGAATAACATTTCGTAAAAAGAATTTAAATATAGAAACGTCTAATATGGGGGCATGTGTAATATACATTATGTTTCCATTATCTTATCACACATAATGTGGAGTTTGTCGTATGTTGGTTTTAATTTTTTTTATGTCATAAGATAGCAACTCAAACTCAAACTCAACTCTTTTATGCTGTGGTAGTAGGTGAAGGAGTTAAATGTTAATATTATACATAATGTTAATAAGGACGCTACGACCTTACCTACGACTACCTACGACTTCTATTCTATTCTATTCTACTTACTAAAATAATAATATTTACTCAAATATAGGTACTGAGCATAAAGTCATAATATAATAATATTTTACATGTCATATTCTAATTCTATAATAATATTAAAATTGTATGTCAAGTGTTTGTTTGCAGCATTCATTTACCATTTGCAATTAAAATATTCATCAATAGTATAAAATGACTTATTACATAAAATAACTCTTAATTTTTTCTTAAAAAGCTGCAGGTCATTTATGTCTGAGATCCAGGCTGGTAGATGATTATAAATACGCTGCGTCATAAAGGCAAACAGCTTATTTGCTATCTTATGACATAAAAAAATTATTAGCAACGCACCATTAACATCTTTGGTGTCTATAGGCGATGGTTGACTCTTTCCACCAGGAGACCCATCTGCTTGTTTGCTATCTTATGACGATGAAAAAACGAGCTTACTCATTCTAAAAAGGCCGGCAACGTAACTGCAAGACCCCTGTATTGCAGATGTTCATGGGCGGTAATCACTTACCATCAGATGCACCCTCTGCTCGTTTGACCCCTCTACTATAAAAATAAAATTAAAAAAAAACAGGCGTTTGACATTTACACACATTTGCTCGTGAACGGTTAAGCATTTTGCGTCCAACACCATGTCTATTAGTGTTTGTGTGGTCTGTGGTTAAAACATAACACTACTTTGCCTTACGACATTAGTTAAATATAGTTATTTGATTTTATAGTACCAATAAATAGCTTTTAAATTACTGTACTGTGATAAAATTGACGATAGCAAATAAAACGCGAAAGTAAAATAAGGAATTTCAAATAGTACGTTCTGAGGAAATAAAATGCTCTTAGTTTGACGTATATAAAAAGGGAATAACCCTGATAGTTTTACCCCTAATCCGTATTCGGCCATCTGATATTTATGGTACGAACGTTTTGTAAGAAAATGAAAATATTGATTGTATTATTGGTTCGATTTTAGCATTTTTTTATAACATCGTAAAGGTGGCTCATCTAATGGAAAGAGATAACCGTCTCCTATAGACAGCAAATATGTTAGTTTAGTAATAATAAAAAGTCTGTTTGTAACAACGCACCATGCGTTGTTACAAACAGACTTTTTATTATTACTAAAAATCTACATGTTTATGATCGCCTAATATTGCATTTTTTCGTTTTTTTTTTTCAATAACATACCACAATTTTTTTCAATAACATATCTGTACTAGCGGTCGCCCCGTGGTCGAAATTCGATCATAGACGAAACAATAAAATCTATTAGTATGACAACATACTTTAGCCGTTTAGCCACATATGTGTATATTATCGTATACAGGGTGTAAAGAAAAGCCTGTCTGATCCGAAAGAGGTATATAGGTAGGTCAATGACATTATCAAAAAAAATAATAAAATAATTCTTTATATATATATATATATATATATATATATATATATATATATATATATATATATATGTGAGTGGTTACGCAAAAAGGGACCTGAAGGGATTGGAAACGGTTTTTTTTTTTTGATAAATTCTGATTCTATGGTCCTTTCTTCTTCCATCCGTCCGTTCCGTCAGTGAGAAATAGCACGTGTTTGCGATAGCTGTATTATTGGTGACTTATTTATTCGTCTTTTACTTGTCTTTATGTGCGCGCTAGAAAAAGAAACTAGTGTGCGCTGTGTATAAGGTGTAATATTTTCAAAACTGCCTCGGCTTACATAAAAAATCATTAAAAAAAAACTACGGCACCTAAAATTATTTTGATTAGAACAAAACAAAGATGAAGGACCATAGAATCAGAATTTATCAAAAAAAAAACCGTTTCCAATCCCTTCAGGTCCCTTTTTGCGTAACCACTCACATATATATATATATATATATATATATATATATATATATATATATATATATATATATATATCCATACTAATATTATAAATGCGAAAGTAACTCTGTCTGTCTGTCTGTCTGTTACGCTTTCACGCTTAAACCACTGGACCGATTTTGATGAAATTTGGCATAAACATAGATAAGACGTCGAGAACGGACATAGGCTACTTTTTACCGCGGGAAAATATTTCGTTCCCACAGGAAATAAAATTAATCGAAAGAATGGGGAGCATAAAGCGTAACGTAGAGCACATTAACTAGATGTCGCTGCACGAAAATACATCGCGCTAACGTATTGAAACACATATACATGTAATTAAATCGTTGAGTTTAGAATTATCTTTATTATGATATGACATAATATGATACGTGTAATTTAACGTTTGTTTGTTCATTGAATGCGCTAAATGCTAATTCCTGGAACTACAAGTCGGATTGAAAAAAAATTTATGTGTATGATTAATGATAGCTACATTCATGAGGATTACGTTACAAATTATTCTTAGCGTAGTTAAAATATCGATATTTGTAAAATAAGTCGGAAGAAAAAGCGGTATCGAACGGCTGTATCCGCGTGCGCTTGCTGGCGTAATGCTTAAGTACACGTAAGTCAATGTACTACAAATATATTGGTTTTTAGTAGATGCACAAAAAAGTCCGCGACACTATATATCTATCTCTTATAACAACAACACAATAAGGAATTTTGAGTCGAAAAATTATAGAAAATTAATAGGTGAATTTTAATCCTTACTAACGAAAAGTACTTCATCAACACGAAGATCTTAGGAAAACAAACTTTGGCTCTTATACCACGTTATTTAGATGCATAGTTTAAAAAAAAAGTAAAACGAAAATAACTCAACATAACTAGGTACTATCTAGGTATTAACCGAAAGGCTGTGTGCAGTGTGCACGATGCGGCGCACTACTCTGACCGCCGAACGAGAACCGAACATTGCCGAGAAGAGCCGAAATGTGAGAGCGTTGGCTTTACTATACTTTTTAAGGTTCCATACTCAAAGTTTAAAACGGGACCCCATTACCAAGACACCACTGTCCGTCCGTGCGTTCGTATGTCTATCTATCTGTCCGTCACTAGGCTGTATCTCATGAACCATGATAGTTGAAATTTTCACACATGATGTAGGTATTTATGTTGCCACTATAATAACTAAACTAAACTAAAAAAAGAATAAAATAAATATTTAAGAGTGACCACCATACAACAAACGTGTTTTTTTGCATAAACTCACTTTTGCATTTGCATAAAATCATTTTAAAAATAAATAATTAAAATAAAATAAATATTAAGAAGGCTCCCATTCAACAAACGTGATTGTTTGCCGTTTTTTTTATAGATTATGGTACGGAACCCTTGAGGCGCGAGTTCGACTCGCAATTGGCCGGTTTTTTTAAGGTACATGAATGGAATCATATACCTTTAACCTTTGCGGCCCGCGCGGAGTAGACATGTGACCGGCTCCTTTCGCAATAGACTTCTTTGATACGGAACGTTGGATTTTCCTTCTTTGAAAAAAATCACTTTACTTTGTAGTAGTTGAATATTCGATTTATTTTGTGTATTTTACGGTGTTGTTGAGGGATAATGATCGTTCGCTTTGGCCTGATATGTGTCTTATTCGTTAGTAAGTAGGTGTAAGTACTTTATTTGTATAGCTACTTAATAAGGATTTGTAGTTATGATATTATTAAATCTTGCTTTAAATCTTCCCCATTGTGGAAAACTGTTTAATTTTTGAAGCTGTAGGTATACCAACATGAGCAATCATTTAGGTAGAAGAAGCACAAATTTTCCAAACAAGATCGTATTGATTGGTTAGTGGTTACTTAGGGGAAAGTTCCTGAATCAGGCTACAAAAAAATTTTACATAGATAAAGACCTTTGTGAAATCGTAACCAACATTAAAGACTTGATATTTAAAGTGTACCCGGAATTCGGATATGATAGATTTACCAAAAAAAATCAATTGATGTGTGTAAGGGCAATTTTATCTGCAAGAAATGCAAGCGTTGACGCCATCTATACAAATAAATAAAATTGGGGTGTCTGTTTGTAATATTAAAATAACCGTTTTTACTAAATGCATATGGATGTATACACGGTACGTATACCAAAATAACATTGTTTAGAATTTTTGTCTGTCTGTTTGTTTGTTCCGGCTAATCTCTGGAACGACTGGACCGATTTTGACGGAACTTTCACAGGAAGATAGCTGATATGATAGCGAGTACCTTATGCTATTTGTTTTTTTAATTTTTCCACGCGAACGAAGTCGCGGGCTCAGCTAGTATATATATATATATGTAAAAGCGTTTCGCATGTAGAGATGTGCCGGATCGTTAAAAGCTAGATCCGCGGATACGGATCTTGAGTTTCTTACATTTATTTTAATACTCAGACATATAAATACTACGAATATTAAAAGATAACATTCTTAATATGTTATAACTTTCTATAGTAAATATTGTATTATGTTTATAAACCCCCATCTTGTTTCGGGCTCTTTTGAATAACTACCGTTTTGCCGGGCAGGTCGTAGAAGGCGACCGATTGGTTATAAATATCACTACTATTGCGACTACTAGATGGTAGAGTTCCACAATATCTCGCCTGGGTATTTGGTACCACCACCATACCTATTCTCTTCGCAATAGCGACTGGTTGTCATTATCGTGTTCCGGTTTGGAGGGTGAGGTAGCCGGTAGACTTATGTAAGTAGCATTACCATCCTGCCACAAGAAGAGCAACACTCCATTACTGTATTTGGTGTCTATAACAGATGGTTTCTCTTACTATCAGGAGAGTTATCTGCTTGGTTATCTAATGATATAAAAAACAAATCACATAGAATTTTGATCGATATAATTTTAAAGATACAATAAAATTTAAGGAAGGATACAGTTTAAGGGAGAATTAGTAACTCAGTTCAAATAATGTTTAGATATTTGATTTTTGCAAATTCAAGCCAATCTTAAGAAATAAAAAATATTTTAAATGTAATTTAATAGAATTTCAGTCTTTGTTTAGAACTTTGCACATGTGATGAAATCTATTAATACAAAATATAGGTTTAAGATCCGCCTAAAAAACGGATACGGATCTTGCTTCTGCCTCGGATATCCGCGGATAAGGACATCCGGCACATCACTAGTCGCATGTTACGCGTTGCAAACGCATTTCTTAGCGTATTTTCGTCAGTTTGGCCGAAACCCAACTATGAAATTTTGTAAGTCGATTGGCTAAATCATATTGCTTATTGTAATGGAGAACAGCCATTAAGGAAGAGGAAAGGCTAATGTAAAACAATAACCATTTTTTCCTCATACAGCCATTTACTTGTTTGTGACAAATTTATTAATGTTTTTGAAACCTATGGCTTGCGACATTGAGTCATCCGTAATAAAAATCATGTTTCTCACTAAAAGCTTAGAGGGACTGGAGGAATAACGGCTATAAAAACAGACATTCAAATTTAAACCGTAATCCTGTAGAATTAAGGTCAAAGTTATAAGGACAAGATAACATTTGTATACTTATTCTACCTGTTTAAACTACAGTAACGTTGTTTCTCTATTTATTAGGCTATGAAGATTACTCGAGAATTTAAGAAATGTTGTGTAAGTTAAAAATAACTTGGATTTTTGTTAAGATAAATGCATAAGATTTCTAGGTGATTTGAGTTTAGTGGTTTTTTGACCGCCCCGTTGGTCATTGGTCGAGTGGTTAGCGACCCTGACTACGCAATTGACGGGGCCCGGGTTCGATCTCTGACGGAGACTAGAATTTATGTGAAAAGCATAAATGTTTGTATCTCCAGGTTGGGGTGTTTATTAAATATATTTCAGTTTTTATATATGTATTTCTATGTATTAGTATCATTGACTAACACCCGTAACACAAGCAAACAATTTGCTCACTTTGGGGTCAGATCAATAAGTGTAATTAGGTCCCGTGAATATTTATATTCATAGTGGTTAGTCAATTCGGTTGTAGATTTTTTATTGTAGATTATTCGACAAAAATTTTAAACTCATTTTCCATGTTGGTCCGGGTTACGGCGAGAATAGGAAAATTGCAGTTCTGTCAGGCAGGTCGTAAAAGGCGACTAATTGGCTATGTGTGTCACTACCATCGTGACTACTAGGTGGTAGAGTTCCGCAACGTCACGCCCGGGTATTTGGTACTACCGCCTTTAGCCTTACATAGTCCTGCAACAATAGCGTCAATGCTTGTCATTATTGTGTTCCGATTTGGAGGGTAGGATAGCTGCCAGCCGTTAGATTTATGCATTTGACATGGCCATACCGCTACACGGATAGCAACGCACCATTAACATCTTCAAGATCATCATCTATAGGTGACAGTTTCTGAACTGACATCTTTTTTCGAATCTATATTATGGCAATGGCGATTAAGGATCACCTACTCTTGTTTTACCGGTAAAACTTTTTCTACGCGCCAGTTGTTTTACCGGTAAATTATAGTAAACCAGGAATGTGTTCGAACTGCCAGTTCATTTGCCTATCCCACAGAAAATCCGGCATAATATTTTTGAAATACGTTTTGCGTATTTTTATATTCATTATTAATACAACATTGCTTATTCATGACTGAAATAATTTCCTTTATTAACTTATCTGTGGATTAAATATTATCTGTGAAGTTTCATTCATTTTCATTAACATATGCAAAGAACTTTTTATACAGCCTAGTTAATGATGAGCGTAATTATTTCAATATTTTCATTGGAATTTAATTAACCGCCGATCAGAAGAGTACTCCACAGCACTTAACACAGCGCTGGTCTAATAACCAATGTATTTAATAAGATATATTGGAAAATACGAGAAAGAAAGCTAATTTAATATTTTATAGTGGATGTATGGTGTCACGGGTACATTCTGCCTAACCTTCTTCACGAATGTGTAGTCTGATGTAGCCTTAACATTAAATGTTTTCTACTTATTAAATATTTAATTATATATATTCATTTGAAAAATTTCAGTTTTCGAAATCCGTCATTAATGAGAATCTATGAGAACATAACCTTATGAGGTCCGGTGTTGGTGTTGACCACATGAGGTCCCGGGTTCGGTTCCCGGGTTTGGACATTTTGAAATGTTTTTTTTTCCAGTTTTTTGGTAAAAACAAGGTTGCCCGGTATTAGACAAGTGCCCAGTTGTCGATAGGTTTCCCACTTATCACATTGTGGGACTAACGGCCGGCTTCCGAAACGCAAATTAATTTTAACAATCAATTAAACTGTATTTAACTTTTCATTTGCTTGTAAAATTTATGTTAAACACAAATTGCTTGTTAAAATTGATTTGCGTTTCGGAAACCGGACTTAACTATCTTCCGCTAATCGTGGGTACACTTGTATGTACCTCTGCCTACCTCGTCGAGGATACAGGTGTGAAAATTAATAAAAGATACGGTCTCTATTTGACCAATAGATCATTCGATTTTTCATTGTCAGTTCGTAAAAAGTACAGCATTATTTTTTACGTAATGAACTTAGGAGTTGGTCTTGAAGCGTGCTCTTATTTAATCCCAAAATTTACTCTTTCCATCAGGAGACCCATCTGCTTGTTTGCTATCTTATGATAATAAAAAAGAGATTACTTCAAAGTATTGACCAGGTTTTACCACTACCACTACTTTACGGATACCATAACCCATTATGGTATCCGTGACTATATGACCATAACAAAATAAACTCTATCATATTTCTGTTCCCAAACCTACAGCTACAGTACAAAAAGTAATGTAGTTTTTTAGGAATCAGATGTAACTAAAAGATATGCTAGACACTAACTACTCCGACAGTAGTAGTTTTATTGAAAAAAAAAACATCACGCTGGTTCATTTGCGGAGCTAGAGAAAATATATCATTAGATGGTCTAGCTTACCACAATAGGTTTGTGGGAGATCTATGTCGCCGGAATTCGCACTGAATAACCGAACTAACTAATGAACTGATTGTCTGTCTGTTGTTACTTGCGATATTTTTTTAACTAACTACAATACTTAAGTATGACTTAAAACATTCCTATTGTTTAAGATTCTAGTTCAAGCCTTTGAGAGTGACCGCTCAGGTAACGGTACCGGACAAACCAGTATATTGTACTGTTAAATATCGAGATAGCGTACTGCTTAAAAAGTTATTGAAGTATAGATAATTTTATTAGAATTATTAAATGGTATTTATTAGAATTATTTCTATGGTATCTATCAATAGGTATCTTTGAAGCTGCGACATCTTAAGTTGGTAGGTTGCTTGCCATAGCTATCTATACTAATATAAATAAATAAATATTCACGGGACAAATTACACTTACTGATCTAACCCCAAAGTAAGCGAATTATTTGCTTGTGTTATGGGTGTTAGTCAACGATACTAATACATAGAAATACATAATATATAAATACTGGAATATATTTAATAAACACCCAAACCCGGAAATACAAACTTTTATGCTCATCACACAAATGCTTGTCCCCGTCGGGGATCGAACCCGAGCACCATCGATTGCGTAGTCAGTGTCGCTAATCACTCGACCAACGGGGCGGTCGTCGGCGTCAATAGAAAACATTTGTATTATTGTATGTATGTAAGGAATAAACTGATAATAAGGACCGAACTTAAAATTATTTTACCATTAGAGAACTACACTCGATGGCTACACTATCTACGAGTGACACAGCGTCGTTGTCAATTGAATATTTGCTATGTGCAAAAGGTATATCTTTGTGATACATAGCAGTTCTTAATTAACAATATTACGGCTGACGCAAATAGCATAGGTATACTTTTTAGCAATCACAGTTCAGTATTTATAGATTGAACGGTTAGAATCACATAGCAGTCTTTTTATATGAAAAGGTAATATGCAAATTAGTCCTAATAGTGATGTATTCCTTTCTAATACCAAAAACTAATACCAATGGTATTAGTTTAAAATCGTTAATATTTTTTTATTCCGCACGAATACCACTTGTAAACGAATCCCAAAATAAATCAAATGGTATGAGATAGTCAGTAATTAAAATGCTTTTAAATATGTTTTTACGTAGTGTATTTAAATCATTTAGGCTTAGCAATAGGGTTCCGTTTTACCTTTTAGGTATGGAACCCTTAAAAGAACAAACTCACATTTTATGGTAGTAAAAAATTTTCGCAAATTATTTTTTTTTTATTAACTTTAGCTTAAGTTACCTTTATTAATTACCTTAAGCTCAAGTTAACTTAAGCTACTTTTAAATAAAAATGCTGGAATAAAGTGAATTGAAGGTTTAAGTTTGCATTAAGATCATAATAATAAATTATTAGAATGCAAATAAATTGTTTCTGTGACTATACTAAAAGTTATGTTTTAGTATTCGTTGATTTTGTACTTTATTTAAATATTCAAAATTTAATAATCGTTAGGAATAGAACATATATTGTGACAATAAACAAATACCATTGGAACCTATTAGTTTTTGGTATCAGAAAGGAACAGACCCTAAGTAAATAAAGAAGTAGCAATTCCAAAAAGTGCACATTGCAGATACTACTAAACAAAAGGAATTATTGATTTAGGATCACGCGAATGATGTAGCGGGTAACAGCTTGTTATAAAATATAGAAGATTGTTTCTTTTTACTTCTTAATTTTTTTTACTGTCGATAGGGCGCTTGACCGCTTGACCACGATCTCGCCTGATGGTAAGCTAAGATGCGGCCTAAGATGGTACGCGCTTCCCTAGAAGGTACAAAATCCCCAAAATCAATTGCGTTAGTCTCGCCAAAACTCGAGAACCGCTTAACCGATTTGGCTAATTTTGGTTTTGAATTAATTGTTGAAGTCCAGAGAATGTTTAAAATGTGAGAAAAATATACAAAAAAATAAGAGTAGTTAAAAAGGCAGAACAACGTTTGCCGGGTCAGCTAGTATATTATAAATATTTTATAATAATCATTTATATTTTACAATTGTAAATTAAACAACGTTTCAAGTTATCATTTCTGTTTAAATAAAGAAAAGATAATCATGAGCATATTATAACATGACCTTTGACTATACAGACGTTTAATATATCTATGAACATAACAATTATAATCAGTAACACGTAAAGTTATAACTGTAAAAAAAATCGCTAGGCGGGTTAGCGGGTTAGATTTTTAAATCTATGTATATAAAAATGAATGTTTGTCTGTATGTCCTTTATAGAATTGTAAACTATGCATTTGATCATGTGATGAAAGTTGTGCGTGAGCCCACGAAGGTTTCTGAGTTGGTAATAATGTCACCTTCAAATTTTTTTTAGTTGGTGGCGTAGCAATGCGTGCAGGGTACGGCTAGTTAAGAAAATAATATTGAAAACTGTATTAACATTAAAACAGTGTTCAGTATTAGAATATCCGATTGTCAGTACAATAAATTGTTGCCTCAGTATCTGTATTCTCTTTTTTATTCGTTTATTTGCAGAGAGCCTGTGGCGTTAGTATTTTTTATCCCTCTTGATCGTGTAGCCTGATTAAGAACAGATTTTAAAATTAATTATACAATTTTTAATTAATATCGATGAAATTAGCATAACTGATTTCATAAAGTCACGACACTATGTTGCAGGTGCCTTTTATAGTTAGATTTCTATTTCAATTACCAAGCAGATGCTTGATCTGGTTCTTTGATATGCTGGTAACTTATTTCTAGGAACAAACTAAGAGCTACATTCGTAACGTTCTAATTTTCTACGAAAACAGCACAAAAAGCAAAGAATGCAACACAAAGGCAGCTCCAAAATGACAGTTATGCAACCACAAAAGGTATTCTAAATTTAAATTACACATAAAGCATTCCAAATTTAAACATACGTAAAAAGAACATTTCACATACTCCCTAACCCAATAACGTAACATGCCGAGAGCTCCGCAATTCGTCATTTGAAGAGCGTATGACATAGGACGTAACCAACATTTTATTTTTCCTAGTCAATTAGGTAAGGGCGTCGCACCACGAGTGCCTCGACATATGTCGACATCTGTTCGACAACTACCGATGGGACACGTTTCCGGACGTATTCGAGATTTTTTACGCCGTAAATTAACGCCCGGAGTGTTCAAAAATCCACGACACGTGCACCGAGCGGTGTGTGCATTCGAAATGAACAAGTTCTACATACGAATTTATTTAGCCATTTGTAAATAATTAAATATTTTTTTTTCGACTTGATTCGTTTGAGAT
The DNA here is from genome assembly GCA_036924255.1 of Apodemia mormo. Classification (NCBI taxonomy): domain Eukaryota; kingdom Metazoa; phylum Arthropoda; class Insecta; order Lepidoptera; family Riodinidae; genus Apodemia; species Apodemia mormo. The sequence continues at coordinate 9,585,323 of JAUPFN010000026.1, forward strand.
AGCACATAGAATAACTAATTCGAGTATTCACCCCGTGTTGGTCTGGATCATCTTTGAGGAATATACCATCTGCCGTTTTGGCACATTCTGACTTACAAGTCACAATACAGTTGACAATACTCGGTAGAAACTCACCCGCTTCTGGTACCACTGTTCTACCTCTGTCGCAATAGCGTCAATGCTTGACACTGTCTTGTTTGACTTCAGAGAGTAAGGTAGCTGGTAATTTTCAAGTAGAGGCAGAAACACTCCGCCATACGGATAGCAATGGTTGGGTGTACGATACGATAGTTAAGTCTTTCTATAAGGCAAACTTCTGCTTGTTTGCTATTTTGAAAACCGATGTGTAATACATTAAATCAATATTTAAATCAATGACCCTATGATCAACCTATGCTTATTATGAATAAACCTATGATTCAAATACCATATGTAATTTTGATGACTCAGGAATAAACTCAGTCGGTAAGTTACTAACCGCAAATCATTTGTAGTACTAACTGCTTAAATCAATGTATGTAATATTAGTTCAGTATTTAACAACTTTTTATAAGTAAGGCGAAATATTGTATTTAAATCTTCTTCATAAGTAAGGTGAAAGATTGTGTGATATTTGACTCGTTGGTCGAGTAGTTAGCGACCCTGATTACACATTCAAAGGGACTTGGGTTCAATTACAGACATGGGCAGCCATTTCCGTGATGAGCATAACTGGATTTGAGTGTTTATTAAATACTAGCGACCTGCCCGCGGTTTCATAACGAGTAGCTTTTGTTCCCGTAGAAATATCGGGAAGGTATATATATATATATATATATATATATATATATATATATATATATATATATATATATATATATATATATATATATATATATATATATATTTCTGCATATTAGTATAGTTGACTAACACCCACATAATAAGCAAATAATGTGCTTAGATAATTCGGATTTCGATAAATTCTTAATAAATCAATTTATGTATTTATTTATATTAATTCAAGTCTTCGCGACTGTGCGGATTTGAATGAGATTTAACATTTAGACTGCTTGCGGAATCAGAAATAAAACTGTTATTTTGACACATAATTGTAGGGACAAACATTGTGATGAGCATAGATGTATGTATTTCTGAGTCTGCGTGTTTATTATGTATGTAACAGTATTTATATATTATGTGTTTCTATGTATTATATTATGTATTAGTATTGTTGACTAAAACCTATAACACAAGCAAATACATAATTTGCTTACTTTGGTTAGATCGATATGTGTAATTTATCCAGTTTTGTAACTAACATATTATATTAAATTGTGGAATGGAAATCTATACATATAATAAAATCATAAGAAAGTCAAAACTGTACATTGAATATTTTTTTAAAAAATACTTGAGGCGTGATCTACAATTGATATCAAAGCCAAAAATATAGTTTTTAGAATTTCTGTCTGTTTGTCTGTATGTATGTCCGGGGTAAACTCAAAAAGTACAGCGTGGATTTACTTCAAATTTTGCATGAATATTACTGATAGGTCGGGTCAATATATAGGCTACATATTATCACGCTATTACCTACGGGGGAGGTGGTGTGCGGAGTAAACGACGTCCGCGCGGACGAAGTCGTGGGCAACAGCTAGTTAATAATAATACGTTATGTAGGTGGTTTACAAATAGAGAGAAAGCGATTGATCCAATTTTTTTTTATTTAATGAAGTAGGAAAGAACGATGATAAAGAAAGAGATAAATTGTAGGAGTCAAGGAAAAATTTTAAGTAATTCCTACTAATATTATAAATACCAAAGTAACTCTGTCCGTCTGTCTCTTCTTCACTCCTAAACCACTGAACCTATTTGGATGAAATTCGTTACTAAAATAGTTTGAGACCCGAGAAAGGACACAGGATAGGTTTTATACCAAAAATCCCTCGGGAACATAAACTATGCGGGTAAAACCGCGGTATTCGCGGGCGATACTGCGCTGGTCAGCTAGTTTGGAAGTAAATGATTGTAGTAAATTCTCTTTGGTTCTACTGTTTGTATCTGGTTGGTTTTAGAACTACTAAGTAGATGATATTTTAAATATAAAATACTGTGTGACGTAGGTATTCTATCTCATTCACTCGTCTGATACATTTATGTGATAATTTCTTTACCGTGACGTTATGATTATATATAATGAATACTAGCGACCTGTCCGCGGTTTCACCCGCGTAGCTTTTGTTCCCGTTGGAATATCGGAAAGGTTTATATACTTAAACCTTCCTCAAGAATCATTTTATCTGTTAAAAAAAACCGCATCAAAATCCGTTGCGTAGTTTTAAAGATTTAAGCATACATAGGGACATAGGGATTAGGGATAGACAGAGAAAGTGACTTTGTTTTATAGTATGTAGTGATATGTAATAGTTATGATTTGAAACTCGATGAAGCGGAAATCGCTTCATCGAGTTTCAAATCATAACTATTCTAATGAAATTTCACTTCAAATATTAAACTGATTTAATTATAAATAAAATTGAACGAATAAAATGAAAGCCTTTCGATATTGTAAAATTAAGCCTTGAGAACAAACTATTAGAAAATTTAGAGGTAAGGTAAACAGAGGCGTCAGATTCACGAACCAATATGAATTTCCAAATTAATGAAAGTGCTATTCAAGAATCTGAAATGATTTTATTTATAACGCGGACGAAGTCGCGGGCACAGCTAGCTCGCGACTTCGTCCGTGTGGAAAATTTTCGAAAAAAAGTAGCCTAAGTTACTCCCTGTCACATCAGCTATCTGCCAGTGAAAGTCCCGTCAAAGTCGGTCCAGCCGTTCCAGAGATTAGCCGGAACAAACAGACAGACAGACGAAAATTGTAAAAAATGTTATTTTGGTATATGTACCGTGTAAACATCCATATGCATTTAGTAAAAAGCGGTTACTTTAATGTTACAAACAGACGCTGCACTTATTTGTATAGATAATTTATTTAAATACTTTGTTGCACAAAATTAATAGGTAGGTATAAAGGCGTAACTTAGCGCTATTTTACTACGTTCCGTGGTTCTTAAAGAAAAAGCTTGGGTGTTGTATAATAAATTAATTACTAACTAACAATAAAACTAAACACTAGATACAGGACCTACTAATTTATCATAACTAATCTATTATTAAGAATATACTACAACAAAGCATATAGGTAAGCGTTATAAGAAAAGAATGGTGTAAATAATATATACATTCTATACTATAAATAGGTATAGGTTGTATATATATATATGTACATAGAGAAAAATATACATACATCGATACTCAATAGTTATAATAGAAATATGTTCATAATATTTACGTATGAGCATAACATAAAACACACAGTACAAAACTAAGGATTCTGACGTTTTAAACAGGGATCGTACATTGTAGTTTTAAAAATTGATAATGTGATTCACGCGATTATAATACGAATTAATAAATAAATATGGTTTGACAAATTAAACGTATCAAACTAAACCCTATATTAAGCTAATCTATACAAATGAATATAATTGGAGTGTCTATTTGTAATATTAAAATAACCGCTTTTTACTATATGCATAGGGATGTATACGCGGTACATATACCAAAATAACATTTTTTGTCTGTCTGTCTGTCTGGTTGTTCAGGCTCTGGAACGGCAGGGCCAATTTTGACGGGACTTTCACTGGAAGATAGCTGATGTGATAGGGAATAACTTAGGCTAATTTTTTTTCGAAATTTTCCCCATGCGGAAGAAGTCGCGGGCTCTGCTAGTTATTTATATAATTACTTAGGATATAGGTGTGAGTTAACGATATTTATACATAGAAAGAAATACACATACATATGAGCTATATTAAATAAACACCCTAAACCCAGAAAAACATCTGCTTTATAAAAGCTTATCAGTCATCAATCATCACACAAATGTTTTGATTAAAGTTATTTCAAAAACATTACTTTTTCCTAGCAGTCGGATAAATTCGAGTATTACCAAATATTTCAATTTTTTAAGACACATTTGTAAACATATAAGTACATAATCGCTGTTAGTTTAATTGTTTTAAACATGTTAACACTACATTTTGAATTTCTAGTTGGCGTTTATTAACAAGTTCTTTAAAATTTTATCTTTTAATTTTTATTGTAAATATGATACTGATATGTAATTTGGAATAAACGTAATGTTAAATGTTATCACTTTTCGCTTTATCTACGTATGCAAACAATAAAGAATCAGTTCTACAAAAATTATTGACGTACGCAATATCAAAGCAATAAATTGTAATGAAGGAATGTTGTAAAGCTCCACGAAAAACTCGAAGCATTTTTGACACTACTAGTGCCATCTGTCGATCAATTATGGAAGATTACATAAAAACACTTGAAACAAAAATAATATTGTTTTACCATTACATACTTACTACTTTAAATAAGTTATTAAATAAGCGCAAATATAAGACAAATATAAAAGTTGTTTTGGTGCTATTATGCAAAAGGTAAGAAGAATAACTTGATTTCTTCAACGCTATATCAATGAAAGATATAGCTATAGCACCTTAGTTTTGTTTGTTTTGATACAAAGCCAAATTTTGTTTTATGACCAGCCGGGGATCGCTACATTTTATTTTATATTTTACCACTACGACGAGAGCTTAAGCCTTAAACTTAATTATCAGTCACCCACACACGGTCAGAAACCGCTTCTAAGTTACAAGTTTTATTTCTAACTATACCGCGCGCTTTTCTAATGCAAATTCGTAGTAACTATAATTTAAATGCAACGTACTTCATAGCATCTCACAGGACAACAAAAAACAGGACTATCGATTAAACTACAAGACAGATATTGAAAGAAATACAATGACGATGTTACAATAAATACCTTAATGATATCCAGAGACCCGAGAAAATGCGTCCGGCGGCGAGCGGTACCCTTCCCACACTTTTTAGAAGAAATCCAACACTATAACATAAGGAACACGCAACATCACAATACGAAATGGCACAATCTCACACGAACACATATAAATCCACAGCACTAGTTAGGTTATAGTACAAAATATGTTTTTTCGTAACACAACACGTTAATATAGTTAACGTAACAACCAACGCGCGCGGCAGCCGGGCAAGAACTGAACTGGTTTTGTCGGGGCGGGAGGGGAGAATCGGGTGCGTTGGTTTTGGTTTTATGAAAATATTTTGTGAGTAATGCACGTGTTATGTCTGAGTGCGTCGGCCTAGAGCGGCCTTAGATATTTGATTGAAGTGCATCTATAGATAAAGATAATAAAAACCTACGTTGATACACGCAGGGCACTTGTTCAACTAGTTGTGAGGTCTTTGTCTCCTACCTACGCTAGGACGAAGCTTACCCGGGCTTACTGCACATTGCATTTCTATCTACAATCAAATTTACAACGTATGGGTGGGTACGTTCGATATTAGTTTTCTTATTGGAGTTATCGAGATATTAAACTTGATAAAAGCTCAAATATAATATCGCTGATATTACGAAGAACGTAATTATAATTTTACGGTCTTAACTGTAAATTTGAACACGTATTTTTTTTTTCTGTATGGCTGTTTACTATATAGGCTTTTTACAGCTTTACGGGTGGATAAAGACGACAAGTCAATGTATTTTTTTTTCTTTTTTATGGCATGGGCGTTAACTACTGCTATTTTTCAAGTTTAAAATCAATGTATTTTTACTGTTAACCTGGGCCAAGGGATTGAGTTAGCATCCTCCAATCATCATAGTCCATTTGTAAGACTAATAAAGTCGTGCCTTTGAACGATAGTGACGATGAAAATTTAAAAGATAATTTAAAAGAATATGTTAAATGGAATAAAGTCAATACAAATAATATCAAATCGAATCTGGAATTGTAATATTAAAATAGCAAGTTGACGACTCTTCAGGTAGAGAGAAACAAATACCGTCTATAGACACCAAAGATGTTAATGGTGCGTTCGTGGGTGCGTTGCTATCTGTATGGCAAGATGGTTAACTTTTAGGTTACTACTAAACGTTAACTAAACCTTTTTCCCCGTGTTGGTCCGGACTGCTTTGAAGAATAAAGCAATTGTCATTCTGCTAGGCAGGTCGTAAAAGCTGAGCGATTGACAATACGTGTCACTTCCATCGTGATTACTAGGTGGTAGATTTCCAAAACGTCTCGCCTGAGTATTTGGTACCACCGCCTTATCTATTCCTTACGTAAAGCGTCAATACTTGTTATTGTCATGTTCCGGTTCGGATCGTACGGTAGTCGGCGTACTAATGCATGTGGCATTGTCATCCCGCCGCACGGATAGCAACGCTCTAGATCTTTAGTGTCTATAGTCGATCGTTTTTCTTTCCAGGTTAGTAGAGCCATCTGTTGTTTGCTATGTAATAATATAAAAAAAGAAACTTGAGAAAGAATGATATAAAAAAGAAATAACTTTTATTTTGAAGATAGATCAACTTACTGTTAAGCCTTTCGAGCAACGCAAAGAAGGCTAATTCGTTTTACTAACATCATGATGAGCATGGCATACTATGTGGTAAAGTTAAGCAATGTCTCCCCATTTTGGTACCACCGTCTTACTTATTCCTGCTGCAATAGCGTCAGTGCGACAGCGACAACCTTTTTGGTTCCGGTTTAATGGATTATGCATTTCCGTTAGCTTATGCATGACATTACGTTTCCGCCACACAGTGACGGACTATTAATTTATTTGGTATGTATAGGCGATGCTCTCTCTTTGCATTAGGATCTTCTGCTTATTGCTGTGCTATAAAATTAAAAAAAAAGATAAGCATTCATGCTATTGTGACAAGAATAAAGGCGGTGGTACCCGGATGAGATATTGCGGAACTCAACCACCTAGTACAAAGAGTATATAATCACTACGTTTTAAGAGACGGGTGTTCCACAGAAAAAAACAATGTATGGCATTACATGCTCCATCGATACCAATATAACAAGATGAAACTAATACCACAGATAACAATTACTGTTACTGAATAAGCAATACTGCCAACATAGTAAACATTTGGGTTCTTGCGGAATATATCGATATTCCTAATTCTATCGATAACCAATTTAACTGTTAATTTTTTTGCTTGTAGTAAAATAAAACAATAAACATTTATTAGATTTTTAATAAATAATAGTATAGCCACACAATATTTTGCTTAATACACTTGAAAATATGGTAATAAGAAGAAATAGTTATTTAAAAAAAAACAATGATATGAAATATCAAAGTTATTTAGGAACTGTACTAAGGTTTTTCAAACGATCTCTTTAATTGAAATCAGGTTTTTCAACTTTCAAGATAATTTATGCATATTTTAATAGACAATAATAAAAGGTAAAATGAGAATTCAGAATATATTTTACCTACAGAGTAAGAAACAAAACGAAGGACTTTTAATTTCATCGAATCGATTAATGTTAGACACCTATCTTATATCTTTTATAATAACTTCATAACACCTATATTCTACAAAAAATATTCTTTCTTCTCCCTTTTTATAAGATTAGCTGTGAGTGTTACAATCAAAGCTTCATATACAATAAGGCTTAACAGTAGGCGGTAGTGCTTAGCATAGTTTTCACGCTGGTCACCTTTTATCTGTAAGAAAGAAATGTGTATTATTACAAAATCAGTGTAAATTTGGCAAAACACAGATTTTCGTTATCAATTTAAATGTTTATTTGCGCAGATAGTAATGATTTTTTTTGCACCAATAGCAAACAAGGTGATTTTCATAGTGGAAAGAGACAACCATCACCTGTAGGCACTAAAGATGTTAGTGTTGCATTGCTATCCGTGTGGCGAGATGTTCATACTTCATAAAAGGTAATAAGACGGTGGCTCCCTAGCTCGGGGAGATGTTGTAGAACTCTACTATCCCCATGTTGGTCCAGGCTAATTTTGAAGAATAGACCAACTGGCGTTCTGCTAGGTAAGTCGCAAAAGGCAACTCTACGTATTGCTACCATGGTGACAAACTAATTTGTAGAGTTATGGAACGTCTTGCCCGGATATTTGCTACCATTGCCTTATCTATTCCTGCCGCAATAGCGTCAATGCATGTTGTTGTCGTATTCCAGTTTGGAGGATAAGGTAACCGGTAGATATACACACGTGGCATTGCCATCTTGCCACACGGATAACAACGCATCATTAATATCTTTGATATTTATAGACGATGGTTTCTCTTTCCAACAGGAGAGCCATCTGCTTGCTTGCTATTTTGATATTAAAGAAATCTAGTATTTCTGATGGTATTGACGTTGTTAACCAACCATTTGCCTTTTACGAACAACCTGGCAAAATTGCAAATAGTCTTATACTCAAAAGGAGCTTCAATTAATACGGGGAATAAGGAGAGAGAAAAGCAAATTTGTCTGGATAATGATTGATATACAAATTTCGGTTTTTGCTACCCATATGGGATTTGATATGAAAATTTACATATATATGACTTTCAATTTGCTATTTTGGCAATTACTCAACACTAAATACTAATACATCTGAACAGTAAAGTGTTTACCAGCAAAATACTATCTCGATTCTCGATTATGGACTTAAAGTAATACAAAAACCTAACCATTTTGTATAGTGTTGTGGTGGTATCTTGATGATGTTGAAAAAATCCTATAGAATATTTTTACAACGGCAATACTGCAATAGCATATTTTTACAACTGTATTTCTTTACCTTTTTGAAAGGCTTTCCTTTTTGAAATCCTTTGCACATACAAACTTCAATTGATGCAACTTCATAATTTTTATAAAATCTTTCCTTTTTCTCTGTAATCTCGACCCCTATACATTAAAAAATTAATTTTAAATTATAATCAAAACCAATAAGAATTGCACAAGTGAATATTTGTCAGTAAATACTATCTACTGACGAAATCTATAAATATGACTAACTAATATTATTTTAAATTTCATTACATTTTGCAAAACCTTTTACATTGCAAAAACTTTTATTATGTAGCGGTCTGCACGGCGCAGCTACTATATTATATAAATTCACGTTATTTTAAGGTTAAAATAACAATTTATATTAACAAAAGCTCTATGTTCATTCCATCAAAAACTTTTAAAACTAAGCCCAAATCAATTGAGATATGAATGTAAATTGATATGTTCACATTGGTCCAATGCATGCCGTATGAAATCCTACAAATGGATGGATAAATTGCAGCACGTTTATATACACACTGTATATAGGTAGGATAAAGAGAGTTCGGTCAGCGGCTAATGGATCTGAAAATATAAAGCTTTTTATGGATTTATAGACATCTAACCTTTGTCTATGAATTTGCTTATTGTTAAAAATAAAGCAGGCTGTAAACGCTCAAACAATTTGTCAAATTTTACGTGTTTGGCAAATTATTTGATAGTCTACGGTCATGTTTGGCGTGTTTGTCAAGCAAACTACGTGTTTGGCTGTATGTTTGAAAAATTTGATTGACGGCGTGTTTGTCATATGTGTTTGAAGGTGTACAGTCATGTTTGTCAAACAAACTCGCCATTTGGCGCGACCGCCGCTGAGACATGTTGTTATTTGTCACTCATCTGAACATCGGAGCGTCACTTCACTGCGAAAACTGCTTTGAAAGTGAAGCCTTGTTTGACAAACTTGTTGGTACGTGTGCGCTGATGTTTGATAAAAACGTACAAACAAAACGTAAAGTTTGACAAACATGTTTGAGCGTTTACAGCCTGGTTAAAGTATAGATGACATAATATATATTAAATTATTATATTAATATATATTAAAAATCTATTCATAAGGAGAGCCATTTACTTGTTTGAAATCCTGTGATATAAAAAATACCCAAAACGGTTCAAGGTGAAATATGAAAGCAGTTTGACTGCAGAGCTATAATAAAAACTTAAAAAAAGTAGTTATATTTTATGATTTAGGTCCGCTTGCAACAATTTGTTTAAATACTTTTTTAAATGAATTTAATTATTGTAAAAGTAACGTAAAAGTATTTAAATACTTTCTTGCAAGCGGATCTAAAAACTCTTTATGGAACATATTATATATGACTGGAAACTATCGTCTCTTTTTTCATATTTTGCAAAAAAAATTTTTTGGAAAAAAAAATGATTACATAAGTTAATTTTGAACATTTTTTTAAAAAGAAGAAAGTGGAGTTCAGAATGCTAAATATATGATTTTATGGAATTAAATGCGAGGAAAAACAGACTATAGATAAATTGGAAAAAATATAGAAATTCTGCACCTTCTCAGGAAATTGTACCTAAATGGGTTATTGAATTTTGTTGCAGACTACTACTAATGATTACGAGTGCTCACGAACGGCGATTGAGGATACGGTTATTATTAAGGTACGGATATACATCATGCAAAAATAAAATTATGGTATTTTATCGTGCCGAATAAGAAGCCAAGGCTTAAAAATACCTCCGAAGTGCAAGTTGCATTTACGCCTAGAAACACAGAACACACACTTCGAATAAAATCACTTCGGAGGTATTTTTAAGCCTTGGCTTCTTATTCGGCACGATAAAATTTTAATAATAACCGTACCCTTAATCGCCCTTCGTGAGCATATATTCTATATTTTCTTCCGGATTCTATATTTTCTCACCTTTTAAATCTTCCATGGACTTCAACAATTCGTTCAAAACCAAAATTAGCCAAATCAGTTCAGCCGTTCTCGAGTTTTAGAGAGGCTAACGAATAGCAATTGATTTTTATATATATAGATATATATATATATATATCCATTTACCATCATATTAACAGTCGATCCATAACTTGTTATTATAATAATATTACTAGGAGGTAGAGTTCTGCAACGGCTCGCCTGTGTCTGGTATAAGAGCCTTACCAACTCCTTCCTTAAAAACGTTAGTGCTTGTCACTGACGTCTTTAGATTAGGCTTAGATGGTAAGGTAGCCGGTAAACTTATGCATGTGGTATTGCCAATCCGCAACACAGATACCCACGCACTATTAACATCTTTGGTATGTACAGACGATGTTTCTGAGAGCATGTTTTTCATCCTATGATATAAAAAATGTCGAATAACAATGCAAGTTATTGCCATACCCGCAATATTCGCTAGACGTAGATTCAAGCAACTTCTTTCTCTTCCTAAATATGAGAAAATGCTTTGGGGTGGGGGGAGGGGCAAAGATTTTTATCGAACGAGGAGGTTGATAAAACTGAGACACGGTTTGAGAAAAATATTTTTAATTTTGTTATTATTAATTAAAAATGTGAAATATAAAAATAATTTTCAGGTGGGTTGAGCGTTATTGACAGTCACTGAGTCAGGAAAAGGTTAGGTGTAACTATCACCTAGTAGTCACGACAGGACCTGAATTATCTCAAAAATACATCACCCGAACCGGATACCGAATCTAGGATTTCATGATCTGAGACGAACCACGAGTTCTAATAACTAATTTGAAGACTTTTTGATCTCTTCGCCTTACCCACATCAAAGCCAGATAAAAATAATATTTAACAGGTCAAAGGACAGTATTATCTAAATTCTGCAAAATGATTCACTCACTGATAAATAATAATCGGCTAAGGGCTGAACCTCCCAAATTTTGTCATCCGTAACCGCGATTTGCTGACAAAATCATAGTCTTCAAAGAGCGTATTTCTATAAAAACGCATTTTCTGAATTGCGGCGAGCCTTTGAAACTAATCCCTGGATTACGATTCGGATTCCTTTTTGCGTAAGATTGTATGTAAATGTACTATTTGAACACTCGAAATTACGTACTGAAGCCCTAGCATGAGTTTATATCGAGATGGAATAGTTAACGATTATGTAGTTTAGTTTGTATCGAAAGTGAAAAAATAATCTATCATTTTTTATATCCACTCGCACCACTTAATGTACTATTTGAATACTCGAAATTGCGTACTGATGCCCTGTCATGAATTTATATCGAGATGGAATAATTAACGGTTATGTAGTTTAGTTTGTATCAAAAGTGAAAAAATAATCTATCGATCCTGAATTCCGTTGGCATCATGCTTTTAAAATACAATTTAAATGATTTTAATATGGTTAAATTAATTTTAAGAGTATTTAAGTAGTTAAATGCAAGCTGATTCAAATGTTTTTCCCTTTTTAATAAGATAACCGGTCAAGTGGGAGTGGAACTTGCATAACAAGGGTTCCGTTATATTTAAGCTCTAATCTCTTGCCGTTCGATCTGTAGACATGTTAATAGCACCAACCGCAAATAATAAATAGTAAATTCGCTTTTTTTGTTGTTAAACTACATTTCCTTTCCATGTTATATAAGACATTATGAGTACTAACATTACCAACTAGTAGTAATCGGAAAGTACTCGATAGGTTTTTATTCCCATTGTGAAATTGCCACATAAGCGGTCACATTTTTTGATCGCGTTGAGTTGTAAGTTTCATATAAAAAATATTTTTTTGTTGTTCTAAGCTTAGTCGATTTTTCAATTTCAAGTTTGATTTTTCACAGCTCAAGTGCTTGATATAAATTTTAACTCGAAACCTCTACGCGACCCTGAAAATGAAGGTCTTGGCAGACCGACAGACGGAAGCAAAGTCCTCCTGTAAGGGCCCGTTCTACTTTTGTGGTATAGAAACCAAAAAACGAAACTATAGATAATGCTATATCTGCATACATAAAAAAATATTTAGAAAACAATACAATGTAAACACAGACATGACACAGACATGTGACGGTAACTGGTTCTCTGTAATACTGCTAAAATTAAAATCTCATTTCTTGGAATTTGACTCAGTTATTCAATGAATGTAATCTAGGTTGGAATATTCCTGTTACAAGAATAACGATACAGAATTTAAGTACTTTTGGTGTTCACAGTAGCTGTCATTACTTACCATCACGAGTCACAAGAGAGTCGCAGCAGCTTTTATTATACTTATCGTCCCATGTGCTCTCGGTGTCAATATTTTCAACCTTCAATTACTTCCTTACTTTCAGCGTATTGTAAATTAACGAATTTTCAATGGATTTTAGAATTCAATCTGGATAAGATTTACTCGACGCCTCAGTTGTGTAGCGGTCCCAGCTTTGATGTGAAGGGATAAGGTGGGTTCGAATTCTAGGCATGCGCCCAAAACGGAGTTCAAACCCAGTTTCAGTCTTTTTTATATCATAAGATAACGAGCAAGCAGATGGTTCTCCTGATGGAAAGAGTCAACCATCGCCTATATACACCAAAGTTGTTAATGGTGTGTTGCTATCTTGTGGCGAGGTCTAATGCCACATGCATAAGTTTACCAGCTACCCTGCCTTCCAAATTGGAACACGACAGTGACAAGCACTGACGGTATTGCGGCAGGAATAGGTAAGGCGGTGGTACTAGACCCGGGCGAGACAATGCAGAACTCTACCACCTAGTAACCACGGTGGTAGTGACCAGTGACCCGTATAGCCAATCGGTCGCCTTTTACGACCTGCCTGGCAGAACGGCAGTTGGCCTATTCTTCAAAGGAGCCTGGGGGAATGGGGAAAAATACTTCTGGATATATGCCCGATTTGCCGATAGGTTAGCCTTCTGTGATATCATGGGTACCAAATTCGTTAACCAATAATATGTGCGCTATTTGCATCTCTGCCTATTGATCCTTAACATCTTTGCTCTCGTTCGCGACATATCTCACATTGCTTATCCAAAGTCGACTCAACTTTTAGTCAAAAATATTTTTTTTAAATAACGATCCCACCAAAAACATTTTATAGAAAATGTTGCAACGATAAGACTATACGGGTCGCAGAGTTAAAAATATATCACGTGAGAAACCAGTTTACCACTAGGTGGCGCTGTACAAATCACATACAAATTCCTAGTAAACTCGAAACGCGCTCACGATCGAATGCGAAAAGAAAAACTCATACTTAGCACTCAGATCTTATGTACAGCCAAGACTTAGTACAGCCAAGTACTGTTTACTTGTCCTCATTCTACAAACTCTAACAACACAAACTCTACACCTTAATCATAATACATGCCTTGGCTGTTTCGCTACCATCACGTCGGTGTAAAATGATTTTTTTTATGGTTCATTACTTTTCTGTTATACAATTGTTCTTGTAGTAACGAAAGATCTCTTTTCTATTCATGTTAGTCTCGACTCTAAACTATTTAAAGTTGATAGTTGTCCGTGCTAGCTATGCTGTACCGTGTCCGTGCTAGTAAGGCTTACCATCCAAAGGGGAAGATTAAAAAGTTGAAGCCTGCCAGAATTCTTAAGATGCAGTTTAGGATTTTTTATACGGATTTTTTATCTGACTCCTCATAAAAATGTCGGTTACAGCCCTACTACGTCACTGAGTGAGTAATTTTACATAAAAACCCAGAAGAAAATTATTAAAAGCGCCTGAGATTCCTAATTATGTATTTTAAGTTAAGCTGTTTATCTTGGAAATTAAATCTTTTGTTTGTGGGAACTCTGAATTTAGGTTGAAACAGTTAACATATTTGATATCTCGTTGGAATTTTTCAATGAACTTTTGTCTTATGTAATTTTTATGGTACCACAAAATGAAAAAACACAAATATTTAAATGAATAAACATATTCACGTCAGTCTCTTAAGATAAAGCTAAAGAATATGAGTGCCCCAATTTATTGAATAATCTATGACAACTTTTTATTAAAATGGCTAAATCCACCGTCGATGTTATACATAATAACAAAAACCCAGTGCGACTCAAAAGGTGAATAGAGGTAGGTCCAATGATCTTTGAGGTCATCCATTATAAACAAACACACAATTAACTTTTAAAAAAGTAGTATCTTCACGCCTGTATTCCCGAAGAAGTAGGCAGAGGTATAACCAGTGCACTCACGTTTACCCGAAGATACTTAGTTCCACTATGTGACAGGCGGCAAGCCTATCGCTAACCGGTCACTTATCCAATCCCAGGAAACGTTTTTTCTATCAAAACACTGAAAAAATATTTTTTTTTAATTTGGCCGACCCGAAAATCGAGTCAGGGGCCTCATGAGTCAATGCCGACACCGAATCACTAGACCACAGAGGCGAAATATACCCACAAAAAGAAATTAATGAGATTGGCTTAAAAGCCCTACAAGAATATAACCTCAGCCGAAATTAGCAAATTAATATAATGGACAATAAGCCCCCATTAGAATTAAACAGATAATTTTAATAACAAGAACATTTTAAAAAGGAAACTGTTTTTTAAAACGGTACTTGCAAAGTCGTGAATGATGAAACTAATTAAACTTGTAGGCTTATTCTTATTTCTAAATCAAGCAAAGATTTTTATTTTCTGTCATTAAGTTAACACTTTCTTTTATTTATGACTTTGGTCGGTCATACATAATAGAAAGTTAGAAAAATATCGGAAAGGTAAGACGCAACATGTTAAATAAACTATTGTATAAAATACATCAAAAAGAGAAGTATTTGTTTATATAGTCGAAACATTAACAAGATAATCTTAGTATCTTCCTAAAAAAAACAAGTGTCATATCATATAATCGTGATCTCTATCACACACATGGGCGTACCCAGATTCTGGCCGGGGGGGGGGGGGCAATAGTAACATTTTAAGACTATTTTTGTCTTAATATCTACAACAGTAGATAGCTAGTAGAGAGGTAAATAAATTCCAAGGGGGGGGCTGCCCCTTCCTGGTCCCCCCCCCCTGGGACGCACATGATCACACATTAAATATTTTGCTTTGTTATTGAAAACAAATGTTGTTTTTAAAATCAAATAACCTTCACGATGAGAGATACATAAACATATTATATCTACGAGTATGTTGCAGATGTATTGCAGTGTGAATAGTATGTATCTAATAATTGTAAAATTAAGTATAGTTGTAGTAGTTTATTGTAATCCTTATAGGTTTTTTTTGTGAATTGTAGCATTATAAAAGTGCCGTGATATAATTTACATTTCAGAAGAAATAAATGTTTTAAAAATAATTACAACACGGTACACATGTGTCAACATGTAATGGTTTCTTTGAGAACTTTGTATGGACCCTCATCATTCTTTCACCGATGACCCCATGAGTTGTCTGAAATAAAGTTTTAGTGTTTATTTTTTTTAATTATTGCAAATAATGTATATGGGGATATAATATTGTTACGTACTCGGGTTCGTAATTGTAAGAAAACACCACTTATATTAAATCCGTGTATTTAGTCTACAAATACACAAAACAACACAATGTAATACTAAAATACACTTTACACAATAGTCACTCACTATACTATCACTGAACTACACAATAAAACACTTCTCGCTTCGCACTGTTCACTTTAAGTATCGCTCTCGATCGCTTTATAAAAACTGCCTTGTATTTGTCAACATATCTCTATTTATAGCCAGGGTAAAGTTCTACCTGGATCCAGAAAAATCTAAATGTATCGGGAAACAATGAATCACTTCTTATCGTAAACATGTTATAAGTCATAAATCCTAGTACACGCTACTTTCAACCTTATGCCATATCCCACAAAGTCCATTATGGCATAGCCCAAGTCAACTATTTGTTTGTCAATAGGAGTAGCTATCTCTTTCTTTTATTTCTGGATCTCTCCAGTGTTCCAACTCTACACGTTTCTAGATTATTCGTAATAATATGTACTGATAAGAGTAAATACTACTCACGCAGAATATTTACTGATAAGACTAATAAGTTGACTGCTTCTATATTTCGTGTGTTCTTATATTTCTAGATCTCTCCAGCGCTCCAACTCTACACGTTTCTAGATTATTCGTTACAATATCATAACCCCGGTTATCTTGTGTGGTTCGCAGAGTGAACCGATAGTCAACACACTACAAAGTAACACTATTGTGTTTAAGTATATCATGATTCATCGTTTTGTAGGGTACCCTGTGGAAAAGTTAAGCTGTCTTAGAAACCGCAACGAATTAATCACCAGTATATAGGAGAAGTAGGAAAATACATCAAGTTTTCCTATATTTTCACTCACAGAAAAATGGTAAAATCATAAATATGCTACGAAATGAGACTTTTACAATCACCTTCAATTTGCATTTACATAAATGGTGCAATGGTGCATGCTTTTGCGCGATACTTTTTGTATCTTGCTAAAAAAACTGTAGTACAAGATGGACATACTCCTAGCACCTCCTCTACATCTAAAACTATATTTGGACTCCCATACGTCTTTACAATGGTACACTCAATCAGATATAATTTAATTAAACTTGCACATAATCATAAAATCTTTGAATAACAATAAAAATAATAAAAAGAAAAATTCTTCTTATTATTTAACTTTGTGTATTTTCTTCTGTTTTTATGTTTTGAAGATTTTGGACAATTGGTATACTGTGTATATAACTAATTATAATTCATTGTTTTAAGCTATTGCATAGCTTCTATCGCGGGCCTTGACGTGGAGACCGAATCCAGAAATTCCGTAACGAAAAAAACTTAACACCCCCCACTCCGACCGGCACAGCGGTGATACTTTTTAGTTTTTCCATCTATCGATAAATACCAGAACTTTTAATGACTTTTTGAAATATCACGCTTGTCTCTTTAGTTCAGCAACCCGCCTTTAGGTGGCATTGGTTGTATTGGAAAACTACCTTAATCAGCTGTTTGTGAGAAAGTATATAGGTGTATAGGTATT
The DNA here is from genome assembly GCA_036924255.1 of Apodemia mormo. Classification (NCBI taxonomy): domain Eukaryota; kingdom Metazoa; phylum Arthropoda; class Insecta; order Lepidoptera; family Riodinidae; genus Apodemia; species Apodemia mormo. The sequence goes on from JAUPFN010000026.1 coordinate 9,602,999, forward strand.
TATCATCTACGTACAACAGTGAATATCATATTATTATTATTATCATTATTGTATATAATATTTTATTCATTTTTTTTTAATTTATTTTATTGTTTTTGGAAGTTTGACTTAAAAATTATTGTAAAATTGATGCAAATGTGAACTGATTGAAATTTATTATTGACAATTTTTGTTCTTTTCTTAATTTATTAATATTATTACTTTTAAGCCGAAATATGACATAGAAAATCCTATTAGAATAGCCTGTATAGAATAAAATATATATATATATACTTATTATTAATTACAATGAGTTTTGACGAGAACATTACGGTCAGAAAAAAACAAGACGACATGATAAACAAAAATAAAACAGACTTATGTTTAGAGGAAGACTATGATACTACTATGGAGGAGGCTCTAAGTGCTACTAGTATGCAAAACTTATCTACGGAGGATATCCCATTAGTGCTTGAACTGGAAAATGAGATTAAAAACTTGAAACTTCAATTAGAAATCGCAAATAACGAAATTAATAATTTAAATGAGGAGAATTTTAGCATGAAAAAACAAATTGATGCCAATGAAAAGAAAATGAGATTGTTGTTAAAGTCTAAGAGAATATCGGAATTTAATTTCAGCAACTTATCAACTCCTATGCAGCAAAAAAAAAAAACAATCAACCACACGGAGACAATCAAAAAATAGTACCCCTATTAAAAAATTGTCTCTCCGACTGAAAATAAAAATCAAAAAAATGTTAAGGAAAATATAAACGAGTTGTGTAAAAACAACTCAGAAATAGAGGCTACCAGTGTAAACAAAAATAAATACATGAAACTTGATTCTGGACCCCACAAAGATAAATTGCCCCAGAAGACAATGTACGGTGTTCAAGACAATGTCAAGAATAAAGCAAGTGTTCTTATTATAGGTGATAGTACGATAAAGGGATTAGCTTATAACTTGATTAGTAGTAGAAAAAATACGTGGAATGATTGTTACAAAATAACAGCGTTAGTAAAGCCGAATGCAAATACTGAAGAAATTTTTTCGTATTGTTTTAAAGGACTCAAAAATAAATTAGCACCAAATGACAGAATTATTTTGTCATTTGGAAGTAATGATAAGAACCCTTACAAAGTGTTAAGCGAACTAAGTGTAGTTTTGTATAAGTTAAGAAAAGTTAAAGTTTGTATTGTACCAGTGTTACATAATCCCTATATAAACACAGGTTTATTGAATGACCTTATTTATTCTATATGTAAAAATTACAAGAACTGTTATTTTCTGTCAAGGATAGTGCAGGAGTATACACCTATGATGAATAAAAAATATATGTTACATACCCCTACAAGCCATATAAACAATTGGATCAATACAGAGGATTATCATAACATTTACATTAACTTCAATTATCTTAATAAAAAAAACAAGCACAATGAGTCTTACACAAATTTAACAAATAAAAATTTAAAGGAAATTAAGCCTGTGGCGCCGCTGGTCCGTACCGCTGGAGGGTCATAGTGATGGAAACAGCGGGCCAGCTGCTTGTCAGGTGACGTCATTACTGTGGAGGTTGATGACGTCACACAAAGACAAGGAAGGGAAAAAGAAGATCTTCCCAGCCAGGCAAGGTGTACTGCCTGGGGACCGAAGTCCATTTGATAAACGTTGAAACTTGTATATAGTGTTACAAGATAAATAATTGTGATATCGCGATTCAGGATTTTATTTTGAATTTCATTTTTTCCATTTGTTATTGATTTTTGTCCATTTTTTATTATTTTTTCTTGTAGCGTTTGTGATTGTTTTGACCCGCTACAATACTCTCCCCCAAGGCCGAAGGTCGATCTAGTTGAGCCAGTGAAGCGTTTGTGCCTTGAGTGCTCGAGTCTGCGGTGCATCGAGACGAGCCGAATATGCGCGGTCCTCGGTGAGTCGGGACGAGTGCGCCTCCGCTGAGGTTCGCAATGATTTCGGAACGAGCGGGATAGGGTTGCTGCGTGGAGATCCAGTGAACGTGTGCAGTTCGAAGTGGATTCCGGAAAGCGTAGATGAGGCGTAGCTTGTGAAGCTGGCTGATGCTGTTGGAAGCAGAGGGGGTTGTATCAGGAGTCGCTGATAGTCAGAAGGCTGATGCGTGTTGTTTTGCCGAGGGTCACCACTGTGGCATGTTGATAGCTGTTACTGGTGATGATCACGTCGGGATGACGACATCGCTGTGAAGGTTGATGACGTCACGGAAGAACGTGCAAGGGAGAAGGATCACGTCGGGGTCACCACTGTGGCACCGCTGGTCCGTACCGTGGAAGGGTCGAAGTGATGGAACCAGCGGGCCAGCTGCTTGTCAGGTGACGTCATTACTGTGGAGGTTGATGACGTCACACAAAGACCACAGGACCAGCGGCGCCACAGTGGTGACCCCGACGTGATTGTTTTGACCCGCTACAAGCCTAAAAAAGGAACGATACCCTTTTATTTTAAACGACAAAAAGATATTAGAAATTTAAAAATAAAAACTTCCTGTGAGACAGATAACAATATTACACTTGATTCTTGATGAAATAAAAATTATGTTAATGTACATCAATGGTTTAAACATAAAAGGGATTATAGTAAAGAAAATGTTGATAAATTTTGTGACTGTATATCAGCACTTACATTTGCAGAGATGTATTCGACTAATGAGTTAAACAAGGCATTTAGTATTTTTAATGAATTACTGCTTCTATTTTATAATTTATGTTTTCCATTTATAAGAGTAAAAATTACACATAAGAATCAGCACACCAAATGGTTAAGCAAAGGTATAAGGTTAGCTTGTGTAAAAAAAAGAAAACTATACTTAACTTATAAACATAGTGCAGTTAATAAAAAAAACAATAAGCATAATTACAAAAAGTATAATAAAATACTAAAAAAATGTATAGCTCTATCCCACAGGCTACAAAACAACAAACACATAATAAATAGTAAAAATAAAGGGAAAGCATCTTGGAATGTTATAAAAAGCATAACAGGGGCCAACCAATGTAAGGATGACATAAAAAAAATAAATATCATAACAAAGAATACACACAACCCAGAGCAATAGCAGAACAATTTAACAGCTATTTCATTAACTTAACAAATAAAAATAATAATGATTATACTTCAATCACAAGAAATTCAAATACAATTTATTTAACACCAACAGATCGAATAGAAATATATAAAATAATTATGTCGCTAAAAAATACAAACGCTGTTGGGTTTGATGGTATCAATACAACAATTATAAAAATATGTGCTAAAAATTTGTGTGAACCACTCAGCTTCCTAATAAATTTATCATTTGAAGAAGGTAATTTTCCAAGTGAATTAAAAAATTCTATAGTGAAACCGTTATTTAAAAAAGGTAATCAATGTGACATAAGTAACTATAGACCCATAACATTGATACCAGTTGTGTCAAAAATTTTAGAAAAGGCTATGTTTTCAAGAATTTATGCTTTTTTAACTTATCAAAATATTCTTTCACCAAATCAATTTGGATTTAGAAAAAAAAGCTCAACAACTTTAGCTTGCTTTAATTTGGTTAAAAGTATCACTGAGAATCTAAATAGAAAATCACATGTTTGTGGGATATTCCTGGATATGAGTAGAGCTTTTGATTACATGGACCATAACACGCTATTAACTAAAATGGAAAGATATGGCATACGAGGTGTTGCAAATAAATGGTTACAAAGCTATTCAGTAGATCGTAGACAATCGGTTCAGATAAGTAGAATAAATAAGGTTAACAATAACACCTACATAAAAAAATATTACATTTCTGAATATCAAGTAAATAATTGTGGTGTCCCTCAAGGGAGTGTATTGGGACCAATATTATTTATTGGTGGAATAAATGATCTTCCTACTAGTACAGAAGACAAATGTTTTTTGTTTGCAGATGACACCACATTGATAATTGAGAGTAAAAACCAATGTAGTAATCATGAATTTGAACAAAAAATTAATAAAAGTTTAAATTCTGTAATAAACTGGCTAGATAACAATAATTTAAATATTAATATCAATAAAACAAAGTGCATACAATTTCTCCCATACAATAAAAATCCGTTAAGTATATATGTAAATAATAGAAATAGAAATATCGAAGAAGTACAGTCAACAAAGTTTTTAGGTGTCATTATTGATAAAAATTGTAATTGGAAGGGGCACGTGGAACATGTTTGTAATAAGTTGGACCGGTTTGTTTTTGTATTAAAAAAAATTAGATTACAGGTGTCATTAGAAGTAGCACTATCTGCTTATTACGGGTATGTTTCGTCTGTTCTTTCATACGGACTAATAATTTGGGGAAATTCTACAGATGCTATAAAAGTATTCCGAATACAAAAAAAAAGTATTAGAGCTATATGTAAAATAGAGCCATTGGAAAGTTGTAAGCCATATTTTAAAGCCCTAAAAATATTACCGTTGCCGTGTATATATATAAAATTAATATGTATATTTGTAAAGGAGCATCCAATTTACTTTAGAACAAATGCACAAGAAATAGGAACAAGATGCAGAAATGCTGATAATTTATATATACCACATTGCAGGTTGACAATGTTTAAAAAAAACGCATTCTTTATGTGTATACAGATATATAACAAGCTCCCAATCGAAATTAAATCATTAGCAGGAACTAATTTTAAATCAACGCTCAGTAGTTGGTTACTATCTAAGTGTTTTTACTCAGTAGAAGAATTTATTATAAATAATAGTAAATATTTGTAGTTAAATATTTATAGACAAGTTAAAATACCAAAAATTATACAAATTGATTAAAATGTCTAAACGAAAATAATAATTTAATTGATTAATAATGCTACATATATGTAATATAATTGAATAATATCTAATAATTTATATAATACAATTGAGTAATGTTAATGTATGTAAAATTTCTAAAATATTATTTAAATGTAAATTAAATTAGCTATTTATTAAAAAGAACTATAATTTGCATGCCTAAAATATAAGGGTACAGAACAATGTATATGTAACTAATAACCTTTTTGTAACCTTATTCTGGCAAATAAAAATTATTATTATTATTATTATCTGTACTCGTATAATTTGTGTACAAAGTGTTTTAAATATGAATAAACAAAGAAAAAAAATACTGCATAAATAAAATAAATATATAATTGTAATTGCATAAGTTGATAAAAAAAATGCTATGCAATAGCTTTACCGCGGCAGTCTCCGAGTGCCACACGTCTTTTTTTTTAAATGTGTGAAAAAACACGTGTGTTTCCAATGTTAGTTTTAATTTCCATTAGTTATATCCTTTTATTTTTTAATTTCCATTAGTTATAAATATTGCAATGCAATAAGCAACGTAAACTACGTAACTGTCGTTTTTACACAATTTTATTTTTGTAAAATATGTATTCTGTCTGGTTGTCCGTGTTGGTTTGGGCTCTTTTGGAGAATAGACCAACTGCAGTTCAGCCAGGCAGATCGTAAGAGGCGACCGATTGGCTATACGTGTCACTATCATCGTGACTACTAGTTCGTAGAGTTCCGCAACGTCTCGCAAAATTTGGTACCACCGCCTTACCTATTCTAGCCGCTACAGTGTCAATGCTTGTTATTTCCGTGTTCCGGTTTGGAGGGTAAGGCAGCCGGTAAATTTATGTATGTGACATTACCATCTCGCCACTCGGATAACAACGTACTATTAACATATTTGGTGTATAGGCGATGATTTCTCTTTCCATTGGGAGAGCCATCTTTTTATTTGCTATATTGCTTATATAAAAAAGTATGTTAAAGTAAAGAGGGTGTAGTTATTGCCTATAATTGAGGCAAAACAGACGCATAAAATTTATAATTTTTATTTGCCCTATTTTAGGTGTTTGTCTTGTTGGCAATACTCAGCAAATAAATAAATAAACAAAAAAGTATGAATCGGCCACAAGTATCTTCGTATAAGTTGGAAAGACCAGAACGCCCTATACGATACCTTTACCATTAATTAATATTGCCCTGTCATCGCATTAATTACTGGTACTGACTTTTCACATCCACTGATATCTACGCATTTAACAGGATAGCTTAAATTGTTATACCACATGGCACTAACATTATAAATCAGAAAACTTGTGAAGTTGTTCAAATGTCGGTTACTTAATCGCGCCTCAACGACTGAATTGATTAGTTAGATCTTCATCTAGTTATAAGTTAATCTAGATATAATTATAGAAATAGGCTACTTAGATTCTTAAAAATAAAAGTTTTCGCAAGAAATTAGAAAATATAGTATTGCGATAGAAGACACTGTAATAAATTACATCAACTGATCGTAAATAATCATTTGCGTGAAATTGAATTTATCACTTGGTTTAAAAAAAAACTTTATTATTCGTATTACACTGAGTTTCAACAAGAATTAGGTTCTAAGTTCAGCATGTATTCTTTGTAACTTTGTTTAAATATGTGTAGGTTTAATTTAAGGAATAAATCAACTGTCTTACTTCACGGCAGTTGATGTTGAATAGAAGGTAGTACAAGTAAGTTCCGTGGTGCGTTAATAAGTGGTTCCGTTAGATGATTACATAGACGGTAAAATAAAGCGCAGGACATATGTAATATAGTAACTCAACAATTACATCTTTGATGAACTAACCCCTTCGGAATAAGCTGCAATAACGAACATTTAACAGAATACCTTTCTGAGTTTTATCTTTATACCTACTAGAGAATAGCAAACCAGTAGATGGTTCTCTCAACAGAAGGAGACAATCATCGCCTATAGGCTATAGCCATTACCCGGATATTTTTGGCGTTTTTTGCGTATGTATGTAGCACAACAAGTAAATGGTTCATCTGATACAAAGAGATTGCCTATAGGCAAGACTCTCTTGAAAAATAGACCATCTGTTGTTCTGCCAGGCAGTTCGTAAGAGGCGAACGATTGGATTTGCAAATCACCACCATCACTGCTACTAGGTAGTAGAGTTCTGCATTGTCTCGCCCGGGTCTGGTGCAACCGTCTTATCTATTCCTGCCGTAATAGCGTCAGTACTTGTCATTGTCGTGTTCCCCCTACCATAAGATTAACAACGCACTATTAGCATCTTTAGTATCTATAGGCGATGGTTGTCTCTTTCTATTAGGAGAGACATCTTTGTTTGCTATCTTGTGATGTATAAAAAAACACATTGCATTTTCGTTCTGTTATCTATCCAGTGAAGCAAAAGCTCAGTGTTTGTACAACTGTCAGTTGTATGTCGTCGCTAACGCCACCAAACGGAGAGGCGTGTAATTACAAGCAGTCATTTCTGAGCGACGACGTCAAGGGGACCATCAAAAATTGGAAAATCGAATCAGTTCGTTCCGTAATCGTTTTGGTTTTTGAACGCGTGCGACATTCGTAACGTCACTCATTTTTAGCTTTTCTTATTTTTTTTTGTATCTGGGCAAGCTTCCATTTTTCCTTTAATTTGAAGCATAAAATGGTTTCAACTTACATTTTTATGTATCACGTTGTACAAACTACTATTTTTTTAATCAGCTCTAACGACTTCTGAGACATCAATAAAAAAAACAGTGACAACTTTAGTGCACCAAAAAACAGTGACAATCGAATCTAGGTCATAACTATTACATTATCTGTGTCGTTTTTAAGCCAAACCGGCTTAACCCCAATTAACTAAATAATAGCTTCAATTTTGGTAATTATTATAAACGTTGACTGTTAAAAGATTGTACATATTGGAGGACACGATACAAATAAGAAATGGGGGACGATACAAATAAGCTTACATGGAACTGCTGTTATGCAATTTAAACAAAGTATAGTCAGTCAGTCAGTAAGGCCTGACTGACTATACTTTGTTTATATGTGTATACTTTGTAAGTAAGTAAAGGAGACGCCAGCGGCATAATAGTCCACCCACGTCCACCACACTTTATTTCACGACAGTAGCAAAGGCACTAAAACACAAATTATGTACTCAACGTATGTTTCACTTCGTAACCGAAGCATCTTCAGGAGAGTCGAATAGCACTATATGAAGGGTGAAGCATTAATCATCATCATTAATCATAGACTGAATTGTTGGCATCTGAATTGCAACGCGATGGTTCTCTTGATGGAAAGAGAAACCATCGCCATTAGCAACCGAAGATATTAATGTTGCGTTATTATTCGTATGTCGGGATCGTAATGTCACACGTATAAGTTTACTGGGCAATCCCCCATGAAAACGGGAACACGGCAATGACAAGCCAGGCATGTTAAATTTTGGGTGTAGTTAATCGTTCGCCTTTTAGAAATTATTAGGCAGAATTGCAAATAATATAGTAGTAATACATACATAAAAAACATGTCATATCCCCGAAGAAGTAGGCAGAGGTACAACAGGTGCACCCACGATTAGAATGTCCCACATTACTTGGTCCGATAGATAACAAGCCTATCGTATCCTATCCGGGCACTTTCCAATCCCGAGCGACGAGTTTTTTATCAGAAAATACATACATATTTTCCAAAAATCAGTATTTTACATGATAACTAGATAATATCCTTAAGGGCGCGTATTCGATTCGTAACGAAAACTTCATGTTTTTAATTTTTTTTCAGAGTAATGTTGTAATAATGTGAGCAGATTATTCGAAGGATATTACAGTTTTAGCACGATTAAGTCTTGATTATTCGATTTATCGCAGGTTCACTTCAAAATTTGATCGACGAAAGATTGCGCGCGAGGATTTATAGTGTTTTTAAAATAATTCTTCTAAATAAATTAGTTCATATAACGGACTGAAAAAAAATCAGTATATTAAACATTATCTTATTTCACATATGGGACTGGTGGGAGGGATGCGCTGTGCCGCGCTCCCGGCTGCTTGGGTACCACCATCTTGTTTATTTCTGCTGTGAAACAGCTTTGCTGTGTTTCGGACAGAAGGGCAAGACAGGCAGTGTAATTACTGCCACCGAGACTTTAACATCTTATGTCTCAGAATAGGCAACACATGAATAGTGTATTTGGGTCAGATCAGTCCAGGTATCCCATTTATGTTCATTGGCGACGTCGACCACTTACCATCAGGTGGCACGTCTGCCAGTTTGCCTATCTCAATAACATAAAAAAACATATAATAAATATTTTAAGGTATCTACTGAAATACTTACTGGTGAAAAAAAAATGTTAAAGTGAGCTGATTTTGTAATTTTTTAATATTGTTTTTTAATATCTGACAACAATATTTTCGACATTTTGGCTCTGTGTTGCACTCTCTGTTCACTGTTACTGTTGGAAAAATGCATAAAATAAAATATTTTGGCACACTACAATAGTTGTATTCGTTTTGAAAGATAACTCTGACGCCTATATTTGTAAAACGCTATGCAGGGGTTGTCTTCGTTTTAAAAAATATATATTCTTGCTCTGTAGTGCACTAAATCAAAACTTAAACTTGCAAAAACTGTAATATTCTTTGAATAATCTGTTTACATTTTTACGATATTTCTCTTGAAAAAAATTGAAAACATGAAGTTTTCGTTGCAAATGGAATACGCGCTCTTAAATATATGAATAAATAATAGATATATAGATAACATCCTAGACTAGACTGCCTTGTGGTCTAGGGGTAGCCTATTCGGCTCAGATCATGAGGTCCCGGGTTCAATCGGGTCAGGCAAAAGTGTTATTGCGATTTTTTCGAGGTTTTTCTCAAAAATCAAAAATCTCAGTAGCAGCTCGGAGTCAGGTGGAGTGGTGTATTACCACTCCCATGCCTCGGATGAGCACGTTAAATTGTTGGTCCTGGTTACCGCTAGAAACAGTCGATAATCTCCAGGATCACCACTTCTCTCGCCAACCGAAAAACTGGAGAATCGCGGTGAACTGGAAAGTCTATAGAAGTTCGGTTTACTGTGCCTCCTTCGCAAGGAAACCGGGCGTGATGATACTAAATAACATCCAAATTAATAAACACAACTTTTACATTTACAATCTGAGTAGGACGTTGGTTTATATTACCGTTCGTACATATATTCTACAATATCGTCGGTTTGAGCTTAGAGACTACGTGGCTTTATAGGCCGCAACATAAACGGGCTTCATCAGTAAAATGGGACGACATAAGGGGATCACTGGGACGGTTGATTAAGGACAGGAGATAGTAACTCAAACAGAGGGCCTTTGTTTTTAATGTGCTGACGCGAACTTACATGAAGCCGTCTTCGTTTTGGGACGTCTTGTGTTTTTCGTTTTAGGTGTCACGTAGCGGCGTAGCACTAATTATAACAATGGTATTAATATAATAGTAATAATATTGCTGGACTAATTACACAAATCGATCTAACCACAAAGTAAGCAAATAATTTGCTTGTGTTATGGGTGTTAGTCAACGAGATACTAATACATAGAAATACATGTATAAATACTGCTACATACATAATAAATGCTCAGACCTAGAAATACAAACATCTATGTTCATCACACAAATGTTTGTCCCTATCGGGAATCGCACCCGAATCCCATCGATTTGTAGTTATTTTCGCAAATAAATTGACCAACGGGACGGTGTATTAAGTGACGCTAGCGGCAAGTAATCTCTATCAGTTGTAGTACGGTTAATTGCGATATATTAGTATACAAACACGTTATATTGTTTTACAATGGGGAGTGTTCTGATGAAGAAGAAATTATGGTTACTTAATTTGCAAAACCTTATATGGAACTGCTGTGATGCGACAGAAATGAAGGGTAGTGTAAGGAATGGTGTAAACTTATCTAAGGTCTGAAATTAGAGAAGACCACAGCGGCATAACAGTCCACCTACTTCCACCACACTTTCTTCCACGTCAGAAGCAAAGGCAGTAACACACAAATTGTGTACTCAACGCACGTTTCACTTCGCAATCGAAGCATCTTCAGGAGAGTCGAATAGCACTTCACTGTTTGAAGGGTGAAGCACTAATGCTTCAACCGCGTGGAACTCCGGAAAACGTTTGAATTTTTTCATGTTTTTAGTTTTCCGTGCCTAAAAGTTACAAACGGGACCCTATTACTAAGCCTCCGCTGTCTGTCTGTCACCAGGCTGTATCTCATAAACTGTGATAGCTAGAAAGCTGAAATTTTCACAAATTATGTATTTTCGTTGTCGCTAAAACAACAAGTATTAAAAATAAAAATATAAAATATTAAGGACCCTCCTACCTACCCCCATAAAAGAAACGTGTTTTTTTTTTTGTATTTTTTTTGCTCAATATTAATAACGGTAATAAGAAGACGCTTAAAATTTTTAACATAATAATAAGTTGTATATTACCTTTCAAAGTAAATAATTAAAGAAAAATAAAGTAAATATTAAAGACTCCCATACAACAAACGTAATTTTCAAGCAATTTTTTACTCGATTTTTTATTATTATTATTATTATTTAAATGGATGCTACATTAGTTGCACGAAATTTGATAGATATTTTGCTACGTTTTTACTTTTCAGGTTATAGATATTTCGTAACATTTGTTAATAATTATAGAGTAGATTAAGTTGATTATTAGATTACTAAATAATAATGTTATTTAAAAAGTTTGGAAATATTAACCAGGACAGGCATATGACGATTGTATAATTATTCTCATTTATTGTTGGTTCAAATATTTAAATTTTTATGCCGAAGTAATATTAAATTAGTAGTTTTAATTTATAAATAGGTATATTTGTTTAAAAAAATAATAATGTATGTAAAACCGTACCGTATTCTGAGCAAATAAATAAATTTCTAAATTTTTAAAATTTCTATCTTAATAAACAGGTAGAAAACTGAATAGGGACAGTACGGAACCCGTCGTGTGCGAGTCCGAATCGCACTTGGCCGTTTTTCTACCTTAACGTCGTATAATTGGATTTATTCTAATACTTTACAGCGCTTATTCTAAAAAAAGTTTCTTCACGCCTGTATCCCCGAAAGGCTGGGCTGAGGTACAACAAGTGCACCCAAGGTTAGCTGGAGAAACTTGGTCCCACAATGTGATAGGTGGCAAACCTATCGCCAACCGGGCACTTTCCAATCCCGGGCGATGTTGGTTTTATCAGAAAACTGAAAAAACACATTTTTAAATTGTCCGTCCCAGGAATCGCACCGGGGGCCTCATGTGGACATCGGACCACTACACCACAGAGGCGAATTTTATTCTAAAAAAATAGCGAAAAAATTAAAGAACATAAAATAATACATAATATACTCGTATTAAACCTAACATCTGGGGAAATTCTGCTGAAATAAATACTATATTTGTATTGCAGAAAAGAGCTATTAGGTCAATTTACAATTTTAGCCCGAGGGTTTCCCTGAGAGAAAAATTCAAAGAAATCTATATTCTAACTGTTATATCCCAATATATATTTGAGAACTTGATGTACGTTCGTAAAAATATCTGCTTTTTTAAAAAAAATTGTGACGTACACTCAATACAAGGAACAAAAACAGTCTTGTTGTGCATGCATCTCGTCTCCACAGAATAAGTAACTCTTTTATGGGGCAATGTATACGCTTTTACAATAAACTTCCCGAAACTATAAGAGATCTACCAGTCAATAAATTTTAAAAATGTGTTAAAACAAAACTGTGCAAAAAAAGGATATTATAAAATCTCAGATTATTTAGAAAACAAAAAAGTCTGGGATTTATTGCTCCTCATACCGATCTCATATATATTTTTTGTAATATTGTGATAATATAAAAAAATCAATGATATGAAAAAAAAGACAAGCCCGCTGAGTTTTTTCTGCCGGATCTTCTCAGTGTGTGGCCGCGTTTCCGATCCGATAGTAGTTTTTAAAAAAATATGTTGACGTGTCAAAATAACTTGTAGAAAGTTTTATTGAATAATGTATTTCTGATTTCTGATTTCATCTTTCTGTACTTAATTTAGTAGTCAGTTTAGTTAGTTCTCCTGAGAGAAAGAAGTTCCATCGTAGTTACCTGATTCCATCAGGAGAACCATCTGCTTGATTGCTATTCAATGAAATAAAATAAATCAATAATAAAATAAAACGATACGATGTATAAAAGTCATTACCGGCTTATCCGTTGAATAGGTAATTCATCTTAATTATATCTTTCAGGATAAATGTTCATAATAATATTAGCTCCATTGTTCTGGCTTGGTTTATGTAGAGCCAAATTAATTATTACTCTATCGCTTAAGAAATCGGCTTTATTTTCTTAGTAGCCTGTGTCTGTTATATGCAATATGATTATAGAACGTATTTAGTGTTTTCTTAGCCTAAATAATAAGCCTTATCATTCGCCTTTTACGAACTGCCTGGCAGAATGGCAGATGGCCTATTCTATAAGGGATTTAATTCGTGAAGCGAAAAGTCTGTATTCCTTTTTATTTTTGAATTTAGCTTAAATTTTGTGGTCCACCTTTTAGGTGATAAAGAAGTGCAGAAAACTAATATATACCTACATCCGACGAAAAAACGGAGGTTATCATTTTGACATGTATGAGTGAATGAATAAACGATAAATAGCTGAATAAATATTGACGGAACAAATTACATTTACTGATCTAACCCCAAAGTAAGCAAATAATTTGCCTCTGTGTTATGGATGTTAGTCAACGACACCAATACAACGACAGAAATACATATATAAATACTGGAATACATTTAATAAACAACTAAACCCAGAAATACGAACATTTATGTTTATTACACAAATGCTTGTCCCCGTCGGTTATCGAACCCGAGCCCCGTCGATTGCGTAGTCAGGGTCGTTAACCACTTGACCAACGGGGCGGACCAAATGATGTATGTAATATTGTTGGAATTGGATAATATTTAACTTTGATAATCTATTCATCCAGAATCCTAGCACGTACCTATTCTAAATTTCGTCAGTGTATGTATTTATATTTGTATTTTTGTATATTTGACCACGAGTTTCTCGGGAATTAAAAGCCATATCGAAATCATTCTTTTTTATTAAATCAGGAACAGTCCAAGTTTCATCAAAATCGTTTTATTAGTTTTGTGACATTTGTCGGTTTAATTTTTCAAAAAAAGTATTATTATGCTCGTATCACCGAATCGAACCGACCAAGTGCACCCACGATTAGCCGAAGATACTTCGTCCCACAAATGAGATAGATGGCAAGCCTATCACCAACCGGGCGCTTTCGAATCTCGAGAAACTTTGTTTTTATCAGAAAACTGAAGAAACTGTTTTTTTATTGCCCGACCCGGGAATCGAAGCTAGGACCTCATTTGGTTAACGCCAACGCCGGACCACTAGATGACAGATGCGATTAATTCTTCTAATTCAATTTAAAAAAAATTAATATGCCTTAAAAACATATTAAATTAATAAAAATAAACATTAATTATGCAGTAGTAGGAAAGTTAAAACTTACATTGAATATATTTTTAAAAGAATACTTGGGGCGTGATCTACAATCGATATCGAAGTCAAAAATATAGTTTTTAGAATTTTTGTCTTTTGTCTGTTTGCCTCTTTGTCTGTTTGTCTGTCCGCCTGTCTGTCTGTCCGTCCGTCCGTCCATCCGTCCGTCCGTCTGTTCGTCTGTCTGTCTGTCTGTTCGTCTGTCTGTCTGTTTGTCTGTCTGTCTGTTTGTCTGTCTGTTTATCTGTCTGTCTGTTTGTCTGTTTATCTGTTTGTCTGTATGTGTGTCCGGGGTAAACTCAAAAAGTACTGCATGGATTTACTTCAAATTTTTCATGAATATTGCTAACAGGTCGGGTCAACATATAGGCTATATATTATCACGCTATCACCTAAGGGGAAGAAGCTGTGCGGTGTAAACGAAGTCCGCGCGGACGAAGTCGTGGGCAACGGCTAGTATACAATAGTTTGTTTTTTATGTACGTCTGTTATCAAATTTAGAAGAGATTATAATATAGTCTGTAATCACAGTTATGGTCGAATTTCACCGGCGGGCGATCGCTAGTATGTTAATTTGATTTATTATGTAAGGTCCTTCTAAAATAGGTAAACATATTTAACACAGGGTTCGGTAGGTCTAATTAAATATATCCAGATAAGAAAAACTTGATTCAATGGACTAAAATTTTTGATTTTTATGAGTTAAATAATTTTGTCTCATAAGCTTAACGCTCCTCACCTTTCTGCATTAAATAATTCACTTTTAACGCAAGAGTAAGGTAAATAAACACAAAGTGGACTATTTTATGCAGAAAAGCGTAAATCGTTGAGACAAAATTATTTTATTCGTAAAAATCAAAAAGTTGTAGCCCCTTGAATCATTCCTTTTTGGCTGAATATGTTTGTTTAGACATTCTAAACCCTGTCTTAAAATATGTTCACCTATTTTGGAAGGACCTTTACATATTTGGCTTGTATAAATGGTAATGCCTATTTCTGTTAGAATAATGTTGCTTCTTTGTACTTATATGTTAATTAAAAAATATTCATAAGCTCTTGGATTGTTATTGGAATGGAAGAATGTTCAGATAACTTGTTAATTGTTCTCATAATTATAGATACAGAACTTCTTTATAACTGAATTATTACGAGTTGTGAATGAATAATGAATTAATCGTGAATAAAACACTCCAGACTGTTAAATACACAAAGATCTAGTCTAGATATTTCTTCGACCCGTGACCCGAACGACCTTACGATAAAATTATCGTAGTCAATTGAGATGTCGCCAAAGGTTAAACAAATACCATTCAATATAATTTAATATGTCTTAGAAGTAACGATACGTGTTATTATACCAAACGCTGCGTCAATATACACTATTAAGGACTTTTTTATAGAAAAAAACATACGGAAAAGAGGCTCACCTGATGGTAAGTTATTAACATCGCTCATGGACATACGTACCATCAGAGTTCTTGTAAATGCGTTACCAGTTTTTAAAGATTTTTGAGGAAACTTAGTCGTATTCGTTGGAAAACATCCCTGTTAGACATTGCTTATTTATATCTCTATTTTATTATGTAAGATGGCAAATATAAAGATTCCTCTCCTGATTTCCGGAAAGAGATATCGCTTGGACATTATTGGCCCAGACCAACCTTATTCCGAGAAATAAGTTCTGTCAAATTTAATGTTAAAGTATCTGTATATTACTAACCGATCCGACAAACGTTGTTTTGCAAAACAACTTTTTTGGTGGAGCACTTGAGAGGGGGTATGTTAATTGGGATTAAAAACATACTATCTTTTAAGTTGGACCAAACAGTACAAAATTTCATTGAAATCGGTTCCGTATTTCAGGAATCCACAACGGACAAACAAAGCGACACGTAATTTGCATATATTAAGATTAATACGTGAAGGAAAAACTTTTGATCCCTTTTTAAGGCAATTGCGTCACGGCAATATAATCGATACAGTATTGTAACATGGCCCTATTCTTTGAAATAAATGCCTACAGCCGCGCGGTACGTAAACATGCAATAGAGCTGCCCACCTCCAGCATTTTACATACATTTGCCTACTTTGTGTGTCCATTTAGTTTTGTGATTGTAAAAATAGTTTCTTATATAAACAAATAAAGTACTTTGTGAATTGAATCGGAAATGTTCAATTAAAATGAGTGTTGTTTTTTGATTGGTAGATTCCAATGCCGAGATCAAAGCGCTTAGCCATAGCTCGCGCTTCGTCCGTTTGTATGAAGTTGGAATACTGTATAGATGATATTACCGTGATTGCGTGAGCGGTGGAGTGTGAAAGTTAGCACAGTCAAAGTTTACGTTGCGGAGGACTGCAGAAACTTATTTTGTTTTAATTATATGCATTAGAAATACATTAATTTAATAAAAGTAAACATTAAACAAACTACATTCATGAAATTAAATATTGAATTCGTCTCGAGTAATGGCGGACTTAAGAACAGCTGTTTACTGTCTACATAACAAATGACAAATTATATTGCAATTGGGCATGTTACTTTAACAATTAGTTTTTATTTTAGACTAGCTGACCCGGCAAACGTTGTTTTGCCATACATATTAGGAATCCATGGCGGACAAACAACGTGACACGTAATTTATATAAGACTACGAGATTGTCCTTCCACGCAGCCAAAATGGCATTAAACTTTATATGGTGGTTAACTATTCTTAAATTTTCTAATTTTCCGCCCAATTTTCTTAATATTTTCTTTTATAAGAACCTTCTCCTTACAATTACAAACACAACAAAAAAAAATTACCGAAATTGGTCCAGCCATTCAGGCGTGATGTCGTGACCAAGGAAAATAGGGATTGATTTTTATATATATAGATTTAAGCTAAAATTATAGAAAAATACAAATAAGCGCTCAAATCAATTAAATATTTTGTAAACAAATGGTTATTTGATATTTTACGTACATTGACAGCGTATTTTATTTCGTAATGGCGTATTGGCCGCAAGCTGTTTAAGGTGACGTTATTTTCTTAAATGATTTGAAATTAGAGCACTGACAAAATTTTGTAGATTTGTCTATTATGAAAATTCGAACTTGTTAGACAGAGATAAAGCCATTTTTATATGTTCAGCATTGGAACTTGAAATGCATGCAATTTTATAATGTTGATTGTTTATGAAAATGAATGCCAAGTCCTTATCTCTCTCTTGTCAAAGTAATATACACACTTGTTTACTATTTTCTTAACGGCTAAAATCTGTTGTCAAAGTTAAAGAAGTTTTTATTGTTTGGACTATAGTCTATAGTTCGCTAGTTTTGTTAAATGTAGGAAGTATTAAAAGTTTAAATTTCTTATCTTATTAAACGTTAGAAGTATTAAAGTTTATAAATATATTATCTTATTAAATGTTAAAATTAAAGCACCTTATTAACTATAAGAAGTACAACATGTTAAAGTGAATATATCTGATCTTGTTAAATTTTAAACTGTCTAATAAGACATGTTAGAAGTATAAAATGTTAAAGTATCTTATCTCACAAAGTGTTAGAAGGGCAGTCTTCGTGGAACTGGCCAATTAGTAAAATGGAGGAATTGTATTTATTAAGCGCAATTAAATGTTTACAATTGGTATGAGACTAAAAATAAAACGAGCAGCAATTAAGAATTTTACATCCTATGTTTTCTTTATACGACCCGCCGTGTTATTTTTTAACTTCCCACTACGTATGTAAATAAGGAAGTTACTGATTTTACTTCGATTTTCAAAAACGAGCTTTGACCAGATGTCCATCCACGTTTTGAGATCCTAGGAACCTTTTCCGACTATTTTCACGATGACGTCAGTATGTCTGTATGTATGTATCTCTCTCTCTCTCTGTGTGCGTGTGTGCATGTGTGTGTGCATGTAAACATAACTTTTGAACGGCTGGACCGATCGAAACGTAGTTGATGGCATTCGATTGGGTTCTGCTCAATTTAGATTTATTCCTGAAAATTTGAACAGATTGTGTCCAGGGGATAACAATTTTGGCGAAACAGTATTTTTTAAATATAACTTCCAGATTTATGTACCGATTGAGTACAAAAACTAATCAGCTCTATTCCTCAAAAAACTACGTCTAATCCATAAATTGCGTCAAAATTGGTTTATCCGTTTGGGAGTAATCGTTGACGAAAAATTTTGAAAAAAGTGTTTTTTCGACATAGCTACAAACTTTTTCATCCAATAATTTTTTGGTATTCTACAATATTTTCGAACTAACAAAACTACGTCAAATGCTGTTTCAAATATCAAAATTGAATCTAATTCTCAAAATTTGTAACTTTTCAAATATTAAAATTACGTTGTTTTTAGCAAACTTACTTAATTTTTTTAAACAAATTTCAAGTTAATTCACAGATTGACTTGAAAATCTTGTCAGCTTTTCTCCTTTAAAAACTGCGTTAAATACCGTTAATTAATCAAAATCCGTCAATTTGTTTGGGATTTATCAATTTAAAGAAATTTATAAATAAACTTATGCATGTGGCATTAGACCTCGCCACAAGATAGCAACGCACCATTAACATCTTTGGTGTCTATAGGCGATGGTTGACTCTTTCCATCAGGAGACCCATCTGCTTGTTTGCTATCTTATGATATAAAAAAAAAAAAAAATGTTTTTGACATTGTATCGTAATTTTTTAACCTATCGATTATTTAGCTAAAGCAATATTTTAGATCTCAAAAATTTAGTTGAATGTCATCATCTTTTCTAAATATATAGCTTTTTAAAAATTAATATACTGCCATTTTAACTAAATAGATGTTTGAACTGAAAATTTTATGCTTATATTTTTTACTCTTTTGGGCTTAAAATGTAATTTTGTGGAAAGTTTCAGGGATGGCCCGTAGGATCAACCATTTACACATTTTTTTATGGATACTATGCGTTCAATAAATTCGGTGGTAGAATTTAGCGATGTTAAATTCAGGTTTGGTACCTCTGCCTTACCTTATCCCAGCTTAGTTTTTTTTTTCTATCATAAGATAGCAAACAAGCAGATGGGTCTCCTGATGGAAAGAGTCAACCATCACCTATAGACACCAAAGATGTTAATGGTGCGTTGCTATCTTGTGGCGAGGTCTAATACCACATGTATAAGTTTACCGGCTACCTTACCCTCCAAACTATTGCGGCAGAAATAGGTAAGGCGGTGGTACCAGACCCGGACGAGACAATGCAGAACTCTACCACCTGGTAGCCACGATGGTAGTGACTCGATAGCCAATCGGTCGCCTCTTACGACCTGCCTGGCAGAACGGCAGTTGGCCTATTCTTCAAAGGAGGCCGGGACCAACACGGCATTATCCCTAACGTGTTCCGATTTAGAGAGTTATATAGCCGTTATACTTATGTACGTTGTAGTACTCTACAACGTTTGTACTTTGGAGTCACGATGTTAGAAATACGTGCTCTTGCTTTGTATGAAATGCTTAGCAGCGAGGCAGTTGATCATCAAACAGGAGCCAAGGTAAATACCGGGAATTAGTTTATCTGTATAAATTAAAATTGATCATCGTTATGTTCATATGTAAAACATTCACCAAATTGGATAATTCTTCTTTTATTATATTCGTTTTATGTCATGACAATGTTACATACATATCTTCACGCCAGATCCCTTACGGGGTAGGCAAGAGAGAACCGCGTGCCATACATCACGATCTTTGCAGGCTTGTCTCGCTTCCTCCACATTCATCACTCTCTTCATACACACACGCCGAATGCGAAGACCCTTGGCACCACCTTCGGACAGTACTCGATCAATCTGATCGTGGTGTGTCAGTCTTGGTCTTCCACGGTACCTACATCCTCCACATTCGCGTTGTATATTTGTTTTGTTAACCTTTCATCTACCATTCTTTCTGCATGTCCGAACCAACGGAGCATGCCCTTTCTCATCTTTACACCGACACTTTCTTTCAAACCTGACCTCTGACAATGTTAAATGTTTGTAAAAAATTCTTCATACACACACGCCGGTTGCGAAGACTCTTGACACTTTCAAAACCTCGTAATATATGTCAAATATAGGTGGTAGAGTGGTGGTCAAAGTAGGTGGTAGAGTTTTGCATTGTCTCGCCTGGGTTGGTACCACCGTCTTACCTATTCCTCCCGCAATGGCGTCAGTGCTTGTCACTGTCGTATTCCGAATTGGAGGGTAAGGTTGCTGGTAAACTTATGCATGTGGCATTACACAAGATAGCAACGCACTATTAACACCTTCGGTGTCTATAGGCGATGGTTAACTCTTTCCATCAGGAGACCCATCTGTTTGTTTGCTATGCTATGTTATAAAAAAGTATTGAGACAGAATATCTTCGATATATTATGTATTACAATAAAATATGGTCGAATTATATAATTGTAATTGTATTTCATTACTTGGTCGTACTGTCAACGAGAGTTTGTAAGGATCTAAAGTTGCCCATCGCAATAATGTGGGCTTAGAAGAGGGCTTTTATTGTTTAATTCTATGAACATTTTACGACAATGATAAATACGAGTATATCCGCACTACAGATTCGTATATTTACGACGAATTACAGCTTTCTAGTACTAAGAACTTTAAAAACGAAAGATATTTTATATTCGTTTCACCCAAAATTAATCTTCTAATACATAAAAATCAATACCTGTACATATATATCCTAGGGGTTCCAAAATGGCTGGAGTAATTTCGATACAATTTTTAGATAATCTTCAGAAAAAATTTCAAAGGGAGAGGTTTATCAATAAGGCTTTTTTTATATTTCTTACCTGAGAACTCGGTTATTTATGAACTGATTTTGAAAATTTTTTTTTGTTTAAATTGGTGAGATCTGATATTTTTTTGTTAGGGAGAATATACTATTTTAATTAGGTGAGATCTGATACTTGTTTTGTTTGTGAGGATATACTTTCCGTGTAGTACTATTTTAATTAGGTGAAATCTGATACTTGTTTTGTTTGTGAGAATATACTATCCGTGTAGTAACATTTTAATTAGGTGAGATCTGATACTTGTTTTGTTTGTGAGAATATACTATCCGTGTAGTACCAATTTAATTAGGTGAGATCTGATGTGTTTTTATTAGTGAGAATATACTATCCGTGTAGTACCATTTTAGTTAGGTGAGATCTGATACTTGTTTTGTTTGTGAGAATATACTTTCCGTGTAGTACCATTTTAGTTAGGTGAGATATTGATATGATACTTGTTTTGTTTGTGATAATATACTTTCCGTGTAGTATCATTTTAATTAGGTGTGAGCTGGTTTGTGATTATGGCTCCATGGTGAGGATCTGATGCAGAGCTTCGGAAATATAGGAAATGGGAAGTCAGTTTTTGCAGTTTTACTGCGTACAAATTATACATACATACATACATACATATCTTCACGCCAGATCCCTTACGTGGTAGGCAAAGAGAACCGAGTGCCATACAGTACGATCCTTGCAGGCTTGTCTCATTTCCTCCACATTCATCACTCTCTTCATACACACACGCCGGTTGTGAAGGCTCTTGAACCATCTTCGGACAGTGCTCGATTAATCTGATCATAGTATGTCAGTCTAGGTCTTCCCCGGTACCTACACACTTCCACATTCGCATTGTATATCTGTTTTATTAACCTTTCATCTACCATTCTTTATTATTTGCTACCTACAAATTATCCATATTAAAATTATAAGTGAGAAAGTGTATGTGTGTGTTTGTTTGTCCGTCTTTCACGGCAAAGCGGATCGACGAATTGACGTGATTTTTTAAGTGGAGTTAGTTAAAGGGATGGAGAGTGATATAGGCTACGTTTGGTCTGTTACTTAACGCGAGCGAAGCCGCGTGCAATAGCTAGTATATCATATGGCTATATATTAATTATCTAGGGAGAATCGCTAGTAATAAATATAAATAGTAAAATTGTGCCTGCAACGTATATCATACAAATTACTATGTACGGTATGTAATTTAAACTCGTGTTTAAAATTGCAGTAGATACGCGAACCTTTTCACACTATACAGAAATCTGGAATAACCGGTACTGAGGGCTAAAGGATGCAACAAAACCGACTTTTACAAAACATATTAGCCATTTAGTCTAATTGCATTGCTAAGGAGACCATTCTTTTGTTGCTGGGAAATGGGACATTTTGGTTTCTTTTAAAAATATAATAACATTGTTTGCTTTTTTCTTTCAGGTGAGCCATCTGCTTATTTGCTATCCTATATGATATAAAATGTAAAGTAAGAGCAAATTTGTCTTTGGAAGCAATGATATTATATATATTACAAGTTTGGAAGAGATTTCTTTCTTTACTTAAAAGAAATTTAGAAAAGTGTTCAATAGTAAAAAAATATATACAGTAATTATCTATATTAATATAACAAAGCTGAAGAGTTTCTTGTTTGTTTGTTTGAATGCTCTAATCTCTGGAACTACAAATCGTATTTGAAAAAAATCTAAAAGTGATAAATAGCCCAATCATTGACGAAGGTTATAGGCTATATATCATCACGCTACGACCAGTAGGAGTGGAGTAAACGAAGTACGCGCGGACGAAGTCGCGGCTAAAACAGCTAGTACACATATAAAATTATAAGTTTTAATAATTAATACTTTATCGAGTAAAGTGCTATTCGACTCTCCTGAATATGCTTCAGTTACGAAATGAGCCTTTGGTGTGATGAGGTGTGGAGAAAGTGGCGCGAATTGTGTGGTCATCTCCTTTAATTTTCAGACCTTTGGAAAGTTTGTCCCATTTATTACATTAGCTTATGTCTCAGTTACATCACAGCAGTTGCATATAACATTTCGAGGAAATTGAAAAATATTACGTCGGGGTCACCAATATTACGTCGATTAGACGACAGTCACACATCGGTTACTAAATGTGTTTATTAAACTGTAATTTCACTGGGATTTTCTTTTACCTTATATACTAATAATTCACGTGCATGGCTGCGTGATAGAATGTGGTGCGATAACATATCTGAGCACGAACATCTTCTTCTAGGTTCTATCGTGCCTGTTACAAATATCTTATTTTCGTCTTTGATTAATGCATTTCCGCAAAGTAACGCCTGAATTTATAAAATTAGTTATAATTAGCTGGAATAAAAAAAAACGTTATTTTTATATATGTAGTTATAATGAATGATATGAATTATATCACACTGTTTTCTGTTTTTGTCATCCGGTTGATTGATTAACTTCTTCTTTAGCATACAAAACTGTTAAAACATATTGCAAATTAACAAGTTACAAAATCTTCTTTTCTTAACAAAAAGGATTGAATAAACATTTCATTCTCCACTATTAACACAACTTTTTTTATGTATCATAAAATAGCTTATATATGACTAGTGAAATGGCTGGTGTGTCGTATGGTTTAAGCCATTTATTATTTTATGAAGAATATTTAAATATTCATTTTTAGAATTTATACTTTCCAACGTTGGCGCTCGAAAAATTCCAACATAATTTCTAATCAACAATTAGACACTTGTAGTGTTTCACAATCAATGACGTGTATAATGTGGTAATATTATACACGTCATTGTTCACAATTCAATACTTTTACGTTAGTTCTACCATAAGACGTCTGCATTCTTGCCAGGCAGTTTATGACGAACAGTTGGCTAAATATGTTTATATCATTATGACTAGCAGGCTGGCGTAGCAGGCTGGATGCCAGAGACCTGCCATGTTTCTCTCGGGTTTGGTATCACCGCTATACTATTTTGGCCGCAAAAATGTAAGTACTTATCGTATTCATTTTGGTAGGATAAGGCAGCCAGCGAACGTGTGCGTGTGGCATTTTAACTACGTGCTTCATGGATATCAACGCACCATTAAAATTTTGAGTGACTACATATTACCTACAGACACCGAAAATGTTAATAGTGCGAAATGTTTTTTTTTATATAACATAAGATAGCAAACAAGCCGATGGCTCTCCTGCTGGAAGAGATACCATCGCCTTTAATTACCAAGGATGTTAATGGTGCATTGCTATCCATGTGGCGGGAAGCCACATGCATAAGTTTACCGGCTACCTTATCCTCCAAACTGGAATACGTTAATGACAAAAATTGACGCTTTGCGGTGGTACCATATTACCCTGGTTGTGGAATTCTGTATAGCCAATCGGTCGCCTCTTACGACCTGCCTGGCAGAGCGGCAGTCGGTCTATTCTTCAAAAAAACCCGGTTAAAACGTTTTTAAAAATGCGGCATAAAATATGTTGGTAGTTTTATTATAACTAGCGATCGCCTGTGACCGAAATTCGGCTATAGACTAAACAATAAAATCTATTTTAAAGTCTGACGACTGACTTTAGCTGTAAATAAAATAGTTTACATGTGTGTATAATATCATGTATGTCATGTGTGTATAATATAGTGTATGTAAAGTTTAATTAGTAATTCTTATGCTTTTGTTTAAAAATATTATTTTTCTGCAATTTTCTGCAATGTAAACTGAAACTGTGCCAAATTTTATACTCCACCGTTCCCGCAATTGTCTTAAAAAGGGGTCCGAAGTTTTTGCTTCAAGTATTAATATATAGGAGGGTTATGACCTCCTTCTCTGGATCTGTCCTTGGATCGAGGGGGAAGTGATGACCTCCCTTTAGGCAGGGGTCTAGGAATGGTTTTATTATTGCAAACTAGTAAGGATTATAGCCTGTCTTGATTGAACCTCAAATATGTGACCCCCCTGACCCCGAAGGCAGGATCCGCCCTTGACTAGGGAGGGTGTACTTGCTATGTGGTCCCATGTTAATTTGTTGAAGATCTGATGGGTTCCAGAGATACAGGAAATGGCTGTCAGTCAGTCAGTCAGTTGCTGCAATATTACTGCGTTAACAAAAAAAAAACAGACAAATGCACTGTTAAGCTAAATCATAAATAAGGATAGTTATATTTGAAAGTTCATTCCTTCTATTCCACAAAATCCTTAAAAATGTTAAACATAATAGTCAAATCATTCGAGGTCAAATTAAATATATCTAAGTACCGGTTAGACCCTATTTAAACAAAATATATGGCTACACTAAACATTACCCTTATAATTATAGGGTTTTATCGTAAAAGAATCGATCTAAAGGCATCGTAAAACTGAATAAGGCTTTAAAATTTGCGTTTAATGACCTCATATCTTAAGTTTTTTTCAGCTCGAGACACTTTTAGATCTGATTTCATATAATTCGTTACACTGGTATTGCGGAACAAAAACTATGACTAACTTTTATTTATATTTGCTTTTTTAAGATGTCTGACGGTTTTTATAGTGTAAAAACTGTTTACTTTTTGTCACATAGCTGCCATTGTTATATTTCATTCGATTTTTAATTCGCATGGCGAGGAATCGTATAATCTGAATTAATATTATAGTGGAAAGATTTTTTTAACTTCCCGCTACGTATGAAGGAAGTTACTGATTTTCCTTCATTTTTCGAAAATCGAAATTTCACCAGATCTTCACGTTTTAAGGTCCCAGCAACATTTTCCGACTATTTTCACGATGACGTCAGTATGTCTGTATGTATGTGTGTGTGTGTGTATGTGTGTATGTAAACATGTCATAACTTTTGAACTGCTGGACCGATCAAAAGTTATGACATGGACTATGACTTCCTGAAAATTTTAACCAAGTGGGTTCAGGAGATTTTGAGAAATTTGGAAAAAAACCCCAAATAAATTTTTGGCGAAACAGTATTTTTTTAACATAACTTCCAAATTAATGTACCGATTGAGTACAAAAACAAATCGCTTTTATTCCTCAAAAAACTACGTCTAATGCATAAATTGCATCAAAATCGGTTTATCCGTTATGGAGAAATCGTTGACGAAAAATTTGAAAAAAAAGTGTTTTTCGACTTAACTTCGAAATTTTTCAACCACGCATTTTTTTGCATTCTGCGACATTTTAGTACTAAAAGAACTACGTCGAATGCCGTTTCAAAAAGTAAAATTGAACCTAAATTTTAAAAGTTACAGCTGTTCAAACATTAAAATTACGTTGTTTTTAGCAAACTTACTTAATATTTTTCAAATAACTTTCAGGTTACCGATTGACTTAAAAATCGTATCAGCTTTTCTTCTTAAAAACTGCGTCAAATACCGTTAATTGGATCAAAATCGGTCAATTTGTTTGTGATTTATCAATGACGAAATTTTTTGAAAAACTGTTTGTTTTGCTTTGAAACATACTCGTATGTAGCTTCGAAATTTTTCAACCTATCTGTAATTAAGTCAGAAATCAATATACTGCCATTTTTAACAAAATAGATGTTTAAACTGAAACAATCTATGCTTATAGTTTTTACTCTTTTGAGCTTTAAATAAATACCTTAATTTAGCGGGAAGTTTCAGGGATGGCCCGCAGGGTCAACCGTTTACAGATTTTTTTTGTTTGTTTGTTACCATTTAACTTTAAAATTACTCGAAAAATTTTAAAAGTTCTTTTATCTTAAGAAAGCTACTTTATTTCGGAGTGATATAGGTTACTTTTTTACCCAGCTGAATAAAGGGAAGTAACAATTTTTGTCAGGTATCAAAGTTAAAAGAGATTTTAATCTTTAGTCTATGGCCGAATTTCGACTACAAGCAATCGCTAGCTTTGTTAATTTTTCATCTCCACATACTCAAGTTAACGAAGTAGTCCTTTATTTTTTATCACGAATTCACAGTGTATCAAATACCTAAGTATCGAAAATTCTAGAAGAATAATTTGATGATGAAACTTGGTACAAATGTTAATTTCTCCTATTATTATTTTATTATATTATTATTTAATTTGGCACAATTTCACATTCTACCGTTCGCATCGTTGTTTAAAAACGTGGTACAGAGTTTTTATTGGATGTATTAATATATAGATGTATATACACAATGCAATTGCTTACAATAGCATCAATGAGGTGATGAACGTAATGAACCAGCATTGTTCCATCGTATAATGACCAGGCAACATTGTCATGTTGCGCAGTAAGGCATAATAGAGATAAAAGATAGAGCCTCAAGTCTTCATAACGACACGAAGTCACACTTAAGATGAAATGTATGTGATACAAGTTGCATGTCTGGTGCATCTGGAAGGCGTCCAGAAAGTCCATTCAGCTCGTTGCACTTGAATTAATCAATTGTTTTAATCCTCCAGTGAATGCAGCTGTTGACCGCGCGCTAACGCTTAATGTGTGGTGTACGGGATACGCGACAGCGACAACCGCTGTTAAAAGTTTCGATAGAATATAATTCCATATAGAATATAATTCACTAATCTTTTTTAAGCATAAATAATTAATCAATTATTTATGCTTAAAAAAGCTAAGTGACATTTGGTTTCAATTATATTAACAAACACATCTTCTATATATTAATGTGTGTAGTAAAATCTTTGGACCCCTTTTTAAGACAATAGCGCGAACGGTAATGTCAAATTTAGCACAGTTTAGATTTACATTACGGAAGACTACAGAAACCTAATATTTTTGAATAAAATACTTTAGAAATACATTCAATAAATAAAAATCAACATTACACAGAGCTATACTATTTTTTTAGCGGCTAAAACAGTTGTCAAACTTAAAAGAGATTGTATTGTTTAGTATATGGTCCAATTTCGACCACAGGCGATCGTAGTTCCTCTTCCTTTGTCATCAAGTGTCATGTAACACTCGATAAGTAGATTCGTATAAAAGTAAAAAATAATGAGCAAAGCTGGATTATATAGTCAAGCAGTGGCCAATCTGAAGTGTAATAAGCGGGGTACTTAGCTCGAAGAACCGATCGGCGCGGCACAAGAGTTCTCGAGTGGAGACCACGTACCGACAAGAGCAGCGTAGAGCGGTCAACCGCCAGATGGACGGACGACCTAATCAAGGTTCCAGGAACTTACTTGCTAAATAAAGTGAAAGTTGCTGCAATGAAAGTGAAAGTCGTTAGAGAAGGCCTATTTTCAGCAGTGGATGTTTTATAGTTGACATGATGATGAAAAAAGCTCGATTTCCTAGACATTATTGAGGTAGTATATTAAAAATCGTTAAAAAACGTACAAAAGCAAAATATACGAAGGTGCCACTAATTATTTTTGAATCAATGTCTTTACACGTTTTCACAAAACGTATAATTAAAAAATGTTTAAAATATTTATTCCATAACTAAATATTTATTCGGCACAATTATCTATGGATATTTATGAAAATTAGAGAAATATACAAGTGAGTTTTCTTAAAATTTACGTTAATACATTTTAACAATTGTTGCAAATTATGTTAAGACATGTTTGATTAATATTGAATAAAATTATTATTGTGCAACAGAGCGCAATTAACGCTTACATATTTTGCCAAGCCGGTGATAATTTTTCATAGATTATAATAGTGTAACAAATATTAATATAATTGAAAAAATAAATTGAGCACAATTGAGAGTATGGCATGGGTAGTTTTTTTACCAAGTAGTGGAAATTAGGTCGTAAGTCATTATTTTTTAATTATATGGTAAACAAAAAAATGTCAGGAGAGTGATGGAAAAAGATAATCGTTGCTCGTAAGCAAAATTACAATTCTTCTGCTTTCTAATCTTATATTTAATACACAATACCAGGATGGATTTTTTATGTTTTTTTTTTTGGTAAAACCGATGTTTTCTAAAACTAAAACCTAGATAGATCGTCCCTAAAATCGCGTGCACACTAAATTTCCTGTATAGATATAGAAGAATATTTGTAACTCTTAAAAAAATTAGTAATATTTTTATAAGTATTACGATAAGTTATGGTTTATAAAATTCGGCTTTCTGCTTTTTCATTAAAACATAGCAAACCGTATAAATATTTATAAAATGGGATTAAATCTCAAAATTATTCATAAAACGGAAAAATATTATACGAATGAAGTACAGATATCGCTTCCGCTGATATTTTAGTGCACAACACAATCGTCCTCCAGATCTATTTATTGTGTGAGCACGTGTTACTTTATTTGACATAAAATGCATTCTAAATACCTCGTTAGTTAGGGATGGTAGGACCAGGCGAGAACTATTTATATTGTACTTTGATCTATTAAACGCCGTAAAGAAAAAGGATTCTTGTCTTATCAATCTATTTCAAATGTTTACATAAATATGGGTAAGAATTTAAATGTTACATTTTTCGGTGGCTTCGTTAAAGCTATTAATCTTTTAACCGTGTGAGTTATTATGAACACTGTTTTAAAATTTATACAGTGGGTAGCGAAAACCCTGTTCGATCATCAAAGGCAATATTCAGTAGATAATCTGATGCATATATGTGCAATTATGTGTCGTAATTCGACAATAGATTAAACAACAAAATCTCTTCTAAATTTGACAGTAGATTTTAGGTGTAAAGAAAATAGTATAGGTACATATGTGTATATTATCATGAATTCACATTATGAATTTAAAAAAATGTTTATTAGAAATTAACAATTTAAAAATGTAAGGTTTCTGCAGTCCTCCACAATACTTTGTCTGTGCCAAACTTCATTCTCCATCGTTACGTAATGGTCTTAAAATATTACGTAATGGTATTAATATATAGAAGAGATGTATCTAAGGCATATGACCTTTAACCTAAATATTCTATTTCATATACTTTGTAGCAGAAATCATAATATTGCTACTATGTAACGTTATTTATTATCAGAAATGCTTACTTCATCTTAACTATCTATACATCAAATGAATTGAAATTATTGAACTGTGCATAAATTGCATAGCTAAGTTAGCCCAAGAGCTTATGTAAAAATTTTCTTTTCTAAAAGGTACGCAAAGTTGCCGATTCCGGTTGTGAATAGTAATCACCATGACAGTAATAGGTTTCCCCGTCTTGGTCCAGGCTGTTTTTGACCAGGCGGATCGTAAACGCGAAATCGTTGCGGCGAAATCGGCGGATGTTACTGCGGCAGTTATCGACTAGTAACTGCCGCACATCAATGCTTATCACTGTCATGTTTCGATTTGGACAGTAAGGTATCTATGCAAGTGGCATTTAATACCCCAATGCATGTAACGCGTCATCTTTAACACGAACTACAATAGCTATTAGCCTTCTAGGCTACTGAAGTTTCACAGTTAAATTTACTACTAATACGTGAAAAAAATATATCCCTTTTAAGACAATTACGCAAACTATAGAGTATTTATTATATTGTAGTACTAGCTGTTGCCAGCGACTTCGTCCGCGCGGACTTCGTTTACTCCGCACAGCACCTCCCCCGTAGGTGATAGCGTGATAATATGTAGCCTATATGTTGAGCGACCTTTTAGTAATATTTATGCAAAATTTGAAGTAAATCCATGCAGTACTTTTTGAGTTTATCCCGGACATACATACAGACAAACGGACAAAAATTCTAAAAACTATATTTTTGGCTTTGATATCGATTGTTGATCACGCCTCAAGTATTCTTTTAAAAAAATATTCAATGTACAGTTTTGACTTTCCTACGATTTTATTATATGTATAGATAGATATAGCAACTACATTATATGTATAGATATTATATGTATAGATAGATAGCAACGCACCATTAACATTTTTGGTGTCTATAGGCGATGGCTGTCTCATTCCATCAGAAGAGCCATCTGTTTGCTTGCTGATCTTACGATATATATATAAAAAAATATTAATGCGGGAGTGCATAAGTTCAGTATTGTTTCATAAAAGAGGAGGCAAACGAGCAGAAGGCTTGCTTGATGGTAAGTGATCACCACCGACCACGGGTATCCGCGATATTAGAACTTTTTCGGTTGCGTTGACGACGATTTAAAAATGATTAAGCTTGTTTCTTGAAGGCCCTTATGTCGTATCCGTTCGGAAAGACCCCTGCCGGTAATTGATTCCATAAAGGTGTAGTGCGAAACAAAAAGTGACAAGAGAATAGCATGGTAGTGAATTATAGTTATTGAGGCGGCAAGGGTGGAACCCTGGTGAAATTTAACAATAGTAACCAATCCGGACAACTCTTCAGGACACTCCCCACGACAGAAAATGCAAAGTTAACTTACATCTCTGGGCAATGCCAAATTTTCAAGCCGATTGTTATTTTGCTGAATATCCTAATTGTCAACGATTCGAACCGCTCTACATTGACTGCGATCAGGAAGAAGAAGGTGATACGGAGGAGCTCCGGTCTAGAGAGAATTGCTCGACTTAATTCCGCCATCCCCGTTTTTCTATCGATAGTCGAGGCGCACAGATTCTAGGCATTGCCATATGGTGGACGCTCCACGTACCCGGTCAAAGCGGTACGACACAACATTCTTGATTCAAGGCGCAAAGGACTGGAACATGCTTCCTGAGTCTGTGTTCCCGGGCGAGTACAATCTGGGGATCTTCAAGAGAAGAGTGAACAGGTACCTTCTAGGGAAGCGCGTTCCATCTTAGGCCTCATTTTAGCTTACTATCAGGCGAGATCGAGGTCAAGCTCTTACCTATCGATAATAAAAAAAAGAGATGAGAACAGCACTGTAGTTGCAGGCGATGGGCTGATAAGAAGTACTGTTTCGACCACGGATTAAACTGGATAAGTTTTTCAAGGCAATTTCTTAGGTTGTCACTGTCGCTTGCATTTACACAGAAAAATTAAAAGTTATAACACTTACCGATGAAACAAAATAACTCCAGAAGTATTCCTTAAGCTTTAGCTTTTTCGACATGATAAAATAGCAAAATATAGCATGTTTATATTTTTTTTAGTAGTGAGACGTATTTATCGTAACAGATACAAATCACAGGTATTCGTAAATACTAGATAACAATTGTTCCTACAATATCAAATATCTGTTGAAAAATATCAGTCACAATACTGAATCACAATCTGCACTACGTTCTTCAGTCACAGTAGGTACTAGGTACTAGGTACTAGGTACCTACTCAATAACAGATATTCGTGTTACCTGTTCTTCGTATGTATTAGTCTCTCTCGCTCACACCCGCTTAATTGAATATGCTAAAACGAGAAGCACCTAGTATTTATTAACCGAAAATTCAAATAGTAATCTTTTATAACAAAATATCTTCCTAGAATAGTGACAACTATTTCTAGTCGTATAATCTGTTATCTGTTCCTGTTCCTAATTTTCAATTCGGAAACACTGCAAGAATACTTCTAATGATGTGTTGAAATATTACGTCCTTTTGTAGGTATGTAAAAACAAAAAGGTTGATCTCAATTATTTGCATAAAATCATCAATATAGGTACTCGTACAAAATTTAAATAACGGTAAAATATTTTTTTCTTCGTAGTAAAATTACAACAGAAATTATTTGAAAGTTCGAAACGTTTATATAATGGCGCGTTTCCGAACGTCTTTGTTGGCATTGACGCCATTGGCTACAAAATGTTCAACGTAACTACGACTTTATGACTTAACCATAAAGGTGATATTAATTAGACACCCAGGTCATAACGGCCTTGTACATATCTCGTCTGCACTGGTCCATGAATGTCGAGGACGTCGTGGACTACATCAGTAAGAAGACGTCTCTCCACTTGAGGGTCGAGCGTCTGCATTCTCGCCACAAGGTCAACTTTAGTTCTTTTGTGGTGAGAGTACCGACGCATCTCCTGTCGACCTTTGAGGTGGGGGAATTCTGGCCGACTGGTGTGGTCTACCGAAGGTTCCGGGGGAGACTCCGAAATGAAGTGCGTGTTACGTCGCCGGCAATACGTGACAAAGTGTAGTTTTTAAGTATATTATATTAATATGTATGTTAGTCTATAAGGTATTTATAATATGGGCCATGTTGCCTGAATTAAATGATTATTATTATTATTATTATTATTATAACGTTTCTTTGGTAATTTGTTTTCTATCCCGTTTCTCGGATTATATTCTTTCGATTTCGCTTTGAATTTACTTAGCGAAAACAAAAATTGTTTTGTAAACAAAAGGTTTACTAGTGCGAATAAAAATACTTAGTAGGTATTCATATTCTTTTTGTATATATAGGTAATAAATTAAGCAGTTCTGATAGGATATACTTATCTATTAAATTTAAATAATTTAGGTTGAAGTTGTATAAAAGTTTTTATAATATTAGTTCAGCAAAATGGCAAATGTAAATAAGAGATGACAGTATTGTGTGTGTGTGGGACCATTTTGTAGATGTAGGTGACCACTATGCGAGCTGCAATATATCTATGTAAGGCTTAATTATCTTTTGATCATCCGTATTTGCAAAAACATATGAATAAAAAGCATCCCACGGTTCGGGTGATTAGCAGAACTGGTACCTAGTTATATTTATTATAATGTTTTTTTTTAATATTGCTTCGACATTTTTCAACCCATCGGCTATCAATTATGTAGCTAAAATAGAACTTTAGATCACAAAAATGAAATTGAATGCCATTTGAAAAATCAAAATAATCATCGTTTCCAAAATACCTACACGGCTTTTAAAAAATCAATATAGCCTACTGTGATTTTTAACTAACTATCTATGTAGATGTTTGAACTAAAAAAAATATATTATTATGCTTATAGTTTTTACTCATTTTAGCTTAAAATACCTCATATTAGCGGGAAGTTTCAGGTATGGACTGCAGGGTTAACCGTTTACACATTTTTTAAGATTATATCAAACAATAATCAACTAAAGTAGGGCTAATTTAAAAGGTCATATTTGTCAGATCTTAAATCTAAGAATGTGAAATGGGATCTAAAACGCAGTAGCTCCATATAAACTTGTACGTGTCTGGCATCTGCCAAATGTCGTCTACTAAAATGGCCTTAGTACTCACTACTCTCTACTCACCACAGAGTACTTTGTAATATGCTACTCACATATTTTGTACTGTACGTGAATTATATACTGAGACCGTGCTTGTAAAAATAACAGGCTGTTCTTTAGTAACAGATAATGACATCTGTTATTTTTCAGTAACAGTAACAGGATCAACAGATATCTGATTCGACCTGTTATAACCCAAGACTAATTTTTTTACGATATAATATAACTACAAACGTTTGACATTTACATACATTTGCTCATATGAGCAGTGCTCATATGTCTACTAGTATTTGTGTGATCTGTGGTTTCGACCAAAATACAATTATTCCCACTATTGTATTTTAGTCTGACGATGGCAACGAATCAAGAATAGCTTTGGCGGTTAAACCGATTATCTTTTTCCATTAGTATAAATAACCGTCTGCTTATTTTAGAAATAAAAATGCGGTTTTTTAAAATACTCTGTATTCATTAATATGCCTTAAGGATCTCTCTAGAAAGCTGATTGGTAATCTTTCAAGAAAATTTCCTGCGAAAGTTTTATCATAAGTGGGTGGTCGTCACAATATTCTGTTTGCATAATTTATGCAATATTTATCACACGTTCCCACGGCTCAAGATATAACGAAATAGGTCGAGTGATAAGTGTAGTCACATGCACAAGTTTTATAAATATTATTATCTGTAATGTCCTATTATTGTGGAATATGTAAATAGCATAAATATAAGTACTTTGAAAAACGAGCACTGATAACTTGACCAATTTTATTTAATGTATTTTATTGCCACTTTATTGAACACTAATATAGTTACGGAAAATAATTTAATGACATTTAGGCCGGCGTGCATCAATCAAATTATTCAAATATTTAAAACAAATTTAACCATAGCAAAAGTTAGTGTCGATAGAACGTCGTATTCAAATGTCAATTTTAGTGAGTGATATGTATTTTTATAAAATGCTTACGAATATGAATAATCAATTGAAACATTATTTCGACTGAAATACCTGATATTGGAATACCAATATCAGGTAATCTAGGAATACTGGAATACCTGAATTTAGGCCATAAAATGATAAGAAACTTTTAAAAATTTGTTAACGACTGTACTGAACGCTTATCAGTTATTAATGGTCTGATAGAAGGATCCATTGTGAATTATCTCTGTCGCTTGAACTCTACATAAAGAACACAACTCATGTGTTAATAACGTATTCAGCCACTTATCAAATGCTTACAGTATTATAAGACTTTGATGATTAAACGCAATGAAATTGCAACTGTGCAAAATTGCCTTTTATCTCCATAACTTTTCTGGTCTGTACGAAATTCATACATCATTAAACTTAAGGCGAGGCATCGCGACAAACGGGAATAAATTGGTTTGTTTAATCACGTTTTTTTGTATTGATTGTTAAATAACAATTTTACAAAAAATACACGATACACCTGAAGATATTATCTAAGGAATGTGCTAACTTAATACACGACAGAATGTACTTTACTCGATCATAAAAATTCCGAAAACTGGTTAAAAAATCTTTAAAACAAATAATTTGTTAATCATATTTCTAATCTTCCACATGATTTTTATGTGGTGATATTTAGTTGTAAATACAAAAAAGAATGTGCAAAATTTTGGTTTTCAGGTGATATTCTATATTTATTTATGCGAAAATTAACACGTTTCTTAGCGGTTTCAGAACATACCGCGCCACCCCATTTCCTATAGAATTGACACGCATCGAAATACCTCGCCTTAAATATGTTTTTGTAAATAAATCAAAGAATGTCCAATTCGTTTTACTTTATTAAATTTAAGATATCAAACAAGGGAATAAAGCTCCTGATGAAAAAATATAACCATCGCCTATAGACATCTAAGATGTTTTAATTTATGTTGATGTTCGTGTGATGGAGATGTAACGTCACAAGCATAAGTTTATCTATCTCTCCAAACCGAGACAGGATAGTGACATGCAATGTTACCAAACCCATGCGAACACAATTATCTAGTAAATACTTAAAGTATTTTTGATAAATATGTTTAGTTTAACAAAATGATGTCCGATTCTTTGAATTAGCTTTTCCGTGCTGAACAAACTTGATAATAGTTAAGCTAAATAAAAATTTAATATTTGAAAGTAGCGTCAAATTTTTAGCACTTTACCAAGCTGTGTTGATACACTGCTTTACGTATCTCGATCGCTTTAACGTGTTGTCTTTGTATCATAATATGACGGAATATCTGACGGAATATCTCTTGAGACACCTTTGGTGTCTATAGGCGATGGTTGACTCTTTCCATCAGGAGACCCATCTGCTTGTTTGTTATCTTATGATACATAAAAAAACTAAAGAAAACGATGTAAGGAGTTTGTCCGTGTTCTTTAGAGTTGTAAATTTAGAGTTAAATTATTATAGCAAATTTCAAGATTTTGTTAATAACTGTACTAAATGCTTATCAGTTATAAATGGTCTGATAGAAAGATCCTTTGTAAATTATCTCTGTCGCTTGAACTCTACATAAAGAACACAACTTATGTGTCATTAACGGATCCAGCCACTTATCAAAGGCTTGCAGTGTTAACTGACTTAATAATTAAACGCAGTAAAATTGCAAAGGCTGGCGCAAAATTATCTTTTATTTCAGCTCACCAGGTATTCTTTACTTTAAACGAGCAATTCTTAAATATTGGTAATTCTTTTATTACTAAAAATGGATATATGTAAGCGTTCACCTCTTTGATAATTCGTTATCATATGAAACTATACAATCCAAGCAAATCACGTTCGCCCAGCGAGTCCTATACATTAAAAAAGCAATTCTTGTACACCTGTATGTATGTAATTAGTTTCTCTGAAATAGCTCTAAAGGCCTATCCAGACTCACGGCGAGAAGTCTCAGCGGGAACTTTCGCCGAGACTGCTCGCGAGAACAAGTAATTTATCCACACTCTCATTTTTCTCACCCGTGTTCTGGATCCTATCCGGTATGGACGACATTGCAGACAATATTAGAGCTGCAGCCGGTTTGGCTCTGTGTGCCATAGCATGTTATAACTTTGTGAAAGTTGTAATTTAAAATAAAGTTAAAAGAAATTAGAAAAGCTAGGCGACGGTGGGTAACTCAAATTCACCAAAACAGAATAAGACCGGTAATTTTTTTATTTCATATTCTCATATGCGGGTGACGTCTACTCTCCGCCGCTCACTAATCAACACTGAGACAAAACGTGAGTGTGATAGTCTTCTCTCTTCTCGCCCGAGAAATCCTTTGAAGCGGCAAAATTTACAGACACCGATCGGGGAACAGGCGAACGGGAGAACGAGAAGGCGGGAAACTCCTCACATTCACACTTCTCTGGTGTTCTCGGGGTCTGGATGGGCCATAACGATTTTGGCAAAATTTTGTATATAGGTAGTCTTTCATAATTAAAATTGATCTAGGTAATTTTAAGGCAATGAGCCGTCCTCTCGTTCCCACCATTGTAACTTCTGTATCAATAGCGGCGACCGCCCTGATAACCACTTAGTTGCGAGCTCATGGTGCCCTGGGGAAAAGCTAAGCTGTCTTGGAACCCGCTACGAAATTAATGAGAAGTATGTGGAGGAGTAGGAAAATACTTATGGTAATGATCTTGGTAAGTAATTTACGTGATAATCCGTTTTATGAAGAAATATCATCCAAGCGCAGCTCGGATTACTATATTTTCAAACGTGAGGAATCAATTAATATAAATTTTAACACTGTACGAGTTGGTATTTATAAAAGAGAGTTGGGTTAGTTCACCAACTATAATTAACGGCTAGACTGAGTTTATGATTTTTTAATCATCCCCACCCCGAACAGCAGAATCTATAGAAATAAATATAATTGGAGTGTATGTTTGTAATACTAAATTAACTGCTTTTTACTAAATGCATATCGATCTATGTGTATACGGTACATAAATTTAAAAAAAAACACACACAGGGTTCTCACAGGAGACACCCTTAGGGCGGGTTCTTAGCCCACTTAACTTAAATTCTGGCTGAGCACTTTGCTCGCTCCAAAAGCCCGGTTTCGCAGTAGCGGTCATTTGGACGCGAGTCTTCGAGGCGAGTCATCTGTCCATTTGCCCCCTTTTCTATAAAAAAAATCCGGGAGTGACATAGGCTACTTTTTACCCGAGTGGGCTAGCAAGAGGAAGTAATAATTTTGGTTCAGGCGAAGGAAGTTCCGCGTTGCTCCGGGCTCTTTTGAAAAATAGACCTTTTTGCAGGTAGAGACTCCTTTTTGCAGGTCGTAAAAAGTGACTGATTGGCTAAACGTGTCACTACCACCGTGACTACTAAGTGGTAGGGTTCCACATCGTCTTTTCCGGATATTTGGTACCACCGCCTTACCTATTCCTGCCGTGAATGCTTATCATTGTCGTGTTCCGGTTTAAAGGTTTAAGGTAGCCGGTAGACTTATGCATGTGGCATTGCCATCCTGCCACTCTGATAGCAACACACCATTAATATCTTTGGTGTCTGTAGGTCTCTTTCCATCAGGAGAGTAATTTTTTGTTGATTTAACCGATAAAATATAAGAGTCATTGAATTAATTGCACCGATTTGAAAAAATCTTTAGCCAATATAATAAATTGATATTACACTACAATAGATTAAGCATTTGTATTTTAATGTCACTTCTCAACATATTTTTAGCATATTACTCAACCGGTTTCACATATTAAGCATCTTCAGGATGTAATTGATAATTATAATTATCAGTTATGTTACTTTACAAAATATTTTTAGTATATTATTCTTCAATAATTTTAATTTATATTATACTTAATAGTTGATAATGTTAATTATAATTAAATTCATAATTGATAATTATAAATAATAATTGATCATTATAATTAATAATTATAATTAATAATTGATAATTATAATTAATAATTGATCATTATAATTAATAATTATAATTCATAATTGATCATTATAATTAATAATTGATAATTATAATTCATAATTGATCATTTTAATTCATAATTGATAATTATAACTAAAAGTATACTAAAAGTATGTTGTGAACTGAAATTAAAGTACAAGTGCTTAATCAATAGTATACCAATAATGAATTTTACCAAGTGCCGACGATGGCAAGTATAGAATATAACATAAAGCTACGTTGTCAATCAATAACAAACGGTACTTTACTACCAGACTAAGTAAAAAAGAACATAAGTAATGTGTGTTGTTAACATGATAAGGTTGCAAGTATATCTTATTGTGCCAAATTACATCTCAATAGATCTAGTACTTTATACTTACTAACAAACTTAAAATCATGTTGATAGTATTAGTAGGATTAAGCATTTCAAATCAAACACCAAGTGAAAGTTTTTCCATGTAACATTGAACCATATCAGAGAACAATAATTCAACATTTATATGCGATAAAATTACATTCAGGTGTTTATAGAAGTATGAGCTAAGATTACTGCTTCACATAAAAACATAATAAACCACCCACACGGTAAAATTTATACAGTTTATACAAAAATCAACTTTAAATACTTGATATTAAATTGAATTTCGATTTTCATTTGAATTAGTTGTCGTAATCTTCAGTGCTAATCACAAGATTCGTATTACACGTTTCATAATAAGTTCTCTTCAATTAAAAGCAGCCTCTAGTTGCAATAAGAGTTGAATGTTTTGCATACCGATGCAGTATATGCGTCTTCTGGGAATCGATTTGAGTGTTAGAGAATCGATTAAAAGTTTATATAGTAGCTAAACTCCGATTTCTCTCCTATTATTTTAATGTAATCTTGAAGTTGTGGGCGACTTTGTCCGTGAAATATTTTTATAATACAGAGTTTTTGATTTGATAAAAATAGCAATTAAGCAAATATTCTTCTTGGTGGGAAGAAAAAGAACCAAAGATTTCTTTAAGTTCTGGATGGAACTAACCACCTCTATATCTGGAAGTCCATAATCTTGCGTTTTACTCAGCACTTTTTGCCTCGCATTACTTTGTTGAATCAATTACCGGCAGGTACCAATTGAATATGGCTTGGGGACCTTCGAAGAAAGAGCCTACTCATTCTTAAGAGGGCGGCAACACAAGTGCAAGGCCTCTGGTATTGCGGATTTTCAGAGGCGGCATGGGCTTACCATCAAGTACACTTCCTGCTCATTTGCCCCCACTTCTATTAAAAAAATCTCTAAGCCGGTTCACCCTGCAGGTCATCCCTGAAACTTCCCGCTATATTTAGGTATATATAAGCTTAAACTTAAAGAAAAAATATACCTAAGCATAGAGTTTTTTTTGTTAATTCTAATTGTTCAATGTTCGAAAGTACGTATATTTTTTCAAAATTATGACCGACTTTGATCTTTCGAATAACATTCAACGCAATTTTGAGCTCTAATAAATGTCGAAGAAATGTAAAAAATACTTTTTAAAAAAAATTTCGGCATTGCTAAATCCCGAACGAATCAACCGATTTTAATCCAACTTACGGTATTTGACGCAGTCTTTTTAGAAGAAGAGCTGATCAGAACTTTAAATAAATTGGTATATTAGACCGAAAGGTATTTTTAAAATACGAAGTAAGTTTTCTGTAAACAGAGTAAATTTAATATTTGAAAAGCTGTTACTTTTGAAAAGTTGAATCGATTTTAATTTTTGGAACGGTATTTGACGTTGTTTTTTTATACTAAAATAACTTATAAGATCAAAAATTAATTCCTTGAAAAAAACTTTTTTATTGTTTTAAATTTTACACTTGTACTGTTTCACAATTCATTAATTATATATAATATATACTTTTTTATTTAAATTGTCAACCGGTTTCGCATTTTACTGCATCATCAGTCCTGATGATGCAGTAAAATGCGAAACCGGTTGACTATTTAAATAAAAAAGTATATATTATATATAATTAGTGAATTATGAAACAGTACAAGTGTAAAATTTAAAACAATAATTATGACGGAGGTTCACCAAGTGCCGACGATGGAAAGTATAAATTATAAAAACTTTTTTCAAAATTATTCTTAAACAATAACTCCCGAACGGATGAACCGATTTTGAATGATTCAATGAAAAGAGCTGATTAGATTTTGTACTTAATTGGTACATAAATTTGGAAGTTATATTAAAGAAATACTGATCCACCAACAACTTTTTTGAGGTTTTTTCAAAATATCTCAACATTTTTGAGTTCGAATTGGCTCAAATTTTCAGGAAGTTTAAGTTAATCAGAATCCAATCGAATGCCATCAACCGCGTTTCGATCAGTCAAGCCGTTCAAAAGTTATGCGATGTTTACATATACATCTATACACATACACAGTGTGTATGTGCATATGTGTGTGTATTACACACATACATACTGACGTCACGAATAGTCGGAGAAAGTTCCTAGGACCTCAAAACGTGAAGATCTGTTGAAAACTCGATTTCTTGAAAATCGGAGCAAAATCAGTAACTTCCTTATCTACGTAGCGGGAAGTAAAAAATTGTGTGGTGATATTAAGGTACTAAAGATATATTGTCACAAGTATATGTTTAGCGGCTACCTTACCGTCTGAACCAGAATACGACAGTGACGAACACAGACGTTATCAAGGTAAGAATAGGTAAGTCGGTGGGACCTAACGCAGTCGTGAAGTTGCAAAATATTTAACACTTAGTTAGTAGGCATGATGTAAGTGATACGTATAAGCATTTTTACGCCTTTTACGAAATGCCTAGCAGAAACACACCTAATTTAAACAGCAAAAGAGCTCGCATTAACACGGGGTAAAGAAAATATATTTAACAATTAGCATTTACCCGCGACTTCACACGTGTGGTCAAAAAACATTACTTTTTTTACTTAGTCGGATAAAAGGTAGCCTATGTCACTTCTGGATAAAGTGTTTTTTTAAATGTGAAAGCCGTTTTTGAGTTACACTGTAACAAAGAAACAAACAAAAAAATCGAAATTTCCCATTTTTTATTAGTTTTCTATCACTAATTCCATGGCAGGTAGAACACCAAAACTTTTAAGCAGTGAAAAGTTTTGATCAATACTATAAAAGTGAATTTCATCTGCCACGATGAACTTATTTAACTAATATATACAGACTGACTGGTAGTTTATTGATTCAGGCGTTACTCTGCGGAAATCCATTATTAAAAAAGATGAAATTAATAAATTTGCTATGATCCGCGTACTATTCTATATGTTTTTCCTAATGGCACCAAAAAGAAAGACTCACCGATGGTCCGGATAAAAAGAAGACCCCAGCGGCACGCGCGTACTAATATGCGGATCATAGCAAATTTATTAATTTAATCTTTTTCGTGACGTGATAGTTGGCGATCATATTTGATGAGAAAAAATAACATTAAAAATAAATATTAAAATACTTTTTAGTAAACTTAGTAAACATTACACCGAGAATTTTATATATACCTGCGTCATTCTCGGACATCGCGCGGACGCACGTGTCACGCAGTGTGCTATCAACACAGAACACATAGGTAGGTAGTACCTACACTGTACAAACAGCGCGCGTGCTTAGAGAGTATAATA
This sequence comes from Apodemia mormo, assembly GCA_036924255.1. NCBI lineage: Eukaryota > Metazoa > Arthropoda > Insecta > Lepidoptera > Riodinidae > Apodemia > Apodemia mormo. The sequence goes on from JAUPFN010000026.1 coordinate 9,645,763, forward strand.
TCTATATTTCACTTATTTTTAGAGAAATATTGGTCAAAAATTAAGCCCCTTGTACGAGCCGATGCGTCATTACACTCGTACGTCACATTTGCCTTAGTATGAATTTCCTAACATTATAAATCTTGAATAAACGGAGTGATTAATAAGCAGTCAATCGGGTTTCATTTTCTTCCTTTAGCTTTAGTTTAAGTAGACTTTAGCTTTAGAGAAAATAGTATAACATTTGGGTTCTGCCAGGCAGGTCGTAAAAGGCCACCTATTGGTTATACGAGTTACTACCAACGTGGCTACTAGGTGGTAGAGTTCTGCATTATCACGCCTGGGTCTGGTATCACCGCCTTACCTATTCCTGCTGTGTTATGTAGCTGCGTATGTGGGCTTATGTTAATAAGGCGTTACCATCCGTTTTTCCTATTAAAGAATAAACTATTTGCTATTATTATTAGCTGTGTGTCACTACTATCGTAGAGTAGGTAGAGTCCTGCCACCCAGTAGTCACGAGAAGTTAGATATGTGTCACCACTTTCGTGATTACTGGGTGGTAGAGTCCTGCAAAGTCCCACCCGATAGACTTATGCATGTCGCATTGCAATCCTGCCATTCGGATAGCAACGCGCTGCTAACATCTTTGGTGTTTATAGGCGATGGTTCCTCTTTCCATTAGGAGGTGCTTGTTTACTATGTTATGATGTATGAAAAAACTGTAATAGTATCTAAATACTAGGAAAAGATAACGCTTGAATCTAAATTCAAGCGTTATCTTTTCCTATTAGGAGAACCATTTGTTTTACTATTGTACGTATATTAAATGTAAAATGGCAAAAGTCGGCATATTTTAGTTATCAGCATTGGCCTGTCCTATTTTTCTCCAGATTCTGTGAGAAACTTGGTATATATCGATGTATTAGCCACCGACCATACCGTGGAATTTATTACTGTTGGTTGATCGTGACTGTATCAGTTGCACCTTGGCCTACCGCTCACGAATTTGGTTTGGTTTTTGGTTGGCACGATGATTTTATTATAAGTACATAGATGAAGTCTGGATATATTAGTGCGGGTCAAAATAATTTTGGCACGGGCGGCTATTCAAAAGTGTCGACTCATCTCAGCGCAACAATCTACTTAATATCAAACTTTTTGTTAACCTTTGTACAATGAAGATGCAAAGAGCAACATACACCAGAACCAATAACTCGTACATTTTATTTTATTGGATAGCAAGCAGATGGTATGATTGATTGAGCGATGGTTATCTCTTGATTGAAAGAGATAAGCATCACCCATAGACCCCAAAGTTTGTGCTTTTTTATCCATGTATTGATGCCACATATATAAGTATGTTTGCTACCTTACCCTCCGAATTGGAACACGTTAGCAAAAAGCATCGAAGTTATTTCGGCAGGCAAAGGTAAAGCGGTGGTACCAAAATTCGGTCGAAACGTTGCAAAATTAATCTAGTTAATAGCCACGATGTTAGTAATAATACTACTACTACTAATACATTACACAAGTGTTATTTATTTTAAAGTCTTATCTTACTTTTTACGAGATGCCTAGCAGTAAGACAATTGATCTATTTTTCAAAAAGGCACCCGAATTAACACGGAAATTTTTTCTCTTTAAAGATTCTTTTGGACACTGGTTAAATAGAATAGACAGTTGTATCTACGAAGAGTATCCTAAGTTAATCTCATTAATTTTCTTTTTCTATTACATAGGATAATAAACGTGTAGATAATCATCGCCTAGAGACATAAAATAAGTTAATGATGTGTTGCACACCGTGTGCAGGAATAGTTATATCACATTTTTAAGTTTGCCGGCAACTTACCGTCCAAATCGGAATAAATAAATAAATATTCACGGGACAAATTACACTTATTGATCGAACCCCAAAGTAAGCAAATTACTTACTTGTGTCTCAATCAACGATACTAATACGTAGGAATATATATATATATATATATATATATATATATATATATATATATATATATATATATATATATATATTTACAAGTTCGAGCAAAAAGAGATAAGGAAAACATTGCCATAATTAAATATGACAAACTTGTCATACTAAAGAATACGTTTGAAAATAAAAATAACGGCATGAAAAGAGACCTTTCAAAATCATCCGAGAAAAAGTCAAATAATAATACTGAAACAGGATCCCAAGTTAGTCAAAAGTATAAAACTATAACAGTTATTACTACCCAAAGATCTTCTAGTTTTTCGGAAAGAAAAGCAAATCCAGGATTGATAAATGTTTTAGTAAATAAAAATAATAACATTAAAACCACCAGTCAAGACGCATTGAAGAATACATAGCAATCCCAACAGCCTCCCTCAGAGACATACAAAATAAAGGAATAAACAAAACGCGTCTTTCAAGCAGGCCGGTCACCGTGGAAGATCACGAGCACAACCGTCCAGAAAAACAAAAACAATTTTATAACAAAAATATGACTAGAATTTTATTGGCTACATACAATGTCAGAACACTATCATTATATGAAAGACTCATCGAACTAACAGAAGCACTGAAAAAGGTGAAGTTTGATATTTTAGATCAGAAGTAAGACGACTTGGAAACAAAATAGAAGACCATGGAGACCTAATACTATGCTACACCGGTGAAACCACCGGGTATCACGGTGTAGGTTTCTTAGTAAAGAAAAATTTTAAAAAGAACTTAGTGAGCTGTATCAGACAGTTACAAAGAGTATCCCTACATAAAAGCAACATAGAGTCCGTCATTCCAAAATTAGGAATATAACAAAATCAATCGATGCTCTTACACATGCACAGAAAGTCAAATGGAAATGGACTGGTCACATCGCAAGATTTCAGAACAACAGGTGGACCAAATAAGCAACTTCTTGGTCGGGACCGCCTGGCAAATGTAAACATGTAAACGAGGGAGACCGCATAAACGATGGGAAGACGAGATTGTGCGTTTAGCTGGATCACGCTGGATGGTTGTAGCGCAAGACAAAGACCACTGGCATTTTCTGGAGGAGGCCTCCACCTCAGGGGTTCTCAAATAAATATTATGTTTTTTTAAAATGAATTCGTTAAATGTTAAAAGGAGAAATATAAGGCTTTTTTATGTTTATATATATATATATATATATATATATATATATATATATATATATATTTAAGGCTTTTTTATTTTGTCTGCGTGGAACAGAGCTTCTGAATAAAGGAATATATTCAGAAGCTCTGTTCCACATCTCGCCCGGACCAACAGGAACTTCTATAGCAATAGAATACTACTGTGTACTCTAGTAATGTATTCCTCCGGAATTATTCAACACAATCAACAGAAAATATGTGGTAAGTTTAATTAGTGTCACAAATTATCTTAATCCGTTTAAAATTAAGCCGTTTTTGCGTGACTGATTACAAATATCTAAACATACAAACTTTAACATTTAAAAAGAGCTTTGAACACATAACTATCTTCACATCTGTCAAGAAATAACTCGTCTGCTTGGCTTTATAATGACGTGAGAATTCCGTTGTAAAAAAATAGCAATTCTATAGAATCCTCTAAGGTACGATGCATTACTTAAGAAAATTGTATTGCATTCGTAGACTTCATGGATTGGTTGCATAAGAAAGTATATCTACGTGTGTCATCTATACCTTCTGATTGATTGATCTTTGACCGATAGCTAGTGAGTTTTTATGTTCGTCGAATAGCATTCAGAGGTTTTTTGCCGACGTCATTAGGAATTGTGGCTTGCTTAATTATTGTATAGACGAGATATTATCTGTTCTCAGTACATTACTTACTTTGAAGTAAGACTAGCTGTACCGGCAACTTTATTTGCGTGAACTCAGATCTGATTTTTAAGTTTTTTGCACAGAGTCCTAATTTTTCTAAAATAAAAGTACTTAGCTTAAGTTTCGTATAAATGAGTTTTATGTCACTGAAAGCCCTCTCTTAATCGATCCAGTGCTTTCGGAGATTAGCTGGAACAAGCAGACAGATGGACTTTTTTAAATTGATTTTTTGGTGTAATATAAGTAAAGTGTAAAATATACAAGCACTTGTTAGAAAGCTGTCATTTTAACATTACAAACAGACACTTCAGAGGTATTTAATTGTATAGCTTCCGCAGTTTTAAATGCTGATTTTAATTTATGGTGGAATTGGCTTAAGAAATATTGTGTATTTTTGACTGCCCCATTAGTTGACTGTTTAGCGAAATCGACTACGCAATCAACCCGGTCCCCGGGTTCGATTCCTGGCTGGGAAAAACATTTTTGTGCATTGATTTGTGCGTTTCGTGATTTGGATAGATATTTAGGTATTGAATATATATCATCATTAATTTTTACATTGTTTTATGACCCGGTGATTGGACTCACGCCCTCATTATCTACAGCAAACACCAGCAAACAGTACAAGATTATTAAACTTATCTTAATTCTTAACCCTTTAAAATCTTTTTACTTTTAACTTGTAAATTACATTTCGTATGTCTATTTCCTAGTTAAATAAAAATTTTTTTTCAGTTTCCAGCTACCATACCCTTCAAACCGGAACACCATAAGATATCTGGTACTATTTAACCGATGATCGTGAACACATAAAAATCAAAATAATATCTTGATATTATACCTCAGAGTTTATTGTAGGATTCATCCTGTAGCTTAGTATGTACTAGATTCCAAACAAGTTTACTTCATAATTTTAAATACTTTCTTACAAAACGCCGGTACATCAATTAATTTTACAAAGTTTTCGACTTTGTACCCGTTTTTACAAAAAACGCTCGAACCGAGGAGAATAAAATTTTAAACATAAATTTTATAATTAGAATAATTTCAGAAAGCTCATATTTTTATATACAAACTAGAAATAAAAAAAATTAATAAAAAATACACACAGTACAATGCGTTTGACGCACACATGCATATAGTATTTTGTCTGTGGTTTTAAATCTGTTGTCAAACGTGTCAAACTAAGAAGAAATTTTATTGTTTAATCTGTGCCAAGGTTAAACTAAGATATATTTTGTTTATCCTATAATAATTTGTTTAATAGATATTTGTTTTTTTTTTATATCATAAGATAGCAAACAAGCAGATGGGTCTCCTGATGGAAAGAGTCAACCATCGCCTATAGACACCAAAGATGTTAATGGTGCGTTGCTATCTTGTGGCGAGGTCTAATGCCACATACATAAGTTTACCTTCCAAACCGGAACACGACAGCGACAAGCACTGACGCTATTGCGGCAGGAATAGGTAAGGCGGTGGTACCAGACCCAGGCGAGACAATGCAGAACTCTACCACCTAGTAGCCTCGATGTTAGGGACTCGCATAACCAATCGGTCGCCTTTTACGACTTGCCTGGCAGAACAGCAGTTGGTCTATTCTTCAAAGGAGCCCGGAACCAACACGAGGGGTGTGCCATAACTAAGGAATAAGATTAAGAATAAGGAAGAATTAAGGCCTAGTTTCGATCAACAGCTGTCCGCTAGTAATTACCATATAAATTATTGTCGAATTTCGAGAACTGGTGATAGTTAGTTCTAAATAAAATCGTAAAACCTTACTATTCAAAACATGCAAAAAACAATCTATATTTTAGAAATAAAGCCATCGTTTTAACCTACTTTTAAACAAAGGGAGTGCTTTTAACAATTTTCTTTATTGCTGGAGTGTACGGAGCCACAAAGTAAACACTAGCCCACTTGTCTAGAATCTAGGTCGCAGAATCTTCCTAGAAGCTAAGCAGACCTGTACACAAGTGTTATATATTGCGAGAGAAATTACAATTTATAAGTTGCTAGGAACACTATTTATGCGTTTGCTTAACTTGTACAGTTGAATAGAAATTTCTCTTTTAATTCTTATGGTTTTGTTACGTAATAAGAAGGTATTTAATTTACAGAGCGGGCTTGTTTACTATTTTTTTTAATATCAATAGGTTATGCGGCCTAAGATGGAACACGTTTCCCTAGAAGGTACCAGAGTGCTAAGTGTGGGTTTTTCTTTTCGCATTCGATTGTGAGCGCGTTTCGAGTTTACTAGGAATTTGTATGTGATTTGTACAGCGCCACCTAGTGGTAAACGTGAGAAACCAGTTTACCACTAGGTGGCGCTGTACAAATCACATACAAATTCCTAATAAACTCGAAACGCGCTCACGATCGAATGCGGTAAGAAAAACTTACACTTAGCACTCTGTTCACTCTTCTCTTGAAGATCCCCAGATTGTACTCGTCAGGGAACACAGATTCAGGAAGCATGTTCAAGTCCCTTGCGGTTCGAATGGAGAATGTCGAGTTGAAATTAATTTTCGAACCTAAATCACCGCATGTACATAAATTGGACGTAGTTACACGAAAAGGATCTAATCCACACAAAATCACTTTAGAAAAATTGACGTTTGAAGTTGGATATTGTTTATTTTTAACGTGCCATACATGGGGACTAGTTCTGACGGTGAAAGTAATAGAGAGCTATTTTTGCTTAGATGTTTTTTACCGGCCAATAGTATTGATGTTTAGCATCAGTTTGGTGCACTTAAGTCATTTTTGACCATATTGTGGATTGGATCCTTTTCGCTTAACTACATCCAATTTTCCCCCGTATTGATACTGGACTCTTTTGGAGTATAGACAAACCTTTTGGAGTATAGACAAACTGTCATTCTGCCAGACAGGTCGTAAGAGGCGATCGATTGGCTATGCGTGTCACTATAATCGTGACTACTTAGTAGGAGAGTCCCACAACGTCTCGCCCGGGTATGGTACCACCGCCTTACCTATTCCTGCCGCAATAGCGTCAATGTTTATCATTGTGTTCCGGTTTAGAGGGTAAGGTAACCACTAGACTTATGCATGTGGCATTGCCATCCTGCTGCAGTGCAGATAGCAGTGTACCATTGACATCTTAGGTGTTTATAGGCGTTGGTTTCTCCTTCCATCAGGAGAGCCATCTGATTGTTTGCTATCTTATGATATAAAAAAGGAGAACTTTGCTCTACCTTAACCTCAAAAATAGCGGTCTGGTACCACCTTACCTATTCCTGCTGCAAAAGCGTCAGTGCTTGTCGCTGTCGTGTTCGGGTTTGGAGGGTAAGGTTGCCGGTAAACTTATGCATGTGGCATTAGATATTTATATATTATTCAACGTAATTTATATATTTGTGTTTGTTTTTGTGCTCGTGCGCGATGCCTTCCACTTTCCTTTCCCAGACTTTCTGGGTTAGCTGGAAGAAATCTCTGTCGTTAGGGATAAGCTCACCTTCTGTGCATTACTTTAAGTATCGTTTAATTTTTTTTGTCATTATATAAGTGTACAATAAAGTATTAAATAAAATAAAAAAAAAAATAAAGATAGTAACGCACTCTGACTCTTTCCATCAGGAGACCCATCTGCTTGTTTGCTATCTTATGTAATAAAAAAACGGTGTCTATATGGAGCAAAATTATAAGGGTTTGAATCAATAGACCGGTTTATAGAGGTTTTTTCTGTTCTTGATGTTCATCGCTCTAAAATGTTGTCCGTACGTGCGTGATGTACTTTTCTGCGGTTATGGTTTATTAAACAGGGCTATGTAGGTTTATGAAGCGTTCTCATCTCAGATACATACGGTGGGAGGAATGCGCTGTGCTGCGCTCCCGGCTGCATGGGTACCACCATTTTGCTTGTTTCTTTCGTGAAATAGCTTTGCTGTGTTTCGGAGGGATGAGCAAGACAGCTAGTGTAATTACTGGCACCGAGACTTAACGTTTTATGTCTCAGGATAGGCGACACATAAATGAGTTACCTGACTAGTTCCAGGTAAACTAGTTTATGTTCACTGGCGAAGTCGACCAATTACCACCAGGTGACACGTCTGCCAGTTTGCTTATTCAACTAACATAAAAAAGATACTCTCCGAGCGAAATCTTTTATAAAACCCGCTTAAAATTCTTAATCGGTATTTTTTAAATCAGTTTCCAGTCCTAGTAGTGTCGGAAACGGTATCCACTTAATTGAAATATCCATATTAATATTATAAATGCGTAGTAACCCTGACTGTCTGTCTCTTCTTCACGCCTAAACCAATGCACCGATTTGGGTGAAATTTGGTACAAAGATAGTTTGTGACCCGAGAAAAGACATAGGATAGGAGGACCCGAGAAAGAATTTTCATCCCGGAAATCCCACGGGAACTGGAATTACATTATATATTAATAAAACCTCCGGACTGTCTATAATTTAAACCACGGTAAGTATTATAAGGAGTACTTTTATTTTAGATATTTTTCCACGCGTACGAAGTCGTGGGCTCAGTTTGTTCGGATTTTTTTTATAACATAAGATAGCACACAAGCAGATAGGTCTCCTGATGGTAAGAGTCAACCATCGTCTATAGACATCAAATATGTTAATGGTGCGTTGCTATCTTGTGGCGAAGTCTAATGCCACATGCATAAGTTTACCGGCTACCTTATTCTCCTAACCGGAACACGACAGTGACAAGCACTGACGCTATTGCGGCAGGATTAGGTAAGGTGGTGGTACCAGACGACGAGCGAGACAATGCAGAACTCTACCATCTAGTAGTCACGATGGTAGTGACTTGCATAGCCAATTGGTCGCTTTTACGACCTGCCTGGCAGAAAGGCAGTTGGTTTATTCTTCAAAGGAGCCCGGAACCAACACGGGGGAATATTTCTTTCTTTTTGACTGTCTTGGGAACATTTCTATCTTTAGACTGTATTGGGGCAAAAAATGAACCCTAGAAAATAAATAGTACACAGGATTTTTTTTTCAATTTCACAATTTTTACACACGTTTTTTTGATTTGTTCCGTATTCGCCCTAACGTTTTGTCCCAAATTCCATAAATTTCCGTATTCGCCTCACATACAAAATATTTCCTGTTTCGCCCTACTTGTATAAGGTCCTAAAAGTACCGTTTACAAATGCACAAATTTTTCAAGAACGTCGTCACTTCTGAAACATAAGATTTCCTTCGTGCAATAAAATAATCAAGTAGGTCTGTATCAAATTTGCTGTTTCTCGTATTATTTCTAATGGAGTTATTAAAATATTTTACTTACAAATTATTTGAATATTTTATTTATTCTAATAAAAGCATACATAAATAAAAAATATGTTTTATTATAAAAGTCTCATATACAATTCTAAATCACGATCAAAATCACAGATCAGTTTTATTAATCACAAGAGCTAATAACTAACTAAATGTATCTAGGTATCTAATATATCTTTACGAAACAATTAACTGAGATTACATAATAAAAGTGTTACAAAACTGTTAAATTAAATGGAAAAATTAATAAAAAAATCCACATCCACATCTTGGAGCATGTCTTTTGTTTCTTCATTAGCGAACCCCAGTATTCTTGTTTTTTTTATAATTATAATCAAAAAGTAGAAACTCTATGTAGTCTTTCGGTATTTCAACTTCAGTTGCCTTAACAAATGTAGACTTCTCAATGTTTTGCGATTTATTTCGTGTTGTATACAGACAAGTTTTCACTTTGGAAAATTTAGGTAAAGCTTCAACCAAATCTGTGCCTTTATTCTTTAGCCAAACTATGGTTTCATTAAAGATGGTTGGAATGGGCTTGCCTTCTGCAAACCCCGCTTCCTGTTTGCAACGGAAAATTTCTTCTCTAATTAGATTTTTTGCTGTATTTATAATACAAATTGTGTGTTGTATAATTCTAATAACTTGACCGTGAACATCACTTCTCCTTTGCACTTTCTGTTAATACATCTCCATGATATGACACCACTTTTTTTAACTCTTCGTTTCGTATATTCATATCCCTAATTCAGCAGTATATGTTCGCCCCTTTTTGACTTAATGTATGAAAAATCTTGTTGGGAAGAAAAAAAAACAACAAAAAAAAAGAAAAAAAAAGCAAACAACTTAGGTCTTGTTCCAGCATAATTGTTCAATGAATGTAAATCTAAAATAAATAATTTTCCTTATTCGCACCTATTATTTCCCATGCTAGGCAAACTACGTTACTATATATATATATATTTACCGGTTACGACATGACACTGATATGAATTAATACTTGAAATTGTTATAAAAGCAACCGACGAGGTTAAAAAATATCAATATTGATGCAAGAGCGAATGTAAATTGAAATAGATATTAACTTTAATCATTCACTAGTTAAAGTAAGAAAAACAAAAATTTAATTTTATTGAATAAATTATAACTTACCCCTCTTAAATGTCGTAATATAATCTCCAGTTCACCGTACACCCTAAATGCTATTGCTAGCAATCTTAAGTACGTAACAAAAGGATATCCAACAGAGTATTATAATTTATAATATTTGTTTTGTGTTTCCAAACTGATAAATTCCAAATTCATGTCATTGGTCTATTGACCGTTGCAGGACACTGCAACGACGTAACTGGTTTAAAATGCAACTTTTTAGTTTATAAGCGAGGGTTTACGACCCGGCAACCCTTTGTTTCCAGTTTCGCATTATTTACCTGCTATAATCAATGACATTTTTGTTTCTGACCTTACTTAAAATTGTTAATAAAAACGAACGAGGCAAAACAAGCATAAAATCTGGGGCGAATCAGAACTAAATTACAATAATAAGTAGAAAATCAATTTTTAGGACGAAACAGGAATAAAATGTAGGACGAACACGGATTTCTGACGTGGGGCGAAACTTTGTAGGTCGAATGCGGAACAAATCGTTTTTTTTCTGTTTACAAAAATTTACTTTTTTTATAGCAGAGGGGGCAAACGAGCAGGTGGTGCACCTGATAGTAAGTGATCACCGCCGCCCATGGACAACTGCAATACCGGGAATCTTGCAGCTACGTTGCCGGCATTTTAAGAACGAATAAGCTCGTTTCTTGAAGGTCCCTAAGTCGTATCCGTTCGGAAACACACCCGAGGGTAATTAATTCCACAATGGAGTAGTGCGAGGCAAAAAATGCCGACAAAAGCGCATGGTTGTGGATTTCCAGACATCGAGGTGGTGAGGATGGAACTTTAAATTTATACGAAATGCGTTATAATGCATACACCAATAATCTAGTACTACGCTGGGCCAAAAAATAAAATTGTGATTCAGCCACTTACAATTTAGTAGTAAGTACTACGGCAATTCGAATAATAGCATCGTAAGAGATAACGAATCTTGCGTGACGATACTGCATTTAATGTTCATAAACAAATATTGCAAAGGTGTTTCAAGTTTTGTATGATGTAACAAGGAATTATGTGCTTTGTCTTTTATTTTAAGTAAAATAGATTTTTTTATATTATAAGATAGTAAACAAGCAGATGAGTCTCCTGATGGAAAGAGTCAACCATCGCTTATCTAACCAACCAAAGATTTTAATGGTGTGTTGCTATCTTGTGCCGAAGTATAATGCCACATTCATAAGGTATTATTAGGATTTTTTTATTTAATTTATTTAATGAAATAGATTATTTTATTATTAGGAATTATGCATGTGGATTAGTGAAAGTGTCCAAAGAAGAGTATGTTTGTGCAGGGAACAGAGTGAATGGAGCGTTAGGGAGATTACTTAAAAGCACAGTTTTAATTTATTGCGGCCATGTTTCCTGCATAGTTATGTGCTTATCCCAACACTATTGTATGGAAGTGGGAGTTGGGTAAGTCAGAAAGGACATGAAAGTAGCATCAACGCTGTCGAGATGAGTTCGCTACAAAAAATATGTGGCGTAACACTCGCGGACCGGGTTTGTAATTTTGAAGTGAGAGAGAGAGAGGTTAGGCTTGAAAGAAAGTGTCAGTGTACAGATGAGAAAGGGCATGCTCCATTAGTTCGGACATGTAGAAAGAATGGTAAATGAAAGGTTAACAAAACAGATATACAATGCGAATGTGGAAGGATGTAGGTACCGGGGAAGACCAAGACTGACGTACCACGATCAGATTGATCGAGTACTGTTCGAAGTTGGTGTCAAGAGTCTTCGTAACCGGCGACATTAATTCCATTTTATCATTGACTGTACGTCAAGGCCGTAAGCGAAACGTGAGTAGGTTCAAATTGCACATGTCTGTTTTAAAGAGAGTTTAGCGCTTGTTTGTATGACAAAATGTGTTTATTATTAAAAAACTTCGAGACAATGGCTGTATTTGGCCAGCACAAAAGACTATTTTCTATACTCTTTGGGCTAACATCTACACTAACACTATAATTGCGAAAGTCTATTTTTCTGAAAGTCTTTCACAGCCAAACCGTTACACCGATTTTGACATAGGCTATTTTTTAAAACAAACAACATCTAAGGGGCTGAAATATTTATGAATTATGACATGTTACTTGTTGGCAAAGAACACGGGCGAGATTTCATACATCGTTTTTTTAGTTATTATCTTAAAATTTAATATATTCCGTAAGATTCTTTGTCAACTCCTTAACTTATACGCATTTAGTAGAAATTTTTAAACTTGAGGAATAGTAGCAAAATAAAGTTGGAATTTAGGTAAGGTTAACGTAAACATTCAATTCTTTTATTAGTAGTCTGTGCTTAGGTATTTATCTTACCATTGGGTGTCTTTAGTATAACTGCTAATCTCAGAAATCTAAGTTAGATTGACGAAATTTTGGACTTAAGATTTTGCCAAGACACTTTTTAGATATTTAAAATAACAAAAAATAAATTACCTTTAAACTATTTTGTACTTAGTACAAAAACAGGGAATTTTTTTTTTCACTTATAATGAAAATTATGATACATATACCTATTGCTGTTTTAATGCAAATGTTATTAAAGTTTTATACAATGGTAACATTTAAGTATGATGATAAGAGTCAATCAAATTAGTCTCAATATTTTTATCTGATTGTTCCTAGTGATATATTTAATTTGATTAACTTAAAAAACGTAGAAAATTATTTAAGTTTATCTAATATTCGTCATTCCCAAACCAAAACCAAAATCGCCTGTGTTCTTAGTTATTGGATTATTTAAATTCGTCATAGATGCTAACTAGCTCGGCTTACTTTACTGCACAGTGACTGCCGCGAAGATACTTGCACCTAAATATGTAGCTTGTTTTTTTATATCATAAGAGAGTGAACAAACAGATAGTTCTCCTGATGGAAAGATAATTATCGCCTATATAGACTAAAGATTTTAATGGCGTCGCCATCTGGATGGCGAGAATTACATCTCGCTATCCAGATGGCGACGCCATTAAAATAACAAAAAGATAGAAATATATAGCACATAAAAGTTAGCTTAGTTGTAACCACAGATCACCTAAATACGCCATTAAGAATAAAACGTGTCGTCGCGCGCATGAGCAAACTCTCTTATTGCTGTCAAAAGTTTATACATTTGTAGGTTAGGTATATTGTATTGTGAAAAACATGAAGTATTAGTATAGGTGGAGCTAGCACTTGTATTAATCAATTGAAACAAATATTTATGTTATATCTCTGTCTATGATGTCTCTCCGTCTCTTTGTATACAGCTGTGTTAGAAAAAGAGAGTTAGAACCTCAGAAGATGACAGCAGTATTTAAAATTGTGTTTCAAGTAGGTATTAGAAGTGCTGCCTCCAGATATAAAATATAATACAGTTTCATAGCGAAAGATCAGAAATAAACCATGTGTTATCGTTTGTGTTTCGTTATCGTTAATGAGATGACAAGGTTTAGAAATTATCCTTAAAATGATTTTATTTCATTGGAAAGTAGTATAACTTTGTATTTATGTATGTAATTGCAAGTTACACTGACAAACTAAAAAGTTGTCTTGAAAGGCGTATCCATGTAATCCGTGCTTGTAACGTTAATCAGAAATATAAAAGAGATCATTATACCGTTATATTAAACAACAATTTCAACTTAAACTTATATTTAATATCACAAAATAGTCATTAAGCTCCAGTAAAACGATATAAAAAGTGTCCGGAGTCCGGAGGAGGGTAAATGATACATCTCGATAGATAATAGTATTTCGATTAGAGCCATAGTAGTAGGGATTCGTTGGTTCCCGACCACCCGGGTCGTTGGGTCTGGATCCCTGTTTCTGTCCCACCTGTGTTTCTGACCCACTTGGTGGTCGGTCAAAACTAAAAAAAAAAAAAAAAAAATTTGGTGTCAAAATGGGGGTTTCCGGGTACGCCCGATCGATAGCAAGCATCCGTTTTTTGATATCTCGCACGGTTGCAAAGTTAGCATTCCTGGCTCTCCTTCGTTATCTAATCACCTCATTATCATTAAGCTCGAACGCCCGTCACACAATCGCACTATTAAAAGCTCATTAGGACGTCTCGCATTGCGTATCACTTGCAACTAATGAATATGGAATAAAATAAATATCATCAAGCTGATTCCCGTGTCGAGAAGGCAGAGCGAGCGTCTTAACGTTCCACTGCGATTCACCTGTTCAGCGGACAAAAGCACGATTATGGCGATCATTCTATTATCATTTTAGCAGCCTGTAAGACTTTTACTTTTTTTTTTTTCATAGTAATTTATATCATTAACATCGTGAGTACTGACTAGTTGGTGAGTTCTGCAACGTCTCGACTGGGTTGAGTACCACCACCTTGACCCATCTTATTACATACATCATCAGTGCTAGTCGCTGTGGTGGTGCTATTATTACTGGGTCTGTGTGCTTATTAAATATATTCCAGTACTTGTATGCATGTAAAAAAGTATCTTCACGGTCATATCCCCGAAGAGGTAGACAGAGGTACAACTAATGCTCCCACGATTAGCCGAAGATACTAAGTTCCACAACGTGATAGGTGACAATCCCGACCCAGGAATCGAACCTAGGACCTCATGTGGCAAGCATCGTCACCGCACCATTATGCCGCAGAGGTGATTTGTTTGAATGTATTTATTTAGTGTTGTTGACAAACACCCATATTGCATGATGTCTGGGCTAGCAGGATCGGTCACTTCCGGTATCAAAAGCTTCACATGCTCTTAAGGTATGTGGGTGTTTCGCAATACACAAGTATGAACTTCACTAACGATTCATTGGAATGTTGTATCATAATTGCTAATGCGAATGTGATGAGCAACAAGATTTGTAACAGAACGTGTTCGCTAATGTTAATTGCTTAAAACTTCCTATATAAACCTTGGATGAAAGCACATCTACAATATATCAAATAATTATTTTAACAGAGATAGTGCTACATTATTGTAACGTGTGTGTGTGTTATTGTGTTCACGTGCTACTTCGATAATATGGATGTAAGTATCTCATTTATTGCTCTTATAATATCTTATATATTAAATATGTGTAATGAATGTAGATATAATATTTTTGTCGTTTCATATTTTTACAATATTATTCATGTATTTCACCGGAGAGGAAAGTATACTTGTATGATGAACGTACACATATTTTTTCAGATTTGGTTAGAAAATAATATTTATACCTACATGCACACACAGAAATGATGTATGTGTTAAATCTATACATATGTGTACTACATGTATACTGAACAGAAATTTTACCTAAATATATTCAGTCGTTAAGGCGTGTAAGAACTTGTAACAAATATACACGCACAAACTTTAGATTTATAACATAGTATTAGGATTTTACGTTAGCTATGTCGTAGTGTCTAATATTTGGTATTATGTCCTTTACAGAATTCCTCGAGCATCCTTGAAGAGAACACTTTAAAACATTATTATTATCCACTGTCTGACGACGACGAGTCAGATTTACAATTGACACAGCCATTGAAAATAAAAAGAACACGTAGCAGCAGCAGTTTGGACGACCTATTTGAAAAGCCAGCCAAAAAGAAGAAAAAAATGTCGTCCTGCGTTGGAAGGGCGTCTCGAGATGGTGGAATGGCATACATATCAACCAATACCGACGATGGGGCGCAAGCCACACACTTTGTAAAAATAGAAGTTTACGATCTAAAAAAACTGGCGAGGATACCCCCAACTGATCATTGGAAACATGCAACCACTCGGATTAAATATTATGCGGCAAGTCATAGGCTCAACAAAATCAATGAAGTGATCTATGATATATCTAAGG
The DNA here is from genome assembly GCA_036924255.1 of Apodemia mormo. Classification (NCBI taxonomy): domain Eukaryota; kingdom Metazoa; phylum Arthropoda; class Insecta; order Lepidoptera; family Riodinidae; genus Apodemia; species Apodemia mormo. The sequence continues at coordinate 9,661,798 of JAUPFN010000026.1, forward strand.
AAATAGCCGATGCACCTGACGTAAAAAAATATCACTTCGACAAAAATACTTGATATTGTTCTTTCAATGACTGATTTTTTAAGTATGCTATTGTATAAAGTTTCAATGTAATTAGAGATAATAATGTGATTAATACTTGAATACTTAAATAAAGGTTTTATTTTTGTTATCCCATTTGTTTTTTTTGTATTCCTATGACATACAGGGTAAAATAATACAACGAAATTTCTTTATCAATTATATTTTATTACAGAAAAAGTATTTAAACAAATTATTTACAATTTTATCATTAATAACAGTATTAGTAGTAAACATATTAGTGAAGTTAAACATACATACTCCATAATATCTGAAATATATAAAAACTAGACAGTAAATTCCACACATAGAACTAAAACAATTTTGAATTACTTTATTATTATAATTCCACTTCTTACAATTTGTTACCAAAAATGACTCATGATAACCAGTTGGCTTTCTCCCGAAAGAATCAAAATATTCCCCAACACCATGTTTATCAATGCATATTGCTACCCAATGAGAACCAGGCTTTGTATCAGGATCTAAATTTGATATAGAATAAAAGGGTAAGCTAACATGTACTGGTATACGATTAGCTGCAAAAACATTAAGCTTTAAGCTACCATTAACCATAACCAGAAACTTTTGGATTTCTATAGAATCCATCATAGGATTTAATTTTTAAAAACGTCTATTTTTAAAGATATGCTGAATGAAATTGACAGTAAATACACTAGCAATATAATATATAAGTACAATTTCATAAATTAATTAAAATTAAGATTAGCTATTATAATCTATAATAACCTCTCTATTTTTGTTTATTTCTATAACATTATCAAATTCTGCATATACTATACAATTTACAGTTGATGACAAAGTGCCTTCAAACCGTACTTCTATTCTAACACTTCCACGTTTTACTAAATTCCAATGAGTTGTAGAGTTTGCACTTAAGTCTGGAGTCATATCAAAAGCCATTAGACAGTACCCGTTTGCAAAAGCTTCTTTAGATATCGAATTACCTTCATTTAAAAAGTGTATACCGGTCCCAGAGAATAATGTATGATAAACGCTGGTAAAAGCATTGTCGGAAAAATTGGGAGTTAATGTTTTCGGTGGTATTTGCTGTCCATCTACATATACACTAAGCAGATTGAGGTTGTTGTGTTTAAAATCGAAGGGATTCGTTTCGAAACTGCCATTAAATGCTTTATTGCTAACGAATCCTATAATACACCTTTTAGGCATTTGCCCAAGAAATACATTATCAAGAACTTTCCCTTGAACACCAGATGGAATAGTTAATACTTTTACTTCAGCTCTAGCAACTGGGTACTTAGCTGTGGTTGTTGCTAGTACTTTTTCGTGTGCAAGTAATATTGATGGATTGATTCTTGCTTTACGGATTATGAGCGAAGCATTTATTATATTAACTTTGAATTTATTTTCTACTGTGGACGATATGAGATTAAAAGAATCTTTCGAACGAACTAATTTTAACCGCATTTCAATACCATTAACTAAAAATTTCCCTTGATTAAATATATCACCATGTAAATGACCTATCATTTCAATAGTTGAACTCTGCTTTGATAGTTGCTGTCGCTTAGCAAATCCTTCGTTAGTTGCGTCACACGAAGTAAACTTTCCTGGAGTATCTTCATACCATAAACCACAGGTAAGATGGGAAGCTTTCGCTGCTGGACCATAATTTAATAAAGTTTCTATATACGCACGATATGCATATGTGTTATTTGGTGGAGAAACAAGTTTCTGATTTAAATAAATATCCAACTGACTAAAAAGCGAGTGTAGCCAATTATTTACAGGTGCAACATTGGCATCGACAGCTAATCTTGATGAATCAATATTTTCTATTCGTGCACTGATACTAATCATTGTGTGTGATAAGTCAATATATTCATCACCAGCACCAGGTATTAAAAACTCGATAGGGCCATCATCAGTTAGCGATGATATCGGACGATATTGCATCCATTGACCACTCTCTATACTTGTTTGTGTTGTCGGTAAAGCAAAGATATCCAATTCTGATTTCACACATTCACAAGAATTATTGTGTAGGAACGCCATTTTTAATTTCCAAAAATATCTTTTTTATTTTTGAGAGCTCCTTTAAGAGTTCTTCTTTGTTTTGATGTCTTCTTGTGAGTGATAGACTTAAGTCTTTGCCTTTTATTTTTATAACCGGATCCTGCCATTATGGAGTCGAGTTTTTCATCAGCTTTTCTTTTTAAATTAGAAGTAGCGGTTCGGAATCGAGTTTTTATCGATTCATCAAGAGGTTGAGCTCCAACTAAATCACTTAGAAGACCAACTCCAGCGTTTAATGCTTCTTTTCCAAGAACCTTTGCGCCACTTTTTAAAATTGGAAATACTGACCTAAATAAACCCCCTAGAAAACTCCCTATGCCATGTCCACGTTGATATGGTGTTCCTTTATAAATTATACCTACACCAGATCCTGCTTGTGCAGAGTAATAGTGATGATAGGGACATACCATTTTTATATATTTAATGTAATATTAAGAACTTATTTTTTTGAAATGAAGCTTAATACATGAGGTTCCAAATTGAAATGGTACTCTTTCACCAATGCTCGTTCTTATATCAATTTCTATCACATCAAATTCCCTACGTAAAACAGGAAGATAGTGTGCAGGAGAAAATACATTAATTTTGTAGGCTCCATAAATATATTTCGTAGGATCTAATGGAATTATTCTCAGTAAAGATGACATTACATCTCCTATTATCTGTGGATGTACTATATCGGAGTAAATAAATAGTTGTGACGGTAGACCTAAATGTAAGTTTATTGGATACTTACCAATATTCTGCCTAACAAAATTTGTATTGGGTTCGAACCCAAGTTGAAGTGACAATTTGGGGTTAGCTGTTATTCGAGTAATGTTACTTGTCATATTTGTTACGGCGACAAGTCTTGATATTTCATCGTGTTGAAACTTTACTTTCCCATTTAATAAAGGATTTGCATTGAATGCGTTTAAGAAGTTACTAATATTTTCGTAGTTTGTTGCTGGTATATGGGATTTATATTCAACGTTAGCATAATCTGTTTTTGAATCGGGTAAATATACTTTTTTAGAAATGTATACTACATTTTCATGATCCTGTACATTTAACATACTACACGGATAGTGACATTCAACTAGACCGACCACCCATTCTCCTTCTAGCTTAATGGTTTTAGGTAGTTTAGTGAAGAAGTTTGCTGTTGTGTTTTCTGGAAAGTAGCCCATGGAGCTGTTACTAAGTAACGTTAAATAAAAACTATTATCCATTATATTTTCTTTAAATTTGATATAGGAACCCAAGTATTAAATTTATTCGGATAACCTACCCACTTCACAAGCACTTCTTTTCTGATTCCAGAATAACGTGAACCTATTATTTTATCAATTTTAAAATACGATGTGGGGTCATAAGAAACTTTTTGTAATTCATTCTCATAAAATGTACCTACAATTCCCTCGTTTAGAATATCTTTTATGGTATAAATCAATACAGGCTTACGTTTTACCGAGGCCACTATAAAAAATTCATCACTCCAATTAGTCTCATAGCCTTTTTTAAATATATGCTTATATTTAGTAATTCTAACGTAGTCGCCTATACTTAATTTTGGATCCTGATTATTGTGTACCATTTTTTTCCCCTGTAATCGTCCTTCGTTGATATTACGCCATACAGTCATTATATTATTAAAATTAACATCAACTGGGCGCATTTTTATAGTCGAATGAAAACTATAATTATAGGAATAGACTAATTCTTGCAATATATCTATGTATCTATATGTATTTTTGTGGGTGAAGTATCGCCACATTTTCGTTTTGAGAGTTCTCTGAAACCTTTCCACTATACTAGCCTTAATATCAGGGTTATTCGTTGTGTAATAATTAATATTCTTATTCATTAAATATTGTCTTACATCTTTTGATACGAATTCGGTTCCCTTATCCGATTGTATGTGACTAGGTGTGGCCTTTGCCTCGCAAAATATGCTCTCAAAACAATTTTTTATTGATTGTGAATTCTTTTTAATTAAGGGTCTAACAAATGCATATTTACTAAATACATCAATAACACACAAAATATAATTATAACCGTCATTATATTGACTATACTTTCTCATATCACTTAAATCTACTTGCCAGAGTTCATTTAAGTTTGATAAGATATATCTGTTTCTTGGAAATTTTCTTTTTATAGGTTTATGAAGAGTATAAGTTTCCTGTTTTTGCAGCCATTCTTGAACTTGTTTTCGATTCATTTTACCTTTCATTGCTCTAGTTAATGCATTTACACTACTATATCCCGCCGGATTTGCTATATCATAGTAAGTACTATGTATATCTAATAAGGTGTCCATCTTTCCCAATCTATTTTTCTTCCTGGTTTAGATAATTTCGGTGTATTTAGTTTTGTAGGAGTATTAAGACGAAAATCTTCTACATACAATTCATTCATGAATTTATTTATTTCAGGATTACCAACACATATTAGTGGTACTTTAATATCTTTTAATGCTTTTGCAAACTTTTCCCACCCATCAGGTTTATATTTTAAGGGTCGGAGAGTTATATTTATGAGATCTATTATATTGCTTTGAGGTAAATGTTCTTTGTTGATCACAACAGTACCATCATCATTCCAGGAAATTTTATCGTTATTTTTATAAAGAGTATCTAAAAGAATGCTACCTTTCTTTTTGTAAGTTTTAGGAATAAGTCGTTTCAAATAATCAGCCGTGTAGTGTTTTAGTAATATATCCGGAGATTCCGGTGTCTGTACGTCCTGAACTGGTGATAACTCTTTTACAAATGGAATCATCTGCTTCTCGCTTGTGTTGTCTTTAACTTCTTCAATTGTGATAGGTAACTTTAAAGGTTTTTTATCTTCTTGTATTAAGTGTAAGTATTTCTGTAATTCTTGGAGGTATAATGACCATTTTTCACGATCATCAATTTTACTTTTTAATATTTTTTTGCATTTCCTTGTCTAATCTTGACAAAGAATCATCAGAAATATTTTCTCTTTTCTTTAGTCGCTCCAATGCGTCTGGTTCAATCAATATCATTTTCTTTGTAGTATCCATTTTGTTTTTATTTATTTATTATGTAATTCAATAATCCACTTAATACTGTGCTAAGAATAATAGGAAGAAAAGCCCCACCTTTCTGTATAATGATTCGCTTTCTTAACCTATGTTTACCCTTCGACACTAGCAAACGCAACAGCTTTTTATATTTCTTTAATTTAGACTTTTCTGTTTCCTTCAATATTATTTTACCATTCAGAACATTATAAATACATTCACAAATACAGTTTATTTCCTCATCGCTACAGACTTTTAATAAGGCTGTACGATGTTTGGGTTTCAGTGTATGTAAAGCTCTTAATAAATCTTGATGTGTCTTCACTCTTTTCGACATAGCTCTACACTGAGAAATTTTAAGGTGTAAAATAGTTTATAAACGGTATCAAAAAACAACTGCACTGCAGAATGTTACCCGAAGTCTTAGTGACATCTGCAAGTTTTCCATCAAAAATTTTATAAAGGTTTTCACAAATAAGATCTAATTCATTATCACTGTAAGATTGTATTAAAAGTTTGCGATATTTTGATTTAAAAGTGTATAAAATTTTTCTACTGGACTTTGCAGTAGACGCTGTTTCACCGACACCATTCATCGGATACTATTAAGAATCTCATCGTTCAAATCGTATTTAAATCCTTTTTTCGGTACATACACTATACAATGTTCATTTAAGGGAAATATTTTCGTCTTAAACCGATATGCGTCATTCGTAGCTTGTTTTAAATCTATCATCAAATACCCATGAGGCTCATTAGTAGCATCTCTGTAAGATTCTTCCACGAATTTTGGATTGTCGGGAAACACCTGACGGGCCAAATGTTTTATTTGTGTCCTATCTCGAGGATTTTTGAAATATATGAGATAGCTGGTATTTAGAGAAATATCTCTCTGACCTCTGCCCTGATGGAATAAGTTTTGGGTTATGTAAAATACACTTAAATTTCTGTGGTGGCTTCCTTTCGTGAAGATATCAACTATACGACCATCCGATTCTCTCATAAGATCATCGATAATGAGTAATTGAGGGTGTTTCCCATTAAACATATTCATATCAGGTATTCCTTGGATATATGTCACATCTATTCTATTATAAAGTGGTTGCATTTCATCATAACACCATAATATTTTATCAAACTTGACATCACATATATCTTTTATGTAAGTCAAAAAATTTGAAACAAAGTTAGACTTTCCACATCCACTAGGTCCAGCCACTATCGATGTGAATGGATGAATAAAGTGAATCATTTTTATTCCGTATTATATTAAACGTCTACCTCTTTATAAACAATAATTTATAATGGCATATGAAGAAATAAAACAGAGTCTTTATATACTAATAAATTTATTGCTCAGAACACATTTATACTATACATATTTTTACACAAATTATTTTATTTATTTATTTATTTTATAGAAAGAAACTTATTACTATACAAAGTATGTCATTTCACTTAAGTGCTACGGAGTTTATATTCTTAAAACTACAGTTACAAATATTAAAATTACTTAAAACTACGTTACATTTATTACAAATTACAAACAAAAATATTTACAATTTCTTTAAATTATCTTATTGAATAATGCCCCCATGCGAGGGTGTCTGTTGAATTAGGTATTAAATACCTTTTAGTATCATTAGAAGACAAACAAATCTTATTAATTTTTTGAGTAAAAACTATGTGCTTAATCGATCTGAATCTATACATTTCCGCTAATTTGATTGTGTTATTCATTAAACAGGACTCAAAATCTTTGAATGTTAATTTCTTAGTAACACTCTTATTAACACCCTTAGCTTTAGTTATTAATTTATTATCAACTATCATTGAATACATTTTTGATCGCAACCCAACAAATTCACGAAATATTTGCCCATTATTTTCATCTTTGAAAACCCCGATTTTTTTCTTGTTTATCAGGTTATAATTATAAATATTATTTTCCGGGTAATCTGAAGTATCGAAATATTTTTCTAAATCTGGTTTAATATCACTGTAAAAGTTTTTCGTATATATTTGGTATATTAAACTATCTGTATCAGTATATAGTAATTTTGGGCTTAAAAACTTACTTTTCATATAGGTGTAATGAAAATCAAACATTAAGGTTTTTGAAATATCCAGTATACAAAATCCGAGATATATTGGTTTATTGTATATAAGTTTTACCTTTTTGAGTTGAACAGCTACTAAGTTTTCGGAAAATATAGAAAGACTATGAAATTCGGGACGTGCAATAAGTGATTGAGCTCCTTGGGTCTTTCCAAGATTTTCCCAATGGGTAAGTAACTTAACATCAACTCTTTTTTCTATGTTTTCCATCGTTTTACCAAATATTGAATTATTCATTAACTTATAGAAATCTTTTTCAAACTCATTTTTTGATAAAGTTCGAAGAGATGTGTTAAGATCTATGTATTGTTTTAACCAAGGACTTTGTCTAAATTTTAAAATTCTATGAACTTTTTTAAGTATTAAGCCCAGTGACAAACACTGTTTAAGATTTCGGTAATGAATTACGTATTTTGTTTTATTATTTAAATTTGTTACTAATTTGGGGTGAATAGATTGGTCTGTGCAAATACGTTCAGGACATAAAGGTAAATCTGAGTGAGTATCATGTAGGTTTTCCGGATATTCCAAATCTACTTCTACTATGTATCCATAATCAGAATCGTCAGAAACATCGAATTTTGTGTTGACATCTACCCATTCAAAGTTATTTATTGGAAGATATTGTGACATTGCCCACCCATATAAATTATTGGCATCCAAATATATCAGATAGGAATCAGGTTGTTCCTTATTATAATCTTCCATGTATTGATTGTTTGCTTTAGCATAGCGATTACTACACTGTGAAATACCACCTCGTATACCTGATTTTAAAAAAGAAATTATCTCAAAGTCTGTTAATAACTCCAATTCCACTTTTGTTAATTTCATCATGGCATCCCAACTTAACCCTGGTGCTGTGTAATAGTGACATGGATCCAAATAGTAAGTAGTTAAACATACATTTCTAAAATTCTCGAATACATCGGTCAGCAATAAAACATCTGTTTTTAAATATAGATCGGAATAATCACCCATATTTTTACATTTAAAATGTTGCCACACGTCCTTTGCATGTTTATAGTCTTCATCTGACACATTAGAATCGGACATTGAATTATAAAACCTTTCCTTAGGGGGTAACGTTGTTAAATTTAAAGAATGAAATGATTGCATTTGTTCATACGGATAAATTCCTTTTCGCTTTACACGTACAAAGTCCTCATTATTTGGAAAGTTTTTACGTAATTCAATAAATTGTTCATTATTTAGGTTTTGAGATAATTTTTCTAAACTACTGGACATAAACTTTAAAGAATCTATAAATCGTATACTAATACTACGATTGTTGATCTTTATAGTTTTTGAAAAAGATATGTATTTTTCTTTGTTTTGTGGTATTACTTGAATGTTACCTTCAACTACGTGTAAAGCACGGACTATAAAGTGAGCATCATAATGGCTCATGTTATGTAATATGACTGGTACAAAGTCAGGCGTTACATATTTCTTACCACAAATTGTATGTGCAAAACCTTTAAATTCGCCGGTATATGAATCATACACGGTGAAATCTTCACAATTTAAATCTAAATCACAAACGTAACATTTACTATCATGTGTTGTAAAGTTTACATTTTGTTCAGATAGTGGTTTTGGTGATTTGCGGAAAGTGTTACGTTCTAAAATGTTTTCTAAATCTTTAATTAAACTCTGAATAAATACACACTCACAATCATTTCCTTTATAAGATACATATTTTGAAATGCTATCATCATATGAACATTTAATATAATAACCAAAGCTATATACATCATGTTTCTGTACATTTTCTGTGTGTGATGCACATGGATTATTCGAACAACTATAAATTGACCTTAAAAATGATTCGAAATCTGCATATATTACAAATGGAATTTTTAGTTTTCTGTGATAGCTTTCAAATTTTAACTTATTGCTGTGTGTTAATGTACCAAACCAATCCTTCCTTAAAGCATTTACGGATGGAATTTCCGTACGGATTTGCATACAATCACTTTTTTGGTGATTCATTAAAGCATCTTTCTTAGTAAAGAATAGTAAACACCCATCGCAAATAAAAATTGCATTGTTTCGATTAGTAACTTGTTTTGACAATAAACGAGATAAGTTTTTAATGTAGCAATAATGATTAGTGTTGCCATGTGTTAATAACAATAAATTTACGTGAACAGGTCTACGTTGTTTTGTATGGTGTAAAGGCCCAACTACGATATTTTTTTTTTCTTTTTTACTGTACTCTAAACCAAAAACATTAATGCTTAGATTATTTAAAATTTCAAATTTTGAAATATCACGTAATTTTACTGGGAATGCTATTTGATTAAATTTTAATTTATTAGAGTGTTGGCTATAAGCAGTGACTCTATCAGAATGGTTTTGTGCAGGATATAAAGCGGAGAGAATTGCCCATTTGAAACAAAGAACATCTGTGTTTTTCACATTAATAACTGCCTTTTTAGAACGTATGTCACGTGGAAGCTCAATAAAAGAACTACCCCGACAGGGATTAAACTTTCCTACATTCAAATCTAATTCGGTCAGGTGTTGAAGGCTCCAACCACTATCTTTCCTTTCAAATTCACTAATCTTATTGGTTAAGATACTATAAACAGATGTAATTAGTTCATTAACATCAGTACTCATACAAACAATATAGTTGGAAGTCTGAAAATCAAATGAATTTTTTAAATCTTTCGTTTGCTGAATAAAACTCCCCCGCAATATAAAATTAACCTTAAATGTAGTAAATTGTTTTATACATTCGGAGAGTAGTTGCACAACACTGTTATTGATTGAAGAAAAATATAATTCCGGGGTTGTAAAATCCTTGGAAGAATTCGTACCTATCCTATATGTTAGTAATCGGTCTTTAAATGCAGTTTCAATTATATCTACGTTTTCCAAGGAGTGTTTCAATTTAAATAAGTTATTTTTATGTAAATGACTATTAACATGATTGGAAAAATACCTTTTTTTTACATTAACGTTGCAAGTAGTACACTTCATCATTTTCACAGTAGATGGTGTACATTCTTGAATCGACGTCTCTATATTATGAAATGTATGATCTTTAGATGTAGATGGTATTGCACCTGGTTCTCCACAACCCACTTGGATGAAAGTACTGAAAATTTATTAATAATTTAGAAACTGCATATAGCGGGTATATAAATAATAATATTTCATATAACAATAAATTGCGTTTACCTTTCAATAGTTTCACACATGTTGTAGAGTTCTGAGTCTAAATATTGAGAGTCAACGAAAGGCTGTGATCTATTTCGGTGACCATGACAAAACTCATCTTCATTGATTCGGCGATGTTTTTCATGATTGCCATTTTGATAATTATCTTCAGATTTACGTTTACATTGAGCTTGTTCCTTCTCTACTTTGCAACATATTTCATATAGTTCAGCATCGTAGCACGAATCATATAGTGACTCAACTAAAGTATCGTTACTTAATTCAAAATATAAACTTTTTATAAAAGACATTTTTACAGTTGGTTGTACGACAACTGCGTTAAAATATACAATAATAGCACTTGTTTAGTGCAACGCTGTTATATATATGGCACCTTTCCACGCCCACTTCATTAACTAAAGACCTTTAAAATTCTTTTAAAATTGTTAACTGATGACTAAAATTAATCACCAATCACATTATTATCTCTAATTACATTGAAACTTTATACAATAGCATACTTAAAAAATCAGTCATTGAAAGAACAATATCAAGTATTTTTGTCGAAGTGATATTTTTTTACGTCAGGTGCATCGGCTATTTCCTTAGATATATCATAGATCACTTCATTGATTTTGTTGAGCCTATGACTTGCCGCATAATATTTAATCCGAGTGGTTGCATGTTTCCAATGATCAGTTGGGGGTATCCTCGCCAGTTTTTTTAGATCGTAAACTTCTATTTTTACAAAGTGTGTGGCTTGCGCCCCATCGTCGGTATTGGTTGATATGTATGCCATTCCACCATCTCGAGACGCCCTTCCAACGCAGGACGACATTTTTTTCTTCTTTTTGGCTGGCTTTTCAAATAGGTCGTCCAAACTGCTGCTGCTACGTGTTCTTTTTATTTTCAATGGCTGTGTCAATTGTAAATCTGACTCGTCGTCGTCAGACAGTGGATAATAATAATGTTTTAAAGTGTTCTCTTCAAGGATGCTCGAGGAATTCTGTAAAGGACATAATACCAAATATTAGACACTACGACATAGCTAACGTAAAATCCTAATACTATGTTATAAATCTAAAGTTTGTGCGTGTATATTTGTTACAAGTTCTTACACGCCTTAACGACTGAATATATTTAGGTAAAATTTCTGTTCAGTATACATGTAGTACACATATGTATAGATTTAACACATACATCATTTCTGTGTGTGCATGTAGGTATAAATATTATTTTCTAACCAAATCTGAAAAAATATGTGTACGTTCATCATACAAGTATACTTTCCTCTCCGGTGAAATACATGAATAATATTGTAAAAATATGAAACGACAAAAATATTATATCTACATTCATTACACATATTTAATATATAAGATATTATAAGAGCAATAAATGAGATACTTACATCCATATTATCGAAGTAGCACGTGAACACAATAACACACACACACGTTACAATAATGTAGCACTATCTCTGTTAAAATAATTATTTGATATATTGTAGATGTGCTTTCATCCAAGGTTTATATAGGAAGTTTTAAGCAATTAACATTAGCGAACACGTTCTGTTACAAATCTTGTTGCTCATCACATTCGCATTAGCAATTATGATACAACATTCCAATGAATCGTTAGTGAAGTTCATACTTGTGTATTGCGAAACACCCACATACCTTAAGAGCATGTGAAGCTTTTGATACCGGAAGTGACCGATCCTGCTAGCCCAGACATCATGCAATATGGGTGTTTGTCAACAACACTAAATAAATACATTCAAACAAATCACCTCTGCGGCATAATGGTGCGGTGACGATGCTTGCCACATGAGGTCCTAGGTTCGATTCCTGGGTCGGGATTGTCACCTATCACGTTGTGGAACTTAGTATCTTCGGCTAATCGTGGGAGCATTAGTTGTACCTCTGTCTACCTCTTCGGGGATATGGCCGTGAAGATACTTTTTTACATGCATACAAGTACTGGAATATATTTAATAAGCACACAGACCCAGTAATAATAGCACCACCACAGCGACTAGCACTGATGATGTATGTAATAAGATGGGTCAAGGTGGTGGTACTCAACCCAGTCGAGACGTTGCAGAACTCACCAACTAGTCAGTACTCACGATGTTAATGATATAAATTACTATGAAAAAAAAAAAGTAAAAGTCTTACAGGCTGCTAAAATGATAATAGAATGATCGCCATAATCGTGCTTTTGTCCGCTGAACAGGTGAATCGCAGTGGAACGTTAAGACGCTCGCTCTGCCTTCTCGACACGGGAATCAGCTTGATGATATTTATTTTATTCCATATTCATTAGTTGCAAGTGATACGCAATGCGAGACGTCCTAATGAGCTTTTAATAGTGCGATTGTGTGACGGGCGTTCGAGCTTAATGATAATGAGGTGATTAGATAACGAAGGAGAGCCAGGAATGCTAACTTTGCAACCGTGCGAGATATCAAAAAACGGATGCTTGCTATCGATCGGGCGTACCCGGAAACCCCCATTTTGACACCAAAATTTTTTTTTTTTTTTTTTTTTTTTAGTTTTGACCGACCACCAAGTGGGTCAGAAACACAGGTGGGACAGAAACAGGGATCCAGACCCAACGACCCGGGTGGTCGGGAACCAACGAATCCCTACTACTAGCCATCTATCGGTCGGCTAATACCTGCCGCTCATTTATTATAGCTAGGATTACCATAATCTCGAAACTCTAAACTGGGAATAGAATACTTGCAGGAAATATTTATTCGTCTATTTATTCAAGTATATTTAATACTAGCTGACCCGCGCAGCTTCGCCCGCGAGTATATTAATAAGTCGTCCAAATAGCTTTTAATAAAAATTTCATCCCCTATTTTAGCCCTCCAGGGACTGATTTTTGAAAAAAAAATAGCCTATGTTTGACCGCGGATTTTCAACTACTTCCATGCCAAATTTCATGTAAAAACGGTCCAGCGGTTTAGCCGTGAAAGCGTAACAGATAGATAGACAGACAGACAGACAGACAGACCGACAGACAGACATACTTTCGCATTTATAATATTAGTATGGATTATAAATGCGAAAGTAACTCTGTATGTCTGTCTCTTCTTCACGTCTAAACTACTGAACCAATTTGAATAAAATTTGGAACAAAGATAGTTTGAGAGGCGAGAAAGGACACAGAATAGTTTTCATCTTGGAAATCCAACGGGAACAGGAACTATCCGTGTAAAACCCCGGGACTTTTAGAAATTTCTCCACGTGGATGAAGTCGCGGGCATAGTTAGTTATATAAGAATGTAAAATACAACGGAGTATACAAATAAATTTATATTCTTTGCATCTTTTCTCATTTTTGCCTATGTTGCGTTTCATGAATATCATCTTTTTGTTTATTATTTGTTATTGAAAATGTTTTATTTTTATTTTTATATAGTTAGTAAATAGACAGATAGTTCTCTTGATGGAAAGAAATAACCATCGCCTAAAGACACCACAGATGTTAAGATACTTAGCTATCTGTGCATGCATAAGTTTGCCTTACCTTCCAACCCAGAACAGGACGGGGAAAGGCACCGAAAGTATTGCGGCAGGAATAAGTAAGATGCTGTTACCAAAACCAGGTAAGGATATTGCAGAATTCTACCACATAGTTAGTAGACACGAATTAGCTTTCTCTCGCCGTTTAGGGGATGCCTAGTAGGAAGGTAGTTGGTCTATTCACATCACAGTTTAAATACATGAAAAGTCCCACTTTTATAAGTACTACTGCAAATGCAAATGTCGAATACTCGTTTGTTGTTTGTTTGTCATTTTTAATTTTTGGTTGTACATTAGTAATAAGCTAATGAATTTTTCTGTTATATTTTATTACTTATTCTAAATATAAGTAAGTAATTTCGGTATATCATATTTTTAGATATATTAATGTGATATAGATATTACTATACAATTTTTGCAAAGTAATCAATATTATTATTAATGGGTTGCTCTTGTTTACAGCTTGAATATAATACTTTTGCTTTAGTTACAATCAGAATTACTATACAATGACCTTTTTCTTATTGTCATAATTCTTACATTTGATATTCTAATCATGCACATGGACAAGCCGCTGCATAGATCAGCGACCACTTGTGTTGCTACTTGTGTGTGCTTTGAACATATTTCTGCGTTTGTTCTAGTCGCTTATATTTCCAAATTAAGACGTTATAGACACCGGTCTCTTAGTTCGCATTATACAAGTCAAAAACCGAGACTAATTACCAAACAAGATGAAATACGGGATCGTTAAAAACGGGACAATCCCGATTAAATCCAGACGTATGGTAAGCTTAATTATAGCCCACCTTTGTAGTGGTGATGTCATCTAACTTATAAAACTATTGATAATTTTCTTCTAGATGTGGCATGTTATTTTTTATATCACAGGATAGATAACAAGCAAATGGCTCTTCTGATGGAAAAAGACGATCATTGCCTATAAACACCAAAAGATACATTGCTAACTTGATCCAACCCCAAAACTAAGCAAATTATTTGCTTGTGTTATGGGTGTTAGTCAACGATACTAATACAATGAGATACATATATAAATACTTTTACATACATAATAAACACCCAAACCTACAAATACAAACATTTTTTATATCATAAGATAGCAAACCAGTAGATGGATCTTCTGATGAAAAGAGTCAACCATCGCCTATAGACACCAATGGTGTTAATGGTGCGTTGCTATCTTACGGCGAGGTCTAATGTCACATGCATAAGTTTACCAGCTACCTTACCCTTCAAACCAGAACAAGACAGTGACAAGCACTGACGCTATTGCGGCAGGAATAGCTAAGGCGGTGGTACCAGACCCGGGCGAGAAATGCAGAACTCTACCAGCCACGATGGTAATGACTCGTATAGCCAATCGGTCGCCTTTTACCCCCTGCCTGGCAGAACGTCAGTTGGCCTATTCTTCAAAGGAACCCGGGACCAATATGCTCATCACACAAATGCTTGTCCCCGTCGGGGATCGAACCCGAGCTCCGTCAATTGCGTAGTTAGGGTCGCTAACCACCCGACCAAGGGGGCGGTTGATTTTTTACCATTTATAATTAATATACGTATTATTAGTACCATTGATTAACACCCATATCACTAGCAAAAATTTGCTTACATTGAGATGAGATGAATTCTTGTAATATGTCCACATATATATTTTTTACCATTACGAAAAACTTGCACTAAGAGTCGTCTGCGACGGAGTGTAAATTGGATGAACAATATCTCATCTAGAGATTTTGTATCCACATAAAGTTCCGGTCGTCGTGGGCCTCATCGATGATTTATCGACGATACGAGACATCGGCGATCATCGTCGGTCACGCTTTCGGCGGGAGATCGAGTGCGCACTTATTAATTCTATCACTTCTTACGTTGCAAGCATTCTCGTTGCTACCATTAGTGTCAGACCACACGAATAGTCGCAGCGACAGCACGGGACCGAGCTTACCGCTCGCTAAACGAAAAGTTTATTATTCTTCTGAGATCAAGATAGAAAATGAATATAGAAACAAGCAGATGGCTCTCTTGATGGAAAGAGGCGACCGTTGCATACAGACACAAAAGATGTCAATGGTAAGTGTCCATCTGTGTGGCGAATGTGAAGCTACATGCGTAGGTAAAATTACCGGCTACTTTATATACCAGATTACGACAACGACATGTAACGGCGCTATTGCTTCAGAAATAGGTAAGGCGGTACCAAGCCCAGATGAGAGGTTGCAGAATTCTATCATCTAGTTAGTGAATATGATATAAGTGATACTCATTAGCCTCCTTTCGCTTTTTATGAGGTACCTAAAAAGAAGCCCGGATCAAATTAACAACGAAAGCCAAAATTTTCTTATGACACTGTTTTTAAAATGTATAAGGTTTTCTATGAAAGGCCCACTCTAATTAACATGAATGAGCGAGCGAAAATCTTTAAGTCTACTAGAATAATCCGGCCTTTGTATGAATATCTGTACGTATACACGTTTATTCGCAGCTCGAGTATTTTTGATTAAAATGTCTCCATATTTGAAGTAAAATATTAAAAAAATGTTTTTTTTTTTAATTTGAGTATGGCCTCAATATCTCAAGGGGTTGCAGTGATATTCTGATTATAGTATAAGGGGTCCAAATATCAAAGTTGAAACTATGTCATCAGCAGTTCATAAATCGGTGAGAATCACTACTTTAGATATAAAGCAACACCACAGTCATATCATACTAGCTATATTTTGATTCAGCATCGCCCATGAATAGAGTAAAATATCATCAATGTAATCGTTCATCAAAATGCCAATTCGCTATTAAAGCCCCTTAGTGGCAATTTTGTAAAAAAGTAGCCTGTGTTAGATTCCGTGTGTTCAAACCACCTCCTTGACAAATTTCATCAAAATCGTTTCGGCAGTTTAGTCGTGAAAACTTAACAGACAGACAGACTTTCACATTTATAACTTGTTAATTTAATTATTTTGACCGAGCGGACAAAATAAATTTAGCCATGCTCCTTCACTTGTGTCCATGTTTATCAAATGAATCCAAATCCTAATTAAAATGAATATAAGTAAATAAATAAAAGACGTAAATATATCGCCGGAGTGGTCGGCAATATATTGGTCGAGTGGGTAGTGAACCTTCAAGAAATTAATCGTCAATGAGGCTCGGATTCGATTTCCGACAGGATAAAGCATTTGTGTGATGAGCATATAAGTTTGTATTTCTGGGTTTGGTTGTTTATTAAGTCTATTTCAGTATTTATATATGTATTTTTATGTATTAGTATTTTTATCTGACACTCGTATTAAAAACAAACATTTAGCTTACCTTGGGGTTAGGTCAATTTGTGTAATTTTTTTCAATGATATTTATTAATTATTGTGATATATATCTACGTCACACAGCTGTTACGTGCTCTTTGAAGCATGGGAGTGTTGATATACAAACTCCCAGACTCCGAGCGGATTCTGAGTTTTTCTGAAGATATATTAAACTTTTTATTATTTTTTGTTATTAGAATATCGATTAAACGCACCGTAACACATAGTCTGATCTGGCTCTTATTCTCTTTATGAGTTTCAATTAGGCACGGCCCACCAGTTAACGTCGGCGGGTTAACATTTTATGATAGAATATTAAATGTAAATTGATCCAATTTATCCTAAAACATAAAAACATTTCTCATAACAATTGATTTCGTTTTAACAATTATAGCTCGGCTGTGGCCTCTCAACACGGATCCGGGTGTGATATTAGGTAGTTTTATTGTTATTAACAATTTATGTAAAATATTTTGTGTTATTAACAATTTATGTAAACGTATTTATCAGCGGTGGCCTTCATGTTTATATTTATGGTTTTTTCGTTTATATTTATAAAATTGTTGGTCCGTCAGTGATTTTAGCTCTTGGAAATCAGTGAACGTATTACACATATATCAATATCCATCCATCCAAACAAACTCTCGCATATAGAATATTATTAGTATAGAAAGGAGGATATGCATTAGATCAGTGTTTCCCAAACATTGTTTTGATATAACCCGGTAATTTTTACACTGCCCCTTTGTGACCCACTTAATACTTTTAAATCCAATCTGGTTCTATTAGGTGAAATAATACATATTTAATGATAGTAAAAAGGTTTAAATTAATTAAACCTACATACATACTTTGATGTCGCCTATTTTGTCATCACTCAACGCTTACGAATTATCTTACCCTCCAAACCGGAACTCGACAGTGATAAGCACTGACGCTACTGCGGCAGTAATAGGTATGGCGGTGGTACCAGACCCGGGCGAGACAATGCAGAACTCTACCACCTAGTAGCCACAATGGTAGTGAATCGATAGCCAATCCGTCGCCTTTTATGACCTGCCTGGCAGAACGGCAGTTGGCCTATTCTTCAAAGGAAGCCGGGAACAACACGGCAACACGGCGATCTATAGTAGGTACGTAATATTTTAAAAGCAAGGCTGGAATGTTGCGACCCGGTATTTTTTTTTATGGCCCGGTACCAGGTCGCGACCCGGCAAATGGGAAACGCTGCATTAGATATACATTAAATTAAAAAAATTAACATTACACTACATTCATGTGACATACATGTGTTAAAATCTGTTGCTAAACTTATAGCCGAGTCACACTGTTGGAAACAAGCTTCCAACACGGGTGATCTTGGTGGGTGGCTTTCCACAAGTTTAGATTTTTTTGTTGCAAACAAGTTACACTGTTGTAAACCGCCGGTGGGGAGGGCTTGTTTCCAACAGTGTAGCTCGGCTTTTAAAAGATATTTATTTTTTCTATGGTCAAAATTTTACCATACGGCGATCGCTAGTGTCAAATTAATAGTCCCCAGTCCATGATACACGTACCCAAGTTTCGATGACATTTGGTGTTGGCTGTATTGAGTGTCTGTGTTTGCTGAGTAAGCATACCGATATTAAGTCAATCCCCGAAGATGCGTTTCGCTTCGAGCATGGACAAGCGAGTTCAAACCAAAATTGACAAAATTATAGATAATCCTTCAAAGTTCAAACCCAGTTCAAACTTTTACTAGATGGTAGAGTCTCGCAACCACTCGCCCGGGTATTTGGTACCACCGCCTCACCTATTCCTACCACAATAGCGTCACTGCTTGTCATTGTCCTGTTCCGACTCAGAGTTAAGTAGCCGGTATACTCCAATGTCACGGATTGGGTTAAAGTTTTGAATACAGATACTTATTATAGATACTAGCTGTTGTTGTTGACTTCGTTCAGAATTATCCATTGGATGATTGGAATAGATTTTCTAAGTTTCATATATCATATTGACATTTCAGTTTTATAGGAGTAACGATGTAA
Source organism: Apodemia mormo (assembly GCA_036924255.1). NCBI lineage: Eukaryota > Metazoa > Arthropoda > Insecta > Lepidoptera > Riodinidae > Apodemia > Apodemia mormo. The sequence goes on from JAUPFN010000026.1 coordinate 9,681,140, forward strand.
AATACGTTTATTTAATGATAACTATTATTACTCTTTTCTGCATTTCTTTCAGCATTGGTCGTCTCCGGAGGTGGCCTTTACCTTCCACTGAGAGGGGTTTCTACAATTGTACAATCATACCCAAACAAGGTGATTAACTATCAATATCTACTAAAATCTTAAGACGTGAAACATTGGATCAATTATTAATAATTAATAATTATTTTAAGTAAATTGATAAACTTTCAATCAAATAAACTTTGCATGCACATGGTTTCTTTAAACTTTAGTAAGAAATAAAAGGCTTTTTTTTTTTATTTAACAACTCTTATTTGCAGTGTCTCAATATTTATGCCATATTTATTTCGAACTTATGTTTTCTTGATTTATCAGTATTTTTTACATAATTATGTTTACAAACATACTTACATGCTGTTGATTACGGTTAAAGTTACATGCTATCTACACATTTTTTATCTAGTTTCTACTTACTGCATCTAACTACTGTTAACTACTACTAAATTAATATTTTACTTATTTGTATGTTACAGCTACTAGCTTTTGTTAATTACTAGTGAATAAGTAACATATTAATTTACTAGTAGTTGACAGTAGCTAGAATCTTTAAGTAGAAAATAACTTTTTGAGTTATTTAAAAAACTCTTATATGTTTCAACTGGAATTTAAAATGTCGTCGTCGCCATAAACACCTCTCCAACAAACAAATCCAGACTAATATTATAAATGCGAAAGTCTGTCTGTCTGTTACGCTTTCACGGCGAAACTGCTCGATTGATTTTCATGCAATTCGGCATGGAAATAGTTGAAGATTCGGGATCAAACATAGGCTAATTTTTTTTTCAAAAATCAACCCCTACAGGGCTGAAATGGAGTAAGAAATTTGTAGGAAAAACTATATCAACGATGTGTTATTTTACTCGCGGACGAAGCTGTGCGGGTCAGCTAGTATTATATAATTTTTGATTGGAAATAATATTACAAGCACATTCTAAGTTGAATTTAAGCCAATATAAAACTTAATAAATAGGGCAAAATTTTAAGATACTACTAGCTGCAGCGTGCAGCCATTATAAAAAATTTGGTGAATCACCTATTTTTTCCGGTATAAAAAGTAGCCTATGTGCTATTCCAGTTCATCATCTACCTGTGTGCTAAATTTCATTCAAACCTGTTCAGTAGTTTTTGTGTGGTTGAGTAACAAACATCCATCTATTCGTCCAAACATCCAAACTTTCGCATTTATAATATTAGTATATAGATTATGAGAATCGATTTCTGATTTACAAATCGATTTTGATTTATGAACTAAAAGTTTCACTAGTAACGTTGGCAAATAGAATTGTAGTTTATAATACTTACCTTTTATTATTTTGATAAATATCTATTTATGTTGTTTAAAATAATGATTTTTATTATTAAATTAAAACTACATTTAAAAAATATGTTACTATTTTTACAAATATTGCTTTTTTTATAGAATGCTGTTCGTTAAATAGCTTATAATTGCTTAAGTGCTATGGTAAAGATTTAATCCTTAGTTCCAGAATTACAGCAGATTGGAAGTCGATTGTTTTAGTTTAATATATCATAGAGTCAAGCAAATTGCTCGTCTGATAACCGTGTGGCGGGGATGTGATGTTAAACGCATAAATTTACCTTCATCTCTTCCCTCCTATCCGAAACCTGACAGAGACAAGTACTGACGTGCTGGTAATCATCGTTATCTTTACCCGTTATAGTTAAAATCAATAATCTACCCACCTGATCCTAAGTGCGAGGGGATTCACCAGGGTGTGGGTTATTTTTGTATTAAGAAGATTATATAGTAAGTACGATTAATAAAATAAGTATTTCAGCTAACGTATTGCTATATTTATGATTATTTTATTATAATACATTTTATGTTTAAAAAAAATTAACCTAATAAAAATTATTAGGCTCATATCCTTGATGGGACGCGCCGTTCAAAATTAATCAACGGTATGGAATACCATGGTGTGACAGGTAACCAACTCATTGATAAATCGGGCACATATCTAGTCAAGATACGTTCTTCCATAAAAAACCTTAATCATAACAAAACCTCATCCATTTATAAAGCTGTCACCGCTAGTCCGTTAAAGTGCTTACTAGACCTAGGTTTGCTTGCACCAAACTATTTAAATACTTTTTAAATTATTTTTAATCGTAGCAAAACTCAGGTGTAAATGAACCTTACTGCGTTTAATTTCTATTAATACATTGTTCAGTATTTGGTTTCGTTTAGTCAACCTTTGTAAGAAAAAGACAACTATATTCCTAACATACAGAGCGAAATGCGGAAACTATTTCATCTTTTTTATATCACAGGAAGCAACCTTATAGCTTGGAGAAAAATGGTAAACATCGCCTTTAACGTTGTCGTCTTCGGTAATGATATACATCAAATACAGGTAATAGTGTTAAGATATCCTTTTGTGTAATGTAACATAATATTTTTAGTTACGGGATAATTATCTAATAAATCAATAAATTACTTTACAAGTCACTATTATGATAAGAAAAGTATAACCAGTGGTACCAAAGCCGGGCCTTGCAGAAAACACTATAGTTACGATGGAACGTTCTCTCACCTCTCGTAACCTGCCTGACAGCAAGACAAATTATCTAATTTTCACAAGGAGACTAAACAACGCGGTGTAAATTTAACGGGGGCCTTTTCATAGAAAGAAATTCGCACTGTACTATCATTTTAATTTTTTGCATGTACACCCCTTCATGTCAATATACCGCTTAGAATTTCTCATAAAATTAGAAGAGGGGAAATTTCTTGCCACATTTTCTTATCACCTTTACTATTAGGGAGATAAAATTCGTTATACATAACGTTATGAAAAATGTTTGACTATAATAGGTAGGTACTTTTCACATAGCTAACTAAACTAGCTAATCCGCCTAGCTTCTACTGATAAGCTGCCTAGCTAGTACTGTAATATGTCATCAATTTAATTTTTCATACACAGTTTCATCCGCTATTTCAACACTTAGGGGTTAAGTTTTAAAAAGACATCGGGACTTTAATTTTCTCTTTGTTAAATGTTATTAAAATTAGTATGGATAGCAAACGAGCTAGAGGCAAAATTTGATAACAAATGGCCACAAGGGGGCGTTCATAAATTACGTGAAGCAATTTGGTGTTTTTTTTTACCCCTCCTTGGTGAGATATCGTGAGATTTTCATTAACCCTTTCTAATCTAACGTGAAATTTTTCAAAATTCGTATTTTTGGTTTTTATACATTAATTTGAAAATAATAATAATTTGCTTACAAGATTTGATGCCTGAAAACCAATTAAGACTAGTATTTAAATTTTCAATTAGAAGTAAGTTTAGTTATCATAGAAAGATCATCAAACACAAAACGAACTATTAAAATTTCCAGTAAAATACGATTTATTCATATTTTAGTAAACACTTGTGTTTGTCTTGATTGAAACAAACTTGGTGTAAAATAAACTTATCTTCAATTTAATAAACTGTTCTTTGCGAATTTTATTTTTATATCATAATATAGCAAACAAGTGGATGGGTCTCCTGATGGAAAGAGTCAACCATCGCCTATAGACACCAAAGATGTTAATGTTGCGTTGCTATCTTGTGACGAGGTCTAATGCCACATGCATAAGTTTACCGGCTACCTTACCCTCCAAACCGGAACATGACAGCGCAAGCACTGACGCTATTGCGGCAGGAATAGGTAAGGCGGTGGTACCTGTCACGGGCGAGAAAATGCAGAACTCTACCACATAGTAGCCACGATGGTAGTGACTTGCATAGCCAATCGGTCAGGACCTGCTTGATAGAACGGCAGTTGGTCTATTTTTCAAAGGAGCCCGGAACGAACACCAATCAAATGGCATGATATATGCCGAATCTCATGTAGAGAATGACATGAGATTTGGTGAGATTTTTCTCCGCCGAGAAAAATCTCACCAAAAATTCCCCTTAAATTCGTCATGTAATTTATGGACGCCTTTCAAATGGTACAGTGGCCACAACTTTACCCTAATTTCAGTAAATCTTCTATCTTAATTCCTGTTACAAATTGTGTGAACTTTTGATTGTACGTTCCAGACAAAAAATTTCCTGGGTGTATGGGCCGACCCGGAGGTAAAACGAGAGGTAGAGTATGCGCAATGTAGCAAGGGACGCTAAATTAGCAAATCGAAGAATCAAAGCGAATTTTATTAGTAGTATCATCATACCATCCTTGCGGAGTAGACAGAGTGATCTGAACGTATAGTCTTTTCAGTTCACCACGTATCACCATTTCGTAAGTTGGCAGGAAGAGTGGTGATCCCCATTGTTGCATTTTACTGATCTTATAATGGTTATCCCTAATTTCTAGCTATAACCGGGACCGGTATCATTACATGCTCATCCGAGGCAAGGAGGTGTTAAAATACTACCACCAGATTTTGAGCTGCAACTGCGAGTTGGATTTTCGAGGAAAACCCAAAAATAAACCTCAATAACACTTTTACTCGACTCGAGAATCGAACCAGGGACTTTATAGTTATAGTTAATAAATTATAAAATAATAAATATTCAGGGGACTAATTACACTTACTGATCTAACCTCAAAGTAAGCAAATTATTTGCTTGTGTTATGAGTGTTAGTCAACGATACTAGTACATAGTAATACATATACTTATATAAATACTAGAATGTATTTAATAAATACCCAAATCCGGAAAAACAAACATTTATGCTCATCACATAAAATGCTTGTCCCCGTCAGGGATCGAACCCGAGCCCCGTCGATTGCGTAGTTAGGGTCGATAACCACTCGACCAACGGTAAATAAATTATAAAATAATAAATCGTAAAAGAAAAATGATGAGAGTCTATATTATAAAGTTGGCCTCAAAAGCAACGCATGTTGATGGATGCTTATTGTATAATATATTTCTTATCCATTATTTATTTCTTCTGAAATGTCAATTTACATTCACGCACTTTTTTTTATAATGCTAAAATTCAAGAAAATTCTATGAGGATTATGATTACAAGAATTCGCCATTATTACATACTATTTTAAGTCAATCACGTCGTATTATATTATCAATATAGATATACCTATTACATTTTGTATCATCATGAAGATTATTTGATTTTAATCACTTAAAAGTTAAAAGATTAACAACGTTTGTTTACGAAATATGATATGAAAAAATGTGGAAAGCTCATTCAAAACTAACTAACCAGGTATTCGCACCCAATGCACCGGCCCTAACTCTAGATTAAGGTTGAGCAAGATTTTGTTTAGCGCCCTTTGCATTTACAAACGATGCAATTGCACCACACGGTACATATCTGCACGAAGCCTAATGCTTCTGCAAAGGTGCTATAACATTTTTATTATTCGTTTTAAATTGTTTCTTAGAATTGGCAATAATTGAATTATAATTAAATTACTACTGTATAGAGGTAATTTGGTCACATTTTCTTCATAAGTGTGGTTACACTATGTCGTAAGTGTGGTTACACGTATTAATCCGGGTCTACTATCTGGTATATAAAAATAATGTGAAAAATCATTTAGAACTAACCAGGGATCGCACCTAACCGCACTTAACTAGAATTAAGCAAGATTTTAGTTCAGTGTCCTTTGTTGACATTTTTACCATTTACAAGCGATACAACGATTTCCCCGTGTTGGTCCCGAGTTCCTTTGTAGAATAGGTCAGGCCGTTCTATCTGGCAGGTCGTAAAAGGCGACCGATTGGCTATACGAGTCACTACCATCGTAGCTACTAGGTGGTAGAGTTCTGTATTGTCTCGCCCGGGTCTGGTACCACCGCCTTACTTATTCCTGCCGCAATAGCGTCAGTTCTTGTCACTGTTGTGTTCCGGTTTGGAGGGTAAGGTAGCCGGTAAACTTATGCATTAGATCTCGCCACAAGCTAGCAAAGCACCATTAACACCTTTGGAGTCTATAGGCGATGGTTGACTTTTTCCATCAGGAGACCAATCAGCTTGTTTGCTATCTTATGATATAAAAAATACTTTTGACAATTGTTTCTTTCTGTATTCAATTTTGTTGTTAAATTTCGTGATACATATTCGTTTTACCAGTTAATCCGCGAAGCTCTGCCCGCGAACAAATTGACATGTCAATGTAAGTAATTTCATACAATATTTTAACCCCTATTTCACCATCTTAGGGTATGGATTTCGAAAAACTCTTTCTTATTACTCGCCTACAACGTAAGGACAACCCCTACAATAAATTTCAGCTTTCTTGTCCAGGCGTTTAAGCTGTACGTTGATATATCAGTAATGGTGGGGCCGCACTTGCGTCTAACGTCCCGAAGTAATATGCGCCCAAGCATTGTACGATTTAACACAAAAAAATACCGCAATAGAAGCTGTGGTCATATTAGCAGCAACGATATTAATCGAATCATGCAATAATCCAAGATGGCTGAAATCATTTTCAAACGTGTAACTATGTACGACTATCTTTACTTTTAACTATTAATTACTGTGTACTAACAATAAATTACTAAAAATTTTTTTTGTGACTTACATTTTTAGGATGCCGTATGATGGGCTCAGCTTGTCATTTCATTGCTAGCCGTGAAGCGCGATATGTTAGCGCGCTAAAACCCTTTGTCCTAACGACACCCACGAGATCACAGAAAGAAATTCCGTGCACTAGATAACGTTTACGCAGTCCGAATGTTTGCGACAATAGCCGATGTGTATGTATCGTGTCATTATAGACTCAAGTGCAGCCGCAGCATAAATGGGTCAGGAGTTTTTTATATCATGAGATAGCATACAAACAGATGGGTCTCCAGATGGAAAGAGTCAACCATCGCCTATAGAAACCAAAGATGTTAATGGTGCGTTGCTATCTTGTGGCGAGGTCTAATGCCACATGCATAAGTTTAAGTTTTATTTTCAATACACACATGACTCATTTACATCAATGTTATCATTTTGAAAATGTTTATCTGTTGTCTGTATGTCCAGTTATAACTCAAGGATTGGTCGATTTGTATGCAGTGGTTGGAGTGGTGATTGGTTTTGATATTATGCCATATCCACATTATTTTATTTTCATAAGATACAAATAAGGTTCTTCTGATGGAAGACTGTTAATGCTACTTTTATTGTTGTGTAGTGTGTTGAAATAAAACATGCATACATTTTTAATTAAGACCGTTCCGTTGGTCAAGTGGTTAGCGAAACTAGCTATAAAAAATGGGGCTCTGGTTCGATTTCCGACAGGGACAAACATTTGTGTGATGAGCACAGATGTTTTTATTTCTAGGTTTGGGTGTTTATAATGTATGTAACAGTGTTTATGTTTGTATTGCTATGTATTAGTATCGTTGTCTAATGCCCATAACCCAAGCAAATAATTTACTGTTTTTGAGGTTAGATCGATTTCTGTCATTTGTCGAACTATATTATTATTATTTAAGTACCTATTCCTTTTTAATTTTAATTTAATCAGCTACCATGCCCTCCAAACCGGAGCACGGTGTTTTCGACAACTAGACCTATGTATTTTGCATAATGCGGAGATGTAGATTCGCTTTTGCTGCTGAATTCCATCATCGGACATCGCGTCAGAATTTATAGTTCCACCATCACCATCTCGATGTTTGAAAATCTACGACCGTGCGTTTCTCTCAGTACTTTTTTCCTCGCACTTCTTCTTTTTGGAATTAATTGTCAGCAGGGGTGTTTCCGAAAGAGCTTACTCATTCTTAAAAAGTGGAAAATGTAACTGCAAAAACTTTGGTATTGCGGATGTCCATATATAGCGGTGATCACTTACCATCAGGTGCAATCAATGTCTGTTTGTTCCCTTTTCTATAAAAAACTGACGTTGTTGCGTCAGCAATAGGTAAGACAGTGGTACCTAGCCCGGATGACACGTCACACAACTACCATCTAGTAATCACTATGTTATTTACATATTTAGCTAATGGACTGCCTTTTGTGAATTGCCTAATATAGACCGTGGTCCCAAAACTATATTTTTTTTGATTAATAACAATTATAATTTTTGTGTTCAGATTTGTTTGGACGAGACGGAAATATTTCTATCTCCGAAAAATCTCAAATCGGGTAACTGATAAAATTTGGGGGCACCGAACATTTTAATTCTATAAAGGAAAAATATTTTATTAATAACAATCATTATTTTTTTCCTTTAATCGCTTGATTATTTTATAAAAAACACGAAAAATCTTTTGTACTACACACTCGATTGTTTTTCTGACGAGTCCTCCACTCTAAATATTCAGATTTATGAGATTTTTAAATTGATATTAATCAATTTCAAAACAACCAACCAAATTTTTCACAATAGCTTGTTAATTATTATTATAATTCAAGGGCTACTTTTTCCTACACGTAAAATGGAGACTTTTCTTAGTCCGACACTCTAAAGTTTTCTTTTTTATCTATCTTTATTAGTTACGCGATTCGAGATTTTTCGAAGATAGAAAAGATGGTCGTCTCGTCAAAACGAAGCTGTTTACAAAAATTCAGTTTGTAATTAATCAAAAAAAGTTTGTTTCTGGGACCACTGTCTAATAGAAAGACAAACAGGTTACTTTGAAACGGGTTTACATCAACACGGGGAAGTTTATTGAATCGATTTGTTTATATTATTAATTTGATTGGTAAGTTTTGTCTTTTGTCCTGCCTGTTAGGAAAACTGTATAATTAGAAATTTGATCCGCCAAATCCAATTACATTTTACCCTTTTACACCAACTCAAACATTATAAACCGTTAAAAACAAACACAATACCCCCGAAATGTATGGTTCATTTTTAAAAGTAACTAACTCAATTTTTATCGAATTTGAGTTTATTTATACAAAATTGTTTTCAATTATTGGGTTATTTATTGGTTAATATAAAATCAATACGCTGGCTCTCTTGTAGGGTAGGCAGAGTAAGCAGAAATTCTATTTACTTTTCAGTTCACTACGATACGTTTTGTCGGTTGGCGACCTGACGCATTTTACCCACCTGTTAACAATTATCGACTATTAGCTGCAGCGTGCAGCCAGCCCACTGTATTATAAAATTTTTGATAAATCCCGCAAGATAATCTAATTAAAAAGTAGCCTAGATGTGCTGTTACAGGTCATCATCTACCTGTGTGCCAAATTTCTTTCAAATCCGTTCAGTAGTTTTTGTGTGGTTGAATAAGAAACATCCATCCATCTAAACATCCAAAAATACAACCTTTCACATTTATAATCTATCTATATATGTCGCAGTGAAATTGTCAGTACCGTTAGATTATAATTTACCTAAGTGATATTATAATTTAACTGCTAACCTAACCTAACCAAATTATAAAATCCCTAGATAGATTATAATCTAACGGCTATTGACAATTTTACTGCGACATATATATAAAAATCAATTGCTGTTCGTTGGTCTCGCTAAAACTCGAGAACGGCTGAACCGATTTGGCTATTTTTGATTTTGAATTAATTGTTGAAGTCCAGGGAAGGTTTAAAAGGTGAGAAAATATAGAAAAAAATAAGAGTAGTTTGAAAAGGCAGAACAACCTTTGCCGGGTCAGCTAGTATTAATATAGGTTTCTAGCTATTATATGTATAACCGAGACCAACGGCTTTACGTGTTAATTCGAGGCACGGGAATGGTAACACACTTACCGTGAGATTCCGAGCTGCTACTGAGATTTTAGATGTTCGAGAAAACCTCGAAAATACCTCAATAACACTTTTCCGTGACCCGGGAACCCAAGACCTAATGATCTGAGCCGAATAGGCTATCCCTAGACCACGAGGCAGTCAAAAGTAAAAAAAAAGTAAGTTCATACGCGGTAGAAGTGAAGCTTTGTATACTGGTTAATTAGTAACAGCATGAGATGAATACACTATTGAGATATATGAGATTTCCATCCAGACACACACACACGTTTGTGTGTGTGTCTGGATGGAAAAAGAGAGCGAGATAACAATATGTATGTGAACAGTAGATCAATTAATTGATGGAGACGAAAGATAAGGAAACTTTATATAGAAACGCGTCTTATCTCATTCTCTCACAGCCTTAACCCTATTCATACTAATATTATAAATGTGAAAGTAACTCTGTCCGTCTGTCTCTTCTTCACACCTAAACCGCTTAACCGATTTGGATGAAATTTAGTACAAAAGTAGTTTGAGACTCGAGAAAGGAGATAAGATAGTTTTTATTCCGGAAATCCCACGGGAACGGGAACTGTGCGGGTAAAACCCTGTCTTATAAATTTTTTACCATGCGGACAAACCGCTCCGTTGGTCGAGTGGTTAGCGACCCTGACTACGACGGGGCTTGGGTTCGATCCCCGACGGGGACAAGCATTTGTGTGATGAGAATAAATGTTTGTATTTCCGGGTTTGGGTGTTTATTAAATATATTCCAGTATTTATATATGTATTTCTATGTATTAGTATCGTTGAATAACACTCATAACACAAGCAAATAATTTGCTTACTTTGGGGTTAGATCAGTAAGTGTAATTTGTCCCGTGAATATTTATAAAAAAAAAGTCGCGGGCACAGATAGTAAAGACATAATTGCCTCTTCTTCTTATTCGTCGTTTCATAAAATCCATTTCACACGGTGGGACGTTTTACCTCAAAACTAATGATTGTTTTATTTGTGTGGTCCGAGCCTCCTTTAAAGAGTTTATCTGCCGTGCTACCAAGCAGTTGTAGCAGGCACTACCATTGTGGCTACGAGGTGGTCAACATTTTCCTCTCTGGTGCCACCGCCTTATCTATTCCTGCCACAATAGCGTCAGTGCATGTCACTGTCGTGTTATGGTTTGGAGGGTAAGGTAGCCGATAAACTTGTGGATATGCATTAAGGCTTTGCAAGAAGGATAACAACGTACCATTAATATCTTTGGTGTCTATAGGCGATGGTTATCTCTTTCCATCGGGAGAGCCATCTACTTGTGTTATTTTATGATACAAAAAACAACAAAGGAGTACAACTTCTTCACTACATACTTATTTTTTTTTACATATCATTAGATAGCAAACCATTGCCTTTAGACACCAAAGATGTAAATGGTGCGCTGCTATTCGTGTAACGGGATAGCAATACCACATGCATAAATCTACCGGTTATCTTAGCCTCCAAATCGGAACATGACAATGATAAGCATTGACGCTATTGCGGCAGGAATAAGTAAGTTTACTAGGTGGTAGAGTTCCGGTCGTGTTCCGGTTTGGAGGGTAAGGTAGCCGGTAACCTTATGCACGTGGCCTTAGACTTCGCAACAAAATAGCAACGCATCATTAACATCTTTGGTGTCTATAGGCGATGGTTGACTCTTTCCATCAGGAGACCCATCTGCTTGTTTGTTATGTTGACATAAAAAAAAATAAGTTAGTGGCGATACACGGGCGAAACATTGCGGAACCATTTCACTCAGTAGTCACGATGGTAGTAGTAGCCAATCAGTCGCAGTTTATGACCTGCCTAGCTGAACGGCAGTTTGTCAATTCTTCAATGAAGCCGGTACAACACGGGGGAAAATATTTTATAGATTCAGGCGTTACTTTGCGGAAATCCATTGTTCAGACGAAGAAAACTAGTTATTTTGCAATTTTCCGCGAACTTTACCGCTGGGGTCTTCATCATTTTCAGACCTACGGTAAGTTTGTTCCATTTCTTATACCGCTTTTATATGTTTTCCATTTCAGTAACATCGCAAAGTTACACTTAAAAGTTCGCGGAAAATTGCAAAATAACTAGTTTTCTTCGTCTGAACGGAGGAAAATACATATTTTTACATATTTTTTACTTTTGAAGTGCATATATCTGAGTTCAGATAACAAGAGGAAAGTATTTTTTAGAAATGAGTCATTCAATTTTAACATGAGATGACGTAGGAACGTAGCCCTAATAATAGTTCAATGAACTCAAGGGTAACAGAGCCTACATAGGTGTGTTAACGATACATTACACTTTTTATGGGATACTTTCGCTCTTACACTACCCCTATTAACCAACTGAAAAAAAAGGTTGAATATTCTTTGTTTTACTTCAGTTGATGAGATTTTAATTTTCTTATACAAAAATTTGATTTTTACGTTTACGTACCTAAAAGATAAAACGGAATCCTATTACTAAGCCTCCGCTATCTGTCTGTTTGTCACCAGGCTGTATCTTATAAACTGTGATAGCTAGAAATCTGAAATTTTCACAAATTATGTATTTCTGTTGCCGCTATAACAACAAATACAAAAAAAATATTAAGGGTTATATATAATAAATATATAACAAAGTGTTTTTTTCGTATTTATTTGCTATGATGATACTGAACATTTCGTGCGCGAGTCCGACTCGCGCTTGCCCTGTTCTATTTTATATCATAATTTTATTTTGCCTGGTGTTAGTCCCGGGCTCCTTTGAAATATAGGCCAACTGCCTTTCTGCCAGGCAGGTCGTAAAAGGCAACCGATTGACTATGCGAGTCATTAATATCGTGCGTGGTTTCTAGGTAGTAGAGTTTTCTATTCCTGCCGCATTAGCGTCAGTGCTCGTCACTGTCGTGTTCCGGTTTGGAGGGTAAGGTAGCCGGTAAACTTATGTACGTGGCATTAGACCTCGCCACAAGATAGCAACGCACCATTAACACCTTTGGTGTCTATAAGCGATGGTTGACTTTTTCCATCAGGGTACCCATCTGCTTGTTTGCTATCTTATATTATAAAAAAAAATTGCATGATAATAAGTAGATTGCTCTCCTGAGTAAACATCGTCATAAACACCAAAGATGTTAATGGTGCCTTGCCATCCATGTAGCGGAGTGGCAATGTCAAATATATAAGTCTCCGGCTACCTTACTCTCCTAATCGGAACATGACTGTGACAGGCATTGACGCTATTGCGGTAGGAATAGATAAGGTGGTGGTATCACATAACCAAGCGAGACGTTTTGGAACTCGACCACCTAACAATCACAATAGTAATGACACGTACAGCCAACTGTTCGCCTTTTACGAACTGCTTGGCAGAATGTTAGGTTTAACTTTTCGGTGTTCGGACCAACTCCGGGGACAGATGACTAAAAAGAAAGATAGAATATGTTTTCAATATTTTATAGTTTCGTGAAATATAAATCCAAAATTATAAAAACATCACTATGAATTATAATGCTAAAAATTCACACCGGATCCTTGTGGGGTAGGCAAAGTGAGTCATGACAAAAGACGTTCTAGGTTACCACGATACATCAGTTTGTTAGCACCCCATATAGACATTATAAAATGACTTTTTTTATTATCGATAGATAAGCGCTTGACCTCGATCTCGCCTGATGGTAAGTTAAGATGAGGCCTAAGATGGACCGCGCTTCCCTAGAAGGTACCTGTTCACTCTTCTCTTGAAGATCCCCAGATTGTACTCGTTGAGGAACACAGTCTCAGGAAGCATGTTCCAGTCCCTTGCGATTCGAATGAAGAATGTTGTGTCGAACCGCTTTGTCCGGGTACGTGGAATGTCCACCATATGGCAATGCCTAGAATCTGTGCGCCTTGACGATCGATAGAAAAACGGGGATGGCGGAATTAAGACACAGAAAAAACGACAAGAGGCATGCAATATTACTAGAAAAATAAAATATTACCCACGCAGAATATGTACTGACAAGAGTAAATATTACTCAAGCAGAATATTGTTACGTACTTCGGGTTCGTAATTGTAAGAAAACACCACTTATATTAAATCCGTGTATTTGTAATACAGATACACAAAACAACACAACGTTATACTCAAATACTCTGATTAACACTAGTCACTCACTGTACTGTCACTGAACTAAACCGACTACATAATAAAACACTTCTTGCTTCGCACGGGTCGCTTCAAGTATCGCTCTCGATCGCTTTATAAAAACTGCCCTGTATTTGTCAACACATCTCTATTTATACCCAGAGTAAAGTTCTACCTGGATCCAGAAAAATCCAAATGTATCGGGAAACAATGGATCAATTCTTATTACTTCTTATTGTAAACAAGTTATGACTCGTAAATCCTAGTACACGTTACTTTATGCCATATACCATAAAGTCCATTATGGCATAGCTTAGGCCAACTATTTGTTTGTCAATAGGAGTAGCTATCTCTTTCTTTTATTTCTGGATCTCTCCAGTGTTCCAACTCTACACGTTTCTAGATTATTCGTAATAATATGTTCTGATAAGAGTAAATACTACTCACGCAGAATATTTACTGATAAGACTAATAAGTTGACTGCTTCTATATTTCGTGTGTGGTTGGTTGTTTGTTGCAAGACCTATGTGTCTTCATGTCAATTGATCAACCAACGTTTATTTATAAATATATTTTTTTATATTATAAGATAGCAAACAAGCAGATGGGACTCCTGATGGAAAGAGTCAACCATCGCCTACAGACACTAAACGTGTTAATGGTGCATCTTGTGGTGGTTATCTTGTGGCGAGGTCTAATGCCACATGCATAAGTTTACCTTACCCTACAAATCGGAACACGACAGTGACAAATACTGACGCTATTGCGGCAGTAATGGGTAAGGCGGTGGTACGAGACCCGGGCGAGGCAATGCAGAACTCTAGCACCTAGTAAAAATAATTGATGCGTACAATTATTTTATATCATTAGACAGTAAAAAACCAGATGGTTCTTTTGACTGAAACAGTAACCTGTGTGTCATCTACCTGTGCGCCAAATTTCATTTAAATCCGTGCAGTAGTTTTTGCGTGATTGAGTAACAAACATCCGTCCATCCAAACAACCAAACTTTCGCATTTATAATATTAATATAGATATAGATGATTGAAACGTTTATTCTTTATTGCGCACTAAAGTTTATAAAAACTAGATAACAGTATAACCTGTGGTTTAATAATGTACAGGGGTACATAAAGGCGGTCTTATTGTTAAATACCGATATTTGTCAAACAACTCCCCTTGAACCGTAAGGGGGAAACCGTAACCTATATTGGCACTGTATTGGTTCAGCCTTCTTTGAATATTAGACCAATTGCCGTTCTGCCAGGCAGGTCATAAAAGGCGATCGATTGGCTATACGTGTCATTACCATCGTGACTACTAGGTAGTAGATTTCTGCACCATCACCGCCTCACCTATTCTGCCGCAATAGCGTCAATGCTTGTCATTAACTTGTTCTGGTTTATAGGGTAAAGTAGAATTATGCATTATTTAATTAATATAATTATATAATAGATAATGTCATTGCCATTTAACCACACGGGTAGCAACGAATCTTTAACATCTTTAGTGTCTATAGGCGATGGTTTCTTTTTCCATTAGAAGAGCCATTTGCTTAATTGCTATCTAATGATATAAAAAACAACGTTTTTTACCATTTTCTTTACTTTTACGTAAAGCATTTTTAAATATGTATTTTTTTATTTATTTTTTTGCTCCATTATATTTAATGTGAAATGTTAAAAATTTGTCCGAGATTATAATCGAACTTATAAAATTTTAGTATGTAAATCACATAACTTTGTTTTGAACACCATTCATTAACTGGTAACTTCAGAGCTTTAGGAAACTAAGTTATTTTATGAGGACATGTATGTTAAAGCTTTTGTTATTTCCGGCGTTGTAAAGTAAGGGGTTAAATATGCAGAGTGCGTCCCCAATGTAAATATTGTGACCACGTGTGCTCGCGCGCTCCACAGGCTCAATTCGACTTCCACTAGAAGATGAGCCAAAGATAAGCGAATTATAGCAAATAACGAGCAAATTATATTTGAAAAAAATACATTTGATATAAGAATGACATGCTTCAAGCTTTATGTTGTTGACAGTGTATTATCATCTGTGTGGCGGGATGGTAATACCATATGCGTAAGTTCACCCGCTACCCGTGTCCTTTAAAGCGGAAGACGACAGTTACAAACAATGACACTACTGCGAAAGAAATAGGTAAGTGCTACTGAACAGCAGGCGAGACGTTATCGAGTTTTTCACATTCTTTTTAGTCTTGCTAGTGAGATGTATATCCAATAGTTCGCCTATTACGAACTGCCTGATAGAATGTCCGATGGCAAAACAAAAAAATATCAATTTTCAAAATTTTTGTTTAATTGAACTTTAAGGCTAATGAATTGCACTTTAGGACTACGCCATTTTATAGGTAATTAGCGACCTGCCCGCGGTTTCACCCGCGCAGCTTTTGTTCCCGTGGGAATATTGGAAAGGTTTATATACTTAAACCTTCCTCAAGAATCTATCTATTGAAAAAAACCGCATCAAAATCCGTTGCGTAGTTTTAAAGATTTAAGCATACATAGGGACATAAGGACATAGGGACAGACAGAGAAAGCGACTTTGTTTTATACTACGTAATGATATTTTCGTTTTAAGCAGACAAGTAAAAATAAATATCTATGAATTTTGGAGACCATATCGAGTCTGATGTCATGCTTAAAACTATTTTAACAAGCCACTAAAATACCCCATGACCTACTGTAAAATTTCTTATTGCGATTGTTAGCCTGTCACAGCTAGCTGACGATCTAGCCTGCCGATCTGGACCAATGTCATATGGTGCTAGTGCAGAAAGTGTTAAAAATAAAAAAGATATTTTTTTATATCATAAGATAGCAAACAAGCAGATGGGTTTCTTGATGGAAAGAGTCAATCATCGCTTATAGTCACCAAAGATGTTAATGGTGTGTTGCTATCTTGTGGCGAGGTCTAATGCCACATGTTTAAGTTTACCGGCTACCTTACCCTTCAAACCAGAACACGACAGTGGCAAGCACTGACGTTATTGCTGCAGGAATAGGGAAGGCGGTGGTACCAGGCCCGGAGGAGACAATCCAGAACTCTACCATCTAGTAGTCACAATGGCAGTGACACGACAGCCAATCGGTCGCCTTTTACTACCTCCCTGGCGGAACGGCAGTTAGTCCATTCTTCAAAGGAGCCCGGAACCAACACGGGGAAAAACTATGAAAGTGTACTTTTATTGCACTGAAATTGGGGTAAGGCGCGAAATATGTAAGATAAATGGGAGACATGCAAAACTGAAGCTATCTTCTTCATAATTTGAAGTGTCATGACTTCACGTATTCGGTTGCTTACGATTCAAATATTAAGTGGGCAATATCGACGTTATGTAATACCAAAATAATGTCTCGTCCCTTACGAGATATTCATAAATTAGGTTACACAAATTAATGGCATCTTTATATATATATATATATATATATATATATATATATATATATATATATATATATATATATATATATATATATATATATATAGACGCATCACATATTTTTATATTTTTAGTAGTACCTAATTAAATTAAAAGTTAAACAATTTACAAATTAAAATATGGAAAACTGCTGTTTGTTACATCAAAAAAAATATTTTTCTTATTTAAATTTAAAAAAAAGAAAAGGAATATTTAAATAGTGGATAAATCAAAAAAAAATATTTTTCTTATTTAAATTTAAAAAAAAAAGAAAAGGAATATTTAAATAGTGGATAAATCGAAATAAGTATGTATTTATAAATATAGATCGAGTTAGTAATATTTATGTTTCTGATTTAGATACATGTTATAATTTTGAGTGGTAGTAGTTTAAATTACAACATGTGATGTCTCAATGATTTTGTGACGTTATTGTGACATCACATGTTACCTGCCCTGTCTCTTGTCACACAATGTCACATTTCATTGCCCTTTACATTCCTCTTGTAACACCCTTAGGCGAAGCGCTTTTATGAACTGGTGAAGTATTATCCACAAAGTCTCGCGGTTCAAAAAATTTGTTATAGCTGTATATGTGATACAGCCCCCGAATTTAATAATAAAGTCGTCGTGTCACGCGCATACGGTCCTGTCTCATTACGCTGAACTGTTTCTGTTAGCTTTAAAATAAGCCGAATTCACTCATGTGCACACAGCTTTATGCTAATATTGAACACACAGGGTAACAGCTCACTCGACCTGGTATATTTTCGCAAGGTTTGGATCCCGTTAATGAGTTATATAAACTGATCTTTGTAGCTGGCGTTGCTTATGTTTTTTTTTATTTTCATTCAAAATTATTTTTTGCACTTT
This sequence comes from Apodemia mormo, assembly GCA_036924255.1. Taxonomy (NCBI): domain Eukaryota; kingdom Metazoa; phylum Arthropoda; class Insecta; order Lepidoptera; family Riodinidae; genus Apodemia; species Apodemia mormo. Next base: position 9,699,280 of record JAUPFN010000026.1, read on the forward strand.
TTACCATAAGTTATTTTTTCTTGAAGATGCTTCGGTTATGAAGTGAAACGTGCATTTAATAAACGTACGTGCGTAGCGTGCTTTTGATTTCCCTACTGATGTGACGGAAAGTGTGGTGGACGAGGGATAATTTTGCCGTTGTGGTAGTGACTGATTTACCCATGTGATAGGCCCATGAGACGCGGGTCTAGGGCGGCATAATTCTAGGAGCGGCAAAATTTTCGAAATGATAAAATTGAAAAGCGAAAGAAGCCAAGGGCAATACGTATTCAAAAATCATGCAAGAAAAATTGTTAGAATAAACTGATTTTATATATCCCTTCACTTAATTGAAATCTACATTATTACAGGGTGTCATAGACTACTTTTTTTACAGGATTAAATGAAAATAAGTGATGTTTTTGGGCCACGTGAGCAACGGCTAATATTTATTACGTTACCCGTCAAACGTTGTTCTGTATTTTTAACTACTCTTATTTTTTTCTATATTTTCTCACCTTTTAAACCTTCCCTGGACTTCAACAATTAATTCAAAACCAAAATTAGCCAAATTGGTTCAGCCGTTCTCGAGTTTTAGCGAGACTAATGAACAGCAATTGATTTTTATATATATAGATTTACTAAAAATGAGTTTTTTGATATATTTTTATCTATAAAATCTTTATCTATAAAAAATATATTTTAAACTAGCTGTTGCCTGCGATTTCGTCCGCGCGGACTTCGTTTACCCCGCACTGCTCCTCCCCTGTAAGTGATAGCGTGATAATATGTAGCCTATATGTTGACCCGACCTCATAGTAATATTCATGCAAAATTTGAAGTAAATCCATGCAGTACTTTTTGAGTTTACCCCGGACATACATACAGACAAACAGACATACAGACAAACAGACAAACAGACAATAATTCTAAAAACTATATTTTTGGCTTCGATATCGATTGTAGATCACGCCCCAAGTATTCTTTTAAAAAAATATTCAATGTACAGTTTTGACTTTCCTACGATTTATTACATTACTTACTTATATGTATAGATTATATGCATGATTTCAATAATTATTCTCTTACAACTGCGCCACTGCGCTGGGGTCTCCTTTATTTTCAGGACATTTGGTGAGTAAGAATGGCATCGAAGTATAACCTACACGTCCTCATCTTTGGGTGATCAATTTCCGCTAATTAACGTCTGAATCTCTAAAATATATTATCTTCTTTCTCCTTATTAGCCTTTCTGGACCGCTGAAGTACAGGCTTCCTTTAGTTTATGACATCTGTTCTGGTCTCGGGTAGTCTCCAACCATTTGCCTGCGATTTTTAAAATATCGTAGTATCAATGCATATGTGGTCTTTCTGTGGCCGATATCGACATCTTGCTTGCGCGACATAGCCAGCCCACTCCCAATTTAATCTTTTTAGTTACATCCCTCAATTTACCTTTTTGCTCTCTCAGTGTAACTAATACTTATTTTACTCTCAATTGCTATTTTGGTTACCTGAAGTTTGTGGAGAATTAATTTTATAAACCTTCTAAGTGACATCGCTCACTTTACTTTTTTGGCCTCTTAGTGTAACTATTAATATTTTTCTCCCAATTGCTCTTTGGGTGACGCGAAGCTTGTGGAGGATTCAATTAATTATAACATTTTAGTGACATCGCTCGCGTAATTGTTTTTTGGTCTTTCGTTGTAACTCCTAGCATTTTTCTTTTAATTATTCTTTTGGCCATCTGCAATTTTTTGCAGGGTGTTTAGTGACTTGGACACCTTTATGAAAAGTAGACTATTTGCTATAGTTTGTGCTTGTCTCTGTGATATTCTGCCCGCTTAAAATATGCTTGCTAAGGATAACTCGTTTTTAATTATAAATGGCAAACAAGCACATGGCTCTCCTGATAGAAAGGAATAACCATGGTCTGTCGACACCAAAGATATGGATGGCGCGTAGCTATGTGTATGGCAAGACGTAATGCTTCATGTATTTATTGTTTACTGGCTACCTTACCCTTCTAACAGGAAAACCACATAAGTACTAATGCACTTTTAACAATAAATATGAGGAATGAGCTGAATCCGACTGAGACGCTGCAGAACATTACTAGATACCTAGTAGTTATGATGGTATTTACACGTTCGGCTTATCGTCCGCTTATTACGAACAATGTCTGGTAAGGTGAGGGTAAGGTAATTAATATTATCAAAGTGAAAGTCTGTATTTCTGTCTGTTACGCTTTCATGTTGTTGTCAGCTAAACCACAACACTAATTTTAATGAAATTTGGCATGAAGATAGTTGAAGTTCCTTGCTCAATTTTTTTAAACTTATCCTCTAAGAGGCTGAAACAGGGGATGAAATTTTGTACGAAAAACTGTACGAAAAACTATATGGTATAAAATATGGTGGAACTATGGTATAAAATTTCATGTACAAGTTCTTTATAAGCATTATCGATATTGCAACAAGAATTGGTAAGGTGATGACACTAAATCTGGGCGAGACGTTGCGAAACTTTACCACCTATGTGGCAGTTACTATGATAATTTGGTAAATCGTTTGCCTTTCCCGAAATTCGTTTGCTGAAAGACAGATAATCCATTCCATAGAGAAGGCTGAAACAAAGAGGACCAATTTTGACGGGACTTTCATTGTTAGCTGATGTAATAAAGAATAACTTAGGCTACATTTATTTTAAAAAAATAACACGAGGATGAAGTCGCGGGTATAGTTAGTGTGTATATATGTAATTATATTTTTGCACGCTTTGTAGATTAAACGCCTTAATGGATTTAAGCTAAAGAGGTGCCATTAGATTCATCTTAATTTGTGAGAATAACATAGGCTAGATATTTTTTACCTAAAGGAAGATTATGTAGTTTTCGGATCGAAGACGTTTTTTTTTTGTTCTTAATTTTTTACTAGGTATTTTAGCCTTACCTACCTAAAAAGGTGGATAATCTATAAACTTGAAGTAAATAAATATTTATTCAATATATATATATATATATATATATATATATATATATATATATATATATATATATATATATATATATATACACATATATATATATATAACGTGACATGCACAATAGCATTTTTTAGTTGTGAAGTGCGGTAAATAAACAAAAATATTAACATTGTAATATGTTAAAATTTTAAAGGAAATTCACTGACTAATTGTGAATTTGCTCGTGATAACCCTAATAAATGATAATTAACAGGACCAGAATCAGCTTGTGGTAGTAAAGAAAAAGGTTGATATGACATAACTTGGTTCGTGGTCTAGGGGTTATCTTGTTTGGCTCAAATCATGATGTCCCGGGTTTGCTCGCTGGATCGGACAAAAGGGTTATTCAGTTTTTTTCGAGGGTTTTCGACGATCGTTATAAGGTCGAATAATAATTGTTAAAATACGGCGATGGAAATCACCACACACCTCGCCAACAGATGAATTGATAACTCGTGGTTAACTGGAAAGTCTATAGACGTTCAGTTTACTCTGCCTATTCCGATATATTAAAGATTTATATTTTGTCTGAATAATTTCGCAGTCTAAAGGTCAGACAAATTGTACGTCTGAGTATGATCTGAGTGGTTCTACTAAAGATATTTATCGATGTATTTTAGAACTTTTTAGTTTCTCGATTTGATCGAACACTGGGTATGCGAGTAACTACCGTCGTGGATTCTAGGTGGTAGAGTTCTGCATTTTTGTTGCCTGGGTCTAGTACCACCACCTTACCTATTCCTGCCGCAATAGCGTCAATGCTTTTCACAGTCGTGTTCTAGTTTGGAGAGTAAGGTAACTGGCAAAATTATTCTTGTGGCAATAACACCTCGCTATAAGGACAGTAACAGATCATTAACATCTTTGGTGTTTATAGGCGATGTTAGTCTCTTTTCACCAGGAGAGCCATCTGAAAATAAGTGCATAATTCAAGTGATTTGATAATCCCACGAGATTGGCTTTAAGGCAAGGGGGCAGATTTAAATTCAGTCGTGTAAAAATTTTTCTTTGTTAAGTCTACAGCCTTATCATATACGGTGTTTTATTTAAATCTATCAAAACAAACGTATACCTAATATTTCGCATTTGTAAAGTTAGTGAATATAAGCAATGTTTTTTAACTATTAAAAACCGGCCAAATGCGAGTCGTACTCGCGCTAGAAGGGTTCCGTACTATCTTTATCGTACTATCTGTATCTTTAAAAATACGAAAAAACAAGTTTATTGTACCCCTCCTCCGCCCCCATAATATTTTTTTAGTTTTTGTTGTTATAGCGGCAACGGAAATACGTAATTTGTAAAATATTGAGACAGACAGACGGGCAGACAGACAGCGGTGGCTTGGTAATAGGGTCCCGTTTTAACTTTTAGGTACGGAACCCTAAAAAGACTAACCGTTTTATTATGCTTATTAAGCATAATAAAACAGTTGTAAGCTGTAGTCTTTTAAATTAAATTAAAATTTTAAAGTTTTAATATAATTTAAAATTTGAAATCCGCCCCTGCACCGTATACGGCATTATGGCAGGAAATTATCACGCAAGCTCAGGGTTGTACTAATTTATACAATACAATAGTATTGTAGCTACCTACGGCTGAGGAATGCCGCGTATGCAATACCGGTGTTTACCGCGAATTAGTGCTAATATGAGTTATGTCGTGGGGAAATGACAACTATGCGAGTATGGGAGTTATAAACGGGGACAATTATGTATGGTGTTAGGAAATTAGTGGAAATTAAATGGCGGAATTCTAAAGTTTTATATTTACGTTAAATCTAGTACAAATTATGTTGATAAAATCGTGTATATTGGATATTATTTGATTTTGGTTTTTTTAATTATAAGATAGCAAACATGCAGATGTCTCTTCTGATGGAAAGAGAAACCATCGCCTATAGACACCAAAGATGTTAATAGCGCGTTACTATCCGGGTGGCGGGACGGCAATACCAATTGCCTAAGTCTACTCAGCTACCTTACCCTCTAAACTGGAACACGACAATGACAAGCAATGACAGGAATATGTAAGGATGTAGTACTAAATAAAAAAATCTAGGCGAGACTTCGTGGAACTCTCCACGTAGTAGTCACGATGTTAGTGACATGTATAGCCAATTGATCGTTTTTTACGACCTGCCTGGCAGAACTGCAGTTGGTCTATTCTTCAAAGGAGCTTGGACCATCACGAGGGAAAATATTCAGGGGAATAGCATACAAATGTCGACAAAAATTAACAACTATCAAGTTTACTGTCGGTAAATTCTACTATTAGTGTGATGAGTAGCGACTCATCACCGGTTCTTATATCAGGAAATCGACCTGTTTTAGTTACGGGTAGTAACATTTTCTATGAGGCCTAAACTATAACTATAAAAGTCAAAATTACCAAACCTCCAAACAACTTGTGGTACGAATTGTTATTGTTAAATTGGTTGCTACAGGTTACTGCTACGAATGGTAAAGTGTATCGTATTGATTTAATTAAATTGAACTCTTAAACTTTTTCACTATCACATTATTTTCCTTTTATAAGCAAGCAGATTTGTATCTAAACATTAATACGTAAAGGAAGGCAATTACGCGAACGGTGGAGTATAAAATTTGGCACAGTTAAAGTTCACAGTTCGGAGGACTGCAGAAACATAATATTTATAAATAAGCATTAGAAATACATAAAAATAAATTATCATTACACACATTTATATGGCACACATGATAATATACACATAAACGCTTGTAAGGCAATCCTCACTAAGCGACCTTGAGTAAACTTTACAGGAGAGTGATTTTGTTCAAATATGAAATAAAAAAATCATAAAAAATTACTTAATTTCATTGAAATTAAATTTATTACAATTAGGTGAATTTAATCACAATTTAATTAGGTTTTTTTTTTAAATTTTATATTTGAAATTTAAATCGCTATCCTGTAGTTTCATCAATTTCGCATAGTGTGGATTGCATTTCAAGCGTCAACATGCACTCGTATACTATTTTCTTTACGGCAGTCTGATATAAACCACAGGATAAATAAAAAAATATGTTTATTGTATGCCACTAGTGTACCTAATAGGGTAAATTATGAAACAGTTTTACAAATTGAGAAGAGTTATTGGGACTAATTCTTGCCGCTAAATTCCATCATCGGACATCGCGTCAAAATTTTAAGTTCCATCCTCACCACTTCAATGTCTGGAAATACACAACCGTGCGCTTTTGTCGGCACTTTTTGCCTCGCACTAACTACTCTTTTGTGGAATAAATTACCCTCGGGATGTTTCCGAACGGATACGACTTAGGGACCTTCAAGAAATGAGCTTATTCATTCTTAAAAGGCCGGCAACGCAGCTGCAAGACCCCTGGTATTGCAGATGTCCATGGGCGGCGGTGATCACTTACCATCAGGTGCACAACCTGCTCGTTTGCCCCCTCTGCTACAAAAAAAAATTTAGGCAACTAGCTTATTGTGAAAGAGTACATAAGATTAACGAAATCAATATGATCCAATTTCACTAAATGCACACAAGTCAGAAACTGCATTGTTTTCACTTTGAGTTCCCGCATCGCAGGTAATATGAACGTTTTTATTTATCTACATCCGACATTCCAATACTTTTCATTTTTCCTCACAATTGTGCCATCGCATCCTCTAATTAGCTGCGATAAAAATGAAGTTTTATTGAAAGCTTTTCATTATTATAGACAATGGATTTTCATAGAGAACAGAGTGGAGGAATGGCAATCAATATCGGATACCCGAGGGATAGGGATGGAGCCGTTCTATTACGGATACGGCTAAGAATATTCAAATAAAATGTATATATACGCGGTATATAGTTTAGCCTAGAGCTTATCCGGGATTATGTAATATTTTACAGAGCGATGAACAAACGTTTGCCTTTTTACCCAAATGCAGTGGAGTCAAGTTTAGGTTATATAGTGTCTAACAAAACCCTTGTCCGATCTGAAAGGGACAAACAGGCAGGTTGATGAATACATTATCAAAAAAAAAAACTTTTTTATAAATAATAAAAATATAATTTATACTCTTGGTGAAACTAAGTTAAGCCCATCTTCAGGGCTAAAACTTAAAAATTAAGTTTTAGCCCTGAATATGCATTGAAATGGGAAACCGGTTGGCAGTTTAATCCATACTAATATTATAAATGCGAAAGTAAATCTGTTTGTCTGTCTGTCTGTTACGCTTTCACAGCTAAACCGCTGAACCGATTTGGATAAATTTGGTACAAATATAGTTTGAGATCCAAGAAAGGACATATGATAGTTCTTATCCCGGAAATCCCACGGGAACGGGAACCATGTTGTTTTTTATTTAAGAAATTTTTCCACGCGAACGAAGTTGCGGGCACACCTAGTCCGTACTAATATTATAAATGCGAAAGTCTGTCTGTCTGTTACGCTTTCACGGCTAAACCACTGGACCGATTTTCATGAAATTTGACATGGAAGTAGTTTAAGATCCGGGGTCAAACATAGGCTAATTTTTTTTTCAAAAATCAGTCCCTGAGGGGCTGAAATACGGGATGAAATTTTTATTAAAAGCTATTTGGACGACTTATTAATATACTCGCGGGCGAAGCTGCGCTAGCTCAGCTAGTTAAAAATAAATATATAGTTTGTGATCGTAAAACAGTACAAGTGTTTAGAATAAAGTAATAAAAATATAACGGGATATCAAAAGGTTTCAATAAAATTTAGCAAATATTTTAAACTAGCTGACCCTCGCAGCTTCGCCCGCGAGTAGCTTGACATGTCGTCGACAGTTATATACACAAATCTCGCCCCCTATTTCTGCCCCTTAGGGGTTAATTTTTGAAAAAAAAATAGCCTATGTTTGACCCCGGATCTTCATCTATTTCCATGCCAAATTGCATGAAAATCGGTCCAGCGGTTTAGCCGTGAAAGCGTAACAGACAGACAGATTTTCTCATTTATAATATTACTAGCTGACGCGCGCAGCTTCGCCCGCGAGTATATTAACATGTCGTCTAAATAGTTTTTAATACAAATTTCATCCCCTACTTCAGCCCTTCAGGGGCTGATATTTAAAAAAATGGCCTATGTTTGACCCCGAATCATCTTCAACTATTTTCATGTCATTTTCACGAAAATCGGTCCAGCGGTTTAGCTGTGAAAGCGTAACAGACAGACAGACACAGAGACTTTTTTTTATGACTTTTTTTTTATGAGGTTAAGATAACAAATATATAGCCAATAGATAGAGTCAACCATCGCCTATAGACACTAAAGGCGTTAATGGTGCGTTGCTATCTTGTAGCGAGATCTAATGTCACGTGCATAAGTTTACCGGCTACCTTACCCTCCAAACCGGAACGCGACAGTGACAAGCACTGACGTTATTGCGGCAGGAATAGGTAAGGCGGTGGTACCAGACTTGGGCGAGACAATGTATAACTCTACCACCTAGTAATCACAATGGTATTGGTCGATTCTGCAAAGGAGCCCGGAACCAACACGGGGAAAACTTTTGCATTTATAATATTAGTATGGATATTAGCATGCAATGTATACTGAAATTCCATCGTTCACGTATTTGTCTCAAAAAGGGGTACAGAGTTTTTCCTTCACGTACGTATGACTGGTGGCCGGTTACCGAAACGCAAATTAATTTTAACCAGTATTAATTTGTGCTTAACATATCATTTGCTTCTAAAAATTATGTTAAATACTATAAATTGCTTGTTAAAATTAATTTCCGTTTCGGAAACCGGCCGTGATTGTGTCAAGCTATTAAATAATGTTTAAACTATCTAACAGGGTTTTTGTGATATACAGTGTACACTGGCGCTATGGTAAGTATAATTGAATGATACGTTGGAGCGGCGCAGACAAAATGAGTGTACGAGGCATTACAGCAAGGTCCAGGGGTAATGTGAGTGTGTAGTAATTAAATTACTAGCGGTATGCAACTATTAGAAGTACCATACTGCAGGCGAACTTGGCTAAATGTATGTTGGCTTTGCACTATATGTATTTAACCATAGAGTAATAACGCTTAGAGTGATAATTGCATTCAACGCTTCGTTCATATTTTAGGCCAAAATCGTGTCAATGTCCGTGTAAGCTTCGTGTAATCACTTGCGACGTCACGCACACAAAGACTCCAAAGACTCGAATAGTGTTGCAAGTAAATAAATATTTTCCCAAGACGGTATTTAAAATATATCTACCTGACCGGTATACAAATAATCTTTCATACTATAACATTATTAATCATTTAGTATAAACTTGAAACTTACACTTTTTATTCGGTTAGGTAAAATATGTTAAATGCCGGGAAATATTCTAGATGTTCTCAAGATGATTCCAAAGCTATTTAACCTTATATTTTTTTAGTTATTGTGCTTTATTTGTGATTTAAAATATTTTTACCTCACTGAAATAAAGAGTGTCTGTCTTTCCAATAGTATTATTAGTCATATAGAAAATTTAGAATTTACAATTTTTATTCTGGTGAGGTAAAATGAGTAGAATTACAGGAAAATGTTTTAGAGGTTCTCAAGATTTTTTTAAAAATTTCAGTAATTAAACAGCGGTAACCAACCGGCACCGAGCGTAAATAAAAAATATGGTCAATACGAATTTACGCTATTTAAGTTATAAAACAGTGATTGAAGTAATTCTTACAAAAAAACCTTATTGATATGTATCTACTAATATATTATCCTATATCATACAAATGTTTGAAATACATTGCTTGGCAAATACTTGTGTGTTATTATGTGTATGTCTGTGTGCGTGTATGTGTATGTATGTTAAAGCTATTACCTTGGAACCTTTTTTATTTTAACTTTCATACAAATCTTGCCATGATTCTAAACCTTAAACTAGCTTGAAAATTAGCAAATGGGTGGGCAAGCAGAAACAATATTTACGTTATAGACGAACGTTTTAAGGTAAAAATTAATAAGATACTTGTTAATCAAATATTTATTTAAATCAACTTAAAAAATTAAAATGTTTTAAGCTAAATGTACTATATTGGCTACTATTGCCTCTGTGCACGACTTGAGCACCACCTAGCGTCCGCAACTATTTTGGTTGGTATATAATATATAATAATGCCTAGAAACCACACATATAATAATGCCTAGAAACCACAAAAAACGAGTAGATAAAACTGAGCCAGAAACGGCTCAATTCGTTTTGCAAGTTGTCAATGCTTAATAAGATCAGGTTATATCGGACACAGTTCACGAAAAATAATTCGAAATGACTTATTGCATTATAAAGAAGTGTTCTAACACCTTAGAAAAACAAAAAAGTGAATATTTCACAGGTAAGTACTTACAATTTATAATTTTTCTATTGTGTAAATCGACTAAAAATAGATAATTTGAAACACATAACTTATCACTATACAGTTGCTAGTTGTGGAAAAAAAATTGCGCACAATATTTTTAGTTAGACCTTAATGTTAAGAAAATCAATTATTGTATTTGCTTTAACTGTTATTTATACTAAGTCTTATGAAAATAATTTAGCTCGAGGGTACTTTTTGATAATTCAGCATTTATTTTATTTGTCTTTTTTTGCCTTTAACAACACAGTAAGTCATATTTTTTTCGAATTGCGAGACCTGCACTCCGTATGACCTGTATCGCATTTCTGAGCGGACGGCAAGCGCATGCGTAGCCTTTTAAGGCTACTTTGAAATGGCTTAAAACATCGCGGCCCACTCGGTTTCTACGTGTTATAATTCTACGTTCCAAAGCTATTTCACCTTGGATTTTTTCATTTTTGTGCAAATTGTGACACGAAAATATGTATACTTAATAATCAAATTATTTATTTAAAATTTTAAAAATTAAAATTAATCTCAGTGATGAAAAAATTTATAGGGTAAAATAGCCAAATTTCGGCCGCCTAACCAAATACGTAACTTTCGGACCCTATTAGGCTTAAACCGTTATCGGGAAGAAAATATTAATTTTCTTTTTCGTGTTAATCAATATTTAAATTTTACATTATTGATGTTTCGAATTGATTTCAACAACGAAATAAAAATATGTAAACGTGTTAAGTTTTAAATGATTGACCCTCTCTATCCTGGTTTCTTTTCTATTGTCGGTCAATGTTTCCCTAATTTCAGAGCCATTTTTCTCTAATGTTAGCCAGTTAAGGATGTTTGAATTGAAATAAGGTATTGACTTTGCATTAAAATTTACTTTAATTTTATTAAATAACTTTTGTAAACATAATATGCCCTCAATTTTTTATGGTATGTATTTAAATGATCTTTTTAATTTGATAAAAACTGCAAAGAAAAAATCTAAATGGTCACCAATTTTAATGTTTGAGTCTCTTTCTTTGAGACATAAAATAAATGAAATAAATTGATATTTTAGTCTCTTTAAAACTACGCAGAAAAAATTTGATATGTAAAAATTATATTAGATCGTTACTTGCTGGTCTTCAAAATTAAGAGAAATGAGCATTAAATATTCAATATTGTGATATTTTTTTAAATAAAACGATTTATATAAATTATTTTTTGTCTATATCAAATAATCTTCAATATAACTATTTTAGGGTACTTATTTTTATTAAGTTGTAGTCAAAGAAAGGAAACAATTTAAAGGCACTTGATATTCAAAGTTTTATTATTTACTACTAGAATAAAACTAGAATAATTTTCTACGATTGTTAAATCAATTAAATAAAATATATCGCTAGGAACAACTATATAAAAAATATTGAGACTATAATTTGATTGAATTCTATCATCAAATTTAAGTGTTATCATTGTATAAAACTTAATTTACATTTTCATTAAAACAGCAATAAGTTTATATATTATAATTTTCATTATAAGTATCAAATAAAAATTCTCCCTGTTTTTGTGTTAAATAATAGTTAAAGCTAATTTATTTTTTGTTCTTTTAAGTACCTATAAAGTGTCTTCGCAAAAACTTAGCTCAGAATTCTGTCAACCTAACTTAGATTTTTGAGATTAACAGCTGTTGTACTGAAGACACCCAATGACAAGATAAATATCTAACCACAGACTACTAAGGAGAGAACTGATTGCTTACGTTAACCTTACCTAAATTCCAACTTTATTTAACTACTATTCCCCAAGTTAAAAAATATTTATTAAATGCGGATAAATTAAGCAGTTGATATAGAATCTTAAGAAACACATTAAACTTTAAGATAATAATTAAAAAACGATGTATGAAGTCTTGCCCGCGTTCTTAAAAGTTATGTGGAATATTAGCTTAATTATCAGTATAAACATATTAGGAGGTCGACATTAGGCGCAGACCGATTTTAGGGCACGTTACCCTACATGTTTTCGTGGATAAAAGTCGAAAATATCGCTAATAAAACTACTTGACACTAAGCAATACGAAATAATGCAGTACGATGGCATATTATTTAATAAGAAAATTAAAAAAAAAAATGACTTTGGTAGTGACAGAGTTTTTTTCTGATGGTCACTGTGGCATCTAGAATGCTAGTTGGAACATTTTTTTTGTCTTCTAAAAGTCCTCATTATATACGAATAAATGCTTCATAATATTGGTCTGACAAACGGATTTGTAATATTTGTGCCAGTATAATGGGTGAGTCTCAACACTTAAAAACTATTTTTTATGCAAAAGCATCCAGGCTATGTAATATCGCACATAAAATAGGAATACACATATTATTAATTATAATGAAAATAGGTAAAAACAAATACGTGGTAGAATATTTTTCCCTTTGGCTGGCAACATTTTGAATATCGTTCTACTTAGATATTTATGATTTATTTGTTTGGATTTTATACAAAAATATCCGATGCCAAGTAGTTTTTATCGGTGAAATGTTATCTTCAAGTCTTAAATACGCTTTTGTGAAGCACGGTGACAGCATTTCACCACACAGTAACTCACATTTTTTGAAATTGCGAGAGCTGTACTCCGCGTGGCACATGTCGCATGCCTGAGGGGCCGGCGAACGTAAGAAGCCTTTTCAGGCTTCTTTGAAATGGCTTAATATTGCGCGGGTCGACTCGGTTTCTATGCGTTATTATTCTATGTATTTAACCATATTGCAAACGATGCGACTTATTTTAGTAGTCTTAATGAAATTACAAAGCGTGCATTGTTTTACAATATGTTTTGTATATACATATCCTCACGGCAGATACTTTACGGAGAGAGCAGAGAGAACCAAGTGCAATATGTATCTATTCTTGCCAATGATATTGTATGCCAGAGCGCTGAAATTGAGGCGTTCAAATTAAGACATTTGTCGTAATGTTGCGCTAGCGTATTTCAAACGAAACTGTAGACTGATAGCTATCCTTTTCTATATCATTCGTACCGTATTATCTGACGCATTGTTGTAACCTATGTGCATGTCGCAAGGGAATGAAACTTAAACACAGCGCAGTATAACGTCATCCTACGTCATTTTTGCTAAAACATCATTGATCCTTGATGATTTTCTTGCTTCTTCCACACTGTTTACTATATTCCTACAAACATTTCGAATGCAAAGACTTTTGATACCACTTTCGTGTACCACCCGATCAATCTAATCATGGTATGTCAGCCCTGGTCTTCCCCGGTACCTACATCCTTCCACATCACCATTATATATATATATATATATATATATATATATATATATATATATATATATATATATATATATATATATATATATATATATATATATATGTTTTGTTTACTTTTTCACTGTCATTCTTTCTACTTTGTTTGAACTTTCGGGACTAACCTTACTATCACTTCAATATTACCAACCCAGGCAATTTGTTTTAAGATAAATTTATCGTCTACATATTATATCAATTTATCTACTAGCCACTCGGAGCCCGATTTATGACTAACTAGCTGTGCCCGCGACTTCGTCAGCGTAGAAACATTTTTAAAATTTAAACCCGCACAGTTACCGTTCTCGTGGGATTTCTAGGATAAAAACTATTTTATATCCTTTCTCAGGTCTCGAACTATCTATATATAGGTTCAGTGGCTTAGGCGTGAAGAAGAGACAGACAGACAGTCAGACAGACAGGCAGAGTTACTTTCGCATTTATAATATTAAGTATGAATGTTGCATGTGTCAATTTTTTATATCATGCGATAGCACTTCTTATTAACTATCGTTAATAAACACCACATATGTTAATGGTGTGTTGCTTTGCGTTGCGTTGCGTGTGGCGAGATGAAAATGCCACACGCATAAGTAGAGTTCTACATTGTCTTGCCCGAGTGTGATACCACCGCCTTATCTATTCCTGCCACAATAGCATCAGTGCTTGTGTTTGGAGGGTCAGAAGTCCGGTAAATAAAACGGTGGATTAGGTAAATCTCTATGAAACGCTATGGAAGTCTACCACCTACTAGTCATGATGATAGTTATATGTTGGGCTAATCTTTCGCGTTTTACAAACTGCCTAGCGGAGTGGTAGATGGACTATTCTTCAAAGAAAAGCCGACAAGGAAGATTTTGTACTTAATAATATTAAAGAATTTAAAGTAATATTCACAAGTTTTTCTTTAAAGAGGGAATAAATTCTATCCTGGTATAAAATTTCACCAAGCAAATGCAATATTATATTAAAATAACATTTTAATATTTTTATCAATAAGGCGTTTACAATACATGCACAAGGTAGAATACCTTTGACAAAAATGGTTCAAATATTTTCTTCACATAAATTTATGAAGGAATTTGTATTCAAACTCTACGAATCTTATACAGACTGCTCTATTTTTATAGCCTTGTATGTTTGTGTGCGAGGAAATATGAAATAGTTATTGGATGTAGTTTCATGAAGGTATTTGCTAACGAGAAACCTTGTTTATGGATTACTCGCTTTTTCTGTGGCTTTGTCTGCGTTGTGAACAATCTAGAAAATGTAACAAATATCTTAATTAACCCCCCCCCCCCCCCCCCCCCTCTCAAGTACCCCACCAACATATTCCAAAATATTGTGTGGCAAAATAACACTTGCCGGTTTAGCTATAATATCCATACTAATATTATAAATACGAAAGTAACTCTGTCTGTCTGTCTGTCTCTTCTTTACGCCTTAACCACTGAACTGATTTAATGAAATGTGGTACAAAGATAGTTTGAAACCCGTGAAAGGACATAAGATACTTTTTATTCCGGAAATCCCGCGGGAACGGAAACTATACAGGTAAAACTCCGCGGCTTTAATTTTAGAAATTTTTCCAGGCGGACGAAGTCGCGGGCACATAATAATTATGCTTGTCATTGTTGTGTTCCGGTTTGGAGAGTAAGGTAGCCGGTTGACTTATGCGTGTGGCATTGCCATCCCTCCACACGGATAGCAACGCACCATTAACATCTTTGGTGTCCATAGGCGATGGTTTCTCTTACTCACAGAAGAGCCGTCTGCTCATTTGGTATCTAATGAAATAAAAAAACAGCCATATCATGAGCAAATAATTTGATTATTTAAAAATTAGATCAAATCGTGTAATTTGTCCAGTGTTTATTATTGTTATTAAAGATCTGCAAATCAGCTGCGAAATCTCTGATAGTATGACGTCATTTGTAGTTTTTCTTTCTAGGTATCTTGGTTCTAGGTTTCATTAGGTATCTTGGTCTCGCCTCAAAGGTCTAGTGGTCTAGTGGTCCAGTGTCAATGTTAACCACATGAGGTGGGCTTGATTGGGCTTGATGAATGGGCTTGATTCCCGGGTCGAGTAATTTAAAAATGTGTTTTCAGTTTTCTGATAAAAACAACGTTGCTCGGGATTTATTAAGTGGCTGGTTGGCGATATGCTTGCTATCTATCACATTGTGGGACTAAGTATTTTCTTGATATAAATTTCAACTTGTACCTTTACGCGTTGCTAAAGCCGGCGCCAGACATAGCTTCAAACATTTGAACATATTGTCGCTACCAGCCAGACATGCTTTGCAAACATTTTTCTCCACAGTATGCCGGTAGACGACAATCAAGATGGACGTCAATTTCATGGACGCTTTATTATACAAGTGCTTGTAATTAGAATATGATACATTTGCAAAATTACCAAAATCTCGAAGAAAAAGACACAAATGGATGGATGGATGGCAGTGGTCGCGCAACTGAAGTGAACTTTGCACAGGTGTGGCAGGCTATGCAAACATTTGAACACATTCCAACTTTGAACACTTTGATGTGCACTAAAAAACCAAAATCGCGTGGCAAATGGCAAATTTTGTTCAATCTTTGAACACATTTTCAAAGTCCCGTGCCACACATAGCAATCGAACAAGTGTTCAAATGTTTGAAGCTATGTCTGGCGCCGGATCTTAACAGACGGACAGACGAACAACGAAGTAAAAGAGATACTTTTTCGTTTTGAGGTAACGGAACCCTAAAGATAACACGAAAGAACCCATCAGTACTAGCTAGCCTTATAAAGGGTTGCAGTGTTAGCCTAATAAAACGATTGCACGTACACATCCGGATCTTCAATTCATCCTTTAAAATGATACCGTACAAGACACAATAAACAAGTGTACACATCTGGTGTTCTGCGATATGTCTCCACAGCGTACTGTCATTCTTCATGGTCATATAAATCTTTTCTCGACCGACTAAGAAACCGGCCAAGTGCGAAGCGGACTCGCGCACGAAGGGTTCAAATCAAATCAAATAATATTTTATTCGACGTAGGTACACATAGGAACACTTATCGACGTACCATCATAGCAAAAAAATACGCAAAATCACATTGTATGGGGGCCCTCTCTTAATATTTTCATTTTTTTTACTTTTAGTATTTGTTTTACTAACAGAAATACATAATTTGTGAAAATTTCAGCTTTTTAGCTATCACGGTTTATGAGATACAGCCTGATGACAGACAGACGGACGGACAGATAGACAGCGGAGGCTTACTAATAGGGTTCCGTTTTACCTTTCAGGTGAGGTACCCGAAAAAAATGCTTTTATTTTATCCCGGATTTTAAACATCTCCATATATAGTCTATACATATAATAAAATCGTAGGAAACTCAAAACTGTACATTGAATATTTTTTCAAAAGAATACTTGGGGCGTGATCTACAATCGATATCGAAGCCAAAAATATAGTTTTTAGAATTTTTGTCTGTTTGTCTGTATGTATGTCCGGGGTAAACTCAAAAAGTACTGCATGGATTTAGTTCAAATTTTGCATGAATATTACTGACAGGTCGGGTCAACATATACGCTTCATATTATCACGCTATCACCTACGGGGGAGTTGCTGTGCGGAGTAAACGAAGTCCGCGCGGACGAAGTCGCTGGCAATAGCTAGTTTCATATAAATCAGTAGTAGGAGTAGGCAGAGAGAACCGAGTGTCTCACAGGTGGTAGAGTTCTGCATTGTCTCGCCCGGGTCTGGTACCACCGCCTTACCTATTCCTGCCGCAATAGCGTCAGTGCTTGTCACTATCGTATTTCAGTTTGGAGGATTGGGTAGCCGGTAAACTTATGCATGTGGCATTAGACCTCGCCACTAGATAGCAACGCACCATTAACACCTTTGGTTAAGGAGACGCATCTCCTTGTTTGCTATCTTACGTTATAAAAAAAAATCACTCTCTAGTTTCTACATACACACACGCCGGTTGCGAAGACTGTTGACACGACTTTCGGACAGTACTTGATAAATCTGATTATGGTACGTCAGTCTTGGTCTTCCCCGGTACCTACATCCTTCCACATTCGCATTGTATATCTGTTTTGTTAACCTTTCATCTACCATTCTTTCTACATGTCCGAACCAACGGAGCATAACCTTTCTCATCTTTACACCGACACTTTCTTTCAAGCCTAACCTCTCTCTCACTCCCACATTACGAACCCGGTTTACGAGTGTTACACCACATATTTTTCTTAGCGATCTCATCTCGACTGCGTTGATAAATAAATGTAGGTAGGACTAAGTAATATTTATACGAATTGATCCAACCCCAAAGTAAGCAATTGATTTACTTGTAATACCTATGGGTGTTAGTCAATGATACTAATACATAGAGATACATAATATATAAATACTCAAATAGATTTCATAATCACCCAAACCCGGTAATAAATGTTTCTACCTGTCGGGAATCTATCCTGAGCCCCGTTGATGCGTAGTCAGGTTCGCTGACCACTCGACAAACGAGGTGGTCAAAAAATAACGGAAAACGTTTAATTCTGCCGGCACATGAGCTAAATCTACCCGACTTAAATGTGGTTACAACAGTGACTCGGCGGTGTGGCCCCAGCAAATACATTTATACTGTGCCAGCAACTATGCGAAGAAATTAAACGGCCGCCACCGAATCCTGACCCCCGCAGCTATATCTTAAGCACTCTGGTATTCACTGTCCTTCCGGTAAAAGAACGCCACGTCAGACCTGATCGTTTATATACTTATCGGTGTATAAGTAAGCGAAACCGAGCGTCACTTCGGGCGTTTCCGCACGAGCCAATTAAAAACCTCATAGGGAACGTGTCGTCGACGACGACGACGACGTTAAAATTTTAACTCCTCGCGGGCGAAGCTGTGTATACTAGTCTACAATAATATTATGAAGAGAAAAAAAATACTTTTGAACTTTGTATTTTTGTTTTTTTTTTGTGTTTCTAAAAAATAAACTTAAAAATGTTGTTAGTGTGACCAAAAATCATTACTATTCTTAGCTCAGTCGGTTAAAAAATAGCGTGCCACTCCTGGGTAAAGTAGCTTTCAAAATGTGAAAGAATTAAAAAAAAAGTTTTTGAGTTAAGTCGTAATAAACAAAACATCAAATCTATCAAGAGACAAAAGAATAAAGCGTACCTAATTATTATTTCAGTGTAGAAGTATCCATTAATATTTTTCTGTACATGTTTATATTAGATCTTTGCATAAATACAGACTTACTACACAGAACTACTGCTTTATAGTTATATTGTCCGTCTGTACGCCCTTTTGTTACGTCATATGTCATAAAAGTTTAGTTTTGTAGATTTTAATTACCGCATGGCATTTATCCGAATGTTTTTTTCATTGCGCTCTATAAAACTCTAACTAATCTCTTTTTACGATTACATAAAATTCGAAATTAACCGCCTCGCCTGCAACGCATAGCAAAATAGCAATAAAACTCGCCGTTTTGATACTCCATGCCTTTATCTTACGTAAAACTTACTCTTAAAGTCTTAATAGTAACGTCCATAGTTGCATATCAATAGATGTTTCTTTATACGACTATTACAGGACAGATAATCTGCGAAATATTTTTTGTGGCAACATTAATTGTCTTAATTAAAAATGTCGGCATATTAGGCGCCCCATAGATGTACAATAATATTGCACAATATTACGTATTGTGCAATTATATTGACCGTTTAGGGTTAATATTAAAGATTGCACAATGATTGAACGAAAGTTTGAGCAGGTTTAATTTTTATTGCACAATATTTTAATTCTGCACTGTATAGGCTTAATATTGCACAATATTTTTCACTTCAGGGTTTGGAGCGGTCGTGTTGGGTCAGTTATCGTGTATAATCGTCGGTCGTGTCGTAAATTTGAGCAAAATGGTGAGCAAGAATGCTATAAAAGATAGAGAACACAAGTTTTTACTTGAATGTATAGAATTATATAGAGATTTATTTAATAAAATCACCAGCATTGTTGCCGCCAAAATTTCGTTGCCAGCCATGTTGCTCGCACGAAAATATTGATGTCTCATCAATATTTTGGTTTGTCAATTTTATTGAGTGACTTTATTGCTCAATATTATTGTAGGTCTATAGGGCACCTTAAGTATACTTTCAAGTTTATTGGTAATTGTAAGATTTTGATTACAGCAGCAGCATACTTTGAATAGCGAAGAAGCAGATAGTTCTCCTGATGGAAAGAGAGAACTATCGCCTATAGACTCCAAAAATGCTATTGCATGCGTTGCTATCCGTGTGGCAAGGTCGGACACGGAAATAACGAAAATAACACAGTTTATTTTTAGATAAAGTAAAATCCGCCGCGTTGGTCCCGGCCTCCTTTGAATAATAGGGCAACTGCCGTTCTGCCAGGCAGGTCGTAAAAGGCGACCGATTGGCTGTCGGGTCACTACTATCGTGGCTACTAGGTGGTAGATTTCTGCATTGTCTCGCCCGGGTCTGGTACCACCGCCTTACCTATTCCTGCCGTAATAGCGTCAGTGCTTGTCGTTGTGTTCCGGTTTGGAGGATAAGGTAGCCGGTAAACTTATGCATGTGGCATTAGACCTCGCTACAAGATAGCAACGCACCATTAACATCTTTGGTGTCTATAGGCGATGGTTGACTCTTTCCATCAGGAGACCCATCGGCTTATTTGCTATCTTATGACATTATATATATATATATATATATATATATATATATATAAATATATATATATATATATATATATATATATATATATATATATATATATATATATATATATATATATATATATATATATATAAATATATATATATATAAATATATATAAATATAAATATATAAATAAATATAGGATATCAGCTGAAAACCAAAATTAAGCACATCCTTTTTTGTATTTACAACTAAATATCACCATATAAAAATCATGTGCAAGACTAGAAATATTATTTACAAATTATTTGTTTTAGAGATTCTTTTAGCCTGTTTCCGGAATTTTATATGATCAAGTAAAGTACATTCTACCATGTAATAAGTTAGCATATTCCTCAGATAACATCTTCAGGTATATCGTGTATTTTTTGTAAAACTGTTATTATATTGATTGTTTAATATATGTAATATAAATTAAACAATCAATACGAAAAACGTGATTTAGCAAACCAGTTTTTTTCCGTTTGTCGCGATGCCTCGCCTTAAGTGATCTGTCAATTTTGTTAGAAGTCTGAATTTAGAAATTTGTCAGGAAAACACCTAGACCGTGGTCCCACGAACAAACTTGTATTTGATTAATAACAAGCTGAATTTTTGTGAACAGCTTCGTTTCGACGAGCAAACATCTTTGCTATCTTCGAAAAATCTCGGATCGAGTAAATTTTGATTCGGTGAAGGAAAAATATTTATTAATAACAATAATTATTTTTCGGCTTTAATCGCTAGATTATATTATAAAAACACGATGAAACTTTTGTCTACACATTCGATATATTTTCTGACGAGTCCTCCAATCTAATGTTTCGGAATTATGAGATTTTTTAAATCGATATTAATTAATTTATAAACAACCTAATTTTCTCACAAATGCTTGTTAATTATTATTATTTTAATTTAAGGGTAACATTGTCCTACACGTAAAATGGCCACTTTTCTTATTCCGATACTCTAAACTTTTCTTTTTTATCTATCTTTATTAGTTACCCGATTCGAGATTTTTTGAAGATAGAAAATTTGGTTTTCTCGACAAAACGAAGATGTTCATAAAAATTCAGCTTGTTATTAATCAAAAAAAAATTGTTTGTGGGACCACGTTCTAACTGTGGTCTAACCCAATAAATCTATCTATGCATGTGTGTAGATTTGTGTCCGTTCTAATCAACTACGATGTTCTAGTTCCTGAGATTGTACAAGACAAAATGAGCAATAATTTAAGGAAATTATCAAGTTTGCTAATTAATAAGACCGCTTAGATATTAATAATACCTCCCAATAGGATACTATAATAAGTGCATTGAAGCTGATGTTGCAAGAAGAAGATAGTATTTTTTTTATATATCAAAAGATAGCAAACAAGCAGATGGGTCTCCTGATGGAAAGAGTCAACCATCGCCTATAGACACCAAAGATGTTAATGGTGCGTTGCTATCTTGTGGCGAGGTCTAATGCCACATGCATAAGTTTACCGGCTACCTTTCCCTCCAAACTGTGACATGACAGCGACAAGCACTGACGATATTGCTATAGGTAAGGCGGTGGTATCTCGCGTAGCCAATCGGTCGCCTTTTACGACCTGCCTTGCAGAATGGCAGTTAGTCTGTTCTTCAGGAGCCCAGATCCAACATGGGGAAATTAATTAAATTTGCTATTATCCTATTTGTTTAATTATTTTCACCTTTATTAATAATGGATTTCCGCAAAGTAATGCCTGAATCAATAAAGTACCAATCATGCTTGTTTAGTAGACCTGTGTTGAATAATGTTAAAATTTAAATGTTAAAATACATCTCCTAATTTTAATTGTTAAAATACATCTCCTAATTTTTTTTTTTTTTGATTAATAACAAGCTGAATTTTTATGAACATCTTCGTTTTGACGAGAAAACCAACTTTTCTATCTTCAAAAAATCTCGAATCGGGTAACTAATAAAGATAGATAAAAAAGAAAAGTTTAGAGTGTCGGAATAAGAAAAGTTGCCATTTTACGTGTAGGACAATGTTATCCTTAAATTAAAATAATAATAATTAACAAGCATTTGTGAGAAAATTAGGTTGTTTATAAATTAATTAATATCAATTTAAAAAATCTCATAATTCCGAAACTTTAGATTGGAGGACTCGTCAGAAAATATATCGAATGTGTAGACAAAAGTTTCATCCTGTTTTTATAATATAATCCAGCGATTAAAGCCGACAAATAATTATTGTTATTAATAAATAGTTTTCCTTCACCGAATCAAAATTTACTCGATTCGAGATTTTTCGAAGATAGCAAAGATGTTTGCTCGTCGAAACGAAGCTGTTCACAAAAATTCAGCTTGTTATTAATCAAATACAAGTTTGTTCGTGGGACCACGGTCTAGGTGTTTTCCTGACAAATTTCTAAATTCAGACTTCTAACAAAATTGACAGATAACTTAAGGCGAGGCATCGCGACAAACGGAAAAAAACTGGTTTGCTAAATCACGTTTTTCGTATTGATTGTTTAATTTATATTACATATATTAAACAATCAATATAATAACAGTTTTACAAAAAATACACGATATACCTGAAGATATTATCTAAGGAATATGCTAACTTATTACATGGTAGAATGTACTTTACTTTATCATATAAAATTCCGGAAACAGGCTAAAAAAATCTCTAAAACAAATAATTTGTAAATAATATTTCTAGTCTTGCACATGATTTTTATATGGTGATATTTAGTTGTAAATACAAAAAAGGATGTGCTTAATTTTGGTTTTTAGCTGATATCATATATTTATTTATCCGAAAATTAACACGTTTCTCAGCGGTTTCAGATCATACTGCGCCACCCATTTCCTATAGAATTGACGCGCATCAAAATACCTCGCCTTGATCTGGAGTGTTCTGGTAAAATAACATTTTACCAGAACACTCTGTAGATAGTAAGGTATCCAATGCCGCCATTTTACTTTGTAAGTCAAGGTTTAATTGTATAATTCTTTTTCTATGGGTTTTGACAGTTAAAGGTACTAAGTGTGACCATGCTGAAACCGGATAAAGTCAGATGCTCAGAATAAAATTTTGTTTACCTTGACAGGTCTAAGTTAGTTTGGTACAGTCAGACAGATGGAAATCAGACAAGTTAACAGGAATACACCCATTGACAGAATCATTGGCTTCTTAAGACGATTATTTGCGTTCGGTTTGGTTCACTATCTAGCAAGGGAACTGGCGCAATGATACAGGTTGTTTAGTAAAAAATTGCAGTAGGACATGATAACTATGACCATAAGGAAATTATAAGAACAAAATTAAATGACTATGTTGCTTAATTATAAGTAAATTTCAAGGAAATTAATGTAATACTTATTCAAAAAGTATGGTCTCCGCACGTTGTTATGAATCTAGCCGGGAGTTCGGTAAATCACTGTTTGTAAACAATGATTTTCTATGCGCCATGCGTGGGTGTCCGTGCTAAACATTTTTATTGAATACCTGTTTTTACATGATCGGTATTAGAATCGAATTCTGAACACCTTCCCTCAGTATGTACAATCTTTTGTCGCCTCTGTGTTCGAGAGATCTGGTGTCAGTGTTGACCACAGGAGGTCCTGGGTTCGATTCCCGGGTCGAGCCATTCAAAAATGTTTTTTTTTTTAGTTTTCTGATAATAACAAAGTTGCCCGGGATTGTATAAGTGCCTGGTTGGCGATAGGTTTTTTTTATATTTTGTTATAGGTGAGGGGGCAAACGAGCAGGAGGTGCACCTGATGGTAAGTGATCACCGCCGCGTATGGACATCCGCAATACCAGAGTTCTTGCAGTTGCGTTACCGGCCTTTTAAGAATGAGTAAATACCCCTGTTTTGTTTTTTGTTTTGTTTTGAAAACACCCCTGCCAGCAATTGATTCGAAAAGTGCGGAGAGAAACACACAGTTGTAGATTTCCAGACATCGAGATGGTGAGAATGGAATTTCAAATTTTGACGCGATGTCGGATGATGTAATTCGGCGGCAGGAATTAATCCGAATAACTCATCGGAACACTCCCCATGAAAAATACGATAGAAGACACAGAGTGAACCAATATCTCTGCGCAATGCCAAAGAGTTAAGCCGTTTCGAAATATCCTGGTCGTTAACGATTCGAACTGCTCTACGCTGAATGCGATCAAGAGGAAGAAGTTGGTACTGAGGAGAAGAGATGAGAACAGTACTACATGTGAGGCCGAATTTGAGCCTTATAAAGTTGAAGGCGCTGGGCCGGCAAGAAGTACTGTCTCGCTCTGCTGAGCACACTGAGCTTAGGTTTGCCATCTATCATATTATGGGGGACTGAGTAGCTCCACATAATATGATAGATGGCAAACCTAAGCCTATATATACATATATAGATACGGCCATGAAGATACTTTTTTACTAGTCAACGTTTACTTTTTTAGTTTACGTGTGCAAAAAAAAGTCATCCAAATAGGTTCGGCCGTATTTGCGTGAAAGAGTAACAAGCATCCATACAAACATGCTTTCGTATTTATAATATAAAGTATTATTATCAAATACACACTTGTAATAGTAGTAAGATTATTATCAAAGTGTTTTTGCGTTATCTTTATTAGATAAAATAATTACCGACCCGTTTGGCAAAACTGTTAAAGTTCATACCTAAAACTTCTTAAATAGTATATTCTATATGCAAAGAGGGAGGACATAACGCTTGCAAAAGTTGAGTCCAACTTCAGGGTCATCAGTTATTCAATAAACTTCGGACGAGACGCTTCGTGCTTTGTATGGAAAGTTCTCCAAATAAGTAGGTAAGAGGTGTAATGAATAATGCATGAATGTAATTTCATATTACTAGGATATTTACATCCGTACGATCCGCAGATTGTATCTAATATATTATATGGACATTATATAGTTGAGTTACTGAGGTAAAATGTGTAATGAGTAGTTCATGATTGTAATTTGCGTACTGAATATTATTTAGTATATTATATGAGAGTTACATAGTTTATTTATTAATACGTAAACAAATTCATGAATATCCTCACGTTTTTATCAAAGAATGAGTAGACAAAGGTGTACCTATTGTTATTCAACGGTATTAATTTCCATGATATGAAGTACTTAAATAAGATGTGTAATAAAAAGTTCATGGCTGTAATTTTATATTACGAGTACATTTAAATTCGCAATAGATGCTATTTAATATATTATATGGACATTATAAGGTTAAGTTATTTAGGTAAAATGTGTAATGAATATATAGTTCATGATTGTAATTTCATGATACTAGAATATTTACATCTGTACTAGATGCTATCTTGTATATTATATGGACATTGGACATTGTAAACTTAAGTAGTTTAGGTAAAATGTGTAATGAATAAATAGTTCATGATTGTAATTCCATGATACTAGGACATCTATAACCGTACTAGATACTATCTAGTATATTCTATGGACATTACAAAGTTAAGTATTTTAGGTAAAATGTGTTATGAATAATGTGCCATGAAAATGTGTTCATGAGTGTAATTTCATGAGTTTCATTAGATGGCAAACAAGCAGATGGCTCTCCTGATGGAAATAGACAATCATCGCTTATAGACATCATAGATGTTAATGGTGTGTTGTTATCATTGTGGCGGGGTCTTAATGGCATATGCATGAGTTCACGGCTACTTTATTCTTAAAACTGGAAGACGACATTGACAAGCACTGACGCTATTGCGGTAGGAATAGGTAAGGCGGTGGCACCAGATCCGAGCGAGATAATGCAGAACTGTACCACCTAGTATACAGAATGGTTGTGACTCGCGAAGCAAATCTGTTATCTCTTACGAACTGTCTGGCAGTCGGCACACGGTCTATCCGTAAGAGGGGCCTGGACTAACATAGGGCTTTGCTCATACTATAAAAGATCTGGCGTGAAGATATACATGTGCTTATTTTGAAATGTTGGCAAATGTATCTACACCTCTCTGTCCTGGGAGGTATCACTTACTATTAAGTAAATGCTTTGCTTATTTGTTATCTGTTCTATGTAAAATATTACAGCGACCAATGAGGCCTTATGACTAAAACGCCATAACTCACAAAGCTCCAGTTTTATGTCCTCTGTTTATGCGGAACTGCTACTACGACTGTTGTGATTTATTTATGACGTCACAATAAGCTCCAACCTCCTAATTAACCGTTAGCCGTCTGTACAGGGTGCTTCTTTACGGGAGTTTATTTATTTAGAATAATATGAATTTTTGCGACATAATTAAAATTGAAATTTATTACAAGCTAGAGGCTTAAACTGCTAAAGCTAAAGTTTTCTTTTATTTGAATACGAATTGCAAATGAGGAGTTATATTTTAATGATGAAAATATCATATTGAGTATGTGCTCACTTGACACTTGGTTTTTCTTTGTAAACTGCTGATTGAAGTACTACAAGAATATAAAATATATTCTATAGACAAATTGTCTATAGTAATATTATATGAAAAAAACAAATGTATTTTTGTATGTTTGTAACGTATAAACTCAAAAACTACTGGACCTTAATTAAAAAAGTACCATTACAAAGTTACACTATTCAAAAATGACGTAGGCGAATTTTTCACCCGACTGAGCAAAAGGAACGAAGACACGAGTAACAGTTACCTAGTCAAAAATATTTTTTTAAAAAAGACAACAAGTAAC
This sequence comes from Apodemia mormo, assembly GCA_036924255.1. Classification (NCBI taxonomy): domain Eukaryota; kingdom Metazoa; phylum Arthropoda; class Insecta; order Lepidoptera; family Riodinidae; genus Apodemia; species Apodemia mormo. Next base: position 9,726,353 of record JAUPFN010000026.1, read on the forward strand.
AGTTACCTAGTCAAAAATTATACACACGAGCTCTTCCGGTTAAGAAGATAAGATAGTCGGTAAACTATGTATGTGGCAAATTTACATCCCGCCTCACGAATAGCAACGCACCATTGACATCTTTGGTATCTATAGGCGATGATTGTATCTCCATCCATTCAAAAATGCAAACTAGTTGGGAGACAACTGCTATATGTCCATATATACATATATATATATATATATATATATATATATATATATATATATATATATATATATATATATATATATATATATATAACTAATAAACTAGACGGGCACTAGTAGGCAATGCTATAACGGAGGGCAATGTTAGCGGAGGCGGAGGCGGATGCGGAGAAGAGGTTTGCCTCCGGATGCGGAGGTTAACGGAGGCTGAGGTGGAGGTGAAATTTGAAGTAGAAAAAATAGAAATTTATGCTTTATTAAAGTCAAAAATATTTATTTCAAATTCACATACAATTCAAAACATCATATTAATCTTGTACTAAATCACTTAAAACAATCACGGCTCATACACAAAACAACAAGCGGTACTGAAAGATTCGACAAGTTGATTTTAGTCATTCATTCAAGCCCCCACCACCGTCCACCCGCCCGTGTTTCCGCAGCACAAATAAAATATGATATCTTCAGATATGGAAAAGTCGTACAGTCTGTTTTTAATAAGTTTCTTGTTCTCTATCTTCCATGCTTTAATTGTATACAATAAAGCATTGAATAAATAAAGAACGTTTCAAATTAAGTGGTAAAGCCACAAGAGAATTTAAACGAATCCTTTTTAAAGTTCTATTTGTTTGGTCAAACAATTGTAGTATTTTTTGGTTAAAGACTTCAGCATAGTCGCCAGGTTTCTTTTCTAGAGACAGTCTAAAGAGTTCCTTTTCAAGTCTATTTAATTAAAGGGAATATTTTCATTTAACTCAATTATTATTCATTCAATCAAAGAGCATCCTGTGCACTCTCCGCTTGCAGAAATTGGCCAGTTAATCATATTACCTGCCGAGTACCGCACCGTTTTAGTAGCGTATGTCTGTCTGAATCATGTCTGGTATTAAAACTACGCATAACTCTGGATTTTAATGAAGCTTTGAAATTCCTACCATAAATTAAATATCTATGAATACTAGTTTACCATTTATCATTATGGTATTAGTGGTCTTATTCATCACAGTTTATAAGGTCCCGGGTTCGATTTCCTGGTTGAGTAACTTTTACTTATAATCGACGATCAAAATCTTAGTCGCAGACTAGAGTCTCAAGTGTTAATATTACCATGTCATGGTTAAATATTAAAAGCTTTCCGCGAGGTTATCGCAGGAAATAAGCGATAGTCATTATCAGTTTGGCAAAATGCGTCGATGGATATAGATCTTCCCAGTTAACAAATCGAGAAATGGCATTGAACTAGTAACTTATTTACTTTGCGATTCACTCTGCCTACGCAGCAAAGACACGGGTGTGAAGATATTTAATTGTTATCGTCGCCAGGGGGGGGGGAGTAGAGAGGGGCAACTGTCCCCCCCCCCTCTAGAGATTCTAAAAAAGTTCTAAGTCAAAACAAAGTCCTAAGTCTTTGAGTTGACTTCCTTGATCGATCAATCCCGTACGTCGAAACTCGAATGAATTCACCAATTCGATTTTTATATTCCGTACGCTCAACTACGCTGGTAACGTACTGTTATTACAATCGCCGTAGATGTAAGGCTCGTAGTAGGTACAGGTGAAAAGCTTCATGTGGTATCGACTTTACCTACAATTCATATGTACTTTTCTCATTCATGGAGAATAAGAAAAGTATGAATTGTAGTAGGTCAAGTCAACTTGCCCCCCGCTGGGCCATCGGCTGGCGACGCCCTTGGTTATATAGTTGTATACAGACTCAGGACTAATAGACTGCGGTATTACACTACCATCTATTAGTTAATAGAGTCTCGCCCCGTCTCACCCGAGTATTTTTTTTTTGTATGGAAGAGGGAGCAAACGAACAGGAGGTGCACCTGATATTGAGTGATCACCGCCGCCCATGGACATCTGCAATACCAGAGGCCTTGCAGTTGCGTTGCCGCCCTTTTAAAAATAAGTACGCTCTTTTCTTGAAGGTCCCCATGTCGTATTTGTTCGGAAAAACCCCCGCCGGTAATTGATTCCACAAAAGAGTAGTGCGAGGCAAAAAGTGCCCGGCGAACTGCACGGTTGTGGATTTCCAGACATCAAGATGGTGTGGGTGGAACTTCAAATTTTGACGCGATGTCCGATGGTGGAAGTTAGCAGCAGGAATTAATCCAAACAACTCGTCGGAACACTCTCCATGATAGATACGTAATGCCAAAGAGTCAAGCCGTTTCGTAATAGCCTGATCGTCAACGATTCGAATATTTGTTGCCACCGCCTTACCTATTTTTGCCGCAATAATATCAATGTTTGTTACTGTCGGGTTTGGGTTTGGGAAGTAAGGTAGCCTTTAAACTTTAGGATATGGCATTAACATCCCACCACATCATTAGCAACGTGGTTATTGGCGACGGTTATCTCTTTCCGTCAGGCAGCCATCTGTTTGTTTCTTTGTTGTCTTATGATATGAAATAAATAAAAAATACTAATGGACATATTCATGTCACCGTTCTACAAAGCAATTAGCATTTTTTTGACATGCACTAACCTCCTATAAAACTTGTTCTTTGTGGGTGTTTTTTTTAAACGGGCACAACCTAGAGACAGTCAAGAACATAATTCCTTAAAAGTCCGGTAACTGTAAGGCCTCTTACAGACGTAATTGACAAGTGAAAAACAGTTAACGTTATCTAAATCATGAAGTATTAAGTATAGTGGAGCTAGCACTCGTCTTAATCACTTGAAACAAATATTTACGTTATATCTCTGTCTATGAGGTTTGTCCATCTCTTTTTATACAGGTGTGTTAGAAAGAGAGGGTAAGAACCTCAGAAGATGACAGCAGTATTTAAAATTATGTTTCAAGTAGGTATTAAAAGTGCTGCCTTCAGATATAATACAACTTCATGATCTAAACCTTCTTTAAATTTGTAGTAATTAGTCTATGCCCCTTCTAAAGAACAGTTGCTGGAAATTATAACAAATATCTAGACGAATCTTGTACATACTTACTTTAAAGTGTACAATGGATGTCCAGCGTGTTGATTTGGGCTTCTTTGAAGAATAGACCAACTACCGTTCTGCCAGACAAGTCGTAAAAGGTGACCTATTGGCTATCCGTGTCACTATCATCGTGACCACTAGGTGGTAGAGTTCCGCAAAGTCTTGCCCGAGTATTTGGTACATATACATGAATAAAATAATTTTTGATAATATTAATTCAACAGGTACTTACTTTTTAACTGAATGCTTAAAAAATTTTAGTGATTATTCCTTACGTCAATCAGGGCTTTGCTTCCCTTACTCTTTATATTTAAAGTAAAACTAAACAAAGCGTTAAAGTCAGTATTACCTATTGGCATATCGAATGTAAGTGGGTATCGGTAAAGCGGCCACATTCAGAGTGACCGCATTAACCGCGAGGTCTGAAATGTCCGGTATGCAAACACTAGTGACTAGTGTTATTCGCGCGATCCGCTTATCCAGATATCTAAACATATTCCATATCAATTGGAATTCACTGAGAAATTCCTTCATATAAATTGATTAAAGTTTTCATATTTTTTTATGTTTTGGAATTGTATTTAAAGTATCTTCACGCATTTATCCCCGAAGTGGTAGGCAAAGGTACAATCAGTGCACCCACGATTAGCTGAAGATACTTACGACTGGTTTCTGAAACGCAAATTAATTTTAACAAGCAATTAATCTGTGTTTAACAGATAATTTTCTTGTAAAAATTATGTTAAACATAAATTAATTGCTTGTTAAAAATAATTTATGTTTCGGAAACCGGCTGTTAGTCCCACAATGTGATAGGTGGCCAGGCCAATTTATATCGCCACCCGGGCACTCATCCAAAACTGGGCAACGTAGTTTTTGTCAGAAAACTTAAAAAAAAAGTTTTTGAATTTTCCTGATCTCATGCGGTCAACGCCGACACTGGACCATAAGACCACAGAGGCACATAATACTTAGAGGCTAACAGAAGTCAATGTTACATACAAGTAATATTTGAGCATAGAACACATAGACACCTCTCACGGACGCGATATCTCGGACTGGCGCGGAACAAACTGTCCCGAACCATTCCGAGATATCGCGTCCGTAAGAGGTGTCTATGAGTGCGTTGCTCGAATAGCACATGTATTTTTTTTTTTATATCATAAGATAGCAAACAAGCAGATGGGTCTCCTGACGGAAAGAGTCAACCATCGCCTATAGAAATTAGATATATGTATATAGATTGACTACTATTAGTCCCCAGTACAGAGGCGAATAGCATTTTTAATATTAATACCTGAAGGAAAAACTTAGGTCCCATTTTTAAGACAATTGCGTGAACGTTGGAGTATGAAACTAATTCAATATATTTCTAATGCGTTTTATTTAAAAAAATAAGTTTCTGCGGTCCTCCGTAATGTAAATAAACTTTACTGTGCAAACTTTCATAGTCCACCGTTCGCGCAATTATCTTAAAAAGGGTTCCAAAGCCTTCCCTTGACATATAAATATACATATAATATAGATTAATATAAATAACGGAGCACTATAGTTTGTAATCTTTAAATTTAATTTTGTTAATTGCTTTGTACTTATATAGAATTGCCTCTGTGGTGTAGTGGTCCGGTGTCGGAGTTGACCACATGAGGTCCCGGGTTCGATTCCTGGTCGGGCAAATTAAAAATATGTTTTTTCAGTTTTCTGATAAAAAATAACATTGCCTGGGATTGGAAAGTGCCCGGTTGGCGATAGGCTGGCCACCTATCACATTGTGGGACCAAGAATCTTCGGCTAACCGTGGGTGCAGTTGTTGTACCTCTGCCTACCCTTTCGGGGATACAGGCATGAAGATACTACTACTACTTATATAGAATACTAGCTGACCCGCGCAGCTTCGCCCGCGAGTAGATTAACATGTCATCAATATAGCTTTTCATACAAATTTAACTCCCTATTTCATTCTATGTTGAAAAAAATATAGCCTATGTTTGACCACGGATCTTCAACTATCTCCATGCCAAATTGCATGCAAATTGGTTCAGCAGTTTAGCCGTGAAAGCGTAACAGACACAGAGAGAGACAGACGTTCGCCTTTATAATATTACTCGTAGTATGGAAGTATGGATATGGATTTTTGTAAAGGAATTCTGTGTTTTAAATTTATATTGTACTTGTATTTGTAACATTGATGACAATGTCCCAGTAACATCTTCAATACTTGTACATTTTTATATGAGTAGATAGCAAACAAGCAGATAACTCTCCGGATGGAAAGAGTCAACCATCGCCAATAGACACCAAAGATGTTAATGGTGCATTGCTATCTTGTAGCGAGGCCTAATGCCACGTGTATAAGTTTACCGACTACTATACCCTTCAAACCAGAACATGAGAGTGAAAAGTCTTGAAGCTATTGCGGCAGGAATAGGTAACAGTTGTACCAGATCCGGACGAAACCATGCAGAACTCTACCACCTACTAGCCACGATGGTAGTGACTCGTATAGCCAATCGGTCGCCTTTTACGACCTGCCTGGTAGAACGGCAGTAGGCCTATTCTTCAAAGGAGCCCGGACCAACACGGGGTAAGTTACTCTGAATATTGCCTGATTCTCGTTCACGTTAATTTTCTTGTACTCTTCTTCTTTATTGGCTTCAATGTCACAAAAGTGACACATAAACATTGCTAATGAGCAAACAAAACGAGCAAATAAAAAAAACAAACAAAAAAAACTAAGCATGAAATAATTATATATATTTATTTTCCTTGCGTAGTTTTAAGGTTGCTGCAGAAGCAATAGCAGCAGCGTATGCGTAACATTAAAAAAAAAATTACCAAACATAAATTACTTGAATTTCATGTCTGAAAAGTCGTCCTAGTGTTATGTTTAAAATAATATTAACTGTAAATTTCAAAAATTGTTCAATTCTCGTCCACGTTAATTTTCTTGTCTTCTCTGCTTCTTTCTTGTCTTCTATTCTACTTTTTTGTCTTCAATGTCACTATTGATTAGCCATTATAATTTAATTACCTGAATTTCATGATAGAAATAGAATTCCTAGTGTTGAGTAAAATATTTTTCTCAATACAGCAGACATCTTATTGAAACCTTAACTCATATTGGCACAAAAGACACAGCCAACGAAGCCAAAAGCTATCACTTATTACGGCAGTCGCCTCGTCATTAATTCGAGCACCATTAAAAGAATCGAGAGCTCTCAGCCCTAGACACTCTTGATCTCGGCGTATATACTCGTATGTCGATGTATGTATATCGACGAAAATCGTTAAAATTCCAAAGGCGTACGAGTAAATAATTTAAGTCAGATATCGATTTTAAGGTTTGCGTGCACTAAACTATTGTGCCTTTTGAATGACTTTTACTGTGATTAAAATGATTTTAATGGTATGGTGGAAGCGGACCTTATATAGTAGAAGTTCCGGTTTTGGCAATTTTGTACCCTTTTTGGCCACTTAAAATTTGAATCAACGTACAATTTTTTTTTACATCATAAGATAGTAAACATCCAGATGGCTCTCCTGATGGAAAGAGAAACTATTCCCTATAGACCTAAGTGTACTGGTTACACTACTCTCCAAACCACTGAAACACGATAGTAAGCATTGACACTATTGCGGCAGGAATAGGTAAGGCAGTGGTAGTTGGTACCAAATACCCAAGCGAGAAGTAGCAGAACTCTGTCACCTATTCTACCACGTAGTAGTCCCAATGGTAGTGATACATGCAGCCAATTAGTCAGCTTTTAAGATGTGCCTGGCAGAACGGCAGTTGGCCTGTTCTTCAAAGGAATCCGGACTAATACGAGGGAATTATAATGTTAAATATTATTGTAACACAATTAATTTCGAAAGTATAGAATATGTTAAGTATTATTTTTATTAAATTTTCAAACATTCGCACTTAAATAAATCAATTTTATAACGATATTGTATACATACCGGGTTACTTTTAAAGGTCTGACCAGATTTGGATATTAGGAACTAAACATTGAATTGAAAGCTTTTTAATTATTAATGCAAGATAATATAAAAATATGCGTTTAAAAATATCCCACTAAATTCATGAATTACATGCACCGAGTCTTGTAAATGAACTCTGTTATGGTGGCAGTAGTGGTTTTACATTTACCTATAATTGCGATAGTAACTAATATGTAATCTGTCGCTCTAAGAAGGTACATTTTTTCCGATCATTTTTATTTTGGCCGAAGGCACTAAAATATTTTAGTTCGAATTTTGCGTAATTGAAATTATATCCATGCGTTTTCTTTTTGTGTCGGATAAAAATGAAATTTTGAATTTTTTAAATTATTTTTTTTATTACATAAATCGAACATATTGTCGATTTTGAACAGTCTCTGAAAATTTGGCCGGAACTTTAAAAGTAACCTTCTATAGAATTATTTTAAAAAAAATGACATTAGTTGACATTAAATGGTGGTAACATTCGGTACTTTCACTCTAGTGATGTAGATGGGTTTTACAAAATGCCTTGTAGAAATATAGATAGATGGTCTATTCATCAAAAAGAACCCGGACCAAATCGGGGCAATGTAATAGAATAATCCTTTCTTAAAATAATAGGACATGCCGGCATTAATTTTGGGATACCCCTTTTAGGTGAATTGTCTAATATAATGGGACAGAAAATACCTTTTACGAAAAAGGTCTGGCCACATCTGCTACAGTTTTAAGAACAATGTATGACATTAATAAAGCAGTCAGTATCAAGGACTTGTAGACATTAACGAAGACATGCATTTACTTAAAAAGCACAATGTTTATTTCGAGTTAATGCGGTTTTGAACTAGATGATTTATTCATAACCTCTTTTAATGAGTGACTATTGAAATGTGATTTATGCCAGAATACACCTAACGGTGTAACATTCTACATATTAAATGCACATTTAAAATATTTTCTAATTGGGAATTTACTAATTTTGGAATCAAGTTGGATTCGTTCATCCCACTCATAATAATACAAATGCAAATATATGTGTGTGTTTCTGTGTGGGCGCTTGTTACGTCCTTACGGAACTAACGTTAGAATGACTGAAAAAATGTATTATTGTACCCGGTTTCCTTGCGACGTTAGCAGAATTAACCGAACTTATAGATTTTCTGGTTCACCATGATTCTTGGTTTGGCGGTTTGCGAAATTAGTGGTAATCTCCATTACTGATTTTTTCGATATGTTGAAAATTATCGACTATTTCTAGCGATAACAAGGACCTTTACGTACTCATTCAAGGTACGAGAGTGATACACACCATCCACCAAATAAAAATATGGCCGTAATTAATAAATTAATGTTAACAATTAATAAATAAAATACATTTTTTTTATATCATAAGATAGCAAACACGCAGATGGGTCTCCTGATGGAAAGAGTCAACCATCGCCTATAGACACCAAAGATGTTAATGGTGCGTTGCTATCTTGTGGCGAGGTCTAATGCCACATGCATAAGTTTACCGGCTACCTTACCCTCCAAACCGGAACACGACAGTGACCAGCACTGACGCTATTGCAGCAGAAATAGGTAAGGCGGTGGTACCAGACCCGGTCGAGCCGATGCAGAACTCTACCACCTAGTAGCCACGATGTTAGTGACTCGCATAGCCAATCGGTCGCCTTTTACGACCTGCCTGGCAGAACGGCAGTTGGTCTATTCTTCAAAGGAGCCCGGAACCAACACGGGGAACGGGGAATGCTATTAGGCCCACATGTGTGAAGAGATAAGCAGAGTGTATTGCAACTACAGGCAGCCTTACTTTTAATTAAGTTTTGCCATAAATTACATTTTATAGAAAAAGTTACTAAGAATGAATTGTTCGATACAGGCTTCGAATCTGGTACTGTAAGATAAATAAGGGACTGAAAAATAGGAATGGGCATCACTACTCATCCCATGGGAATAGATAACCGACAAACCAGTGAGTCATAGGTGTTAGATGTACCTCCTGTTAGATTCACTATACTTACACCGCAATGAACAAGCGCGATGACATTTTTCAAGTTTGAAACTCATACTTTGCACAATTATGTTTTATATTTATTTATTTCTATGTAAAATTTTACTTTATACAATCTTCTTAGGTTCAAAGTAAAATTTTACATACAAATGTTAGTCCGTGTTAGTCCCGGGCTCCTTTGTAGAATAGGCCAAATGCCGTTCTGCCAGGCAGGTCGTAAAAGGCGACCGATTGGCTATGTGAGTCACTACCATCGTGGCTACTAGGTGGTAGAGTTCTGTATAGTCTCGCCCGGGTCAGGTACCACCGCCTTACCTATTCCTGCCGCAATAGCGTCAGTGCTTGTCGCTGTCGTGTTCCGGTTTAGAGGGTAAGATAGCCGGTGAACTTATGCACGTGGCATTAGACCTCGCCACAAGATAGCAACGCACCATAAACATCTTTGGTGTCTATATGCGATGGTTGACTCTTTCCATCAGGAGACCCATCTGCTTGTTTGCTATCTTATAATATTAAAAAAAAGTGTGAACAATATTTTTTAAAAGTGATTATCAACATTAGCTATGCTTAGTATTATTTAAACGTTTGAAAGTCTATCATAATCAATTAATATGTCTTTGGTCAACATGTTAGCTCAACTCAACAAAGATAAACAGACCGTCTTGTAGTCTAGCCATAAGTCTATCCGGTTCAAATGATAAGGTACTGGGTTTGACCCCCAGGTATTGCACTTTTTCTATAATTATGGTTTTACTCTTAAATTAAAAAATGATAATAAATTCCTGCCGCAACAGCGTCAATACTTGTCATTGTCGCGGTCCGGTTCGGAGGGTAAGGTAGTCCGGTAAACTTATCATCTGCATGGGGCATTATCATCCCACCATACGATAGCAATGCCCCATTAACATCTTTGGCATCTACAGGCGATGGTTTCCCTTTCCATCAGGAGAGCCATCTGCTTGTTTACTAACTAACATCTATACCTATAATAAAATCGTAGGAAAGTCAAAACTATACATTGAATATTTTTTTAAAAGAATGCTGGGGCGTGATCTACAATCGATATCGAAGCCAAAAATATAGTTTTTAGAATTTTTGTCTGTTTGTCTGTTTGTCTGTATGTATGTTCGGGGTAAACTCAAAAAGTACTGCATGGATTTACTTCAAATTTTGCATGAATATTACTAATAGGTCGGGTCAACATATAGGCTACATATTATCACGCTATCACCTACGGGGGAGGAACTGTGCGGAGAAAAACGAAGTCCGCGCGGACGAAGTCGCGGGCAACAGCTAGTTATATATATATATATATATATATATATATATATATATATATATATATATATATATATATATATAAATGGATTGAACCTGCGATCTCGCCCTTAAATATTAAAAATTTTTTTTTTTGGGTTTCAAAGTTTTCCCAAGCAAGAGATTAGCGTTAAGACATAATTATATAGTTCTTACTCATATATCTTTCATCATCATAACATATATCTTTCATCATCTATTTCATACCCTTAGCGGTTGATAATTTTTAGACACCGGCCAAGTGTGAGTCGGACTCGCGCACGAAGGGTTCCGTAAATCATCTATAATAAAACGGCAAAAATTTATGTTTGTTGTATGGGGACCCCCTTAATATTTTCATTTTTTATTTTTAGTATTTGTTGTTAAAGCGGCAACGGAAATACATAATTTATGAAAATTGCAGCTTTTTATCTATCACGCCTGGTGTCAGACAGACAGACAGACGGACAGACAGACGGCGCGACTTAGTAATAGGGTTCCGTTTTTACCTTTTAGGTACGGAACCCTAAAAAAGGAGCTTCTCATGTGTAGCATTCATCTTAGTTTTAATTTATTGTGATAGAATGGCAAAGTGGTCATTTTTTTTAAACATGATTACTTCTGCGATAAAAAATTAATACATGATTATTTCTGCGACATTAATTCGTCTCGAAATTGAGCCTGCATCAGGCATCTAGAAGCATACAAAATACCACAATAAGTTAGTGAAATAAATTTATTAAAACATTTTAATTAATTTATTTGACTAACTTTATTCATTTTACATAACTTTATTTATCATAAAATGTAATTTTACATTATAAAATTACATTTAATGTACCAACCTTAATCTTATGTGTTACAATTAAAATGATTAAATAACATGTTAGGCTCTGACGATATTACAATTCATAAATTGATTTAATGTAATTATTGTAATCGTTAAAACGGGTGTTGTACGAAGGTGGTGTCAATAGTCTTCACACCCGGCATGTTTGTATGAAGAGTCATGAATGCGGAATAAAGTCTGCGAGGATCGTGATGTTGAGCTCTGACGATATTACTATTTACAAAGTTGATTTAATGTAACCGTTAAATTTTTTTTTTGTTTTTTACCTCAATTCTCGGTCATTTTGTATTGTAAAACACTTGGTTCTCTCTGCGTACCTGGTAAGGGTCCTTTAAAACAACAGTGACAAGCACTGACGCTATCGCGTTAGGATAAGGTAAGTATATCAAAGATATTACAAAATGAAATAACAAGTAACCAACATAAAATTACATACGAATCGATCTTCCCCAGGGGAGTTGCGGTTGGTCGAGCGACGGGTATTGATGACGTCATAGCTCAGCCCGCCAATCCGCGGCGAGACTCGGCTTAACTGATTTCAGTTTAGTTGGAAATTCAAATTTGTTACGTTAAGTGTGTTCTGAACCCAATATCGTAAACTGGGCGTTGTTATTTATGTTGGAATAGTTTCAACGGAATAAATTAGTAGTTTCTACGTGTAACCAAGTGATTTATTTGGAAAATCAATGAGTTATTATTCGACAGACACGTAACGGCTTCAATTCTTTTATAGCGTAAAATATAAGCAAGTGGATGGCTCTTTTGATATTAAGAGGTATCTGGTGCTTATAGAAATTAAGATTATTTTTTTGTTATTTTATTAAATATTATCTACCAGCGACCTGCCCGCGGTTTCACCCACGTAGCTTTTGTTCCCGTGGGAATATCAAAAAGGGGTTATATACTAAAACCTTTCTCAAGAATCAATCTATCTATTAAAAAAACGCATCAAAATCCGTTGCGTAGTTTTAAAGATTTAAGCATACATAGGGAGAGACAGAGAAAGCGACTTTGTTTTATACTATGTACCTAGTGATACTAGCTGATGTGCGTAGCTTCGCCCGCGAATAGACATTTTTATTATAAGATAGCAAACAAGCAGATGGCTCTCCTGATGAAAAAAGATACCATCGCCTATAGACATTAAAGATGTTAATCGTGAGTTTCTATCCGTGTGGTGGGATGAAAATGCCACATGCATAAGTCTACCGGCTACCTTACTCTTTAAACCGGAACACGACAATGACAAGCATTGACGCTATTGCGGCAGGAATAGGTAAGGCGGTGGTACCAAATACCCAGGCGAGATGTTGCCTCACTTTACCACCTTGCAGTCACGATGGAAGTGACACGTATATCCAATCAGTAGCTTCTTACAACCTGCCTGGCGGAACGGCAGTTAGTCTATTTTTCAAAGGAGCTGGATCAACACGGGGAAAATTTTAGTTAATTTTAAAGCGGTGATACCATAGCCGGATGAGACGTTGCGGAACTTAACCTCCCTTCCCCTTCCCTTGTACCGTTAACAGCCTTTTCCAGAAGACACTTCCTCTTCACTATGATTTACCAGTTAGACAGCTGGCCAGAAGTGTGGTGAACCCTATCACGAGGTTAACGATTAAGTACCGCGATATTTACAATAATCACTTCTTCCTCGTGTTGGTTCCGAGTTCCTTTGAAGAATAGGCCAACTGTCGTTCTGCCGGACAAGTCGTAAAAGGCGACCGATTAGCTATTCGAGTCACTACCATCGTGGCTACTAGGTGGTAGAGTTCTGCATTGTTTCGCCCGGGTCTGTTACCACCGCCTTTGCTATTCCTACCGCAATAGCGTCAGTGCTTGTTACTGTCGTGTTCCGGTTTAGAGGGTAAGATAGCCGGTGAACTTATGCACGTGGCATTAGACCTCGCCACAAGATAGCAACGCACTATAAACACCTTTGGTGTCTATAGGCCATGGATGACTCCATCAGGAGATCCATCTGCTTGTTTGTTATGATATAAAAAAGTCATAATCACGGATTAAAGTGGTCTGTGGTCATGATCAACAGTTTATATAATTTTCGATATCACCGGGGCATTAAGACTCCACCAGCAGAATTTGGGTGAATACAAAGTTTTTCTAGATAAAATAACGGGTGCGAGTTTACTCGCGAAATTAGTGAAAGTTGGTATTCTCGTTAATTTGTAAGAGAATCAGATAAATACACCATGGAAGTTACATTTTGTCCACTTTATTAATGGCTTTTTTAAAACTCGACGACTTTATATCTGTACCTGAAAAGCAGCTTCTCTAATATGCAAAGCGAAAATTATCAACAGATCTTAGATGTTTATAATGAGAATGCTGAAATTCAAATCTTCCCTTTAATTATGTTGGTGTATGCGGGTCAAACAGGACACAGTATAGAAGAGAAAGGACGTGAGTAATGCGGCGAAGACGAATTGTCACTTTGCCAGAAACACACACATTGCCAAAAAGCCACTCGAGTCTTATTCTATACTAGCGACCTGCCCGCGGTTTCACCCGCGCAGCTTTTGTTCCCGTGGGAATATCGGATAGGTTTATACACTAAAACCTTCCCCAAGAATCAATCCATCTATTAAAAAAAACCGCATCAAAATCCGTTGCGTAGTTTTAAAGATTTAGGCATACATAGGGACATAGGGACATAGGGACATAAGGACAGAGAAAGCGACTTTGTTTTATACTATGTAATGACTAGCTACCTGCCCGCGGTTTCACCCACGTAGCTTTTGTTCCCGTGGGAAAATATCTGAAGGGTTTGTATACTAAAACCTTCCTCAAGAATCAATCTATCTATTAAAAAAACCGCATCAAAATCCGTTGCGCAATTTTAAAGATTTAAACATACATAGGGACAGACAAAAAAAGCGACTTTGTTTTATACTATGTAGTGATTCAGAAACGTGATCAAATTTGGTATAATCGAGAATAGATAGGATAGGGGACAGATTAATAATCAGCGTAGTAAAGTGAATAGACGCTTATTACTAATCCACTCACACTAATCAATGGCTATCTTCAAGTATTTTGCTTAATACTATGCACCTGATTTAAACACTTGCACTTATCAAAATGTAATTGAGGCCTTAAGGCGTAGTAGATAAAAGATATAGTTTTTTCTCAAAATGCAATGATTGTTACATACTGAGTATCAAAGGCTTTCGATGCTGTAAAAGCTGGAAATTTTTAGAAAAGTAGCTGCAAATAGTGGAATTAATTGCCTTTTGCGCATGAAATATTATAAAATAATAATTTATAGCTGCCATTCATTCTGTAACTATTGCGCCTTAAAAGTTTCATTATGTTTTGACTATGATATAGATTTTTTCTATACATTTTATATTATAATATTCAAATTGGAAATTTTCAAGTTAAAATTATAAATTTGATTAGTATATAATCTAAAGTTTAATGGTTAAATGCCCAAATGCATATTACGTATGAAATCCCCAAGACCCATTGTTTACCAGGGTTGACTTATTGTTTACCACCCGGAGCACTACTTGGGTCAATTCAAGTGTTTTAAATAAAGGTTATTTACCTTGCTTTACGCTACTACGGGTTAATTGTTTAGCTGAAGCTGACTGAAAGCTGATAAAATATAAAATATATTCAAACAAATTCTATTATATTTGACTTACAGGATTTTAGATATGAACCATCAAACAAGTTACCCATTCTTGACCCGATGACCCTACACCGTCCCTCACACATATAAATATATAGCGTAAACCCTATACATACAGTTATATTTGTCGTTCCATGAAATCCAATTTAGATCGTCCCAAACATAGTATCACCTCAAACTCTACCATTTTACCCGATTCCTAAAATATATGACCTAGCACGATCAGAATCGAACAGTCTAACCACTAGACAGTTAAAAATATTTGCCATAAATTGTTTTAAATATTTACCTTCACTGGCCTACCGCTTCCGTATTCATGGCGGCCATGTTGGACAGCGTTACAGTGGGTAGTTACATATTGATGACGTCATCACTCTCTCCACAAATCAACGCTAATTCTGATGGATCGCCGGTTACTGTTCCGGGCGGCATAGCGCGAATTTCTGACAATATAACATTGCTGGATTGTATTTAGTAGACTTTGTAATAAAATTAAACTTAAAAGACCTGATGGAGAATCGTATTCAAATAAATTAAAATACTGTCTTAATTAATATGTTTATTAATATTATAAACGAAACTGAGAAGACCTGATGAGAATCTTTGAAATAAAAAAGCACTATGTAGAATCAATTAGCTGCATAATAAACCATTATTCAAATCAATTAAAATACTGCCTTAATTAATATGTTTATTAATATTTTTTAATCATCAAAGGTTGCTTAAAATAAGTGCTAAAGCCACCATGTGTATGGATTTTTTCTCAAAAATGATTCCAAAATATTATTAGCTCTTTTCCTTGAAAGACTGCGCTTAAAAGCCCAGGAGTTATTATTTAATCACTGAATAAAATTAAATTTCCGGCGTAGGGATGTGACGACCCCATCGCCCACTGGTGGGATAATTTTTGTTCAAAAATTATCTAGCACCGGTGCAGTCAGTCAACCAAATTAGTGGTAGTGCCATACTGCATTTGCAACTGAATAGGCCGGCACGCCCGGGGAGATACCACTCTCTCACTTGACACCGACGTAAAGTAGCAGCTCCGCTGCTGCGTTTCGTCTGGTTTGTGAGAGTCCCGGAGGCCTACCCCCCCCCCCGCACACTATGAATGCGCTATTTAAAAAAAAACTACCCCAGGGGGGTACCACTTGCACCAGCAGTGGAGAATCCCCCCCTGAGCGTCCGTGCTTTGGATTCCAGCCAGATCATGGATGCTCAGGCTGCCCTGCGTATTCTGGGGGGGGCAAAATTGCGCTCATAGACAATTCTGTCCGGGGCAAACAGAGCAAGAAGACCATGGCACCCCCTACCACGCTTACTGTGGATTTCTGCAATATCAGGGGCCTTCATTCTAACCTGAACGCCGTCCACTACCACCTCGAGACGGCGAAGCCAGCTTTGCTCTTCTTGACCGAGACACAGATATCTTCTCCGGCTGATACTTCCTACCTCTCCTACCCGGGGTACAAACTGGAACATTCCTTTGTACCGCGGGCTGGTGTGTGCGCATACGTCAGAGAAGATATTTGTTACCGGCGCCTCGGCAGACTTGAAGGTCAGGACCTATCCATCCTCTTTACGCTACGCGTAGCTTGCGACGACCATCCCCGCAGCTACGCGTGCCTATACAGGTCCCATAGCGGGAATACTGAAATTGACCGGCTCATTGAGCGCTTACAAACGGCTGTGGATTCCGTGTTAGAGCAGACCACCTCCGCAGAGATCGTGATCTTGGGCGACTTTAATGCCCACCACGCCGAATGGCTTTGTTCTCGCACCACCGATTATGCGGGGAGGTCTGTTCACGATTTTGCCTTGGCGTATGGTCTAACACAATTGGTAACCTCGCCTACGCGTGTTCCCGATGTGGATGGCCATACGCCTTCACTGTTGGATCTCCTGCTGACCTATGACCCGGATCGTTATCAGGTATCGGTGGACGCTCCACTTGGCGCGTCGGACCACTTCCTGATCCGGAGCAAAGTGTCGGTCACGCGCCCATCACGGTCTCCCTTTGCAGGCTGTCGTCGCGTTTGGCACTATAGGTCAGCAGATTGGGACGGGATGCGGTCTTTCTTTGCATCCTACCCATGGGGGCGGTTGTGCTTCTCGCTGGATGATCCGAATGCTGTCGCTGACTCTGTCGCTGATGTGGTGCTGCAGGGCATGGAACTTTTCATTCCGTTTTCGGCGGTGCCCATCGGTGGCAAGTCTCAGCCTTGGTTTGATCGCCACTGCAAAGCGGCTTTACGCCGAAAGCAGGATTGCTACCGAGCTTGGGCTGCTGCGTCGGCATCTCGTGATGTAAAAACTAGCGCATTACGAAAGGAGTACAACTCATCCTCGAGATTCTTCAAAAGAGCTATCGCCAAGGCAAAAGCGGAACACATTGGCAGAATTGGTGAGAAATTAGTTCGCCTTCCTTCTGGCACTCGTGCGTTCTGGTCTCTTGCTAAGGCTGTCTTAGGGAATTTCTCCCAGCCTTCATTTCCATCCTTGCACAGAGAAGATGACTCTCTGGCCCATACCGCAAAGGAGAAAGCCGATCTCCTGGGCTCGTTCTTTGCGGCCAACTCGACTCTGGATGACCGAGGGAACACACCGCCTACCATCCCGCAGTGTGATAGTTCCATGCCAGAACCGCAGTTTCGGCAGTCAGCTGTGCGTAAAGCACTTCTTTCTTTGGACATCCACAAGTCGAGTGGGCCTGACGGCATCCCTCCTGTTGTGCTTAAAGTATGTGCTCCAGAGTTGGCGCCAGTATTGACGCACCTATTCCGGCTCTCCTGTTCACTCGGCGTGGTACCGAATTCATGGAAAACAGCTTTAGTGCATCCCATTCCTAAAAAAGGAGATCGCTCTAATCCGTCAAACTATCGGCCAATAGCCATAACCTCCTTGTTCTCCAAAGTCATGGAGACACTTATAAACTGTCAGCTCCTGAAGTATTTAGAAGAGCACCAGCTGATTAGTGACCGTCAGTACGGTTTCCGTCGTGGCCGCTCAGCTGGTGATCTTCTAGTATACTTGACACATCGTTGGGCGGAGGCAGTTGAGTCCAAGGGGGAGGCATTGGCAGTTAGTTTAGACATAGCGAAGGCCTTCGATCGGGTATGGCATAAAGCGCTTCTCTCAAAGCTGCCTTCCTATGGGCTTCCCGAGAAACTATGCAAGTGGATCACCAGTTTTTTGGCTGATCGGAGCATTAAGGTCGTAGTCGACGGTGCATGCTCCGATCTTAAACCTGTCAATGCTGGTGTTCCCCAAGGCTGCGTGCTATCACCGACTCTGTTTCTTCTGCATATCAATGATATGTTGCGAATTAGTAACATACATTGCTATGCGGACGA
The DNA here is from genome assembly GCA_036924255.1 of Apodemia mormo. Classification (NCBI taxonomy): domain Eukaryota; kingdom Metazoa; phylum Arthropoda; class Insecta; order Lepidoptera; family Riodinidae; genus Apodemia; species Apodemia mormo. Next base: position 9,744,643 of record JAUPFN010000026.1, read on the forward strand.
CAGTACTGTTGATGCTACATACTCCGGCCGTAGCGGTATTTCTCGGGAACACGTCGAAGAGGGCCGGATCAAGCTCGCGTCTGAACTCGAGAATCAACTAACTGATGTCTCAGAATGGGGTCGTCAAAACCTTATTACATTTAACCCCAAAAAGACGCAGCTCTGTGCGTTCACCGCAAAAAAAACACCCTTTGTCGTATCACCTCGGTTCGAAAATACTCTCCTGACAGCCTCAGCCAGTATTGGAATTCTGGGAGTCGACATATCGAACAACGTTCAGTTCCGCGGTCATTTGGAAGGGAAGGCTAAACTAGCCTCCAAAAAGCTTGGTGTACTCAGTAGAGCAAAGCAGTACTTCATGCCAGCCCATCGCCTCCAACTTTACAAGGCCCAAATTCGACCTCACATGGAGTACTGTTCTCACCTCTGGGCCGGAGCTCCTCAGTACCAGCTTCTTCCTCTTGATCGCATTCAACGTAGAGCGGTTCGAATCGTCGACGACCAGGCTATTTCTAATCGGCTTGACTCTTTGGCGTTACGCAGAGATGTAGGCTCACTCTGCATCTTTTACCGTATTTATCATGGGGAGTGTTCCGACGAGTTGTTCGGACTAATGCCTGCCGCTAAATTCCACCATCGGACATCGCGTCAAAATTTAAAGTTCCATCCTCACCACCTCGATGTCTGGAAATCCACAACCGTGCGCTTTTGTCGACACCTTTTGCCTCGCATTACTCCTTTGTGGAATCTATTACCCTCGGGGGTGTTTCCGAATGGATAAGACTTAGGGACCTTCAAGAAACGAGCTTATTCATTCTTAAAAGGCCGGCAACGCAGCTGCAATACCCCCGGTGTTGCGGATGTCCATGGGCGGCGGTGATCACTTACCATCAGGTGCACCATCTGCTCGTTTGCCCCCTCTACTATAAAAAAAAATAAATAAATAAATAAAAACAAAAAAAAGTAATTTTTTGACAGAATGTTGATATTTTTCAATCTATGAATTTTATACTAATGACAAAGCTTTTTAAGCCCGAAACCTGCGTTGAATTTCGTTTGGAAAATCAAAATCGATCATTGTGTTTCAAAAATTAAAATTTTTTAAAAATTACAAAAACAGCGTCGTTTTCAACAAACTTTACTAAGAGAACTCAAAAATCACGTTCAAAACTCTTTCATGTCAAATCAAAGTTATTGCTTTAAGCTTAAAATACCTTAACGTTAATTTTGTGTAATAGTCTATTAATGACTATTCCATACAAATATTATAAATGCGAAAGTAACTCTGTCTGTCTATCCATCTGCCTGTCTGTCTGTCTCTTCTTCACGCCTAAACCACTGAATCGATTTGGATGAAATGTGTGCAAAGATAGTTTGCGAACGGAGAAAGGACATAGGATAGTTTTTATCATGGAAATCCCATGGGAGCGGGAACCATTTGCGTAAAATCCCGGGACTTTTATGTTAGAATTTTTTCCACGCCGACGAAGTCGCGGGCCCAGCTATAATTAATAATCATCTAAACAAAACAGTAAGAAAATGCTCATCACACCAAAGCTTATCCCAGTTGAAAATCGAATCCGAGTATCATTGATTGCATTATTAAGGCCACTAACCGAGGTGGATTTTGTAATTGGGACATTCGTGTTAGAATATTATTTATTTTATTTATTACGTTTCAGCTGTCGTTATCTATGCTTTATACTACAAATAAATTGGAGTGTCTGTTTGTAATATTAAAATAACCGGTTTTAACTAAATGCATATGGATGTATACACGGTACACATACCAAAATAACACTTTTTACGATTTTTGTCAGTCTGTCTAATCTCTGGAACGGCTGGACCGATTTTGACGGGACTTTCACAAGCAGATAGCTTATATAACAAGGGGTAACTTATGCAACTCTATTTTTAAAAAAAATCCACGCGGACGAAGTCGCGGGCACGGCTAGTTACATGGCAACACTCCTCCGCTATAAGAACTCCCCGAAATCGAACCCGTCTCTTCATGATCTGAGTGCTAAGTGTGAGTTTTTCTTTTCGCATTCGATCGTGAGCGCGTTTCGAGTCTACTAGGAATTTGTATGTATTAAGATTTGTACAGCGCCACCTAGTGGTAAACTGGTTTTTCACGTTTACCACTAGGTGGCGCTGTATAAATCACATACAAATTCCTAGTAGACTCGAAACGCGCTCACGATCGAATGCGAAAAGAAAAACTCACACTTAGCACTCTGAGCCGCATAAGCTTACCGCTAAGCCCACGAAGCAGTCTGAATATGATATTAAAATTGTCAGTCCACCAGTGTCACATTACATTAGCATCATGATATGCATTACCAGATAAGATCGATGATGATGCATCGTCACTACAGAGCTTGCACAGTAATGATTGATAGTACCGTAATTTGCTTAAGTGATTAAAATGATCAAATTGCAATATTATATACGAGCTTTTACTCGCGATTTCCTTCATGTAACTCGATAACATTACTTCCTTGTGTTTTGTCGGGTAAAAAATTGCATATTATGTTAGAAAAAAAAGTATCTTCACGCCCGTATCCCCGAAGAAGTAGGCAGAGGTACAACGTGTGCACCCACGATTAGCCGTGGATACTTATTCCTACAATGTAATAGGTGGTAAGCCTATCGCCAACCGGACACCGGACACCTTAACCAATCCCGGTTAATGTTGTTTTTATTAGAAAACTGAAAAACATATTTTGTATTGCCCGACCCGGGAATCGAACCCGGGACCTCATGTGGCCAATACCAACACCCGACTTCTAAACCACAGAGATAGAGAAACGTATTAAATGTATGTTGTCAATATATTTTATAAACTTTTTATGGAACTGCGGTAATGCAACTGAAATGAAAGTTAGTGTAAGGAATGGAGCGAACTTACCCAAGAGGTGAAAAAGACCACAGCGGCACAATAGTCCAATCCACATCTACCACACTTTCTTATACGTTATAAGCAAATCTCTAGTACCAACGCCTTATCTAATTTATTTTATATCTTAAGATAGCAAACAAGCAGATGGCTGTTCTGATGGAGACAGGCAACCATCGTCTATAGACACCAAAGATGTTAAATGTACGTTGGTATCCTTGTTGCGAGGTCATGTCATACGCATAAGTTTACCGGCTACATTACTATTCAAATCGGAACACGACTGTGACAAGCGCTGACGCTATTCGACAGAACGCTATTTCTCCCCGTGTTGGTCCCGGGCTCCTTTGAAGAATAGGTCAACTGCCGTTCTGCCAGGCAGGTCGTATTGACCGATTAAAGGCGACCGATTGGCTATACGAATCACTACCATCGTGGCTACTAGGTGGTAGAGTTCTGCATTGTCCCGCCCGGGTCTGGTACCACCGCCTTACCTATTCCTGCCGCAATAGCGTCAGTGCTTGTCGCTGTCGTGTTCCGGTTTGAAGGGTAAGGTAGTCGGTAAACTTATGCATGTGGCATTAGACCTCGACACAAGATAGCAACGCACCATTAACATCTTTGGTGTCTATAGGCGATGGTTGACTCTTTCCATCAGGAGACCCATCTGCTTGTTTGCTATCTTATGACATAAAAAAATGTGAAAATTTGTATCAATATGCGTTGAGTTTTAGGGAACCTATTATGGAAACTTACCTTTCTCCTTTTCATAGGTTTTTCCTTTTCTTTTGAACGTTATATATAATAGGTATGTAGTTATAATAGTTATTCACAATTTAATTAGAAACTAGATAAATAATTATATTAAATTAAGTACTATTGCATGCCAAATGGTCAAATATGCGAACTATTAATAATTCTAAGAACCTTATGTACCTACCATATTTGATGCAATAAATTGTGATTAATTGATAGGAACAAATGGGAAGTATATTCTCCTAAACTAAAAAAAAATCTATACCGGTCGATAAATTGTGGATACACAGTCATTTAAAAAATACGACCAATTTGAGAGCCTTTTTGTATGAAGGCGGTTGAAAATAACCTGGCATTGTAGAATTTGTTCCTAGTTTTGATCCATACTAATATTATAAATGCGAAAGTAACTCTGTCTGTCTGTCTGTCTCTTCTTCACGCCTAAACCACTAAACCGATTTGGATAAAATTTGGTACTAAGATAGTTTGAGACCCGAGAAAGGAGATAGGATGGGTTTTATCTCGGAAATCCCACGGAAACGGAAATTATGCGGGTTTTGTTTTAGATTTTTTCCACGCGGACAAAGTCGCGAGTACAGCTAGTTTACTATAATATTATGGATGACTTTGATGTAGCTATAATTGAACAGTTTAATATAAGGACGATTCAATACGTCTTCAACTAAAAACTTTAAAAAAAATTGACGCAGCTGGTTTTGAACCATCAATCAATCTCGCCTTTAACCTAGGCAATGGTGAGCTACGAATCGTTGTATCAATATGACTTTTCGTATTGAATCAACGATACGAACGATACGAAACAAATAACCTCCTTTTTAAGTCAGTTAACAATCTACCCTGAATCACAGTATTACATCTAGATAATAGAGTCCGTATTTTCGCAGTCTAGACATCGGAGTTAATTGTCCTTACAAAAGTTCGATCCGTCGGATATGACCAGTGCCATATAAAATAATTTAACAAGCTTTCTGCATCCCCAACAGAGGCAAAAACTCGTCCATTACTACGAGTACTCATTTTCGTCTCGAATTCTGTTTTTTTTTTATATCATTAGATAGCAAATAAGCAGATGGGTCTTCTGATGGAAAGAGTCAACCATCGCCTATAGACACCAAAGGTGTTAAAGGTGCGTTGCTATCTTGTGACGAGGTCTAATGCCATGTGCATAAGTTTACCTGCTACCTTATCCTCCAAACCGGAACACGACAGTGACAAGCACTGACGCTATTTCGGCAGGAATAGGTAAGGCGGTGGTACCATACCCGGGCGAGACAGTGCAGAACTCTACCACCTAGTAAATTCAACACAATTAAATTAATATTACAACCTAAACTTCTCCAACGAGTAGATCAGCTTGTCATCGATATTGTTTATCATACAAAGTTTTATCCCCTTATTTCGTCTCTTTTGAGGAGCGAATTTGGAAAAAAAATTGCGTATGTTTGACCCAAATCTTTAACAATCTCTTTGCCGAGTTTTATCAAAATCGGTGCAACGGTTTAGCTGTAAAAGTGTAATAGATAAACAAATAGACAGAGGCTTTCGCATTTATATTAGTAAAGATTAGCTAACCCGGCAAACATTGATTGCCCCTTGGTCGAGTAGTTAGCGACCCTGACTACGCAATCGACGGGGCTCGAGTTCAATCCCCAACAGGGACAAGCACTTGTATGATGAGCACAAATGTTTGTATTTTTTGGTTTGGGTGTTTATTAAATATATTCGAGTATTTATACATGTATTTCTATGTATTAGTATCGTTGACAACAACCATAACACAAGAAAATAATTTGCTTACTTTGGGGTGAGATCATTGCTGACACTGATAAATATTCACGGGACAAATTAACTATTCCTGCCGCAATATCGTTAATGCGTGTCATTGTCGTGTACCGGTTTGGAGGGTAAAGTAGCCGGTATATTTATATATGTGGCATTGCCATCCCGCCACACGGACGGGGTCTTATCATTAACACCTTTGATGTCTATAGACGATGGTTTCCCTTTCCATCAGAAAAATCATGTGCTTGTTTGCTATCTTATAAAAAGTGTCTGATGCGACTATTATAACGCTCAGTCGTTTTAATTTACCTGATAATTCATTCAATCAAATTATATACTTGTATAGATAAATTTCTCAACCGACTCCCAATAAGGACCAGGATCTCAATCCAGCTGTATTTTATCGTTATCACCTTGGTTAGTTATAATACAATATAAAAAAAATCTTTTTTTGTTTGAGAGGATATACTTTAAATTTAATCCCACATTAAGGAGATTTTTTTTTATATCATAAGATAACAAACAAGCAGATGGGTCTCCTGGTGGAAAGAGTCAATATACACTATAGACACTAAAGATGTTAATGGTGCGGCAGGAATAGGTAAGGCGGTGGTACCAGACCCGGTCGAGCCGATGCAAAACTCTACCACCTAGTAGTCACGATGGTAGTGACGCGCATAGCCACTCGGTCGCCTTTTACGACCTACCTGGCAGAACGGCAGTTAGCCTATTCTTCAAAGGAACCCGGGACCAACACGGGGAAGATTGATTGAAGATTGACGAGATCGGCCTCAAGTGCTACAAGAATAAAGCGTTAATCGAAAAAAGATGTGGTGTCGTGGGACACGAGGTAGGAACAAAGTTCCTTCGGCTAATGTAAAATCGACACAATTTGCAAAAAAAAATCGTGCTCAATTTTATGTGGGTTTTCTTGATTTTTCTCTTAAATTTTGCTGATTAGTTTTTACCTGGTTCTCCGATTTACCTAGTCCAACCCATTTCTAGGTAATAGAGTGAGAAGGGATGAGAGAACGAAAAGAAAGAGAGAAAAAGAGAAAGGTATTATACACTACTCGCTTGTGTATACGACTGTCGCGCCTGCGCACGTCTCATTTAACGGTTTTATTCCACGGACTTTTTCTAACGGTTTTACTATCACATTTTTTCAGTTCGGTCGCGCAGCAAAATCCCTATCTCCTCAAAGGCTGCCGTAAGGAACTTCGTTCCAATTATCAAATTAATTTATTGTACAATAAGTCCACATTAGAATTCAACGTAAATTTTAATGATGTACTTGGAAGTCATGAACTAATCAAACTTGTTCGCTTTATCTTATTTCTAAATCAAGCAAAGACTTTTCTTTTCTGCCGTAAAGTTAACACTTTCTTTTATTTATGACCAACCAAACAAGTTAGAAATATACCGGATAGGTAAAACTAAAAATGTTAAATACTCTTTTGTGTAAAAAGCAGCAAATCGGAAAGTATTTATTACTATAGTCTAAACTTACAACACACAAGGCTGTATAAACATTAAACATGCTACTCTTAGTATCATCCGAAAGTTATAAAAAAATACATGTGTCATCTATTTAATCTGTGAACGAGTGACAATAAATATTTTGTTTTGTTATTATAATCAAATCTTTTTCATTTTATAACTTTTAAGTGGTTAAAATTAAATAATATTCACTATGAGAGATAAAAGAACGTATTTTATCTAAGTTAACGATATACTGCGACGTGAATGGCTTAAAATAGTATGTAACAATTGTGAATTCAAGTAATATTAATCTTTAAAAGTTTTTTTTGTGAATTTTAGCATAATAAAAAGTGTCTATAATAATAATATTAATAATGTATTACAATAATATAAGCATCTATCACCATTGGTTGCTTTTGAGGCGACCTTTCTATAGACCCTCATCAATCTCCATAGTTGATGATTTGATCCAGAGTTCTAGAGATACAGAAGACTGGAAGTCGGTTTTTGTAGTTTTACAGCATTTAAATAATTTATCGATACATTTTATATAATTTATACTTTCCATCGTCGGCACTTGGTGAAACTCCGTCATAATTATTGTTTTAAATTTTACACTTGTACTGTATCACAATTCACTAATTATATATAATATATACTTTTTTATTTAAATAGCCAACCGGTTTCGCATTTTACTGCATCATCATAGGGATGATGCAATAAACTGCATCATCATAGGGATGATGCAATAAACTGCATCATCATAGGGATGAAGCAATAAAATGCGAAACCGGTTGGCTATTTAAATAAAAAAGTATATATTATATATAATTAGTGAATTGTGAAACAGTACAAGTATAAAAATTTAAAACAATAATTATGATATATTTTATTATACCTTGTTTTTACTCCTTGTAGGCCGGACACATTTTGAAGTATACACCATCTGCTTACCTGCTAGGCAGTTTAGCGAATGTTTAGCGAAGGCCAAACTAGTCTCTAGAAAAGTAGTAGAATACTGCAATGTCTAGCCCGGACAATGGCTATAAGCGATAATTGTTTGTTTCCGTAAGGAGAGCCATTTGCTTGTTTGCTATTCTATGATAGAAGTTATTTTACATTACAGTAGTTACATTATCATCAATTTGTCAGATACTTGGTCACGAGGACGTCAAGTTTTTTAGAACAAAAAAACTTTAAAAAAAACTTTTTATATCATAAAATAGCAAACAAGCAGATGGGTCTCCTAATGGAAAGAGTCAACCGTCGCCTATAGACACCAAAGATGTTATTCGTGCTATCTTGTGGCGAGGTCTAATGCTACCTGTATAAGTTAACCGGCTACCTTACCCCCTAAGCCGAAACACGACAGTGACAAGCACTGAAGCTATTAGGAATAGGTAAGATAAGGTGATACCAGACCCGGGCGAGATATGCAGAACTCTACTACCTAGTAGCCACGATGGTGGTGACTTACATAGCCAGTCGGTCGCATTTTACGATCTGCGTGGCAGGATGGCAGTTGACCTATTCTTCAAAGGACCAACACGGGGGGAAGTCCCATTCGATATTTGAACGCAGATCTATATGATCTCAGCTTGTATGTTTAATCATTAAGGCAATATTGGGTGTGATGATCCGCAATGTGTGATGATTCGACCGCCCCGTTGGTCGAGTGGTTAGCGATCCTGACTACACGATCGACGGGGCTCGGGTTCGATCCCCGACGGGGACAAGCATTTGTGTGATGAACATAAATGTTTGTATTTCCGGGTTTGGGTGTATGTATATTAAATATATTCTTGTATTTATATATGTATTTCTATGTATTAGTATCGTTGACTAACACCCATAACACAAGCAAATAATTTGCTTACTTTGGGGTTAGATCAGTTAGTGTAATTTGTCCCTTGAATATTTATTTATTTATTTATGATGTTTATTTTATATTTTTTAACAATTATTAAGTAAAGTATAGAAATATTTTCACTTCATAGTCGATATCATATAGATTTTCATAGAACATTGACACGGAAAACCCGTGGTAGCTAGAATTCATTGTCAATCTGGCATCTTTCCAGACAATTCATCTCCATTAACACTTTTAAATGAATGCTGGGTACGCAAAAACTTTACTACCGAGCAATGTATTTAACAGAATAGTATAGTGTGCATTCGTCCAAGCATAAGGAACGTTCAATGAACTTAAGCGACCAATGAGACAGTTAATCTTTTTTTTGTTGTTATATTTTTTTTAAATATGTCTAATAATTTAAATTGGGATTCCAACCTATATGCTGATATGCTGAGTGGTAGGCCATTTTGGAATGTTACACCACCATTATGTAATTTTTGTACAATTTTATATTTCTTTTTTTTTACTTTGTTTTCATAAGTGTGTTGTGTGTAAAAGTTGTATAATATATATATATATATATACATATATATATATATATATATATATATATATATATATATATATATATATATATATATATATATATATATATATATATATATATATATATATATATATATATATATATATATATATATATGGCAGCTGCACCCGCGCTTTTTGTCAAACCTGAATTGTCTATTTCTATATAAACCGTCAGTTATTCTGCCAGGAAATTGTACCATCGTGACTACCAGGTGGTAAAGTTCCGCGACTTCTTGCCCAGGTTTTTTTACTACCATTTCACCTAACCTTGCTGCAATTGCCTCTGCTTGTTACTTGTGATATTACCTTCCCGTCACACGGATAGCAATTCATTACTAACATCTTTGATGCTTATAGGAACGTTGCCTCTCTGTCATCTGCTTGTTTGCTTTCTCGTGAAAAAAAGGTACCAAAGGCTAGTGGAAAACAGAGTTATGATTCGTCTTTTATGAGATGTATAAGAAGTGGACGTTTCTTAATTGAACAATCAGACAAAGAAATAGTGAAATAGAGCATACACGGAAATATTTTCCTCGACATTACCATTTAAGTATCTACATTGTGCAAGGCTTTCTTTATACTGAATATGGAAGTTTGCTGCGCCATTTGGCGCTGAATATGGAAGTTTGCTGCGCCATTGACAACGACTAAGCAAGACATATTTTGAATACTTTAATTGCAAAATGTGCTTTTTTGACAATAATAAAAAAGACTGAGATGTCAATAAGTGCAGTGATATTAGTATATGTTTTCATTAATATGTGTTTATTCTCGCAGCTCGCTGTACTATTCTCAAAAACGCGGATAAATTGTAACGCATTAGACCGAGTGCACCCTGCTGGTTTATTTACGACGGTCGCTTACAACGATGTAATATAATTTTACCGTTTACAGCACTGTACTCTACTATTAAATTACTTCTGGGTATTGCGCAACTATCAATGGTGCTTAGTCTGACGGTACCAGATACGGTCTGTATACTTGAGAACCTGGGTTGAAATCAAGGGTCGAGCTATTAGTTTTACTTTTTTTTAGTTTTGCTGCCAAACATAAATTGTTCAGATATGGATCCAAATTACCGATTCATTCGTTTCTTATAACATCTCAGGACAATATCGTTGAGTTTCTTACGCCGGAAACGCTTAGTATGTAGCCGCGCTCCGATTCGGTAGTACTTACAATTATAACCAAATATCGACTCATCAAAAGTGCTTGTAAGTGTTAATAAAACATTTTTTGGCTTTGAGTGTAACTAATCGTAAGCGTATCTATTTCTTCGGGAATATAGGTGTGACGGATATTATATTTTAACTATTATTTATGAGGCTTCCGGCGACTGGGACCGGATTAACTGGAACCGGGACCACAGTTGCCGGATTGATTTAATTGTAATATTTTTTTTCCGGTGACTCGGACCACGCATAAAATAATTTAAAAATCTATTGTTCAAGCAGAAACTAGTACAGTCAAATGAAAAAATGTTTAACGTAAAATGATATCAACATGATAATCAAAAAAGGTTCCCAGGACCTCAAAACTTGGAGATCAGGTGAAAACTCGATTTTCGAAAGTTGAGGCGAAATTATGAACTCCATTCGACTACTAACGTAACGGGAAGTTGGGAACTGAATGTACAGATAGACGCTAAAGATGTATATAGCAGTAAGCATAAATGACAAAGAAAACAAACAATAACTCAAAAACGGGGGAAGAAAGAATGAAAGAGAGAAAGAAATATAGAGTTTACAGATTTTCTATGTTATAAAAAGTCTACAATGCTTTCACGGCTTGTAAACATGTCCCTTTTCTCAAAGAATCAACTCCTACAGGACTGTAATAAGGGATGAAAAATTGTACGAAATTTCTTATATTGATAACCGGAATCGCGGGCGAACTTTCATGGGTCAGTTAGTGATTAAACAATCGATTTAATTTTATTCCAGCCCTGCTATTTCTTTGAAATAGGGTCTATCTCGCGGGTACCATAAACCCTTTACACAGTTCGTGAACAATTTAACATTATAATGGCCTTAACAACTGTATCCAGATTTATCTAACCTGCTAAATGCTCGCTCAAACACAACATTCACTTTTTATCAGTCAATCCATTTATCATGTCTTTGAATTGTTGCAGCATTAATCAACGCGAATTTCGAAGGAGTGTTGAGATTAATTAGAATTCGAAAATATTTGTGTTGCATGAATCAAATCTTTTGTTAGAGATAAGCTTACACTATAATTAAGTTTCTTGTTCAAACTTATATTTAAAATCATTGTTAAATAAACAAACTTATCTTTGAAGAGTACTGGAACTAGCTTGTGTCTGAATTTGAAAATTAGCTTCCCAAATATCGGAATGGAGTGGATTAAATTTAGCCTAATTCCACATCAAGAAGTTTTGCGCGTTTACTCCTAAAATATCCCCATTTGTCGTAGCACCTTGTTTTAAGAATACTTATAGCCAGTCTACGAGCGCTATGTGCTGGTAGAAGCCAGTATTGGGACGCTTGGAGTTCACATATCGAATCACTTCAGTTATGTGGTCATTCCGAAGGGAAGGCTAAACTAGTCCACAAAAAGGGTGCAGTAGAGCGAAGCAATAGGTACTTCAATATCAACTAATTGCCTGCAACTTTATAAAACACAAAATATTTGACATCACGTGGAGTACTATTCTCATCGCTGGGCGGCAGCTCTCCAGTATCAGCTTCTTTCTCTTGATCGCGTTCAGCGTAAAACAGTGCGAGACGTTAACGACCAGGCTATTTATAATCGGCTTGATAAATTCAAATTGCGTAGAGATCTAATTTCAGTCTGTATCTTTTATCACATCTAATATGGAGAATGTAATGTAAATAAACACGTTACTATCACAGAGACGCCGCTATCAAGTTTTGTGCGAATAAGAAAATGGTCTTCGGAAAAGACGCATTATGATTATCACACTATCCTAGATGTTTAAGAGTCTATAAAGACATCATTGTATAAAAAGAGTTGTAGATGCTATGACAGCAAAAAGAGCAAATCTGGATTGCACTCATTGTAGTATACATGTTATAAAATTTATTCATTAAACGAATCAAATTTATATCGGTGTTGTATTTTTATAAAAAAAACCCTTACGAGGTATGCAAAGTAGACCAAACTTCAATAGGTTTTCCATTTCATTTATTAATCGGATTGACCGGTATTTCGGTAAGCGAACCTACTGGTGATCTCTAATTCCCCGCATTTTACCGACCTGATTACGATTATCGCCTATATCTAGTGATAACCGGAACCGATGTATTTACGTGGTTATCCGAGACACTGGTGATAAAACATCACCCGCCAGACACCGAGCTAGTACTGAGATTTTGAATATTCGAGGAAAACCTGGAAAAAAGTTTAATAACACTTTTGCCCGACCCGAGGATTGAATAGGCTAATCTCTAGATTAAGTTTTAGATCAATATCTATATTTAATATTATAATTGCGAAAGTTTGAATGTTTGGATGGATGTTTGTTATTCAATCACGAAAAAACTACTGAACGGATGTGAATGAAATTTGACACACAGATAGATGAAGACCTGCAATAGCAAATAGGCTACTTTTTATCCCGGAAAAATTAGGCGATCCCATGGGATTCGCCAAAAATTTTTATAATGCAGCTGGCTGCACGCTGCAGCTAGTACTGACATATATGTAACCAGCAGAAACTCGCCACTTCATTGGCGTAACCAAAAATCATTACTTACCTTTGCTCATTCGGGTAAAAAAGTGGCTTTCTTTACTCCTGGATAATGTAGCTTATTAAAGGTGAAATAATTTTTAAAATCAGTAGAGTAGTTTTTGAGTTAAATCGTAACAAACAAAGAATTAAGTTTTACCTTTTGTTTAGATAAACACCTAAACACTGAAATACTAACATTTATAATTTTCATACAAATGCCTGTCCCTGAATCTGGAATCGAACCTGAACTCCAAAAGTTATGTACCATAAATTGCTAATTATTCGACCAACGGGGTGGTGGAACAGACAAATATAAACATCAGTAATATGCTTGTTTCTGTCCATGATATACATTTAGTCCTCGACACGAACAAATAAGACGTCTGAGCCCTAGCCCCTAGGTCTCCCCTATCTAAATGGGGTTGTTAAATTGCCTACCTATTTAATTTCCCGAATGGGTAAACGAATTAGGCTGGCAACTTTGAAACGAATTTAATTTTCGACGGCCAATTCACTCTGTCATCGTCTATGGTTTTTTTTTTAATTTTCGGACGTGCTTTGCATAAGGGTTGAGTTTTGTTTGCAAATGTTCGTTCGCTTTTTTATCATGTATCTGTGGCGCTAAAAATACAGTGGGAATCGTAACTTTTATGTTGTTGTTAACTTGCAATTCGTTTTTTTTGATCCTCAAAGAAATATAGTATCTTCACGTCCGTATCCCCGAAGAGGTAGGCGGAGGTATAAACAGTGCACCCACTATTAGCCGAAGATACTTATGGCCAATTGCACTAACTTTATCTTAGCTTAGGACAATCCCAAATAGTGTGCTGTCTCTTTTTGTCTTAAATGAAAAGAATGTGTCAGCATACTATTTAGAATTGTTCTAAATAGTATGCTGGGGGCAAAATTGCGCTCACACACTTTGCTGCTCGGGGCAAACGGAGCAAAAAATTCCCCCTACCACACTCCGCGTGGACTTTATTAATATTAGGGGTCTCCATTCTAATTTACATACCGTCCACTACCACCTTGAGACGGCTAACTGGCTTAGCCGTCTTTGCTCTTTTTAACCGAGACGCAGATATCTTCTCCGGCGGATACATCATATCTCTCCTAGCCGGGGTACAAATTAAAGCATTCATTTGTGCCCCGGGCGGAGTTTGTGCTTACGTTAGAGAGGCTATTTGTTCACGACGTCTCAGCAGCCTTGAAGGCAGGGACCTATCCATCCTCTGGCTACGTATAGATTGCGACGACCATCCACGCATCTATGCGGCCTTTACAGGTCCCATAGTGGAAATACCAAAGTAGAGCGAGTCGTGGAGCACATACAAATAGCAACAGATTCCGTGATACAGCAGATCCCCTCCGCGGAGATCGTAATCCTTGGTGACTTTAACGCCCATCATGTTGAATGGCTTAGCTCACGTACCACCGATCACGCGGGGAGATCTGTTCTAGCATATGGTCTAACACAGCTGGTTACTTCGCCCACGCGTGTTCCAGATGTGGATGAGCATTTACCTTCCCTGATAGACCTTCTGCTAATCTCTCATCCGGACAGTTACCAAGTTTCCGTAGATGCTCCGCTAGGTTCTTCTAGTGGTCTGCACTGCCTAATATGGAGCGAAGTGCCGGTAATGCGACTATCGCGGCCTCGTTTCTCAGGTTGTCGTCGCGTTTGGCACTACACGTCAGCAGATTGGGACGGATTGCGGTTCTTTTTTGCATTCTACCCATGAAGGCAAATATGCTTCTCACTGGATGATCCCGATGCCGTTGCTGAATGCATCTCCGAAGTGGTGCCGCAGGGCATGGAACTGTTCATTCCGTTTACTGCGGTGCCCATCGGTGGCAAGTCACGGCAATGGTTTGGTCGCCACTGCAAAACGACTTCGCGTCGTAAGCAGGAGTGATACCGAGCTTTAGCTGCTGCGGCGGCATCTTATTATGTAAACACCAGTGCAGTTAGAAAGGAGTATAACTTTGCCTTTAGGTCCTTCAAAAGGGCCATCGCTAAAGCAAAATCGGAGCACATTGGCAGAATTGGTGAGAGACTGGTTCGCCTTCCTTCGGGAACTCGTGCGTTCTGGTCTTTCGCCAAGGCTGCCCAAGGGAATTTCTGTCTGCCCTCTTTTCCACATATGCGCAGAGCTGATGGCTCTCTGGCCCATGCTGTCTAGGAGAAAGTCAATCTTTTGGGCTCACTCTTTAGTGCCAACTTGACTCTGGACGACCAAGGGAATACGCCGCCTACCATCACGCAGTGTGACAGTTCCATGCCGAGGGTAATTTCCTGTTATATGCTATAAACTGCAGTGCGTAAAGTACTCATTTTCCTTGGATGTCCATAAGTCTAGTGGGCCTGGTCGCATCTCACCAATCGTGCTCAAGATCTGTGCTCCCGAGTTGACACCGGTTTTAACGCGTCTTATACGGGTCTCTTACACAACTGGCGATGTCTCTAAATCTTGGAAGACAGCTTTAGTGCACCCAGTCCCTAAGAAAGCTATCGGCCTATAGCGATAACCCCTTTATTTTTCAAAATAATGGAATCCATTATTAACAGCCAGATTTTGAGTTATCTAGAAGAGCACCAGCTGATTAGTGATCGTCAGTACGGTTTTCGTCGAGATCGTTTAGCTGGTGATCTTTTAGTTTACCTAACGCGCCGATGGGTGGAGGCTGTGGAGAACAAGGGGGAGGCTTTGGCAGTTAGTTTGGACATAGCGAAGGCCTTTGATGGTAGGACACAAAGCTCTTCTCTCCAAGCTCCCTTTTTGTGGGATTCCTGTGAAATTCTGCAATTGGATCACCAGTTTTTTGGCAGATCCAACCATTAAGGTCGTTGTTGATGGCGCATGCTCTGAATCTAAATTTGTCAATGCTGGTGTTCCTCAGGGCTGTATGCTATTACCTACACTGTTTCTTTTACATATTAATGACATGTTGCAATCAAGCAACATTCATTGCTATGCGAATGACAGTACGGGTGATGCTTTGTACTCTGGCCGTAGCGGGGTTTCTCAACAACATGTCAACGAGTGCCGGAACAAACTTGTGTCGGAAATCGAAGAACAACTTTCCTCAGCCTCAAAGTGGGGTCGACTAAACTTAGTCCACTTTAACCCCAAGAAGACACCTAATAGCCTCGGCTGCACGAAGGAACAAAAAACAACTACTCACGTTCTCCTTGAGTGTAGGAGCGTGGCTAAACAACGTGCACGTATCCTAAACAAACCGAAAACTCCTAAAGAAGCTTGTACTTGAAAATATAAGCTGTCTTATAAGCTTTTTGGAAAGAGTTAGGATGGTTATAATAGATATGGCCAGCTACTTACAAAGGCCCAAGTGGCTAAGTGCAGAAAAAATAATGGCAAGAAAGAGGTGTTGGGATTTCACATGCATAAGTTTACCGGTTACCTTACCCTCCTAGCCGTAATAGTATAGAGAAATGCAAGCATAGCAAAAAGCTTCGTTATCCAGACCATTAATTATGGAAGCTGCAGAACGTAGTATACTAATCAAATAATCAAAATTTCCTATAATTAACGAAGCGTCATTCGTAGTTTAAAGATTAGCAACCAATTTAACAATAACGAAGCGTTCTACAAGTTGTTCGGACAATTGGCAATTTGTAAGGAATCATTTAGCTTATCCCTCGTAGAAAATGTCACTACTCGTAACTAAAACGTGTCGTTTTACTGATAGAAACCGGGCATTAATGTGCAATTTTATACCCAAACAACAAAGAATCAACTTTTCCCCATGTTGGTTCCGGGCTCCTTTGAAGAATAGGCCAACTCCTGCTCTGCTAGGCAGGTCATAAAAGGTGATCGATTGGTAAGCGAGTCGTGGCTACTAGAGTTCTGCATTAGCTCGTCCGAGTCTGGTACCATCGCCTCACCTATTAATGCCGCACTAGCGTCAGTGCTAGCTACTGTTGGTCGTCTTCCGGTTTGAAGGGTAAGGCAGCCGGTAGATTTATGCATATGGCATTGTCATCCCGCCACACGGATAGCAACTTACGATTAACTTCTTTTTCCATCAGGAGAGTCATCTGTTTGCTGTTTGTTGTTTGCTATCTTATGATAAAAATATCTACTCGAAGGTGAAGCTGCGCGCATCAGCTAGTATAGTAAATATTTAAAAAAATAGCAAAAATTTTATTTATATTGGCATTAGACCTTGCCACAAGGTAACAACGCGCCATTAAAATCTTTGGTGTTTATAGGCGAAGGCTGACTATTTCCATCAGGAGACCCATATGCTTGTTTGCTATCTTGTGATATAGAAAGAAACTTATTTTCTATGTCATACAACAGCAAACACGCAAATTATTTTCACATTAGATTTAATCATCTGCTGTTAGACGCTAAAGGCGTTAACCATGTATTGCCGGCTGTATTGAAATGTTATGTCCCTATATAATTTTGACGGGTATTTTATTAACGCCCGGTTCCTAAATCAGTAAAACGATTTGTTTTAGTTTCACCAACCTCTGTAGTTCTGTATGTCTGTAGTTAGGTGCGTATTAGACTACACTGAAGAGACCAAGATACAAATCAAGGTTGAAATTGCTAATTCTATACTCGAACAGATACTTCCATCCAACTATTAGTATTCAAGTATGGATGGTGAGATATATAAGGTCCTTCCAAAATAAGTAATCATATTTCAACACAGCGCTCAGTATGTCTAACAAAAGATATCCAGCCAAAAAAGAATGTAATTCAGGGTATTAAAACTTTATGATTTTTACGAATAAAATAATTTTAATAATAAATACGAGTAATAACGCTTTACACCGCCCCACAGATACGGCGCGAAGTTATTTACCTCACTACTCACTTTTACGTTAAAAGTGGATTATTTTATGCAGAAACGAATAAAGCGTTATGACACAAAATTATTTTATTCGTAAAAACAAAGAGTTATAGTTCCTTAAATCACGTTCTTTTTCACTTTACTTTCTTTTATGGCTGGATATCTTTGGTTAGACGTACTGAACGCTGTGTTGAGATATGATCACCTATTCGGAAAGGACAAAAGACAATACAGTTTTGATCCTTAGTAAATATGTCATTTTCATTTTACACTTGAATGACATGTCACTAGAATTTTTTACTTGGCGTTAATGAGAAAAATAATATTTATTGTGATGTTTCTTGGTAAAATAAATATATATGTTTGAGTAATATGTGCAACTTTTTCACATAATTACGCATTCGTCATTCGGCCGAAAAGTTCGCAATATTCGGCCGAAAATCGAATCCAAAGAGATTGGCCGAATAATAACCGAATATTCGTGGCATCCCCAGTCACCTTTATTTCCTGGAACTTCAGTGAGTTTATTCTGTTTCTCACACGGTTTTTCTCCTTTTAATGCCATCACAAAGATAGCATGTGAGACTTGGTGGAGGGTCGCAAATTGATTTGATTTCATCTTCAAATTATTTGATTATCACAAAGTAGCACCTGAATCTACAGATTGACTAATAAAAGATTATACATACCGAAGGAAAGTTTTCACTACTCGATTCTGACACCAAATATGTAAAAAATAGATATTCAAATTTTGACCTAATTATCCTATAAAATAATAAGTGCTGGTACCGAGTTTATTGTTTATAAAAAGTGATTTGGCGTCGATACATACATACAGACAAGTATTTTGACGACGACGTCACTAGACGTCCTCGTGAAAATAGTTGAAAAAGATTCCTAGGATCTGAAAACATGAAGATATGTCGGTCAATAATTTGCCGAGTTCTGAGGTAAAAAACAAAAAATATTTTTTTAAGGCTGGTTTTACTGTCACGCTGACCCAACGCTGACGTTCGGGGTTGTTGTATGTAGCCTATAGCCGTCAGCGCTGAGCGGTCAGCGTGACTCAAAACACGCTTCCTATGACTACATACATATTGACCCATTAGTGCCGACCGTAAGATAGCAAACAAGCAAATGGGTCTCTTGATGGAAAGAGTCAACCATCGCCTATAGACACCAAAGATGTTAATGGTGCGTTGCTATCTTGTGGCTAGGTCTAATGCCACATGCATAAGTTTACCGGCTACCTCACCCTCCAAACCGGAACACGACAGCGACAAGCACTGACGCTATTGCGGCAGGAATAGGTAAGGCGGTGGTACCTGACCCGGACGAGACAATGCAGAACTCTACCACCTAGTAGCCACGATGTTAGTGACTCACATAGCCAATCGGTCGCCTTTTACGACCTGCCTGGCAAAACGGCAATTGGCCTATTCGACAAAGGAGCCCGGAACCAACTTTTGTCAGGATGGCGTCATAACTGTGGAGGTTGATGACGGCACACAAGGATAAGGAAGGGGAAAATAATCTTCTCAGTCAGCAAGGTACTACTAAGTAATGGTTTACAAGGTGTACTGCCTGGGGACCTAAGTCCATTTTAGAAGCGTTGAAACTTGTATATAGTGTGTTTAAGATAAATAATTGTGATATCGCGATTCGGGATTTTATTTTTGAATTTCATTCTCTTCTATTTTTATGATTTTTCTTGTAGCGTTTGTAGATTGCTTGAACCGCGCGCAGTAAATCTGCAGCGACCATCTTCCCATGTCCTGTATGTTCTTGTATCAGATCTTCACCAAATTAAAATGGAAACTCACGGGAAATATACCTTTCTAAATAAAAAAAGAATGTTCAAAATTAGTTCAAAAACGACCGAGTTTTGTGGTAATAAACAAAAAATACACAGTTGAATTGATAAATGAAGGAGGCTATTTTTAAAGTCAGTTGAAAATACATCCAAATTAAGTACCACCTTTTTAGGAAGTAGTTTAAAAATATTACATGTAGTTTGTGCTAAAATAGTAGGTAGCTATTGTAAAACAAAATCATATTATTTTAATACAATTTCTATCCGCGCACATTCCCGGTATTCCCGGTTTCGATAAAACTTATTGCTATACAATGACTCAACATTTTTTCCCGCTCCATGAGCTTTTGTTCCCGAATTAATTTTATATATTCCGTACCTATAAAATAGTTTCAAATTTCGTTTTGAATATTTGTAATTTAAATATCGATGCTAGAAACTCAAACAAAACATTGAATACAACTATATTTGGGAGTGAATATTGCTTATATATTATATTATTGAAAGTGGGAAAATATTTCTATACTAGCTTTTACCCGCGGCTTCGCTCGCGTTAAATTAGGGACAGATTTCCAAAAAAAATGACACGATTTTTTTGTTAGTCACAAATAGTCCGCAAATCTAAATGGTGCGTTGCTACATATCTTGTGGCGAGGTCTAATGTCACATGCATAAGTTGACATGCACCAGAACACGACAGTGACTAGCACTGACGCTATTTCGGCAGCAATAGGTAAGGCAGTGGTATCAGACCCGGGCGAGACAATGCAGAACTCTACCACCTAGTAGTCACAATGGTAGTGACTCGCATAGCCATATCATTTGATTTTAATTTTTAAACGGCATTCGACGTAGTTTTTAAAGTACTAATAGACCGTGGTCTCAGCAACAAACTTTTTTCTTTGATTAATAACAAGCTGAATTTTTGTGAACAGCTTCGTTTTGGCGAGACATCGATCTTTTCTGTCTTCGAAAAATATCGAATTGGGTAACTAATAAAGATAGATAATGTGCTTAGCAGAGCGAAACAGTACTTTTTGCCGGTCCATCGCCTTCAACTTTATAAGGCACAGGTTCGGCCTCACATAGTTCTGTTCGCATCTCTGGGCCGGAGCTCCTCAGTACCAGCTTCTTCCTCTTGATCGCATTCAACGTAGAGCGGTTCGAATCGTTGACGACCAGGCCATTTCGAAACAGCTTGACTCTTTGGCATTGCGCAGAGATGCAGGTTCTCTCTGTGTCTTTTATTGTATATATCATGGAGAGTGTTCCGACGAGTTGCTAGGATTAATTCCTGCCGCCGAATTCCACCATCGGACATCGCGTCAAAACTTGCAGTTCCATCCTCACCATCTCGATGTCTGGAAATCCACAACTGTGCGTTTCTCCCAACACTTTTTACCTCGCATTACTCTTTTGTGTTGTGGAACCAATTACCGGCAGGGGTATTTCCGAACGGATACGACATAGGGACCTTCAAGAAAAGAGCTTACTCATTCTTAAAAGGCCGGCAACGAAACTGCAAAACCTCTGGTATTGCGGGTGTCCATGGGCGGCGGTGATCACTTACCATCGGGTGCACCTCTTGCTCGTTTGTCCCCTCTTCTATAAAAAAAAAAAGATAAAAAAGAAAACTTTAGAGTGTCGGACTAAGAAAAGTTTCTACTTCCCGCCGTGTTGGTCCCGGCCTCCTTTGAAGAATAGGCCAACTGCCGTTCTGCCAGGCAGGTCGTAAAAGGCGACCGATTGGCTATCGAGTCACTAACATCGTGGCTACTAGGTGGAAGAGTTCTGCATTGTCTCGCCCGGGTCTGGTACCACCGCCTTACCTATTCCTGCCGCAATAACGTCAGTGCTTGTTGCTGTCGTGTTCCGGTTTGGAGGGTAAGGTAGCCGGTAAACTTATGCATGTGGCATTAGACCTCGCCACAAGATAGCAACGCACCATTAACATCTTTGGTGTCTATAGGCGATGGGTGACTCTTTCCATCAGGAGACCCATCTGCTTGTTTGCTATCTTATGATATAAAAAAAAAAAAAAACTTTACGTGTAGGATAAAGTAACCCTTGAAATTATAATAATAATTAACAAGCTGTTGTGAGAAAATGAGGTTGTTTTTGAATGGATTAATTCAATTTAAAAATCTCATGATTCCGGGTCTTCAGAGTTTTTTTTCTATATCATAAGATAGCATACAAGCAGATGGGTCTCCTGATGGAAAGAGTCAACCATCGCCTATAGACAACAAAGATGTTAATGGTGCGTTGCTATCTTGTGGCGAGGTCTAATGCCACATGCATAAGTTTACCGGCTACCTTACCCTCCAAACCGGAACACGACAGCGACAAGCACTGACGCTATTTCGGCAGGAATAAGGAAGGCGGTGGTACCAGACCCGGGCGAGACAATGCAGAACTCTACCACCTTTTAGCCACGACGGTAGTGACTCGATAGCCAATCGCTTGCCTTTTACGACCTGCCTGGCAGAACGGCAGTTGGCCTATTCTTCAAAGGAGGCCGGGACCAAGACGGCGAAATGGAGAGTGGAGGACTCGTCAGAAAATCCATCGATTGCGTAGGACAAAAAATTTTTCGTGTTGTTCATAAAATAATTAGAGATTAAAGTATAAAAATATTAATTAGACATTAAAGTAAAAAAGTTAATCAATATTTTTTCTTCATCGAATTAAAACGTTTGAAGGACTCTAACTTTAATAGTTACGCGATTCTAAATTTTTTGAATATAGAAACGATGGGCGTCTTGTCAAAACGAAGCTGTTTACAAAAATTCAGCTTGTTATTTATTAAAAAAAATAGAAATTGTTCCTGGGACCATTGTCTATAAATTATTTTAAACGATTAAAAAATTATGAAGTAATGTCGAAAAAACAATTTTGTACAGTACCGGCGATAAATATTGCACATCGAACTTTGGAAAGAGACAGTCGGATAATTTCGGCTGCGTAGAGCGTTATCTCAGTCCCACACTACCTATGTGACGTTTAGTCAGTCGTTGTTCAAGTACGATAGAGTGCGGTCGCGTCCCGATCAAAAATATATATTTAGAGTTGATAACACCCACAAATTTAAATAATTTAAAGTTGTAATATGGCATCTTTCGGAAAGAGAGGGAAACCTTTACGAGATCAGTCACGTGAAATTATCTACAATGTTTATAAATACTTTGTAACCGAAGCTGATAGATTTAAAAAAAAAGTAGATGAAAATGTAAGTTGTTATTTTAAGAAGATTCAAGAGCGAGTTGCAAATGCCACTGGAATTTCAAGAAGAACTTTGAACAATATATTAAACGAAGTCAGTACTGAAACACATTCGACTGGAATTAAGTTCAGCACTCCAAAAAAAGGGAGACCAAAAAAGCAATTTCGTTTGGATATGGACGATTTTGATTACGATGTTGTTCGAAGAATGGTGTATGATTTTCACTTACGATTTAATGAACTGCCAACAATAAAATCATTAAAAGCTAAATTATCTGAAGCTATTAATTACAATGGGTCTGAAAAACGTTGAGAAAAATACTTCATGACATGGGATTTCAGTTCACTAAAATGGAAGATAATCGAAAAATTCTAATGGAAAAGCACGACGTTAGTCTCAAACGAATGGAATACCTTGATAAAATACGCAAATTTCGCGAAACAGGAAAAAATATCGTCTACATGGATGAGTCATATATACATGCATCCCACACTAAAGGGAAATCTTGGAGTGACGATAAGAAAAAAGGAGTAAAAAAGCCAATTTCAAAAGGTCAACGTTTGATAATAGTTCATGCGGGAAATGAAAAAGCTTTGTACCCGGTGCTTTTTTAACGTATAAATCCACGGACACTACAGGTGACTATCACAATGAAATGAATAACGATAACTATGAGAAATGGCTGGTTAACCAATTAATCCCAAATATACCCAGTGATTCTGTTCTAGTTATCGACAACGCACCCTATCACAACAAATATATTGAGAGACCCCCCAACTCAAACACCATTAAACGGGAAATGATCAACTGGTTAAACAGACACGAAATTCCAGTTGATCCAAAATTAACAAAAACCCAGATTTACGCTATTATATGTCAGCACAAGGAGAGGTATACAGAGTTTTCTGTGGACAAAGTACTTGCCGAACATGGGCACACTGTGTTGCGATTGCCACCATATCATCCGGATTTTAATCCAATTGAAAATATATGGTCTCAACTGAAAGGCTATGTAGCCTCTAGAAATGTGGGTATGAACTTAACTACAGTAAAAACATTATTGACTGAAAAAGTAAACATGATCGGCGCTGAAGAGTGGAAAAAGGTTTGCGATCATGCAATCAAATGTGAGAATGAATATAGAAGCATTCAACACAGTTTAGACAATTACACTGATAGATTAGTGATAAATACGGCTGATAGTGGCAGTGATATTGACCTCTTTGAGAGCACAGATAGTGAAATGGAAGTAATTGAGAATTAGAATTATTATTATTTTTATTGCAATGTCTCATTTTAGCAATAGGTATAATGGTGTTTATTATGTAGACTAAAGCTGTAATGTTCCAAAATAATTAAATACGTAAATATGATGTGAACATGTTTTTTTAATTTATTTTACCCCAACCTAAAGCCATCACTTATAGAAAAATTAGTGTATTTTATACAAAGAATAAAAATATTAAAGAAGCAAATCATACTTGTTTTAACAGCTCCTAATAGGTACCGGACTGTTTGTATTTTGTGCGACAGAGATAACGCTCTACGAAGCTGAAATTAGCCGATTGTCTCTTTCCAAAGGTCGATGTGCAATATTTATCGCCGGGTACTGTAAAAATGTTTGTCAACGATAACGCCCGAACGGATACATCGATTTTTATGCAATTTACGGCATTGGACGCAGTTTTTAAAGAAACAGAGCTTTGGTAATTCATTGGTACATTATACTGGAAATTATTTAAAAAAAATATCATTTCGCCGATTTTTTTTTGAGAGTTTTCAAAATTATTAAAAATCTCCTTGGCTGAATCGGTTCAGATTTCCAGAAAGTCTAAGCAAAGCTATTCGAATGCCATTAGCCGCGTTTCGATCAATCAAGCCGTTCAAAAGTTATGAGATGTTTACACATACACACACACACACACACATACATACCTACATATATACATACATACATACACACATAAATACTGAAGTCATGTTGAAAAAGTTCCTAGAACCTCAAAATGTGGATATCTGGTGAAAACTCGATTTTCGAAAATCGTCATTTATCAGCCGGGCATTTATTCAATCCCGGGCAACGTTGGTTTTATTAGAAAACTGAAAAAATATTTTTTTGAATTGCTCGACCGAGGAATCGAACCTGGGATCTCATGCGATCAGCACCGACACCGAACCACTAGACTACACAGGCGACACTGTTTCAAATGAACACGAGCCCTATCAATTATGACGTAAGAGTCGTCAATCATTAATCGACACAGTGATATAAATAAAGAAATAAGTCTAGTTCACTCATTTTTTATATTATTTTATATACCCAACCGGTTTCGATAATTACAGCATTATCCGGTTGTGTGTATAAAATAATTATTTAAGGAGAAGTATAAGTGAGTTTATTTGTAATACCTATTTTGAAATGTATTTTCACCAAGTGCCGACGGTGGAAAGTATGCACTTTATTATTTTTTAAATTTAAAAACCGACTTCAGATTTTTACTGCTACTAAAGCACTTATGAAATAATAATCTCTTATATCGCAGCATTCAAAGGGTCAGCGTAAATCCCTCTTGCCTAGAGGGATATTATTATAAAGGAGGTCACGATAAAAAGCGAAATGAACAAGATGATATATGCTGAACAATATGAGATAAATTTACATAAAAAGTAGATAAATTTAAAAATCTTTTATCTTTTTAACCGATTTTCCGAAAAGCAGGAGGCTTTGTGTGTGTTGCCTCAGAACTCGGCCATTTTATGAACCAATTCTGAAAATCCTGTTTTTGTTTGAAAGAGTATACTTTCAGAGTAATTCTATTTAAATTTAGTGAAGATCTGATCTGATCTAGAGATACTGGAAATAGGAAGTGGAATATTGCAGTCTTACTGCGGTTAAATTATTATAAACAGACACTGTTATCCTATATTCTCCAGTTTTTCATAGTCGGCACTTGGTGAATTACAATTTATCAATAAACTTGTACTGTTTCTCTAATAGTGTAATAAAAAGTTATTGTGAAACAGTACAAGTGTATACTATTGCACTGTTATCCTATTAATGTACTTGTCAAAGTTTACTCATATGTGCTTAGATCTTTTTGGATGAAATTTGGTATACACGTCTATATTCAGAATTACAACACTCTAGTTCGATGTTGTTGTTGCAGCATTTTGTCTTAACATATCAATTGTCATTTAGAAAAAAAAACTTTTTTTTTATCCCGGATAAAAATATTCCCGTGGGATTCATAAAAAGGACTTAAACCACGCCACGGCCTACAATATTACTATTGTAATAAAAAGGAATTTATACTCTTTGAATGTTTTGTAGATTTAGTGGTTAACTTGTTCATCTCAGATCATCAAGTTTCAGGTTCTGTCATAAATATCACAGTAGCAGTTTCTTGTTGGTGACTGATCTTCAGGGCTAAGACACTTATAAACGACGTATCTAAACTAATATTTTATACAAATAACATATTTAAATACATCTTCTTAATAAACAAATGTTGTTCTCAAAGGTAGATATTTTTCTGACCATGATATATTTTTAACTAGGGAAGCAATATTCTAACAACAAAATTTTGTTTAATGATACTTAATAAATGCCATGTATTATTATGCTTTATAAATGGGTACGAAACATATTATATAATGTATTTAAACTATTTTACCTAAAAGTTAGTTATTTATGTATGTTAAACTTAGACTAAGTTTCTATAAATAAATTTGATTGATTTATTGATTGTTGCCTACTTTGTTTGTATAGAATATTAGTTTTGATGCGTCAATTCTATAAAAGGTATGGTTATAAAAGTCTCAGGGCCCTGATTAAGATGCCTTAAAGAGCGAAACCGGTTAGCAATATAAATTAAATAAAAAGTGTTTTGTGAAACAATACAAGTGTATTTTAATGTACATAATTTGTATGATAGTTACGTAATCATACAAAAGGACTAGACCGATTTGGATAAATTGGGCATATAGATAAATGATAACCTGGAATAGGACATGAAATACTTTTTATTCCGGAAATATATGTTGTTCCCGTGGGATTCGGTAAAAACTTTTATGATGCAGCGGGCTGTAGGATGCAGCCAGTTAAATATAATTTTGAATTTTTGGAAATAAAAACAAAGTTCTGTTTATCTGTTATGCTTTCACGGGTATACCGCTGATCCCATTTTGATGAAGTTTGATATGGATAAAGATTCGGGGCCAAACATAGGATACCTTTTTTCAAAAATCAACTCTTAAGGGGTTACCTTTTTTAAAAATCAACTCCTGAGGTTTTTAAATACGGGTTGAAAGTTTGTATGAATAACTGTCGATGAAAAGTTGCGCACGTCAGCTAGTGTTATAATTTCTATTTTCTAATGGTTTTTACCTTAATTTCTAAGTGTATGTATTTAATCCTACTAATATTATAAATGCGAAAGTTTGTGAGTATGTATGTATGGATGTTTGTTACTCTTTCACGCAAACACTACTGAACAGACTACGATGAAATTTGGTATGTAGATAGCTGAAGACCCAGAATAACACATAGGGCATAGGCAAGTTAGGTGATCCCGCGGGATTAACTAAAAACTTTCGTAATGCAGCGGGCTGCACGCTGCAGCAAATACCTTTATAGTTTTTGTAAATAATTTAAGACATACATATTTATTTTGGTAGAATACGCCAGTAGCATTAACAGTAACTATAATGCTAAAAGTAATCACACATTCTTGCAAATAAAACCTAATAATCATTTATTAATGCATTCATTCATTCATATATAAATAAAATAATTCATTCAAACATCCAAAGATCCAAACTTGTAAACTTTTACCATCATAATGTTAGAGGACACTGTTATAAATATAATTACTTTGTGTAATCCCAACATTAATTTCATGAACGCTAATAATCAAGAACGGTGAACTCAATTCAAATAAAAATAAACTCAAATTCATTCGCGTAATAATCAGCCTCATCCAAATAACAGTTACTCTAAACTGTCCCTTATCTCGGGACACAATCGCATTCCTTAATTAACAAAATTGAGATAAAAACCGCCTGAAACACCCTTTGGCTCTGCGAAATTAGTTTTAGAAATTAAAAATTTAATTCTCTTTGTACCTTTATCCGTGTTTATTAGAATTTAATAAGGCAAGTTACAATGGCTTTTAAATATAGATAAAGGGGTGGAAGTTTGTCTTTGTAGGACTGTGCAATGTTTATAAAGATCTTGTATTGAAAGAGGCTCTCTTAGGGTATTGTGTTAGGTCTTATCTTATTTTTTCTTTTTAATTTTACTGTTTAATCTTCTTTGGCATATTAAACTTCTGCAACAATTTTAAAAATAGGTTTCATTCGGAATCTTTACCTTAATTATTAAAATTTAATACTGTTTTAAGTCTTTGCAATATTATTTTTAAATATCATAGCAAATCATTTAATAGTCTGATTAGATTGACAAAAAGCATCGCCTAGATATTAAATATGTAAATGCTAGATTGCTATTGCGAAGATGTAATGCCATATGCATAAGTTTACCGGCTACTAATCGGAATATGACAGTGATAAGCACTGACGCTATTGCGGTAGGATTTTGTAAGGTGATCGTACTAAATTCAGGTGTGAACTTCCTACCTAGCCGATAAACATGTGGCATTAAAATTCCGCCATAAGAATTGCTACGTACCACTGACATCTTTGTTGAGAGCCATCTGCTTGTTTGTTATCTTATGATATAAAAAAAATCAGATAAAAAACAAGCTCGTACAATTTATTTCGCTGAACCTTTTAGTGTGTAATCGCGTTTTGATCCGGCCAAAAGTGCCTATAAAGGTATAATATATGCATAATAAATAGATATTATTTTGTATTTATTCGATTTAGATTGATTCCATCTGATCAGCTATATCTCCAAAAAGATGTGGAAGACATATCGTTGCAGTTTATTTACCTGAATGCTAAGTGTGAGTTTTTCTTTTCGAATTCGATCGTGAGCGCGTTTGGAGTTTACTAGGAATTTGTATGTGATTTGTACAGTGCCACCTAGTGGTAAACGTGAGAAACCCGTTTGCCACCAGGTGGCGCTGTACAAATCACATACAAATTCCTAGTAAACTCGAAACGCGCTCACGATCGAATGCGAAAAGAAAAACTCACACTTAGCACTCTGATAAGAAGTACCTATTGTTGCATGCGGTCAGGATTTAGCCTCAAATTAAAAGAAAACTACATTTTATTATTCTGAATAATTACTTTATTTCCTTGATATTGTACACCACTTCACAATTTCCACTTATTTTTCCCTTTTTACAAATATTATTGGTGTCTCGAGCGTCTCTTTCGAAAGGCTGCGATAGAATGCCGCGGTACTCCGGCCGGCTCGCCAATCTTGACATACGAAACAAACACCGGAAAGAAACGATCGAAGCGCCAACAAAACAACCAATCAGACATACCGGAAATAATAATAAAGAATTTTAAATACAGTAATAATCGAATGATATCCTTAATTTTAATAAATATCGATGTTTCGCTTTACACCTGTGAATTATTCTAACACTATAGATTATTATTTTTTTTTATATTATAAGATATTTAAGATGTTACTTCTGTGGTCTTAGTGGTCCAGTATCGCAGTTGACCACATGAGGTCCCGGGTTCAATTCCTGGGTCGGGCAATTAAAAAATGCGTTTTTTTCAGTTTTCTGACAAAAACAACGTTGCTCAGGATTAATAAAGGTGCCCGGTTGGTGATAGGCTGGCCCACTATCACTTTGTGGGACTGAGTATTTTCGGCTAGTCGTGGGTGCGCTTGTTATACCTCTGTCTACCTCTTCGGGGCTACGGGCGTGAAGATACTTTCGAACAAATTTAATGAGACTATCAATGGAGTAATACGTATCGGCAATGAATGAGAATATAACCGTATTAAACCCTGTCATTAGAAAACATTTCAACCCAGAAGTATCCTTAATGTAGTTATCAAAGCCAGTACAAATACTCCGCCACTTCAAAAGCCCGCTTATCGTTATGAATGCCCGGTGGTTCATTCGGGCGCAACGAGTAAATTGCATCATTTATCTTCCGCAGATTTTAATCCACATCTTCCACTTGAGTAGAGTCTACAAAAGAATTTTGGATAATAGAAAAAGTTGTAAGACAAAGGCCTTTTAGCCAAAATTTTTGTGGATTTAATTTTCCAATTCTCTTGTGCTAACTTTTCGAACAAATGATGGATTTTAATCATCCCTTTAGTCGAATGTTTAGAGTATAACGACCAGTTTTTGAAACGCAAATCAATTTTACCAAGCAATTATTGTGTTTAACGGTTTAACGTAATTTTTACAAGCAAATGATCTGTTAAACACTGAGTAATTGCTTGTTAAAATTAATTTGCGTTTCAGAAACCGGCCGAAAGTCTAGCAAAGCCAATTCAAAAAGGTAAGATACGGTAGTACCTCAGGTATTCTGTGGTTAAGGTACGATCTTGACAGGGACTAGCAATTGCGTGGTGACCATGATGGTGACCCTTGATAATTTAATTTTGTATCTTAATTAATTTTTGAGTATTTTATTTGATTGCCTCCTGGTCTACAGGTTAGCCTATTCGTCTTAGATCGTGAAGTCCCGGGTTTGATCTCCATGTCCGGCAAGTGTTATTGAGGTTTATTAAGGTTATCCTCGAAAAAACAATAACACAGTCACAACTCTGAGTGTCGCAGGTGCTTTGTTACCACTCCAATGCCTTGGATGAGCACGTAAACCCATTGGTTCCGATTATCGTTAAAAATATTTGATAATCGTTATAAGATCATTGAAATGCGGCAATGGAGATCACCACTTATCTCGGCAACCGACAAACTGGTAAATCCTGGTGAACTGGAAAGTCAGTAGACGTTTGGCTTGCCTATCCTGCAAGGAAACCGTGCGTAGTGATACTCCACTATTTTATTTGATTTACTTATTTTGATATCAATCAATCAATATCACTTTATTATCTTAATCCCAGATAACGTTGTTTTTATCAGAAAACTGTAAAAATACATTTTTCAATTGCTCGACTCGAAATCGAACATGTGGTCAACACCGACACCGAAGCGCCAGACCACAGAGGCGATACTTTATTGTACACAAAAAATGATGCGTATGCCTTATTTTTTGTGTACAATAAGGTGTAAGAGAAAAGAAACGTAACAACTAACCCGTCAAAGTAGTCTAAGATACGAACTAGTCTACCATCCATCCATCCGTTAAATGGATAAAAATTATTTTATCCAAAGTTTAGCATCTCTAGTAATATATCGCGAGTGAATTGTACACGCTAGGATGTACTGGACAGGTTTACCTTCAAAAATGGTGACTGTGAATCACATTTGATTGACTAGAGATGCTAAATTTTGGATAAAATAATTTTTATCCATTTAACAGATGATTCGAATAATTCGATTATAATTTAATTGTAAAAGTCATTCCAATTATACGAAAAACCTTAGAATTTATTCGAATTTCATTACTTCTAATTTGCATATTCGAATATACGAATAAACTACGTACTTACTGAAAAAAAATATTCAGTTTCATGTGCAAATTAAGTCATCAAATTTAACGAAAATTACTAATTTTTATGCGAATATTTGTAGTTTTTATTGCGCTCATATAAAAAAATATTTTGGTTGTAAACTCTAACTTAACCAATTATTGATATCAACTAAAACCAATGACGTGTAAAATATTATTCACGTCATTGACTAAAACGTATTGTATGAAAATTGATGTTTTTGACATGAAGATAGTTGATGATCTGGAGCAAAGGTTAATTTATTCAAAAATAAGAGAAAGTTTTTTTCGATCCCTAAAAGGCTAAAATAGGGGATAAATGTTTGTACGAAAAACTATGTGGTGTTTTAATCTAACATATCGTCCATATAGAGGACGCTCTAGCGGACCAAGCTGCGTCTGTGGGTTGGTAAAATATAAAGAAAACTTGCAATAGTGTATTGTTTCTTTAAAGAGTTTTTTAAAGTATCCTAATTTTTATATCATAGTACATGACAACATGTGCTTGTCAATACTATGATATATACATGAGAGATAACTCGCTCCATCACAAGGATATATAAACAACAATCTATCGACATAATCTATAGACAACAATGATGTCAAGACGCATCTATTTGCGTAGAGTTTTGTTCATGCGAGACGCATCAAGTATTCATAGATCATATGCATACTATACGCATAGGTCATACTCAAGTATTATCCAATTTCAACAACATTACATACCATATATGTTAAACTGATAACCTTCGTTTATCAGTCGGTTGAATAGACCGAAAGTTTTAAAAAGGGACTACAAAGTTGCAGCCACAGCAAGTACGTATTAAAAATATACAATTAAATCATAAAATCTGATATTTTATGCTGAGGAGCAGAGATTAACGTATTATTTAACCGATAATTGCTCAATTCGGCAAGAAAATTGGGTCAGCATCATTAGCGCTTTTAATATCTGAAGGCTCTATAATAAAATATTCATTATATGCGGTTCATTTCACATTTAAAATTAAGTATGCTTTTTGGATTAAACATTTTAGTAAGGTCAAGGGCTTCTTAAAATTCATCAGGTTTCTAACATTAAAGTTTTTTTATAGGATAGCAAAGTAGTAGATGATTGGCCTGACAGAAAGAGATTACCATCGCATATGAACTGTTAATTTGCTGTCAGTATGACGGAGTTGGAACGTCAAATACACAAGTTGGCCGTCACCTTAGCCTTTAAACCGGCATTCGAAGACGAAAAGTATTGATGTTATAGCGGGAGGGATTGTTAAGACTGTATGTTTTTTCTAATGTGTACCTATGCTTACCTTATAAAAATATCTTCACGCCCATATCCTCGAAGACGTAGGTAGAGGCACAACCAGTACACCCACGACTAGCCGAAGAAATAGCCGGTTTCTGAAACGCAAATTAATTTTAACAAGCAATTAATCTGTGTTTAATATAATTTTTACTTGCAAATTATCTGTTAAACACAGTTTAATTGGTTGTTAAAACTGATTTGCGTTTCAGATATCGACTGTTAGTCTTATATATCTTATTAATTGCGTAGATCACAACAACTTACCTCGTGTTGGTCTGAGTTATACCCTTTATTAGTCCGGGCTCTCTTTAGAAAATAGACCATCACACAGCATACTGCTAGGTATCTTCATGTCCATATCTTCGAGAGGTAGGCAGAGGTACAACCATAAAACCTTTAATTAGCTGAAGATACTAAGTCCCACAATGTGATAGGTGGCAAGCCTATCGCCAATCAGACACTTATCTAATATTGTGCAACGTAGTTTTTACCAGAAAACTAAAAAACACATTTTTTGAATTGCCCGAATTGAGAATCGGACCCGAGACCTCATATGGTCAATACTGATACCGGTCCACTAGACCCCAGAAGCGATTAAATATAAAATAATAATTATGACGGAGTTGCACCAAGTACCGACGATGAGGAGCATAGAACTTCTTTCTGATATAACTGTAGATAAAAAACTTAAAAAGCATTTGGATCTGATTAATTAGAGACATAATGGTGGATTTAGCTTCCTCTACCGTACTAATATTGCCAGGAATTTAGTCGAGGTGCTTCGGATGTATCTGTTGAATGGTATTCATGGTAATATACACACATGAACACTATTTTCTTTACGCCTTATATCTGTTCTCGATAAGAAAAAAATAATTCCTTGGTAATAAAATTTAGAATAGATTATAAAAAAAAAAGTATCTTCACGCCCGTATCCCCGAAAGGGTAGGCAGAGGTACAACAAGTGCACCCACGATTAGCCGAAGATACTTGGTCCCACAAATGTGATAGGTGGCAAGCCTATCGCCAATTTTTAGTATATGATCAAATTTTGACCATTGGTCAATCGCTACTATATTTCGGACCGCCGCACAGTAATTATACTTATCAATTTTGATTGCAATCATAAGGTAAAATTCATATTTTTATATACCGCCAGAACCGTCTAAGTATAAAACAAAAAAAATAATATTATTTTTCCATTAGCAATCAAAATTGATAAGTATAATTACTTATATAAGTAATTATACTTATCAAAATTGATAGTAATTATACTTATCAAAATTGATAAGTATAATTACTTGTATAAGTAATTATACTTATATAAGTAATTATATTTATCAGTTTTGATTGCTAATGGAAATATAATATTATTTTTTTTGTTTTATACTTAGACGGTTCTGGCGGTATATAAAAATATGAATTTTACCCTATGATTGCAATCAAAATTGATAAGTATAATTACTGTGCGGCGGTCCGAAATATAGTAGCGATTGACCAATGGTCAAAATTTGATCATATACTAAAAATATAATCTATTCTAAATTTTACTACCAAGGAATTATTTTTTTCTTATCGAGTATATCGGTATATCGGTATATAAAAATATGAATTTTACCCTATGGTTGCGTTCAATGGCTCTTAAACCTATAATTCTCGTAAGATCAAATTAATATTCAAGAGACGTTGCTGCTACGAAATAATACGGTTAGCGGGATTTTAGTATTAACAATGACGTTGCTTAGCTTAGAACAATATTTTAGAAAATTGTAGAACATTTTATACTTCTCTAAACATTTTACCCGTCTTACAAAAAAGGAAGTTCTCGATTCATTTTGTTACGACAAGCTCTTGTACTGTTTCATTTCTATAATTTACTTATAAATCAAAGCGATTTCGCTTATTAGATCATCTTCAGAGCTTTTAGTTTATTTACAATTTTAAAATATTTGGTTCTTCTTTTCTTATTTCGAATGTTTAAAATTTCGAATGTTGAAATATAGTAGCGATTGACCTTTGGTCAAAATTTGATCATTTCCTAAAAATAGAATCTATTTTAAATTTTACTACCAAGGAATTATTTTTTTCTTATTGAGAATAGACATAAGGCGTAAAGAAAATAGTATTCATGTATATATATTACCATGAATACCATTCAACACGTACATTCAGAGCACCTTGACTAAATTCCTGGCAAAATTGGTACGGTAGAGGAAGCTAAATCCACCATTATGTCTCTAATTAATTTAATTAATTTAATTTTTCCGGCGTAGGGATGTGACGACCCCATCGCCCACCGGAGGGATGATTTTTGTTACAAAAATTATTCTGTCGGTGCAGTCAGTCGATTAGTGGTAGTGCCATGCTGTGCTTACAGCGGAATAGGCCGGCACGCCCGGGGAGATACCACTCTTTCACTTAACACCGACGTGAAGTAACAGCATAGCTGTTGCGTTTCGTCTGGTTTGTGAGAGTCCCGGAGGCCTACTTCCCCCTCCCCCGCATACATGAAAGCGCAATTTAAAGGTGTTTTACCCCAGGGGGGTACCACTTGCACTAGCGGTGGAGAATCCCTCTCTTGGCGTCCATGCTCTGGATTGCTTGAACAGCCAAATCATGGACGCTCAGGCTGCCCTGCGTACTCTGGGGGGGGGCAAGATTGCGCTCATTAACCACACTGCACGAGGCAAACGAAGCAAGGAACTTAAGGCATCCCCCACCACGCTTGTTGTGGATTTTTGCAATATTAGGGGGCTTCACTCAAACCTTAACGCCGTCCATTACCACCTCGAGACGGCTAAGCCGGCCTTGCTTTTCTTGACCGAGACTCAGATATCTTCTCCGGCGGATACTTCCTACCTCGCCTGTCCGGGGTACAAATTGGAACATTCCTTTGTACCGCGGGCTGGTGTGTGCGTATACGCCAGAGAAGATATCTGCTACCGGCGCCTCGGCAGTCTTGAAGGTCGGGACCTATCCATCTTATGGTTACGCGTAGACTGCGACGACCATCCCCGCATCTACGCGTGCCTATACAGGTCCCATAGCGGGAATACCGAAGTCGACCGGCTCGTCGAGCATTTGCAATTAGCTGCAGATTCCGTGCTTCAAAGGACACCTACCGCAGAGATCGTGATCCTAGGTGATTTTAACGCCCATCACACCGATTGGCTCTGCTCACGTACAACCGATCACGCGGGGAGGTCTTTTCACGATTTTGCTTTGGCGTATGGTCTTACGCAACTGGTCACTTCACCTACGCGAATTCCAGATGTGGATGACCATGCACCTTCAATGTTGGACCTTCTGCTGACTTCTCACCCAGATCAGTATCGAGTATCAGTGGACGTTCCTCTCGGTTCGTCTGACCACTGCCTGATCCGGGCCAAAGTGCCGGTTACGCGCCCGTCACGGCCTCCTTTTGTGGGCTGCCGCCGCGTTTGGCATTATAAGTCAGCAGATTGGGACGGGATGCGGTCCTTCTTTGCATCCTACCCTTGGAGGCGAACATGCTTCTCGTTGGATGATCCGGATGTCGTTGCTGATTCTGTCGCTGATGTAGTGCTGCAGGGTATGGAAATTTACATTCCGTTCTCTGCGGTTCCCATCGGTGGCAAGTCTCAGCCTTGGTTTGGTCGCCACTGCAAGACGGCTGCGCGCCGAAAGCAGGAGTGCTACCGGGCCTGGGCTGCTGCATCGGCATCGTGTGATGAAAAAACCAGCGCTTTAAGAAAGGAGTATAATAACGCCTCGAGGTCCTTCAAAAGAGTCATCGCCAGGGCAAAATCGGAGCACATTGGCAGAATTGGTGAGAGATTAGTTCGCCTTCCTTCGGGCACCCGTGCGTTTTGGTCTCTCGCCAAGGCTGCCTTAGGGAATTTCTGTCAGCCGTCCCTTCCATCTCTGCACAGAGAAGATGATTCTCTGGCCCACACCGCGAAGGAAAAGGCCGATCTCCTGGGCTCATTCTTTGCGGCTAACTCGACTCTGGATGACCAAGGAAACACACCGCCTACCATCCCGCAGTGTGATAGCAATATGCCTGAAATAAAATTCCCTGAGTCGTCAGTGCGCGAAGCACTATTTTCCTTGGACATCTATAAGTCATCTGGGCCGGATGGCATCTCTCCGATAGTGCTTAAAATATGTGCTCCAGAGTTGACACCGGTACTGACGCGTCTGTTCCAACTCTCCTACTCACTTGGCGTAGTACCGAAATCGTGGAAGACGGCCTTAGTGCACCCTATACCTAAAAAAGGTGATCGCTCGAATCCGTCAAACTATCGGCCGATAGCCATTACCTCCTTGTTCTCCAAAATCATGGAGAAGATAATTAACTGCCAGCTTTTGAAGTATTTAGAGGAGCACCAGCTGATTAATGACCGCCAGTACGGTTTCCGTCGCGGTCGATCGGCTGGTGATCTTCTAGTATACCTTACACATCGCTGGGCGCAGGCAGTTGAGTCCAAGGGGGAGGCATTGGCTGTTAGTTTAGACATAGCGAAGGCCTTTGATAGGGTTTGGCACAAAGCGCTTCTTTCAAAGCTTCCTTCTTATGGGCTTCCCGGGAAATTATGCAAGTGGATCACCAGTTTTTTGGCTGATCGGAGCATCAAAGTCGTAGTCGACGGTGCGTGCTCCGACCTTAAATTTGTCAATGCTGGTGTTCCGCAAGGCTGCGTGCTATCGCCTACACTGTTTATTCTGCACATCAATGACATGTTGCGAATTAGTAATATTCATTGCTATGCAGATGACAGTACTGGTGATGCTTTGTACTCCGGTCATAGCGGTATTTCTCGGGACCACGTCAATGAGAATCGGGACAAGCTAGTGTCTGAAATCGAGACTCAGCTCGAAAAAATCTCGGAATGGGGTCGACTCAACTTAGTCCAATTCAACCCCAGGAAGACACAGCTGTGTGCGTTCACCGCTAAAAAGTCGGCCTTTGTCGTATCACCTCGCTTTGAGAACACTCTCCTGACAACCTCAGCCAATATTGGAATTCTTGGCGTTGACATATCGAACAACGTTCAGTTCTGTGATCATTTGGAAGAAAAGGCTAAATTAGCCTCAAAAAAGCTCGGTATGCTCAGTAGAGCGAGACAGTACTTCCTGCCTTCTCATCGCTTGCAACTTTACAAAGCGCAAATTCGCCCGCACATGGAGTACTGTTCTCATCTCTGGGCGGGAGCTCCGCAGTATCAGCTTCTTCCACTTGATCGCATACAGCGTAGAGCGGTTCGAATCGTTGACGACCAAGTAATCTCCAATCGGCTTGACTCCTTGGCTTTACGCAGAGATGTAAGTTCGCTTAGCATCTTTTACCGCATTTATCATGGAGAGTGTTCCGACGAACTATTTGGATTGATCCCTGCTGTTGAATTTCATCATCGGACATCGCGGCAAAACTCAAAGTTCCATCCTCATCACCTCGATGTCTGGAAATCCACAACTGTGCGATTCTCTAGGCACTTCTTACCACGCACTACTCCTCTGTGGAATCAATTGCCGGCGGGGGTGTTTCCGAACGGATACGACTTAGGCACCTTCAAGAAAAGAGCATACTCCTTCTTAAAAAGCCGGCAACGCAGCTGCAAGACCTCTGGTGATGTGGCTGTCCATGGGCGGCGGTAATCACTTACGATCAGGTGAGCCTCCTGCTCGTTTGCCCCTTTTTTCTATAAAAAAAAAAAAAATTCAAATGGCAGTCGATAGCTCCTCGCGGGAAATACCAGACGCCCACCAGGTAATTTTATGTTGTTTACGTTAAAATGTTTCACACATAA
Organism: Apodemia mormo; assembly: GCA_036924255.1. Classification (NCBI taxonomy): domain Eukaryota; kingdom Metazoa; phylum Arthropoda; class Insecta; order Lepidoptera; family Riodinidae; genus Apodemia; species Apodemia mormo. Next base: position 9,783,258 of record JAUPFN010000026.1, read on the forward strand.
TACTGTACTTCATGGACGGATAGTGATGTGTATACATAATGATTACTATAGGAGATATCGATAAACGTAACACGATAACAGACTCGTTTTTTACAAAATGTAAGAAACTAAACTACTGCCAGATACTTTTGTGCAAATTTATGAACCATAATATTATATTATATATAAGTATAATATTATATTTCATTACAAGATGTTACACGTATAAATTATAGATTGATAATGCCTTCTTCTTTAAATATTCGGAGCTGTTGTAAAATAAGTAGGTATAGGTAGGTTCTCGACAATGAAACGAAATAATTATAACGACAGGTAATCTTTATTTATTTATTTTAATCAAAATCTGATGTGTCATCGCCAGGGTAGATGGGAACTACCGAAAGAGCTACGATAGCTACTGAGACGCAAAAACGCCGCTACGAGGCGCTACGAGCAATACCTAACCGGCGACAACCTGCTAGCTTTACATAGTAAGCGGCGTATCGCCGAATGTCGTAACGAACGGTGTTGTGTAGGTCTCACCATCGCACACGGCCAAATAAACACACGTGATGCCCGCCTTTAACGATGCCGGCAAAGCCGAATGCTTGGCCGACAGTATCCAATCACAATGTTCTTCATTAAACCAGCCTACTGACTAAGACCACGTCCATCTTATAGATAGCGAAGTAAAGCGTAGGTAGGCGCTATCACCAGAGGGGTGACTAGCTATTAGACACCGACACCGAAGAAGTAGGTGACATAATTTAAAAAAACAACACAATAAAAACGCCCCGGGGCTGGATATCACTAATAAGGTAGTTAAATACCTCCCTTCCTACCTTGTATACCTAATAGTGTGCATCTTTAATGCATTTCTAGCTAGCTGCGTATTTCCGAACGAGTGGAAAGAAGCCACCGTCATAGGAATACACAAACCGGGAAAACCCGGGAATAACGTTAGTAGTTACCGTCCTATTAGCCTAAGGCTCTAATCAATACGTCAGGCAAAATTTACTTAAAATCATCCTTAGGCCATTCGTTTACTAGAAAGGCCTTAATAAATTAGCAAAACTTCGGTTTCCGAGCAGCTTACTCCTGCACTCATCAAGTGTACCGACTTACAAAGTAAAAAAAGGGTTTAAATGCTATCCCGAGGCTGCAAATTCACACAAATGCTCTGTTTTTCGACGACACAAATTCGTTCGATAAGGTCTGGCGCAATGGCTTAATATACAAGCTATACGAAATGGGAGTGCCCAAAAGACTCCTCCTCATTATATGAGAGTACCTACCTAAAGAGAGCCGAGCACAGCAGGTGTCACGCAGGGCTCTTTAATGTCACCTTTTTTTGTCACCTATATTACTCTTCCTCTACACATGTGACATACCACGCAAACCGAATGTCGAGCTCTCACACCGCCCTGTATATGTCCATTTTTTCTGAAGTTACAATCACCAAACGGTTACAGACAGCAGCCTGTGCCCTTGGCAATTGGTTCAGAAATTGACGTATCAAAATTAACCCTAAAAAAATACACTGTTTACTTTCGCTGCGGTTACCAATCCCAACACGAAAGGCGCGCTCTCCGTTAAGCAACATTATCATGTCTGGAAGCATAATCTCGTGAGAAAGAAAGTCAAGTACCTTGGGGTAACGCTGGGCAGCAGAATGTCATTTAAACCATACATACAGAGAGTGAAAGCTAAAGCTAAATTCATTTTAAGTTGGTTATATGTACTCGTACATCCTCATCAATAATCGCAGTAAAATGTCACTTAAGTGACACTTTAAAAAGTGTGCGTAATCCTATCATACGCCTACCTTTTGCCCGTTTCCCCCATACAGACTTGCATCCGCTGCAAATAGTGCAGAATAAATACTTGAGTATTGTCACGGGTGCACCGTGGTATATGCGCAACTTAGACTTACATAAAGATCTCGAATTGCCAAGCTTAACCAGGCATTTTAAAAATATTTCCAAAATATATTCCGATTGTACTAATTCACACCCTAACCCACTGGTGGTAGCCGTGGCAGACTACAGTCCAGTTCCTAATCCCGATCCCAAATTACGTAGGCCCAAATTACGTACGCTCTCACGGATCCCAACGAACCGATAACTCTGTTCCCGGTATGAAAAGTAAATTACATATACGAGTTTGACTGACCATTTGTTTCGCGCTATTCCCATATAGGATAGGAAGTAGATGATTCCGCTCGGCTACATCTACAGACATTAGGGATGTAATATATCACGTTATAACGTAAAAGCAGTATATATAAATAATAAAATAGCATTGTTACTTTTTCATCGTACTAATATAGCGTTGTTATAGCTATATTTCATCCTACATACCTGCAAACATAAAATAGCAGTTACGCAAACCTCATAACAGACTAATCTGAATATAACATGTATAAATCATAATCATTTCGTTGCTTTATGACGCCATAAATCTAGTGACCTATTATATTTTAAATATACGGCTAATGCAAGCCGTGACCTCACTCTCGTGTCCATTAAAGCGCTGGCTTTAATAAAAGTTATCTTAGAAGCATTGGTTTAGTGTGTACGTGGAATTAGAGTTGTTTTGAGTACAATCTACATTTTATAATTTTATCCACACTACTACAGTAAATTTGTGGTGTCAGTCTGTACATTTAATTTTGAAACGGAGTTCCTATAAGGAATAAGAAATTATCGTTTGCTAGGAGCTAGAAGAAAGACAGTATCGGTTTAAAAAGACATGCTCTGTTGGTTCGGACGTGTTGAAAAAATGGCAGATGAACGATTAAAACAGATATACAATGCGAATGTGGACATGGATCCTGGCAAATTGGACTTAATTTTCTCTGTCTACCAATTAGGGATTTTGCGTGAAATTAAGTGTATGTATGTGTGTGCGTGTGTATGAAAGAAAGAAAAAAATATTTATTCACCGGATCAGAGGTGTACATAGATTTAGATTTGTTTTGAGTACTACCTAAATATTAAATGTTAATTTACACTACTGTATAAATCTGTGGTGTTTGTCTGTATGTATAATTTTGGAATAAAACTCCTTATTGCAAGTATTTTGCGGGCTGAGGGTCTAGACCGAAAAATGTCAAAAAATGAAAAACGACACCAAAAACCGATATCTTTTGCAATGATTTTTGAGCCACTTCCCGATCACCTAAGAAACTTGTTTCTGTCATAATAAAAAATAATATCGCACCGTTAAGATGCCATTAAAAGCAAAACCGGTTGGCGATATAAACTAAAAATAAAAAGTGTTTTGTGAAACAGTACAAGTGCATTTTAATATAATTACAGATAAGTTTTCGCCTCTGTGATCTAGTGGTCCAGCATCGGTGTGAATCGCATGAGGTCCTAGGTTCGATTCCCGGGTCGGGCAATTCATAAAAATGTGTTTTTTTCAGTTTTCTGATAAAAACAACGTGGCGCGGGATTGAATAAGTGCCCGGTTGGCAATAGGCTTACCACCTATCACATTGTGGGGCTATCAGCCGATTTCCGATACGCAAATTAATTTTAACAAGCAATTAATCTGTGTGTGAATTAAAATAATATAATTAAAAAATCATTTGCTTGTAAAAATTATTTTAAACACATATTAATTGCTTGTTAAAATTAATTTGCGTTTCGGAAACCAGCCGTAAGTATCTTCAGTTAATCGTGGACTTGTACCTCTGCCTACCTCTCTGTAGACACGGGCATGAATACTTATTTACCCACTCACTTCACTTTGGAAACTAATGAGACCTCTGAGAAAATTACACTACGGTCCGTTAGTACACTATGGTCTCTATACGGACCAACGCTTATTTCATCCGAAAAAACAATATTTTCACTATTTACCAGTTTTAATACAATACTCTATGGTATTTTATCGTTTTCGAAAGAAACATTGTACAGAATAACATCAAATTGGCATTCTTTTTTCAAATACGCTCTTGGGAAAAAATAAAAAAACTTAGTCCGCTATTTTGATTCGTGCTTTGTGTTTTGGCGTATTAATCAACAAGTAAACTTTATTTATAATCAAGATTAGTTCAAGATCTAACAGTTAAGATAATAATTTTGTCAAAAAACCGTAAATATCAATTAATAAAACATATATTTCGTTAACGACCAACTTGATGATACCAGCGCTTTGAGTATGACGGTACCTATTTTTATATATTTTCGTAAATTTTAGTGTTGATATCTATAATCTCAAAAAAAAATCATATGACGTGTATGTGAAATATCCTAAACAATATTAAAAAAAAATAACATAGCTGTAAAATTGAAAAGGTAATAATTTATTTAAAAATTACGCAAAAAACTACGTATTAATTATGAAAAAAATTATTAATATTTATGTAAATAAATATTTTTGTACTATAATATATGTTTTTTTATTTTTTTCCTGTATGTATATGTTTACCAATTATATAAAAAAATATAAAAAGCATAGGTCATCGATTTACTTTTTGAATTAAAAATCCTCGACTAACAAGTAGTCATATTTTTCTCAGTGTCGTGTTACACCTGAATTTTTTTGTAGCTTAAGCCATTTAAATTAAACAATTCTCACACCAGTGTATTGCAGTGCTCAACGAATATCCACGCACCATTAACATTTTTGGTGTCTGTAGGTGATAGTTTCCCTTTTCATCAGGAGAGCCATCTGCTTATTTGCTATCGCATAATATAAATGTCGCCTCTGTGGTCTAGTGGTTCGATGTCGGAGTTGACCACATGAGGTCCTGGGTTCGATTTCCGGATCGGGCAATTAAAAAAAATGTGTTTTCCAGTTTTCTGGCAAAAAACAACGTTGCCCGGGATTGAAAAAAACCCCATTGACGACAGGCGGGCTATAGTAAACCTATCACATTGTGGGGCTAAATATCTTCGGCTAAACGTGGGTATCTTTATTGTACCTCTACCTACCTATTCGGGGATACGGGCGTGAAGATAATCTACTTATAATATGAAAAATATAATAACGTTAATGCAGTTGAGTCGAAATAAGATAACTATTTTTGTCGGTATTGAAAGCCCTGGTAACCTTTATTAAGTAGTAGTACGAAATAATGTTAAACTCTACTACTTAAAGTTCGAAAATTTCAACGTAATGAACGTTCACAATTACAAATTCCACATATAAACAGAGAGTTAACGTTTTTCAAACGAGTTAATTTAAAACTTTAAATCAATTAGCCGTTTAAGTTGGAAAAAGCGTCTGTTGATTTAGTCCGGACAAAGGTTGGGCACAGATTGAAACAGTACCGGCAACAAATGAGTGGGTACAGCTAATTGATTATTTACGTGCAATTTGTTAAATGTAACTTAGTTTATTACTCAATTACGTAGACGTAAATAGGGCTATGTTTATTTGTAAGAAAGACAAATCTGTGAACAGTAGCGTATCGATTTTGTAATACCGAAGTGAGAGAGAGGTTGGAATTGAAAGATAGTATAGGCGTAAAATGAGAAAGGGCTGCTCCGTTTGTTCGGACATATTGAAAGAATAAAAAAAAAAGTATCTTCACGCCCGTATCGCCGAAAGGGTAGGCAGAGGTACAACAAGTGCACCCATGATTAGCTGAAGATACTTGGTCTCACAATGTGATAGGTGGCAAGCCTATCGCCAACCGGGTACTTTCCAATCCCGGGCAATGTTGTTTTTATCAGAAAACTGAAAAAATTTAATATATTAAAAGAATACCAAATGAATAATTAACAAAACAGATATATAATGGGAATGTGTATGGAAGTAGGTACCGGAGGAGATCAAGACGGGCGTACCATGATTAAATTGGTCGGGTGCTGGGAAAAAGAGGCTTCCTTTGCAGAAAAAAGCGAAGGTGTATATGTCACTATATGATAGTGTCGTATCAAAATTTTTCTGTGTTAAATTTTCCCCGGCATGGCCCAGATAAGTGCTAAAATATTATACATAAAAATAATTAGCATATATAAATAGTCTTAAATGGAATTCAAGATCAAAAATGTAAAAATGTCAATGTCACTTCCATTTACCGCCAAATCGACCATTCAGGTATGCTCAACATTTTTCTAGGCAGTATAATTTTCATCATGTTTTTATTTATAATAAAGATAAAAAAGGTACTATTTCATAACCCTTTTATAGTACATGAGATTAGAGAAATACAACAATTTTGCTAAACACACGAAAGAAAATATGAACAAGAAATGAAAACCTTAAAATCATAACAGAAAAGCAACTTTCATTACGACAAATATCAAAAATCGAATGAACAACCAAAATGAAAACTAGTCATACATGTCCTCTATTATAGACGTCCATCGATTTACAAAATTTTTATTTAATTCGATGGACTAATTGTTGATGTTGGTTGTTGTTGATGGATTAATTTTTATTTATATTTTTATAGGAAAAGCCTAATGTTTAGAGCATATTACATATTGCCTGTGTTATAAAAAATGCATAATTATATCTCAAACAGTTTTAATATTAGTTCATATTTTTAGGTATTTTATATAAAAATTATGTGCAATATACAGTTTTATTAGTTTTTATTATTTAAAGTATAGGCACATATAATTTTTCATGATATTTTAGTACTTTTTGATAAACCACGAAAACACAGCTGTATTATTAAATTGGCTACAACATTGCTTACATTTTAGATTTTGAATTACACTTCCGATATTAGTTTGAAGTGTAATAAGTTATGTAAAAGTGTCAGCTAGCAGCAAAAGAAAAAGTGCGATTAATCCACAGAATTTATATTTGTAAATGCAATACGGAAAGACGTATTTACTTGAAAAATACATTTTATTCGTGAAAAATTGCAACTGCCCACGTCACAAAAGCTAACTACGTTTCCAACTTTTCGAATGAAAGAAACATAGTTGTTTTACGATATTTTTAGAATCTGTGGCTACTTTTTATGAGTTTTACAATGTTACAGAAATAGATTTACTGTTATGTGAATTTCGTGTTGTCTTTTAGTCATTTATGAGAAAGATCCCAAAATTGTTCTCTTTTATATACGTACTAGCTGGGCCGCACAGCTGAACCTGCGAGTAAAATTTTCATCCTTTATTTCAGCCCTTTGAGGGTTGATTTTTTAGAAATATGAGGCCTATATTCGACTTCGGGATCTTAAACTAACTCCATGCCAAATTCCATCTCAATCGAATCAGCGGTTTAGCCATGAAAGGGCAACATATAGATAGACGTCGGACAGATAGACAGGCTGACAGATAGACAGATATACAGACAGACGGACACACAGACTTTCGCATTTATAATAGTAGCATGGATTATCCGTCATGTTGTATCTGATATTTTAATGAACAAATATTTAACTAACCCACCCGGGTTGGTCCGGGTTTTTTTGATGAATAGATCAACTTCCGTTTTGCCAGACATATCGTAAGAGGCGATCGACTGGCTATATGTATCATTACTATCGTATCTACTAGGTGGTAGAGTTCTGTAAAGTCTCGCCTGGATGTTCGCTACCAACGCCTTAGGTAAACGGTATGGTAGCCGGTAAACTTATGAATGTGGCATTAGACCTCGCCACAAGATAGCAACGCACCATTAACATCTTTGGTGTCTATAGGCGATGGTTGACTCTTTCCATCAGGAGACCCATCTACTTGTTTGTTATCTTATAATATAAAAAAGTGTGTACAATATTTTTTTAAAAGTGATTATCAACATTAGCTATGCTAAGTATTATTTAAACGTTTAAGTCTGTCATGGCTGACTTTTTCTATCAGGAGACCCATTTTGCTTGTTTGCTATCTTATAAAAAAACTGACTTTCCATTTCCTTTATCTTTGGAAACCTGCATCGGATCTGCACCAACTTAAAATAGGACCAAACAGGGAATATACCCTCTCAAACAAAAAAGAGTTTTCAAAATTTGTTCATTTTTTTATATTATAAGATAACAAATAAGCAGATGGGTCTCCTGATGGAAAGAGTCAATCATCGCCTATAGACACCAGAGATGGTGCGTTGCTATCTTGTGGCGAGGTCTAATGTCACATGCATAAGTTTACCGTCTACCTTTTGCGATAAATAAAATGGCTATATACCTGTAGGTCGTCAGCATAAAGATGGAAATTTTATTTGATAATAGAAGTAACATTGTTGATGAACGCCGAAAATAAAAGCGGTGATAGGACTCCACCTTGTGGTACACCTGCTTGTAAATCAATCCAGTCAGACCTGAATTCACCAGAAACAACGCTTTGTGATCTTTCCTGGAATGAAATGTGAATCTTTGGAAGTGGGATAATAATTATATGCCCTTTTCCAAGCCACTGGAAAGGAACTTAACTGAAGTTAAGGAAAAATTAAATATATGAATGAACGAGAATTGGAAGAAGTTTAGAGAGAATAGGGAAAATCATACGCGAATACACACCGTCACTACCAATGGCTGCAAATAAAATGGAAAGTACATGTTTTTTGACATCCGATTCGTTGACTGGTTTAAAAGTAAAGATAGGGCACTAGGGAAGCGGATTGAAAGCTAACCTTGCAATAGTGAAATTGACACGTTGTCAAGAACTACAGGTGGAGTAGAAAAATGAACATTAAGGTCATTTAAATCAATACTACACTCACTAAAAGCTAATGGACGACCAACGCCAAGAGATTTTAAAAGATTCCAGACCTTGCCAGAATCAGCGTCAGATGATACAATGGTTTCGGGTATATAGCGACGCTTAGCATGACGACACTGTTGATTACATTTATTACGCAACAGTATATAAGCAGCTAGGTTTTCAACCGTCGGAAACTTCCTATAATGGCGATTGGCCTTGTCTCTTCTACTCATAAAATTTTTAATGTCGTCAGTAATCCATGGAGCAGAGTCATGTTTTAATCTAACTTTCCTCATCGGAGCATGTTTATTATAAATATCTAAAATAATATTATTGAAGTTAGTAATTTTTCCGTCAACATCTAATATGTGATTTAATATGTGGTTCAGCAATATTTTCTTTTTTATGATATTTTTATTGTTTGCTTATGATCATTAAATATCGTGTCCTTCAATGTGTACAATCTTTGGTACAGGCAACCTGTATACATACACTTGAAAAATAACCCACCCTTCTAACGGAATCAGCTAAAAATTAATAATACTATCTGTATAACATTCGGATTATTCTACAAAAAATCGTAAGCTAAATATATCATAGAAAAGCTACACCGTGCAGCCCGCTGCGTTATAAAAGCTTTTCGTAAATCCTGCAGAAACAACTCATTTTTCAGGGATAAAAAGTGGCCTATGTGATACAACCTGGAATAGGTCGTCATCTCCTGGGTGCCAAATTTTATTCAAATCCGTTTAGTAATTTTTGCGTGATTGAGTCAAATATCCATCCATCTAAACATCCAAACCTTCGCAATTTATAATACAAATATATAGACTAGCTGCGTCCTGCAGCCCACTGCACATTTTGGTGAATCCCACGGGAACAACTTTTCTGGGATAAAAAGTACCCTGTATGCTATTTCAGTTGATCATCTATAATATGTGTGTGTCCATCCAAATCGGTTCGGCCGTGTTTGCGTGAAAGAGTAACAAATATCCATCCATCCAAACATACATTCGCACTTATAAGTAGTAAGTAGGACAAATAGTATATTAATATAGATTACATATACTGGTAGATTCCACAAAACATAAAAACACAGCCAGGTCCGTACATTTTGCGTATAAATAAATCGTAAACCCAGAACTATTCACGAGCACTTTAAAGATTTCTCCTTTTGATGGCTTCATAAAAATTTATTACAGCCACTACTTAAATTCGAATCTGATGATATAAAAGTTTCAAAAAGTCAAATAAATTTGCTGTAAATATTTATTTCATTATAACATTTGCGTCTATAAAAATGTGAATCAGAATAAATATTATTTTTATGAGAGCATCTGACAAACGGGTGTTATAAACAGAGCGAAAATGATTAATTCTAGACACAGACATCTTTTTTAAATCATAGAATGGCAAAGAAGTATATGGCTCTATTCACAGACCACATGAATACTAATAGACACGCCATTGGGAAGGAAACGTGTCGCCGCGCATATGAGCAAACGCTCCTATTATTGTCAAAAAATTCATACATTTGTAGGATATATTATATTGTGAAAAATAGAAATACACTATGTTGTATTGTTTTATCGTACTAAATAAGATGACATGGTTTTAAAATTACCCTTGATATGATTTTATTTGTTAAGTAGTATAACTCTGTATTTTTGTATGTAATTGCAAGCTACACTGACAAACTAAGAAATTGTCTTGGGAGGCGTATCAATTTAATCAGTGGCTCTATTGATGTAAAAATATAACCGTCGCCTATAGACACCCAAGGTGGTAATAGCGTTGTCATCAGTGTGGTATGATATGAAAAATCTCAACATCAGCTGAGTGTTGACCATTTTGAGACATCACACCACTTAATGCAGTTAACGTGGACATTAAACGCAAGATTAAAATAAATAGACTCTCTGTAAGTTCTAGATTAATCTATTATATTTATGTATGCCTAATTTGTTGCCTTTTTATATAAAAATGTAATACACATAGTCTATGTTTACTGCACTAGCGTCTTTTTATGTACCACTCTGATTTGTTCATATATATATATTTTTTTTATTTCAAGTTTTTGTATTTGGTGGTATCTTTTTTTATATATTGTCATATACCTAATTATTCTGTCTTGTTTTGTGTTTTTATCCTTTGTATTTTTATTTTGCTACTGTATGTGTTAATTACTTTTTTATTTGCACACCATATATTGGTAGAATATGTTGGTAAATTAATTTATTTTTATCAACTTGTAACACCCATATTCTTGCAAATAAATATTTTCTTTCTTTCTTTCTTACTGTAAGTGTTGTGGTGTATGTCTTAAATAAACGATTTCTATCTATAGAATGTGACGTATAGAGTTTACCGACTATCTTACCCTCTAGATTGCGACAGTGGCAAGCACTGATACTATTGCAGCAGTTGTACGGAACCCAGGCAAATCGTTAGATAACTCCATCTCAATTGATGTACAAAGATAATATTGACAACCTAGACTAGACTGTAGACTGTAATGTTTAGTTTCTTGTACCAAATTCTGTCAATAATAAATAATCTGAGGCGTGGAAAAGAAACACGCTGTTCCGAATTTAAATTGGTATTTTGTCACACGTTTTTACACGTTTTTCCCCGTGTTGGTCCCGGGCTCCTTTGAAGAATAGGCCAACTGCCGTTCTGCCAGGCAGGTTGTAAATGGTGATCGATTGGCTGTGCGAGGTCGTAGAGTTTTGCGTTGTCTCGCCCGGGTCTGGTACCACCGCCTTTCCTATTCCTGCCGCAATAATGTCAGTGCTTGTCATTCTCGTGTTTCAGTTTGGAGGGTAAGGTAGCCGGTAAACTTATGCATATGGCATTAGACCTCGCCATAAAATAGCAATGCACCTTTAATATTTTTGGTGTCTATAGACGATGGTTGACTCTTTCCATCAGGAGACTCATCTGCTTGTTTGCTATCTTATGGTAAAACAACAACAGCTGGACTGGTCTTGGACTGGTCAGTACTAATTCTTTCGATTGTTATAAGATCTATTAAACTAATGTGTTGACAGAAGACTTGGTCTATCATTAGGTCTCTAGATGACCACCATTTATAAACACCACAGATTATAATACTGTGTTGTCATCATTTTAAAAATTACTTTTAAAAAGTTAAAATTTGTACTAAAGACATTGGTCATGGCCAATGGTCATAAGCATAACATCAGCTTATCGGAATTCTGGCTCATTATCTGCACTATTTTTTCTATGAAGAGATTTATCAACTTTCCCAATTAAGCAACGTGTATTTTACTTTAATTAAAAATGTTTTTCAAGACAGTAATTGAAATTTTAAATCTGATATAAACGTATACAAAGTCCGTTTAAAACGATTTTGTCTGCGAAAGAGTTGTTTTTCAGTAATTATTTTCTGCTTTTCGCATATTACGAAGATTAACTGTAATTAGATGGACCCTTTTTAAATTCAGGAATGAGATAAACACTCGTATTTTCATTGGATCGTTATCAAGAGATTGTAGAACAAGTAATAAAATTATGGCGATTTTATTTTAAGAGAATCATTCAATCTGCTTTAAAGTTTTGTTTTAAAACAAAAATTTTTTGTAAAGTATATAAATAATTGTAATTTTAACCAGTATCTGAGACAAGGATTATTACAGTTATTTACAAATAAGGTAAAAAAAAAACTGTAAACTGGTATACTCTGCAGGTCATCCTTGAAACTTCCCGAGAAACTGATATATAAGTGAAAATTTTCCGTCCTAAAAAAATGTAAATTATACCTAAGCATAGATTTTTAAATTCTTAAAGAGTTTAAAAAAATTAACTTAAATTTAAATAAAAACGACAATATTTTAATTTTGAAAAACTGAATATTTTCAAAACAATGATCAATTTTGATTTTACGAATGGCATACAACGCAATTTTTGAGTTTTAAAATGTTGTCTAAGCTACAAAATCGATTTGTTTGAATATTTATTTAAAACATAATTTTAACATATTTTGCAAAGTTTTAACTTTTAAACTCTTGATTCGATTTTGATTTCTTATGTTGTATTTGCGCCGTGTTGGTCCCGGCCTCCTTTGTAGAATAGGCCAACTGCCGTTCTGCCAGGCAGGTCGTAAAAGGCGACCGATTGGCTATTGAGTCACTACCATCGTGGCTACTAGGTGGTAGAGTTCTGCATTGTCTCACCCGGGTCTGGTACCACCGCCTTGCCTATTCCTGCCGCAATAGCGTCAGTGCTTGTCGCTGTCGTGTTCCGGTTTGGAGGGTAAGGTAGACTTATGCATGTGGCATTAGACCTCGCCACAAGATAGCAACGCACCATTAACATCTTTGGTGTCTATAGGCGATGGTTGACTCTTTCCATCAGGAGACCCATCTGCTTGTTTGCTATCTTATGATATAAAAAAAAAAAAAAAATTTCAACGCAATTTTTTAAGTACAATATATTGCAGAAAGTTAAAAATCGATCAATTGAGAAAACTCGAAATTATCCCGAATAGATAAATCGATTTTGATGCTTTAGATTTCAATAGATGCAGCTTTTGTAGGAAAAGAGTTTTTTATATACTCGTATAATAAGATAGCAAACAAGCAGATGGGTCTTCTGAATGAAAGATTCATCCATCGCCTATAGATCAAAGATGTTAATTGTGCGTTGCTATTTTGTAGTGAGAAAGAGAATGCCACATGCATAAGTTTACCGGCTATCTTACCCTCTAAACCGGAACATGACAGTGACTAGCACTGACGCTAGTGCGGCAGAGTTAGGTGAGGCGTTGGTACCAGACCCCGGCGAGACAATGCAGAACAGATTATATTCAATCGTTTTATTGATCTGGACGTCATTTCAAAAGAATTTTGTCTTACCGGTTTTTTTTGAGTTACGTTTTAAAATTCCTCCTGGGCCGAATCTGGTCAAATTTTCAGAAAGTCTAAGTTTGTCAGTCAACCACGTTTTTGAAACCATATCGCAGTTTCTTTTGTTTTGTACCACAAAACGCGAAACCAAGTATTTCACATTCATTTGTCAAAGTCAGGTGGTAAATTTATTACTATTAATGGTAGATGGTGGCCTCGTGACCCAATAGTTAGGCTTTTAGGCCTTGAATGTTAATTGCAAAGATTTCCCGAATGATTTAAAAATAAAATCTACTGCGTACCTCAAATAACAATAGGCAAATGTTTTGTTTATCAAAAAGATGCTTCTGCTCAATAAAATACGAAACGTTAAGCCGACTGACCACATAAAAACTGACAGTGTCATAATTTCCGTTTTTTTAACCGATTTGTTGGTCATTAACGAACACCTATTCTAATTCACGTCTAATTCGACTTAGGCCAGATTTGATGACACCGCCTTTATCCCGATTAATCTAATCATGGTTAGTTTGGTCTTCATTGGTATCTTCCATTTTGCATTTTTCTAACACGATTTTATTAGCTTGGGTCGTTTGTTTGTGTGTTAGTATGTAGGACATACTACTACGCTAACATACGAATTCCATGTTCAAAGTTTGCTTTTGCATGTAATGGAAACTTTGAACATGGATTTGACGTGAAGAAATCGTCGAATTAATTTGAAACTGCAGTCTTATCAAGTACTGATGACAATGCTAAATATTTATATTATTATATAAATATTTTATCCTGTTATCCTTGCCAGGAATAGTGATTGATTAGGATTAGTGATTTGTTTTTCTTTACCCGATTAGCTATTTCTCTACTAAAGAATGAAAAATAAATAATAGTTAAAAAAAACTAGGAAAACATGCTTTTATAAAAACTAAATAAAAATTGAAAAATAATTTAAATTAAAAATAGTGTGCGCGCCCTACCACCTCACGTTTTTTTACAAGGGATTACATTTTTGTCTAATTTACGCTATTCTTAATTTAAAATATTTTTCATTTTTTAGTTTGGTTTCTATAAAAGCGTGTTTTTTATTTTTTTTTAACTGTTTTTGTTATTTTTTATTTTTGCACTGACACTTTCATTCAGTGCCAATTTCCAATCACTTCCGTATTACAACTTTGGTCCCGTTAAATCATTTTGACCGCGTTAATTAGTTTCCCTCCCTTTTTGAATATTCTAAATTCACTTCTATACAATAGCGTTAGGCAATGAACAAAGGATCTATGAAGCGTAAGATACATAATTCTTGACTTAAAAATGTGTAAAAGTCTGAAATTTTGCTAATGCTCCATTTACTCCGTTTTCTGCACACACTCTTTTCCTCATATTATAAGCGGTGTAATATCCATCTTTGTTCATCTACTTGTTTGAACACTGTAGTGGTTTGGTAATGTATTACCAACCACAACTCTCCCATCTATTTTCCTTACAACCTTTCAAATAGCACTATCTTCTAATAACTTCTTTTCCCCATGTTGGCCCGGGATCCTATGAAGAATAGATCAACTGCCGTTTTGCCAAGTAGGTCGTAAAAAGCACTGGCTATACGTGTTATTACCACCGTGACTACTAGGTGGTAGAGTTCCGCAATGTCTCACCCAGGTATTTCGTACCACTGCCTTACTTATTCCTGCCGCAATAGCGTCAAGGCTTGTCATTGTCGTGTTCCAGTTTGGAGGGTAACGTAGCCGGTATAATCATGCATGTGGCATTGCCATCCCACCCCACGGATAGCAAAAAAAAAAGTTAATTGTAACCTCAAATTTTTACAATTATATTTTTTAGCCCTAACTATGAAGCTCAGATGGACTAAAATCTAAAAATACAAACTCATCATTGGGCATAAAAACAGTTATCAGGGGCGAATACAGAAAAGTATATAGGGTACGGAACTTGCACTTTACCCTTGAAAGGACCCTTTTCGAAAAAGAAGTAGTTTTAGTAAGGAATATTGAGCAAAAACAAAAACTTCTATGTACTAACGTACAAGACAAGGCATGTACTACGCCACTTGTGTTCCACATACGTCAGAGCTCGTTGAATAAAACGCGTAAGTCCCAAGAAATTTACGGCTTTTACGACTTTTTGGTCGGGAGTATAATATATTATACTAGGTTATAGGCGTTGCTTAATTTTGACTTTGGTTGTACAATATTATTTTTTCTAGGCTGCCGCTTCTCTAATATGTAGTACATTAAACTCTCTAAGTGAAAATTTAAAAATAAAAATCCGACTGTGGCCCGGTACGAAAAAAATATATTTATAAACTGATATATTAAAAAAGGGAGGATAGTCCGTTTTTAATATACCTAGTCATAGCGCCCGGTCGTGAACTAGGCCCAGTGGACTCAGTCACAATCAGTCACGCGCGGGTCATCCTATCGTATACTCCTACTTTCCGATTATATTTGCCATTAAACACGCTTCAAAATGCCTTCTTGTGCATACAACTAGCGTTATAATCATTCTCGGAAAAAAAATAAGACACACGGAATTATTTTCCATTCGTAAGGACGTCTAAAACAATTTATTTCAAAATAAAATAAAATTATTGTTTGGGGCGCAATGTTTGTGAGAGTGAGATAGTATAATACAAAATTGACCCGGCGACGTAGTCTGCCGAGCCTAGGATTAGTGATTGCGATGTCAGAGCGTGACGTATCTTACTACACGTAAACGTACATTTTTTAATATAAATATATCAAAGGTAATAGCCTTATACCTTTTATATATTAATAAGGTAATATTAATACATAAAAGGTATAAGCCTTTGTTACTCTCACAATACCCAGCGAACTGAATAATATATATTATACCTCTCAAGCTGAAATCCATCAGGTCGTTTAAGCCAAAGAAATATATATATATATATATATATATATATATATATATATATATATATATATATATATATATATATATATATATATATACTCGGAAAACAAGGAGGGTTATTTTAGGTAATTATAAGTAACCCATATTCTTGCAAAAAAAAATAATTATAAGTTGGGTAAAAATACTCTTAACATAAACAAAATTTCACGGTAAAGCTAGTATTTAATAATTTGACAGTCATGTGTGATTAATAGACAAGTAGAGTCGGCAAACTCGCGTTGAAAAGCCCTTGACAGTTAAATGAGCGTAAGTCCACAGCTGAATGTTTGCTAATTACTCTAGAGTGAAGTGTGTCCTTTTGGAACTGTCATTTCTAATTATTTTTGTGTTATAGCACTCACCCCGTGCTTGGGAATCTGGAAAAACCTTAAAAACAACAAAGAAAAATATCGACACGCGGGATTTGAACCTGCGACTGTCTCCCTAAAGCCGGGACGCTCTTCCGCTGAGCTAGTGTCGACAGGCTCGAGGCGGCGAAATTCTTCTTTGTTATGTGATCGATTACGTCGATTATACTGATCGCTAGTTATACATACGTATAACTAGTTAAATGAGTTCATCGTTACAGATGAAATTCACATTTATAATTTTGATCAGTACTTTCGTATTTCTAATTATTTTTGTGTTATAGCACGTAATCGACGTAATCGATCACATAACAAAGAAGAATTTCGCCGCCTCGAGCCTGTCGACACTAGCTCAGCGGAAGAGCGTCCCGGCTTTAGGGAGACAGTCGCAGGTTCAAATCCCGCGTGTCGATATTTTTCTTTGTTGTTTTTAAGGTTTTTCCAGATTCCCAAGCACGGGGTGAGTGCTATAACACAAAAATAATTAGAAATACGAAAGTACTGATCAAAATTATAAATGTGAATTTCATCTGTAACGATGAACTCATTTAACTAGTTATACGTATGTATAACTAGCGATCAGTATAATCGACGTAATCGATCACATAACAAAGAAGAATTTCGCCGCCTCGAGCCTGTCGACACTAGCTCAGCGGAAGAGCGTCCCGGCTTTAGGGAGACAGTCGCAGGTTCAAATCCCGCGTGTCGATATTTTTCTTTGTTGTTTTTAAGGTTTTTCCAGATTCCCAAGCACGGGGTGAGTGCTATAACACAAAAATAATTAGAAATACGAAAGTACTGATCAAAATTATAAATGTGAATTTCATCTGTAACGATGAACTCATTTAACTAGTTATACGTATGTATAACTAGCGATCAGTATAATCGACGTAATCGATCACATAACAAAGAAGAATTTCGCCGCCTCGAGCCTGTCGACACTAGCTCAGCGGAAGAGCGTCCCGGCTTTAGGGAGACAGTCGCAGGTTCAAATCCCGCGTGTCGATATTTTTCTTTGTTGTTTTTAAGGTTTTTCCAGATTCCCAAGCACGGGGTGAGTGCTATAACACAAAAATAATTAGAAATACGAAAGTACTGATCAAAATTATAAATGTGAATTTCATCTGTAACGATGAACTCATTTAACTAGTTATACGTATGTATAACTAGCGATCAGTATAATCGACGTAATCGATCACATAACAAAGAAGAATTTCGCCGCCTCGAGCCTGTCGACACTAGCTCAGCGGAAAAGCGTCCCGGCTTTAGGGAGACTGTCATTTCTAATTACAATGCGTGTGTTCAGGACAACTTTTAACGTCGGAAATCTATCTTAGCTTTAAATTTTTCCACGACACTTTGTAGATGCTTAAAAACATTCCATTGCCGCCATTTTGCTTTTACATTTATTGTATAATTCTGAATTTTTTCTATGGGTTTTGACAGTTAAAGATAGAAATTGTAACTGAGTTTAGACGCTCAGAATAAAATTTTGTTTATTCTTATTATCTGAGTCAGATTTCTGAAATTAGAAATTGTACTGAACACACCCAATAACGTGACTCTGATCATTCCCATCATACCATCGTATTCGCGCTTGCCGGCGGTGCATACAGATCGGATTCATACATATATTCCCAAATGACGTACGATTGGGTATGCATCATCGCGTCAATGAAGATGCATAGATTATATTATTTATTTAATACTTTATTGTAAAAAGAAAATAGCACAATTACAAAAAAAAACGTAAGTAACATATGTAATTGGCGAGCTTATCTCTATTTAAAGAGATTTCTTCTTTTTTAGAGAGTAGTATTATTGCTTTGAAAGAGTTCTGTTCTCCCTTTCATATTGTTTTTGGTATCCCTTACAAATCATGTACATTAAAAATAATACAAATATTGTACGGCTCCAAATTAAGGCAAATGTTGCCTCAATTACTGGCGATATCAACATTCATGTAAAAATAAAAACATTGTAAAATTCTAATTATTTTGTTTTTATAGCACTCACCCCGTGCTTGGGAAACTTAAAAAACTTTAAAAACAACAAAGAAAAATGTCGGCACGCGAAACTCGAACCCGCGACCATCTCTCTCAAGCCGGGATGCTCTACCACTGAGCTAGTGTCGACAAGCTCGGCGTGGCGAAATTCTTCTTTGCTATATGATAGATTACGTCGATTGTACTGATCGCTAGATATACATACGTATAACTAGTTAAATGAGTTCATCGTTACAGAGATCAACTTCACATTTACAATTTTTTTGATCAATGCTTTCGTGATTACTAATTATTTTGTTTTTATGGCACTCCCCCATGCTTGGGAAATTTGAAAAACTTTAAAAAACAAAGAAAAATGTCAACACGCGAGACTCGAACCCGCGACCATCTCTCTCAAGCCGGGACGCTCTGCCACTGAGCTGGTTAAAATTCTGATAAAAACATAACATAACAAAAACAAAGTATATTTTAAATTTAAATCGAAATCAGAATCCGTCTTCTTATTTGCTAACCTTTGTTATAAAAAATAATAATGTAAGCGTGTCTCTTACTACTACTACTATTTTGAAAAATCACATTTTAAAGTCACCCGTGAATTCCGGTCAGATATTAAAGAAAAATTCTTAAAACAATGGCGTCAACAAGGCTCTGTCTTTGTTGTAAGTAATTTAACAGCTGTTATTTACGATTAGCATGATGCGTTTAACCTTATTTTGCCTTTGACGAGATGCTTGGAAGTCTCAAATGGGTCATGAGGAAATTTCCGTAATAAGTGCTAGAATTAAATTAAACAGTTTTAGAAAATACTTTATACTATACGGCTTACATTAAATAAGTATAAATTGACACGAAGAACTTTCTTTTATTAAGTTAATCAATTAAAAAACAAAATTGCACCTTTTGAGGAATACAAAAAAAAGTTATGCCATTTAAAAGCGTTAAGGCCGATTTACACATATTATGTGTTATACATATTTACGATTTTATATATATAGGAGTCTGATCAAGTAGTATTTATAAATAAAAACGTGCAAAGGGCCTGTTCAAGTTTTTTTTAAATAAAAAATTTTTGTTTTGATCTAATTTCTTCGTATTATAACAAAATTTTGGTTTGTCAGAGGCGTAAATAAGCTATGACGTTTCGTGTTGCAAGTTTTTTCCGGAATAAGCGAAAACAATACAATTACTACGCATTTTAACAAAATTTTTTCATAGCTTATTTACGCCTCTGACAAACCAAAATTTTGTTATAATACGAAGAAATTAGATCAAAACAAAAACTTTTTTATTTTAATAAAAAAGTATAGTATTTTAAAAACAATTTTGTTACTCATAATAAATAACATTTTTTATATCATAAGATTGCAAACAAGAAGCAGAAGTCTCTCCTGATGAAAAAAGACAACCATCGCCTATAGACACCGGAGATGTAAATGGCGCATTGCTATCCTTGTGGAGGGGTCCTAGTGCTAAATGCCTTTGCCACATGCTCCTTGTTCGTATTCCGGTTTGGAGGGTAAGGTAGCCGGTAGACTTATGCATGTGGCATTGCCATCCCGCCATACTACATACACGATAGCAACACATCATTAACATCTTTGGTGTCCATAGGCAATGTTTCTCTTTCCATCATATCTGCTTGTTTGCTATCTTCTAATATAAAAAAATCTCTGCCGAAATTACGGCTGAAATAGATAAGGCAGAAGTATTAAACTTGGATTCGCTGTGAGGTGCTGTAGTACTCTACCACTACTACTCTACCACCTTGTGGTAACGATGATAGAATAAGCTAGGCCAATAGTTTCTTTTTAGGCTAACTGCTTGGTAAAAAATTTAACTGAGCCAATAATATTCTGATTTGAATTATTATTTACTGTTTTTGATTTAATGACATTTGTCTGCATAAATTTTTCATATGAATTTTGATGAAAAAGTTTAATGACAGTGTATCGGTTCAAGCAATCTACAAAGTACAAACGCTACAAGACAAAAAAAAAATAAAAAAGTAAAAAATAATATAATTCAAAATACAATCCTAAATCGCGATATTACAAAAAAAGTGTCTTCACGCCCGTATCCCCGAAAGGGTAGGCAGAGGTACAACAAGTGCACCCACGATTAACCGAAGATACTTGGTCCCACAATGTGATAGGTGGCAAGCCTGTTGCCAACCGGGCACTTTCCAATCCCAGGCAATTTTGTTTTTATGAGAAAACTAAAAGACCACATTTTTAAATTGCCCGACCTAAGAATCGAACCCGGGACCTCGTGTGGTCAACTCCGACACCGGACCACTACACCACAGAGGCGATCGCGAATATTAGAATTTATTTATATCGTACAAATAACAATATATTATAGAAGTTCGCGCTCATAGCTTCTTAAATTGACTCCTCAGGCAGTTTTCACCTTGCCTGGCTGGGAAGAACTTTCCTTTGCACATCTCCGTCACGAGTGTGATGTCACCAACCTCCACAGTTTTGACGTCACCCTGATAAGTGACAGCTGTAGTTAGTTGCCACGCTGGTTCTACGGCTGCAACCCTTCAATGATACCGAACAGAAGCGCCCCAACAGTATATTATTTGTTTTTCTATTTATCACCTGATTGCCAGGAAAAGGAAATTTCAACTTTATCAAAAATTTGCACAGGTTCAAAGTGCTTGTGCAATTAGTATATTTTCTTTTCCGTGTATTTTAAAAATAAAATTTTTGTTAGTTTTTTTTTCTGATTTTTCCAGTGTGTAAAGAAAACCATGTCGGATAATTAAATGTGTTTATTCGGTACCGTAATAAGGTTACAAATGTTTAATTAAGAAAAGTATCTTCACGCCTATATCCCCGAAGGAGTAGACAGAGGTACAACAAGTGCACCCACGATTAGCCGAAGATACTTGGTCCCACAAATGTGATAGGTGGCAAGCCTATCGCCAACCGGGCACTTTCCAATCCCGGGCAACTTTGTGTTTCTCAGAAAACTGAAAAAACACTTTTTGTTTATGTGCCCGACCTGGGAATCGAATCCGGGACCTCATGTGGTCGACGCCAACGCTGGACCACTAGACCACACAGGCGATGTTTAATTATTTTATGGATATTAATTAATTAGTTTTCCCAATAAAAAAAGTAATCCTAAACGGTATTTTCATACATTAAGTATGATAACACCTACAAATAAGTAAATTCTATTATCAAAGAATGCCGCGCAAGTTGGATGCTACCAAAGGATACGCGGCACGTTTAAAGTTCGTTTGTAAAAACGGACACCGCGCCTTCGCACGGTGTTTGTGCGAAAGCCGCCAAAGCGAAACAATGAAACAAACAGCGACAAGGTGTCGTCATCTTTAAAATATTTTCTTAACTCTAGGGAGATATAAGTAAAAATACGAATATTAAAAAAACGATATCTTTTTTATTTTCGGAAATAAAGACATTTTACTATTTTTTTCAGTAATGCCTTTAACAAACCTATATGCCTCTTTTGGATCGGACAGGGTTTTCTTTACACACTGTATAATATCAGATGGTTATTAAAGGCCATGTGTAATACG
This sequence comes from Apodemia mormo, assembly GCA_036924255.1. Lineage (NCBI taxonomy): Eukaryota > Metazoa > Arthropoda > Insecta > Lepidoptera > Riodinidae > Apodemia > Apodemia mormo. Next base: position 9,805,566 of record JAUPFN010000026.1, read on the forward strand.
GCCTTTTCCCCAGCACGCATTTATAGCAATTACCAACTGTCAAATACACGATGAGGTACGCGTGACACGTCATCATTGGTTGAAGGCTTTGTTTCAGCGGCGGCCAAGCGTAAGCATACCGAAACATGGGAAAATATGCTGTCAGCTTGATTCGAAAGTTGTTTGAGGATTTATTCTGGCATTCGTTAAGTCTATATAAATAAAAATGAATAGCTGAAATGTTTGTATGAGTATAAATTCGAAATAAATGCTTCGAATGGATAATTCTTTTTTTTGTTTCATTCTGTATTGTCAGGATTAGATTTGTGTGAAAGAAAATTTTACAAAAACTTACTTAAAATTCACTCGGTATCCATACTAATATTATAAATGCGAAAGTGTTTGTTTGTCCGTCTTTCACGGCAAAACGGAGAGACGAATTGACGTGATTTTTAAGTGAAGATAGTTGAAGGGATGTAAAGTGACCTAGGCTACTTTTTGTCTCTTTGTCTCTATCTAAAAACTTCCCTTAAATGAATTTAAGGAATAAGGAATAAGAGCGAAGCCGCGGGCAAAAGCTAGTTTTTTAGGATTTGCCCATCCTGAAAATCTTATAATATGAAATGCGACTGAGTGAATGAGATAGAAGAAATTGGGGGAGTATTATTTTCAATAAGGAATGTTTAAATTATTTAATTTTTATAGTATCATCACGCCCGGTTCCCTTTCGGAGTAGGCAGAGTAAACCGAACGTCTATAGGCTTTCCAGTTTCATAGCGTCTTTTTAGGGTTCCTAAGTAAACTAGGAATCCTTATAGTTTCGCTATGTCCGTCCGTCCGCACGATATCTCAAACATCATAGAGAGATCCTCATTACTAGAAAGCTACAATTTGGCACAAATATACATATTAATTACGTCAACAAAGTGGTAATTATGTATTACAAAGGTGGTAATATAAAATCTTAAAAATTTTGTTTTTCAGGATTGCTCTTCTACATGTAAAGTTGGGATGTTACTTTTTCCCCACGTACCCCATTGCGCGGGGTATCGTTGAATACGTTGTTAAAAAATATTGTAGGTTTGTGAAAACAAGTTTTCGATTAAGGGACTTGTTTGTAAAATATTGAGCTTTTAAGTGCTAATTTTTGTTAAAGACAAGTGTCCCATTTTGCAGGCTAAACGGTTGGTTTTGGGAGTGGTAAAAAATCATTGTAGTAGTAAATATAATGAAGTTGAATAGAAAACTATCAAGGCTTAAAAGGCTTTACAAGTTTTTGAGTGATAATCGACCAATTTATAAAATGTAAGCACAATATGTATAAATATAAGAGAAATTTTACAGGCGGTGAACCTGTAGCGAGAATATATTATGTCTTTGACGTTGAATAACTTAAATATTCATAGTACGAAACTAAAAAAGCCCTCTTCTTAGTCTGCATTATTGCGATTGGTATCTTCGGATCACTACATTGTGTGTGGCCCGACACGCACTTTATCAATTTATTATAATTTACTAGATTGACGGACAGACGGACGGAGATCGGAATCTTAGTAATAGGATCCCGTTTTACCCTTCAGGTACGGAACCCTAAAAACAAATCTTTCCCCGGTAGAGTTGTAAATTGCTAGGCCGCTACGAGATGGTGCGACAATGACATATGAGATTTTTTACAGTCAAATAATGGAAAAAATCTGAAAACATCTAAATATATAAAGCTTATACATAATTATATATTTTCTTAACCTATATAATATATACAGTACGTATAAACACTTTTGCAGTCCATTACAAAAACCAAAATACAGCAAAGTATAATCCGTCTTTATTTCGGCAATCTGTCAGAAAGTTCTTATTTTTACTATGGAAATTAGCAAACATCAAACTCTCCGAAGTCTTGGCACAATCCATCTCTTGAAACTGTCGAACCACTAAACTTTGTTGGAGTTCAACCCTTCTGAGATTTAAGTATGAACAAATAAATAGGCAAATCAATCACGCGATTAAATGAAACAAAATTTTTTTGTGTTTTATTTTTTGTATAATTATCAGAAAAATATATTTTGTTCGTCTCGCTGGTATTGCGGTTAATTCATTAATTTAATAAATAGACAAATCAATCACGTGATAAAATAAAATAATTGTTATTGGTGTTGTTTTTTCTGAGATAATAATTGTTAGAAAAATATGTTTTGTTCGTCTCGCTAATATTGTGTGGTTAAGAAATAGACAAATCAATCACGCATTAAAATGAAACATTGTTGGTTTTTTGGATAATTATTTAAAAAAAAATGTTTAGTTTGTCTTGCTAGGGTTGCGGTTAATTCATTAATTAATAAAAAGACAAATTAATCATATGAAAAATGAAACAAAATATTTTTGGTATTGTTTTTTCGATAATTATTAAAATATGTTGTTTGTATCGCTGGTATTGTGGTTAATTTATTAATTGATAAATAGACAAATCTATCACGCTTTAAAATGAATCAAATTTTTTTTAATGTTGTTGCTTATGATAATTATTAGAAAAAAAATGTTTTGTTGGCCTCGCTGGTATTGTGGTTAATTAATGAATAGACGAATTAATCAAGCCATAAATTTAAACAAAATGTTTTTAATGTTGTTTTTTTCGATAATTATTAGAAAAATATATTTGTCTGACTCGCTGGTTCTTTTTTTGTCAACCATGCTAAGAAACTGGCCTTACTTCACTAATATTTGTCAAGTGTTATTTCAACTACGGTTTGAAATTACGCGCTAACTATCGTGATAATTATCGAATAATTATTAAACAAGTATAAGCCAAGCCAAGCAAAGCCAAGCAGTTTTGTAACTGGTATCATATATCTACATTTACGTTAGAAACATGTAGTTTAAAACTGATAGTAAAAGATTAACTTGATAATATTTTATTCATTGTGTTATTTAATAAAAAAAGATTTCGCCGAAATTATTATAAATAAGCGAAATAGTTATTTTAAACTGGTATCCCCAAACGTAGGAATGACAGAACTTGTTTAAGATATGCCTGATGCCACTTTTAAGACGAGGCTCGAAAGAGCAAGTCACGTCCTCCAGTAAACTGTAAAAGTAACAAGTATTGAGATCATTCTTGATCGTGCATTTTAAGTAATTTAAGGTAATGTATTTGTTAAGTTATACTTCATTATGAGAGTTACGAGAATGAATAAAATATAAAATATTGGAAAGAATAAAATAAGGTTGTTAGTGATAATAGCAATGTGAAAAGAAATATAAATCTAATATAATTGATTACGTGGATTAATTAGTAAAGGTAGTTCCTAACATTTAAAGCAGGGCCCGTTGTCCATATAAAATAGTACATCGTGTTCACTCATTTGTGGCAGAGCATATTAGTCGCTAAATGTAGGGTATTTCTTACAATTGTTGGTTCATAATGTCGTCGTTAAAACTTTCAAACCAAAATACGAGAACTTAATCATTTATGTATATACTACTTAGTTAATTTACACATTAATAAGTGAAGGAGAAATTTTGGACCCCTTTTTAAGATATGTTAGCCAACGGTGGAGCATAAAATTTGGCATAGTTTAAGTTTATATTGTGGAGAACTGCAGGAACTTATTATTTTTTAATAAAAGCATTGAAAATACATTAAATTAATAAAAATAAACGTTACACACACTAGATGCATTCATGTGAAATACGTGATATTATATACATATATATACATATATATATATATATATATATATATATATATATACATATATATCCGATCGATAATCGACCACAGGCGATTGCTAGTTAATAAATGGAATATGATCCTCATCAACCTCTATTGCGTTAACTGGATGAGGATTACGTGTATCTGAAAAGTCGAAGTCGCAAATATTTTCGATTAAACTTATCAAAAATATTTATCAATGTTAATAATCACTTCAAACCATGATTTCAACTATTTTCATTAACGTTACCTACATCTAAATAGTTTCAATTTGAAAGGAACTCAACTTATTTCGTCTATAAAATCCATTGAGTTAGTACTAATAAAAAAGTAATATAGAAATGTAGTCCAAAACAAAAGGCATATTACTAAAACAATTTACCCCGTGACTAGCTATCAATCGAGTGTTCCAGGGTAACTGGTAGCAGGTCAGAACAACTCAAGGGCGCGAGTGTACGCGACAGTTTTACAGCCCCGGGTAAAGAATTGCGCATTTATTATTTTTATTTGAGAGAAAGAATTTTTTTCGGTCCACTGATATCATGTGTTTGTTTGAAATGACTACCACGATGTTAAGATCGAAAGTTCTCGAAATCGATTTAAGAATCGAATACCTGACGTATAATTTAAAAATACAGATGAATATTATTTTTCAGTTTACTTTTTATTACTCACCTACCACACCAATCCAGTGATGGAATCGCTAATTTATTATTTAGAAAGTTTTAATTTCTTGATTCATTTATACAATAATTATACTTTTTTTATATCAATATAAATTATACATTTTTAACAAGCAGATAGGTTTCCTGATGGAAAAAGTCAACCATCGCCTATAGACACCAAAGATGCGTTGCGTTGCTATCTTGTGGCGAGGTTTAATGCTATATGCATAAGTTTACTATAATATTTAGATTTGGTACAGTAAATATTAGTGATTGTCTTGTTTCGCTCAGGTAGGTTCCAGGTTAGATTTCTGGGTTTGCAAAGCGTTGGGTTTGTTGGAAAAACATTAGGAGCAGATGGAAGTTTGCAAATAATGTGTTGACAACCACGTGCCTTTTTACCAAAGCCGAGTTCTGGCCTTTACAAGTAAAAAGCGATAGTCGTTAAAGTTAATTAATAAGGTGATTAACGATTATATTTTAATTTAGAGATTAATACGAATTTATCTCACCCCAAGAGTAATTTAAGTAAGTAAGTAAGCTAATTATTCGCTTCTGATAGTTAACGAATAAAATACAATAAAAAAACAGATGAATACTGAATGGTGATGGCAAACACTCACAGGTTGATTTCGTTATGCTGTGTTTAGAATTGAAAGGAAGTACCAACGTTAGCTGTAACCACGAGAGAGAGCGCCTGATTGAGGTTTCGAAAATGTTGAAATGATAGCAGACGAAAGGTAGCCAAATTAAACACATGATACAAATCTGTTATAACTTATAATATAATGCAGATATCGAGGTTGTCACGACTGATACACCAAAACAGAATAATAAGGTACTTTTTGAAGGTTTTATATATGTGAAGGTATTGCGCTAAGTCAGCCTGCATCGTCCGTAGAAGATTAGGTGTGGTGTCTTTTAGACAAATCACATGAATACTTAAACGAATATATAAATATAAATACTGAAACATATTTGATAAACACCTAAACCCAAAAAAAAACTCTATTCGTCACAAATATGCTTGTACTTGTCAGGAATTGAATCAGAGCTTCGACGATTGTGTAATCAGGGTTGCTGATCTTTCCACCAACGAACGTTTAATGCGAAATATTTATTTTCTATCTGCGCCTCTGTGGTTTAATGGTCCGAGCTAGATGTTGACCACATGAAGTCCTTCGATTTCCGCAATTCAAAATGTGTTTTTTCACTATTCTAATATATACAACATTGGCTGGGTTTGGCAAAGTGCCTGGTTGGCGATAGGTATGCCATCTATTACATTGTGGGACTAATGGTCAATTACACTAACCTTGCCTTAATTTAGGACAGTCTTTAATGATATGCTGTCACATTCCTTTCATTTACGATAAAAAATGACAGCCTACTATTTAAAACTTTCATAAACTAAGACAATGTTGTTGCAATTGGCTATAAGTACCTTTGGCTAATCGTGGGTGCATTGGTTCTGGTTGTACCTCTATCTCTCTTCGGGGATACGAACGTGAATATACTTTTTTTATATTATGTACGCATATTGATAATATTATATTGTAGTGTACGAGTACATATGTTTATAGCAATGAAGTGCATATATGCAATAATGCACTGTTCGAATAATCTCGATAGGCATCCATGATAGCCGTCCAGAATAACATTTGTGAAATACTGCGAAAATAAAAAACAAACCAAGAGAATTTGTTGTATGAAGCGGAAACATTTTTACAATTCCACAACATTTTGGTTAACTTCGAAACCGAATTTACGGTCCCATTGTGTTCTTTGTTGAGCGCAACTTCGCTTGGCTTCGATTTTGATTCAAATTTATCTTAAGTGTACATAATATTATCGCCTTATCGAATTTGATTTTTTTTTTCAGTTTTGGTTATCTTTATGGAGAAAAATATGAAGCCTGTGGCTACATTCTTGTTGATATTATCCACAGACCATATGAATACTATAAGACACGGCATTAGCAACGAAGCGTGTCGCCGCGCATATGAGCAAACGTTCCTATCACCCTCAAAAGTGTCATACATTTGTAGACATATTGTAAAAAATAGAAATAAACCATGTTATACTGTTTTATAGTACCGAATGATATGACAACGTTTAAAAATTACCCTTTTAGTCATTTTAGTTCATCGATAAGTAGTATGATTTTGTATTTCTGTATGTGAACGCAAGCTACGCTGACAAACGAAGAAATTGCCTCGAAAGGCGTATATATTTAATCCGTAATATTATCAATAGTTTTCACAGTGCACGCAAAGTAAATCTTCTTTTCTTTTTTCTATTATTTCACAGGATAACAAACTAGCATAAGGTTCTCCTGGTAGAAAATGCTAAACATAGGCTATATTTAGCATTTTCATAATACATGGGGCACATTAAAAGTTTTGCACTTCTAGCTAATCGGAACTATTTGAATTTCGAATGTTATATTTTTAAAACGTTGCAACCGTCTTATTAATAAAAAAAGCAATTGGCGGGAAATTATTTGTCAATTATTTTTTTTATTACAAATGCTTTTGGGACAGAAGCACCTTGTTTGAGCACCGTGAGGCGATGGTTTGCTGAATTTGAGAGAGGTCCAGTTTCTTTACATGACGGATTTCGTGAAGGGCGGCCTTCAACTGCCGTCAACGAAAATAATGTGGCTACTGTTAAACGGTTCATTGAAGAAAACCCCGGGATTACCTATAAGACAAATTGACTATTGGGGATTGGTATGAGCCAAATTCAGAAAATTTTACACGAAGAATTGAAAGTACGGAAACTTTGTTGTCGTTGGATCCCTCATGAACTGACAGCGAAGCAGAAGCGAGCTCGCGTGCAATGGTGCTCACAGATGCTACTGAAGTACGACCACGGACATTCTAATGCTGTTTATGACATTGTCACAGGAGACGAAACACGGATTTATTGTTTTGAACCCGGAAAAAAACAGCAATCTTGTGAATGGGTGTTTGAAAATGGGAACAGGCCAACAAAAGTGAGCAGGCGAGAAACGTTGGTAAAAAAATGATCGCGTTTTTTTTCTCAGCTACTGGTCCAATCTGTAAATTTCCCCTTGAAGATCAAAAGTGTTTATGCCGAGTGGTATTCTACCATTTGTTTACCCAGGGTGTTGGAAAAAGTTCGCGAAAGACGACCCAAAAGCCGCATTCTCCTACACCATGATAACGCTTCTTCACACACGGCCAACAAAACAAAGTCATTTTTAACTTCCAAAAAAGTACATCTCGTCACTCATCCTGCGCATAGTCCTGACCTAGCACCCTGTGATTTCTGTATTTTCCCCAAATTCAAAGATTTGATGAGAGGTTTTACTTTTACCAACTCCGAAGAGCCAGTGATAGCGTTCAATCAGCACGTAGAAAACATGCCTTCAGATCTGTGGTCCTCCTGTTTTAAAAAATGGTTCGATCGCATGAAACATTGTTTAAAATGTAAAGGAGATTATTTTGAAAAGCAATAAACATAATATTTTGGTTATAACATGTTCTTTTAAGTTACGCAAAACTTATAGTGTGACCTACGTATTTTATATCATACATATATATATATATATATATATATATATATATATATATATATATATATATATTTATATATATATAATATATATATATATATATATATATATATATATATATATATATATATATATATATATATATATATATATATATATATATATATATATTATAGCATAGACACTAAAGATGTTAATCGTGCGTTGCTACCCAGATAGGCAAATAGTCCTACTCTGCTCTGTTTGTAGATTGTATGCGTCGTGTAAGCGAAGCGGGCGGCTATTAGCTTGTAGGTTTATAAAGTACTGATATATATTTCATAAATACCTATTTATACTAAGCACCCAAACGCCTGTACACGTCGAGATTTGTACCTAAACATTGTTACGATTGACGTTAGGCACTTAAGATTACCACTTTTCCTGTCTTGGTCCCCCTAAGCAGTTGGCCTACTCTTTAATGTGGTCGTCAAAGGCCCCGTTTGACGAACAGACCAACTGCCGGTCTGCTATGCAGGTCTTAAAAGGCGACCGATTGGCTATACGTGTCATTACTTTTGAGACTATTAGATCGTAGAGTTTCGCAACGTCTCGCCCAGTTTTATGATACCACCACCTTATCTATTCCTGCCGCAATAGCGTCATTGACGTGTTCCGATTTGGAGAGTAAGGTAGCCGGTAGATTTATGCATAGGGCATTATTGCCATCTCGCGACACTGATAGCAACGCACCATTAATATCTTTGGTGTATAAACTCCTGTCTAGGCAATGGTTTTGACTTTCCATCAGGAGAGCCATCTACTTGTTTGCTATCTAATTATATAAAAATATAATCTAGCATAGAGCATGATTTTTGAACTTGTAAATCATAACTATTTGTAAGTTCGTAAATGTACGTGACATTTTTGATGTCACGTACATTTGATGTGAGGATTTGAACCTGCGACCCTCTCTCTAAAGTCGGGACGCTCTACCACTGAGCTAATTTCGACAGTACAGACAGGTAGAGCGTCCCGGCTTTAGAGGGAGGTTAACAGATTCAAATTCTGCGTGTCGATATTTTTCTTTGTTGTTTTTAAAGTTTTCAAGTTTTCCCAAGCACGGGATGAGTGTTATAACACAAAAATAATTAAAAAAGTTAAAAATTCTATACCAATTTGTCAGCAATCCCATTTATCTTGACGAATATTTGCTCAGACATAAGCCGAACATAAAAATCATGCTAAAAATCAATGATGTAAAAAAGTATAGATGTAATAAAATCAATGATGTAAAAAAGTGTTCGCATTCTAAAATGGCATCATGAAAGAAGCCATTGCCTAACTTTTATTTAGTCTCGCACGTCACATGTCAAAATATGAGTAGCTGTAGTAAGATTTACACACGCGCTATTTTAAATCGCAGTAACTGTTGGCGTATGACGTAAACTATCATTGGCTTAAAATATTTAATTTTCAATAGGAAAACCAAATATTGTTTTAACTTTTACACTTGTACTGTTTCACAATTCAGTTAAAACAATAATTATGACGGTGTTTCACCAAGTGCCGACGATGGAAAGTATACATAAATTAAAACCAAATATTCAAAACTTTTCGATCGACACAAAAACACAATAGTTTCTCAACTGGCCGCGTATATTTTTTTATGTCAGTCTACGTATAACTTTTCACAGAGTAGTCCGCTTTAGACATTTTTTTAACACGCTTTCATTAACTTGGTTTGCATGTTTGTATGTTAGTATGTAAAGGAAACTTTGAACATGGATTTGACGTACTTTAAATCTCGGATTAATTTGAAATTTTGCAGCTTATCAAGGACCGAATGCAATGCAATAATATAAATAGTTAATCCTGTTATCCTTACCAGGATCTTCAGCATAAGCGATTTGTTTTTATTTACCCGCTCAGCTATTTCGCTACTAAAAATAAAAAATAAATAATAATTTAAAAAAACCAAAAAACATGCTTTTGTAAAAAGCAAACTAAAAAAATAAAAAATAAATTTAAATTAAGAATAGTATACCTATATACACTTTTTTTTCTTATTTACACCATTATTAATTTAAATTTATTTTTCTTTTTTAGTTTGGTTTTTATAAAAGCGTGTTTTTTAGTTTTTTAATTATTATTATTTTTTTATTTTTGCACTAACACTTTTTTCAGTGTCAATTTCCCAATCTCTTCAGTACTACAACTTTGGTCCCTGACTAATAGGTACACCACATATTTTCCGTCCCGTTAAATCATTTTGACCGCGCTAGTTAGATTTACGCCCTTTTCGTATATTCTTAATTCATCTATAATATATATTTTTATCTATGATTGACATTTACATCTTTGTACAGCTCCACTATTCATGATCTTGTAATTTGTGTGATAGAATTTTATGGGTACACATGTGTATCTTGTTATTTAGTTAGTAAATTATTATTTTCTCTTAAAGTGGATATTTGTTATTCTTCGAGAAAAGAAAGTCTTTAACCATTTTTTATTAAAATATAATGGGTGGTCCCATTTAATTAAAAACAAAATCTATCCAGAAGTTTCCGTAAACAAGAGATAAGGGGGCATCCACAAATTACGTGAGATGTTTAAGGGGGAGAGGGGGTCGAGTCAAATCTCATCTAATCTTACGTTGGAGAGAGGGGGGATCTCGGCAAATATCACGCAATTGTTTTTCTGATTGAAACAAAATGAAATTACACTATTTTGGTCTATTATCCAGATGTACATGCTTAGGATTTAATCTTAAGCGTAATCGTAATACGAATAAGATCATTCACTAATTCGTTCAATCACATGGACATGTTGGTTCCAATAGGCTCTCTTGAGACCGCGCATGATTCTTCATGGACTGAATTAGAGCAGATATTCTTTTTTTAATCGCAGTAATATTGATTTGGGGCCGTTCATAAAATACGTCACACTAAAATCAGCTTTTTTGACTCCCTCCCCCCCATTGTCACGCTGTATCACATTTTTTGTGACCCCCCCTAGAAATATTTCGTCATAAAAACTAAGACCCCCCCCCCTGCTGAGTATGATAAATTCTAAATGATAGTACACAAATTCTGAAAATTAAAAATATTTATTTAGTTATTATAATAACATTACGCGCAGGGTACGTGGAAACGTTACTGTCTCAAGTATTGGAAAAACAAAGAAACCCGTTGTGACGGATCGCAACGCCGCTAGAGTCGCGCCACAGAGCTAGCGCTCATGTCAAAAAATAATAAACGGCGAACGTCACGTTGCCGTATACCCCCCGTCCCCCCTTGTCACATCTTGTCACACTCAGCCAGACCCCCCCCTCCCCTTGTATGCGAACGTATTTTATGAACGGCCCCTTTCTAGTCTTAACTAGTTGTAAATAAAAGCACGAAGCACATTAATTTTTCTTTTTACAATAACAAACCAACGCGTTTACATATTTAAGAAACCCACATTTTGAAAAATCTCACGTGAGTTTGGGGGATGGGGGAGGGGATTGAATAAAATCTCACGACATCTCACCAGGGGGGGAGGGAGGGACAGAAATTTAAAAAAACACCTCACGTAATTTATGGACGCCCCTTAATTGATTGTTCAGCCATTACTATTATTGTATGACTACGCATAATTTTTTTATTGGACTTTACCTTGACGGTTCTCCTATATGATTTTTGAAACAAAAACTCCACCCTAAAGGTTACGAAAACAAAGGATAATTGATCATTCACTCACTGGTTATACTGTAAGGGCACGCACAGTTTTGTGTCCGTTTATTTTTTTTGTTAAAAAGATATTATGATAGACCTATTTACTAGGTGGTAGAGTTCTGCAACGTTTTGGTAGCATCGCTTTACCTATTCCCGCAAAAATAGCGTCAACGCTTATCGTTGTTGTGTTCCGTTTTGGAGGGTAAGGTATGCCGGTAGACTTATGCATGGGGCACTGCCATCCCGTCACGCAGCATCGCACCATTGACATCTTTGATGTCTACAGGTGATTTTTACTCTGTCTCTAGGAAGAGCCATCTGTTGTTTGTTATCTTATCTTTATATATAAAAATCAATTGCTGTTGGTTAGTCTCGCTAAAACGAGAACGGCTTAACCGATTTGGCTAATTTTGGTTTTGAATTAATTGTTGAAGTCCAGAGAAGGTTTAAAAGGTGAGAAAATATAAAAAAAAATAAGAGTAATTAAAAAGACAGAACAACTTTTGCCGGGTCAGCTAGTGACATATAAAATTTATGCCCGGTTTCTATAACGCAAATTAATTTTCAACAAGCAATTAATCTGTGTTTAACATAATTTTTACAGCAAATGATCTGTTAAACACAGATTAATTGTTTGTTAAAATTAATTTGCGCTTCGGAAATCAGCCGTTAATGTCCGGCTTTAAGATAAGAGAAATATGGTCAGTTTAAACATAACATATGTCTTCCTACATAATGTTTGTAGCGTATACACGATATTTGTGTATTGGATTGAAGTGTGGTCTAGGTGTTTGTTGGCCCAATCAAATATTGACATGGCTGTCTTTGATCTGACGATTCGGCCGTTTGATCGGTTCTAGGTATAACTAACTTATATGACATATTCCATTCAAATAACTTGAAGGATTAATTAACAATTACCTTTATTCGTAGGGCGTAAGAAAACATCCCATTTTTACGTTCTAATCATGATGACAATTTCATATTTTATGGAAAATGCAAAATTTCTGTTTTAAGTTTTTACTTATTATTTTTTTAATATCATAAGATAGCAAACAAGCAGATGGGTCTCCTAATGGAAAGAGTGACACATCGCATATAGACACCAAAGGTGTTAATGGTGCGTTGATATCTTGTGGCGAGGTCTAATATCACATGCATAAGTTTATCGGCTACCTTATCTTCCAAACCGGAACACAACAGTGATAAGCACTGACGCTGTTGCGGAAGGAATAGGTAAGGCTGTGGTACCAGACCCGAATGAGACAATGCAGAACTCTACCACCTAGTAGCCACGATGTTAGTGACTCGAATAGTCAATTGTTCGCCTTTTGCGACCTGCCTAGCAGAACGGTGGTTGATCTATACTTCAAAGGAGCCCGGGACCAACACGGGAAAAATTATTTACTTTTTCTTATTTTCACGTCATGCAATGCAAAGAGTATATTACTTCGACTCGTCTCTCCCGCGGAACTTATGAAACAGACGTTCATTTCACGCCGCATGTGGCGTATAATACACTACTTATTTTGTGTATTTCCTTAATTTTACCATTTTATAGCATAAGCTCTCTAGAGCTTTAGAATAATTCAATTTAATATGTACCTAAATTTAAGGTAAAAAAAGTATGTTCACACCCGTATTCCCGAAGAGGTTTTCCCCCGTGTTGGTCCCGGGCTCCTTTGAAGAATAGGCCAACTGCCGTTCTGCCAGGCAGGTCGTAAAAGGCGACCGAGTGCCTATGCGTGTCACTACCATCGTGACTATTAGGTGGGAGAGTTCTGCATCGCCTCGACCGGGTCTGGTACCACCGCCTTACTTATTCCTGCCGCAATAGCGTTAGTGCTAGTCACTGTCGTGTTCCGGTTTTGAGGGTAAGGTAGCCGGTAAACTTATGCGTGTAGCATTAGACCTCGTTACAAGATGGCAACGCACCATTAACATATTTGGCGTCTATAGGCGATGGTAGACTCTTTCCATCAGGAGACCCATATGCTTGTTTGCTATCTTATGTTATAAAAAAAGGTAGGCAGAGGTACAACAAGTGCATCCACGATTAGCCGAAAATAGTCCTACAATGTAATAGGTGGCCAGCCTATCTCCAACCGGGCACTTTTTCCAATCCCGGGCAACGTCGTTTCTGTCAGAAAACTGTAAAAACACAATTTTCTTAATTGCCTGGTCCGGGAATGGAACCCGAGACCTCGTGTGGTTAACTCCGACATCGGACCACTAGACCACAGGGGCGACAAAGTTAGTTAAAAAATGGAAAAATAATTTGAATATAAGGAGCACCGAAAAAAATTGAATTTTTTTCGGTGCTCCTTATAGAAATATACATCCTAAAGACGTCACTGCCATTACTTATTGCTTGCATATATTTGTGCTATTTCAGGTCATAATCTACCTGTGTGCCAAATTTTATCCAAATCCGTTCAATACTTTTTGCGTGATTGAGTAACAAACATCCATCCATACAAACATCCAAACTTACGCATTTATAATATTAAACCAGATATAGGTTGTACACTATGTGTTAGATAAAATGCGCTGATGAGGATCACCAAAAAATCTCTTATTATCCCACCAACCGAAAAACCAGTGAGTCGAAATACCGCAAAGTCTATAGAAGCTCACTCTGTCTACGCCATTAGAGAACTAGCGTGATAATATTTTTATATTAAAAAGACAACATAAAACCATAGTGTAGAAATATATCAACCAACAGACACCCCAACAAATACAAAATACAATAATATCTTTTATGCGTTTATCAATAAAAGTACACATACACGGGTGTTACAGAGCCAGTGGTATATCAAACCAATGCGTTGGCCTGTGAATGATTTATCTACCCGTTTTATTCTTCATATCCCATTTTCTGTGGGGAAACGCGAATTTGTGCAGGGTGTATCCATATGAACTGTTTATTTTTTGAATTTATACTCATTTTCTACGAATAGGATTTGAGTGACGAGTTAACATTTTTCCGTACCGACACTAGTCTGCATATATGCATGTAACGCTGCTCTTTAAGCCGTTCACTGCACTTTTTCAGCATAGTAAAAGTGAATAGACGCTTATTACTAATCACTCGCACTGATCAACGGCTGTCTTCACGTATTTTTTGCTCAATACTTAGCACCTGCATTAAACACTCGCACTCGCACTAATCAAAGTAAAACGGGGCTTTAGAAAGAGAGAAAATAGATAAAGTGATGTGAATGTAGGCTCTCGTTTTAAAAAGAGAAGGAACATATTCTAGGGTGGCTCCGTGGATATAAGAGCATACATACATAATACAGAAGAAAATTAGTTTCAAATTTTATAATATTTGTTATTTTTGTACACTAGGTCTAATCATATCTTTATTTTTAATATTTTATTTTCCTTTTACGGGAAATCTCTTTAAGTAGATATAAGCTCGCCCATAATTGGACTTATTTTGCGTTAATATTGTCATCAAAACTTTTCATATATGATATACATATTGTTATTTCACTCCTATTTTAGTCTTTCAGGAGTCGATTTTTAAAAAGTAAGCTTCATTTGATCCTGATCTACAACTATCTCCTTGCTAAATTTGATCAAAACCAGTTGAGTGGGTGAAAGCGTAAGCGTACATTTGAAAAGATTTTCACATTTATGATAATAGAATGAATATTCTTCCCCTCCATTTTATCTCTCATGTTTTCACTCAGTTTTCATAGTATGAGATTTTGAAAATTCTCCCATTAGATTTTTAAACTTTTTCTTATATGTAAACCTTGTCCTAATAATAACAAACACGAATAAAAATTAAGTATCCAAATAAGTGAATTTATTCCGAAATTATGCACGTAAAAATATTTTGGTGTTTCATTTTTATTTATTATATAAATAAAAATAAATACCACAATGCCCATATTGCTGAAATGGTTGGCAGAAGTGCATGATTGGTCAACGGTATTAAGCTCTAAGATATTATATGTGTATGTTTCCACAAATCGTACAAATCTAATCTTACGAAAGTTTCTTTTTCAGAAAAATGGGAAAACCGTTTTTATTAAATTACCCAATCCAGAATTCGATATCTGAACTACATATGTCTACACCAAAGGTAATGTGTCTACACCAAAATAAATAAAATTACGAAAGAAGTAAGAAATAACTCTAAATTTATACTTGTTTAAGTTCGTTTAAGCAAAATACGTTCCATTAAACATGGCCTTAATGTACGCGTATGAACCTTAGATCAATGCCACATGTAATAATGCCAAAACAGATTTAGGTTTGGAATGAAATTGTAAATGTTCTCTGTTTTAGTCAGCTTATCTAAACAAAAGGATAATCTTAGAATACAATATTAAGCACAGGTCTATAATTTACACGCAGTAATACTACAACAACTGACTTTTAACCTACTGTTCTATAAAACCCTGAATCAGATCTTTACCAAATGTGCATAGATAGGTCCAAACGAGAACCTACTGTTCTATAAAACCCTGAATCAGATCTTTACCAAATGTGCATAGATAGGTCCAAACGAGAAGTATACTTTCAAGACAAAAAACTAATTTTTCGAAAATTTATTAACCAATTTAGAAAATTTAGTTTGGACCGAGGTCTGCAGTAACAAACAAAAAAATGCGAATGAATTAATATTCTCCCTGTTTTAAAAAACACAATATATATATTATAATTATTAATATACAAATATTACTTGGGATTTTTCTATTCATTTCATCTGATTATGTGAGCTATCTCTTTACAGGTTTATGTGAAAGTACCATAGGCTTACAAGGTACAAACGTGGGAACCAGAGGATTGTAGATACGATGTTATTAATTATTTTCGCTCCCCAAAACAGGCCTAATTTTATTTACGCCATCACTAAACTGAAACAGATAAAATAAAACACCATAGACATTAGACAACAAGGAAAACTTTGTGATATGATATTTATTAGCAAAAAAGTGTGTGAAGTTCACACATGACAGATTTAAAAGGAGATTGATGAGATTGCCCTCAAAATGCTTGCAAAAGTATAAAAATAATTTGATGTATAATAAGCCCATATTAGAATTCAACGGAAACTTTTCAATAGCAAGTGAATTTTAAAAAGCAATAGGTATACGCATTGATATAAAAAACCCTAGATGCACAGTCCCGAACAAAACTGACCCTAATTTAATTTAAGTAGTTATAGATATGGCAAAAACATATATCTTTGTATATCCAAATATTTGAAATGAGTGCACAATTTAAAATTGTGCACTCATTTTTGGAGGACGTTTTTGACACACTGATTGTGTATCTTGGGTTTTTTATATCAATGGGTATACGTAATTAGATATCCATGCAACTAATCAAATTTGTGCGCTTTTTCTTATTTCTAAATCAAGCAAAACTTTCTTTTCTGCCACAAAGTTATCACTTTTTTTTTATTTATGACGAATCAATTAAGTTGGAAAGCTGTCAGATAGGTAAGACGCAAAGAAGGTTAAATAAGCAACTAAATAAAATGCAACAAAAAGGAAAGTACTTATTACTATAGTCGAAACTTACAACACAGAAGGCTGTATAAACAAACTACTCTTAGTATCATCCTAAAAGAACAAAAAAAGAACAAGTATTTATTTTTAATCTGTGAACAAGTGGCTTCACTCAGCCAACCCACCAAGATAAGACCTTTACCTGTGTTCTTTCGTAATTTCGATTTTTCGTACTTTGCCCGAAATAGTCACTCGATCTTTTTAAATTTCTTTAATGCAAATATAATTATAAATTTTTATATAAACAGTTTGTAAAGAAAACCCTGTCCGATCCGAAAGGGGTATATAGGTTGGTTAAAGGCATTACTGAAAAAATATTAAAATGACTATTTTAGAAAATAAAAAATATGTCGTTTTTTACTTATATTACCCTAGAGTTAAGCAAATATTTTAAAAATGACAACACCTTATATATATATATATATATATATATATATATATATATATATATATATATATATATATATATATATATATATATATATATACTGGAGAAGGAAACACATTCAAAAAACATTCCTTATCCACAAAATTAGTTTATAGCGGGGTTTTTTACATTAGCACAATATTATTATGTAAAATAAAATCTACTTTGCTAGGTGAGGGCGTTCAAATATTTAGTTAATTACTTGTGTGTAAATTATACAAGATAAAGAATGTTATACTTAATTCCATAAAAAAATTCATAAAACAATACATTTTTCCACACGATTATACATATCAAGTTAGTAAAGCGTAAATTGTTATAAATGCTTACAAAAAACATACAAAAGCAACATTACAAAAAAACATACAAAATACCTAACACAGAAATCTACACCAAATCGAAAATACAATACATTTTACCATGCGATTATACGTGTCGCGGCAGTAAAGCGTAAACTGTTATAAACGCTTACAGAAAAAAAAAACAATTTTTCGGCCGATGGCGTTGCCTCGCTTTCCTCGTCAAATTGCTGTCAACGACGTACACCCACGCCTAATATTGCTTCTGTTTTGGCATTTTGTAATACAAATAAGATTATACATTCCATTTTTATTCAATTTCATGATACATTTTACCCGCTAAGAGCTGTTTCACACGTTTATCAAATCCGAAAGTTACGCCACAGTATACTGGAGACTAACAGTAGTCAATCTACATACATGTGATATTCGAGCAACGCACACATAGACACCTCTCACGGACGCGATATCTCGGAATGGTTCGGTACATTTTGCACCGCACCATCGGAGATATCGCGTCCGTGAGAGGTGTCTATGTGTGCTATGCTCGAATAATGTATGTAACGTTGACTTCTGATGTAACGTTGAATTCTGGTAGTCTCTAAGTATTCTGTGGTTACGCCTTGCACGTATCAATTATATAATATATGAGCGTAAGTCTATTATGTATTCTGTGGCGTAAATGCTATAATATGCTAGCTATTTTCCTAAAAAAGGCAAGACTTTTATTAAATAACTAGCTGACCCGGCAAACGTTGTTCTGCCTTTTTTAACTACTCCTATTTTTTTCTATATATTCTCACCTTTTAGACCTTCCTTGGACTTCAACAATTAATTCAAAATCAAAATTAGCCAAATCCGTTCATCCGTTCTCGAGTTTTAGCAAGACTAACGAACAGCAATTGATTTTTATATATTATATAGATTTGTACCGGTATATAGATTGAACATAAAGCTTAGATTTTCAATATTTTTGCAATTAGTGTTTTTAGAGTTCCAAAGTAAACGAGGGAACCCTATAGTTTCCGTCCGTCCGTCCGTCCGTCTGTCCGCAGTCAAGCGTTCTGCGCTGTCCTTAATACTAGAAAGCTGTAAATTGGTATGAATATCCATAAAAGTAACGTCAAAAAGTGGTAAAACAAAATCGAGAAAAATATTTTTTTTAGGGTAGCTTTTCTACGTGTAAAGTGGGGATGTTAATTTTTTTCTTCTGTATAGTGTGGAATATCGTTGGATAGGTTTTTAAAAAATATTGTAGATTTGTGACAAAGACCTACAAAAAAATATTTTTTGTAGGTCTTTGATTTGTGACAATAATGTTTCGATAACGGGACTTATTTGTAAAACATTAAGCATTAATATTGTGAAAAATAAAATTAAAGTGATGTGTACATAGTAGATAAGGTAATAAGTAAGTAAAAATAAGTTTTCTTTTTAATTGATTTCTTACCTACATGTTGCATGCCATAACGGGCCAAATATGCGAGCCTTCAATATTAATATTAGATAGGATCTTCGTGTACCATATTTGATGCAATAGATGAATTATTATTATTATTATTAAAGTGATAATTTTTATTGGTACCAAGTGTCTCACTCCCCCTCTATCAGCTAACGTTTGGTTTTGAGGTTGAAAAAAAAAATAACGGGAACAGTAAATATAATGAAATTAAAAGGAAAACTATCACAGTTTAGAAGGTTTTACAAGTTTTTGAGTAATTATAGTTGACCAACTTAAAAATGTACTAGGAGAAGTTTTTAGTGGCGGTGAACCGTTGGTGCGGATATATCCGTCATTGACCTTAAATTAATTAAATTTTATTGTTTCATACTATGAAAAAAAGCCCTCTTTTTGTCCGTATTATTTGATGGGTAAAACGCTACATTGCGCGTGGCCCGATACGTACTTTACCCATTTTTTTTTTGATTCTTGACTCAACATTTTCAAAATAGTCGTAATGCTTTTACATATCTATTACGCATACAACTAAGCATGAAAATCATATTAATAGACTAAAATATTCTAAATCAGAAATGGAAACTATAAAAGTAAGTATGACAAATTACGATTTCAGAAACTGAAGATTCGGTTTCAGTTTTGGCTAAACATTGAGTTTCGGCTGGTCACTGTAATTAAATATATAATTTAAGTGCGTCCAAGTTTCTAAGTTGCAAACTTTTCTTAAGCCTTGCTGGCAGAAATCTCGCTCAACGATAAAACTGCCTTTTTGTATATTATGCTTTTTCTTAGCATATTTATGTATTATAAAGATTTGTTGATAATATGTAACATAAGGAGTTGTTATTAACATAATATATTATTACAATATAATAATAATAATAATAATGCTGGACAAATACATAAATCGATATAACCCCAAAATAAACAAAATATTTGCCTGTATTATGGTTGTTAGTCAACGAGATACTAACACAAAGAAATTCATTTATAAATACTGTTACATACATAGTGAACACCCAGAAATACAAACATCTATCAGTTCATCACACAAATATTTTTCCCTGTCGGGAAGCAAACCTGGACCCTATTGATTTGTAGTTGGGGTTCGCTAACTACTCGATCAAAATCTCCTGGTATAAAAAATTCGTACCATGAACTTTTAAACCAACGCGTTCCACTATCACTTTTAAATATATAAATTTTAATATATATGTACGCGTTATTGACCCGTTTATATATTTAAAAATTCGTACCACTTTTTGAGACAACACCAACGGTAGAGTATGAAATTTTGCATAAAGTTTACAATGTGGAAGACTGCAGAAACTAATAATTTAAATAATATGCATTATAATAAATTAAATTAATAAACATTAACTTTACACACACTAAATTCATGGTACATGCATGATAATTTACTCATATGCATGAAGTATTAGATAAAGGTGGAGCTAGCACTCACTTGAAATAAATACCTACGTTACATCTCATTCTATGAGGTCTCGCCATCTCTTTTTATACAGCTGTGTTAGAAAGAGAACGTAAGACCTCGGAAGATGACAGCAGTATTAAAAGTTGTGTTTCATATAGGTATTAGAAGTGTTGCCTCCAGATATAATACAGCTTTATGCACATATGTATACCATATTTTAAGGTAAAAATCTATTGTCAATCTTAAAACAGATTTTATTGTTCGGTCTACGGTCGAATTTCGACCACATCACTGCTTACACGGAAAACTTCGCCTGTGTGAAATATCTCTAAATCTGGTTATTACTTAGGAAATCTGGTTATTATCTGAATATAATTACGTAAATTAATTTAATTCATAAATCCCTAAATCAATTCCATAATTATTTGGACATTCAATGGATTTAATCTTAATAAATAAATATGTTTAGTAATCAAATTAAACATGAGTTTATCCGATAATAGTTTTACGCAAGATTAGCCTAAATATACGTAAGCCCTCCGGTCTACAATTTGCATATAATACGAAGCGACATAATTGACAAATAGGTTATAGAAAAGGTTAGTTTGGATTTCTCCAATATAAACTTTAATCGGATTACAACACTTGTGTTAAATTATTAATAATTTGCGGGATAATATCCTTTTTGTCTTATGATTAACACATATAGTAGGATATACCACTATAAGACGACCTTCAACCATGCTGCTTAATGGATGAAAAGTATTTATCTATATATATATATATATATATATATATATATATATATATATATAAAAATCAATCCCTATATTCCTTGGTCACGACATCACGCCTGAATGGCTGGACCAATTTCGGTAATTTTTTTGTTGTGTTTGTAATTGTAAGGAGAAGGTTCTTATAAAAGAAAATATTAAGAAAATTGCGCGGAAAATTAGAAAATTTAAGAATACTTAACCACCATATAAAGTTTAATCCTGTAGACTTATATAAATTACGTGTCACGTTGTTTGTCCGCTATGGATTCCTAATATGTAAGACAAAACAACGTTTGCCGGGTCAGCTAGTTTATACATATAAATATAATAAAATCGTAGAAAAGCCAAAATTGTACATTAAATATTTTTTTAAAAGAATACTTGGGGCGTGATCTACAATCGATATCGAAGCCAAAAATATAGTATTTAGAAGTTTTGTCTGTTAGTCTGTCTGTTTGTCTGTATGTATGTCCGGGGTAAACTCAAAAAGTGCTGCATGGATTTACTTCAAATTTTGCGTGAATGTTACTGACAGGACGGATCAACATATAGGCTACATATTATCACGCTATCACTTACAGGGGAGGAGCAGTGCGGAGTAAACGAAGTCCGCGCGGATGAAGTCGCAGGCAACAGCTAGTATTCAATAAAATATGTCAATAAATATATTTCAAACTAGCTGCGCCCGTGACTTCGTCCGCGCGGAAATTTTTCGAAAAAAGTAGCCTAAGTGATTCCCTGTCACATCAGCTATCTGTCAGTGAAAATCCCGTCAAAACAGGTCTAGCCGTTCCAGAGATTAGCCGGAACAAACAGACAGACAGACAAAAATTGTAAAAAAAAAAAATATGTTAGTTTGGTATATGTACCGTGTATACATCCATACGCATTTAGTAAAAAGCGGTTATTTTAATATTACAAACAGACACTCCAATTTAATTTTTTTGTATAAAAGATGGGTTGACTAAAACTTGCAGTCCAGAATATGATTAATTGACTATCAATTTGTTACCTCCAGCTACGGATGTATATGTTAGCCGCCAAACCCGATTTCAGGCCAAACTAGTTTGTCTTAGGCCAAACTGGTTCATCCTAAGCGTGTAAGGATATCCTAGTATAGCCTAGGACAATCTAGGTTAGCCTAAATAATTTAGGCTTAACTAGTTGGGTCTAGGCCGATTTTTTTTTAAATTATTATTGAACCGATTTAATAATTGCAAGTGGCAAAATAAACACTACAACGAAGGTACGAACGTACGAACGTACGAACGTACGAACGTACGAACGTACGAACGTACGAACACACACACACACATATATTGTTAGTAAGTTTACTTTTACTCTAGATATTTATACGTTTTTTTCTTATGGGAAAATGGGTCAAAGTACATAGGTACTGTACCAAGTTGGTATAACTTGTCAACTTTACGATTTGTACGCATTTAAAAGATGTTTTAGTTTTTTTTGAGTTTTAAAATTAAATTAAAAAGTATCTTCACGCCCTTATCCCCGAAAGGGTAGGCAGAGGTACAACAAGTGCACCCACGATTAGCCGAAGATACTTGGTCCCACTATGTGATAGGTGGCAAGCCTATCGCCAACCGGGCACTTTCCAATCCCGGGCAATGTTGTTTTTATCAGAAAACTGAAAAAAACACATTTCTGAATTGCCCGACCCAGGAATCGAACCCGAGACCTCTGTGATCAACTCCGACATTAAAAATAAAATTAAATTAAATTCAATGATTCCAACAACATTGTTGTACAATACATTGTAAAGTAATTATTAAAAGTCTTTAAATAACATTTCGTCTTGCGGCTTTCCCTGTCACTTTCAATTCGATGACTTCAATGCTTTGAAGTTTGAATGACAGTGACGTTAAATCACCGTTGAGATTATCGGTACCAAGTACCAACAATGAAGCTGTATATTTGGAAGCAACACATCTAATACCAACTTGAAACATAACTTTTAATACTGCTGTCATCTTCCGAGGTCTTACCCTCTCTTTCTAACACAGCTGTATAAAAAGAGATGACGAGACCTCATAGAATGAGATATAACGTAGATATTTGTTTCAAGTGATTAATACAAATGCTTGCTCCAACTTTACCTAACACTTCATGTTGCCAACAATGTTTCACGAAATTAAATTTCTTTATTTTTAACTAGCTGTTTCCGCAACTTCGTCCGCGCGGACTTCGTTTACTCCGTAGGCGATAGCGTGATAATATGTAGCCTATATGTTGACCCGACCTATTAGTAATATTCATGCAAAATTTGAAGTAAATCCATACAGTGCTCTTTGAGTTTACCCCGGACATACATACAGACAAACAAACAAAAATTCTAAAAACTATATTTTTGGCTTCGATATCGATTGTAGATCACGCCCTAAGTATTCTTTTAAAAAATATTCAATGTACAGTTTTGACTTTCCTACGATTTTATTATATGTATAGATTGTGACGTCCGCGTCATTGGTCGGTACCACTCAAGGGCTTAGCGGTAAAACTAAAAATCACTACTGTCAGAATGACGGTCATCCAAGTGACGTCATTACGGTGTAGGTTGATAATGTCGTACACAGAGAGCATGGAAAAGGACAGATCTCCTCAACCAAGCCGCCTGACTGGGGACCGAAGTCCATCATACGGCCTGGCCACAGCTATCCGCGACGCGAACTGCGGCACGGACTGAGACGCGAACTGCGACGCGAAGTACTACTGTAAACTGTAGTGTGTAATGTTTATTTTTATTTATTTAATGTATTTTAAATAAATTTTATTAAAAAAAAAATTCTGCAGTCCTCCGTTATATAAACTTTAACTGTGCTGAAATTTCATACTCCACCGTTATCTATCTCTACCGTATATGGGTGATTCCGTTCTAACTGTGATATAATGTCAGTACCGTGTCATGTCTATTTTTAGAATTTATTTATAAATTGTAGTTTTTTTTGTCGTAAACATTAGAATTTATGAGGTAATTAGTTTAAATCATTTATTACGACAAAAAAACTAACAATTTATAAATAAATTCTAGAAATGGACATGACACGGTACTGACATTTAAGTGATATATTGTAAGTTTTCTGTAAGTGGCAAGTTATATTATATGAAAATAATGTTGAAATATGTTTATTATTTTCCAATAAGTACAAAAATTTCATAAATTAATTATTAATTAATGACCTGTGAGAACAAACAATACAGGACATTGAATATCACAGTTAGAACGGAATCACCCATATACAGACTGACTGGTGAGTTTCTTTCGATATTTCTGGAGAGTACCTACTCGGTACTTGATTCTTGTTAAAATTAAAAAAAATAAAATATTAAAAATTAGGGGCTTAATTTTTCACCAATATTTCTCTAAAAATAAGTGAAATGTGGATATTATACTCTGTAAGCACGCCGCGCTGTTTGTATTGTACCTACCTATGTATTCTGTTTGATAGCCCGCTGCGCGAGACATGCGTCCGCGCGGTGTCCAAGTGTGGTGCAGGTAAATATAGGATTTTCGGTGTACTGTTTGTTTACTAAGAAGTATTTTAATATTTATTTTTAATGTTATTTTTTTCATCATATATGATCGCCAACTATCACGTCCTTAATAATTGAAGGTAACTCACCAGTCAGCCTGTATATCGTATATCTTATAAAGGGGTCTAAAGCTTTTCCTTTACGTATTAATATATGGATAACAGTTAAGATTATCAGCACTGAAAATGTTTCACGAATTTTATTTTCGTTTTTTTTAATCTATGCAGAATATATGCATAAGGGCAAATCGTAAAGGGAAAGTAGTATAATAAGAGTTTGGTCTGAGCCTATTTTGTGTCAATTGCATGGAGGTATATACATAGAGTACGCGAGTCAAGCAAAAAGTCGTCACGTTCATAGAGAGAAAAAGAAAATAAATATGGTACCCGTCTTTCTCTGTAAAATTTTCTTGCGCCTATCTATATTAATATTATAAGTGCGAAAGTTTGGATGATTAATGATTGGATGTTTGGATGGCTGGCTGGGTGATGTTTGTTACTCAATCACGCCAAAGCTACTAAACGGATTTGAATGAAATTTGCCACACAAGTAGATGACGACCTGGAATAGAGCATAGGCTACTTTTTATCCTGGAAAATGAGGTAATCCCGCGGGATTAGCCAGAAACTTTATAATGCGGCGGGCTGCACGCCGCAGCTGGTTATAGAAAAAACCAATCACATACGATTAC
This sequence comes from Apodemia mormo, assembly GCA_036924255.1. Taxonomy (NCBI): domain Eukaryota; kingdom Metazoa; phylum Arthropoda; class Insecta; order Lepidoptera; family Riodinidae; genus Apodemia; species Apodemia mormo. The sequence continues at coordinate 9,831,331 of JAUPFN010000026.1, forward strand.
AAATGCGTATGCGTTGTTAAAGACAAAACATTTACCAAATGTATGTTCTTTCTCTATTCTATCTTTTTTTATCAACAGGACTTTTTAGGGTTTCGCACCCAAAGGGTCAAACGGGACCCTGTTACTAAGGCTCCGTTGTCCGTCCGTCTGTTTGTCCGTCTGTCAACAGGCTTACGGCTCTTAGCGCGAGCCTTTAAGGCCCAATATTAATTTAAGTTCTAGGTGAGCACTTTGCTTGCCCAAAAAGCCCGGTGACGCAGTAACGAACCATAAGGTCAACTGTAATAGCCATTTCGAAAAAATCACCAGGCTGTGTCATATGAACCGAGATAGACAGTTGAAATTTTCACAGATGATATATTTTTGTTAACGCTACAACAACAAATACTAAATCCATACTAATATTATAAATATAATATTATAAATGTGAAAGTAACTGTCTGTCTGTCTGTCTCTTTTAACACTTTAACCACTGAACTAATTTGAATGAAAACTGGTATGAAGATAGTTTGAGACTCGAGAAAGGGCATAGGAGAGTTTTTATCCCGGAAATCCCATGGAAACGGGAACTGTGCGGTAAACCCCTGGGAATATCTATCTTAAACCACGGTAATAAGGAGTAACTTAGGCTACTTTTTTTAGAATTATTTCCATGCGGATGAAGTTGCGCTATTAGCTATTAGAACAGCTATGAGAGAATAAAATAAATATTTATGGGGCTCGCCTCTGTGGTCTAGTGGTCCAGCGTTGGCGTTGACCACATGAGGTCCCGGGTTCGATTCCCAGGTCGAACACATAAAAAAAGTGTTTTTTCAGTTTTCTGAGAAACAACTTTGCCCGATATTGGAAAGTGCCCGATTGGCGATAGGCTTGCCACCTATCACATTTGTGGGACAAGTATCTTCGGCTAATCGTGGGTGCACTTGTTGTACCTCTGCCTACCTTTTCGGGGATATGGGCGTGAAGATACTTTTTATTTATGAGACTCCAATACAATAAACGTGATTTTTTCGCAATTTTTGTTCTCGATCTTAATAATAACAACTGGTACTGGACGCTTAAAATATTCAAGAATAGTAAGTTATAATATATTCACTTTAAAAACCCTTAAATTAAAATATAATTAATGTTCAAGGTGGTTCTCATACAACAAACGTGATTTTTGACATTTTTTTATAGATGCTGGTACGGAACCCTTCGTGAGTGAGGCTGATTTGCACTTGAGCGGTTTTATTTACTTACATATGCGCTTATGGCTTGCCTACTCTATCATTTTATTAACTCAATGGTCGATTGACATTTAGATTAATCTGTCTACCTGTCATTTTGGCATTTTGACATTTGTATATTTATTTGTAAACTAGCTGTTGCCCGCGAGTTCGTTCGCGCGGACGTACTATACTTTGCACAGCTCCTCCCCCGTAGGTGATAGTGTGATAATATGTACCCTATATGTTGACCCGACCTGTTAGTAATATTCATGCAAAATTTGAAGTAAATTTATGCAGTATTTTTTGAGTTTACCCCGAACATACATTAACTTCCCTACGATTTTATTATATGTATAGATAATATAAAAAATACCATAACGCCCACACACGTACCTAGGAAGCATCCACGGCTAGTAGTATTCTCATGATTTGTCTAGGTAGCCAACTTATGACTAAATCGAGCACATATCTAGTATCGAAAAAGTTGTTTTCAGGAAAAACTGAAAAAAAGATTTAGAAAGATTGCTCGAACTGAGTTTGAAACCTTAGGAATCTATACCGAAACTGTTACCTACCCCTGGACAGTTTCAAGCAGTCATCCATTCGGAATGTATCCAAAACTGCTAACAACTGTTCATTATCTTATAAATGACAGTACTGCAAAAGATGCAGTAATTATATTCCCACAGAATTTATTCTACGAATCAAATCCATCATCACAAAAAGAACTCTACCGCTTTGTAACAAAGTTTAATATTAAACATCATTATTTACCGCTAAACATCTTAGATGATAGTCGGAACAATAAGACGATATCCACTATAATGAGAGCTGTTATGAGAGTCAAGTAGCGTCATTTTATTCTGAACTATTTTTATCAGGTGCAATTTTAAGGGTCAAGTTATTCTGGTTTTCTGACCACCCGCGGCGACCTCACAGCATGTTTAGAGTCACTTAAGTCGGGAATGAGACATCATGGCGAAAATCAGATAAGGGATGATTTTTGCAGTTCTCAATATATTTACAAAATGGGCTTAATGATTGTCAAAATGGCGGACTATGGTTGGATTGGGATTCAAAGTTTTTGTTATGTCATAAGATACTCTTTAGAATTTTGTCTTTATTTAATGTTTTCAATGAAATTTAAACTGTTTGGAATGATACGGCTTTGAACTACTGCTTCAACCTAGTGATAAGTTGAACGACAGTTCATCTTGTGGTGTCCAGATGCAATTACGATGTTAAGTAGTAGATTTTTTTTTAATTAGGAGTAAAATATATTATCTTTTTTGAGGGCAGGCAGAGTGAACCAGACGTTTATAGGCTTTTAAGACATCAAGATTCACCAAATTTTGCTAGGTGGTAGAATTCTGCATTTTCTCGCCCGGGTCTGGTACCGCCTTAACTATCCTCCCTGAATAGCGTCAGTGCTATTCACTGACGTGTTTCGGTTTGGAAGGTAAGTTATCCGGTAAACTTATGCATATAACATTAGCCCTCGCCACAATATACAGATAGTAACGCACCATCAACATCTTTGATCTCTATAGGCGATGGTTAACTACTTCCATCAGGAGACCTATCTGCTTGTTTGCTATGTCATGATATAAAAAGAAGTTTGTTAGCGAGATGAGTGATAATTGTTATAGCCGCATATATACCTAATGACAGTTATTGTCGCTTATTTTTAGAGAAAAACTGGACAGACAGCTTTACGTGCTCATCCGAGGCACCAGACTCCGGTCTATAATCACCTAATCAGCTACAGATTTATATAGTAAGTATTTGTTTTTCATTACGTTTTGGTCCGGGCTCCCTTTTAAATAATAAACCATCTGCCTTTCTATCAGGCAGAACGTAAAAGCCACCGATTGTCTGTACGTGTCACGTACCACCATTTTACATATTCCTGTTACAATATCATCAATGCTTGTTGATGTATAAATAAATAAATCTATATATATATATATAAAAATCAATTTCTGTTTGTTAGTCTCGCTAAAACTCGAGAACGGCTGAACCGATTTGGCTAATTTTACTTTTGAAATAATTGTTGAAGTCCATGGAAGGTTTAAAAGGTGAGAAAATATAGATAAAAATAAGAGTAGTTAAAAAGGCAGAACAACGTTTGCCGGGTCAGCTACTAATAAATAAATATTTACGGGAAAAATTACACTTACTGATCTAACCTCAAAGTAAGCAAATTAATTACTTGTGTTATGGGTGTTAGTCAACGATACTAATACATAGAAATACATATAAATACTTTTATATACATAATAAACACCCAAACCCGGAAATACAAACATTCATGCTCATCACACAAATGCTTGTCCCCGTCGGGGATCGGACCTTATTGAATGCGTAGTCAGGGTCGCTAACCACTCGACCAACGGAATGGTTCTATCTGTTCTGATTTGGAGGGTAAGGTAGCCGGTAAACTTATGCACGGGGCATAACCATCCCATCACATGGATAGCAACGCACCGATACCATAATTGTTGTCTATAGGTGATGGGTGTGTCTTTCCGTTAGGAAAGCCATCTGCTTATTAGCTGTTTTAAGATGAAAAAAAGCTTGTTTTCAGTCATATGGTAAGTTAGCCTGAAGCAGATGAGTTTAACTTTAAACCGAAGGTTTTAATGATTTATTTAATAATGGAACGGTGAATTCGAATCACCTGCATTCAATATGCCTCGACACACAATTGCGATTTAAAATGCATCTGCTTAAAGTACTTTGTGATGTCAATCAACTAAGTCACGCCATCTAGTGGCCAACGACATAAGTGATATCCCCTACTACGAATCACGACTTTTTAACCCTTGACGCAAAAAAGTCGCACCGATTAGGATACAGTTTTGTTTATTTGAAAGCTAGTTTTTTAGAGCGCTTGTTCTTAGACATGTTTTATTATAAACGTTTAACCGTTTTAAGGTCATCAGCTCTTCTCTACTTGGTGAAAGGAATCAAGCAATTGGTACAGGCTTAATCGAAGCGGAATTTGGTATTTTGTTACTTACCGGAATTACAATGACATGTAACTTTAACCAGAGACTGAAGGATTCTTATACGAAAGTATAAGAATCCTGCAGCTCAGCAGGTATTTTCGTAATTTTCAATAATATAATCAATCCAGTAAATGATGCACAGGAGGCAATAAATTAGTCTTATAATTAAGAAATGTGTCAGGGTTTTTTATTGGGGGTTATTTTAGGTATAAAATTCTAAGGATATTTTTTTACAATAAGACAGTTTCCTGATGGAAAGCTCCTATTATATCTAATAATATAAGCTCATGTTTCCTCTGTGTTATTCCGGGACTCCATTAAATAATAGGTCTTCTGCCACTCTGCCTGGATTTCTAAAAGACGAACGATTGACTATATGTGTCACTACCATCATAACTTTAAATATAAAATGATAAAACAACATATTAATGAATCACAGCACACATTATATTATTTATATAAAATTATCTAACATTTAGTTATCCTGCTAGCTAGATGTCTCGTTCGCAAAATTTATAGTGCATTTTCGTTACTCCAGCTCAAGTTACTCCATGGCAAACCTTGAGCACTTCAGAAGGATATGGACGAACGTTTTCACCTCCTGTAGCTTGCAGGCGCAGATGGGTGAATTCGCCAAATTGAACTTCTTGTACCTCCTAAGTAGGTTCACAGATAATAGCAAATTTAATGAATTATCAGCAACGCCTAAATTAATAAAATATTAAATAAATAAATATTCATGGGACAAATCACACTTACTGATCTAACCCCAAAGTAAGCAAATTATTTGCTTGTGTTATGGGTGTTAGTTAACGATACTAATACATAGAAATGCATATACGTAGGTCACACTATAAGTTTTGCGTAACTTAAAAAATCCACATGTTAAACTAAAATATTATGTTTATTGCTTTTCAAAATAATTTCCTTTACATTTTAAACATTTTTTCATGCGATCGAACCATTTTTTAAAATAGGAGGACCACAGATCTGAAGGCATGTTTTCTACGTGCTGATTGAACGCTATCACTGCCTCTTCGGAGTTGGTAAAAGTAAAACCTCTCATAAAATCTTTGATTTTGGGGAAAATACAGAAATCACAGGGTGCTAGGTCGGGGCTATGCGCAGGATGAGTGACGAGATGTACTTTTTCGGAAGTTAAAAATGACTTTGTTTTGTTGGCCGTGTGTGAAGAAGCGTTATCATGGTGTAGGAGAATGCGGCTTTTGGGTCGTCTTTCGCGAACTTTTTCTAACACCCTGGGTAAACAAATGGTAGAATACCACTCGGCATTAACACTCTTTTGATCTTCAAGTGGAATTGTACAGATGGAACCCGTAGCTGAGAAAAAAACGCGATCATTTTTTTACCAACGTTTCTCGCCTGTCTCACTTTTGTTGGCCTGTTCTTAATTTCAAACACCCATTCACAAGATTGCTGTTTTTTTTTGGATTCAAAACAATAAATCCACGTTTCGTCTCCTGTGACAATGTCATAAACAGCATTAGAATGTCCGTGGTCGTACTTCAGTAGCATCTGTGAGCACCATTCCACGCGAGCCCACTTCTGCTCCGCTGTCAGTTCATGAGGGATCCAACGATAACAAAGTTTCCGAACTTTCAATTCTTCGTGTAAAATTTTCTTAATTTGTCTCATACCAATCCCCAATATTTCTCGAATTGTCTCATAGGTAATCTGGGGGTTTTCTTCAATTAACCACTTATTAGTAGCCACATTATTTACGTTGACGGCAGTTGAAGGCCGCCCTTCACGAAATTCGTCATGTAAAGAAATTCAGCAAACCATTGCCTCACGGTGTTTAAACAAAGTTCTTCTCTCCCAAAAGCATTTTGAAGACGAGCGGCACAGTCTTGCGAAGAAAGAGAACTTTTAAAATCATAAAAAATCATCGCTCTAAAATTTTTTCGACTTAATTCCATTTTCGTTGCTTTGATGTGTGATAAAAAAACAATTGACAAATCAAAACAAAACAATTAACAACAAATTCCCGCCAATTGTTTTTTTTTTACTAAGAAGGTTGCAACGTTTTAAAAATATAACATTCGAAATTCAAATAGTTCCGATTAGCTAGTAGTGCAAAACTCTTAGTGTGCCCCATTTATAAATACTGGAATATATTTAATAAACACCCAAACCCGGAAATACAAAAATGTATGCTCATCACACAAATGCTTGTCCCCGTCAGGGATCGAACCCAAGCCCCGCTGATGGCGTAGTCACGGTCCCCACCCACTCAATCAACGGGGTGGTCAAAAAAGGTATCTAGTTTCACAACTCGAAATCAAAATTGTGTCGTTTTGCATTCGTAAACAAATAGTAGCATGACACAGTCGGAGTCGGAAACCAATTGACTTGTTTCCGGGAACAACGATTCAAATATTACATTTTTAATGTGAACTTCTAACTAGGCTACTCGATAGTACTAGACATTCGATAATAGTTCAAGAGATCACAATTTATTTGGTCTACATTGAACATATCTCGACGCGACGTTTCTATTAATTGGCACGACGGTATATTATTATTCTTTCTTTGCGTTTATTAAATTGTGCAAAAAAAATTGTTTGTACCTAAATGCTAATAAATTCTATACTTTCCATCGTTGGCACTTGGTGAAATTACATTACTGTTAGACAAATTTATAATAATAATAATAATCACTTATTTCTATCAGCTATGAATTTTTACAACTTGAGGTTGGGTCTACCTTTTAAGTATAGAATACTTGTGCCAGGTGGACCCGCTGTTCTTTTATTATACAAACTATGAAATAAAGACATAATTTAATTCAATAAAAAAATGTATAATTAATTTAACAATTCACAACATATATATTTTTGGTATAAGTATATTATTACATCCTGAAGACGCGTAAAAAGTGAAACCGGTTGAGTAATATACCAAAAATATATATGTTGTGAAATGTGAAGTGAAATTAAAGTACAAGTGAATTGTTAATAGTGCCTAAATAATAAAATTTCCAAAATTAAAATGACTGATTAATGATCGTAAAGGAATTTCCCCATGTCAGTCTGGTTCCTTCGGAGTATCTGATATTTTGCCAGGCAGTTCATAAAATGTTGATTATACGTATGGCTACTGTGCTACTGACTGACTGAACTGACTGACGTGCTGACTACTAGGCGGTAAAATTTCACAACGTTTCGCCCAGGTTTGTTACCACTGCCTTGCCTATTTCTGCCGTAATTACGTCGGTACCGGTCACCGTCGTGTTCCGTTATGGAGTTTTAGCTAGCCGGTAAACATTTGGCATTATCAACTCGCCATAAGAATAACAACAAAGCATTACTATCTATAGTGTGATCATAGTGATATAATGACACTTGCATAACGTTACTAGATATATTGGAGTTTATTGGATATACGACTTGATTGATTGATTCATTGATTGGATATATTAATCAATCAATCTAATCATATATACATAATCCAATCCAATATATGATTAGATTGATCCTCCGAACATAACTCCGTAATCCTCCGGAACATGATAGTGTCAAGCATTGAAGCTATCAGACCCGGAAGAGAGTTTGTGGAACTCTACCACTTCGTTTTCACAATGGTAGTGATACGTCGTTCGCGTTTTATAGCTGCCTGATAGATTAGCAGATAATTTATTTTTCAAAGAGGACCCAACCAACATGAAACCTCCTAAGAAGACTAAGCTGAAAAAAATTTCGTACTTTCCTTTTTGTGGTAATATATGGCTGTTAAAACTCGCCGATCGCAGTCTCTCCTGTAATAACACTAGAACGTGATACTGACAGATGCAGTGGTGTTTACTGTTTATACAAAAATATTTTGTTACGAGATACTGACAGATATGGTGTGGTTAACACAGAAAGGTTTTGTTCATTGATGACAAAGCTTTTTTACATGAAACGATTTCGTTATTTTACAAACTTGTAATATAACACTATTTTCGGAATTATTAAAACACAATAATTGGTATCATATTTTCCTGTATCATCATGGTAAAAAGAATGACGATGGTGAGTAATATTTAGAAATTTTAAGTAAGTACAAATACATAGGGTGCAAACTTAAAAAAAGCGGTTGATTAAAATAATTAATTATTCATCAATTAGCATCGTCATGCTTTTTAACACAATGGTACAGGAAAATATAATATACCAATTATTGTGTTTTAGTAATTCCAAAAATCCTGATATTACACTGTAAGGAAAAATTTTAAGTGGATTGACGGATTTGTTTGTATATCTGTATATACATAATAATATGCATACGCAAGTGCATTTCAACCTAATAACAATATCTTCACTTAATCGTGTTTTTAGAAAAAAGTAGGTAAAACTGGATGTTTCCATAACAAAATTAATCATAGTTTACAACATTTGGACTGCCATCCAAATTTTGTATACTTGTTGTTATGGTGAAAGTATACATATTTCTGTATTAAAAAATTAATCAAGTTTGGTTTTAGGGTTCCGCACCTACCTAAAAGGTAAAATCGAAACCCTATTACTAAGCCTCCGCTGTTTGTCTGTCTGTCACCAGGCTGTATCTCATAAACCGTGATAGCTAAAAAGCTGAAATTTTCACAAACTATGTATTTCCGTTGCCGCTATAACAACACATACTAAAAATAAAAAATAAAATATTAAGGGGATCCCCATACAACGAACGTAATTTTTTGCCGTTTTCTTATAGATGATGGTACGGAACCATTCGTGCGCGAGTCCGACTCGCACTTGGCCGTTTTTTAATAGATGTGACTTAACAGTCTCGTCTTCGTCCCCATGTCACTGGAAACAAGTGGCAAAGGTCACTAGCTCTTTGGCTATAACTTGGCATAACCTAACATCTGTTTTCGCGCACGCGATACTGACAGCTAACATAGTTTACATAAAAAGATATCGCCCGTTGATAACACGGCTTTCTTCCACGAAACGATTGCGTTATTTTACATTGTAGTATTTAATTCTGTTATACATTACAAAGTAAATATTACAACTTCATTTGTGGGAATCTGAAATAATAATACGTGCATTATCATACATCTTTATTAATATTTTAAATGCCATAGTTTGGATGGATGGATGTTTGTTACTCAATCACGCAAGAACTACTGAACGGATTTGAATGAAATTCATCACACACCCTGATGAAGACCTGAAATAGCATAAAGGGTACTTTTTACTCCAGAAAAAATAGGATTCGCTAGAAACTTTTATAAAGCAGCGGACTGTACACTCCAGCTAGTATTATCTACATACATATATTAATATTCCCCCCGTGTTGGTGCCGGGCTCCTTTCTAGAATAGACCAACTGCCGTTCTGCCAGGCAGGTCGTAAAAGGCGACCGATTGGCTTCGCTACTACCATCGTGGTTACTAAGTGGTAGAGTTCTGCATTGTCTCGCCCGGGTCTGGTACCACCGCCTTACCTATTCCTACCGCAATAGCGTCAATGCTTGTCGTAGCCGGTAAATTTGTGCATGTGGCATTAGACCTCGCGACAAGGTAGTAACGCAACATTAATATCTTTGGTGACTAAAGGCGATGGTTGTCTCTTTCCATCAGGAGACCCATCTGCTTGTTTGCTATTTAATAATATACAAAAAATAGGATTGTCTATTTATATGTTAAAATAAACGCTTTTTACTAAATGCATATAGATATACGGTAAGTACCTACATATTATAGCAGATTAACATTTTTTCTGTTTGTCTGTTTTTCTGTTTGTTTATTCCAGCTTATCTCTGAAACGACGAGACCTATTTTGATGGGACTTTCATCGGCAGATAGCTGATGTAATAAAGAGTCACTTAGGCTAGGACGAAGTCGTAGACACACTAATTGATAATTTTAAAAAATCCGTCCTACTGTTTGCATAATCTCACACAATATTAGCCATTATTAAGTTATAACGGAATATATGGACAGACAAAATATGAACTGTCTTTTACGCGATCACATATTATCTCTGTATCTTTACAAACTTCATCAAGATCGGTCGAGTCGCTTTTAAGTTATAATTTATAAATAGACAGACAACAATAATTATTCTTAAAATGGCAAAATATATATCAATGTATATAAATAAATAACGACTATTTATAACGAAATTTGATGAAAGAAATAAATTTGATATTAATATTATATATATATATATATATATATATATATATATATATATATATATATGTGGTGTGACACTCGCGGACCGGGTTCGTAATGTCGAAGTGAGAGAGAGATTAGGTTTGGAAGAAAGTGTCGGTGTAAAGATGAGAAAGGGCATGCTCCGTTGGTTCGGACATGCAGAAAGAATGGTAGATGAAAGGTTTACAAAACAAATATACAACGCGAATGTGGAAGGATGTAGGTACCAGGGAAGACCAAGACTGACATACCACGATCAGATTGATCGAGTACTGTCCGAAGGTGGTGTCAAGAGTTTTCGCAACCGGCGTATGTGTATAAAGAGAGTGATGAATGTGGAGGAAGCGAGACAAGCCTGCAAGGATCGTGATGTATGGCACTCGGTTCTCTCTGCCTACCCCGTTAGGGATCTGGCATGAAGATATGTATGTATGCATATATGTATGTATGTATGTATGTAAATTATATAATAAATATATAGTAAGGGTCTTTAGTTGTTTCGCAACACGAGCGGTTCAGACCGCGGTGTGAATTGCCCAAGAGCTCTTTTGGCATTAGTCGTTTCGGACTGCAATGTTGGAGCGGTGCGAATCGCCCAATCACTTATTGTATTGGGTTGATTCACACCGCTGTGCAGAAGGGAACAGTATTCTTTTAAATAATAAAATAAATAAGAAAAAACTAGATACGTCAAATATCGCCAAAACAAAATGTCAAGAACACAGGGAAATTACGAAACGACTGTAAAGTGCCTGATGATTTTCTAAAAGATGCAGTCAGTTATACAGTGTTCTCATTTTTTTCTCATTTTTACGCATTCACTCTCATTCTTAAGAAATCATTTTTAACAACTTGTAACAGCCATATTCTTGCAAAGAAATATTTTCTTTCTTTCTTCTTCAAAAAACTATGCTCATCATCCGTCTTTAAATTATTTAAGTATACTCTTCAAACGAAGCCCATAGCGATAGAGAGCCACTATAGCTTCCAAATATGTATTTAACAATCTCAATTTGAAACACATTAAAAATTAGAAAATACTCTACCATTCCCAACCATAGTAAGTGAGAAAAAATTGATAATAAAAATCTGTTATGTGTAATGTTCCACCATAATGGCCCGCCTTTGAAGAATAGACCATTTGCTCTTCTATCAGGCAGTTCGTAAGAGGCAAATAATTAGCTTTTAAACTAACGCGTTCTACTATCATTTTTAAATATATAAACGGGTCAATAACGCGTTATTGACCCGTTTATATATTTAAAAAATAATTAGCTATACAAGTTACTAAATTGGATTGTTTCTATCGTCGGCACTTGGTAATAATATAACTTGAAATGTAAAAAATATGTTAAGATATTATAAAATATGTGTAAAACATCCCTGATGATGCTTTAATAAGCGAAACCGGTTGGATGTGAATAGTAAAAAATTAAAAATATACGTGAACTGGAAGTACAAGTGAGTTTTGTTGTAATACATAATACAAGTTACTATTATCGTAGCTACTAGGTGGTAGAAATCTACATTGTCTCGCCTCTGTAATACCTCTATGGTATTACAACGATGCTGGCTGTTAGCTTTTAAAAAGATCGTAGAACAGTAGAATGTTTTTAGATTTTTTGAAAATTGTCATATGTAACTAGCTGACCCGCGCAGCTTCGCCCGCGAGTAGATTACCATGTCGTCAAGATAGCTTTTCATACAAGTTTCATCTACTATTTCAACCCTTTAAGGGATGATTTAAAAAAAGCCTATGTTTGACTCCAACTCTTTAACTACTTCCATGCCAAATTTCAGCAAAATCTGTCCAGCGGTTTAGCCGTGAAAGCATAACAGACAGACAGACTTTCGCATTTATAATATTAATATGGATTGTGAATTAGTAGTAAGCGGGCTCTGAAGAATTGCCCAATAAATCGAAGTTTAATTAAAATTGCAGTATTTATTATAACATTAAGAAAGTAATAAAAAAGATCCGGGCAGCGGTACCTCTCACTAATTTCAAATAGCCAAGCAGAGATGCCACCGCCTTACCTATTTCTGCCGAAATGATATCAGTCGTCAAAGTCGTGTTCTGGTTTGATGGGTAAAGTAGGGGGTAAACTTATATATATGTTAAGGTACGTACCCCCCCTCGGTAGGCCCGTGAACGCATCATTAATATCTTTGGTGTTTACGGGCGATGCTCTTTCCATCAGAAGATCCATCTGCTTCTTTGCTATCTTATGACTTATGAGTTATGCCATCAACATAACGAGACATTGTCCAATGAATAAACACGTACTCCATGATTGAGACTGTGTTCCGAAAAAAATGTAATTTTTATCAAACCGAAACGTAATCGATCATATAGCAAAGAAGAATTACGCCGCCTCGAGCCAGTCGACACTAGATCAGTGGAAGAGCGTCCCGGCTTTAGGGAGATGGTCGCAGGTTCAAATCCCGCGTGTCGATGTTTTTCTTTGTTGTTTTTAAGGTTTATCAAACCCGTCCTCGAACTCACGACCTCATAACCTAAGCGATATAGGCCATCTACCAGTCCAAGCAGTACAAAATTAAATTCCATAATATGTATTTAAAATATCCACAGTTACTTAAGAATACTTTATTTAAAAGCTCAGGCGTTTTGACTTTTAAATAAAGCGGTTCTCCCCAGGTACTTCGTTTTGTATTCAAATTTAACATTTTTAAAGTAAACAGGTTCATATGCTTGACCTGGTAACTGAAATTGACCTCCCAGACGTGATATTTGCTAGCCGACAGATATCTGGATAAAGGTCTAGAATCTAGATCTTTGACAATTTTGGAGACTAGCCGTTTTCCGCAGTAAAACCCGCGTAATTCCCGATTTTACAGGGATTTTTTATACATTACAGGATAGCAAAAAAGCAGATATATCTCTCTCCAGTTCGAAAGAGGCAAGCATCATCTATAGACACCAAAGATGTTAATGTTGCGCTGTGGCAGGGTCTCAATACCACATGCATAAGTTTATCGGCAACTTTACCCTCCAAACCGGAACACGACAGTGACAGGCACTAACGCTATTGCGGCAGTAATATGAAAGGCGGTGGTACCAAACCCAGACGAGACAATGCAGAGCTCTACCACCTAGTAGCCACGATGGTAGTGACTCGCATAGCCAATCGGTCGCCCTTTACGACCTGGTAAAACAGCAGTTGGCCTATTCTTCAAAGGAGCTCGGACCAACAGGAATCCAATAGTGACAAGCATTGACCGCCCCGTTGGTCGAGTGATTAGCGACCCTGACTACGCGATCAACGCGAACGGGGCTCGGGTTCGATCCCCGATGGGGACAAGCATTTGTGTGATGAGCATAAATGTTTGTATGTCCGGGTTTGGGTGTTTATTAAATATATTCTTGTATTTATATACTAGCTGTTGCCAGCGACTTCGTCCGTGCGGACTTCGTTTACTCCGCACAGCACCCGGCCGCTAGGTGATAGTGTGATAATATGTAGCCTATATGTTGACCCGACCTGTTAGTAATATTCATGCAAAATTTGAAGTAAATCCATGTAGTACTTTTTGAGTTTACCCCGGACATACATACAGACAAACAGACAAACAGATAAACAGACAAACAGACAAACAGACAAAAATTCTAAAAAAGTATATTTTTGGCTTTTATATCGATTGTAGATCACGCCCCAAGTATTCTTTTAAAAAAATATTCAATTTTTTTTGAAGGAAGGTTTTGACTTTCCTACGATTTTATTATATGTATAGATTTATTTTTATGTATTAGTATCGTTGACTAACAACCATAACACAAGCAAAAAATTTGTTTAATTTGGGGTTAGATCAGCCAGTGTAATTTGTCCCGTGAATATTTATTTATTTATTTATTGACGCTATTGCGGCAGGAATAGGTAAGGCGGTGGTATCAGACCGATGTTAGACGTTGCGGAACTCTACTATCTAGTTAATCACTATAGTAACGAGAGCGGGGCAAGTAGGGCAGCTGCACCTCCTGGAATTTGTTCACCACTCTACTAAGTATCTACTATTGTAGATAAAAATATAATAAGATTAAAAAAAGTCTTAAAATGTTACGGTTGCCCCCCCTGTCCCAAAACTTGGGTACGCCTATGGACACGTATACCCACATAGCCACTCGATTGCCTCTTACGAACTGCCTGACAGAATGGCGGAATGGAATTCACATCTGCCTTCAAGAGTTTGCATGTTTGGCGTCCTTAAAAACTACCAGGGCCTCATACTACTCATGGGTAAAATTTTACTCATAAATAGGCTATTAGAGGTGGTAAAGTTGTAAAAACAGCTTGTTAGTGTCGTCTCATTAACGGAGCGGGTCCGCTAAGGCGTTTGTATTTTACGATGCAATACTTCTTTGAAGCCAACATTGATTTTTATTATCCACGATATTTTGCTGAAACTCCATTTTAGGGTGGCCATACCTAAAATTAAATTATTTGAATAAAATAAATAAATAACATAACATAACAGTGGTTCCCTTCCGATTTTTTCTTCGATTCAGCACGACCCATTAACTTTTACTCGTGTGTAAAATTTTACCTATAAATAGATTAGAGGTGGTAATGAGAGGTGGTAAAGTTGTAAAAAGGCCTC
Organism: Apodemia mormo; assembly: GCA_036924255.1. Classification (NCBI taxonomy): domain Eukaryota; kingdom Metazoa; phylum Arthropoda; class Insecta; order Lepidoptera; family Riodinidae; genus Apodemia; species Apodemia mormo. Next base: position 9,846,335 of record JAUPFN010000026.1, read on the forward strand.
ATTAGTAGAAAGGGGCCCGCTTAAGCGTCTGTATTTTACGATGCAATACATCTTTGAAGCCAGCATTGATTTTTTATCCACCGTAAAATTGAGTAAAATAGTAGTAAAATGGTCTGGAAATTTATACCAATATAATAAAGAGAAAACATTTTCATTGTTATATGTTTGTAACAAATAAACTCAACAGCTACTGCACCCATCTTTAAAATTATTTTACCATCAGAAAGCTAATTGCGCGTATAAGACTTATACACGTTGAATAATAATAATAATAATAATAATAATAATAAACTTTATTTGCATTCGTACAGGGAAAATCAAAGCACAGGTTTAACCCTGTCTCCTGTGCTAGTGTAAACTGTGGTACAGGAGACAGTGTCTTCACCCAGTGTCACAATTTTGTAAATTAACACAAGCAACATATGTACAATTACGTGTGTGTGTATGTATGTATGTATGTGTTTGTGTGTGTGTGTGTGTGTGCGTGTGTGTGTGTGTGTCTGTGTTTTATATGCATGTTTGAATTTGCGTGCTTGCGAATGAGATTAGAGTGTAGTGTATGTATTCGTGTGTGTTTTTGTTTACGTGTTTATGGCCTACTTTAATATATCTTCGGTCTCATAATAATTTAGTTCTAAAAGCCAGGTTTTGATAACAAATTTGCATCGACTTAGTGTTAGTGCGTATATTGAGTGTAAACTGTTTAGTTTATTATATATTCGGGACGCAGTGACATAATACTGTCGTCTTGCTACCATGGTGCGGTGAGGGATGATGTCACAGACAATAGCTGATCTCCTGCTGGATGGAATATTCTTATAGGGCAGAGATGAATGTTTTTTTAAAATGACCTGAAGAATATATAACTGTCTCACTGTTAAGACTTTACATTCACTGTATAAAGTCGCAGTAGAGTATCTACGTGGCTTTCCCATCATAACCTTCAGAACGGCACGTTGAGCACGTTCTAGACGCAGTAATGCTGTAGTGTCAGATCCACCCCATGATGTGATACAATACTGCAACAATGACTGTGCCAAAGCATTATATACTATTTTTATTACTATTTCATCGGCACAGTATCTTAGTTTTTTAAAAATGGGAATAAGTTTTCTTATCCTTCCCACAAGACTGTTGATATGGTCATGCCAGTTTAAAGTGCTATTTATGATTACACCTAGATATTTTATGTTTTTTGTTCGGGTGAGGGACATACAATTACTGTTAGGGGCGTGTTTACTGCAAGAGTGCGCTATTATATTAAATGAACTGTCTGTGGGTTGGTTGTGTTCTCTAAGTGAAAACGTTATATACTTAGATTTCTCAACATTTAAAGTGAGTAAGTTGTCAGTAAGCCACCTTTTAACAATTTTTAATGCATTTTCAGCATATTGGCGAGCTTGGTCCCAGTTTATGCCATGTGCTATGAGGGCTGTATCATCTGCATAAGATATTATCCTGCAATTGGTCAATTTCATTTGGCACAGGTGGTTGATATAAATGAGAAAGAGGGTAGGACCAAGCACACTTCCCTGGGGCACACCAAAAGACGGGCTGGCACTGTCACTAATTATATTTCCTATTTTAACAGACTGTATACGATTGGTCATATAACTTCGAAATATGTCTAATACAATACCTCTAATACCTATGGCCTCCATTTTGTGCAATAGAAGAGGGACAGATACGGTGTCAAATGCTTTGCTGAGGTCTAGGAATATCCCCACTACTTTATTTTTTTTATCTAGCTGTTTAACGACACTTTCCGTAAAGTCAAGAATGGCATTTTCAGTTGACAATCCTTTTCGAAACCCATATTGATTATCAGAAATTATACTGTTCATTTCAAGATAATTAACTAGTCTTGTATTGAGGATTTTCTCTAGGATCTTAGAAAGTGCCGTAAGAACAGAGATAGGCCGGTAATTGTTAACACTGTATCTGTCACCACTTTTGTAAATAGGACTTATAAGTGCTCTCTTAAAGATATTTGGGAAAACACCAGTAGAGAGAGATAAGTTGCATACGGCAGCAATAGGACCTGCCAGAATATGTCGTGCTTTTTTTATTATTGCAGCCGATATACCATCAATACCAGTAGCACAGTCAGTCCGTAAGTTTAAAATAATGTTTTCTACTTCTGTAACGTCCGTATTTAGAATAGCCATGGAAGAAATTGTTGACTGGTTGTTCACGTGCACAGAACCAGCTACATTTTCTTGGATAATCTTTGTAGCCAGTTTAGAACCGACAGTAGCAAAGAAACTATTGACCTTATTCGCAGAGTCTACTTCACTGTCCGAAATTTTCAATAATTCTACTAGAGGATTTGACGGTTTGTTAGTGTTAGTTATGTCTTTTACAGTTTTCCACATACCTTTCATGTTATCTTTGTTTTTATATATTTTGGACCTATCATACTCAGTTTTTGATTTTTTTACTATTATGTTGCAAAAGTTGCGATACCTAGTATAAATCATTTGAGCTACATTGTCATTTGGTGCTGCTTTTGCTTTTTTATGTAATTTATCACGATGCCTAATGCATTTTAAAAGACCTGGTGTAATCCAAGGTTTTATACATCTTTTCCGACTCGGAACCCTTATTTCTTCAGTATTATTAATAATTGCATTAGATATTATAGATACAAGTTTAGTTGCAGCTATGTCAGCGTTGTCAGCCACAAAGATAAGCTCAAAATCGATTTCAGTCAAATCGCGTATGATATTAGGACAATTATGTCGTGTGATCGTGTATCGAGGTTGCCAGTGCTGAATTTTGGTCTCAAGGCACAAGAGAGTGGGTGAGTGGTCTGTAATTAGGGAGTCTATAACTACAGTACTAGAGTTTTTATTACTTTTTAGCATTACATGGTCAAGGCAAGCGCTTTCTCTTGTGGGGTACGTATGAGCCGCTAAAAGCCCGTGAGATGCCAAGGTATTTAGGTATTCAAAGTTGGTATCGGTATCTTTTATAATATTGATGTTTATATCACCAATCAAAGCTATTGTTTGACACGCAGATAGTGATTCTAAGGTTACTTCTAAACTGTCAATAAACCTATCTGTTTTATCAGAGGAGGGTGACCGGTAACATGCAAGTATAGCTATGTCGTTATTACATTTTAAAATCAAACAGTTAGCGTCTTCAATATCTGGTTCAATTACTGTATGTTGAAATTCAGTTTTAATGTACACTATAACTCCATCATTTTGATTTGTAAATTTTGATTGATATGAGATGTAACCGTCAATCTCCGGTATGGTAGATATCTTGCTAAGCCAACACTCGGAAAATATAATAACATCGCATGGTATTGTCATTCGCGACAAAAGTGTAAAAAATGAATCAAAATTATGTTTAATGCTACGTATATTGGTATGTAATACATTAAAAGACTTACCAGTGATATAACTATCCAATTGTTCCGGTGCACACTTGTAAGATTTAGACACCACAGTAGTGTCGATATCATTCATTATATTTATAACATTATCCATAATTGATTGATATAAAAGACAAAGGCACTCAATAATAAAACTAAGATACTAAATATGTCGGTTGAAAGCATAATCGGTAGTTTTTGTTTTTGTTTAATAGTATACTTCGGGTAGATTTTTACTGCAGTTTGGCGTATGGTACAAAGTATGAGCGAGACTCGAAGATAATGACATTTTATTAAAAGAAATGTATATGTAATGTGTATAAAGGGGATATTGATATTGGCCATATGTTTTGTAATGTAAGAGTATATATGTTTGTAATTTGTAAAGGTATAATTATGCTTGACTAAAAATATGAAAACAAGGCTTAAGTTTATGAATGAAGTAAATAGTCAATCTTTCTTTTTGAGTGAATTTAACTGTTCCTCATTTCTGATTAAGATGTGAGGGATTCCTTCTTCTTTTCTCAAAAATATTCGGCCATTAGCAGACCAACAAAATTTATAATTTTCCTTCAGTGCGAATTCTTTGGCTATATAGAAGAGACGCTTTGTTCTTGCTGTTAGACATTCCGAAACATATATTGGCTTAATGTTATCTTTAAAGCCTAGGTGCGAAGAGTTTATTTTTTGAGAGGGGTGATCTTTGTTATATTTGCGAGTTTTGCTCATTATATCTTGTTTTATCAGTGTGTTAGAGAGTTCAACATATAATGTCCCGGAATCTTTATCTTTCTTGCTAGGTATTCGGTAAGTGTCTCTAATGTCACTAGCTGCCAAATTAATATTAAGAGCATTAGTGAATGTTTTTACTGCCTGATACCAGTTATAATTCTTTCCAGTATTATTAGGCTTTGGAACATTTCTTATTTCTATGGTAGTCTTTAACAACTTTCGTTCAAGATCTTCATATTTGTCGTTTATGTGGGATAAATCGGTGACTATGACCTTGCGGTGTTCTTCAAGTTTTGCAATTTTTTCTTCAATGCCCCTAATCTGTTCAGATACAAACTGAATATTTTTATCAATTTCATCATTTTGTTGGATATATTGGCAGATGACACTTTTATTTCATAAATCAGTTTTTTTCAATGAATTTGTCTGGTCCTTTTGTTCCTTTGAAAACGTTTCAAATAGTTCTTTCATTTCCAGCTTGAAAGTAGTAAGATCGTCACGAGTATCGACAGACAATTGACGTCGCTTATCACGTTTTGTAACAAAAGACGAACTTTCATCTATTGATAGGTTCACATTAGATGAATCTTGATCAGAACCGGTATGAGCTTGTGGTGGTGATCGTTGTACTCGTGGCATTTTAAGACAAAAATAATAGAAACCAAAAAGTTGATATTTTATCTCACTTGAGTGTTGCAAAACCGCTACCACCTATGGCTTGGACAGATGCACGTTGTAAGATGACGTTTTTGCTAGCAACTCTTTCACACGTGTTGTTGTCTTCGTCTAGCCTTGCTTATCAGCTACTCCATAAATTATGAGTTCCTAGTATATTACTGTAGTGAATTATTGCGATTAATTTTATACTTCAAAAAAAATAATGTAATACTTAAAGACGTCTAGTCACTTTCACGGTCGGAGGGGAAGAGGCAAAATATTGTATTATGAATGGCAAAATATTGTATATATAGATAGTTAATGATCATATGTAACCAATAAAAATGTTATTAGCTACATTGTATACCTCAACAAAATCAGTGTAGTATCTAATATTCAAAAAGTATAGTTACTGGATGTTGTACTAACGAGTCTAATTACAAGTTCAGTAGGTCGCTGTTTATAAATAACGAACTTCTATGCACCGTGCTAAATATTTTTGTTGGATAATCAGGCCAAAATTTAAGTATTTATTTCTTACATATGTACAAACTTTCACCAGTCAATCTCTACAGTCTAAAAATATATGTGGCAAAATGCAGATTATCCGTAAAAATGCGAAACGTTTGGTTAATATATTTTGATGTACAATGTAGTAAATATTTTATGATTTTCTTCAAAGCCTAATTAATGTCTCTAGTTTCAAGCGATTGTTAAAGTACATTGTTGCTGAGTGGTGACTTAGGACATAAAGAGTAAAATTTCTTGCGGCGAGCCCGCTATTAAGTTTTTGTATTAATATTGTCTGTGCCTATATATATATAAGAATAGACCAATTCTTGTCAACAATATCTTAATATATTAAACAAGAAATATTTGCCTCTGTGGTCTAGTGGTCCGGTGTCGGAGTTGACCACATGAGGTCCCGGGTTCAATTCCTGAGTCGAGCAATTCAAAAAAAATTTTTTTAGTTTTCTGATAAAAACGACGTTGTTCGGGATTTGAATTGCCCGGTTGGCGATAGGCTTGCCATCTATCACATTTTCGAACCAAGTATCTTCGGCTATTCGTGGGTGCACTTGTTGTACCTCTGCCTACCCTTTCGGAGATGCGGACGTGAAGACACTTTTTAAAGAAATATTTGCAAGTAAATCTTATATTGCTCTTGCAGAACTGCTTTAGCTTTTAAATAAGTTTGATATTTTTGGAAAAAAAAAATCTTTTTAAATCTTTATTTATTAATAATTCTGAGGCGCAGATATATTTTATTTTAATTATTAATTAACAGACTCGCCCTTACTATACTTACGAAATATACTTACGAAAATAATTTAACCGAACTAAAACTCAAACAAACGTCTTACAATAATAATAACGACATCGCTGGACAAATTACACAAATCGATCTAACAGTAGGGGAGCCCATGATGCTCAAGCGTCGTATCCGTTGGTCAAGTGGTTAGCGAATCTGACTACGCAATCAATGGGACTCCGTTTGATTCCCGACAGGGACTGGCATTTTTGTGAAGAGCATGTTTTTATTTCTGGGTTTGTGTGTTTATTATTCATATTTGAGAAATTATATATGTATTTCCGTGTATCAGTATCGTTGACCAACATTTATAACACAAGCAAATAAAGAAAGAAAGAAAATATTTATTTGCAAGAATATGGGTGTTACAAGTTGTTAAAAATAAATTAAGTTACCGACATATTCTACCAATATATGGTGTGCAAATATTTATTAATTTGCTTACTTCGAGGTTAGATCAATTTGTGTAATTTTATCCACGGATATTACTATAATGTGCATCATGATCACTTAATTTCTAGACCTGACAACGATGACGTCATATGTTAAGGAGGTATGTCACAAGATAAAAGAAGAAGATGAAAGATTCTTTATTTGAAAAATATAGTAGGTTTTTACAGGCTTTTTATAATAATTGTACTAAAAAAACATGAACTAACATATTCTACCATAATATGGTGTGCGAATACTTGTGATTAGCTGTTATTCGCGATTTCATTGACCCAAAACAAGTACTTCCTAATGTTCAATCGGGTAAAGAATGTACCTATATGCAGCGGCGGCCTTAGGGGGTGGCGAACAGGGCAATCGTCCGAGGCCTCGCTCTTGCAGGGGCCTCGCGCAACAACCCAAACAATTTTTTTATGAAGTATAGATATTTTTGACCATATTTTGTTATTTAAATCTTTTGAATTCGATGAAGCAAGATTGGCTTTCAGCCCTTGCTATTCTTTCAATCGAAAATGACGTAGCTCGTTTGTCCAATTATTCTGCTTTAAAAATGTTAGGAAAAGCTGCAAACATCAATTTTAAAATTTATCATTTCTATATTTGTTAATTTTGCAAATCTTATAATCTATACATATAATAAAATCGTAGGAAAGTCAAAACTGTACATTGAATATTTTTTTAAAGGAATACTTGGGGCGTGATCTACAATCGATATCGAAGCCAAAAATATAGTTTTTAGAATTTCTGTCTGTTTGTCTGTATGTATGTCCCGGGTAAACTCAAAAAGTACTGCATGGATTTACTTCAAATTTTGCATAAATATTACTAACAGGTCGGGTCAACATATAGACTACATATTATCACGCTATCATGTACGGGGGTGGAGCAGTGCGGAGTAAACGAAGTCCGTGCGGACGAAGTCGCTGGCAACAGCTAGTGTAAAATATTTTAAAACTCAATATTTTGTTTATTTGTATAACTTTACCATTTCTCGTCAAACATGACAAATACCTAAATCAAGCAACCAGACCTACTTCCGCATCACATACTTTTCACGAAGGACAAAGGGACTTACAAAAACCTGCTGCCCGGAGCCTCGCAATGGGTAAGGCCGCCGCTGCCTATATGGATAGTGTAGCTTTACCATTAGGTAAAATATTTTTTTAAGATTCGTCCAGTAGTTTTTGACTTTATTCGTTACATACAAAAATACAAATATTTTGGAACGAAGTTCCTTACGGCAGGCTTGGAGGGGATAGGGATTTTGCTGCGCGACCGAACTGAAAAAAATGTGATAGTAAAACCGTAAGAAAAATGCGTGGAATAAAAGCGTTAAATGAGACGTGCGCAGGCGCGACAGTCGCGTACACAAGCGAGTAGTGCCGTTTAGTCGAAGGAAGTTCGTTCCTACCTGGTGTCCCGCGACACCACATCATTTTTTTTTTCTTTATGATATTATTATTTAAAACACCAAAAGAACGGTTTGAATCAGGGTTAAATGTACTACGTACTAGAGAAGTTATGCTAAGCTGTAACGTTGAAATAATAATAAATCGTCTAATCAAAGTCAAAATTAAGCAGCGATTAAATGTATAATAGAGAATAATATACAGGGTTATCTTTAAAACACCAGCAACCTCGCAAGACTAGATACCTAACATTATAAATAACAACATTTGTTCTATGACTTTTGACATAACTCAATACATTAAATAAAAATGATTTTTAAAATTTTCATTGTCCTGTCGTGACATTTCAAACTCTTCATTCGGATGCGCTGCTAGTAGTAATAATAGTAACATTTTCCTACATAATATGCACGTAGAGTTAAGAACGTTCAAACGAAAAATTTAATACATATTTAATACATTTTCCGCCGTGTTGTGTGCCAGGCAGGTCGTAAAAGGCGACCGATTGGCTATCGAGTCACTACCATCGTGGCTACTAGGTGGTAGAGTTCTGTATTGTTTCGCCCGGGTGTGGTACCACCGCCTTACCTATTCCTGCCGCAATAGCGTCAGTGCTTGTCGCTGTCGTGTTCCGGTTTGGAGGGTAAGGTAGCCGGTAAACTTATGCATGTGGCATTAGACCTCGCCACAAGATAGCAACGCACCATTAACATCTTTGGTGTCTATAGGCGATGGTTGACTCTTTCCATCAGGAGACCCATCTGCTTGTTTGCTATCTTATGATATAAAAAAAAACATATTAATTTTTGTATGAAAGGAAAATCCAACAAATTTTCAATAGTCGTAGAACAAATGTTGTATATGCTAGTCGTGCGAGGTTGCTGGTGGACGACCTTATGGAACCACCATGAATTTCATGGCGCTTACGAGTTTCATTTAACGAGCTCTGATGTAGGTGCAGTCCAAGGACTACACTTTAGTGGAACACATGTTGCGTGGCGCATGCCTTGTTTATTACGTTAGTACATAGAAATCTTCGGATTGATGAGGCGGTCAAAGAAAGTAAAAGCGAGGGGAGGGAATCATATTCCAGATTGGTTCGTAGATCAGGGGTTTCCAATTTTTTTAATTGACGACATTTGTTTTGGTGGAACCCTATTCTGATAACTAAACAAATTTCCTTGTAATTTGGATCTTTTTCATGTGAGACTTGAAAAGAAGGTATAAACCATAAATGAAAAATAATATTGTAAGCATTGAACGCAGACATCCCATGACACTTCTACGCTGCCCTGAATATTTCCACTAATATTTTTTTATTTTTTTATTTTTATATCATAAGATAGCAAACAAGCAGATGGGTCTCCTGATGGGAAGAGTCAACCATCGCCTATAGACACCAAAGATGTTAATGGTGCGTTGCTATCTTGTGGCGAGGTCTAATGCCACATGCATAAGTTTACCGGCTACCTTACCCTCCAAACCGGAACACGACAGCGACAAGCACTGACGCTATTGCGGCAGGAATAGGTAAGGCGGTGGTACCAGACCCGGGCGAGACAATGCAGAACTCTACCACCTAGTAGCCACGATGGTAGTGACTCGATAGCCAATCGGTCGCCTTTTACGACCTGCCTGGCAGAACGGCAGTTGGCCTATTCTACAAAGGAGGCCGGGACCAACACGGCGAAAATAATAATTACAACAGCAAACTCAATTTTGCAATATATGAAATTTCGGACTTTTTTAGAATGTTTCCATCGCAAAAATAGAATTCCCTACATTAAGTATTCAGATGTTTATACCTTCGGCATTTTAACGTCGATTTCCGAAGAATGCTGTACCCGGCCCTTGACAGAACGATGAAGAATTTTTTACATTTTTACGACAACTCACGTGCCGGTAAAAATGTTCAAAACCTCTATTGAATATTTTTATAATAAGATAACTTCCATCCCTAAGGAAATTAGTATGCGCGCTGACATTAAAGGTAAAAAAATGGGAACGAAAATTCCTTAATCTGAGTATATTTACAATCTAACAATTTTAATCCGTCTACGTAACGCAAAAACAAGGCAAGTAAACATAAGTATTACTTCTATCTAAATATGTTGTAATATCACAGTATAAATATGTAAGCAGTACGGAAACTACCTATAAACGTTCGAAACGGCTCACTCACATAAAAACATGCGCTTAGAATAGACCCTAAGCGGTTGTCGCAGTGCTGTAAGCTGTGCTGTTAATAGGCATGGATCATTTAACAGTTAACATATTAAATTTCGTACTAAATTTTTTTAACAATTAACAACTGTTATTTATATTAGCAAATACTGTTAAAAATAGCCAATAACTTTATATAGTATAATAATGTTATTATAAATATTTAAGCTACCTTGATTTATGATAATAATAACTGTTAAAAATTGTGAAACTACTCCAGAGGACCTTTTTTTTTTGCTCGCTAACTCGACGGCTTTGCGTTTTTGCTGCTTTTAATAATATTATTAAAAAATATTTGAGCTACCTTGATTCATGATAATAATAACTGTTAAACTGCTCCAGAGGACTTATATTTTTTGGTCGCTAACTCGACGGCTTTACGTTTTTGCTGCTTCTAATACTTCTTGTAATATATAGGCAACTACTGATATATCTGAATATAACATAAATAAATAACTGTTAAATATTAATTAATTTTTACAACATACCAGTTAATCTAATTTAACAATAATTTCCATGCGTAGGCCTGTTAATAGTGAGTGCCGCTAAGACGAGTGGTCACGTATACGTTTACTTCCACGATCTTTTTAAAAATCGAGGTTAACAGACGCCATGAGACGCCTGTTTAATTTTTTGCGTAAACTATCTATTTTAATTCGATTAATTGATCACTACAGAACGTAGTATGTTTTAATTAAAAAAAACAATACCACAAAACATTAAAAATGACAACCCTTTTACTTCAACGGAGCGTAGGTAATTATTTTATCAACTTGGCTTAGTTTCCATACTGTTATATCATTATACTGTGTAAATATCGTATTATGTTATTCGTTTGTTTAATTTTAATTTATTTTAATACTAATGTAGAAGGTATGTCATTATTAAGCGATTGCAATAAGTTGCTCTGTGCACCCCATCGTAAATACTGTTCATATTTGTTTAAGGTTGACTGGTATAAAAAGTTATGTAGCATTAAGCCCACCTTTGTACATGATTATGCATAAATTTTAAATAAATAAATAAGTATGTAGGGATATCGGGATAGGAATAGGTAGGTCATTTAAATGTAGACAAGTCCATGCACAGCTTCAGCTGCTCCTACCTTGGGGGGGGGGGGGGAGGGGATAGCTGATGTATTTATTACCTTACCATAGAGGTATTACAGATACTAGCAGCCTTGTCCGCTTTTAAATGTTTAAACGTAGAACCCTATGTGTAATCTTTTTCTATATTTCAAAATTGTAATAGATATAGATTATTTTTCGGTGGGCTAAGACGTATGCCTAAATAAATTGAACAACCAAAATAATATTTTTATTTTAATAGTAAATAGTAATCGATTCCGCGTACCTCTCAGTATATAATTAATAGAATCGCAGCATGTAGAGTCGAAAATCCCCTGGAGATCGAGGATCTTCTCGCTATTATATACAGTATATAAGTATATAGATCTCGGGGCCGTTCCTCAGTTAGATGGACTGACTTGATAAAGTCCACCACTCATACTTCAATCTATGAATGCTCACAAAAGGCCAGGAACAGAGAAAAAAAGAGGCGCATTGTGAGTATGGCGGCACAAGACCAGACCGGCTCATGACCACGACCACTCTGTCATGAGTGACCGACTAAGAAGAAGATGTAGCTAATACCCGCGACTGTTCGCGTGACCAAAAACATTATTTCCTTTTGCTTAGTCAAGTTTTTACTTTTTTAAGGAAATAGTCGCCTCTGTGGTCTAGTGGTCCGGTGTCGGAGTTGACCACGTGAGGTCCCGAGTTCGATTCTCGGGTCGGGCGATTACAAAATATGTTTTTAAGTTTTTTGACAAAAACAACGCTCCCCAGGATTGAAAAAAGTGTCCGGTTGGTGATAGGCTGGCCATATATCACATTGTTGGCGTAATGGCCAATTGCAACAACATTGTCCTAGCTTAGGACAGGGGCCGTTCATAAAATACGTTCGCATACAAGGGGAGGGGGGGGGGTCTGGCTGAGTGTGACAAGATGTGACAAGGGGGGACAGGGGGTATACGGCAACGTGACGTTCGCCGTTTATTATTTTTTGACATGAGCGCTAGCTCTGTGGCGCGACTCTAGCGGCGTTGCGATCCGTCACAACGGGTTTCTTTGTTTTTCCAATACTTGAGACAGTAACGTTTCCACGTACCCTGCGCGTAATGTTATTATAATAACTAAATAAATATTTTTAATTTTCAGAATTTGTGTACTATCATTTAGAATTTATCATACTCAGCAGGGGGGTCTTAGTTTTTGTGACGAAATATTTCTAGGGGGGGTCACAAAAAGTGTGACACAGCGTGACAATGGGGGGGAGGGGGTCAAAAAAGCTGATTTTAGTGTGACGTATTTTATGAACGGCCCCACAATCCCAAGTAGTATGCTGTCATTTCTTGTCTTAAATGAAAAGAAAGTGGCAGCATGATACTAAAGACTGTCCCAAACTAAGACAAGGTTAGTGCAATTAGCCACAAGTATCCTCGGCTAACCGTGAGTGCACTTGTTGTACCTCTGCCTACCACTTCGGGGATACAAGCTTGAAGAAACTTTAAAGAAATAGAAGAATAGACCATCTGCCATTCTGAGAGGAAGTACGTAAAACTCGATTGGCTATAAGTGTCATTAACATCGCAGCTTCTTGGTACTTACCCTCCAAACCGGAACACGACATTGACAGGTATTGACGCTATTGCGACAGGAATAGGTAAGGCGGTGGTATTAAATACCCGGGCGAGACGTTGCGGAACTCTACCACCTATTAGTCACGATGGTAATGACACGTATGGCCAATTGGTCGCCTCTAACGAGCTGCCTAGCAGAACGGCAGTTGGTCTATTCTTTAAAGGAGCCTGGACAAACACGGAAAAAATCGATAGCCACGATGTTAGAGCCACGAAGTAACCTTCTCTCATATTTGACGAGATGCCTAGATTTTACATCTGTTGGTCTGTTCTAAAAGAAGACGCCCAGGTCAATGCAGAAAAAACACGATTAATAAAATTTAAAGCACGCCTGCTGGAATTAATCTTAATTTAAAAGATTTTTACAGGATAGATTCACACTCTTATACAAAATGTACATACGCGCACACACAAACCAACACACACACACAAACACACGTATATACTTACACACAGAAACACACACATGCCAGACAAACAAAAAATATCTAATTATTTAGTTAAGCAAATAATCGAGGAACCACTGCATTTCGCTCCCGAACTATACTGCTCGAGGTGGCGAAAGTAACTTCCCGTGTCGTCGCCTGTCCCGTGGCCGGGTGGTCAGGGAGAAGGGGATCGCTGAAAACCAGCTCTGTATGGGGTCATATTTCCTCACATATCTTCACGCAAAATCTCTTACGGGGTAGGCAGAGAGAACCGAGTGCCATACATCACGATCCTTGCAGGCTTGTCTCGCTTCCTCCACATTCATCACTCTCTTCATACACACACGCCGGTTGCGAATACTCTTGACACCACCTTCAGACAGTACTCGATCAATCTGGATGTGGTATGTCTGTCTTGGTCTTCCCCGGTACCTACATCCTTCCACATTCGCATTGTATATCTGTTTTGTTAACCTTTCATCTACCATTCTTTCTACATGTCCGAACCAACGGAGCATGCCCTTTCTCATCTTTACACCGACACTTTCTTTCAAACCTAACCTCTCTCTCACTTCGACATTTCGAACCCGGTCCGCGAGTGTCACACCACATATTTTTCTTAGCGACCTCATCTCGACCGCGTTGATTCTACTCTCATGCCCTTTCTGACATACCCAACTCTCACTTCCATACAATAATCATGTTTCCTGTACGAGATCAAGCTGAGCCACCTCCTTTTTCCTATTAATTTAGATGTTTTTATGGTATGGCAGCAAAGTTTAATTATTACTAGTTGCACCGTTCAGCCCGCTGCATTATAAAACTTTTTGATGAATCCCGCGGGAACAACTTATTTTTCCGGGATAAAAAGTAGCCTATTGCTATTCCAGGTTGATTTTGCTAGATTTTCATTAGTTTTTGCATGATTGAGTAACAATCATCCATCCATTCAGACATCCAAACGTCTAAATTTTTGCATTTATGATATTAATACAAATAATTAATAAATTATTACTCTGTATTTATCAGAAGTGCGCTTTGTTCACAAAACGCTTACACTCTGATTTAATTTCAATTTGACTTCAAATATACAGAATTTACAGTGTTAGTAAATTTGGATGAAAATTCATCCTCAGTATTCTGATAATCCAAGCCGTAACCTGAAATTAAATTCGATTTGAATCTTCAAATTATTGATTTAATGTTTTAATCAATTTGTCACTGGGTGGTAGTCCTCTGCAAATATATAAAGTCCTTCCTAAATAGGTGATCAGTGATCATATTTCAACACAGCGTTCAGCAAGTCTAATCAACAACAGCCAAAAAGACTATGATTTAAGAGACTAAAACTTATTGATTTTTAAGAAAAAAAATAATGTTGTCTCCTATGTAATGCTGTATTCCTTTCCGCATAAAATAATCCACTTTTAACGAAAAGTAAGTAATAAGGTAAATAACCTCGCGCCATATCTGTCATTATATATATATATATATATATATATATATATATATATATATATATATATATATATATATATATATATATACTAGCTGTTACCAGCGACTTCGTCCGCGCGGAGTTCGTTTACTCCGTACTGCCCCTCCCCCGTAGGTGTTAGTAATCTTCATGCAAAATTTGAAGTAAATCCGTGCATTACTTTTTGAGTTTACCCCGGACATACATACAGACAAACAGGCAAACAGACAAACAGACAAAAATTGTAAAAACTATATTTTTGGCTTCGATATCGATTATAGATCACGCCCCAAGTATTTTTTTTTAAAATATTCAATGTACAGTTTTGACCTTCCTAACTAATTTATATAGCTATACATTTTATTATATGTATAGATATATAAATTGCACATAGACTTGCTAGTTTAAATGTGCAAGGTTTAAGCAAGGTAATTAATAAATTCAGTCAAGTCAAATATTTCTTTGCTTAAAAAATGTTTAGCTTAAACGCTAAATATCCGAAAATTCTATTGTACGCGCAATTAAATAAAAATAAATTCAATTTTTTAGCTTCACTTATTAATATTCGACCTACCCGTTGGTCAAGTGATTAGTAAACCTAACTACAATTCTATGGGACTCGAGTTCGATTCGCAATAAGGACAGACATTTGTGTGATGAGCATAGGTGTTTGTATTTCTGGGTTTGGGTGTTTATTATGTAAGTAACGGTATTTATATATTTATTTCTATGTATTAATATCACTGACTAATACCCATATCGGCCATATCACAAGCAAATAATTTGCTAATTTTGGGGTTAGGTCAATGCGTGTACCTTGTACAGTGTTATTTATTTATTACTAGCGACCTGCCCGCGGTTTCACCCCCGCAGCTTTTGTTCCCGTGGGAATATCGGAAAGGTTTATACACTTAAACCTTCCTCAAGAATCAATCTATCTATTAAAAAAAACCGCATCAAAATCCGTTGCGTAGTTTTAAAGATTTAAGCATACATAGGGACATAAGGACATAGGCACAGACAGAGAAAGCCACTTTGTTTTATACTATGTAATGATTATTATTTATACTGTACAGATTACATATGGGAATTAAGTGGATTACCGGAATTTAAAATCCAATAAACATAAAATATATACAAAGATAAGTTTAAGATTTTAAAACATAAACTCGGTTGTTATCAGTTACATAAATAATTGCCCCAACATGTTTTAAGATTAAGTTGTAAAATCGCAACGGGACAGAGGAGACAAACCTTCACGAAGAGTGCTGATTTTCCATAAAATATATACAATATTATCAGTAAATATAAGTATGTATATAAAGTATTAAAAACCTATCTCGCTTATATTCTAAAAGACAAACAGGTGTTTAACTAGTGCTTACGATTAGTTATCAGTATTTAGTCCCAAGATATCTATCGACAAATCGGGAAAATATACAGTCTCAGACTAGCATTTTCTAGAAAAATTGAAAACCTAGTACTTTTCCTATGTGGTAGAGGTTCTGCATCGGCTCGATCGGGTCTGGTATCACCGCCTTACCTATTCCTTCCGTAATAACGTCAGTGCTAGTCACTGTTGTCCGGTGTCTATAGGCGATGGTTGACTCTTTCCATCAGGAGACCCATCTGCTTGTTTGCTATCTTATGTTATAAAAAAACTTTGAACACTGACTATTGTCGGCACTTGGTAAAACTCCACGTCAACTTGGATTTTTTATTGTATTAAAAGCACTTGTACTGTACAAGTAGAGACTTGGTTTTTATTTCTTAACACCAACCGGTTTCGCGTTCTAATGCATCATCATCATCCATCAGGATGATGCTTTAGTACTCGAAACCGGTTGGTGTTAAGAAATGAAAAACTCGTTTTAATGTATCGTTCGACCCGGTATTGAACACATAACCTTGCGTAGCCATGCTTTATACTGCACTTATCACCTGTGGTCTATTATGTTTGATGTTCAGAATCATTTTGGATACATAAGAGTAGACTTTTTTTGAACATATAAAACAGCTCTTTTGCTAACTAATTATAATCATTGCTTCATTTTGAAGAATAGATCATCGCTGTTCTACTAAGCAGGTTGTAAAGGTGACTGATTGGATATACATTGAACTATTATCCTCTCTCGCCCGGGTTTTTGGTATCACAGCCTTACCTGTTCCCATGGGCGTACCCAGGTTCAGGTTTATACCCGTAACATTTTAAGACTATTTTGAACTTAATATCTATAGATAGCTAGTAGAGCGGTAAAAAAACCAGGGGGGGGGCTGCCTCTCCCTGCCCCCCCCCCCCGCCCCCTCGGTACGCCCATGCCTATTCCTGTCACATTAGCGTCAATGTTTGTCACTGGCGTGTTTCAGTTCGGAAAAAAAGGTTGGTGGTAAACTTATGCACGTGGCGTTACCATGCCGCCTAACGTATAGCAACGCACCATTAACATCTTTGGTGTCTGTAGGCAATGGTTTATCTTTATTTGTTCTGTATTTCTACATACATCTGATTGTTTGCTATCTAATGACATAAAAATATAGATATCAAGGAAATAACTAATACGTTGCATTCCTCGAGAATAGAACACTGGTTGTAGAGGTCTGCAACATCTCGTTCGGGTTGATACCAACTCCCAAAGACTGTAGGTCTTTGCCAACTCCTTACCTATTCTCGCCACAATAGCATCAGTAATTGTCACTATAATGTTCCACTCTGGAGAGTAAAGTAGCCGGCTAACTAATTTATGTGGCGTTACTTCTCGGCCACACAGATGGTAAAGAACATTTGACATTTTTGTGTCCATAGACGAGAGTCACCTCTTTCTACCAGGATAACCATCTGCTTTTTAACTAGGCTATGAAATAAAAATTTAATTTTAAATTTATTGTAGTGTACATTACATTACATTACATTTAAATTTTCATTAATTTTAACATCAATAAATAAATGAACGAGTGAATGGAATGTTGCTTGTTGATTTCCTGCAATATAATAATATCATTGGACACCAAGCGCTAGGTCACAATAATTAGATTCTCTGTAGGTTTTAGATTGTTCTATTTTTTATTTGTGGGTATGCTTAAATTGTTGCCTTTTTCTATATTAATGTATTAGGTATATATTGTGTATGTTTACTAGCAGAGGCGATTTTTATGTACTAATTTGATATGTTAATTTTTTTATCATTTTAAGTTTGGTATTTGCTGGTATTTTTTATACTGTGAAATAATTCTGTTTTGTTTTGTGTTTTTATCCTTTGTATTTTTATTTTGCTACTGTGTGTGTTATTTACTGTAAGAGTTGTAGTTTATGTCTTAAATAAACGATGTCCATTCTATTCTATTTATACATAATACTAGCGGTTGCCCGCGACTTCGTTCGCGCGTACTTCGTTTACTCCGCACAGCTCCTCCCCCGTAGGTGATAGCGTGATAATATGTAGCCTATATGTTGACTCGACTTATTAGTAATATTGATGTGAAATTTGAAGTAAATCTATGCAGTACTTTTTGAGTTTACCCCAGACATACATAGACTTTCTTACATTTTTATTATATGTATATAGATATAGATAATAATAGATATTATATTCATTATATTCTATTCTACAAAAATTACAGGATTCAGGTTTGCAACCCCTGGTAATAGGGAATAAATTAGCGGTGCGGTCTGCTCTGTTAACGGCATTACGTGAAATACTTTTATATTTTCATTTGCAAGCCATTGTGGTGTTGCTCGGTAAACGATTTCCATTACCGACGAGTTCTACGATATGACGAAGACCGCTTAACACAGATTTTTTTATATTAAAGTATAATCGCCTATATTGATGGAAAGAGGTAACCATCACCCATGGACACCTGAGATGTTAATAGTACATTATCATCATCATCACGCATAAGTGTATCGGATGCCATACTTTTATCTTAAATATCAGTCAAAGAAAGTTAGTATCTACTAGGATGATACAGAGTTGAATGTATTTTTTGTTTAATACTGAAAAAAAAATATCTTCACGCCCATATCCCCGAAGGGGTAGGCAGAGGTACAACAAGTGCACCCACGATTAGCCGGATACTTGGTCCCACAATGTGATAGGTGGCAAGCCTATCGCCAACCGGGCACTTTCCAATCCCGGGCAACTTTGTGTTTCTCAGAAAACTGAAAAAACATTTTTAAGCTATTGCATAGCTTCTATCCCGGGCCTTGAGCGTGGAGACCGAATCCAGAATTCCGTAACGAAAAATACCTAACACCCCCCACTCCGACCGGCACAGCGGTGATAATTATTAGTTTTTCCATCTACCGATAAATACGAGAACTTTTAATGACTTTTTGAATTATCACGCTTGTCTCTTTAGTTCAGCAACCCGCCTTTAGGTGGCATTGGTTGTATTAGAAAACTACTGTAATCAGCTGTTCGTGAGAAAGTATATATGTGTATAGGTATTTATCATCTACGTACAACAGTGTATAATATAATTTGTGTACAAAGTGTTTTAAATATGAATAAACAAAGAAAAAAAATACTGCATAAATAAAATAAATATATAATTGTAATTGGATAAGTTGATAAAAAATGCTATGCAATAGATTTACCGCGGCAGTCTCCGAGTGCCACACGTCTTTTTTTTATGTGCCCAACCTGGGAATTGAACCCAGGATCTCATGTGGTCAACGCCAACGCTGGACCACTAGACCACAGATGTGCTTGTTTAATACTAGATTAAGTTTAATGTCAGTTCATTAATGATAAATTACGTTTATTAGTTTACTACAATGATGTAAAAAAGTATAGATGAGTTATTCGCATTCCAAAATTATGAAAGTATCAATTTATCAATTTTTGAAGAATAGATCGACTATGTAAATGTGGATTTTTTTTATAATTATGTACGATCTAGTGATTGAATTTTAAAAAATACTATTAATAATGCATACTAAGCTAGGTGAAGATTGGGTGACAGAAGTGCGATTCGCTTTACTTCATTCAGTATTATAGAAAATAGTTATTACGTAATAACATGGATTCTTTGTAACTTGCATGTCAATTTCACAGTAAAATATATTAATATATATGTATAATTATTTATTATGTAAACCCTATTTTGCAAATGAATGATTGAAAGGCTTATTGCTAGACGTGTCGTAATAAATATGTATCATTGTATAGTGTAAAGCAAAGTCGCTTTCGACGTATGTTCGCTTAGTTTTTTTAGTTACACAACGGATTTAATGTGGTTTCATCAATAG
Source organism: Apodemia mormo (assembly GCA_036924255.1). Taxonomy (NCBI): domain Eukaryota; kingdom Metazoa; phylum Arthropoda; class Insecta; order Lepidoptera; family Riodinidae; genus Apodemia; species Apodemia mormo. The sequence goes on from JAUPFN010000026.1 coordinate 9,866,360, forward strand.
ATAGAGTGATACAAGAAGAAATATCAACAAAAATAATATATAAAGAGTTATATATTATTTTAGTGGAGAAAAGCAAAGAATTTTAAAGCTTTGTCACAAGAACATATTTTTGTGTGTTTACATTGCACCCGTGCGAAGCTTGAGATCGCTAGTCTTGTATAAGCGAGTGAAAACTTGTAAAATTTAATTTAATTTAATTTTAAAATATACGTGACACAATATACGTACTATTATATTAGAGTAGGGGGGACCAAGAGAGAATTTTGGTATTTACTCGAGCGCGTCGGATTAACATAGTGGGGGTACCTCATATATTGTTGAGGCTCTCCATCAATTATAAGCCCACCCCACCATATAGAGATGGGTAACTAGGGCAGGAAAATAACAAAAGAATCGCACGGTTGTGGATTTCCAGACATCGAGGTGATGAAGATGGAACTTTTGTTTTTGCCGCGATGTTCGATGATGAAATTCAACAGCAAGGATCAATCCAAACAGTTCGTCGGAACACTCTCCATGATAGATGCAGTAAAAGATGCTAAGCGAACTTACATCTCTGCGTAAAGCCAAGGAGTCAAGCCGACTGGAGACAGCTAGGTCGTCAACGATTCGAACCGCTCTACGCTGAATGCGATCAAGAGGAAGAAGCTGATACTGCGCAGCTCCCGCCCAGAGTTGAGAACAGTACTCCATGTGAGGGCAAATTTACGCTTTGTAAAGTTGCAAGCGATGAGCCGGCAAGAATACTGTCTCGCTCTACTGAGCCACCAAGCTTTTTTGAGGCCAGTTTAACCTTTTCTTCCAAATGATCACAGAACTGAAAGTTGTTCGATATGTCAACGCCAAGAATTCGAATGTTGGCTGAGGCTGTCAGGAAAGTGTTCTCAAAACGAGGTGATACGACAAAAGGCGACTTTTTAGCGGTGAACGCACACAGCTGTGTCTTCCTGGGATTAAATTGGAATAAGTTGAGTCGACCCCATTCCGAGATTTTGTCGAGCTGAGTCTCAATTTCAGACACTAGCTTGTCCCGATTCTCATTGACGTGTTCTCGAGAAATACCGCTATGACCGGAGTACAAAGCATCACCAGTACTGTCATCTGCATAGCAATGAATGTTACTAATTCGCAACATGTCATTGATGTGCATAATGAACAGTGTAGGCGATAGCACGCAGCCTTGCAGATCCCCAGCATTGACAAATTTAAGGTCAGAACACGCACCATCGCCTACGATCTTGATGCTCCGATCATCCAAAAAACTAGTGATCCACTTGCGTAATTTCTCGGGAAGCCCATAAGAAGGAAGCTTTGAAAGAAGCGCTCTGTGCCATACCCTATCAAAGCCTTCGCTATGTCTAAACTAACAGCCGATGTGTTAGGTATACTAGAAGATCGACTGCGACGGAAACCATGCTGGCGGTCACTAATCAGCTGGAGCTCCTCTAAATACTTCAAAAACTGGCAGTTAATTATTTTCTCCATGATTTTGGAGAACAAGGAGGTAATGGCTATCTGCCGATAGTTTGACGGATTCGAGCGATCACCTTTTTTAGGTACAGGTTGCACTAAGGCCGTCTTCCACGATTGATATTTGCGCATTCCAAGCGAAATCTTCGCTAATGATCAGCCCTAGGTTTTTAGCTGATATGGTACTGCTTTTATATACTAAACTAGCTGTTGCCAGCGACTTCGTCCGCGCGGACTTCGTTTACTCCGCACCGCACCTCCCCCGTAGGTGATAGCTTGATAATATGTAGCCTATATGTTGATCCGACCTGTTAGTAATATTTATGCAAAATTTGAAGTAAATCCATGCAGTACTTTTTGAGTTTACCCCGGACATATATACAGACAAACAGACAACAGACAAACAAACAACCAGACAATTTTGGCTTCGATATCGATTGTAGATCACGCCCCAATTATTCTTTTAAAAAAATATTCAATGTACAGTTTTGACTTTTCTACGATTTTATTATATGTATAGATAAGAAACATTTACATTTTCAAGAGATGCACGCGAAAATCTATAATTAAATAGTGCGATGTTGTGGGATATACTAATAAACCAAAAGACTTTGCCCATAAGTAAATACGCGTAAGATCTTCATTCATAGCGTTAATTGCATCAATAGCATTCGTAGGAGAAAAATGGCGGTACAATTGTAGATCATCCGCATAAAAATGAAAATTGAAGGATATAACATTTGAAATCATATTATTTAAAACGGGTAACAGGGGAGGAGAAAGAACCCCCCCCCCCCCTCCCCCCAAGGAACGCCAGTTATAAGTTTAAAAACAAGAGAGTGTCTCTAAGAAACGAACGAACACATTGAGAACGACCTCGGAGATAAGAATCAAACCAAGATATTGACTGAGTGGAAAGATTTAATGAGCAAAGTGTTCCTAGCAGAACATCAAAGTCCACAGAATTAAAAGCGTTACCAAAATCAACAAAACTAAAGTGAGTTGTTTATTGCCAATGGAATTATCACCTGCCATTTTGCTATAAAATTCGTAAAAGGCCAACAATTAGTTATACATGTCACTACCGTCGTGACTACTAGTTGGTAGAGTTCCGTAATATCTCGTCCGGGTATATGGTACCATTGCCTGACATATTTCTACCGTAATAACAAATATGTACTAAAAGTAAAAATAATTATTAATTATAACGTAATGCAATGTAATAAATTTTTTAATGCAATTTCAATTTGACATTTTCGATAATTATTCTGTTTTATTGTTATTATTTTAGTTTAAATATTTTAATTTATATTATTAATTTGACATTTAAACATTTTTCATTTTTATTTACTTAGTGATAATTATTTTTACTCATCTTTGACATAAATAACTGTGTAATAGGTAATAGGTGTGTTAATCTATATTTATTTTATTTTATTTTGCTTTACTTGACATTATTTATATAGCATAATTAATTATTTAATTGACATTTTTGTATCCATAAGTATAGTTATTAATTAGTGCAATATAATTGTAAATTAAAATTTCCCACATTGTTGGGCAAAATTGATAAGGCTGACAACACCTGTGAGCGATATTTAAGCTTACCATTTTAAAATCAATATTTACGTTTGTTTATATTCCACAACAGTCAATAATAATCAGTTAAGTATATTACATCCTGAAGATGATTTAAAAAGTGAAACCGGTCGAGTAATATAATAAAAATTTTGTAAAAGTGAAATTTATGTACAAGTGGAATAGTAAAAGTGTCTAGTAACAAAGGAATTTCACCAAGTGCCGACGATGGAAAGTATAGAATATTATAACTAATAGCATCAATGCTTGTCATGTTCCAGTTTAAAGGGTAACGTAATTGGTAAAATAATGCACGTCACATTGCCAACCTGCCATATAGATAACAACGCAACATTAGAATCTTTATTGTCTGTTAGCATCATTTTCTCTTTTAATCAAAAGGACCATCTGCTTGTTTGCTATCTAATGATATAAAAAGAAATATCTACTGAGAGTATATCAACAGATAACATACGCAAAATTTGAAATAAACATGGTCCTACATGTTAACAGAATGTTCTGTTACAAAACTCTAAGCTATAAATTATTCATCTAAGAAAATTATTTTGTGAGTGAATATAACTTATAATAAGTACTACCTTCTCTGTAGATACTTAAGTAAAACTTGGCACTGACGACGTAACGCGTGTAACACGCAGTATGTACGAAGTCGTAAAACTAAGATTGGGACGTAGGTAACAATCGACGCGGTAAGCGTAGCTTATAGCGAAAATTCTTCAAAAGAGGCCTAGACCAAACAGGAGGACGGTTATTGCAACAGATTTCCCCGTGATGGTCCGGGTTTATTAGAAGAACGGACTAACTGCCAGGCAGGTCGTAAAAGGTGATCGATTGGCTATACATATCACTACCATCGTGACTACTAGGTGGTAGATTTCCGCAACGCCTTGCCCGGGTATTTGATACCACCGCCTTACCTATTCCTGCCGCAATAGAGTCAATGCTTGTCATTGTCGTGTTTCAGTTTAGAGGGTAAGGTAGGTGGTAGACTTACGGATGTAGCATTGCTATCCCGCCACATGGATAGCAACGCACATCTTTGGTGTCTATAAAGTATAGAAGATAATTTCTCTTTCCATCAAGAAGTCCATCTGCTTGTTTGCTATCTTACGAGTATAATATAAAATAAAACGCTATATATAACTTGCGATTATAATTTAACTACACGTTTTAACACTCTCATCCGCCAGATGTCTTTTATTAAAATTAGGATCTAGATGTGTATATAATATAAAGGACTAGATCAGGGTACTGGCGGATGAAGTATCTGGCGGATGAAGTCAGATACTTCATCCGCCAGTACCCTGATCTAGTCCTTTATATTATATACACATCTAGATCCTAATTTTAATAAAAGACACGGGCAATTTCCAGTCTTATTCATAAACGTTATCTGCTTGTTTGCTATCTTACGAGTATAACACTTTGATTGCCACATCACGCGACGTCGCGTGGTGATACCTGTTACGCTATGGCCGATAACGCGACGTCGTGTGATAGTACCTTACAGTTACGTATGGGCCACAACAACGGCCACTGCGTATCGGCTTTTAGTATTTTATTTTTTTTGCCACTAGAGAAGGAAATGACTTTTTGAATAGTGGGTGTGGCCTGCGGGTCGCCTTCTTGTTAAAACAAATTAAACATTTTTTTTATTCTGGCCATCTATGTAAGTCCCAACATATTGCCTTGGCAATGAACGTGATAATATAAAATAAAACGCTATATATAACTTACGATTATAATTTAACTACACGCTTTAACACTCTCATTCGCTAGTGCCTTGTTCTAGCCCTTTATATTATATACGCATATAGATCCTAACTTTAATAAAAGACACGGGCAATTTCCAGTCTTATTCATAAACGTTATTCAAGTCCCTGGCAATGTTACAATTTTTCGCCGTATCGCATCCATAATGTCACATTTTTGTTACCATTTTTCACAGAATCTAATAAACAAAATGGATTCTCTTCCCATATTTCGTAGCTTGCAAGGTCAACGAATGCTTTCGATTGTAACCTTGTTATATTCCATAGGGATTCATATTTTTAATAAACTTATATAAGGTATGGTTTACTTTAATAATATATTCATTCATTCAGAAGAGTTTGTTTACATAATTTAAAAAAAGTGGTAGAGAAATACTTCTATAAAGATAAAGACTTCTATGCACTAACGTACTAGAGTAGGACGCGCCACGCTACATGTGTTCCATTAAAGTGCAGTCCTAGGACTGTACCTCGTTGTAGGTATGAACACGTAAGTGCCATGAAATTCACGGCGGTTACGACCTTTTCGTCGCGAATATGTATAATAGGTACTATAGTATACGCTGCAGCGCTGCTTAACTTTGACTTTGATTGGACGATTTATTATTACTAGCGATCGCCTGTGGCCGAAATTCGACCATAGACTAAACAATAAAATAGATGGGTCCTACGTAAGTTGTCGTAACTTAAAAAATGCAATTTTTGCTTTACTTACGAAAATGACTCCACTTTTCGTGATGTATTAATAGCACGAAGAATAAAACTGAAATTTCTATTAGAAAAATCCAACTTCTAATAGAAATTTCATTGTGATTATTCGAGTTATTAAAAGATGAGTGATGATCATATATATAAAAAAAAGATCAATAAAAGTGGATTCATTTCTATAAGTAAAACAAAAATTACATTTTTTAAGTTACGACAACTTACGTAGGATCCGTCGAAATCTCTTTTTAACCCAATTTAAAAAAAATGAGGAGGTTCTCAATTCGGCTGGTATATTTTTTTTATGTATATACACCGATTTCTCCGAAGTTTCTGAACCGATTAAGGTGATTCTTTTTTTGTTTGATGCGGAATAGTTTCGAATTGCCCCCATAAAAATTTGATTTAGGTAGGCCCAGTAATTTTTAGTTTATGAGCATTTTTTACTTATTTTGCCTATTCCGATGTCTGAAAACAAATCTCGCAAGTAAATTTGAATCGGTTGCTGTACGGTTTCTAGCGGTTGTACGGTACGGCTGTACGGTTTTCTACGGTTTCTAAACGCTCCTTAATGAGACCAATTCTATGAGCCTTCTGCTCGGCAGACTCGTTCGCTAGGCGCTCATTAATGAGATCTAGTCTATTAGCTCTCTGCTCAAAAGACTCATTCGTTAGACGCTCTTGGATCTTACCGAGTCTAGAAATATACTTTTCAAAAGTTTCTTAACGTAAACATGATTTCATATATGCTTTCACGGCCAACAAACGTTTTTCAAGATCTTTAATACTCTCCCAAGAACGTGACATTGTGTTTCGAAGAGCATTTTTACGGAGACGACTACCTAATTTTATTCCCTTCCCGTTTCTTGAGATCTATATTTATTAAGGCGAGCAGCACCTGTTGTAGGTCAACCCATAAATAGTTGACAATACAATAATACACTAAAAAGTATTAAATAAAAATAACTACATTAAAAAAACCGACTTCAAAAACTAAAAAATAATAAATATTTAATATTACTTAAATACTACCTTTTATTTATATGAGATATTTACTAATAGGTTTGAAGTCGGTGCCAAGCCAATTTACTTACACGGCAGACACGCGCGAGCAGACGTCGTTGACGGAGGTCTTAAATAAGTACATAAAAATTTTGATAAAAAGAAAGAAAGAAAATATTTATTTGCAAGAATATGGGTGTTAAAGATTGTTAAAAACTAATTAAGCTACTTAATTAGTAAATTTTAAATTTAAAATGTTGAAGTATATAATATGTATATCTATATATATAAAAATCAATCCCTATTTTCCTTGGTCACGACTTCACGCCTGAATGGCTGGACAAATTTCTGTATTTTTTTTTTGTTGTGTTTGTAATTGTAAGGAGAAGGTTCTTATAAAAGAAGGTATTAAGAAAATTGCGCGGAAAATTAGAAAATTTAAGAATGCTTAACCACCATATAAAGTTTAATGCCATTTTGGCTGCGTGGAAGGACAATCCCGTATAATTATATAAATTACGTGTTTGTCCGCTATGGATTCCTAATATGTAAGGCAAAACAACGTTTGCCGGGTCAGCTAGTATTATATACTTTTACATACATAATAAACACCCACACTAGAAATACGAACATCTATGCTCATCGCTCAAATTTTTGTACCTGTCAGGAATCGAACCTGAGCCCCTTCGATTCGTAGATGGGTTATCTGCCAACTGCTATTCTCTCAGGCAGGACGTAACGGCGAACGATTGGTTATGCGAGTCACTACCATCATGGTTACCAGGTGGTAGAGTTCTGCAACGTATATCCCGGATATCTGGTACCACCGCCTTACATATTCCTGCCGCAATAGCGTCAGTGCTTTTCACTTTCGTATTCCGGTTTGGAGAATAAGGTAGCCAGTAAACTTATGGATGTGGCATTAGACTTGTACAAAGCTACACCTGTATAAAGTTACATTATTTTTAAGTGACGCATACTATATTTTATCTCAATTTTCTCACAGGATAGGGTCCTACGCTGGCTTGGCACGGAAAACGGCAAACTGTTGGTTAAGTTATAAAGCGTTCTAACAAAAACGGTTTTAAAATTAAATCACCCTATTCCAATGTGTACATCTTGTTATCGGAACGCTGAAGTAAGAAGAAATGCAAGCAAAGGCAACTTCAAGTTTTCTTGTAAAGGACATCGCACACTCCTAAAATTTTATTCGATTTCGCAGCTTTATATTATTTTTTTGTACTGATCAATGATCAATCAATCAAAAAATCAAACCATATGGCGTATCCCCTTCGGACTCTATTTTCTGTATATGGAATAACAAGCGAACAGACTAATCTCTGTGAAAATTAGTATTAAACAAATCACAGAATGATCAATTAGTGTCAGGTTAGCTTAATTTGTGCAATTAGTCTATTATCATTTGATTGCAAAGACGTTTAAGAAAAGAAATATCAAGAACTTTTCATTAGATGTACTTAAATATATTTAGCAGTCTGTAATCTATCAAAGTCATATAAGTAGTAAATATTTTAAAAAGTTACTTACAGTGGAAATAAGTACCCAAGAAAAAACTTGGTATTGGTATATTAGAAAGAAAGATTTTTGAATTTGACAATATACCTCAACATTCTCTTATTTGTCTCATTTTCGGTGTACAATCGTGCTAAATATATGAATATATTCCAGGATATTATTTGTGATTTGTCATCCGTTGCAAGGGGAACGGGGATATTCGAAAATGCAAAGTGAATAAGTTTATCGGCTACCGTAACTCTCCAAACCGGAATACGACCATGATAAGCACTGTCGCTATTGCGGCAGGAAAAGGTAGGTATATAACGATGGAACTAATTAACCTGAACTAAACGCATCATAAAATTTTCAGTACCTACTATTTTGATATGTGTCTTTTCAGTTTTCTGATAAAAACAACGTTGCCAGTTGTAGATTAGATAATTGTACGGTTGGCGATAGGCTTACCACCTATCCCTTTGTGGAACTAAGTATCTTCGCCCAATCATGTGTGTACTTGTTGTACCTTTCTACCTCTCCGGGGATACGGCGTGAGGACACTTTATAATCCTTTTTTTGTTTTAGTTTTAACTTTGCTATCATACCCCAACTGGTTCAAACCCACCCAAATTATGATCATGAATCCTTCACTTCATTTGTCAAATCAGTCATTTGTCAAAAATGTTGTATAAAATAGGATTTAAAATCTATAGTATGCGCTGTTACTTACAATATCAACAATAAACTTTTTTGTTTTAACAAACTCTCAAACTTTAGCACACCGCTTTATTTGTTCTTAAACTGTAAACTCACAATTGCAACCATTAATGAACAAACACTAAGCAAACATTCCAAATGAAGCCAATGATTGTCTGGACTGGTCACTTCACAACCCTAGCACGAAACTCTATCGAAATCTAATATACGAATTCGAATATTTTATAATAATTAGTTAGCCTTTTGCAGCCAAATGAAAATATGTTATTTGGTAAATATAATAAATAATGCACTTATACATTTATTTCACATCAAATATATATACAGACTGACTGGTGATAGTTGGCGGTCATATAATATATGACCGCCAAGTATCACGTCCTTATGATGAAAAAAAAACATTAAAAATAAATATTAAAACCCTTCTTAGTAAACTTTTTAAACAGTACATCGAGAATTCATACCGGCATACTTGGACACCGCGCAGACGCACGTGTCGCGTAGCGCGCTATCGACACAGAATAGCGGGGGGTGCCGGTGGCGTGTCCTTAATGTCGTCTAGCGCGTACTAGAGAGTATAATATTCACATATCATTTAATTTTTAGAGAAATATTGTTCAAAAATTAAGCCCCTAATTTTATTATTTCATTTAAACGAGAATCGAGTACCGAGTACCCTGCAGAAGTATCGAAGGTAACTCACCAGTCAGTCTGTATACTAGCTAAACCACGCAGCTTCGCCCTCAAGTAGATTAACATGTCGATGTAGTTTTTCATACAAAATTTTATCTCCTATTTTAGCCCTTTTGGGCTTGATTTTTGAAAAAACTTAAGTTTGTATTTGACCTCTGATCTTCAACTATCTCTATGCCAAGTTGTATCTAAATCGATTCAGCAGTGTAGCCGTGAAAGCGTAACCGACATACAGAAAGATTTCAGCATTTACATCCCGCTACATCACAATAATTTTGGTGAATCTCACGAGATTAACTTATTTTTACGTGATAAAAAAGTACCCTATGTTCTATTCTTCTGGTCATCTATATGTGTGCCGAATTTTATCCAAATTGGTTCAGCTATTTTTACGTGAAAGAGTAACAAATATCCATCCATACATTCAAACATCGACCGCCCCGTTGATCGAGTGGTTAGCGACCCTGACTACGGAATCGACGGGGCTCGGGGGGACAAGCATTTGTGTGATAAGCATAAATGTTTGTATTTCCGGATTTGGGTGTTTATTAAATATATTCCAGTATTTATATATGTATTTCTATGTATTAGTATCATTGACTAACACCCGTAATACAAGCAAATAATTTGCTTACTATGAGGTTAGATCAGTTCCACCAAAAGTTCGACCATTTCTCGAAAGTTCCGAAAATTACTCGTAAACAATGATCGATATATGGAAAAAGAGTAATAGTACACGCTAGTTTCACCCTTATGCCTTATGCGAAAAGATCCACTATGGCATAGCTATTTGGGTAACGGTAGCTATTGTTTATCGATAGAAGCAGCAATCTCTTATTCGTAGATTTTTCCAGTGTTTTTACTCTTCACTTCTCTAGATTATTCGCAACAAAACGAATTAGTTCAAGAATCGAGGCACAACATTTTTTCCAAACTTTTTTTTTTGTAATTCCCGAAATTCACCCATGTACTTTAAATAAAGACTACATTTTTTATGAATTGATTAAATGTATAGTTTTCAATTTTTGCCCTGCACTTGTAGTATAATACGATATTACTTCTATATACTTTATATTATACCATATTTTATATCAATAATTAATTATACCCTATAAATTTCATTTCCTTTGAGAATATCGAAATACACGTTTTTTGTGGCATAAACGGCCGTATCTGCTTAACTTCCCGCTACGTATGTAGATAAGGAAGTTACTGATTTTGCCCCGATTTCCTAAAATCAAGTTTTTAACTAGGTTTCCACGTTTTGAGGTCCTAGGAACCTATTCCCAGTATTTTCACTATGATGTCAATATGTCTGTATGTATGTGTGTATGTAAACATCTCATAACTTTTGAATGGCTTGACGGATTGAAACGCGCTTGGTGGCATTCGATGGGATTCTTTCTGAAAATTCGAAACGATTCGAAAAATCTTAAAACGAATTTTGTGGAAACAGTATTTTTTTAATATAAATTCCAGATTTATGTACCGATTGAGTACAAAATCTAACCAGCTCTATTCCTCAAAAAACTGCGTTTAATGCATGAATTGCAAAAATCGGTTTATCCGTTCGGGAGTTATCGTTGACGAAAAATTTTGAAAAAATGTTTTTTAACATAACTTCGAAGTTTTTCAACCAATTATTTTTTAATATTCTGCCATAAATATGGCACTATAAGTACTTAAATAAGTACTAAAAAACTACGTCAAATACCGTTTTAAAAATTAAAATCAATGCAAATTTTCAAGATTTACAGCTTTTCAAATATTAATCTATCAAATACAAAATTACGCTGTTTAGAGAAAACTAACTTCGTATTTTAAAAATAACTTTCAGGCTAATGTAACGATTTATTATAAAATTTGGTCAGCTCTTCCACTTAAAAACCTGCGTTAAATACCGTAAATCAGATTAAAATCGGTTAATTCGTTCAGGATTTATCAATAAAGTTAAAAAAAGTTTTTTTTACTTTTCTTCGACCTCAATTTTAACCTATCGATTTTATAGGTCACAAAACAATAGAGATCTCAAAAATTTCGTTGAATGTTATTTGAAAGATCAGTCATCATTCATCATTTTGAATAAATATTATACATTTTTTGAATATTAAACTTTAGATTTTTGAACTTTTCGACCTCAAAATTCTATGCTTAGGCATAGTTTTTTCTTTGTGCTTAAAATACCTCAATTTAGCGGGAAGTTTCTGAGATGGCTTGCAGGGTCAACCGGCTTACATGTTTTTTTACGGAAACTTAAATGTTTGATTCTTTCACAGTTTTAAAAGACTGTAGACTTGAGTATATGGTTTTAATTTCAACTCTATACCTCTACGCGTTCTCGAAATAAAGGATCTTGAGATATACAGACAAAAAAGTGATTCTATAAGGGTTCTGTTTTTTCTTTAGAGGTATCTATACCTTAAAACAACCTGAAATCGAAACCGGAACAGTATGACCTGAATATAAGTCATTAATATAAAGTTTTTAATGCTTCCTTTCTCGATTCGATTTCGACAAAAGCTCATAGTAGATACCAGAAGGGTAACAACTCCTTTTGTCTAACAAATAATTTAGTTATGTTTTCTAGTTTCTGTTTTATATGTGTTTTATATTAAAAACATTTTCAGTTTAAACGGCACAAGTCGAAGGATGAATAAAAATCTTCACGCTCGTGTCCTCGAAGGCTTAGATAGAGAAGCCACTAGTGTGTCCTGTTACATATCCTCTCTCAGAGAAGTTAAGTTTCTCAATAAAATCCTGTCTTCATCTTCAGGAGAGTTGAATAGCACTACATTGTTTAAAGGGCACAACAACTCTCAGGGCAATGATAACGCCGATATACTGGCAAAAACCGTAGCAAATAAAAACTTGTTAGGTCCAGAAAAAATAGCCGTCTTGCCATATAGCCAACTTATCACATGGCTAACTCAGATAACATACCAACACCATGAAGCGTTGTGGCTAGCAACAAACTACTGTAAGCAAACAAAGGAAATCGTGCAAACTCTATCTAAACATCTAACACAATCCATCATAAAGCTAAAACAAGGTGCAATTACATTGTCATCTAAACCGACATCGATTCAACATAAGTGTAACAGTAGTATGCCGCGGCTGCGTGGAGGAACAAGAAACCATCACTCACATTCTTCTTGAGTGCAGAAACGGGGCCAACATAAAGAAGCTTGTGAAAACATAAGTCGTCTTATAAGCTTCTGGAAGGAGTGACGACGACTGGAATAGATTTAGCCAGCTGCGTACAAAGGCCCAAGTGGTTAAGTGCGGAAATTATAATGGCAAAAAAGAGTATTATGCTATACTAGCTGTTGCCCGCGACTTAGTCCGCGCGGACTTCGTTTACTCCGCACAGCTCCTCCCCCGACCCCCGTAGGTGCTAGCGTGATAATAGGTGGTAGCCTATATGTTGACCCGACCTGTTAGTAATATTCATGCAAAATTTGAAGTAAATCCATGCAGTACTTTTTGAGTTTACCCCGGACATACATGACTTTCCTACGACTTTATTATATGTATAGATAAAGCTTCGCGGATTTTTTTCAAATTAAATTCCTTAATTTTGTCTTTGAATGGGAGTTGTAGTACCGATTTTGTCTACTGAACAAATTAGTAGCACTATAGCTACCTCTCTGTGAATAAGGAATCCTTCTCCTTTATATTTCCCCATATCAATCCAATTTTCACCAAGTCTTTTTATATCATATATCCACCTCTGTTATGACCTTTGTATTTCTAAAGTATACAAACAATACTAAGCTATAATTTATAACAACGCTTACAAATAAATGATTTAATCCATACTAATATTATAAATGCGAAAGTAACTCTTTCTGTCTGTCTCTTCTTCATGCCAAAACCATTTAACCGATTTAGATGATATTTGGTACAAAGATAGATTGAAACCTAAGTGAGGACATAGAATAGTTTTTACAATACTAAGCTATAAATTATAACAACTCTTACAAATTATTAAATGATTTATTCCATACTAATAATAATAAACTATGCGGGTAAAATCCCGGAACTGTCTGTCTTTTAAACCACGGTGATAAAGAGAAAGTAACTTTGGCTACTTTTATTTTAGAAAATTTTCCACGCGGGCGAAGTAACGGTCACTGCTAGTCTCAAAATAAATATAACAGTTCACGCTGGGTCAGTTAAATAATAAATATATATAAATAAATATTCACGGGACAAATTACACTTACTGATATAACCCCAAAGTAAGCAAATTATTTGCTTGTGTTATGGGTGTTAGACAACGATACTAATACATAAAAATACATATATAAATACAGGAATATATTTAATAAACACCCAAACCCGGAAATACAAACATTTATGCTCATCACACAAATGCTTGTCCCCGTCGGGGATCGAACCCGAACCCCGTCGATTACAAAGTCAGGGTCACTAACCACTCGACCAATGGGGCGGTCATTGATTTGTTGGCTGACGAGATGTTCATTGATTTGTTGGCTGACGAGATGGATGAAAACTCCAATTACTGCCGCTGCATACCTAACGTTTACGACTATTGTCTGTTTAACTTGAATTTGCTAACGTTAGTTTCGTTGTTTAGTAATCACAGATCAAACACATAATTTAGTAGCAAACCAGTGCATCAATTGTACGAACTTTTTTTGTTAATTAGTTGGACGGTATATGATCTATATAGTAGTTAGCTGTTTGATTTGTTTGTTAGTCTGTATATAAATCAGCCGCCGAACAAATTACACAAGAATTGATGTAACCCCAAAGTAAGCAAATTATTTGCTTGTAGTATGAGTGTCAGTCAACGATACTAATACGTAGAGATGCATAAAAATACTCAAATAATTTTAATAAACACCCAAACCCAGAAATAACCCAGAAAGAACATCTTTGCTCATCACATAAATTTTTAACATTCATAGATGCAGTTCGCTAACCACTCAACGAGCGGGGTGTAAAGTATTGATCATTTATATATATATATATATATATATATATATATATATATATATATATATATATATATATATATAAATTATATATATATATATATATATATATATATATATATATATATGTATATATATATGTCGTATTCGTGTATACATTTTTCTTTCAAGTTATTGTTTTCCCTAGCATGGAAGCATGGAATAAGTGCTAAAACAAATATACAAATATACATATAACTGAACTGTTAATTAAAAGGGTCGAAATAATTAACAATAAGACTAACGAAACAATAAAACAGTCAACTAACATGTATATCATGTTGAGTGAAATTAATTAAAAAAGCTAATTTTATTTTAAATTTAATTTTCCCCGTGTTGGGTCCAGGCTCCTTTGAAGAATAGGCCAACTGCCGTTCTGCCAGGCAGGTCGTAATAAGCGACTAAGTGGGTATGCGCGTCACTACCATCGTGACTACTAGGTGGTAGAGTTCTGCATCGGCTCAATCAGGTCTGGTACCACCGCCATACCTATTCCTGCCGCGATTGCATCAGTGCTGTTCACTGTCGTGTTCCGGTTTGGAGGATAAGGTAGCCGGTAAACTTATGCATATGGCATTAGACCTCGCCACAAGATAGCAACGCACCGTTAACATCTTTGGTGTTTATAGACGATGGTTGACTCTTTCCACCAGGAGACCCATGTGCTTGTTTGCTATCTTATGATATAAAAAAAGTTTAATTAGTAATAGACCAACTGCCGTTCTGCCAGGCAGATCGTATAAGGCGACCGATTGGCTACATGTGTCACTACTAGGTGGTAAAGTTTCGAAACGTCTCGCCCGGGTATTTGATTCCTGCCGCAATATCGTCAATGCTTGTCATTGTCGTGTTCTGGTTTGGAGGGTAGGGTAGCCGGTAGAATTATGCATGTGGCTTTGCCATCTCATTACACGGATAGCAACGCACCATTGACATCTTTAATGTCTACAGGCTATGATTTCTCTTTCCATCTGGAGAGCCATCTGCTTGTTTGCTATCTTATGATAGAAAAAGCTTAATAGTCAACTAATAGGTATATATCATATAGAGAGAAAATAATTAATAATTAGACAAATGAAACAACTAAAAAGTCAACTAATCTCTAAATCAAATAATTCAGAAACCGCCAAATTATAAATAAAACTATTAGTGTAACGAAACAATCAAACAGTCAACAATAGTATATGGACAAAATTCTCAATTAAATCTTACAAAGCAATGATATACGAATTTAAAACATAAGTTTCCGTGGCTTTAATGATTTATAGATATTTGTGCAAATACCAAAACACAGTAACGACCGCTGGCAATCCATTCGCCCGCGTAAAAGTACCCCCCACAGTTATAACCGGCATTGTTGGGTGTTTGCGGATTCCCCCGGATAACAATGGTTGGGCGATACCCGGGCTTTGTTTTCACTTATCCGGGAGCGGAGCTCGTTACTCAAATAGCCCTCCTCCACATAGTTTGGCCGGTTATTGTTTTAATGCATATTTTGTTGCGTGAAGAAAATAACGTCATTTATTATAATAATCCTTGTTTTTTTAATAAAGTCTCATATAAAAATAATATTTGTTGTTATTTTATGCACTACCATACCGTTCATCTGATTATTTTTGCCTTTACCATAATAGTTGATGACTATGGAGGCACAATTTGTGACATTTTCCACCAAACTCTAGAACTTTCGGCGATAGTTTCCCGCATTCATGACGGATATTATTTTTAAGGGCTTCAAGAATCTAAGGTTTTTTGACATAGACTCGAGAGTTCAAAAAACCCTACAAAAAGAAGTCTATAGTGGTTAAATCGGGCGATCTTGCAGGATAGTGCTAATCACAAAAACGAGAGATTAAGCGATTATTCCACATTCTTCAGGAGTATAGCTTTTTATGTCTTATTGACGTATATTTTGGAATGATTTTGGCTCTTTTTACTTCACGATTGTCAAAGTATAACCGACATTTATCGCTATTAACCTCAGATTAATAGTTACTCTGAGCTATTTATAATAATTATAGCATTTTCTGATAGGAAATGGCTTTTGCGCCACCTTGTACATATATATGTACAAGATAACGCAGTGAATTTTCATTATGTTTACACGTTAATTAAAACGAATTTATTAAAGCTTAAAATTCTTTGTCAACTTTAAGTAGCTTAAGTAGACATTCCTTCTAAAAATGCAAATTAGTGATGTGATTAAATAAACAGTATTTTGCAGGCGCATTGATTTTATTCAGGTACTTCAAATTATTTTATACACAATACTTGGTATCAAAAATAAAAGCCATTGATCAATAGAAATTTAATCTCCAACCAGTATGCCTTTAGATAGTCACTTACAGAACAGTATCATATTTTTTTTTATAGTAGAGGGGGCAAATGAGCAGGTGGTGCACCTGATGGTAAGTGGTGAATAGATTATTATTATATATTAGACATAACAACTATAATAATATAGATCAATGTGTATCAACTATAATGATATAAATCAGTGGCGTAAGACACTCCGTTCTCTCTGTCTACTTCATAGGAGATCTGATGTGACGATATATATGTATGTCAGTTACTAATAATACGTTACATCAGGGTTTCTCAAAGTAATAATATCTCAATATACCCCCGTTAGTTTTTCAAACAACAGCGAACCCCTTATGAAGTAAGTTGTAAATAGAACAGAAAAAATAATAAGGAAATACAGAATACAGACACAAAAAAAGGCTTCAGTTTTATTTAAATAATTATTTGAGGACTGAGGAGTTCTTTTTGTTTTAGGAGCAAATTGAACCAATTCTATTAGCAATTTTGATACAAATACTTACATATTCAACCTTTAATTAATTTATTTTATTGATTCAGGCATTACTTTGCGGAAATCCATTATTAAAAAGGTGAAATAATTAAATTTGCTATTATCCACGAACTGTACTATGTATCCTCCGTGATTGTACTGAAAAGAAAGACGTTGGTTTAATAAATGGATAAGACTCACCGATAGTCCGGATAAAAAGAAAACCCCAGTGGCACAAATATCCACCCACATTCACCACACATTTAAAACCACGATCACGCCGGCACCAATCACAAAAACACACAATTTATGTACGCACTCAATGCACGTTTCACTTCGAATCCGAAGCATCTTCAGGAGAAACGAACACTACCTCACTCTACGCGAGTGTAAGTAATACTGATTCGCGCCGGTGTTTGACACGCTTTTTATACGCTATGTGTGGCAGACCAAACGCTTTTTTAATTAATTGATTTGCTACACAATTGAGTGCCTTGATTTAATTTTGATTTATTAAATCTCTTAAATAAACTAAGCAGCAATTGCATATTCTGTCGCGTACCGCCTACAATTATCTGGCGTACCCCACTTGAGAAACTTTGCGTTATATGATTAAGTTTCTACAACGTTAATAAGAAACTAGCAAAAGAATGGCATATCTACGTGTATGGCATAGCTATGTATATTGATATTATAAATTAATCCGTATTAATATTATAAATGCGAAAGTTTGGATATTTGGATGGATGGATGGATGTTTGTTACTCAATCACGACAAAACTGCTGAACCGATTTGGATGAAAGGTTGCACACGGGTAGATAATGACTTGCAATAGCATATAAAGTATCTTCACGCCCGTAGCCCCGAAAGGGTAGGCAGAGGTACAACAAGTGCACCACGATTAGCCGAAGATACTTGGTCCCACAATGTGATAGGTGGCAAGCCTATCGCCAACCGGGCACTTTCCAATCCCGGGCAATGTTGTTTTTATCAGAAAATTGAAAAAACACATTTTTAAATTGCCCGACCCAGAAATCGAACCCGGGACCTCATGTGGTCAACTCCGACACCGAACCACTAGACCATAGTGGCAATAGCATATAAGCTACTTTTTATCCCGGAAACATGAGTTGTCCCGCGGGATTCACCAAAAATTTTATAACGCAGCGGGCTGTACGCTGTGGCTAAAGAAATTAAGTTTTCTATTGCCGTTATAACGACAAATACTAAAAACAGAATAAAATAAATATTTAAGTGGGCACCCGTACAACAAACGTATTTTTGCTCGTTCTTATAGATAATAGTACCTACGGAACCATTGTGCGTGAGTCCCACTCGCAGTTGGCCGGTTTTTTATATCATAAGATAGCAAACAAACAGATGGGTCTCCTAATGGAAAGAAACAAACATCGCCTATAGACAGCAAAGATGTTAATAAGGCGTTGCTATCTGTGTAGCGAGATGGCAGTGTCACATGCGTAGGTTTATTGGTAACCTTACTCTTCAAACCGGAACACGACAGTGACTTAGTGATATAGTTTTACCATGTAACGACGATACACGGCGAAACTAATCATTACCGCCACGTCCTATCCTATCCCGATGATGATTCCGTCATATACACACACAACACGACCATGTCATCGCCGGTTTCGACGACAAACACTTCTCTATCGCCCCGCGCCTGATATAGGCCGAACTAAGTCGAGGATCGGTCTCAGAGGAGACAGCATTTAGAGCGGGAGTTTATAGCCCTAATTTCAATTTAAACTCTGGCTGAGCACTCTGCTCGCCTCATAAGGCCGGTGACGGAGTAACGACTTTTAAGGTCAACTCTATTAGCCATTTCGAAAAAAAAAAGACGATGAAAAGTATCCAATACCTCAAATTCTAATTCTAACGCGTATCGTTTGATAGTTCTTTTTCCCGACTGAGTTCAAAAGCGATACACTAAACATTTACCGAGAAATTTGTCAGACGCATTCACGTGTCCTAAGTTAAACTATTAGTAAAGCCATCAATAACTTTCAACCACCTGCGTCTGTACTTTTCCTCGGGAAAGTTTACGCCGCTGCGCCGCGAGCCGTCAATAATACATACCTCCATTAGTCTCTACCCTCTAGACTATCTATGTTTTGTCGTAGAGTACAACTTACAGTATGCTAGGATAATTTTAGATTTAAGAACCCTTCGTGTTTTTTTTTTCATAAGACACCAAATATCAGAGTACTTTTAGGTAGAAAGAAACAATTATCGCCTATAGACGCCAAAAATGTTAATTGTGCGTTACTATCCACATTGCAGGATGTTAAAGCCACATGCATACATTTTCTGACTTGAATTTGGATATTTAGCGCCTTTTGCAACTTGTGCTTAAAATGAACGCACCTCTCGCCTAACCCAGAAATGGCTCTGTCTCTAGTTCAATTCCTTGGTTAGGTTATTCTCGAAAATCGATATCTCAGTGACAGATTCGATTCTATCTAAGCATGGAGTTGTATTAATACTTCCGTCTCTAGAATTGATATATAAAGCTGTAAGTCCCATTTACCATACGAAACAAACGATATTACTTACAAGTTAATAAAAATCAAGGATGGTAATCACCATCCATCATGTTATCCGACAAAATCGGCGAATCGTGGTAAACTCGAACATCTATTGATGCTGTATTTACTCACACCGCAAGGGAACCGGTTTGAATTTTTTTAAGTAATTTTATCTTTTTTTTTTCTTGTGTAGGTCTAGATCTACCTTAAAGAATAGGCCTTCTTCCATTCTGCCAGGCAGTTCGTAAAAGGCGAACAATTGATTATACGTGTAACTACCATCGTGACTACTAGGTTGTCATTTTCATGTTTCGGTACGGAAGGTAAGGTGAAATAAGTAAATAATAATAAATATCACTGGACAAATTACACAAATTGATCTTACCCCAAAGTAAGCAAATTATATGCTTGTAGTATGGGTGTTAGTCAATGATACTAATACATAGAAATACATATATAAATACTCTAATATATTTAATAAACACCCAAACCCAGAAATACAAACATCTGTGCTCATCACACAAATGCCTGTCCCTGCCGGGAATCGAACCCGGACCCCATTGACTGTGCAGTCAGGGTCTCTAACCACTCGACCAACGGGGCGGTCAGTGGCGGTAGTCGTAAACTTATGCAAGTGGTATTAACACCACATCAAAAGTATAGCAACGCGCCATTAACATCTTTGATGTCTGTCAAGCGATGGTTGTCTCTTTCCATCAGGAGAGCCATCTACATATTTACTATCTTATAATATAAAAAATAAGTTTGTTGTTTGCGATTATAATAAAATGAAGATGTAGAGAGAAGGAGATTAAAGGAATTTATACAGCAATAAAAAAATCTCTATTTGTCTTGAACATACGGAACTACAGTGGTTGGTATGAGATTTTAAATATGTGTATGAATTTTGAAAAATGGTTTTGAATGTATTTTAATTCAGAATTATAATGCAGCCTCTGAGTTGGTAACTATTATTATTGTTCGGTTCTTATCACAATTTTTGGTGGGTAATTAAAATTTTCTGCCACCCATAATCTGTCACCCATCAATGCGAGACGGGTGACGGCATTCTGTCTACGATCGCCGTGCGAATTGGGTGTGAATTATTAAAAATTATTCATGAACGTTTAACGTACTACCTTGCGTATTCTTAGCCGTGCTAAAACGCGTAGCCAACTCGCAAGACAACCAGCAAGATCTTCGGAGTCAAGGTTTTTCCTTTGAGTTCAATTATCCCCGATTTGTCTTATGAACTGGCATAATCTCTTATATACTTATACAGTCCACTTATTCGAAGATCACATAACCAGCGACCAACTTAAATAAACTCCAAAAATTACACAATTAATGTCCCAATAGCGTCAGCGTTTTTCAATGACGTGTTTCTGCTTGGCACGTGTAGTGTATCAACTAACAGACATTTGAGTGTTATCTTTGCGAGCATTACAGTATTCGTATATGAGTTTCATAAAACATGTACTTTTATATCATAAGAAGAACAAGCAGATGACTGGATCCTGATGATAAGACAAACGATCACCTATAGATATCAAATATGTTAATAATGCGTTGCTATTCGTGTGGCGGTATAGAAATGCCACATGTATAAATCTACTGGCTACATTAATTACCCTCTAAACCGGACGACAATAATGACAAGCATAGACATTATTGCGGCAGGAGTAGATAAGGGAATGGTACCAAATTCCCGGGTGAGATATTGCGGATCTCTACCACCAAGTGTTCACGATGGTAGTGACACATATAGCCAATCATTCGCCCTTTACGACTTATTTCGTAAAATGTCAGTTGGTCTATTCTTCAAAGTAGCCCGGACCAACAAGGAGGAGTCTAGTCTAGACTAGACTAGACCAACGCTACTATCGCACGCACTCATTAGTCAATTTAAATAGTACGCGCACATTGGTCAATTCAATTAACGCGCGCTTACTCAGCTTCTTGTTAAACACTACTATCGTATTTCGCAAAATCACTGCTACACATTGCATAAAACACATTAAGATTTAATTATAATTATTTTTCCCCGTGTTGGTCCCGGGCTCCTTTGAAGAATAGACCAACTACCGTTCTGCCAGGCATGTCGTAAAAGGCGACCGATTGGCTATGCAAGTCACTAACACCGTGGCTACTAGGGGGTAGAGTTCTGCATTGTCTCGCCCGAGTCTGGTACCACCGCCTTACCTATTCCTGGCGCAATAGCGTCAGTGCTTGTCACTGTCGCGTTCCGGTTTGGAGGGTAAGGTAGCCGGTAAACTTATGCACGTGGCATTAGACCTTGCCACAAGATAGTAACGCACAATTAACACCTTTGGTGTCTATAGGCGATGGTAGACTCTTTCCATCAGGATACCCATCTGCTTGTTTGCTATCTTATGATATAAAAAAAAGAAATAAATATAATAGTCTTCGACATAGATTTTACACTGTGGCAATATTGAAATTTATATTAGTTGGTACGTTACACACTCATTAGTCTGTGCGAAGTGGTAACAACGGCGAAATATCGGTTTTCCCGTTTGTATTCCCAGAAATTTCTACTCTTCTGTTATCATCGGATTACATTTATCAATCATAATTATGACGAACATAATACAAACTATAATACAAACTATAGATTATCTCCTTGGTATAGCAGTTAGCTTGCTTGGCTCACGATATATCCTGCTGCTGCATACAACAGGAGATATAGCCTTTACTATTCAAAAAAAAAAAAAACAGTAGCAGTCGTGGGACTGCCGATAGAAGTGAAAACGGAACTATTAAGTTGAGAGTAATTAAAACTATATGCAAAAATTATATGAAATTTTTTATGTTTTATTTATTAGTTACATATGATGGGTTAAATAATAAAATACAGTCAGAAATAGTCGATGTATTAGTGTATACGTGTACACAGGCTACTGCGCGTGCGCTAGTCGGGCTCTCCATAGCTATAGATATACTATTATCATTAGCATGTCGGTGACGCGAACCGAGGATTTTACCCTCTACCAAAACGCTCAACGCGCCTAAAGAAGTTTTCACTTCAAAAAATTAGAAGCAACACAAAGTCTGGTATTGGTTTATTCGGAAAGCCAAATATGTAAGTTTGTTGATTTAAGTTTTGTGATAAGCAGTCATTAAAGGCAAACGAAGTGATAAAGATCACTATTTATATCAACAACCAAGAATCCAGTGAATCGCGGAGATCATATTCATTTATTATCATTTGGTTAACCACAAGGAAACCACCGTGATGATATTGTGTTTTCGACACGTTATTATGTTTTCCAAATCTTAGCCTGGGCTCCTTTCAAAAATAGACCAACTGCCGTTCAGCAAGGCAGGTCGTAAAAGGCGACCGATTGACTATACGTGCCACTAGTATGTTGACTAGTAGGTGGTGTAGTTACGTAATATCTCAACCGGGTATTTGGTACCACCACCTTAGCTATTTCTGCAGCAATAGCGTTAATGCTTGTCATTGTTGTGTTCCGGTTTGTAGGGTAAGGTAGCCGGTAAACTTATGCATGTGGCGTTGTCATCCCGCCACACGGGTAGCAACGCACCGTTAACATCTTTGGTATCTATACACAATGGTTTCTCTTTCCATCGGGAGAGCCATCTGCTTGTTTGCATTTTAAAAATTAAAATTAATTTAAATTTAAGATAACTTTTATATTAATTTTTAATTTTTAAAAATAATTAAAAAAAATAAAAATTGTCGCCTCTGTGGTGTAGTGGTCCGGTGTCGGAGTTGACCACATGAGGTCCCGGGTTCAATTCCCGGGTCATACAATTCAAAAATGTGTTTTTTTAGTTTTCTGACAAGAACAACTTTGCCCGGGATTGGAAAGTGTCCGGTTGGCGATAGGCTGGCCACCTATCACATTGTGAGTCTTAGCATCTTCGGAAAATAGTGGGTGAACTTGTTGTACCTCTGACTACCTCTTCAGGGATACATGCGTGAAGAAAAAAAATGTATAACTGTAAAAAATGTACAAAAAAATGTTATGTTAATACGTGCTGTCCTTCTTGCTCTAAAAATCTAATGTTTGTTTTAATCGGCACTACTTATTTCAATTTCCGGAAACCTGAAACTTTTGAGCTCATGATCGATATTCGGTTTTCAAATGGTACTCGACGAGGTTTGTGAGTTTTAAAATTTTTATATCTGGTACAAAATCAATTATTTAAAAAATCTGGAAATTATGAGGAATAAACACTGTTTACGAAATTATTCGTCTACAATGATCCCAAGCAGCCCACCTAATATGAATCCGATTTCTATCATTTGAGGCAGTTTTTGAAGAAAAAAGCTGATAAAATTCTATGAAAAATTAGCACATTAGTCTTATCGGTACATTAATCACAAAATTTGCGAATAAATGTATAGACACAACTCATTTACATACACCAAATTATTTAATCTTTTCATTTGACATTATTTTAATTTAATTTAATTTTTGACGTCTTTACTCTTTTTTTGATATTTATTACTAAATATACTTATACTAGCATTATGAGCGCACAATTTTAAATTGTGCGCTCATTTCAAATAGAATCGCGTCAGTCACGCTACTGTCAATTTTATTTCTTTTTGTACATAGCTTTGTAAAAACAACTATAAATCTTACGCTTAAGGTTGGATATGCAAAGACATATGTTTTTGCCATATCTATAACTATTTAAATGAAATTAGGGACACTTTCGAGTGTTAGTTTTGTTCGGGACTGTGCATCTTGCGTTTTTTATATCAATGCCATAATGCTATGAATGTTAAAGCACAATATCTATTACTAGGTGGTAGAGTTCCGCAACTTCTCGCTCAGTTACATACACCTACCTGGCAAAAGGAATAACGCCTTACCTATTCCTTCCGCCATAGCGTCGGTGCATGTCATTGTCATGTTCCGGTTTGGAGGGGAAGATAGCCGGTTGACTTACGCATGTGGCATAATCTCCCGCCACACGGATAGCAACGCACCATCAACATCTTTGGTGTTTATGGGCGATAGTTTCTTTCCACCCATTTGCTTGTTTGCTATCTAATGATATACAGGGTTACTTTTAAAGGGAAATTTTAAAATTAGGAACTAAATATTGAATTGAAAGTGTGTTTTAATTATGATTGTAAAATATAAATAAAAATATAAGTAAAAATAATGTAAAAATAATCGTTGAAAAATATCTCACTAAATTCATGAGTTAGATGCACCGAGTCTTGTGAATGATTCTGTAACTGTCATTTTAAATTAAGCTTTAATTACGATATCAACTTTTATGTAATCTGTTGCTCTAAATTCATTTTTCCCGATCACTTTTAATTTGGTTGAATACATTAAAATACTGTCGTTCGAATTTTGTGTAATTGAAATTATATCCATGCGTTTTGTTTTAAGTATCGGATAGCAATGAAATTATGAATTATTTAAATACTAGCTGTTGCCAGCGACTTCGTCCGCGCGGACTTCGTTTACTCCGCACTGCTCCTCCCCCGTAGGTGATAGCGTGATAATATGTAGCGTATATGTTGACCCGACCTGTCAGTAATATTCATGCAAAATTTGAAGTAAATCCATGCAGCACTTTTAGAGTTTACCCCGGACAGACAAACAGACAAACAGATAAACAGACAAAAAGACAAAAATTCTAAAAACTATATATTTGGCTTCAATATCGATTGTAGATCACGCCCCAAGTATTCTTTTAAAAAAATATTCAATGTACAGTTTTGTCTTTCCTACGATTTTATTATATGTATAGATTTTTTTAACACATAGACATAGATTCTGAACATGGCCGGGCCTTTAAATGTAACCCCATATACAAAAGAGTATAAACCACTACATAACGCGTTGTGGTGTGTGTAATGTTTTTTTTATATTTTTTTTTTAATTTAACATTTATTTTTATTACATATTATACCGAATATCACACTCCTAAGTCCGACCAATTCTAATAGTTTGTAGGGGCACATTTTGGTAACATTCAAAGGTGAAATTAATTGAATTTGATATTTTTCGCTAAATGTTTTGTGTGACCTCCGCGATGCTACAGAAAGGAAATACAGTAGTTTAATAAAAGGGATAAAACTCACCGAAACCCGGAAAACAAATAAGACCAGCAGTACAATTATCCACCCACATCCACCACACTCTCACCCACACGCAATACACAAAAACAGTTCGTGGAAAATAGCAAATTCAATTAATTTTACCTTTGGAATTTGAATTATAGATTCCCGCAAATTGACTCCTCAATCAATAAAATATTTTGGCAACTTTATTAATATAATTATATCTTACTAGCTGTGCCCGCGACTTCGTTCGCGTGGAAAAAATTCTAAAATAAAAACCCGCATAGTTCCCGTTCCCGTGGGATTTCCGGGATAAGAACTATCCTATGTCCTTTCTTGGGTCTCAAACTATATTTGTACCAAATTTACTAAATCGGTTCAGTGGTTTGGCCGTGAAAGCGTAACAGACAGACAGACAGAGTTACTTTCGCATTTATAATATTATAGTACTAGCTGCAGCGTGCAGCCTTCTGCATTATAAGAGTTTTTGGCGAATCCCGCGGGATCACCTATTTTCTCCGGAATAATAAGTAGCCCATGTGCTATTCCAGGTTTTTATCTACCTGTGTGCCAAATTTCATTTAAATCCGTTCAGCGCTTTTTGCGTGATTGAGTAACAAACATCTATCCAAACATTCATCCAAACATCCATCTACACATCCAAACTTTCGCATTTATAATATTATTAAATTAAATTAAATAAATAATATAGATTTTGACGACTACGATAGCATGAACTTTTATATTAACTTACATACACTAATTTACATTGATATATTGTAGATAATTAATTATTTTTTAACGACGGTAATTAATATTATTATTTTTTAATAATCCTTCAAATTCCAACGTTAAATTCAGTATCAACGAAATGTTAATAATTTATTAGAAACATCCGATTACCTGGCTTTCCAGCTGAAAGGTGTGCCTTTAATGACCTATGCTTATCACAAAATCGGCATCAACGGCTTTGCCTGCTTGATTTTCCGATATATAATATGATTAACATACCATCAGACTCTGATATTTCTAGATAGGAAACGCCTATCCCATTGCTCCATAATCGAACCGAATGGTAAATAGGAGTATTCCTATAAATAATAAATAAATAAATATTCACGGGACAAATTACGCTTACCGATCTAACCCCATAGTAAGCAAATTATTTGCTTGTATTATAGGTGTTAGTCAACGATACTAATACGTAGAAATACGTATATAAATATTAGAATATATTTAATAAACACCCAAACTCGGAAATACAAACATTTTTGCTCATCACACAAATGCTTGTTCCCGTCGGGGATCGAACCCGAGCCCCTTCGATTGCGTAATCAGGGTCTCTAACTACTCGACCAACGGGGCGGTCATGAGGAAATTCTCACCATTTACTATATGAAAAAAATCATCATCACTTCCCGTTTCCTGGCGGGGTAGGCAGAGTAAACCGAACGTCCTTAGACTTTCCAGTTCATCACGATTCACCGGTTTGTCGGTTAGCGGGATGAGTAGTAATCCCCATCGCCGCATTTTACCGTATATGTGATAACCAGGACCGATGGCTTTACATCCTCATCCGAGGCATGATAGTGATAACACACCACCCACCAGACTTCGAGGAGTTGCTACTGAGATTTTGGATTTTCGGGAAAAACCTCAACGACACTTTTACTCGTGTCTCATGACTAGGCTAGAATGCGAGGTAATGTGAAACAAGGATTACATACATACTTATCTTCACGCCAGATGTCTTAGAGAAGGTAGAGCGTACCGAATGCCAAACGTCACGATCCTTGCAGATTTGACTCGTTTCCTCCACGTTTATTACCACCGCCCCGTTGGTCGAGTGGTTAGTGACCTTGACTACGCGATCGACGGGGCTCGGGGTGGACGGGGACAAGCATTTGTGTGATGAGCATAAAAGTTTGTATTTCCGGGTTTGGGTGTTTATTAAATATATTCTTGTATTTATACACGCATATGTATTTCTATGTATTACTATCGTTGACTAACACCCATAACACAAGCAAATAATTTGATTACTTCGGGGTTAGATCAGTAAGTGTAATTTGTCCCTTATTAGTTGTTATTATTATTATATTATTATGAAGCCCGGTCTCTGATAGTGGTCGCATTAAAAAAGCCAATGGTTTTTTCACGGTAATTTTCATTTTTTTATTATAATTTTTCCAATTTCAATCTCAAATTCCATTTCAGACTATAATAGACCCTTATTAGTTGTTATTATTATTATATTATTATGGAGCCCAGGATCTGATAGTGGTCGCATTAAAAAGCCAATGGTTTTTTCTTAGTAATTTTCCTTTTTTTTATTATAATTTGTCCAATTCCAATCTCGAATTCCATTTCAGACTATAATAGACCCTATCTATAACGCAGACGAAGTTGTGGGCATCAGCTAGTATAATAATAAATATAATATTTGATTTAAATATTTAGTTTAATCAGTTTAAATTCTAATGTAATCACGACAACTTTGTACAAAGTTCCTTCTTCATCGCTAATGGACAAAGTTTTGAATCGAGTTGCGGTGAGATTGATTAAAATCATTTAATATTTTCTTGTACATTTTCAAAATTATGATATCTTCAAAATTTCATGTTTTACGAAGAAGTTGGTTCTTAAATCGGTTGCATTTTTTACGTTTGTTACTTCAGGATATGGTCATTTATAAACTAAGTTGGAAAATATTTACTCCGTGTTGGTTCGGGCTCCTTTGAAAAAAATATTAAGTACCGTTCTGTCAGACAGATCGTAAAAGACGAAAGATCGGCGAAACTTGTCACTAACATTGTGGTAGAGATCTGCAATATCTCACTCGTGGTACTGTGGAAGTCTTCAGCTGACCTCCGGGATACTGCTCGCTTGCAGCGAGAAATTTGGTACCGGTGCTCGAATTTTTTTTTTTGTATTAAAATAATATGACTGGTTCTTTAAATAATTTTATTTATTTGGAACAGACGTTCGATCAAGATATTTTACAACTCTTTTCTGTTCAACATTTATACCTTTGAGTATATATCTATGATTTTCGCCGTGTTGATCCCGGCCTCCTTTGAAGAATAGACCAAGTGCCGTTCTGCTAGGCAGGTCGTAAAAGGCGACCGATTGGCTATCGAGTCACTACCATCGTGGCTACTAGGTGGTAGAGTTTTGCATTGTCTCGCCCGGGTCTGGTACCACCGCCTTACCTAATCCTGCTGCAATAGTGTCAGTGCTTGTCGCTGTCGTGTTCCGATTTGGAGGGTAAGGTAGCCGGTAAACTTATGCATGTGGTATTAGACCTCGCCACAAGATAGCAACGCATCATTAAAATCTTTGGTGTCTATAGGCGATGGTTGACTCTTTCCATCAGGAGACCCATCTGCTTGTTTGCTATCTTATGATATAAAAAAAAATTATACATATTCTACAAGTTTATTTTATAGGTATAACCATGAAGTATTAAGTATAGAGCTTCATGGGTATAACTAGTGACCAAGGAACTTATATACGATAACTGGAATTATTACGAAACAATATTTGAAAAATAAAAATGTACTTTATTTCGTTACTAATAAAGGTGACATTTGTTTCTTACTTAACAGAGGGGAAAAACGTTCTGTGCAAGAAAAAGACAAGAGTGATTGTTGTCCCTTTCTTGCAATTGCCAGTGTTTAAATAAAACTACTGATGGTAGTTTTTTGTATATTCGGTAATCGTTAAATCCCGTTTATTCATACACCTCGATAAATACATTAGCATAAAATGTATTGTAATTAACATAGTGAGTTCTAAAATGTGCTTATTTTAATTATTACATAATTACTTATGCAATGCAAAGCTGTTTTCAAATTAGTAGAATTACTTAGTAGTAATTTGCAAACTACGCATGGCCGCACATATATATGGCGATTGACGCCTTATTTAGTAGAAAGGGACACACTCCACCCATGTCGTGGTACTCTTCGGAACGATATTGAAGCGCGTTTGAACATTCCAAGTAGAATGTAACTTCCTTGCTAGTAACCTATAAAGCTGACAAGTGGCCAGCATTATTATTTGTAACACCAAGGAGGTGTTACAGTACCACCGCCTTACCTATTCATGCTGCAATAGCGTCGGTGCCTATGATTGTCGCGTTCCGTTCTATATAGAATTAAGAACTCGCAACGAGAATAGCAACACACCAATAAAATCTTAGGTGTCTACAGGCGATGGTTCCCTCTTTTCAACAGGAGAGCGATCTGCTTATTTGCTATCTTATGACATAAAAAAATTGGTAAAGTGCGGTCCAGTGACGTGTGATGTGGGATTCCAAAATTGCCCATCACAATAATGTGGACTAAGAAGAGTTCTTTTATTGTTTTATATAGTACTAGCTGACCCGCGCAGCTTCGCCCGCGAGTATATTAATAAGTCGTCCAAATAGCTTTTAATAAAAATTTCATCCCCTATTTCAGCCCTCCAGGGACTGATTTTTGAAAAAAAATTAGCCTTTGTTTGACCTCGGATCTTCAACTATGTCCATGTCAATTTTCATGAAAATCGGTTCAGCGGTTTAGCCGTGAAAGCGTAACAGACAGACAGACTTTCGCATTTATAATATTAGTATGGATGAACATTTAACCTATTTAAGGTAAATCAGATTCAACGCCTATTAAAACTTCTCCAAGTACATTTTATAAGTTGATCGACTGTTACTCAAAAACCTGTAAAGCCATGATAGTTTTTCTTTTAACTTAATTATATTAACTACTTGAAATTTATCCCACTCCCAAAAAGTAACCATTTAGCTGGCAGAAGGGAGAATACTTACTCTAACAAAAATTAGCACTTTCAAGCATAATATTTGCCAAACGAGTCCCTTAATCGAAAAATTGTTGTCACAAACTTTTTAAAAAGTATTTTTTAACTGGACAACTTTTTAAAAAATATTTTTTTAAAAAGTTGTCCACCGATACCCTACACTATGAGGTGCACGGGAAAAATAATTTACATTTCCACTTTACATGTAGAGGAATTACCCTAAATTTTTTAAAGGTTTTATGTTACCTCCTTGTTGCTATGATGAGTACACGTGTATAATCATGCCAAATCACAGGTTTCTAGTACTAAAAATCTTGGAGCTAAACTGCAGACGGAGGGACATATCGAAACTATAAGGGTTCCTAATTTACTTCGAAACCCTAAAAACCTCAGACAGACTTCAGTCCTTAGGCAGCATACCTGGGAACATTTTCAATTTTCCACCCTTGTCATCAATTTTCACAATGCTTCGATAACTACAGACCCTAAAGTCATTCTTTGCAAGTTGATTGAAAAAAAAAGAAGTTTTAGTATAATTTGTAATATATTTCCTTTGAAATGATTAACAAACTGAACTCAGAATATTATCCTGATATATCATTAAGGACCACAGAAATTATACATTTCCCTCATTTAAAGGCGAATGTTATAATTCAACCCTTCAGACGGTAGTATATTGAAATGCTGCGACAAAGAACTGCACTTTGCCTTATTACTATCAACAGGATGATATAAAAAATAACTCTACAAGGAATACATGTAATTTTTTGACTATAGATTTAGGTGATGATTACTAAGTTGACGTAATCTCAGTGATAGGTGATGTCACCAAAAAGGGATGATCTTACCAGCCAGGTAAAGTACATTGCCTGGGAGCTGATTCCATCTAAGAGGAGTTTATTTTTTTTTGACTTCACGCTACGTATGTAAATAAGGAAGTTACTGATTTTGCCCCGATTTTCTAAAATCGAGTTTTCACCAGATCTTCACGTTTTGAGGTCCTAGGAACGTTTTCCGACTATTTTCACGATGACGTCAGTATGTCTGTATGTATGTATGTGTGTGTGTATGTAAACATCTCATAACTTTTGAACGGCTTGACGGATCGAAACGCGGTTGGTGGCATTCAATTTGATTCTACTCAACTTAGACTTCCTGAAAATTTGAACTAAATCGGCCCCGGAGATTTTCAGAAATTTGTAAAAAATATTATATAAGTTAAGGAAGTTATATTATAAAAATATTATAAAAAGTATTTTTATAATATAACTTCCAGATTAATGTACCGATTGAGTTCAAAAACTAACCAGCTTTATTCTTCAAAAAACTACGTCTAATTCATAAATTGCATCAAAATCGGTTTATCCGTTTGGGAGAAATCGTTGACGAAAAATTTTGAAAAGTGTTTTTTCGACATAATTTCGAAATTTTTCAACCAATATTTTTTTGGTATTCCACGATATTTTTGTACTAAAATAACTACGTCAAATGCCGTTTCTAAAAGTCGAAATGGAGTTTAATTTTCAAAATTTACAGCTTTTCAAATATCAAAATTACGTTGTATTTAGCAAATTTACCTAATAATTTTGAAATAACTTTCAGGCTAATTGACCGAAACCGATTAGGCACCGATTGACCTGAAAATCTAATCAGCTTTTTCCTTTAATAACTGCGTCAAATACTGTTAATTGGATAATCGGTTAATTGGTTTGGGATTTATCAATGACGAAAATTTAAAAAAAAATGCTTTTTGACATTTCTTCGAAATTTTTCAACCCTTCGACTATTTAGCTAAAGCAATATTTTTGATCCCAAAAATTGAGTTGAATGCAATTCGAAAGATCAAATTCGATCATTGCTTCCAAAATATACAGCTTTTCAAAAATCAATATACTGCCATTTTAATAAAATAGATGTTTGAACTGAATAATTATATGGTTATATTTTTACTATTTTGAGCTCAAAATACGTTAATTTAGCGGGAAGTTTTAGGGATAGCCTGTAGGGTCAACCGTTTACACATTTTTATTACAGTAAGTACTGCCAACACGAGATACATCACATTCGATATGACAGCCATTAAAGCAAGACAAAATATGTTGTCTCAATTGCAGGCAATAACTACTCTCTTAGAATTAAGAAAACACATCCTTTATTATTGCAACTTATAAATTACTAGCTTTTACCGTGACTTCGCTCGCATTTAAGCTATTAAATAAGTATCCTATGTTACTTCTAATACCTCCAAGAAAAGCTCGTAAAAATGGCATGTTTTCTTAATTTTTCGGTACACCTTCCTTATACGCTGTATTAAAAATTGATTTCTTCTTTACAGATGGCCAAATATGTAAAAAAGTCAATCGTTTCTACTTTTTAACTACAAAATATCTATACTAATATTATAAATGCGAAAGTAACTCTGTCTGTCTGTCTCTTCTTTACGCCTAAACTACTGACCTCATTTGGATAAAATTTGGTATAAAGAAAGTTTGAAACCCGAGAAAGGACGTAGCATAGTTTTTATCCTAGAAATCCCACGAAAACCGAAACTATTTGGGTAAAACTCCGGAACTTTTACTTTTGTATTTTTTTCATGCGTACGAAGTCGCAAATACAGCTAGTTTTATTGTAACGTCATTAGCAATAAAATTTTAGTCAGTGTCTACGCAGATTGGTCTTGGTAGAGTTTCGCAACGTATCGCCCGCTATATGTGGTATATGGTATACCGTCATGACTATTTCTGCTGCAATAGCGTCAACGCTTATCATGGTCGAGTTCCGGTTAAGGCGAGGTATTTTGACGCGTGTCAGTTCAATAGGAAATATACGTCGCAGCATAGTCTGAAGTCGCTGGAAAACGTGTTAATTTTCGGATAAAAAAATATAGGACTTAACCTGAAAACCAAAATTTAGCACATTGTTTTTTTTAAACTAAATATCACCATATAAAAATTATGTGGAAGATTAGAAATATTATTAACAAATTACTTGTTTTAGAGATTTTTTAGTCTGTTTTCGGGATGTTATATAACCGAGTAAAGTACATTAGTATATTCCTTAGATAATATCTTCAGGTATATCGTGTAATTATTGTGAAATTGTTATTTACCAATCAATTCACAAAAACGTGATTTAGCAAACCAGTTTTTTTTCTGTTTGTCCCGATGCTTCGCCTTAAGTTTCCGGTTAGTTTTAGCATGCAGTCCGCTGCATTATAAAAGTTTTGGTGAATCCCGCGCGATCATCTATTATAAAGTAATCTATGTGCTATTCCAAGTCATCATCTACCTATGTGCCAAATTTTAATCAAATCTGTTTAGTAAGTTTTGCGTGATTGAGTAACAAACATTCATCCAAACATCTATCCATGCAAACATCTAAACTTTCGCATTTATAATATTAAATTAATTAATATAGAAGTATCGATGTACACTTTTATCATTCAATCTGTATGTGTTATAGTATATGTTTTATCTAAATAAAAAGTAAGAGACATTCTGTATATACCATTTAGGCATATTCTGTTTATCGACTATTCGAATTTTCCACCAGCCTGTATAAAATTCCGTCTATCACACACAGAGTAGGCTGCGATGCATGCCTTGTGGCTTTGTTGTGCTTTTAAAAAACGCATCGCGGGAACAATAGCGCCGTTCAGGTACGTGTCCCGTCTCAAACTGAGTACTCGTGAAATACTGTCGTTTTGTTTAACTTACAAATAATTTAGTTGCGTAATGAAATATAGAAAATGAAAATAATTATATTAAATGAAAAACATTTATTAACAAGAATATGGGTGTTACAAGTTACAAAAAACTAGCTGTGCCCGCGATCTGGCGTTACCATCACGCCACATGAACAGCAACGCACCATTTATATATTTCACTAGGTGGTAGAGTTCTGCATTGTCTCGCCCTATTCCTGCTGCAACAGCGTCAGTACTTATCACTGTTGTGTTCCGGTTTGAAGGGTAAAGGTAACCGGTTAACCTATACATGTGGCATTAAACCTCGCCACAAGATAGCAACGCACTATTTACTTTTTTACTACAACACCTTTGGTGTCTATAGGCGATATCAGTAGAGCGGAAATGTTACATGAACATAAAAAAACGAAGTTTAATTTTAAGAAACTATTTCTTTCTTAAAATATGCTAAGTTTAAACATATTTTAAGAAATAATAATTCCTTAAAATTTAACTTTTTTTATTAATTATTAAAACTTTCGTGAGACATTATTAACGAAATAATTAAAAACAGCTACACTCACGTTTTCTCACACTCGGACGTTCCCGTTCCGACTCACCTTGATGAAAGACCTCATATAGGTCCGAAACCAATCGGAACCTTCACCTGTTAAACGTGAGTGTTTTAATTATTAATTTATTTTTTAATCGTTATTTAATAAGCAAAATGCGCTGAAAAGATTTAATATAATACTATGTAATAGATAATTACATAGCTGATTGCGGAAATCCTAGAATTACTCGCACGCTTAACCATCCAATTATCTGCAAAACGTTTCATATATATATATATATATATATATATATATATATATATATATATATATATATATATATATATATATATATATATATATATATATATATATATATATATATATATATATATATATATATATATATATATATATATACGCCTGTTAAACGTGAGTGTTTTAATTATTAATTTATTTTTTAATCGTTATTTAATAAGCAAAATGCGCTGAAAAGATTTAATATAATACTATGTAATAGATAATTACATAGCTGATTGCGGAAATCCTAGAATTACTCGCACGCTTAACCATCCAATTATCTGCAAAACGTTTCATATATATATATATATATATATATATATATATATATATATATATATATATAAATTACATGTCACGGACTCTGAAACTACTTAACCGGCTTCAATGAAAATTTGTAGGTATTTACTGTTTGATTCAATTTAAGAGATTGGGTAGTTTTTATCTTATTGGAACCCCCCCCCCCCCCCAACCCCCTCTCTGTCAAGTACCCCAATAGACACTCACAATAATGATATAATTAATAATCAGAGCTTTTAATTTGTATACGGGTTGACTGACAAAAGACAGTGCATCTTGAAAGACACGGTAGTTAATGGTTGTATGTGACCAATAAGAGAATATTGTCTAAATATGTTACTATGTATTTGAGCAATATTCTCTTCGAGGCTTTCTAGCCTCGATGAAATGAGTGTAGTAATATACAAAAATTATAAACACCGCGCGTCGCGTGAACGAGTCTCATCGGAGTGCTAAGTGTGAGTTTTTCTTTTCGCAATCGATCGTGAGCGCGTTTGGAGTTTACTGGGAATTTGTATGTGATTTGTACAGCGCCACCTAGTGGTAAACGTGAGAAACCAGTTTATCACTAGGTGGCGCTGTACAAATCACATACAAATTCCTAATAAACTCGAAACGCGCTCACGATCGAATGCGAAAAGAAAAACTCACACTTAGCACTCTGAACTTTGGCAAATAACTGTTATTGAACAATGAACTTCGATATCTACGCGAGGGTGTAGTTATTAAGATTTGTATGATTAACTATTGGTAGTGCCAAATTGAAAATGCCAATTGACATTTTTCCAATCCCGGGCAAAGTTCGTTTTATCAGAAAACTGAAAAAAAATCATTAATTAATCAAATATATTAATATTTTACTAGTCATTCTCAATAATTTAACATGTCACATTACATAAATGCGTTGCAAATTTCATGCGACCGTGTGTATTCTAAAAACAATCCCTCATCACGACTGCTGATTGTACGAGACTGCTGCTATGAATGGATACCGTTAAATTTCTGTATCGCTATACAGGTATACAGCCTGAATTTGTCTGATGTTTGATCTTACTTGGGGCTTTTTGCACAGGAGTCTATGTAGAATGATTAGTAGGATAGAAGAAATTCAAAATAAAATGAAGCAAGTTTATTTTATAGGTTATAATTATAGTTTATTAATTATTAGTATTAAGCAAGTAGGTAATTATTATGGCGCGGCTATAATAATTACCTACTTATCTCATCGGGCTACGGTGAAGATTCGCGCTAGCACGATGTATCGCGCAACTGCATCGCGAAGGGCCTTGACGCGTCACTGCAGTGGTCGTCAAAGCAAATTGCGGTTCGCAGGTGATATTTGTGTGACTCGCGACAGAGAAACTATAACTATTCGCCGTGTTGGTCCCGGCCTCCTTTGTAGAATAGGCCAACTGCCGTTCTGCCAGGCAGGTCGTAAAAGGCGACCGAATGGCTATCGAGTCACTACCATCGTGGCTACTAGGTGGTAGAGTTCTGCATTGTCTCGCCCGGGTCAGGTACCACCGCCTTGCCTATTCCTGCCGCAATAGCGTCAGTGCTTGTCGCTGTCGTGTTCCGGTTTGGAGGGTAAGGTAGCTGGTAAACTTATGCATGTGGCATTAGACCTCGCCACAAGATAGCAACGCACCATTAACATCTTTGATGTCTATAGGCGATGGTTGACTCTTTCCATCAGGAGACCCATCTGCTTGTTTGCTATCTTATGATATAAAAAAAATAAAAAATTAAAAAAAAATAATTACGAGAAACAATAATAATAATAAAAAAGACGTGTGGCACTCGGAGACTGCCGCAGTAAAGCTATTGCATAGCATTTTTTATCAACTTATGCAATTACAATTATATATTTATTTTATTTATGCAGTATTTTTTTTCTTTGTTTATTCATATTTAAAACACTTTGTACACAAATTATACGAGTACAGATATTCACTGTTGTACGTAGATGATAAATACCTATACACCTATATACTTTCTCACAAACAGCTGATTACGGTAGTTTTCCAATACAACCAATGCCACCTAAAGGCGGGTTGCTGAACTAAAGAGACAAGCGTGATATTTCAAAAAGTCATTAAAAATTCTGGTATTTATCGATAGATGGAAAACTAAAAATTATAACCCCTGTGCCGATCGGAGTGGGGGGTGTTAGGTTTTTTCGTTACGGAATTTCTGG
Organism: Apodemia mormo; assembly: GCA_036924255.1. NCBI lineage: Eukaryota > Metazoa > Arthropoda > Insecta > Lepidoptera > Riodinidae > Apodemia > Apodemia mormo. The sequence continues at coordinate 9,904,101 of JAUPFN010000026.1, forward strand.
ATTCGGTCTCCACGCTCAAAGCCTGCGATAGAAGCTATGCAATAGCTTAATAAACTATAATTTATCCATACACATATGTTTAGATAAATTCATGTATAAGTCGTATTTTGATATTGACCTAGTGTATCGACGTATGCTATTTTATTTTGTTCCATGGTAGAAAAAATAATAAACGACGATATGACTTTTCATGTTTATTAAGCTGTATCATAAATTCATAACCTTTGGTCGAATGACATACAACACACAGTAGTATAAAATACAAGAATTTAAGGAACGAATGTTCAAGAATTAAGAATTTGAGAAGAAAATATTTTAAGGAATGTTACAACATTCTTGTTTGCTTTGTCGTGGGCCGCACAAATACCATCAGCGCCGCACAAATATAACCTACCGGCCGCGGCTTGATTCCCATTGACAATACGATGTCATTATGACGTAAGCAGTTGTCGCTATGTAGTTCGTGACAACATCGTGCTAGCGCAAACCTTCGCCATAGGTTGATATATGTAGCCGCGGGGTTATAAAAACTTACCATACTCATACCAGGGGGTGTCACTCCGCAGCTTATGTATGTATATATATACAGCTGCGCACGCCGCCCGGGTGGCACATGGTACTGGACTGTCACTCGGCTCGCAAGATAGTCGCGGTCACGTCGTGATCACCCATACTACATATTTTTTTTTATTTAAAATTTGTGCACAAAAGTGTGCGGAGGTGGACCTAATGCTACATGGCATTCTAGTTAAATAATATACATACAGCCCGTGCGTGAGCTCCGAGGAATCGGGGATTGAGGTAGGAGCGGGTGTTTATCGACTAATTCACTGCACGTCAACATTCCGCAAAATTCCTCGGAGCTTGCGCGCGGACTGTATGTATATAACATACTATTTACTTCTACATAGATATTCAAAAACATTACTTGTATAAATACAAATTAATATACTACTTAATACAAAGCACTAAAGCTGTTGCGACAATAGACAAGGCGGTGGTATCAGAGCCGGGAGTGACAATGCAGAACTCTACCACCTAGTAGCCACGATGGCAATGACTCGCATAGCCAATCGGTCGCCTTTTACAATCTGCCCTGCAGAACGGTAGTTACTTTATTATTTTACTTTATTGGATTACTTTATTGATTATTACCAACAATTTGTATTTGGTATATTTACCACCAATTTGTTTCTATTAAGTTATAACTTCATATTGTGATCACCACTATCCTACAATTTTTGGTTTTGCATTGCTATCTGACTACCAACTTACGTGAGACATAAGCTAAATCGAATCGAATCGAATATTCAAAGGTTATCTAAAATATATCATATTATATGACATATAACATATCTACAACCTAATACAATAACAATATAATGGAGTAACAAATGGTGAAATATCGAAAAAGCAAATATTACACACAATCGAGTGATATTTATTATTTATTGAATCTGATATTGATATGATACTAATACTAGCTGACGGCAGACAGGCTTTGCCACTTAGAGATAAGAGAAAAATATTTCGTTTATTCGTTATTTAGACTAGATATTTCTAAATTTATATATATCTATTAAAATCGAATTTATCGCCTCTGTGGTCTAGTAGTCTGGTGTCGGTGTTGACCACATGAGATCCCGAGTTCAATTCCCCGGTTAGGCAAATTTTTTTTTCAGTTTTTTTGATAAAAATATTTGCCCAGGATTAGATAAGTGCCTGGTTGCTGATAAACTAGCCACCTATCACATTGTGGATCTAATGACCAATTGCATCAATATTGTCTTAGCTTGGGACAGTCTTTAGTGACATGTTGTCACATTTTTTTCATTGAAGACAGGAAGTGACAACATACTAGTTAGGATTTGCCTAAGCTAATCTAAGCAATGTTGGTGCAATTGGCCATAAGTATCTCCGGCTAATCGCGGGTGCATTGGTCCTCTTTATGTTTTTAAATTAAAATCGATTGTGATTAAGTTTTCAAATAATCACCGGATTAGCCCAGTGGGTGATCCTGTGAACTATGGGAGTGTGATCTACAGATTTTTTTAGGGTTCCTTAGTTTGTGAAGAACCATAATAGTTGCGCCATATTCGTCCACCCATTCACAGCTATGCCATAACAAATAGACACCTATCAAAGACTCCGATTACTGGAAAGCTGTAGTTTGGCGTGAATATTCGTATTAATCAGATGAAGTAGTAAAATAAAGTATTGAGTAAAAGCGTGTAGGGTACAGATATAATAGGAATATCTTATTGATAAATTCAGGCTGGGGAAGGAGAGGGGTTCTAGGGTATCTTCTCTACAAAAATATAACGGGAATATCTTTTTTTAGTCAACCCTACGCACTATGGTTATTTCTGGATGTGTAGAAAAAATCTTTGTAGTACCTTTGAGTATATTATATGTATATAACGAAGCTACTGCCTCGTGGTCTAGGGCTCAGATTATGAGGTTCTTGGTTCGATGTCCGGCGGGGGCAAAAGTGTTATTGAGAGTTTTTGGAGATTTTCCGAAATCTCAGTACCTAATAGAACGGAATCTGGAAAGTTAACCTTAGAAATAGTCAATGGCCGTTATCAGGTCGGTAAAATGCAGTAACGAGGGTCGCCACTTATCTCACCAACTAACAAACCGGTGAGTCGCGGTGAACTAGAAAATTCATAGAAGTTTAGATTGCTCTGCCTACCTCGCAAGGGAGTCAGACGTGATGTTACTTTCATAAAAAATAATAAAGCCAAATATCTAAAGCGAACAAAGGCGATCAATATATTTTGTATGTTGTGATGTTAAACATCAACGATGTTATCAAAAATTAAGACTTCCAAAACGTGGATAAATTAAGTTTAAAACAATCAAGTAAGCCCTGTTTAAAAAAGGGCAAAGTTTTCGAATTTAGAATTCAAAAAACGGATGTATGAGTAGTCTGGCCACATTTTCTCGTTGGAATAGGATTGGACTGCTTTTTTAAACTATCACTCTTAAAATTTAAGTGATATCAATGATCCATAGAGCGAGCAACATGTTCCACATGAATGACCGGTCTTTCACTTTTCCCTGACAGGAATATATTCGTGCCAAGCAGTGAGTATAAAGCAAGCGCAGACTAAATTGACACTCATGTTATGATTGCTATGCGGTAGATTTCTCAAGTCTTAATGTAGGTACTGATGCCATCACCTTAACTATACTTGTCAAAATAACATAGAATCTTTTCAATGTCGTGTTTAGATAGTAATTACTCGTAAATCTTTGCCACTGACAATGAATCTTTGTCGTCTATATGGCAATGATTATACTTATCTAACAGGACCCTATGATGTTAAATATAATTAACGATAAGCTGCACAACCCACGATGGAAGTTAAAAAATGTTGTCAATATTTTTTTATTATATTTTTATACTATCATTTTTCATATTATATTTGGCTTCACGCTGTGGGGTTTGAATTTCGAATTCGGCGAGTAAAACTTTGGAAAAAATATCTCAGATTTTACAAGCAATAGTTATTAAAATATTAGTTTTATTTCGCTATAATAATACTATAGCAACACCCACGAGTCTGTTAAAAGGAAAAGGTAAAGGAGTTTTGCTACAACTTTGAGGAAATTTTTATTTTAATTTTTATACAAAAACATATTCAAAAAAGTTCACTTTTATTTTCGTACTTATTATTACATTTTTAATGAAAAATAAATTAAAAAATAAGATTTTATCATGAAAACTAAATAATTCAGCCTTACTGAGACGCATCTTATCTAAGAGTGAATATAACTCTTCAAGAGCTTCATAAATGCCTGTACACAGGTTCTCGTGCACGGTAGGCAGAGAGAAATGAACCCTAATATTTCACCACGTAATGGTTCACTATGATTTCCAGGTTAGTCAATTGCCAATATATTCCCAAAAAGACTATCTTATGTTTTTCGTGATAACTAGAACTGTTTTAAGGATTATAGGATACTAGCTGTTACTCGCGGCTTCGCTCGCCCATATTTACTTTTAGAACTTATTTAACCTTTCATTATAAGCTATTTCCCTTATTTTACCCCCTTAGGGATCGAATTTTGAAAAACGCTTAAACATGCAATTCATTATTTTTTTTGTACTCAATTCATACGAAATTTTATGCAAGTATGTTCAAGGAATAAAAAGTTTCATACAAACTTGTATCCCCTATTTCAACCCCTTCGGCGTTGAATTTTGAAAACTCCTTCCTTAGTGGATGCCTACATCATAAGAGAAATTTATCCGATGAATCAATACCAAGATCTTAGGAGACGAAATAAACTAGTCAATAGACCACAAGACGTATTGTTTTTATTTTAAAATATGTCCTAAAATAGTATAAATGAATGGTTACATAACATGGGTAGCAAAATGGTCCTACAGAATAATTTTGAACAAAATCCAAACTCCCGCTGTCTTCAAACAAAACAAGTAGCAAAAGATTTACCTTTAAACTTTTCTCAAGCTTAGATTTATTTACATATTTAAATTAAGACTTGTTAAATAATATATTAAGGCGGTAGTATTTCTTTGAGTAATAAAATAAATGCTTTTTTTGTGCAATAGCCTACAAACTATGCTACAAAATCTACAAACAATACTACCTTCGTTTTGATCCAAGCCTATTTTGATATATATAGATGCATATGTTTTGATGACCGCCCCGTTGGTTAGCGACCTTGACTACGTAATTCACGGGGCTCAGGTTCGATTCCCGACGGGGACAAGCATTTGTGTGATGAGCACAAATGTTTGTATTTCTGGGTTTGGGTATTTATTAAATATATTCCAGTATTTATATATGTATTTCTATGTATTAGTATCGTTGACTAACACCCAAAAAAGAAGCAAATAATTTGCTCACTTTGGGGTTTTTAAGGCACACTTTTACGACCTGCCTGGTAAAACACAAGAGGCCAACTGCTGTTTTACCAGGCAGGTCGTAAAAGGCGACCGATTGGTTATACGAGTCACTACCGTCGTGGCTACTAGGTGGTAGAGTTCTGCATAGTCTCGCCCGGGTCTGGTTACTGGTACCACCGCAATAGCGTCAGTGATTGTCGCTGTCGTGTTCCGGTTTGGAGGGTAAGGTAGCCAGTAAACTTATGCATGTTGCATTAGACCTCGCCACAAGATAACAACGCACCATTAACACCGTGAATATTTATTATTATTATTAATATCTTTGGTGTCTATGAACGATGGTTTATCTTTCCACCTATAGAGCCATGTGCTTGTTTCCTATCTTATGATTTTTTTTTAAATATAGCCTTACGACTCGGCATCTCGTAAGAAAGGTAAAACATTTCGCTACTAATATGAAGACTAACATGGCTACCTGGGTTATCTTGTTGCACAACGAAAATATTCATTACGATAAATTTATTATGATAGCGGCACCATTTTCAGTACGTACCACTGAAGAACTTAGCAGCAGAACCAGCGTGCCAACTAATGTCAGAATGATCACTCTGGAGGTTGATGACTTCACATGAGGATGTAAAAAAGGAAGATCTTCTCAGCCAGGCAAAGTGTACTACCTGAAGACCGAAGTCCGAAGACGAAGACCGAAGAAAATGTATATAATGTTATAAAATAAATAATTCTATATCCCAATTTAAGATTTACCTGTTTTTTTTAAGTTTGTAAGTTCTTTATCCATGTTTCTAATTATACTACAATACAGTCTCCTAACATTTACAGCATAAAACGCATTTAAAATCAAATTCTCACATACACACTTTATTTCTGTGATTCCAATCGACTAAATTCCTTCTTTTTTGAAGTCGATTGAAAATTAACGTATCATATTGTCGGCAAAACCTGTTATGAATTTAATTGCATAGAGCTGCTAGTTTACATTAAAATTTATAACAAATTTGAATAACAAAACAAAATGTATTAAAGTGTTATCAACGCTCGCTATAAATTTTAAAATATATATCAATCTTTAATTTATGTAACGTTTATTACTGGAAATAATTAATAAAGTTTCATATGTTATTTCTTAAGTGATATCGATTCTCAAACTTGAAAATCCTACGTCCTACTAGTCCTACTAATACTATAAATGGGAGGTTTGTATGTATGGATGGATGAATATTTGTTACTCTTTTTCGCAAAAACCACTGAACCGATTTGAATGAAATTTGAGACTCATATAGATGGTGACCTGGAATAGCACATAGGATACTTTTTATTCCGGAAAAGTAAACTGTTCCTGTGGGATTCACTAAAAGCTTTTATGATGGGATGATATATGATGTATTTTCTTACATATATTGAGACAGAATGTGATGGTTTCTCCCATGTAGGTTGAAGAATAGAGCATTTGCCATTCTACCAGGCAGTTCATAAAAGGCAAACGATTAGCCAAACCTTACTGTACCACCGTGGTAGAATTTTACAACATCTCGCCTGGGTCTGGTACCACCATCTTACCTATTCCTGCCGCAATAGCGTCAGTGCTTGTCACTGTCGTGTTTCGGTTTGGAGGGTAAGGTAGCCGGTAATCTTATGCATGTGGCATTTGACCTCGCCACAATATAGCAACGCACCATTAACACTTTTAGTGTCTGACTGTTGGTGTCTGACGGCAATAGTTGACTCTTTCCATCAGGAGACCCATCTGCTTGTTTGCTATCTTATGACATAAGAAAAAATGCTTAAGTTTTATCAACGTCTTCGGTGTCTATAGGCGAGTGTTTTTTTTAATTTTCAAGTAATTAACGTTGGTTGATGAATTTGTGATGTTTGTTTTCAACAAACAACACCACTCACCTCACGACTAAAAGGTCGTAATCACCGTGAAATTCATGGCGCCTACACGTTTCATTCAATGAACTCTGACCTAGGTGCAGTCCATGGACTGCGGTTTAGTGGAACATGAACCGCAGTCAACACACAACTAGCGTGGTGCATGCCTTGACTTATGCATATAACAGACAACTATATAAGATGTCTTTTTATATACATAATAAACATCCAAACTCAGAAATACAAACATCTATGTTCATCACACATAGCTCCCCTGTTGGTCCGGGCTCCCTTTGAAGAATTGACCATCTGCCATTCTGCTATTCAGCCAGGCAGTTCGTAAGAGGCAAAAGATTGGCTATACGAGCTACTCTCATAGTGGCTACTAGATGGTAGAGTTCTGCATTGTCTCGCCCGGGTCTGGTATCATCTTGGCTACTTCTACCGCATTAGCGTATTAGGTCAAAGCTTGTCACTGTCTTCTTCCAGTTTGGAAGGAATGGTAAACGATAAACTTATGCATGTGGCATTAAGACCACGCCACAAGGACAGCGACGCACCATTAACATCTTTGAAGTCTATAAGTGATGTTTGTCTCTTTCTATCAGGAGAACCATTTCTTGTCTGCTATCTTATAAAAAAAAGTCCCAGCCGGGAATAGAACGCGAGCCCCATCAATTTGTAGTAAGGCTCGCTAAGCACTCGACCAACGGGGCGGCCAATAATTCATATTTGCCCCTGATTGTTACTCAGGTGCCCCTTTCTGGCAGTGTAATAAATTTAGGAGTTGTTTTAGCTTTTGTCCTTTCTTAGGAAAGTTACATAAATTTCACAAGGGAAACAATTTATTTCAATTTTCACTCATTACACCCCATTAAAATTTTATTTGTGCAGACTTATACTTTTCATCAAAACTTGGGTCTTTGTTTTATATTTGGTCTCCATAAAATGATGTGATTACTTATCCTAGGCTAATTCATGTAGTTCTGCCCTTTTTGTTGAATAGACCAACTGCTGTTCTGCCGGGCAGTTTGTAAGAGGCGAAGGACTGACAAGTCACTACTATCGTGAGTACTAGGTAGTAGAGGTCTACATTGTCTCGTCAGGGTCTGATACAACCACCTTATTTTCCTTCCTTCCTTTCCTATTCCTGCCGTAGGGATCATCATCCTGATAGAAAGAGACAACCATTGCCTATACACAATAAAGCACTAAAGATATTAATGATCCCTACGGCAGGAATAGGTGGTTGTACCAGACCCTGACGAGACAATGTAGAACTCTACTACCTATATATATATATATATATATATATATATATATATATATATATATATATATATATATATATATATATATATATATATATATAAATCAATTGCTGTTCGTTAGTCTCGCTAAAACTCAACAACGGCTGAACCGATTTAGCTAATTTTGGTTTTGAATTAATTGTTAAAGTCCAGGGTTAGTAAGAAAAAAAGAGTAGTTAAAAAGGCAGAACAACGTTTGCCGGGTCATCTAGTCTTATAATAAAAAAAAGAAAAAAATAATTTGGCAAATGTTATATCACAATGGCAACATAATATGGTGCATCTCAGGTTTAAGTATTGTTTCGTGTCTTGCATTGGATATCATCACCCATTTCATCAACTGACCAGTCTAAAATACTTGTCACCTTTTTGCTGAGTGGCTTATTTTACACGCTTTTTATTAGATTCACCTGTATGTTTGTATGTTTGTTTGTAACCGACTTCTTTGGGCGCGATTTTGACCCACTTTAAACGGCCAGATTTCGTTCAAACTTTGTAGATTTATCGAGGACCGATGACAATACACTAATTTGATAAAATTAATGTTTGTATGTTTGTTTGTAACCGACTTCTTTGGGCGCGATTTTGACCCACTTTAAACGGCCAGATTTCGTTCAAACTTTGTAGATTTATCGAGGACCGATATCAATACACTAATTTGATAAAATTAATGTTTGTATGTTTGTTTGTAACCGACTTCTTTGGGCGCGATTTTGACCCACTTTAAACGGCCAGATTTCGTTCATACTTTGTAGATTTATCGAGGACCGATGACAATACACTAATTTGATAAAATTATTCCATTTTCCAATTTGCAAAATATGATTTTTGATAATTTTATAATTTTCATCTATAGTCGATAAGGTAAGAAACTTAATTAAAATTTTTTATAATTTTTCTCTACAGTCGATAAGACAGGACTTGATGTTAATTTTAATTTCCAATAATTATCTTTAGCCAATTTCTCTAATATTGACAAATTATTACTTAGGAGAATTTTAATTCTACAAAAGAAATAAGTTTTAAATAAAAAATTAAAAAATCACGCTTATACAAATAAACCAAAGTAAAAAGTAAAAAATAAATAATAGTTTAAAAAAAAACTAAAACTACTCTTTTTATAAAAAAACCAAACTAAAAAATAGAAAATAAATTTTAATAAATTTGAATTAAAAATATTGTAAAAAAATTTCATAAATAAAAATCAATAATTGTACAAATAAGAAAAAAATGTATTTTATAAAAAAGGGTGGCTTGATTTTTTTAAGATATCATCGAAATGATAATCCTTCTACTCTTATCTGTCAGTAAAATATTAATAACTATTGATAACATGAACCTCACGCTTTTTTTACAATAAAATTCACTTTTTTTATTACCACTTGAAAAAATTTTACTCATAAAATATTTATATTAGATGCTTTAGATAAAAATTGCCTCTTAGGTAGGAAAATTTTAATAAACTAAAAAAAATAAAATGGTTAAAAAAATAGTTCTGATAAAAGAATAGTAGCCCATACAGGAAGCCCCAGAGTTGAACGACGGGGCCATGCCTGGAACATTATTGGGAAGCCCATCTTGGCAAACCTATATTGTACTATGCCCGAGCCATAACTGGGCAATCAGCCTTGGCTATTCCAATGATTACCCAGGCTTGGGCCAAGACTGAATAACCTAGTCTTGGCCAAGCCTAGAGTCACCCTAACTTGGGCCAAGTAATCTACTTCTTTTAGTAAATTCTATAGTGGTGAATAAGCCTGGGCTTGCTTTGGCTTAAAAACTTGGGCCAGTCTTGGTTAACATACTTGGGCCAGTCTTGGTTAATAATCTTGGGCCAGTCTAGGCAACCAAGCTTGGCACCCTGTTATCACTCCAGACTTCTACCAAGGCTGGGCCAAAGCGGGTTTACAAGCATAGATAGACAGCATTGCGCCAAGCATGGCCCATATCTGGCCCCGTCATATTGTCCTGTATGGGAGTACGACAGGAACGCCTTGCACACTTACACACACACACACATGTCCGTGTAAGTGGTTCCGTGCTTCTACCGCGGCACTCGACTAGGTATGCGCATTAGAGTTTGCAACAGTGTCTGCGCATATAACTTAGATGTCAAGAGCCAAGAAGAGTCCGCCACCGTCTCTGTGACTGAGTTTAATTGACTGAGTAAAAAAGCAAAAAAAAAAAAATGTACATAATATTTATAGATATAGATATGTCACCATTCATGTTAATTTTACATGGATATATATCGATATACAGTCTTGTAGTTTTCGTTTTTCTTTAATTAAAATTAATAAACGACACTGAATTAATTAGCCATTCGCATCCGATAATCTACAATTGTCGATTAGAATTTTAAAAAAAAAAATAACTCAAATAATTGATTTTTTCATAAGTTACAGTGTTTCCGGAGTTTCATACATGACGGACAGGAAAATTGTTTGACCTATTTTGATATTTTTTTCCGTTTCTATTGCACTAAATTAATTTTTAGCAAGTAAAGAATTAATCTCCATTAAATTATCTCGACAATAGTATGCAAAATATCTTGATTCCGTTAACTAACAAGGCTATAATACTAAAAATAGTTGCCAAAATAAGGTGAAAAAATTTTTCGATCGTAAAGCACTCTCTGATGCTTCGCATCATGAGTCGTGCAATAGTTTAAAAATAAAAAAAACAAGCTATTATAAATAAACCAAACTAAAAAGTAGAAAATAAATAATAGTTTAAAAAAAGAACTAAAAAACACGCTTTTTATAGAAAACCGAACTAAAAAATAGAAAATAAATTTTAATACATTTAAATTAAGAATAGTGTTAAAAATTTCAATAAATATAAATTAATAATAGTGTGAATAAAAAAAAATATTTTATTTAAAAAAAAGCGTGGGGTGCTTTTTAAGATATTATCGAAATGATTTTTGATTTGGGGTGCATGGTGTCAATAGTTATAAATATTTTATTGACAGATATGAGTAGAGTAATTATCATTTCGATAATATCTTAAAAAGCACCCCACGCTTTTTTAAAATAAAATAATTTTTTATATTCACACTATTATTAATTTATATTTATTGAAATTTTTAACACTATTCTTAATTTAAATTTATTAAAATTTATTACTATTTTTTAGTTCGGTTTTCTATAAAAAGCGTGTTTTTTAGTTTTATTTTTTAAACTATTATTTATTTATTCATGCACGTAAATATGCTGTAAAATTGTAACTACCGATGTCTTTTAAAAGTGTTATGTGTTTTATTTTCTGTGTGTACTGTATTTGTTTTTATTTATTTATTTAATACTTTATTGTACACTTATATAGTGATAAAAAATTAAACGATACTTAAAATAATGCACAAAAGGTGAGCTTATCCCTAACGACAGAGATTTCTTCCAGCTAACCCAGAAAGTGAAGGTGGGAAAATAAAGTGGAAGGCATCGGGCGCAAGAAAAACAAAAATTTATAAATTACATTAAAATTCTAATTATTCATACATTAGAATGATGGGATTACACATATATAAGAATAGGCTAAAACGCATAAATTTAAATTGATAACTACAGCAAAAAGAAAAAAACACAGTAATAAAATAAATAGGAGAGAAAAAAAATATAGTACCTGTATATAAAAATATTGTTGGCGTTTTGTTTTTTTTTCTTATCTGTACACATATATTTTTATTTACTATATCTGTATGGTACTGTGTGGTAAATAATACAATTCTTACTCTTATTTTTAAATATAGTGGTAAACAAGAGCGTCTATTTTTTATTTTAGGATAGCAAACAAGCACATGCTTATAAAAAGTGATAACTATCGCCTATAGATACCAAAAGTGATTACTTATCCTAGCCTAACTCCGTGTTGTTTTGTTCCGGACCCCGTTGAAGAAATTTATCTTTCTGTCCGTCGTTCTGCCAGGCAGTTTGTAAGAGGCGAATGATTAGCTGCACGAGTCACTAACATCGTGGCTACTACGTGATAGATTTCCGGTTTGGTACCACCGCCTTACCTATTCCTGCCGCAATAGCATCAGTGTTTGTCATAATCGTGTTCCGGTTTGGAGGGTAAGGTAGCCGATAATCTTACGCATGTGGCACTGCCATCTTGCCACACAAACATCAAGGCGTCACTAAAATCTATGGTATCTATAGCTGATGGTTTCTCTTTTTCATCAGGAAAGCCATCTGCTTGCTATTTAGTGATATAAAAAAATTAAAAGAAAGAAAAAAATTATTTATTTGCCAGAATATAGGAGTTACAAGTTATTAAAATTTGATTAAGTTACTAAAATATTCTACCATGATATGGTGTGCAAATATTTTAAAATTATAATTATTTATTATTAAACTAAAAATGTTGTGAGTCGATTTTTTTACAATTACTACTGGATCGGAACGCGGCCACACACTGAGAAGATCCGGCGAAAGAAACTCAGCGGGCTTGTGTTTTTTTTTCAATTATGTTTACATAATACAAATTACAAACATTATTTCACATCACAACACTTAAATAACAGTAAGATTGAGAACCGTAGACCGCTACTAATTTTACAAAGTGGTCTTCGATGCTATCCAATCTTTGTCAACATTAATCTTCTATTATAAATCTTACACGCTTTTTGGGTATCGTGCCAAAATATTAAGAAATGTGTTTTCTTATTTTACTACGTACCTAGGCAAAGATAAATTACATTTTCGTTTAAAGTAGCTTCAATGTCTATAAATTAACACCTCACACGGGTCGGGCAATTCAAAAAATATATTTTTTTTAGATTTATGATAAAAACAACTTTGCCCAAAATTAGATAACTTTCCGGTTGACGATAGGCTTGTCACCTATCACATTGTGGGACTAGGTATCTTCGGCTAATCGTGGGTGCACTTGTTGTACCTCTGCCTACTTCTTCAGAGATACGGGCGTGAAGATACTTTTTTAATACGTGAAACGAATACTTACTGCCCCTTTTTGCGGTTGACAATTACGCGAACGGAAATGCATTGCGGAGGAATAGGAAAAACCTAACATGCACTAGAATTAATAAAAATAAACAGTACACACATGCGAATTTCCCCGTGTAGGTTCCGGGCTCCTTTGAAGAATAGTTAATATATATATATATATATATATATATATATATATATATATATATATATATATATATATATATATATATATATATATATATATATATATATATATATATATATATATATATATATATTATTTAAATATTCAACCATCTGAAAGGCAGCGAAGTCAAAAGCAAGAGCTAGTAACATATAAAATGGCAGATTCTTAAAAATAATTTAATATCTACTTATAAGAAAATAAAATTTGAAGTCTATGAAGTAGCACTCCAAACGACCATCAATGTCTATATGGGCAAAGGATAGCACGATCAGTAAATGTGGCACTGAAAAGGACATAGTGACGTCATCAATCGAGTTAAATGGCAAAGGGACGTGTGTAGACATGGATAGAATGTTGCTGTAAAGGTTGGGGGCTATTGTGAGCGAGCCAACTAATAATTCCATCTAATTGTAATATTCCTTTACCTACATTAAATTCATATGGAACGATATTGAAGTTGTAATAAACAATATGTATGTAATAACCAAATTATGTAATAACCACCATTATTAAAGCCACATTCATAAAAATAACTTAACAACTAGAGAGAATGTAACGAGGATATTTTTTATATCATTATATGCCAAGCAAGCAGATGTTTTCTATGATGGAAAGAGAAACCATCGCTTATAGACGCCAAATATATTAATAGTGCGTTGCTATCCATGTAGCAAGACTGTAATGCCACTTTTATAAGTCTACCGACTACTTTACGCTACAATCCGGAACACGACAACGATAAGCTATTGCGGCAAGTATAGGTAAGGTGGCAGAACCGTACCCGGGCGAGACGTTGTAAAATTTTACCACCTATTAATCAAGATACCATTTTACCTGAGCGAAGCCGGGTTTTCATCTAGTAATTATAATAATATTGCTGGAAAAATTACACAAATTGATCTAACCGCAAAGTAAACAAAATATTTGCTTAGGTTATGGGTATTAATTAATGTATTTTTAAAAATACATATATAAATAGTAAATACTCTTATATACGTAATAAATAAATAAATAAATATTCAAGGGACAAATTACACTTACTGATCTAACCCCAAAGTAAGCAAATTATTTGCTTGTGTTATGGGTGTTAGTCAACGATACAAATACATAGAAATATATATATACTGTTACATACACAATACTAGCGGTGTGTAGTTCACGAATTAATCCTTCAAATGAAGTACTTCATTTCAAATACATCATTACTTCATTAGTTCAGTTGAATTTCATTTAGTTCACTACTTCATCTAGTTCTAGTCCATCGTGATACATAAGTATTCTGTGCATCGTGGAACGCCGAATGTCAGACAAATGAACGAAATACGAATTGAAGTACGTTGACTGACCCGAGTACTGGCGATGGCTGATCGTATTAAACGAATCTAACCGAGCACCTAGACACACGCGCGCGATTTGCTATCCACATCGCTATCACATATTATATTTTGTACTGATACCTCTTAGTCATCGGATTTTAGGCGAAAAGTTATTTATGACCTTTATTACATTATGTTAAAGTACATTTCAATTTCATTACTGCATTTGTTTATAAATGACAATAATATTTATTTATAATCCCATTACTACTATTTTGTACATTTTTTTTGTCATAAGATAGCAAACAAGCAGATGGGTCTCCTGATGGAATCAACCATCGCCTATAGACACCAAAGATGTTAATGGTGCGTTGCTATCTTGTGGCGAGGTCTAATGCCACATGCATAAGTTTACCGGCTACCTTACCCTCCAAACCGGAGCATGACAGTGACAAGCACTGACGCTATTGCGGCAGGAATAGGTAATGGGGTGGTACCAGACTCGGGCGAGACAATGCAGAACTCTACCACCTAGTAGCCATGATGGTAGTGACTCAATAATCAATCGGTCGCATTTTACGACCTGCCTAGCAGAACGGCAGTTGGCCTATTCTTCAAAGGAGGCCGGGACCAACACGGCGAAAAACGTAATTGATTTTGAAAAGCATAGTCAAAAGATACTGTAGTAATTATTTTATAGTTGAATAAACAATTCTGTACTTGAAAGGGAACTAGTTTTAAATGCCAAACGAAATCAAAGGCCACGGTATGATCAACTGAACTAAATGGACTACTGAAGTAGGTGAAATCAATTAACATTGACGAAGTGAAGGAGTTAAGTATTATGAGACATTCTGCTCATGTCTCATAATACTTTACACTGACTTTCATTCATACATTAGATGGACTAGATTAATCATAAAATTCACTGAAGGAAATGAAGTACTGAACTAAACCAATGAAGTACTTCATTGGGCGAAAAGAAGTACTTCATTCATTTCATTTCATTGACACATTTTTCGCATGTCTACACAATACCCAAACCCAGTAATACAAACATTTATGCACATCACACAAATGCTTGTCCTCGTCGGGAATTGAACCCGAGCCCCGTCGATTGCGTAGTCAGGATCGCTAACCACGACCAACGGGGTGGTCAAATAAACACCCAAATCCAGAAATACAAACATTTGTTCTCATCACACAAATGTTTGTCCTTGTCGGGAATCGAGTTTGAGTATAGCGAATCTCTCGCCTCTTACGAACTTTCTGTTAGAATAACACATGATCTATTTCTTCAAAGAGGGCCTAGACCGACACGGGGTCCGTTTGTATGTTTTGTCGTAATATAAATGGCGCTGTCAATTTATAAACATCCAATGGCGTCCTATTTGGAGGGTAAGGTAGGTGGTAAAATAATGCGTGTGGCATCAACAACCCACTACACGAATACCACTACATGCGATGGTTGTCTTTTTCCGGCCGAATGGCCGAAGTGAGGAAACCAGCGGGCCAGCTTCTTATCAGGTGACGTCATAACTGTGGAGGTTGATGACGTCACACAAGGACAAGTAAGGGGAAAAGGAAGATCTTTCCAGCCAGGCAAGGTGTACTGCCTGGGGACCGAAGTCCATTTGAGAAGCGTTGAAACTTGTATATAGTGTTACAAGATAAATAATTGTGATATCGCGATTCAGGATTTGATTTTTGAATTTCATCATTTTCTATTTTTTATTATATTTTCTTGTAGCGTTTGTGATTGTTTGAGCCGCTACATTATGTTATGATACAAAAAATGACTATTTAACTTTTTAGAATAAGCCGCTGAACCGTTTATGATGATTTTTGGCAAGGGGAAAACTCGAGATCAAACATAATGTACTTTTTAAAGGATCAACTCCTAAGGGGCTGAAATAGAGAATGAAAGTTTGTATGAAAGATTATATTAATGACATGTTACACTACTCCTGGCGAAGCTGCGCGGGTCTACAGGCAAATTCTATGATTCATCCATGTACAAATAGCGTCGTAAATTGCAAAGATAAATATGTTTTAGAAAATGCCTTACGCGTATGTAAAATGTCGTCATTATATGTATATCGTATACATGACATTTACCACCGCTGTTAACAAATTTTCGCAGATTTTAAATTACTTGTTACTTAAATGGGTTGTTTATTTAAAACTATTATCCTATATCCGGCTTCTTATATAAAAAAGGTAGGTTTATAAGCCTTACTTTTAGTTCCCACGCCTTGAAAAGGAGTCCCAGCGGGGCTCCGTCGACCGACGTCGGTGACATCAGATTTCATAGTTGACATTGCCGCCATTTATTTCATCAACAATTTGCCTTCGGTAACATGTATTGAAAGTTTACTTTTATAAATGATTGAGTTGTTCGAGGCGTCCTACCATTTATATACGGACTAATTATAGAATTTACCTGCGACATATAGATGTAAACAAAACAGAAAGTTTAGCTTACTGTCAGTATTTATCTAACAAATGCCTAACGTAACTACTGACCTATTGCTAAAGTATTTGTTCAATGTATTCAACAAAACTTATGAGATTATCTACGCTTATGAAATTTATTAGAAAGATCGCTATCGCAATGACCCTACCCAGTAAATGCCTACATATATTGCGGGGTTGAATACTGCTGAATATGAATACACGTCCAATGAGCTGAAGAATCCTATATTCGACCACTGAGAATTCATACGATGTAATCTCGAATGGACATGAAATGCTTTTGATGTAATCATCTGACTTACAAAATTTATTTATTGACTCATGAAAGGTTTATTGGTCTTGCAGCGTCTCTCTTTTCTTTTTTCTTAATCTTTTCGATTATAGATAGGAGAATTCTGCAACGTCTTGCTCATATCCGGTACCTACCCATCAGGTATTACTGACATCATTATGGTATTTACAGATATTGTGTTATAGTTTGAAGAATGAGAGTAGCCGTTAGCCGCTAGCTTATAATATCCGCTCATGGATTAAATGGAAATCAAGGTAATTTCTTAGTCTATCAATGTAGCTTGCATTCACACATAGAAATACAAAGTTATAGAACTTACCGATGAAATAAAATTACTCCAAGGGTAATTTTTATGCTTTGTCATCTCATTCCATGCGATAAAATAGTAGAACTTAGTTATTTCTATTTTTCACGATGTAATATATATCTACAAATATATGACATTTTTGACAGTGATAGGAGCGTTAGTTCATATGCGCAGCAACGCATTTCCTTTCCAATGGCGTGTCTATTAGTATTCATGTGGTCTGTGTATCCGCTTTACATCCATTTTATATTTGATATCTTAATGAATGTTCTTAAACATATTAAAAATATTACTAATTTTTTATATTATGAGATAACAAACAAGCAAAGCCATGTGTTTGTTATTTGTTGTGCCTGATGGAATGAGATAACCATTGCCTATAGTCACCAAATATGTTTACGGTGCGGTGCTATCCGTGTGGCGACTTGTTAATACCACTTGAATAAGACCCCGGCTACACTTTGCTTAATGCAAAGGTGAGTGTTTAATGCAGGTGCTTAGTATTAAGCAAAAAAGACGTGTAGACAGCCGTTGATTTGTGTGAGTGATTAGTAATCAGCGTCTATTCACTTTACCACGCTGAAGAAAGGTCATTATACAAGGAAGGAAAGTAATACATTTTTATAATAAGCTTTTAGAAGCTATTAAAGATTAGCTTTTGCTAATAGTAGTTTTGTTTTAATATTTTTTTAATCAGTTATCTTTAACTGATTAAAAAAAAATTAGAACAAAACAACTTACGAGTACAATCTAGGGATCTTCAAGAGAAGAGTGAACAGGTACCTTCTAGGGAAGCGCGTTCCATCTTAGCTTACCATTAGGCGAAATCGCGGTCAAGCGCTTCCCTATCGATAACAAAAAAAACACTTAAGATTAAATGCACCATATATGAGATTAGCTCTTAACCGCGGCTTTGCTCGTGCATATTTACTTTAGAATTTTTTTAACCTTAATTTATAAGCTACTTCCCTTATTTTACCCCCTTAAGGATCGAATTTTGAAACACGCTTAAATACATAATTGATTATTTTTTTGTACTCAATTCACACGAAATTTCATGTAACTATGTCCAGGAAATAAAAAAATTTTATACAAACTTTTATCCCCCTTTTCACCCCCTTCGGAGTTGAATTTAAAAACATCTTTCCTCAGTGGATGCCGACATCATAAGAGAAATACGTGTGTGGTATTTCAAGTTTCTAGCCCTAAGGGTCTGTCTGTGGTGGTGGTGTGTGGTGGTGGTCTGTGCGTTGATACGTCAGTCTCATTTGCCTTTTATATATATATAGATAGTTATATGATTGTTTTAATATATATATAAAAATGGAGCTTCCGTAGGTAAGTTTATCTCCACAATACTCAAAAAAATGATGGTTTCGAAATCCGGTATTACTTAATAGGAACTGGGCATAAAACTGTTTCTTCTTCTATACGTTATTTAACGGGTTATATAATCTGAAGCCTTTTAAAGTTAGTTAACATTTAACAAACGTTTAGAAAACATTTATTTTTTCAAATAAAAATAAATAAGTTTTAAAAATGCAAACAACCTAAAAGACAAAAACGAAACGAACGCATATATACGTTTGGTTCACTCTTCCTACCTGTAAGAGAACAGGCGTGATAATGATGTGAGTTTAGGATTAAATAAACACACATTGTAAATTTCCTATGTGATATAACGTGATCAAACGTGAATCCTATTGAATGCACGATCTAGAGACACTCAAATGCAATGTCCAGAGCATCTAAAACTTTCAAAAGCCCAGCACTAACATTGATATAGTGCCCATTCAATACGTAATTGCACACTGGGTTAAAACGCTATCTCTCGGACAAAATTGCCAGCTTGGAGAAAACGAATGAAGAGAAAGTGCCCGTTAGGAATCCCTTCACAAAAATCCTTTTTGTACAATTACAAAAAGAAGCAATTTAGATGCCTTACAAAAGGGCTTTTTAAGAATTGCGAATAGCATTAGTTAATGGAGCATGAAAAAATATCGGTCCTTTATCATTAGGGACTTTTATGATGATAAAATTAAGTATTGGGCTTCTTGTAATAGTATTTATGACGATTGAAAAGCCGAGATATTTTATCTGTTCCTTTAACAATTATAATTGGTTTCTATTTAACAAAATGTGATAGATATTTTCTTGAATTTGATATATTTAATATCTGATATTTTTCACCGACTTCGAAATATTTAAAGCGATTCTCATTTAGTCTATATGTATATTCAAATTAATGCTTGTCCAAATATTATTCAATTGTAGACTCATTTTGAAGAGCTCCAGATTATTTGACTCGGTAAATATTTTATAATTCGTTCACCGTACAAACTAACAGATTTATTTCTTATGAATTATTCATGTAGCTTAAGTCTACTCGTAAATTATTATTTTGTTAACCAAAAATCTTTTTAATCCCTCTAATTTGAAAACATTTTTCGATTAAAAGAAATTGCTATTCTCATAATAGAATCTTATTTTTCTTAAGTCAGAATTTAGTAATAGTATCTCAGGAAAATTGAAGAAATATTTCAAATATTACAAGTGCAGTGCAGTGGGGTCTTAAATTTTTTTTATTGAAAAAAATACATAACTAATCCTACAGATTAGTACTATCCAATAAAAAAACTGGAAATAATCTGATTCTGTATGATGTAACAAATAAAAAATAAATAAATAAATGAAAAATAAATAAATAAATGAAAAATAAATAAATAAATGAAAAATAAATAAATAAATGAAAAATAAATAAATAAATGAAAAATAAATAAATAAATAATAAATAATGTAAATTTGAAATTCCATCCTCACCATCTCGATGTCTGGAAATCCACAACTGTGCGTTTCTCTCGACACTTTTTGCCTCGCACTACTTTGTTGTGGAACCAATTACCGGCAGGGGTGTTTCCAAACGGATACGACTTGGGGGCCTTCAAGAAAAGAGCTTACTCATTCTTAAAAGGCCGGCAACGCAACTGCAAGACTTCTGGTATTGTGGATGTCCATGGGCGGCGGTGATCACTTACCATCAGGTGCACCTTCTGCTCGTTTGCCCCCTCTTCTATAAAAAAATGTAACAATACAATAGAAAACGAAGAACAATATAAATCTTATCACGACGCTTTCCTTGCGGAATAAGCAGAGTGAACAACCAATAGAAACATAGATTCGTAATCATTCTTCAGTTTTTTTAGACCAGCGAAATTTACCTCGTGTTGGTACAGCCTCCTTTGAAAAATGACCATCTGCCATTCTGTCAGGCAGTTTGTTAAAGGCGAACGATCGATTATAAGGGTCACTACCACAGTATACTAGAGACTAACAGTAGTCAATCTACATACATATGATATTCGAGCAATGTACACATAGACACCTCTCACGGACGCGATATCTCGGAATGGTTCGGGACAGTTTGTTCCGCACCAGTCCGAGATATCGCGTCCGTGAGAGGTGTCTGTGTGTGCTATGCTCGAATATTACTTGTATGTGACATTGACTTCTGTTTGTCTCTAAGTATTCTGTGTCACTACTGATGTGGCTAGGGAATAGAGATCTGCGTCGTCTCGGTCGTCTCCCTATTCCTGATATTAAACAATTTAACAATTTAAAGTCGGACTAACAAAAATTTCTAAGTAAAAATGAAAACTGAAATTTTCTATTTTACCTAACTTTATTAGTTATCCGATTCGATTTTTCGAAGATAGTAAAGATGGCCGTCTCGTAAAAACGAAGCTATTCACAAAAATTCAGCTTGTTATTACTCTATACATCTACACAAATAAATAAAATTGGAGTGTCTGTTTGTAATATTAAAATAACAGCTTTTATATAAATGCATATGGATGTATACACGGTACGCATACCAAAATAAATTTTTTTACAATTTTTGTCTGTCTGTCTGTTTGTTCCGGCTAGTCTCTAGAACGGCTAGACCGATTCTGACGCGACTTTCACAGGCAGATAGCTGATGTAATAAACAGTAACTTAGGCTACTTTAGAATTTTTACCACGCGGACGAAGTCGCGGGCACAGATAGTCAAAAATAAAAATGTTTCTCGGAGTACAGTCTATAACAGCCCTAATAACGCAAGTAACGTTTAAGCCAGGCATTTTCAATTTATTTGCAGAAATCGTTCACATTTAAGAACAAATGTCGAAATCTTTCGTAGTGTGATAAATAACAATGTTACTTAAAAACATAAAAATAAATAAAATTTCAATTAGCATTCTAAATCTTTTAGTATAATTTTTTACTAGGTGGTAGAGTTCTGTATTGTTTCGTCCGGGTCTAATACCACCGCCTTACCTATTCCTGCCGTAATAGTGTCAGTGCTTGTCACTATCGTGTTACGGTTTGGAGGGTAATGTAGCCGGTAAACTTATGCAAGGGGCATTAGATCTCGCCACAAGATACCAACGCATAGTGTATCAACGCACTACATCTTGTAACATCTTTCGTGTCTATAGGCGATGGTTGACTCTTTCCATCAGGGGACCTATCTGCTTGTTTGCGATCTTATATATAAAAAATACTATTTTTTTATCAATACGCACGAAATTATAACACGAAAAATAATAGTCTGCTCGACAAATTGAAAATGGTCTAAAATATTGCTCTTAAAATTATGTGCGATAGGTTATTGGATCCAGAATGACGCCTTAAAAAATGTGCTAAAAGTGTGTAATTAGCACATAAATATTTTTAAAAGTTATAAACAATTAAAGATGTAAAAAATGGCATTTCGTTTCTTGGCAATATTTCGTAAAATATTAATATTTAAGAAATTTCAAAAAAAGATTTGGAAACAGAAGGAAATTTCCAAGAAAAAACTTTCGGACCCCGGAACTCTATCTCCATTATTTATAATTTTAATTTAACGCTGATATTGGGTCTTCGCACGATAGTTTTAGGTGGCGCGTACAGCCTCAAAAGCGAGTACGATACATACATTAATTTATTTAAGGTATTGAATATTCTTTTTTAAATTTGAAAAAATTATAATGTAATTTGAACACTATAAATAATTTATTCCCGTTGGAAATTTTACTTAAAATTAATTTTTCAACAAGTTAAACGATTGTTAACTAATAAAATTTTCACGTACTTCCGTCTTAATTATAAATCAAAAAAAATGGTTAAATAATTATCGTAAAAATTTTACGCTTCGTGGAGCCTTTCTTTTCTTTCTATCTTTCTATCGCACATAATTTTAAGACCAGTATCTCTATTTTAGACCATTTTAAACTTGTCGAGCAGACTATAAACATATTTTGCATTTCTCTGAATCAGGCCACTAGCTCTGCTCGATCAAATATGTTTAAAATAGCAAAAATATTAAGTTACTTAAAAATATTTCCAGTTTTTTGTCTAATTTAAAATTAAAACGTGAATAGATCAAAGTGTCGTCACTCCAGCGTACCTCTTCACTCCAATTCACCTCCTTTGAACATTTAAGAAATAATATTGTCATCAAACATACGTGACAACATGATTTACTGACCATTCAAAAATGACAGAAAAATTTAGAGCATAACATGAAGTATTAGGTAAGCTTCATGGGACATATTTTCCTTAAATAAGTTAATCAATAGTCAGCACTACATATAATGTTGTTTACACTTCGCTGCGGTTCGTTTCAGGTCCTTTTTGATGTATGGGAAGTACGGGATGCGGAGTATGGGAAAGCTTGCAATTAATTGTAACTTTCCTATACACCCCATACCGCTTATGGGCCGCGAAACAATTTCAGCGGATATTATATGTTGTGAGGCATACGCCACACAAACCTTTCAGCGCACGCCTCGATGAAAATTTGCACTGCCTCGCAACCAATATGAAAAGTCCACACATTTATCCCCGTGTTAGTCCGGACTCCTTTGAAGAATAGATCAACTGCCGTTCTGTCAGGCAGGTCGTAAAAGGCGATCGATTAGCTACACGTGTCTCTGATATCATGACTACTAGGTGGTAAAGTACTACAGTTCCACAACGTCCCGCCCGGGTAATTGGTACCATCGCCTTACCTATTCCTGCTTTAACAGCGTCAATGCTTGTCATTGTTGTGATCCAATTTCGAGTAGCCGGTAGACTTATGCATGTGGCATTGCCATTCCGCCACAGGGATAGCAACGCACCATTAATACCTTTGGTGTCTATAGGCAATTCTTTCCATCAGAAGTGCCATCTGCTTGTTTGTTATATTATGATGTAAAAAAATTTCGAAACATGCGATGAACCAATCGGTCGCCTTTATGACCGCCTGCCTGGCAACGGCATTCAGCCTATTCATCAAAGGATTCCCCCGTGTTGATCCCGGGCTCCTTTGAAGAACAGGCCAACTGCCGTTTTGCCAGGCAGGTCGTAAAAGGCGACCGATTGGTTATACGAGTGACTACCATCGTGGCTACTAGTTGGTAGAAATCTGCATTGTCTCGCACGGGTCTGGTACTACCGCCTTATCTATTCCTGCCGCAATAGCGTCAGTGCTTGTCACTGTCGTGTTCCGGTTTGGAGGGTAAAGTAGCCGGTAAACCTGCATGTGGCATTAGACCTTGCCACAAGATAGCAACGCACCATTAACACATTTGGTGTCTATAGGCGATGGTTGATTCATTCCATCAGGAGATCCATCTGCTAGTTTGCTATCTTATGATATAAAAAAGACGATTGCTAGTATACCTACCTACGTAAGAAGTAAAGACGTATTCAATACAATATAATATTGGGTAATTTGTTAAAATCGTAGATCTTAAATTCGTGTGCAGCATTAAATCAAAGATATAAAAAAAGTAATCCATTTTTATTATAATAAAATTTGCTACGAAACTTATATACAAGAAGTCAAGATGGGCGCAAATTAGATTCAAATCAGTCGAGACGGAGACTGTTTATTGCCCAAATAAAAATAAAATTACTGCCTGCTCCATTGCTATACAAAATGATTTTGTATTTAAATTGCGTGTATTTTCTATTAAACTGTCGGATTTTATCAACATTAGATTGCTTTATCCTTTATTTGTGAATTCGATTAAAAAATATTATTTTTAACCGACTTGGAGATTATCAATTCAGCTGTTTTTTATGGTTGTTAACTCAGAACTCGGTCATTTACGAACCAGTTTTGAAAATTAGTACTTACCGTTTGGTTTTATTTTAATTTGGTTAAGATCTGACGCATGGTTTAGGAGATAATATAAGAAATTGTAAGTCGGTTGTTGCAGTTTGGCTGCGTTAAAAAATCGTCACGCGTCGCCTCTTTGGTCTCATTTGACCATTGTCCGGTGTGGGTGTTGACTATATATATCCGGGTTCGATTCTCGGGTAATTAAAAAAAATGTGTTTTTTCAGTATTCTGATAAAAACAATTGTCCGGGATTGGAAAGTGCCCGGTTGACGATAGGCTTACCACCTATCACATTGTGGGACTAAGTATCGGCTAATCGTGATTGCTTGGTTGTACCTTTGCCTACCTTTTTGGGGATACGGATATGAAGATACTCTTTTTTTAAATATTTGGGTTTCTCAACTAGGGACCCTTAAAAGTTTCGCCATGTCCGTCCCTCCGTCAGCAGCTTAGCGCAGAGTAATAGAAAGCTGTAATTCGACTCGAATACATTTAACAATAACTTTATACACATTTGCACACCGAGAAAATGTTAAAATATAATTTCGAAAAATATTTTCATCGCAGACGTCGCAATTAGGTATAGGTACTTTTTTCATCAAATATTCAAACACTTACAGTACACTATACAAGTGTTTAAAATAAAATAACAAATACCTTTTTCTTTACTTCTTCGATCGAAATATTCTCTAAACTAATTCAAACATCTGTATTTGCATTCACCTAACACTTCCGTATAATACGGAGTAATAATAAAACGTTAAATGTTCGTCACAGAAAAATATTCTGCTTTTATTAAAATAAATGTGAATGATGGGTATGCATACCCGTATATAAATAAATAATTCATGATTAATTTGTACAACTAACTAAAGCCTCTGTTTGCTCACAGTCAAGGTATAAAAGCCGAATTTCTTCTTCCGAATGCGCTTTACCTAGTAAGTTGTACAGTTTTTAATATGGAATTTATATACAATAGAACCATTATTAAGAGAACAGCGGATTTTAAACGTTCACAAAGCATTGCAAATCAAAGAATCCTTAATTATAAACGTATCTTGCATAACATAGCCAACAAAGTCTGGTCTGCACAGTTATGCGCGAAATGCAGCTATAGTAGCAAAAACAGCCACACACAAGGACCTACAACGTCGCAGCAAGAATGTAGCATGCGATCGGCTTTTTAGTTAACTCTATCAAACATATTATCTGTTTTTATGATTTTGATATCTTAATTTAACTAACTAATCATATTATTTCTCGACAAATTTGCAATCTAGGAGTTAGCAGCCTATGTGGCTTAGATCATGAGGTCCTAAGTTTGATCCCTGGGTCAAGCAAAAGTATTATTTAGGTTTTTTAAGGTTTTTCTCGATACTTGTTCCCCGTGTTGGTCCCGGGCTCCTTTGAAGATTAGGCCAACTGCTGTTCTGCCAGGTAAGTCGTAAAGGGCGACTGATTGGCTATGTGAGTCACTACCATCGTGCCTACTAGGTGGTAGAGTTCTGCATTATCTCTCCCAGGTCTGGTACCACCGCCTTACCTATTCCAGCCGCAATAGCGTTAATGCTTGTCACTATCGTGTTTCGGTTTGGAGGATAAGGTAGCCGGTAAAATTATGCATGTGGCATTAGACCTCGCCACAAGATAGCAAGGCACCATTAACATCTTTGATGTCTATAAATCTTGGTTGATTATTTGTATCCCCATCTTGTAGACTCACGTAATGCTTGTAACGCTTGTATGCTATCTTATAATATTAAAAAAAAAACAAATACTCTGGAGTTTTTCGGGTAGTATGTTACCACTCTCGTACTTGGGATGAGTAAATAGAGCCGTCGGTCTCGGCTATCGCTAGAAATAGTCAATAATTGTTATCGAATTGGTTAAATACGGCAATGGTGATCTCCAGTCTTTCGCCAACAGACAAACCGGTGATTCTTAGTGTACTGGAAAAACTATAGACATTTGGTTTTCCCACCCGTCAGGGACCAGGCGTATTGTTTCTATCTATTGTTATATTTCGCTTTGTAAAAGATCTAATGGTTAATAAAAATGTATGCAACATCTCTTTTCTCCATTTCCATTTCATATCTATTACAATGCATATGCATAAATGTTATGTCGTGTTTCAGTTTGGAGAGTAAGATAGCCGGTAAACAAATTGCAAAAACAGCCACACACATGGGACCTACGACGTCGCAGCAAGAATGTAGCATGCGATCGGCTTTTTAGTTAACTCTATCAAACATATTATCTGTTTTTATGATTTTGATGTCTTAATTTAACTAACTAATTATATTATTTCTCAACTAATTTGCTGTGGTACCAGACCCGCGAGGGATAATGCAGAACTCTACCATCTAGTAGGCACGATGGTAGTG
Organism: Apodemia mormo; assembly: GCA_036924255.1. Lineage (NCBI taxonomy): Eukaryota > Metazoa > Arthropoda > Insecta > Lepidoptera > Riodinidae > Apodemia > Apodemia mormo. The sequence continues at coordinate 9,931,229 of JAUPFN010000026.1, forward strand.
ACTCACATAGTCAATCGGTCGCCCTTTACGACCTACCTGGCAGAACAGCAGTTGGCCTATTCTTCAAAGGAGCCAACACGGGGAACAATCTGTGGCATTTCAGCCCCGCCATACGGGTAACAATGCAGTATTAACATCATTCATATATTATACTAGCTGACCCGGCAAATTTTGTTTTGCCTTACATATTAGGAATCCATAGCGGACAAACAACGAATTTATATAAGACTACGGAATTGTCCTTGGCAAAAATGGCATTAAACTTTATATGGTGGTTAAGTATTCTTAAATTTTCTAATTTTCCGCGCCATTTTCTTAATATTTTCTTTTATAAGAACCTTCTCCTTACAATTACAAACACAACAAAAAAAATACCGAAATTGGTCCAGCCATTCAGGCGTGATGTCGTGACCAAGGAAAATAGGGATTGATTTTTATATACATAAGATAGATAGGTGATGTCTCTATCAAGCTGTGCACGTCTCAATAGTATTTTATTACTATTCCTTCACTAGGCTTTGTACTTTTTATTAATTTGTACGTTCTAGTTGTAACTAATTGAGATTTGTTGTAGATTTTCAATTTTTCTGAAAAGCATAACTTGCTTGATATACTGTCACACCATTTTTTATGCAAATGGATAGCAAAAAACTGATGACTGTTACAACGCAGAGATAGACACCAGAGATGTTAATAGTGCGTTGATCTCTATAAGACATGGATGGAATACCTAATTAATAAGTTTACCAGCTACCTTAGCCTTTAAATTGTAAGACGACACTGAGAAACTGGTGCTATTGCGGCAGGAATAGGTAAGGCGGTGGTACCGAAACCCAGAATAGACATTGCAAAACTCTACCACCTAGTTAGCAGCCATGATGTTAGGGACACGCATTAGCCTTTTCTCGCCTTCTACAAGGTGCCCAGCTGTAAGTAGCTCTATTCTTCGGAAAGAGACCCAAATCAATACGGGAAACATTATGAAAATTAATACCGTTGACTAATACTGGGCGCAAAGTCAAAGTCAAAGTCTAATTATCCTTTACAGACACTTTTGACGAGTCAACATGTTTTGAGTTACTACCGGATCGGAAACGGGGTCACACACTGACAAGACAGCACAGCACAGCGCATAAGTTGCATTCACATTGTACCATTATAAGGAAGGTTTAAAGGGTAAGGTGGGCTTAAGCATGTGGGCTGTGGTTTTGCCATTCCGCAAGTATAGCAATGCACCATGAATATCTTAGGCGATTGTTTTTCTTTTCATCAGGAGATCCCTCTACTTGTTTGCTTGAATGGTATTTATAGTTCAAGAACCGCTGGACGTTTTTTAAGGTTTTTGTGTTTTTGATTTGTCTTCGTCAGTAATAGGATAATAAGTATTAAAATAAGATATTCATCGACAAAAAACATAGATAAAAAATTTCTTGCTGACACGTCATTAAAATAATCGATTTTTTAATATATTTATTACCTTACTAGAAAATTTCACTTAATTATTTCGTATTAATTTTCTCTCATTGGTTGAATGTCGGGTGGAATGAAGTTAGCCGGGTCAGCTATAAGTATGTATAAAATCAATCGTATAAAATAAAAAAAAACTCTACCTCTTCGAAGATACGTACGGACGTTGGTATTTATTCATCTATACATATAATAAAATCGTAGGAAAGTCAAAACTGTACATTGTATATTTTTTTAAAAGAATACTTGGGGAGTGATTTACAATCGATATCGAAGCCAAAAATATAGTTTTTAGAATTTTTGTCTGTTTGTTTGTCTGTATGTATGTCCGGGGTAAACTCAAAAAGTACTACATGGATTTCCTTCAAATTTTGCATGAATATTACTTTTAGGTTGGCTCAACATATAGGCTACATATTATCACGCTATCACCTACTGGGGAGGAGCTGCGCGGAGTAAACGAAGTCCACGCGGACGAAGTCGTGGGCAACAGCTAGTTTCTTATAAAACAAGATGTCCGATTAGAATAATACGAAAAGTAATCTACGGGTATTTACTAATTTGTACTACTTTGAATATTTAGATTGAAATAGATAAAAAATATGAAAATCGTGGTTTGGGTTTCGTATACAGTTATCTGTAAAATAGTTATCTAAAACTGTAGTACATTTGTATTGCTTGCAAAATGATTTTCTTTCCAATTTATTTAATATTTATAAAAAAAAACTCTTCGAAGGAAACGTAATTAAATAATATTATATTCTATATTATTTAGTAAGAATATAGCATTCAACTGGTGAAAGAATTATTTTAAACACTCCAGTAGTTTTTGAGTTAATTAATAAATCAATTTCGCAACAGCAATAATATAGGTATGTACGTAACAATATCGATATAAAATGAAGAAGGACGCGAGTCAACAATAAATTAATTCTATCTAGGTACTTACCAGTTACCCCTATCTACCCTATTTTTCATTTATATCATTTGGATAATAAAACACGAAACATTTTTAACGACCATACTTACAAAATTCATTTACAAGCAGATTTCAATTGTCTTTCATATCTTGATTGAATTTTTCGAGTTAACTAATTAAATATGCGAAGCCATGTTGGATTTTAATGGAATGTAAGTAATTGTATAAAATGCGTTGTTGCAATCGTGAACCTTACGAAAAACAAGTCTTACAAAACTTACAAAACAAGTATATGCGGCCAGGAACATATAATAAAAGCTTTTACTGCGATTTCACCTGTAAAAGATAAAGACATTTAAAACATCGATTGTAAAAGGAACACGGAGAATAAATAAGTCAATCGGATCTGGGTCGACCCTCAAATCGGCCAATTAGTTCTAAATAGGTTTTTCAGTTTTTCTGGAAATCATAACAAATTGACAAATTGAAAACATATCCTTTTCAGTCAATTATTTAACTAACAGTACTATCATGGGACTTAATACCATGGAACTGTTCATTTTTTCATATAGATAACTATTTTGTGTATGTGACTGAACCCCTCCTAAATAGCTGGACAGATTGTGATGTAATTTTCAATTGTATAAATTGTATGTGTTCAAATAGATTCGAGATGCTGCGATCGAGTTTGAGAAGTATCATATATAACGCTTACGCGGCTAAATCGCTAAATTGATTTTGATGGGCAACAAGATAGATGAAGACCTGGGTTCAAATATAGATTAAGATTTTTTAAATCACCGTTAAGGGTTGATTTTGGGGATGAATTAGGGGATAAGAATTTGTATAAAAAAACTATTTTCACGACATGCTACGCTGCTCGCGGGCAAAGTTGCGTAGGTGAGCTAGTTTATTGTAAATTGTAATGTAAACCTCTGTGGTCTAGTGGTCCAGCGTTGGCGTCGACCACATGAGGTCCCGGGTTCGATTCCCGGGTCGGGCACTTAAAAAATGTTTTTTAGTTTTCTGATAAACACAAAGTTGCCCGGGATTGGAAAGTGCCCGGTTGGCGATAGGCTTGCCACCTATCACATTTGTGGGACCAAGTATCTTCGGCTAATCGTGGGTGCACTTGTTGTACCTCTGCCTACCCCTTCGGGGATACGGGCGTGAAGATACTTTTTTTTTAAAATTAGTTATGTATTTTAATCTCTCGGTATATAGGAGCTTTTTTAGAAAAAGTCATTATCACAACCTCCTCCCTTCTCGCCGGGCAATTATTACATAGAACTGAATAACCAAATGTATCTAATGGGTCTAACGAAAAATCATCGTATTTAATGGGTGGTAAAGTGTTGCAAAATTTCGCTTCGGTTTAGCAACACCAGTAATAGGTAATTTTTTAAATCTAATTACCTCAATTCTTGCTGTCATGCCTCGTTTTAGAGAGTATGGTAAAACTATATCTCTACTTACATCCTTGATAAATTTTCTCACCACACGGATAGCCACGCATCACTAATTTCTTTGGTAAGTACTGTAAGTGATGTTAATCCCTTTTAATTAGGCGAGTCATTTTGCTTTGCTATCTTATGATGTAAAAACTTGTCTATAGTAGGTAGGTAGGTTCCCCATATTATGGCCTAGGCATATAGCCATATTATGGCATGTAGAGAAATAGACTTTACTCCCCTACTTTAAATGATTTCAGGACACAAATATAAACAAATAATCACTATGTAATTATTTACACATTAACAATTATAAAGTAGTTAAGTAATAAATAAATAAAATTGACACACTGATTAGATTAATCTTAATTAAAATAATCTATAGCTATCTATATATTAATACGTAAAGGAAAACTTTGGACCCCTTTTACCGACAATAGCGTGAACAGATGAGTGAGAAATTTGGCACAGTTAAAGTTTACATTGCGGAGGAATGCAAAAAATTAATATTTTAAAATAAAATGCATTAGAAATATATTAAATTAATAAAAACTTAAATTAATAAAATGATAATAATATTATCATGTATGCCACATGAATATATTATCATAATATACACAAAATATGTATACTATGTTCTTTATAGACAGTGGTCCCAAAAACAAACTTTTTTTGATTAGCAACAAGCTGAATACTTCGTATTTCAGAGAGATATGTGTCTAATAAAGTGAATGATTGTGGCTGTTAATAACAAGCTGATTTTGTTGTGAACAGCTTCGTTTTTACGAGAGCACATTTTTTCTATCCTCGAAAAATCTTGAATCGGGTAACTAATATAGATAGATAAAAAAAAAAACTTTAGAGTGTAGGACTAAGAAAAGTTTCCACTTTACATGTAGGACAAAGTAACCTATGAATTACAATAATAATTAACAAGCTGTTGTGAAAAAAATATGTTGTTTTTAAATTAATTTATATCAATTTAAAATCTCATAATTCCGAATCTTTAGAGTGGAGGACTCGTCAGAAAAACCATCGAATGTGTAGGACAAAAGTTTTTTCGTGTTTTTGATCAAATAATCAAGCGATTAAAGCAAAAAAAATCATTATTGTTATTGATAAAATATTTTTCCTCCACCGGATTAAAATGTTCGAAGCGCTCTTACTTTATTAGTTACCAGATATGAGATTTTTCGAAGATTGAAAATATGGGTGTCTCGTCAAAACGAAGCTGTTCACAAAAATTCAGCTTTTTATTAATCAAAAAAAAGTTTTTTTCTGAGACCACGGTCTATTACGGCTAAAGTCAGTTGTAAAACTTAAAAAAGATTTTATTATTTAGTTTGTTAGATCGCTAGTTATTGTAAATATCTATACTATTTTTAATTTTACTACTATTCATTATTCACTACTATTCATTCTGGATGCTAAATTAATAGTTTACTCGAGTGGTGTAGGGACCTGTTTAATTTTGTATATTATATTATAGAAAATATAAAAGATTATATATTTTTTTTATTTCAATGGCGGGGAAAAAATCTACAGAAAAAAATGTAAAAAAAAATTAGTAACATGAAAACACTAAAGCGCGTCAGATTAGAATATGGTGGGTTAAAATCTGACAAGTCAAGTATAGCGTAAAGGAGTAGGAGGGTCACTAAATTAGTGGCCTGTATATATGTATGTATTATATTGTATATGTATGTATTTTTTTTATGTATGTATGTATGTATTTTAATTATATATTATATATGTATGTATTTGTGCTGTCATTCTAGAGCGTGTCTGAATTTTCCTTTATTATGGAGGAAATTATAAAAGAATAACGAAAAAAATATAATCTGACGATTTCCACAAGCCGAAGTTATCTTAATTTTGTTTTTCCTGGTATTAATAAAGGCTTATATTTGGTGGAGAGCCTCAACAGTATGTGAGGTACCCCTCTATGTTAATCTGACGCGTTCGAGTAAATCCCAAAATCCGCTCTTGGACTCCCCTACTACACCTCCGTTACCCTCATGCAATATAATATTCATCCTCATCAATATAATGATAAATATTCCCAGATTCGGTACCAATGGCCCAGTACCACCTTGCAGTGAGGTTGATAGTATCAACTTCAATCTTCGTTTACCTTTTACAGCTACAGCCAAGGAAGTTATATATTACGATAACTGGAATTATTACGAAGCAATATTTGAAAAATAAAAATTTACTTTATTTCGTTACTCATAAAGTTGACATTTGTTTCTTACTTAAAAGAGGGGAAAAACGTTCTAAGCAAGACAACGACAAGAGTGGATGTTGTCCCTTTTTTGCAATTGCCAGTGTAAATAAAACTATCTGATGGCAGATATTTATATATTCGGTAATCGTTAAATCCCTTAAATTCATACACGTCGATAAATACATTAGCATCAAATGTATTGTAATTAACACGGTGAGTTCTAAAATGAGCTTATTTTAATTATTACGTAATTACTTATGCAATGCAAAAACTTTTTCTCAAATTAGTAGAATTACTTAGTTGTAATTTGCAAACTACGCGTGGCCGCACTTATATATGACGATTGGCGCTTTATTTAATAGAAAGAGACACACTCCACCCAAGTCGTGGTACTCTTCGGAACGATTTTGAAGCGCGTGTGAATATTCCGGGTAGAATGTAACTTCCTTGGCTACAGCTCAGCAGGAAGAGAGAAGGACCGCAAACTAAACTAAAGAACATCGAATCCAAAATTAAATAAAGAACTAGTTATACAACACTCTATTTAGTACATTTACTAAGTAATAAATCCAATACATTAGTATCCTTTCACATATTAAGCCTCAGGCAGATGCACTACGTAAGAATAGAATTCAATTAAAATTTATACGCAGACGGGCGGAGAATATTACCGTAATTGGTGTAATGGTATTATTGCCCAGTCGGCGTCGCGCAAATCTGATTGGTAATGTGTGCCCGCAAAACTGTTACAAGTATGGTCATAGCATTAATGTAGGCTATTTATTATGTTTTAAATATACGCAACATTTTGGTAGTACATTTTAAAGCAGTTTCTATACCTTTGCCCTAAGTAAATGTAGCAATATCATTAGCTTTCAATTAAGAATAATATGCAGATGGGCAGAGATACCGTTATAAATATGATATTATTTCCCAATTACATGGCATTGGACCCCGGAACTGTTGCGAAAATCTGATTGGTAATATTTGTACAAAAACTATTTACTAGTATGGCCATAGCATAAATGTAGTATATTTTTTTTTCTGAACTAAAAATACATCTTTTAATATAACATTTTCTATTTTAACGCAGTCTTGTTTAAAATTAGCTGGCCTTAGATAGATGTAGCAATAGCATTAGAATTCAATTAAAATTTATATGCAGACGGGCAGAGATATTACCGTAATGAGTATAATAGTATTATTGCCCAGTTGGCGACGCGCGAATCTGATTGGTAATGTTTGCACGAAAAACTGTTTCCCAATATGGTCCGTGTATTTATATAGTCCTATTATTGCATTTTACCATTAAGGCTATATTTCAGTAATAGATTTACTATTGTAATAAGTCTCTCTAACATAAGCTAGTGTCAAGTAAATACATAGTAAATGTAATAATAACGTTAAAAAATATTCTGTGTGGGAGAATAGAAGTGATGGGTGGGGACATTAAATTGGTATTTTTTTTTATATGATTAGATAGCAAACAAGCAGATGGGTCTCCTGATGGAAAGAGTCAACCATCGCCTATAGACACCAAAGATGTTAATAGTGCGATGCTATCTTGTGGCGAGGGCTAATGCCACATGCATAAGTTTACCGGCTACCTTACCCTCCATACCGGAATACGACAGCGACAAGCACTGAAGCTATTGCGGCAGGAATACCTAGGTAAGGCGGTGGTACCAGACCCGGGCGAGACAATGCAGAACTCTACCACCTAGTAGCCACGATGGTGTGTGTGTAGTGTAGTGTGTGTAGTGTAGTGACTCGCGTAGCCAATCGATCGCCTTTTATGACTTGCCTGGTAGATCGGCAGTAGGTCTATGTTTCAAAGCAGCCCAGTTCCAACACGGGGGAAAATTATATAGGAGGAAAATGGTGTAATGGCATTATTGCCCAGTCGGCGTCACAAACCTTATTGGTATTGTGTGCACGAAAAAATAATTACCAATATAATCATAGTGTTAGTAATATAGTCTATTTTTACAATAAAGTTTTTCTATCACTACATAGTATAAAACAAAGTTACTATCTCTGTCTGTCCCTATGGCCCTATATTCCTATGTATGCTTAAATCTTTAAAAATTAAAACTACGCAACGGATTTTGATACAGTTTTTTTAATAGATAGATTGATTCTTGAGGAAGGTTTTAATATACAAAACTTTCCGATATTCCTAAGGGAACAAAAGCTACAGGGGTGAAACCGCGGGCAGGTCGCTAGTATATTACAAAATAGAACATAAGCAGACCAAACATCGCATATAGACACCAAAGACTTTAATGGTGCGTTGCTATCCTTGTGGCGGAGTGTTAATGCTACTTGCATAAGTTTATCAGCTACCTTACCCTCCAAATCGGAACACGACAATGAAGAGCAGCCACCCTATGGCGGCAAATATTACCTAAGTATTAAATTAATTATAAAGAAATATTTTAGTATATCATTTTAAGTGATAAAGCAGTATAATTTACTTTATTTATGACGGACGGACGGACAGACGGAAAGACATATTACCGTAATGAACATAATAGTATTAGTACCTATTGACATTGCACGAAGTTGAAAGGCAAAGCTGCATTCGTAAACCTAAACTAGCCCCAGATAGATGGACTAATAGAATACAAATAAAATTGATATGCAGACGGTTAGACATATGAGTAGGTATAATAGTATTATTGCCAAGATGGCGGCGCGCGAATCTCATTGGCAACGTTTGCACCAAAAACCGTTTACAAGTAGGATCAAAGAATCAATATAGTGTATTTATTGTATTTTACTAGAAAGATGACTTTTAGTTATAGTTTTTTATTAAGCAGGCTTCTTTCAATAAGCTATCACCAGGTAGCAGGTAGATATAGTAGTACTAATAGAATTCAATTAAAATTTATATGCGATAATGTCTCTAATATTACTGTAATGAGGATAATCGTATTTTGCGAATTTGATTGGTAATGTTTGCATGAAAAATGTTTGCATTATTGTCATAAAATTAGTATCGTCTATTAATTATTGTGTTTTACAATAGCTTATAGTAATAATAATTTTAGTTAGATATTCATTTGCTATGCTAAATTTCACGAAAATCGTTGGAGCCGTTTCTGAGACATTTTATAAATATTAAATTTTGACCCACAGACACAAAATTTTGACACACATACATTCGGAAAAACTTACATGTTGATTCTCATTATTTTCTTTTATTGGTTTTCATTTATAACAACAATAATTCTTATACTGATTTCTTACATTTTACCATTTCACATATACGTAACTAAACATTGATAAGCAGAGTATTGTTAGGGAAGGTGAGATTTTAAATTAAATATTAGTCATTATGTAATTCGTAATTACCTACTAAAAATATATTTAATGTATATTTCCTGCCGACTGTACCTATATAGAACATTTTAGCTGCGGTCGCCGCTGCCTGATTCGTCACGTGCGTTGCAATTTATTAGTGCTTTGGTACTGCACACCATAATGTTATTCCATTCACAACGGACTTCAAATCTATAAAGGCTAATCAATATATGGAATTTTTCTCTGGAGAAATTCTACTGAAATATATATATTTTTATTGGCAAAAAATAGTCTTTTCTATTTTTTGCCAATAAAAATATATATTTTTCAGTAGAATTTCTCCAGAGAAAAATTAGAAGAACCAAAAGATCTTAGCCGAAAACTTCCCTAAAGAAGCATTCCATATATTTGTACTAGTTTATTTTTAATAATAGGATTTATTGTAATGTTAAAATTTACGGTGAGAAATGTAGCTTCGCTAAACAATCAATCAATGCCTAATTTGTGAAGTGTGCAACATCCACATAAACCCACAACGAGGAATAAGGATGTTGAAAATTTTGTAATAAATAATAATAATATATTTACAATTTTTTTTGCTGGATAAATTTTACGGAAACAATATTATTTTTCTATTACAAAGAACTGTTACAGTAAAGATCTGCGCCTAAAATTTTCTTTAAATAATAATTGCATTGCATTTATTAATGTGAATTTCTTCTCTTGGAAAATAAACTATCTTCACGCCCGTATCCCCGAAGAGGTAGGCAGAGGTACAATCAGTACACCCACGATAAGCCGAAGACACTTAGCCACATAATGTGACAGGTGGCCAGCCTATCGCCAACCGGGCACTTATTTAATCCCGGGAAACGTATTGTTTTTATCAGAAAACTGAAAAAAACACATTTTGAATATCCCGCCCCGGGAATCGAACCCGGGACCTCATGTAGTCAACACTGACACCGAACCACTAGACCACAGAGGCGATTCTCTTGATAAGTTTTACTAAAATAAATACTAGTTTTTATTATTATACAACAATCAGTAAGGGCAACTACTTATTTTGTATTTACTTATTTTGTATGACATATCATAAGGTAGTAAACAAGCAGATGGGTCTCCCGATGGAAAGAGTCAATCATCGCCTGTAGACACCAAAGATGTTAATGGTGCGTTGCTATCTTGTGGCGAGCCTTAACGCCACGTGCGTAAGTTTACCAGCTTATTAATTAATTTGTACAATTGTTACAAATTAGTAGCATTAGCTATTAATATAATTGATAACAATTGTACAAACCAGTTAATAAAATTGTTGATCATATAGAGGTTAAGATAGATTTATTCTGATAAAGAAAAAACATTAATACAATATCTTAATAAATGCGAAAGTTACTCTGTCTATCTGTTCTTCACGCCTAAACCACAGAAAATATTAAATGAAATTTGGTACAAAGATAGTTTGAAGAAAGGACATAGGATAGTTTTTATCCCGGAAATTTCATGAAACTATGCGCGTAAAACCTCTGGATGACCCCGGGACGGATCGTAAATAGGCGAGTGTCACTACTATCCTAGCTACAGGCTGGTAGAGTTTGCAACGTCTTGCCCGGGTATTTGGTTCCACCGCCTTAACTATTCCTGTCGCAATAGCGTCAGTGCTTGTCACTGTCATGTTCCAGTTTGGAGAGTAAGGCAGCTGATAAACTTATGCATGGGGCATTGCTAACCTGCCATACCGACAGCAACGCACAATTAACAATTTTGGTGTCTATAGGTGATAGTTTATCTATCCATCAGGAGAGAAATTAGAAATCAGAAGTACTTTATTCAATAAAACTTTTTACAAGTTATTTTGATACGTCAACAATATTTTTAAACTACTACCGGATCGGAAACGCGGCCCGGACTGAGAAGATCCGACGACGAAAGAAACTCAGCAGGCTTGTCTTTTTTTCATATCATTTTTTAAATAAGATATTACATAATGTTTAATTTGTATCTAATTGTTACAGTAATAATAAAGATTGACGATATGAGGAGCAGTTAATTCCATGCTTTCCTGTCATCTAGGTATTCAGATATTTTATAGTAACATTTTTTTACTAAGTTTTGTTTTAACAAATTTTTTGAATTTGTTAACTGGTAAATATATAATGGCATCAGGCATCTTATTGTAGAAGCGTATACTTTGCCCCATAAAAGAGTTGCTTATTCTGAGGAGACGAGACACATGCACAGCAAGATTGTTTTTGTTCCTTGTATTTAGGGAGTGAATATCACTATTCTTTTTAAATTAACAAATACTTTTACGTACGTACATCAAGGTTTCGAATATATACTGAGAAATTACAGTTAAAATATCGATTTCTTTGAATTTTTCTCTCAGGGAGGTCCTTCGGCTATAAGTTATATGCTTGTTTCTTATGTTATAATATAAAAAGCAATATATAGAGTTTGGTAACATTTATATAATTTTTCTGGTTCAACACTACTTTTTCTAGCCAATGAAAAGCCGTTAAAGTCTTGTCTTAAAAATATCTTTCAATTTTGCGGTAACCATCGCCAAGTATTTAGAAAACGCCTTGCATTTTTGCTTGCATTTTAAAGGTACTTAAGCCGCAAAAGGTTTCCAATTAAAATGTTCCCTGTAGAACCAGTTGCGAGCTGGCATACCGTCCGATCTTAGCCAAATCCGGATAATAAAAACTTGCATTTGACAGACATGTAAAAACTTGTCGCAATTAAAACAGAGCTCCATTTAAGAAATGTTTATTCATGCAGGATACGTTTGTCCTTTTTGCTACCAACTGGTTTGGAGGAGTAGGGTAGCTATTATTTGGAGTATAGTGGGATATAAAAAAATATGTCTTTAAGATCTCGTGAATACAAATAATTGTAATTATCTAAATTATTAGATAAATAAATAAAGAACCTGACTAAGCGTCAATGGGGCTCGGGTTCGATTCCCAACAGTGATCCCGATTTATGAGATGAGCGTAGATGTTTGTATTTCTGGGTTTGGGTGTTTATTAAATATATTTAAGTATTTTTAAATGTATCTCTATATATTAGCATCGTTGACTAACACCCATACTACAAGCAAATAATTTGCTTACTTCGGGGTTAGATGAATAATAATTATTATTATTCTTATTATACGTACAATAATTAAAAGAGGAAAGAATTGATTTTTTTTTGATTGTTTGTTGCGATTTAACTCACAAACTACTCGACCTATTTTAAAAATTCTTTCACGTTTTAAAAGCTACATAACTCACGAGTGACTAGGCTAATTTTACCCGACTGAACAAAGAAAAATAATGATTTTTGGTCATGTGAATGAAGTCGTGAGTAACTGTTAGTATTTTCTGTTTAAATGATTTTTTTTATATAACGTGGGATAGAAAACAATTAGAAAGTTTTCTAGGTGGTGAGAAAACTACATATCCATATTAATATTATAAATGTGAAAGTCTGTTTATCGCTTTCACACCTATACTGTTAAAACAAAATCGATTAAATTAGGCTAGTAGATAGTTGAAGACATGGGGTCAATTACAAACTAGTTATTTAAAAATTAACTTCTAAAAAGGCTTGAAATAGGGTATGAAAGTTTGTATGAAAGATTATATTGATGACATGTTACTCTAGTCCAGGCTACGCTAGTGAGGTAATAAATAAAAACCTTGTTATTGATGTACAACTTTAAAAAAATATTTGCACACCATATCATGGTGAAACATGTTGATATGATTGATTGTTTTTAATAATTTGTAACACACGTAGTTATATTAAAATTCCACACAAACAAAGTCGCGTAGAACAACTAGTATAATCATACGTCCTTAAAAATAAGTTTTCAAGTTGGCGATCCTACTCAAAACAGAACATCGCGTGTAAAGATATCAATAAACAAAATTAAATGAAAAATTGTTTTTTTAAACCAAGTTATGTAGCTCCAACACGACATGTGGTGTGAAATTGTAGTACCATTTAATTTAATAGTATATTGACATGTAAAGGAATCTCAGGTTGGAATTTATGGAAGGTGGGTGTAAGATTAATTGAGAATGGAATTTGCTAATTAAATACATTTTACTACAGACGCAAATTTCTCTTCGTGTTACATGAAATTTATTCAAAATTGGAGCATTTATTGCGTCAATTAGATAGTATATTGTAAAGAATTTCTTATGCCTTATTAAATTCGCAATACTGAATTTGATAATGTTTTGTAAATAAGAAATTCTTATAAATTATTAAATTCGTAATATTGAAGTGATAGGGAGGTTGGGGCTAAATGAAAATGTCGGTGTCAAAAATATAGCGTCGCTTGTTTAAAAAAGGTAGAAAAGATGGCAATAAAAGTTTTTTTACATCATTAGATAGCAAAGTAGCAGCAGGGGTCTCCTGATGAAAAAAAGAAGCATCGCCTTTAGACACCAAAAATGTTAATGGTACCCTGCTGTCCGTGTGGCGGGATGGCAATGCCACATCCGTAAGTCTACAGGGTTAAGGTCTACCCTCCAAAAAATATCGGAACACGACAATGACAAGCATTAATGCTTTTGCGGCAGGAATAGATAAGGCGCTGATACCAGATACCTGGGCGAGACGTAACAGAACTCTGTCACCTAGTAGTCACGATGATAGTGATACGTATAGCCAATCGGTCGCCTTCCACGACTTGCCTGGTAGAACGGTAGTTAGTATATTCTTCAAAGGATCCCGGAACAGTACGTGAAAAAATTAGTTTAAAAAAACTTTAAAAAATTATTGAGACTTTGGATCTATTTCTATAATCAGATTAAATTGGGTGCTGTCTCAAAGTGGTTTTAAGACTCACATTCTTTGTTTGTTTTATAACATTCTTCATAACCCTAGGTCTCCAATTTATCTTCGTAAGCGTTTTTACTTTCTTCATCTCCGGATAGTAATAGTCGTGCTAATGTCAAATCTCTCTTGCGTTCAAATTTCCTTCCTTCCTTCGAATCTACTTTTTTCTCTGATTCCTTTTCTGTTCATGCAGTCAGACTGTGGAATTTACTTCCATCTAACATTCACTCTAGTGACTCATTATCAATCTTTAAAACAAGATTGAATGATTATTATCTGACGCGAAAGTAGTTCAAGTTAGTAAGTTAATTTCGTAGTTATTTTTAATTTTGTTTTCTTGTATTAAACGACTTGTTTCAAGTGTATAAATTACCTACGAAATAAAGAATATTTGAATTTGAATTTGAATTTCAATGTGAGAACTCTCCTTTTGTATAAATATATATATAACTTTACTAGCTGCCGCCTGCAGCTCGCTGCATTATTTATTATAAAAGTTTTTGGCGAATCCCGCAGGATTATCTAATTTTTTCAGGATAAAAGCAGCCTATGTGCTATTTCAGGTCATCATCTACCTGTGTGCCAAATTTCATTCAAATCCGTTCAGTAGTTTTTGCGTGATTGAGTAACAAACACTCATTCATCCATTCAAACATCCAAACTTTCGCATTTATAATAATATAATATAGATTAATATAGATTGTTTACTGTAACTATTTTTGTGTACAATAAAGTGTTTAATAAATAAATATAAGAAATCTTCGTAACCGACGTATTTGTATGAAGAAAGACATGAATGTAGAGAAAATAAGACAAATCTGTATCTTCACTACATAGTATAAAACAAAGTCGCTTTCTCTGTCTGTCCCTATGTATGCTTAAATCTTTAAAACTACGCAGCAGATTTTGATGCATTTTTTAATAGATAGATTGATTCTTGAGGAAGGTTTTAGTATATAAATCTTTGCGATATTCCCACGGGTACAAAAGCTACGTGGGTGAAACCGCGGGCAGGTCGCTAGTAATGTATATTACTCGGTTCCCTCTGTTATCTCTATAAGGGAATCGGTCTGAAAATTTGTGTGTATGTATGATAATAAAATAGTATTGTTTTATCATAAGATAGCAAACAAGCATATGTTTTCCTGACGAAAAGAGACAAAAATCGTCTATAGACACCAAAGATGTTAATGGTGAGTTGCTGTCCGTGGCGGCATTGTAATACCACTTGGAATAAATTACCAGTTACCTTACCCTCCAAACCGAAATACCAAAGTGAAAAGCATTGACGCTATTGCGCAAGGAATAAATAAGGCGGTGGCACTAAACCCGTGCGAAACATTCCACCCAGTAGTCATGATGGGTATGTCACGTATCGGTATTTGTTTGCCTTTTACGACCTGCCTGAGAGGTCTATTCTTCAAAGAGGCCCGGACCAAAACGGGGAAAATTTGTGTATGTATGGCAAAACGGTTTGAATATATGTACTATTTATTTAATCACCTCAATACACGCGTAATCTCGGGTTAAAATACGAATTCAGAGAATTCATTTCGAATGAGTATTTCAAAATTTGTTTGTTGCGTGGGGCGTGCATGGGGCGTCAAATTATGTTTTCAAAAAAACATAATTTGATGCCCCATTGGTTAGTAGCCAGCGAACATAATCACAAATTGATGGTGCTCGGGTTCGATTCCCGACAGGGACAAACATTGGTGTGATGAACAATGAGCATAGATTATCATTTGTACAAGTGATAAAAGAATAATACATATAAGAAACAGTACAAGTGTATTATGTGATAAAATTTTGCACTAAAATGGATTTTCACCAAGTGCCGACGATGAAAAGAATATATGAGCATAGATGTTTGTATTTCTGGGTTGAAGTGTGTAGTATGTATGTAACAGTGTATTTTTTTTAATTTTTTATTTCTTTATTACTCCAAAAGTTATATATACGTTACATATACGTTATATATACGTTATATAGTGCGTTTTACATGAAAAAAACATTATTACATACTAACAGTAGTTGAGGACCACCTTTTAAGTAAAAAAATACCTGTATTAAGATGCCTCACTCTTCCATACAATATAATTAATTTACAAATAATAGATATTAACATATATATTACAAGGAATTAAATAATGTAAATGATTTATTCAAGATGCATAAACATCAACACAATTACTATTAACACTATAATAATATATAACGTTAGATAATATTATATAACAAACACTATCATTATAAACATTTCTAATGCCAGATTTAATTCAAAATTAACTATTAGTCAGGACTATAGATAATATGTTATATATAATATGTGATGCTGTACTTTATAATAAGTTAACAAAATATTATTTATATTATAGGTATGTATATTATGTTCTAGCGAGTGTGTGTGTGTGTGTATGTGTCTTTGTGTAGGTGTGTGTGTATGTGTGTGTATGTACGCTTTAGTGTATATAGGGTAACTTTTAAAGGTACGGTCAATTTTAAAATTAGGAGGTAAATGTTGCATTGAAAGTACGTTTTAATAATTATTATAAAATTATTACAAGATAGTATAAAAATCTTCTAGTATAAAAGTCTAACAATATCCCACTAAATTCAAGAATTGGATGCACCGAGTCTTGTGAATGAACACTGTAATGCTGGCAGTGTGTCATTTTACCATGGTAACTATAATGTAATAAATTAAAGCTTAAAGCGACACTTTAAGTAAATTTTCCCGATAATTTTTAGGGTTCCGTACCTAAAAGGTAAAACGGAACCCTATTAGGTACTAAGTCTCCACTGTCTATTTGTCCGTCTGTCTGTCTGTCACCAGGCTGTATTTCATAAACCGTGATAACTAGAAAGCTGAAATTTACACAAATCATGTATTTCTATTGCCGCTAAAATAAAAAAAAATGAAAATATTAAGGTGGAACCCCATACAATAAACGTGTTTTTTTAGTATTTTGTTTTTTCAAAATATTGAACCGACTCGCACGAGGATACTAAAATATTTTAGTTCGAATTTTGCGTAATTGAAATTATATTCATGCGTTTTGTATTTTGTGTCGGAAAAAAATGAAATTTTGAATTTTTTAAATTATTTTTTTTTATTACAAAAATCGAACGTATTGTCGATTCTAAACAGCCTCTGAAAATTTGGCTGGACCTCTAAAGTAACACTGTATACATATATGTATTTCTATGTATTAGTATCGTTGACTAACACAAGCAAATAATTAGGTTAGACAGTGAATGAAAATCCGTTCACCGAGGTTAGATCAATTCGTGTAATCTATATTATCTATATTGGTATTATAAATGCGAAAGTTTGGATGTTTGGATGGATGTTTGGATAGATGTTTGGATGGGTGTTTGTTACTCAATCACGAAAAACTACTGAACGGATTTGAATGAAGTTTGGCACACAGGTAGCTGATGACCTGGAATAGCACATAGGCTACTTTTTATCCCGGAAAAATGATGTGATCCCGCGGGATGCGCCAAAAACTGTGTATAATGCAGCGGGCTGCACGCTGCAGCTAGTATGATATATATTTGAGTTTTTTTTTACTGATGGTGGTTACACTAGAATACATCTAACGAAATGATTGCGATTTTTACTACAGCTTGTTGTCATGACTGAATATACTAAATTTAAAGATTTTTTACTACTGCTTCTAAGAATGACTGTATATTTAAACTTTACGAAAAGGAGGTTTCCAATTCGGTAGATTTTTTTATGAAGACCATTTACTATTCAGTCAGGCAATTGCAATTTACAATAAAAAATTAAACATTTCGTAGCATAACTTACTATATCATCCTTTGCCTTTTTTAATTATCTACTAAATTACATTAAGCTATTACACCTATGTCTATTCAAAATATACGAGTAACAAATGAAAAATTTTTTTATTGTTGATAAAATTTACTGAAAAAAATATTTATATGTAAACTTATTACTTTTACAAAAATTTTTAGGCATTCTTCATGTCCCTACAGTAATAAATTAAACATTTCATGTCATAATTTATTACTTGATTCTATTCAAGCAGTTCTAATTCACTAACTCTAAAAAACATTAAGGTAATTGAAACATACTATCCAATTTTATTTAAAGGCAAAAAAATAATAAAAATAAATCGTATTTGTTTACTGAAAAAATTAAATAAACAAACGTATTCATCTTATTAAAAAGACAGGACATTCTTCACGTCCCTACAGTAATAAATTAAACATTTCGTAGTTTAATAACTTAATTCATTGTTTACGTGTCAGAGGCCGTGAAGCCGAAGGTGAAACGCGTTCTCGAATAGTTAACAAATTACTACATTCTGAATCGGATAAGTTTAAATGTATTACATGAATTCGGGACATTCGATCATTCGTAGCTGTGGCGTTACCTTAAAAAATAACATAAAAGGGTTTTTGTATTGGTGAGCTCAAAAGTGATTTATTGTTATTATTATTTTAGACCGCCCCGTTGGTCGAGTGGTTAGCGACCTTGACTACGAAATCGACGGGGCTCGGGTTCGATCCTCGACGGGGCAAGCATTATGAGATGAGCATAAATGTTTGTATTTCCGGGTTTGGGTGCTTATTAAATTAATTCCAGTATTTGTATATGTATTTCTATAGTATCATTGACTAACACCCATAACACAAGCAAATAATTTGCTTACTTTGGGGTTAGATCAATAAGTGTAATTTGTACCATGAATATTTATTTATTTATTATTGTTGCGCGGCTTATTTATTTTTTTATATATTTTCTTTTGAACGCTTATCAAATTATGATTATGAAATTCTTTTCAACAACAATTATAATATTTTATTTATGAAATTAATCCGTTTTAATCAATTAAGACTCCATTTTTAGAATTAATTCTCTTCTACTTTTTGTCGCTCATTTAACCAGTAAGTCCAAGAAAATTTTCCACGTTTTGGCCAGTTTCCAGTTGATCCGGGCCATGTAAATAATAGACCGTTCTCCCTAAAGAATCTTCCGTTCTGCCGTTCAGGCAGTTCGTAAGAGGCCACAACACAGATTGGCTATTCTTTTACTTGGCAAGTCACTACTGGCGTGGCGACTAGGTGTTAGAGTTCTGCATTATTTCTCCCGGTTCTGGTATCACCATCTTACTTAATCCTGCCGCAATAGCGTACTGACGCCAAACTGAACTGGTGTTCCGGTTCGGAGGGTAAGATATCCGATAAACTGTGGCATTAAGGCCCCGTCACAAGGATAGCATTGCACCATTAACACTTTTAGTAGTTATAGATGATGGTTGTCTTTTTCCATTAGAAGAGCTATCTGCTTTTTGCTATCTTATGTTTTAAAAAAACGCAAGTCGATAAAATTGTGTTTTGTGATTCCGTATAAACACAGCATAAACTTTTATTTCAAAATCCTTTAAATTAAAGTGTAAACTTAACTTTAAAGCTAAACTTTTAACAAATGTTGTAATAGGCGTGTTATCAATAAAGCAGAAGCCCCTATTCTAATGATATAAGAAATATTAAAAATACTGAACAAATGCTACACAATCTTGCTAGTTATATAAATCATTTTCACGATCAATCAAACTTGAAAGTGATCGAACATTGAATTCTGGAAAATTATATTCCATATACGTGCCAGTCACATAACAACAAATTAAATTATGAATTCAAGTGTTACTTTGCAGAAATAGATACCCTAAAGAAAAAAATAATGTAGTTTTATTTACAACATTTTAAGTTCTGTAATGTCATTAAAATTTGAAAAGTAGTTTCGTAAAGATAAATTAACATAACTTTAGATAAACAGCTTTTTAAAACTAACTTACCTGAGACTAAATATAGGCCGATTTGTCACTTTGTGGGTCACCTGACATATCATGGAGCTAGTTTACGAATTGCACACTTCCCATCGTCGACCCTTGGTTAAATATTTTAAATTAACTTTTACTTCTAGATCGCGTATTTATTACTTACTAATATTATTAGGTTTGGATGTATAAATCTATATATTAATTCTTGAGGTAAAAACTTCTTACCCCTTTTTACGAAAAATACGCTAACGGAGAAGTATAAAATGTAGCGCACTTATAGTTTACATGTCGATAAAGTTAGAATAAGGCTCATATAATTCACCGTGATCTATTTGTAAAAATATCGCACACCTAGAAATAAAACACCCTTAGGTTTCAGGTACTTGAAGACAAAAGATTCCTTCTTTTTTAACACAAAAACAAACATTACGGGGCTATAAATAATTGCGAAACAAAAAAAAAATTACAAGTGTGATAAATAATAAGTTCTCATGTACCATATTCTCATACCTTGTACCATTTACAAAATCATCTAAGTGCCTAGAAATAAAACAACTTACCCCCAGGGTACGTCTAGAGAAAAGATTGCCGCTTTTCCACGCAAAATAAACTATCTGGACTATAAATAATTGCGAAAGAATAAAAACAAGGAAATAGTAAATGGCTAATCACTTTTCTCTGCGCTTATACCATCGCGTGCCTACATCACATAAGGCCTGAACACACGCGAATACTATGTTTTACAGTGCTCAGTATAAAAAACGACAACACCGCCCCAATTGATATTTTTACGTACTACTGTTATAATATTGTGTGTAGGGATTAATTTACACATGCCGAAAAAACTGCCTTCGGGTATTTTTAATTATTGCGTCATGAACTCGCGGAAACGTGCGTCATAATTGAGTGTGGAATACAATGCTTTATCCCGTAGGATTTTGTTAGTGTGTAAAAGTTTTTACACGCGAAAAAAACGAATTCGAAACGAATTTAAATGAATGTATAATCTATATTAATTATTTATTTTATTTTATATTAATCTATATTATTATTTTTTAATATTATAAATGCGGAAGTTTGGATGTTTGGATGGATGTTTGTTACTCAATCCCGCAAAAACTACTGAACGGATTTGAATAAAATTTGGCACACAGGTAGCTGATGACCTGGAATAGCACATAGGCTATTTTTATCCCGGTAAAATGAGATGATCCAACGGGATGCGCCAAAAATTGTGTATAATGCAGCGGGCTGCACGCTGCAGCTAGTATTATAAATGCGAAAGTTTGGACGTTTGGATAGATGTTTGGATGGATGTTTGGATGGATGTTTGTTACTCAATCACGCAAAAACTACTAAACGGATTTTAATGAAATTTGGCACACAGGTAGCTGATGACCTGGAATAGTACATAGCCTACTTTTTATCCCGGAAAAATTAGGTGATCCCGCGGGATTTGCCAAAAACCTTATAATGCAGCGGGCTGCACGCTGCAGCTAGTAATATATAAATATATTATATATTTTGAAAATAATTTATCACATTATATACAAAATTACAATTACCCATTTTTTTACAAAGCAGAGGCATCACAATAAGAGATATAGTTCGATTCGTTTAATGGTATGTTTAGAAAATACCCGGCTTTAAAAACCGGCCAGCCAGCTGCCAGCTCGAATTCTGGCGGGTGATGTGTTACCCGTGTTGGTCCCGGACTCCTTTGAAGAATAGGCCAATATTTAATTCATCCAATAATTAATTCATCCACCAATGCTACGTGAACATAACTTCTGAAATGATTCGCCTTTCCACGCCATATCCTTTATTGCTTCCCAACTGCCATAATTCACTGTTAAAAATCATTCAGCGCTAATTATTCAGACTCTTAAAACATGACGTAATTAAGTAAAACATAATTTCGCAGTCCGCAATAAAACAGTACAAGATCTATACAACATTTACGAAATCTTATAGAGTTCAAGAGTAATTTAGTTTCTGTAATAGACCTCCACACATTTACTGCCTAAAAATTGAACCATAAATCCCTGCTCCCTCAATTAACTCATCCACCAGTCCTACGTAAACATAACCTCTGAAATGATTCGCCTTTCCGCGCCATATCCATTTATTGCTTCCCAGCCGCTATTGCTCGCTATTAATAGTTCTTAACGAGCGTTTAAGACGGTGCCCGAGAGGCTTGCGATTGTTTTATCGTTGTAATTAAACCCTGATCTATGGATCTCGTGGATCCTAGTATAAACAGTCGCTACTTTTTTTAATTTAGTGTAAATTCCTGTTACTTTAATAGAATTCATTGAAAGTAGAACACATTGAAAGTGCTTTTACGTAATTTAATTCCTCAGTGTGTCTCGTATATTTGAATTTTTCTATAGTATTGAATAAAAAATAAGCCTTATGTTTTAATATTATTAAACAACCATCGGTTTTAATGATGCGTTGCTATCCGTGAGGCAGGAATGTAAAACTGCTACTACCAGCTAATAAGTACTAGTTAAGTAAGCAAGTACTAAGTTAGTAAGTACGAAAGTAAGCCATATCACCAAAGGTCTTGCAACTGCGTTGCCGGCATTTTAAGAGTATGCTCTTTTCTTGAAGGCCCCTAAGTCATATCAAGTTGTGACGGCAGTAATAAATAAAGGGGATGTACCATATCGTGGTCAATGTTAATGTCAAATAATTGGTTTGTTATCTCTTCACACTTTTGCACTTAAATGCAGATAAGTAAACTATCTTCCCCCCCCCCCCCCCCACAGTGTGATAAGTGGCAAGCCTATTGCCAACTGGGTACTTCCCAATAGCGAGCAATGTTGATTTTATCAGAAAAACATATTTTTTTTAACTGGGACCCCACGTGTTCAACACTGACACTAGACCACTAGGCCAACAGAGGCGATTAATATTAAATTAGGCGATAAATGAAGGATTCAAATATGATATTGTTAGACAAATACTCAGCGTCCAATCCAGCAATAATCAAAATAATGATATTGTATGTACATATAGCATGTATGCAAACTGAACAAATATTCGTTATTAAAACGTAAAATTTCTTGATGTCTTCAACTTAAACAACAATCAATCTTTGCTTTTTGAAGCTTCTTTAGGACTCAATGTATTTATCTACTTAATGCACAGTTTATTTCCGTTGTGTTGACATGAATACGTCTTTAAATTTGCCTTCATAGGGGGGACAGTTCCAAAAACGGATGATAACATAATTGGGGAATACAGTTTGGTGTTATAGCTACATAACTATCACCAACATCCAAAATCTAAATATACCGCTGGAAGGCTATACAATCAAAGAATTTGATAAGCTGCCCACGGATTACAATGTTTTGCGGGGAATGGACACTATAGATAGTGTCATATTGTCAGAAGGTCGAAGGTGCAGTGTGGGTATTACATCGAAATTCAAATTTGGATAATAGATATACTTGGATAATAGATAAATGATTGAGCAAGCGGATTAAAAAGTATGGTATATATATATATATATATATATATATATATATATATATATATATATATATATATATATATATATATATATATATATATATATATATATGTATGTATATGTGTGTGTGTGTGAATTAAACACAGAAAGTCATTGGTTATAAGTGTCAGTGCCATCGTGATTAATAGATGGTAGAGTTCCGCAACGTCTCAATTCTTATCATTGCCATGTTTTGAGAGTAATGTAGCAGGTAGAATCATGGATAGCAACGCACCAATAACATCTATAAGAATGGTTTCTCTTCCCATCAAGAGAGCCTTCCGTCTGTTTTGCTATTTAATGACAAAAAGTTACATAAATAAATAAATATCACTGGACAAATTACACGAATCGATCTAACCCCAAAAAAAGGAAATCACTAGTTTGTATATAGATGTTAGTCAACGCTGTTAAATAGACAACAATGTTTAATAGATTCAGGCGTTGACTTACAAATAAGTCAATGGATTCAGGCGTTACTTTGCGGAAATCCATAATTTAAAGGAGAAATTATAGTATTTAATTTACAAATTTTTCGCGAAATGTTATATGGAACTGCTATGATGCAACAGAAAGGAAAGGTAGTGTAAGCAATACGGCTTTATACAAAGTCTGAAATTATAGAAGACCACAGCGGCACAATAGTCCACCCACTTCCACGACACTTTCTACCACGTCAGAAGCAAAGGTTGCAACACACATGTTATGTACTCAACGCACGTTTCACTTCGCAACCGAAGCATCTTCAGGAGAGTTGAATAGCACTTCACTTTATGAAGGGTGAAGCATTTAATGCTTCACCACACAAATTACATACCATAATTTCACCTTTAGATAAAAATGTCTTTTTTATATCATAAGATGCAAACAAGTAGATAGTTCTCCTAGTGGAAAGAGAAGCTATCGCCTATATAGACACCAAAGATATTAATGGTGCGTTGCTATCCGTGTGACAGGATGGCAATGCCACATGCACCAATCTATCTGCTACCTTACCCTCCAAACTAGAACACGACAATGACAAACATTTGCGGATGATTAGCATCCGCAAATGTTTGTCATTGTCGTGTTCTGCATATTTCTCTTCTGCTGCATATTTCTTCCGAAAATAGCACTTACAGGGAATTAACGTAGAGAGATCACTTATACTGCCCTACGTTTCCTAATCTAAACCAGTACCATACTAACAATACCACGTGCGCCCAGTGGTTAGCCTTTCTTCTTGATCGTAGTTTTGCTTCAGGTGGAGCTTTGGACGTTTTTTATATTACTTTTATATCATACTAGCTGTTGCTCGCGACTTCATCCGCGCGGACTTCGTTTACTCCGTACTGTTCCTCCCCTGTAGGCGACAGCGTGATAATATGTAGCCTATATGTTGACCCGACCTGTTAGTAATATTCATGCAAAATTTGAAGTAAATCCATGCAGTACTTTTTGAGTTTACACCGGACATACACATACAAACAGATATAAATTCTAAAAACTATATTTTTGGCTTCGACATCGATTGTAGATCATGCCCCAAATATTCTTTTAAAAAAATATTCAATGTACAGTTTTGACTTTCCTACGATTTTATTATATGTATAGAAGATATACACCGAAGGTTTTATTGGTGCGTTGCTATCTTATGGCGAGGTCTAATGCCATATGCATAAGTTTACCGACTACCTTACCCTCCAAACCTGAAAACGACAGTTACAAGCACTGACGCTATTGCGGCAGTAAGGCGGTGGTACCTGATCCGGGCGAGACAATGCAGAACTCTACCACCTAGTAGCCACCATGGCAGTGACTCGTATAGCTAATCGGTAGCTTTTTACGACCAGCCTGGCAGAACGGCAGTTGGCCTATTCTTCAAGGAGCCCGGGGAATTCAATTCTGTGGACAAGTACTTCCGTATTTAAAGTGGTCAGCAAGACAATCATGGCGTATTCTCGAAGGAATTCAAAAGGAACCGCTGACGCTTAAACAGACGCGTCGGTTTTATTAAAGTAAGGTGGTGCCAAATACTCGGGAGAGATGTAGCAGAATTCTACCACCTAGTAGTCGCGATGATAGTGACACGTATAGCCAATCGGTCGCCTTTTATGATCTGCCTACCATAACGGCAGTTGGTTTATTCTTCAAGAGCCCAGACCAACACAGGGAAGACTTAGATTAGACTAGAGAAAGTTACAGAATCATATAATTCTCAGTTGTTCCGAGTCAAATAACTAAAGCTTTCCGTTTATGTAAGTATCAACTGGAAAACTCGTAAATCCACAATTCACATAAATAATCTTGCGTGACTGTATGTAGTTGTGAAACAAATTGGTTGTCAAATACGAAATTAGTTTTTTGAGTATGCGTGAATTTCCTTTTTAGTCTAAACCTATTCTGAGGCTAAGGCTGAAATATTAATATTTAAAACTGTCCGGAATTTATGTATAAACTAGCTGACCCGGCAAACGTTATTTTGCCTTTTTAACTACTCTTTTTTTAATATTTTCTCACCTTTTAAACTTTCCCTGGACTTCAACAATTAATTTAAAACCAAAATTAGCCAAATAGCCGTATTCGAGTTTTAGCGAGACTAACGAACAGCAATTGATTTTTATATATTACTAGCTGTTGCCCACGACTTCGTCCGCGCGGATTTCGTTTACTCCGCACAGCTCCTCCCCCGTAGGTGATAGCGTGATAATATGTAGCCTATATGTTGACCCGACTTGTTAGTAATATTCATGCAAAATTCGAAGTAAATCCATGCAGCACTTTTTGAGTTTACCCCGGACATACATACAGACAAACAGACAAACAGACAGACAAACAGACAAACAGATAAACAGACAGACAACAATTCTAAAAACTATAATTTTGGCTTTGATATCGATTGTAAATGACGCCCCAAGTATTCATTTAAAAAAAATTTCAATGTACAGTTTTGACTTTCCTACGATTTTATTATATATAGATATAGATAAACACATTAACAAAGTTTATTCATAGGAAACTTTTAAGGTGGTCTAGTGGTTCTTCGTTAGTTAGTTCTGGTTAGTTGGTTAGTTGTGGTGAGGTTGTAAGGTCCCGAGTTCGGTCCTGGGATGAGCTTTTTTAAAAACCTCGAATAATCGCTTCAGTGATCTAGCAGTCCGGTGTCGACGTTAACTACGTCAGTCCCGGGTTCGGTTCCCGAGCCGGGCAAATCAAAAATGTGTTTTTTCAGTTTTTGGAACAAAACAACGTTGCGCAAGATTGGATGAGTGTTCGGTTGACGTAGACTTGTCACCTATCACATTGTAGGACTAAGTATCTTCGGCTATTCGTGGGTGCACTAGTTGTAACTCTGCCTATATCTTCGGAGATACTGGCGTGAAGATACTTTTTTTTTGGGAAAAAAAACAACACCATTTGTGGTATTCGGATTTTTAAAGTTTTTAAGGTTTCATACATAAAAAAAAGCGGTATCCTCATTGTACAGTGTAAAAAATGAACATTTTGTTTTCCGTCTGTCTGTCAGAACCTTTATCTCGGAATTTTTTTATTAAGTTTTTAACGATGTCTAGCACAAGATAAGTGCTAAAACACATATATAGTTAAAATAATTCTATTTCAACTTTAAAAAAATATTGTAAAAACTAAAAAGAACTAGAAATAACAAAATTTCGTTTGAAGAAATAATTGTCCCGGTCGTCAATTGAAATTTAACCCCACGGATTGCGTAGTTACAATCGCTAACCACTCAACCAATGGAGCGGATGAACAATAAAAATCCTAGTCTAACTTTAGAAGCTAGAAATACTTAATACATTTCTGATAGACATATTTATTTATTGAGTACTGCCAAGACACAAGACAAAGAGAGAAGACAAACACTAAATAAAAACACTAAATAAAAAAGAAGACAAGACAAACACTAAATACATGCAAAACGACAAATTACAATTATTATGGTCTAAGTGTTGCCTCAGTTATAGGCAATAACAGCATTCTCTTAATTATAACTTAACACTATTTTTACTGCATATATTTTGAATAGGCATTACAAATTGTCAGAAGGTATTATACTATATATAATAATATAAATAATAATAATATATACTATAACATACTGTATTTAGATTAGAAAAATAAAACAATAATACAAAAACAATAGTGATGCTGAAAATTAAAGCTAAAAAATATAAAAATACGGATATAAACCTAACAAATTGAAAAAAGAAGAAAACAAAATTTTAGAATCAGTAATTTTAAGACGTTAAACTTATAGGACACAAAAATGAAAACAAAGAGAAATATGTAACATAAACAACATATTATCAAAATAACACACGTTACAGAATATATTGATTCGAAATAGCAAATAGAACTGGCTCCGGCCTAAGTGATTTAGCCAATTATTGCCTGTCCCCCGCAGAGCGCGGCGGTTTGGGCTTGACATTGAAAGAATTCCGAGTCGAGAATTAAAGCTTCCTGGATGTTCTGTAATTGTGGGTAATTGGTGAAACTGCAATTAAATTATGTATGTATATGATATAAAAAATATGTTTGCTTCGTTGTTGGTTCTGTCCACTTTTTTACATCTAAGAGGAAAAACCTTTAGGAATGTTAGGATTGTCATTCTAATTCACGTTCCTGGATATCAATTATAGCTTTAAAAATACTGAGGGAAATTCGATCAATCAATAACTATATAGTGTTAGAATAATTTACAAGTGTAAAACGAAACATCGATATTTATTAAAATTAAGGATATCATTTACTATTACTGTATTTAAAATTCTTTATTATTATTTCCAGGATCGTTTGATTGGTCGTTTTGTTGGTGCTTCGATCGTTTCTTTTCTGTGTTTATTTCGTATGTCAAGATTGGCGAGCCGGCCAAGGTAGCGCGGCATTCTATCGCAGCCTTTCGAAAGAGACACACGCGACAACAATAATATTTGTAAAAAGGGAAAAATAAGTGGAAATTGTGATGTGATGTAAAATATCAAGGAAATAGAGTAATTATTGAGAATAATGAAATGTGGTGTTCTTTTAAATTGAGGCTGAATCCTGACCGCATCCAACAATAGTAATAATAATAATAATAATACTCTTTATTGTACAACTCAAAGAATAGACCGAGATTCCAGGAACAAACTTTTTTTTGATTAAGAGCAAGATGAATTTTTGTAAGCAGCTTCGTTTTGACGAGACAACGATCTTTTCTGTCTTCGAAAAATCTCGAATCGGGTAACTAATAAAGATAGATAAAAAAGAAAACTTTAGAGTGTTGGACTAAAAAAGTTTCTACTTTACGTGTAGGACAATGTTACCATTGAATAACAATAATAATTAACAAGCTGTTGTGAGAAAATTAGGTTGTTATTAAATTGATTAATATCAATTTAAACTACTCATAATTCCGAAACTTTAGAGCGGAGGACGCGCCAGAAAAACCATCGAATGTGTAGGAAAAAAGTTTCATTGTATTTTTCATAATATAATCAAGCGATTAAAATCAAAAAATAATTATTGGTATTAATAAATACTTTAATTTAATTTAAACTTTATTATTTACCCAATTTGAGATTTTTCTAAGATAGAGAAGATGGTTGTCTCGTCAACACGAAGCTGTTCACAAAAATTCAGCTTGTTATTAATCAAAAAAGTTTGTTCGTGGGATCCCGGTCTAGAAGAAAAACTTGTACTACAATCTAGTAGAGTGGTTTTATTGCTCACAAACGATCTCTTCCTGACTGCTGAAAATCTATACATATAATAAAATCGTAGGAAAGTCAAAACTGTACATTGAATATTTTTTTAAAAAGAATACTTGGGGCGTGATCTACAATCGATATCGAAGCCAAAATATAGTTTTTAGAATTTTTGTCTGTTTGTCTGTATGTATGTCCGAGGTAAACTCAAAAAGTATTGCATGGATTTACTTCAAATTTTGTATGAATATTACTAATAGGTCGGGACAACATAAAGGCTACATATTATCACGCTATCACCTACGAGGGAGGGGCAGTGCGGAGTAAACGAACTCCGCGCGGACGAAGTCGCTGGCAACAGCTAATAGTAAAATAGACAACACGGACAGAGTACAACATAAGGCTAAAGTGTACGCCAAACTACGAAATAGACTTCTCTTTGAAAGCCTAAAATTAAAATTTAAATTAAAACCTAAAACTACTCCTAAACGATTGGTCCAATAATTTAGCATTGGGGCAAATGGAAGTGTTAAAATTTGCATCTGCATTTATAGCTTCTTCTTCTTCTTCTTTCCGTGGGCGGGTCTCCGCAACTCGACGACTAGCACCATAGTTAATTAGGATGGTCCTATTCTTGCCATCCCAACTCCTCCAGGTAGCCCAGCAACCCCTTGATGTGGGAGAAAACTTCGAAGAGCGACCTCGGAAATCCGAGGTACTTGACCCGGTAGTTCGCCACACCTTCGCATACCAAGATGACGTGGGCGGCCGTTTCTTCTGTCTGCATGCAGGCTCTGCACAGAGGACTGTCTTAACACCCACGTTAAACATGTTTGTTAAACTGCCTGGCAAAATGTAAGAGCCATTCTTTAAAAGAGGCCCAGACCAACGAGAGGAAAATAAAGTGAACTTTCCTTCATGTAAAGGAAATGTTAATTTTACCTTTAAAATTACGGAGCTACAATATTTTAAATAATAATAAACCACCTTTTTAAAAACAGTTTTGCTTTTCCTAATATGCCGTGAGACTTTGGTATACAAGGCAAAGCTTAAATTTTGAACCTAACCTTGAAATTGGCTTACAACCGCGGTCGATCATCCGAGCATAACATTTATTAAAGAAGTGTCAGACAGGGAATTTTATTTCACTCTCGAACAAATTTAATACCGCCTCTAGGTAATTTAATGGGGACTAATAACCCGACCGATCGCGCAACTAATCGGTCAACCGGTTGGACTTCGTCCCGAGATCGTGTTTTAATTATTTTATGTATAGTTTAACACGTTTTGTTTTCTTTAGTAAATACATGTTTGATATATTGTGGTCTTATTAAGAAACATTTTTATTTAGTCGATTGGTAAGCGATCTCGGGTTTGAATCTCGTGAGGGACAAAAATGTATGTAATGAGCAGACTACTCCTCATATATACTTCAAATTAATTTCGTTGCGGGATCCAAGACAGCTTAGCTTTTCCCCAGGGCACCCTGAGCTCGCAACTCAGAGATTATCAGGCCGGTTGCCGCTGTTGATTCTGGTTTACAGAAGTTACAGTGGTGGGAACGAGAGGTGGGCCCATTGCCCTTTAAAAGACTAAGTGTTGTAACACTTTTTTTACCCCTTTTTATGACAATAACGGGAACGGTCGAGTATGAAATTTGGCTGTTTTTTATATCATAAGATAGCAAACAAGCAGATGGGTCTCCTGATGGAAAGGTCAACCATCGCCTATAGACACCAAAGATGCGTTGGTGCGTTGCTATCTTGTAGCGAGATCTAATGCCACATGCATAAGTTAACCGGCTACCTTACCAAACCGGAATACGACAGCGACAAGGACTGACGCTATTGCGGCAGGAATAGGTAAGGCGCTGGTACCAGACCCGGGCGAGACAATGCAGAACTCTACCACCTAGTGACCACGATGTTAGTGACTCGATAGCCAATCGGTCGCCTTTTACGACCTGCCTAGCAGAACGGCAGTTGGCCTATTCTTCAAAGGAGGCCGGGACCAACACGGTGAAAAAAGCTCAACAAAAGTTTACATTGCAGAGAACTGAAGATACCTAATATTATTTTAAAAATACGTGTGTGTGTGTGCACTTATGTGCGTATGTAAGAAGGTATTATACTTCTTTGGCATTACAACATTAAAATCTTCTTTCTACAAAATTATCATTCGCGTTATCCTGTGTTTGTAGAGAAAACGACTATAATAATTAATAGAAAAAAAAGGTATTTAATACATTAAAAGAAAGTTTTTATGATAACAAATTATCTACTCTAATAAATTTTACTTAAAAAATCATAAAAGAATTATTTGTACATTAGTGCATTATGAAAAAAATGGAGGCAATAGAGGTCAGCGGTCAACCTAGAATAAGTCAAATGTTGGAACAATAACGATTATTATTATCTTTTTATCTCGCTTTTAGAGCGGTATAGTCTTGACAGGGAAATTCATATGACCTTTTTGAGTTTACCCCGGACATACATACAGACAAACAGACAAAAATTCTAAAAACTATATTTTTGGCTTCGATATCGATTGTAGATCACGCCCCAAGTATTCTTTTAAAAAAATATTCAATGTATAGTTTTGACTTTCCTACGATTTTATTATATGTATAGATAGATATATGGCTAAAGTTTTCTTGTTTAATATTATAAGATAAGACATTTTAACCCAGAAAAACTGCAGCACGCGACTTGCCATCCATACTAATATTATAAATGCGAAAGTAACTCTGTCTGTTTGTCTGTCTGTCTGTCTGTTACGCTTTCACGGCCAAACCACTGAACCGATTTGGATAAAATTTGGTACAAATATAGTTTGAGACCCAAGAAAGGACATAGGATAGTTCTTATCCCGGAAATCCCACGGGAACGGGAACTATGCGGGTTTTTATTTTAGATATTTTTCCACGCGAACGAAGTAGCGGGCATAGCTAGTTTCCTATATTTCCAGAATATTGGATCAGATCTTTACCAAATTAAAATGGGATCACACAGCAAATATGCCCTCAGAAACAATAATTTTCAAAATTGGTTCATAAATGATCGAGTTCTGAAGTGACAAACATTAGCCGAATTGATAACGTTTCTTTTGGGAAAGTCGGTTGAAAATCGTTTTAAACACAACAAGTTTTATTTAAATAACAATTCACAACAATTTTTATTTAAATAATAATTCAAAAATAACTTATCAGAAATATTTAAATCAAAAGCTTTAAAATAACTTAATAATTATAATAACTTCATCACTAAACTTGTCCGACGATGTAAACAGGTATTGTTATCACTATGGATATTCATAAATTACTTGGAAAGACCGTAAGTCGACGTTTATGTCATTACATATTTTCTTAAACTGGTATACAAGACAAAATATCAAGTAACGTCTTTATTTAAATTAAATTTTTAAATTAAGATAATCACGCCTGTTTCGTGGCGGGTCAAGTAGATTGAACCGAACGTCAAGAGACAATTTAAATTTTTAGTTTGTCGATTGGCAATTGGCATCACGGATTAAATGGATACGCCTGAGGATACGCCTTTCAAGACAATTTCTTAGTTTGTCAGTGTAGCTTGCGATTACACATAGAAATACAGAGTTATACTACTCACGATGAAATAAAAATCACTTTAAGGGTAATTTTTGACCCATGTCATCTCATTCGGTACGATAAAACAGTACAACATTGTTTATTTCTATTTTTTCAGGATATAATTATCTACAAATGTATTACATTTTTGACAGTGATAAGAACGTTTGCTCATATGCGTGGCAACACGTTTCCTTCCCAATGACGTATCTATTAGTATTCACGTGGTCTGTGATTGGCATAATGAGTTTTGTTTAGGGTTCCGAAGTAAACTATGAACCCTTATAATTTGGCAATATGTGACCGTCCGTCCGTCCGTCCGCAGTCTGACTCAGAGATCCTTAGTACCTTTACCTTAGTAGTAGTTTACTAGGTGGTAGCGTTCTGCATTGTCTCGTCCGGGTCTGGTACCACCGCCTTACCTATTCCTGCCGCAATAGCGTCAGTGCTTGTCGCTGTCGTGTTCCGGTTTGGAGGGTAAGGTTGCCGGTAAACTTATGCATGTGGTATTAGACCTCGCCACAAGATAGCAACGCACCATTAAAACCTTTGGTGTCAATAGGCGATGATTGACTCTTTCCATCAGGAGACCCATCTGCTTGTTTGCTATCTTATGATATAAAAAAAACCTACTAGAGAGCTACAACTTAGCAAGAATTTACATATTAGTCACGGCAATGAAGTGATAACATAAAATTTTGAAAAATATTTTTATGGGTTTTTATGGGGTTTTAATTTTTTTCTTGTGGACACCATAATATAGGCTATCGTTCGATTAGTTTTATAAAAATACTAGCGACCTGCCCGCGGTTTTACCCGCGTAGCTTTTGTTCCCGTGGAAATATCGGAAAGGTTTATATATTAAAGCCTTCCTCAAGAATCAGTCTATCTATTAAAAAAACAGCATCAAAATCCGTTGCGCAGTTTTAAAGATTTAAGCATACATAAGGATATGGGACATAGGGACAGACAGAGAAAGCGACTTTGTCTTATACTTTGTAATGATTAGAAGGTTTGCTACAACAATTGATCGCTTAAAAGACTCGTGTGCGAAATATTATGCTTTAAATTTCACATCTTTGTTTGAGTTATAATAGACCAACTGCCATTCTACCAGGCATGTCGTAAGAGATGACCGATTGGCTATACGTGTCACTACCATCGTGACGACTTAGTGGTAGAGTTTGCAAATTTGCCCAGGTATTTAATATCACCGCCTTACTTATCACTATTTTAATGCAACTGTTTGTGCTACTGGGTAACTGAGTAACTTTATAAAGCACTCGAATGCCAATAGATGTATTGGAACTCGAGTGTTTTATAAAGTTACTCAGTTACCCAGCAGCACAAGCAATTGGTTTTTTTGGAAAATAGATATTTTGAAAAATTATATGCTTTCCCGGAATAACGCACAAACTGTCGGACAGACTTACAGTTAAATTTTCGGATTTACAGTTAAATTAAAGGATCTGCTTTCCTACATTTACTTTTCCACTTTGCACGGTCTTCGACATCTTTTACAGTAAGTCCATTAGCACGCATATCCTGGGCCACAACATCCAACCATCGTTTCTTAGGTCGTCCTCTCTTGCCTGCACCTAGTTAGTGGCTTTATCGTGTTAGGCATTTATTACCAGCGTAAAAAGTACTTTTTAAACATTAAAAAATATATATTAAATATGAATTTAATTGTTGTTGTAAGAGATAACGAGTTAGGACGCGTTCCCGGAATGATTTCCCAGGGGTAATTTGTGAAAAAAATATGTATAATCAATAAATTAAGAAAAAGATTTTTGAGGTACTGGTGAAATAAGTTGATTCGAATAATCTATGGAGGATTATTTTCAATAAAATAAATAAATTCTATTATTTATTTCACTCCAACCTGAATTTACCACCTTGGTGATTTTGATCCGGTTGAGTAATTGTTTGATAATTCAATAGTCATAAAATCTTAACATAGGGGCATGATAAAAAAAAGGATTTTTTTAATGATAAAATTAGTGCTTTTACAAAAAATATCATCTTGCTAGTTCCCTTGTGGAATAGGCTATGAACGGATCATCAATTGACGTTCTGGATCACCGCGATTCACCGGCTTAAATCCGTTAATATTTAAATTCCATACATGGCTTTTTTTACTAAAACTGAAACCGTCAATTTCATTTGCTCATCCGAAGTA
Organism: Apodemia mormo; assembly: GCA_036924255.1. Classification (NCBI taxonomy): domain Eukaryota; kingdom Metazoa; phylum Arthropoda; class Insecta; order Lepidoptera; family Riodinidae; genus Apodemia; species Apodemia mormo. The sequence continues at coordinate 9,966,247 of JAUPFN010000026.1, forward strand.
GGGGTTGTTAACGCACCAACAATAACACACTTCGGGTTACTACTGAGATTTTTTCTTAAGAATGCGTCAATAATACTTACTTTGCCTCCCGAAGATCTTATTCAGGACCTTAAGATTTAAGCCCAATATATTAAACCAGAAGGCAATGGACAAACGCAAATATTTTCTATAAGCTAGTAGTCGACCCGCGAAGCGTCGGCCGCGAGTAGATTAACATGTCTTCGATCTAGTTATTCATACATATTTTCCCTTAGGGGTTGATTTTTGAAAAAAAGTTAGCCTATATTTGACCCTGAATCTTCAAGTACCTTCATGCCAATTTTCATCAAAATCAATTCAGCCTGTTAGCCGGTAAAGCTCAACAAACAAACTCACTTTCATATTTATAATATTAATGTAATTATGTTGTTAGAGCAATTAAAAAGACTATAAAACAATAAAAAAATACTTGATATTCATTTTCAATCAAAGCAAGTTAACGAGCATGAAAGCAAAATCTAGATAAATTAAAAAAAATGTTAAAATGTCTTTGCAAATTTTGTCACAGCCTACGCATGAAAAAGCTATCAATTTACATTATAATTAAAATAATATCAAGCGAGCGGAAGGACAATTACATCTTTTATATTCCATTCCACACGGCAATTACACTTAGGGTCATCAATAAAGGACATCAGACAGGAAAATAAAAGGCAAGAATATTTTTAATTAATATGTAAAATAAAAACGTTGACCACCCCTGTCCGATTGGTGCAAAGAGCTAAGAAGAAATGAAAGGTGGTAAATTGCATCTTCGCATTGATGGCAAATCATTAAGTCTTTTTTGTATATAGAAGAGGGGGAAACGGACAGGAGGCTGTCTGTAGTTTGTTCAAATTAATTTTATAGAGATAATCAAAAATCGAATTTTATGGTATTCCATAACTTGAAGACATACTTATTTAATATATGTTTATTTTTGTCATAATTTTAACCGATAGTTATGGTTTTGTTGTAGTTTTAACTGTAATTATTTTTTTTTGACTTTACTAAACTAACCCCCATGTTGGCCCGGGCTCCTTCAAGGACCAACCAGTATTCCGCAAGGCAAAGGCGACCAATTGGCTTTGCGAGTCACTACAATCGTAGCTACCAGGTGGTAGAGTTCTGCATTGTATCGCCCGGATCTGGTGCAACCGCCTTATCAATTCCTGCCGCAATAGCGTGAGTTCTTGTTACTGTCGTGTTCCGGTTTCGAGGTTTATGTGGCATTAGACCTCACCACAAGATTACAACACACCATTAACATCGTTGGTGTCTGGTTGACTCTTTCCATGAGGAGACCCATCTGCTTGTTTGCTATCTTATGATATGACAAAAATTTATTTGCTATTCTGCTTGGCGTAAAAGGCGAGATAAGGCTAATTAATACACGTACGTCACTTCGTGACAGCTCACTAGGTGGTAGAGTTTTACATCTCGCCCGAGTATTTGACATCACCGCTTTACCTATTCCTGCCACAAAATATATTAATACTTTTCATTGTCCTATTCCGGTTTGGACGGTAAGGTAACCGGTAGACTTATGCGTATGGTATTGGTATGCTACCATACGAATACCAACACACCATTACGTCGATGAAGTGACAATACCTTATAACTGTATAATTGTTAATTTTATAGGAGAGGCAAAAAACGTTTGACATCTAGTCATAAATGTGTTGATTTGAATATAAAGCTATTTCCACAACGTTCTAACTTCTCTTCTGAAAATTGTTAAAATATAAGAGAAAATTCTATAGATGCAAAAGTGAATTTAATGTCTATTGCAATAAAAAAGTAAATTTGTTTAAAAATGTTAGGAGGTATTGTCACTTCAACGACGATTAGCATATTTGGATTTTGGTGTTTATAGACAATGGTTTCTAATAACATCAGTAGTACATAATTGATTTGTTTGTTTCTTTATGATCATGTTAGTGCATAAAACTGTACATTTATTTGTAGTTAGCACTAATTTTGTATATATTGTTATCCTTTATCCAAGGGTTTTCTGGAAGAGATCGCTTTTTTAGTGATAAGACCGCCTTTGTGCATCTAACATGGTACGAAACTGTATTTTACTTTTATGTTGTCACTTGTCATATATTTTTGTGCACAATAAAGAGTATTGTATTGTATAGCCATCTGTTTATTTGCTATCTAAAGCTATGAAAAAAATTCACAAACAGCGATTACAAATCAGTGATTGATAATAAGTAGAATAAATAGATTAAGCAAACGATTAAATTACGAATGTATTCGAATATGGACACAATTTTTAACTATTGTTATTAAGTATACTATTATTATGAGTACTGTTGTTAATATATTTTAGATATTGTTATTATAAATATATTTTTGGTTTAAAAATTTGTTCAGCTGATTAAAATTGATGAGGTATTTGCTACTTGATAAGGAAATGTTTAACTTATATCGCATTTTTTAAAATATCTAATTTACATTTTGTTAAATTTAGACTACATCATTATACATGTTAAAATTCATTTAATTGCTATTTTTACACATATTTTGGTTTAATAGAGTAGTAATAATTATATATTTTATATTTATATATTACTAGCTGTTGCCTGCGACTTCGTCCGCGCGAACTTCGTTTACTGCGCACAGCTCCTCCCCCGTACGTGATAGCGTGATAATATGTAGCCTATGTGTTGACCTGACCTGTTAGTAATATTCATGCAAAATTTAAAGTAAATCCATTCAGTACTTTTTGAATTTACATACAGACAAACAGACAAATAGACAAAAAATCTAAAAACTATATTTTTGGCTTCGATATCGATTGTCGATCACGCCCCAAATATTCTTTTAAAAAAATATTCAATGTACAGTTTTGACTTTTCTACGAATTTATTATTATTTTTTTTTTTTTTTTTTATATCATAAGATAGCAAACAAGCAGATGGGTCTCCTGATGGAAAGAGTCAACCATCGCCTATAGACACCAAAGATGTTAATGGTGCGTTGCTATCTTGTGGCGAGGTCTAATGCCACATGCATAAGTTTACCGGCTACCTTACCCTCCAAACCGGAACACGACAGCGACAAGCACTGACGCTATTGCGGCAGGAATAGGTAAGGCGGTGGTACCAGACCCGGGCGAGACAATGCAGAACTCTACCACCTAGTAGCCACGATGGTAGTGACTCGATAGCCAATCGGTCGCCTTTTACGACCTGCCTGGCAGAACGGCAGTTGGCCTATTCTTCAAAGGAGGCCGGGACCAACACGGCGAAGATATAGCGGTATAAATATAGTGGTAATAATTGCAATGTATTGTATTTTCAGTCGCAACTGAATTATATTTTTATCTATGCTGTTATGAAATTATTCAAATTTTTAAACAAGTAAAATATGATTGACGTTAATGTATTAGCTGGATAGGCTTCAATTCCCGGGTCGGGCAAAAGTGTTATTAAGGTTTTTAGAGGTTTTTCTCGAAATCCATAATCTTAGTAGCAGTTCGGAGTCTGGTGGGGTGCTGTGTTACCACTCCCGTTCTTCGAATAGTTGATAATTGTTAACAGGTTGATAAAACATGGCGATGGAGATCTCGTCATCACCACCACTCATCACTCATCCCACCAACAAACAAACTGGTGAATCATGGTGAACCGAAAAGTCTTTAGACGTTCGGTTTACTCTGCGAAGCTGCACTGGAACTTAATAAGATTGATTTTGCTGATGTCTCAGACCCAGCTCAAGTTTAAGTACAAGTTATTTTAGATAGCTCCAGAATTGCAGATTGCAACTTACATATTTGATTTAACTTGAAAATTAGCCATGAAGCTTTATCGTAGCCAAGAAACTTTATCATAGATAAATAAGGAGCTGAATCACTGGAAATTATTGCACTTACCTTCTTGTTAGAGTGGTTTCTTCTTGAGTGCAGACCCCGACTTGCGTAGTAATAAATAGTATAATGTATATAATAATACGCTTATTTTGCAGTGCGCAAATCGATCCCAATCCGTTACCGAGCGCTGAAGAACTACGCTGAGAACTATATATAACGACTACCTGTTGCCCACGACTTCCTCCGCGCGGACTTCCTTTACTCCGCACAGCTCCTCCCCCGTAGGTGATAGCGTGATAATATGTAGCCTATATGTCGACCCGACCTATTAGTAATATTCATGCAAAATTTGAAGTAAATCCATGCTGTACTTTTTGAGTTTACCCCGGACATACATACAGACAAACATAAAAATTCTAAAAACTACATTTTTGGCTTCGATATCGATTGTAGATCACGTCCCAAGTATTCCTACGATTTTATTATATGTATAAATTATAGAGACGCATCACTAAAATCCCTTTATTTGTGCGACAAGCATAGATTTTGTTTTTGTGTATATGTGTTGTCATTATTAGATGGAAACGTATGGCCGATTACTTTCTTGTTAATACATACACTTTGTCCCCTTTTCGCCTTTTTAATAGATGAATATTTAGATAACTTTTCTGAGTGCTTCTTTACTTTATAGAAGGAACTGCTGTCAACATCTTAATTTTAGGGTGTTAAGTGTGAGTTTTCTTTTCACATTCAATCGTGAGCACGTTTGGCGTAAACTGGGAATTTGTATGTGATTTGTACAGCAACACCTAGTTGTAAACGCGAGAAACAAACATATGAGTGCGAGTTTTTTTATGTACTTACTTCCTATACATCGCCCTATAAACAACGGCTGTATTGTATGTTGTTTACGCGGTCGTGAGAGCGTTAACACATGTGATTGGTGGGTGCAAGTGGTGGGCTAGTCCGAATTGCAATTTTGACATTTCGGATCACTAACTTTGGTGAACGTGATGCTTACGCTGAAGTAAAATTAGCCCTTGGATTTGTCATAGTGAGATCGTGGAAAAAGAAGAAAAAAACGGATTGTGTGGTTTTATGAAATCACGGTAAAAGTGAAACTTTTCACATTATAGATATTTGCGCGCCTTTCACTTCATCCCTACTCCGTGGCCGACCGTCACGCGACATGCGACACACAGACCAAAAAATTTGAGACGATGTAATAAAAGTTTCACTTTAAAAATTTTGCAGACTTGTTAAAAATTTAATTCATAAATGTGGCAAAAATCAAGGCCGGTCCCTCAATAACGAGAGGATAGCCGGTATAATACTGTTTGGAAGAATGTAATCTCTCGCGCATCATTGGACGCGCTCCTAGATCTCACAGAGATACCTTGAAGACATGACTTGAAGAAAAGGGTTATTAATTTGACACGTATACAATAAGTAGAAGTTGTAATGGATCGCCTGTGGCCGAAATTCAACCAAAAACTAAATAATAAAATCCCTTCTAAGTTTGATAACTGACTTCAGCTATAAAGAAAACGTTAGGCATGTGTGATATCATGTATGTTACATGAATTTAGTGTGTGTAATGTTTATTTTCATCAATATCATATATTATTTTTTTATAACATAAGATAGCAAACAAGCAGATGGGTCTCCTGATGGAAAGAGTCAACCATCGCTTATAGACACCAAAGGTGTTAATGGTGCGTTGCTATCTTGTGGCGAGGTCTAATGCCACATGCATAGGTGTACGCGCAACTGTCTTACAAAGGGGTCCAAAGTTTTTCTTTCATGTATTAATATATAGATAGTAAACAATCCTTAAGATATAGACATACGCCATTCAGGACTTTTCTGTAGATCTGTAAAAGAGAAACAATCCCAGCTTACATTATTTTCTGTCCTCATATGCATGTCATGCTTTTCTCCTCTTTTTAGTAGTTAACTAGGTAGATTTCTGCATTGTCTCGCTCGGGTCTGGTACCACCGCCTTACCTTTTCCTGCTGCAATAGCGTCAGTGCTTGTCACTGTCGTGTTCCGGTTTGGAGGGTAAGGTAGCCGGTAAACTTATGCATGTGGCGTTATACCTCGCCACAAGATAGCAACGAACCATTAACATCTTTGGTGTCCCGTGTAACCATCAGGAGACCCATCTGCTTGTTCGCTATCTTATGATATAAAAAAAGGTTTTAGTATGAGCACGACCATCACTATTTAAGAAATTTGTCAAGTGTCCCCAATTCCTCATCGTTCTTAACCTGTCACTTGCATCTGAGGATAATTTAGTAAGGTCTCCGTGTCTAAAAAGGTAAAATAGGTTATAAAAAGAAGTTTATATTAGCCTCGCTAGGTAAGTTCACTAGTAAAATAGTTTATTTAAAATATCATAACTTATATTTTTTGTACTTACTCCTCTATAAACGACACCATTAATTTAAATTGTGATGCACTCGTCTTCATTTTTAATTTTCACTGAACAATCTCAAGATTCTCAAGACATTTTTCGATCGCGTAAAAAATCAAACAAGAATGTTTTGTTTGTAAGTAATCCGTATAAGTTTAAAACATTTCTCCTTTGGTTATAATCACTCAACAATTGTGTATTTCTGAAAATGGTCGGTTATTCACTCGACGCTAACTACCAACATTTCCTACCTACCAATAACTACCAACATTACAAAACAAATGCTCGCCATTGACTGTGAGTAAACGCAAAACGAATGGTTAAGCTGAATAGTGACTCACACTTGCACATTTTCGATACTCGATATAAAAAGTTGATTCGATTAACGCAGTGGTAAAATTATTTGATCATTTTTGAGAAACTCGAACTCGGCACTCATGTCCACGGTTTTAAGTTCTGTGTCGTCTGTCACTCAGTCAATCAGCGCCAGTATTTTGTTAAATACCTAAACAACAGGAGGAACAGCAACTCTATATTTTTACACTCGATGGTAGGTTGCTTACGTCCAGGCCGGCCGCAGCTAATTGGCAATTGGCGTAAACCGGCCCGCATTCCAAACACCTCGCTGACACGTGCTCTGGGCAGCAAGACGGATTAAATGTGTCGTGATATGAGCTAGTAGTTATTCTTTAACACAGAGCAAGGAATTACATTGCATCGTTGCTCGCGCCAGTCGAAACATAATGAGGCGCGACCGACTGCGATTCTGTGCTCTGTGTTCTCTAACATAAAAAAAGTCAGCCATTTTTATATCATATCAATAAGGATCGCTCTCCTGTTAGAAAGTGACTGCCCTATTGGTCGAGCGGACAGTGAACCGAACGAATTGTTGGGGTGTGAGTCTGATTCCAAACAGGGATAGATATTTGTGTGATGAGCATAAATGTTCTGGATTTGGGTATGAAATATATAAGTTACAGTATATATATATATATATATATATATATATATATATATATATATATATATATATATATATATATATATATATATATATATATATATATATATATATATATATATATATATATATAAAGCAGTGGAGGTATATGTAAAGCACCAGTAAAATTAGCATCTTCTGTTAAAACATCTATGTTTACTGCAAGCGGGGACAGCGACAGCGGGGCAGTGAGGGAGACATGTGAAGCACTGGTAAATTCAAGGGCTTCTGTGGGAACGTCGGCATTTCTTGCAGGCGGGGACAACAACACCGAAGCAGTGTAGACGCAAACATGTGACGCGTTTGTGAAACATTCAAAGTTGCCGTGAAGGATTTTTTACGTGTATTTTTGGGTGATTCTATCCGTGAATCAAAACTTCATTTTTCTTTCTTTTTAGGGCCACTATTTTTTTTTCCAGGCCAATTATCGCTATTTTTCATCAAAGTTCACGTATTGTTATACCTCAGACGCGCGGTGAACGGCTGTGCTAAGTTCCCTCCGAAATAGAAACATTTTTTTCAATACTTAATCCAATATTATGAAATACATTGTATTTGCGAGTAAAATATCAATCATATTAATAGAATTTATGACTAATATTTGTCAATGCCTTGGTTAATTAAATTAAACAATTAATGTAACAACACAGAATACTAGAGACTAACAGAAGTCAATCTACATACAAGTAATATTCGAGCAATGCACACAGACTCCTCTCACGGACGCGATATCTCGGACTGGTTCGGGACAGTTTGTTCCGAATTTCCGACTTCTGTTAATCTCCAGTATTCTGTGGTAATACTCTCGAGCTCCTGTTGTTTACTTAGATCTTTGTTGTTGTTGTTTTGTTGTTGTTAAATCATTTACAACATTTGTCTACATTTTATTCTTCCCTATCTTAGTATTTCTAAAGCACTTAATATTTTTTACTATTTGCTGACGAGTGTTTTAACATCAGTTATACCATTTGTCTACCGGTACTTAAAAAGGTTAATGTCCTTTAATATAATTGGGAATCGAAAGTTACAAAATGACAAATGTAATGAAAATATTTCGCTTATTTTTCAATCATAGTAAACTCAAGGGAAATGTTATAAATATATTTAGCATTTTCTGTAGTTTAAACTGGTGGTAAATAACTGTTATTACACTTTTTGGCTTCAAAATGACATCACTTACTTTGAACGCACAAGTCGAGTATAGGCAGAAAGAGATGGAATTTTGTCAATTGGATAGGTGCGTTCGATGGAGCTTGCTTTTTTTATACATTTGGCATTGAAATATTAAATTATCAAAATTGTGCAGTTAGCACATTTGTCTTCTAGACCATCGAATATTATAATATATATATATATATATATATATATATATATATATATATATATATATATATATATATATATATATATATATATATATTCAAACATCCAAAATTTCCCATTTATAATATTAATATAGATTAAATACAGATTAGTATGAATATGAACGTGATATTTTTGAAATCAATAAAACTAATAATAAAAATACGGATCCTTTCATTTAATCTCCTATTTCAGCCTTTTAAGGGTAGATATTTTTTTAAATATCCTTTTTAGACTCGGATATTTAACTATCTCCATGCAAAATTCAATCTAAATCGACTCAGCGGCTTAGCCATGAAAACCTAACAGATAGACAGTCCGACTTCCGCATTTATAATACTAGCTGGGCTCAGCAGCCCGCTGCGTTATAACAGTTTTTGGTGAATCCCACGGGAACAACAAATTCTTCGGGAATAAAAAGTACCTTTTATGCTATTCCAGGTTGTTCTATATGTGTGCTAAATTTCATTCGAAAAAACGAATTGAAAACGAAACGAAACGATACAAAACGAAACGAAACATAAATGAAACGAAACGAAACGAAACTGAAATGAAGTGAACGCAAAATGAAATGAAATGAAAGGAAATTAAATGAAATTAAATGAAATTAAACGAAATTAAATGAAATTGAAATTAAATTTATTTATTTGCTCAGAATACGGTACAGTTTTATAGGTTCACATAAGTTATAACACATCAGCGGATTCTACCAAATTGTCATGCAATTTTTTTAAACAAATATAATTATAAATTAAAAGTACTAATTTAATATTACCTCGGCACCAAAAATTGAAATATTTGAACCAAAAATAAATTAGAATAATTACACAATCGTCATATGCCTGTCCTGGTTAATGTTTCAAAACTTTTTGTTGCACATCAGTATTATTATTGAAATCAATAAAATAAAGATACCGAACCTTTTGTTTACGAGTCCGACGCACACTAGTCTGATTTTACCCCTGGTTGTCTCACGTTGCGATTAAGGTCCGATAAAATAGTGATATCACCTTTGTAATTTGCAAGCATACGAGTCCGGGATTCATCGATCATCTTGATGCTTAATAAAACTCTCGGGAACTTATAATCGTATGTCGTGACTCATGGCTAAGGAATATTAACTGCGCTGGTGTCAAATTTTAGGAAATATGCAATGAAAATTTAAGTTTTTTAGGGTTCCGTAAGCAAAGCTGCCTTCGGGACTCATAATAATATAAACAGATAATGTTTTAAAAAGTAGGAAAGTGAGTAAGTTAACTTTTTTTAATATCACAAAATACCCCTTGCGTCTTCTGTTTTCTTTTGGGGTTCACTGACAGAGAATGCTCTTGGACGTTAAGTCTACTTGTGCAAAATTTAAATAAATAAAAGAAATAAGATAGCAAACAATAAAATGGCTCTCCTGAAGGATTGACAAAGATGTTAATGATACTTTGACATCCGTGTGGCGGGATGGTAATGTTGAATGCATGAAGTTACGGGTTATCTTATAGCTGAGAGTAACTAACCCAGACATCACGAAACTCTACGTAGTAATCATGATGATACTGCCAAACGTTCCTCTCTATACTATTCTCTATTTTTTACAGGGGGCCCATAATGATACTGGTGAGACATCTAAATGATGAACTTTATCCTTCAAACTGGAACACGATATGGACAAATTACTCCGCAATACGGAAGGAATAGAAAAGGCTTTAATACTTGGCGAACTGAAGTGAGATTTTGAGGAACTCTTTCCCCGTGCTCCGGGCTCCTTTGAAGGTCCTGCCAGACAGGTCGTAAGAGCGAACGATCGGCAATGCAAGTCACTACCGTCGTGGATACTAAGTGGTAGAGTTCTGCATTATCTCGCCCGGCTCTGCTACCACCGCCTTACCTATTCCTGCCACAATAGCGTCAGTGCTTGTCACTGTCGTGTTCTGGTTTTGAGAGTAAGGTAGCAGGTAAACTTAAGCATGTGGTATTAGACTTCGCAACAATATAACAACGCACCATTAATATTTTCGGTGTCTATAGGCGATGGTTGACTATTTCCATCAGGAGACCCATCTGCTTGTTTGCTATCTTATTTATCTACTAGCTGTGACCAGCGACTTAGTCCGCGCGGATTTCGTTTATTCCGCACTGCTTCTCCCCCGTAGGTGATAGCGTGATAATATGTAGCCTATATGTTGACCCGACCTGTTAGTAATATTCATGCAAAATTTGAAGTAAATCCATGCAGTACTTTTTGAGTTTACCCCGGACATACAGACAAACAGGCAAACAGACAAACAGACAAAAAATCTAAAAACTATATTTTTGGCTTTGATATCGATTGTAGATCACGCCCCAAGTATTCTTTAAAAAAAATATTCAATGTACAGTTTTGACTTTTCTACGATTTTATTATATGTATAGATTAGTTACTATGGTAGTGCATGTTTAGCCAATCAGCCGTCGCACCGCTTTTAACCGTGGGTTAAAAGCGGTGCGAAACGATAGTGCCTAATCTTCGTTAATCGATTAGGAACGATTTTTTTATAAAATAAATAATATTTGGAGCCCTGGTTTAGCAGAATAATTTAGCGTTTACTGTTTTAAAAATTGAAGCAGCTTACTGATATTAACACAAGTAAAATAGTGTATTTTACGTAACTTTACAGCGTTATATTTTCTATAGGAATCATCTTCCATCAAATTCCTCTGAAATAAACACAGTTTAGTATTATAAAAAGCTGCAAGTGTAAGTGGCCGCTTGAGTTAAGCAAAACATTTCAGTGGCAAAAACGCATGGAAATTAATATAATAATAAATATTCACGAGACAAATTACTGATCTAACCCCAAATTATTTGCGATACTAATACATAAAAATACATATATAAATACTAGAATATATTTAATAAACACCCAAACCTAGAAACACAAACATTTATGCTCAGCACACAAATGCTTGTCCCCGTCGGGAATCGAACTCGAGCTCCGTCGATTGCGTAAGGATCACTAACCACTCGACCAATTACAAATTGAAGAACTAGCTGTTACTCGCGACTTCGTTCGCGTGATCCAAAATCATTACTACCTTTTGCTCACTCCGGTAAAAAGTAGCCTATGTCCTGCCCTATAAACTTCTCTATATTTTAGTAAAATTTCTATCAAAATTGATCCAACCTTTCGAGAGATTACCCCGTACAAACAAAATTATAGACAGAAATTTTTAAAATGGTTATTTAGGTGTTATTATCATAAAAATAACACACTGCACTTAAAAAAATCTTGTTTTTTGAAATCTCTGTGATTTCAAAATAACAAGGTTTTTTTCACTTCAATTTTATTTATATGTACAAATATGATAGTCAAAGATTATTTTTAACCAATAATATAATATATGTATAACTAGCTGTTGCCAGCGACTTCGTCCGCGCGGACTTTGTTTACTCCACACAGCACCTCCCCCGTAGGTGATAGCGCGATAATATGTTATATAGCCTATATGTTGACCCGACCTATCAGTAATATTCATGTAAAAAGTGAAGTAGATCCATGCAGTACTTTTTGAGTTTACCCCGGACATACACACAGACAAACAGACATAGAGACAAACAGACAAAAATTCTAAAAACTATATTTTTGGCTTCGATGTCGATTGTAGATCACGCCCCAAGTATTCTTTTAAAAAAGTATTCAATGTACAGTTTTGACTTTCCTACGATTTTATTATATTTATACTAGCGACCTGTTCGCGGTTTCACCTGCGCAGCTTTTGTTTCCGTGGGAATATCGGAAAGGTTTATACACATAAACCTTCCTCAAGAATCAATCTATTTATTAAAAAAACCGCATCAAAATCCGTTGCGTAGTTTTAAAGATTTAAGCATACATAGGGACATAATGACATAGGGACAGACAGAAAAAGCGACTTTGTTTTATACTATGTAATGATGTATAGATAAAATGAGAAAATTGATTAAAGTATCTTCACGCCCGTATTCTCGAAGAGGTAGGCAGAGGTACAACAAGGGCCACGATTAGCTGAGGATACTTAGTCCCACAATGTGATAGGTGACAAGCCTATTGCCAACCGGGCACTTTCTAATCCGTTGTTTTTATCAGAAATCTGAAAAAAACACATTTTGTTATTTACCCAACCTGGGAATCGAAGCCAGGACCACATGTGGTCAACTCAGACGCGGGACCACTAGACTACAGAGGCGAAAATTGATTAACTTCCTTGTAAACCTCAACCAAAGTTAGTGTAGTATTACTTTTCATATTAATAGTAGTTATTCAAAAGGTATTGTCACTGCGCGGCCCTCTAACGAGAATCATTAATGGTTCGGCTAATCACTGTTTGTAAACAATGAAATTCGATTCGTTCGGTTTCCGAACCAAACATTTTTATTGGATAAATTAGGTCAACCTTTAAGTGCCTATTTTTTACATATTCGGTATCAGAATCGAATACTGAACTGAAAAAACCAGTTTGTACATCGTAAAGTTTTTTAACAGTATAAGTACAACCCATATATACAGACTTGAGCTTCATTATTGTTTAGCAATATATAAAGATGACTTCTATAAGCAAGTAATTCAATCACACGATATTTTTAAATCACATGCAAAATAACATCGAATAATACCGTGTTAAGAGTATTAACTGCGCTACAAAAAGTACAAAAGGCGCGAAAAAGGGAAGGCTGTAAGAACACGTTTCTTTGAATAAAAAATAAAAAACATACGAGCGAGAGGTGTGATTTGTGTACTTTTTCGCGCCGAACGATAAGAGGTCTCGATTAAATATTCAAAGTGAATCGATATCGGTTGTACATGAGAAATATCGAATAAGCTGGCTCGTAGCGACTCGAGGCCTGTAATCTCAAGAATACGTACAATTGATACGAGATTAAATAAATTAAAGGTAAGGAATTATTACGAGATACGTATACTCAATACATTTTCATAAATCAACCTATCAAACGAGGTGCACACAATGGCTTTTATATAAACTAAGGTAGACATGGTATTCTTAATAAATCAGAAATCAGAAGGACTTTATTCAATAAATCTTTTTACAAGTTATTATGACACGTGAACATTTTTTAAAACTACTACCGGATCGGAACGCGGCCACACACTGACAAGATCCGGCGGAAGACACTCAGCGGGCTTTCTTTTTTTTCATATCATCTATTTTTTTTTACAATATCACAATATTACAAAAAATATATATGAGATCGGTATGAAGAGCAATTAATCCCAGGCTTTTTTGTCTTCTAAATAATCTGAGATTTTATAATATTCTTTTTTACACAGTTTTGTTTTAACACATTTTTTTAAATTTATTGACCGATAAATCTCTTATAGTTTCGGGAAGTTTATTGTAAAAGCGTATACATTGCCCCATAAAAGAGTTACTTATTTTGTGGAGACGAAATGCATGCACAACAAGATTGTTTTTGTTCCTTGTGTTTAGTGAGTGTAAGTCACCTTTTTTTAAACAATCAAATATTTTTACGAACGTACAGGGAAACCCTCGGGTTAAGATTGTAAATTGCCCTAATAGCTCTTTTCTGCAATACAAATATAGTATTTATTTCAGCAGAATTTCCCCAGAGAAAAATATATTCGCCATATTCCTGTCGAACATTCATACTAATGACTCTATTAATAAACCATTTTGAACATATAGCTATGTAAATAAGTACTTACTCTGTAGTAACAACTATAACGTACCAATACGTGATAATGTACTAGATGTGTACTAGGCAATATGGTCGCTAAGTTGCGTCCTAATAATAAGGTACGTCCTTATTAGTGCATAAGTAAGCGACCATTTTGCCTACGTATGGTAGTAGTCAACGTATAGTAATAATATTTTTTTTTTATTCTGAAACATCCATAGTTGCAACTCTGTAGAAAAATATCGTTTGGCGTCTCTCTCGTGATGGCGTCACGCGTTCACTCCTTGTAAATAAATCGTATAATTTTTTAAATATGATTTAGTATCTATTTTACATATTTAACAAGCACAATGAGTCTTACATAAATTTAACAAATAAAAATTTAAAGGAAATTAAGCCTAAAAAAGGAACGATACCCTTTTATTTTAAACAACAAAAATATATTAAAAATTTAGAAATAAAAACTTCCTGTGAAACAGATAACAATATTACACTTGATTCAAACTTACCACCTAAGAAAGGGACTATACCATTTTATTTCCAAAAAGCTGTCCACACATCTAAAACGTTTTTTCGATGCCATAAATAAACATAACATAACATTATTGCATCAAAACATAGCAGGTTTATTAAATAAAACAAATATAATTTGTGTAGCATTAAATCACTTAAGCAAACAAAAAAATATAAATAAATAATATGTTTTACAGAAACTTTTGTTATGCAAGGCTCTCAGTCAAATATTATTATTAATGAATATAAATTGGGTGCATGTTTTTGTCGCAAAAACCAAAAACGTGAGTGATCTTGTATATTAGTGAAAAAATACCTAAGTTTTAAAGTTATTTCTATACCAGGACTGGCAGCTCCGTATGTATTTGAGTTTTGTGGTATAGAATTGTTAAATTACAACATATATATTTTATGCATATACCGAACCCCCAATAGTGATCCTACTATATTCTTAGAGAAATTGAATAAATTAGTTAACATTTTAGGGAAGAATATCAATAAAAAAATTATTATTGCGGGTGAAAGAAAGAAAGAAAGAGAAAGAAATTATTTATTTGCCAGAATATGGGAGTTACAAGTTATTAAAGTTTGATTAAATTACCAACATATTCTACCATGATATGGTGTGCAAATATTTTAAAATTATAATTATTTATCATTAAACTAAAATGTTGTGAGTCGATTTTTACAATTACTACCGGATCGGAACGCGGCCACACACTGAGAAGCTCCGGCGGAAGAAACTCAGCGGGCTTGCTTTTTTTTAAAATTATAGTTACATGATACAATTACACACATTAATTGACATCACAACTTATTTCTATAAATTACAAAATTCATTTTTTGTTTAATTAAAATATTGACATTTTACAAAGTTTAAAGACAGAAGAAAGATAATAGATAATTTGTAACAATTTAGTTAAGTTGTACAATTTAATGTATATTTATCAACATGTTCTACCTTATAAACTAAATTTTTTAATATGCAATTTTATAAATCAACAGACTTGTAATTTAAAAAGAGTAATTTCTAATTCATGTTAGTTTAAATTTATTAATTACAACGTTTTTTTATAACTATATACAATAAAAGATTTATTATTAAATTAATATTTAATTTTATCAGCAAGAAATTCATTTACATTATAATAAGATTTGTCTAGTAGTAAATCAAATAGTTGTTTGCGGAATTTATTAAGAGGTAAGGGTTTAAGACTATCAGGAATATGATTGTATATATTAATTGCCATACAATAGGCATTTCTTTTAAAAATGTGGAGTCTTTGGCTGGGCACATGTAGTTTTTCACTATTCCTAAAGTATGTATTACCTAATGCTTCAGCATTTGTTTTAAACAAGTGTTGATGCTTTTTTACAAATACGCATACCGCCAGGATATAAAGACAAGGTAATGGTAGTATTTTAAGTTTTTTAAAAAGTGGTTTACAAGAATAAAGTTGATTCACATTACATATTGCACGTATACATTTCTTTTGTATTCTAAATATTTTGATTAAATCTACTGAGTTTCCCCAAATAGGGATTCCGTATTGCAATACAGATGAGACATATCCATGATATGATAACAAGACAGTATTTATTTTTGCTATTTTTCTTATTCTTCTTAAAACATACACAAATCTATCAATTTTATTGAAAAGGGAATCAATGTGTGCTTTCCAATTACAATGTTTGTCAATTAATATTGCTATGTTATATGTGCTAAAAATTTGTGTGAACCACTCAGCCTCCTAATAAATTCCTAATAAATTTATCATTTGAAGAAGGTAATTTTCCAAGTGAATTAAAAAATTCTATAGTGAAACCGTTATTTAAAAAAGGTAACCAATGTGACATAAGTAACTATAGACCCATAACATTGATACCAGTTGTGTCAAAAATTTTTGAAAAGGCCACGTTTTTAAGAATTTATGCTTTTTTAACTTATCAAAACATTCTTTCACCAAATCAATTTGGATTCAGAAAAAAAAACTCAACAAACTTTAGCTTGCTTTAACTTGGTTAAAACTATCACTGAGAATCTAAATAGAAAATCACATGTTTGTGGGCTATTCCTGGATATGAGTAGAGCTTTTGAGAACCGTAACACGCTATTGTTGCAAATAATTGGTTACAAAGCTATTAGTAGATCGTAGACAATCGGTTCAGATAAGTAGAATAAATAAGGTTAACAATAACACCTGCATAAAAAATATTACATTTCTGAATATCAAGTAAATAATTGTGGTGTCCCTCAAGGGAGTGTATTGGGACCACTATTATTTATTGGTGGAATAAATGATCTTCCTACTAGTAAAGAAGACAAATGTTTTTTGTTTGCAGATGACACCACATTGATAATTGAGAGTAAAAACGAATGTAGTAATCACGAACTTGAACAAAAAATTAATAAAAGTTTAAATTCTATAATAAACTGGCTAGATAACAATAATTTAAATAAAACAAAGTGCATAAAATTTCTCCCATACAATAAAAATCCGTTAAGAATAAATGTAAATAATAGTAACAAAGTTTTTAGGTGTCATTATTGATAAAAATTGTAATTGGAAGGAGCACGTGGAACATGTTTGTAATAAGTTGGACCGGTTTATATTTGTATTAGAAAAAGAAATAGATTAGATTACAGGTTTCGTCTGTCCTTTCATAACGACTAATAATATGGGGAAATTCTACAGATGCCTTAAAAGTATTCCGAATACAAAAAAAAGTAAACGTATTTATAACTAATAACCTTTTTGTAACCTTATTCTGGCAAAATAAACCAATTATTAAAACAAATTACTATTATTGTTCCGATAATAAGATACGTAACGTAAATGTAACGTGAACGTAACGTAAACGTAACGTGAACGTAACGTAAACGTAACGTGAACGCAACGTAAACGTGTCGTGAACGTAACGTAAACGTAACGTGACCGTAACGTAAACGCAACGTAAAGGTAACGTAAACGCAACGTAAACGTAACGTAAACATAACGTAAACGTAACGTAAACGCAACCTAAACGCAACGTAAATGTAACGTAAACGTAACGTAAACGTAACTTAAAACGTAACGTAAACGTAACGTAAACGTAACGTAAACGTAACGTAAACGTGACGTAAACGTAACTTAAACGTGACGTAAACGTAACGTAAACGTGACGTAAACGTTACGTAAACGTGACGTAACCGTGACGTAAACGTGACGTAATCGTAACTTAAACGTGACGTAAACGTAACGTAAACGTGACGTAAACGTGACGTAAACGTGACGTAATCGTGACGTAAACGTGACGTACACGTAAAGTAAACGTGACGTAAACGTGACGTACACGTAAAGTAGACGAATGTAAACGTAACGTAAACGTAAAGTAATCGTAACGTAAACGTAACGTAAACGTAACGTAAACGTAACGTAAACGTAACGTAAACGTAACGTAAACGTAACGTAAACGTAACGTAAACGTAACGTAAACGTAACGTAAACGTAACGTAAACGTAACGTAAACGTAACGTAAACGTAACGTAAACGTAACGTAAACGTAACGTAAACGTAACGCAAACGTAACGTAGACGTAACGCAAACGTAACGTAGACGTAACGCAAACGTAACGTAGACGTAACGCAAACGTAACGTAGACGTAACGTAAACGTAACGTAAACGTAACGAAAACGTAACGTAAACGTAACGTAAACGTAACGTAAACGTAACGTAAACGTAACGTAAACGTAACGTGAACGTAACGTAAACGTAACGTAACCGTAACGTAAACGAAACGTAAACGTAACGTAAACGTAACGTAAACGTAACGTAAACGTAACATAAACGTAACGTAAACGTAACGTAAACGTAACGTAAACGTAACGTACGCGTTACGTACGCGTAACGTAAACGTAACGTAAACGTAACGTAAACGTAACGTAAACGTAACGTAAACGTAACGTAAACGTAACGTAAACGTAACGTAAACGTAACGTAAACGTAACGTAAACGTAACGTAAACGTAACGTAAACGTAACGTAAACGTAACGTAAACGTAACGTAAACGTACGTTTTTATAATCACATTACTTTTATTACGTTTTGAAAATAATATTATGCAACTTAGTAATACTATGCAACTCAACAGCAGTGTCAGGATAATAGTCATTTTAAAGCTGCAACTGTTGCCTAAAACTGTGCTGCCTATTCATTCATTTTTTTAATATTTAGACCTTGATTTTTTAATTAAATTAAAACATAACGTGAACGTGACGTAAACGTAACTTAAACGTAACGTAAGCGTGACGTAAACGTGACGTAAGCGTGACGTAAGTGTGTCGTAAACGTGACGTAAGTTACGTTTACGTCACGTTTACGTTACGTTTACGTTACGTTTACGTTACGTTTACGTCACGTTTACGTTACGTTTACGTCACGTTTACGTTACGTTTACGTCACGTTTACGTTACGTTTACGTCACGTTTACGTTACGTTTACGTCACGTTTACGTTACGTTTACGTCACGTTTACGTTACGTTTACGTCACGTTTACGTTACGTTTACGTCACGTTTACGTTACGTTCACGTCACGTTTACGTCACGTTCACGTCACGTTCACGTCACGTTTACGTCACGTTCACGTCACGTTTACGTCACGTTCACGTCACGTTTACGTCACGTTCACGTCACGTTTACGTCACGTTCACGTCACGTTTACGTCACGTTCACGTCACGTTTACGTCACGTTCACGTCACGTTTACGTCACGTTCACGTCACGTTTACGTCACGTTCACGTCACGTTTACGTCACGTTCACGTCACGTTTACGTCACGTTCACGTCACGTTTACGTCACGTTCACGTCACGTTTACGTCACGTTCACGTCACGTTTACGTCACGTTCACGTCACGTTTACGTTACGTTCACGTCACGTTTACGTTACGTTCACGTCACGTTTACGTTACGTTCACGTCACGTTTACGTTACGTTCACGTCACGTTTACGTTACGTTTACGTCACGTTTACGTTACGTTTACGTCACGTTTACGTTACGTTTACGTCACGTTTACGTTACGTTTACGTTACGTTTACGTCACGTTTACGTCACGTTTACGTTACGCTTACGTACGTTTACTTTATGTGTACGTCACGTTACGTCACGTTTACTTAACGTGTACGTTACGTGTACGTCACGTTTACGTCACGTTTACGTTACGTTTACGTTACGTTTACGTTACGTCTACGTTACGTTTACGTTACGTTTGCGTTACGTTTACGTTACATTTGCGTTACGTTTACGTTACGTTTGCGTTACGTTTACGTTACGTTTGCGTTACGTTTACGTTACGTTTACGTTACGTTTACGTTACGTTTACGTTACGCTTACATTACGTTTACGTCACGTTTACGTCACGTTTACGTTACGTTTACGTACGTTTACTTTACGTGTACGTCACGTTACGTCACGTTTACTTAACGTGTACGTTACGTGTACGTCACGTTTACGTCACGCTTACGTAACGTTTACGTCACGTTAACGTTACGTTTACGTTACGTTTGCGTTACGTTTACGTTACGTTTGCGTTACTTTTACGTTACGTTTACGTTACGTTTACGTTACGCTTACGTTACGTTTACGTCACGTTTACGTCACGTTTACGTCACGTTTACGTTACGTTTACGTACGTTTACTTTACGTGTACTTCACGTTACGTCACGTTTACTTAACGTGTACGTTACGTGTACGTCACGTTTACGTCACGCTTACGTTACGTTTACGTCACGTTAACGTTACGTTTACGTACGTTTACTTTACGTGTACGTCACGTTTACGTCACGTTTACTTTACGTTTACGTTACGTTTGCGTTACGTTTGCGTCACGTTTACGTCACGTTTACGTTACGTTTACGTTACGTTTACGTTACGTCTACGTTACGTTTACGTTACGTCTACGTTACGTTTACGTTACGTTTACGTTACGTTTACGTTACGTTTACGTAACGTTTACGTTACGTTTGCGTTACGTTTACGTTACGTTTGCGTTACGTTTGCGTTATTGCGTTACGTTTACGTTACGTTTACGTTACGTTTACGTTACGTTTACGTTACGTTTACGTTACGTTTACGTTACGTTTACGTTACGTTTACGTTACGTTTACGTTACGTTTACGTTACGTTTACGTTACGTTTACGTTACGTTTACGTTACGTTTACGTTACGTTTACGTTACGTTTACGTTACGTTTACGTTACGTTTACGTTACGTTTTCGTTACGTTTACGTTACGTTTACGTTACGTGTACGTTACGTTTACGTTACGTTTACGTTACGTTTACGTTACGTTTACGTTACGTTTACGTTACGTTTACGTTACGTTTACGTTACGTTTACGTTACGTTTACGTTACGTTTACGTTACGTTTACGTTACGTTTACGTTACGTTTACGTTACGTTTACGTTACGTTTACGTTACGTTTACGTTACGTTTACGTTACGTTTACGTTACAAACGTAACTTAAACGTAACGTAAACACGTTACGTTTAAGTTACGTTTACGTTACGTTTAAGTTACGTCTACGTTACGTTTACGTTACGTTTACGTTACGTTTACGTTTCGCTTACGTTACGTTTACGTTACGCTTACGTTACGTTTACGTTACGTTTACGTTACGTTTACGTTACGTTTACGTTACGTTTACGTTACGTTTACGTTACGTTTACGTTACGTTTACGTTACGTTTACGTTACGTTTACGTTACGTTTACGTTACGTTTACGTTACGTTTACGTTACGTTTACGTTACGCTTACGTTACGTTTACTAAACGTTTACTAAACGTTTACTAAACGTTTACTAAACGTTTACGTTACGTTTACGTTACGTTTACGTTACGTTTACGTTACGTTTACGTTACGTTTACGTTACGTTTACGTTACGTTTACGTTACGTTTACGTTACGTTTACGTTACGTTTACGTTACGTTTACGTTACGTTTACGTTACGTTTACGTTACGTTTACGTTACGTTTACGTTACGTTTACGTTACGTTTACGTTACGTTTACGTTACGTTTACGTTACGTTTACGTTACGTTTACGTTACGTTTACGTTACGTTTACGTTACGTTTACGTTACGTTTACGTTACGTTTACGTTACGCTTACGTTCCGTTTACGTTCCGTTTACGTTCCGTTTACGTTTCGTTTACGTACCGTTTCCGTTTCGTTTACGTTTCGATTACGTGACGTTTACGTTACGTTTACGTTACGTTTACGTCACGTTTACGTCACGTTTACGTTACGTTTACGTACGTTTACTTTACGTGTACGTCACGTTTACTTAACGTGTACGTTACGTGTACGTCACGTTTACGTCACGCTTACGTTACGTTTACGTCACGTTAACGTTACGTTTACGTACGTTTACTTTACGTGTACGTCACGTTTACGTCACGTTTACTTTACATTTACGTTACGTTTGCGTTACGTTTGCGTCACGTTTACGTCACGTTTACGTTACGTTTACGTTACGTTTACGTTACGTCTACGTTACGTTTACGTTACGTTTACGTTACGTTTACGTTACGTTTACGTAACGTTTACGTTACGTTTGCGTTACGTTTACGTTACGCTTACGTTACGTTTACGTTACGCTTACGTTACGTTTACGTTACGCTTACGTTACGTTTACGTTACGCTTACGTTACGTTTACGTTACGCTTACGTTACGTTTACGTTACGCTTACGTTACGTTTACGTTGCGCTTACGTTACGTTTACGTTACGCTTACGTTACGATTACGTTACGTTTACGTTACGTTTACGTTACGTTTACGTTACGTTTACGTTTCGTTTACGTTACGTTTACATTACGTTTGGAAGTTATATTAAAAAAATCTGTTTTGCCAAAATTTCTTTTGGGTTTTTCTTAAATTTCTCAAAATCTCTTGGGCCCATTTGGTCAAAAGTTTCAGGAAGTCTAACTTGAGTGGAATTCAATCGAACGCCATCAACCGCGTTTGGATCGGTCCAGCCGTTCAAACGTTATGAGATTTTTACATACATACATACAACATACATACACAGACACACACACATACAGACACGAAAGTGTTTCATTTAATTTCATTATGCTTACTACTTCCTTGAGTTTTTTGGCTTAACTTTAGCAAAAATCAACACTTAATTTTTTTAATATTCACAAACGGATACTTTAATCGAAAAGTTGTTTTCACAAGTGTATTTTTTTTTGAAAAGCTATCCAACGATATCCCATATTATAGAATATCTGAGAAAAAAATTAACATCCGGCTTTATGTTCATGAGCTACCCTATAATAATATTTTTCAAGATAGTATTATATTATTTTCCCCGTATTGGTCCCGGGCTCAAAGTTTTTCATATAAACATTCATTTTCATTTCAGGCCTTTAGTGGTTGATTTTTGAAAAAAAAGTTAGCCTATGTTTGACTCCGGAACTACCTCCAAGCCAAAATTTATCAAAATCGGTTTAGTGGTTTAGCCATGAAAGTTAACAAATAGACAGCCAGACGAATGGACAGACATACAGATTTTCACATTTATAATATTGGTATGAATGGATGGCAAGTCTAAATTAGTTTAAGTTCTTGGTAACGTTATACTATTATCCCAAATATATTACGTGTAAAAATGCTCATGTAAGTTTTTATGAATTGCCGATAAAGTAAATTTTTGGGTATGGTCAATTTGGAGAATATTCATACATTAACGAACCAAGTCGGCTTTGTTGAGTGTAATTTTTTATAGCGTATGCCACGAAAATCGATATAAAACGACTTGATTACACGAAATTTAAAAACCATCGCATATCGGAATGTAAGGTTGTCAGTTTTAATTACCGTGAATAAAGACACGTAATAATTTAAAATTGGTGTAGACGTGCAATGTAACATACGTTAAGTAATGAAAAATTTCGAGACTGGCTAAATTTAAACCAGCAACCTCCGCTTTCAATTCGAACGATACTTTAAGCCTGGTTCGCACCACATTAGTGTTTTAGTCGAGTACTTTAATAGTTAAAATACTCGCTTGCCGAAAATCGTTCGCACTTCGATACAGTTCACAAATAAGTTTTGCTGCGCAAGATGAACATTCTACAAAACGACAGGAGTGCGAAAACATAACGTAATTCAACCAACTAGCGATTACGTGTGGCTGAAATTCGACTATAGATTAAACAATAAAATCTCTTTTTTTTAGTTTAACAATGTACATGTATGTAATTAAATTATTATCATGTTTGTCTAAAACTAATGTGTGTAATCATTATTTTTTTATAATTGAATGTATTTTAATAAATATTATTTAAAACTATCAGTTTTCTCTCACCTATTGCGATGCGGTCAGCAGAGAGGTAGGCCTGTCCATGAATATCCGGAAAACAAAAGCCATGACCATCAGAACAGCTCTCAAAACAATTAACTTAAACAGCAATACAATTGAATATGTAACCACTAGGTGGTAGAGTTCTGCATTGTCTCGCCCGGGTCTGGTACCACCGCCTTACCTATTCCTGCCGCAATAGCGTCAGTGCTTGTCACCGGTTTGGAGGGTTAGGTAGCCGATAAACTTATGTATGTGCCATTAGACTTCGCCACAAGATAGCAACGCACCATTAACACCTTTGGTGTCTATAGGCGATGGTTGACTCTTTCCATCAGGAGACCCATCTGCTTGTTTCTTATCTTATAATACAAAAAAATATGTATTTTTGAGAAAATAATCTCTCCCCATTACTCAACAAACAAGGAAATCAACCGAAGAGATGGAAATACATGGAAAAGCTATTGGTCACTCGAAGAAATTATGAAAAATGATCACACAAGCATTGGTATTAAGTGAAAGATTTTCAATACATGTATTTTACCAATTTTTACATACACCTGCCAAACTTAGGCACTCACCAAAGCACAGTGTAACAGATTGAAGGTTTGTCAACGAGCCATGGAGAAAAGTATCATAAATGAAAAACATAACAAATAAGATACGCAATAAGCCATAAAAGGTCATACAAAATTGACCTATGTGTGTATATTAACCGCATTAAAAAGTTATAGTGGAAATGGGCAGGACACATTATGGGGGGCCCTGACAAGTGGAGCAAAACCATTACATCCATATAGGATACCATATCCTTGAGGGTATAAAAGAAAAAGAGGTAGACAATTTAGGCGATGGGATTACAAAATTATAAACCTAGCTGGTAGAATCTGGACTAGAGTGGCAGCAAATAAGAAAGAGTGGAAAAAACTAGAGGAGACATTTGCCCAAAGGTACACAGATGAAAACACATAAATATAATAAGGTTACCATACTAAATCTTAATTTATATAATGTGTTTATCTGAATAAAGGCTATTATTATTATATTATTAAATTATTAATGGCATCAGGCAGCTTGTTGTAGAAGCGTATACTTTACCCCATAAAAGAGTTACTTATTCTGTGGAGACGAAATATTGTTCATTAATAGAAATGGTAACAATCACCATCTGAAATACTGATTGAGATAATTTAATCATTTGCTGACTATCGTTTTTTGTTTCATTTTAATTTAATTTCTTTTTATTTTTATTTTCTTTATTTTAATTTTAATAGCGAATAGGGGGGGGGGATCTTTCGTAGACCTAGGGCAGCAAACGTATCAAATCCACTCCTGGCAGGAAGCAATATGTTCTTTCTTAGAGACTCCATTAAGATTCCAATAATGCTTGTTTGTCTACTAAAAATTCGCCTTATTTCAAAGATATAACTTGATTTCAGACAACATAGAGTTCAAGTAGATGGGCCTTCTATTGTCACGTTGCTTATCCTAAGGCAAACCAAGCGTACATGGGGCACACTAAAGTTTTGCACTTCCAGCTAATCGAAACTATTTGAATTTCGAATGTTATATTTTTTAAACCTTGCAACTTCCAAATGATTTATCAATTGTTTTTTTATCACACATCAAAATTATACGTACGCAACGAAAATGAAATTAAGTCGAAAAGATCTTAGAGCAGTGATTTTTCATGATTTTAAAAGTTTTCTTTCTCCGCAAGACTGCCGCTCGTCTTCAAAATGCTTTTGGGAGAGAAGTACCTTGTTTGAGCACCGTGAGGTGATGGTTTGCTGAATTTGAGAGAGGTCGAGTTTTTTTACATGACGAATTTCGTGAAGGGCGGCCTTCAACTGCCGTCAATGAAAATAATGTGGCTACTGTTAAGCGGTCAATTGAAGAAAACCCAAAGATTACCTATGAGACAATTTGAGGACTATTGGGGATTGGTATGAGCCAAATTCAGAAAATTTTATACGAAGAATTGAAATTTCGGAAACTTTGTTGTCGTTGGATCCCTCATGAACTGACAGCGGAGCAGAAGCGGGCTCGCGTGGAATGGTGCTCACAGCTACTGAAGTACGACCACGGACATTCTAATGCTGTTTATGACATTGACACAGGAGACGAAACGTGGATTTATTGTTTTGAACCCGAAAAAAAACAGCAATCTTGTGAATGGGTGTTTGTAAATGAAAACAGGCCAACAAAAGTAAGACAGGCGAGAAACGTTGGTAAAAAAATGATCGCGTTTTTTTCTCAGCTACGGGTCCCATCTATACAATTCCACTTGAAGATCAAAATAGTGTTAATGCCGAGTGGTATTCTACCATTTGTTTACCCAGGGTGTTAAAAAAAGTTCGCGAAAGACGACCCAAAAGCCGCATTCTCCTACACCATGATAACACTTCTTCACACACGACCAACAAAACAAAGTCATTTTTAGTTATCCTGCGCATAGCCCCGACCTAGCACCCTGTGATTTCTGTATTTTCCCCAAAATCAAAGATTTGATGAGAGTTTTTACTTTTATCAACTCCGAAGAGGCAGTGATAGCGTTCAATAAGCACGTAGAAAACATGCCTTCAGATCTGTGGTCCTCCTGTTTTAAAATATGGTTCGGTCACATGAAAAATGTTTAAAATGTAAAGGAGATTATTTTGAAAATCAATAAACAGAATATTTTGGTTATAACATGTTGTTTTTTTAAGTTACGCAAAACCTACGTATCAAGCCATATCCGTAAATTAAAATTAGACCCCTTTGAATTTGAACATTACATGATTCATTTGTGTGTGTATTTTCTACAGTTAATTTACATTATTACTTCATTTTTTTTATTATCAATAGGGAAGCGCTTGACCACGATCTCGCCTGATTCATCTTAGTTGCTGCTTATTTTTAAGTAATGAGAACTGTTTGGCAAAAAAATAATGGTGTATATTGTTTTATTAGAGGCAAAGACTTCTTCCTTAGAGTGTTTG
Organism: Apodemia mormo; assembly: GCA_036924255.1. Taxonomy (NCBI): domain Eukaryota; kingdom Metazoa; phylum Arthropoda; class Insecta; order Lepidoptera; family Riodinidae; genus Apodemia; species Apodemia mormo. The sequence continues at coordinate 9,993,364 of JAUPFN010000026.1, forward strand.
ACCAACAAAGAGTTCAACGACGATTCTGTCGGGCTAGTGCTTTGCTTATCCAACCACTATCATGTTAATGCATCCTGTGTTAGTCCGGGTCCTCTTTGAATAGTAGACCACCTGCAATTCTGCCTGATAGGCCCCAAAATGCAAAGGATTGGATATACGTGTCATCACCGTCAGTTCCGCGATGTCTAGTCCGGGTATTTGGTACCACCGCCTTACTTATTCCTACCACAATAATGTCAATACTTGTCATTGTCGTGTTCCGGTTTAGAGAGTAAGGTAGCCGGTAAACTTATGTAAGTGGCATTGACACCTCGCTAGATAGATAACAACACATGTTTGGTGTCTATAGGCGATCTTTGTCTTTCCATTAAGAGCGCCATCTGCTTGTGTGCTATCTTATAATATAAAAAAATTGTTGAATCGAGATCGAACGAAATGCTTTTTTACGTGCCATTTGCTCTACCACGCAAGAGAACCGGTTTTATATGCATTCATAGCGGTATATTCTAAGAAAATTGCCCAGACTCCAGGGTCTTGTCGTTAATATAAAAGCAATTAAAACAAATCCCGTGACATTTCGACGATGACGAGCAAATGAAACTCTTTATTGGCGTTCCAACATTTTATTGCTGTAGAATTACCAATCTACTTTAGTCAACAGGAAAACACCCATTTTATTCAACGATCAATAGATATATGTACTTAAAATTTCTTCATCATTGCCTCTGCGGTCTAGTCCAGTGTCAGTGTTGACCAAATTTTTTTTATATTTTTTTTAATATTATAAGATAGCGAACAAGCAGATGAGTCTCCTGATGAAAAGAGTCAACTACCGCCTATAGACACCAAAGGTGTTACTGGCGCGTTGCTATCTTGTGGTGAAATCTTATGCCATATGCATAAGTTTACGGGCTACCTTACTCTCCAAACCGAAATACGACAATGACAAACTACGACAATGACTCTATTGCGGCAAGAAGGTGTAGTATCGACCCATTGGGTCTGATAATCGTAACCAGAAATCGGAATGTAACGGATAATCGTAACCGTTACAAAGGTGGTGGTACTAAATACCCGGGCGAGACAATGCAGAACTCTACCGCCTAGTAGCGACGATGTTAGTAAATAGGGATTTTTATAGTAGCCAATCGATCGACTTTTACGACCTGCTTGGCAAAACGGCAGTTGGTTTATTCTTCAAAGGAGCCCGGACCAACACGGGGAAATGAGGTCGGGTAAATCAAAAACATGTGTTTTTCCAGTTTCTTGATAAAAACAAAATTGCCCTGTATTGGACAAGTGCCCGGTTGATGCTTGCTACGTACGCAATCGAAGGGGCACGGGTTCGATCCCCGACGGGGACAAGCATTTGTGTAATGAGCATTAATGATTGTATTTCTGGGTTTAGGTGTTTATTAAAAATATTCTGGTATTTATATATGTATTTCTATGTAATAGTATCGTTGACTAACACCCATAACACAAGCAAAAATTTTCTTACTTTGGAATAATATTGGCAAGTGTAATTTGTCCCGTGAATAATTATTTATTTATATTTAATTTTTAATGTTATCTAGTAGTCATACTATTCGACAAATTTCCTGTGTTGCTTCAGACCGATATAGGTTAAATATGACGTGTACAAGAGATTATGTTTTGCAGTATTTTCAAAAAATGTCGAGGGTAGTAACATAAGTTTAGTAGACTCGCCAAAAGGATGCCACTCACGAAGTTTGGAGTATGTGTTGATCATTCTACAAAAAGGGGTGCTTTCTCGTGGACTACTTTACGATACCTTCATTAGATAGTTAGATAAAGATGATTATAATGAGTACTCTCTATCGTGGGCTCTTGATAAAATTCCTTCATATGAGGACTTGAAATTCTAGGCGATAATGATTTGCAACGTCTCGGTCCTGTTTGGTACCACCGTCTAATTTATTCCTGCCACAATAATACAGGGTTTTTTATAGGTCCGGACAAATTTTCAGGGGTTTTTCAGAATCAATAATATGTTCTATGTGTAAAGGATGTTAATAATAAAAAAAATTTAAAAATTCAAAATTTCATATTTTTTTTGATATCATAAGATAGCAAACAAACAGATGGGTCTCCTGATTGTAAGTCAACCATCGCCTATAGACACCAAGATGTTAATGGTGCGTTGCTATCTTGTGGCGAGGTCTAATGCCACATGCATAAGTTTACCGGCTACCTTACCCTCCAAGCCGGAACACGACAACGACAAGCACTGACGCTATTGCGGCAGGAATAAGTAATCCTCCAGTACGCACGTAAACGATGGTACAAGATTTGTATAGATCAATGCAAGCCACAGCGTCAATGCTTTTAGCTGTCGTGTTCCGGTTAGAAGGTTTAGCACTAGATTAAATATTTAATAAAAAAATAGTGAAGTATTTACTATTTTTTTTAAAAACACGTCAATGGTATCCTGAATGGAAATAAAGTAAAGGAAAAAGTTTGAGAATGTGAGTATGTTTGTTTGTTTGAATACGAGGAATGATGAAGGATGTTTTATGCATTATCAAGCTTATAATAACATCGACTTATCTGAATTCCCAATCAATAAAAGTGAGTGCTGATTTAATTGCAAGTAACATGTATCAAACCCTAAATTTTCGGAGAATCCTCCTCAAATTTATTACACTCTTATTGAAATCCGTTCTTTGTGATAAAGTTACGGATTTATGTCGGACCGTGTATCGAACACAAATATATACACATGCACCGCCATTTTTCAATCTGTCAACTGATATTAAGCTTTTCAACGAATAAAATAATATTTTATTGGGCTTGACAATAATATAATGGCAATAAATTATATGTTTTACGTATATGGTTGAGAGTACTGAATCGAATCCAGTCCAATCGACTGCATAGTCAGGGCTATGCAGTCGATTGGACTGAATTTTTATTGGGCTTGACAATAATATAATGGCAATAAATTATATGTTTTACGTATATGGATGAGAGTACTGAATCGAATCGAATCTAGTCCAATCGACTGCATAGTCAGGACTAAACAGTCGATTGGACTGAAGTAGATTCTCGATAGAGACAGAGTTTAGTGTGATGAGCATAGATGTTTTTATTTCTAAGTTTGGGTGTTTATTAAATATATTTTAGTATTTTTATGTATACCTTTTTCCTCGTGTCGGTCCCGGGCTCCTTTGAAGAATAGCCCAACTACTGTTCTACCAGGCAGGTCGTAAAAGGCGACTGACGTCAAAAATGTTATTAATGCGTTACTATCCTTGTGGCGTGGTCTTAAATACTTTACCTTACCCTAGAAACCAGAAGGCGACAGGGACAAGCACACTATTGCGGTAAGTATAGGTAAGGCAGTGGTACCAGACCCGGACGAAATAATGCAGAATTCCCAGTCCTTCACCACCACCACCACCTAGTCCTACCATGATGGAAGTGACTCGTATAGCCAAACTTTTACCTCTTATGAACTGCCTGACAGAATGGCAGTTCGTCTATTTTTCAAAAAGAGGCCGGACTATCACGGAGACAATTTTTTTAAATATGTCTGGATGTGCTTTATAGATCTCAATGTGTATCGATTAATAAATTGCGTTGCAATACATTGAAGATTATTGCTTCTTTTAACAAAACGTACTCACCGGTACTCATCTATCTATATTGCTTTAATAAGGAATGCCATTCACGTGTGAACAATAACATATCAATTTTTATATACAGCATGTAAGTGGTGGTGTGGCGAAAAATGTGCTAGTCGTGATGGTAATTCCTTTCAAAAGTACAAGTGTAATCTTATACATATAATAAAATCGTAGGAAAAGAAATTTTATGTCCGGAGTAAACTCAAAAAATATTGCATGGATTTACTTCAAATTTTGCATGAATATTACTAACAGGTCGGGTCAACATATAGGCTACATATTATCACGCTATCACCTACGGGGGAGAAGCTGTGCGGAGTAAAAGTAAAAAAAAAGTCCGCGCGGACGAAGTCGCGGGCAACAGCTAGTAAAAAATATGTTTAATAACAATGGAATTTCACCAAGTACCGACGATGGAAAGTATAGAATATAGGCTGTTAGGAATTCCGCTTCCATATCCTCATAAAGCGAAAGCTCCGAATTTTTGGAGTTTCTCAACCGTTACGACTTCGTATAAAAGAAAGTTAGAAAAATCCTCTTTCGCTTTCATTTCCTCTTAGATCTAGAGAAATTTAGAGGACTTTTCATGGCGTAGCCACCATGCTGCGATTAGCTGTTAATGAAGAGCCAGTATTGAGATACATCTCACCAAAAAGGCGCGAGTTGGGTAATCTAATATGTGGAATGATACCTGTTCCAGATTTGCCTTTGCTTTTTATCTAAATAAAAAATACTGCATATTTACGTATATATAATACTGCATACATACGTATTTTGTTTTATTTGAATTTCCAAATAAAATTATAAGCATATCACTTTTACTCTTTTCACTATATTCTTTAATTCATCCTTCCTCTTCCTCAACCGCTTCCTCTTCCTCGTCTGCATCCTCTTCCTCACAAATATATCCTCATTAGCATCCCCTAAATTCGTGCTTGATAATACCTCTTCTGCTTCTTTCTCCTCATAACCACTTCCTCATCAACAATAGAATATACCTATTTTTTTACATACTCGGGATCAGAATCGAGAGCTGGACACCCTCCTTCAGTATACAATATTTTACCAGTCAATCTCTATAAATAGAAACAATATCTTATTATGCGTCCATGGTAAGCTTTACTGTCTCAACTCTCAAGGGATAGCGAAGCTAAACCATTTCCGCGTCTTACAGGAAACTTAGCTTGCAGCTGAGTTTAATAATGTCGTATTAAAACAACAAATGCAAACACAATTGTTATTTTCTTTATAAATATATGATTTTAAAGTCGTTGTAGCCATAATGTTCATGATGGTAAACTTCTTTGGATACTATACAATCTACACGTGCTCTTGAGTGATGGTTACTTGCACTGGAAGAGTCATTTGGATAGCAAATTTGTCCCATGTTGACCCGCGCTCTGCCTTTTCTTGATTGATTTATCAATAGATAAGGTGAATTTTTGTGAGCAGCTTCGTTTTGACGAGACGCAAATCTTTTCTATCTTTGAAAAATCTCGAATCGGGTAACCAATAAAGTTAGGGGGCTTCAAACATTTTGATTCGGTAAAAGAAAAATATTTTTTTTGCTTTAATCGCTTGATTATTTTATGAAAAACACGAAAAAACTTTTGTGCTACACATTCGATGGTTTTTCTGACGAGTGTTCCACTCTAAAGATTCCGAATTACGAGATTTTTAAATTGATATTAATCAATTTAAAAACCTAACTTCTCACAAAAGTTTTTTTTTAATTATTGTTATAATTTAAGAAAACTTTAAAGTGTCGGACTACGAAAAGTTTCCATTTTACGTGTAGTAAAAAGTAACTCTTGCTTTGTCCTACACGTAAAATGGAAACTTTTGGTAGTCCACCACTTTAAAGTTTTCTTTTTTGTCTATCTTTATTAGTTACCCAATTCGTGATTTTTCGAAAATAGAAAAGATGGGTGTCTCGTCAAAATGAAGCTGTTCACAAAAATTTAGCTTGTTATAAATCAAAAAATAATTGTTCCTGGGACTATTGTCTATAGAGTGGCGGACTCGTCAGAAAAACCATCGAAGAGCGAAGGCTTTTTCGTGTTCTTCATAAAATAATCAAGCGATTAAAGTAAAAAAAACTAATCACTGTTATTAATCAATATTTATCCTTCAGCAAATTAACATGTTTGAAGCCCCCTAACTTTATTAGTTACACGGATTAGTTAGCCAATTCAAGATTTTTCGAAGAGAGGAAAAATGAGCGTCTCGTCAAAACTAAGCTATTTACAAAATTTCCGCTTGTTAAAAATAAAAATGTTCCTGAGAGCACGGTCTATTAAATAATTTTAAAATGGCCGCCGCCAAATCATCAAAATTTTATTTCCACTGGAGCACCTGCCCGGCTTGTTCATCCCGCGTTCGCAAATTTATGAATCGATCTGTGTATTATTTATAGCCTCTAACTGCCCGTGGGTAAATTCGTACAACTGCGAGCGATAAAGAACCAAATATAAATATCTTAGCTGCAGCTATACCAATTGAACTGCAGGTATACAGTAACAAAAACTTTGTACGACCGGCAGGGGTTATCACGTATCTCGCAATGCGCAATTATTGTAACTAGCGATCGCCTGTGGCCGAAATTCGACCATAGACAAAACAAGCTTGCCAACACAAACTTGTTTAGTTTAATAGCATAGTAACTAAGATACACTTATATGTAATAAAATATCTATACATATAAAAATCAATTCCTGTTAGTTAGTCTCGCCAAAACTCGAGAACGGCTGAACCAATTTGGCTAACTTTGGTTTTAAATTAATTGTTGAAGTACAGGGAAGGTTTAAAAGGTGAGAAAATATAGAAAAAAAATAAGAATAGTTAAAAAAGCAGAACAACGTTTGCCGGATCAGCTATTAATAAATAAATTTAAAAAATCCTTTAAGTTTGACAACTGATTTTAGCCGTAAAGAAAATAGTATACATGTATGTATATTAACGTGTATGTCGTGTGTTTAACACATGCAAGTAGCACAGTATACAGGAGACTAACAGTAGTCGGTCAACATACATGTGATATTCGAGCAACGCACACATAGACACCTCTCACGGACGCGATATCTCGGAATGGTTTGGGACAGTTTGTTCCGCACCAGTCCGAGATATCGCGTCCTTGAGAGATCTCTATGTGTGCTATGCTCGAATATTACTTGTATATAACATTGACTTTTGTTAGTCTCTAAGTATTCTGTGCATGTATTGTGTGTGAAATATATGTTTTTATTAATTTAATATTTTTCTAATTTATTTAATTTAAACATATTAGGTTTCTGCAGTCAACCGCAATGTAAGCTTTAACTTTGCCAAATGTCATACTTTCCACTGTTCGCGCGGTAGTCTTAAAAAGAGTTTAAAATTTTCCCTCACATTTAATGGATTGTTTAGTTATTGCAAGACACATAATAGCCTTATATATTAGTGGCAATCTTTGCTGCTTGAGTATTTTTGGTGCTGTGACATCCCAAAAGATGCATCCAGTAAACAGCAAGCAATTGGCGACGATCGCTGGCGGGTTGCAGATGTTAGGTGATACGCCTGTCAAAAAGAGCATTTATGGAGGTTAAAGACATTATCAACAAAAACTATAATAATGAAACTATAAAAAATGATCGTGTACTAATATTTGGTATCTTTTCGTTAAATTAATCCCAGATTGCTATTTGGTTCCATGATACGTACATAGGTGAACTGGACTACTGAAAGACATGATTATTGGTGATCTTAAGTATCATCACGCTCAGTTGAAAAACTTTAAAACATCAAAGAAAAATGTTGACACGCGAGACTCGAACCCGGGACCATCTCCCTCAAGCCAGTAGCTCAGTGGCAGAGCATTCCGGCTTGAGGGAGATGGTCGCGGGTACGAGTCCCGCGTGTCGACATTTTTCTTTGTTGTTTTTAAAGTTTTTCAAGTTTCCCAAGCACGGGGTGAGTGCTATAAAAACAAAAATAATTAGAAATCACGCTCACTTGCCTCGCAGAGTAGGTAGAATAAATCGAATGTTTAAAGACTTTCTAGTTTACCACAATTCACCGGTTTACCGGTTGACGTAAACCCTTTTACTAACTTAATACACACCACAGTCAAGCTTATACCCCCCCCCCCCGTGTAGGTCCGGGCTTCTTTAAAGAATATAACAACTGCCATTCTGCCAGACAAGTTGTAAAACGCAACGATTGCCTATTCGTGTCACTACCATTGTAACTACTATGTGGTAGAGTTTCGAAACGTTACGCCCGTGTATTTAGTACCACCGCCTTACATATGCCTGCCGCAATAGCGTCAATGCTTGTAATTATCGTGTTTCGATTTGGAGGATAAGGTAGCATGTAGACTTATGTATGTGCCATTATCATCACGCCACACCGGATAACAATGCACCATTAACATCTTTGTTGTCTATAGACGATTGTTTATCTTTCCATCAGGAGATCCATCTGCTTGTTTGCTATCAAATTACACAAAAAGCATATAAACAACATAAGTTCCAACATATAAAGCCAATAATCTACATCCAGACAGCATAATAACTACACCAAAGATATTCTAAATCTTTGCTATAAAATATAGACTCCAGAACAGACGTAAACTGCTAGAACCCACCTGCTATTCAATATAACTCAAACAGAACATGAATAAATGTCCAATATAAGACAGATCTAAAGTATTGAACGCTAATAAAGTTTCCCGTTTGCCCACATATCTTATAAAGGACCCGCTAGAGGCATGTCCGGCGTCAGACTCCAAGCGATGTACTGGTAAGAATGGCCAACAACCCCGCAACCAACTAAATCTAATCTGATAATAATAAAATGTTAGGGTTATCGACAAGATTTTCGGCGAAAATACAATTAGTTAATATTGAAATTTCTGCGTACGTAAATGTGTAGTACCTCTTAAATAGATAAAAAGGCTCATAATTGGAACACACTCAGAATTGTTAACAATTTTTCTCAGAAAAAATCTTCATAAAAATTTTAATAAGTTTTTCCGTGAATAAGTTCTGCACTTATTATACATATTTTTGTTAAATCATAATAAAGTTGTTTTTAAACGTGTGAATCAGCGCAAAATTGGAACGAATTTAGTATTCAAAGTTTTTTTTTATTTCATAAGCTAGTAAACAAGCAAATGTTTGGATGAATGGATAGAAATAACCATGCCAAATATATTAACGGGGTGTTGCTATCAACGAGGCGGGGCTGGTATCTGAACCGGAATACGACAGTGACAAGCACTTTATTGCGCCAGGAATAGGCAAAGCGGTGGTACCGAGCCCGGTCAAGACGTTACAGAACTCTACCGTCTAATTAGCAATCACGACTAGTAATTAGTAACATATAAATCTTCTCTCGCTTTTAACGTAATGCTTAATTAAGACAGTTGACTTATTGTTCCGAAAGTGACCTAGAAAAATCTATAAAGTTTTACAGTACACATGTATGACTTGGAATTTATATTTTCTGTAATGTGCATGGTGTGTTTTATAAATAAATAAATAAGTATTTAATTTTCTCCCTATTTGTACAAACTAAATTATAATATGGCAGTACTATTTTTTATATTATAAAATAGCAAACAAGCAAATGGGTCTCCTGGTGTGTTGCTATCTTATGGCGAGGTCTAAAGCCACATGTATAAGTTTACCGGTTACCTTACTCTCCAAACCGGAACACGACAGTGACGAAACGAAACAATGACGCTATTGTGGCAGGAATAGGTTAGGCGGTGGCACCTGATCCGGGCGAGACAATACAGAACTCTACCACCTAGTAGTCCCGATGGTAGTAACTCGTATAACCAATCCGTCGCCTTTTACGACCTGCCTGGCAAAATATCAGTTGGCCTATTCTGCAAACAGGGAAAACGTGTGGTAAAATTATTTTATACAACGCGCGGTAAAATTATTTTATACGACTCACATATATTTTTTTTTAATGTAATTTTTTTATGTCAAGCACAAAACGATTTTTTGAAAAGTGGATCATACATAAAATCTTGCTAAAATCGGTAAATAATTAAAACAAATTGTATACCTATAAAGTTTTACCGAGTGATGGTCCGGGCTCCTTTGAAGAATTCCGTTCTACCAGGCGGCACTACCATCGAGACTACTAAGTAGCAGAGCTGCATTGTCTTACTGGGATCTATTATTTCTGCTGCAGTAGCGTCAATACTTGTCACTGTCGTGTTCCGGTTTGGAGGGTAAAGTAGACGGTAAACTTATAAGTGTGACATTAAAACCTAGCCACTAGGATCGCAACACATCATTAACATATTTGATGTCTATAGGTGATGGTTGTCTATTTCCATAAGATGAGTCGTCTTCTTATTTGCTACCTACCTTATGATAAAAAATACTTTTATACGACATAATACAAACAATACGTTGGTATCATGTTTTAGATAGAATAAGTAATAAATAGTACCTGCAAATTAAATGGCTACATGAATAAACGAACAACAATGAAGTTTCCAGTTTGCCTACATATTTTATAAAACATCCGCTAAAGACATGTCCGGTGTCAGGCTCTAAGCGTAACAGCGACTCTACAAGTACATTGTGAGAATGGCGAACAACCTGCCAACCTAATAATAATAAAATCCAAGTCTAACCTAATAATATTAAAATGTTAGGGTTGTCAAGGAGAATTTTCAAATGTTAAATAATTTGCAAAGAAGATCGATAAAGTCGGCCTTAAAGTCCTACAGAATTAATCCTAAAATGAAATTATCAAATTATTAAGTTAATTTAATATAGGTACAATATACCTATATTTAAATTCAACGGACACTTTAAAAATAATAAATACGTTTTAAAAACGAACACTACGAAATCATGAATTCCACAAACTCGTATACATTTTCTTACTTTTAAAACAAGTCACGATTTTTTTTCTGCCATAAATTAAACACTTATTTTATTCATGACAAACGAAATACTGGACGCAAACTGCTTTTACAAAACGTAATATTAAATGTAAGAAATGGAAAGTGTTTTTTATAAACTAGCTGACCCGGCAAACGTTGTTCTGCCTTTTTAACTGCTCTTATTTTTTTTTTCTATATCTTCTAACCTTTTCAACCTTCTTTGGACTTCAGCAATTAATTCAAAACCAAAATTAGCCAAATTGGTTCAGCCGTACTCGAGTTTTAGCAAGACTAACGAACAGCAATTGATTTTTATATACATAGATAAAACTAAGTTGATAAAAGTTAAAGAGGAGTCCCATATCGATAAAGGAACTTATCTAGTGTAATAGCCCTTTATCCCCCTTGAACCAGAAAGTTCCCGTTTTAACCTAAAGGGCGTATTTTTAAAGATATAAGGGCTTTTCCAACCCTTCAATTTGGAAATTAGATGTAGTGGCGCCATCTGTTGTCGAGTATTTGAACTTCATTCAGAACAACAGTTATTTGGGTTGCATTTAGAAAGGCGCTGCGAGCAATTGCAGCATGTGTAATGGCGCGAAATTTAAAATTCCAATTTCAATAAAGTTTTAAATTACATTTGTTATATTTCAACTACCATATAATCTCATATCAACTCCCAAGCGAAGCCGGGTATCATAGCTAGTATTGAATAAATTAGAGTTTGTTGAATAATAATGTTGTCACTTAACTTCCTCGCCTCACCACGTCGCCATAACATAGCAACGCACCATTAACATCTTTGGTGTCTATAGGCGATGGTAAACTCTTTCCATCAAGAGACCCATGTGTTGTTTGGTATCTTATATATAAAAAAAGACTTTAAAAAATCATAAAAATATTGAACGTTCATCAAGCAGATCAATTTATTCTTTACCCGCACAGCTTCACCTATGAGTAGGTTAACATGTCATCAATATAGTTTTTCATATAAACATTCATACCCTATTTCAGCCCCTTAGGGGTTAATTTTCGAAAAAAAAATTAGGCTATGTTTGATCCGAATTTCTATCTATCTCCTTGCCAAATTTCACTGAAATCGGTTCAGTGATTTAGCCATGAAAGCGTAATAAACAGGCAAAGCAAATAATTTGCTTACTTTGGGGTTAGATCAGTAAGTGTAATTTGTCCCGTGTCCCGTGAACTATATTTAAAAAAAAAACGTTTTGCATTTATATTATGTAGTATGAATATTGTTATTTATGAAAATAATTACACTTTATCCCAGAAAGTATTTTTGTAGCAAGTAAATTATTTTCAAACCACGAAGTAATTTTTCCGTAATGTCAACCCTAAGAGTTCCGTTAGTCCAGTGCGTTATCGCCGGAGATCGCGAGAGGTCGAACGTCCCTCAAACTAAACAGACACTGCCAAGGAAAGCATTAATAACTTAGTTGTATGTTACTAATTACACGTAGTAGCCCCATTTCAGTTTATGGTTTAAGATAAGTTTATTTCTCAAAAGAATACATTTATTTGCTTATAGAAAAATAACAATAACTTACATACTAACATTACATAAACATAATACTAACGCGTGTACAAAAATAGATGTTTTAAAAGCCTACAAAACTTACATGATTTTCTTCTTTATGAGTCCACAGCTAGGCACATATAGGTATAAAAAAATAACAATAACTTACATACTAACATTACATAAACATAATAATAACAAGGCTACAAAACTTACATGATTTTCTTGTTTATGACTCCACAACTAGGGACATATAGGTATCATTCCTATTTTACACAAGAAAATATTTCATTCACATATATTTAATACTAGCGACCTACCCGCGGTTTTACCCATGTAGCTTTTGTTCCCGTGAGAATATCGGAAAGGTTTATATACCAAAACCTTCCCCAAGAATCAATCTATCTATCAAAAAAACCGCATCAAAATCCGTTGCGTAGTTTTAAAGATTTAAGCATACATAGGGACATAAGGACATAGGGACAGACAGAGAAAGCGACTTTGTTTTATACTATGTAATGATTCACGCATTAAAAGCTGTGCTCTACTAGCTAGCTGTGACTTCGTCCGCGTAAAATAATTTGTAAATTAAAACCTGCACAACTCCCGTTCCTGTGAGATTTCCAAGATAAAAACTATCATATGTCCTTTCTCGGATCTCAACACTATCTTTTGAAGAAGGGACAGATAGACAGATAGAGTTAATTTCGCATATATATTAATACTAGCAGCTGCGTGCAGCCCGCTGCATTATACATTTTTTGGTGAATCCCACGGGATTTCCTATTTTTTCCGGGATAAAAAGTAGCCTACGTGCTATTCCAGGTTATTATCTACCTGTGTGCCAAATTTCATTTAAATCCGTTGAGTAGTTTTTGCGTGATTGAGTAACAAACATCCATCCAAACTTTCGCATTTATAATATTACTAGCTGGAGCCTGCAGCCCGCTGCATTATAAAAGTTTTTAGCGAATCCCACGGAATCACCTAATTTTTCCGGGATAAAAATAGCCTATGTGCTGTTCCAGGTCACCATCTACCTGTGTGCCAGATTTCATTCAAATCCATTCAGTAGTTTTTGCGTGATTGAGTAACAAACATCCATCCAAACATCCAAACTTTCGCATTTATAATACTAGCTGCAGCGTGCAGCCCGCTGCACTATAACAGTTTTTTGTGAATCCCGCGGGATCACCAATTTTTTTTCGGGATAAAAGTAGCCTATGTGCTATTCCAGGTTATTATCTACCCGTGTACCAAATTTCATTCAAATCCATTCAGTAGTTTTTGCGTGATTGAGTAACAAACATCCATCCAAACATACATCCAAACATCCAAACTTTCGCATTTATAATATTAATATAGATTAATTATTAATAATAATAATAATTAATGATAATAATAATTAATAATATAGATAGATATTAGGTATTCTTTAACTGTTACAATCTGCAGGGTATTCGTTTATTATTTTTTTATTTACTTATACTCATATCTTCCTATAAAGTATTTTTTGTAGCAAACATCCCCTCACCTGTTTACTTTGTGTTGTTCCAGGACCCCTCGTTTTTAAGAGGTCGTAAGAGGCGAACAATTGTCTATGGGAGTCCTGCCATTGTGTTTACTAGATGGTAGAGTTCTACAATATCTCGCTCAGATCTGGTACCATCGCCTTACCTATTTCTGCCGTAATAGCATCTGTGCTTGTCACTGTCGTGTTCTGGTTCAGAGGGTAAGGTAGCCGGTGATCTTATGTTTGTGACAGAGGCCACAAGAATAGCAACGCACTATTACCATCTTTGATGTCTATAGGCGGTATTTATCTATTTCCATCAGTAAAGCCACCTGATTGTTTTTATCTTATGATATAAAAAATGCAGAAGTTCCAACGTACCAGCAAGTGATTTTTGTAGCAAATAAGTTTATGTATTTCTCGAGATGTCAACCCTAAGAGTTCCGTTAGTTCAGCGTGTTATCGCTGGAGATCGCGGTGAGGTCGAACGTCCCTCACACCAAACGGACAAGGAAAAGATTTAATGACTTCACTGTATTTAGTTGATTACACATTATTAACTACATTTCAATAATTATTTACAATTCTTAGATAAATAAAAAATCTGCGTAGGTATACTTTTATTTCTCTTTAAAAACACATATACGAGTATTTTTTATACATTATTTAATCCGTCTCGCTTTTTTAAAACATTTTCATGCTGAAGATTTGCTGGATGTGAGGTATTAAGTGAGGATACATAATCTATTGTAGTGCTCAAAGTGGCCAAAAATAAAAATGATGTAGCTTCCATTACAAGGACGGATCCAGCCTTCAGGCCAGGAGAGGAGGGGTCACATATTTGAGGTTCAGACAAGATAGGCTCTAATCCTTATCTAATGCTAATAAATCCATACCTAGACCTCTGCCTACGAGGGGGGGTTATGACCCCTATGACCGCCTCTGGATCCGCCTTTGCTCCGTCATCTGTCCAATCTGTTATACCTATTTTAATAATCACATTACTTCGCCAACAAAGCTGTATTCACTTGTAACCAATATGTGAAAAAAAATTGTTTCCATACAAAAAAACGCATTTTTCGGACCTCGCACTATTCACGTATACATTTATACAAAGCATATTTAACAATAGTTATCCTGCTGTAAAATACCAAAGCTTAATGACAATATTCTAATATTCTAATATTCTAATATTCTAATATTCTAATATTCTAATATTCTAATATTCTAATATTCTAATATTCTAATATTCTAATATTCTAATATTCTAATATTCTAATATTCTAATATTCTAATATTCTAATATTCTAATATTCTAATATTCTAATATTCTAATATTCTAATATTCTAATATTCTAATATTCTAATATTCTAATATTCTAATATTCTAATATTCTAATATTCTAATATTCTAATATTCTAATATTCTAATATTCTAATATTCTAATATTCTAATATTCTAATATACTAATATTCTAATATTCTAATATTCTAATATTCTAATATTCTAATATTCTAATATTCTAATATTCTAATATTCTAATATTCTAATATTCTAATATTCTAATATTCTAATATTCTAATATTCTAATATTCTAATATTCTAATATTCTAATATTCTAATATTCTAATATTCTAATATTCTAATATTCTAATATTCTAATATTTTAATATTCTAATATTCTAATATTCTAATATTTTAATATTCTAATATTCTAATATTCAAATAGGCTTGATAAATTTAGTCAAAATGTTTTTTATTCAAACAATCTTGTATTTTAACTATTCATTTTACATAACATACATTTGGTAGGAGTAAATAATTCTACATTTTTTGTTTTCCAGATATTCAGATATAATATCCCTTTTTTCATAGTTTTATTCAATATATTTTTTAAATTCTTAATAGTATCAGAGCTTATATTAAAAATGTGTAGACTCCCCATAGGAGTTACTAATTCTGTGAATGCAGGATATATGCACAGCAAATCTTGCTTAAGTTTAAATTTTTTTTTTTCGAAATGGCAATTATTCTATAATATAAATATAATGTAGGCTGGCTTTAGTGTCACGCTGACCGCACGCTGACGGTCGGCGCTGATGTATGCAGCCTACGGCCGTCAGCGCTGAGCGGTCGCCGGTCAGCGCGATTCAAAAACACTACCTATACATACATATTGACCCACCAGCGCTGATCGTCAGCGTGCGGTCAGCGTGACACTAAAACCAGCCGTACAAAAGAAATATAATATGATTAAAAATGTTTTCTCCCGAATTGTTGGCTATGCGAGTCACCTATCGTAACTACTAAACCATCTGCTGTTGTGCAGGTCGTAAAAAGCGACCGATTGGCTATACGAGTCAATACCATCGTGCCTACTAGGTGGTAGAGTTTGTATTGTCTCGCCCGGGTGTGGTATCACCGCCGAGTTATTTAGGACATAACATTCATGCATGCTTTGGAGTGGTTTAATTTTGATTATAGATAAAAGAAGTATCTTCACGTCCGTATCCTCTAAGAGGGAAGAAATGGTACAACCAATTCACTCAAGATGAGCTGAAGATACTTAGTCCCACAATGCGGCAAGTCTGTCGCCAACCGGCCTCTTAACCAATCCCGGGCAATGTTATTTTTATTAGAAAACTGAAAAACACATTTTTTTATTTGCATGACCCGGGAATCAGACCCGGGACTTCATGCATCCCGGGTTCGACACATGAGGTCCCGCGTTCGATTTGGCGACAATTTGGAAATAAATAAATAGGTGTAAAGTGTCCACACCACCCTAAGATGAGACGTATATTTTCACTTTAAAATTTCTATAAGTTTCTATCAAATGCAAGTTGCTACGTCTGTGATTTTTGAAACTACAAAACCGATGACCTTGAAATTTTCGGGAATAATTATATATTAAGAGAATAATCTTCATCCTGTTTAAACAAAAAAGAAATAGAAAAAATCGGACTACGCGTTTCTAAATTACAACTAAACTATATATATATATATATATATATATATATATATATATATATATATATATATATATATATATATATATACATACATATATATATATATATATATATATATATATATACATATATATATATATATATATATATATATATATATATATATATATATATATATGTGTGTGTGTGTGTGTGTGTGTATAAATGAAAAAAAATTTAATATTTAAAAAAAAATTATACGAGTATGTACTGTTGCTAATAATCTACAAAAGTGAAGAAAACTGGAAAAAACTAGAAATAAAAGAAAGAGAAAGCTGCTTCTATCGATAAACAATAGCTGCCGTTTCCAAAACAGCTATGCCATAATTAATCTTCTGGTATTAGGCATAAGGGAGAAATTAGCGTGAACTATGACTTGTTTAGATCTAAGTTGGTTACGAGTCATTTTCGGAATTTTCGAGAATGTGGTCGAACTTTACCTTATGTATAAATAAGGATGTGTTGCCAAGTAGCGAGTCAGTTTTACAAAGCGATTCGGAAGCGATAATTCGGACAGTGTGAAGCGATATAGTACAGTGAAAAGTGACACGGAAAGTATGTTAGTTCAGTGATCAATTTAGTCAGTTCTAGTAGAATATGATGATGTTATTAGCATTACTCAGTGTATTTACATATTGTATTGTATATTTGTGTTATTAATAATGTGTAATGCACGGTTTTAATAAAGTGGTATTTTATTGCACAATACGAGCTCTATGCTCGTAACAGTACTACTACATTGTACTATAACTATTACTGTATGTTTTCTTTCAATACGCCTTTCTTTCTTGCACTTTCCTATTACAGAAGCAATATGATATCTATTTACAACTATTGATTCCCATTTATATATGGCGCCCACGATCATGTTTGCAAACATGGCAACTCGCAAAGCAATTACCCACAGAAGTTATAATCAACCAACAGCAAATAAATCAGTTACAGGTTAAATACTATATACATATTTATGAAGGATTAATTTATTCTCAACATGCAATGCATCGTTCCATGGGCTTTTGTAATAAATTATTAAATTAGATTTACATTTATACACTTTGTTGTACGATTTTATTTGCCTATTTTTTCGAAAAATCTATGTTTAATTAGTTTTTGTGTCGTGAAGTTTAATTCTATATTTCCGAGTGCTGATGAATTGTAATTGTTTAATGTCGTGAGTTCTTACGCGAAAGTATTTACCATTGTTTTTGACTGCGTTCCATTTTTACTTTATTTTTTCAGTTGTCATAAATTTTTATATCACAGAACAGCAAAAAAGGACTATATTGTTTTGGGTCCCATTGGGAGAACAAACCAACTACACGTCAGCCAGGCTGTTCGTAAAAGGCGAATAATTGATCAAACGTGTTACTACCATAGTTATTAACTAGATGAAAGAGTTCTGCAGTGTATCGCCAAGTTTATTTCCACAACTTTACCCATTTTTATCACAATTGTGTCAGTGCTTGTCACTGTTGTAATCTAGTTTGGAGAGCGATCTAGGCGCTAAATTCATGTATAATATCATACATCCTGCAACGCGATGGGAAAATTCCATTAACGCCATTGGTGTCCATAGGCCATAGTTTTCCCTTTCCATCTGGAGAGCTATATGCAGCGGTGGATTTACACTAGGGGCAGTCGGGGCAAGTGCCCAGGGCGGCAAATGTTTTAGGGCAGCAAAATTTTGAAAGTGATAATAATTTTTTTTTAGTCTTATCGAGATTCCCCAATATAATTTATTAATTCTATTAATTTATAATTTTTTGTTTAATTGATAATTCAAGAAATTCAATTCATTCATTATTTATGAATTATAATTTTAGCACTTTTTAGTAAAAATTAATGATCAAAATGATTTAATTAATTTGTTTCCTTGGAGATTTCAAATAATAATCGATTTTTCTATTTTCTGAAATTAAAGAAATTTAATTAGTATTTATTTTTGAACAATTGAAAAAAATTCGGAATTATATTTTTCATTTATTAAAACATCAACTTTAACAATCAATCAATTAAAAACAAATGTTATAATTTATCGATTTCAGCTTTTTATTAGCTTAACTTGTATGTATGTTTGTATGTTTGTAACCGACTTCTTTGGGTGTGATTTTGACCCACTTTAAACGGCCAGATTTCGTTCAAACTTTGTAGATTTATCGAGGACCGATGACCATACACTAATTTGATAAAAATATTCCATTTTTCAATTTGCAAAATATGAATTTTGTTAATTTATATAATTTTCATCTATAGTCGATAAGGTAAGAAACTTAATTTTAAGTTTTTATAATTTTTCTCTACAGTCTATAACACAGGACTTGATGTTAATAATATACTTTATTACTACTAATGTGTGGGGCGGTGTACCTAGAAATTAAAAAAACATGCCATTTTTGCTAGTCATGTTAGCAATTCCTTTCCTTGTGAAAAATGCAGGTTTCAATTTGACTGTCCTTTACACGCTGTAACCATGAAAGTTTGTGTGTTTGGATGGCTGGATGTTTTGGTGGGTGTTTGTTACTCAATCACGCAAAAACTACTGAACAAATTTGATTAAAATTTTGGCACACTGGAATATGATGACTGGAATATGATGACCTGGCACATAGGTTACTTTTATTCCGGAAAAATTAGGTGATCTCGCAAGATTCGCCAAAAACTTTTAAAATGCAGCGGGCTGCACAGCTTTAACATCATATGTGTACACTGTACATAATAAAAGTTATTATCCACCTATTTACACACATTTCTTTAAAGTTAAAATAACATTTCAAACGTAATTTGAAAACTATGGCGACCAAAGTAGACGAGACAGACGTCCCAGTTTCGAGCGGCGATATCTCAGACTCCACTGGGAATGGTTAAACGTCCGCCTTAACAAGATTCTTACCACAGCTTCCCACACCCACAATTATTATGGAACTAGGGATAGATATCGGATTCCGTTTATATATTTATATAAAACTTTGCAGTTTATTTGATTACGAAGTTTTAAAAATATATTAATACATCGCTCTCGCGACTCGCCCAACTTAGCCCGTTAATAGATGAACCTTTTTAAAATCAATGATGAATATTCGCTTTTAATACTCCAAGTATATTTTACGAGTTTTACAATTTTACGAATAATAGTCGACTAATCGACTATTACTCGTAAAATTGTAATGCTTATTTTACATTTTACTGTGATAGTTATCGTTTTAAATTTGTTATATATTACTGTAAATATATTTGACTCAAACAAAAATTAGCACTTTTAAAGTGCTAATTTTTCACAAACCGATTTTGGATTAAAAGATATTTCATACTTTATCTATCTTTTAATTTATCTAATAAATACAGGGTGATCGCTAGTTTTGCAAATGTACACAAACTAAAATTAATTATTTTAAACAAAAAAACACGCAGTGTCGAATTTTTTTTATAGAAGATGGGGCAAACGAGCAGGAGGTGCACCTGATGGTAAGTGATCACCGCCGCTCATGGACATCCACAATACCAGATGTCTTGCAGTTGCGTTGCCGGCCTTTTAAGAATGAGTAAGCTCTTTTCTTGAAGGCCCCCAAGTTGTATCCGTTTGGAAACACCCCAGCCGGTAATTGGTTCCACAACAAAGTAGTGCAAGGCAAAAAGTGTCGAGAGAAACGCACAGTTGTAGATTTCCAGACATCGAGATGGTGAGGATGGAATTTCAAATTTTGACGCGATGTCCGATGATGGAATTCGGCGGCAGGAATTAATCCAAATAACTCGTCGGAACACTCCCCATAAAAGATACGATAGAAGACACAGAGTGAACCAACATCTCTGCGCAATGCCAAAGAGTCAAGCCGTTTGTTATGTTTAAAATATTTTAATGATTTTAATTTATATAAATTCTACATTTTGTAACAAATTATTATAAAATTTTAAAAGTTCTGTGAAAAAATAAATTTGATGAAAATCCCAGTAACTTAGAAAATTTCTGAAGTATCGGGGAAAAAATAAAAATACTGATTTACTATACGTTTACAAAGGCGATATCATTCGGGTCAGGGTTTTGGGGTAACAAACGTGGGGTTACGCTTCTATTGACCCCCAAACATGTCCCAAAAATAAAATTGCGTCCCTTAAAAATGTAAAGCTCACGTAAAATTTCAATGAAGTAAACTTCGATATCGTCATTATTACTGTGTCTAAACCCCTCGATATTAAAAATAAATAACTATATTTTACCTTTCTAGTTATACTCCTTTAAAATGAAAACTACATAGCATGGTAATGCGAAAACTGTTAAGATAAATGTATAACAAAGTAGACGAGACTGGACGTTCCAGTTTCAAGCGGTGGTGTCTCCCAGTCCCCATTGCAAACGGCTAAATGCCCACCTTAACAAGACCCTTGCCGCATCACCCACCTTCCAGTTTTTACTGAAAACTGTAAAATTGAAATACATCATATTATCCATTTGAATCTACACTAGGTACTATATATCTAGGTACTATTTTTGTGTTATCCCACTCACCCCGTGCTTGGGAAAACTTGAAAAACTTTAAAAACAACAAAGAAAAATATCGACACGTGGGATTGAAACCTGCGATTGTTTCCCTAAAACCGGGACGCTCTACCACTGAGCTAGTGTCGACAGTGTGTGTGTGTGTGTGTGTCGGAGAGCGTCCCGCCTTTAGGGAAACAGTCGCAGGTTCCAATACCGCGCGTCGATATTTTTCTTTGTTGTTTTTAAAGCTATGTTTTATCCGTGAAGCAAAAACTTTGTACCCCGTTTTAAGAGAATCACGCATACGGTGGAGTATGAAATTTGGCTCAGATAAAGTTTGCATTGCAGAGGACTGCAAGATCCGATTATCTATACATATAATAAAATCGTAGGAAAGTCAAAACTGTTTTATTGAATAATTTTTTAAAAGAATACTTGGCGCGTGATCTACAATCGATATCGAAGCCAAAAATATAGTTTTTAGAATTTTTGTCTGTCTGTTTATCTGTATGTATGTTCGGGGTAAACTCAAAGAGTACTGCATGGATTTACTTCAAATTTTGTATGAATATTACTAACAGGTCAGGTCAAGATATAGGCTACATATTATCACGCTATCACCTACGAGGGAGGGGCAGTGCGGAGTAAACGAACTCCGCGCGGACGAAGCCGCTGACAAAAGCTAGTTTTTTAATAATATGCATCAGAAATACATTAAATTCATAAAAATCGCTCGCTATCCACGAGATCGCGCGGAATGTTTAAAAGTGGACACGCGGGTTTCCCCGTGCTTTTTAGACAAATGTAACTCAGCGAAATTCCTTGCGTTAACTCAATAACTCAGGTGCAGTAGTCTGAATAACTAAGTCAAAATTGCGCCACGGCGCATCAGAATCGGACGTGCGAAGTGAGCAGCGAATAATATGCTACAGTACGCCACGCAACAGCTTCTTAGAACGAACAGCAAACTCACGCGAACCACGATCTGTGTCGGCTCATTGTGAAGGTTTGACACATCCGACGCGCTGAATGGAGTTGGCGCAAAAACTAACAAAAGCGGAGATTAGCTGTCTGTTGGGTTGGGAAATGGTGGCAGCTTACTTTCCTCTACTCCGCGTAGCAGTTGAAGCCACGGGACACGGGTGTATGGGCACAAAATAATTACAGAAGCCTATCTAGATACACCTAGTCTTCGAGCAACGCACACATAGACAGCTCTCACGGACGCGAAATCTCGGTAGTTTCGGTTCAATGCGAGAGCGGATGCCGTCCGGCGTCCGCTATACACGTGCGCGACAGCAGTTAATTAAATACGTGTTTGTAAAATGGAATAAGTAACGTGTTAGTAGTCCAAGTAAGTAGTCCACGCGAACGAAGTCACGGGCACAGCTAGTTTAAAATAAAATGGACATCAACTTCATATCGTATTATTATTTCACATTTGATTATTTAATGTCATTATACATATTTAAAAAAGCTTTAAAAATATTAATAGTCACATTTAAAATTTAAGTCATCTATACAAATAAATAAAATTGGAGTGTCTGTTTGTAATATTAAAATAATCGCTTTTTACTAAATGCATATGGATGTATACACGGTACATGTACAAAAATAATATATTCTACAATTTTTGCCTGTGTGTCTGTCTGTTTGTTCTGGCTAATCTCTGGAACGACTGAACCGATTTTGACAGGACTTTCACTTGCAGATAGCTGATGTAATAAGTAGTAACTTAGGCTACTTTAATTTTCAAAATGTTTCCACGCAGGCGAAGTCGCGGGCTCAGCTAGTCATTTATTAAATCATTCACCTTAAACTTAAAAACCTCTCTAACTCGGTTAATTTTGACCAGAGGAGGAAAAGTCATATAACCTTTTTGATGTAAAATTATAAGTTCTACGCATTTTATTCAGAACTTTTTTAGAAAAGCAAAAAACGCTTTAATTTTTTTTCAACACTTGCCGGTGGTTGCTGACCAAATTACCTTTACACATCATTTTCATATCATTAAGACTACATTATATGCATCTTCATATCAATATCAATTTTCATATCATTAAGACTACATTATATGCAAAATGTAAAGAAGAGTGACATATTTTGATTTAAAACTTTATTTTACTGGAGTAAGATACTAGTGTGTTTTTCGTGCATAAGCCAAAGTGACAACCCTAACGCGACCGCTGAGTTTAGGTATAAAAAGTGAAGTACATACACAAGATTGTCTTCTGTTGTCTCTTTATTCTGTGGTATGTGTATTCTGTGATCCTGAATATTTCTGCAGCCAGACCAGCCGTCCGTTTTCTTCGCCGAAACAACCAGCTAATCACCAAGCTAAATCCAAGGATCGTCAGCTCATTGCGTCGCCGGCCCCACCACTCCTCGACTTGAATTATGTAACGAGATTTTATAATCTAGAAAATTGAGTTCTGGATTATAAAATCTCGTTACGTAATTCAAGTTTGCATACATTTTTTTACATAATATGCAGTGTTTTTAATTTCCCGCTACGTAGTACGTAGTGTACGTAGATAGGAAGTTACTGATTTTGCCCCGATTTTCGAAAATCGAATTTTCACGGGATCTCCTCGTTTTGAGGTCCTAGAAATCTTTTCCGACTATTTTTGCGATGACGTCAGTATGTCTGTATGTATGTATGTGTGTGTGTGCGTGTGTGTATGTGTGTGTGTGTGTGTGTGTGTGTGTGTGTGTGTGTGTGTGTGTATATGTAAACATCAAATTACTTTTGAAGGGCTGGACCGATCGAAACGCGGTTGGTGGCATTCGATTGGATTTTGCTCAACTTAGACTTCCTGAAAATTTGAACCAAGTCGGCTTAGATTTTGAGGAATTTTGAAAAAACCCCAAAAAAATTTTAGTGAAATAGTATTTTTTTAACATAACTTCCAGATTAATGTACCGATTGAGTATAAAAATTAATCAGCTCTATTCCTCAAAAAACTACATCTAATGCATAAATTGCATCAAAGTTGGTTTATGGGAGAAATCGTTGACGAAAAATTAAAAAAAAAGTGTTTTTCGACATAACTTCGAAATTTTTCAACCAATCATTTTTCGGTCTTGTACGATATTTTAGTACAAAAAAAATTACGTCAGATGGCATTTCAAGAATCAAAATCGAATCTAATTTTCAAAAGTTACAGTTTTTCAAATATTAAAATTATGTCATTTTTAGTAAATTTACTTTATATTTTTAAAATAATTTTCAGGCTAATACACCGATGGACTTAAAAATCTTATCAGCTTTTCTCCTTTAAAAACTGCGTCAAATACCGTTAATTGGATCAAAATCGGTCAATTTGTTTAGGATTTATTAATGATGAAAATATTTGAAAAAATGTTTTTTTGACATTGCTACGAAATTTTTCAACCTATCGATTATTTAGCTAAAGCAATTTTTTAGATCTCAAAAATTGAGTTGAATGTCATTCGAAAGATCAAATTCAATCAGCGTTTCCAAAATATACAACTTTTCCAAAATCAATTTACTGCCATTTTAACAAAATATATGTTTGAACTGAAAAATCTATGTTTTTTGTTTTTACTCTTTTGAGCTTAAAATACCTTAATTTAGCGGGAAGTTTCAGGGATGGCCTGTAGAGTCAACCGTCTACACATTTTTTCTATTGTAATATTACCCATGTGGCGCGAAGGTAAATTCCACATGCATGAGTTTACCATCTACATTACCCTCCAAACTGGAACACAACAGTGATAAACATTGATTCTACTGCGGCAGAAACAGATAAAGCAGTGGTACCAAATCCGGACCAAAAGTTGTGGAATTCTACCACATGACTACTCACGATAGTAATGATACCTGTAGCAAACCGTTTGCCCTTTACAAACTCCCTGATAGAATGGTAGTTGATATATGTTTCAAAGGGGGCCCGGACCAACACAAAAAGAGATCTTTGTCTACATCTGTACCATATAAATAAAATTGAAGTGTCCGTCTGTAATTTTAAAATTACTAGATTTTTTCAAGTGTAGTATGTATGTTTAAATATAACCATACAAATAGTATGGTTCAAATAAACTATTTTATGATGGCGCGTTATAGACTAAACTATATTTTTCTAGCGCGCTGTTATAGCATATATATTATAACGTATAACTGGAACACTGATCGCGCGAGCCGGCCGAGATAGCGCATAACTCATCGCGTCATACAGCGAGCGACGACGGAGCGCTACAACGCTATAAACCACAGAGTGCTAAGTGTGAGTTTTTATTTCGCATTCGATCGTGAGCGCGTTTCGAGTTTACTAGGAATTTGTATGTGATTTGTACAGCGCCACCTAGTGGTAAACTGGTTTCTCACGTTTACTACTAGGTGGCGCTGTGTAAATCACATACAAATTCCTAGTAAACTCGAAACGCGCTCACGATCGAATGCGACAAGAAAAACTCACACTTAGCACTCAGAACCCATATTATATAGCTATAAAGTATGTTGTAGTGTCTACCGTCTACGGTCTACCACGTTACTCGTTAGAACGCGTAGTTCGTAACTTCGTAGATTATAATGTTATATGTTCTCCTCTGTGGTCTACTGGTCCAGCGTTGGCGTTGACCACATGAGGTCCCGGGTTCGACTCCCGAGTCGGGCACTTAAAAAAGTGTTTTTCAGTTTTCTGATAAACACAAAGTTGTCCGGGATTGGAAAGTGCCCGTTTGGCGATAGGCTTGCCACCTATCACATTTGTGGGACCAAGTATCTTTGGCTAATCGTGGGTGCACTTGTTCAGGGATACGGGTGTGAAGATACTTTATACATATATAATTATACTATATACATATATACATATATAATTATGCTATATACATATATACATATATAATTATGCTTATACTTTTTTAAAGTTCTAATGATGGGAACTGCAAAATTGCTCAACTAATGAGAATAGTTTATCTCTCCAAGTAATATGATTTACAGATAATGTTCATGTATTTACAATAAATATTCTTCATGGCGTAAAGAAACCTACGAGATAATATCGTACGTAATCACTGTACCATGGTGATTGTCAATTACATGTGCTACTTCTTGGAAGAATTCAATAATGGCTGCTTCGATGTAGTTCCTCTGTAGTTAGGGCAGCCTACGCTTATAATAGGGTAACTATAAGACTTGTTATTTGCAGGAAACAAATATTATAATTTATAGTTAGGAAATAGATAATACAAAGAAGAAATTAAAATAGGAAGTGTAACTTTTTTATTCTATTAATTAAATATTATATTGTTACGTGCTTCGGGTTCGTATTGTACAATAAAATACCACTTAGATTAAAACCGTGTATTTAAAACACAAATATACAAAACACTACAATGCAATACGTAAATACACTGATACACACTAGTCACACCCATTGTACTAACACTAAACTTAACCGACTACGCTGAACTAAAACACTTCTCTTATTCACTGTACTATATCGCTTAACACTGGTCGCCCGTATCATTGCTCCAAATTGCTGTATAAAACTGAACTCTATTCGCCAATACATCCCTATTTATACCTAAAGTAAAGTTCGACCTTATTCCCGAAAATTCCGAAAATATCCCGCAAACAATGCTAATTGTAAACAAGTTACTGTATACGCTATTTTCACCCTTATGCCCTAATCGATAAGATAAATTATGGCGCGACTACGGGTACGGCGGCTATTGTTTATCAGTAGAAGTAGCTATCTCTTTCTTTTATTTCTTTACATCCCCAGCGCTCCAACTCTTTGCGTTTCTAGATTATTTGCAACAATATATACTTTTGACCGCCCCTTTGGTCGAGTGGTTAGCGACCCTGACTGCGCAACCATGGGGTTCAATTCCTGATAGGGACAACCTTTGTGTTATGAGCATAGATATTTGTTTTTCTGGGTTGGAGAATTTACTTAATATATTTGAGTATTTATATGTATATTTCTATGTATTAGTGTCGTTGAATAACATCCATATCACAAGCAAACAATTTCTTTACTTCGGTATTAAATACATTTTTAGTAATTTGTCCAGCGATATTATTATTATTTAACCAATAATGTTAAAAAATATATGGCCTATCATTTGCACTATCACGTGTTTTGAGTGCATACTATTATTGTACTTGAGGTAGGACAAGCCGTTTTTAAGTTTTTACGACATACAAACAAAAAAAAGTAAAAACGGTTAAAATGATGAAATAAATTTTCAGTAATTCATAAAAAATTGAAAAAAAACTTGAGTGTGTTAGAATATAATGTAGAAACGGAGTATAAACCAAACAGTTTTATAGACAAATATAAATTTGTTTTGTTGCCGTAAGTTGGCGCTGCTGTCAGTACACTCTCTCGGTTTCTGAAAGTAGAAGTAAAATATTGCTGAATAATAATGTCTCATTAATATAAGACTGCCTCGTGGTCTAGGGGGGCCTGTTCGGCTCAGATCATGTGGCCCCGGATTTAATTGCCGGGTCCGTCAAAGGTGTTATTGAGGTTTTTCTCCAAAATAAAAAAAAAACAATAACAGCTCGGAGTCTGACGGAGTGGTGTATCACCACTCCTGTGCCTCGTGCCGCTAACGCTAAAAATAGTCGTTAATCGTTAACATGTCGGTAAATGCGGTGATGAGGCTCACCACTTATCTCGCCAACCGACAAACCGGTGAACTGCGGTGAATCGGAAAGTCTGTAGATGTTCAGTTTACTCTGCATGCCCCGCATAGGAACCGGACATGATGATCTTATTTTTTATATTAATATAATTTTGGCTTAAATCAATATTAATTTACAGACATACGTTACAGGTTCACACAGTAGTATAAATTATATTATTAACCAAATACATATAGAGGTATCAGTAAATTATATACATTTACCGATACCTCAATGTAAAATACACAATATCCTCAATTGATGTAAAAATATGGTAAACCTGGGCACCATTCGCATATTAACCTAACGCAAGAAAATCCTAATGACTTGATAATACAGTTCTCAGAATTCCTCATTATTAAATAGTGAACAAAACATCCAACTCTATAGTACGTAATAGATACTTTAGGTTCCTACTAAAAAGTTTTTTAATATGCGATGGCAAACAAGCAAATGGCTCTCTTGATGGAAAGAGACAAAAAAACCAAAGATGTGAATGCTTGTTGCTATATGTGTGGCGACTGGCAAGATGTTAATGGCACTTGCATAAGTTTACTCAAGTTTATATAAATTTACTCAAGATGGCTACTAAGGAGAGCAAAATGCGGGTTAGAGTTACCTTATCCTCCAAACCGGAATACGTCGTTTGCGTCTTAAAAACTAAATGGCTGTATGCCAGATGGTCTATTCTTAAAGGTATCCGGGGAAAAAAGAGTGAGCTTATTGATCACCAAGCCCAGAAATATAGTAATGTTTTAACGGATTTCTTAAGAATTGTCCCATTGATTTTTTACCAACGGCGTAGCTATCACAGGGCATAGACAGTGCCCCGGAGCCCTCAACCTCAGAAGGCCCTTAGCCGCCATGCTACGTTTACAATAAATAGATACTTATTAGATATCCAAGTTGAATAAAAAATATTTAACTTCAGTTTTTCTTAATGTTGCCTTGTAGTGAACAATAAAATCTAATGATGAAATAGTTTTGCACATTTAGACTATTTATTTTAGTTTAGGTAGGGCCCAAATGACATTTTTGCCCCAGGGGCCTTGGTTGTATAACTACGCCTCTGTTTGTTATCAACCCTGAAATCGGTAAAACTGGAGTTTCACCCATACTAATAATATAAATGCCAAAGTGTGTTTGTTTGTCCGTTTTTCACGGAAAAACGGATTGACGAATTGACGTGATTTTTTAACTGGAGATAGTTGAAGGGATGGAGAGTGACATAAGCAACTTTTTGTCTCTTTCTAACCCCCGACTCTCTTTCCTAAAATGAATTTAACGCGAGCGAAGCTGTGGGCAAAAGCTAGTTTCCGATCAATAACATTTGTGTTGATCAAAAATGTTTTTTCATCAGGACGTTTATCTTATATATAAAAATAATTGTTTGTGTGTTTGATAAATGTTTATTCAATCAAATGTTTTACAAACTAATGTTTCTTCTGATTGTGATAAAACTTTTCCAACGCGACAAATCCTAGATATTTATATACCTATTTCCATATTTATCAATGTTAGTTTGTAATTTGTATCATATACAAACCACATGAATACTAATAGACATGACATTGAAAAGGAAACGTGTCGCCGCACATATGAGCAGACGCACTTCTCACTATATATATATAAGGACCACCCATCAGCTGAAGTCGTATCGCCAAGCGTCCGTTTTCCGTCACGTTAACGCTGATGTACCTAGCTTAGTGAGGACAAGTTGAATCAGTTGCGCCTATTCAATCCGGACGATCTGATACACACTGACGGTGATGCATCTGCAGGCTAGTCATAGAGGGTAGCGGGATCCGAGACACGGTGCAACGTTGGCCGACCGCTAGTCAGTAGGGCCCAAGTAACGTGCTAGCCACACGTGAAAGGCTGTTCCCCAACTAGCGAAAAACACCAAAATACGCCATAGTACCGGTCGGCAACCGATGGGCCCTATGGACATTTTTAGGGGGCTCGGGTGTTCCCACAGTCTCCAGACGAGTACCTAACAGTGTACCTTCCAAGTGTGTGTTTTAGGTCCGAAAATATAGCGCCTCGATTCACTGCCGTCTTCACACCTACTTCACTCACTCTCTTAATGAAAAAGACAAGCGTTGCGTTGCCATTTAATCCGTCATATCAAGGTTAATTATCTATAACTATCATTCATATAAAAAAGGGTTTTTTATATCAATGATAACTATACAGGTTTTTTCATTGCTCTGTGCGTGATGTACTTTTCGTGCGTATGGCTTTAACCTTCTAGTTTAGGTTTATGAAACCCTCCCATTTAAGATACGTTTATAAAAATTGCCTCACTCCTGATACGGAATCTCTTCTTTCACAGTAGAATACGAGCTCAAGATTTATCGTCGAGGAGGTATAATCCTTTAATAGCAAACTTATCCTTTATCTCAAAACAGCGAGTAAAGACAAAAAGAAGCAAAAAATATACATCATTCATAGCACCTCTGTTCAGAGCGCAACACACGAGAACATTATAATGCAACTTTGTAAGAAACATGTGAATTTAAGCTGCCTTAAGAGGCTAGTTTAGCTGCACATTTCACCAATACAATATTGAAGTAAAAAAATGCGAAATCTCAGAGCAATGGGGGCAAGCTATGTGCATATATAGCCCGGAATTAAAGTTCCTTATGGGGCGTTACGAAGGGGTTCCCTAGCCGGCAAAAAACGTCTGTAAAATAAAAAAAAGCGTAAGATTTCTTTATTTTATTATTACTTTACTTCGTTCCTATCTGGTGTCCCACGACACCATACGTTTTTTCTTTACAAAACAATTGTTTCACAATAACATGACGGAAAATAAACATGATATGATTTGCCAAATCGGTTAATAAATGAGTTCTAAGGAAACAAACATAAAAAATATGTAAATCTGTTGACCCTGTGGGACATCCCTGAAACTTTCTGCTAAATTGAGTTATTTTAAGCTCAAAGGAATAAAACTATATCTAAGCATAGTTCAAAAATCTAAAATTTGTTATAAATTATAGTAATTTCAATTCTGAAAAGCTGTATATCATGGAAACGATTTTGATCTTTCGAATTGCATTCAACGCAATGTTTGAACTCTAAATGTTTTTTTAGCTGCATCTTTAGATTTAGCTGCATCTACAGGCTGAAAATTTCGAAGTATTATCAAAAAAACTTTTTTAAATTTTCGTTAATGTTAAATCTTAAATAAATTGACCGATTTTTATTCAACTTACGGTATTTGACGATTTTTTTAGAAAAAAAGGTGATTGGGTATATTAGCCTGAAAATTATTTGAAAATATTTATTTTGCTGTAAACAACCAAATATTAATATTTGAAAAGATGTAACTTTTGGAAACTTGATTTTTTAAACTGCATTTGACGTAGTTTTCTAAGTAAGTGCTAAAATATTGTAGAAGGTTGAAAAATTATTGGTTAAAAAATCTCAGTTATGTCGAAAAAGCACTTTTTTCAAAATTTTTCGTCAACGTCACCTCCGAATGGATAAATCTATTTTGACATATTTATGCATTGGACGCAATTTTTTGAGGAAAAGAGCTGATTAGAATTTGTACTCGGTGCTCGGTACTGGTACGGATATTAATCTGGAAGTTATATTAAAAAAATACTATTTCAGTAATTTGTTTCTTGAGGCTTTTTAAAATTTTCTCAAAATCTCCAGCACTGAATTAGTCCAAATTTTCATGAAGTCTACGCTGAGCGTAATCCATAATATATGCGTAATCCATAACCGGGTTTCGATCAATTAATCCGTTCAAAAGTTATGAAATATTTACATACGCACGCACCCACACACACTCACAAACGCACACACACACACGTACATACACACATAAACGTACTGACGACATCGTGAAAATAGTCGGAAAAGGTTTCTAAGACCAGGAGAAAACTCGATATTCAAAAATCGGGGCTAAATCATTAAATTCCTTATCTACATACGAAGCGGAAAATTAAAAATACAACCAAATTGACAACTTTCTCTTTTTTGGGTAGTTGGTTAAAAATAAAGAATAGTAAAATCTTACCTATGCAAAATCCTACTTATTATAAGAGAGATCTGCATATAGACATTTACTAGACACGTAAATAACAATTTGATATATTTAGGGAATGAATTTTAGGGGATGGGATAAAATATTTGTTTAAATAACTATTTAAACATAAATAACAAAAAAATCTTCACTTAATAAGGAAAAAGTAATCCTTTACAGTATTCCAAAATAATAAATGCATTTGGAATAGTCTGTTATTTTTTAAATACTTATTTTATTACTATCTCAGTGCTACATTATCCTATCCGATTAATGTATGAAAGCTATTATTGTGCAGTTGCATAAGGGCGATCTTTTCAATCACGCAATTCCGCTTTATCTTGGTACCTAATTTAATTATTCAACTCTTAATGAGGAACAATATTTTTTTTAAATACTTATATTACTTCTGTCCCAGTTCTTTATTATCCTACCTCTTAGAGCAAAAACAGCACGTGGTTTTTAAGTATTAATTTTATTATTAATCTAGTGTAATATTATCCTATCCCCTTGATGCATGAAAGATGTTATCGTGCAGTCGTCTAAGAACGATCTCAACCACGCAATCTCGCTTTATCTCGGTAATTTTACAGTGAAACTCTTAAAGAAGAAAATTCCCTTGCATTTTTAAGTACTTATTTTATTACTATTAAAATATTGTCTTATTATCCTACACCTTTTTTATATGGATCCTATGGAAAGAGCCAACCATCGCCTATAGACACCAAAGATGTTAATGGTGCGTTGCTATCTTGTGACAAGGTCTAATGCCACGTACATAAGTTTACCGGCTATCTTACCCTTCAAACCGGAACACGGCAGTGATAAGTACTGACGCTGTTTATGCAGGAATAGATAAGCCGGTGGTACCGGACCCAGACGAGACAATGCAGAACTCTACCACCTAGCAAAAACTTATTGCAGCACTGTTTTTTTAAAGTATTTAGTTTATTAAGCACGTGTTTTATTTATTATCCAAAAACTTTAATACATGAAGGTAGCATGTGGTTATTTTAAGTACTTATTTTGTTATCATCCCAGTGCTACATTATCCTATTCTCTTAATGTATGAAAACTGTTATCGTGCAGCCGTTTAAAAACGATCTCTTCAATCACGCAATCTCGCTTTTTCTCGGTAATTTGATTGTAAAACTCCTAATGAGGCACCAATTGCCTTTGAGTTTCTTTCCATGTCGGAAATAAAAATCTATTAATAAATTTTGTATTCAACGAATGTTTCAAATGAGAAATGTTATATATTTGAATGTTTTTTTACAAGATTTGTTAATTGTTACTATATATTTACCTTCTCCTGCAACAATATCATCAGTGCTTATCACTGTCGGGGTTAGATCTAGAGAGTCTGTATCTTTACTACCCTCTGATATAGAAAAAGCATAACGGCTGGATGTATTTGGATGAAACTTGGAAAAAACGCTACAAGTAGAAAAATTCAAGTAAATCCTTAATCACAATGTCACAATTATTTATCTTGTAAGAAGATCTTCTGTTGAAAAAGGGCTGTTGAAACTTATATATATTATATATAAGTTTCAACAGTCCTTTTTCAACAGAAGTTCTTCTCAACAGAAGATCTTCCCAGCCTTGCCTGGCTGGGAAGATCTTCCTATTTTTCACATCCTTGTGTCACTTTATCAACTTTCACAGCGCCGACTACTGTCAAAATGACGTAACACGTCACCCTGACAGTAATTGACACGCTGTTTCTACCACTAAGCTCTTCAGCGATACCGACCAGCGGCGCCACATAGATTGTTAGACGAGCCACACTGTTGGAAACAAGCTCCCAACACGGGTGACCTTGGTAGGAAGCTTGCGGAATTCAGATGAATTTTGGTTGCAAACAAGTGTTTACATTGTTGTACTGTTGTAAACCGCCGGTGGAGACCCATGTGGGGGGCTGGTTTCCAACAGTGTGGCTCGGCTTTATGTCGATTTAACAAACAGGCTACTTTAATTCTAAAAATGTCATTGTTCTTGTTGGGTTTAAAAGCTTTAATAATGCCTGTGGGGTGCAACTGGTCCTTAAGTATTTCTTTGACAATCGTTTTCTTTGTAAACAGTAAAGACAAATGATTAAATTTTCTAGGCAATGTCTTAGGTTGTCAGTGTAGCTTGCATAAATACAGAGTTATAATACCTACTTACCGATAAAATAAAATCACTCCAGGGAGATTTTTAAACCTTGACCTTGAAATAGCACATTATGACACATTTCTTTTCTTCACGCTATAACTAGAAGCTTTTGACACTGACAAGAATTTTTTCACACAAGCGGCTACACATTCCCCGCCCAACACCTTGTCTATTAATATTTGTATGGTCTGTAATCGAAACTTACCAAAATCAATTCTAAACCGACTTTAAAAAGAGAAGGTACTCTATTTTCATGATTTATATAGCATTGGAAAGCAGACAAGCAAACGTTTCTCCTAGTATTTATTGTCTCTTAGTAGTTCTCCTAGTAAGAGACAACAGCCGCCAAAAACATCAGAGATGTCAATGGTGAATTTCTTTCGGGTCGCAGATGCAAGGCTACATGCTTTAGG
Organism: Apodemia mormo; assembly: GCA_036924255.1. Taxonomy (NCBI): domain Eukaryota; kingdom Metazoa; phylum Arthropoda; class Insecta; order Lepidoptera; family Riodinidae; genus Apodemia; species Apodemia mormo. Next base: position 10,027,712 of record JAUPFN010000026.1, read on the forward strand.
TTACCGACTGCTTTACCCTGTAAATCAGTGGTCGTCAAATTGCGGCCCGCGGCCAGTATTTGTGTGGCCCGTGACGAAGCAAATTATTTCAATAGTCAACTAGGCTTATCTTATGAGGTATTGTTTCTATGTTATGTCACAGAATACTGGAGACTACAGAAGTCAATGTTCATACAAGTAATTTTGAAGCAACGCACACATACATTTCTCACGGACGCGATATCTTGGAATGGTTCGGGACAGTTTGTTCCGAATCATTCCGAGATATCGCTTTCGTGAGCAATTTACTTGCTCGAAAATTACTTGTATGTACATTGACTTCTGTAGTCTCCAGTATTCTGTGGTTATGTCTTGTGTACAATAAATGATAAATAAATAAATTGCCGCTCGCATAACTGTCCTGTCTTAATTAGGTCTCTTTTCTAAAACAAGTGTTTTTCGGTTAAGACTCTTTTACTCAGGTCGTATGTATATGCGGTCGTTTTTATTAACTTAATTATTAAATTAACTTAATTATCAGCTTACATAAGAAAATATCCGTTAGTGGAAAACGTAACTAGTGAGGAGAGTATGTCATTGGAAGTCCGCACTCAAATCATCTATATATTAATACGTGAAGGGAAATCTTTGGACCCCTTTTTAAGACAATTTCGCCAACGGTGGAGATCGAAATTTCACATAGTTCAAGTTTATATTGTGGAAGACTGCAGAAACTTAATATTTTTTAAATAAAAAGCATTGGAAATACATTAAAATAATCAAAATAAACATTACACACACTACATTCATGTGACATACATGATATTATACACACACATGCACAAATACTATTCTCTTTACGAATGTCAGTTGTCAAACTTAAAAGAGATTTTACCGTATAGTCTATGGTCGAATTTCGGCCACAGGCGAACCCGTGTTAAAATTATTCTGTGTTTCGGGGTGGGCGTAAACGGCTGCAACACAGTTTTGTAACTAAAGCAATTGTTTACGAACTACATGTTATTCCTGTAATATTGTTAAATGTTCCATAAAAATCTTTACATCTTTAATATTTTAGTTTGGATTTTCTAAAACACAGTTAATGAATGAAATCATTGAACTAAAGCACGACACAGCTCAAAGCTAATTTCAATGAACATCGTAAAAAGCAGGAGTACATTTAATTTTGGATAAATGCACCTAGCAACTATAAAAGTTTATAAGACTGTGCACAATTTGTTTTATCTATATTTTCTTCGACTTATCTCTGTGAGACTTCATATTTGAATATGAGCTTCTTGAAAAACAAATACCGCAATCGTCTTTCCACTCATTTAGAAGACACAAGGATTGCACGTAGGTAATCCCAAAGGAGCCCGATATACAAGCAATAATTAAAAAAAATCAACACCATAATTCATAAAGTAAAAATACATATGTATAAAAAATATGTAATAAAATTTATTTATCTATACAAATAAATAAAATTGGAGTGTCTGTTTGTAATATTATATATTGTATATATGTTGCATATAGATGTACACATGGTACATATACGAAAATAATACTCTTTACGATTTTTGTCTGTCTGTTTGTTCCGGCTATTCTCTGAAAGGGCTTTACCGATTTTGACGGGAGTTTCACTGCTGGATAGCTGATGTAATAAGGAGTAACTTAGGCTACTTTTTTTAAAAAAATCCAAGCGGACGAAGTCGCGGGCACAGCTAGTAATAATACTATAAAAGTGAAAGTAATTCTGTCTGTCTCTTTTTCACGCCTAAACCAGTAAACCGATTTGAATGTTTCGTACGAAGATAGTTTGAGACACGAGAAAAACATAGGATAGGATAGTCTTTATCCCGGAAATCCCACGGGAACGGAAACAATGCAGGTAAAACCCCAGGTCTGTCTTTCTTTTAAACCACAGTTATATGGAGTAACTTAGGCTACTTTTATTTTAGAAATTTTTCCACGCGGTTGAAGTCGCGGCTATAGCTAGTGTGAAATAACAAAATGTAAACAATAACCAAATTCTTATAAGTAGGCAAACGCCTTTACTCTGCGATCCGATGCTGATACCCACATTGCCCTGTGTGGTCCTTGGCCAGAAAAGTGTGACGACCGCTGCTCTAAGCCATCACATAACACCCACAACGAAAAGGGCGCTCCCCTTTTTTCTTCGTTTATCGTGATATTTGCACCATGGAGGAAAGATATCATTGTATCAAAATTGGCTAATCACTTGTACATTAATTTCACATCAAAACTTTATTTTTATATATCACTCGACCGGTTTCATTTTTGTATTACATCCCAAAGATGCTTAAAAAATGAAACCGGTCGAGTGATATATAAAAATAAAGTTTTGGTGTGAAATTAGAATGCAAGTGCTCAGCCAATTGTGTTACAATAATGGAATTTCACCAAGTGCTGACGATGGAAAATATAGAATATAGAAAGATATCATAGCTACTGAAACGTAAATATGATGACTAATTATTGCTGAAACCACGGACAAACGGATACACCTTTCAAGACAATTTTTAATATGTCAGTGTAGCTTGCATTTACACACAGAAATACGTTATACTATTTACCAATGAAATAACATATTTCAAGGGTAATTTTTAAACCTTGTCATCTCATTCGGTACGATAAAAATATGCAACATTTCTATTTTTTCACAATACAATATATCTACAAATACAATATTTTACCAGTGATAGATACAATATTTTAACAGTGATAGAAGCGTTTGCTCATATGCGCGGCGTCTCGTTTCCTACCAAATTCATATGGTCTGTGGTTGAAATCTATACATATAATAAAATCGTAGGAAAGTCAAAACTGTACATTGAATATTTTTTTAAAAGAATACTTGGGGCGTGATCTACAATCGATATCGAAACCAAAAATATAGTTTTTAGAATTTTTGTCTGTTTATCTGTTTGTCTGTATGTATGTCCGGGGTAAACTCAAAAAGTACTGCATGGATTTACTTCAAATTTTGCATGAATATTACTAACAGGTCGTGTCAAGATATAGGCTACATATTATCACGCTATCACCTAGCGGGGAGGTGCTGTGCGGAGTAAGCGAAGTCCGCGCGGACGAAGTCGCTAGCAACAGCTAGTATAAAATAAACTTCCTAAGACACCTCATCTTATAAAAGGAATTTTATTTCAGAATAAATATAATTAATTTTTATACTTTGACCTATGAACTTTTTTAATCAAAAACCTGTCACTTTGTACAGACAACACATGAGCTGCTTCACGTACATAAAAACGGCATATATTTTCAAATAAGCATGGAAAAACGACTTATGTAAAAAAATCGTGCAACAGACGTTCTGTTTGCGTGTGTTATATAATAATATAAGCTCTCTGCGCTTCTTCTCCATTTAAACTTTAACTGGGCTGAATTTCATATTCCTCAGTCCACACAATTTTCCCTTTACGTATTAATAGTAGGGGAGCCCAAGATGCTACTCGGGTGTCGTAATATATAATAAATAAATAAATAATAAAATTAAAAAACAACACTATCTAGGAGTAATATAGGCTACTTTTTATCAAACTAAGTAAAAGGAAGTCATGATTTTAATGAAATAATAAAGAACAAAGTTACCAAAAAAATATATAAATATAATATTTTATCCAGAATAAAAATGATTAAATTAGAAGCCAACCATTACAATCTCAATACGGTATTCGAGCAAATCTAATCTCTGTACCATATAAGGTTCCACTGCCGCGTTAGCCCGCCGCAAATGGCGCTCTAGTGTCGCCCGCCTGGCTGCGATGATTTTGATGTTGTTTTAACTTGATAATGAATAAATGGTTTACCTAATATGGTATACAAAGGGGAGATAAGTAGAGGCGTTTGTTATAGATCATGCATTACGGATTTGTTTTAAGCCTATAATGTATTTTAGGTTGGAATCCCATAATGGTAACATTCATGCAAGTGAGTAAAATATTTATTACGAAATTTGACAAACAAATTGTTTGATCAGATAGAAACTACAGATTTACATAGAAGTGATATGTCTATATATTAGTATCGATAACTAACTCTCATATCACAAACAAATAATTTATCTATTTTTGTATTTCTTTTGTATTAACCAATTCCAGTAATTTTTCGAGATTCATTACAACTAGCTGGCCCGGAGAACTTCGTAAGGCTTTCGAATTTATTTTAATTTCAATTCTTTGTATATTTGTTGTTACGAATAATCTAGAAAATTGAAGAGTTAGAGCGCTGGAAAAATCTAGAAATGAAAGAAAGAGATAGGCTGCTTCTATTGGTAAACAATAGCCGCCGTTACCCAAGCAGCTACGGCATAATGTATCTTCTGCCATAGGGCATTAGGGTGAACATGGCGGGTACTAGGATTTGTTTACAATTAGAGTTGTCGGAATTTTCGGGAATAATGTCGGACTTTACCTTGGGTATAAATAATAATAAGTGTTAGCGTAGACAGAGTGCAGTTTTAGTACAGTGATCGAAAGCGATACTTGAAGCGATCAGTGCAAAGTGATATAGTACAGTGAATATGAGAAGTGTTTTATTGTGTAATCGGTTAATTCTAGTGTTAGTATAGTGAGTGTTAATAGTGCTTATCAGTGTATTTACGTATTTCATTATGGTGATTGTACCTTAGTGTTGAAATTACACGGTTTTAATATAGTTGGCATGTTATTGCACAAAACGAACATGAAGCACGTAACAATATTTTCAACAAAAAACAGTTAACATACCACAATTGGACTTTTTTTATTTGACATGATACTGCTCCTAAAACTTTCGAGATAAAAATAACTAATAACACTGTTTCTGACTTGGAAATCGAACCCCAGAATCTCAATATCTAAGCCAAACAGTCTAACAGAGTTCAAAGATTCCACCCGAACAAACATACATACATACATAGCAAGTTAAATAAAAGCTTTTGAAAAGTCACACATTATACCTTCTGCCATCATTTAGTACTAAAATATTATTTTGTCATTGTTAGTTTTGTCTTTCTCAGTTATGGCAGTGGTACCAATTCTAGCACCTAGTAAAACTACTTAGTTTCTTAGCGTACATTGTTTCGGTTAAATTTATTTCTATCCTTTAAAAAAATTTAGAATATCAAAAATAAATAAGTTTTTATACATACATACAAGATAAAACCATTTTCCGACATGATACCTTTCATCATCATTAAATATTATTTCTTCATGGTGAATTTTCTGTCTTTTTGAGGTAAGGCAGTGGTATCAGATCCGGGCAAAACTTAGCAGAATTTTACCGCCTTGTAAAACTGCTTAGTTTTAAGCTATTGCATAGCTTCTATCGCGGGCCTTGAGCGTGGAGACCGAATCCAGAAATTCCGTAACGAATAAAACCTAACACCCCCACTCCGACCGCTACAGCGGTGATACTTTTTAGTTTTTTTCATCTATCGATAAATACCAGAACTTTTAATGACTTTTTGAAATATCACGCTTGTCTCTTTAGTTCAGCAATCCGCCTTTAGATGGCATTGGTTGTATTGGAAAACTACCGTAATCAGCTGTTTGTGAGAAATCATATAGGTGTATAGGTATTTATCATCTACGTACAACAGTGAATATCTGTACTCGTATAATTTGTGAACAAAGTGTTTTAACCACTCGACTCTCGTAGAGGCAAATATTAGACATTATGTATGACAATTGCGTGTACTGTCACTCTGAAGGCAAAATTTTACGCCGCTTAATTTTTTGAATTTTTGAATTTAAACTTTAAATTTCTAATTATAAAGACTAATGTTGTATGAAAACGTCTTTGACGTTTATTCTATGATAAAATATCTGTCATGTCAAATTCGTAAACTGACATCTGCTATTGTCGTTTATTATACTTCAGCCACTATTGTTCGTTCGACCGGACCGCATGTGTGTTATCGATTTTTTAGTGGTATAAAACTGAATTATGTGATGTTTTACGGTGCATTTCTCTCATGTAAGTATTGTTTTTATTAGAAAGGCCGTTTAATTATTCTATTTGGACAATTCGTTGTAAGAAATATATCGTGATAGCCAAAAATAAAATCATTTAGAAATTCATTATTTTTCACGTGATTTTTGTGATATTTGTTTGTAAATATAATAACTACTTTGTCGATTACTTTATTTTGATCCTTAATAGACAGAAAATATATCAATTGATACACAGTCTTTTACAGAATGATAAAATATGGCTTAGTTGTAGGAAAAAAAGATTTTTTTTCCAACGAGTCGACCGAGTCACCATTCCCGCCAATAGGCGAGTGATGAGACCTGGCGCGCTGTAATTCGCTCTTGGGTGTCAAAGTTTCGAGAGGCTAAATATAAATAAACAAAGTGCATTTATTAAATATTCCTGAAGAACCGACATGTATAGAAAGATAATAAAAATATTTTGAACAATATTAACATCTCATTTATTTAATAAAAGAAAAAAAATTTGTTTTTTTATCGGTCACCACGCTCAAAGTGTAACTTGAATTAATATCAAAGAAAAAAAATAATGCATAAATAAAATAAATATATAATTGTAATTGCATAAGTTGATAAAAAATGCTATGCAATAGCTTTACCGCGGCATGCTCCGAGTGCCACACGTCTTTTTTTAGCGTACTTTGTTTCAGTTAAATTTAATTCTATCCTTTTAAACAGAGTGAAATAACGTACATTTAATCTTTCATTTTATTTCATTCCCTTTTAAAGTAATAAAACAAAAACTGCACATCACTAAACCAGTTTAGAATATCAAAAAGAAATAAATTTTTATATAACATAAAACCCTTTTTCCATTAATGCAATGTAAAAACGTCACACATGATACCCATCTCAAGTAATCCTCGCGAGTGTACGTCCCTGCGTTACCAAACATAACTCCCTAACATTTACGCCGGTCTGGGTCGTCGTGTCACAACAATATCATTAAACGTACCTACAAGTGTATTTACAGAGACAGCGACCAGATAAACTAATCTTGGAATGAGACACACTGGGCTGTATTATTTTATTCACTTAGCAATTACGTACTTAAGAGTCACTTTTCTGTCGTATGGATTTCAATATACATGTTTATTAAATACTAGCTGTTGCCTGCGACTTCGTCCGCGCGGACTTCGTTTATTCCGCACAGCACCTCCCGCGTAGGTGTTAGCGTGTAATATGTAGACTATATGTTGACCTGACTTATTAGTAATATTCATGCAAAATTTGAAGTAAATCCATACAGTGCTTTTTGAGTTTACCCCGGACATACATACAGACAAACAGACAGACAGACAAACAGACAGACGGACGGACGGACGGACGGACGGACGGACGGACGGACGGACAGACAGACAGACAGACAGACAAAAATTTTAAAAACTATATTTTTGGCTTCGATATCGATTGTATATCACGCCCCAAGTATTCTTTTAAAAAAATATTCAATGTACAGTTTTGACTTTCCTACGATTTTATTATATTTATAGATGATAGAAAACTGAGTTAAATATGTTTTCGCAATGAACTTGATCTAAAAATAGAGTGAAATAACTTACACCTAATTAACATTACTATAGTGCGCGCGGAACTAGTTGGCCGCGCCATACGTAATACGTAATACGTATGGCGCGGCCAACTAGTTCCGCGCGCACTATAGCAATCGCGTGTAGCCGAAATTCGACCATAGACTCACAATAAACTCTCTTTTAAGTTTGACAACTGAAGATCCGTGAATAAAACAGTAGGTGGCATGTGTATCTATGCACACATGCCACCTACTGTTTTATTATATCACACATACTCAAAGCATGTGTGTATATTATCATGTATGTCACATGAATATAGTGTGTGCAATGTTTATTTTTATTAATTTAATGTATTTCTAATGCTTTTTATTTAAAAATGTTAGGTTTCTGCAATCATCCGCAATGTAAACTTGAACTGTGCCAAATTTCATACACCATCGTTCGTGCAAGTGTCTTAAAAAAGTTATTCCATCACGTATTAATATATAGATAAAAACGTCACACATGATACCAATCTCAAGTAATCCTTGAGTGTACGTCCCTGCATTACACCAACTTGGGACGTCATTTCACTACAATATCATTAAACATACCTACAAGTATATTAATTACAGAGGTAGCGACCAGATAAACTAATCCTAGGAATGAGTCACACTGCCTTGTATTATTTTATTCATTTAGCAATGAAATATATAATAGTCACTACTCACTTTTCTGTTCAATCAATGTACTCGGAAAGTACATCCCTGCAACAGTTCATGTCATTTTTTATATAAAAGATATCTTCACACCCTTATCTCCGAAGAGGTAGGCAGATGTACAACCAATGCGCCCGCGATGAGCCGAAGATCCTTAGTTCCACATTGTTTCAAGCCTATCGCCAAGCGGGCACTTATCCAATCCCGGCCAACATTGTTTTTATCAAAAAACTAAAAAAAACACATTTTTGAATTGTCCAACCTCTCTTTTGTCTACGCCGGACCAATAGACCAAAGAGACGATAATTTTAATTTAAAATTATATAAGATAGTTTAATATATATTATTTATTATTATTATTATAAAAACGACACAATATGTGAAGGCAATCTTAGACAATGTACACAAAGTGTACCTCTATTTATATTTATCCATTTAACATCGATATCTATATTAATATGCGAACATTTGGATGGAAAGATGTTTGTTACTCAATCATGCAAAAACTACTGAAAGAAATTGAATGAAGTTTGGCACACAGGTAAATGGAATAGCACATAGTCTACTTTTCATCCCGAAAAAGTTAGGTGACTGTTCAATGTTCATACACGTATAAAAAGCCCAAAATTAGAACGAAAATTAAAGCATGAGCTTGAATGAATGATGAAGTATATTGAGCTTCTTATAAGGCTTTCAGTTAACATTCATAACTTAAAATGATAACGCTGAAGGTGTTTCATTATTAACTATTTTCAAACCTCTAAAAATATAATTATTTCAAATTTAATAAGATGCTTTCAGACAAAAAATGATTATACCCAAAAATTTACTTAGATCATGATGAGGCACGTGTTGTTTTGAATTAAAAAAAAAACATTGTTCATCATAAAGAAGATTTTTAGGGGCCGGCGCAAAAAAATAATTTTTAACGACCATCCTATATATATACATGTATATTAAAGATGACATTGAGTGAATTAATTTCTCAAGGCCCTCAAAATTGCCCTGAAAAACAAAGTGAATCAGGTACATCTAAGTGTACCTGTCATATATTTTGGTGCGCAGTAAAAAGTTATTGTATTGTGTTGTGTTGTGTTGCGTTGCGTTGCGTTGCGTTGCGTTGCGTTGCGTTGTGTTGTGTTGTGTTGTGTTGTATTGTATTGTACCTACTTAACTAAAGCATGTCTCGTATGATGATGGTAGAGTTCTGAATTGTCTTGCTCGGATCTGGTACCACCGCCTTACCTATTCCTGTTGAAATAGCGTCAGTGCTTGTCACTGTCGTGTTCCGGTTTATAGGGTAAGGTAGCCAGTAAACTTATGAATTTGGTAAGTTAACTGGATAACTTACCCTCTAAATTAGGGAGACTAGACTCCGCCACAAGGTTAGCAACACTCCATTAACATCTGTGGTGTCTATAGGCGATGGTTATTTCTTACCATCAGGAGAGCCATCTGCTTGTTTGCTATCTTACGATATAAGAAAAATTTAAAAAATCCCATTTGAAGCAATTTTCATGAGTGTACGTCCGTGTTGCAATATTCTTTCATTTTTTAAATATCACTTATATTATATATTTATGGATTATTGTTCAATTCAAACTTCTCGATCCGCGAGATTTTCGTTAAAAGGTGTACAAAGTTTTCGCTACACTATTAATATATAAATATCAATACCCTTCATGCAAACACACGAGTAGAACTAAGTGTACCCAAAGCATTACACCACGCAAATAGCTAAGCGGGATTGAACCCGTGATGTTGCAATTGTTACGTACCAAATTAACGCTGATCCGATACCTATCTGACTGAATAATGGCCTGATAGTAATGTTTGCATGTTGATTTAAACCTTCTTTATTGAATAGACATTTATTAAGATAAAGGTACAGGAAAACAAAAGTTTATTTCACTTAAAAAGTATATTCTCGCCCGTATCCCCGAAGAGATAGGCAGAGGTACAACAAGTGCACCCACGATTAGCCGAAGATACTTAGTCCCACAATGTAACAGACGACAAGTCTATCGCCAACCGGGCACGTATCCAATCCAGTGTAAAGTTGTTTTTTATCAGAAAACTGAAAAAAACACGAATTTTGAATTGTCCGACGCGGGAACTCAGGTGGTCAACACAGACACCGAGCCACTAGACAACATAGACGATTTAATACACTAGACCAGGATTCGGCAACCTTTTGAGTCGGAAGAGCCAAAAATGACAATTTACAAAATTTCAAAACGTTTAAAGAGCCACAATTTTTTTATGGCCAACAGTACACAGTATTTCTAAAAATTAAGACAGTGACGATGTGTGTCACGTGAGGGGGGAAGGAGGGGTGAAATGCAAGTGCAAGAGCCTCAGGTTGCCGATCCCTGACCGAGACTCGTGGAAATGTTTCTCTCGTTCTTTCTTGAATTTCGGTTAGATTCTCAAATCGATCAACGTAATATTAACTTTCTTTTTATATTAAAAATTGCAACATTGATAATCTGCACTAGACGTGTTGCTGAAGAGTGTCTTAACTCAGACTTCTAAAAAAGTTGGCAGATGGCTTAACTAAGATTTTCCAGGACACTCTATAGATCCAGTCCAAGGCCGCAATTATACTTTGTAAGTCAAGGCGCGTTTGTAAAATATTAACAGTTTTTTATATGTTTCGTCTATTGAAATTGTATCTGGAAGAAACCGGCTAAACTTAGGCAAATTTTATTTACTCTCACAGGTCTGAAGTAAATGTTGGAGACAGGCTAAGTCAGGCAAGTTTCACATGAACACGCCCATTTTTTGATTTCTTGCACCAAATTCTGTCAATAACAGCGCGGAGAGAAAGAACACGGTGTTCCATTTGGCTAATTCAAAATCGGTATTTTGTCGCGCATGTTAACATCTCACTGGTCGGTACTAATTCTTTTGGATTATTATAAGATCTATTAGTCTGATGTGTTGACAAAACAATTGTCTGTTATCTAGGGTAACAGACAAAACAATTGTCTGTTATCCTAGCCGGTAGACACATGCATTTAGCACTATCCACTACAGCGATAGCCACATACTATTAATATCTTTGAAGCATATAGGCGTCTGTTATCTTTGTTCTTTAGGAGAATTAATTACATCTATTTTTTAAAAATCTAAATTTTTTGTATTTAAAGACTGACACTAGAAGTTTTTATATTAATTTTATTACTTTTTGTATTTATTATTGTTGTTATATAACAATGAAATTTAATAACATAACCTATTTTTTTAAAAAGACGCATCTCTATACTTTTTATAGAAATCCTAAAATGCGTGCTCTTCGGTAAAGGCCTCTAGTAACTCTTTCCACTGCTTTCTGTCTGTCGCCACTCTTAACCAGTAGTTTACATTATTAATTCATCCCCAAAATAAAAAGTACTGTGATCTGGGTTTATTTCCATCTCTTGAGTACGAAACTAACACCTGTTCACCCCGTTTCTACTTATTATAGCGGAACATATGTTCAGTCCACTTCCATTTAATTTGACCAATACGTGACATGATGTCTGCTAATTTCGTTTTATGTCTTTTTATGACTTTTTATGATGTATATACTTCTAACTTTGACTATTAGTTTCTAACCATTGACGTGTATAATGTGGTAATATTATACACGTCAATGTTTCTAACCCATCATACTCCATACCTTTTTGACATCTTCCTAATCTCTGACATTTCTTCAAAGCCCAGGTTACACAACCATATAATATGATACAGGGTAGGATTCAGGTACTTATAAAAGGTTTTCTTTTTGAACTTAATACTCAGTTCCACGCTTTCATGATTTCTGTCAAGGCCCAATATTTTTTCCACCTAGTCGCAATTCCCTTGTCTATCCTGTGAACATTTGGTCTTGGGCGTTATTATTTGGCCAAAATATACATACTTCTCTGAGTGTTATGTCTATGTGTATTGTAGATGTCATCATTTTAGTCTTGCTCGAGTAAACAAATAGAAAGAAGTAAAAAAGACATCCCAAAGAGTGTCCCCTTACAAGACAACTTCAATTAATACCGCTCGGTAGTACGAAGCCCTACGAGTACGAGTCCGAATCGTACTTGTCCGGTTTTCTTCATTATTATACTGAATGTAATTCTGTGGCCATTTGTCAGACCATGATAAGTTACATTTTTCGCCAATATAATGTTAATAACACAATTAATTTGATCAGATAGACATAATATATCTATTAATGCTGTTCTCTTTTCTATAGTCTATGAACATTTTAAGATCAGTTAAAAAACAGAATATTTTTTTGATCATAATAATATATGTGCATAATACAGGTAAAATAATTTTTTGTAACTATTACTTTTTGACCTAAGGCCACAGAATTGAAATGAAATAGAAAATAGAAAAAGAATTGAAATGAAATAGAAAGAAAATAATATTCATACCTATTTCAAATGTCTGTGTTTCGTAGGTGTTATTGTATACTTGAAATAAGTCTATTATTCATTACAAATCAAAAGAATACCATTACTCCGCCCTCCACATTTTGTCCGACGTCGCAACGAAGCCGGTCCGGTCTCGCAGGAGGAAGTCCTTAGCACTGGCGTTAGTAGCCCAAATATAAACTTAAACTCTAGCTGAGCACTCTGCTCGCCCCATACGTCCGGGTAGTCCGCAGTAAGCACCACAAGGGCAAATGTCGTTAATCAAATCGAAAACAAGATTCAAAAGCTATCATAAATTCTTAAACATGTAATCGCACCTTTTTTTTTTCGGAATGTCTCAATTGCTGTTAGCCTTATGGGCTGTTACAGCTTCACCGGTCGCGGGGGCGAGCAGAGTGCTCAGCCAGAATTTAAAGGTGTAGGGCTGTACGCCCTCCGCCCTAAGGGTGTCTCCTGTGAGACCGAACCTAGGCTTAGGATGGGATCGTGATTTGCGATGAGAGGGCTAGTGGCATTGTTTTGTCCGTCCGCCGAACCTTGCCCTTGGGCTCGGTTCGCCGAAGGGCGAAACAGGGGTCCGCCGGCGGCGACGGTGTCGCGAATGTAGGTGTGTAGTGTTATCGTGTAAACCGTTGGCCAGAGTTATCGGGTCATCGGGATCGGTAAGAGTAACCGCACCCAATATCTTAAACATACATTCTGAAACACAGATTATTTTTTGTTTTCTTACATGAATATTTAGGAGGCGCTAATCCATTATCAGAAATTCATTATGTAACACGAGTAACTTGATGGCCCGCAGGTCGAGAGAACACGGACTAAGTTTCTAGTGAAAGGATACAACTTGCGTTGCATAAAGCCGGGCTATAAATCTGAGGGAATTCTGAAAATGTAGGCACGGCTGACTTAGGGTCATGGAAGCTCGCCGCTAAATATTACAATCGAAGAATGGTTTCCTCTTGAATAATTATTTATTACTAGTGGGTTATTTATTTGACGTTAAACAATTTTTGATGGATTTCAACATCTTATAAAAGACACGGAATAATGGTCGTCACACACTATACCGGCGAATAATCATCGCCTGAGTTACATAAGTCGTAGATCGTAACACAAGCTCGCCCCCTTTGAAGAATAGACCATCTGCCATTCTGCCAGGCAATTCGTAAAAAGCACTACTATCGTGGTTACTATGTGGTAGAGTTCTGCAAAGTCTCGCCGGTGTATATGGTACCACGCCTTACTTATTCCTGTAACAGCGCAACTGCACCAATTATTGCCACTAACGTATTCTGGTTTGGAGGGTAAGGTAGCCAAGAAACTTATGCATGTGGCATTAACACCACGCTACATAGATAGTAATGCATCATTAACATCTATGGTGTCTATAAGCGATGATTACCTTTTCTATCAGAATAGCAATCTACTTTTTTACCATTTAATGATATATAATAATAATAATAATAATAAATATTCACGGGACAAATTACACTTTTTTTATAGAAGAGGGGGCAAACAAGCAGGAGGTGCACCTGATGGTAAGTGATCACCGCCGCCCATGGACATCCACAATACCAGAGGTCTTGCAGTTGCGTTGCCGGCCTTTTAAGAATGAGTAAGCTCTTTTCTTGAAGGCCCCCAAGTCGTATCCGTTTGGAAGCACCCCTGCCGGTAATTGGTTCCACAACAAAGTAGTGCGAGGCAAAAAGTGTCGAGAGAAACGCACAGTTGTGGATATCCAGACATCGAGATGGTGAGGATGGAATTTCAAATTTTGACGCGATGTCCGATGATGTAATTCGGCGGCAGGAATTAATCCAAATAACTCGTCGGAACACTCCCCATGAAAGATACGATAGAAGACACAGAGTGAACCAACATCTCTGCGCAATGCCAAAGAGTCAAGCCGTTTCGAAATAGCCAGGTCGTCAACGATTCGAACCGCTCTGCGCTGAATGCGATCAAGAGGAAGGAGCTGGTACTGAGGAGCTCCGGCCCAGAGTTGAGAACAGTACTCCATGTGGGGCCGAATTTGAGCCTTATAAAGTTGAAGGCGATGGGCCGGCAAAAAGTACTGTTTCGCTCTGCTGAGCACACCGAGCTTTTTGGAGGCTAGTTTAGCTTTACCTTTCAAATGACCGCGAAACTGAACGTAATTCGATATGCCGATTCCCAGAATCCTGGTACTAGCTGAGGCTGTCAGGAGAGTATCCCCAAATCGAGGTGACACGACAAAGGAAGCGGAAAACACGCAAAGCTGTATCTTCTTGGGGTTAAAAGTGACCAGGTTTTGACGACCCCATTCCGAGACATCGGTTAGTCGATTCTCAACTTCGGACACAAGCTTGTTTCGGCTCTCTTCGACTTACTGATCTAACCTCAAAGTAAGCCAATTATTTGCTTGTGTTATGGTGTAAGTCAACGACACTAATACATAAAAATAAATAAATAAATAAATATATATATATATATATATATATATATATATATATATATATATATATATATATATATATATATATATATATATATATATATATATATATATATATATATATATATATATATATATATATATATATATATATATATATATACATATACATATATACCATATATATAACCAGAGTCCCGTCGATTGTGTAGCCAGGGTCGCTAACCACTCAACCAACGAGGCATTAGTATATATAAAAATAAAATATAGTATTTTTGAAGTTTTTAGAAAGAGTATTCTCGCGGTGTCTCTGATGAATATTCTCATGAATATTTGGAGTCAACGCGAGCTTTTCTTTTCGCTACGTCGTCGCGTCGCTCGGAAAGTGTATCAAACGCTACTTGTTACTAACAATAATCAGGGCTGACAGCTTTATTTAAATACCGAGGCTCAGGGTCATAACTATTCTAATATGTACTGTATTCTTATATGTATAAAGTACGTATGTATAGTCATAACCCTATATTTACAATTTTGTTGTCAACACAGTAAAACTCCATTTATTATTAGCTTGAACATATTATAACGGTTAACAAATACTTTTTCTTATTACACATGATTTTATTCTCGAAATTATGTGCGACGCTAGTGTAGTGTCATTATAATGTGTCATGACCCTTACGTTTCAGTTCGTTTATTACGCTTATATTATTAACGTTTTATACGTCATAAAAAATAGTGTCACCAACCTTATATTACCATGTAATAGTAGTGGAAGCTAAAGCTGGATTTCGGGATTGTCTCAAGTGCGTCAGATTAATATGTGGGAGGTACCTCGCATAATGTTGAGGCTTTCCACCAAATATAATCCCTTTATAAAGACCTGGGTATCTAGGGTGTTGAAAAAAATCAATAACTCGTATCCCGGAAGAGGAAAGAAGAAATAAGTCCGCTCCGCTGTCAGTTCATGAGGGATCCAACGACAACAAAGTTTCCAAACTTTCAATTCTTCGTGTAAAAATTTCTGAATTAGGCTCATACCAATCCCCAATAGTCCTCGAATTGTCTCATAGGTAATCCGGGGGTTTTCTTCAATTAACCGCTTAACAGTAGCCACATTATTTTCGTTGACGGCAGTTGAAGGCCGCCCTTCACGAAATTAGTCATGTAAGGAAACTCGACCTCTCTCAAATTCAGCAAACCATCGCCTCACGGTGCTCAAACAAGGTGCTTCTCTCCCAAGAGCATTTTGAAGATGAGCGGCACAGTCTTGCGGAGAAAGAGAACTTTTAAAATCATAAAAAATCGTCGCTCTAAAATCTTTTCGACTTAATTCCATTTTCCTTGCGTACGTAGAACTTTGATGTGTGATAAAAAAAAACAAATGACAAATCATTTCCCGCTAGTTGTTTTTTTTATTACTAAGAAGGTTGCAACGTTTCAAAAATATAACATTCGAAATTCAAATAGTTCCGATTAGCTAGAAGTGCAAAACTTTTAGTGTGACCCATGAACAAGTGCATCCACCATTAGCCGCAGATACTTGGTCCCAAAATGTGATAGGTGCATAGGTGCACTTTTCCAATCCCGGGCAACTTTGTTTTTATCAAAAAACTGAAAAACACTTTTTTCATTGCCCAACCCGGGAATCGAACCAGGGACCTCATGCGGTTAATTCCGACACTGGACCACTAGAACAAAGAGGTGACACATAAACTTCGGCTTGTGGAAATTGTCAGATTATAGTTTTTTCGTTATTCTTACAGCATTTCCTTAAAAATAAAAAAAAACATTTAGAAAAAAGACAACGTTTCCCTTGCAACTTTGTGACCCTATCTCCTCTTACCTACGCTACATTCAAAACGTCAGATTTTACGTCTTTTAGTCCACAATTATTTTTTTATCTGTAGTTATTTTCTCCACCATTGAAATGAAAAACATTATATAACCTTTTGTTTTTCCTACCATCTAATCTACAAAATCCAATAGTTTCCCACGAAGGTACCAGTACCTGTACCAGCTTCTTCCTCTTGATCGCATTCAGCGTAGAGCGGTTCCAAACGTTGACGACCAGGCTATTTCGAAACAGCTTGACTCTTTGGCATTACGCAGAGATGTAGGTTCACTCTGCGTCTTCTACCGTATTTATCATGGGGAGTGTTCCAACGAGTTGTTTGGATTAATTCCTGCCGTCGAATTCCACCATCAGACATCGCGTCAAAATTTGAAATTCCATCCTCACTATCTCGATGTCTGGAAATCCACAACTGTGCGTTTCTCTCGACACTTTTTGCCTCGCACTACTTTGTTGTGGAACCGGCAGGGGTATTTCCGAACGGATACGACACAGGACCTTCAAGAAAAGAGCTTACTCATTCTTAAAAGGCCGGCAACGCAACTGCAAGACCTCTGGTATTGATGTCCATGGGCGGCGGTGATCACTTACCACCAGGTGCACCTCTTGCTCGTTTGCCTCCTCTTCTATAAAAAAAATAATCGAAGGTCGAGTAAATCCCCTTTTACCGCCCCGTTGGTCGAGTGGTTAGCGAACCTGACTACGCAATCAACAGGGCTCGGGTTTGATCCCCGACGGAGACAAGCATTTGTGTGATGGTGTGATGAGCATAAATGTTTGTATTTCCGGGTTTGGGTGTTTGTTAAATATATTCTAGTATTTATACATGTATTTATGTGTATTAGTATCGTTGACTAACACCCATAACACAAGCAAATAATTTGCTTACTTTGGGGTTAGATCAGTCAGTGTAATTTGTCCCGTGAATATTTATTTATTATTTATTTTACCATCTTGGGCTCCCCTACTATTACTATATACAGCGAAATATTGTTCCACCGTCGACTGTTTAAGAAACAATATATATATATATATATATATATATATATATATATATATATATATATATATATATATATATATATATATATATATATATATATATATAATATTAATTATAAGTTAGAGCTCGAATGTATTAAAATAAATTAAGTCAAATCTACAATCTATGAATTGAAAATATATCTCGGCTGGTTTATTTCAGTCTAGGTATTTCCAACAAATATAGAGCGTGAATTACCATAACAGAGATATGACAAACGACTGTTACTTTTAATTAAGAGTATCAATATCTTATACCAGATAAACAATATTTAAAATATATACTAAAGGCACAATATTTTTGAATTAAAATGTTTTTCACGGCGATACATATAGAATTATAACTTACAATATACAAATATACAATATACATCCTATGTATATTGTACATTTGTGTACTTCTTTATTGCCTCGAACAGCGCTATTTTTTTATTGTCAACAAAACCGATATTTTTTAACATTCGTTCCAAAAACGAATTTTTAATAAATTTTCCATCCCACCACTCATAGATTTCAATTTCTTATACCGTACCGTAAGCGTGTGAGTCGTGCACTTGGCTTTTCCAAACTATTTTTGGTCTTATTTTCAAGTCATTACAGCCTTAACCGTAGTTGCGAGACAGATGTCAATCAGGATTATTTTAAATACAACAAAACCGTTTTATGCAATTGCGTCGTATCTTAATGACGAATCAAATGCAGGTTGCAATAAGGAAATATGCTGTCCCGTTTTAATGTTGATAAACATCTTGCTGCAGAAAGGGATAGAATGAGAGATAGGGATCTAACGTCAACGCTTTAGTGAGTGACATTACCGATATACAAAATTATACAATGTTTATTGTAATACAAATTAAATTTATTAATGTTAGCTATATTGTAGTATTTTTCACAGTATATGAAAGCAAACAAGCAGATGATTCTCATGATGGAAAGAAATAGACAATGTTAATGGTGCGTTGCTATCCATACGGCGGGGTAAACATAATATTAAGTAACATTTCCAGATGATGTAAAGTTTTTTTACACACTATTATATATAAGCATACCTACTTTCGGTTGGCCTAAAGATTGACTGGAGGAGAATGCCACTAGGCAAGTTCGCCTTTTGTACAAATTATTTTAAGGTGTACAATAAAGTTAAATAAATAAATAAATAAGCAATCGATACAAAGATTGCACATACAGCTCTTCTTGTACACTCTTTCAATTATTGATAGACTTATTTGTATTAAAGACGTCGCAAAATTAGTGTCACCCCACACGACTTGTACAGTCTAAGGCTTGTTAAGCAGTTAATTTAAAAATCTAAATCAGCGCAAGTACTTAAGGAACTTTTTTATAAGGTTTGACTCTACCTTAATTTAAAAAACACAGGTTTCGTTATGAATCAAAATTATAAGGGTTTTGAATCAATAAATGGTTTAAAGAGGATTTAAACATTCTTTGATATTCACCGCTTCCAATTTTTGTCCGCACTGTACGCGGCGAACAATTTCACGGTTTGACTTAAACCGGTTTACTTCGGTTTATGAAGCGCTCTCATTTAAAATACGCTCCGAGTGAAATCTTTTATGAAAACCACTAAATACCACTATTAACCGGTATTTTTAACCGGTTTCAAGCCGTGGCTCAGTCATTAACTGTAAAAAAAATCAAGGACTTGTGTCCTTGTTATTTTATATTATACTAGCTGACCCGGCAAACATCGTTCTGCCTTTTAACTACTCTTATTTTTTTCTATATTTTCTCACCTTTTAAACCTTCCCTGGACTTCAACAATTAATTTAAAACCAAAATTAGCCAAATTGGTTGAGCCGCTCTCGAGTTTTTAGCGAGACTAACGAACAGCAATTGAGATATATATATATAGATATATATATATCTCAATTGCTGTTCGTTAGTCTGCTTGTTTGCTATATATACATATATATATATATATTAGGGTGGAGTGAAAAAAAAAAAAATTTTTTTTTCTTAGCCTGGGGGTCAAATTTGTAGCTTATAAAAAACAAAAATTTTTGAAAAAAAAAAAATTTTACTCAACATCTTGAGGCAGCCCACTCATTTTTAAAATTAATTACGAGTGAAAATATTTGGTTGCAAAAAAAAAAAATTTTGTCTTGTAATGTCTTAAAACATCCAAGAATTGGCAATTATGATCATTTCCAACTCAAATTTTATTCTAGTGCCCTAATGAGGAATGTTACTTTTTTGGATTTTTTTTAAATATTAAAACAATAGTCACAAATTTTTTTTTTGACTTGTGATTTTTAATTGGCATAAAAGAGGATACTTTGAAGTTTTTAGAACGCTTTTAAAAATTTTTTTTTTGCAACCAAATGTTTTTACTCGTAATTAATTTTAAAAATGAGTGGGCTGCCTCAAGATGTTGAGTAAATTTTTTTTTTTTTTGTTCAAAAATTTTTGTTTTTTATAAGCTACAAATTTGACCCCCAGGCTAAGGAAAAAAAAACCTACTATATATATATACCCTAATATATATATATATATATATATATATATATATATATATATATATATATATATATATATATATATATATATATATATATATATATATATATATAATCTATTGTATTTTGTTTATGAAGACGCACTAGTGTGTTTGTAAACTTTTTTTATCTAATTATTTAGATAAAAAAACGTTTACAAACAAACTAGCGCATCTACATAAATAAAATACAATAGATTTTTGATAAAATATAATTGCAATCAATTCTACTGCTGATTCGGATCAAACTAATTTCGGCTTTTGTATCAAGTAGACATCTTGTACTTTATCGCCTCTCTGGTCTACTGGTTTGGTGTTGATATTGACTATTTGAGGACCCTGTTTCGATTCCTGGGTCGGGCAAATCAAAAGATGCGTTTTATCAGTTTTCTGATAAAAACAACGCTGCCCGGAATTAGATAAGATCCCGGTTGGCGATAGTCTTGCCACCTATCACAATGTTATAAGTGTACTAAGTATTTTCGGATAATCGTGGATGCAATGGTTGTACCTCTGCCTACCTCTTCGGGAATACGGGCTTGATCATACTTTTAATTAACATGTTTGGTGTCTTTTAACTCCATCATGAGAACCACCTGTTTGTTTGCTATCTAATGATAAAAAAACTATAGGAGTACCTTATATTAGCTTCTTCTCCCTATAAGACTATCATACGCAAACGACAAACACACATTACTCTTTCCAAAGATACTTTTGTGACAAGTTCCTGTACAATATATTTCGGCATTTCCCATAGGCATTCAGCCGAAGGATTTTTCATTTAACACCAGATCATTGTCATTTATCACAAAAAGTACTTCTGTTTGCGTAACTTTTACCATTGACCTAGAAACGAAACGGATGAGCTGAAGAAACATCTAAACGTTAGATTTTGAGTCTTATTACTGTTACGTGAAGGTTAAAATTATATAATAAGTGGTAGTATTCAATTTTTTCATAAGTTCTATATAGATTATTCAAATCTACTGGGCTTATTGACTGAGAATCAGTCTAAGACCTTTTTTTATATTATCCTAAGTGTTCTCTGTGTAATCGACACCCACTTCTATTGGGAGGTGATTTCGTATTTTATTAAATGTGAACAGATAATATATAAGAATAGTATTCAAAACTATAGTATTAATATTCAAATCTTTAAGACTGTAATATGAAATTCTTGCAAGTTAGTAAGGCATCATAAAAATAATAGTTACTATACACGAACTTTAATATTATGAAGCCGCTATCCTGTACCGGGTTCGAGGTTAAGGGGAGGTGGTTCAGGTATTCCTGCAAAATACGTTTTTTCTTATGCATTTTTGAAATTGTAAACATTAAAATTGTAATCTAATAAAATTTACTGATATTGTTGAGGCTATATTGTAGGGAATTTAACCGATGGAAACATGATTTGATAAAGTTGGTTGGCAACTGATAAACTAGTGTAAAATTACCACCCCGTTAGTCGAGTGACTAGCGGACCTAACTAAAAGTCGATGTAGCTCGGTTTCGATTCCCGATAGGGATAAACATTTGTGTGATGAGCATAGATGTTTGTATTTCTGGGTCTAGGTGTGTTATGTATATAACAATATTTATATACGTATTTCTATGTATTGTATGACTAACACCTACATAAGCAAAATAATTTGCTTCATTTGAGGTTAGATCAATTTGTGTAATTTGTCCAGTGATATCATTAATCGCAATTCAAACATCGAAAACTTAACTTTATAAATCAGAATTTACTAATTTTGCTAATAACCACAATTTTGATAAGCGTTCGCCAAAGGTTATAGTTGCAGTGAATGTAATTTAATGTATTTTGTTTAACAACCTTAAATATAACCTATATAAAGGCATTGAATTTGATAATAACACTTTAACACGTTATATATAAAGCTGTCTTAATAATGTAGTTTATTTGTTTAGCTTTTTACAGTGGAATTACTGGTTTGAACTACGTTGTAATGGTACGTTGTAATAGTATGTGAAGACTGTTATCTAGTTGTATTAATTTAAAAAAAAAAGTATCTTCACGCCCGTATCCCCGAAAGGGTAGGCAGAGGTACAACAAGTGCACCCACGATTAGCCGAAGATACTTGGTCCCACTATGTGATAGGTGGCAAGCCTATCGCCAACCGGGCACTTTCCAATCCTGGCCAATGTTGTTTTTATCAGAAAACTGAAAAAACATATTTCTGAATTGCCCGACCCAGGAATCGAACCCAGGACCTCTGTGGTCAACTCCGACACCGGACCACTACACCACAGAGGCGATAATAATTAATTTTAAAATATGGTTAAAATGTGGGGTATGACCACGAAAGTGGTGTAATAGGGTCAATATAAACCTTGTCTTATCTCCAAATACACAAAATTTCCTCTTTCAGATCAACGTATTTGTTTATTTTTTCACCAATTGTTTTTTTTTTTGTAAATTATTGGTATTAGGGACTGCTATCTCTCTATATTTTATAGATTCAGGCGTTACTTTGCGGAATCCCATTTTTCAGACGAAGAAAACTAGTTATTTTGCAACTTTCCGCGAACTTTTAGGTGTACCTTACTTTTAGGTGTACTACCGCGGCTCTCGTTGAGTATAGTAGTGCTCGTGTCTCCTGAAGATGCTTCGGTTGCGAAGTGAAACGGGCGTTGAGTGCGTAAATTGTGTGCTTTTGTGATTGGTGCTGTCGTGGTATAAAGTGTGCTGGACGAGGGAGGATAACTGTGCCGCTGGGGTCTTCAACATTTTCAGACCTACGGTAAGTTTGTTCCATTTCTTATACCGCTTTATATGTTTTCCTTTTCAATGGCATCGCAAAATTCGCGGAAATTTGTAAAATAACTAGTTTTCTTCGTCTGATCTCTCTTTATATCTATTAGATAACTTGTCTTATTTAATTTATCCTTCAGTGCTATATTCGATCTGTTATAATGGATAGTATAATTTTTATTAAGTTACGCACGTGGCATTCTTTGCCTGGTACCATTGGTTTACCTATTCCTGTCGCAATAGCGTCAATGCTTGTCACTGTCGCGTTCCGATTCGGAGGATACATAGATAGCCTGCATGTGACATTTCCATGTCACCACACGAATAAATAAACTTCATTAAAATATTTAGTGTAAATATGAAATAGTTGTCTCTCCACTAGGAGAGCCAACTATGCTAAACTTACTAGAGAAAATCTACTTGTTTTGTATCTTATTATAAATAAAAAAATATAATTTTACGATTTTCGATAAAAATATATTTATTTTTTGCCCCGCACTACGCTTCTGCGATACCCATTGTCGGCAAAAGTTTTTCCGAATGTAGGTATGCGAATTAGACAACTTCAAGACAAGAGGTTATTTATTCGTAAGAGACCGACAACACAAGTACAAGGATTTGGACGACTCTGCAACTCTAATGGTGCAGTTGACCATGAGCCGTGGTTATCACTTACCATCGGATAGATAGTCCGTTTGCCCTTTGTTCCTTAAAAAAATATTTGGATTATATATATATATATATATATATATATATATATATATATATATATATATATATATATATATATATATATATATATATATATATATATATATATATATATTGGCACTGTATAGGTGACGTCAAACTTAGTTTACTCGCGATTCAAACATCGAAAACTTAACTTTATAAATCAGAATTGATCGATTACTAATTTTGCTAATAACCACAATTTTGATAAGCGTTCGCCAAAGGTTATAGGTGCAGTGAATGTAATTTAATGTATTTTGTTTAACAACCTTAAATATAACCTATATAAGGGCATTGATTGTGAAAATAACACTTTAACACGTTATATATAAAGCTGTCTTAATAATGTAGTTTATTTTAAAGATCGCAGACATAAATTTGTGTAGTGTTGTCCTAATAGTCAAGCGCATAATTCGTTACGAGATTAACCGTAAATCTGAACGAATGTTAGGCAACTAGGCAGCGTAGGGCGCAGAGTCATTGAGGTCGATTACGCACAGAGCATGTGAAGTCGGTTTTATTACTGGCACCTTTTGGCATTTTAGTTAACAAGCATAAGTTTAGTGGGGTCAAAGTATAGATATTGTTTATAGAAATACCACTCTCTTTATTCAATTTAACCTAACACAAAGTTCAAATTCTACTCGTATTCTTTTTGATTTAAAATTTTTATTATATTTAAATTATTTAATCCTGCTTATAAAATAGAATTCGTTTCGACACCTAGCACCCCATGTTGGTCTGGACTCTCTATAAAAAAAAAAGACCATCTGCCATTCTGTCAGGTAATTCGTAAGAGGCAAACGACTGACTATGCCAGTCACTACCATTGTAGCTAATATATGGTAGAGTTCTGCATTAGCATGCTTGGATCTGGTACCAACGCTTTACCTAGTCACTATCGTGTTCCGGTTTAAAGGGTAAGGTGCAAACTTAAGCATGTGACATTGAGACCCTGCCAAAGGATAGCAACGCTTTATTAACATCTTTGGTGTCTAGAGGCGATAGTTGTCTCTGTCCATCAGTAGAGCCATCTGCTTGTTTGATATCTTATGATATAAAAAATCAAATTAAAGAAAAGAGACAGAATGAGTACTATCTTATGACATACTTCATTAAAACCCTATAAATATACGTTTTTTTTTAGATGAACTCAAGCAGTTGATCCAAATGACTGTTACTGCTAAACCGAGTTTTTAGGTTTTTAGGTTTTTAGGTTTTAGGTGCGAACCGAGCCCGGTTTCGGTCACTCGTTGACACCACCTGGGGGTTTACTTCTATAGGGAACCGGGGGGTCCCTATTCAATGGGTTCCTACTTACGGGCGTGAGTAACAAAATCATATAAAAAAGATAGGGGCAAATCGACCAGTCGTGGATGACCATTCGTCAATATGGTGTGGATGGAGTCACTCACTACGGCGTGTAGTGCGATGGGACATCGCCGATGGTGGAACATGGATGCAGGCACTAAATTAAATAACTCATCAGAAAACTCCTCATTACACAGACACACTTAGGGAAGCAATGTCTTTCTGGTCAATAAATGGTTCAAGGCCGCTGGTAAGAGTGGGATTGTCGAAAGTCTAAGGCTAGTTTGTTAAAAACAAGTGTCTAAAGTAAGTTTGTGAGAAACAAGCCTATTTTTAATATTTAAAGAAATTTTGAACACTTGATTCGATTTTTTTTCAAACGGAATTATTTAGGCATCGTTTTTTTTGAAAGTAAAAACTTTATTTTCTTTTACAAAATTTTCGGTAATGAGGACTCCGAAACAAATAAGTAAATTACTATCAAATTGCGGCACTTGATCCAATTTTTTAAAGAAAACGAAGGAAAAAGAGAAGCTAGAAATTACAATCAACGGTACATTAGATTAGAAGTTATTAAAAAATAGTGTATCGGCTAATTTTTGAGGTTATAATGTATGCATAATTAATAGACACGCCTACTCATGATAGTACGTGTACGATAGTATGGGACGCGGTGAGTTGCGGCTCGCCGCACACTTTTTATACTACTGCCGAACGCGCAACTGAGTCAGTGGAAATTACTCGTGTTTTATTGGTGCATTTATCAAATGTAATGAGGTTTTTTAATATTCATAATTTACTAGATCTAATCAAATACTAGATAGAATCGAAATTTTAAGAACGTCTAAATTTGGTGCAGATCAATCAAATGACGTCAACAGCATTTACATACACACACATGCACATATACCTAAGGTTGGAGTGAAATCGGGAACTTCCTTTAAAGAGAAGTTAATAACATTACTATAAATATGTGTCACTACTGCATGCAGTTTATTATACTTTGTTGTTTATAAAGTTTGATAAACTACAAGATATTAATCGTAGCAACGTGGAGCTATTCTGTGTAGCTCAGTATCTTAAAACAAATACGCAACTATATACCTATTTATACAAAGCTACGATAGCATATTTTGACCGCCCCGTTGGTCGAGTGGTTAGCGATCCTGACTACGCAATTGACGGGGCTCGGGTTCGATCCCCGACAGGGACAAGCATTTGTGTGATGAGCATAGATGTTTGTATTTCTGTGTTTGGGTGTTTAATATGTATGTAACAGTGTTTATATATGTATTTCTATGTATTAGTATCGTTGACTAACACGCATAACACAAGCAAATAATTCGCTTACTTTGGGGTTAGATCAGTAAGTGTAATTTGTCCCGTGAATATTTATATTATTATTTATTTATTTATTTATATAACAATGTAAATTCAGCTTTTGAAGAACTTTGCGTGCGAATCCTTAACAAATAATTCTCCTTTCGACGCATAGTCTCGTCGCATATACGTGCACGCATAGACGTGTAATGTGTTTACAATTTACACACATGCTTACGTATGTGTGCGTAATAGTAAAACAGTTTATATATTAATACGTGAATCAATAACTTTTTACCCTTTTTTAAGACAATTTGTATGGCAATTGGCACAGTTAAAGTTTAGATTGCGGAGGACTGCAAAAACTGCAAAACTATTTGTGAATAACTTGCATCAGAAATACATTAAATTAATAAAAACTAGCAAAA
This sequence comes from Apodemia mormo, assembly GCA_036924255.1. NCBI lineage: Eukaryota > Metazoa > Arthropoda > Insecta > Lepidoptera > Riodinidae > Apodemia > Apodemia mormo. The sequence continues at coordinate 10,054,763 of JAUPFN010000026.1, forward strand.
AGCAGAGCTTTGTAGGGGCTCGCAAAGTTATACTATGTAGTAATATTGTTAGAAAAGTATTTTTATGAGAATTACATCTTTATAATTTTAATAATAAAGTCTATAAGACTTTAATAATAAAGTCTATAAGTCTTTTAATGTATAGAAAAATAATAGTAGTTTGTTCACCAAGGCGAGAAAATGACCGATACCTTAGGAGAGTGTAGTTTGAGGCCCGAAGCGCAGCTGAGGGTATAGTGTGACGTATGGTCGACGTATATGATTAGTGAAATATATGGATGTAAGTGTTCAATTTTAAATTTCCACGGTCGGGGACTGGCCTTTTAATACATCACAAGTGTCTTATAGTTTGATTACTTTAGAGTTACGTAAATTCGTGGAACATTTCCGGCGATATTTTTACACGCTTTTTTTACACGCTTTTTATTAGCTTCACCTGTATGTTTGTATGTTTGTATGTTTGTTTGTAACCGACTTCTTTGGGCGCGATTTTGACCCACTTTAAACGGCCAGATTTCGTTCAAACTTTGTAGATTTATCGAGGACTGATGACAATACACTAATTTGATAAAATTATTCCATTTTTAACCGACTTCAAAAAAAGGAGAAGGTTCTCAATTCGGCTGGTATATTTTTTTTATGTATGTACACCGATTTCTCCGAGATTTCTGAACCGAATTACGTGATTCTTTTTTTGTTTGATTCGGAATAGTTTCGGATTGGTCCCATAAAAATTTGATTCAGGTAGGCCCAGTAGTTTTTGTTTTATGAGCATTTTTTTATTTATTGTACCTATCTCGATGTCTGAAATCAAATCTCGCAAGTAAATTTGATCCACTTCCCGGTTACCGACTGAGCTGAAATTTTGTGTACGTATGTTAATTGAATGAAAATGAAACCTTATTATGACATGGAGCTGATCTGATGAATCTGAATCGGAAGGTGACCACAGGAACTTAATAATTAAATGGTTAAAAATCGGTTAATAACAAGACTATTGAGTTTGGACTCATTTGATTCATGTTGACGAGCACTTTGGTGCTTGGTGGTGACTAGGATCTTGCAGGGTCCGATGATGTAGCTAGAAGATGGTCATAGGAGCTCAGCAATTAAATGACACAACTCTATCGAATTTGGGCTCATTTGATTCATGTTGACGAGCACTTTGGTGCTTGGTGGTGACTAGGATCTTGCAGGGTCCGATGATGTAGCTAGAAGATGGTCATAGGAGCTCAGCAATTAAATGACATAACTCTATCGAATTTGGGCTCATTTGATTCGTGTTGACGAACAATTTGGTGCTTGGTGCTAACTAGGATTCTGCAGGGTTCGATGATGAAGCTAGAAGGTGACCATAGGAGCTCAGCAATTAAACAACACAACTCTATCGAGTTTGGGCTCGTTTGATTCGTGTTGAAGAGCACTTTGGTGCGGGTGGAAACTAGTTATAAAAGGAACTACTCTTAACAAAAGTCTTTGTTCTACGTCTGTCAAGTCGGTCAGTTCAAGAGGTAGAGATATAACTTCCATGTTGTTCCAGTAGGCCTGAGAAGGAACTTTTTTTTTTATGGTAGTCGAGCAAAAAAAAAAATCAAAACGTGCTTTAACTAATGACGTCTGTTGTTTTGGATATAATAATTTCTTACAGATTGTACATGGTACTTCAGCATATTGATTTATGGTGGTTATAAAATTACGCTCAGTAATTGAACGAAGTCTTTGTGACGTCTGACGCGCTACCGCTAGGCGGTTCTCACATGGCTGAGCAGACTCGATTGCTGTACGGTTTCGTATCACTACTAATCCACGAGCTCTCTGCTCAGCGGACTCCTTAGCTAAACGCTCCTCAATGAGACCAATTCTATGAGCCTTCTGCTCGGCAGACTCGTTCGCTAGTAGTTCTCTCGCTAGTCGCTAGTTCGCTAGTTCTCTAGTAGACTCATACGCTAGACGCTCTAGGATCTTACCGAGTCTACTTCTACCAAGGCTGGGCCAAAGCGGGTTTACAAGCATGGGCCAGAGATAGACAGCATTGCGCCAAGCATGGCCCATATCTGGCCCCGTCGTATTGTCCTGTATGGGAGTACGACAGGAACGCCTTGCACACTTACACACACACACACACACACACACACACACACACACACACACACATATGTCTATAAGCGTGTAAGTAGTTCCGTGCTTCTACCGCGGCACTCGACTAGGTATGCGCATTAGAGTTTGCAACAGTGTCTGCGCATATAACTTAGATTTCACGAGCCACGAAGAGTCCGCCACCGTCTCTGTGACTGAGTTTAATTGACTGAGTAAAAAAACAAAAAAAAACAAAATAAATGTACAAAATATTTATATATATAGATATATCACCATCCATGTTAATTTTACATGGATATATATAGATATACAGTCTTGTAGTTTTCGTTTTTTATTAATTGTAATTAAACGACACTGAATTTATTAGCCATTCGCATTCGATGATCTACAATTGCCCATCACAATTAAAAAAAATAACTCAAATAATTGATTTTTTCATAAGTTACAGTGTTTCCGGAGCTTCATACATGACGGACAGGAAATTTTTTGACCTATTTTCGTATTTTTTTCCGTTTCTATTGCACTAAATTAATTTTTAGCAAGTATAGAATTAATCTCCATTAAATTATCTCGACAATAGTATGCAAAATATCTTGATTCCGTTAACTAACAAGGCTATAATACTATAAATAGTTGCCAAAATAAGGCGAAAAAAATTTCAGAAGGTGGGTATCAAGAGTCTTTGCAACCGGCGTGTGTGTATGAAAAGAGTGATGAATGTGGAGGAAGCGAGACAAGCCTGCAAGGATCGTGATGTATGGCACTCGGTTCTCTCTGCCTACCCCGTAGGTATCTGGCGTGAAGATATATATATATATATGAAAAAAAATTTTCGATCGTAAAGCACTCTCTGATGCTTCGCATCATGAGTCGTGCAATAGTTTAAAATTAAAAAACAATCTATTATAAATAAACCAAACTAAAAAGTAGAAAATAAATAATAGTTTAAAAAAACTAAAAAACACGCTTTTTATAGAAAACCGAACTAAAAAATAGAAAATAAATTTTAATAAATTTAAATTAAGAATAGTGTTAAAAATTTCAATAATTATAAATTAATAATAGTGTGAATAAAAAAAAAAAATTATTTTAAAAAAAGCGTGGGGTGCTTTTTAAGATATTACCGAAATGATAATCACTCTACTCATATGTGTCAATAAAATATTTATAACTATTGACACCATGCACCCCACGCTTTTTTTTAAATAATTTTTTTTTTATTCACACTATTATTAATTTATAATTATTGAAATTTTTAACACTATTCTTAATTTAAATTTATTAAAATTTATTTTCTATTTTTTAGTTCGGTTTTCTATAAAAAGCGTGTTTTTTAGTTTTTTTAAACTATTATTTATTATATTTATTGGCATCTGTCACATAGCCACCTTCAAAAATTACATTGTTTGTGAATCCAACGGGAATAATGAATTTTATGGGATAAAACTTCGTACAATTTTTAAGCCTGGACATAACTAAGTACAAGTAAACCGAAACTAAACGTTTATTGCTGATGTTCATGGGCAATAGTATCTGCTTCCCATCAGGTAAGCTTGTGCCTTGTTAAATACTACAAAGAAACACGCACACACACATAAATTCGCATTTATATTACCAGTGGGATTTTAATGAATGAATGAATGAATGAATTTTTTATTTCAGGTTCCAAGTCCCATAGATTACAGAATACAGAATAATATGTCATACAATTTTTTTTTGGATTAAAATTAAATGAAGTTAAATTACAATGTCAAAAACTATAAAAATAAATAAATAAATAATAATAATTTACATTATTAATATTACCTACATTAAATTGAAATTTATATTATTTAAATTACATAAATTGAATTAAATTATATTATTATTAGTATTCGTGGCGCATCCGCTTTGTCTTTTTCCTCTTATACTTAATTACATACAGAGCAAGAACGTAATAATATTTTTTAAATTAAGCTATAAACATATGTATTTGTTTCTATTTATATATTGTCCGTGGTCCATCCCTCACCACTCCTCCGGAAACGGCACAACAATGTGAAACGTATAAGCAGTCAAGTCTGCTCGAAATCATGTTCAAGATGCTGTTAGTGTTACCCCTCACTCGGCGCACCAGGGATGCGCATTTTTTGCGCATTGTTGCATAAAAACAATTTACCCGAGCCGCCGCAAACATCCCTGAAGCACTACAATATCGATTCAACCCTAACAGAATCCTGAATGCATTATTATATTGCACTCGAAGAGCGTTATAAGCCTTTTGCGAGTAAGTAGCCCACAGACCGCACGCGTAGAAAGTTGTACAAAAAGCTCGAAATAGTGTAATTTTTACTGCTTGCGAGCAACGCGCAAATCTGCGAGCCAGCATGTTCGCTCTAACCGACAACGCCCTTCGCTCTCTTTCTATATCTTCATCGTCTTTGAGGTCGGGAGTTAACACATGTCCAAGATATTTAAACTTAAATGTTCGTTGTATTGTAGAGTTTTTAAGTAAAACAGATGGAATCCTTTCAAGTCGCCCTCTCCCAGTCCCAAAGGCCATGACTTGGCTCTTTTTTGTATTATAGTCCAGTCCGTGAGAGTTAGCATAACTCTCACAGATAGACAAAAATTTTCTCAAACCGCACACAGACGCACTCAGCAGCACCATGTCATCAGCATAGCTGATATTATTCACACTGATACCGTCTATATGACAACCGACTCTAGTGCTGCTGAGCTCCTCTATCAACCCATTTACGTACAAATTGAAAAGTGTAGGTGAGCTTAGCCCCCCCTGTCTCACCCCACATTCCAATCTATACGACTTTGACATGACACCCCCCCATTTTACATTATTAATTTGGTTCTTATACCAAAACTTGAAAATATTTATGAGCTCTACAGGCAGATGAATACTTTCAAGCTTTTTCCACAATATATCATAAGACACCATATCAAATGCCCTTGACATATCTAAAAAGCAGGCAAACACAGGAGTCTTACGCTTTGTATAGTAGTTGATTGTGTGCTTAAGACACAGTATAGCGCTGTCAGTGGACAAATTTGGCCTAAACCCAAATTGATTGTCATGTATTCTTACATATTTATTCAACTGTGTATTTAGCACGCTATCAAAAACTTTTGAAATGACAGTTGCCAACGGTATAGGCCTATAGTTGTTTTTATCTGACAGATCTCCTGTTTTATTCTTAACTACAGGCACTACAACTGTACGCATCATGTCACCAGGCAAGTAACCATGTCCCAAGCACACATTAAACAACACAAATAAGATCCTGGGTAAGTGAGGTCCAGCAAACTTTAAATGCTCAATGCTGAGTCCGTCATGACCGGGGGATTTACCTCTAGACATACTTTGAATAATTCTAGTTATATCTTTTATAGTAAATGTTACATCTCTCTTCATGCCGGGCTCAACATTCAGCTTCGATTGAGAGGATCCAAGAGATGATCCTACTACAAAGTGGTCCATAAATAAATTAGCTATTTTTTCGGGCTCAATCTCCCCACCCACACCCACCGGAAGGACAGGCTTACACTGTATTCCATTTGTGTGTTTCCAAAAGGAACGAAAATCATTTTTTGCATGATGAGAAGCAAGGATATCCATCTTTATTTGGTTTTCATGGTCTTGGCACCATTTTAAACGAGATTTGAATAACCTTCTTACCTCACACATTTCCTCATAAATGATACCTGACGTGGGTTTACCAGAGTTAAACCATATGCGAAATTTAAACCTGGCCCTTCGGTGCGCATCAGCTACATGTTTGTTCCAGCCTATCACTACTTTCTTTTTTGCTTTTACATTCTTCCGACTCAATATGGATGAAGTCTTAAGGGCCCGTACAATATCACTATATAAGCGGTCTATGACTACTTTATGGTGGGTATCTAAGCACTGTTTGTCACCACATTTTTGAAAATCATAAGGGAAGTCAATGAGTCTCAATAATTCATGACATTTCCTTTGGTAAGTGTCTATCTGCTCGGATGTTCTCTCTCCCCATATAATCTCACTATGACACGAATAATTTACTGACTGCGAAAGTAAAACTTCATTTACATTACATTCTATTACAAGTGGGTAATGATCTGACCAAAAGACATCATGTATGACGTAAATATTTCCTATCGTATTTAGAGCCTTTAGAGAGTATTTAATGAATCCCCTGTACACATTCTACACGATGAATAGGTACCTATGGTATTACCAGTATCCAATAATTATAACCAGTACATTATTTATTGAATCGTACTATCGAAGGCACTTATCCTAAATTCCATCTATTAAATTATGTTAGCGCAATCTAATACAGGAACAATTTACGTAAAGCGAGGCTACTTATTTGTTGGGTAAGTAAGTTTTATTGCTCATATTTATCGTGATTTAAACAGCTATTGAAATCGTTCATCTATATTAGCTGTGTAGTGACTTCGTTTATTGGAATGCAAAGAATCTGTAATGGGAACTATTGCGAAGATATTGTTATAATTAGTTTCTGCCACTGATGCCATGACTAAGGCTTAATTCACATACATTGGCAGTTTCTAACAGCACCTTAAGGTGCTGGTAGACGACAAAATGCATGGAGCTTTTTTGTAACGCTTTTACCGTGATTTTTATGGTTTCAAATTGATTTAAAATTATAATTATAATTATAGTTCAATTATAATTATAATTAAAATTTTAGCCTATAACAGATAATAGTTGCTATAAATGTGACGAGATGCTAACGCCACTTGCATAAGTTTACCGTGCAGTATAGTTAGTGCATTCCAGAGTAGTTTTCCGGTTTGAAAAGTTGCTACTTTTCAAACCGGAAAACAACACTGGCATGCACTGACGCTAGGCCAAAATAGCCTCAAAAAAGCTGGGTGTTCTCAGCAGGGCCAGACAGTATTTCACGCCGGCCCATCGCCTACAACTTTATAAGGCGCAAATCCGGCCTCATATGGAGTACTGCTCTCGCTTGTGGGCAGGATCTTCTCAGTACCAGCTCCTTCCTTTTGACTGCATTCAACGTAGAGCGACTCGAATCGTCAATAACAGGACTATTTCTGATCGGCTTGATTCTTTGGCACTGCGTAGAGATGTGGCTTCGCTCTGAACCTTCTATCGGATCTATCATGGGGAGTGTTCCGACGAACTGTTTGGATTAATCCCTGCCGCAGAATTTCACCATCGGACATCGCGACAAAATTCAAAATTTCATCCTCATCATCTCGATGTCTGGAAATCCACAACTGTGCGATTCTCGAGGCACTCCTTCCCCCGCACTATTGCTCTGTGGAACCTTCTTTTTCCAAGCGGATACGACTTAGGGACCTTCAAGAAAAGAGCCTTCTCTTTCTTAAAAGGCCGGCAACGCAACTGCAAATCTTCTGATAGTGTGGTTGTCCACGGGCGGTGGTGATCACTTGCCATCAGGTGATCCTCCTGTCCGTTTGCCCCCTTTTCTATAAAAAAAAATTAATCTTTATTATTTTTTACTTTTTAGTTTTTAAAGTCGATTTTTAACGTAGTTATTTTATTTAATATTTTTTAGTGTATTGTTATATTGTCAATTAGTTATGGGTACACTTACAAAAGGTTACAAAAGGTGTGCGCCTTAACAAGATATATGTGCGCCTTAATAAGAAACGGGAACGGAAAAAGTAGTCGTCTTCGTAAAAATGCTCTTCGAAACACAATTTTACGTTTTTGTGAGACTATTAAGAATCGATCGAAGCATATATGAAATCATCACGTTTATGTCAAGAAACTCTTGAACAGTATAATTCTAGACTCGGTAAGATCTAAAAGCGTCTAACGAATGAGTCTATTGAGCAAAGAGCTAATAGACTTGGTCTTGTTAATCAGCGTCTAGCGAACGAGTCTGCCGAGCAAAATGCTTCATTAAATAAAATAGGTAATAATAATAGGTTTCATTAAAGAGCGTTAAATCTGCCGAGCAGAAGACTCATAGATGAGCGTTTAGCGAATGACTCGGCTGAGCAGAAGGCTCATAGATTAGAAGTGATACGAAACCTTACAGCAACAGAGTCTGCTCAGCAACGTGAGAACTGGGAAGTGGATCAAATTTAATTGCAAATTTTTTTAATATCGCGATTTCAAAGATCGATATAGATAAAAGTAAATAAAAAAATGCTTATAAAATAAGAACTACTGGTCATACCAGACTCAAATGTTTATGGGGCCAATTCGAAACTATTTCGCATCAAACAAAAAAAGAATCACGTAAATTAGTTCTGAAACCTCGGCGAAATCGGTGTACATACATAAAAAAATATAAAAAATATACTTGCCGAATTGAGAACCTTTTTTTTTTTAAATTGGTTAAAAAGAGGCCTGAAGAACCACGACGAAATTTTTAACAGTATTTATAATTATGTGTCTGACACATGGTTCGAAATTGACTCTGGTCTGGTCTGAATTATAGGCTAACTAACAAACCACACAGCAATTTCAATGTGAACAGTAATAGTCAAATAAATCAATAGTGCAAGTAACAAGTAAATTGACTATTATCTGTCTATCATTCTTTAAACTGGTTCCATATTGAGTAATTAGTAGCATAGCCATGAGCGATATACTATTAGGACAGGATTGAAAAAACGATCGAAATCTACACTAGTGTTATATAGTAAGTACACACACACACACAGTAAGTTGTATTTGTCCGGGCCTACTTTGAAGAATAGACCATCTGCCAGGCAATTTGTAAGAGGAGAACGTTTGGCGAGTCACTATCATCGTGGCTACTAGGTAGTAGAGTTTTATAAGGTTTCGCCCGGGTCCAGTACCACCGCCTTACCTATTCCTGCCACAATAGTGTCAGTGCTTATCACTATCATGTTCCGGCTTGGAGGATAAAGTAGCCGGTAAACTTATGCATGTGGCATTAACACCTCGCCATACAGGTAGCAACGCGCCATTAATATCTTTGTTGTCTACAAGATATGGTTATCTCTTTTCATTGTTTTTTTTATCTTATAATGTACTAGCTGTTGCCTGCGACTTCGTCCGCGTGAACTTCGTTTACTCCACACAACCCCGTAGGTGATAGCGTGATAATATGTAGCCTATATGTTGACCCGACCTGTTAGTAATATTCATGCAAAATTTGAAGTAAATCCATGCAGTACTTTTTGAGTTTACCCCGGACATACATACAGATAAGCAGACAAACAGACAAACAGACATACAGACAAACAGACAAAAATTCTAAAAACTATATTTTTGGCTTCGATATCGATTATAGATCACACCCCAAGTATTTTTAAAAAAAAATATTCAATGTACAGTTTTGACTTTCCTTCGATTTTAGTATATGTATAGATTAAAAAAAAATGCCTCATGGTCTAGGTGTTAGCCTATTTGGCTCAGTTCATGAGGTCTCGGATTCGATCCCCGATCGGAGTCTGATGAGCATATATGATTGCGCAAATAATAGACCGTTTATTTATAAAAAAAATGTGACTGCTGTGATGCCACTGAAATAAAAAGTAGGGTATGAAATGGAAAATGGAAAACTTGATGAAATCTGGAAATTTAGGGGACCAGAGGAGAGGCGCAATAGTTCACCCACGTCTATCACACTTGCACCCCAGTCACTAGCAAAAACAAAAACACATTTTTCGACATGTTGGCATTGGTGTATCCGAATACTACAGTGTATGTTACCACGCCCGTGCCTAGGATGAGCACGTAAAGACGGCAGTCAAGGTTATCACTAGATATATTCGATAATCGTTATTAGGTCGATAAAATGCGACGATAGGAATAACTACTCATTTCGCCAACCGACAAACCGGTGAATCGCGGTGATCTGGAAAGTCTATAGACTTTGGTTTACTTTGACTACACCGCAAGGAACCGGGCGTGATGATACTTAAAAAATCTTTGGATATTGATAGTTTTTAGCAACTTATATATTTTTAAAGTATTTGCTTCATTTAAGGGAAAACTATTTGATTTGGTGTTTAAACTGGACCATGAAGCTATGATTTTGAACCTCAATTTTGTTCGCAACGCTCTACAGTTGACGCTTTTGCCGCGTACAAAAACGTGTCATCCTGAGTTTGTCATATAACATCAGAAGCGACTATCGAGATTTCACGTCAGGGGAGGCTGAAAAATAACTGTAAAAATTGGTACGGTTATTTTCCAGCACGATTTTGAAATATCTAACAGATAGCTCTCCTGATGGAAAGATCATCGCCTGTAGACACCAAAGATGTTAATGATGCGTTGCTATTCGTGTGGCGAGATGGCAATGCTGACAATAAAATGAAAGGCATTTTAAAACAAATTTAGTTTATTAGAGAATGTAACAAAAATGGGTTGCGTTGTTCTGCCTTTTTAACTACTCTTATTTTTTTTCTATTTTTTATTAACGAACAGCAATTGATTTTATATATATATAAAATCAATTGCTGCAATATATATACTAATTTTGAAACGTACTTAGTTCCATACCGCACGGTACGGACTTGACAGATTTAGAACCTACGTTTAAACGAGCATTTATTGTATATTTATATGTAATTGCTTTTTTCGAAACTATTCTAACGATTTTGACAAATTTTATATTTAGATAACCTTTTACTATTAAAATTGATCTAGGTTAGTATCATTTCCGTGTTAATCGGTTTTCAAATTCAAAAAAATCTGTAAACGGTTGACCCTATTATTAGCCTATATTTATTATTACTATTATTATTACCCTATATAAAAGATTAAAAACTATAAGCATAGATTTTGTTCAGTTCAAATATATATTGTACTAGCTGCCGCGTGCAATCCGCTTCATTATAAAAGTTTGGCGAATCCCGCGGGATCATCTATTTTTTCCGGGACAAAAAATAGGTCATATTCTACCTGTGTGCCAATTTTCGTTCAAATCCGTTCAGTAGTTTTTGTGTAATTGAGTAAGAAACATCCATCCATCCAAACTTCCAAACTTTCGCATTTAAAATATTAATATAGATTAAAAATGCCATCTATATTAAAGAGAACTACCATTATCACGCGAGCAATTTTCTAGTTCGCCATTTTTTATTACAAAAAAAATAGTCGATTAAAACAAGCATTTTTTTAAAAAAGTTTACAAATTACACCATTTCGAAACTCTTGTATCCCATATTTCACAACCAATATGGTATTCTCAGTAACGGTAATCACTTACAAGCCGCCAAAGAACCAACTATCACCTTATTCCTTACTTGGCTGAATTAACTACTCATTACGATGACGTCAACTCAGTGACAGAATAATGGGAAGTAATGGGAATAAACTATGCATTGAACGTTTTAGAGTTGACCAATTAATGAATACAAATAGTTTTTCGCATAACCATAATTATAGAGAGATATTTCAATGTGGTGCAACTATTATATTGGATGGTTGGAATAAATTTATATTTTCCTGATTATCGTAGCCATATTTGTTTTTCTGTTAAATTCCATTGCCCATCCGGATTGCTTTTGAAGAATAGATCAACCTTACTGTCAGACATCTCGTTAAGAACTCGAAAAGGTGTTGCGTGTCACTATCATCAGGATTTCCGGATCGGGCAAAATGTGTTTTTTCAGGATTGGATAAGTGCCTAGTTAACGATAGTCTTACCACTATGGCGAATCTAGATTGTCTATTATAACAAAGTACTAAAAACAATAGGTACTAACATAATGAAATGCTAAAAAATAGTTAATAACTTAAATAATTAAATATTATTCCTAAAATGAATTAAAAACTATGTACAACACTAAATTTAAATTTAAGTAAATTAAAACTATCTAGTAATATGTAATAAACTATTAAATAAACTTAATTATATAAATATATGTATAAAATAAATTAATATGTATAAATAACTTAAAAACTAATTAATACTAGGCTGACACATAGCCTACGACTCGTATGTCGGAAGGTGGTCGTCACGATCGATGTAAATGCTGCAATAATCCACGCCCGGTTTGTGAACAATAGCCGACGTCATCCGCTTGCAACGATCGTTCGCACACCTTTTGCCAGCCAGTCCGAAATACACTATCTGCGCAGACGCATGTCGCTTGCTTATAATTCTGCCGCCATATAATACACTCGCTAGTGCTTAAGAATTACTGCTTGTATATATACGCTGTACTCTGCTTTGCTTATGCTTGTGCCTATTGTTCCGTGCCGTGTACAAACGAAATAAACGTTCATTATTAAATGTGTGGTTATTAATTGGAAGCCAACCTTCAGCATACCAGGTAACCACCATACTGGTGACCCCTAGATTGGCAATCTCCGAAGAGAACAAGTAAGATTTCAATCTATTTCATTTTATAAATTGTGAAGAAAAAACACCCACATAAAATGGCACACGATAATGCATCGACTTCAAACGCTGAAGAAAGGACATTTACACCATCCGATATTTGTCGTGTCGGAGTGCGATTGCCCCCGTTTTGGCCTGAAGAACCGGCAGTATGGTTTGCTCAGATTGAAGGAAGCTTCGCGTTATCAAGAATTAAGGACGACGAGACAAAATACTTTTACGTAAGTGCTCAATTAGAACACCGATACGCAGCTGAGGTGAAGGACATCTTAGTAAATCCTCCGGCCACAGGCAAGTACGATACTTTAAAATCTGAACTAATTAAGCGACTATCAGCATCGAGAGAGAAAGAAGTCACTCAACTCTTAATGCATGAAGAGTTAGGCGATAGACGTCCATCTCAGTTCCTGCGACATTTGCGACACTTGGCCGGTAAGAATATACCAGACGACTTTATACGAACCATTTGGAGCAGTCGGTTACCATCTAGTCTGCAGACAGTAATTGCGTCACAGCCAACCTCAACATTAGAAGCACTGGCAGATTTGGCAGATAAGGTGCATGACTTGGTACCTCAAACTCCCCAAGTTGCGTCCACTGATGCTGCCTACAGTTCTATGTTAGAGAAACTCGCAAGTGAAGTCGCCGAGTTAAGCCGTCAAGTGAAGTTTCTATCAATGAATGCAGATAGATCCCGCTCGAGAGACAGACGCGATCAGCGCAAAAAAGGACGAACTAGATCTAGGTCCAGTTATCGTAAGTTCCCGAATTGCTTCTATCACAGTAAATATGGTGACAACGCGAGAACCTGTGTTAAGCCGTGTGACTACCATCAGGGAAAAGCCAACGGCAGTCGTTAGTGGCGACAAACGAGTGCCCTATCTCTTCAGGTCGCCTATTTGTTTTGGACCGTAAAACGAAAATGCAGTTCTTAGTCGACACTGGAAGCGACCTCTGTGTTTTCCCTCGCAAGGCTTCAAAAATTAGACGACCAAAATCGACCTACGAACTCTTTGCAGCCAACGGATCACCGATCCCCACCTACGGTTTTGCACAACTTGAACTCGATCTTGGCCTTCGCCGCGCATTTTCTTGGCGTTTCGTAGTGGCAGACGTCAGCAAAGCCATCATCGGTGCTGACTTTCTTTCACATTATGGGTTGGTTGTAGATTGCCGGAACCGACGCCTTATTGATAACAACACTACGTTGTCAACAATCGCAGCACCAGGTCCGTCGTCCGATGCCATATCTTCGGTAAAGACGATCGTAGGTGAGTCGAAGTACTTAGAGCTCCTTCGCGAATTTCCGGAGATTACTCGACCACCTGGGACCCACCGGATTATCAACCATCAGACGGTACATTTCATTCGAACCACGCCTGGACCACCTGTCCATTGTACACCGAGGCGTCTCGCCCCAGAGAAGCTAAAAATTGCTAAGCATGAGTTCAACGAGATGATCAAGGCTGGAACTGCCAGACCGTCAGAAAGCCCATGGTCGTCACCCCTGCACCTAGTGCCAAAGAAAGACGATGGTTGGCGACCATGCGGCGATTACAGAATGCTGAACGCCCGTACAATACCGGACAGATATCCTATTCGGCATATACAGGACTTCACCCAGAATATCTCAGGCTGCAAGATCTTCTCTAAAATAGATTTAGTCAAGGCATTTAACCAAATTCCTGTTAATCCTGACGATATCCCGAAAACGGCAATCACGACACCCTTTGGAATGTTTGAATTTCCATATATGACTTTCGGACTTCGAAATGCAGGTCAAACATTCCAAAGGTTTGTCGATGAAATGACCAGGGACCTAGACTTCTGTTATAGTTATTTAGATGATTTTTTGATATTTTCTGATAATCTAGAAAGCCATTATCGTCACCTTCACCAACTATTCACCCGGCTAAAGAAATTTGGCATAGTAATCAACCCTGCTAAATGTATCTTTGGGGCAGAAGAAGTTACATTTTTAGGTTGTGTTGTTTCATCGGCAGGAATTAAGCCCATAGCTACCAAGGTGGAAGCCATCAGGCAATTTCCTGTTCCAAAAACAGTCAGGGAGCTCAGAAGGTTCTTGGGGATGATAAACTTTTATCGTCGTTTTATCAAAGACGCCGCTCATTCCCAAGCTCTTCTACATGACTTACTTATAGGAACAGTCAAAGGATCTCAACCCGTGACACTAACTGGTGATACTTTAAAGGCCTTTGAAAGTTGTAAACAAAGTCTGTGTGATGCTACACTTTTGGCACACCCTAACATAGATGCGAAATTGGCTCTAATCACCGATGCTTCAGACACTACCATTGGCGGAGTCTTACAACAACGCATTGGTAAAGAATGGCAGCCATTAGCTTTCTTTAGTCGTAAGCTAAACTCAGCGCAGAGAAAATATTCTCCATACGACCGAGAATTGCTAGCCATTTACGAGGCCATAAAGCACTTCCGTCATTTTGTTGAAGCACGCCATTTTACGGTTTTCACTGATCATAAACCGATCTGCTTCGCATTTCACCAACGGAAAGACAAATGCTCGCCTCGCCAATTTCGACACCTAGATTTTATTTCCCAATTTACCACAGACTTACAACATATATCTGGGAAAGACAATGTTGTAGCAGATGCCCTCTCCAGAATTGAGGAACTGGTACAACCCGTAGACTTAGAAAGTCTAGCTAAGTCACAGACTACTGACCCAGAGCTAAAGCAAATCCTGGAAGGTAACACCTCACTAAAACTGGCAAAAGTGTCTATACCTGGAACACTGACGAGCTTATACTGTGACCATTCAACGCAGAAACCTCGTCCGTATGTTGCTGCTAAATTGAGAAAACAGGTTTTCACCAGCCTGCACTCACTTAGTCACCCAGGAGTCAACGCTTCTGCGAAACTGGTGGCTGATCGCTACGTTTGGCCAGGAATAAATAAGGACTGTCGAGAATGGGCAAAACTATGCCATGCCTGTCAGACTAACAAAATAACGCGACACGTTACACCACCACTAGGCACTTTTAAATTGCCACGAGCCAGGTTTCAGCACATTCATATAGACCTGATTGGACCGTTACCTCTGTCAGATGGTTTCCGTTATTGTCTCACTGCGGTAGATCGATTCACTCGATGGCCAGAGGCAATACCCATAGCCGATATCTCTGCCGAGACAGTGGCGAAAGCGTTTGTCTCCAACTGGATCGCTCGATTTGGCGTTCCAACAGAGATAATTACAGATCGCGGCACGCAGTTTGAATCTGCATTAATGAAACAGCTCGGTGATCTCACTGGATTCCGACGAAACAGGACAACGGCGTACCATCCTGCCAGTAACGGTATGGTTGAAAGAATGCACAGAGTGTTAAAGACAGCAATTAAGTGCCATAATAACCAAAATTGGACCGAAACCTTACCGTTAGTCTTACTTGGCATGAGATCAGGTTTCAAACCAGATATCCAAGCGTCACCTGCCGAACTTCTCTATGGTGAGACGCTTAGGTTACCAGGCGAATTTTTTCAGCCTGGTCAAAACCCGAAGTCTAATGACATAATTGATTTCACAACTCGACTTCGTACAGTTATGAATAGTATTCGCCCTCAGCCCGCCTCTAGACATACTGAAAGAGACGTTTTTGTCTTCAAAGACCTACCTTCAGCAACCCACGTTTATGTTAGAGATGACAGCGTGAGGGGACCTCTCCAATCCGCATACTCAGGACCTTATAAGGTGTTGCAAAATGGAGATAAAGTCATTAAATTGCTAATGAAGGGGAAGGAGCAGACTGTCAGTTTAGAGCGAGTAAAGCCTGCGTATTTACTTACCTCTGAAGTGCATCCCACGAAGGCACAAACGATCTTACCTGAAGCCCCGGAAAGTAAAATTACTCTTCCAAAAACTACACGCTCAGGCCGAGTGGTCAGATTTCCAAATTACTATCGCCCGCCGTAGGGCGGTCTCTGGGGGGGAGAACTATGGCGAATCTAGATTGTCTATTATAACAAAGTACTAAAAACAATAGGTACTAACATAATGAAATGCTAAAAAATAGTTAATAACTTAAATAATTAAATATTATTCCTAAAATGAATTAAAAACTATGTACAACACTAAATTTAAATTTAAGTAAATTAAAACTATCTAGTAATATGTAATAAACTATTAAATAAACTTAATTATATAAATATATGTATAAAATAAATTAATATGTATAAATAACTTAAAAACTAATTAATACTAGGCTGACACATAGCCTACGACTCGTATGTCGGAAGGTGGTCGTCACGATCGATGTAAATGCTGCAATAATCCACGCCCGGTTTGTGAACAATAGCCGACGTCATCCGCTTGCAACGATCGTTCGCACACCTTTTGCCAGCCAGTCCGAAATACACTATCTGCGCAGACGCATGTCGCTTGCTTATAATTCTGCCGCCATATAATACACTCGCTAGTGCTTAAGAATTACTGCTTGTATATATACGCTGTACTCTGCTTTGCTTATGCTTGTGCCTATTGTTCCGTGCCGTGTACAAACGAAATAAACGTTCATTATTAAATGTGTGGTTATTAATTGGAAGCCAACCTTCAGCATACCAGGTAACCACCATACCACTTATAATATTGTGGGACTAAGCATCTTCGACTAATCATGGGTGTACTGGTTTTACCTCTGCCTACTTCTTCGGGGTTATAGGCGTGAAGATACTTTTTCTTTTTTTAACATCGCTGTTCCCGGGTCGGACAATTCATAAAAGTATTTTTTTAGTTTTCAAAAAAAAAAACACCATTGTCAAAGGAATTGCATAAGTGCCCGGTTGGCGATAGGCTTGCCGCCTATTACATTGTGGCTAATCGTGGGTGTACTGGTTGTACCTCTAGAAATCTCTTCGCGGATACGGGCGTGAAGATACTTGCTACTAACATCGTGACTCGATGGTAGAGTTCTGCCAATTCTAGACCGTCTTTTAGTACCGACACCTTACTTTTCCTGCCGGAATACAGACGGAGCTCCTGGAGGAATTGGGATGGTAAGAATAGGCTCATCCCCGAATTACACGCAAAAAAGGCCTGAACCGTCGAGTTGTGGAGAAACTCCCATATAAAAAAGAAAAAGAACGGAGTCCAGGAGGATTTTTCTATACCTGACGAAACCGGTAAACTTATGCATGTGGTATTCAGACCCCGCCAAATTGTTAGCAACGCACCATTAACATCTCTGGTGTCTATAGGCAATGGTCTCCCGATGGAAACCCATCTGCTTGTTTGCTATATATATATATATATATATATATATATATATATATATATATATATATATATATACACAGTGTGGCGGTGACCATACACCAATTAATTAAACTTAGTATATGTAATAATGTTCTCAGCCTGAATACAAAAAATCAGATAAATACATCCACTGGTTTAGCCACAGGACATTAGTTTTCATTTCTAATTTTGCGAACATGATGTAGATTATCACCTGTACGCATAGAAATATATAGAGGTCAATGGCTGTACGTGACCCGTTCACCCTATATGGTTTGAAAGAACTCTTATAAGTAAGTTGCCAACTCGCAATACTAGCAGAAAATCCTTGCATTCATTGGTTATTTTAATTTTTTATCCTTTACAACTGACCAATAACAACCCAATCTTGTCATTAGGAGAATTTGAAAAGAAAGCGAAAAGTCGCTTTATCTTGAGTGCATACACAGTGTGTACTGATACAAAAAAGCGCATTTTGCGCCTTCTTGATGAAAGCCGTTGATTACACGTGTCACGTACCTACGATACGTAGGTCACGGTCATTATTGTTTAGTACGATCAAAGATTTTGCCGTGGTAATTGATATTACGTTATTACTTGTAATGTACTGAGTTTTTATTTTTTTCTTGTATTATTCTAGACTTATAAATTATGCGAAAGTAGACGCTTCATTTTAATTTTTATTGTGGTAAAATACGAGTTAAATTGTGCGAAAGTAGACGCTTAATTTTTATTGTGATGGCCGGCCATGGCCATGATGTTTGTGCTAATTAGTGCTATTTTGTGATAAGACACGTTAGGTAACTATTATTATTAGTGTGAAGTGAACAACATTTTTGTTTTTTCTTCTTTACTTTTAGCCAATATGTGGCACGAATCCTAGATTGATACGGTCTTTATTCTTACAATATACGCAATAATAATTCTATAGCTACGTAATTACTTATTGTACAAAATGATTGTGATTAATAATAATAATTTATCAAAATAATTATTGAGGATGAGTGTGGTTTAAAAAGGCGCCTAAATATTATGTCACACGTAAAAATAATAATAATAACATGAGGCGCCAGCCGCCAAGCCGCGCGTGCAGCGTTGCCGTCCTGGTGATAGGTAAGTCAAAGGATGTTTTATCTTTATTATATTTTCGTGTCATTAATTTTGTTCGAAATTTTTGTTTTTTTAATTTCGATATCAGGACTGATTTGATAGACTAAAAATACTAGTACTAACTAGTACTACCTTAATTCTCACTTATTGTTGTATGGTCACCGCCACACTGTATATATATATATTGTTGTATTTGTATTGTTGTATTGTATCATCGTCTTTGTGGTACAGTGGCTCTATGTCGGAGTTGATCACATGAGTGTTCTAGGTTCGATTCCCGGTCGGGCAATTCAAAAAAGTGTTTTTATTTTTTTGATATAAATAACATTAAAGATAGTAAAGTAAACATAACTGCGTGCTTAAGGAAGTTTAATAACAATCATTTATACGAAATAATATGCAATGCCTAATACAATATAGGTCAAGCCTGAGCTAAGGCGTATTGTATTATGGCAGTAAATAGATTTACGGACACTTAATCATTGGCCGGAGATTACAGCTGTACTGCTGGTGGGAACTGTACGGTTAATTAAATACTTACAATATAGTTAGATGTTAGAACCAAGACATTAGCACACACAACACTAATTCAAAGAATAAACTAAGGTATTTTTTATATTTTATATATTCGCCGCTGTGATCTAATGGTTCGGTGTCGGTGTTAACAACATGAGGTCCTGGTTCGATTCCCGGGTCGGGCAAATAAAAAATGTTTTCTGATAAAAATAACGTTGCATGGGATTGGATAAATGCTCTATTGGCGATAGACTTGCTTATTGCATTGGGGGACTAAATATCTTCGGCTTATCGTGGATGCACTGTTTGTACCTCTACCTACCTCCTCGGGGATACGGGCGTGAAGATTCTATATTTTATAGTATCGAATAGTACACAAGCAGAAAGTCTTCTTTAGAGACTGTAGTGATTCAAACAATCTACAAACGCTACAAGAAAAAATAATAAATGCGAAAATAACTCTATCTGTCTGTCTGCCTCTTCTTCACGCTTATACCACTAAACCTATTTGGATTTTTTTTTATAGTTTACTAGGTGGTAGAGTTCTGCATTGTTTCGTCCGGGTCTGGTACCACCGCCTTACCTATTCCTGCCGCAATAGCGTCAGTGCTAGTCACTGTCATGTTCCGGTTTTGAGGGTAAGGTAGCCGGTAAACTTATGCATGTGGCATTAGACCTCGCCACAAGACAGCGACGCACCATTAACACCTTTGGTGTCTATAGGCGATGGTTGACTCTTTCCATCAGGAGACCTATCTGCTTGTTTGCTATCTTAAACTACTATTTGAATGATTTGGTACAAAGATAGTTTGAGATCCGAAGATGGACATAGGATAGTTTGTATCCCGGAAAACCCACGGAAATGGGAACTATGCAGGTAAAACCTCGGGACTTTTTTTTAAATTTTTAAACGCGGACGAAGCCGCGGGCACAGCTGGTTCAAAATTAAATCCTAAATCACGATATTACAATAATCATTTATATGATAAACAATATATGCAAGTTTCAACGCCTCACACATAGATTATTTATGTATAGCTTCACACATGGATTTCGGTTCCCAGGCAGTAACTCCCTGGGGACCACCTGGCTGTGAAGATCTTCCCTTTACCCTTCCACGTCCTTCCATGACGTCATCAACATTCACAATGGTGACGTCATTACGACGTGATCACCGTCATCTTAACAGTGACACCAATCAGCGGCGCCAGAAGAA
Source organism: Apodemia mormo (assembly GCA_036924255.1). Taxonomy (NCBI): domain Eukaryota; kingdom Metazoa; phylum Arthropoda; class Insecta; order Lepidoptera; family Riodinidae; genus Apodemia; species Apodemia mormo. Next base: position 10,075,299 of record JAUPFN010000026.1, read on the forward strand.
AAATCCTCGTCAATAGACATCAAAGATGGTAATAATGCGTTGCCATCCGTGTGGCGGGATAACATGCTACATGTATAAGTTAATTGGTTACCTTACGAATGATATTAATATATACACAGAAATACTTGGATAAAGTAAGCATCATCACAGTAGTATCACCGAGTATCATCATCACATTCCCTTGCGGGGTAGGCAGAGTTAACCGAACGTCTATATAAACTCCGGTTCACCGCGATTCACCGGTTTGTCGGTTGGCGAGATAAGTGAAGATCGTCATAGCCGCAATTTACCGACATGTTAACGATTATCGACTATTTCTAGCGATAACCGGGAACGACAGCTTAATGTGGTCATCCGAGGTACAGAAGTGGTCATCACTACTCCAAAAAAAAAGCCTCAATAACACTTTTTCCCGACCCGGGGAACGAAACCGGTATCTCATGATTGGACTCGAAACGGCTAACCCCTAGACCACGAAACAGTCAATAACATACTTGAATAAATACTTAAATATAATTAACAAACATCCAAATCCAAGAATACAAACATCTATGTTCGTCACACGAACATTTGTCCCTGTCGGGAATCGAACCCCGGCCCCATCGATTCGTGATTAGGTTTGCTAACCACTCGAATGACTGGGGGGTCAAAGGCCCGGTCAAAAAAGTTATTATAAAGTTGATTTATTTAGATTGACGATTTTTTTTAGAATAACATTGCTTTATCTATAGTCGGCAACCACTCGACTAGTATATATGTATTCAGGAGTGCAGCTACCGCTGTATCTGGCGTATCAATTATACGGGGCACCCGAACCACGGGGGCCCCCGACGTGCTTAAGCAAAAATTAACAAAAACTTCCCAAATAGTAAAAGACAAAAAAAGCAATTTCTTTTTTTAAAAAAAAAGCAAGAAAAGTGTTTATTTAATTTGAATAGTTTGTAAAAATTTTGGAAAAAGTGATAAATATATAATTATGATGAAAAAATATTTCTTTTAATTTTATACGAACATTTTTTCTTTTGTGAGAAATCTCTACTCTTCATAAGGGGCCCCCAAACAAATTTTTATACAAGGCCCCGCCAAGGCACGCTACGCCACTGTACGTATTGGATTTCACTATGAACAATATGTATAGGATAGTCAATCTCGTTGTATCCAAGTATATTAATAAAACGGCAAACTCTAGATTAAACCTTTTATAAACTTGTTCTATGGAAATCATTGCATAAATCAACGAAACGTTCCACGTTCACATTCAATTGTATGAACGGCCTCACCCAATCCGATACAAATACATCTTCTAACAGGATAAAATGAACCTTGGCTTTGGGCAGTAAGGTAGAGAGTTGGTTAGTCAGGATTCAGGCCTTTGTAGGATACGAAAAGTATCGATATGGCATCAGTAAGTAGGAGCGGCGGGTCGCAATGTCAATCAGCTTCTAGATAGGATTGTGGAAATGCTCTATGTCATAGCTATCATTCTAACACATGTGTATTGTTTAATCGACGTAATCGATATTAAACAAAAATTTTGACATGTTCGATCAGTGGCATAGCGGCAAGTGCTCTTATTTATAAATAGGGACAAAGTTCACTGGTTCAAATGTAACCTACGTTAAAACTTTGCTTTGTTACAGAAATGTATTTTAAGAACAAGAATAAGAATTGTTTTATTTACCACACAATACTACACATATACAATAAAAACAAGAACAAACGTACAAAAAAAACAAAAAGCCAACAAATACAAAAGTAAACAAAAAAAAATATTTTGATGTTGGCATTGCTAGCTAACTCCTTTATGCTGTTTCTTTTTTTACTAACATTATCATGCCATGTAAAGCATAATTTAATGTGGATGGATTGATATATGAATAATAGTTGATACTCACGCTTTTACGAGCCACATAAAGATTTTATGTACCTAAATATTGCAGGCTAATTCTATCTCGTCCGTATACAAATGGCGTCGGCAGACTACAAAGATAGACCCACTTATTTGCTTACGTCATGAATTAAGTCAATTTTCATTATTTCATAATAATGATTTTTGACCACAAGTGGCAGGTCGTGATTCGAGCATAGCGTTCGAACTGCGACGTATTGTGATTTGTGTACTTTGCGATTTGTTGCGATTTATATAGAAAGTAATTTTCACAACACTTTCCCCGTGTTGGTATCGGGCCACTTTGAAGAATAGCCCAACTGCCGTTCTGCCAGACAGGTCGTAAAAGGCGACGGAGTGGCTATGCGCGTCACTACCATCGTGACTACTAGATGGTAGAGTTCTGCATCGGCTCGACCTGGTCAGGTACCACCGCCTTACCTATTCCTGCCGCAATAGCGTCAGTGCTAGTCACTGTCATGTTCCGGTTTGGAGGGTAAGGTAGCCGGTAAACTTATGCATGTGGCATTCGACCTCGCTACAAGATAGCAACGCACCATCTTTGGTGTCTATAGGTGACGGTTGACTCTTTCCATCAGGAGATGCTTGTTTGCTATCTTGTTATAAAAAAAATATATCGTTATAATTTTTATTAAGTATTTTGATTGTTCTTTAGTGAGTAGGCACGTGTATAGCATTAGTATAAATAAGACCAAAATAAATACAATGAGTGGACTAATATGGAATCATTATTAAAATTCGCAGGAAAAACTATGGCAAATTCATATTATGTAAAAGAGTATTCGTACAAAACTTCCAGTACACATCTAAAAAGATATTTGACTTTTAAACATTGAGTGCCTACCAAATTTTTTTAAATTCCAATCAAAACAGAGAAAATTTTGAAGTACCTTTTTTGGCCTAAATTGAATACTAAACTCACATATCATGATAACTTTTTAACTTCTAAGCCTGCCTCGTAGTATAGGAGTAGCCTATTAGGCTCAGATCATGAGGTCCCGGGTTCGATCCCCGAGTAGGGCAAAAATGTTATTGAGGTTTTTTTAGAACCTGAAAATCATCGTTAGCAATATTTCGTATGCGAAATCATTACGATTTTTTTTCTTAATTTCAACAAATGATAATGATTTAAAAGTATCAATCATTCTCCTGATTGAGTGATTGCTTAAATGCATGCATCAATCCTGATTGATTGCTTAAATACTTATATAATTTTATTTATGTATTTGCTGCTGTGGTATGAAGACATAAAAGAGTATTTATATAATATATATTGGTTACTATGTATTTTAGTATATATTTGACTATAGTTATAAGTATATGTATTTTATTCTTATATATTGAATTATTTGTATTCATGTAAATTCAATATGTGTATTTAACTATATAATTATATTATATATAAATTTATGTTTTAATTATGTGTTTTAATTGTGTGAGTTTTGTTTTCACATAACTAGTGTGTTCAAATAGTACTAAATTAAGTTTCAATTTTATTTTCGTCTTTCTATGTACACCCCTTGCGCCTTCTCTGTACTCTTTGGAGGTTGACTGGCAGAGAATGCTCTTGGGCGTTAAGTCTACCTGTGCAAAAGTATGTGTGCAAAATTTAAATAAATAAATAAATCATTTCCATGCCTTGTGCCCATCCCAGAATGGTCTAGTGCCCAGCCCAGGATGTTGGGTTACCGATTTGAGCCCGTACCGGCACCGGACACCTAAAAAACATCACAAAAAAAAGTGAAATAGTTATCTAGGTACAACCGGGAAATCTATGCACATAAATACTTCGTTGTGAGAATGAATCAAAACCTATGGTGCACTTCCCGTGGACATAAAATTATGAAGTTTCCCCGTATTGGTTCCGGGCTCATTTGAAGAATAGACCAACTGCCGTTCTGCCAGGCAGGTCGTAAAAGATGACCGATTTATTATGCAAGTCACTACCATCGTGATTACTAGGTGGTAGAGTTCTGCATTGACTCGCTCGGGTCTGGTACTACCTATTTCTTACCTTACCTATATGCCTTACCTATTCCTGCCGCAATAGCGTCAGTGCTTGTCACTGTCGTGTTCCGGTTTGGAGGGTAATGTAGCCGGTAAACTGCATGTGGTATTAGATCTCGCCACAAGATAGCAACACACCATTAATATGTTTGATGTCTATTAGGAGACCCATCTGCTTGTTTGCTATCTTCTATACATATAATAAAATCGTAGGAAAGTCAAAACTGTACATTGAATATTGTTCTAAAAGAATACTTGGGGCGTGATCTTCAATCGATATCGAAGTCAAAAATATAGTTTTTAGAATTTTTGTCTGTTTGTCTGTATGTATGTCCGGGGTAAACCCAAAAAGTACTGCATGAATTTAATTCAAATTTTCCATGAATATTACTTAAAGGTCGGGTCAACATATAGGCTACATATTATCACGCTATCACCTACGGGGGAGGTGCTGTGCGGAGTAAATGAAGTCCGCGCGGACGAAGTCGCGAGCAACAGCTATTAAAAAATAGACAATGGTTTCTTTTTCTATCAGGAAATTCATCTGCCTGTCTGCTATCTAATGATATCTAAAAGGGCCCGAATCAATACTGGAAAAATGAGGACACTATAAGACTTTTCCTTGTATGTAAAGCATCGTTTACCGCCATTTAAACCTTTCTAAAAGACAGCAACTATAAATAGCAGCTGCCTATTAATACCAATATATCTAGGTTACATATTTCATGCTTCAGCGAGCCTATTGACTCAACCCTTTGCTGCTAAATGTCAATTAACCAATCAATCACTCAAATGCCAGAGTAGATGATATATGGAATAATAGGAATTTGTTATAACTTACAATACTGTTTTTGTTATATTAAGTCAGAGCTAGTTATCGAGTTAAGAGCCAAAAATAGAAAATATCTCGTCACGCCTAGCCTGTTTCCTCGAAATACGATTATCCACCGGTAACAGTATTATGTTCCCTTTTAGCAAGATACTACATATGTTTTTATGCCAAAATTTGCTTGGCATAACTAAATTAAAAATTTAAAGACATCAAATGCATACCTTTTCGCCGTGTTGGTCCCGGCCTCCTTTGTAGAATAGGCCAACTGCCGTTCTGCCAGGCAGGTCGTAAAAGGCGACCGATTGGCTATCGAGTCACTACCATCGTGGCTACTAGGTGGTAGAGTTCTGCATTGTCTCGCCCGGGTCTGGTACCACCGCCTTACCTATTCCTGCCGCAATAGCGTCAGTGCTTGTCGCTGTCGTGTTCCGGTTTGGAGGGTAAGGTAGCCGGTAAACTTATGCATGTGGCATTATACCTCGCCACAAGATAGCAACGCACCATTAACATCTTTGGTGTCTATAGGCGATGGTTGATTCTTTCCATCAGGAGACCCATCTGCTTGTTTGCTATCTTATGACATAAAAAAAAAAAAAACCTTTATCATATAGTAGGGGAGCCTAAGAGGGGATTTTGGTATTTACTCAAGCGCGTCAGGTTAACATAGGAGGGGGTACCTCGCATACTGGTAAGGTTATCCACTAAATATAAGCCCTTTCTAAAGAGGAGGGTAACTATGGCAGAAAAAAAATTAAGATAACTTCAGCTTGTGGAAATTGTCAGATTATACTTTTTTCGTAATTCTTACATCATTTCCTTCATAATAAAAGAAAATACAGTCGCGCTCGAGAACGTCAAGACAACATTTTCTTTACAATTTTGTGGCCCTCCCACTCCCTTATGTTACACTCGAATCGTCAGATTTTCTAAATTTTAGCTGGCTATTAACCCACCATACCCTAATCTAACGCCCTTCAATGTTCCATGTCAATTTAACAAAATGCACAATATAGATAATAATGTATTATGCATCACCCACTGTATAATTTCCGTGAGCGTGACAAGTCGAAGCAATAAGCTTTACATTGTGGGGCGTGGAAATAAGAAAAAAATTATAAAACGCAAATATTGCATTTCTCACAAAAAAAGAATTGCCATCGTGACTAGAACGTGAAAATGGCATGTTTCCTTAATTTTTCGGTACACAGTTCTTTACACACTGTATATTTATTTATTTAAATTTATGCACATTTACATTACAATGGATTACTTAATGCCCATTGGCCATTGGTATTCTTAACCAGTCAACCCCAAGCAAAAGCAAGAAAAAAATAGGGTGCAAGCTGATAATTAAAATTTATAATATAAAATATTATAATAAAGAAATATATAAATATATATTGGGGTGGGTCGAAAAAAATATTTTTTATTTTCTTAGCAAGAGGGTGGAATTTGTACCTTATAAAAAAAGAAATTTTTTCAATAAAACAAATTTTTTCACAACTTCATGCTTGGAGACGGTACACTTGTTTTTTTTTAAAAAAATTTTAAATTTAATAATGTGTAAACATGTTTCTCATTGTAGAGCCTTGAAGAAGTCAACAAGCTGACGAAAAGTTGGCGATAAAATCAAAAGTTTCACGTAAGTTATTTGTCCGTCTTTCCCCATAAAACCATTTGAATTCGAATCAATGTGTCGAAATTTAATATTTCAGATTATTTTTCATAATTTAAAACTAAAATTTGCAAAAATTTCACAAGAAAAATTTTAAAGACGAAAATAGGGTAATTAACTTGCAACTTTCCGCGACATTTTAAATGTGATTTCAGCAAGGTCCAAACCAAAAAATAGTCTAAGGAATGCAATAAACTCACCGAAGTTCTGGAAATTACCCTAATGGCCCAATAGTGAACCGTCAGTATTACAAACAGAAAAATAAAGTTCTCGTTTTTTTATTCGCTCTCCTATGTGGTCGCCTCTATGATCTCCTGTGTAGTCTAGTGGTCCGTTATCGGTGCTGAACTCATGAGGTCCCGGGTAGGGCAATTCAAAATATGCTATTTCAGTTTCCTAAAAAAATAACGTTGACCAGAATCAGATAAGGGCCCGGGCCCGCTGTTGATTCTGGTTTACAGAAGTTACAGTGGTGGGAACAAGAGGTGGCCCCATTGCCCTTTAAAAAAAAAAAGGGCCCGGTTGGCGACCGGTTTGCCACCTATCACATTATGGAACTAAGTATCTTCGGCTAATCGTGGGTACACTAGTGGTACTCTGCCTACCTCTTCAGCGAAACGGGTGTAAAGATACTTGTTTATTTGGTCTTTTATAACATTTTTCGACCTAACAATGGTCTATTTATTACATACAAATACAATATTTAATAAACAATGCTTAGAGCCGTCTCGGAGAAACTAATTACATACAAATAATTACTCGTTAAAAGCATGAAGCATGCGACTAGCTGGGCGACCGAGGTTCGATCTGATGACATTTTTTCATGGGAAAGCAGTATATCACGTAGATCAATATTAATAGTGTCTATAAGATCCTCTTTCCATCAGGAAAACGATTTGCTTGTGTGTAATTGCCTAGGTATATGACACGAAAGCAAAGGTTGGTCAAGTCGTTCTTAAGTTATAAGGACTACAGACAGACATACAGAATTTTTCAAAATAGGAAAATGTATATCAGTGAATTATAAAAAACTATTCTCGAAATTTGACAAAATAATTAAACGTATTGTAGCCACAGATTCATATTGTAGCATAGATATTGACATAAATCGTGTGGCCGTATTTGGAACGTATATAGGATAATCCAAGTCATTTTAAACAAGTTGGAAAGTCGGCGCGGTAATAGCTTTTGTTGCGTTACAAGTCTAGAACGGTAGCCATTTTTCCGTATTATAGTTTTAGTTATTTTTTTTATATATATCATAAGAGACAGTTACAAGCACTAACGCTATTGCGGCAGGAATAGGTAAGACGGTGGTACTAGACCCGGGCGAGACAATGCAAAACTCTATCACCTAGTAGCCACGATGGTAAGGACTCGTATAGCCAATCGGTCTCCTTTTACGACCTGCTTAGCAGAACGGCAGTTGGCCTATTCTTCAAAGGAGCTCGGGACCAACACCAAAACGCCAGTTAGTAACATTAGTAGATATATTTGTTTTGAATCTTTTGATTATTTACATGTTTTCTTGGTTTATGGTTGCAATAAAAAAATGTCGTCGCCTCTGTGGTCTAGTGGTCCACATTGGCGTTGACCACATGAGGTCCCGGGTTCGATTCCCGGGTCGGGCACACTAAAAAAAAGTGTTTTTTCAATTTTCTGAGAAACACAAAGTTGCCCGGGATTGGAAAGTGCCCAGTTGGCGATAGGCTTGCCAAATGCCACCTATCACATTTGTGGTACCAAGTATTATCAGCTAATCGTGGGTGCACTTGTTGCACCTCTGCCTACCCCTTCGGGGATATGGGCCTGAAGATACTTTATAAAAAAACGAAGTAACCGAGCTTCATAGTTATTAAGAAGTTAAATTTTAGTTTTAGTAAATCAGATAATTTAAGTGACACTTTTTTTCGTTTCTAGTTCCTAATCAAAAGAAGAAATTAAAAAAAGATCTAAGGTTTTACTAAGTACCACGTTTAATTAGTTGTTAACGAGTTGAAATAAACTTTTACAAACAAATAAATCAAATAAATTTTCTAAAGTAATTATGTTTTTTGGTTGTGGTTGCTAACCAAAGAAAGAAAATCGAGAAATCTACTAAGCCGCCGTATTTTCTTAGTTATTACTGAGTTCAAATAAACTTTTTTAATAAATTGAATTAATTTCTAAAGTGATGATGTTTTTAGCTTGTTGTTGGTTGCCAAGCAAAGAAAGGAAACCCCAAGAAACTACAAAGTGAGCACGTTTTCTATTTCTTGATCAGTTAAAATAAACTTTTCAAATAAATCCCATTTTTCATGCGTCAAAAGTGCATATTAAAACCTCATTTATACATACATGTCACTTCTATTTCCTTGCAATGTCAGTACAGAAAACTTACGTAGAAAAAGTCCTTTCTCCATACTCATAAATTAATTATGATTTCTCCAAGTACTTAAATCTATCCACAATCCGTATCTATCATTCTTATTTTTATTCTAAAAATCTACCATTCTTCTTGCACCTCAGAGCTAACGAAGCATGTCTTTTCTCGTTCATACAATACCACTTTCTTTTTAACCCATTCACTTCTCTCACTTCAGTATTAAACGAATTCAATCCAGTTATTTTGCATTATTTTCTTGAAAAGATAATTATATTTCATACTCCCGTTGTTTTTATCTCATTGCTCTTACGGCAGCAGTCTCAGTATAGACGCCAAGGGATGGTAATTCCAAGATGGACAATGCGTTCTGATTGGGTTTATTATTTTTTCTAAAAACGTATCTTGCTTGATACTAGATATTTGCTCTTTTTACCGATAGATTCGCTGCATGACACTTTGTGCTATACTATTTTGTTTATTTAAAAAATCTACACTCAATCTATAAAAATATTAAATTATAACATTTAAATTTTGTTTTTAGCAAATAATTGCTAAAAAACAATATCTTATTGTTAAAATATGCTTATATATGTGGGTGGCTTTACTAGGTGGTAGAGTTCTGCATTGTCTCGCCCGGGTCTGGTACCACCGCCAAGACAGCGTCAGTGCTTGTCGCTGTCGTGTTCCGGTTTGGAGGGTAAGGTAGCCGGTAAACTTATGCATGTGGCATTAGACCTCGCCACAAGATAGCAACGCACCATTAACATCTTTGGTGTCTATAGACGATGGTTGACTCTTTCCATCAAGAGACCCATCTGCTTGTTTGCTATCTTACAATATAAAAAAAACCTGATTCACCAGGATAATAACAGACTTTAATTTATTGTGAAACAGTACAAGTGTGTTTTTATTAAAATATTGCATCAACGCTTACTAAAATTATCAAACTTAAATAATAATAAGACCGTCCGCGCAAATCAAAAATCGTGGTAATCATACAAACAGTGGTTGTCGAAGCTGTTACCTTCAGAATGGGCCATTTTAACGCTAACTTTAACGCTGTTTTAACGGACCACCAACGCCTTGTTACTTTATGCATAGAAGACTTCAACAACCAGATTTTGTTTAAAAGTTGCATCTGAGAGACTTTAACTTCCATTGAGACAAAATGGAAACGAACTCTAAGTATAACAATAGTTTTGATACTTGTTTACATCAGAGCTTTGTTAGATGTTTAGTAAGTCATTTTTGAAACCAAGTTTGAAAATAAGATACCTATAATAAATTAATAGTTGATTATTAAATTTGTTTTCTAATAAAGGTCTCATCACGCCGGTTTTCTTGTGGGGTAGGCAGAGTAAACTAACCTTCTATAAACTTTCCGATTAATCCATCTCATCAATTATCCATCTCGATGTCTGGAAATCCACAACCGTGCGATTCTCGAGGCATTTTTTGCCCCGCACCACCCCTATGTGGAACAGCTATCGGCAGATTTTTTTCCAAATGGATATTCTAGAAAAGAGCTTACTCATTCTTAAAAGGCCGACAACGCATTGCAATTACAAGACCTCTGGTAGTGTAGTTGTCTATGGGCGGCGGTAATCACTTACCATCAGGTGAGCCTCCTGTCCGTTTGCAACCTCTTCTATAAAAAAAAATACAATTCACTGGTTTTGTCGGTTAGCGAAATGAGTGATGATCTCCATCACCGTATTTTATTTATTTATTTATTTAAACTTTATTGTACACTTACATATGTAAAATTGTACAAAAGGCGGACTAGTTGCATTCTCTCCCAGTCAACCTTTGGACTAACAGAAATAGAAATGTACTAGAAGGTACAAAGAAATTGATGTGTAAAATTTAATTAAGAATGCATTTTTAAATAATTGTGTAAATAATAATACATAAATACTACTATGAATAAAACATACAAATATAATATACTTAAAGGGATAACTAATATAATCTATACATATAATAAAATCGTAGGAAAGTCAAAACTGTACATTGAATATTTTTTTTAAAAGAATACTTTTCTACAATCGATATCGAAGCCAAAAATATAGTTTTTAGAATTTTTGTCTGTTTGTCTGTTTATCTGTTTGTCTGTATGTATGTCCGGGGTAAACTCAAACAGTACTGCATAGATTTACTTCAAATTTTGCATGAATATTACTAATAGGTCGGGTCAACATATAGGCTACATATTGTCACGCTATCACCTACGGGGGAGGTGCTATTCGCAGTAAACGAAGTCCGCGTGGACGAAGTCGTGGGCAACAGCTAGTATTAAATAATAGCATAGACTACATAAACAACTTGATAACGATTATCACCTTTTTCTATCGACCACCGTGAACGACAGCTTTACGTGCTGAACAAAGGCACGGGTATGGTAACACATAACCTGCCAGACTCCCAGCTGCTACTGCGATTTTAGATTTTCAAAAAAATCCTCAATATGTTCCACATCCTAACATCACATGGCTAATGTTCTGAATATCATACATTAAGTAGTTATACATAAAAATTGTTTTTTTTTCATATTATTTATCTGTTATAGACATTTGTATATGTATTTTTATACATATGTATATATGTAAGAATGTATGTATATAATCTAGATTTAAGAATATTACGAAAAGTTAACCACTCTGTGTGATTTTCTGGTTAGCCGTATGGTTAGCTGGTAGAGAATGCTTTGTGCATTAAGCTAGCCATTTCGACCCTAATCACCATTTGTACCCTGTACATTCTGTATGTAGTTCAGTAAAGATAAATAAAAAAAAAATAAACAGTTCAATAGAACAGTTCAAAATGGCTTAGGTATTTCTATTTTTTTTCATGATATATTTACAAATGTACGAGAACGTGTGTTTTGACAGTGGTAGGAGCAATTGCTCGTATGCGCGGCGACACTTTTCCTTCCTAATGGCGTGTTTATTAATATTCGTGTGGTCTGTAGGTATAACCATAGGAACTTATTACCTCTGTTGTCTAGTGGTCCGGTGTCGGCGTTGACTACATAAGGTCTCGGGTTCGATTCCCGAGTCGGGCAATTCAAAAATATGTTTTTTCAGTTTTCTGATAAAAACTACGTTGCTCAGGATTGGAAAATGTGTACATGAAATATATGTACATAATATGTTTGTTACCACTTCACGCTAAAACAGTTGGACATATTTCAATAAAATTTGGTACACCGGTAGTTTTCTACCTACTTCCCAAAAAGGTGGAGATTCACTATTCGGCTGCATTTATTTATGTTTGCTGCTTCAGTTTTCGGTTCTTTACACACACTACTATAGATGCTAACGCATGTTATTTGTGAACCGATTATGATTTATTTTATTTGGGAGGGTATTCTTCCGGTTTGGTTCTATCTTGAACACGTGTGGGATTTAAAATAAATAATGTGATTACGTTAACATAGTAACTATTTATAATCTGTGATTATACTAAAAGCATTGCAGATAAAACAAAACCGTAGACAAAGTTAACCCATAAAGAGGAATTCCCATTAATGTTAATCAATTAACCCTATTACTATAAAGTAGTGTGGTCGACGGCGAGACCGCACTCGCGTTACTGCTGCTCAATGTTGACCTACTTCCCTATTCCCGCTAAATTGTCGCCAAACTTAACGCAATCGCAGTATTTACAAGGTGTTGGATGCTTTTATTTAAAATTATTAATGATAATACTTTATTTAAAACTTTATTTCCCTTTAAGATATTGCAATTTAAATTATTTATGCTTACATCTAATATTAGGTAAAAAATACAATAAAAAGCATTTCTATTGTAAAATGAACTTAGATTTAATTTCTCAAAAAATGAAACCAACCCATCTAACGTATTAGAACTACTAATCCTGCAAACAACCTCCCATTTCTCGTAATAAAACGTCACTCTCTTACATACAAATACGATACAATCGGGCCCCTGGATCACTCTTTTTTTTAGCACTTAACTTGACAACGGGCCATGCGTATATTTTAACCTTTTCTTAACAAATAATCTGATATTTTTCTAAATCAATCGTTTAAGAGTAAGTATATGGTAAATGAAATTACTTAGTCCCACGCAAAATTATTACTTTAATTTTGTGTTTATAAACTAACTTTTATTATTTATATAGATTACGCATAATGATGCATAACTGGTGTTCATCTATGCATCCTAAATAATCTCTAAATAAATAGATTGCATTGAACTAGTAAATGAAAACTTTTTATTGTGCACAAACTTAGAAGTAAAAAAAATTAAAGCTTAGTACAATTAATTTCAAGATTCGTAGTATATCGCAAATCGCAAGTATCGCAAAAAAGCGATCTCTACCAGACAACCTTTGTTGGTAAGGATAACATTTTACATAAGAATACGATATCCATAATATAATATGTTCATATAAACTAACATACTACGATACCAAATCCTATTACAATAATGAGAATTCAGATGTCTTCCTAGTCTAGTATCTACTTGTAAAGTTTAACGTTCCACATTCAAATTTAAAGTTTTCTTAGGCGCCATTATAGACCGGGACGTGAACTATGTCGAATTTAAGTTTGGAACTTGAATCATTGTCTATGTTGGTTTAGAATGACATTTTAATTTAAAATGTTTTATATTCTTACTAATTATAAGACAAAATTAACTTATACATAATGTTAAGCTGTAATACAGTGAAAAACTCTGACGTTATTGCAGCAAGAACAGGTAAGGCAGTGGTACCAAGCACAGGTGAGAAAAGAATAGGTATATATCTAACATGACCATACGTCCCGCTTTCAGGCTGTCTGCCCATTGTCCCCAGTGAGAGCAAAAATATCCCGCTTTTGCAAATGAACCCAGTTTCAATATTTATTCACCTATCTACACCAAATTCATTGCTTTCTGTTCGCGCAAAAGACGGCAGCATCCGCGCGGATGTTATCCAAGACAGCAGGAATTAATGAAAGTTACTGACTAAAATACGAGACTATGACATCTAATTAAGCAACGTTCTGCATTTAAATGGTTACAAAACCATAACCTACCTTATTATGGCTTATAGGCAGTGCCAGATGATTTCCTAATCAATCCTCACCTATGCAAATAAATTAACGTACCTACCTAGTTATTGCACTTGCAGCGAAATAGATTATTACATTAAACATGATTCTGAACGTTACTGCTCTTGTCAATTTAAGTCAGTCTTACTTTTCATGTATTATAAAATATTTTTTGTGCTGTTTCTGGTGCCCCCAAGCCATGATGCTCTAAACCATTATTATATCTCTTATATTTTTTATATGTTGTGGGCTAATTCGACGCTTATGTACTAAAATTGAATAATTAAGGAAATATTTAAAAAAATAAATATGTATAAAATAGTTACACATAATACCCATATATTCGTTGCTAACAGATAATACTATCGATCGGATAGGTTTTTTACACATATGCCAAAATATAAACATCAATTATAATTGAAATAATTACACAGATAAAAAATGTAATGTTAAGTACATATAAGAAATTTGTTTGCGGATAGTTATGTAAAAGCCTTAATTTTTGACCGTAAATAACTCCCATTAAATAGTTTTACGTGAAAATCCGTAATAAGTAAATGATTACACAGTTCAGCCGGCAATAACGTAATCTAAAATGAGTGTTATTTAATCTAGAAGTGCGTTAGATTTAGTATTTTTATATTAATTGCCGGTGATACGATCTAAATCGGTCTTTGTTTGCGGCGCGGCAAATTAAGATGTCGACTTGGCCGCATAAAATATCGATAAATCATTTCGTAAGCCATTCAATCGCTATCAGACACAAAGTTTTAATTTATATGGTACGATTTTATTACTTAATCAGCTTTAAAATAATTTGTGTCACTTTAAATTTAAGGTAATTATAAATGAGTCGTGTTGTTTCAGGTCCATTTTGAAATATATGCGATCTGTTTCCTTGATAGTCAGTTTGCAAAAACCGAATAATTGACCATTTAGTCAATTATTCGGTTAACATATTTATGTTGCAACCATCTTGACTATTAGATGGTAAAATTTAAAAAACCTCTCTTACTAACCGAGTTAAATAAGTTTTTAAGTTTAAGCAAAAGAAATCTGTGACTATCCTTAAAATTAAAGAACAGAATTCTAAATTAATGATTGAAGACTTTTTAACTTTAACCTTAAAAACCTCTCTGACTAACAGAGTTGGAGAGGTTTTTAAATTTAAAAGAAAAAATCCATAACCCTAAAATTAAACAATAGAATAGAATTGACATTTTTATTAATTACAGAAAAAAACTAAAATTTGCCTGTTTCTACTAGCTAAGATTTTTTTAAGTGTTACACTATCCTTTAAACTTAAATACCTCTCTGACTCGGTTAATTTTGACCGGAAGAGAAAAAATCATTTAACCTTTTTTTATATATGTGTTGGTTATTTTTTATACGTATTAGTATACTTACATTATTGTATTATGGAAAAATGAATACAATAACTATATTTTAAGAAATAATAAGTCCAGAAAAATACTTGATTTTGACATGATGCGAGTAAAGTAATTAATAGTCTGGTGCAATTAGGCGGCGCACCGCGGCGGTGTCACGCCTGTCATCAATATTTCATTCAATCAATTCTTTAATAGATCGCCACTTTAATAGATCGCCTTTATTAAACTGCCTTGCAGAAATAAAGATAAGCTATTAAAGAATGACCTTAAAAAATGTTAAAGGCACGATGTCAACACGAAGGATTATTTAAAAAGGATTATTTTTAGTGATGGGCCGAATGTGGTTTGAACCGAATTCGAACTTCGGCCGAACATTCGGTGAAAATAAGAAATTCGGCCGAATTTCGGCCGAACTTCGGTTTAATTTGTAGGTTAGCCAATAATGTATCACTGTTAAACATATAGGTAGGGTATACTTAAATTCTTTCTTTTTGGTGGTACCTGGTTTTTGCGCAATTTTTTTGTAATATAAACATTAGCACACCTTTTTATTTTTTAGCAATATCATATATTAACCACAATATTTACTTGTCAAATATAATACCAATAATGTCAGTCAAGTCAATGTCACAGCACAGTAAAAGATAATAGAACATTATAGTGGCATAGACACCAGCATTTTGGCCACATTTTCCACTTTATATATACTTTTTTTATTGTTACCGAATTTTGTTAATAATATCGATTCTTTAAGTCAAATAGATATTCTCTTTTAGGTTTAGTAGCTATGGATGTGTATGTAAGTAGGAATAATTTTCATATATTTGTTTTTGTTAGTTTGTTAGTAATTAGGTATAAAACTGTGTAGATAACTAATTTTATAATTGTTATTTTAACGGGCATACTAATTTATAGGTTTTTATAGACATATATTTAATATTTTATCTATTTTATGTTTAAATATTATTATTATTATTATTATTATTATTATTATTATGGATATCTCCGATACGGAATCTTTTCACTCCATTTCTACATCATCTAGCTGTTCTTATGTCTCTATAGACGACAGTTTGGGCGATAAACTTCAGAATATTTTTTGTAACGCTAATAAGAATCTAAATATTTGTCATATCAATGCTCAGAGCATCCCGGCTCACTATACAGAACTTCTCACAACTTTCCAAGATGCTCCTATACACGCATGCTTAGTTTCAGAATCGTTTCTCAAACCTACTTTACCATCTACGTCTTATGCTTTACCCGACTATACTTTGATCCGGAATGACCGTACGGGAAAAGGAGGTGGGGGTGTTGCATTATATTTAAAGAGTAATTTACCATATAAAATACTTTCACAGTCACCATCTCCTTACTCCAATTCTATGGAATATATATTTCTTGAATTAACATTGGGTACTGTACCTTTTCTCCTTGGTGTGGTATATGCACCACCTATGGTCAACTATTTTGACTCCTTTGAGCAATTGTTGGAATCATACATGCCTGTGTACGATCATTGTTTAATCATGGGGGATTTCAATACTTGTTTGCTCCGTGAGGATGTTAGGGCTAGCAATCTCTCCCGTATTACTCATTCTACAAATGTAAAAATACTGAACCTAGCTCCCACGTACCATACACCTAATTCTCAATCATGGCTAGATATGATTTTAACATCGAAATCTGAGCGCGTCTCCTTTCACGGACAACTGGCAGCCCCCGGTTTCTCTCACCACGATCTCATATATGCCTCGTATAAAATAAAAAGCCCCAAATTTAAGCCAAAGATATTTCTCCAACGTAATTTTGGTCGTATGGATCGACAAAAACTTCTGGCAGATGCTTCTGCAAGGGACTGGCCTCGTATCATAAATGAGGACACGGTTGATGGAAAGGTGGCTATTTTCAATGAATACATTTTGGAACTATATAATAAACATGCACCTCTACGATTTGTCCGTATAAAACGACCACCTGCGCCATGGATCAATGACGAAATACGAGCTTTAATGAAGACAAGAGATTTATTAAAGCGTAAATTTATAAAATCACGCTCTAATGATCACTGGGAAGCTTATAAAAGAGCCAGAAACCGTTGCAATCAAGCAGTAAGGAACGCCAAACGCAAGTTTATTCATTCCTCAATTGAAAACTGTGCTCCTAATCACATATGGAAGTTGCTTCGTTCCCTTGGGTTTGGGAAATCAAAAAATAATACAAATAGTACAATTGACTTAAACACGCTCAACGTCAACTTTGCTTCTCCTAGCAGCTCGATGATGACTTCAAATATAAGGTTCAAAACCATTCAGATGTTGCCTTCTAAAGTCATTAATAATTCTCCCTTTTCATTTGAAAAAGTAACTGATAGTGAAGTTAAAAGAATTATTACTTCAATACCTACTAAAGCTGTTGGTTATGACGGCATCAGTCGAGACATGATTATGCCTATTGTTGACATTGTAACACCTCACATTACCCATATTCTTAACTTTTCTCTCTCTTCTGGCAGTTTCCCTTCGTTATGGTGTAAAGCTGATATAATTCCCATTCCAAAAATTTCTAATCCCGTAAATTTTTCCCACTATCGTCCTATATCAATCCTACCTTTCCTTTCGAAAATTTTGGAGAGGATTGTTTATCAACAATTTTCTAGTTTTCTTTTAAAAAATAACATTCTTTCGTCGTACCAATCTGGTTTTCGTCCATCACATAGTACATGTTCGGCTCTCATCAAAATTACTGACGACATACGATTTGGTATTGACGAAAAAAAGGTATCCCTACTCTCACTTTTGGATTTCAGTAATGCCTTTAATTGTGTCGATCATGATATATTATTAGCTTTACTTCGTTCTTTTAATCTATCACAGTCAGCGTCTGAATGGTTTAGCTCCTACTTAGGAGGACGTCAACAACGAGTTCGTTCAAAGAACGATTTTTCACATTGGTGTGATGTTTGTATGGGGGTCCCACAAGGAGGTGTGCTTTCTCCGTTGCTCTTTTCTGTATACATAAATAAACTTTCTTCTGTAATTACTTATAGTTCCTTTCATATGTATGCCGATGATGTTCAACTCTATCTGTCTTGTCACCCATCAGAGCTTACGGCTAATATTGACAAAATGACTGAAGATCTTAATTCCATTAGCCGCTGGGCTGAAAGTTTTGGTCTTACTTTAAACCCCAGTAAAACCCAAGTAATAATACTTGGTCGAAAGATGAACATCGCACGCATTAATTTGAACGAAATTCCACCGGTGTTGCTAAATGGCAAACCACTTAAATACCACACCAAAGTTAAAAATCTCGGGCTCATAATGTCAAATGATCTTTCATGGTCTGACCAAGTGAACGAAGTTAGCCGTAAAGTTATGGCAAGTTTTCACCAACTGAAAAGAATGCAAAACTTTTTACCACAATCGACTAAAGTTACCTTGGTCAAGTCTCTTTTACTACCAATAATTGATTACGCTGACGTTTCTTACACAGACATCACAGAAGAGCTCCTAAACAAACTTGATCGACTGGTCAACTTATGCATACGATATATATATGGACTGCGTAAGTTTGACCACGTCAGTCAGTTTCGGTCACAGTTGAAGTGGTTGGACATACGTAACCGTCGGAATGTTCACGTACTTATATTACTTTTTAATATACTGCATGACCCTTTCTCTCCATCATATTTACGTGAACGTTTTCATTATCTTAATACCCAGGGTCGTACTCAGCGATCTTTACACACTAATACCCTTTTGGTCCCAGCGCACAACACAGCAAGCTATTTGGATTCTTATACACTTACAGCAATACGTCTCTGGAACCGCCTCCCAAAGCATATTCAACAAGCTTCCTCAGTAAATATATTTAAATCTAGGATATATGATTATATGTTAAAGATTCAAAATAACTCTTAATTAACTTTTAGTTATGCAATTGTAAGTATTTATTATCACTATTATATTACTATTTTATATTTTATAGTATTCTATTTTATTCGTATTATTATGTTTTATGATTATTTAAGTACATTTTATATGAATAGTTATGAGATTATTATATTTATTATATAAAAATTTATATAATATATTAATATTTGTATGTTTATTGGTCTGCCCGTAGGTTTAGATAAATGTAATTATTCGCTTTGTTTAGTGTAAAATTATTTGCAATTGTTCCGTAAGACTTTTCTTGTGCACTACCCGTTACTACAATTGTTTCTACAAGTGCAAGGTTAACTGGTAGAAAATGTCTTTAGACGTTAAGTTCGCCTGTTGTATATTTTGTGCAATAAAGAGTTTAAATAAATAAAAAATAAAAAAATAATTTTGGGGCGCTTTCTTAAAAGCGACACGTCGTGACTTTTTACGAATTTGCTTAAAATTTAATTATTTTATACTAGCTATTTACCTATTTTATTATTTACTACTAGCTATTATATAGTCCGAGGCTTCGCTCGCGTAAAGTAAGAGAAAAAATTAACCTATGTCACTCCTTCAACTATCTCCACTTAAAAAATCACGTCAAGTTGTCGCTCCGTTTTGCCGAGAAAGACGGACAAACAAACAGATACACTTTCCCATTTATAATTTTAGTATGGATATATAGGATATCGTTAATGGGTTTCGCAACGCACGTGAATTAGTGACGTCACAGCAAAATTTTAATACATTGAGTTACATTGTTCCAATTTAGGAATGGATTTTTATTTTTAACTTTCTGCTACGTATGTATATAGATAAGGAAGTTACTGATTTTGCCCCGATTTTTCAAAATCGAGTTTTCACCAGATCTCCACGTTTTGAGGTCCTAGAAATCTTTTCCGACTATTTTCACAATGAGGTCAGCATGCCTGTATATATGTGTATGTGTATATGTAAACATCTCATAACTTTGTACATAAATAACATACATAAATAAATAACTTTGTATAATCTAAGTACATAAATGTATAGATTAGGTACAGAATCTAATCAGCTCTATTCCTACAAAAACTGCGTTCAAAACATTAATTGCATCAAAATCGGTTTTTCCGCTCAAGAGCTCTCGTTGACAAAAAACTTTAGAAAAGTGTTTTTTGATATAACTTGGTAATTTCTCTAATTTTTTTTGACCTTCCACAATAGTTTAGTGCTTAAAAAACTACGTCAAATTTAGTTTCAAGAAACGAAATGGAATCGAGTTTTCAAGTTTTTTATTTTTTTAATATTAATATTTTGTTGTTTACAGAAAACTTCTTAATATTTTTAAAATAACTTTCCGTTTTATACACTGCTTGGTTTAAAAATCTAACCAGAATTTTTTTCTAAAAATCTGCGTCAAATATCGTAAATTGTATCAAAACCGGTTTATCCGTTTGGGGGTTATCGTTGACGAAAATTTAGGAAAAAATGTTTTATTTATATAAAATAAGAGACTTTTTGACCAAAACTTGTTTGAAGGTCAAACCTTCTACAATATTGTGGTACTTAAAACAATTACGTCAAATGTAGTTTCAAGAATCAAATCGAATCAAGTTTTCAAAAGTTATAACTTTTGAATAATAAAATTTTGCTGTTTACATAACACTCACTTAATATTTTTAAAATAACTCTTAGGCTTATACACCGATTCACTTAAAAAATCTAATCAACTTTTCTCTTTATAAATAGCGTCAAATACCGTCAATTGGATCAAAATCGGTTTATCAGGATTTATTATAACGAAAATTTTTGAAAACAAATTTTGTTATTACTTCGACATATTTTAGCCTATAGACTATGTAGCTCAAAAAACATTTAAGAGCTGAAAAATTTCTGAAGCTGAATGCCATTTGAAGGATGAAAATCGATCATCGTTTTCAAAATATACAGCTTTTTAAAAATGAAATTGCTGTCATTTATAACAAAAGTCAGAATTTTGAACCTTGAAAAAAATGCTTAGGTATGATTTTTGTTCCTTTGAGCCTAAAATACCTCAATTTAGCGGGAAGTTTCAAGGATAGCCTGCAGGGTCAACTGACGTATCTATTTTTTTACCTTTTCTTCGACATTTTTTAACCTACCGATTTTGGAGCTAATAAAACCATTTAAAGGTAAAAATTACGTTGAATGCAATTAAAAAGATCTAAATCATCATGTTTTAAAATATATGCATCTTCATCTATATCAAACTTTTGACTTTTAACTTCCCGCTAGGTATGGAACATTTTCTGACTATTTTTGCGATGACGTCAGTATGTCTGTATGTGTGTGTGTGTGTGTGTGTGTGTGTGTGTGTGTGTGTATGTGAGAGAGAGAGAGTGTGTGGTTGTATGTATGTGTTTATGTAAACATTTCATAACTTTTGAACGGCTTGACCGATCGAAACGCGGTTAATGGCATTGAATTAGATTCTGCTCAACTTAGACTTTCCAACAATATTCACCAATTCGGACTAGAATATTTTGAGAAATTTTAAAAAAATCGCAAAAGAAATTGACGAAACCTATTTTTAATATAACTTCAAGATTAATGTATCGATTGACTATAAAATTTTATCAGCTCTTTTTTTAGAAACTGCGTCTAATTCATAAATTGTGTCATGATCGGTTAATCCGTTCGGAAGTTATCGTTGACGAAAAAATTTGGAAAAGTGTTTTTTCGACATAAATTCGAAATTTTTTCAAATACAGTTTCAAAAATCAAAATTAAATCAAGTTTTCAAAAGTTACGGCTTTTCAAATATTAATATTTTGTTGTTTACAGCAAACTTAGCATTTTTAAAACGACTTTCAGACTAATATACCGATTGACTTAAAAGTTTAATCAGCTTTTCTTTCTATAAATTGTGTCAAATAAGCAAATTGCATCAAAATTGGTCGATTTATCTGGGATTTAGTTATATCGATAATTCAAAAAAAAAAATTTTTTTTTTGATATTGCTTCGACATTTCAGAGTCTGTAGATTACGTAGCTATGAAAACATTTTAGAGGTCAAAAATTGCGTTGAATGCCATTCGAAAGACCAAAATCAATCATCGTTTTTAAAATATAGAGCATTTTAAAAATTTTGATAAAAAAAAAAATTTTTTTTGATATTGCTTCGACATTTCAGAGTCTGTAGATTACGTAGCTATGAAAACATTTTAGAGGTCAAAAATTGCGTTGAATGCCATTCGAAAGACCAAAATCAATCATCGTTTTTAAAATATAGAGCATTTTAAAAATTTTGAAATTACTGTCATTTACGACTTCTATGTACTAACGAATATTTGTAACAAGATAAGATTTTTGAACTCTGAAAAAAATCTGTGATATGCTAAGATATAGATAAAGATCTAGCGGGAAGTTTCAGGGATGACCTGCCGGGTCAACCGTTTTACATATTTTTTGAACTCTTCGAACTCAAAAATCTATGCTGAAGTTTTTTCATTTTTGTTTTTATGTTTTTTTTTATTTAGCGGGATTTTTCAGGGATGGCCTGCTGGGTCAACTATTTTATGGATTTTTTTCGAAAGTATAGTATAGCCTATGTTACTCGGAAATGATTTTAATATCTTTCTAATGGTGAAAGATTTTTTCAAATCAGTTAAGTAGTTTTTGAGTTTAGATGATAAAATATATAAAAATATAGAATACAAATCTTTCCTCTTTAAAACATTAGCGTAGATTTCAAGCAAAATAGTGCAAGAAGATACTTTTTTCTAGTGCCGAATGTTCGGCATTTAAACCGAATTTCGGCCGAATGTCGAAGTTCGGTTCAAGCTGCCGAAATTCGGTTAAACCGAATGTAAAACGAATTTCGGCCCATCCCTAATTATTTTATATCTTTTTTCTTATCTTGTTTGTCCGCGATGGACTCCGAAACTACTGAACCGATTTCAATGAAATTACTTTAGATATCTACTGTTTGGTCCAACTTAAACGATATGATAGTTTTTATATTTCAATTAAACCACTCCTCCCCACTGTCAAGTACCCCAGCAAAATATTCAATACAAGTAATAAAAGTTTGCCGGATCGGCTAGTATATTATATTGTTATCATAAAAAAATCGTATCCATATCTGACGATTCTCGGCTCGTTGTCGTCGGCTTTAAATAAACAAGACAAGTGGGCATTTAATGAGTAGTGTGGTATAATTTTAACGCCTCTAATAGGCACCTTGCATTACAGTAATTGCTAATGCAGCCTCCGCGGGCAAGCACGCATACAGGTTAGATTCGCCAGCCAATGTACACCGATCTGTACGAGTACACTGTAGGTAGTTTAATACTACTATTTACACACGAAGTTGGTATTTGTTGTTCCTATACTGTTTTAAAATGTACACTATTGCTAAATATTAGAGATGTGCCGTATCGTACTCTAAGTCCGCGGATACGGATACGAATACTGATGGATCATTGTTGTTTAGATCCGCGAATACGGATACGGATACGGATCTCAACTTTCTTGCAATTATTTTATTACTCAGTCGGGCATTTTATTACTACGAATATTTTATGTTTTGATCTTATTATAAGGATAATACTCTAATTAATATGCTTTCTTTCTATATTAATATTATAAGTGCGAATATTTGGATGTTTGAATGGATGGATGGATGTTTGTTGCACGACGACGCAATTGCTGAACGTATTTGGATGAAATTTGCTAAACAGGTAGATAATGACCTGGAATTGCACATAGGCTACTTTTTATCCTGGAAAAATGAGTTTTTTTCCTAAGATTCTCCAAAAACTATAATAATGCAGCGAACTGCACGGTCCAGCTAGTAATAAATATTTCTTTATGTTTAAAAGTATATCACATTTTATGATTGAAATAAATAAAAAGACCTTTAAGTACCTTGTTTCTAGATATCTCTTAAGAAACTATTATTAACTCAATTTGAATTTCGAATCCAAGCCAAATATTATTTTAAGAAATAAAAAACATTTTAAATGGAATTCAATAGCATTTTACTCCTACCTAATTACCTACATTAAAAATTTAGTACAAGTAGTGTAATCTTATAAAAGATCCGTTCAAGATCCGCCTGAAAAGTAACGGATACAGATCTTTTTCGTGCCTCGAATATCCGCGAATACGCAGACGGATATCCGGCACATCACTAATACTTACATACTAAAGGAGGGTGTTCATTGTCCGTACGAGATTCAAAAACCGAATTTATAAAAATAGGTACTTAAATTTTGACCTGATTAGATATATATTAGATATATATGATTAGATTAGGTATATATGAATGTAGCCTGGCATATGACTTTGTTTGCATTTTTAGGGTTCCGAAGTGAACTAGGAAACCTTAGAGTTTCACTATGTCTGTTCGTCCACAGCCCAGCTCAAGGATTACATGTACTAAAAAGCTGAAATTTAGTCGAAATATGCATATTAGGCAGTAAAACAAAGTGGTAAAATAAAATATTGACAAATATTTTTAGGTATAACATTTATATATTGACAAATATTTAGTAAAACAAAGTGATATAATAAAATATTGAGAAAAAACCTTAGTTTCACTAAGCCTGTTCGTCCGCAGCCTAGCTCCGAGATTATTCGTACTAAAAAGCTGAAATTTGGTCCGAATATGCATATTAGGCAGTAAAACAAAGTAGCAAAAAAAATCTTGACAAATATTTTGTAGGGTAATTCCTATACACGTAAAATGGGGATTTGAAATCGTTGGATAGGTAATTCGAAAAATATTGGGAGTTATTAAAAACAGTTTTTCGATTATGGTTTCCATTTATGAATATTAAGTGCTAATTTTTGTTAGAATCAGAGTTCTCATATTAGAACGAGACCCATTTTCTATACACACCAGAGTCGTTAATGGTGTGCTGCTATCCGTGTGGCCAGAATGAAATGCTAAATGTATAAGTTTACCGGCTACCTTACCCTCTAAACCGGAAAACTGCAGCGACCAGCACTAACGTTATATGTATATATATGTATATATATGTATATATATATATATATATATATATATATATATATATATATATATATATATATATATATATATATACAATGGAATGCAATTTATATATAAATATGTACAGTAACGTATAATAAGTTCACATGACAGAAAACGAATGCTTGTAATGCTTTTATTACCTTACCATTATTATTATTATTTATCGTAAGTGATGTGATACCAAAATGGAACCCTACTCAGCCTACACTGCAGCAATTGTGCGATAGCACTGATTTTCAGAGAGTCCAGAATAAAGTTGTGCTACGTCTACAAGGCAGCCATGGGGGACTGACACTGCGGTCGTATTGTAAATATAGTTAAATAATAATAATAACAAACATTAAACAAGAAAAGAAAAATATATGTATAAAAAATAAATTAATTTTCAATAGTTACAGCAATCATAAAACCATAAGTCTATGACATAATTAGTTTTTTTTTTCACAAATATGAAAATACATTACCGCTTAATATCAAGAGTCACTTGTTTTACATGTTTATGTTGTCGCAAGAGAATTCAGAAGTCGAAAGTCTACAGCTTAAAGTTTGCAAGCCATCTATTGCAATAAGGAGCTAGGTCAAACTGACCCTCAGCGCTCCTATATAAACCTATATAAACCTTCTCTCGCCTTTTACGAGATAACTAGCAATAAGGCAGTTAATCTTTTTCTATATTAGCATGGGCAAATCCATCACCTCCTATGACCCTGGTCGACATCATGGTTTAAGTGTTTGATTCTTGAGAAGATTGCACGACATCTACTCTTAGGTTCTCTTCGTTGTGAAATAATTCTTCTCTCCCTGCAAGTTATTTATCTCTCAACCTTTGCTACTAAAATCGCTCTCCCCTGAAGGGGCAGACTGCACACAGATGTCGCGCATTCGATAAATCCCAACGCCTCCTCCTCTGCTATCTCCAAGGGTCCTCTTCTTTTATGCCACTTTCGCGCGAACTCCCTAAACGCTCTGAAGCTCGCCGGTGAACCTACAAGCCCTGAGAAATAAACCGTTCTCATCTCCAAACGCTCCATTCATCATTTCAACATTTAGTTTAAGGGGAGTTTAAAGTGAATAGGTCAGAAGCTGCCAAGCCAGAAAGCTGGTAAACCTATCCAATTGCAAAATTACGCAAGAAACACATAAAAGCTTGGAAAGAAGTAATTTGCACTATGCCATGTGCGTTGTCGCCTCTTTTCTTGAAGGCCCCCAAGTCATAAACGTTCAAGTCAAAATGATAAGTAACCATCTGCTGGAAAATGAGCCCATGCCAAAGTTGGGCGATTCAAAAAAACGCTTTATTACTCATTATGTAGTGGAAATCAAGATAGTGATTTAGGAAATTCGTTTTCTTCCTTAGTGAATTACAAAAATATTTCTTTTCTAAAAGGTATTATCACGCCAATTCCCAAAAATAAACAATTAAAATAAATGATTATTATGTATTATTATGTATGATTACTATATATTATATGTTATACCCTTTTTTATTGAATTTGCGGGCGTACGAGTACAAGCGAGTGGGCTACCTGATATAAAGCAGTCACCACTGCACATAGATATTTATAACACATAGAGGTGTTTGTAATATCAGCTTTTAAGGAATATCTGTCTGGCTTTGATATCGGGATTTTTGAGATGTCTTAAAAATCCCGATATCAAAGCTATTTGGAAAAACCGTGTAAAGTAGACTGTTCCAAAGTTCTTTATAGGTACTGTTCTAAAGTACCTATGAAGAAAATTTGACGGTGTGTGCAAATCAAACAGTCGTAGATGACCAATCGTCAAGATGGTGTTAGTGGAATCCCTCGCTACGATGTGTAGTGCGATGGCGGAACGTGGATGCCGGCACTAAATCAAAAAGCTCATCAGAACATTATTAATAACATTAAAATATTATAACATCATTAATTTTAATAGTAAACTTCGTATTACGTATTATGCCTTAACCACACTGCGTCTATTGTCACAAACCTTCGTGCAATGATGTGACCTCTACATTTATCGTGTTATTACTCGAAGCTTTGTGACGGTACGTTAAAGTTCGGCCCCAGCATTATTTTGAATATACTATGATGATAAGTAGAGCACGTGATAATTGTGAAATCATTCAAAAACATTTTTTTTATATCATAAGATAGCAAACAAGCAGATGGGTCTCCTGCTGGAAAGAGTCAACCGTCGCCTATAGACACCAAAGATGTTAATGGTGCGTTGCTATCTTGTGGCGAGGTCTAATGCCACATGCATAAGTTTACCGGCTAACCTACCCTTTAAACTGGAACACGACAACGACAAGCGCCGAGGCTATTGCGGCAGGAATAGGTAAGGTGGTGGTACCAGACCCGGGCGGGCGGGCGAGACAATGAAGAACTACCACCTAGTAGCCACGATGTTAGTGACTCGCATAGCCAATCGGTCGTCTTTTAGGACCTGCCTGGCAAAACGGCAGTTGGTCTATTCTTCAAAGGAGCCCGGAAACAACACGGGGAAAGTTATTTATTTATTAATAAAATTTACTTTAAAAAATATAATTACAAGCCCTAACAAACTACGTAGGTTTTATAACTAGGCTGGTTAGGTTTGCTTCTGTACACATCTCATACAAAAGATATAAAAAACGTTATATAACATTAAGTACAAAAACATTAGTTATACTCATCACAAAACGTAACAAAGTAACCACATGTACTAAACATAACATCTGCGTTGCAAAAAGTATAAAAAAATAAATTATGCGGGGTATACACATTTGCCGTATAAAACAGAAAACTTATAGAAGAAAAGAATATTCGGATTCTACTATTCAAATACTACTGGTAATTTCCAATCAAACTGATTATACATAATACCATAAACAAATACCGCAAACCCTCTAATCTCATACACTAGAAATGATAATTTGAATACAAAAAATGGCAGCATATTTTAAGTTAAATGGCCAGTAGCAGTTGGAAAGCTTTATGATTATAAAGCCGGCAGAGGCCATAATGCCGGGTTTTATGTGCTATATTGCACTATTTTCGAACAAAACCTGTAATCCCCTATTTTAATGAATGCCTTAATAATCTATGGAATAAATTATACAGCCTACATTGTTGCAATGGAATTGTTTCGGTGTAATCTACAATCGTGGCCACAATTACCGAAATGTTCTATGAAATCTTTATCGAATCTTTGAACTTGTGGCTTAGTTATGTGATTAAGCCGAAATTTTGATTGACCTTCAAAATGGCATAAATAATAATGTGGCAATTTAAACATATAATAACACAACTGCGCCGCGTGTGGTATCATTACTTTACCCACTTAGGCCGCAAAAATTACGGTTTGAAGGGTAAGGAAACCTGTAAACTTATGCATATAAGTGTAAAATAACAAAAAAAATACATTCGATAGCAAATAAGCAGATGGCCCTTCCGAAAAAGGAAACCATTACCTCTAGATAACAAAAATGTTATCGGTGCGTTGCTCTCCGTGTGTCAGAATGTAGGAAACATGCACACGTTTAAATAATAGCAGGAGAGTAGCTGCCACTATATCTGCCGTATAAATTATACAGGGCCCCCGGGCAATGGGAGCCACGCGCTATTAACTTCTTTGGTGTCTTTAGAGTTTTGGCGATGGTTGACTCTATCGATCAGGAGACACATCTGCTTGTTTTGTGGTTAACAATATTGTTGCTTGGTAATTTTTGTTTTTTTTTTTAATTTGACCCAACGATTGCCACAGTGAGGCAAGGTGAGAAAGGCAAAACCTTGCCCCACTCAGTCATGCAGTATTGTATGTATTTAAATACTTAATCTATTATTTAAGTAT
Source organism: Apodemia mormo (assembly GCA_036924255.1). NCBI lineage: Eukaryota > Metazoa > Arthropoda > Insecta > Lepidoptera > Riodinidae > Apodemia > Apodemia mormo. The sequence goes on from JAUPFN010000026.1 coordinate 10,104,304, forward strand.
AAAATTATAACCCGATTTATCAATGTATCATAAATATAACGAAAAAGCTGTCCTGATTGTTGTAGGATTGCCAGTAGACATGCGATCATGTCTACTGCCTCTTGTTTACTTCTTTTTTTATATCATAAGATAGCAAACAAGCAGATGGGTCTCCTAATGGAAAAAGTCAACCATCGCCTATAGACACCAAAGATGTTAATGGTGCGTTGCTATCTTGTGGCAAGGTCTAATGCCACATGCATAAGTTTACCGGCTACCTTACCCTCCAAACCGGAACACGACAGCGACAAGCACTGACGCTATTGCGGCAGAAATAGATAAGGCGGTGGTACCAGACCCGGGCGAGACAATGCAGAACTCTACCACCTAGTAAATTTAGTTCATTTTGGAAAGTTTAGAAACATAATCAAAACATGAAATATTAAACATATTTTACGTTGAATGTGGCGTTGAGTACATACATAATTTGTGTGTTACTGCCGTTGCTTCTAACGTGGAAGAAAGTGTGGTAGAAGTGGGTAGACTATAATTGTGCCGCTGTAGTTTTCTTTAATTTTCAGGCCCGGGATAAATTTGTCCCATTCCTTACACCACATTTCGTTTCAGTTGAATCACATCAGTTCCATGTAATGTTTTGCGGAAATTTTGCGAATTAAATACCCAATTTCTTCTTTAAATTATGGATTTCCGCAAAGTAGCGCTTGAATCTATGAAATATTTTTTATATCATTAGATAGCAGACAAGCCTACAAGACAAAGTAACCTATGGGCCACCAAAGAAGTTAATGGTGCTTCGTCATCAATGTGACGAATCTAATGCCACATGCATAAATCTACAGTCTACCCTAACATCTAAACTGAAACGCTACAGTGACAAGCACTGACACTATCACGACTGGCATAGATAAGGCGGAGATACCATACACGGATGAGACTTTCCAGAACTCTACCACCTAGTGGCCACGATGGTAGTTACATGTTTTGCCTGTCTTTGCTTTATACAAACTGCGTAGCAGAATGGCAGATAGTGTTCAAATTGAATACAGGGTAAATAAAGCTCACGTATTTTTATTATTTCCGCCGTAGCTGTGCCAACGCGGCTTAACACGATCTTTTTTTCTGACCTGCCGCGGCTATTTGATTTTGGATTCATTCGTGTGTTTATTACGTAAAGAACTTGTAAAGAATATTTCCTCTATTAAGAAACATAAATTTAAAAATTGAAGCTTTTTTGTTTTAAAACAAAGCCGTTATAAAATATATCCTACTAGGTGGTAGAGTTCTGTATTGTCTCGCCCGGGTCTGATACCACCGCCTTACCTATTCCTGCCTCAATAGCGTCAGTGCTTGTCGCTATCGTGTTCCGGTTTGGAGGGTAAGGTAGCCGGTAAACTTATGCATGTGACATTAGACCTCACCACAAGATAGCAACGCACCATTAACATCTTTGGTGTCTATAGGCGATGGTTGACTCTTTCCATCAGGAGACCCATCTGCTTGTTTGCTATCTTATGATATAAAAAAAAATGTCCTAAAAGTATTTTTGACGCTTGTCACCCTTAAATCAAGAAACGGTAGGGAGCAACCCTAGCCCAGACCAACCCAGGAGCGCTAACACACACAAATGCTATTTGTTGTATAGATACTAAAAGTTGGTACAAATGTAGTACAGTGTCACATACAATATCCAACATCAACATTAATTGCAATAAACTTAACATAAACAAGAGAACTTGTGTTGATTAATTTTGTTAGGAGATGCAAGAGATACCTCCTCCATTATATCCGTTAATTAAAGCTCGCTCCACGTACGACCCACAAACAAACTCGAAAACTTTGACGAGTTATTTATTGTTGAGCATTCTGTGTACTTTTATGTGATGCATACTCAAGATAACTTCATAATGAATCATCTGAATAAAATACCAATTATTTTTCGTGAAGCATTTCCGTATTTTGTATGACTTCTGAAATGAGTATGTTTGCATTGAACTAACTTAAATTAAAATTGTAATGGTTCTCCCCGAACTGTGAACTCACAATGATTATCTCTTCCCTCCCGTGTCAGTCGGGATCCCCTTTCGTAGAATAGAGCATCCAACATACCACCAGACAGTTCGTAAAAGGTAAATGATTGACCAAATATGTCTCTACTATCGTGACTACTACATGTTCTGCAATTTCTCGCTCGGGATCGCTACCAAAGCCTTACTGCCGCAATAGCGTCATTACTCATCACTGTTGTGTTCCAGTTTGGTGAGTGAGGTAGCCGGTAAACTTATGCATAAAGTATTACGATCCGTTCGGAAGAATGCGTTCGGTAGAATGCGTGATACTCCATGTTCTTTTCTGTTATGTTCTGTTCTGTTATGTTCTGTTCTGTTCTGTTCTGTTCTTTTCTGTTCTGTTCTGTTCTGTTTTGTTCTGTTCTGTTATGTTCTGTTCTGTTGTATTCCGTTCTGTTCTGTTCTGTTCTGTTCTGTTCTGTTCTGTTCTGTTCTGTTCGGTTCGGTTCGATTCGGTTCGGATCGGATCGGTTCGGTTCTGTTCTGTTCTGTTCTGTTCTGTTCGGTTCGGTTTAGTTCGGTTCTGTTCTGTTCTGTTTTGTTCTTACAATACCGCCACACGGATAGCAACGCATCATTAGCATATTTGGTGTTGTCTTTTTACATCAGGATATATGCTTGTATGCAACCCAATGATATAAAAAACTTCTCTTATTACGCCCTATATTTCGGCTACCCCGTAACCGATTCGGCTCATGTTTATATTTAAAAATTCTTTGTGTTTCATTAATTCGCCTACCAAATTACACGTTCAATGAATCTAGCCAGATATTAAAGAACGTTCACACTACTTTAGTATTTTGATCGAGTGCAAAATACTATTACATAATAAATACATACAAGTACATAAGCTAATTAAGCAATTCGTAGTTTGACGTGTCCATGTCTTGGGCGCACCAGGCAAATATAAGACACATGAATGGTACCGAAAGGCTATTTAAAAATAGCGAGATCAAATTAACTAGGCCGTTGGCGTACGAGGTCACGTAATAATCAACCTCGTTGTAGTAAAACATACTTTTTTAAAGATATAGAATACTAATTTACTTATGAATAGAGTGCCACTTACACACACTTAGGACACTTAGGGAGAGCGTAATAAATGTTCAAACCTCTCTTTAAATAATTCTATTCATAATTATAAGCACTTTTATTTCTACAATGAGTTATTAAATTTAGGGAGTCCATAATAGTATTTAAGTACTTAATTTTTTTTTATTTCACCGAAAAAACTGATATGTGACTGCTTTTACGTTGACGTACATATCAGATAAGTCGGAGATACCTCTTTATACATTGAAAACAAGAAAAAACAGCAAACATAATTCGATGGATTCATAAAATATAAATGTTTTATAAAAAACAACACCTTATTTCATTTTCAATATTATACCTTAAACAACTTAAGATCACCACCCAAAAATATTAAATATTAAATTAAATAAAAATAAAAATATTAAATATTAAAAATCTATACATATAATAAAATCGTAGGAACGTCAAAACTGTACATTGGATATTTTTTTTAAAAGAATACTTGGGGCGTGATCTTCAATCGATATCGAAGCCAAAAATATAGTTTTTAGAATTTTTGTCTGTTTGTCTGTATGTATGTCAGGGATAAACTCAAAAAGTACTGCATAGATTTACTTCAAATTTTGCATGAATATTATTAACAGGTCGGGTCAACATATAGGCTACATATTATCACGCTATCACCTAAGGGGGAGAAGCTTTGCGGAGTAAACGAAGTCCGTGCGGACGAAGTCGTGGGCAACAGCTAGTATATTAATAAAGACAAGTCTCTTTATACAGCGTTTTAAATTTTAAAATACGCATTTTGAAACACCGTACAGAACGATAAGTTTAGAAATCCGCATGTACGACACCTATTGTTTGTAATTATAATATTCTCTTATTCAGAAATCAGAAATACTTTATTCAGTAAAACTTTTTACAAGTTATTTTGTATAAGTAGCGAAATACATAAAATGAAAAAAAATTATATAGATAATGAGCGTTTGGACAATTTAAAGCCATATATGTATTAAAAAAATGTTACATTATTGACATGTCCTTAAATACGCAGGTCGAGATTTTCGTGCTTCAACATTACTAGAATTACGCTTTAGGAGGGCAATTGCTAGTCTATATAAAACCAAAAGATGTTGATACGATCCCCTGGTGTGTATAACCTTGCCATGTTATGTTGTCGTCTGTCGCTCTAATGAAATAATGGCTTGCGCAATACGTGACCGTTTTGCAAACTAGCTCTGTGAGAAATATAACATTTATAAACTAACTAGTTGTTACTAGCAACTTCGTTCGCGTGACCCAAAATCAATCACCATTTGCTCAGTCGGAAAAAAATTATATTTCAATCACCTTTTGTTCAGTCGGGACAAAAAATACCTTATATTTCCCTAGTATAGGTTTGAGCTCCGTTTGAAGAATAGACAAACTGCCGATCTGACAGGCAGGTCGTAAAACGCAACAGATTGGCTATATATTTGACCGCCACGTTGGTCGAGTGGTTAGCGACCCTAACTACGCAATCAATGGGGTCCGGGTTCGATTCCCGGCAGGGACAGGCATTTGTGTGATGAGCACAGATGTTTGTATTTCTGGGTTTGGGTGTTTATTAAATATATTAAAGTATATTTTATATATGTATATCTATGTATTAGTATCGTTGACGGACACCCATACTACAAGCCTATAATTAGCTTACTTTGGGGTTAAATCAATTTGTGTCATTTGTCCAGTGATATTTATTATTTATTTATTATTTATATATGTCACTTTTTTATAGAAGGCAAACGGACAGGAGGCTCACCTGATGGTAAGTGATTACCGCCGCCTATAGACAACTACATTACCAAGGGTCTTGTAGTTGCGTTGCCGGCCTTTTAAGAATGAGTAGGCTCTTTGCTTGAAGGTCCCTCAGTCGTATTCGTTCGGAAAAAACTCTGCTGATAGCTGGTTCCACATAAGAGTAGTGCGGGACACAAAAAGTGCCTCTATAATCGCGCTACCATCGTGACTACTAGATGGTAAAGTTCCACAACTCACTCTGGTGTATGGTACCACCCTTTTACTTATCATGTTTATGTTCTGGTTTGAAGGATAATATGGACTTACGCATGCGGCATTGCCATTCTGCCACACTGATAGCAACGCACCATTAACATCTTTGATGTCCATATGCGATGGTTTCTCTTTCCACCAGGAGAGGCATCTGCTTATTTGTTATCTAATTATAATAAAAAATGTCACCTCTAGTGTAGCTTTGTAATGGTAAAAGAATTTTTAAGATGGGCCCAGTATTTTTTGCGTTTATTCGTTACAAATCCTTACTAAAGTACAAAAATTTAAAAAAATTGAAATCTTTTTATAAGTAATTAGTGTAGAAGGATAGATAACCTAAATCTTCTATTAAATTCTTGTTTTTGAATCTTCTTCTGGATTGGCTGTCTTCTTGATTTTCTCGCCCGGGTCTGGTACTACCGCCTCATCTATTCCTGCTGCATCAGCGTCGCGTCAGTGCTTGTCACTGTCGAGTTCCGGTTTGGAGGGTAAGGTAGCCGGTAAACTTATGCGTGTGGCCAATGATATTCTAATAATGTGTGGCATTAGACCTTGCCATAAGATAGCAACGCACCATTAACATCTTAGGTGTCTGTAGGCGATGGTAGACTCTTTATATCAGGAGAGCCATCTGCTCCTTTACTATCTAATAATTTGAAAAAAATTGAAAATCTGATATCGTCTTGCTGTAGATAGATTAAATAAATTAATTTGCTGAAAAAAGGCCAGAAAAGAGTATGTTTTTTGAACTGTTTGGCTAGCCCAATTTCTAGAAGGAACTGATAATTTAAGCAATAAATATTGATTTTAATTTAATGCAAGCATTTTTGTTTCTTTTTGAAAAATCTTTACCTTGTATCTGGTAAACTAATAATATCCAACTAATTTAGATACAGGGCAAACTACGCCTCTGTAGCTTTAGTAATTGTAACATTGTAATAACTTTATTTACGTTCATAATATGTACGCACAAATACACAGGCGCACACATATACGCGCAACACAGAGAGAGAATAAATATAATCATTATTAATAATAATAGATAAAAGGTAATTCGAATTTTAAATATTCAATTGTTATAGGGATATGGATGAGCGGGGTAAGGCGAGGTATTTTGACGCGCGTCAGTTTTATAGGAAATGGGCGGCGCGGTATGTTCTGAAACCGCTGGGAAACGTGTTAATTTTCGGATAAATAAATATAAGACTTCAGCTGAAAATCAAAATTTAGTACATTTTTTTTTTATATTTAATACTAAATATCACCATATAAAAATCATGTGGAAGATTATAAATATTACTAACAATATAATAATATTTAGAGATTTTTTAGCCTGTTTTCGAAATTTATTAATATGATCGAGTAAAGTACATTCTATCATGTAATAAGTAAGCACATTCCTTAGATAATATCTTCAGGTATATCGTGGTATTTTTGTAAAATTGTTATTTAACTATCAATACAAAAAAACGTAATTTAGCAAACCAGTTTTTTCCCCGTTTGTCACAATGTCTCGCCTTAAGGTCCCGATCCCCAAGAAATATGTAAATATGTTTTAACAAATAAAATAAACGATTTTTATTTATTTAAAAACTGTTGGTCAACCAAATAAATAAATAGTAAAGTGATATTTCGTGTGCCAAAATATATCTGTTAAAATAAAATACAATTTAAAGATGAAAAACATACGGAATTCTGTGAAAACTAAAGGAAATTACATTAGCGTTTTCCCTCGCATAAACTGGTTCAGGGTTTTGTTTCTTTTTCGCTAACAAATTATGGCGGGACGGGTAAATGTAGGGTTTACTTGAATAAATTAGTTTCTTTCTAGGCACCGATGAAAGATGTTTACAGTAGAATGGTTTTATGTCTGCTGTAAATAATCGCCATTTTTAACCGAATATGAAAGAACGAAATTCTCAATTCGCCGGAATTTTGAAATAATATTTTCATTCCGTCGGAATCTTTTTTTATGTATGTTACCCGATTACTTTTTGTACCTGATTACTTAAAGATGCCTGGACCGATTTCGAAAATCTTCTTTTGTTTAAGTTTTTGACCCACAAAAATCTGATGAAGATCTGAGATTGAAAGTCGGTTGTTTTAGTTTAGGTACTACGTTTATAGATTAAGCTTCTCTTGTCAAAGGTTTAAACTCAGATCAAATAAGAAAGTTGAGACTGAACTTTGCGAAAAACAAAGTGAGGATTGTTTTATAAACAGATGTGCGTGGACCGATGTGACTGTGTTTTTTTTGATTTACTGAAAATTACGCTGAAAATATTGGATTCAAATTTGTGTGAAATGTGATTCTTACCTACTTTTTATCTCGTATAATTTGGTTTTTATACCCTACCTTCACCCTTTCACAATTCGATTAAACATTTTTCTTGTAAATTTTGATTCTTTCAACTTATGCATGTGGCACGACTTCGCCACAAGATAGCAACGCACCATTAACATCTCTGATGTCTATAGGCGATGGTTAACTTTTTCCATCAGGAGACCCATCTGCTTGTTTGCTATCTTCAGATATAAAAAAAATAGTCACGAAAGAAATAAGTCTTCGACACTGATGCGTTTGTGTGAAGAGATTTGTGAATTTGCTGGAAGCAAGGGGAAACTGCCTGCTTCACTTGCCGGCTGAATACTCTGCTAGAAATTTAGCGTGAAGATATGTATGTTTTTGTATATCAAGATAGCAAACAAGCAGGTGGCGGGTGGCAGAGGACAACCTCCATCAAAGGCAAATGCATATGGCATAACCATTTCTATAGCAACGCACCGTTAACATCTTTGGTGTATATAGGCGAGGTTGTATCTTTTCATAGGGAGAGCCATCTGCCAAAAAAGTTGATAAAGATTAGGTATTAACTGTAACTGACAAACTGGTAAACCGTGGTGAAGCGAAATACATATTGAAGTTCGGAAACGATTTGATATCTGTAGGTATACATAACAAGGAAAGTCCGGATTTATTGACTGTTATATTAACGCGCAGCCTATACCGCTGGGCCGAAAAGGCAGAAGTTTTTATATATAGATAGCAAAGAGGTTCTTATATATAGATGAGAACTAGGTATGCATTTTTCGAAATTCATCTCCTAAGATGGTGAAAAAGGGGTGAAATAGTGTAAGAAATTTCTTAACATTAACGACATGTTAATTCACTCGCGGGTAAAGCTGATGGAAAGAGTCAGCCATCGCCTATAGACACCAAAGATGTTAATGGTGCGTTGCTATCTTGTGGCGAGGTCTAATGCCACATGCATAAGTTTACCGGCTACCTTACCCTCCAAACCGGAACACGACAGCGACAAGCGCTGACGCTATTGCGGCAGGAATAGGTAAGGCGGTGGTACCAGACCCGGGCGAGACAATGCAGAACTCTACCACCTAGTAGCCACGATGGTAGTGACTCGATAGCCAATCGGTCGCCTTTTACGACCTACCTGGCAGAACGGCAGTTGGCCTATTCTACAAAGGAGGCCGAGACCAACACGGCGAAAAACGGCGACTAACGGTAACGACGTGGATGAAGACAGTTTTTTAGCTCTTCTTTTTTTAAAAATGTTACGTACGTTTGTGCGCAGTAAGTAGCCGTCGCTCCATCCCCTCTCCCTTACACTGGAAGGCTGACAGAAATTTCCTAAGGCAGCCTTGACTAGAAACTACAACGCGTGAATCTAAGAAGGAATACCTACTAATTTATTACTAATTTTACCAACATGTTCCGCTTTTGCTTTGGTGATAACTCTTTTCAAGGACGTGCTCCTTTCTTGATGATCTGCTTAAAGTCTCCCTCTCTAATAGTTAATAATGTCTTGAGATTATATCAGAGCGAGGTATAAATTGTTATTGCGGTTTTCGTACTAAAAAATCTCAGCAGCAACGAGTCTGGTGGTGTTAACACCCCTTTCCTTGAAGGTAAATCAATCGGCCTCAGCTATCCCCAAAAAAGCAATAATTAAATTTATTAAAATGCGCTGATTGGAAAATTCTATAGACGTTATGTTCGCCTGTTATATGTTTTGTGCAATAAAGATTTTTAATAAGTAAATAGGGTGCCAGGAACCAGTGATTCGTGGTGAACCAGGAGCGTCTGTGTATGATTCTCTGGTTTAGGAGTCAGCTTTTTAAATACCTGCAAAACTGATTATTACAAACTAGCTGTGCCCGGGACTTCGTTCGCGTGGAAAAAAATCTAAAATATCCTATGTCCTTCTCCTGGCTCTAAACTACCTCCCTGCCAATTTTCAGCTAAATCGGTTCAGCCGTTCTTGAGTTATAAGTGGAGTAACTAACACGACTTTCTTTTATATATATAGAAGATAACCACGTTAGGCACTGTTAATATCTGTATTTTAGCAGGACTCTGAAGGTGACACTAATAAATAAAAGTCGTTTAATATTTAAATGTATTTAAGTGTATTAGCAACGTTGGTACATGAGATTACTGAATAATACTGTCGTGGAATATCATGGGGATCCGTCCACCGTAACAATAAGTGTTCGAATAAAGTACAAAATGTATAATCCCAATAAAAACGTGCAGGCCCTAAATCTTATAACTCCATATATAACTATTACACCTATAAATTCAATAACTGGTTAATTTTAATACGTTTAGAATACTACTGTTAAATATATAAAACGTGAGCATTCATACAGGTAGGTTCCACTATCAGTGCATCACATTGGCGTACACTATTTCTAACGCGCAATTATTATAAAGACAGTTTTAGCTATATGTATACGCATATATGTGGTGCACTGTACTATCTTTTTCATTACAGTAGTAACGTTTCTTTTCACGCACTCTCTTAAAAACTTTTCCCTATATCCGATTAAGTTTACTAGATTAACTATTAATTAAACACTATAACATTTCTAACAATGACAAATAAAATTAAAAAAAAAACAAAGAAAATAAATTTAAAATGGCGGATGAAAATGGTTTTGACAGTGAAGTATGCAATAAAAACTAAAATCATAAATCTTCTGATAGAATAGCAAAATAAAATCTGTCGTGCTAAAATTTAAAACTTTTATTAATTTCTATCTAATTTCAGTTAACTTTAAATTTCATAAGATGCGAATTATTTTTACCAGCTAGATTGTAAAAAAATCTAGAATAGGCCTTCAAGAAAGTTCAAACATAAAAAGTAAATAAAGGAAAATAAAATAAACACAAACAAATAAAATCAAATTCATTTAATTTTCTGTGTGTATAATATAGTTTTCTTTATGCAGAGAATATTTTCTATTAAAAAATCTACATACAAAATGACATAAGACTAAATACTACATTTTGTCGCAACGACAAAATAAGATACCTTTATAAACTTTAATAACATTTGTTTAAATAAAATATAAATAATCGAGTATTACAGTTCCAACAACTCTATTTAATCTATGGTTGACCATAGGAAATAATATATTTAAATTAGTGGTGTAAACACAATGTATCATGATTTTTAGCTTATTCTAAATTGAAGCTTATATAGAGATCTTTTGGGTGCTGTCACGATGCAACAGACCAAATAAGGAAATGTAACATAATCATATCATATTAAATCAAAGTACAACACATGATTATTTCATTAAATACAAAATTAATAAAGGCCTGTGTCGCCATTGGAAGAAATACAATCAAAAATAATATTTTTACATTTAAACAGCATTAAACATATTTTAATATTTTATATTACTTAATTCTGATAAAAATAACATTTCTAATAATGCCTACAATTGTCTAATATACTCACAAATGGAAATGATAAATTATGATTAAATAATATCCCTTAAGCCTAATAAAATGAAATAATGCTATGTGAAATTTATATTATAAAAATGGTTCACTTCATAGAAGCGAGGTCGTCCGATGCCAACGCCGTAACACCTTGAAGTAGGACCGTCTCAAAATTACTTTTATTTTGACGTGTAGCCAAAGTGAAAACGAAATATTACTACAAGGTGTCATGGTTGGCCCTCTGGCAAGCGTGAAACTGTTCTACATATCGAGTTTCCAATAAAATATCATACAAAAACTTACACGATTAAAACATAATGCACTATATGAGGGTAGTTTTGTACCAGGTTTCTCAGTCAACACCGCCAATGCGTCGCGGACGTATCGAAATGCATTCTTGTGCATAAAATATATCTAAAAAAACTTTTACACGAAATACTCCTACTTACTTATATTTTAATAGAGTACAATATTTAAAATAAATAATTAACTAAATAGCTAGGGAAAAATTCACAAGTGATGACCATATGACACGTTTAGTCACATATAATCAGCTGTTACAGCAATATAAGCTTCTAATTTTGAAGCATCTCCAAAATAGCATGAATAATTTGATATAAAAAAATACATTTATAATGGATACTTTCTAGCCCTTAGTGGTAGACAGCAGGGCTTGTTAATCGGTTAATTTTCAAACCTTAATCAGCGCAAGTACATAAGAAGCGTTTTAGAAACGTTTGGCTCTCTGCGTTAACCTCAAAAATACCGGTTTCTTTATGGAGGAAAACTATAAGGGTTTAAAATCAATTAACCGGTTTATAAAGGTTTTTATAAAATATTTCTTTGATGTTCGCACTGTGGTTGACGTACAATTCCATAGTTTTGGTTTAAACCGGTTTAATTTAGGTTTATGAAGCGCACTCATCTCAGATATGCTCCGAGCGAAACCTTTTATAAAAACCGTTACATACCTTTATTAACCGGTATTTTTAAACCGGTAGACAAAAAGCATTGATTGTCACCATCCAGAAAGACTTGCCTTGCTTCCTTCACATTTATAAGAAAATATCTGGATATTAAGCACCTCTTACGTATTAAATCAAAAATCTTTCAATACTGACAAATATTGCTCTGTAATAAAACAAATAATTAAACTCGAAATTCAAATAATACATATAGACATGGCTTTCTTAACCTTTATTATATGTAAAAAATGCAAATAGGCCTTTAATAAATCGCCAGGATGTTCAGGGAAATTCATTTATGTTAAAATATAGAATTAATTGCTGTTTCTAGCATTCGATATAAAATTTGTGTTGATTGGATTAGATTAGATCTGTTCGCATTTGAACTGAGCATCGAGAATCAAATTATTGATTCATCACTTACGGCCGGTTCCCAAAACGCAAATCAATTTTAACAAGTAATTAATCTGTGTTTAACACATTTTTAACAAGCAATCAATCTGTGTTGAACATAATTTTACAAGCAAATGATCTGTTAAACAGATTAATTGCTTGTTAAAATTAGTTTGCTTTTCGGAAATACGCTTGAGACTTCATATATGATAAAACTTTCCACCGTCAGCAATGGTCTTATTCTATTACTCTCAAATTTATAACTGAAAGTGCACTTGAACTTTTATTTCACTTCAAATATATTCTAAGCACATTACTCAACATACTTCACTTTTTGAAATTAAGTACATTTCATTTAAGTACCTATATGAAGATGCCCTGAAGCTGCCTTAAAATGTGAAAACGGTGTGTATGTAAAATATACTAGCGATCGCCTGTGGCCGAAATTCGACCATAGACTAAACAATAAAATCTCTTTTAAATTTGACACCTGACTTTAACCGTAAAGAAAATTACATACATGTGTGTATATCATGTACGTCACATGACTGTAGTGTGTGTGTAATGTTTATTTTTATTAATGTATTTCTAATGCATTTTATTTAAAAATATTTGATTTATGCAATCCTCCGTAGTGTAAACTTTAACTGTGCCACATTTCATAATCCTCCGTTTGCGCAATTGTCTGAAAAAGGGGACCACAGTTTTTCCTTCACGTATTAATATATAGATGTGAATTGAAATAAAAGTCCAAATGCCTTTTAATATAATATGTATGTAAGACTTCCTATTTAACGTATTTTGAAGATATTGCTGTAAGAGCAAAAAAAAAATCCCATTTAAGGGTTAAATATAATCGGTACATGTTGACTTGATCCTATACGATTGTATTTTTTTAAATTCGACTTCGTATTAATCACTCTTTATTTATTATAACCAATAAATCAAATAACGGAAGAAGTTTAAATTGTTTTATAATCTAAGGTTAAACTCTATACATACCAGACGGGCATCAATTCGCTTTTTATTGTTAGTTATACTAAGGTTGATACTTGTTCAAGCAATGAATCCTCCCCTTTAGAATCACTTTCAAATTTTTGGATAGTTAAATTCCTGACAAATTTAATTTATGACTGATATATAATTATTTTTGGGAAGCTCTATGAAAGTTACCCCAGTATAAGGGTACCCAGATTATTTGTGATCACAAGCCGATCATATCAGCACGTGTTAATTGACAAATAACTTAACAGTGACACACAGGTTGAAGCTTTCCACAACTTTATTGCAACAATTTGCATCCTAAAAATAGTACAGCATGTGTCTTCTCTTTTATATGTATTTTCGTTCACATTAACCAACAAGCTTGCAGTTTGTACACATCACTGAGGATTATATGTCTCATCATTCAATTATTTGGAACATGGTCCTTCGAGCCAACAATTTGTTTTTTTTTACATCAAATATTTTTGGAGATTTCAAATCGGGACAGATTGTCATTTGGAACTAATGTCACATTGACAAATTTAGTCCAATTGTTTATACTGTTTTTTTCTTTTTAAAGCAATTCAAGTGAATTGTATACAACTTTAATGAGATATCAATCGTAAATACGCAACAGCCCGTTAAGTATGTATTATTATTTACACTCGGTGCACATACGATACTTCTACAAACCAAAATATTAAAGCTCCACTACTTCTTCGAAAATGCCTAACGCTATTTTATAAGACGGATATTTCTTAAAAATACACGAGGACATTAGACACTTATTACACATTTTGATTCAAAGGGTTGTAGAATCGTAGGAAGATCTAGATCCACTTCATAGAAGTTATTGCACGCAGCTAATTAGTGCGTTTAATAAAGATATCAGCTATCCCATATATCTATATATATATATCTATATATATATCCCATATATATATCCCAGATGACAAATAGTCTTTGTCTTTGGTATAAACAATGCGCATAGATAATATAGCTGCGTGCGGTTGCCCTTTATAAAGCTGATCTATATTTTAACTATGGTGGAATGGTTACAAAATATTACAAAAACATTTTATGATAGATTACAAACTATGAACCCTCTTGGTTACATAAAGGGTTAAGACGAACTGTGAAAGGCGGACTGACAAGTATATAAAATTGCTAATCTCTTCATATTCTGCCATTCACAGTGTTTCAAAATGGTCTATTTTCATAACAATATTCAAATCCTGAATATTAGAAAAGTATTAATTTTGTATAAATTCCATTATCATTTAATTTTAGAGATATTTAGAGGTATAACTGGAAATAAATAATAAACGAGTACTAATTTAACTATACAAAAGATTCGTTTTAATTTTTTTTTTTTTTGTAAATTGACTGAAATTATAGGTTATTATCTCTAGCTTATTTTATTTTATATTCTTATTATATTTAATATATTTTAATGTACGTGGTATATTTTGAACTGAATACCTAATTAGTCTGTAAGAGATAGTAATGCTACAAAGTAAAAAATCTTGAAAAAATCACATTTATCAATGAATCTAGACTTCATTAAATACTTAATATTTTATATACTTCAGGCTGAAACAACTGAGACTGTATTTGAAGGAACAGAGAACAGTCAAAATCGTTATAATAATGAAACATCAGCCCTATTTGTTTCTTTTCAGGAGACTTCCTAAAAAATAATAAATCGGGTCAGGAAAAATATTTATCGTTTGGAAATACACTGATCAGTCTAAAAATTATTCAAATTACCGATTAGCATCGATTGGGTTCAAATATTTAGTGCTAGCTGCAGCGTGGAGCCCGCTGCATCATAAAAGTTTTTTTTGCGAATCCCGCGGGATCACCTAATTTTTCCGGGATAAAAAGTAGCCTATGTGCTATTCCAGGTCATCATCTATCTGTGTGTCAAATTTCATTCAAATCCGTTTAGTAGTTTTTGCGTGATTACTCAATCACAAACATCCATCCAAATATCCTATCTTTCGCATTTATAATATTATATTATATAGATAAACTTTCATTTACTTTGTTTATCTGATAGTGTGGCGTGGAAAAATAACGCTTACTCTTTGAAAAACCAAATCCAGACCATTAAGAGAACACCTGTATCTATTACTGAAGAATGTCAATTTCTAGCTAAACAAATTTTTTACAGGTAATACATATATCAGCCTGTAGATGTATTTTTTTTTCATAAACGTTAATTTGAAGAGGGATATAATAATTTTCAAATTTGTTATTTGTGACATTTCGATTTCGTTGTTAGTTAATATTTATTGTAAATACCCTGAGGATGCTTGGGTAAGCGAAACCGGTCGGAAATTAAATATAATTATCTTATTGTGAAACAGTACAAGTGTGATCAGCTAGCAAATATTGTGTTAAAATGGAGTTTCACCAAGTGCCGACGATAAAAAGTGTAGAATATAATAATAATATTATAATATCATCGCCTTTTAAAGTTATTTATTTTTATACAACCAAAAATATTATTTATTCTTCCTCTAGAATTCATTAGTATTTTCCAGTATACCAACTAAATATGCAAAGTATGTAAATACATTCGACGTAGTTTATTACTACAAAGTTTAATACACACCTACTAGAGAAATCCCCATCCGAAATACATTAATAATTATAATGGCACGCCTATGTACAGGGGAATTGACATATTTCAGTGTTCACTACATGTTTTTATTGTAAACAATATAACAAATAAAAAAAAAATTAACATTTGCTGTATGTTCGTACTTTGCAAATCGTCACTAAATTGAAAAAATACTAAATAAACACATGAATAAAATTTTGAATTATCAATGTTATCACGAATAAATTATGGCGGAATAATCTTTTCTGGAAACAATATAAAAATCAAGAAAATGCAATGAACTGCAAAATCTACCAGCCAAACGCGGCGATGCGACTTAAGGTTTAGATACTACGATAGACATACAATTTAATTTATATGCATCATTGTAATTGAATATAGCCTCCGTCACTAAATAAGATATTGTAAAAAATGTAGTTTAAATATATAATATTTTATTTGTTGTTAACTACTGTAGCCGTTTACGGCTTCACTCCTATATTATAAAGAGGAAAAGGGTTGAAAACTTATTCTTAGGACTTACCGTTTCCCGTACTTAGATGCCCACTGTACGCTGGATATGGAACCATTCGAATCAAATACAAATATGGCACTTACTTTTTTAGTCATGATAGATTTTTTAAATTCACTTCATTCACTATGCACCAAATATCTACATCAAAGGACCACAAATAGTCTGACAAACTATTTTTACTTTACAAGCCAAATAAATCTACAAAAAAAATACAAGAAAAACTGTGTTGTGGCTGAAAAATGGCTGAGATATTTACGATCAAAGTGCGTTTTTTCGGCTGAAGGGTTTTAAAACGGGTCACATCGATGTCGTCACATCCCTGATCATTCGACAGTCGCGCTCTCATTGGCACGCCGCTGCGAAAGTAATTTAATTTACCGGTGGGAGGGATGCGCTGTGCCGCGCTCCGGCTGCATGTGTACCACCATCTTGCTTGTCTCTGCCGTGAACCAGCTTTGCTGTGTTTCGGAGAGAAGGGCAAGACAGGCAGTGTAATTACTGGCACTTAACATCTTATGTCTTAGGATAGGCAACACACGAATGGAATACCTGGGCTAGTTCCAGTCCAGGTATCCCATTTTTGTTCATTGGCGACGTCGACCACTTACCATTAGGTAGCACGTCTGCTAGTTTGCCTATCTCAATAACATTAAAGGTGGATTTTCGAGCCAAGCCTCAGTAGCGTCAATAACACTGCCTTAGTGGCGTCGCGACAGAGCATCAGACGACTCTGGCGCCACTGTCGCAGCGGCACTGACGTCGTGTTCAAATGCCGTTTCCTACATTTACATAGTACATTTATTTGACGCTCTGTCGCGGTGCCACTAACGCAGTATTACTGACCCTATTGAAGCTTGGTTTGAAAGACCACCTATAGTAGTAATGCGTTGGACCGAGCGCCGCGCTGTGTCTCGGTCGCGAGCTGAACGAGGGTGTGTCGTCATAGTATGAGCGCGCGTAATCTAAATCCACATTTACATATTCCAGCTCGCTATTCGCCAAGTCACTCGTCGAACTATTCGACGAATCATTCGTCGAGTGCCGTCGCGAACTAACTGTTCACACATTCGGCGGGTGAATCATTTTGATATTTGCACACGAACATGGAGTACGTGTGGCATGCGCGCTATAGTCCCTGGCGTCACGGTAATATTATCTATACAGTATTCCAACTTCATACAAACGGACGAAGCGCGAGCTATGACTAAGCGCCTCGATCTCGGCATTGCGCTCGACATGCCTACAGTCGCGACTGTGCCGCAGTGAAAATTCAAGGACTCCGCGTTCAAAGACGTTGTTCAACTTATTGCCCTTTGATTTGTGTCCGAAAAACCGCTCCCGACGCGAGCGCGCCTTTCGCAAGGCGAGGCACGAGGCGAACAGCGAGCGCACTGTTTACACATTCGTGTTACTATTCGCCTCGCCAATCGCCTCGCTATTCGCACGAATGTATAAACGCGACATCAGAAATTCAAAAAAGGGCTTCAACTTCGGAAATACTGCATGTATTAATGTCAAATAAAAACTAATGTAATGTACAGTATCTACACTTCGATATTAGTAATGTAATGTACATGATCTACGCTTCGATATTAGGTATATTTGATAATAATATTTTGACCCTTTTGTGTTCTATATTAATATCTAATGTAAATGAAATGATGTACGATCTAAGTCAAAAAAGAATTTTATTCGACTGTACTTGTAAGTACACAATATAGTCCAAGCGAGGACCGTCAAAAAGGGTGCTGATCCAGAATAAGAACAAAAATGGGCTTTATTGCTTTGTTGGTATTTTGCTGGGGCCACACTTGCGTCTATCGTCTTGAAGTTATATGCTTGCTTAGGCACACGCAGTCCGGAATGTATGCGAAAATATCTGATAATAGCCGGTCACATCTGCACTTATCGTTTCAATGCACGAAGCTTTGTGACGATAGACGCAAGTGCGGCCCCAGCATTAGGCAAATAGAATAATCCATCAGTTTGGCGATCTGTAACTTGACTAATGTTTTTAGAAACTTGTTTCCCTTATTTTTCTTTCATTATTAATGAGCCAAACCAATTCTATTCAAAAGAAAATAAACACGCCAATTTTGTTTAATTTTTTCTTATATCTTATAGAGAACATTTAGACTTACAATAAATATTTTGTGGGTACTCTAGTAACAGTTGTGACAAGAATAGCAGTGTCAGACTTAAATTTTTATGTTTTACTAAGCACCATCAAATGATAAAACATTTCGCTAATGTTATACACACTAAATAAAAAGATACAAAAAAGAAATTCCAAAAAAAAATTGATAATTTACAGATTCACTAGAGTGATGAATTATTATTTGTCTAATGTCCAAAAACCAATAAAGTTAATTTTTGTTCTTATCCTCGATAACACCTTTTTATGGCGGTATCCGCTTCAACTAACGCGCTTTGGTAACAATTTCTTAGTCTCTAGTGACGGATAACTACAAATTACAAATTAATATTGAGAAAAATTAATATTAAAAAATTCATTTTTTTGACAACCTTATTTCGCTATGTTTATTCCTAACAATGCATATATCATAATTTATATAGAAATGCAGTCTCAGACGGTAAATACAAAAGCAAATTTTAAATAAAAAGGTGGGAACACAACATAGCTTATAAAATGTGACTTATATACCAACGGCAAGTGGCTTGTACTTCAGATACGCTAAAAAATAATTTAAAAAAGTCATTGGCAAAGTCGACAAGTTACACGCTAACATATTTGACATTTTAAATAAGTTACAGTTATATAAATGTACGAATAGATCGCTAGGCTTGTCTTAGGTATTACAATGAACTACCACAAAAACATACTTAAAGAGAACGTATTTTACCCACAAGGCTTAGTTTAGATATCCATAAGAACGCCTAAATTACAAAGGAAAGAGCTTCACTTATTACAGTATTTAATACAGACGCATTGTACAAAACATATTCTGTTTCAGCGACGTTCTTCGATGGTGCGTTTCAACAAGGTTGTCTAAACGTAGCCTAACTTTCAATGAAGTTTATCGCCATCTAACGGCTGTTAGGCGGGGGCATTTGCGCTTGGACACCTTGAAGATTCATCGGTCGACCATTTGGATTGCCCATACCAAGGCCTTCTGTGTAATTGTTAACGTCCATCGTTGGTATATCATCGTTCTGAAATAAATATGCATTAACTTAAGTAATAAAAATGAATCGCCGAAATGTATTTACGCGCACTTTGGAATAAATACACCAAATTGGATAATCCTTTTGTGTTGTGATTTTTATAGTCAGGACAAGGTTAGTATGGAAGAAAATATTAAAATATTACTGGACAATCTGAAAAAACTTGTAATGTGTAGAGACTGATTGAGTGAAACAGAAGATATTGGGGAAGTATCTTAAATATATTATTACAATAAAGTATGATTAAATAATTTAGTTGTGATTCAATTTATTTAAAACTAGCTGTTGCCAGCGACTTCGTCCGCGCGGACTTCGTTTACTGCGCACAGCTTCTCCCCCGTAGGTGATAGCGTGATAATATGTAGCCTATATGTTGACCCGACCTGTTAGTAATATTCATGCAAAATTTGAAGTAAATCCATGCAGTACTTTTTGAGTTTACCCCGGACATACATACAGACAAACAGACAAAAATTCTAAAACTATATTTTTGCTTCGATATCAATTGTAGATCACGCCCCAAGTATTATTTAAAAAAATATTCAATGTACAGTTTTGACTTTCCTACGATTTTATTATATGTATAGATACAGATGACCGTACACAATTTTATACACATATACATATCTAGTAAGATTTCATAGAGAACAAGTTTTGCGAATCGTTACGTACAAATTTCGAAAGTTGTTACCTACTATATAACAAACATACCCGCTTCTTTATTTGATATCATATGATATCCTAATATCGTGATGAAAAGAGACAGTCGACAGTTATCAGCTAAAATGTAAATAATGCGTTGCTTTCTAGCTAGGGTGTAATGCATTAGTTCACTTGCTGCTAGAATTACCATCTAGTTAGTGTTTACCATCATGATTATTAACTAATCTAATCTAGTAGAGATAGATTGTAGAGTAGAGAATCACGTTTCTTTTTACTTTTCAAGATCCCCCAAATTAATGTAGTTGCTTTATTTTCAATAAGTTTTGGAATCAATACGTAAAAAAATATAATACAAATAAGGATACTTCTCAATATTTCGCAGCAAAAATACCCGTATAATATAAAAAACACAAAAAAATTCCCTACCTCGAGGAAAATTTTACATTTATGTATTCGAATTCGCAAAGGGAAGGAAATGACGTTATATTTATACGTAGTCAGAACTGGTTGCCAATAAATAAAATAAGATAACTTACAATTACTTTACGCTCGAATTCTACGGTATTAAGGTATATTTTGTCTCACTTTTTATTAGGTACACCCCTCGTACGAACCCTTGGTTGGTAGCTAGTATTATACACCTATACCTACAAGATATTCTGTACGATACAGGGTGTTTAAAATGTAGATGTTCTTTTAACATCAAGTTCTAGTCGATGTATGTTGACCATCTTATTCCTGTAAAATGTTTTTTTAATTTTAATGACGCGTTATTATCCATATGAATTGATGAAGATTTAATTGCTCATACACAAGTTTGCCGGCTAACTTACCATTCAACCAAGCACACGACAGCAACAAACAGTGATGCTATTGCGAAGAATTTTGCCTGAGTTAAGGCTATCGTTATTTTTACAGACTGAATTAATGTTGTTATTAAATTTTCATTATTTACTACATACAATATTATTCATTTTAATATATACTGATTTGCATATCATTTACATGAATATCACATACAATATACAGAAAGCACGAATCAAATCCACAAAGCTTGTTAAGTGAGTATTTGTAAGCTTAAGCATAGAGATTGAACAGCTAATCATGTCGTACATTGTAAAGTGTTATGTGTAAACGTGTTTTTTGTTGTTATTGATCTATTAATAAATATAGATTAAGAAACTAGTAATAGGGATTGCGTTAATAGATATTTAATTTAATGCCACCCTATTACATATCTATATTGTTTGACAGATATTTAGGTTTAATCTATTTTCTGATCAGCGTTTTTCAACAAGAATTGTGGTTAGACAGTGACAACAGAATATATTAGTCACGTCCAGATAGATTTGCCTTGTTTTCTCCATATTCATTCCTTGATCCAAACAAGTCGATTTCAGTGACTCATGCACCGCTTTCGGGTCACGTCATCCTGGGTCAAATTCGACCAGAAAAGCCCGTTTAGCTTTCCACAGACTCGGGTCAGGCCCCAACAGCTTAAACGTAGATGGGATACTATTATCCAAGTTTTTCTATTTTATTTTTCTACAACTGTGTGAACGAACTATTTGATTTAGTTTTCATTTAGGTCGCAAGAGCTGAGAACTAGTCTGCGCGGCCGTAGAGAGCCCCACAGGCTAGGCGTCAAACACTACTTCTTTTTTATGATAAGATAGCAAACAAGCAGATGGGTCTGCTGATGAAGTCACCCATCGTCTATAGACTTTTTTTATATCATAAGATAGCAAACAAGCAGATGGGTCTCCTGATGGAAAGAGTCAACCATCGCCTATAGACACCAAAGATGTTAATGGTGCGTTGCTATCTTGTGGCGAGGTTTAGTGCCACATGCATAAGTTTACCGGCTACCTTACCCTCAAAACCGGGACACGACAGTGTCAAGCACTGACGCTATTGTGGAATAGGAAGGTAAGGCGTTGGTACTAAACCCGGGGCGAGACAATGCAGAAATCTACCACATAGTAGCTACGATGGTAATGACTGGTATAGCCAATCTGTCGCCTTTTACGACCTGCCTGGCAGAATAGCAGTTGGCCTATTCTTCAAAGGAGCCCGGGACCAACACGGGGAAAAGTATATAAAGTGGGTTTGTTTGCAAAAGCGGGACATTTTTGCTCTTGTTGGGGACGGTGGGACAGACAACCTAAAACCGGGACAATCTCGCCCAAAGCGGGACGTATGATCACCTTAGGTATGCCTCCAGAGTACAGAGTGCTAAGTGTGAGTTTTTCTTTTCGCATTCGATCGTGAGCGCGTTTCGAGTTTACTAGGAATTTGTATGTGATTTGCACAGCGCCACCTAGTGGTAAACGTGAGAAACCAGTTTACCACTAGGTGACGCTGTACAAATCACATACAAATTCCTAGTAAACTCGAAACGCGCTCACGATCGAATGCGAAAAGAAAAACTCAAACTTAGCACTCAGATACCATAATATAAAAGTCCGACGCGGGCGTCACTAACTACACCACGTCAATCTTAATCTCTACCGGTATCTTAATTCGTACACATTTATATTGTATATCAATTTCACCACATGTCTTACTAACGAAACATGCTCTTTCTCATTCTTACATAATTTCCTTCAAACCATATTTTTCTCTTACTTTAGTACTACTAAGTACGTGATCAACGAGTGCAACAACATATTTTCCGTAATGATCTCATTTAAACAATATTACTTATACATTCATGCCCTTTCTGACATACCTACGTCTCGTTTTATATAAAACAATAGTAATAATTTTTTCGCATTCGATTGTAAGTCTATATTTTTTACAATCATCTTTCATAACCGTATACAGTATTTGTATCTCAGACGGAGTGTTAGGATTCAATCGTGTATCGTGTCTATTACTAGCCGCAATTAAAACATCGTGCAGTTAATACATGTATTTTATTCCTTATCACCGGTCGCCGGCCGAAACGTTCAAAGTAATCTTATATCTTAGAGTCCAAATGCAGGCAAATCACTAGCATAAGCAGATAATTTCGCTACATCGGGTGATTTTTAACGACCTTAACCATCGAAGACACTTACCTGCGTATAGGGAAAACGGGTGGGTTGACAACACACGTTCCTTTTTAAGACTAATATCGACATCAAACCACGGCAATCTACCTGCACACATGCTTTGCAGTCGCAGCACATGGACTGCAAAGCATTTAGCTGGGGCACACGTGCGCGCTCCCATGTGTGCGTGTGTGTGTATGTGTGTGTGTGTGTGTGTGTGTGTGTGTGTGTGTGTGTGTGTGTATGTGTGTGTGTGTGTGTTTGTATGCGTACGCTTTACATAGTGTTAAACTCATAGCATTTATATTATATTGATTAGGTGCATTATAACTGACAATAAGTTCGATTAAGGTACTTAAACGTACCGGACTCATTATTTGAATAATATATAGTCCACTGACATCCTGGCGCGTGTAAGCACTGGATACGTACCGTACATACATTTTACAGATATGTATACTCTCTCTCTCTCTCTCTCTCTCTCTCTCTCTCTCTCTCTCTCTGTGTGTGTGTGTGTGTGTAATATATACTTGTATGTGCGTGTGAGCGTATGTACGCGCACACACACACAATGTACGCGCGCGCGTGTACATTGTGTGTGTGTGTGTGCGTGTGTCAGCAGTGCGTCGTACCTCTCGATGGCGGCGTATGGTGCGATCCTCGTATCGGGTGCCGCCCGTGGAGGCCATGGGCCGGCTGAGCGTGCTGTTGGCGTTGCTGGGCGAGTGCGGGGCCGCGCCGCCGCCCCCTGGCGTTCCCTGACCTGAGCCCCAAGCCCGCGCTTACAATACCAATCAGATCACTTTGCCGCTCTACACATCGAAATATGAAATTCGTTTCCCAATCTAAACCTAAGTTATTTAAAACAGTCTTGGAGTGAAGACTGTAACAATTAAGACTATTTAAACTTCGATCGATCTAACAAATATGAGTGTTGCAGTAATGACGTCATTGTGAAATTTGATGACGTCATAAAAATTCTAAATACTTCTGGGCTAAACGCTTATCCCTTTCGAAAATTCAAACTCGACCCTCATCAATTGCGTAGCCTACGGGGCTAACTTGACCAACCAAACAGTTAATTATCTAGTATGAGTATTATTGGCAATCGTTTGTACAACATAAGAGCAGCAAATTATTCTGAATCATATTGTATCTATATACATATACACGCTTACCACAACGTTGACAAAATCATACCCTATATGATTTTTTTTATATTTACAAGCAAATAAATTCAACAAAAAATAGAAAATCTATACTCAAAACTTTTAGTAAGAAGTTAATAAAATTTAAAAAATCTCTTACACGTTCCAATTCGTCTCAAAAAAATTTTTTTTCATAGTTTTAATAAAAAAATTAATTTGGCATCGGGTTAAATTTGTACGTTTAAAAAGGTTAATATCGATATAAAAAGGTTATTTTAATATTGATATTAACATATAAATATATAATAACAGTTCGGTCTAAATAACATCGATTGGTTTATTATATTGAATCGAAGCTATAAAGCATAAAATATTCAAGGTAACTTGACAATAGTATGTTTTGCGGTGTAATAAATGATTTTGTCACCGTAAGCAGGACACAATAAATAGCAAATGCACATTATACAAAACAACTTTAAATACATTTAGTGATACATGATAGGATGTAAGACAATTACTCGTATATACACGAAGACTTATTAGACGCATTTATTATAGATGTCAGACATATTAGTATAACGGAACACAGAATACAAGTAGAAACGTGACGTTTAATAATTTGTATAACATTAGACATCTCCAAACTCACAAAAATAAAGGATTTGTTCTTTTTATTTTTTTCAGAAAATTATTTAACTAAGTCGAACGTTATAATAGAAACCTTAATACATCAACATAAAACATATTTCGCTGTAGTGTAAAATTAATTAAAATTGTATCAAAAATATTTATAACACTGTGTAACCTAAACTCGCACTTTAGCCACGCTTTAACGTGACTTAGTCTTTATTTACTCCGAAAAACGTGTCTTAAGTGCGGGTTTATATCACACGAGCCATAAAATAATAAACGATACATCTGATTGAAGTTGCCTACTATCGCCCGAAAAGGTAACGCTCGAGTCATATATAATATACAATTTAAGTCAAATGTATCGTAATTTACTAATATTTAACGCTTTTCACTAAATTGTCTAATAATTATAATAGGCAGAATTTCAATAGACGCCATTAAGAACGTATTCTTTTATGAAATAGGGATCATATTCACGTATAACACGACTGGTATGGTAATAGCAGTCGTGTTATACGTGAATATGATCCTGTTTAATTATGACCAAAGTGCCACAGCAACGTCGCACTTCTACTTGTATTATGTGGTTTGTGATTAGCATGACGTTTAATTTTATTACATGTTTTATCACTTTTTACATGTTTTAATTCATTAAATAATTATGATGAAAAAATATACACTATTTTTACACAAGTATTACATACAAATATACATAATATTCGTTCCAAATCCAGAAGATATTTATGTACAAAAGGGTATGTCCTCGTAGAAAAGTTACAATCGAGATTTAACATTTTGAAACCCAAAACTACTTCATTTAATATTTTTTTTTTATCTTTGTCTGTATTAAGAACAACAACTAGACTATTTAACATAAAACACCGTATACACAGATTTTCATGACAGACTCCATAAATACCAGAATATTCTACCATTAAATGTTGTGTAAATATTTCAATATTTACTTAATAATTTAAAGTGAAATTCGTATCTAATCTACCGAGTTTTTCAAATAGAAAAATCATGAGTTTTGAAAATTCATTTGAGAGAAGATTTGAGGTTTATTTTAGGTATCGTAGTTAACTGTTAAGATTACTATTTTGTATTTCTTTTAAAACCTTAGTAAGGTTTGAGTAGTTTCGTTAACCAAGTCATTTTTATCTGTTCGATTAGTGAGAAGGCTCTAGTAAATAAAAAAGTCATGTTGACTGATATTATAAAAATCGTTAATGTAAAATAAAAATAGTAATAGCCCTAATACACTTCCCAGTGGAACACCACTAATTTTACAAAGGTAGTTTGAAGGATATTAAGTGTCCCACATACAATAGATATTTCAATTGATTGTTTTCTGTTTTAAATAATTTGCATTTAATGAAATATTTTTAAAGTTTTTTTTAATAAATAAAATAGCTATAAGAAAAAAAATTAGATAATGCAAAGTAGAATTGAGGCCAATATAACACAATTCAATACTATAGTCGCTTCCTTTTACTGACAATATTACCTGCAGAAGCTACTAATAACCATAAGGCGGTTAATATTAGTCGTCACTTACCACTTGAAGCTGACGGTGCTCGAGGTTGTGCGGCCCGGGCAGGTGTAAGGAAATCCGCTTCGCGCCATCCATGCTTGCGATATACCTCGCGTAACTCCGCGTGTGACCACATAGTCATTAGGACTTGTCCTGCAATTGCATTATATCATAGTCCTGTTTAGATTTACATATGTTAAAAGCCTTCCCGCCTGACAACTCGGGAAAAGTGAGACAACTCGAGAAGGCTAAACTAAACGTGTCACTACCCTATTTTCTGCTAGGACACTAGCTGGGGTTGGCGAGACGTCCTCCACCTTAACAACCGTCTATCCGTCTTTCGTCATTGTCTTATTCCGAAAGCATGATTATTCTGTAAATGACTGATGACTTATTTACATCACTTTTGTCTCATAAAATAAACAATAAAAACTGCACTTTATTTTATATAATTCTAAAACAAAACATACTGCTAACAAACCATGTAGCTGCTACTCAATACTGACAAGTGATTATGATGGACGTCAAAATAATTCGCCGGCACGGATTATGTTATTTATTACTAGCACAGCAAATTTACTATAGAGCATGTGTTATAAAACTTTACTAAAATAGACTTGATATTATTGTTGCAAATATTCCTTAAAAGTGAAGAGTGAGAATACTAGAAAAATCTAGAAATAAAAGAAACAGACAGCTGCTATCGATAAACAACAGCTGCCGTTAGTCAAACAGCTATGCCGTATGGTCCTTCTCACATAGAGCATAAAAGCGAAATTAGCGTGTACTATGGCTTGTTTACATCTAACTTATTTACGAGTCATTTGCAGAACTTTCGAGAATCTTGTCGAACCTTAAGTATAAATAAGGATGTGTCGGCCGAGAAGTGATTCAGTTTTATGAGGCAATTCGGAAGCGGTAGTTCGGACGATCAGTGTGAAGCGATATAATAAAGTGCGATAAAAGTGATACGGAAAGTGTTTTGGTTTAGTGATTCGGTTTAGTCGGTTAGTTCTAGTGTGAATATAGTAACAGTGCTATAAGTGTTAATTAGTGCGTATTTACGTATTGTATTGTGGTGTAAAGTAAGTTTGCGTGGTGAATATCCGGTTTTAATATAAGTAGTATTTTATTGCACAATACGAACTTTAAGCTAGTAACATTATATTGTAAAAGTTCAAAATCAAAAATGTGAGTGAGCGAGATTTTTCGAAGTTAGAAAAGATGGCCGTCAAAACGAAATCATTCACAAAAATTCAGCATATTATTAATCAAAAATAAAAATGTTCCTGCAACCACAGTCTACAAATCTTGGTAAATACACTGAGAACATGTCATTGGTGAACAATAACACATTCTCAGTGCATGTCCTAAATATCTCTTATTATTCACTTTAATCACTACAGATCTTCTTCCGTCTTTAGATACAAACTTCCGCTTTTAAGGTTGACCATCACATATGATACAATATCAGTGATAAAGCAATTGACAATGCTTCAATACATTTAACTTTAAGAAAATACCAATTTTGCTATATAACGACATATTTTCACGCCAAATCCCTTACGAGGTTGGCAGAGAGAATTGAGTGACATATATCACGGTACAGGCAGACGTCACCCCGATGATCGTCATCCTGCCAATAGTTGGCACGCTAGTTCTACCGCTAAGCTCTTCAGAGGCACAATTCCTTCACAGCCGGCCATAAAGTAAATTACAAGTCTAAATTACATACCAGCAAACTTGAGAACTCTTGGCGTATGGCGATGACGCTGCTTAGTAAGGTTCAAAAGCCTCTCCACCCCGCCGGCTTCTAGAAGGGAACGGGAAAACTCCGCACTTTTCTTGATCACTTCATTCAATGTCGCTAGTACTGCCGCAATGGTGTCGTCTGAGGTACCCTACAAATACATTAAATTTCAACTTCTGTAGATGCGGTGAAATTTGTCCGATTAACCCTCGTGTTGGTCAGGGCGACTTTTGAAGATCGTCTTTTTTACGGTCAGTTTTTTAATATTATTAGATAGCAAACAAGAACATGTGACCGTCGCCTAAAATCACCAAAGATGTAGATGTAATATTACATCCGTCTGGCTGGACGGCATTGCCACATGGATAAGTTTACCGACTTCCTTACTCTACAAACTGGAACACGACAATGACAAGAATTGACGCTATTGTGGCAGGAATAGATAAGGAGGTGATACCATATTCCCAAACGAGACGTTGTTACTCTATCACCTAACGGTCACGATGGTAGTGACAAATATAACCAATCGTTCGCCTTTTACAAATTGCCTGGCAGAATGGTAGATGCTCTATTCTTCAAAGGGGCCTGGACCTTTCTCATGGTCATGGTCTGTTTTCTGACTGGCTAACCTTTAACTAACTACATCGACTTGGTAAGCACCAACCGAATCTTAACAAAATAGTTTACGGAAGTATAACCATGTCTCTAACTTCAGAGCTCAACGCAAATGGCTATATAGACGGCTACGCTGCCCTGCTAATTTAGTCGAAAATATTGGTAGACCGACATTTTTTCCATGTGTTTAATAGATTTTTTGTAGCATCAAAAATAAAGGTGTAAATTTTTGGACGCGATTATCTGTTGCACTCAATATGCTCTTATATACGTAGCATATCGATTAAAAAATACATTTAATCGACATGCTACGTATTTATCCATCCGGATGTTAGGAACTTATTATATAGACCTCCACCAACCTGGTCATGTTGTTGATTTCCACTGGGCAGTTTCTGTACGAGGTCCCGCATGGCGTATTTTCCTATTAACTCTTTATTCCGCTGATCGATTGCCAGATTTCTTAGAGCCGTCGCTACAGCGCATACCACCCTATCCACTTCCATACGCAATAGTTCTACTAGGATTGGTAAACCTGTGGAAAAAAAAATATAATAAATTTTCAGGTAGCATTAGCCATTATACTGCCATGTAAGGGATGTAATCTGTTATCTGTACTATACAATTATACTGTCATCAAACTAACAAATACACAAAAAAAAAACAATTGTATCATTTTCACAATCACAAGCATTTACATGCACGCACGAGGTTATATCTTAAATAAGAAATTAGTAATAACGTGTTCTTACTTAACTGTATCATGTGGATCTACAGTGAACTGTATCTCCAAAACTCACTGATTCACATATGACTCGAAGGACCAAAATGTAGGGAACACATCCTTATCCTTATAGACGATAAAAGGGTAATGAGTTGAAGATGATTCAATTATAACTAGACAACGCGCGACGCGCAAAATTCTTAATAGTTTTGCACGGTGAATAAATCTTTCTCAAACATGCGCGGAAATGGTGTCATTAGGTTTGAATAAAGAGGACACGAAATATCGTATTCACGCAGACAAAAAATGAAGTCATTGCCGGTGCGTTTGTTGAATTTGGAACAAGAAATGCGCCGACAATGTTGTACAAAAAGGCGTACTGGGTTGTAATACGAATTCAGAACTTTTTTATCTTGGCGCAAGTAGCAGGCGGCCAGGTGTTGCAGCGATATATGGTGTGCGGTGTAGTGTGCGCTGTACGGTGTGTAGTGTGGCACGTACCCTTCTCCTTGCGCACGGCAGCGCGGATGTCGATGGAGGGCTGCCAGTAGCAGGCGGCCAGGTGCTGCAGTGGTGTGTAGTGTGTGGTGTGCGTTGTGCGGTGTGTAGTGTGTTACGTACCCTTCTCCTTGCGCACGGCAGCGCGGATGTCGATGGAGGGCTGCCAGTAGCAGGCGGCCAGGTGCTGCAGCGGTGTGTAGTGTGTGGTGTGCGTTGTGCGGTATGTAGTGTGTCACGTACCCTTCTCCTTGCGCACGGCAGCGCGGATGTCGATGGAGGGCTGCCAGTAGCAGGCGGCCAGGTTCTGCAGCGCGCCCGCCGCCGCCTCCAGCGTCTCCGGGTTGGAGCACGTCTGCAGCAGCGCCATGTACAGCGGCACCACCTGCATCCCATACCAGGGGGCGAAATCAAATAAGGATACTGGCAGTAGATCTATACGTAAAGTCATGAGATTACAAGTAATAAACAGAATCGCACAAGTAAAACCGCAAGGGAACCTTGAAACTAGATCTACAAGTAGGATTATCAGAATATAAGTATCGCCGCCTTAACTCTTCCTACCATAATACCGTCGGTGTTTGTCGCTGTCATATTCCGGTTTGGAGACTAGGATAGCCACTAAACCGGAAACAAAATCGTGATTACTAACTAGGTAATAGAGTTCTGCAACCTCTCGATCGGGTTTGGTACCATCGACGTACTTATTCCTACAGCAATAATGTCGAGGCTCACTGTAGTGTTCACTTTGAAAAGTAAAATAATCGTTTTTTTTTTCGAACTGAACTTAAGCAGTTGGTTTAAATCACGAAATAAAGAAAACAAGGGGAAGTGAAGAGTGGGCGTGCCACGTGCGTCACTATTATGCGCTTTTACTCTAAATTTCCTTAGTGATACTTGCCATATCATTAGGAGATAGTCGTCGTGCGAAAATCTATTATACACTGAATTATGCCGTATTGTGCCATCCTTGAATGCAGAAATGATAGTAGAATACAGATGATTAAAAATGGAGATATTTCATATCATTCGAAAGTACAATTTTCATTTTATTTTAATTAAATTCCTGATTTAATATAATCTCTAATGATATAATACAAAGTCAAGCCAAAATCAGCCGTACACCTTACATATAAAGTTCATTTTAGGTTGACCTAATTTTTCTAGAAAGATATACGTAATGACAGTCATTACGTATATCGTTCTAGAAAGTTCTCTACTCAAATATGATCAACTGAAAACTACGGAAAAATCAATGCTGACATCTATTGTAGAATAGCGAAACTATTACTATCTTAAGTTTCACTATTGTACAAATAGATGAGTCTATTTTGAATAGACTACAAAAGGACGTAAATACTCTTTTTTTTGTAGCAAAATAAAATTTATTGTAACGCAGTTTGGTATATTTTTAAATGTTCTGTTTGTGTGTTTCGGATTATTGTTGTTTAAAATGAAAACGACCAATGAAACAATGTTTGCATTAGTAGTTTATATGCAATAATGCTTATTTTATGTGTGAGTGTGGCGATCGCGGTCCTGATACAAATGTTTGTACTTGCCAATTCCGTTGTTTTCTTTATTTCGTGGTTTAAATGACCGCTACTGTGTAAGCGGGCATTTAGGGCGAGCAGAGTGCTCAGCCAGAGTTTAAATCAAGTGTGCTAAGAGTCCGCCAGAAGGGTGTCTCCTGTGAGACCGAACCTCGGCTTAGGGCAGTATCTTGACGATAAGTCGCTCCCACTCATCAGGTTGCATCGCATCTCACTCATCAACTGGCATCATGATATCGATTCGTTAGGACTCTTGGCGGACGTCTCGAGTGTTGGCTGGCCGAAACAGCGGGCCCAGTCGAGGCCGGCGGCGACTTTAGCTTGTGATTGTAAATTGTGAAGTGTAGGGTTGTGATGGGATCATCGGGATCTAATAGGACGTGACGTGGCCTTCTTCGTTTTTTATCAGAGATCACGTCCGGGACGTATTCTGCCGTCGCTCTCACCAGAGCGTTTGGGTGTCTCATCGCTTTTTCAAAGTAGCTTTGTGACATCTCTTTGAAGTGTTTTTGTAGTATCGGTAATTCTAGGTCTTTGTGAAGATATATATTAGGTACGGACGTACTATGGAATATCGGTAGCCACGCGCATGAATCTATTTTGTACTACTTGTAGTCGGTGTATGATGTGTGGATATGGGGAAACGCTATGCTAGCGTATGTCAATACTGGCCTAATTACAGTTTTATAAAGTGTCACTTTGTGTTTGAGTGTCATTTTAACTTTATCTGTTTTTAAAATTATAAAGGCGACCTTATACGAATATCACCTTATTTCTGACTTTTTTCTACGTGAGATTTGATCAACATTTATGCGTCCAGTGTTAGCGCCTTCTTTTTGGCAGGGGATTATTCTGTCATATATTTTAATCGATTTTATTCAATTTTTTGTTTTCAGGTGGCGGATACCTCTCATTAGTATGTTATTCTTAGTTCACCTCTATTCACCATTTCCTAAACCAACCTCGTAGCGTGGACTGTGGTGGCCGCAGCCCGTAATCCCGTAAAGGTTATCCTGGGAGTACAAGCTGACATATAGAGGGCGGTGTCATCCGCGTCGAGAGTTAATTCTACGTCTGGTGATCTGCGGATGTCGTGTACAACAACAGCATAGTTGAGGAGAGAATACGGAACCCTGTGGTACTCCCGCCTTTAACGGTCGGTGGAAAGACAGGATGCCCTCTGTGCGAAATCAGAATTGATTTTCGGTTCGACAAGTAGTCTCGTATTATACGTACGAGTCTGACCGGGACGCCTACCCCGTATAACTTGTATATTAGATCGTCGTGCCAAACCTTGTCGAATGCTTTAGCTATGCCGAAGAATAAAGCTTCAGTGCCCCGAGACCTTATTCATATTATGTAACACGTATTCCATGGGGCGGTATATTTGTTCTGGGCATGAGTGGGCAACACAAAATCCGAATTGTGTCTGCCGAGATGCCCTTCTATTGTGTGGCTATTTCTAAACGAGCGAGTATCATTCGTTCGTAAATTTTGCCTATTGTGTTTTGCAGGGTTGTCGAAACTTATGCATTTGATATTCCAAGCCTGCCTCAGCACACAATTAACATTTTTGGTGCCTACGAATATCTAATGATTATCTCTTCCATCAGGAGAATCGTCTATTTATTTATCATCGAATGAAATAAAATAAGAACTGCGTAAATAAAACCCGTGAAGGATGTTGGCAAAGATCTACATGTAGAATCAGGAAAATAAAAGTCATAAAAATCATAAAAGAATCACAAAACTATAGAAGTGTGTTAATTTAATATATTTCTTGTACTCACCTCTGGAGACCATAGCATTTCCGTGCCCTTGGGTACGCTGTAACCTAGTTGTGTGTTATTCGTGTCCAACGGTTGGGGCTCTGGATCGCTTTTACTCAATGGACTAGTGGAATTTGATGATGATCCTTCCTTTTTCTTTTTGCTGCCTCCAAAGCACCCGAGGTTTTCACCTGTTGAAGTGTTCAAAAACATACTTTCAACACTTGATACATACTTTCAGCAGCTACAAAAACTCTTTATCAATATGAATTTACATATATACATGCATATCTTTACGCCAAATCCCTTAAGAGGTATGCTGAGAATTTTATCTTAGTACATCTTTAAACCCTACGAGGGTTTCTATTAACTTTTTCTT
This sequence comes from Apodemia mormo, assembly GCA_036924255.1. Classification (NCBI taxonomy): domain Eukaryota; kingdom Metazoa; phylum Arthropoda; class Insecta; order Lepidoptera; family Riodinidae; genus Apodemia; species Apodemia mormo. The sequence goes on from JAUPFN010000026.1 coordinate 10,138,181, forward strand.
TCTATTATTACTTTACTACTATTATTACTTTCTATTAATCGTATTTGTCTCATTAGAACAAACCAAACAAGCCCCAATTCCGCAGGCGTAAGTCAACCCAAAATCCAGAAATTTAATAGACGCAATTGAAGAGTTCACTATCCATCTCCTAGTTCCAACATCATATCAGCACGATGGGACTAAATTATTGTAGTGTCATCGGTAGTACATACTTTTATGAAGTTTTGAATCGACACTACAAGAAATCGATTAAACTCGACCAGGCCTCTGACACTCGCCTATACCTACCGCGATAAGCACCTACAGCGCGCGTCAACTCGACTTTGCAAATCAGTCGAGGCCGCCCCGTGTACGACGGCCTGCCGATCATCGTCGCAACGGAAGGTTTATTACTGTAGATACTCTTACAAAATGGGGAATCGTAATACATATAATTGATGTGTGGATGGCTGTCGCAATAAACAGAAGGATGCAAAGTATTCGTTTTTTACTTTACCGAAACATTTTGAGACGTTTATTTTGTTTAGTTTATATATTATTTATGTTTTGTTTAGTTTACTCGAAATTACGTAGATTTATCATGCCCCAGTATTGCAACTTGAAATGCGCCATTAATTATATCTTAACATTAATTAATGTTGTGTGTGTGTGCGTGTGTGTGTGTGTGTGTATGTTGATCAGAGTTTCTTTGAAGTATAGAGCAAATGCCGCTATGCCAGGCAAGTTGTAAAAGGCGACCGATTGGCTATACGTATCACTACCATCGTGACTACTAGGTGGTAGAGTTCCGCATCGTCTCACCCAGGTATATGGTACCACTGCTTTACCTATTCCTGCCGCAGTAGCGTCATTGCTTGTCATTATCTTGTTCCGTTTTGGGGGTTAAAATTGGGCGGTAGACTTATGTATATAGCATTGCCATTCTGCTATACAGATAGTAACACATCATTTACATCTTTGGTGACTATAGGCGATAGAGATTTTTCATATCATAAGATAGCAAACAAGAAGATGGGTCTCTTAATGGAAAGAGTCAACTATCGCCTATAGACACCAAAGGTGTTAATGGTACGTTGTTATCTTGTGGCGAGGTCTAACACCACATGCATAAGTTTACCGGACTTTTACCTTACTCTCCAAACCGTAACACGACAGTGACTAGCACTGACGCTATTGCGGTAAGAATAGGTAAGGTGGTGGCACCAGACCCGGGCGAGACAAAGCAGAACTCTACCACCTAGTAGTCACGATGGTAGTGACTCGTATAGCCAATCGGCAGTTGGCCTATTCTTCAAAGGAGCCCGAAACCAACACGGGGAACCTTTGAGACAACCCTGATTTCATTAGAAAGGATAAGAGTTACGCGTTAGAAAGAAATGCAACTTCTAGGTAAATATAAACGTAGGCAATCAAGTGCCGCCCGATCTGAATTCGACTTAATTGTATCGTGGCAAGAGTCCCTATTTCTTTAAATGACTTTCCGGAGTGTCTCTACTGTGCTTGTACTATTACATATTCTGTGATTCGATTTGGAAGATTTGTTTACATATAAACATAGTCACATGTGGAACCTCAAGCAAGTATTTAGTTAGAAGACGTCTGTATCCTTCATCTATAAGAAATTAAACATCTGGCATGCTCAATTTTTTATAGACAAAGGATATTTTAACTTTCTTTAAAGCTGTTTGACAATTTCAAACAGTATTAAAATAAGTCCTTTTCACTTTTTTCAGACACGCGAAGTGTATATTGGCGTCATTTACTCTGTCTGGATACTCTGAGTGGAATTATTAATATAAAAACTTACCTTTCGACGCGCTCGCCTGTATCCTAGCTTGACCAGATGATTGTGTGGGCGGAGCTCTCGTATCATATAATGGATCTTCTATTTCTTGACACCTGATTGAAAGTTTACATGTTTATTGAAAGTAATATATCTTAAAAAGGTCTAAAAATTTCATAATGACCAAAGAAAACCATAAAAATCTCATGTTCTAAGGTGAATAATTGATCGGTCGATTTGTCAGGCAAAAAACTAATTATTGCAGACGGAACTACATTGTAACAAAGTATCCATCACTTTGTTACAATGTAATTGTTTGCCATTAGCCTCTCATATTTAATCTAAGCGTCTAAGTTAACGTAAAGATATTAAATTGGCTTTCAAATAAAATCAAGTAACAGTTTCACTTGATTTTATTTGAAAGCCAATTTAATTGAACGAGCGGATTTCAATCTCCTATATCTCTGGAACCCTGACTAAGATATTCACTTCATTTTTATTTGAATAAATAGGAATTATACTTCATCAAATAAAAGAGATTTTACCAAATCGGATAATAAATGATCGACTTCTGCAGTAACGACCATAAAAAACACAGCTGAATTTAGAAAGGTTTGGGCCTTTCCAGGAGTCATTTAAAAAAAAGGCGACCAGCGGTCAACCTAGAATAAGTCAAATGTTGGAACAATAAATAATAAATATTCACGGGACAAATTACACTTACTGATCTAACTCCAAAGTAAGCAAATTATTTGCTTGTGTTATGGGTGTTAGTTAACGATACTAATACATAGAAATACATATATAAATACTGTTACATACATAATAAATACCCAAACCCGGAAATACAAACATTTATGCTCATCACATAAATGCTTGTCCCCGTCAAGGATCGAACCCGAGCCCCGTCGACTGCGTAGTCATGGTCGCTAACCACTCGACCTACGGGGCGGTCTAATTCAATAATAATAAAGATTATTATTATTTAGTTTTATTAAAGGTTTTTATCGAAAAATGTATGTTATGCCCCGATTCACGCAACAAAACGCAAATTGAGTCACAGCGTTTAGGTCTCTTATTATAGTCTTAGTTTTTGTTGTTAATTTGTTTACTATTACAATTAGTTTTTCAATTTATTCGTTACCGTGTTATTTTAATGATATTTTTCAGATGTGTATAGGTACTTATTATGTGTGTGTGTGTGTGTGTGTGTGTGTGTGTGTGTTCGTGTTTTTGCGTGTGCGTGTTCGCGTGCGTGTGCGTGTGTGCATGCGTGTCCCCACCTGTAGGAGAGGTTCCTGAGCACGCAGACGCAGTTCTCGACGACCTTGGTGCCGATGGCGTTGACGGCGAGCGCGGCGCGCACGGTGTGCAGCAGCGCCTCGGCCAGCCCCGCCAGCCCGCGCAGCCGCCGCCGCGCGTACTCGCCCGCGCTCGACACGTTCCGCAGCACGCCCGACGCGTTGCGCAGTACTGCCGCATACACAATCAACGTTTCAACCCATAAACTGTTTCAAAACTCGGCCAAGATGCGAGTCGAATTCGCGCACGAAGGGTTCCGTACCATCCCTATTCAAGTTTCTACCTGTTTATTAAGATCAAGTAAAAAATTGCTTAAACGTTACGTTTGTCGTATCGAGGCCGCCCTTTAATATTTACTTTATCTGATCATCAGATGTGGTCAAACATAGACTATTTTTTTTTTTCAAAAATTAACCCCTAAAAGGCTAAAATAGGGGTAAGTTGTATGAAAATCTATTTAGACGACATGTTAATCTACTCGCGGGCGAAGCTGCGCAGGTCAGCTAGTAAACAAATAAATTAAATTGGAATGTCAATTTATAATATTAAGATAATCGCTTTTTACTAAAAGCATATATCAATATGCTTTTAGTAAAAAGCGATTATCTTATTATGTATACACGGTACATATACCAAAATACATTTTTTTTAATTCTTTGTCTGTCTGTCTGTTTGTCTGTTTGTTCCGGATAATCTTTGAAACGGCTGGATCGATTTTAACGGGACTTTCACTGGCAGATAGCTAATGTAATAAGAAGTAACTTAGACTACTTTTATTTTTAAAAAATCCATGCGGGTGAAGCCGCGGGCACAGCTTTTATTTTATAAAACAAAACTTACTAGTTGACCAATACGTGTCGCCAGGATTAGTTGGATGCCAGCCAGAGTGCGGTATAATGACTTTGTTGAAGATAACCTGCGCCGCGTCATCTATTATAGACTGCTTGAGGTCTTCACACGACGACATATTCCATATTACCCCAGTTACTAATTCCTTCACCTGTAACAAATTGCTCCTTTAAAAGTATTTTCACCCCGTATCCCCGAAGAAGTAGGCAGAGGTATGAGTGTACCCATTATTAGCCAAAGATACTTAATCCCACACAATGTGATAGGTGGCAAGCCTATCGACAACTAGGCACCTATCCAATCCCGGGCAACATTGTTTTCATCAGAAAACTGAAAAACACATATTTTTATTTGTTCTACCTGGGAATCGAACTCGGAACCTCATGTAGTCAACGACGACACCGAACCACTAGACCGCAGAGGCGATTTTCATTTGACATTTCTCATTTTATTTTATATATTTAAACGTACCTAACTATACGAAAATCCACAACTTATTGTAGTAACTTAAAAAGCATTAATTTTACTGCATCCTGTCTTGTTACTAGTGTCAATTTACCTGTTTATACCTGCCTAAGAGTTGTGAAGGAAAAATTTGTCAACCTAACGTTTGCATATTCTATTGCTTCATACTTTCAATTGGTGTGGAATTTTGACAGAAGAAGATAAGGACTTGGCATTAATTTACATAAGCAATCAAAATTATAAAATTGCATTCCAACGCTAAATATATAAAAATAGCTTTATCTCTGTCAGTGCTTTAACACAAAAAATTATCAGTGCTCTAATTTCAAATCATTTGTGTCAATAACGTCACCTTAAACAGCTTGCAGCCGATTCGCCATTACTAAAACACACTGTCAGTGTACGTAAAATGTCAAATAACCCTTTTTTACAAAATATTAAATTGATGAGTGTTTATATGAATTTTTTATAATTTCAGTGTGTACCTCACATCTAAAATAAAAACTAATTGTTAAAATAACATGCCAAATAGCCATATAATAAGGATGTAAAACGAAAGGCAGGAGAAAAATTTTAAATAAGTCATTGCATCAGTGCGTATTTATTTCTGCGCATATACTCTGATTATTTTAAAATATACAATGTATTACTATTATCTTCCTGTTAGTGATATTTTATTACATAAAATTCCAGTTAAATCACAATTTGATTGTTATGATCTCTATATTTTTGCATTATTAAGACTTGACATTTTGCCAATTGTTATGTAGACAGCAGACAGTTGTTCTTAGTCCGCCATACTCGAGACGAAATTACACGTTTTACCCTTAGTTATTTCATATTTAGTAGTTTCCTTCATCTAAGGTGTGGAATCAGTCTACCAATCTATCATATCAGTGAAATGATTTAAAAAAATATTCTGGGCTGAATTTTTTTAATCAATCCATTTGCAATATATTTATTGATGACATATTTAATTGGACATAAAATGCTTCTCATCCATTAACCAGCACAGTGAAGGTCGTTCCATAGTGGGATCTTAGACTATAAATACAATAAGAATATTTTATTGATGATATGACATCACTTGAGTCAATCGTTCTAACATAATCTACTTACCTCCATATCCGTAGTGCGACACAGCAGCGCCATGAGCGCAGGAATACCACCAGCGTCGCGGATGGCCCGCTTGTTCTCATCGTTTTGTCGACCATATGACAAGTTCCTTAGTGCGCCACACGCGTTACGACATACCTCCGCGTTCTCATGCGATACTAGTCGCACCAGCGGCGGAATACCACCTATAACACAAAACAAGGACATCGTAAGTTACACACATTCACATCATATGGTAGTGTTCTGTTTTCATCATTCCAAAATATCCAAAAGCAAAATGTATCCTTTTTTTATATCATAAGATAGCAAACAAGAAAATGGGTCTCCAAATGGAAACAGTCAACCATTGCCTATAGACACCAAACATATTAATGGTGCGTTGCTATCTTGTGGCGAGATTTAATGCCATATGCATAAGTTTACTGGCTACTTTACCGTTCAAACCGGAACACGACAGTGACCAGTACTGACTCTATTACGGCAGGAATAGGTAAGGCGGTGGTACCAGACCCGGGCGAGACAATGCAGAACTCTACCACCTAGTAGCCACTATGGTAGTGACTCGTCCATTTTTCCTATTCTTCAAAGGAGCCCGGAACCAACACGGGGAAATACATGCCAATATCATCGTGACTGTTATCTACTGGTATCATCGCTAAATCTATACCTGTCGCAATAGTGTCAGTGCTTGTCAAACTCGTATTCCAATTAGAAAAAACGTTTTAATAAACGGCAAACTTCCAAATGTGACAATATATTTCTCCCATGTTGGTCCGGACTTCTTTGAAGAGTAGGCCAACTGCCGTTCTGCCAAACAGATCGTAAAAGGCAACCGATTGGCTATACGTGTCACTACCATCGTGGTTGTAGAGTTTGATTCGCCCGAGTATTTGGTACCATCGCCTTACTTATTCCTGCCGCAATAGCGTCAATGCTTGCCATTGACGTTTCCGGTTTCGATGGTAGGTCGCCGATACTCACGCATGTGACATTGACATCCTGCCACACAGATAGCAAAGCACCATTAACATGTTTTGTGTCTGTAGGCGATGGCTTCTTTTTCCATCAGGAGAAGCATATGCTTGTTTGCTTTCTTATGATAGGTATAAAAAAAAACATTCTGTCACCCCGAAGCCATGGTACTGAAACAAACATTTATACTAATGTTGCGAATAATCTAGAAACGTGAAGAGTTGAAGCGCTGGAGCGATCCAGAAATAAAAGAAAGAGATAGCTACTTCTATTGATAAACAATTAGTCAACCGTTACCCGAATAGTTGTGTCATAGTTGACCTTATCGCTTAGGTCATAAGGGTAAAAATAGCGTGTAATAGGACTTGTTTACAATAACTTGTTTACGATTAGCCTAGTAGAGGATTCGGGAATAATTTGGAAATTCACCATGGGTATAAATAGAGATGTGTTGACAAATAGAGAGCAGTTTTTATAAAGCGATCGACAGCGATACTTGAAACGACTATACCACCCCGAATCTGACGGAATGATCGAACGGTTCGACCAAACATTGAAGCGACACTTAGCCAAACTGGTAGCAGATTAAGTTAACTTTTAGACGGTTAAGTTTAGTGTTAGTACAGCGAGTGTGGCAAGTATGTAAAGTATATTTACGTTAGCTTATCAGTGTATTTACGTATTTCATCATAGTTTATTGCACCTTAGTGTTGTAAAGTGGCGTTTCCTTGAAAATTGCGAACCCGAAGCACGTAACGCTAATATTAGAAATGAGAAAATAACTCTGTCTGTCTGTCTCTTCTTCATGCCTAAGCCACTGAACCGATTTGGATGAAATTGGGTACGAAGATAGTTTGAAATCCAAGAAAGGACATAGGAGCTTTTATCCCAGAAATCCCACAGGGACGGGAACTATACGGGTTTTTCCCACGCGGAAGTAGTCGCGGACACAGCTAGTTTATAATATTGTATTAACCAAGTACACATACCTAGGTTCCTAGTCTTCAGTTTGTTGGGATCGTCCATGTAGGTGAGGTGCTGGAGGTAGGCGGCCGCGTTGGCCTTGACGACGTCGGAGGGCGAGTTCAGGAAACCTATCACCTCGGGCAGGTTCGGGTCCCGCCACTGCAAGCCGCCCGTGCCACTGTCTTCGCGGACACTGCCGTGGACTGAAACAAGTATCATATTATCCTGATATTGGCGAAAACAAATGAATACTCTGTTATAGACCCGGTCAGATCCACTCCCCGTATTTGTTCGGGCCTCCTTTCAAGAACAAACAATCTGCCGTCCTGTTAGGCAGTTCTTAAAAGGTGAACGATTGGCTATATGTGTCACTACTATGCAAGGACGGATCCAGGGAGGGGGGTCATGGGGGCCATGACCCAACCATAGGCCCAACACGCACGTTACTAATTTATCATTTGTCGTAGAGATGCCGTCGTTGATCGGTTCGGGCACCTTCATATTTTTATTTGTTGTAGTTAGAGTCGGAGCGTTTAAGACTCTTACACATTTTTTTACATATTATGCCGCGTCATTGCACGTCTCGACGTTTTATCGTGTTTATGTGTGTGAGAATTCTAAGCGCATTGAGATTACGTGAATTGGGGGGCTTCACTCTTTCATATGAACCCCTCATGGGTATCATTAGATTTCTATTCAAACATTATTTTAGACGGTATATGTTCCTTCTATCTTGATTTGGCTTTTAAAGATTTTGTCGACCGTTATTTTTTTTTTCTATTTTTTTCACTTAAACGCCATATATTATATCAACTATTAAATCACCTAATTTTTTTCTCATCCAATCGATAAATCTTTACAAGAGTTTTCGAACAAAACTTAAATAAATGTCACAACTGCTCCGAGTAAAAAGATATTATACTATATGTAAATTCTGTGACGCAGCGAAATTACCTGAAAATGGCGGCATATCCTCCTCCATCCTCTGCGGGACAATGTAGTCCGCACTTGGCGTCACAAATTCTTTAATTTTTTTAACTATTCAACGGTATAATTAGATTTCGAATGTCGATGATAGTTATGTAGCTATAACACCAAACTTTATCCCCCAATTTTGTTATCGTCATTTTTTTTGAACTGTCCCTCACTATGAAAGCAAAACCGGCCAAGTCCGAGTCGGACTCGCGTACGAAGGGTCCCGGACCATCCCTATTCAAGTTTCTGCCTGTTTATTAAGATCGAGTAAAAAAATTGCTTAAAAATTACGTTTGTTGTATGAGCCCCCTTTAATATTTACTTTAATTTTATTTAATTATTTAATTTAATAATTAATATACAACTAAATATTCTGTGAAAGTTTATTACCGTTATTAATATTGAGCGGAAAAAATACGAAAATAACATGTTTGTTGTCCCCATACAACAAACGTGTTATTTTCGTATTTTTTCGAAACGTAACCCCCTCCTAATATTTTCATTTTTTTACTTTTAGTATTTTTTGTTATAGTGGCAACGGAAATACATAATTTGTGAAAAGTTCAGCCTTTTTACTATCACGGTTTATGAGACACAGACTTTTTTATTTTTTTAATCTTTATGTACTTTCGGGCTTTTTATCCACAAGGACATGTCAGCCCCATCATACCCTATAGCTAATTGTTAACATTAAGATATAATGCTACATAGACTCCTAGCAAAGCTGGAGATGGGCTCCGCCAGGATGCTCTGCAGCAACCCTACGTCTAGTTGAGATACAGACTTGTGACAAACAGACAGATAGTGGAGGCTTAGTAATAGTGTTCCGTTTTTACCTTTTAGGTATGGAACCCTAAAATGGGGTCAAAAGCACTTCCTATGATATACACATCGATCACATGTTTGCTTTCCAATAAATAAAAAAATAATGTTTATTCTACTCTAAGCACAAATAGAATTAATATAACATACCAAGCGCCATCCCAGCCATCTGTTTCTGTAGTTCATCTTCATCTCCATACATTGACTGTCCACCCGTACTTCCCAGACTTAGGCCATTTTGAGAATCCTTTAAAATCAAATAAAATTACAATAAGTTAATAAATAAATTTTATTGCAACTCCGATTCTAGTGGCGGAATGTGAACAAATAAAAGGCGTTTATGGTATAGCTCCCGTCAAGGAAAACGCACGCTGACGATATACCTGCGCAGTATGCAAATACTAGACGCAAGTGTAATGATTTAACAAGTTGTACTTTTGCATATTTAATATTTCCTAATTATTGCCCTAAGAACTTACGGAAAAGTTGTGCCGGGAGTCACTCTTCGCCGGATGGCCGAATGTAATGATTTAACTTGTTTGTAATGATTTGGTTCATCAAAAGAATATGTCTCAATTGTGTTATATTAGAATAAGTGACAAAATATGGCAACACTGGGCGTCATCTTCCTATTCGTTAAAGTTGTAAAAGCTAAACGGCGGGACAGAAGCGGCAAGATGGCGCGTAGTGGGGCTTACGATATGAGAGACCTCATTTTCAGCGACAGACGGCTCTGAGCCATGAGCTCAACAACTTGTGAACACCCAAGTCTATACTTGTAATGTTAAAATAGTGTGCATTAAAGAAATATCAAGCTTGTATTACATTTTATTCACGAAACAAGGTTGTAAGAAAGGTTCGGGGGGCGGTCGCTTTGTGTCAGCAATTTGCGCACGCTCTATTATTACTTATTAGTCAGTTATTCGTAGGAACAGTGATGAGACTCGAGCCGTGTTTCACTCAAATCACGCGAGTAGCTTTTATTCTACTCGCACTCAAGTTAAATATACGATAACTCAGATTACGAGTGACTCGAGTCAACTCGAGTCGGACCACTTGAGTGGCCTATACCGACTCAAGTGAGAAATTAAAGTTAAGACAGGTTTGGACAAGTTTAGCCGGTGTATCATCCATTTTAGACTTGGGTTATAACAGGTCGAATCAGATATCTGTTGATCCTGTTGCTGTTACTGAAAAATAACAGATGTCATTATCTGTTATTAAAGAACAGCCTGTTATTTTTCCAAGCACGGTCTCAGTAAATAATTCACGTACAGTACAAAATATGTGAGTAGCATATTACAAAGTACTCTGTGGTGAGTAGAGAGTAGTGAGTACTAAGACCATTTTAGTAGACGACATTTGGCAGATGCCAGACACGTACAAGTTAATATGGAGCTACTGCGTTTTAGATCCCATTTCACATTCCTAGATTTAAGATCTGACAAATATGACCTTTTAAATTAGCCCTACTTTAGTTGATTATTGTTTGATATAATCTTAAAAAATGTGTAAACGGTTAACCCTGCAGGCCTACCTGAAACTTCCCACTAATATGAGGTATTTTAAGCTAAAATGAGACAAAACTATAAGCATAATAATATATTTTTTTAGTTCAAATATCTACATAGATAGTTAGTTAAAAATCACAGTAGGCTATATTGATTTTTTAAAAGCCGTGTAGGTATTTTGAAAACGATGATCAATTTTGATTTTTCAAATGGCATTCAATTTAATTTTTGTGATCTAAAGTTCGATTTTAGCTACATAATTGATAGCCGATAGGTTGAAAAATGTCAAAGCAATATTAAAAAAACATTATAATAAATATAACTAGGTACCAGTTCTGCTAATCACCCGAACGGATTTTTGCAAATACGGATGATCAAAAGATAATTAAGCCTTACATAGATATATGGCAGCTCGCATAGTGCCCACCTACATCTACAAAATTGTCCCACACACACACACACACAACACTGTCTTCTCTTATTTACATTTGCCATTTTGCTGAACTAATATTATAAAAACTTTTATACAACTTAAACCTAAATTATTTAAATTTAATAGCTAAATATATCCTATCAGAACTGCTTAATTTATTACCTACTAGCTGTGCCCGCGACTTCGTTCGCGTGGAAAAAATTCTAAAATAAAAACCGGCATAGTTCCCGTTCTCGTGGGATTTCCGGGATAAGAACTATCCTATGTCCTTTCTTGGGTCTCAAACTATATTTGTACCAAATTTTATCCAAATCGGTTCAGTGGTTTGGCCGTGAAAGCGTAACAGACAGACAGACAGAGTTACTTTCGCATTTATAATATTAGTATGGATATATACAAAGAGAATATGAATACTTACTAAGTATTTTTATTCGCGCTAGTAAACCTTTTGTTTATAAAATATTTTTTTGTTTTCGCTAAGTAAATTCAAAACGAAATTGAGAGAACATAATCCAAAAAATGGGATAGAAAACAAATTACCAAGGAAACGTTATGACCTGGGTGTCTAATTAATATCACCTTTATAGTTAAGTCATAAAGTCGTAGTTACGTTGAACATTTTGTGGCCATTGGCGTCAATGCTAACAAAGACGTTCGGAAACGCGCTATTATATAAACGTTTCGAACTTTCAAATAATTTCTGTTGTAATTTTACTACGAAGAAAAAAATATTTTACCGTTATTTAGATTTTATACGAGTACCTATATTGATAATTTTATGCAAATAATTGAGATCGACCTTTTTGTTTTTACATACCTACAAAAGGACGTCATATTTCAACATATCGTTAGAAGTATTCTTGCAGTGTTTCCGAATTGAAAATTAGGAACAGGAACAGATAACAGATTATACGACTAGAAATAGTTGTCACTATTCTAGGAAGATATTTTGTTATAAAAGATTACTATTTGAATTTTCGGATAATAAATACTAGGTGCTTCTCGTTTTAGCAAGATTCAATTAAGCGGGTGTGAGCGAGAGAGACTAATACATACGAAGAACAGGTAACACGAATATCTGTTATTGAGTAGATACCTAGTATCTAGTACCTACTGTGACTGAAGTACGTAGTGCAGATTGTGATTCAGTATTGTGACTGATATTTTTCAACAGATATTTGATATTCTAGGAACAATTGTTATCTAGTATTTACGAATACCTGTGATTTGTATCTGTTACGATAAATACGCCTCACTACTAATCCATTTGAAATTTAGTGCAAGTCTGTGCAGGACGATGACTACTACAGTAAAATATTTCATTTCATTATATTTATAATACCTGGCTGTGTTGTTAAAGTAATGCGAAAGCCTAAACAGGATTTATGTAAAAATAGGTACCTACTATAGACTACGTATTTTCAATTTATGTAATAATATAATATGGACTATAAGCCACAGAAAAAGACGTTTTGCGTCTTTAATTAGAGATTTGGTTTGGTTGATTTATAATAATTACATACTTTTGTATTTTATTACATCCATATCTTACATATATATCTTCACGCCAGATCCCTTAAGGGGTAGGCAGAGAGAACCGAGTGCTCTCTGCCTACCCCGTAATATGATCCTTGCAGGCTTGACTCTCTTCCTCCACATTTATCACTCTCTTTATACGCACACGCCGGTTGCGAAGACTCTTTACACCAGCTTCAGACAGTACTTGATCGATCTGGTCATGGTATGTTGGTCTTGGTCTTCCCCGGTACCTATTTTATTTACTATAAAAAATCACATCTTTACTCTAGAATCGTGTCTTTCAGTCGAGTGATAAAATGACACACAAGTCTCATCTTCACTCGAGTGGCGAGTGACTCGAGTGAAAAAAAGTCACTTGAATCCCATCACTACGTAAAAATGGGAGTTATATCTACTTTTATTTCACTATCACGTCGTGAAATTGTTTTTTGTCACTGTTACATCACATATGATAAATCATGACAGTTATATTTTATTAGTGACGATTATTTTCACAGTGGGTGCATTTTATTCCGTATGTTACATGTCGCAGTGATAATGACTTGATATAGAGTTATTTATACGATTAAAATATATAAGTGATTAGTAAAGTAAAATAACATAAAGCTTAAGTAGCATCCTGGCCTGCATGAAATTAAATGACAATTTTTTTATATCATAAGATAGCAAACAAGAAGATGGGTCTCCTGATAGAAAGAGTCAACCACCGCCTATAGACACAAAAGGTGTTAATGGTGCGTTGCTATCTTGTGGCGAGGTCTAATGCCACATGCATAAGTTTACCGGCTACCTTACCCTCCAAACCGGAACACGAAAGTGACAAACACTGACGTTATTGGGCAGGAATAGGTAAGGTGTTGGTACCAGACCTGGGCGAGACAAAGCAGAACTCTATCACCAAAAATTTAGATTCATTCAGAAGTTTCAGTTCAAATAAAGTGTGATATCACCTTGTGTGCGTGCGCGACGTGCGCGGGGTGCGCGGGCTCGTATGCGGCGGGGTAGTGCTGGTAGCCGTACGCGTCCGCCGCGTACTCGCCACGCGGTGACGTCACACAGTAGTGCCGCCCCAGCTGCTCCAGCGACGCCGAGTCATACCTACAACACACCATTACATTATATTCATTTAAAAACTGGCCAAGTACGAGTCTCTCGCGCACTAAGGGTTCCCAGTTATCATCTATAAAAAAAATCATGTTTTTACATGAGAACCACCCTAAAATATTTATTTTATTCTGGTTTTAGTGTTTGCTGTTACGGCAGCAACATTATCTGTGAAAATTTCAAATGTCTATCACGGTTCATGAGATACAGCCTGATGTCAGTTTAGATGTCAACTATACTCAATATCTTAAAAATTACTAACCGATGAAACTTGAACTGTTTCCTATATTGAAATACATCAAGTTTTATTTTATTTAAATTATAAAGAATTATCTCGACATAACTTTTAGTTCCCGAGGAATTCGTGGACAAACATACTCAAATAATATTCAATTGCAACAATATTACATATTATGTACATGTCAAACTCCAACAATATTACGTAATAACATACGTACATATCAAACTGATTCCGTTTTTTCGTCGGTTAATAAAATGAATACAGGTGAGCATATTATATAATAAACACCCAAACCCAGAAATATAAACATCTATGCTCAACACTAAATGTTTATCCCTGTCGAGAATCGAACTCGAGCCCTCGAGGGTCACTAACCAACCAGCGGGACGGTAAATAAATATTTCTTACCTTTGAGAATCTTTCGGTCAAGTAAAAAACGAAAACTTTGAATCCTTCTGTTTACACTGACACCCATCCACGAAGCAATGATTTGTATTGCGATTTCCCATTTTATAAGAGTACCTACAGTAATAATCGTTACGTTGCGACGATGATCGACAGGTCTTCGTAGAAGTACGCGTGTACTCGTAAGCACGGGGCGGCCCCGACTGATTTGCAACGCCGCGTTGTCGTGCGCTGTACGTGTTTATCGCGGTAGGTATAGGCGAGTGTCAGAGGCCTACTAAGGAGAGAACCATTTGTTTACGTTAACCTTACCGAAATTATCATATTTATTTAATTTACATTAAGCCTATATAATAATTCAACTGTCATTTTTTAATAGCAAGTAAATTTTAATAAGCTTTTTCTTATTTCAAAATCAAACAAAGATCTTTCTTTTCTTCCATAAAGCAACAAACACTTTCTTTTAAATAGGACCAACCATACGAATAGGAAAATGTTGGATAAGTAAGACACAATACAAATTATTGTATAAAATGCAACAAAAAGACAAGTATTTATTACCATATAGTCGAAACTTAAAACACAGGAGACTGTATAAACAAGCTACTCTTAGTATCATTCTAAAGAAACAAGTTTTTCAAGTTTTCCCAAGCACGGGGTGAGTGCTATAACACAAAAATAATTAGTTATAAAGTTATTCGTGAATTTTATCATTATAAAAAGTGTCCACGATTCAATTTACATATCAGAAGAAATGAATAATATACTACAATACGATAAGCATCTATCAACAAACGTTGCTTTTAGGCAGACTTTGTACTGACCCTCAACATTTTCCTTTAAAATGTTAATTGTTAAATGCCTACTCAGAACTGGAGTCTAATACTTCTGGTAAAAAAGTTCATACCTTTGCTGCAGGTGAAGATTGTGTTGGGGCGGTAGTGCACCGGGAGATGCACTTCTTGGTGATGCACTGCCCCCGCCTTCTACATATTCCTATAGAAAAAATAAAAATGAAAATATGAACATTTAAATATAGCACATTAATAAAATTTCCGTTTACGATTATTTTTATATACAGGTTAAAATATTAAAGGGGGTTTTCATAAATGATAACACTTGCTTCTACTAAACAACTACTTTCATAGAGCCCTTGTAGTCTAGTGATTAGCTATTTTAGCGTTGATCATGAGGTCCTAGGTACAATTCCGAGTCAAATCCCCACCAAAAATACTTGATGTTATAAAAATCATATTTTTATGTCATAAGACTGCAAACAAGCAGATGAGTCCCCTGATGAAAAGAGTCAACCATTGTCTATAGACACCAAAGATGTTAACGGTACGTTGCTGTCTTGTAGCGAGGTAGTTGGCCTATTCATCAAAGGAGCCCGTACCAATACGGGGCATTTATTACGTTAATTTTGTATATCATAAAATAGCAAATAAGTAAATGTTTCTTCTAATTGAAAGAGATAATTTCGGTTTAAAGGGTGAAGTAATCTATATACATATAATAAAATCGTAGGAAAGTCATGTATGTCCAGGGTAAACTCAAAAAGTACCGCATGGATTTACTTCAAATTTTGCATGAATATTACTAACAGGTCAGGTCAACATATAGGCTACATATTATCACGCTAGCACCTACGGAGGAGGAGCTGTGCGGAGTAAAAAAGTCCGCGCGGACGAAGTCGCGGGCAACAGCTAGTAATCAGTAAAATTATTATACATGTGCATTGATATAAAAAACCCTAGATGCACAGTCCTGAACAAAACTGACACTCAAAAGTGTCCCTAATTTCATTTAAGTAGTTATAGATATGACAAAAACATATGTCTTTGCATAACCAACCTTAAGTGAACGACTTATAGTTGTTTCTACAAAGCAGAGTACGAAAAGAAATAAAATTGACAGGTTCGCGACTGACGCGATTCTATTTGAAATGAGTGCACAATTTTAAATTGTGCACTCATTTTTGGAGGACGTTTTTGACACACTGATTGTGTATCTTGGGTTTTTATATGTACATGTGGCATTAAGTAATATATATATTGTTACACAGATCGCAACTTATCTTTTACTTCTTTAGTATCTATTAAGCTTTCACGATTAAACTGCTGAACAGGTTTTGGTGAAAAATCTCCTTATATGAGATCTTAAATATGAGAGCGACCTAAAGTGCTAGAAGAATATGGCATCAGCCAAAATTATCAAAGTAATTTAATGTATAATAAGCCTTTAATAGAATTCAACGGGCACTAATAGCAAATAAATTTTAAAAGGATTTTAGTATGACAGTCATGAAACTAAACACACTTGTATGCTTTCTCTTATTTTTAACTCAAAGAAAGACTTTTTTGCCATAAATTTAACACTTTCTTTTATTTATGACCAACCAAACAAATTATTTATTACTATAGTTGAAACTTACAACATAGCAGGCTGTATAAACAAGCTACTCTAAGTGTCATCGTAAAAAAACAAAAAAAACAAGGGTCATCTATTTAATCTGGGAAGTGAGAACGAATAACAAATTTTTTTGCCGTTAACAAACTGTAGTTTTGTATATCTTTTAACTTTTAAGTGATTCAAATCAATCTTCATGATGAATATAATGACGATATATAGCAAGTGAATGACTTAAAATAGAATGCAATAATTGTAAATTCAAGTAACATTAATCTATAAAAGTTTTTCGTGAATTTTAGCATTATAAAAAGTGTTCGCGATAAAATTTACATTTCAGATGAAATTAATAATGTATGATAACACGGTAAGCATATATCAACATGTGTAGCTTTTTAGGCCAACTTTGTATGGACCCTCATCATTTTCCATTGGCAAAGAGATTTCAAAACACGGGGTTCAACATTGTTTCTTTTTTCAAAAATTAACCCCTAAAGGGCGGAATAGGAAATGAAAAAAGCTGTGACACGTATCACATTGATGACAAGGACAACGACTTGTGGGCGAAGTAACGGGTAGTATAATGTATTACCTGCGCCATATAAGCCGGCACTTGCTGATCAACAAGGTAGGCGGGTTGCGCGGGGTAAGCCGCACCGTAATGCGCGTAGGTACCATAATGTCCACCCGCACCTCCGCCAACCCCTCCCGCATATCCACTGCCCACTGACACAGCTTCCATTACCTGAAATCGAAAGATTTACATAAGCAAATTGCATAGGTATTCAAATTCAAAACATCACGCCTAAACATAAAACAGATAAACCATAAGTAATTTTTTTTTATTTAATTTTAATTACGCAGATGTATCAATCCCCGATAATCAGACCAACATGGGGAGGTGGTGGTCCGAGCTTCTTTAGAGAATAGAACAACTGCTGATCTACCAAGCAGGTAGCAAAAGTAGTGCCTTTTATTCCTGCCGCAATATGGTCAATGCTTGTCATTATCGTGGTCCGGTTTGGAGGTTAAGGTAGCCAGTAGATTTATGCATGCGGCATTACCATCCCGCCACACGCAACACACCACATCTAGCAACGCACCATCAACATATTTGATGTCTAAAGGTATATATAGGAAGGTTTCTCTCTCCATCAGGAGAGTCATGGAGGATGTATTAGAATAGAATAGAATAAGTTTTTATTCAACATAAGTATTGCATGATACACTTTTTGAATGTCAATGTTAAAAGAACATATAATGTATTTGTTACTTTATAACGCAAAAACGACTAAACCGATTTGGATGAAATTTGACACACATATAGATGATGACCTGGAACAGCGCATAAGATACTTTTATCCCGGAAAAATAAGCTGTTCTCGTGGGATTTACCAAAAAGTTTTATAGTGCAGGTCAAGACGTAACTATCCACATCTGAAGTCATGTTTCGGCCAGAAAGAGCAAGGAAAGTGTAATTAATATACGTTAGTTCAAAATGAAACACAGTGAGTACATCTTGTAGCTAGTATAATACTGACTTGACAATATTATGTGTTTATCAGTCAGCGCCACGTCATGAGCATAGACAAACATACATGTCAGAAAGACATTTTTTTCGTTAGTTAGTTGAAATAAATAAATAAATATTCACGGGACAAATTATACTTACTGTTCTAATCCCAAAGTAAGCAAATTATTTGCTTGTGTTATGGGTGTTAGTCAACGATACTAATACATAGAAATACATATATAAATATTAGAATATATTTAATAAGCAACCAAACCCGGAAATACATACAAAATATATGCTTATCACATAAATGCTTGTCCCCGTCGAGGATCGAACCCAAGCCCCGTCGACTGCGTAGTCAGGGTCACTAAACATTGGACCAACGGGGCGGTCCTGGTGGCGGACCAATGAATACCTATGATATTGAATAATTCTTTAGTCAGCGCGGTAGACTGCGTCTTGATTTTATCGCTCTGGATTGCCTTGTTCTTAATTTCGCCGTCGAAAATATTTGACTGCCTCGTGTTTAGGTGTTAGCTTAATCGTCCCAAACCATGAGGTCTCGGGTTTGATCGCGGGCCGGACGAAAATGTTATCAAGGTTTTTTTTAAAGTTTTACTCAAAAATCCAAAATTACAGTTGCAGCTCGGAGTCCGGCGGGTGGTTTGTTATCATTCCCGTGCCTCGAATGAGCACAAAAAGCTGTCGGTCTCGGTTATTGTTAGAAATATGCGACAATCTACACATATAATAAAATCGTAGAAAAGTCATAACTGTACATTGATTATTTTTTAAAAGAATACTTGGGGCGTAATCTACAATCGATATCGAAACCAAAAATATAGTTTTTAGAATTATTGTCTGTTTGTTTGTTTGTCTGTATGTATGTCCGGGGTAAACTCAAAAAGTACTGCTCGGATTTACTTCAAATTTTGCATGAATATTACTAACAGGTCGGGTCAACATAATATCTACATATTATCACGCTATCACCTACGGGGGAGGAGCAGTGCGGAGTAAACGAAGTCCGCGCGGACGAAGTCGCTGGCAACAGCTAGTCTTTAATAAGTCTGTAAAATGCGGCGATGAGGATCACCACTCACCTCGCCAACCAAAATGGATGAATCAAAAGTATCCCAGAATATCAGTTGTAGAGTTGATAATTTTTTTCACCCTGTGTGTTTGCTGAGTGGCTTCCCATTTTACTCTCATGTTGCTATACATAAACATTAATTAATTTTTATGTTAGGAAGGTATTTGTATTCCCATGCATATTAATATACTGTATGAATCGTAGTTATCGAAGTCTGTTAAAAGTGTTGTATGTTTTTTTTATATTTCTTAGTTTACTGTATTCGTGGCTTTTCGTTTTTTTGTCTTATTTGTACGCTTGTTCTTGTTTTTGTTATATACTAGCTGTTGCCCACGACTTCGTCCGCGCGGTCTTCGTTTACTGCGCACAGCTCCTCCCCCGAGGTGATAGCGTGATAATATGTAGCCTATATGTTGATCCGACCTGTTAGTATAAATTCATGCAAAATTTGAAGTAAACCCGTGCAGTACTTTTTGAGTTTACCCCGGACATACATACAGACAAACAGACACACAGACAAACAGACATATTGACATTTTCAACGAATTTCCCAAAAAGGAGGTTTTCATTTTAGTTGTTATTTTATGTTTGAACCTCTGAACTCAGTAAATTATTAATCGATTCGGAAAATTATTTTTTTGTTTGGAACATTTCTATGGGACCAAATGGTTCTTTCATCGATGATGGTATGATTTTAGGGTTCCAGAGATACAAGAAGTTGGTAGTCGGTTGCTGGCAGAGAGTTTAATATACTGCTTACTAGAGAAGCTATGCTAAGTAGAAGTCGTGTTCCATTTCGTTAACACTCCTTGCAGCGCTGAAATATTAATAAATCATCCAACCAAAGTCAAAAATATGCAGCGCTGAAGCGTGTAATAGAGTATCCATATTAATATTATAAATGCGAAAGTTTGGATATTTGGATGCATTAACGGATGGATGGATGGACGGAAGTTTATTACTCAATCACGCGAAAACTACTGAACGGATTCGGATGAAATTTGTCACACAGGTAGATTATGACCTGGAATAGCATATAGGCTACTTTTTATCCAAGAAAAATTAGGTGATTCAGCGGGATTCGCTAAAAATTGTTTAATGCAGCGGACTGCACGCTGCAGCTATAGTAATATATTTTTGCCACCAAAAGTTCGTAACCGCCGGGAATTTCATGGCGCTTACGTGTTTCATTTAACGAACTCTGACGTAAGTGCAGTCCATGAACTGCACTTTAGAGAAACACAAATGGCGTTCCGCATGCCTTGTCTGGTAAGTTAGTACATAGGATTATTTGTTAGGATTAATATGTTGGGATTAATATTTTAGCAGATAAGATTAAATGTTAATAAACAAAAGTATAAGCTTGTACAATTTACCTTGAAATTTAAATGTAATAAAAACTGAACGGCAAATTTTGTAAAATGGTAATTTTTTTGTAAATTGTAAAAATTTGGATTGAGCATAAGATCATATTTTGTAAATTGTAAAAATAACTTTTGATGTGAAATAATTCTAGTAAATTGTAATACATACAAGTGTAATACGTGAAATAGAAAAAAAGAAGCCCGCTGAGCTTCTTCCGCCGGATCTTCTCAGTGTGTGGCCGCGTTCCGATCCGGTAGTAATTATAAAGAAATCGATCTAAATTAAAATGTTTGCACGCCATATTATGGTAGAATATGATGGTAATTTAATTTATTTTAATAACTTGTGACACCCATATTCTTGCAAATAAATATTTTTCATTTCATTTCATTTCATTTGATTGTTGGAGTTTACCAGCGTTTATATTATTACACTACATACATGTGGATACTTCTGTGAGGGCGCCATGGTGAGGTGTCCCATGTGATTGTAGTGCGCCGCTGGTGATGAAACATATTGCCCGTAGTCGCCCTCCACACCACCACCGACCGGATATTCGCCAGCCTGCATAATAGTCAATATACATATACAATTCTGATGACTCCATAACAGCGTACATACACCCATCCGTTCTCCCGTGACCTTTGTTCACCCGCAAACCTTATGAAGAATTGACTAGACCCCTTCCTACCATTCCCCAAACTAAAACTGGTTAAAAAAAGAGTATCTTCAAGCCCGAATCCCAACAGAGGTAGGCAGAGGTACAACCAATGCATGCATGTTGGTTCCGGGCTCCTTTGAAGAATAGGCCAACTGCCGTTCTGTCAGGCAGGTCGTAAAAGGCGACCAATTGGCTATACGAGTCACTAACATCGTGGTTACTAGGTGGAGGAGTTCTGCATTGTCTCGCCCGGGTCTGGTACCACCGCCTTATCTATTCTTGCCGCAATAGCGTCAGTGCTTCTCACTATCGTGTTCCGGTTTGGAGGGTAAGGTAACCGGTAAACTTATGCATGTGGCATTAGACCTCGCCACAGGATAGCAACGCACCATTAACACCTTTGATGTCTATAGGCGATGGTTGACTCTTTCCATCAGGAGACCCATCTGTTTGTTTGCTATCTTATGATATAAATAAAGCTGAAGATACCTAGTCCCACAATGTGATAGATGAGAAGCCTAACATCAACAGGACACTTACCCAATTCCGGCCAACGTTGTTTTTATCATAAAATTTAAAAAACCACATTTTTTAAATTTTGTCCGACCCGGTAATCGAACGCAAAACCTCTCGTGGTAAATACCGACATTGGACCCTAGACCACAGAGGCGACTAGATAACTTTTATTTTTTTAACTTAGTTTTATTGTACAGTTATATAGTTTCATAGTACTGTTATCGTGGTGGTCCGGGCCCCCTAGGTATAATAGACTAGCTGCCATTCTGCCAGGCAATTCGTAGAAGGCGAACTTTTCGCTTTACGTATCACTATCATCGTGACTAGTACTTGGTAGAGTTCCACGACGTCTCGCCCGGGTATATTTCGTAGTATCCCTTTACCTATTCCTGCCGTAATAGCGTCAATACTTGTCACTGTCGTGTTCCGGTTTGGAGAGTACGATCGCCAATAAACTTATGCAATGGTATTGTTGCGAATAATCTAGAAAAGTAGAGTGAATACACTGGAAAAATCTAGAAATAAAAGAGACAGCTGTTCTATTGATAAACAATAGCCCCCAGTACACAAGCACCTATGCTATAATGGATCTTATACGCTATTTTCACCCTTATTCCTTATGACTGAAGATAGGTACTAGGACTTGTTTACAATTAGAAAAGCGTGATACTTTGGAAACATTCGGGAACTTTTTCGAATTTCCCGAACATTCGAACATGGTCGAACTTTACCTTAGATATAAATAGAGATGTGTTGGCGAATAGAGTACAGTTTTTATAAAGCGATCGGAAGCGATACTTGACCCTATCAGTGTAAGTGATATAGTACAGCGAATACAGGAAGTGTTTTAGTTTAGTGATTCAGTGTAGTGAGTTAATTTTAGTGTTAGTATATTGAAGGTTTTTAGCGTTGTTCAGTGTATTTACCTATTGACTTGTAGTGTATGTACATTTGTGTTGTAAATACATGGCTTTAATATAAGTGGTATTTTATTGTGCAATACGAACGCGAAGCACGTAACAGTATTTACACCTTGCCTTATAGACAGCAACACATCATTAACATCTTTGGTGGCTATAGGCGATGACTGTCTCTTTCCATCAAGACAGCCATCTTCTTATTTGCTATCTTATTATATAAAGGGACTCCATGGGACTTTGTGGCGTGGTGGATGACATATGCAATGATTTCCACAGTTACGATTAACAAAATCAATACGAGAGGTAAAAAGACACATAAAATAAAAGAAGAAAAAATCATATGTAATGTAATTAATACTTTATTAAAATAATTCGTTATATTATACCGAAATAAAATAATTAGCAAATATTTCGTTTTAATAATCGCGAAATCTTTGTGTATAAAATAAACTTTTCGAGCAATTAAAACAATTTTCGTTTGAAAAGTTGTGATCACAATTAGTGGATTCCCAAACAAGTTTTAATTAAGTAATGGCGGTTGGAAAATAGATTTCGCAACTTGTTTTACTACTTCCACTACCAGATTTGTTTCTATTGTTATTGTTATATACGACGACAGAATTTCTATTGCTCGCCTCATAAGCGGAGCGTTGAGGTAGTGCTCTACTCTCCACATGTCAAGGTCACGCATTTTTCTGGCTATGTTAATTTAATTTAATATGAATAACATAATTATGTTAAACTATAATTATGTTATTTATATTTATTATACAGCAGTATTTCACTAATACAATAAATGAGTATACAAATATAAAGAATAACTCTTTTGTAAACACATTTAATACTTTTTTTAAATATAGGTCATAAATAAAAAAAAACTGATTTAAATAAAACATTGTGGCCGTCCGGATGTCTGTATGTATGGATATGCCTCGATTATGCTCAAAATATTAATATGTATTATTATATCATGTATTTATATGGTAAGTAATTTATGTTCTGTACTAGCTGTTGCCAGCGACTTCGTCCGCGCGGACTTCGTTTACTCCGCACTGCTCCTCCCCCATAGGTGATAGCGTGATAATATGTAGCCTATATGTTGACCCGGCCTATTAGTAATATTAATGCAAAATTTGAAGTAAATTCATGCAGTACTTTTTGAATTTACTCCGGACATACATACAGACAAACAGATAAACAGACAAACAGACAAAAATTCTAAAAACTATATTTTTGGCTTCAATATCGATTGTAGATCACGTCCCAAGTATTCTTTTAAAAAAAATATTCAATGTACAGTTTTGACTTTCCTACAATTTTATTATATGTATAAGATATTGATTAATTTTGTCTTTTCATAGTAAGTTTAAGTTATTCGAATAGAGTTAAGATGCACCACATCTTTTAATTATTTTCTTAACACATGAGGTTGGCTAGTATAGAATGCCCTTGGGCGTTAAGTTTAACCTATGTACTTTTTGTTTGTGCATAAATATAAATAAATAAAATACTTACATAACTTATCGGTGTATTTTTAACTTCCCGCTACGTATGTAGATGAGGAAGTTACTGAATTTGCCCCGATTTTCGAAAATCGAGTTTTCACCAAATCTCCACGTTAAGATAGTCGGAAAACCGTGGTTTAGTTAAGATAGTCGGAACACTTATGCATATGGCATTAAGATCCTGCCACAAGGATAGCAACGCACTATTAACACTTTTGTGACTATAGGCGGTGGTTGTCGGTTTCCATCAGGAGAGCCATCTGCCTGTTTGCTCTATCTATCTTACGAGGTAAAAAAATATCACCTCCAAACAGTAGCTGATTTATGGCTAGAAACAATTTTTAAGTAGTCCATTATTACTAAAGGTTAAAAACGACTGTCCTAAATGGAATAGATGAAATTTTTCACTACGGCGTGTGGTACGAAGACGGAAAGTGTATGCTGGTATAACGCGAGGATACCCGCCATGATGACAGAGTAACTGACCTGCATAGCGAGGTGGTGTTGATGAGCAAGCGCAGCTGATAGTTCCGCGTCTTCGGTGGAAGCGTCCGACCGCGACACGGGGCTGTGTTGCGGACCATACGCGCCCTCTACCGGACCGTTGCTAAAAATGAAAAAAAAAAACATAATTATACGAATATTACGAGCAAGTTTCAAAGTTGTTTCGGACCTTTTTTGACGAATAGAGGTCCAAATAAACTTTCGATAGTTCGTAAAATGTGATAGTTCGTAAAATGTGATAGTTCGTAAAATGTGATAGTTCGTAAAATGCGGACGACTGGCTATACACTACTATCGCGACTACTTCGTACTTCGTTTCGCCCGGATTTACGTTAGGATAGGAGTAAGTACGCACGGCCTTACATACTCCTATCGCAATATCGTCAGTGTATGTCACCACGGGCGTCGGCAGAATGGTTACACATACGAACAAAATTGCGACCACATACACCGTGACACGAGATTTTAACATTATTACATTTTTTACCGCCCCGTTGATCGAGTGGTTAGCGACCCTGACTACGCAATCTACGGGGCTCGGGATCGATCCCGAAGGGGACTAGTATTTGTGTGATGAGCATAAATATTTGTATTTCCGGGTTTGTGCGTTTATTAAATATATTCCAGTATGTATATATGTATTAAATGCTATTTCGTCAAAAAAAATTGAGATTTATTCCAAATTTCTCAAAATTTCCTAAACCAAATTGGTTCAAATCTTCAGACAGTCTAAGTTGGTTGAAGTCCAATTGAATGCCATCAACTTCGTTTCGATAGGTCAAGCGGGATGGTACAAAAGAGTTGGCGGCGAGACTCTGGTAATAAGATCCAACGACGGCACCCAAGCTTCCTAGGGAAGTTACCGTCTTGGCGTCAGGCGGCAGCCGGCCGTAAAAATAATAAAGCCACTTTTTATCTAATACACTTGTACTGTTTCACAAATTACTTTAAATTTAATTAATATCACCAACCGGTTTCACCTTTTACGGCATAAAAGGTGAAACCGGTTGGTGATATTAATTAAATTTAAAGTAATTTGTGAAACAGTACAAGTGTATTAGCAAAACTACAAATGGAGTTTCACCAAGTGCCGACGATAAATAGTGTAAAATACATCCACTTTTTATCCTTGTCCGCAATGTATGTACACCGAAATAGAAAGAGATTATATGCTAGAGCGTCCACCAGAAGCGACGGTGATGCGAAAAATGCTAGGGCGTTCCCCCGAAGCGACGACGATGTGAAAAATGCTAGGGCGTCCCCCCGAAGCGACGAAAAAGGCAATAGAGACACAAGCGTCCTACGTCTAGCAACCTGGAATGTGGGCTCAATGACCGGCAGAGGCTTCGAATTAAGTGAAGTCCTTACTCGACGTTGCATAGATGTCTGTTGCGTGCAGGAGACGAAGTGGCGAGGATCAAAATCTAAATTAATTGGAAATGGTTACAAACTCATCTACCATGGAATTGATGCCAAGAAGAATGGTGTTGGTATTATATTATCAGAAAAGATGAGCAACAAATTAGTAGACATCCAGAGAATCAGCGATAGACTAATGGCAGTAAAAATTGCGATAGAAGAACAGCCATGTTTTAATTTAATATCCGCTTATGCACCCCAGACTAATTGCACAGAAAATGAAAAAGAACAATTTTGGGATGACATGCTAACTTTGATAAATAGTATACCACATGAGGAATCTATACATGTAGGAGCTGACTTAAATGGGCATGTCGGGGAAAAGAGTGAAGACTTCCAAAGTTGGCACGGCGGGTACGGCTATGGAATCTCAAACCAAAACGGATTGGGAATCCTTGAGCTATGCGCTGGATGTGATCTTGCTATCATCAATACATTTTTCAAAAAGAAAGACGCACATCTCATAACATATATGAGCGGTGGAAATTCGACGCAAATAGACTACACTTTTTGTCGGCGACAACATCTTGGCCTGTATAAAGACAGTAAAGTCATTCCAGGGGAACCACTGACTGCTCAACACAGACTTTTAGTTACGGCATATAGACTTCCGAAACCATTAAGGCCAAACAGAAATCTATTATCAAAATTAAAATGGGAAAAATTGCAAGAACCATGTGGTGAGTCTTTGGTTAAAAATCTGGTGGAGAAAATTAGTTCCATGAACATAAAACAAGCGACCGCAAATAAAATGTAGAACGATTTTGAAGAACTTTGTAAAACCAGTGCAGAAAATCATCTTGGGAGAATGAAATCTAGAAAAGGGCCATTCAAAGAAACCAACTGGTGGCAAGATAACGTTAAAGCTGCAGTATCAGAAAAGAAGAAATATTTCAAACTTTGGCAATCCTCACAAAACGAAGCTGATAGAGTTAAATACAAATCAGCTAAGAAGGCTGCAAAGAAAGAGGTCGCAATAGCATGCACAATAGCCAATAATAAGTTCTATGCTGAATTAGAATCAGCAAAGACAGATACCGACATACATAAAATAGCTAGAAATAGAAACAATAGCAATAAGGACTTTAATAAAATTAAATACATAAAAACAACAACAATAATCTTCTTACATCGGACGAAGACATCAAAGAACAATGGATGGATTACTATAAAAATCTTCTTAATTCAACCAACTCAAGAAAATCGGACATCAAGAAACCTAAGCCCCGTCTACGGACCGATGCCTGCCGTAACAATTCAGGAATTGGAATAGGCTATGCAAATGAAAAATCGCAAAGCCACAGGTCCGGATGAAATCCCAGCAGAGATCTAGAAACGACTGCAGAAAGCGGGGACGACCTGGTTATGTGAGCTATTCAATAGTTTATTGAATATATATATTTATATTCACGGCAATTTTTTCCAAATTCATGGCGGAATAGCTTTTTGATTCCGTTCTACAAAGGAAAAGGAGATGTCAGAGACTGTAACAACTACAGAGCTATTAAATTAATGTCGCACACTTTTAAAATTTGAGAAAGAATAATTAACAATAGACTGGCAGAGATCATAAAATTGACACCTAATCAATGTGGTTTCATTACCGAGAAAAGCACGACAGATGCTATACAGACAATCCGAATACTGTTGGAGAAATCACGGACAAACAACTTTATAGATCTTGAAAAGGCTTTCGACCATATGCCTCGAGACCTCATTTGGGACGCACTCAGATCACAACTCTTGCCTGAACACTACGTTGCACTCATACAAGACATATATAGTAGTGTTACAACTCAAGTGGTAAGCCCAGCAGGAATATGTAGTAAATTTGAAATCACGTCGCGAAATCAAGTCGCGGGCACAGCTAGTCAGCTGTGCCCGCAACTTCGTACGCAAAGAATTTTTGTTTAAAAAATAGCCTAAGTTACTCCTTATTACATCAGTTATCTACCAGTGAAATTCCCGTCAAAATCGGTTCAGCCGTTCCAGAGATTAGCCGGAACAAACAGAAGACAGACGGACAGACAGACAAAAATCGTAAAAAGTGTTATTTTGGTATGTGTAACGTGTATACATCCATATGCATTTAGCTAAAACCGGTTATTTGAATATTACAAACAGACACTCCAATTTTATTTATTTGTATAGTTGTGATATCAAAAGGATGCTCATCTCAGCATATGCTATAGCAATATTTGCTATAACACTATCACGAGGATAAAAGTGAGCCATTGTAAGTGTTCTTTATTGTGTTTGACCAGTGTCCGCCCCGTTGGTCGAGTGGTTAGCGAACCTTCCTACGAATCGAGGGGCCCAGGTTCGGTTCCCGACAGGGACAAACGTTTGTGCGATGAGCATAAATGTTTGAATTTCCGGGTTTGGGCGTTTATTAAATATGTTCCAGTATTTATATATGTATTTCTTTGTATTAGTATCGTTGACTAACACCCATAATACAAGCAAATACTTTGCTTACTTTGGAGTTAGATCACTAAATGTAATTTGCCAGCAATATTATTATTATTTGTGAAAATAATAACTATTAAAATGGTAAGAACATATTTTAAGAACATTCTATTTTATATTGTATGTTTTCTCATGATTGTCGCCACTCAAAACATATAGTATCGCACTTAACATTCAAGTTCTGTCAGCTGCGAGCGACAAAGGCTTAGACGAAGACAACTAAAAAGCTTTGATGTTTAAGAAGGTGTAGTCTCAAAGAAACCGCCCCTCGCGCTTGGAAATTCTTTTCGTTTCGTTTAACTGTAACTTTATTGTTAATGTATTTAGGGTTCCGTAAATAAATAAAATAATTCAAAAGCAGTAAAACTGCAACAACTTTCTTTATCTCTGAGGTCTGAAGCAGATGTTCATGAAATGTATATACTACTAGAGCAGTTAACTCGCGACTTCGTTCGCGTGACCAATCATCATTACTTACGTTTGCGCAGTCAGGTAAAAAGTAGCCTAACTCGCTCCAGGAGGGGATAAAAGTATTTTATCTCCTCCTGCAGGCTTAGGATAAGCACAACGAGATATATATCGATCGAGAAAGTGACGTTTGCTTGACATTTATTAATATCTCGATGGACGTTATTAAGCATGCCACGATAAACATTTAAAACGTCAGAGATAAATTAAACAAAAAGTTTACTCGAATAGAGAAATCAATGTTGTCACTAGAAGACATAGATATTATACTAATTAAGACACACCTTTGGTGCATTTAACTTCTGTTAATCATTATGAGCTTTTGTTTACATTTATAACTTCCTGTCATCATTTCTCTTCTTTGTCAGAGTCGAAGGAAATATAACCAAAGCCTAGTGTAGCCGTACCTATTTACAATTGTAATTAAAGATATTTTACAGGTTTTTGAATTATTCTCTCTTTTTAGTTTTGACCATCAAAACTAGTTTTTTATTCTATAAAACTGAAACAATGAATTATGATTCATAAGATCTTTTAATGTAAAGGGCAATTAAGATGCCAGCGTGTATTTATTTCTGGGTGTATAACTGCGTAACTAATTATGCGTAAAAGTGCGTAACAATTATTATTAACAAGCAATTTTTTTCCACTATAATTATTCCTTTCAATTATAATTCTAACATTATTGAGTAAATTAACATCTTCTTTTAGACTAATCAATCAACATTTTTGATTAATTTTTTTGATGAGAAACTTCCATAGAATTGTTGTGATTTGACAATGACACGAAAATGCATTACGATAAACAAACATAAATGTATAGTATTATGCCAACTAGAAAACAAGATAGAACAGAATACAATTCACAGTATTTTATGTTACAAATAATGTTATCTATTAATAGCTCCAAAAATCAGCCAGATGCAAGCAGTCCAACCTAAGACTTACTGTTAGACCGTGGTCTCCAAGAACAAACTGAATTTTTGTGAATAGCTTCGTTTTGACGAGACAACCATATTTTCTATCTTTGAAAAATCTCGAATCGGGTAACTAATAAAGATAGATAAAATAGGGAAAGTTTAGAGTGTCAGACTAAGAAAAGTTTCCACTTTACGTGTATGACAAAGTTATCGTTGAATTACAATAATAATTAACAAGCTGTTGTGAGAAAATAAGGTTATTTTTAAATTGATTAATATCAATTTAAAAATCTCATAATTGGGATTGTCAGAAAAATCATCAAATATGTAGGACAAAAGTTTCATCATAGTTTTCATAATATAATCAAGCGATTAAAGTCGAAAAATAATTATTGTTATTAATAAATATTTATTATTTACCGAACCCAATATCTTCACAGCATTAACTTTATTAGTTACCCGATTCGAGATTTTTTTGAAAATAGAAAAGACGGTTGTCTCGTCAAAATGAAGCTTTTCAAAAATATTCAGCTTGTTGTTAATCAAAAAAAAGTTAGTTTGTGGGACCACGGTCTGTGATTTACATCTCAAGAACGAAAAACATTTTTCTTCGACTTTTCAGTTTATCTCTCTTTGATTCAAAGACTTACTCAAAGGGTATATAAATTTTATTTTATTTTGTCTTCTTACATTTACTTCTAACGAAAAAACGAGGGTGAGCTACACTCGATTTTTTTGTTATTTTTGATTGATTAATTAATATTTTGATTATTATAATATGTTTTTATGTATTATTTTTCCTGAGTATATGTTATTAATAGTAACATTAAATAATACAAAATAAGCACCAGCTTTAAATTAACCTTTTATTTTACATTTAGTTTTCTACTGAATTTTGTAGAAAACCTTGTAAGTAGTTGTAATTTTGAATAGAGTTGGTAACACTGAGTAGCACGAGAATTCGTAGAATTATTTTCTCTATACGAAAAATTAAAAGTTTATTTACATTACGTCAAAAAGTATTGTACTTTAACTAATTTGTATTTTGTAATTAATTATAAATTAATTAATTATCTAACCATTACGTACAAGGAATTATTGATTTATACTGTTTGGTTCTCACATCTCTAAAATCATCATCATTCTTCCGATTCTAGTACAAAATTAAATTGTGTTAGGTATGTGAAATGGGAACACAAAATAAAACGTAATTAGTGTACTTCTTTATACTTATATTTTTTAAAAGCCTGTATAGGTTATTAAAAATAATTATGATTTTTTTTTCAGGATAAGAAGTAATAAGCATAAATTAACTTTGTCACCATGGTGGGTACCTATGGATATATATGGCTAATCTTCCACATTAAGCTAATGGATTCATGGACTAGACTTGTAGCACCAAAGATTAAAGTCTTTAATATTGGGAAAGCATAATATAACACCATATATTCTACAAATACTTCATACATTATAGTTTCTAGAGGAAGAAAGGAAAACAATGGAACACTGTGTAAGTATTTATTTACATACATATCTCCATGACAAATCATCTAACAAGGTAGACTGAAAGAATCAAATTTTAAACATATTTTAATATATTTCTTTCATTGTAAAAGTTGTGGTTTTTTACAAAATTAATATCATATATTCAAGATTATATCAAAAACTTGATTCTTGTAAAAAAATCCTGAATAATATGAGAAGCTTTCTCTACAGAATAGTGTAGGCTTCTTTCACTCCCTTTTACAAATGTAACCAATTGTTTTTTCGACCCCATTATGTAATTTACAATGCAAATCTATATAACACTACACAAAATGCAACATGCAAGACTGGAGTCATAAGTCCTGAGTTAACTGACAAAAAAATATATTAAGTAAACATATATAACAACATTTTGACAAGATATATTTGTTTACAGGTTGACTAAACAGCGAGTAATGGAAATAGAATAAAGAAGCCTTTCTATTTATTACATTTTTTGAAATTGTTGATTAAGAAGATTTATAAGTTAATGCTGAATATTATATTTTTCTTGCTGTTTTTAATGGTTGTGCAAGATTGAAAAATAAATTTTAATTTGTAGAAAACAATTAAGTTTATAACATGATAGTCTTAATGTACCTAATATGTGTAATTTTTAAAATTTAAATTAATAGAAAGTTAATGTTACCTTAGGAAAAAATATTTTACTTGTTGATTTTTTATTTTCAAGTGAAATTCCATACTACTCATACTATATAGTAAACTAATTTTTGATATTGAATTTTCATTACTGATTAATTATGCGAGATAACAAGAGATATTTAAATTGTAGAAAACATTTAAATTTAAAATATAATAGCTTTAATATAGTGCGTGTAATCTTCTATAAGTTTGTTACATTAGTGAAAATTCAAAGATACACGTTAATAAATTTAAGTCATAAGGTGATAAATTGTGAAAATTATTTATCTACTCTGAGAAGTACAAACATTAATAATAATTGTTAGTTTAGTAAAGTAGATGTGTTTGTATATTTTTTAAAACTCAAATTTAATTTTCTTTACAAGACTGCTTCATATTACACACTTTTTATAATTATTCATTTTGTATTTTGTGTGATTTATTCATTTTGTAACTTTATTAGAGAAAATAAAAATTATTTCTCAAGACTTTTCCATATAGTAAAATCTATGTTTGGCATTAAAACATTAAATACTATGAATAGTGTGTCATTAAACTTATACTTAAAATTAGCCATTGATGACTATAAGTTTCATTTTTATTATATAAAATTATTTAATACTTAGATAGAAGGTTTGCCTAGAGTATATATTTTTTTAAATAAATCTTATACAATTCTAAAGTATTTTATTATACCAATAATCCACTAAGTATTGTTACTACCAAAATCACTTCGATTAAAAAACAACAACAAAAGTAACAAAGTTAACACTTCTAAAAGAAAATACTTGTAATTATCATATCGAAGGGTCCTACGTATACAAGTGCAAGTGCAATGACACAACTTTACTGGAGGCCAGATTAAATGTTCTGTAGCTTGTAATCTTTACCTTCATATAATAAAATCGTAGTAAAGTCAATGTATGTCCGGGGTAAACTCAAAAAGTACTGCATGGATTTACTTCAAATTTTGCATGAATATTACTAACAGGTCGGGTCAACATATAGGCTACATATTATCACGTTATCACCTACGGGGGAGGAGCTGTGCGGAGTAAACAAAGTCTGCGCGAACAAAGTCACGGGCAACAGCTAGTTTTGACATAAATCAATAGAAGTATTTGAAAATTTGTACAAATTTTCAAATACTTTATTACATTAGGATAAATATAAGGTAATTTTAAGGCTTTTGAGGCAAGAAAATAGTTTCCGTTGTTTTGCAAGTTGCACCAGTATACATAGGATCCGTTAATATCTTCTATTATGTAGTCTTCGCATTTCATCCATTTCAATTATGCCATATGAGGGCATCATTTGTTCTTCTAGGATATTTGTCAGTAATATTAAAAATTCTGCAATTGAAGTCTTATCTGCAAATAATAATTATATTTTTTATTGACATATATTATTGTAATAAACGATAATAACAAGAACTGACTGCCTTCCTGTATGGTAAATTACCTTTAAATGTAGACAAATATAAAATAATAATGTTTACACATGTAGGTACCTAGGTAATTGAGAACTACATGTGTCATATTGTATATTTTAAGTTAAGAATATTACAGAAAATAATACATCATAGTAGTATGTTAATCATACATGGAACTTGGTCTGAAAACTACTGATTAAAACAAATACTTTTTTTGACTAATTATAACTTAAATGGGTAGTAAAAACTCCTTAAATACATAATCAATGCAAGCCTTAGAAGAATAACACATTTGCATCATTATTCTATGATGTAAGCATTGTTGTGGTTTGTTGGTATGTGGCTGTAAGTATTGTGAAAAGTTGACCACCAAGAAAAGGATTATTACTTGTATCCAGCTGAAATTTAACATACACTTGACATGTATATGTAACATATTAACTGTTTAAAAAAGAAACTCGAAAAACTACAGATAACTTTTGAAAAAATATAACTTTATTGAGTTCACCTAAGTCAAATTAGTATTTACTACAAAGATATTCTGTTATTACAGTAGTGAAGTTGGATGGCTGTCATATCTACTAGAAACTGAATTACAAGTCTCTTATGTTCACTTACCTTTAACTAAAGAGGCATGCCTTGATCGGTGTGTGGCTCTAAACCTCAAAATTCACAAGGGTCTATATTATTTAGAGAGCCATGGTTATTGGGTTTATTGAAGCGCTATAGTGATTGGAATGCTCCGTCCGTTGTGTAAAAAGATCACACAAATTTCCTATGTGCCTTCTTTGTATTTTGCAGGCTTGCCGTTATCCGTAGATATTTAGCACATAATAGGTATAATATGGAACTGCCACCACTATTAAATACATATATGCCATACTGCCTGCCTGCCTGCCTGCCTGCCATACATACTACTGCCAACACTGGACCGAAATCTATATTTAATAAAATGAATAGAAATCAAAAAGTTTTGTAATTATTGTATAATTAAAGTATAATAATATGAAATAGTGGATAAGGTTATCAACATTTTAACGAAGTGTCAAATGAGAAATCGATAAAATGACAGCAAGACGTTTCGATCGATAGAGAAAATAACTACCGTCGAGTAAAATTGATCATTTTCTCTTCCTTTGAAGTATCATGTCGAATCAAGTGTCAAATGCGTTAGCGAATCGAGAAAGTGATATAAAAGTCGAGAAAACGAGGTCGATAAAATTTTATCGTGTTGCTTATCCTAAGCCTGCTGGAATCTTAAATGGAATAAAATGAATCTTGCAAAAACTGTAATATCCTTCGAATACATTATTACTGATTACGATATTGCTCTGGAAAAAACTTGAAAAAATGGATTTTTTGTTGCGAATCGAATACGCGGTCTTAAACGTAACGAAAAAATCATCAAAAACGTCGCTAATTGCTTGCGTCCATAAATTACGTGAGGTGTTTTTTTTTTATTTTCTGTCCCTCCCTCCCTCTCTGGTGAAATGTCGTGATATTTTATTCAACCCCCTCCCCCATCCCCCAATCTCACGTGAGATTTTTCAAAATGTGGGTTTCTTAAATATGTAAACGCATTGGATTGTTATTGTAAAAAGCAAAAAAAATTGCTTCGTGCTTTTATTTCCGACTAGTTAAGACTAGTAATCAATATTGCTGAGAGTTATAAGTGTAATAAAAATTTAACAATAGAATACTTAAGGCGATAGGTAATGCCAAACTACGAAATAGACACCTCTTTGAAAACCTACTACTGCTAACCGGTTGGTCCAATAATTTAAAAAAATATACATTATGCGTATAATATAATTAAGTTTAAATTTTAAGTTCGTTTTTTTAAATTTTATTGTTATTTTTGACGGAAAAAAATCAAATATCTTTCTTATTTTTACGCAAAAATTTGCCTATAACTTCTAAACTTCTGTAACGATTTTGATGATTTTTTCTTTTTATTACAGACAATTTATTGCTTTATAAAATTTAAGTTCAAAATTTTACAAAATCATTATAGTGTGCTATTAAATCAATAAAAACCTTATTATTTAATTCGCGGACAGCGCTCGCGTCGAAAGTCAGTCTCCCGGTAGCGTTCATACGGGGAGGCTGTGTCGCATGTTAGCGTGCTCCGCTCTCCATATTCAAGTCAAAGAGTAATAGTACAGATAGAACGTTTGGCACAATAGTAAGGTTGTTCCGTTTGGAAATTGAACATTTCGTTTACGCTTGGATGTTTTTTATAGTAGATAATGAGCTTGGACCGAGAAGGCTGTTTTTTTACAGATGTTGTTCTTATGATATAGACAAGGAATAAGAAAGGTTTTTTTTAAATTCATCCCCTAAGATGGTGAAATAGGGGTTAAAGTTTGTATGAAACTCTGTCATTTTTGAGTTGTAATAAAATTATCCTTTACCTGAAAAAAAATTAAATACAAATTTAATATTTTTTTGAATTCTAGCCCATAGAGAGGTAAAAAGAGGCTTTAAAGTTTGTATCAAAAATGAATTGTTTATTTATTGCATTACTATAAAATCTAAATTATTTTAATTTAGTATTTATGATTTTAAATACAATTAAGATGTACGAATTTTCGGATTTTTTAGTACTTATGCTCTTCAATCGAAATTGTAGAAACATGCATGTAATGTTAGAAGTTTCGACCATTAAAGGAGTAAAAATGTGTGTTACAATTTATATGAAAAATCAAACGTTTATGGTCGAAATAACTTGAAATTCGGTACTTACGTTCTTCAACACAATTTAAGAATCATATATTTGGGGATTTTTTTAAATTTCATTCCTTAAAGGGTAAAAAAAGCATTGATGTTTGTGTAAAAATAGATTGTTTATTGTAGAATATTATAGAAATTATTTAAATCTTAGTATTTATGATTTTTAATACAATTAAATGAATACGAGTTTAAGGTTTTCAAATGTCATCTCTTCAAACGATGAAAAAAGTGGTAAAGTTTGTAAAAAAAAATAAAATATGTTTAATCAAAATCTCTTCAAATTTATTAGTCATGTTCATGTAAGGATGCTGTGAGTTTTATCTCTTAAAGAGGTAAAAGAGGGTATTAAAGGGGCTGAAAGCTAGTACTTTATAAATAGTTTTGTTTGCGAGTAAACGCTGAATAATATTTTGAGACTATTCATGTACTTACCTACGTTTACGCTTGATTTTTTTATTAGCTATAGATAGATAGTATTTTGTCAATATTTTGTATAAATGTACAAAAATAAAAAAATAAAACATATAAACAACGAAGATAATTCAAGCAAGCGAATAAAAAGCAAAACTCTAAAGAAAAAATAAATAAAAACTGGTACTATTTGAAGGTAGTAAGGACTTCGCAACAAAAAATAAATTAATTAAATATATTATACATACAAATAGTCTAAATAAAACAACTTATTTAGTAGTTTCCTCTATAAACATTAAATCAATTTATATATCTTCTTTTTTATTACGAGATTTTGAAACAAAAACTAAGAAGCTAGATACAAAATCAAATTTTTAAGGGTTTTGTTAAATATTAATTGTTGATTGTATGTATTAAAATAAAGTGCTACACGGGATGTATTGTATATTACAACACTTTCAAAGAAATAGGATACGTAACTGTTATTATTGCGAAAATTGTTATATAATTTTTTGTCGATTTTCGGTATATTTTTTTTCTTTAGATATTTATCGTTTTTCTAAAATGAATGTATATGTAATCGATAAATGAGCGATTACTGGTTATTGGTTTTGAGTTTGACAACATTCAGTCGATTTATGATGATAAAAGTTCATATAGGTGAACAAAAATGTTAAAACGTATGTATCTGCATCCACTGTAAATACTCTTTGACTTTGGACCATGCCACGCGCGAAATAATATTTCCGTTGCTCCTGTTAGAAACTCAAGGTCGTTCGCAGCTGTAATCGCCTTAAATCGTAAATACTGCGATTAAAAAAAAAGAATATCTACTCTAATTCAGTCCATGTAGAATCATGAGTGTATTGTGTAATATGGTGGTTTGACAGCCAGTAATAATGTATAACGTCGAAGTATGAATGAAATTATTTTCTTTCGAACGAATTGGTGAGTGATCTTATTCGTATTACGATTACGCTTAAGATTAAATCTTAAGCATGAACAATCTGGATAATGAACCAAAATAGTTTAATTTTTTTTGTTTCATTCAGAAAAAAAATGCGCGATATTTGCCGAGACCCTCCCCCCCACCACTCCGCCCCTCTCTCCAACGTAAGATTCTATGAGATTTGAGACGGCCCCTTCTCCCCCTTAAACATCTCACGTAATTTGTGGGCGCCCCCTTGCAAATCGCTGGATGCACTTTTTGCGATGTCACAGCACCAAAAATAACCAACCAACAACGACTGCCACTAATATACAAGGCCGTTAAATGTCTTACAATAACTAAACAATCACGATAATTTTGCACTGCGAGTTACGTGATAACCCCGCCGTTGCAATGCTGCTGTTACCACTTCCTAAATTGTTTTCAATGTTATATTCTAACCAGGAAACATTTGAAATACTTTATCAAGACCGCGATACCGAGAAATCTCGCAATAAAAAGAGATTCTCAGATGGGTGACGCATACTGGGCAGACCTTGAAATCTATTTTTCTTTTTATTTCCTTCTGGCAGGTAGACACGATCATTAACACGCTAAAAACATGAAGATAAATCTTTTTTCTTAAAAACCCGTTTCCAGTGATTAAACGCAAAATAATAAAAGAAATTTACATGTCGACTGTAAATCTGCACATATTGAAGGACATGATAGCTAATGGTTGACCGTCCCGTTGGTCGAGGGTAAGCGACCCTGACTACGCAATCGACGGGGCTCGGTTTCGATCCCTGACGGGGACAAGCATTTGTGTGATGAGCATAAATGTCTGTATTTCCGAGTTTAGGTGTTTATTAAAAATATTCCAGTATTTATATTTCTATGTATTAGTATCGTTGACTAACGCCCATAACAAAAGCAAATAATTTGTTTACTTTGAAGTTAGATCAGTTAGTGTAATTTGTCCCGTGAATATTTATTTATTTATTTATTAATAGTCATCTGTAGCCAATCAAAATATAACTATTGATCGCCTGTGTCTTA
Source organism: Apodemia mormo (assembly GCA_036924255.1). NCBI lineage: Eukaryota > Metazoa > Arthropoda > Insecta > Lepidoptera > Riodinidae > Apodemia > Apodemia mormo. The sequence continues at coordinate 10,177,155 of JAUPFN010000026.1, forward strand.
ATAAAATCTCTTTTAATATTGACAACTTGTATGCTATCTTATGATATCTATATAAAACATTAATTTAGTGTGTAATGTTTATTTTTATCAATATCATGTATTTCTAGTGCATATTATTTAAAAAGATTGAGCTAACAAAATGTATCAACAAATGTCTAGAACAAGGTATCTTTCCCCGATCGCTTAAAAATAGCCAAAGGGGGTAACCCTTGCATAAAACTGGCAGTAAGAATAATTAGTAGTAACTACCGTCCTATCTCTGTTTTACCCGTAGTTTCTAAAATTTATGAAAAGATTCTCTATAACCGCTTAGAGCATTTTCTTAAATCAAATAAAATCTATATAACAAACAATACGGATTTCGGCCGAAGCACAATACTCTTTCAGCAACAATCGATCTTGTTACAAAAATAAAAAATAAAATTTATCTATACTATAATCCCGGATATATTAATTCAAAAGCTATCCAACATCGGAATTACAAGTAAAGCCCTTAGTATTTTTAAATCATATTTACAAAATCGTAAATAAATTGTAAGAAATAGGACAGTATCAGAGTCTTTCTCGTGATGTTACGTACGGCATACCACAAGGTTCAATATTGGGCCTACTACTGTTCTTAATATACATCAATACCATCAGTCATTATGGTCTTGAAGGAGATAAATTACTTTACGCAGATGACACTAGCCTTTTTTATTTCGGACAGTCCATAGAAACCACCATACCACATCTTCAAAATGATCTAATAATATTAAAAAATGGCTTTAGTTTAACTTATTCACTATTAATGTAAACAAAAATTTTGAAATATTTTCCGCATATAATAAGAATATAACAAAAAATATACAACTGAATATAAATAATCAATTAATCAACAGAAAAACACTATATAATTATGTAGTATTATTTATGTATATTTTGTATGTTTTGATGTGCAATAAAGTATATTGTATTGTATCATTTCTGAAGGAGCATACATTGAATATGTTACTTCAGAATCGTCGTTACATCTAAACGTATGCATAAAATTGAAGTGTCTGTCTGTGATTTTCAAAATAACTAGGTTTTTTCAAATGCAATGTGTTATTTCTACGATACTAATAAGTAAACAAAAAAATTTAAAATTTCCGTCTTCCTGTCATTCTTTTTGTACGTTTAAAACGGCTGGATCAATTTTGATAAAACTTACACTAAAAGATAGAGGAGTTTATATGGCAGGACAAAGGCTACTTTTCACTCGAGTGAGCAACAGGAGGTTTTGGATCACGCGAACGAAGTCCCAGGTAATAGCTAGTCTATACATCTATACAAATAAATAAAACTGAAGTGTCTCTATGTAATATTAAGGTAACCGCTTTTTACTAAAAGCATATAGATGTATACTCGGTACATATACCAATATAATATTTTTTAAATTTTTTATCTGTCTGTTTGTTCCGACTTATTTCTGGAACGGCTGGACTGATTTTGACGAGACTTTCAACGACAGAAAGCTGATATAATAAGGAGTAACTTAGGCAAAAAACATGCGGACGAAGTCGCGAGCACAGCTAATATAAAATAAATTTGGATGAGTGACTAACATTTTCTGTGTTAATTAATCGTTTCCCGGCACATTCTTGACAGACTAATCTGTCTCAAAAATAACAATAAAATATCATCACAAAGTAAGGTTTCGTTAATTAACGATAATTAATTTACAAAATAGAAATCCTCTTTTTGCTCCAAAGAGAAAATAAGTAAAAGGCACTAATTAAATTCTTTCTCATCACTTTAAGATTATACAGACAACAAACACAAAAGAAATATTAATGCGGGACCTCCTAACAATAAAGTTGGTTACCGAGATATCGTCGAAGACGAAAATATTCATCACGACGGAATTAACGTTTGTAACTTTGGAGGCTGGATAAACTTTAGCTCGTTTTACGGTAATATTTAATATCACTTTAAAATACGGTTATTGGATGATTCGCACGAATTTAACTCTCACGAAATGTGCGAATCAACATTTTTTAATAATATTATTTTTTCTGTAGACGATTCGCACGAAGTTAACTTATTGGTGTGAATTGACAGCTCCAAAAATATGTAGCAGGCTTTTGGTACATATTTTATTTTACAGAACGCAAAATAAAAAGTATAGTCATGTTTACCTGTTTCAGAAATAATAAGAATATGAAGAATTAATTGAAACTTATATAGCAGGTATTTTGCTTGAAACTAGGAAAGCCATGCATAATCATTTTATCATGTTAAATCTAAGTGTTAATTCAATAACTATATTTTTTTGATTTATGTAGGTTTAGATTTGATATTTTTTCAGTCCTCAAATCATGTCATTGCGAATGAAGGGAACGTTTAAATTTTTTTATTTTATTATACATTTTTGATTAAAATGTGTCTCATTTCATATCGATAAAAATATTTAATCCTTAATCTTTGGTACTAGAGTGTATTTTATCATAACTGTATGTACTGTATTGCACAAAACACAACGTGTATATGCCAATAGCCTACTACATATTTTTGAATTTGTGGATTCGCATGGTTCGTTGCTATCTTGTGGCGAGGTCTAATGCCACATGCATAAGTTTACCGCCTATCTTACCCTCCAAACCGGAACACGACAGTGACAAGCACTAACGCTATTGCGGCAGGAATAGGAAAGGCGGTGTTTTATATATAAAGGCGGGTTATATATAAATTCTTGTACTTTATACAAGATTATAACTTTTTTATATCATTAAGATAGCAAACAAACAGACGACTCTCTTGATGGAAAGGGAAACCTTCACCTATAAGCACCAAAGATGTTAATGATGCGTTGAAATCCATGTGAAGAGATGGCAATGCCACATGCATAAACCTACCGGCTACCTTATCCTCCAAACTAGAACAAGAAAACGACAAGCATTGACGCTATTGCGGCAGAAATAAGTAAGACAGTGATACCACATACCCGGACGAGACGTCGCAGAAATCTACAACCTAGTAGTCACGATGGCAGTGACACGTATAGCCAATCGGTTGCCTTTTAAAGAATTCTGGAGTGGTTAAATTGGGCGATCCTGCTGGCCAGTGCAAATCACTAAAAGGAGAGATTAGGCAATTTTCCGCGTTCTTGAGAAGTATAACGATTTATGTCCTATTGACGTTTATTTTGTATCTCCTTAGTTCAAACACGTCAAAGCAGAACAGAAAGCAGAACATTTACCGCCATTTGCAAATATTGCATCTTCCGACAGGGTGATGAGTGATGTATTTGCTAGAAGAAGGGGCAAACTGACAACTACACTACCAGGAGTCTTGTAGTTGGGTTGCCGGCCTTTTAAAAATGAGTAGGCTCTTTTCTACCTGCTATTAGTTGTAATATCCTACTATCCTGCTAATCCTACTTCCTACTAATATTATAAATGCGAAAGTATGTTTGGGTGGATGGATGGATGTTTGTTACTCTTTAACGCAAAACCGACGGAACCGATTTAACGAAATTTGGTACACATATAGATGATGACCTGGAATAGCATAAAAGGTGTTTTTATTCCGGAAAAATAAGCTATTATAGTAGGATTCACTAAAAATCTATATAATGCAGCAAGTTGTTCCAGGGCGCGGCCAGTACCTATTATAAATGCGAAAGTATGTTTGGATGGATGGATGGTTCTTTGATATTTTTTCACGCAAAAACGGCAGAACCGATTTGGATGAAATTTGGCATAAATATAGACGATGACCTGGAATTTTTATCCAGAAAAAATATCCCATTGGATTCACTAAAATTTTTTATGATATAGTGGACTGCAGAACACAGCTAGTATCAATTGTTTGTTAATTTAAAACGGTGGACTTGGAAAAACACGAAAACATATATTTTAAAAACAATATGATAACCTATAAAATTTAACTCAAACCTAACAGACAAAATATTTGTATATGCCACAGAATGTCCGCACAATTTTCTTCTACCTAACCGCTACATTCCGTAGTGTATTGAAGCCACAGAGTTTACAGCCTCTGAATAAAACCGCAACGACGAAGATAATTGAATCTGCGCGTAATATTATAAAGAGATAAAGTTTATTACTTTGTTCCATGGAGTTACAAAATATAGTAACAACGAATCTATGAAATGTCATTAAAAAGCAACATCGTTACAATATTCGTTTGATTTTGTCATGTTTACTACAAGCCGAGAAGTTTTTATAGAAATACTTATTAACGTATACAAATAATAAATCTTCTATATATATAATAAAATCGTAGGAAAGTCAAAACTGTACATTGAATATTTTTTTAAAAGAATACTTGGGGCGTGATCTACAATCGATATCAAAGCCAAAAATATAGTTTTTAGAATTTTTGTCTGTTTATCTGTTTGTCTGTATGTATGCCCGGGGTAAACTCAAAAAGTACTCTACACTTTTTATCGTCGGCACTTGGTGAACCATTTTAATGTAATATTTTATCACTTATACACTTGTACTGTTTCACAACAAAGCTATTATCACTTATTACCAACCGGTTTCGCTTACACAAGCATCATCAGGGCAATTTATAGTTTGTAACTATAGATATATGTATATGTAATATAGATAGATATAGTTTGTAACTATAAATTGCCCTGATGATGCTTGTGTAAGCGAAACCGGTTGGTAATAAGTGATAATCTCTTTATTGTGAAACAGTACAAGTGTATAAGTGATAAAATATTACATCAAAAAGTACTGCATGGATTTACTTCAAATTTTGCATGAATATTACTACCAGGTCGGGTCAACATATAGGCTACATATTATCACGCTATCACCTTGCGGCCAGGTGCTGTGCGGAGTAAATGAAGTCCGCGCGGACGAAGTCGCTGGCAACGGCTAGTGCAAATATATAACAAAACTTTTTAAATGTTTTACTATGCAGTAAGGTTCTGCGGCATCTCGCTTCGGTTTGATACAATTGCCTTAAGTTTTTCACTGCTTTTCACTGTCGTGTAGCAACAAGCAAGATTGTAGCGTTTACAATCTTGTAAACGCGTAATTCTCATCTTTTGTTGACTAAAGGCCAATGGTTATATATATATATATATATATATATATATATATATATATATATATATATATATATATATATATGGTTATATTTATTTATTTATTTATATTCATGCACAACAAAAAACGTACATAGGTTAAACTTAACGCCTAAGGGCATTCTATCCCAGCCAACCTCGTTCAAAACAGAAACATGACTTATGGAGGGGGTGCATCTAAATTTACTTAAAGACAAAGTAATCTTAACTTGTATAAACAAATCAGAGGAGATCAAAATAACAAACTAACTTAAAAATTTTAAGAATTACACATACAACACATATATACATAATACATACATACATAATACATACATACATAATATATATAAAATATAGATAAATAACACTTACATATACATATCTATATACTAAATACATATACATAAATATATACATACATACATTATGTTCATACATATATTTATAAATACAAATGATTAAAATCATCATACAACTATGAGCAAAAAACAAGTTATCACTCATTATATTCATATTAACTTGAAAGATCGAAATATAATTTTAACTGTCTCTTAAATGCTAATTTTGATGTAACTTTCCTAATATCCTCAGGAAGTGCATTCCATAAACGAACAGCTCGATGGGAAAAAGATTGTAAAAGAAAATCTGTTCGGCAAAACGGAACATACAAGGACAAATTTTCTTGAGACCGCAGGTTCCGACTATGTGTATCACTCTGCCAAGCAAAAAGAGACTTGAGGTACGCAGGAACAGACGGATCGTGTAATATAGAAAATAATGTACATAACATTCTAAAATCTCTGCGTTGACGTATAGGTAACCACTTAAGAGTAGCACGATACTGTGAGACATGATCGAACTTGCGCAGGCCATAGATAAATCTACAGTTATTCAGAAGTCGATCCAATTTGTCAAGAAGAATTTGGCTGAGATCAGAGTAACACACATCGGCATAATCAATGATTGGCAGTACCAATGTCTGAACCAATGCAATTTTTGTAGAAATAGGCAAAAAGTTTTTGTGCCTATACAAGGTTCTCAGTGTGTGGTTAACCTTCTGACAGACTCCTGTAATGTGTGGAACCCAGGTCAATGCGCTATCTATAGTTAATCCCAGGTCTTTGACATGTGGACTGAGAGGTATAGATGTGTTATTAAACATGATAGGAGGTAAAAGATTGAGATCCACTTGTGCAACCCGCCGAGTGCTGCCTATTAAAATAGCCTGACACTTAGTCGTGTTGACAGTAATCCCAAAATTACGAGACCAGTTCAAAATATGTAGTAAATCCTCATTTATTCTATCTATAGCAAAATTTAGATCTGTTACTTTGGCGGTAGTATAAAGTTGCAAGTCATCTGCATACAGGTGGTAAGGGCATTTTAAAGAAATAGTGACAGCATTAATAAACAGTGAAAATAATAAAGGAGAAAGTATACCGCCTTGAGGTACACCAGCAAACAGATCACACCAGTCAGAAATGTTACCAGTACGTACTGCCTGCTGACGACCCCGAAGATAAGAAGAAAACCAATCCCTCACATTTGAAGAAAAACCAGCAAGCTTCAATAGCGCAAGTAGAATCTCTTTTTTTATTTTTATTATATATATATGTCGCAGTGAAATTGTCAATAGCCGTTAAATTATAATCTAACGGTATTGACAATTACACTGCGACATATATATATATATATATATATATATATATATATATATATATATATATATATATATATATATATATATATATATATATATATATATATATATATATATATATAAGTGATTTACGATCCTGATTGTGCAATTAATGGGGTTCAGGTTCGAAAGGATAAACATTTGTGTGATGAGCATAAATATTTGTTTTTATGCTTGTAATGAGCAAACAAAACTGCTTTTTATGGGTTTAGATGTTTATTCAATATATTTGCGTATTTATATACCTATGTATTTTTACTTTTTAGTATCGTTCACTAAAGGATCAAGCGCACTGACACGGGCTGCAGCGGAGCAACCCAGGCAGTAGCGAGCGACCCAGGCCGCATCGCAAAGAAAAATGCAGCACTTTCGTATTTCTTACAACATTTTTTCTCCGTTGTTGATCATCATGATGTGATTCTTATATAAATCATATAGATCTTGTAGCCTTAAATTAAAATTAATAATCGTTTTTCACCCATAATTGCGTGATATACCCATAGTTAAGTGATACACAAAACACGAAAAAACACGACCGCGCAGTTTCACTACATATCGCAGACTAGCGACGAGGCGGAGCGAAGTGCATCGCAATCAACGAAATCCGCCGAGCGAAAATCTGCCCAGATGTACTCCGCCATAGTGTGCGATAGCTCATATAAAATGTATGATCTAGGCTGATTTTCGCAATGCAGCCCGTCCGATTGCGACCTGCCTCAGTGTGCTTGATCTTTAACACATATATTACAAGCAAATAAATTGTTTACTTTGAGGTTAGATTATTTCGTTTAATACGAGTATGTCTAAGGATATTTATTACAAGCAAGCTCTCATGACGGAAAGAGAGAGAACCAACACCTGTAAATGCTTTTAGACGCTAGTGTGTGTGGTGCTATAACCTACTTTATTCCTAAACTACCTACCTTATTCCTAAACCAGAAATACGACAGTGACAGGCATTGACGCAATCATGGCTAGAATACCTAAGCTGTGTTCCAAAACCCGGGCACACAAGCATTCTTCATATTTCTTTGTGTATATGTAATATTTTGAGGGGAAAAAACAAAACCGTTATTACATGACCGTGATTGCCAGGAACACATCCAACCCAGTACTTCATGATATTCTGAGCAGATTTACCACACGATCAACGAGGCAGTATTGTACAAATATTTTTTGACACAAAAATGTTTACTTACATCCCCTGTATATAGCCGCCCTGAAGAACATATGATTGATTTATTAAAATATAGTGTCCGTAACGACTCGATCGATGAAATTCACTCCGTGTGATGCTATAATGAGTTAATTATACTGTCACTAAAGCACTCACTCGCCGGATTTCAGAATAGACTAGGGGTTGACATTTTAAATTGTATGCTATGTAGTATTCGCCTTTTAATAAATTCACTTGCAATTACATATCTAAATTACTAAGGCTAATGACATTTATGCCAACAGTACAGTTGTGAAAGTTGAAAATTCACCATTGCATTCATTGAATGGTAATCGTTCACCTTTTGCGAGCTGTCTGTCGAAATCGTAGACGGTATATTCTTCAACAGATGCCTGGACCAGCACGAGGGCATCAAAACTTATACTATTTATTGTCCGTACTTGGCGAAACGTCAATAAACATCAGCAGCAACAAACAGTTGGATGATAATGCCACATGTATAAGTTTACAAGCTACCCTACCCTCAAACACGACACGACATTGACAAGCATTGACGCTATTGCGGCTGGAATAGGCAAGGTGGTGGTGTCAAAACCCCGGGCGAGATGTTGCAAAAGTCTACCACCTAGTAACAAATATGTAGTGTGGGTGAATTTAGAAGCAATAATCAGTAGAAGTGTTTTAATAAAATAATCATTATAAATACATTAAGAAGAAACTTTGAATATATTAGAATAAATAGAAATAAAAAAATATAATAGAATTTTGTTAAGACTGGTGCGGCCACAGCACCACCCCTTACTTATCTTCTCGTAGCAATAGTTTTACTCCGGCTAAGATGTAGCCCCTTAACTTGGGAACTTGGCATTACATAGTGATGTAATGCTACGTTAAAATAGGTAGTTACCTAGTAGAGTACCTACTGCAATGTCCGCTCGGTTTTGCGTACCAACTACCATGCCTTTTTCTGTCACGATAGAGTTAGTACTTATTTGTATCATGTTTGGTTTAAATGGTAAGTTATCTGAATTATCAGGAGAATCGTTCGCTGTCCTATAACCATAAAAAATTAAGACCTGTCTGATTAAGGACCATTTTACCTTGTACCTCTATAAGCTATGTCCGATAACCTGATCTTTGGATTTTAAAAGCAACCACCTGTTTCCAGCGGTTTCACTATGTTTGCTCCACTTCTGAGGGCATCTAGCGTATAATCTAGCGTATAATCACCTCATTAAATAAAGGCTAAAGTACGGCATATAAATAGATTTTAATTATTGTTTTAAATTTTACACTTGTACTGTTTCACAATTCACTAATTATATATAATATATATACTTTTTTATTTAAATAGCCAACCGGTTTCGCATTTCACTGCATCATCAGGGCTAAAACTTAAATTGTCAACAAATACGTTGTGTTAGGAATTGTTAATAATGGTCGGTAGGTGTGAAATATTGAGTTTGATAGAAAATATTAATGTTGCCAACCATTATTTCCAAATTACCACAGTACGAAGATACAAAATGAGGCAAACTACAAAATAAAAATTATACAAAATTACAAATGAAATCTAAACTAATAACGGATCTAATGTAATAATAAAATCAAATGTCACTTAAATTACTAATTTAAAATTATCCAAAATTAAGATATGTCATTGGGTTCAAATATGTCAAAATGTTCGGTAAATACTCTATAACGTACCCGAATATATATACACACATACACACTTACATACACTTTAATGTCAAGGATTAAATAAAATAATTTAAACAACAAAATATACTAAATTGTACTAATAAACTAAATAATATGTCAAGCATAAAATTAATATAATTAAATTGAATTAAATTATATAATATTAACTTAAATTATATAAATTGAAATTAATTATTAAAAATATTTAATAAGGGGGAAGAATTTAAATCCCTATGATCATTTAATAATTTCGGATTATTTTTCTGTTTATTAATTTCTAGGGCTTCAAGGGCATTCAGCCTTTCACCTTTGTTACAAAAATGCAAGGCGTTGAAGTTCTTAGCGAGGTCAAAATTGTGCCCTTCCGTTCTGAGGTGTTGGCCGAACGCGGACATCCCTTGTCCGGACTTCCAAGTCCTGACATGTTCCTCTATTCTCTTTGTAAAGGATCTTCCCGTTTGACCAATGTACTCCGCCTTACATTCCTGGCACTCTAATCTGTATACCCCACTATGCATCATTTTTGGTATTGTATCCTTGTTGTTAAAAAGTAAACATCTTAGAGATTTGGTAGTGTAAAACGCTGGGCTGCTATCTTTTAGTAGTCTTGCTGACTTGTATGAAATATTCCCTAAGAATGGTAACCGAGCAAATCTTATTTTCTCAATAGGTGTTCTGTATGGAGTCCCAGCGTACACCTATTAAATCTAATATACTATTAAATAAACACAATAATCATGACGGAGTTTCACCAAGTGCCGACGATGGAAAGTATAAATTATAAATAGATTTTACACTTTCAATCGTCGGCACTTGGTGAAATTCCATTATTTTTAGTTGAAACTAATTTATCACTCACTTGTACTTTTATTTCACTATTATTATACACTAAATTATTTAATTTTATAGACCGGTTTCACTTTTTAAAGCATCTTCAGGGCGTAATATTCTACGGTACTACGGTAAAGAATATTACATCCTGAAGATGCTTTAAAAAGCGAAACCTAAACGAAATTTAGTATATAATAATAGTGAAATAAAAGTACAAGTGAGTGATAAACTAGTTTCAACTAAAAATACGGCATATAAACCATGCCCTTCCACAATCTATACTATTTAAATTGTTATATATAGTACTAGCGGCCCGTTACGTGCTTCGCTACGTATCACCATTTATTGAATACATTTATTACAAAAATGTGATAAAGAACCGCTAAACCGATTTTGTGCGAACTTCAAATAAACCATCTACTAAACAGTCCGAAGAAAACCTAAACATTTGGTTTGTATAGGCGAGCCCGTTCTTGAGTTATAAAATTACAACGAAAAGTGGCATTGATTTTTATATGTATAGATTTAACTCTATAAATTTTTAGTGCCTGTACATTCAATTTTTTGTCAAATTTTATAAAATATATTCGTTTTAAACCTCACTAACATAATTTTTACCGTTTTGAAAATTCTCAAGTGTCTGTCTGAATGTCTTTTATAATTCAAAAAGGGCCTGATTTATTTTAGTACAAATTTTTATGAAATTGGTATAAGCAGAAAATACGTGAATACGCACCTATTTTGTTAATGTCAATAAGTTTGCGATAGCCAAGCGACCGGGTGTTAGCTGGTAATAATATCAAAGTATAGAGCAAATTTTGGATGATAAGTAATAGAAAGAAAGTGAGAAATTATTTAATAATGGGCAAGTTTTACCGTACAAAACAAATTATATTCTAAGTTAAAATTCTAATTTAAATTATATTCTAAGTTAAAAACAAATAAGTTTTTTTAACAAACTTATATCTAAAATAAATAAAAAGTAAGAAGTTATAGTTATAGTGAGTGGTAAGTCTATTAAAAAGGAATAACTCAGTATTTGTTAAGGCTTGGTGAACCTTAAAAACTGGTTTTCAGTATCACCTATTTATTTGAAAATAAAAAAAATATTTATTCCTACTAGAATATATATTTTTACTTTACTTTTACCAATAACTTTTTTACGATATTCACCTAGCCTATAAACAAAATTACATCAATGTGAATGGAACCACACATAGTATTCAATTAAAAAGCCTCGTGTTAAAGCGTATAGTGGCATATGAATTGACATACCTACAAATAAAGGCCAGAAGGAAAAACTTTGACTAGCGAGCCGCCCCAGCTTCGCACGAAATTTCTCAATATATTTGCGATTGTGAGCTTAATTTGCAGTTTTGTCCGTACAACCAAATTACCACGAATATACTAGACTATTTGAGTTCAAACTCTCTAACAAAAGTTTGAGTTTAGCACACATGTACTCAACCTTCTCCTTGCGAGTTTACAAAGTGTATACAACAAAACTGACTTTCATATACGGTGAGTAACAAAGCCCTGTCCGATCCAAAAAAGTGGTACCACTAGGTGGTAGAGTTCTGTTACCACCGCCTTACCTATTTCTGCCGCAATAGCGTCGGTGCGTGTCACTATCATGTTCCATTTTTGAGGGTAAGTAAGCCTACAAACAGTGTGAATGGTGGAACGACAGCTTAGTTAAAAAACGGCAAGACTTTAGGAAAGCTAGACGCCACCTTAATAAACTTAAGCGCCGTCGTTCGGAAGGTGACGAATATGTTAAAGCTCTTGCTAATCTAAGAAAGACCCGATCACACTATCGAGCCGCCACTGCATTAGCAAAAAGAAATTTTCTGTTAAAAATTACGGATAGATTAGAAAAAGAAGGCCCTTGGTCTTCTATGTATCATGAAATCAAAAATCGTACGAAAAATAATTTATCTTTTTATAATAATATTAAAATTAACGATACGTATACGCTTAGCTTAGAGGAGACAGCGAACGCTCTTTTGCATACGTTAATTCCGGATGATAATCTAGATCGCGATAACGAATATCATCGTGAAATTAGATCGCAAGTTGATGTGATACCTGTATCCCCCATGTCGAGCCTTGTAACGTTAGACGAACTTTTAAACACCGTTAACAACTTACCATCGAAAAAAGCCCCCGGAGAGGATAAAATCTCAAATTATATGATAAAACATGCGTGTTTAGCGGCCCCGGACTCTATTTTAAAAATAATAAATCGTTGTATTGCTGAAGGAGTTTTTCCCAAAATATGGCGCCAAGGATATCTTAAAATTATTCCAAAGTCCGGTGACAAGCCTACGGATGACCCTAAATCTTATCGTCCCATTACACTTCTATCGTCCCTGGGTAAACTGTTAGAAAGATTGATAGTTCCTCGACTTCTACCACGAGGGCCCACGTTCAATAAACAACAGTTTGGATTTACCGCCGGAAAATCCACTATCGATGCAGTGCTGTCTATGAGAAAAATGGTAGAATTGTCACGAAATAATTATGTTGTAGGTATTTTTTTGGATATTTCTGGTGCTTTTGACAACGCTTGGTGGCCGATGTTATTGTTGAAATTAAAAACAAGGGGGTGTTATTCAAATATATATAAGCTAATTAAATCGTATCTAGAAAACGGTCATACGAAATTGCAGCTAGGGCATTACGCAGTGTCTAAACGCCTTACTCTAGGCTGCCCTCAGGGATCAGTACTTTCACCATATCTATGGAACTTAGGATTTGACGATTTATTCTCATTAGCCTTGCCGGAAGGATGCTCGCTTATAGGTTATGCAGACGACGTTGCTTTAATAATACAAGCTAACACACGAGCACAGATAGAGTCGCTGGCTCACACTAGTCTTAATTTGATCATCAACTGGGGCTTGAGAAATCGTTTAAGCTTTGCGCCCCATAAAACGTTTTACTTAATATTAAAAGGTTCGCTCCTATCATCTCCCAGTATAAAAATAAATAATAGCACAATAAAGAGAAAAGAATCGGTAACATATTTAGGTTTGGTCATAGAAAAAAATTATACTTTTATAAATCATATTAACTATATCGGTGAAAAGGCTAAACGGAATTTCTTATCCTTTGCGGGCATATCTACCTCGACATGGGGTTTAACGTTTAACACTTTAAAGATAATTTATAACGCCACGTATTTAGGTTGTATCTGTTATGCTTGTTCAGCGTGGGCTGATAAAGTTACGAGTGGTGCGATCCGGCGCAAACTACTTCAAAATCAGCGTCTAGCACTAATATTTCTATGCAAAGCATACCGCACTGTAAGCTCCGAAGCTTTACCCGTTTTATCAGGCGTCTTACCATTAGATTTAGAAATTCAGCGTCGGGCTTCAATGTATTACAATTCTAGGAATTTTACTAACCCAGAATTTATCAACTCGCAAGCCCAAACAAAAATACGTCGCCTTTTTAATCCCGTAATCGACGTTACTAATGAATTAATTGATGAATGGCAGTCGCGTTGGTCTTGTTCAACTAAGGGACGGCATTTATACAACTTTTTCCCGTGCATCCGGGATCGCTTAAGTAAAACTTGGATAGAAATAGATCATTGTGTTGCACAGTTTCTCACTAGCCACGGTAATTTTAAAGCTAAATTATTCTCGTTTAAATTAGTTCCTTCTCCCTTTTGCGAGTGCTCTACATTAAACTGTAGATATGAACAAACTGCACATCACATTCTTTGGGAGTGTAATCTTTGGCAAAACGAACGTCGTCAAATGCTTGATAGTATCCAATGTATATCCGGTGTAATTTATTACTCCGATCTTGTGGGTACACGTGGGAACTTCCGTGCCTTCAAACGATTTTGTCACACTTACTACTGGAAGCAAAATTAAGTAAGCCATTCTGGTAGGTCCCTAATTTCCAAACTTCCGTGGTGCAATAGCAATCAGGCTTAACCTGATTGTAAAAGTCTCATTTCGTAGCATTTTTATGCTTTTAACTTTTTGCTGTCTCCTGCTAAAAAGGGAGGGAAACAGGATGTATTTTCCTACTCCTCCTATATACTTCTGATTAATTTCGTTGCGGGATCCAAGACAGCTTAGCTTTTCCCCAGGGCACCCTGAGCTCGCAACTCAGAGGTTATCAGGACGGTTGCCGCTGTTGATTCTGGTTTACAGAAGTTACAGTGGTGGGAACGAGAGGTGGGCCCATTGCCCTTTTAAGCCTAAAAACTTATGCATGTACTGCCATCTCGCCACATAGAAAGCAACGCATCATTAACATCTTTAGTGTCTATAGGCTATAGCACAAAACAAATAGGTACAGAAGTCAATCTACATACAAAGAGCGCTCGAACAACGCACACATAGACACTTCTCACGGACATGATATTTTGGAATGGTTGGGAACAGTGCAAGCGCGTGTGCCACCAGTTTAATACACGCGTTAGAGAACTTTTTGTGCAGAAAATTTGTAATAGGTATACATCTATGTATATAAAAATCAATTGCTGTTCGTTAGTCTCGCTAAAACTCGAGAACGGCTGAACCGATATGGCTAATTTTGGTTTTGAATTAATTGTTGAAGTCCAGGGACGATTTAAAAGGTGAAAAAATATAGAAAAAAAATAAGAGCAGTTAAAAAGGCAGAACAACGTTTGCCGAGTCAGCTAGTTAACATTAAAATATTTTAGTTATTATTGGTATACATTTCCGTTCTTCCTGTGTCATTCTCAACAATAAATCAAACACCTAGATTTGCTGCACCTAGCCTTATGTACAATAAACCACTACCAGTTTATTGTACATAAACCAAAGTTAATAACACTAGCACGACCGCCGAGCGTAGGTATTCAAAGTGAAGAACATACATGAGATTGATTGCTGTAACTATTTGTTTTCTGGCTATGCTTTCTCTTTCTATTCATTCTATCTACTTCTATTATCTATATGCCTCTATCTCTTGAAGGAATATTTTAGGATTACACTTATTGCAACTTCCTGAGTAATCTATCACTTTCATTATTATATCTGTACTATTGTGGTCCGCGGTCTACTGAGTAATTAAATGTGTTTTCCTGAATCCCACGGAAACAATACATTTCTTGGAACAAAGAATAAAAGTCTATATGTTAATCCAAATTGTAAGCAAGTACTTTCGACACTATATATCGTCGTTCCAAGTGTTGGCACGGACCCCCTTTGAAGCATAGACCATCGGCCATATTACAGGCATGTTGGCAAAAGGCGAATTATTGACCGAGTGAGTCATTATTATCGTGACGTGCTGCACGATTGCGGCAGGAATAAGTATAGAGGTGGTACCAAATCCGGGCGGGACGGATTTGGTACCACCTCTATACTTATTCCTGCCGCAATCGTGCAGCAATCGCGTGAATTATTTGTATTGGTATGTTTCGGTTTGTAGGGTACGGTGCCCACTGCCCAATACTAATTATGCATATGGCATTACCATCTCATCACACATGAACATTGAACGTTAAATAGATAACGTCAATGATGAATATGATAACCGCACCACAGGCACAGATCACTGGAGACTAAATGAAGTCAATGTTCCATACAAGTAATATTCGAGAATAGCACACATAGACGCCTCTCGCGGACGCGATATCTCAGACTATTGCGGACCAAACTGTCCCGAACCACGCCGAGATATCGTGTCCGTGAGAGGTGTCTATATGTGCGTTGCTCGAATATTACTTGTATGTACATTGTCTTTTGTTAGTCTCCAGTATTCTGTGCCACAGGTTCACCACTTACAAAACTTCTACAAGAATATATAAGTTGATCGACTATTACTCAAAAACTTGTAGTGCCTTCTAAGCCCTTATAGTTTTGCTTTTTATTTCATTACTAGCTGAACCAGCGAATAAGCAGATTTAAAACTTAAAAGCACTACCAAATTATTAAGTTAAATTTTTCATTAGGATAAATATATACCGTGAATGTTTACATATCCCCAAACCCAACCATTTAGCTGTTAGAGGGGGTTGACTTTAACAAAAATTGGCACTTAAATGCTTAATATTTCACAAACGAGTCCCTTAATCGAAAAATATTTTTCACAAACCTAAAAGTTTTCAAAAACCTATCTAAAGATATCCCACATTATGAAGTATACGAGAAAAAAAAATTAACACCCACACTTTACATGTAGGGGAGCTTTGTGCTTGAATACATTCATGTATATAAAAATACTATTGTAACTACCGTAAAATATTTTTTTTTTCAGATTTTATGTTACCACTTCGTTGCCTATTCATGTCAGATTACAGCTTTGGGGGCGTCCACAAATTACGTGAGATTAAGAGGGAGAGGGGGTCGAGTCAAATCTCACCTAATGTTTCGTAGGAGAGAGGGGGGGGTCTCGGTAAATATCACGCAATTTTTTTTCTGATTGAAACAAAAAAATATATACTTAGTCCATTATCCAGATTGTACATGCTTAAGAATTTAATCTTAAGCGTAATCGTATAACGATTAAAATCATTCACTAATTCGTTCGAAAGATAATTATTTGATCCATACTTCGACGTTATAGAGTCTTAACTAGTCGTAAATAAAAGCACGAATCATTTTTTTTTCTTTTTACAATAACAATTAAACGCGTTTACATATTTAAGAAACCCACATTTTGAAAAATCTCACGTGAGATTTGGGGATGGGGGAGGGGGTTGAATAAAATCTCACGACATCTCACCAGGGGGGGAAGGAGGGACAGAAAATTAAAAAAAACACCTCACGTAATTTATAGACGCCCCCTTTCTAGTACTAAGGATCTCTGCGCTAGACTGCGAACGGACGGACGGACTTAGCGAAATTATAAGGGTTCCTAGTTTACTTCGGAATCCTAAAAATGGATGTAAGTACATTCACTAAATACTAACGACATAATTTTATGCCTGCATCTTGATTCTCGACTCCAAACCAAAACTTATTAAAATAAATTTCGAATCGTTATGAAACGGTGCAACGATTTAAGTTATATATTTCGGCGCAAGACGTCTATCTCTTTCTGTAAACTTATGTACATCTATGGCGAAACACGAATTTTGCCGAGGTGTATGTACAACTTGAATCGTAGTACCGTAATACATCTAATCCTGTGCCAATTGTCACGTCGCTTGTAAATGTGTCAATACCGCTGGTTAGAAGCCTCTGGAGACATAATCCGTGTATTTAGTATGTGAAGTGTGATACAGATTGCCAATATTTATGTGTTAGGTTTGTGTTTCGTAAATCCTTGACGGCCTGGAGTGGTGGCATTAGATAGACTGCCTACGTCCAGATGACCAACGTTTGTCATTATCATACAAACACACCGGTCGTAGACTTTACATTTGGTTTCTTCGAACAAGACGCGGACATAATATGATCGTACACTCTACACACGTAGCTAACTTTTAAGAGGCCTAAAAGCGAGCTTTAATACGGGCAATAGTTACGTGTACTAAATTTCAGGGGTTATTTTTAAATAGATAGGTTCAGTATGGACGTACTGAATGTAAATGCACAAAATGCATAAATTAATTATTGTATATATTTTTTATCCCAAATAAAATAAAATAAAAAACCCATCCATCCATCTATCAATCCATCCATCCAAACCGTTGCATTTATAATATTAATATAGGTTACTATTTGCTTATTGACGTTCTTTTAAGGTTCTTAAGGGTTTTCAAACCCTTTTTCAAAAAGGTTTTTTTCCAACATAGCAGCACTTCAGCCCCCTAACTTGTTAGTATTTTGTGCATTCACATTCCGTAGGAACGTCATACTGAACGTTAACAAGCTGATAAAAAATTAACCCCTGCTATTTAGTGCCGCAAGAAATCCTCTACTGCATGTACCTACTAATTGGTCACTACTTCAAGCATAACTATGTCGATTTTTTATTTCCCGCTACGTATGTAGATAAGGAAGTTAATGATTTTGCCCCGATTTTCAAAAATCGTGTTTTCACCAGATCTCCGCGTTTTGAGGTCATAGAAACCTTTTCCGATTATTTTCACGATAACTTCAGTATGTGTGTATGTGTGTATGTATGTATGTATGTATGTATGTATGTATGTATGTATGTATGTATGTATGTATGTACATATGTGTGTGTATGTGTGTATGTACACATCTCATAACTTTTGAACGGCTTGACCGATCAAAACGCGGTTGATAGCATTCGGTTTGATTCCGATTAACTTAGACTTTTGAAAATTTGAACCAAATCGACCCAGGAGATTTCGAGAAATTTTTAAAAAACCTCAAAAAATTTTTCGCGAAACACTATTTTTTAAATATAACTTCCAGGTTAACGTACCGATTGAGTACAAAATTTAATCAGCTCTATTTCTCATAAAACTACGTCTATTAGACGTAGTTATTAGACGTCGTCTAATGCATAAATTGCATCAAAATCGGTTTATCCGTTCGGGAGTAATCGTTGACGAAAAATTTTGACCAATCATTTTTTGGTATTCTACGACATTTTAGTATTAAAAAATTATGTTAAATGCCCTTTTAAAAATCAAAATCGAATCTTATTTTCAAAAATTATAAACTTTTCTAATATTAAAATTGTTGTTTTTGGCAAACTTAATAATTTTAAAATAACTTTCAGACTAATACACCGATTGACTTAAAAATCTTATCAACTTTTCTCGTTCAAACGCTGCGTCAAATACCCTTTAATTGGATCAAAATCGGCCAATTTGTTTGCCATTTATCAATGACGAAAATTTAAAAAAAAATGTTTTTAACATTGCTTCGAAATTTTTCAACGTATCGATTATGTAGATTTGAGCCATACATAACATTTTAAAAATTAAGTTGATTGCCATTCCAAACATCAAAATCGACAATTGATTCCAAAATATACAACTTTTCTAAAATCAATATACTGCCATTTTTATCAAAATAGATGTCTGAACTGAAAAAAACTATGCTTATAGTTTTTACTCCTTTGAGCTTAAATAGCTTAATTTAGCGGGAAGTTTCAGGGATGGCCTGCAGGGTCAACCGTTTACAATTTTTTTAAGTTTTATTCAGCACAGGATTAGTGTTAAAAATACATTATACGGTGAGAAGCAAAAACCCTGTCCGATCCGACTGGGACATAAGTCGATGATGGTATCAAAAATAATTGTGAAACTATTCTATTTACAAAAATAAAATTTTTATGGTATTTTGAATTGTTCGTAATTACCTTTCAATTTCGTTAAAATTTAAGGAATATTTCGAACCGGACAACACTACATCGAGATAGCGGCTGTCTCATCAAAGGAAGCTGCGCCCTCGATGTCGAAGTCGGAGGCTTCTGTGTCTTACATTTCCGGTCAACATTTTGTGTTGCCATAGTAATATTGAAATATAATTTAAAATTATTTGTTTTGATTATTGTAAATTAATTTATCTATCTCTATGCACCAAATAATCTTATACAGTGTGGCGGTGACTATACACCAATTAATTAAACTTAGTATATGTAATAATGTTCTCAGCCTGAATACAAAAAATCAGACAAATACATCCACTGGTTTAGCCACAGGACATTAGTTTTCATTTCTAATTTTGCGAACATGATGTAGATTATCAGCTGTACGCATAGAAATATATAGAGGTCAATGGCTGTACGTGACCCGAATGGTTTGAAAGAACTCTTATAAGTAAGTTGCCAACTCGCAATACTAGCAGAAAATCCTTGCATTCATTGGTTATTTTAATTTTTTATCCTTTACAACTGACCAATAACAACCCGATCTTGTCATTAGGAGAATTTGAAAAGAAAGCGAAAAGTCGCTTTATCTTGAGTGCATACACAGTGTGTAGTGATACAAAAAAGCGCATTTTGCGCTTTCTTGATGAAAGCCGTTGATAACACGTGTCACGTACCTACGATACGTAGGTCACGGTCATTATTGTTTAATGTTATTGTTTAGTACGATCAAAGATTTTGCCGTGGTAATTGATATTACGTTATTACTTGTAATGTACTGAGTTTTTATTTTTTTCTTTTATTATTCTAGACTTATAAATTATGCGAAAGTAGACGCTTCATTTTAATTTTTATTGTGGTAAAATACGAGTTAAATTGTGCGAAAGTAGACGCTTAATTTTTATTGTGATAGCCGGCCATGGCCATGATGTTTGTGCTAATTAGTGCTATTTTGTGATAAGACACGTTAGGTACCTATTATTATTATTGTGAAGTGAACAACATGTTTGTTTTTTCTTCTTTACTTTTAGTCAATATGTGGCACGAAACCTAGATTGATACGGTCTTTATTCTTACAATATACGCAAAAATAATTCTATAGCTACGTAATTACTTATTGTACAAAATGACTGTGATTAATAATAATAATTTATCAAAATAATTATTGAGGATGAGTGTGGTTTAAAAAGGCGCCTAAATATTATGTCACACGTAAAAATAATAATAATAACATGAGGCGCCAGCCGCCAAGCCGCGCGTGCGGCGTTGCCGTCCTGGTGATAGGTAAGTCAAAGGATGTTTTATCTTTATTATATTTTCGTGTCATTAATTTTGTTCGAAATTTTTGTTTTTTTTAATTTCGATGTCAGGACTGATTTGATAGACTAAAAATACTAGTACTAACTAGTACTACCTTAATTCTCACTTATTGTTGTATGGTCAGCGCCACACTGTATATGAAATGCTCATGTCACAATGTTAGTTACCATACTCCTCAAAAACGGCTTGACCGATTTTTATGTATATTTTATATGCAATAATATGCATATTCAATAGATCTGAGAATAGGCTACTATCTATTTTACATACCCCTAAGTAATAAGGGTTGTCCACCTTTAACATTTTATTTTTAGTTTTGACATTTTTTTTTTTTTTTTTATCATGTGACCGCCCCGTTGGTCGAGTGGTTTGCGACCCTGACTACGCAATCAATGGGGTCCGGGTTCGATTCCCGGCAGAGACAGGCAATTGTGTGATGAACACACATGTTTGTATTTCTGGGTTTGGGTATTTATTAAATATATCAGAGTATTTATATATGTATTTCTATGTATTAGTACCGTTGACTGACACCCAAACTACAAGCATATAATTTGCTTATTTTGGGGTCAGATCAATTCGTGTAATTTGTCCAATAATATTTATTATTTATTTATTTATTATTATGTGATATTAAAAATACATACAACCCTAACTTTTCGCCCTTCTATCACCAACACCTATTTTTTAATAGCGAAATTAGTAATTCAATCATTTATACGGCAAAAAACGTATGCCAGGTCAAGTAGTAATATATATAAAATTCTCGTGTCACAATGTTGGTTGCCATACTCTTCCGGAATGGCTTGACCGATTTTTATGAAATTTTACATGTATATTCAGTAGGTCTGAGAATCGGCTACTATTTTTTTTCATACCCCTATTTATATGGTAAAACAACATTTGCGGGGTTAGCCAATTACATATAAACAACAATCATATTAAGCTACCAAATAACGCCTTTGACTAACAGACAGGGTTTTGCTATACACTAAGAACTGATCACTAATCACACACAGAATAGATAAGGCGTACAGATTCCTGCCGAAATAACATGGATGCGTGTCATTGTCGTCTTTCGGTTTGGACGTAAACTTTTGCATGTGGCATTACCATCTCGCCAAACAGATAGCAACGCATCAATAAATAAATAAATATTCACGGGACAAATTATACTTACTGATCTAACCCCAAAGTAAGCAAATTATTTGCTTGTGTTATGGGTGTTAGTCAACGATACTAATACATAGAAATACATATATAAATACTGGAATATATTTAACAAACACCCAAACCCGGAAATTTAAACATATATGCTCATCACATAAAGGCTTGTCCCCGTCGGGATCGAACCCGAGCCCCGTCCATTGCGTAGTCAGGCTCGCTAACCACTCGACCAACGGGGCGGCCGAACAATGATGATTCAGTGTCTATAGGCGATTGTTGTCTATTTCCACCAGGAGGCTCATCTATTTTTATGCTATTTTATTATATAAAAAAATAGTATATTTTGGTAGAGTCCCTCATATTACATATCCTATTACATTTGTCTTATTTCTACCTACGTCTCTAAATTTTGGTTTTGAATTAATTGTTGAAGTCCAAGGAAGGTTTAAAAGGTGAGAAAATATAGCAAAAAAAAAAAAAAATAAGTGTAGTTAAAAAGCAGAACAACGTTTGCCGGGCCAGCTAGTTTGAAATAAATAAAACGTGACGAAGAAATTCCACCCGCTCGCTGGTCCGAGCTTCCTTTGAAGATAAGACCATCAACCATTCTACCAGTCAGTCGTGCCATTGTGACTACTAAGAGGTAGAGCTTAGCTCGCCCGGATTTTAATACCACCGCCTTACTGGTTGTACGGGTAAGTTAGACGTAATATGGCCGCTAGAACTATGTATGGCTCCATTTATATCTTTGGTGTCAATAGGCGTTGGTTGCTTTTCCGTAAAGAGAACCATCTGCTTGTTTCCTGTCATATAAAAAATACAACCTCTCACATTAATAATGTTATAGGCGGCAAAGTGAAACTCAGTATAGCCGTGCAGGATCGGAGCTAGTCGCAAGTTAACTTATAAAGCTAAAATCACGTGCACGTCTAGGCCACGTTTGTAAATTAAACTGTCTGCCGGTCGGGCAATTCTTAAATGTCAACAATTGTTCAAATGTCTGACCTCGGAATTACCTGACTACTGTCACTATTACTAGGCAATAGATTTTTTTTAACTGTCTATAGGGAAGCGCTTGACCACGATCTCGCCTGATGGTAAGTTAAGATGCGGCCTAAGTTGGAACGCGCTTCCCTAAAAGGTACCTGTTCACTCTTCTCTTGAAGATCCCCAGGATGTGCCCGTCGGGGACAAAGTCTTAGGTAGTATATTCCAGTCCCTTGCGGTTCGGATCAAGAATGTCGAATTTAAGCAACATTTCGACCAGGTTCTGTACGAGCACCATACCTATTCCCATAGACTTTGGGTTATAATTCTATGCCTACTCCTAACGCAATATATGTAAAAGCTTCGGTTCCTTTCGCTATCGTAATTATTCCAACCTCGCTAAACGGATAGCAATGCACCAATATTACATTTTTGATGCCTGTAGGTATATAATAGTTATCTAATTCCATCATGTTGCCTCTGTAGTCTAGTGGTCCGGTGTCGGAGTTGGTCAAAGGTACTACATAAAGTCCCGGGTTCGATTCCTCGGTCGGGCAATTCAAAACTGTGTTCTTTCAGTTTTCTGATAAAAAAAGTTATCCGGGATTGGAAAGTGCCCGGTTGGCGATAGGCTTGCCACTTATAACATTGTAGGGCTGAGTATTTTCGGCTAATCGTGGGTGCATCTGTTGTACCTCTGCCTACGTCTTCGGGGATACAGGCGTGAATATACTAATTCCATCAGGAGAACCATGTGCTTATTCTTTACCTTGTGATATAAAAAAACTTCCAAGCAATGTTTGCACCTTTATTTTGTGATTCATCGTATCTAACCTACTAACCTTGCGATTTAAGATCGTGAATTACCGTGCGCAATGAAGCGGTCTATATTAATCAAGGTTAATTATATCTTCCTGAGATATGCGTAAAGTTATTTCGCGGGAAGTTAGCAAGGTAAGTACATGTTTTTAAATTTAAAAAATATATCAAATAAATAATAGATAGCCTAGCTCGTGTTTGGTACCACGAAACAAACAACATGTTCCTGTGTCGATTTAAGCCCCACTTGAAAAGCTCAGGCTCACTGCCAAACATCTCTTAAAAGCAGTGGTAGTAGAGTTCCGCAACGTCTCGCCCGGGTATTTATACCACCGCCTTAATTATTCCTGCCGTAATAGCGTAAATGCTTGTCATCGTCGTGTTCCTGTTTGGAGGGTAAGGTAGCCGGTAGACCTATGCATGTGGCATTGCCATTCCACCAAACGGATAGCAACATACCATCAACATCTTTGGTATCTATAGGCGATGGTTTCTCTTTACATCAGGGGAGCCATCAGCTTGTTCGCTATCTTATGATATATATATTCCCCGTGTTGGTCCCGAGCTCCTTGGAAGAATAGTCCAACTGCCGTTCTGCCAGGCAAATCGTGAAAGTCGACCGGTGGTTATGCGAGTCACTACCATCGCAGCTACTAGGCAGTACAGTTCTGTATTGTCTCGCCCGGTATCTCTGGTACCACCAGCCTTTATTATTTCTGCCGCAATAGCGTCAATGCTTGCCACTGTCGTGTTCTGGGTTGGAGGATAAGGTAGCCGGTAAACTCATGCATGTGGCATTAGATCTCGCCACAAGATAGCAGCGCACCATTAATCGAATGCAGTGAACAGTCCAACCAATGCTTGATCTGTCAAGCTGTTTAAGACATAAAGGATATAGTAAAATAAGACGTAGGAAGTTAGGGACCATATATGTAGAGGACCCTATGAAGTGAGGTCTTGATTTAAAAGAATAAACACTTACCAAACAGTGGCATATCTAGGTAGACAAAGACCCTAGTGCATATAGAAAAAAGCGGGCCCCGCCTCTTTTTCCATGTAGCTTGAACTTATAATGACCAATTCCCCGCGTTGGTCCCGGGCTTCTTTGAAGAATAGGCCAACTGCTATTCTGCCAGCCAGGTCGTAAAAAGCGACCGATTGGTTATACGAGTCACTACCATCGTGACTACTATGTGGTAGAGTTCTGCATTATCTCGCCCGGGTCTGGTACCACCGGCTTACCTATTCCTGCCGCAATAGCGCCAGTGCTTGTCACTGTCGTATTTCGGTTTGGAGGGTAAGGTAGCCGGTAAACTTATGCATGTGGCATAAAACCTCGCCACAAGATAGCAACGCACTATTAACACCTTTGGTGTCTATAGGCGATGGTTGACTCTTCCCATCAGGAGACCCATCTGCTTGTTTGCTATCTTATACTATAAAAAAAAATGGCCCTCAA
This sequence comes from Apodemia mormo, assembly GCA_036924255.1. Taxonomy (NCBI): domain Eukaryota; kingdom Metazoa; phylum Arthropoda; class Insecta; order Lepidoptera; family Riodinidae; genus Apodemia; species Apodemia mormo. The sequence goes on from JAUPFN010000026.1 coordinate 10,202,608, forward strand.
AGTTATAAAAAGGGATAAGAAATGAATAGTAACAAACTTATTCCTAGTTGAATAGGTCTCTAAGTCGACTCGAATATGAGGGGTAGATAGATTCCCTATATTGTATGTGCTTTTGGAGTGGCAAGGAATTTTTTTAACCAAAAACCAAACAACTGCCACCATAGTGTGCATTTAACATCATAAAACAATCTTGCCAGAGCAGGCTCATAGTTTATTAGCTTCGGGAGCTTTCTTTTAGTTTTTTCCCTTTTCCTTAGAATGCCTTGTGGCCTCAGGGCCCTGATACACGGCACCATCTGACCATTCGATAGTTTTTTTTATATCATAAGATAGCAAACAAGCAGATGGGTCTCCTGATGGAAAGAGTCAACCATTGCCTGTCAAGACACCAAAGATTTTAATGGTGCGTTGCTATCTTGTGGCGAGGTCTGATGCCACATGCATATGTTTATCGGCTACCTTACCCTCCAAACAAAAAAAAAAAAATAGATAAGGCGGTGGTACCAGACCCGGGCGAGAAATGCGGTGGTATCAGTTACGTCACTGTTAGTAAACCTCGGTCTACCAGCATCGATAAAAGAAAATGAGTTACGTAAAAACGTATGCACTATTTAGTAAACAGCATAGAGTTTAAGTTGGTTCAAGCCCCCGCTTTCAGAACTCCGTGTAATCTATACATATAATAAAATCGTAGGAAAGTCAATGTATGTCCGGGGTAAACTCAAAAAGTACTGCATGGATTTACTTTAAATTTTGCATGAATATTTCTAACAGGTCGCGTCAACATATAGGCTACATATTATCACGCTATCACCTACAGAGGAGGAGCAGTGCGGAGTAAACGAAGTCCGCGCGAACCAAGTCGCGGGCAACTGCTAGTTTACCCATAACATTTGACCCATTTTACAGTGTTTTTATTTTGAAGTACACAAACGAATCTAGAGAATAGATAAAAAGAGGAGTTAATTTCATCAATACATGTGTACATTCATTTGAAAGTAAACTAAGCGAAACTCTCTCTCTCTCTCTCTTTCTCTGGTACTTAAGATTAAATGTGAAGTAATGAAAAGAGTTAAATATCGATAAAAGAAAATGAATTACGTGAAAACGTATGCACTGTCTGTTAACTACTACAAGCCCCCGCTTTCAGAACTCCGTGAAAAATTTTAAAAGTAATACAGGAGAACTCAGAGAGTTGATAGAAAAATGATTTAATTCCATCTGTTCATGTGTACACTTATTTTAATGTATACTAAGCGAATCTCTGTCTCCCAGATGCTTAAAGTTAAATGCGTAGCAACGCGAAGAGGGAAACATCGATAAAAGAAAGTGAGTTAAGTAAAAACTTATGCACTGCCTATTAAACTGCATAAAGTTAATTAAAGCTCCCGCTTTCTCAACCCCATGTAATGATACACGTTGGTCCCAATTTGTAGTATTTTATACTTTAGTGATACAGGCGAATCTAGGTAGTAGATATATAAGGCAGTTACTTTCATGCCTTCATGTGTACATTAATTTTAAAGTAAAATTAACGAGCCTCGGGTCTCCAAGGTGCTTAAAGTTAAATGCGTAGTAACGAAAAGAGGAAAGCATCGATAAAAGAAAATGAATTAAGTGAAAACGTATGCACTTTCTATTAAACTACATAAAGTTGGTTAGAGCCCCCGCTTCCAGAACCCGGCGTAATGTAATACATTTGACCCATTTTATATTGTTTTTATCTCTCCGTGAAGTGTTGTTCGTTTACAACGGGCGAAAAATAATTAACTCCATACGTATACTTTATTCACAGAGGGAGTAATTTTTTACCATACAATTTCCTGCTATGCGACACAGGCACTGTTATGATGTGATATACATAACGCTCACGTCAGAGTTCTGCAATGTTTCGCTCGGCTTTGTTACTAGCCTTAGGAATAGCCTGCTTCCTGCAGATATTGTAACTGTCGTGTTCCATTACCGTGTGTATTTAGAGGGTAACGCAACCAGTAAACTAATGACTGTAGCTTTTCATCCGCGGCATGGACAGCAACGCTCTATTAACGTCTTTGGCGCAAGGGCGGATCCAAGAAGGGATTGGGGGTGGGGGGGGGGGTCATGGCCCCAGGCAGCGGTCTAGGTATGGATAGTGGTCTGATTCTATCATGAGTTCCATCCGATCGTTTCCATGCATCTCAACTCACAAAAATGTATTTTTTTATATTATCATAAGATAGCAAACAAGCAGATGGATCTCCTGATGGAAAGAGTCAACCATCGCCTATAGACACCAAAGATGTTAATGGTGCGTTGCTATCTTGTGGCGAGGTCTAATACCACATACATAAGTTTACCGGCTACCTTAGCCTCCAAACCGGAACACGACAGCGACAAGCACTGACGCTATTGCGGCAGGAATAGGTAAGGCGGTGGTACCAGACCCGGGCGAGACAATGCAGTACTCTACCACCTAGTAGCCACGATGTTAGTGACTCGCATAACCAATCGGTCGCCTTTTACGACCTGCCTGGCAGAATGGCAGTTGTTCTATTCTTCAAAGGAGCCCGGAACCAACACGGGAAAATTACCTCTACCAATTACGAATCACTTTAAAAAAAAAAGATTATTTACAATAGATTTACCAATTGTAAGATCCTCATTTGCTAAACGATTTGAGTTTTTTGCCTATAAAGATACAATAAGTTTTGTGACATTAAAAATTCCTCAGTTCAAGAATGGTCACGTAATATTAAAAGTTGGTTACAATCGTTAGATTACGAAAAGACTGAAGCTTATCGTAATGTCAACACTCTCATACGAGAGAGTACACCAATGATGTTTTACTTCCTAACTTTATATTAATTTCTCAGTATTTAATCTAACTTTGAGTCTTAATAATTTATGTTTTCAAATTAATGGTAAATAAATAGCACATTTTTATTTGGAAATTCAATGCTTATATTTTTAATATGAATCAATTATTATAATTTTTTTTGTTATTGTACGCGTCCTTTATTGTTTCAAATTCTTTTTTAATTAAGTACAGTATCCCAAATTGCAGGCTTCGCCTAGTTTGGGAATCCCTGGTGGCGGTGGTGGAATTCTAGAACACACCGAATCCATAGAATAAGTAGCTGTTGCCAGCGACTTCGTCCGCGCGGAATTCGTTTACTCCGTACTGCTCCTCCCCCGTAGGTGATAGCGTGATAACCTGTTAGTAATATTCATGCAAAATTTGAAGTAAATCCATGCAGTACTTTTTGAGTTTACCCAGGACGTACATACATACAGACAAACAGACAAAAATTTGAAAAACTATATTTTTGGCTTCGATATCGATTGTTGATCACGCCCCAAGTATTCTTTTAAAAAAATATTCAATTTACAGTTTTGACTTTTCCACAATTTTATTATATTGTTACGAATAATCTAGAAGCGTGTGGAATTGGAGCGCGCGCGCGCTAATATTCTAGAAATAAAAGAAAGAGATAGCTACTCCTATTGACAAACAAATAGTTGACCGGGGCTATGCCATAATGGACTTTGTGGGATATGGCATAAGGTTGAAAGTAGCGTGTACTAGGATTTATGACTCATAACATGTTTACGATAAGAAGTGATTCATTGTTTCCCGATACATTTAGATTTTTCTGGATCCAGCTAGGGCTTTCCCCTGCCTATTAATACAGAGATGTTGACAAACACAAGTCAGTTTTTATCAAGCGATCGAGAACGATACATCAAGTGACTAGTGCGAAGCGAGAAGTGTTTGTTTGTGTAGTGTTCTAAGTTCAGTGATAGTACAGCAAGTGTTCTATTGTGTAGAGTGTATTTAGTATTACGTTGTGTTGTATTGTGTAAATACACGGATTTAATATAAGTGGTGTTTTCTTACAATTGCGAACCCGAGTACGTAACAATATGTATAAATAACGAATACTCTAAGACCGACTTATTATTAATCTTAATTAGCGTAAGTCAGTGTGAACTTTTTGTAAATTCTGAAATAAGTACTTGTTTTTAAATAAATAATAATTATTATTATTATATTCCATATTAAATATGTGCTTAAGTTTATATCTTGTAAGTTTAACAAAGTATACTATTTTTTTTTTACAATAATTACTTCTCTACGACCATACCGTAACAAAATGTCACCGTACTCATGACAAACATATCATAGTGATAACAAAATATCTAAAGTAAACGAAATAACAAAAGAAAAGTAATCTGAATGTTGAGACACCCAATATCTTGGAAAGGGATTCTTCATTTCAATAACATTATGTGGGGAAAATGTAACAAATTTATGAAGTTCGATACTATATTTCCACCACCAATCAAACTACTTCGACCTACATCTGAGGGTACAAAATTCATCGGCCACTGGAATATTGAAGCTCCAAGTTTGACTGATGCCGATATTATATTCTGTTGTTACCTCGGAGCAAAATATTTTACTATAGAGTGCGAGCAAATATAAACGGTAATAATATAAGGCTCAATTTACACAGCCACGGAATTGAATAGAAGCTACTTTTTATAGCGAAATTTTACAAAGCATAATGAACTTTATGTCAATTATATTACATACAAATAAAATACGAGGCAAGAAAAGGTCACGCGCCCTTCGGGGAATCCTCGAACGTTCTCGAAAATTCCCCTAGCTACTGTTGGCGCCCTCAGTGAATTGACATGTGTATCCAATTTTAAGAGAACATTGATAATGTAATAGAATTCGTACTTCTATGTATGAGAACTTTACAATACTTTATTTTCACCATATTGATTAAACTCGTGTTGTTCTGAGCCCTCTTTTGAAAAATAGATCATCTGCCATTGTACCAAGCAGTTATAGTTTAACGACTGGCTATATAGTTACTAGTTACTACCATTGTAACTACTAGGTGGTAGAGATTTTTAACGTCTCGCCCGGGTTTTATATCTATTCCTGCCGCAATAGCATAGTACCTGTCACTGTCGTATACGGTAAAGTAGCCGACAAACTTATTTATGTGGCATTCCAACTCTGACACACGGATAGTAACGCACCATTAACGTACTTGGTATTTATAGGCGATAGACATCTCGTTTCATCAATCATTATCAGAATCATCTGCTTGTTTACTGACCTTTGCAATAATAAATAAATAAATAAAACTTTGAAATGTATCTCCGACAACAAAAATCATACATTATGATATTGAATCTCCAAGTTTTACAGATGCTAATGTTATAGTCCTTTGTCAACTCAGACCACTGCAATAGAACAAGTCTAAATACGGATACATAGAATAGACTGTGGTTAACACGGAACGCTATCTATTGAACAAAAGGGCAACCAACTGTCAAACACTGAGGATATAGAGTCCCTGGATAGTCAATAATCCCAAATTTATTATGGACTATCCGGAAATTTAATTATTTATTAACTTGATGTAAAAAATATTTTTTACCAAACCTATTTTTAATAGCCTAACCTATATTAAATAACCTAAAAATACTTAACGTGCGAAGTTATTGGTCTACTGTATTAATTTAGTGTGGGAATAATTTCGTGCGCTTTATAGTAAAGTATGCTCCATGGCATTTAACCATGCGCCTCAATCATATCCAGTTTGACCTGGTATAGTTTCCTTCTACGTACTTATCGCTTTCAAAGCTCTTATTAACATAATCCTAAGCGGCAGAGAATGACACTTTTTATACACTTTCCAGGCATGATGGATGGCTACCAATTTTGAGAATAATTTGAGGCAATCTATTTTAAGGTACCTTATTAAAATAACATAAATGAATCCCGTCGGTTTATGCGTCTATCTTTATAATATATACATATTTATTTATTAATACCATATATACAGCATTTGGTTATTTTGAAAAGATAACAGCTATAACAATGTAGAGCACTTAATAAAAATAATAATTAGGCAAGCAAGACGATATTGTAAGTGATTACCGCCGCCCATGGATATTTGCAATATCAAAGGTCTTGCAGTTGCACTGTAGGCATTTTAATAATTTTTAAGCAAATTTTCTAAGGTCCCAAGTCGTATTCGTTCGGAAAGACCTGATTTAAATTCAATTATCAAATTATCAAATTTCCCCCTTGTGGGGTCGTGGGCTCCACGTTGGGAAACACTGCTCTAGAGAATAACCCCCTTAAAAATACCAAAAAGCCTATGTATTTTCGTCTAGCCACCCTTTTACCCACAAGGTAAGAAAATGCCTAGAGAATCGAACTGTTTTGGATTTCCAGATGTCGAGGTGATGAAGGTGGAACTATGAATTTTGCGCCGATGTACGGTGTTAGAATTCAACAGGAGTTAATCTAAATAATATTCTCTTTTAAACGTATAAATAATACAATAATAAGATAAATGAATAGTAGGTACCAGTCCTCTACTCTTCAATAAAAATCTCCATCCGACTTGACCATTGCTCGTTCGCAACTATTCTCCAACTATTTTCTTTCTTTTTAACACGGCAGTCTAGTTTTGTAATAAACTACGTAAGATTTTTGTAAAAAAAATTACCATTGGTATTTTTAGGGGAAACTAACAAATTTTCTTTTAGTCAGCCTTTTTCTTTTTTGTGGGCAGTGATGCTAACTTTTAATTGAGTGATCCCACTCATACGTGAATAAAGTATAGAAAATCTTTTTATTTTCAGGAATAAATAATTTCGTTTCGTTGAACATGGACATATTTTTACCGTTCACTCAAATGGTTGTTAATGAGCGAGGCACTTTAACGGAAATTATTGTATCATTAGCTATGAAGTCATCCACCGTTCCAAGTTACCGTAGAGCTACTCGAATTAATGACATTACTGATAATTGTCAACGGTAATTTAGGTCTTTAAAAGGATCGTATAGCAAACGGCGACTTGCTGTAATTGAATTTCTAGCGAACATATTGTTACATCCATTGTTTTGTTTGCGAGCCGAAATCGTCCTATGTTTATCAAAAGGATGTAATTAGGCCAAAAGTTCAATGTCAATTCATTATGTAAAGTATTTTTTTTTTGATAACATTTAATTTGTTAAAAATTAAAAACGTCGAAATTTAGTAAAGCTGATTTAACGATCTCTTTTGATTATTTTGGTAAACGTGCTATAGTACATTTTCATTTATAATTTTTTGAGCTTTTTAAGTGATTATTATTATTAAATGGACACTTTGTCTATACTATAATTACTGTACATACCATGTGCAGAAAAGCAATATAATAATTTATCATCAATGGAATACTTTACATTTATGTGTATTGCAATGAGAACCGCCAGAGAGAAACGAATATCAAATTTGTTTTTTAGGTCTCTGTGTTTATTATTTCCATGATACATGCACATTAGTTTGAAATTTATTATTATTTTTGTTAACGCATTTTTTAGTTGGCATTGTAACCAATAATACATTTTCAATTTTATACCTAAAATATGGATGAACCCATCCGAAATAAGGCAATAAATTGCATTAAGGAAATTAAATAAGAATAATATATTTTTATTTATAGTGCGCGCGGAACTAGTTGGCCGCGCCATACGTATTACGTATTACGTATGGCGCGGCCAACTAGTTCCGCGCGCACTATAATTTCCTTTATGCAATTCTATTGATGGTCGGTCATAAGAAGAAGGGACGTGTAATAGGTTTTGTAGCGATCACATTGTTTTTATCATTACTGATTTTATGACCTATGGATACGTAAAATTCGTCGATATATTTATGGGTGTATTTAATTTGACAAAAACTTATTAATTGTTATTGTTCGTGTTGTTGAATAGTTCAACGTATTAACCTTTTATTTACTAAAATTGCAAAATGTGAATATTAATTGAATTTTTTATAATGAAAAGGTAGTTTAGTAACAATTATTTGTTGTATCCACTAGTCCGAATTTATGCCCACATATTTATAACATGGATGTAATTAAAACCCTTAAACTTCAATCATTATACCATAATATACAATGTCGTCAACCGTATCAAGCTACCGTATCAACGGCGTTACTTATCTGTATTATAATTGTTAACATTAATCTAGACCTTCGTGTTCATGTTAAAGGATCGTGTTAGAAACACCTATGCAGTAAAAATTGTTTTCAATCTAAAATATTGCTATATTCATTGATCGGTCTTAAACAGATTTTTTAAAGATAAGTGAAATTTCTGGGTTAATCGATATGTTGACAAAATTAATGTTAATGGACAAAACACTTAACCAGTAGTTATTGTCACATGTCATCGATTGTACCAAGCTACCTACTCGCATTAACTAGGTTACAGAGAATTGAATATATTAATTTAGGTCTTTACAGAATCGAATTACCTCGTAAGTGTTAGTCATATATTATTTGTGGGTTGCCTATTAAGACCACAATATAATAATGACTCTTTTTATATGTGTTTTTTTGGTGTACAATAGAGTTATGATTATTTTCATACAAATTCCATTGCACACTGTACTATCCTTTTAAACATTTCTATTTGATGTTTGCTAGGCAAACTAAAACTATTCATGTAATCAGGATTCTACTGAATGATTGTATATAGTTATGGTTAGTTAGCTTTTTAGTTAGTCTGTAGATGTGATGATGTGTGATAACTTCTCCCGTGTTGGTTTGACTCTATTTTGAAGAATACCCCATTTATCCATATTACCGGGTACTTCGTAAAAGGAAATGGTTGGTCAAACATGTCACTACCCCGGCGACTAATATGGGGTAAAGTTAAGAACCCAGGTTCAGTACCACCACCGTCCGTTTTCCTACAATAGCTTCAGTGATTCGAATGAAATTTGGCTCACTGGTAGACGATAACCTGGAATAGCACATAGGCTACTTTTTATCCCGGAAAAATAAGGTTATATATAATAATAATTTGTCTAAAACTTTTATAATGCAGCGGGTTGCACGCTGCAGCTAGAATTATATAAAAAAATCTTAATAACTTCAAACAATTACTTCACATTAATGTATGGCGGAAAATCTTATTGCAGGCATGATATGTTTATATGGTACATAAGTCAAATCCACGCTATTTTATATACGTATTTTAATCATGATAGAAATACTGTTACGAATAATCTAGAAACGTGTAGAATTGGAACGCTGGAGAGATCTAGAAATAAAAGAAAGAGATAGCTACTCCTATTGACAAACAAATAGTTGACCTAAGATATGCCATAATGGACTTTGTATATGGCATAAGGTTGAAAGTAACGTGTACTAAGATTTATGACTCATAACTTGTTTACAATAAGAAGTAATAAAAAGTGATTCATTGTTTCCCGATACATTTAGATTTTTCTGGATGCAGGTAGAACTTTACTCTGGATATAAATAGAGATGTGTTGACGAATGCAGGGCAGTTTTTATCAAGCGATCGAGAGCCATACTTGAAGTGACCCGTGCGAAGCGAGAAGTATTTTATTGTGTAGTCAGTGATAGTACAGTGAGTGACTAGTGTGTAAAGTGTATTTTAGTATTACATTGTGTTGTCTTGTGTATTTGTATACTAAATACACGGATTTAATAAGAAATAATAAGAAAACACCACTTCTTACACTTACGAACCCGAAGTACGTAACAATACGTATAAAAAATAGTCAATATTGACTGTATGGGGGTTCCTAGTTTAACTTAAAAAAGCATTGAATTATATTTTCCCCTCAAGAGTTGAATTAAAAAAAAAGAGTTTTAAAAACAGAGTTTAACGGCTACCTAGACCTAAAAATCGGAACACAGCAGTAACAAGCATCGATGTTACTGCAGCAGGGATAAGCAAATCGATGTTACTTAACTTTATTCGCAGGTGTTGTATAGTGAAAATCGCAGCGATATATCGTAGTGTGCGTTAGGTAAGACATTGTAATGAGCAAACTCTTTGGAATGTCGATTAAATTTTTTTCAATGGTGCAGTACGTACGTTATGCAAGCGTGTGCGCCGCATGCATTCAAATAAGCTCTCAGATTCAATGCGAGATATAACATTCCAGCATGAATATTGAATGTCTCAACCAACAATTGCCTTCTTTTTAACTAAACACTAAAAGATTGGTGTTTTTTAAATCATCAGATAGCAAACAAGCAGATAGCTCTATCGATGGAAAGAGACGACTATCGCCTATAGACACCAAAGATGGTAATAGTGCGTTGCTATTCTTGTGACAGGGTCTTGATGCCACATGCACGAGTTAACCGGCTACATTACCCTCCAACATGACAGTGACAGGCACCTCCACGCTATTATGGCTAGGAATAGGTAAAGTTTGTGGTACCAGACCCGGGCGTGACGTTGCAAAATTCTACCAACTCTACCACCTAGTAGCCTCGATAGTCATGATAGTGACTCGCACAGCCAATTGCTCTCCTCTTACGAACTGCCTGGCAGAACGGCAGATGGTCTATTCTTCTTACGCGGGGTAAATATTAACTTAACGTGTGTATTTTGATCGTCAGTCTATTTATACATTCAGAAAGAGATGATTAGTAACAACTGTTGCACTTACCACGAGACTACTACACTTTGCAGCTTGGAGAATAAAAATGAAAAATTGAAGTTTCAAGCTGTCGTAGCCCTTACAGTGTAAGTACTCCTTGTCTCATGCAAAAGAAAAACGTAGGGCTGCTACCCCTCCGATTTAAATGAGAAATCGATGATGTTGGCTTCGACATATGTAGGAAAGTGTCGCAATCCCGTCGGAAATAAAGTTGAGGGGGCTAATAGCTTTAATAGGGTTTTAGTGATACTCGACATATTCTAGCCCATGCTGATTACTAGTTACATCGCCCACATATAAAATACCTTTCCCTCGGAGAAAAGTAACACATAAACAGCTTACGCATTTATTATGATTATAGTATGGTAACTCCATTAACCTTAGTATAATAACGCCATTATTCGACTATCTTTTCTGTAAACAAAACAAAATTCTCTCTGGATGACTTGATTTTATGTATTTTACAATTTTCTACCAAGGGTTCAACTAGCGTGTACATTGTAAAATTTGGCAGCCCTAGACATACGTAAATAATTCAAACATGTCTATCAAAGTTAAGCAATTTATCTTACTAATAAATACAATTAAAACAGAGCTCTTTCATTACAGGACGCTTTGACGCTTATCCCTTAGGGCCTAGGCATAATATGTTGATATTTTCGGAGATTTGAAATTTGCCTTTATTTTATAAAACTAAATCTATAAATAAAAACGTGAAGCAAAATCTTTGTACCCCTTTTTAAGACAATAACGCAAGCGGAGGAGTATGAAATTTTGCACAATTAAAATTTACATGAAAAAGGAGTGAAGAAAGTTAATATTTTTATATAATAAGCATTAGAAACACATAAAATAAATAAAAATAAATATTACATATATCATAATGCATACACATACACACTATGTTGTCTATGATTAATGTTTGTTGTCAACATAAATTTTTACGCCAAACCTTACATAACATAGGTGTTTCATGTCGTCTCTTACCTACACATTCATAAAAAACCTTGTCACAAACGTTGGTTTTATAGCTACTTGCTATAACCAAGCTTCCTACTTATTATTACCGGGTATTTATAACTTGATCCGAGGTATTCAGCCGACTACGACTGGCAAACATAACACTGAATATTCAAAGTAACAAATAATTGACGTATTATACATTCAAAGTAACAAATATTTCTGAATATTCAAAGTAACAAATATCTGGCGCATTATACATTCAAAGCAACAAATACTTTTGAATATTCAAAGTAACAAAATAAACTCGGCGCATTATGCATTCAAAGTAACAAATACTTGGCGCATTATACATTCAAAGCAACAAATATTTCTAAATATTTAAAGTGACAAATACTTGGCACATTATGCATTCAAAGTAACAAATACTTGGCGCATTATACATTCAAAGCAACAAATATTTCTGAATATTCAAGTAACAAATACTTGGCGTATTATACATTCAAGGCAACAAATACTTGGCACATAAATATTAATTCTATTTAAAATGTAATGGTATAAAAGTTATAAAAACAATAACTAGACAAATTTTGATAGCTGAACAAGGGAAAATTAATTAGTTTTAATAGTCAAGTCACTAAATAACAAGCTAAATAAACCGTTTATTGTTATAGTTAATTATAAAAACAAATTTTAGAATCAGTAAAGCTCTTATTAAATTTACAATACCTGCCCCTTTAATACACAGTCATATTCTCAGTGTTGGATCATATGCCTTTCTGCCAGGCAGTATGTGAAACCCTGATCGATTCTGTCAAGAAGGCACCGGGCAACGATTTAGAATACCTACAAAAAAAGTATCTTCACGCCCGTACCCCTGAAGAGGTAGGCAGAGGTACAACATGTGCACCCACGATTAGCCGAAGATACTTATTCCGACAATATGATAGGTGGCCAGCCTATCGCTAACTGAGCACTTATCGAATCCCAGGCGACGTGGTTTTTATCAGAAAACTGAAAAAAAAAAGTATTTTTGATTTGCCCGATCCGGGAATCGAATCTGGAACCTCCGTGTGCGCGACGGACAAAGCCGACATCGGACCACTAGATCACAGAAGTGATAATTAATATACAATATTTACTAGGTGGTAGAGTTCTGCATTGACTTGCCCGGGTCTGGTACTACCGCCTTAGCTATTCCTGCCGCAATAGCGTCAGTGCCTGTCACTGTCGTGTTCCGGGTTGGAGGGTAAGGTAAACTTATGCATGTGGCATTAGACCTTGCCACAGGATAGCAACGCACCATTAACACCTTTGGTGTCCATAGGCGATGGTTGACTCTTTCCATCTGGAGACCCATCTGCTTGTTTGCTATCTAATAATATAAAAAATAAAAATAAATAAGTTATTCATAATTTTATCGCCTTCATAGTATGTTTCTTCAGAAACGATACAGTTACGCCTTTCTATACATATAATAAAATCGTAGGAAAGTCAAAACTGTACATTGAATATTTTTTTAAAAGAATACTTGGAGCGTGATCTACAATCGATATCGAAGCCAAAAATATAGTTTTTAGAACTTTTGTCTGTTTGTCTGTATGTATGTCCGGGGTAAACTCAAAAAGTACTGGATGGATTTACTTCAAATTTTGCATGAATATTACTAACAGGTCGGGTCAACATATACGCTACATATTTTCATGCTATCAACTATGGGGGAGGAGCTGTGCGGAGTAATCGAAGTCCGCGCGGACGAAATTGCGGGAAACAGCTAGCGAATAATAAAATCATCAAAAAAATATTAATCGCTTTCTGGAATTGAGTTGAGTTCTCGGCGCGAATTCTCCTTCGTGTCCTCATTTTTCCTTAACTTTGCGATGTTAACTTAAGTTGGAAACATTGATAACCAGCAGTGCGAGGCAATTTTCCATCACAACTCGACAGCTTTTGCACGCTTTGTAACCACTTATAAGCACGTATTTAAAACAAAGTCGATCACCGTAAGCCTTTCTTGCATTTTCAGGGCCTCCAAACACGAAATTCCATTAGCAATGCAAAATTTAAGACGAACTTTTTGTTTGTTATTTTTGTCCCTTATAAAATTCGCATAATACGAGCTAACGATCAATTTGCGCGTGGTCGTAAGACTTTCATTAAAATCAGTGAGTGAACAATCAATCATCCCTTGTTTACGTACCCTTATGGTTGGAATTTAAAAAAAATGATTAGGGCCACCCTCGGGGTATACCCAATCCAATAAAAAAGTATTATCAAAATCAGACTATTCTATAAAAAGTTATGCATTGTCTAACATTAAAAAACATACGCATCGAACTGAGAAACTCCTCCATTTTTCGTCGGTTGAACAACAAAAAAATACATTAAATCTAATTTGAAATCATAAACAAATCATTCATTTAGTCCAGGAGCTGGCGACGAATTTTGAGAAGGTTATTCTGGCAAATTGGAATTGAGAAAAAATATAATTTCGTCAAATGGCTATACCAGACCTGCGAGTCTGGCAGAGCGTTCGCGGTTATTTCGCTACTGCGCAGTATATAAAATTGCAAAAAGTCTCAAAAATTGTATTTCATCTTTTCATCAGGTTATTTTAGAATTTAAAAAAATAAGTATCCCAGACATTTTTGTCCGTTCTAAAGTATTCCAGACACCTTCAAATACATTTTACGAAAATTAATTGAATATTTATTTATTTAGTTAATATTTTATTGTACGCACCAAATATAAAATAAATAAATATTGCTGTTTTGCCAGGCAGGCCGTAAAAGGCGACCAATTGGCTATACGTAGGTCACACTATTAGTTTTGCGTAACTTAAAAAAACAACATGTTATAACCAAAATATTATGTTTATTGCTTTTCAAAATAATATCTTTTTACATTTTAAACATTTTTTCATGCGATAGAACCATTTTTTAAAATAGGAGGACCACAGATCTGAAGTCATGTTTTCTACGTGCTGATTGAACGCTATCACTGCCTCCTCGGAGTTGGTAAAACTAAAACCTCTCATCAAATCTTTTGATTTTGGGGAAAATAAAGAAATCACAGGGTGCTAGGTCGGGGCTATGCGCAGGATGAGTGATGAGATGTACTTTTTCGGAAGCTAAAAATTACTTTGTTTTGTTGTTCGTGTGTGAAGAAGCGTTATCATGGTGTAGGAGAATGCGGCTTTTGGGTCGTCTTTCGCGAACTTTTTCTAACACCTTGGGTAAACAAATGGTAGAATACCACTCGGCATTAACACTCTTTTAATCTTCAAGTGGAATTGTACAGATGGGACCCGTAGCTGAGAAAAAATAAGCGATCATTTTTTACCAACATTTCTCGCAGGTCTCACTTTTGTTGGCCTATTTTCATTTTCAAACACCCATTCACAAGATTGCTGTTTTTTTTCGGGTTCAAAACAATAAATCCACGTTTCGTCTCCTGTGACAATGTCATAAACAGCATTAAAATGTCTTACTTCAGTAGCAACTATGAGCACCATTTCACGCGAGCCCCCTTCTGCTCCGCTGTCAGTTCTTGAGGGATCCAACAACAACAACGTTTCCGAACTTTCAATTCTTCGTGTAAAATTTTCTGAATTTGGCTCATACCAATCCTCAATAGTCCTCGAATTGTCTCATAGGTAATCCGGGGGTTTTCTTCAATTAACTGCTTAACAGTAGCCACATTATTTCCATTGACGGAAGTTGAAGGCCGCCCTTGACGAAATTCGTCATGTAAAGAAACTCGACCTCTCTCAAATTCAGCAAACCGTCGCTTCACGGTGCTCAAACAAGGTGCTTCTCTTCCAAAAGCATTTTGAAGACAAACGGCACAGTCTTGCGGGGAAAGAGAACTTTTAAAATCATCGCTCTAAAATCTTTTCGACTTAATTCCATTTTCGTTGCGTACGTAGAACTTTGATGTGTGTTAAAAAAAACAATTGACAAATAATTTCCTGCCAATTGTTTTTTTTTAATTACTAAGAAGATTGCAACGTTTTAAAAATATAACATTCGAAATTCAAATAGTTCCGATTAGCTAGAAGTGCAAAACTTTTAATGTGCCCCATGTACATGTCTCTATTATGGTGACTACTAGGCGGTAGAGTTCCGCAAACGTCTCGCCCGGGTATTTGGTACCGCCGCTTTACCTATTCCTGCTGTAAAAGCGTCAATCAATACTTGCCATTGTCGTGTTCTGGTTTGGAGAGTAAATTAGGCGGTAAACTTAATATGCATGATGCATTGCCATCATTTAGTATACTGCGCAGTAGCGAAGTAACCGCGCACGCTCTACCAGACTCGCAAGCCTGGTATCGCCATTCATCGAGATTATATTTTTTCGCAATTCCAATCTGCCAAAAGGACCTACCCAAAATTCGTCTCCAGCTCCCAGTCTAATTACAGATACTTTTTTGACTGAATGTAGGTATGTGTCATTTCTTTGTGAATATTGACTATATATTTTACCAATGAATTATTAATTATTCTTTCATACATTTTTAAATGTTACCTATAGCAAAACAAAATCTGACACACGTAGTGTTTGTAAAAGGACCGTCACTAACTACGTGACGACGTGCTCACGAAATATTTGCCCAAATTTAGCGAAATTAAAGGATACATACAAGCATTTTAAAATACCGTTATATTTTTATTTTTATAAATAGAATTATTAAAATTTTTTTTTGTAAATTGCATTGACCAACTTATGCGCCCCTTTCAAGTTGGATAAACTTTTTGTTACCCCGTAATTAGTTGAGCCAGTTGGCAGTTGAGACTGGCGTTGACCTACCAGTGTATAATTAAAAAAACAGTAGCAGTCGTGGGACTGCCGATAGAAGTGAAAACGGAACTATTAAGTTGAGAGTAATTAAAACTATATGCAAAAATTATATGAAATTTTTTATGTTTTATTTATTAGTTACATATGATGGGTTAAATAATAAAATACAGTCAGAAATAGTCGATGTATTAGTGTATACGTGTACACAGGCTACTGCGCGTGCGCTAGTCTGGCTCTCCATAGCTATAGATATACTATTATCATTAGCATGTCGGTGACGCGAACCGAGGATTTTACCCTCTACCAAAACGCTCAACGCGCCTAAAGAAGTTTTCACTTCAAAAACTCAAAAGTTCCTACAAAAGTTTATTTGAATAAAACGTTTTTGATCCGATTTATTTGTTGTTTATTTATATGTTATGTTTATAAAACAGATTCTGTAATAATAAACAAGCATGAATATTGTTTGTTCATTTACAAGAATATTAAATATCAGCTAATACTTGAAACTTTGAAATTAAAAAAATATTAATAGTCTTTTTTACAATTTAATTTAATTGGTAAATGTATATTATATTATAAATCTTGTTAACATTATAAGCATATCATTGTAATGTAATATGAAATCTATTCGCCTGGTACCTGAAAAAAAAATTAAAAAAATAAACCTTGATTCATAGACGCGGTCCAAGGCGCGATGAAAGGTAATATAACAAACATGAATTTAGTTTGTCTCGTTTGCTTCAATAGCAAACTCAATATATCCGAACAAATGAAATTCTAATTAGTAGTTACTAATTCGTAGATTAACAATCAACACAAACATCCGATGTATCCACGATTAATCACGTATAGCCCCGAGACTCGTCCGAGTTACGTGTTTACCAACGCATTGTGATGCATACTACTATCAACATGTGGAACGCGATAAGACGTTCATTTAAAATGGAATTTTTAAGTTGTACATAAATACAACATCATATACGTTTACGTAATGCGCATTGCAAATTGAAATAAGTGGTCCGGTGTTGATGTCGACCGCATAAGATCTCGGTTTCGATTCCCAGTTCGGGCTTTACAAAATGTGTTTTTTAGTTTTCTAACAAAAACAACGTTGCCTGGGATTG
Organism: Apodemia mormo; assembly: GCA_036924255.1. Classification (NCBI taxonomy): domain Eukaryota; kingdom Metazoa; phylum Arthropoda; class Insecta; order Lepidoptera; family Riodinidae; genus Apodemia; species Apodemia mormo. Next base: position 10,219,982 of record JAUPFN010000026.1, read on the forward strand.
GATAAGTGCCCGGTTTGCGGTAGGGCGGCACCTATAACATTATGGGGCTCAGTATTTTCGGCTAATCGTGGGTGCACTTGTACCTCTGCCTACCTATTTTTTTCGGGGATACGGACGCGAAGACACTTTTATTAAGAAGAATATGAGATAAGCTATTGCTTACGGCTTGGAATTTTTAAAATATTCGTTGAGCTAACCTTGGTGAAGCCTACTGCGCGTTGCGTGGGAATTAAAGCAAACATAAATTTATTTCGTCTCGTTTGCTTCATAGTAAACTCGGTACATCCGAACGGATGTATGAACTATGGCTCAATTCGTAGGTCAACAATTAACACAAACACCCAATGAATCCCCGATAAACCACGTATTGCCCCAAGAATCTTCAAAGTTACGTGTTTAGGAACATTGTGCATTGTAATGTATAAGTACAACTATCAACATTAATTAAAATTGAGTTTTTGAATTTATTATAAAAATTACTATGGCATGGCATGGCACTACTATATGGCAAACGTTGTTTTGCCATATAAATTACTCGTGTTGAATATTTTGGTGGGATATTTGGGGAAGGGGGCGGGGGTAATCGAGATAAAAACTATCCTATCTTTTTAGTTGGACCAAACAGTAGATATCTACAAAATTTCATTAAAATCAGTTCAGTAGTTTCGGAGTCCATCGCGGACACACAACGTGACACTTTTATATGTATACTAGCTGATCCGGCAAAGGTTGTTCTGCCTTTTTAACTACTCTTTTTTTCTATATTTTCTCCTTTCCTCGACTTAAACAATTAATTCAAAATCAAAATTAGTCAAATCGGTTTAGCCGTTCTCAAGTTTTAGCGAGACTAACGAACAGCAATTGATTTATATATATAAATATTAAGATAAATACCTTTTTATTATCGATAGGTAAGCGCTTGACCTCGATCTCGCCTGATGGTAAGCTAAGATGAGGCCTAAGATGGAACGCGCTTCCCTAGAAGGTACCCGTTCACTCTTCTCTTGAAGATCCCCAGATTGTACTCGCCCGGGAACACAGACTCAGGAAGCATGTTCCAGTCCTTTGCGGTTCGAATGAAGAATGTTGAATCGAACCGCTTTGTCTGGGTACGTGGAACGTCCACCATATAACGATGCCTAGAATCTGTGCGCCTCGACGATCGATAGAAAAACGAGGATGGCGGAATTAAGTCGTGCAATTCCGCAGCGCACTCTCCAAGTGTATCCGATAAGAAACCGATAAACTAGCCACTCTGAGGCGATGAGCGAGGCTCTGGAGTTTTTTGCCAACCAGATCATCGTCCTCTTGGCACGCCTCCCTATCGCCTCAAGTGTCTTCAACTGGTATTTAGCGGATCCACCCCAAAAGTGAGAGCAGTATTCCATGCACGAACGGACTTGTGCTTTATAAAGGTTGAGCAACTGTCTCGGACTGAAATACTGTCTCACCTTCGCCAGAATACCAAGCTTTTTTGAGGCAACTTGGGGTTTAGATTCGATGTACGAACCAAAGTTGAGAGTAGGCGTTAACGTGATATCTCGAGGTGGTCAGTTATCGGCACGGCCACACCCTGGAATAACGGAGACGGATGAAGCGGACTCCGTTTAGCGGAGAATAGACACGCCTGGGTCTTAGTTGCATTAAATTTGACCAGATTAGCATCGCCCCAATCGGAGACTGCCTGTAAGGACAGGTTCATACGATCGACCATTGCCTCTCTGAGAGACCGGATCTGCGCCGTACTGGCCCGCGCACTGGATACGTAACTCTCCACAACAGTGCTATCATCTGCGTACCCATAGATACCGGGCTTCAGCAGATTGTTAACGTGTATCAGGAATAGAGTTGCGGAGAGAACTGATCCCTGAGGGACTCCGGCATTTATAGCCATTTGGTCGGATGAGCAGCCGTCGTCGACTACTTTAATCGACCGGCCACTCAGAAAATCTGAGATCCAGGCGCAGAGACTAGTAGGAAGACCATACGATGGAAGCTTGCCAATAAGACTATTATGCCAGACCCTGTCAAAGGCCTTCGAGATATCAAGGGAGACAGCTAGTGCCTCACCATGCTTCTCGATGGCCGAGCTCAAACTGTAGGTGGCATACGCTAGAAGATCCCCAGTGGACCGATTTCGGCGAAACCCGTATTGGCGGTCACTCAGTAGATCGTTCGCTTCTAGGTAGTTATAATATATTATATTATCTATACATATAATAAAATCGTAGGAAAGTTAAAACTGTACTTTGAATATTTTTTTAAAAGAATACTTGGGGCGTGATCTACAATCGATACCGAAGCCAAAAATATAGTTTTTAGAATTTTTGTCTGTTTGTCTGTATGTATGTCCGGGGTAAACTAAAAAAGTACTGCATGGATTTACTTCAAATTTTGCATGAATATTAATAACAGGTCGGGTCAACATATAGGTTACATATTATCACGCTATCACCTACGGGGGAGGAGCTGTGCGGAGTAAACGAAGTCCGCGCGGACGAAGTCGCAGGCAAAAGCTAGTAATTTATAACTAGCTTCGTCTCACCTATATACAAGGGCGGAGCTAGCCTTCGGGTCAGGGGGGCACATATTTGAGGTTCAATCAAGATAGGCTCTAATCCTTATGTAATCCTAATAAATCCATCCTAGAACGCTATCCAGGGGGGGGGGGGGGTCATGACCCCCAAGACCCCCCTGGATCCACCCTTGCCTATATACCTATATACGTCTAAGTTTATGATTTCGCGGGAACAATGTATTTTTTCCTGGATAAATTTTAAAATATGTAATTATGTGTGGCGATTTTGACAAACCCCACCTTCCCCTAGGTGAGGTGTGAGATTTTGCCATCCCCACCACACCATCATAAGCACAGTGAAAAAATTAAACAGCAACATACTTCAAAAGGAACTAATCAAATAAGAGTTAGCTATATTTCAGTTAAAAATTGAAAACCCGTGTTTTACTTAACATTATCCAATTTTCTCACAATTCTAAATTAATTTTGTCAACAGAAGTACCTAGTCAGTTGGATAATGAGTAACAAAAAGAGCAATTCATTATATTGACCTTGACCTATGTCCACGAGATAGCGTGATGTGTGCTCAGTGCTCACTAATTATTATGCCTACGACTGACAATGACAACATACGTTAAATGTAGCCTGCATTTTTTTCCATACACATGTTTTTTTTTATTACAAAAGATAGCAAACAAGCAGATGGGTCTCCTGATGGAAAGAGTCAACCATCGCCTATAGACACCAAAGGTATTACCTTTGGTGTCTATAGGCGATGGTTGACTCTTGGTGGTGCGTTGCTATCTTCTGGCGAGGTCTTATGCCCCATGTATAAGTTTAGCGGCTACCTTACCCTCCAAAGCGGAACATGACAGCGGCAAGCACTGACGCTATTGCGGCAGTAATATATACCAAAATAGTAATAAATACCAAAGGTGTTAATGGTGCGTTGCTATCTTCTGGCGAGGTCTTATGCCCCATGTATAAGTTTAGCGGCTACCTTACCCTCCAAACCGGAACATGACAGCGACAAGCACTGACGCTATTGCGGCAGTAATAGGCAAGGCGGTTGTTCCTGACCCGGGCAAGACAATGCAGAACTCTATCACCTATATATTGTGTGTATATTATCATGTACTCGTATGTCATATGAAAGTAGTGCGTGTAATGTTTATTTTTTATGCATTTAATATTTGTTCTGTGTTTTACATGTATTTCTAATATTTAAAAATATTATATGTATAACTGCAGTTCTCCGCAATATAAACTTTCGACCGACCGATTTCAGAAATGCAAATTATTTTTAACAAGCAATTAATCTATGCTTAACATAATTTTTACAAACAAATGATCTGTTAAGTACAGATTAATTGCTTGTTAAAATTAATTTGCATTACAGAAACCGGCCGCAACTGTGCCAAAAGGTTTGGTGTCCACTAACAATGAATTGGATATATTGTAGGTTTGAATGATTGATTATTATATGGAGATAACAAAAAGAACCAAAATATATTTTTTAAAAGACAAGGATTTATAATATTTTTAAGATATACATTCGGCAAAAATCGACATAAACTGCCAGTTTCCGAAACGCAAATTAATTTTAACAAGCAATTAATCCATGTTTAACATAATTTTTACAAGCAAATGATCTGTTAAACACAGATTAATTGTTTGTTAAAATTATTTTGCGTTTCGGAATGCGGCCGTTAGTCACGTGACACTAAACACAAGTCTGGAAGTATTATGACATAATACTTCCAGACTTGTGTTGTATGACATTGTCATACTGTGGTAATATGTTTATTTGATGTTTACATGTTCATAGAAACCACAGAATATGTAATATAGATATTACCACGGCGTGATATCATTAGGACGACATGACAGTTCAAAGCGTTTTTGCGGTTAATTTTAATTTCAATTTTAATACGCTGAATTTTTGTTATAAATGTAATTATTTAACAAAAAGATTTAACCGCACGTTGGCCAAACTACTACTTAAGCTTATAATTCGAGAATTTCATCATGCTAAAGTGACAAAGCAACAAAATTTGAGCGACACTGAGCCACCAGCTGGAAGAGTAAATTGTTTCAGTCTTGTGTTATTTCTTTTATTTATCACTTATAAATTGTAATCGTGTAAATAACTCTATATCAAGTCATTATCATTGCAACATGTAACAGAGGGAATAAAATGCACCCACTGTGACAATAATCGTCACTGATAAAACATAACTGTCGTGATTTAACACGCGTGATATAACAGTAACAAAAACAAATTCACGACGTGCTAGTGATATAAAAGTAGTTATAACTCCCATCCCTAGGGGACACAGAAAGTGTGACACAGCGTGACAAATTGATAATGTTATTGTTTATAAATATTATTTAATGGATCAATAATTTCTATTTTCTGTAGCTGGGTGATAGTAAGCTGAAAAACAGCGGAAAGACAAGTCTCTTGACGTTAAATACCTAAAAAAACACCTAAATAAAAAAACTTTTTTACATTTAGCAAACCTATTCAAGAATGTTTAAAATAGCAATTAGATATTAGGATAAAGGGTCTAAGATAGTCTTAAAAGAAGCCAAGATTGTTATATTAATAAAATAGTTCCACTTACAGTACTACAAAGTTACATCAAAGTAGAATATTTACCGTATTATATTTAAATTCATAGTCTAAACGGACTTATGAAGATAAACGTCTTGCATAAACCTGCTCGCCGGAAATTATGACGTATTTATCTGCTGCTTGCATTTCCGCCGCAAATACCCTCTCTTATTTCAAGCTTGCACGAGTGGGCAATTAATAGCTTGTAACTTCAGATCACCAAAATATTGAGCAGGAATTTAACATTGACATAATAAAATTATCTCGCGTTAGCATGGACTCTTTTGAAGAATAGACCAACTCCCGTTCTGCCAGGCAGGTCGTAAAAGGCGACCGGTTTGATCTACCGTCACTACCATCGTGACTACTAGGTGGTAAATTCCTGAAACGGCTCGCCCGGATATGGTACCACTGCCTTACCTATTCATGCCGCAATAGAGTCAGGGCTTGTCATTGTCGTGTTCGGGTTTGGAGGGTAGAGTTTATATGGTACTGCCATCCCACAACACAGATAGTATCGCACCATTAACGTATTTGGTGTCTGCAATTGTTTTTCTTTCCATCAGGAGAGCCATCAGCTTGTTTACTATCTTATGATATAAAAGATAGATAATGATATAAAAGAAAGAATACCCTACATATATATCTTGTCGATAGACCAACCCAAATTTTCTGGAGATTCCCCCATGTTCACCGTAGCAAATGATTCCTAAATTTGGGTGAACAAATAGAAATATATCCCGCGTTTGTCCAGGTATCCTTTGAAGAATATATCATCTGCCGTCCGCCGGCAATTCGTCAAAGGCGAATGATTGACAAAAATATCTCTACCATCATGACTACTAGGTGGTAGAGTTCTGCAACATTCACCCGAATTCGATAACACGGCTTTACATATTCCTGCAGCAATAGCGTAAATACTTGTCACTGTCGTGTTATGGTTTGGATGGTAAAGTAGTCGGTAAACTTATGCATGCATATATGTGGGATGGCAATACTGTTTTTCGTCACATATTTTAACGTATACTCATAGAAATATTTAAATTAAAACAGAAGTCCGTATCCAATTAATTTAATTTCTATTTAAAATATTTTAATTATAAAATTAACATCAAATTAAACATAGAAAATTACAAGTGAAAAACAAACAACGATTAATTACATTAATTAAAAATGCAAAACTTCACTATTTCGTGTCTAGGGACTTTGAAGCAACTTCTTATTATATATATAAATTACGTGTCAAGTTGTTTGTCCGCGATGGACTCCGAAACAACTGAACATATTTCAATTAAATTTTATAGATATCTGTTTAAGACGAAGAAAACTAGTGTTTTTACAAATTTCCGCGAACTTTGCAAAACTAGTTTTCTTTGTCTGAACAATGGTTTTCCGCAAAGTAACGCCTGAACCTAATCTATTTAAATTTTAGGTTTCGACGAGTGGCGTATGGTTCAACAAGTGATGATATGTATTATCTATATATTAATAAATGAAGGGAAAATTTTGGACCCCTTCGACTATTAAGACTATTTCGCGAACGCTGGAGTATGAAATTTGGCACGGTAAAAGTTTACATTGCGAAGGAGTGCAAAAGCCTAATATTTTTTACATAATATGCATTAAAAATACATTAACTTAATAAAAATTAACATTACACACACTACATTCATGTGACATACATGATAATATACACACATGTATACTATTTTCTTCACGGCTAAAGTCAGTTGTCAAACTTAAAGGAGACTTTATTGTTTAGTCTACGGTCGAATTTCGGCCACAGGTAATCGCTAGTATCATTTAATCCGTAAAACGTTAGATTTTGATAAGTGACGTCACAAAGCTTTCGAATCCTCTCTTGTTTCACAATGTCACAAATGATCCCTTAAAAATGTAATATATTCATGGATGCCTCTTATTATCTTAAGTTATCATTATAAAGAAGATTATATATCTACAATTTAGAAGTTGGTCGGAAATGCAAACCAGCGTGTTTTATACTAGTCGACTCGCCCAGCTTCGCCCGAGAGTAGATTAACATGTCGTTGATATAATTTTCCACACAACCTGTCTGTATAATAGAGGATCTATTTCAGCCTCTTAGGGATATATTTCAGAAAAAAATGTTAGCCTAAATTTGACCCGGAGTCTTTAACTATCTTCATATTACACTTCATCCAAATCGATTCAGCAGTTTAGCCGTAAAACCGTAACAGACAGACCGTATTAGTATGAATGTCGCAGTGAAATTGTCAATACCGTTAGATTATAATCTAACTAAGTGATATTATAATTTAACTGCTAACCTAACCTAACCAAATTATAAACTCCCTAGGTAGATTATAATCTAATTTCACTGCGACATGAATAAAAGAAAGAATTTATACATATAATAAAATCGTAGGAAATTCAAAACTGTACATTGAATATTTTTTAAAAGAATACTTGGGGCGTGATCTACAATCGTGTCGAAGCCAAAAATATAGTTTTTAGAATTTTTGTATGTTTGTATGTCCGGGGTAAACTCAAAAAGTACTGCATGGATTTGCTTCAAATTTTGCACGAATATTACTGACAGGTCGGGTCAAAATATATAGGCAACATATTATCACGCTATCGCTTACAGGGGAGGAGCAGTGCGGAGTAAACAAAGTCCGCGCGGACGAAGTCGCAGGCAACAGCTAGTATATTATAAACTTCGGTGAAGAAATAAATTTACATCTAGACTCTATATAAAAAATATGACCTACGTTATATATACAGGAACGAGCAATTATGTCCGGAAAATGCAGGGAAATTACAAGTCTGCAAGTTGACGAAAAAGCGACGCAAACCCCGACAGTTTGGGAACAAGTGTCAGCGACAGTTAACCAGGTTTTCCTGATTTGTAGAGGAATAAAAATAATATATTATTTATTTTAATCTCTACTAATATTATAAAGAACATTTATAACTTTGTATGTTTGTAACGAGTAAACTCAAAAACTACTCTTAAAATTTGTTTTACCATTCGATAGCTACACTATCCAGGAGTAACATGTGCTATTTGTTTACCGGAGTGAGTAAAAGTAAATAATGATTTTGGGTTCACGCGATCGAAATCGCGTATAACAACCAGTAGATTACAAAACAACTTTAAAAGGATTCAATATTTATCTACATATTTAAGAAAAAATGGTCACTAATTTACAGACTAAATCAATTAGGTATAATGGTCCTCATGGGATATAAATTAGTACTCACTCTACCACAACGACTACGACGTAGCTACAAGTGATATAGTGTTAGAGACCCATTAGATATAGATTAGTACCCATTCTATAGCATCGACTACGACGTAGCTATAAGTTATAGAGTATTAGAGACCTATTGGGTGTAGATTAGTACTCATTCTATCGCATCGACTACGACGTAGCTATAAGTTATAGAGTGTTAGAGACCCATTGGTTATAGATTAGTACTCATTCTATCGCATCGATTACGACGTAGCTATAAGTGATAGAGTGTTAGAGACCCATTGGTTATAGATTAGTACTCATTCTATCGCATAGATTACGACGTAGCTATAAGTGATAGCAACAATAGAGTCACGCAACGGCATATATATATATATATATATATATATATATATATATATATATATATATATATATATATATATATATATATATATATATATATATATATATATATATATATATATATATATATATATATCTGCTTGTTGTACTTAATGATATAACAAAGTGATAATGAACGTGACAAAAAAGCGAAGACTGACAGACACAACTTTTAAATACCTACATATCATTAGATGTCAAACAAGCAAATGGATCTTCTGATGGAAAGAGAAACCATCGCCTATAGACACCAAAGATGTTAAATGTTGCTTTGCTATCCATGTGGCGGGTGGTAACGCAACAGGCATAAGTCTACCGGCTACCTAATACCCTCTAAACCAGAACCTGATAATGACAAGCGTTGACACTATTGCGACAGGGATAAGTAAGATGGTGGTTTAATATACCCGGGTGGTATAAGTTGCGGAAATCTACCACCTTGTAGTCAACTAGTACTTCACTAACACAAACTTGTTTATTAATAATTGCGCGACTTGGTTAGAAAACTTGAAAATATCACATGTCATTTTTCTATTTTTCACGATATATCTACACTCGTTTGACACTTAAAAGGATTTGCCCTTATGCGCGTCTACATGTTCTGTCCCCCAAGTCACGTAACAAAGCGTAAATGGAGTCGTCCTCTTACAAACGTGGCGCGTCGTAGCACCACGCGACGCGACGGTGGATCGTGTTTATGTGATCTGTGGTCAGTACAAACATATACATAAATAGGTTACGTTGTAGACCTATTAGTTACGTTGAAGCCTGCACTCTGTAGGTATGTCAATCAACATTTCTTTACTCATGAGCGAGATTTCTTGCTAATGTCTCGTTCATAGAAACAACTGCCTCGTCGGTCAATTGGGTTAGCGAACCTAACCATGAATCGATGGGGCTCGGGTTCGATTCCAGGCAGGGACGGCACGGGTGTTTATTATGTATATTACAGTATTTGTATATGTATGTAATATAAACATAATTTGTAAAAAAACTCAGCTCTCGCAACTCAGTTTTTCTACGGTAAAAAGTTGTGAGATCCATGTTATACCAAGTCTGTTAATTTATTTAGTCCTTAGTTTAAGAAAAGCTTCGAGAAAAGGACGATAGAGCGGCGCCGCTTTTGTTACTTAAATAATTTACTTACTATTTATCTGTATTATTTCTCGTGCTACGTATGCTACGACAAAGTGCTCTAAAATCAATAAATGCATGATAGGTTACATCCCTATTTTTCCATTTATTCCTAGAATGATCTTCAAATCGTAAAACAGAGCATAACGCGTGGAGCGTTCTTTTATCGTGGGTAGTGAAGGCTTTAAAGTTTAAGAGCCTTCCGCATTATAAAGTTACGTATATTGGCCATTAAATCCACTGATAGGCACAGGCATAATGTATTAAAAACGGGATATAAAAAGCAAACATATTTTTTCCAAAAAGAATTAAAAGTAGTTTACTTAAAGTTAATTAAGAAACGAGCAACGCAGCTGCAATACTCCCGGTATTGCGGATGTCCATGGGCGGCGGTGATCACTTACCATCAGGTGCATGGTGCACCTGATGGTAAGTGATCACCGCCGCTGCTGGTTTGCCCCCTCTACTATAAAAAAAAATATGACTCCCAATTTTTTATGAAATGATCTTAAACATTTGGTCCCAACGACCGTTACTGCGAAACGCAGAGTGCTCAGCCTGAGTTTAAGTGGACATAGAGTTCGGACTTTAATGTTACTAAGCGCTTTTTTTTAAATCTAATCATATATTTCTATCTTGCGCGACTGTTAATCACTACATAGTATAAAACAAAGTCGCTTTCTCTGTCTGTCCCTATGAATGCTTAAATCTTTAAAACTACACAACGGATTTTGATGCATCTTTTTTAAATAGATAGATTGATTCTTGAGAAAGGTTTTAGTATATAAACCTTCCCGATATTCCCACAGGAACAAAAGCTACGCGGGTAAAACCACGGGCAGGTCGCTAGTCGAAAATAAAATACTGTTATATTTACGAAATAAAATACTGTTTTCCGTTAGCCTCTGTTGCATATCGCCTTTACAGGAATTTGTCATATTTTTTTTTCGAAATGAACTCAAGCATTTGGTCGAAATGACCGCTACTGCGAAACCGGGCGTTTAGGGCGAGCAAAGTGCTTAGCCAGAGTTTAAATTAAGTGAGCTAAGAGCCCACCCTAAGGGTGTCTCCTGTGAGACCGAACCTCGGCTTAGGGCATCTTGACGATAAGTGGAAGAGTAAGTGGCATCAGGATTTTGACTCGTTAATAACTCTCGACCAGAGTCCCGGATGTTTACGAACCGAATGAACTAAGTCGCCGCCGGCGGCGAGTGTATGTAACTTGTGATGTGTGGGTTGTAATGGAATCATCAGGAACGGATAGGATTACCTACAATTGTTCAAAAGCATAAGTAAGTTCATGCATAAGTTGATACCTAACTTCAAAACTTATTAAACAATTTAGGCGTATAAATCACGCTTAAGACTCAACGCGTTGATAACATGTCTTGATTCTTCTGCCAGCGGAAAGAAGACCCGCCTGAAGAAAAGTGATTACCGCTATCGTCGGATATCTCAATCCCAGAGGTATGTAACTTGTGATGTGTGGGTTGTAATGGAATCATCAGGAACGGATAGGATTACCTACAATTGTCCAAAAGCATAAGTAAGTTCATGCATAAGTTGATACCTAACTTCAAAACTTATTAAACAATTTAGGCGTATAAATCACGCTTAAGACTCAACGCGTTGATAACATGTCTTGATTCTTCTGCCAGCGGAAAGAAGACCCGCCTGAAGAAAAGTGATTACCGCTATCGTCGGATATCTCAATCCCAGAGGCCTTACAAGTGCTTGGTCTGTTTTTTAGATATAGGCCGGTCTATTCCTTATGGACCCCTAAAGCGTTTCAATGTGGATGAAGTATCACAGATGTATGTCGTAGAACCAGAGAAGACATAAAATGCCTTGTGAATCATGTCGTAGCCTGATAGATTAATTATAAGAGGGAAGACTTTAACATTTTGAGTTGTTATCGAATGTCCAATAAAAATAACCACATTACGATTAAAATTTAAGGTGACAAACAAGACCCTCATATCTCCAAATTGGTTGGTAGTAGTGCATTAGCCACCGGCAATCGTGATGTGACAGATGACCAACTTATTGACAAATTGGGCTCATATCCAATCTCAGGCAAGAATGAATTGTCAAACTCAAAAGCTACTGAAAATTAATTGTCCAATCCGAGATTCGACCTCAAGACCTCTTGCGACAGGAGATGATACCGGTAGATCATTGTGACGATAGATCCGTGCGTTAAATATGTACCAAATTCCATGAAAAATTGTCCAGTTATATTAGCGAAAGCTTGTCTTAACTTCTGCAATGCTTCGCATGGATTTGGTACTATCGCCTTGAACATTTCCTGTTCATTAGCGTCAGTGCTTAAAATGATCGTGTTTCGGTTTGTAGGGTAAGATAGCCATTAAATAAAGCTTGCGACATAACGTTCCCGCCACAGGGATAGCAACGCACTTTTAATATCTATGGTAACTTTTTTTAAGCACAGTATAATACGAGTAGCTTATATTTCTATTGGACTCCACACTAGGCCAAGCCTGTGCCGTGGATACCATGCAGTGATTTCCGTAGATACAATTAACAAAAATTTCTCACTGAAGGTATACAAATTATACAATAAAACAAGAGACAATGAGATACTTTACCACCTAGTAACCACGATGGTAGTGAATCGTATAGGGAATCGGTCGCCTTTTACGACCTGCCGGCAGTACGGCAGTTCACTTATTCTTCAAAGGAGTCCGGACAAACACGGGAGACACACACACTATATTATGTAATAGATGTGTATGTCTATGTGTGTATCTATTTTTGCGTTATAATCATTGACATATTATTACTATGGACGTCGGGTCCGCGCTAAAAAATATCTGAGACAAATGAGCTACAAAATGCAAAAAAGCTACAATTCCGCGTTAATCGAAATTAAACCTTGATAAAATGATTTAATGTTTAAATTACCTTGTTAACATATCTATTATTGTGATGTGTTGCTGGGACATTTTTATCGCGATTTTAGCATGAAACCCGATGTCCATAGTAATAAGTCAATGGCTGTAATGTATGGTTTTTGTATGTGATTCTATTACGCATAGGTTATTTTTACACGATGAGGTCATGATGGGACACACAAATGCAATAATATTCACTTGTTGCGGTCAGTTATTGTCCCACGAACATCACGTATACGGTCCACTGGAATTGAATGCCGATTGTGAACTAACTAGATAGTAGATATCGAAATTACTAGGCTCGTATAAACATCTAAAATCCCCGTGTTATTTAAGGGCCTTTTTGAAGAATAAGTCATCTGCCATTCTGCCAGGAAGTTCGTAAAAGGCGAACGAAATGATATATCACTACCATCGTGACTACTAGTTGATAGAGTTCCGAAAAGTCTCGCTCAGATTAGGGTATCATTCTGTGGTATCATCGACCATCGTCTTAAATTTTCTTGCCGCAATAGCGTTGTGTTCCGATTTGAAGTCTTAGTCGGTAAATTTCAGAATTTCAATGCAATTTCAAAACAACCATTTTTTTTTTGTTTTTTTTTTATATCATAAGATAGCAAACAAGCAGATGGGTCTCCTGATGGAAAGAGTCAACCATCGCCTATAGACACCAAAGATGTTAATGGTGCGTTGCTATCTCGTGGCGAGGTCTAATGCCACATGCATAAGTTTACCGGCTACCTTACCCTCCATACCGGAACACGACAGCGACAAGCACTGACGCTATTGCGGCAGGAATAGGTAAGGCGGTGGTACCAGACCCGGGCGAGACAATGCAGAAGTCTACCACCTAGTTGCCACGATGGTAGTGACTCGATAGCCAATCGGTCGCCTTTTACGACCTGCCTGGCAGAACAGCAGTTGGCCTATTCTTCAAAGGAAGCCGGGACCAACACGGCGGGATAGATTTCAGTTTTTTTCCAAATGGCCAATACTATGAGAAATTTGGTTGACATTTTTTTTTATTCTGGATAGGTGTACCATCAAAATCTTCCTGTTTAAAAGCATTGTATCGGTTATAGATATTATTACGAGCAGAAACAGCTGCGGTTAAATTATACGTTTGGACTCTTAACATAACGCCATCTATTGGATACTAACGCAGCCCGGATACTAAATATTTATGTCGAAAAACCAACGCTCATCGCCATTTCTTAAAAACTTGTGGAACTAAAATATAATGATAACTGTTTTAAGATATTTAATAGATTCAGGCGTTACTAATCCATAATTCAAAAAAGAAATTGAGCTATTTATTTTGTAATAATTACCTTAATTTCTTTGTCATATAATAAACAAATAATTTGCATCCTATGTAATATAATATTCTAAATACGAAAGGAGGGATTCCTTTTGCATTTAGAATATTATTTTCCGAATTCAATGAAATTTGGCATAGAGATAGTTAAAAATCCGAGGTAAAACAAGCTTTTCAAAAATCAACATCTAAGGGGCTCAAATATGAGATGAAAGTTTCTATGAAAAACTATAGCGATGTCATATAAACGTACTCGTGGGAAAAATGATGTCTCTGCGAAAATGTAATAAATAAACTTTACTGTTATACTCGTAGTAAGTTGGAAGATATTTTTTTAACTCCCCGTAGCGTATGTAGATAAAGACGTTACTGATTTTGCCCGATTTTCGAAAATCGAATTTTCACCAAATCTCCTAGTTTTGAGGTCCTAGAAACCTTTTCCAACTATTTTCACGATTACGTCAGTATGTTTGTATGTACGTATGTGTGTGTGTATGTGTGTATAATGTATATAAACATCTCATAACGTTTGAACGGCTTGACCTATCGAAACGCGGTTGCTGGCATTCGACTGGATTCCACTCAACTTAGACTTCCCAAAAAATTTGAACCAAGTCGGCCCAGTAGAAACCAAAAAAGTTTTTGGCAAAACAGTATTTTTTTAATATAAATTCCAGATGAATGTACCGATTGAGTATAAAAACTAATCAGCTCAATTCCTCAAAAAAACTACGTCTAATGCATAAATTACATCAAAATTTGTTTATCCGTTTGGGAGTAATCGTTGAGTCGAAACATTTTGAAAAAAGGCTTTTTCGACATAATTTCGAAATTTTTCAACCAATCACTTTTTGGTATTCTACGATATTTTAGTACTAAAAAACTACGTCGAATGCCATTTCAAAAAAAAGAATTAAATTTTCAAAAGTTACAGCTTTTAAAATATAAGGTCGAGGCAAAGTATTTTCGTGTTGTACATGTAACAAAGGAAAATATTTTTTTTAGGTATATTTTTTTATTTATTTATAATATATGTATGTGCCGTTTGATCAATGGCTTGTTGCCATCTTGTGGATAGTACCATGATCCCATTCCTGTAGAAATTTTGAGATTTTTGATTTAAAATATCTGACAGGTAGTGTTCACAGTGTTCTTTTGGAGGTTAGCTTTATGCTTCCTAAAGAGTTCTGCAATGACCGAAACAGGTGGAAATCTGATGGAGCAAGGTACGGAGGATGCATCAACACATCCCAGCCAAGCTCTCTCAATTTTTGCTGCGTGGCTATAGATGAGTGCGGTCTAGCGTTGTCATGGTGGAACACCACGACCTTCCTATTCACCAGCTCCGACCGGTTTTTCTCAATAGCTTTTTTAACCTCATCAGTTGCTGACAGTAGAGGTCAGAATCGATGGTTTTACCCGGTGGCAAAAGCTCATATTGGACGATTCCTTTCCAGTCCTACCATACACATACCATCACTTTATTCCGAGTCAGACTGGGCTTTGCCGCGGTCTGTGGGACTTGTCCATGCTTCGGCCATGATTTATTTCGCACATTCTTTTCGTAAGTCACCCATTTTTCATCACCCGTAATAAACTGTTTAAGAAATAGTTTGGAATTGTTACGTTTCAACAAAGAATCGCAAATGGACCCTAATGCAACGTGCATTAGGTTTCTCTCAGTGAGATCATGTGGTACACAAATGTCAAGCTTTTTTTGTAACCAGACTTTCGTAAATGACGTAAAACTGTTTTATGATCAATATCCAGTTCTTCAGCAATGTCGTAGCTACTAATATGTCGATCGTGCTCTACTTTCTCAAAGATGGCACTGATTTTATCTGTGACAGGGCGTCCAGAGCGAACCTCATCTTTCACACTATAATTTCCAGACTTGAAACGCTTGAACCACATTTGTGCTAATCCTATTGATACCGCATTAGGTCCGTAAACCGCACAAATTATATTCGCGGCGTTCGTCGCATTTTTACCTTTTTTTGTAATAAAACCTTAAAATGTATCGAATTTCTTCATCACATACGTTCATTTTGCTTGCTTGAAAAACAATTGAAAAATGGCGGGAACTAGTTTTTTTTTTGCATCATCAGAATGTAGCAATGTAATGGTATTAAAACCAGCCAGTTACATTCAGTACAGCCAAAGAGCTTTGATTACTAATAATACATTCAAAATACGAAAATACTTTTGCCCCGACCTATTATTAAAACTACTTTTTTTTAGCAAACTTACTTAATATTTTTGAAATAACTTGCAGTTCATCTTCCCCCGAATTTGTCCGGGCTCCTTTGAAGAATAGACTAACTGCTGTTCTCCTAGGCAAGTCATAAAAGGCGACCGATTGGCTATACGGGATTGCTAGGTGGTAGAGATCCGCAATGTCTCGCCTGGGTATTTGATACCACCGTCTTACCTATTCCTGCCGCAATAACATCAATGCTTACCATTGACGTGTTCCGTTTTGGAGGGTAAGGTAGTCGGCAGACTTATACATGTGGCATTACCATCCCGCCACACGGATATCAACGCACCATTAACATCTTTGGTGTCTATACGCGATGGTTTCTCTGTCCATCGGGAGAGTCATCTTGTTTGCTGTCGTATTGTATAAAAAAGGTCTTATTAGTCTTATTAGTCAAATCTCTCTTCTTTCACATGCAAACTATCACACTCTGTTTATAATAAGTGGGATGATTCAACTTAATACGTCAGAAGTCAAAATAATAGTAACGTTTAGTGGAACGTTAGTTAAGTGAAATACGTATTTAGGATACGTAATAAAAGAACTTAACATTTCATTCGTTTTTTTTTAAAAGCCTTTTATAATCAGTTGTAATTAATCACCAAATGTATATAAAATAGGGGTATTTACTTTTAGCCTTATAAAAATAAATGTATTAGGTTAACGGTCCAATATTATTGAGCTCACAAAGGCTGATATTTTGGGAGTTGTCACAATGAAAAAGACCTTTCACAAAAATACGTCCATATATTGTTTACGATTCGTTTAGCGAGAGATACTTGAATGAAAGGGTCATTTCATATTCTAAATTTGTACGGATCCTCCAAAAATCATGTGAAACTTTGCCATCTGTTGTTTCTTTTACAAACAAAATACAATACAATTATTATTCTTAAAAACAAAAAATACGTATAAAGAAAATGTTTGATCCATATATCATAAGATAGCAAACAAGCAGATGGCTTCATAAGATAGCAAACAAGCAGATGGCTCTCCTGATGGAAAGAGACAATCATCGCCTATAGACACCAAGTGTTAATGGTGCATCGCTATCCGTGTGGTAAGGTATTTAATGCATAATAATTACCTTAATTTCTTCTTATTATATCACCTTTGTCATACAATAAACAAATAATTTGCATCCTATGTAATTCACCAACCCGGAACACCGCAATGACAAGCATTATTACTCTTGTAGCAGGAATAGATTTGACGGTAGCATCAAATATTTTGGCAAAATGGTGCGGAACTATACCACCTAGTAGTCACGATTGTAGTGACACGTATAGTCAATCGATCGTCTATTACGAATTAAATAGTTTAATTATTTAATTTTGCATTAATAAGTATCTATTTAGTAGTTAGTAACATTATATTTTATTAATTATTTAAAATCAAACCTTAAAATTTCAGATTGAAAACCCAGCCTAAGCCCTAAGCTTTAAGATCACAAAGCATTTCAGTTTAAATCGAACAAAGGGAATTGTCTCGTAGACTCACAACGTTCGTATATTCAAGTCTACATCGGGCTATAATGCCGTAGATGTTGCCAAACCCGAGCCGCATACTTCGACTGTGACACGAGATGAATAACTGCGGGATCTATTGAAACGTTGGCGATTCAGAGCGAGCGGTCTACCGTAGTTGATGCAACTCGTCATATCTCTACAACTTCATATTGCATTGATAAGTTTATAAATCGTGAACCAGATTAGATTAGTTCGAGACTTTCATGTGTTACATTACTGAAAATCTATACATATAATAAAATCGTAGGAAAGTCAAAACTGTACATTGAATATTTTTTTAAATGAATACTTGGGGCGTGATCTACAATCGATATCGAAGCCAAAAATATAAGTTTTAGAATTTTTGTCTGTTTGTCTGTTTATCTGTTTGTCTGTATGTATGTCCGGGGTAAACTGAAAAAGTACTGCACGGATTTACTTCAAATTTTGCATGAATATTACTAACAGGTCGGGTCAACATATAGGCTACATATTACCACGCTATCACCTAGCGGCCAGGTGCTGTGCGGAGTAAACAAGTCCGCGCGGACGAAGTCGCTGGCAACAGCTAGTCAAAAATAAATAACAGTATGTGTCTTGATATATTTTATACATTTTGACGTCAGCACTTGGTAAAATTATGTTAAAATGCAATGTAAGAATGCAATTACACCAATTTCAATTATTTGCCAACTATGCCCTTATCTCAAAAACTATTGAAATCAGTTCAATTTTCGAGTTCGATGAAACTTGTTATCTAACTTTAAAATTGCAGTTAAATTTACTTCTAACCTATATTTAAATAAAAATAAATGTTGCTAAGCGTAAAACTCGAGAACGGTTCGGCCAATTCAACATTTTTTTTAATATGCGTTGGAGTCAAAAGGTTTTATAAAGAAAAATTTTTTAAAAGGGCGAGGAAAACAATAAAAATCATATTTTTTATAGAAACAGTTCCCAGCCGTCAAACATTAAATAACTTTTAAATCTGTTTAAGGCGGAAGGAAGTTCGCCCCCTCATCTAGTATCAAATATATATCCTAAATTCTCGTGTCACAATATTCGTTGCTCGTACTCTTCCGATACGGCTTGACCGATTCTAATGAAATTTCGTATGCATATTCAGTAGGTCTAAAAATCGACTACTATCTATTTTTCAATACCCCTAAGTGATAAGGATGACTCTAAATTTTTTATTTTATTTTTTAGATAAAATTTTTTGTTTTTATTTTTTATGATACAGCATTAAAAAATATATACAACCCTTAATTTTCAACCCTCTACGATCAACCACTATTTTTTAATTCAATAATTTATATGGCAAAACAACATTTGCCGGGTCAGCTAGTAACGTATAAAAGTTTTAAACGAAAACTTTAAAAAGTTGTATACGATAATAATAGTAATTAAAAAAATGAAACCGAATACAAATATCAAACTATATTCCTATCTCAAAAACTACTGAAAAGATTTCGATGAAAATTGAACTGTTTCCTGAGTTACAACATACCTCATTTAAATCAAAGAGAATAATATCTATATGGCTTTTAGGAAAAATCGTGGACAAACATACACACACTATTGAAAGAACACAGGCCATTTTAATTTTGTACAATCCTTGCTTGTCTTTTAGAGTGACGAATATTAGATAAACTAGAATAATTTACTACGATTTTTAAATCAATTAAATAAAATATATCGCTAAGAACAATCATTTAAAAATAATTGAGAC
The DNA here is from genome assembly GCA_036924255.1 of Apodemia mormo. Classification (NCBI taxonomy): domain Eukaryota; kingdom Metazoa; phylum Arthropoda; class Insecta; order Lepidoptera; family Riodinidae; genus Apodemia; species Apodemia mormo. The sequence continues at coordinate 10,239,607 of JAUPFN010000026.1, forward strand.
TATAATTTGATTGAATTCTATCATCATATTCAAGTGTTACCATTTTATAAAACTTTAATTATATTTTCATTAAAACAGTAAGTAATAAGTTTATATATCATAATTTTCATTATAAGTATCAAATGAAAATTCTCCCTGTTTTTGTAGTAAAGAATAGTTAATGTTAATTTATTTTTTGTACTTTTAAGTACCTATAAAGTGTTTTTGCAAAATCTTAGCTCAGAATTCTGTCAATCTAATTTAGATTTTTGAGATTAGCAGTTGTACTGAAGACACCCAATGACAAGATAAATATCTAACCACAGACTACTAAGGAGGGAACTGATTGTTTACGTTAATCTTACCTAAATTCCAACTTTATTTAGCTACTATTTCCCAAGTTAAATTTTTTTTTATTAAATGCGGATAAGTTAAGGAGTTGATATAGAATCTTAAGGAATATATTAAACTTTAAGGTAGTAACTAAAAAAACGATGTATGAAGTCTTGCCCGTGTTCTTTACTCAAATATTATTTGATACCGACAATATTACATACATGCAGGTCAAACTGATAACCTCCACGTTTTCGTCAGTTGAAATATAAAAAACAGTGATAAATTTTATACAAAATTAATAATAATTAATAAAAATAAATATTTAATAATAATTAAACGAACTTACCTTTAAGTGAAGTTCTACCATAATTATACGAAACGCTTCGTACGAAGAGATTATTTTCTGTAATAAATATTTGTTATTTCACGTGTTAACAATTTTAGTGCAGATTTTTTTTTTATAGAAGAGGGGGCAAACGAGCAAGAGGTGCACCTGGTGGTAAGTGATCACCGCCGCCCATGGACATCTGCAATACCAGAGGTCTTGCAGTTGCGTTGCCGGCCTTTTAAGAATGAGTAAGCTCTTTTCTTGAAGGTCCCTATGTCGTATCCGTTCGGAAATACCCCTGCCGGTAACTGGTTCCACAACAGAGTAGTGCGAGGTAAAAAGTGCCGGGAGAAACGCACAGTTGTGGATTTCCAGACATCGAGATGGTGAGGATGGAACTTCAAGTTTTGACGCGATGTCCGATGGTGGAATTCGGCGGCAGGAATTAATCCAAACAACTCGTCGGAACACTCTCCATGATATATACAATAAAAGACACAGAGAGAACCTACATCTCTGCGCAATGCCAAAGAGTCAAGCTGTTTCGAAATGGCCTGGTCGTCAACGATTCGAACCGCTCTACGCTGAATGCGATCAAGAGGAAGAAGCTGGTACTGAGGAGCTCCGGCCCAGAGCTGCGAACAGTACTCTATGTGAGGCCGAACCTGTGCCTTATAAAGTTGAAGGCGATGGACCGGCAAAAAGTACTGTTTCGCTCTGCTGAGCACACCGAGCTTTTTGGAGGCTAGTTTAGCCTTGCCTTCCAAATGACCACGAAACTGAACGTAATACGATATGTCAACTCCCAGGATTCCGACACTAGCTGAGGCTGTCAGGAGAGTATCCTCAAATCGAAGTGATACGACAAAGGGCGTCTTTCTTGCGGTGAACACGCAAAGCTGTGTCTTCTTGGGGTTAAAAGTAACCAGGTTTTGGCGACCCCATTCCGAGACAACGGTAAGTCGATTCTCGACTTCAGATTGGTGACACTTACGCGGTACTACATGTTAATATGTGAAATAATAAATTTTTATTACAGATACTAATCTCGAGTACGAAGCGCAAGTATAATACACACATCACCATTCATTTGACATACATCATAATAAAGCACTCGTCATGTGTACCATTTTGTTTATGGCTAAAATCTGTTGTTAAATTAAGAAGAGACGTTATTGTTTAATCTGTGGTTGAATTTCGACCAGAAGACGATCGCTAGTACCAGTTTATTTTAGTCAGTCACCTTCTATCGTAGACAAAAACAAAAGGCTCTATCTACAAGTGGCGCAAGAACAACGTTGACCTGCCTAGTTTTTACAGGTGACAGATAAAGGCTATAAATAGTTTGCGTTTTCTAGACACGTGCTAAGTCTTTATATTACAGATTACTAGGATGCTTGTATTATTTCATCTAAACATCTCTAATGTAAAATATTTATGACTAGCTGTTGCCAGCGACTTCGTCCGCGCGGACATCGTTTACGCCGCACACACAGCACAGCCAAACCCCCCCCCCCCCCCCCGTAGGTGATAGCGTGACAATATGTAGCCTATATGTTGACCCGACCTGTTAGTAATATTCATGCAAAATTTGAAGTAAATCCATGCAGTACTTTTTGAGTTTACCCCGGACATACATACAGACAAACGGACAAAAATTCTAAAAACTATATTTTTAGCTTCGATATTGATTGTAGATTTAAAAAAAATATTCTTTCTTCTTTCCCAAGTATTCTTTTAAAAAAATATTCAATGTACAGTTTTGACTTTCCTACGATTTTATTATATGTATAGATTACACCAGAGACGTTAATGGGGTTAGAATACCACGTGCATAAGTTTACCGGCTACCTTACCCTTACCAGATGAACTATAATTCTTCAAAAGGGTCAAGACAAACTCGACGAATGCTACCTTTCCCTCCAAATCGGACCGTGATAGCAAGCATAGAAGTTATCGTAGCAGGAAGACAGAGGGCGGCACCAGACTCAGACCATCGAAAAAGAATACATCGGTTTGTGTAAAATTTATTTTTAAATGACTATTTGTGATTGCAATCGCGTATCAGATCGTTAGGTTTCGAAAGCGGATTGGTTACTGATTGGAAATTGTACGATATGTTATCACTAGATATTATAGAATTAAGGAATTTACCAGCTTTTTCACTGACCAAATTTATAAAAATAAAATAACATTTTCAACCGAAGAAAATACGGAGGTTTTCAGCATGACATGTATGTATGTAATATTGTTGGAATTGGATATCTGAGTATAATCTATTTACGCGTCCAAATACATGTACTAAATTTCGTGTTTGTATGTTTGTATATTTATATGTTTGTCTACGAATTTCTTGGGAACTAAAGGCCATATCAAGATAATTCTTTTTGACTTAAATCAGGTAGGTTTATATTGTAATTAAGAGCCTCATAGTTAGTGTTTAAACTAATTTAGATAATGTAGATCCCGGATTGGCAATATTGATAGGTTATTTCTATTTAGAAAAAGCGATTTAAAAATCAAACCGACTTGAAATATCTGATAACTATATCCATATCTCAAAAACTACTGACTCGATTTTGATGAAACTTGGCCTGTTCCCTTAGTTTGAATATAGATAATTAAAAAAGAATTATCTCGATATACCTTTCATAGTCAAGAAATTCATGGACAACATATAAATAATTATATAAAATTTAGTGCACATATATAATAAAAATTAGTGCACGTGCTTGAACGCCTAGATAATAATAGATCATCATACTTAAATGCTATCCAATTTCAATAAATCATGCATTGCCAACTGATAACTTCCGTTTTTTCGCCGGTCAAATATGCTTTGTAGGTAACAAAATAGCGCGCACTTTAACCATCAACTTAAATCTAAATAAGTTTTGTAAATATAAATTGAATTATGTATTACGAAAAAATTCAATTTATATAAAAATTTGAAGTGTCCGACAGTCTGATGTACATTTATGTATTCATTTTTTTTATATATCATTAGATAGCAAACAAACAGATACCTTTCCTGATGGATATAGAAACCATCGCCTATAGACACCAAAGACGAATGGTGTAATCCGATCCGTCTGGCGGGATGGCAATGCCACATGTACCTATAAGTCTACCAGGTACCTTACCCTGCAAACCGGAGCACGATAATAATAATGTAATATTCACGGGACAAATTACACTTACTGATCTAACCCCAAAGTAAGCAAATTATTTGCTTGTGTAATGGGTGTTAGTCAACGATACTAATACATAGAAATACATATATAAATACTGGAATATATTTAATAAACACCCAAACCCGGAAATACAAACATTTATGCGCATCACGCAAATGCTTCTCCCCGTCGGGGATCGAACCCAAGTCCCGTCGATTGCGTAGTCAGGGCCGCTAACCACTCGACCAACGGGGCGGTCAAATAAAAAGCATTGACGGCATTGCGGAAGGAATAGGTAAAGCGGAGGTACCTAACACGTGTGACGTCACAAGCTTTTACACGTCATAAAGCGTATACGTATACACAGGAAACTAATACTAATCTATCTATACATATAATAAAATCGTAGGAAAGTCAAAACTGTACATTGAATATTTTTTCAAAAAAATACTTGGGGTATGACAATCGATATCGAAGCCAAAAATGTAGTTTTTAGAATTTTTGTCTGTTTGTCTGTTTATCTGTTTGTCTGTATGTATGTCCGGGGTAAACTCAAAAAGTACTGCATGGATTTACTTCAAATTTTGCATGAATATTACTAATAGGTCGGGTCAACATATAGGCTACATATTATCACGCTAACACCTACGTGGCAGGGGCAGTGCGGAGTAAACGAAGTCCGCGCGGAGGAAGTCGCTGGCAACAGCTAGTACATAATATTATTGTTGCGAATAATATAGAATATTGCAGGGTTAGAACGCTGGAAAAATATAGAAATGAAAGAAAGAGATGGGCTGTTTCTATAGACAAACAATAGCCGCCTCTACCCAAGCAGCTATGCCATAATGGATCTTCTGTCATAGGGCATAAGGGTGAACATGGCGTGTACTAGGACTTGTTTACATTTAAAATGATTGATTTCGGAACATTCGGGAATACTATCGAACTTTACTTTGGGTATAAATAGGGATCTATTGGAGAATAGAGTTTGGTTATTATACAGCCATTCGAAGCGATAGTACAGACGACCAGTGTAAAGCGATATAGTACAGTGAATACGAGAATAGTTTAGTGATTTAGTGTAGTCGGTTAATTTTAGTGTTAGTATAGTGAGTGTTATTACTTATTAGTGTTTATCATTGGACTTATCATTTGGACTGATTATCGCGCGGTTGGCGGTACGTCAAAGGGTTTTAGCGCGCTAATATCTTCGGGATGATACACGCAGGTGCGGCTGAAGAGTAATGGGATGACGCAGCGATGGATCACATCACAAAATATTAATGATCTGTCTTAGGATCAGTACCCCCGCCCCGTTGGTCGAGTGGCTAGCGAATCTGACTACGCAATCGACGGGGCTCAGGTTCGATCCACGACGGGGACAAGCATTTGTGTGATGAGCATAAATGTTTGTATTTCCGGCTTTAGGTGTTTATTAAATATATTCCAGTCCTTATATATGTATTTCTATGTATTAGTATCATTGACTAACACCCATAACACAAGCAAATAAATTGCTTACTTTGGGGTTAGGTCCAGTAAGTGTAATTTGTCCCGTGAATATTTATATTTATTTATTTTATAGTAAATAAGTTTATGTGTATACTAACAAATATGATAACAAACACTCCACGAATGCGCGAGGCAAGCAGCAGTTTGTGTGGAATGGCGACGAATGGTGTGTGTGTGGTGGAAAGCTTGCCACCACTACTGTCATGACGACCACGACCACTCTGCCAAGAGTGTGGCGACAAAGAAGAACAAATAGGATCCTGGTCACTTGAAATAAGTGTTTATTACACGTGGTTCAGTAAAGATAAATAAATAAAACTCACCGATACAGTGTCCCCGAGTGTATTTTCTTCACGCTGTCCATGTTTGGTGTGGTTTTATCATTTCTCTACCCGGTCGATTGCTCAGTGGCTAGATGTTTTATTACAGCGTAAAGTCATTATGAGCTTTTGATACACCGAATTAGGACACAGCCGTCTGAAACAAAGTTTTATGAGGTTACTATTTGTAATTGCATTGCAATGCAATGAATTTAAGCGTATTACACTATTGTGGCTTTGTTCGCTTGAGAGATTTATTTTTTTTAAATAAATCCTTCGTAATTTTTCTCTCGTGTTGGTCCGAGCTGCTTTAAAGAATAGGCCAAAAGACGACCGATTGGCTTTATGTCACTACTATCGTGACTACTCGGTGGTAGAGTTCCACAACGACTCACCCGGATATTTGGTACCACCGCCTTGTCTTTTCCGCCGCAATAGCGTCAATGCTTGTCATTGTTGTGTTCCGAATTCCGGTTTGGAGGGTAACATAGTCGGTAGGTTTGTATATGTATCATTTCCACCCAACCACACGGATAGCAATACACCATTAACACCTTTGGTGTCCATATGGGCTCGGATTAATGGTATCCTAGCTCAGAGTCCAGTGGTAGTGATTAATACGCCCGTGCCTCGGATGAACACATAAAGTTGTCCCTCCTGGTTTACACAAGGAATAAGCGATATTAAATATCCCATTGGTAAAATGTAGCGATATGCATGAGCGTACTCCCTACCTACTGTCTACTGTTGTCGATAAAAATATATTCTTAAAATGTTACGGTTTCGGTCAAAGCTGGAAGAGAAGCTGAAGTTACGATTTGGGTTTCGGCTGAAAATTCAGTTTCAGTCGGTCACTATTTATTATCTGACTTACCTTGACACCTATTTAACATGGGTATAAGCAACAGATCGCCCTTTATGAAGCGGCTGAATGAAGGAAGAAGAAACCACCCCTCAGGTTCTCCTTGAGTGCAGGAGCGGGGCCGAACAACGGGTACGTATCCTAGGCAACCCAAAAACTCCTAAAGAAGCTTTTGAAAACATAAGCATTTTATAAGCTTCTGGAAGGAGTTAGGATGGCTGGAATAGATTTAGCCAGCTACGTACAAAGGCCCAAATGGCTAAGTGCGGAAAATATAATGGGAGAAAAAAACATAATTGTTGTCTATAGAAAATGGTTTCTCTTTTCATCAGGAGATCCATCGGCTTATTTGCTATCGAATAATACAAAAAACTCTCCCTTTCGGGGTAACTAAACTAGCAAGCAGATAAAAAAATTCTTGTTTAATAAATAAAATTTGTTACGTTGTATTGCTATCGATAGTATTTGCTTATTGTATTTATTGACCTTATTATTTTATATCTTACTTCAAGTACTGCTGCTTACTGTGTGTGCTACTGTGTATTTACTGTGTATGTGATTTTGTGCCGTAAATAAAACTATTCTTATCCTTTTAATTAACACACAGCGCAAACACGTGCGTGATTCGAAGCTCAGTGATGTACGCATTCTAATATTGAGCCAATATTCATCGACTTAAACGCTATATCGCAATCAATTTACACTTTACGATATTGTTATTGCGGTAGTACAACGCATCTATTGTTTACGATTTCGATTGAATCATCGATACGCTTTGGCAGAATCAATACCATGTATGGTCTAATAGAGACTTATACGAATATAGTGGAAGCAGTTTTGTCGGACTAAAAATATCGTACAGAATGAATGACAACTCTATTGTGCACCAAATATATAAGGGAAAAATACACAGTACAATCAGTCGCAAAACTCGTAGTACTTTACAAGGCAGTAGAGATCTGATACTACCGACTTACCTACTCCTGACGCAATAACGTCACTGCTTGTTACTGTCGTGTTCCGGTTTGGAGGGTAAGGTAGCCAGAAAACTTAACTGTAAACTTACCGTAACCGTGAACGGAAAACTTATGCATGTGACACTAATACTCCGCCACACGGATAGCAACACACCATTAATATCTCTGGTGTCAATAGACGATGCTTGTTTGAAGCCATCCGCTTGTTTGCTGTCTTATTTTCTTCTTGTTGACATGGATAAGATTTTAAAATAAAGAAGGATATCTATAATAGATACACTATAAACAATATATCGATCGATCGAATTTTACGGACATAACGATTATCGAATTACCGACTATTTTTAGCGATAACTTGGACTGACAGCTTTACGCGCTCATCCGAGGCACGGGAGTGATAATATATTTTATACCTTTTGTCATCGGAAGTTGGTGAAACTATATTTGTAATGATGTAAATACACTTATAATAACACCACTCCGCCAGGCTCCGAGCTGCTACTGAGATTTTAGTTTCAAGAAAAACCTCGAAAATGCCTCAATAACACTTTTGTCCGACCCCAGACCTCATGGTCTGAGACGAATGAATCATGATTATAAACATCTAATTAATTCCACGCACAGAAACCTCAAGCAGAAAGTAATAGTAAATTAACACTGACCCTAACAGTATCAATGGTACGACAACAAACAAATTCATAAGACCAGGTCAAACTTTGACACCTACGCAACGGTAAATATACCACATACCGAAGCATAGCTGATGCTACGTGATTTCTTTTATTTGGCTTTAAATATCTCTTCACATAAGTGAAAGTGTGCGCACGTGTGTTGTAAAAAATAAATTATGGGAAAATATCTTGCGAGTTGACAGCACTATAATATAATACATGACTAGGGTTGTCAGGTTTTAAAACTGAAAAGCCGAAAAGTTCTACTAGTTTTACCGGACTTTTGAAAAACTTAACCCATATAATTATTAAACCCATAGTAATATTATATATTTACATACTTCAGAAAACCATTGAAATTAAAAATATAATAAAGAAAAATTAATAACAAATCTAGATTGATGCGATGTATTCCACTTACGCACTTCTTTCTATAAGCAAGACTTCCCAACCAGGGGGGCACGCCCCCCTAGGGAGGCGTAGAGAAATGTTAGGAGGGGCGTCGTACGTAATAAATATGTAAGATTACATTTCCAAATAAAAAATTAACAAGTAAGTAAATAAGGAATATAAGAGGGGCATAAAAATATTATTTTTGGCTCGGGGAGGCTCGGCGAAATAAAGATTGGGAAAAATTGTTCCTATAGGATATGCATTTCTACTAATATTATAAATGCGAAAGTAGCTCGTTGTCTGTCTATTCTTAACGTCTAAATCGCAGAACCGATTTTGATGAAATTTGGTACAAAGGTAGTTTGAGACCCGGGAGAGGACGTAAAAAAAGTTTTTATCCCGGAAATCCCACGGGAACGGGAACTATGCGGTTAAAACCCCGAGACTTTTAGAAATTTACGTGGACGAAAAAAGAGGTGCAGCTATAACTAAGATATGTTTCATATTCTTTGTCATAAGATAGCAAATACGTAGATGGTTCTTCTGAAGAAAAACGACAACCGTCCAAACAAGGATGTTAATGGTGCGTTTCTATCCGTGTGGTGTGATGTTAACGTGTATAAATTCACTAACTATCCTACCCTCTAAATCGGAACCAGATAGTGACAAGCATCGATGCTATTGCGGCAAGGATAGAATCATGCGAAATCTTGCAGAACTCCACCATCTATTTGTCACGATGGCAGTATCTCGTATAGGCTATCATTAGCAATTTACGAACTGCCTGGCACAACGGCAGATGGTCTACTCTTTAAAGGGGCTTCCTTTTTAAATTTGCAGAACAACACGGGTTTAAAGTAAGAAGGGTTCACTACGCCTACAATAATATAACATCAATCGAATTTTTTAAAATATTAATAACATAGCTTCTCATATTCAGCATCTTCACTTACTAACAAAATATGAACCGACCGCCGCCCCGTTGGTCGAGTGGTTAGAGACCCTGACTACGCAATCAACGGGGCTCGGGTTCGATCCCCGACGGGGACAAGCATTTGTGTGATGAGCATAAATGTTTGTATTTCCGGGTTTGGGTGTTTATTATATATATTCTAGTATTTATATATGTATTTCTATGTATTAGTATCGTTGACTAACACCCATAACACAAGCAAATAATTTGCTTACTTTGGGGTTAGATCAGTAAGTGTAATTTGTCCCGTGAATATTTATTATTTATTTATTTATTTATTATGAACCATAAATGTGCTTTAACATTACTATATAACAACTTGTTGCCGAAATACATCCATAATTTATGTGTATAAGCATACATACATGTATTTCTTCCACCGCGCCGGTTCTCCTGTCCTCACTATGTGGCCATGTTTCCGAACCGATAATAGCTTTAAAAGTTTTGGCCCTCGGCCACTCAAAAGTGCATGTAAGGTATATTTTAATAAAAAAAATGTTATTTATCATACACATTTGAATTTTTAGAAGTTCATATTCATATAAACGTTAAGCATACTAAATCTCAGATTCCTCAGTGCGCGCAATATTCTTATAGAAGCATCCAAAGCTTTCCCTTCACGTATTATTAAGTATATCAATATTCAAAAGGGTTCAGGGTTTCATCCCTTGAATCCATACTAATATTATAAATGCGAAAGTAACTCTGTCTGTCTGTCTGTCTGTTACGCTTTCACGGCCAAACCACTAAACCGATTTGGATAAAATTTGGTACAAATATAGTTTGAGACCCAAGAAAGGACATAGGGTAGTTCTTATCCCGGAAATCCCACGGGAACGGGAACTATGCGGGTTTTTATTTTAGAATTTTTTACACGCGAACGAAGTCGCGGGCACAGCTAGTCTACAATATAGGCGGTGTTTTTACAATATCCAATTATCGTTCTCCTTTAACATGTAATCATCGCAACCTAGAAATCATTTTGTTAATTAGTTATACTGTCGATATTTATGCAAAAATTAAATTAATTTTGATCACAGACTAAATAGAAACATAATAGAAGTCAGACAGCCGGGGTAAAAAAATAATATTGAAAAACATTATTTGGAAGTCATTTAACTACACACGGCGGTTGTTTCAATCGAAATTGACAGTGGAAGATCGAGTGATTATCACCTCAGTGGTTGGTCGGTCCTATCTCAGTTTCGAATCCTCGTGTAGGGCAAAAATGATAGGAATAGGACTTTACCTATTTAAAAAAAAACAGAATGAAACAATACATCATAAAATAGAAATGTGGCTAAACTCTGCTTTAACAACTAACAAAGCTTTTGTTGGTTGCGGTCATTGATATAAAAAACCCAAGATGCACAGTCCCGAACAAAACTGACACTCAAAAGTGTCCCTAATTTCATTTAAATAGTTATAGATATGGCAAAAAACATATGTCTTTGCAAATCCAACCTTAAGCGCAAGATTTATAGTTGTTTTTACAAAGCAATGTACAAAAAGAAATAAAATTGACAGTGACGCGACTGACGCGATTCTCTTTGAAATGAGCGCACAATTTAAAATTGTGCGCTCATTTTTAGAGGCCGTTTTTGAGACACTGATTGTGTATCTTGGGTTTTTTATATCAATGGTTGCGGTTTATCACTATTATTGACCTACGGTCGTCAAAGTAGATGGCAATATACGTCAACCTTTTTGCCAGTAGAGAAACCGGTGAATTTGAGTGAAACGAAACAGTAACGATCTATTCAATCAGTGTTCCAAAGGACATTAGACGCAAGGACATTACTAGTAGTATAATATATTAGAGATAATTTCAGCTATTGTTCTATAGTTTGATTGTTATAGTCGTACACTATTCATCATCAAAACTTGCTAAAATTTCAGAGTATATAATTTACACTTTTACTTTTTAATAAAGTTAAAGTAAAACTATGTTTTACATGAAGTCCATACTTTTTTGTTATGTTAAAGATAGCAATCAAGCAGACTTTCCTGATGGAAAGAGTCAACCATCGCCTATAGACACCAATTATATTAATGGTGCGTTGCTATCTTGTGGCGAGGTCTAATGCATATGTTTACTGGCTACCCTAACCCTTCATACTGGAACACGACAGTGACAAACACTGAAGCTGTTGCGGGAAGAATAGCTAAGGGGTGGTACCAAACCCGGGCGATAAAACGCAGAACTCTACCACTTACTAATATTATAAATGCGAAAGTCTGTCTGTGGATTAGAATTTCACAGCTAAACCATTGAACGGATTTTAATGATTTTTTCTTTATATCATAAGATAGCAAACAAGCAGACGGGTCTCCTGATGGAAAGAGTCAACCATCGCCTATAGACACCAAAGATGTTAATGGTGCGTTGCTATCTTGTGGCGAGGTCTAATGCATAAGTTTACCGGCTACCTTACCCTCCAAACCGGAACACGACAGCGACAAGCACTGACGCTATTGCCGCAATATTGCGGCAGGAATAGGTAAGGCTGTGGTACCAGATCCGGGCGAGACAATGCAGAACTCTACCACCTAGTAGCCACGATGGTAGTGACTCGATAGCCAATCGGTCGCATTTTACGACCTGCCTGGCAGAGCGGCAGTTGGCCTATTCTTCAAAGGAGGCCGGGACATACACGGCTTGATAATGATAATGATAATAAAATTGGCATGAAGAAACTTAAAAGATCTGGGGTCAAATATAGGCTTTTTTTAAATAGTTATTTAAAAAATAAAACCGACTTTACATATTACTTATACTCATATCTCAAAAACTATTGAACCAATTTTGATGAAACTTGGCCTGTTGCCCAAGTTGGAATATATTTGATTTAAATAAAAAATATTTATCTCAATATGGCTTTTAGTTACCAAGAAATTCGTTGACAAAACATACAAATATACATACACTTACGAAATTTAGCACAAGTGCTTGGTCACTTAATCGATCATCATACTCGCCTTTTTTCGTCGGATTGAAAACAGGCTATTAATTTTATTTGAAAAAATAAATCCCACTAAATATCCTACGGATAAAGATGCAAAACACGACAGTTACAAGTACTCTTGCTGTTGCGGGCGGACTTTCAAAGGAGATAATATAATATCAAAACTCGGGCAAGTACTATACAATATTGTAACATAAACTTCTATACGTGTAGCATTACAGCCCGCTACATGGATAGCAAGGCACAATTAATATCTTTGATGTACATATATAGGCAACAGTTCTCTTTGATATATAAAAAAAATCCTCCGTTTCATAAGACGGTTGAAAAATAATAGTGTGAATAATAAATATGAAGTGAAGCTACGATCGACACCCAGTATATTATGCAAAAGGTAACAATGCTCTGTTATCGTTATTAGGTCATTGCACACTTACTTGTAACTTCAATACCCTTTTGTTTCCTATTCAAACTGGGAAGATTTTTCCCGCTCTCACAATATGAATAAATGATACATGATATAAGAAAGGCTATATGCAATAACATTTGGTCTATAGTGGCATAAACGCTAGTAGAATCTATATTAATACTAGCTGACCCGCGAGTAGATTAACATGTCGTCAAGATAGCTTTTCATGCAAATTTCATCCCCTTTTTCAACTCTTTAAGGCTTGATTTTTGAAAAAAAAATAGCCTATGTTTGACCTCGGATTTTCAACTATACCCATGCCAAATTTCACGAAAATCGGTCCAGCGGTTTAGCCGTGAAAGCGTAACAGACAGACAGACTTTCGCATTTATAATATTAGTATGGACTATTACAAATTATTTTGTATTGCTTAATTTGGTAAGTGATTAGATTGAAAACTACAGTTCATTATTGAATTAATTAAATAATAAATAAACCGAAAACTAAAGATCAATTTCAATAAAAAAATATGATAATAATGAATCAAATGCAATTAAATAATTATTAATTGTTTTTTATTAGATTTCGAACAATGGATCAAACCATCGGCTAGCAGCATGGCTGATGAAAATAGCTGCACAATATGTACATGGGGCACACTAAAAGTTTTACACTTCTAGCTAATCCAAACTATTTGAATTTCGAATGTTATATTTTTAAAAGTTGCAACCTTCTTAGTAATAAAAAAAACAATTGGCGGGAAATCATTTGTCAATTGTTTTTTTATCATACATCAAAGTTCTACGTACGCAACGAAAATAGAATTAAGTCGAAAAGATTTTAGAGCGATGATTTTTTAAGATTTTAAAAGTTTTCTTTCCCCGCAAGACTGTGCCGCTCGTCTTCAAAATGCTTTTGGGAGAGAAGCACCTTGTTTGAGCACCGTGAGGCGATGGTTTGCTGAATTTGAGAGAGGTAGAGTTTCTTTACATGACGAATTTCGTGAAGGGCGGCCTTCAACTACCGTCAACGAAAATAATGTGGCTACTATTAAGCGGTTAATTGAAGAAAACCCCCGGATTACCTATGAGACAATTCAAGGACTATTGGGGATTGGCATGAGCTAAATTCCGAAAATTTTACACGAAGAATTGAAAGTTCGGACGCTTTGTTGTCGTTGGGTCCCTCATGAACTGACAGCGGAGCAAAAGCAGGCTCACGTGGAATGGTGCTCACAGATGCTACTAAAGTACGACCACGGACATTCTAATGCTGTCACAAGAGACGAAACGTGGATTTATTGTTTTGAACCCGAAAAAAAACAGCAATCTTGTGATTGGATGTTCGAAAATGAAAACAGGCCAACAAAAGTGAAACAGGCGAGAAACGTTGGTAAAAAAATGATCGCGTTTTTTTCCCAGCTACGGGTTTCATCTGTACAATTCCACTTGAAGATCAAAAGAGTGTTAATGCCGAGTGGTATTCTACATTTTGTTTACCCAGGGTGTTAGAAAAAGTTCGCGAAAGATGCCCAATAGCCACATTCTCCTACACCATGATAACGCTTCTTCACACACGGCCAACAAAAAAGTCATTTTTAGCTTCCGAAAAAGTACATCTCGTCACTCATCCTGCGCATAGCCCTGACCTAGCACCCTGTGATTTCTGTATTTTCCCCAAAATCAAATATTTGATGAGGAATTTTACTTTTATCAACTCCGAAGAGGCAGTGTTTGCGTTCAATCAGCACGTAGAAAACATGCCTTCAGATCTATGGTCCTCCTGTTTTAAAAAATGGTTCGATCGCATGAAAAAAATATTTAAAATGTAAAGGAGATTATTTTGAAAAGCAATAAACATGATATTTTGGTTATAACATGTTGTTTTTTTAAGTTACGCAAAACTTATAGTGTGATCTATGTATACACTATACACCTGGGTTCATCTTCCGAAACAAATTTAGGTGAAATTATAAAAATTAGTAGAGGAGTAACCTCTTATTATTAATAATAATAAGATAAAATATTTGATGTAGACAACAATGTAATATATTTAAATAAACAGATTTTGTACTAATAATTTTTTTTCTTTTCATTTGTCGTAATTAATTACCTTATTTTTTTAAATGTACACAATAGAGTATGTTTCAATTATAATTAAACTGGCCGAGAAATTCCACTGTACATAGCAGCTGTTGCTCCGCTCTCCCCTCCACGTTTTTCTACCTGTTCGAGATCCCTATTGCTATTTTTATACACAGGTATCTTTGAAAAATGTTTCTATATGTCTACTCAGGTAAGATTTAACATATAAATTAAAAAAAAATACTATTTAAATTGAAAATATAAGGTCAAACATTAACTTTTCATAATAATTTGTTTAAACAATGAAACAATGGAGTGCACGAAAAAATTTTGGGTAATCAATGTTTACCAAAAATTTATATTTTAAAAAACAATATCCCACATCGATCATATTAATTCATTCACTATAACTCTAATCCGAGGTTTTACAGTTTTAAGTGCTCCAGGCACTCCACTATCAAGACCAATAACGTTTCATTGACTCACCATTCAAATACGATTCAATCGCTATTAAAAAATTCGCTTTTCTACTCCACTTCTACTCTTCAATCGTGTTACAGTTGTCCCTCGATCGATCCACCATCCAATGTTACAACTGCTGTTGTTTCGGTCATACGAAACAACAGTGCCGATCTAAACCTCGCTGTATTAAATGTGGTCAGGGCCACCCAAGTGGCGGCTGCTCTGTGCCTGAAGAACAGTCTTTCTGTATTCTCTGTTCCGAAAACCATTTTGCTACGAATAGAGGGTGCCCGGAGCTGGGTAGACAGAAAGCCATTAAGATTACAATATCTGAGTGTATTATATGTAGAAGCCAGTAAACTTTATCCTAAGGTATCCCTTAGTTATGCTGATGCTATAAAAAGCCATAATGTAAGACCCTCTCAACACTTAACTGACACGCAACCAATACCACTAGCTCCCAAACAATCATATAAAAAAACCATGCACTTAAAGCCCAAAACACGTGCCCCAGTAATTCCGGGTTATGACAAAAAAGCATATAATACTCTAATTAAAGATATCACTTTCTCTGCATCAAACAATGGATAGGTAGAAAACAATGACTCAGAACTACAGCATGTAAATAACACACACACGAATAATAATCAAATTCAAAATGAACTATGCAACACATTCGCTAGAATTTTAGTTAACTGTATCACCTCATCCCAAACTGTACCTGACCATGTTGCC
Organism: Apodemia mormo; assembly: GCA_036924255.1. Taxonomy (NCBI): domain Eukaryota; kingdom Metazoa; phylum Arthropoda; class Insecta; order Lepidoptera; family Riodinidae; genus Apodemia; species Apodemia mormo. The sequence goes on from JAUPFN010000026.1 coordinate 10,255,787, forward strand.
AACAATATGATATCATTAATTAAAAGTCTTAAATATGGATCTGGAGCTCCTGCAGTGGAATATTAGGAGCATCACCAATAAAAAATATGTCCTAATCAATATTTGTAATAAATACAGGCCGGCTGTGTGCTGCATAGCCGAGACCAGGCTAAAACCAAGTTTTAATTTCAAATTGCAACAATATCATTGCTTAAGAAATGATAGGGTTGATGGCTATGGAGGAAGTGCTTTGCTGGTTACTAGCAGGGCGCTGTTTTCACCTCTCTCAACATATAACATCTCTGAAAATACAAATATTAACATACCCAAAGTGGAAGGCATCACTTATGTTTCTATTTACATAGCCAAAGTGGAAGGCATCACTTATGTTTCTATTTATATAGCCCAACCAAATAACCATATTATTAATCAGCTTAGGCCCATCCTGCAAGGTTTGGAGTGACCATTTATCATCATGGGAGATTTTAATTGCCACCACTATAGATGGGGCTCAGATCATTGTGACAATTCAGGAGACCTGCTTGTAGACATGATTGATGACTTTGACATTTGTGTGATGAATGATGGCAAACCAACTAGATTAGAAGTTCCCACTCAGAACAAAAGTTGTGTGGATTTAACTATTTGCTCATCAGACATAGCCTCTCTTTTGTATTGGGAAAGGCTAGACTCTACTTATGGGAGCAACCACTACCCCATAAATGTCCAAATTGCTCAATATAATATGACTAACAGACAGACAGCACCCTTTCTTAAATACAGACTACCTGAAAAAGCAGAGGACTGATCCAACTATTCGCAGTCATTAGACCACAAAATTAGTCTTCTAGCAAACATATCAAATCAACAAGACTTAGAAGAATGTTACCTGTCATTCTCCAATGCAACAAAACCACAGCCAAGGAAAACTTTCCACTGAAAAATGCATCAATTAACAAAATAATATCACCCCCTGGTGGGACTCTGAATGTACTGATGCTATTAGAGACCATAAAAAGGCTGAAATGGTCTATAGAAGCAACATGAATTTGGAAAATCTTATCCAATTTCGAAAGATTCTAGCAAAAACCAAAAGGTTTTTACGTAAAAAAAAACCAGAGCTGGAAAAAGTTTTGCTGCTCTCTTTCCCCCACCACCTCACCTAGTGTAATATGGAGTGGAATTAAAAGGTTCAAATCAAGTGTCTGCCCCAAGCCATTCGCCACAATATCTAAGGAGGTCGCAGCTGAATTTATGGACAAATTGGCCCCCCCATACGTACCAACTAAAGAGGAAGCTGTAAATTTCGCATTTATACCTTCTACCCCTACTATACAGGACCCCCTAAAAGCCCTGTTTACAATTACTGAATTAAAGTTTGTTCTTTCCCAAGTTCATGACTCTGCCTGGTGTGGATGGTTTTCCATATTCATTAATTACCAATTCAGCCCCATTATAATATTCACAGGACAAATTACACTTACTGATCTAACCCCAAAGTAAGCAAGTTATTTGCTTGTGTAATGGGTGTTAGTCAACAATACTAATACATAGAAATACATATATAAATACTGGAATAAATTTAATAAACACCCAAACCCGGAAATACAAACATTTATGCTCATCACGCAATTGCTTGCTCCCGTCAGGGATCGAACCCGAGCCCCGTCAATTGCGTAGTCAGGGCCGCTAACCACTCCACCAGGGGGGCGGTCAAAATGTTAAAATGGCGGGGTTATGTCAGAATTATTTCCTGTATTTAGCTAACCGTATATTTGAGGATGGTAATATCCCTCCCTCCTGGAGAACACAGATAATTATACCAATTCACAAATCAGGAAAAAACCATAATGACCCAAATGGCCTTCGTCCTATTGCACTCTCTTCAACCCTTTTAAAATTATTAGAACACCTCCTCAAAAATAGACTGGAATGGATAATTGAAAATAGAAGTGACTTACCAAACACTCAATTTTGATTTCGCAAAGGGCTCGGCACAGTGGATAGTGTAGCAACTCTTGTCACAGATATTCAAGTTGCATTTAGCAATAATAATTCAGTTGTTGCTGCATTCTTATACAAAGGCTCAGCCTATGATAATGTACAATTTTCAGTTCTCAGGCAAAAGCTGCAAAATCTGAGAATCCCTCATAAAATAGTAGAATGTATACGCAACATGCTACATACTAGAGAAGGTATTCTAAGGGTCCCTGGAGAAGCACCAGAAACTAGATTGTTGTGGAAGGGGCTTCCCCAGGGATCAGTGTTGAGTCCTTTGTTATATAATATTTATACATATAATATAAAGTCATGTCTCAATGATAACTGTGCTCTCCTACAATATGCTGATGATTTGGCATTATATGTGACAGAACCCCTCATATTGAATGCTGTTACTTCCTTAACCATCTCTCTTAACTCCCTGAATGAATGAGTACATGGCCTAAGCCTGTCCCTGAGCAAAAGCTCCATTGTCATCTAAAGATGACAATGGAGCTTTTGCTCAGGAATTAATCGAAGGAATTAATCGACTTTGGCTAAAGCCAAAGTCGATTAATTCCTTCAGTTTCTATCAGGTTACAGGATCAAACAGTACTTAGGAAAATAGTGTAAAGTTTCTAGGTGTAATGATTTACTCAAAGTTGATAGGAACAGATCACATAAATCATATTATAAAAAAATGCGAGAGATCATTATATATTATATTGGCTGTATATATTATATTCACTATATACAGCCAACGTATTATAAAGTGTTTTTAAATAACTCATAATAATTGTGTTCTATCGACTAGACATTCAATATAATAATAACTACTTTGAATTTGATCATAGAAAATAAAAAAGTTGTCATTTTAAATAAAAAATAATCATTAATGTATTAATTCAATGTAATGGTAGATTTTAGTAAGCAACACTCAGAATAGTGTCATTGAGATGCTAAAATAAAATAAAAATAAAATAAAATAAAATAAAATAGCCTTTATTTCCGAAATTAGATATACAACTAATCTTAGATGTTACTTGGTATTTAAATTACATTCATAAGAAATCCCTAATTTCGGAGAACCTATTGGCAAAGGCCTCCTCCAATTCTCTCCAGTATATCCTGTCCAAGGCAATCCTAGTCCAGTGTGGGCCCACATTGAGATGCTATTACAATCCAATTATGATACTATTACGATTATGGTTAACGTTTAGCAGAATACCAAATTTGTCACAATGATAATTGCATTGTAATAGCCTGGCAGTTGAATCGTAATTGTGTGACATTTTACTTAAATAGCAGACTTGGCCCTCTGATGGTTAGTGATTGACGTCGCCAATGAACTAGTTTACCTGGAACTAGCCCAGGTAACTCATTTATGTTTTTCCTATCTTGAGACATAAGATGTTGACTCTCGGTGGCAGTAATTACAATGCCTCTCTTTCCCTTCTCTCCAAAACACAGCAAAGCTGTTTCACTAGAGAAACAAGCAAGATGGTGGTACCCATACAACCGGGAGAGCGGCACAGCGCATACTTCCCACCGGTATGAAGATGACCTAGCACATAGGCTACTTTTATCGTAGAAAAATTAGGCAATACCACAAAGATTGGCAAAAACTTTTATAATGAAGTGGGCTGCACGCTACAGGTAGTAGAGAGATAAACGTTTTATTATAATACCTGCACCCTGCAGGCATATTTATTATGTGGTTCGGAAATGTAGAAAGAATTGTAGATGAAAAATTAACAAAACAGATATACAATGCGAAAGTGGAAGTACATCCTTCAACATTCGCATGTTGTACAAGGGAAGATCAAAAGTCAGGACAGACAGATCATAATCAGATAGGTCGGGTATTGTCCGGAGGTAGTGTCAAAAGTCTTCGTAAACGGCGTGTTTGTATGAAGATAATGATGAATGTGGAAAAGCGAGGAAAGTCTGCAAGAATCATGATATATGGCATTAGATTTTTTTTTCCTACCCCCTATGGGATTTGGTGTGAAGATATGTATGTGTATAAAAAAAGGAAAATAAATATTTTATTTACACCAACAAGCATTGTTTATCTTCTATATTATTATTTTTCATAGTGGTCGCAAACTGGCAAAAGTGGTTGTAAACTAGCATTTTGGCTATTTTCGAACATTTTGAATATTTTTTCAAAATTCATTAATGGAAGTGAATTGCATTATTACATATTCCATAACTTGACTATATTTCCGACTAATTTACATAAAAAATATTCATGTTATGTATAGATATGATATCTTTTGACGTATCCAAACTGGGCAACTCCACTTAGTGGTCGCCAACCGACACAATGACCCTACTGCCATTTTAACAAAATAGATGTTTGAACTGAAAAAATCCATGTTTATAGTTTTTAATCTTTTGAGCTTAAGATACCTTAATTTAGCGGGAAGTTTCAGGGATGGCTTGTAGGGTCAACCACTTACACATTTTTTTTTAAAATAGTTTTGTAAGTTATTCTAAATTTTTTTGGTCTGCCTCATATGTATTTAAGCTATAAGGTTAATTGTGCACAATGTCTGCTGTTTTTTTTTAATCACTTCATAAGCTGGGTAGGCTGAAGAAATCATTCTTACGTTAGAGATAAGTCTACGTTTTGAACATTTTTAATTTTATTTTTTCCCTGTGATATTTCTAAAGATGTGTACAATAAAATATTAAATAAATAAATACAGTAGGCGACATTAATTAATAGATGTACATTGTTAATGCACACAAAAAAATAATATTTTCTATTTCAAATTTCTCCATTTTGGTTCGTGCCTCTTTTGACAGATAGACCATCTGGTTTCCTGACACAGTTTATAAAAGCAGACCAATAGTTCCAAATGCAGTTGTATAACTTTTGAAACGAAAAGTAAAATGGTATTACCGCTACTTCATACGAGAAACAGGTCCACTGTACAATTTTTGTTTTTGTCATTTTGAGGAATTTGCTATCTTTGACCTTATATAGTTTCAAGTACTTAATATCTATATAATATATAGTTAGTTGAGTACTCAACTCTCTCTTATTTTCTAAGAAGTAAATCATTTGTTTATAAAATTTGATATGTTTAAAATGTATAGAGTTTATTTACATGAAGCAAAATCTATTTTTAATGTTATTAATAAAGTGATGAATATAATAAATAGGTGCATGTTATATAAAATGGATGATAAATTATCTGCAATTGTTTATATAATTCATGGACAATAGAAAATATGAACGTGGGTCCAAAGGCATAATATGGACAGGTTAACAAAGATATAAAGCTTTAGTTACCCTATTCAAAACGAAGACTAATAATTCTAAACTTTAAACACAAAAATAGTCTAAATGTAAATACCCAACACATTTAAGTACTTAATCTGAAATGACTTTATCAACAGAGTAAAGGGAGATAAACCAACTTTGACGAATTGCTGAAAAATGAACATAAACAAAATAAGTGCCCAAAAAAATTCTTTTAAGATAATGATGTAACCAATGTTATCATTATAAGCCAGAGATGCTTCTAAATTGATCAGTTTTGAGCAATAAAATATTTAATCAAAATAACATTAGCAAGGTAATATAAATACTAATATATAAAATACTCACCGAAAATGGCTACAAACACAATCGTACCGTCACTTCACTATACACTTATCGTTACTAAACTTATAAATAGGACGTGAGATTAGTTTTTACGGCGACAATTTCCTATATGAATACACTTTCCAACAGCTTTTACTATCACACGGCCCCTACTATACGCAAGTAGTACAAACAGCATGAAAATACTTGATGACTGACGTACGTACTCCACAGGGAGCGGCCAGAATTTATGAACTAATAACACACAAACAAATGATACGTCAATACACTTTCTATAAATTTATTGGCACAAATTTATTTGGTGCCCTTATCTCAAAAAATAATAATTAAATTTTAATCCCGACAACGAAGCGAAATCTTTTCGCTCTCTCCTCCCTTCACCGTAAAATAATCCATAGACTAGAATACACTATGTACACAGCACTCGGTAGTAAACTTCAATAGATAGTCCACTCTACAGAACATAACACACTAAATTCGAGTATTGGTAGGTACCTTAATATTATTGACCATAGACACCATTTCGGTTGGGTTAACACCCAAGATAGTAGGAATTAAACAATGACGTGTGTAATATTATACACGTCATTGGAATTACAGCACAATTATAATTTATAGTATACGAGTACGACTGAGGTATACAACTTTCTACCCGAATAGTTGAATGTCAGATTTATAGATATATATTTTAAACGACTATTTTATTATAATCATATACCTTGACATCCCCAACAAACCATGGTTCTTTAAATTCAATAGTATTGACAAGAGCACTACCTCCACAATTATTCGCCTCCGTTTAGGGCATGTTGTAACTCCTGTATTTCTTGCTAAACTTCATATAAAAGATCATTCCCTCTGTGAATGTGGATTGGAGGAAGGCTCTCTTGAGCACATATTCTTTTTCTGCCCTAAAATTACAGTGCCACTTTATGACATTCTGCCAAAAAATTTCCCTCGACCCATCAACCTAAATTACTTATTATCTCAAATCCACTCCCCCCGAGTATCAGTTCTTGCCAGATTTATCAAAATTAACAAACTTAGATTGTAGTTAGCAATATGTACTTATAACTAGCATAACATTGTTTGTCTAGTTTGTTTGTTATCCTTATATTGTGAATATTTGTAAAATATTCCTCCTAACTAACATTTTAACTCCAATGTGTATGTTAATTTTAACATTATACTAATATTGCTATGTTTTGTCTTCCAGTGGCTCTCTATGTTTGAGAGTAATATATGAAAACACTAAAATCGTTTTTCTGATAATAAACGTGCATACATCAACCTTGACATTGGCGGAATCGCTAAAAATTTAGCGGAGCCATAACTCAGCAAAAATAAAAAAAAATAAAAAAAATCATATACTTTACAAAACCCACACTTAAAGCTATAAAAGTTTACCTAATTAGGATCGCATGTAACGGATTCGACATACTATGCTTTTTTTTAGGGTTTTATCAATCCAGAATTGTAGGCAAATCTTAACACCTTAGAAAATTTGTGCCCCTCACACGTTTAGATTACATGAAGGCCCCGATCACAGCAAAGAAAAATTAATGGTAATCGTTAAATCTGACAAAAGCGTGATTAAAATTACCGCAGATGAAAATGATTACTACACAATTAGACCGCCCCAGGCGCCCCAACGGTTGAGTGGTTAGCGAACGTAACTACGCATCAATGGGGCTCGGGTTCGATTCCCGACAGAGACAAACATTTATGTGATGAGCATAGGTGTTTGTATTTCTAGATTTGGCTGTTTATTAAATCTAGTATTTATATAATATTATGTATCTCATGTATAAGCATCGTTGACTGACACCCATACCACAAGCAAAGAAATTAAAGCAAATAAATTGGATTTTTTAAATCAATGTTTTTTGAACTCAATTTAACAAAAAAATACAAAATGTTTATTTTCTCAACTTATTTTACACTGATTTTATAATATTACATTGTCCAGCGCATCCTTTTAAGCAGAGATGCTTGTGTCAGGATGTACTGCTCTTCCAGAACATCATTAGCAATTGTGTAAATTAAGTAGTATACATGCCTATTGCGTCTGTGTATTTATGTATGTGTATGAGTCTATACGTGTATATGAGTGTGTACGCGTGTACGAGTATGTTATGTCAGCACGGGTAATTGTAAGTAAATGTGTTACATTAATCTTAGCACTAGCAGTTTCTAGCAATCAAGAATAAATAGCGGGTAAGCATTTTAGTATAAACCGGCGTCAAACATAGCTTCAAACATTTGAACAATTCTTTGATAATTTTGAAAACGTATTTGAATACATATTGTCGCAACCTGTTAGACATGTTTTGCAAACATTTTTCTCCACAGTATACCGGTAGACCTCTCGTAGAGAGTTTAAGTGTTCTGTACGGTAGACGATAAACAAGATGGACGTCAATTTTGTGGATGCTTTATTATATAAGTGCTTGTAATTATATGATACATTTGCAAAATCTACCAAAACCTCGAAGAAAAGACACGAATGGATGTGAAATAAATAATCTCGACCTAGCACGTACGCGGCATGATACGACCACGGGCTCATCGCTTCATACAATCCTAGTTTGTATAGAAAAATAATTATATGGTATAGTTTCGTCTTTTGCCAATAGATGGCTCTTCATTCAACTGTAAATTTATTTGAGCTGTTATTTTTACGTTAAAATAAATTATATGTTACTTAAATTTAAATAATAGTATTTTGCCACTAAATTAAATAAAATAAAATAAACATCTCACATATTACTTAATAATAGAAAGGCAACCCTCGATTAACCACAATACAGTTACGTTTCATTCTACGCTTTGAAGATAATAATCTACTGAAAGCAATATCAAAAATAATGTTTATGTATAAAATTTCTAACTCAAAATATATCTATTTAACAAATAAGTTAATAATAGTAGAAGTATATGGAAAATAATTAAAATTTACAAAAGAAATTAATATTTAATATTCCCGAAACAACGATATGCTAGGAATGGAACGACTAATGTTATTGTTCGAGTCAAACATGGCCGATTTGTTACTTTTTGTGTTTGTGAAGAATGCGTTTTGGATTGTTTCAAATAAATAGTGATTATATTTTGCGACCTGACTACGTTTTATGGATTGCTATCTACTCTATTAAACTGTGTTTATCCTGGATCTTAGAAAATGATTTATCTTATTGGACTCCGATTACTATAATGACTTCAGAAAAAGTGCTGTGTTCATTTAACCTTCATATTACGTGATATAATAAAGATAATTACGAAATAAAGTTTGACGAATTTACTACTTGTTTTATTTTACAAAATTTAAATTTAAAATAAAAAAAGATACAAGAGGGCCGTATGTAAATATATCGTGAGTATAGTTCTGTCTTTACCCACGAGATGGCGCCTTTAAACGAGATCAGCTGAGCTCTCTAGAGCCTATTTATAAAGTACTTTGTGGATACGACCTTTCACCATAGGAGGGGTCGCGCGACCGTAGTATTGTATACTCTTTGCGCGCAACTGAAGTGAGCTTTGCATAAGTGAGTGACAAATGTGGCAGACTACGTAAAAATGTTAACACATTCCAACTTTGAACGCTTTGATGTGTGCTAAAAAAAACACAAAACCAAAAACGTGTGGCAAATGAGAAATGTTTGTTCAACCGGTTTCGTATTTTACTGCATCATCAGGGCTAAAATTTAAGTTTTAGCCCTGATGAATTTAGTTCCTCTCCAACAGAAGAATACAGTAAAAGACGCTAACCAAGAATATCACTATAAGAATTTTTTGTTGATTTCAGAACCCTATATATCCCTAAGTAGTATATAAAATTAAACCAAACTAATGAAAACGGTTGAAAAATCGAACAATCGAACAGTATTACATAAAATATGCGATATCATTCATCTAAACATTTAGCGATCAGTAAAATTATTCGTATCTGGCCCTGGCATGGGTATTTAATCAATACCAATCGAAAGAAACCAGACGATTGCTGACAAAAACGAGTAGAAACGCCGATATAAACGCCGATAGTCAGCTGTGCAGTGGGCGATCTTCAATCGTTGCAGCAACCACCTCATCCACCGTTTCGAAGATGCAGCAGTGGTTTTTCTTACACAGAAATTGATGATCTTTCAGCTTGGGTTCGTTCGGTAGTCCAATGGTACCAGATACCTAGGTACAAGGCGTCACTTATAATGCTGCTGCCACTAATAAAGGCCATGATGGGGGCATGTAGCCCCGCATTTTCGTATAGTCCTACCCCTCCCCTATATCGAGGAACAAACGAAATTCGGTAGTCTTATCGTACCAGAAATCAATTTTTTTTCATTCTTTTTTCTTATTTTTAATGTTCGCTTCGCATTATCCAGTTAACGACGAATCTAACTATGTATATACCATCCGGTAGTCTTATGGGACTAGGTTTTGTGTCGTGGGCTCTTAAACCATATGACACACATAGTTTCCGAAAAGTTAGGAATCATTTCGAAGGTCCGGTGTTCACTCTTCTCTTGAAGATCCCCAGGTTGTACCCGTCGGGAAACATAGACTCAGGAAGCATATTCTAGTCCCTTGCGGTTCGGATCAAGAATGCCGCTTTTTCGGGTACGTGGAACGTCCACCATATGGCGATGCCTAGTATCTGTGCGCCTCGACGATAGATAGAAAAACGGGGAGAAAGTCTGAGATCCACGCGCAGAGACCAGTAGGTCTACCGTACGAAGGAAGCTTGCTAATAAGACTGTCATGCCAGACTCTGTTAAAGGCCTTAGCAATATCAAGGGAGACAGCTAGCGCTTCACCATGATTCTCGACAGCTTCACTCAAGACGTAGATGACATACGCTAGAAGATCCCCGGTGGACTGATTTCGGCGAAACCCGTATTGGTGGTCACTGAGTAAATCGTTCGCTTCTAGGTGGGCCACTAGCCTCCTGATCAGTACACGCTCCATAGTCTTGTAGAGTATGGACGTGACTGAGATTAAAAAATCTGAACAGTTGCTAAATCTGTACATGGCCCAAGTTCGATCATGCATGGAGTACTGTAGTCATCTTTTGGAGGGTTCAGCCAAATATCAACTAGAAGCTTTAGACTCTGTAGACGAAAAGCCCGTAGGCTAATAAACGACGACAAGCTTACAAATAGAAAATTACAAATACTTGAGCATGTTCGTAAGGTCGCCAACCTATCCGTTTTTTACAGAATGCACTTTGGTGAGTGTGTGAAAGCTCTTTTCGATCTTGTTGGACCGTCACCATTCCTTTGTCGGACTACTAGATGCAGGCAGAAGTTCCATCCGTTCGCGTTCGTTGTTTATATACCAAAAAATCGAACAAAACGGTATGACAACTCTTTTTTGGTTCGAATTGCCAAGGCTTGAAACGAAATGCCTGCGTCTATTTTTCCTGAAAAATATAGTTCTGGAACGTTGACACTTTCCACCAGGTGCGATGGATAAGACAAACGCCTATATCAATTAAATTTTCAAAAAAAAAAAAGTATATATATATATATATATATATATATATATATATATATATATATATATATATATATATATATATATATATATATATATATATGTGAGTGGTTACGCAAAAAGGGACCTGAAGGGATTGGAAACGGTTTTTTTTTTTTGATAAATTCTGATTCTATGGTCCTTCATCTTTGTTTTGTTCTAATCAAAATAATTTTAGGTGCCGTAGTTTTTTTTTAATGATTTTTTATGTAAGCCGAGGCAGTTTTGAAAATATTACACCTTATACACAGCGCACACTAGTTTCTTTTTCTAGCGCGCACATAAAGACAAGTAAAAGACGAATAAATAAGTCACCAATAATACAGCTATCGCAAACACATGCTATTTCTCACTGACGAAGTCGCTCACTAACGACACTAACATAAAACACCCCGCGCCTCTCTCGTTTCGACTCAACATTTTAAACGTGATTTACTCGAAATCAATTATTTTCCCTTGAGGTCCCTTTTTGCGTAACCACTCACATATATATATATATATATATATATATATATATATATATATATACATATATATATATATATATATATATATATATATATATATATATATATATATATATATATATATATATATATATATATATATATATATATATATCATATATCATATATATTGCAATAGAAATTAAACCCGCTCAAACTTTCGTTCAATCTTTGTGCAATCTTCAATAATAACCCTAAGCGGTCAATAATATTTCACAATTCGTAATATTGCACAATATTATTGTAGGTCTCTGGGGCGTCTAAGTTTTGGTCTATATATATATATATATATATATATATATATATATATATATATATATATATATATATATATATATATATATATATGATTTCTGTGGTTTCGGTAGACAGGACAGACTACTAATAATTAGAGATGCAAGCATGGTTGTTAGTTGGGCAAGAACCAAGGAAGTTATATTCTACCCGGAATGCTTACACGCGCTTCAAAATCGTTCCGAAGAGTACCACGACATGAGTGGAGTGTGTCTCTTTCTACTAAATAAAGCGCCAATCGCCATATATAAGTGCGGCCATGCGTAGTTTGCAAATTACTACTAAGTAATTCTACTAATTTGAGAAACAGTTTTTGCATTGCATAAGTAATTACGTAATAATTAAAATAAGCACATTTTAGACTCACTGTGTTAATTACAATACATTTTATGCTAATTTATTTATCAACGTGTATCACAGTGTATCGCGTGGAACATGCTAGGTGGACAATATTATTTTATGTTATATAACGATGCTCTTACTTATTTCAAATATGGGTAGTCATGTTTTTGTAATAAAAAACGAAAAAAATTATGATAGCAAAAAAATATTTTCAAAAATAATATATGAGCAACAATTAACTTAGCGAGTACTATGAATGCTGTAAATTGCATGCAGTTCAGATCGAATAAGTATCAAGAGGTATGTACAATATAAATCTAAATACATAAAATTACAAATAGTAACAAAACAATCATAGGTTTATTTACAATAAAAGAAAATATATGCATGAAAACTAAAACTAAGCAGCAAAGATAATATTTCATAACGTAACCTAATAATCATCATCAGAGTCTTCTGATGAATCGTTTACTGTGTAATCGTCATCATTTTGTGGAACTGTGCGATAATATGATGACGTTTCCAGTCTTGATTCTACTATACTAGGGCTTAAAATTAACTTTAAAACCTCTGAACATATTTTTTCCGGCTTTTTTTGGGGAATCTCTCGAAGGCTATTGATCAAGGGATCAGATGTTATAACCAACATTGACAGCAAGTCTCTGTTCGTGGCAACACGCGAGCACTTGCGGGTGTTGTACTCCCTAAATCTGCGGCAATCTTTATTACGTGCTTCCTGAGCCTCTTCTGAAAGCTGCCCAATTGGAAGCAATGCAGCTTTGATGACCTCTGTACTATGAATTAATATTTTATGTACAGTAGCAGGCATACAGTACCACGAATAGAGACTTAGATAATGTCTTCTGGTTTCAAGACAAAATTTATTAAATTCAACTAAGTTTATCTCGAATCCAGAAGACAAAGTCCTCAATATTACATCGAACTGTTTGATGATTTCAACATCCAATCCCGTGATCTGAGCACTCATCTCAGCATTCTTAAAAAACCGACGAGCCGTGTTTCCATCGTTTGAAGAACCAAATCCTGGCTTTGGTTTATCTACAATAAGTCCCATCTCGTTCTTAAATTTTAACTTAATTTCGTCGGAACGAACCTTGATATCTGCTTTGTCTTCGTTGCTTCTAGCCTGCCATTTCTTAATATTCAACTTGTAGCTGATATGTAAAAGGCATTCGAAGCAACGAATCCAAGCATGAAGTGTAGATAAACCAAAGCCAAAATGATCTTGGTTGCTGTTGAAGTTCGCGGGTTCATCATTCATCGTCTTGGGGGTGGCGCCACAGATGAAACACTTTTGAGTTGAACGAGTTTCCGTTAAAGCGTTGCATACCTTTCCGTCTGTCATTGTCAGCAAAAGTTCGTGTTTCACAGAGATTTGAGAATCACCAAAGTCGATACGTGTTGGAAGAAGAGCGTTAACTTCTTCCAACAATCTATTTGTCTCCGTTAACGTGAAGTCATTCGTTTCTTTAGCAAATATTAATTTGATTGGGCGACAATACAATGTTGATGAAGACCGAGGATTTTGCCAAACAATTTTGGCCCCATCATATAATCTAAGGGGAACTAAAGAAAATACGAAAAGAAATTCGTCCGTATCTTCAGTGTTCTCAAATCTCTGTTTGTATGTGCTGTGCCCAGAACTTCCATCACATCCCCATTTACTTACAAGTGTAAAAGACGAACTTGTTGCGAGGACACTGCTGATAACTTCATGCTGTGCTAATACTAAACGTTCCACTGTTTTGTTTAATAATGCTTGCAAATTTATTTCAGCACGTGTTTCTGTTACAGCAATGTGCTCCTGTGCAGGATAACAGGCCTGTTTAGATTTTGTCAAACTATAATATGATGGAAACACATTATGTCCTGCCTTCATAGACCACTTTCTTGTTTGTTTGTACGCATGTGTTGTTGACTTAGAATCTATATAGTAAGCTAACGCTTCGTCACTACTTAACTGCCTAGGATTAACATTACTGGTATCCTTAGACTTAACATTAATAACTGAGCTTTCACTAATGTCTCTAATTACGCTGGCAATTTTCCGTTGTCCTGCTGAACGCGGAGCAATTTCGGCAGCTGTCACCAATTCACTGACACTTCGCGATTCTACGAGATCCACGACTCGACGTTTTTTGGTTTTAAACGACGATTCTTCGAATTCTTTGCGAGGCCTTCCTGCTGAAATCACAGCCTCACTCGAAGTTGATGGTTGTGGCTCAAAAGAACTCACAGTAAACTGTATATCTTCTTCATCCAGCCAGGTCTTATTTTTAATTAAAAAACGCTCCTTCGATTTTCCTGAAGCCAACCATTTGACACCAATTTTATTGGAAAAGTTGGATATCTTCAACTTTATTTCTTTTTGGCTACATTCAGTAATGTTACCAAAGTGAAATTTTGAAGAAAGGTACTCATATATACCCGAGTTCTTTTCATTTTTTGTGGGTTTCAACCACTCTTCAAAAAATTCTACCCTAGAAATAGAGTATAAGCGTTCTGAAAAAAAAAAGAAAAGAATATGTTGTACTAAAGTGTGCTAAACAATTTGTGTATTTTTATGAAGAATAAAGTATTTCCTATGATATATCAAAGAACTAGCCCGGATAAAGGTGAATGTCTGCAAAATTAACTCTTTAAAACTATTCTTTCATAAAAAAAATACGTTAAAATATATAAGCTATGTTAAAATTATACCTAAAATTCATTTGAACAGATTCAGATTTTAAAAAAGGTTTTTTAAATAATAGGACTTACCCTCCGTGTTGATATCCATCACAAACACTCAAAATATTAACTATAAGCCACTATGGATGTGTACGAAAGTGTCACTAAACTGCAACTGATTGACTGTAACGATTTCATTAAACTCAATACCTGACTTCTAACCACTATTCCTTATCAGTTAAGCATTTGACAAACAACCGATTCTTGGAATCTGGAGATTAGGGGTGTTGTTTACGTTTTGCAATTAAGATTTCCTGGAAATGATAACATGAATTTTGTCCACCTAGCATGTTCTAGGCGAAATACTGTGTGTATGAATAAAAAGTATTTAATGATTACTGAATATGTAAAAATCTACCATCTAGATAGTTTTATTTATACTGGCAATTGCAAAAAAGGGACAACATCCACTCATGTCGTTGTCTTGCTCAGAACGTTTTTCCCCTCTGTTAAGTAAGAAACAAATGTCAACTTTATGAGTAACGAAATAAAGTACATTTTTATTTTTCAAATATTGCTTTGTAACAATTCCAGTTATAGTATATAAGTTCCTTGGCAAGAACACACCCATTATCTATGTGTTGTCTCTATGATTATAAATGCTTGCATCTCAAGCAGTCTGTGGATTACAATCATCGTTCACCACAGATTAATTAGGTAGGTATCTGCCTATGTAAAATGTACGAATGAATATTGAGTGTGTGATTGAGTAGGTATCATGGTCACACTGAGAAGACACCAGTTTGAAAACGGACTTTTCTTAGATTATGAGATTACTATTATCTATCAATTAAATTAGTTATTAGACAAATTTCCGATATTAAATATATACTATCATTTTTTATTTACTGTTTAAGCTTAAGGAACCGTACCTGATCATTCCATAGAAAAAAAGAGTGCTTAGAATTGCTGGTACGAGAAACCAAACAAAGATCTCAGCATTCGGACTTTTGTTGTTTTTGTGTAGAAAAGGAAATTTGTAAAGAAGTATCCAACCATCCCATGTGTATTGGTGATTGGTGTATAATATGTATATTGTGTTGTGTGTGCGTGGTGATTTGTGTTACAATAAATGCTGATAAAATAAATTAATCTAGTATGTTTTGACGATGAACTTTACCTAAATGTGAAAAATTAGTGTTTTGTGTTAAATAAGTGCAAGTGAATCCGTCAAGAGGCGGCAATCATGTAGGTTTATTTGCTATTTGTGGATTCTGGATCTCGTCTCGTCGATGTACCATAAACAAAAATGTCAGCGATCCCGATTTTTTGTTTCTTGCTGCATACCCATCTTTATACCTTAATTAGATCACACGAATGATATAAATTATTGGTAGACGCTTTCTCGGGAAGTGTTTTCTTGTCGAAATGGCGTACCCGTAGTAATAAATCGGCTATAATAAACGTGCGTCGAGTGTGCTTCGCGCCCGTCTACACCCGATCAAACTCATTGTTTATGTATAAAGAGTAAACCTGGAATTTTAATAGCGTTTTATGGTCGCGTATGGTTTTAATTAAATAACTGAATACGATTAAAGTGTTTTAACAGCCGGTTACAAACTGGTCGCGGTCTCCGAGAGCGTCTTTACATTCGCCAAGGTTCTTTTATATTATCTCTATTTATAATAATCTCTCGATCATTTGCTGCAACATAATGACAATCTTGTAATGAAGTGCTATTCGGAGGAGTTGTGGGACATGTGCCAATTATTACGCCCGTGACGAAAATTTCATAGATTTGTATGTATACATTTATGAATATTGTAAGTGCTGTTTACATGTGTTTAAGAATTGTGATCATTGATCTAATGCCTTTTATAAACTTCTGAATTATGCATCTGAGTTTTGTAGACTGCTTCTGATAGTTTGGTCACATTAATGGTATCAATATTTAAATATAAAACCTTCATTTGTCTTAATTGCAGGTAAATTTGACATTTTCTTTTGAAGATAAACAGAATACACACATTAACAGTTTAAAATTTATAGTTATACCTTGTGATATCTAACACACAGACACAACAGTTAAAAAAACAAGATTGTATTATTCATGTCCATTGGTTGTTGTGTTATTTATGAACACAACTTTGTAGTATAAAAGTATATATACAATATTATTACACCCTCAAATCTAGTCTTACACGAGATCAAACCATAAAGGTTGCTAAAAAGTCTAATATGTTAAACCATTATTTTTCTTGTTTACTAAACAACAACTTGCACAGAAAGATAGTTGTAGTCTTACTATACATTGTTAAGAATGATTTTTGGAGACAGAAATGGTTACATGACACTTAAACAGAAGATTTATTATTAGTTTATTAAGTTATGCAGTGAAACTTATAAATAAATAAATATCACTGGACAAGTTTCATGCACTAGTCTAATCAAAAAGTAAGTTATTTAGTATCTTCACGCCCGTATCCCCCAAAAGGGTAGGCAGAGGTACAACAAATGCACCCACGATTAGCAGAAGATACTTGGTCCCACTATGTGATAGGTAAAAAGTAAGTTATTTGCTTGTGTTATGGGTGTTAGTCAATGACACTAAGTCATTGAAATACATATTTGTATAAATACTGTAACATACATGTTGAACACCCACACCCAAATACAAACACCTATTTATCTATCTATATAAGCGAACTATACTGCACTTAACCAAACTATGGGCCTTTGTGTGTAATATAAACAGCTATGCTCATCACCGAAATGTTAATGCATGTTGAGAATCGAACATGAGCCCCATTGATTTGTGGTTGGGTTCTCCAACCACTTAGCTTAGGGGGCAATCGACCTATGGAAGAATACTTTTAGCTTTGCTATATGAGTATTTCTATAAACTTAAACTAATTTTTCCCATGTTGGTCTCGGACTCCTTTGAAAAATAGGCCAACTGCTATTTTATCAGGCAGGGCGTAAAAGGCAACCAATTGGCTATGTGAGTTAGTGGCAGAGTTCTGCATTGTTATGCCCCAGTCTGGTTCCACTGCCTTACCTATTCCTGCCGCAATAGGGTCAGTGCTAGTCACTGCCGTGTCCCGGTTTGGAGGGTAAGGTAGCTGGTAAACTTATGCATGTGGCATTTGACCTCGCCACAAGATAGCGATGCACCATTAACATCTTTGGTGTACACAGAAGATGGTTGACTCTTTCCACCAGGACACCCATCTGCTTGTTTACTACCTTATGATATTTAAAAAAAACTAAATATAAAGACCGTGAAACTCATTAGATCTTTTATTTACATATCATTAGACAGTAAACAAGCTGATGGCTCTTCAGATGTTAAGAAACAACCATTGCTTATAGACACCAAAAATGTTAATGGTGTGTCTATTATATGTAGCAGGATGATAATACCACAACCATAGGTTTACTGGTTTCTTTATACTTCAAACTGGAACATAACAGTGATCAGATTTTATGCTATTGGCAGGAATATGCAAAGAAGTGGTACCAAACCTGAGATGTTATGTATGATGTGAAATGTTACATAAATCTAGCACCTATTAGTCACTAAAGACCATTATCTATGTAGCATATTAGTAGCATATTGGTGGCAACTGATTTTAAGGATAGGGTAATTATAATTAAATAAATCTATACATACCTATAATAAAATTATAGGAAAGTCAAAACTGTATATTGAATATTTTTTTAAAAGAATACTTGGGGCGTGATCTACAATCAATATCGAAGCCAAAAATATAGTTTTTAGAATTTTTGTCTGTTTGTCTGTATGTATGTCTGAGGTAAACTCAAAAAGTACTGCATGGATTTAATTCAAATTTTGTATGAATATTACTAATTGGCTCGTGTCAACTTATAGCTACATATTATCACGCTATCACCTACGGAGGAGGAGCAGTGCGGAGTAAACGAACTCCGGACGAAGTTGCTGGCAACAGCTAGTCACATAAATAAATTACATAACAAAAATAATTACAATAATATGTTATTGACATTTGTTTGGTTTGTGACACTCGTAGTGAATGACTTGGATACGTTCCATATTAACGGAAGTAAGGCTTTGTCTCCTACTCGAAAATATCCATTTTAGGCAAGAAAATAATTTTCACTGCTGCCGAGTTTTGACTTTCCTACGAATTTATTATATGTATAGATTATGTTAATGAAAAAGAAAACAGAGATTTATTTAATTATAATCACCCCATCCCTAAAATAAGTTGCCACCAATTTACTTATTACTTATTACTAGTAATAGTAGACCAGGCGATGATGACACAAAATATTAGATCATTTGTACCAGTATGGTGGTTCTTCAGGGGTCTAATTATGTAATGACAAAAAAGAAAATAATGATCATAGGAACAAATTGTTTGACACTCGTAATTTACTCAACACATCTGATTAACGGCGACGCGGTTGGGCCGCCTGTACTAGTACTATGATCATTATTTTCCTTTTTGTCACTACATAATTAGACCCCTGAAGAACCCCAAGCTTGTACAAATGATCTAATATTTTGTGTCATCATCCGCCAGTCTCTATATCTTATTAATAAAATAAATGGAAAAGATTATAATGATGCATGTTTATTAATCTATCTTGCAAAAACTATTAAGGGATTTCAAGAAACCTGTACAGAATTTAGCACAGATTGAAAGAAAAGCTAATATTTCTAAAGGTTGTACTACTTTGGACATTAAAAGTATGGTGTAGCCTTATGTATCATAAATACAAAACTATTTAAACAATTACCTATAGTATATTTGATTAAGTAAAACCTATGGTATATTTGATTTTGTCTTTTAATATTTCATCATTAATGATGAATGATGAATTTTACATGAAAATTTCTTCAGAGGTTATCATACTCATATTAAAGAGTAGTTTCCCTAAAGATTTTGTGTAGGATTTACGAGTAATAGTGAAAATTTTTACTTAAATCATCCACACTAGCAGCCTTACTAATAAACAAATGTTATCCAACCGATTAACATGGTAATTGTTACACGGGATATTATTATTATTTTAGTTTAGTGGCTTTCCCATTGGTACGGATTCTGACAATCATGAAGAGTCATGGGAGAGACACATCATGAAGATTGTCCAGTACCTAGATCAATTGCAAATAGAGAGATCTAAAACAAACAATTATTATTAGCCATGTCTGTCCCACTGCAGGGCGAAGGCCTCCCTACCCTTCTTCCATTCCTCACGATTTAACCATTTTTCGGTCCAGTTGGGGCAGTGTCAGTCCAGTTCGTCCCGCCATCTTCGTCTGGGCCTGCCGCGACGTCGTGTTATTTATTTTCGGGTCCACTTGGTGGTGCGTTTGGCCCATAGGTCATCTGACATGCGGCAGATGTGACCTGCCCAGTTCCACTTCAATTTGGCTGCTTTATGGCCCCCGTCTTTGATCTGTGTTTTGGAGCGCAGTGTGCTATTCTTGATGCGGTCAGTTAGCTTAACACCAAGGATGCTGCGCTCCATACCACGCTGGCAAACCCCGAGCATGGACTTCTGTTGTTCAGTCAAAGACCAAGTCTGCGCGCCGTAGGTGAAGACGGGGAGAATGCATGTGTCCATGAGTTTCTTCTTAAGGCTGAGCGGAAGGGTGCCCTTCACAAGGTCTTTCATGGACCAAAAGCTCCTCCAGGCATTTTCGGTGCCACGTACAACTTCTTTATGTTGTCTCGCCTGAAAAGGAACTAATTGGCCAAAGTAGATGTACTCATGGACATACTCAATCTCCACTCCTTTGACTTCTATCCTACGTCTTAAGTTATTAGTCATCAGCTTGGTCTTAGACATGTTCATCCGCAGTCCGACCTCGAGGCTTGCCTTATTAAGATCATGAATCATAGAGCCAAGTTCTGATGCTGAAGAAGAAAATAGGACAATGTCGTCAGCAAAACGGAGGTTTGTTAACCTATGTTCGCCAACAACTATGCCCCTACTTTCCCAGCTCGCCGCTGAAGATCTGAAGACTTCTTCTAATGTGGCTGTAAAGAGTTTTGGAGATAGCGGATCGCCCTGTTTCACACCGTTTTGTATCGGAAATGGTGGCCCAAGCTTATGAAGTTTAATGGATGCGGTGCTATTGCGGTATATGTTTTGTAGGAGATGGATATACAATATTGAAATTCCCTGATTTTTAAGTGCCTGAAATATTGAGGAATGGCTGACGCTATCAAAGGCCTTTGTATAGTCGATGAAGGCTATGTACAATGGAAGATTATACTTGTAGTATTTTTCTAATATTTGGTTTAGGGTGTGGAGATGGTCGGAGGTAGAGAGGCCACGGCGGAAACCGGCTTGTTCTGCAGGCTGATGTAAATCTAGCTTTCCGGATATTCTGGCTTCTATTACTTTAATAAAACCTTTATAAATGTGTGATATGAGGCTAACAGGTCGGTAATTTGAAAGATCTGACTTGTCACCCTTTTTGTGGAGTAAAATTATGTTTGAATGACAAAATTTATTTGGAAAGCTGCTAGTATTCAAAATTGTGTTATACAAGTTGGTTAGTTTCGGTAACAGAATTTGTTCACCAAATTTTAACATTTCAGTACTTACACCATCTTCACCTGCACTTCTACCGTATTTCATACTAGTTAATGCGTGGTGCACTTCATTTTCCGATATTGGTGGTATATTATCAGAGGATCTGTATGGGTCTTCTATGACTGAGTCTCTATTGCTACTATATAGATGTTTGTAAAAGTCGGTACATATGTTAAGTATCTTTTCTCTATCACCTTGTTTAACTCCTTCTTTGTCTTTTAGGTTTCCAATGCAAAGGCGTCCTCTCTCATTTCCTTTCATAGCAATTCTCAGTGATTGGTTGTTTTCTAAATCCCGTTTAACTAAGTTGACATTACTGTTTCTTAAGTCTTTGCGTATACTGCGTTTTACTTCTTTATCTTTAAGCTTGTATTCGGCTGTATATAATGCGAGTTTTTGTCTATCTTCAATGAGAGATTTGGTGATGCTGCTTAGTTTACTTGTACGTTTTTGGGTTGGTTTTATGAAGTTGCTGGCTTTTTTGATACTATTTATTATGTTGTCATACTGGTTTTGGACATCTTCATTATCAATCGTTAAGGAAGCAAAACTATTACAAAGCTCTAATGTGAATGCGTCTTTATTATCAAATAAGGTTGTTTTGTTTATCCGATTTATAGAGGATTTAATGATGCGAAGTCTATATATTTTAAAATTGAATTTTAATGAAATGTGTAATGGGTGTTTAGGGTGTTCAAGGTTTCGATGTTGGCAATTATGTTTTTATTTGAAGTAATGCAAAAATCTATTTCATTTTTGGTGTGCCCATCAGGAGATAGCCACGTCCAACGACGTTGAGCTTTTTTATAAACAAAGATTAGTAAAATAAATTTACACAACTGCAATGATGTGAGTTAGGAACTAATGCTATACACATGTAACTATCTACAAATTATCTACAGATATAAAGGGGGATAAGAGGGTTCAACATAAATGATTAACATAAAATAATTCACAGCTTAATCTTGTAAACGGCAAATAAAACCAACAAGAGTTTTAATAAAAGGGATGTGGACAAAAGTCAGGAGACATTGCCTATTAGTAGGACGAGGTATGTCTGGTGGCAGGATGTCATACAAAAAATATGCTATTTTGGGGCAAGAAAAGATGTGATCATTAGTTCCTTCATCAAGGCCACATTCGCAAATGGAGGAATCACGAATTCTCAATTTAGCAAGGTGTACAGGGGTGCAAACATGGCCCGAACATAGTCTACATATTGTAGAAGTTATATCTTTACAGGAGACACGAAAACGAAAGAGCCAAGGTTTTGTTGGAATTGTTTCCTGTATGCTGGCATAATATTTGCCTATTACACAGGGTATAGAGTCTGTATGGGCATTTCTCCACTAAATGGAAAATCGCTGTCCCAAGCTAATTTTATAAATTAAATCATTATTGGTCAGGTTTTTCTTCATCAATAATGACAAAGTATTAGGTATTCTTGGCACGCCACAATTTACTTAGTAGTTTAATAATATAATATTTTAATAAATGTACCTCAAACACCTCAAAAACAGTCTTCTGGTACGTCCCTTTTCCATAATCAAACATCTTTTTGCAAATATTTATTTTTTTACTGTTGATAACAGAACAAAAAAAAAATCAAATGCGTAAAAAATTTTTAAGCATCTTTATAACATACAACATATATCTATAAAAATATAGTTTACTATAATGAACCTCCCACTTACACAATAAAAAAAAATATTAGAAAATTAATTAAAAGAAAAAGCATACTTTTTTTAATTGTCTTATAGAAACTTTAAAAATTTTTTTTTATTATAGGATAGCAAGTTGGTAGCTCTGTTGCTGGAAAGAGAAACTTTCTCCTATATATGGCGAATATATTAATGGTGCATTATTATCGGTGTGGTGGAATGGTAATACCACATGCATATGGTTACAGGCTACCATGCCCTCCAAATCGGAACAACACAGTGACAAGCGGTAACTCGACGATTTGGTTTTCCTTTCCCTTCGCTAAGCACTTTCTCTATCAATTATCTATATACATATAATAAAATCGTAGCAAAGTCAATGTATGTCCGGGATAAACTCAAAAAGTGGTGCATGGATGGTATATATATAATATACATGAACGGTGGAGTATGAAATTTGATACTGCAGAAACAATAATTGTTAAATGATATGCATTAGAAATACATTAATAAACATAACTGACTGTATATTAATGTGTCATACATGATAATATACAAAAATGTATACTATTTTCTTTACAGTTAAATTCTGTTGTCTGACTAAAAAGACATTTTATTATTTTATAGTCTATGGTTGAATTTCGACAACAGGTTGATTCTTAGTTCTTTTAATTTGCCATACATTAATCTATATTATATATAGTAATCGCCTCTGTGGTCTAGTGGTCCAGTGTTGGCGTTGACCACATGAGGTCCCAGGTTCGATTCCCGGGTCGGGCACATAAAAAAGTGTTTTTTCAGTTTTCTGAGAAACACAAAGTTGCCCGGGATTGAAAAGTGCCCGGTTGGCGATAGGCTTGCCACCTATCACATTGTGGGACCAAGTATCTTCGGCTAATCGTGGTGCACTTGCCGTACCTCTGCCTACCCGTTCGGGGATATGGGCTTGAAGGTACTTTTTATCTATAGTAATATTAAATGCGAAAGTTTGAATATTTGAATACTTCAGATAGGATACTTTTCATTCTAGAAAAATATGTTAATCCAGTGGGAATCACCATCCAGAAATCTATTATAATGTAGGGGGCTACAGGGCGGAGCTACTATCAATTTTGTTAATTTCTCATCCTGTCTAAATTGTTTTGATAATTCATTTTAATTTTCTACTTTACAGTCAAGTTGGCGAAGGCACGTAGGGGCATGATCAAAGAGAAGGAGAAAGGCGGAGGCGCCCGCCTCAAAGACGAGCCCAATGATCCTGCCGAGCCAGGTATTTATATTAATATGTTATCACACACAAAATAATGTAGGCACAGGAAATACACCAACAATATAAAAGTATACATTTTGTTATATTAAAGGTTAGGGGCCTAATTCATGTAATTAAACGGCAATCGAGTTGAAGCATTTAAGACTTAAACACATTTTTTTACATGTGCCATGTTTTAACTTGTAGCACGTCTCGACGTTCTATCGTATTTACGTGTGTGAGAGCCCTACGCGCATTGACTCAATTAGATGAATTGCTGGGCTGGTTAAAATTATAATGAACGCCTTGATGGACGTTGATTATCTACCTACACCGCGGTTTTGAAGGACGACAGTTTACCTCCTCGCTCGTTCAATTAGTGAAATTGTTGTGTCTGAAGAATTGTGGGGAAAATGCTGAGCCGCAATTCTGGCTCGTTGGTACTTGTATTATTATGTACTAGCTGTTGCCCACGACTTCGTCCGCGCGGACTTCGGTTACTGCGCACAGCACCTCCCCCGTTGGTGATAGCGTGATAATATGTAACCTATATGTTGACCCGACCTGTTAGTAATATTCATGCAAAATTTGAAATAAATCCATGCAGTACTTTTTGTGTTTACCCCGGACATACCAACAGACACACAAAAATTCTAAGAACTATGTTTTTGGCTTCGATATCGATTGTAGATCACGCCCCAAGTATTCTGTTAAAAAAATCTTAATGTACAGTTTTGACTTTCCTACGATTTTATTATATGTATAGATTCTGTGTCGTCGGTATAACACCATGGTATGGCAATGATACACGCGCGAAAAACCGCGGTTTTCCTCTCCCGTCGATCAGAGCCCTTAGAAATTTTATTCGTATTTATTAAGGATGGTTCTAAATAATTTTAATAACTCACTTTGGCGAAATTTTGGCGTCTGGCAGTCTATGGCGATACGATTTATTTTATTTGGAGTTAAAGGCACGTCTTGATTGTCACAACCATGTCTTGATTGTGTGGTGTTTTTCAAACAGATGCGAATTTTTTATCGTATCGACTGACATAAGAGCGATTAAGTTATCCGATTAAAAGCACTAAGACTGTTCAAAGGACATTGGTACAACGAATTTTAAATACTGTGTTCGCCCTCTTTAAAAGCTCCTCAGAAACCGAGTAAGGTAGACTGTTCTGAGTATTTGTGTCCTTACAAAAACGCTCAAACTTTACGAGTTTAGATGTGAGTAAATCGAACAGTTGTAGGTGAGGAAGGTCAAGTTCGGGTGAATGGAATCTTACTACGTCGTAAAGTGAGGTGACGAAATAAGAAAGCAGGCACTAGTTTAAATAGAATCCGTTATGTATTCTGACGTGTGCTACTCTTAACTATATATGCCCGCTTAAGTAGTAGGCATAATAATAGTATTTTTATTATGATTTATAGAACGCACCGTTGGTCGAGTGGTTAGCGACCCTGACTACGCGATCGACGGGGCTCGGGTTCAATCCCCGACGGGGACAAGCATTTGTATGATGAGCATAAATGTTTGTATTTCCGGGTTTAGGTGTTTATTAAATACTACCTGTTGCCAGCGACTTCGTCCGCGCGGACTTCGTTTACTCCGCACAGCACCTAGCCGCTAGGTGATAACGTGATAATATGTAACTTATATGTTGACCCGACCTGTTAGTAATATTCATGCAAAATTTGAAGTAAATCCTTGCAGTACTTTTTGAGGTTACCCCGGACATACATACAGACAAACAGATAAACAGACAAACAGACAAAAATTCTAAAAACTATATTTTTGGCGTTAATATCGATTGTAGGTCACGCGCCAAATATTCTTTTAAAAAAATATTCATTGTACAGTTTTGACTTTCCTACGATTTTATTATATGTATAGATATTTCAGTATTTTTATGTGTATTTCTATGTATTATTACTGTCGTTGGCTAACACGCACAACACAAGCAAATAATTTGCTTACTTTGGGGTTAGATGAGTAAGTGTAATTTGTCCCGTGAATATTTATTTATTTATACACATTTACGTATAAAGAAGATTATAAACGGACTTGCTTAACTGTAAGTGGCCATCACAGCTCATAGACATCTGTAACACAATGGGCTTTGCGTGTGCGCTGTCGGCTTTTAATATTTAATTCCTATAGCAAATATTTTTCATGATGGAAAGAGAAAACCATCGCCTATAGGCACCAAAGACTCCTTCCGAACCGGACGCTATTGCTGTAGGAATAAGTAAGGCGGGTGATACCAGACCAAGATAGCGTAGCGAGATAATGCAGAACTCTGCCACTTAGTAGCTACGATGATAGTGACTCGCATTGTAAATCGTTCGCCTGTTACGAACTGACTAGCAAAACGGCAGATGGACTATTCTTCAAACAACCCCGTGTTAGTCCGTTGATCATTTAGCTCTTTATAGCCTTGAACTAAAGTTATTAATCGTTCTTGATCTATATAACGTTGTTTAATAAATTAATACATACGTAATGTCAACCCATCGCCTGCAAATATATAAGGCTTAAATTTGGCCTCACTTAAATAACCGTTCTCATCACTGAACAGGCCTCCGCTGTACCAGCTCCTCCCTCCTGCTTACATTTAGTGCTGCAGAGATCCTCAATAATAATGAGCATGCGAAAAGAACAGTTTATTTTAAATCTTCTATCGCATATATCTTATTTGATCTTGGGAGTATTATTAGAGTTTCGAGTATGTATTTTCCCCGTGTTTTGCAAGATCTACGAGTGATTTGCAAGATCCACGTTATCATGATCAACGAAGGAGAATAACATTTCCGCTCCTCTCTGCCCCGCTTGCGACCAGTCCTAATGTGCTATGCTGCATTTTTCCTGGGCCCGCTGCGACCTTTCTCTGTGTGCTTAATCCTATATTGTTCATTATAGTCTATAATAAAAATGCAGACGATGTTACGGTTTTTTATTTTATTTTATTGGTCTCCTGATGGAAAGAGTCAACCATCACCAGGTTATCAGCTACTCTATATACATATAATAAAATCGTAGGAAAGTCAAAACTGTACATTGAATATTTTTTTAAAAGATTACTTGGGGCGTGATCTACAATCGATATCGAAGCCAAAAATATAGTTTTTAGATTTTTTGTCTGTTTGTCTGTATGTATATCCGGGGTAAACTCAAAAAGTACTGCATGGATTTACTTCAAATTTTGCATGAATATTACTAACAGGTCGGGTCAACATATAGGCTACATATTATCACGCTATCACCTACGGGGAGGTGCTGTGTGGAGTAAACGAAGTCCGCGCGGACGAAGTCGCTGGCAACAGCTAGTACAGAATAAGGGACAGAAGAATACGTTCTGTTTGTTTGGTAATCCAGCTGCTTTAAAGTGAGAATGTACTTAATACGTAATTACTTAATGTACTTCGCGAATGTGGAAGGATGTAGGTGCCACGGAATATCTTGATTAGATTGTTCGGGTTTGCTCCGAAGGTGGCTCCATGAGCTTTCAAATCTGGCGTGTATGAATGAGGAAAAGGATCTGTCGTAAAGATATGTATGAATGTTTAGTGTTCCGTCATAATCGCTTTTCCGTTCATAGAGTAAACTTGAGTTAGAGACAACAATAGACAAGAATAGATAGAACAAGAATAGACACATCCTTGTTGAGGCATAACATCTTAGGCATTTAGAAGTGGTGATGTGCCACTAAATTGATACTTTTAGAGATATAATATATTTTTACAATCCAACCATATCGTACAGTAGCCGAGAATTTGATAAATTATAATGTTTCTGGATCTATTAATTATTTAAATTAATCGTAAGTTACACAATTATTATTCTAATTGAATTTTATTATAATCAATTTATTTATTTTAATTTTATTTATTGTTCTGGGGTCGTATACTTTATTAGTTTGACATTAACCTAAATTTATGTATGCTCGCACACAGAATCTAAATTTATATGTATAATACTAGCTGCTAGCCGCAATCCGGTGCATTAGAAAAGTTTTTGGTGAATCCCACGGGAACAACTTATTTAAAAAAATATCCTATGTGCTTTTTATCCTATGTGGATAAAAAGTATCCCCTATGTGCTATTCCAGGTCATCATCTATCTACCTGTAAGCCAAATTTCATCTAAATCGGCCAAGCCATTTTCAAACATTCAAATTTTCGCATTTATAATACTAGCTGCCCCGTGCAGCCCGTTGCATTAAAAGTTTTTGGTGAATCCCACGGAGACAACTCATTTTTCCGTGATAGAAAGTAGCCAATGCTATTCTAAGTCATTGTGTACCTCTGTGCCAAATTTCATATTTGTATGAAATTTGTTCTCTAGATTTTAAATTTCATATTTGTATGAAATTTGTTCCCTAGATTGAGAAACAAATATCCATCCATCCAAACTTTCACATTTTTAATATTAATATAGATTCATATACCTAAATGACCAAACCAAACTAAGTCAAAGTTTGTTTATTCTATAATTTGTCTAATAGATATTTGACCTTTAACATTAAAAGAATTAGGGTCGAATTACAACTAGGCGGCGATCGCTGGTAACCTTAAATAGTCCATAAATAAGACTAAAGTAAGTTAAATATGAAAGGAATCTTACCCTCTAGAATTCAATGTTTATTAACTTTTTTTCATATCTCGTTGGGACCCAAATTTAACGATTATGACGAGCACGAACGGAATACAAATTTTATTTCTGAATTAAAGTTGAGGTATACGGGTACGTGTTGTAATCTATATTAATACTAGCTGACCCGACAAACGTTATTTTGCCTTACATATTAGGTATCAATAGCGGACAAACAACGTGACACGTAATTTTAGGTATCAATAGCGGACAAACAACGTGACACGTAATTTATATAAGTCTACGCAGCCAAAATGGCATTAAACTTTATGTGGTGGTTAAGTATTCTTAAATTTTCTAATTTTTTGCGCAATTTTCATAATATTTTCTTTTATAAGAACCTTCTTCTTACAATTACAAACACAACAAAAAAATTACCGAAATTGGTCCAGCCATTCAGGCGTGATGTCGTGACCAAGGAAAATAGGGATTGATTTTTATATATATAGATTACTAGCTATAAGCTGACCCGGCATATGTTGCTTTAGCCATACAAATTACTTGTTGCAAGAAGAAGGAGGGGGGGGGGGGGGGGTTCAATAGTTTAGGAATTTTTAGCGGAAAAACAACGTGACACGCAATTTTTAATTTCGTCATATGGCGATACCGGGGCTTCGAATCTGGTAAAGCGTTTGTGGTTATTTCACTGCGCAGTATACAACATTTACAAAAAAATTCCCAACAAAAGGTATTTTTAGCAACAAAAAATATGCTAGACATTTTTGTCAGTTTTAAAGTATTCCAGACACCTTCAAATACGTAGGTCACACTATAAGTGTATGCTATAAGTGCACCATGTATTTTCCCCGTGTTTTTCAAGATCTACGAGTGATTTGCAAGATCCACGTTATCATGATCAACAAAGGAGAATAATATTCCGCCCCTCTCTGCCCCGCTGCGACCTGTCCTAATGTGCTATGCTGCATTTTTCCTGGGCCCGCTGTGTGTTTAATCCTATATTGTTCATTATAGCCTATAATAAAAAAGCAGACGATATTACGGTTTTTTATTTTATTTTATTGGTCTCCTGATGGAAAGAGTCAACCATCACCAGGTTATCAGCTACTCTATATACATATAATAAAATCGTAGGAAAGTCAAAACTGTACATTGAATATTTTTTTAAAAGATTACTTGGGGCGTGATCTACAATCGATATCGAAGCCAAAAATATAGTTTTTAGATTTTTTGTCTGTTTGTCTGTATGTATATCCGGGGTAAACTCAAAAAGTACTGCATGGATTTACTTCAAATTTTGCATGAATATTACTAACAGGTCGGGTCAACATATAGGCTACATACTATCATGCTATCACCTACAGGGGAGGAGCAGTGCGGAGTAAACGAAGTCCGCGCGGATGAAGTCGCAGGCAACAGCTAGTTTACAATACAAATACACACAACACAACACAATGTAATACTTAAATACTCTGAATAACACTAGTCACTCACTGTACTAACACTGAACTTAACCGACTACACAATAAAACACTTCTCGTTTCGCACGGGTCGCTTCAAGTATCGCTCTCGATCGCTTTATAAAAACTGCCCTGTATTTGTCAACACATCTCTGTTTATACCCAGGGTAAAGTTCTACAACAATCCCGAATGTTCCGCAATCATAAACAATAGACAATTATTGTAATCAACTTATGATAAACAAATTATGATTCATAAGTCCTAGTACACGCTATCTTCAACCTTATGCCCTGTACCACAAAGTTCATTATGGTATAGCTATTTCGATACCGGCCAACTATTTGTTTATTAATAGGAGTAGCTATCTCTTTCTTTTATTTCTAGATCACTCCAGCGTTCATACCATCGTTTACCGGAACCCTCGGTACGCGAGTTCGACTCGCATTTGACTGTTTTTTTATAGCAAACGAGCGGATAGCCCTTCTGATTAGAGAATGCTTATGCATTCTATCCCTATTATATGCCAAGAAATAATGAAATTCTGCCAATTAATTCATTGAGATAAGAAAAAAATATTGTTTGAATTCAACGTAGCGCGAGTTTTTAGGTTACCTAGAACAAGGTCAAAAACAATGACGGATTAACAGGCAGGTTGTTTTCCCACAACGTTAACAATCACAGCTATTTAAGCTTGGCTTATTTCAGAGCAATTATATAAAATACATTATTGTCGTTTATCATTAACATTTAAGTAGCTGACTCGCGCAGTTTTTTTATACAATACTTCATATTTCACCATCGCTGGGTAAGAAATTCAAAAAATCCTTTCTTACTCTTCGTCTACATTGTAAGACCTTCTTTAGATCGTAAGATCTAACAAGACGTACCTGGAAAAATGTCAGCCTTTGAAGTAATTTAAAAACCTGATGTTTTCGATATATTTAGCGTGGAGGACTCGTCAGAAAAATCATCGAATTTGTAGGACAAAAGTTTTTTCGGGTTTTTTATAAAATATTCAAGCGACTGTATAGGAAAAAAACTAATTATTGTTATTTATCAATATTTTTCCTTCACCAAGTTAACATGTTTGAAGCCTAGGAGGCTTTATGAGTTACCCGATTCAAGATTTTTTGAACATAGAAAAATTCCAGATTCACCTCGATATCCATAAATTCACAATCGTGCGATTCTCTAGGCCCTTTTTACCCCGCAATACTGCGTGGCATCAATTACTGGCGGGGGTGTTTTCGAACGGATACGACTTAGGGACCTTTAAAAAAAGAGCATATACATTCTTAAAAGGCCGGCAACGCAGCTGCAAGACCTATGGATTTGTGGCTGTCCATAGGCGGTGATAATCACTTGCCATCAGGTGAGCCTCCTGCTCGTTTGCCCCTTTTTTCTATATAGAAAAGATAGAAAGCCTTAAATATGTAAATACCTCGAGCCGATCGGCGTTGTCAAGCGTTTTCGCTTATCACTTGACCAACGAGGTGCACAGAGGCTTTATTTTATAATGACTAGCTGCCTCCCAATTCACGTCATTGAGTCGAAGCGCTTAGGGCTCTCACACACATAAACACATAGAACGTCGAGATGTGCTACGACGCTGCGTAGTATGTAAGAAAATGTGTAAGAGTCTTAAACGCTCGGACTCGATTGCCCTTTAATTACGTGAATTAGGCCCCTAACATGCGTTGCTTCATCCGCGAGCAGTCGTCGATATAGTTTTTTATACACATTTATTTCCAATTTTAGCCTCTTAGGGGTTGATTTTTGAAAAAAAGAAGGTCATATTGAAATACGTTGAGAATTTTTTCCAGACTTTTTCAAATAAATTAAAACGGTCCCTCGTCGTTTAATTATATCAGGGTTAGGGTTGACAGTCAACCCCTAGTTCTGTTGATATAACGTAAGCCAATCTTGCTCCACTTTTTCAAAAAAAACGTCGTTTTTATCCGTAACAGTCGACCGGAGCGAGTTTTATCTTTGACATAGTTACCTACTGGAATCTCTTGACTTACCAGTTCATACCTGCCAACCTAATGGTTATTAGGAGAAAAAATAGGCAACCTAACGTTTGTGTAATCTATAAGTTTCATACTTTCGATTGATCTGTAATTTGTCCATTAAACAAATCTCTGCAATCTTTAAAAAAATAGTTTTTTAATTTAAAATTAATCATACCCGGGCGTGATTTTTTCAGGCCACGTATTCGTAATATATTACTTAACATATCAAATTTAATATAAGGTATTTTTCATCTATTAAATAGACGGGTGAAGGTCGTTTCATACTCGGACCTTAGATTATAACCGTCAAATAGGTTCGAACACAAATCGACTTTCGTGCTGCTTTCTGACCTTAGAATTCTGTTACGTTTCACTGGATTGATAAGTGTAAGTTGCAGATTTCTTCCCCTGATTGTCCGAAACAATGCGTCGCCCGAATCCAAGTTCGATAGCGAATGTTATCCAAATGTCAAAACCGTTGAATGTGATTTACGTTGTTTTAGATCTTAAGCGACGATTTCAACCTTGTATGTGTTATTGTAGGAAATAGGTACACATATACGTAGAAGATTATTTTATTAAACTTATTTTGTTGTTGGTTTAAAGAGATGTTGTGAAGGTCGTTTAAAACGAATGAATCAAGAAATACTTAGATTACCTTAGAAAACGTTAAAATTAAATGTTCTGTAAAGTAGTAATAAGTGGGCATCAATAAATTGCGTGAAGCGTTTAATGGGAGAGAAGGTTGAGCAAAATCTCCCCAAATCTCACCTAGGTGAAGTGAGATTTGGAGAGAGAGAGAGAGAAGTTTTTTCTAGCAACAAACAGTATAACATTAGTGGTAAAGTTGGTTAAATTAAATAAAACATGTGTCCCTACTAACATACGACTAAATCATAAAAAAACATACCTTCCAGATTAAAATACTGTTACGAATAATCTGGAAACGTGTAGAATTGAAATGCTGGAGGGATCTAGAAATAAAGGAAAGAGATAGCTACTCCTATTGACAAACAAATAGTTGATCTAAGCTATACCATAATGAACGTTGTGGTATATAGCAAAGGGTTGAAAGAAGCGTGTACTAGGATTGATGAGTCATTGACGAGTCACTTGTTTATCATAATTTGATTACAATAAGAAGTGATTTATAGTTTCCCGATACACTTAGATTTTTCTGGATCCAGGTAGAACTTTACCCTGGGTATAAATAGAGATGTGTTGATAAATACAGGGCAGTTTTTATCAAGCTATCGAGAGCGATACTTAAAGTGAACAGTGCGAAGCGAGAAGTGTTTTATTGTTTAAAAGCCCCTGCCCCTACCCCTGTAATTGGTCTTTGACCAGCACCGGCCGCACGCCTGTTCAAAATGCCTGTTAAATGCGGACAATGCCAATCGGATGGTCTGCCCTACACCCGTACAGACGTTTTTACAAATTTTAACGGGGCCTCTGAGCTTAAACGCTTTTACTGAAAATATGTATTTTTTTTAGGAAAGACACCTCTAAACTTTAATGAAGTAAAATAAACGAGGTTAAAACTCTAGACTTTTTCGAGATTTTAAAAAGTTGTCGTTTCGTAATATGTATAGGTACTATTAACTTTAAACAACTATTTCCTGCGATTTTGTTCGCGTTACCCATTCACATTACTTCGTCTTACTCAGTCGGGTAAAAAAGTAGCATATAAACTGGTAGCCTAAAAAGTTACACAGTGATAATCATAGACTAATATTGTATAACTACCTAATATATGAAACTGATAATGTTGCTTTATATTACTCGTTCATTTTTAAAATAGATCCAATGGTTTTTAAAGTTAGGAATTATAAACAAACAAATCTAATCTCTATAATTTTGGTATAGCTAATGGAGTTATACCAAGCGAAGAAGATGTAAACTACAAAAAGCCCAAAATACTTTCCGTAGTTGAAACAAAATGTCGCTTACTCGTTTTCGATAGACATGTTTGTTTCTGTCTTGTTTTGGAGTTGCCACGGCCAATCGCCTCGTGTGCACGTAGGGTTGTCAGATCCTAAAAATCCAAATGGTTTAGCTAATTTACTTACACAAAAGCTATGTTCGTTTAGGGTTTTCACCTGCCTGAAATAGTGGCACAAATTCTATTTAATATCTTTTAATTTTAAAATAACGCTATTGTGTCGCCCGAGTCTGTTATCACCGCCTTGCCTATTCCTGCCGCAATTGCATCAGTGCTTGTGACCGTCGTGTTCTGATTTGTAGGGTAAGGTAGCCGGTAAATTATGCAGGTGACATGAAGGAGGAGAGCTTTCCATCAGGAGAGCCATCTTCTTGTTTGCTAACTTATAATTTATAAAAAAAACATATGTAAATCTGTTTTTTTTTAAATTATAAGTTTTTTTATTTAGTATTACCGTTGTTTTAAAAAACTTTTGCTATCAATTTTTACTAGTTTATCACTTGAAAGCTGAAAGTTTACGGCAGATTCCTGGTTTAATTGATGCTCACGAGCGTTTTGAATTTCAATTTTCAATCAACTTCATTTTCGGGAGTATTTTCTTACGATTTCCCATTAACTCAATTCGGTGTGTTTTTATGTTTTCTTCCTACCTTAGGATTCTGTGGTTTAATACACGTTTTGAAAAAAAAAATTAATAAGTATAGTAAATACCATACTTCCTGGATTCAATGTTTTGTGCAGATCTTACTCAGATATGCTGGAAGCTGAACGTTCGGTGTTGGAATTTTATTGTGCTTCAATTATGTATATTTTTAATTATCAAATCGGTGAGTCGGGAATTCAATACCGTCAGGGACTCGCAAAGGCAATCTCAATTGCGTTCTTGTGTCCTTTCGTGTGATTCGCACACAGAAATTGATTTGGAAAAATAGGTGAAGTATCATCACGCCCGGTTTCCTTGCGGGATAGACAGAGTAAACCACCCGATTCACCACCATTCACCGGTTTGTCGGTTGATCCTCATCGCCGCATTTTACAAATAGGTACAAAACTAAAAAAATCGGATAGGCTGTGGACTGCATAATTTCATCGAGCAGATAATAAAAAAATCTGGACCTCTCTTCGACTACTAACGGACGTCTGTCAACCCTATGGGCCCGTGTGTTCGCCCTCAAACTCGTTTACTAATAGCAACGCTACCGTCCTTCCTCGCCTAGTAGAACGCTTGAAAGAATCACTGCTTCCTGATTGCGTAAGATAAAAGTACTGGAGAATGTTGGTGGCGGAAATGTTTTGTGTTTCCTTAGAATTATAATATTTAATGATTTATTAATTATTTAGATAGGTTGTATTTTTATAACTGGTGCTCGCATTAGCGCTTGCGGCAATTTTCGCGTGAAATTTAATTCTATCACAGAAATGATCCCAGATCATTTATTTGAATATAGAAGTACTTACCTGAATATAGAAGTAATATCTGAAAACGACCTGATAACATATAATGAAATCGTAGGAAAGTCAAAAATGTACATTGAATAGTTTTTAAAGGAACACTTGGGGCGTGGTCTACAATAGATATCGAAGCCAAAAATATAGTTTTTAGATTTTTGTCTGTTTGTCTGTATGTATATCCGGGGTAAACTCAAAAAGTACTGCATGGATTTACTTCAAATTTTGCATGAATATTATTAACAGGTCGGGTCAACATATAGGCTACATATTATCACGCTATCACCTACGAGGGAGGAGCTGTGCGGAGTAAACGAAGTCCGCGCGGACGAAGTCGCGGGCAACAGCTAGTATTATATATATTGGTATAAAGGGTTAAAGGGTTTTTTCAACAAGGAATTTATTTTTCAATATGTTCACACCGGAAACACGTTTTTTGACGTATCTGTAGTTGAAACTTGGGCAAATTTTACAATGGATTCAGTTTTACTCAAAAACCGCATTAAAATAATAAAATTCACTATGAAAAATATTAGGTTTCTGCACTCCTGCAATATTATACTTAATATGTGCCGAATTTCATATTGTAATAATACGTACGTTTCATATTGTAACATAATTGTTGTAAAAAGGGGTACAAAATTTTTGCTTCACGTATTTATATATAAAATACTATTTTTATGGTCAACATTACAACATTTTTAGATTTGGCTAACGTTGATTTTTTTATATTATAGGATAGCTGTCGGAAAGCGACAACACGGTCTTATTGCCACATGCATAAGTTTATCGGCTACTTTATCTTCCAAACCTAACACGAGTGTGACTAGCACTGACGCTATGGCGGCAGGAATAGATAAGGTACTGGTACCTAACCTGGGCGAGTCAATGCCGAACTCTACCACCTAGTAGCCACAATGGTAGTGATTCGCATAGCCAATCGTTTGCCTCTTACGAACTGGCAAAGCTACAGATGATCTATTCTTCAAAGGGAGCCCGACCAACACGGGGGGGATTCATCAGCTCTTTTCAAGTTTTGCTCTGCAAATCATGTACGTGAAGCAGGAAGTGAAGCTGGTCTGATGATGGAAGGAGGAAGGAATCGGGGATTTTTAATTCTTTTTAATTAGAAATAAAAAAAATATGTAGACCAGTTGACCGTACAGGCCATGCCTGAAACTTCCTGCTAATTTGTGGTATTATAAGGTCAAAGGAACATAAACTGTATCTAAGCATAATTTTTTCAGAGTTCAAAAATCTAATTTTTTTTATAAAATATGGTAATTTCATTTTTGAAAAGCTGTATATTTTGGAAACGATGATCGAATTAAATCTTTCGAATGGAATTCAACGCATTTTTTGAGCTCTAAAATGTTTTCTTAGCTACATAATAAAATAATAGGCTTAAAATATGTCGAAATAATATTAAAAACACTTATTTTCAAAAGTGTTTGTTATAATAAATCCTAAATAAATTAACCGATTTTGATTCAATATACGGTATTAGACGCAGTTTTTTAGTATGAAAAGCTGATTAGATTCTTAAGTGAATCGGAATATTAGCCCGAAATTTATTTTAAAAATATTAATATTTAAACATTTGGAAACTTGGTCGATTTTGATCGTTTAAACTATATTTAACGTAGTTTTTTTAGTAATAAAATATTGTAGAAGGTCAAAAAATGATTGGTTAAAAAATCTCGAAATTATGTAAAAAAAATAACACTCAAAATTGCTTGTCAACGTTATTTGCCGAACGGATAAACCGATTTTGACACAATTTATGCATTGAGCGCAGTTTTTAGAGAGAAAAGCTGATTAGATTTTTAAGTCAATATGTATATTAAGCCTGAAAGTTATTTTAAAAATATTACGTAAGTTTTTTTTTTCTGTAAACAACAAAATATTACTATTTTAAAAGTTGTAACTTTTGAAAACTTGATTTCTTAAACTGTATTTGACATAGGTTTTAAGTACTAAAATATTGTAGTAGGTCAAAAAATGATTAGTTAAGAAATCTCAAAGCTATGTCAAAAAACACTTAAAAATTTTTCGTTAACGATAACTGCCGAACGGATAAACCGATGCTAAGCCTTTCGCCAACGAACACTTATCCAATCCCGGGCAACGTTGTTTTTATCACAAATTTTGAGTTTATTTTTATAAGACATTTTTGACAGTGGAATTTGTATTTCAAGAGTTGTTTTTCAATAGAATGCAACAAATCGTATGCGGAAGAGAGACTAATTTAGTTTTTATCTTTGAACTAAACAACCTAACGTGTAAAGCAAGATAAGAACTTGTAATAAAATTGACAAGCTATAAATTATTGGGAGGTAATAAAATTTTATATATAGGTACTAAGCACATTTGAAGTTTTAGTATTAGTTGAGTCATCTAATACGCTATTGTAGTGTTTTTCAATCTTTCTCAAAGCGCTACCCTTTAATGTAATGTAAATTTGCGACCCCCCTACCAAAATATATTTTTGTCTGTGTTTTTTTTTGTGAAATGGTAAACGGCTGTCAATAAAGTTTCGCGACCTACGCTTTGTAAAAAAATGGTCTATTCAAATTTTTTTTTTCACTGTATGTAAATTTTTGACAATTCCATCCATCCATTTCATTCCATCAAAAATACGTTAAGATTAAAAAGTTACATTTAACTACGACACCACCCTAATCCTAGGGTTGGCCTCATAGGAGATATCCTTAGATCGGTAGGCTTTCTTCTCTAAATTCTGATTAAGCACTTTGCTCGTCCCTGCAACCGGCAAAGCTGTGAAAACTCATAAGGCAAGCTGCTTGCCGCAAGCAGCGATGCAGGCATCGGAAAAGTATTTAAAAATTTACGAAAAACAAATCAGTAGATTAGGGATTGCGTTTTTATTTTAGAGGTTCTGATTTAGAGTCCCGCCGCATGCCAACGTGTTTTTTATTTTCGAATTTTATATGTATGTATATTTATCTTATGCTCATACGGTGAAGGACGACATCTTTGTAAAACTTACATACTGTCCCCTGTGTTGGTCCGGACTCCCTTTGAAGAATAGACCATCTGCGTGTGTGGCCGCGTTTCCGATCCGGTAGCAGTTTTTAAAAAAATATGTTGACGTGTCAAAACAACTTGTAAAAAGTTTTATTGAATAAAGTATTTCTAATTTCTGCCGTTCTGCTAGGCAGTTCGTAAGAGGCGAAAGATTGGCTACGCGAGTCACTAACATCGTGGCTAGATGGTAGAGTTCTGCATTGTCCCGCTCAAGTCTGGTACCTCCGCCTTATCTATTCTTGCCGCAATAGCGTCAGTGGTTGTCCCCTGCCACAAGGACAGCAACGCACCATTAACCTCATTGATGTCTGATCTGGTAGAGCAATCTGTTTGTTTGCTATCTTATGTTAATAAATAAAACTTACAAACTCCACCAGACATTATATGCGTGTAAAAAATCTGTATGTGTAAAAAGTGTGTGTGTGTGTGTGTGTGTGTGTGTGTGTGTGTGTGTGTGTGTGTGTGTGTGCGTGTGCGTGCGCGTGTGTGTGTGTGTGTGTGTGTGTGTATGTGTGTGTGTGAAATCAACCACACACCGGGCTAGCGTGGCTAACTGAAGCCTGGGCCCCAAATCTGCTAATTAAAAATTGGATCAATAGCATCTCGATTGGGTCGTGTTTGAATAATTTGACACATTTCGTATTCTGTTAATTATTTAAGACCAATTGCGTTTCATTGACACACCATCCAAATACGATTCAATCGCTATTGAAAAATTCGCTATTCTGCTCCATTTCTACCTTTCAATCGCGTTACAGTTGTCCCTCGATCGCGCACTAAACGGTAGTCTGCTCTGTATTTGACGTATGTTTGACATTTATTTCAATTGCCTCTCAGTGACAATCTTACTATTGAAGTACAATTCA
The DNA here is from genome assembly GCA_036924255.1 of Apodemia mormo. Lineage (NCBI taxonomy): Eukaryota > Metazoa > Arthropoda > Insecta > Lepidoptera > Riodinidae > Apodemia > Apodemia mormo. The sequence continues at coordinate 10,295,618 of JAUPFN010000026.1, forward strand.
ACAACAACAGCTTTTTTAAAACTGTTTCTTTGAATTTTCTTGAAATTATTAGCAAAATACATGAGAGGATGTAATGTGCAATTAGAAACAATTGAATTAACATAAGATATATACAAAAAAAGTCAGCCAAGTGAAATTAGTCAAAACCGGCCCCGAAATAAACATTTCTAGAGGTATAAGATAAGGAGACCCGTTATCGCCCACATTATTTATAACTGTGCTGCAAATCACCATGAAACAACTTAAGTGGTCAAATAAAGGCATAAATATTAAAGGAAGCTACCTTAGCAACTTAGGTAAACAAACATCTTTTTCAAAATCCAGACACAGACGAATTGAAGAGGAGATAAGTTCTTGTCTTGGCATAACAAAGAGGTCTTGAAATATGATTTACCCTTAACAATAAAAAAGAAAGTCTGACTTGTGTATCTTACCTTGCCTCTCTAATGCAAGCCAAATGTGAATGTATAATAATTACACGGGAAGAAAAATTGTAACATGTCAGAGGGCCATGGAGAGAAGTATTTGAAACTAAGAGACAAAAAACGACATAGTGAAATAAGAAAAAAGACCAATATTATGGATGCTTTGACCCACTGTAAGAAATTAAAATGGAAATGGGCTGGCCACGTAACATGTCAAAATAAAGAGAGATGGGCTAGAAAAATCATTACATGGGCTGCCCCCCTCCTACCCCCCCCCGTTCAAGACAGAGTAAAGTGGAGAGAGATGGAGAAGGTCTATATTCGTCTAGAGGTCCTAAATAATTAGAAGAATTTTAAAAACTAGTGAAAAATAAATTCTTTAAAATGCAGTAACATAAATAAACAATAATGTATCTTCCAATAAAAAAATGTACTCTATTAGTGTTAAGGAATTAAAAATGGCTTATTATTATTATTGTTATTATTCTTATAGGAGTCCATTAATACCAAGCCTATGTTGGTTTATTCTGGTCTCTGGTGTAGATTTTAGCTCAATAGCATGATAGGTAAATCTTCCGTCGGATTAAGTATTATCACGCTAGTTCCTTTGCAGACTGCAGAATAATTCACACACACACACACATATTCATGCAAGATCCCTAATGTGGAAAGCAAAGAGAAGGTCGATAAAATTTTCGGTTCACCACGATTCACCAGTTCGCCTGTTAGCAACTAGCAAGATAAATGGTTATCTCATTGCTGTTTTTTTATAAACGTAATAACGGAGTATCGCCTCATCCAAAACACGGTGGTGCTACCACATCACCAACAGACTCCGAGCTACCAAAAATATCTCATTTACACTCATTTTGCCCGACCCGAGAAAAGGACCCAAGATATAAGCTAAATAGGTTAATCCCAAAACCACGGTGTAATTGTTAAATTGTGAATTTATGTAAATGCTTTTCACAATCTTGTAGTAGCATTTTGGTAGTTTCCCACTTGGAAAAGAACTTCCAGAGCAAACAATTCCAAAATTCAATTAAAATCTTGCACAATGGTGTGAATATCAGCAGGTTAGTATTTATACTCGGATCAAAAGACAAAATCATACCCTATCTATTCTGATAATCTTTGCCACTCAGAAGATACTCTGAACAGATTTTGTTGTGTTGATTTTCCGTTTCAGATACCTAATATTATACTTATTACTTAAGATGAAATATAATGACCACCAAAAAAAAATTGTAACCATAAAATATCTCACCAAAAAAATTAAATCTGTACCAAAATAAGATACCCTAAATAACATCTATCTAGCTATTTAAGTCATGCCTGCGCTTCAAAATGTATTCAATACCCAAAATTAGTAAACAATCACCAAATAATAAGCATTGTGTTATTACTACCCGGTACCCAAATATATCACTACTTTTGCTTTAAAATGTACCTGTCTGTTTAAAATGTGATTTCATAATTTTTGAAGACTGATTCTTCATTATGATTTTAAAATAATTATAATTAAACAAAGAGGACTGAGTATTAAAGTTTTTGAAGATTGATCCTTCATTAGGATTTTAAAATTACAAGAAAAGACTTCCTTATTAAGTTTTAGGTTCATTTTTAAATAACATGTTGACTGTTGTATTTATTAACAATTTGAAAAAGATTTAATAAATACTTGAATAATAATATTGTTTTAGTAGCAATTATTTTATTTAAATAGACATTTTCGGTACCATAAGTTAAAATTTAGAAAATCATTTAAAATTTTTGAGAAAACAATTATTTATCTACATTAAATGTAGATTTTGTTTTCTTTTGTAGGATAAAAAATATGTCACATACTTGGATAAACTTTCAAATTATAATGCGGTAATAGTTTGGTGATTGTTTACTATATCTGGGTTGTTCAGCAATTACTTTGGAGATACAGAATTATTTTGGATATAAGTTAGCAGGCTTTAAATTTATTGGTTACAATTTCATACTAAAAGGAGGATTAAATTCTGGTAATTACTATTTTTAGTAGTTTATAGTGATTTTTTTGGCATTTTATTTAATTATATCTAGTGATTGTTTAAACATAAGCCTATTACTACTATGCTAAGCAATTATGTTAACATTTTAAGTAACTGGCACTTGCTAAATGTCCGTTGGCAAGAGTGCATTTCATAATGTATCTCAAACCAAGTTTCAAGGGAGTTCAAGTTTCTACTTAAGTGCACACCTTAGAGCACCACGCACCACCTTAGAGCTTTAAATAAAATAATGGCTACTAAAACAATATTATTATTCAAGTATTTATTAAATCTTTTTCAAATTATTAATAAATTCAACAGTCAACATGTTACTTAAAAATGAACCTAAAACTTAATAAGGAAGTCTTTCCTTGTAATTTTAAAATCTTAATGAAGGATCAATCATCAAAAACTTTAATACTCAGTCCTCTTTGTTTAATTATAATTATTTTAAAATCATAATGAAGATCTTAAGAAGAAAAGTCTTCAAAAATCATGAAATCACATTTTAAACAGACAGGTAGTACATTTTAAAGCAAAAGTTGTGATATATTTGGGTACCGGGTAGTAATAACACAAAAATTTGCTTATTATTTGGTGATTGTTTACTAATTTTGGGTATTGAATACATTTTATTTTATTGCATGACTTATGCGCATGCACAAACTAATAAATAGCTTCAACTGTCCTCCCAAATAGTCAAAAAAACTTAAAACTCAAAGTAAACTCATTTCTATTGCAGAAAATGATTCACTATAATATGCCTAAAGAAGTAGTCATAAAAACAAATAAATAAAGCTTTTTTTATTTTAAAGTAAGAAAACACTTCCACTTAAAAATATAATATTTTTCACTCAAACATTATTTAATAAATTTCAAATCATTTATGTCTATATATTAAATACACAAATCATCGTTCAGCAAGACTTTATTCACTAAAATGCAAATTCATGTGTACAACAAAATAAATTCATTCTTCATTACTCTAGATTGGACTTCATCATTTGTCTCTTATTCGTGTTATTTTTTCAAACATTATGAAATAGTGTAGCATTTCCTTTGCTGCCTTTATAGTATCTACCTATGTATTACAGCTATATTTTAAGCTATTTTCGATAGAACAAAACTACATAATTATAATAAATTTGGACTGAAACTTGATCGTGTTGGTGGATAACCGTATTTTGGCGATTGTGCCATACGATATTTCTAGATATCTTGAAATTTCTTCGTCTGTTTGTGGAGTAACTTGAATGGGTTTTTTAAATATTTTTTCTGTTTTCAAGATGAAGGCAGCCCTGTATCTGTGATTTGACTTGAATCGTATGCATAATACTATAATACATATTTAAGTTTAAGTAAGTTTGTTTGAAATCGTTTTAGTTTTTGGTTGGTATCGTCATTCGAGGATTCTCACGTCTATTCTTATGAGCTTTTCTTTTTGAAGATCATGAAAGGCAGATTACTTTATATTCGATTTCTAGTAATCTTTCTTCGGTGCAGTTTCATTCTTGGCAGGCCTATTTTGTATAAGTACATTATATGATTTATTATAAAACAGTCACGGAAATATACGCAGTATATATTATTACGCTATAATATATTTCTTTTAAGGCAATACACATCTTAATCTATGATTTAAGTTTATTGTTTTTAAATATTTACTTAGGTTGACCTTTCCAAAACAGATGATCGATTGGCTTTTTACTTTTCAATTTTTCGATTTGGCATGGATAATCACTATATACAGCCAACGTATTATAAATAAAGTGTTTTTAAATAACCCATAGTTATGTTCTATTGACTAGACATTCAATATAATAATAATTACTTCGAATTTGATCATAGAAAGTAAAAAAGTCGTCGTTTTAAAATAAAATAATCATTCATGTATTAATTCAATGTAATGGTAGATTTTAGTAAGCAACACTTATAATTGTGTCATTGAGATGCTATTACAATTCAATTGTGATACTATTACGATTATGGTTAACATTTAGCAGAATACCAAATTTGTCACAATCATAATCGCGTCGTAATAGCCTGGCAGTTGAATCGCAATTATACTTAAATAGCAGACTTGGCCCCCTGTCCGCTTGTTCATCTGCCATTATTTTAACATGTCTGAACTAAAGGAGCATGGCCTTTGATAAATAGCACTGATATTATCTTTCAATTATTATTATTTAAATAATAATATTAATAATTTAAAAATGTAAACCGACTTCAAATATGAACTATAATCATATCTCCAAAACTACTGAACCAATTTTAGTGAACATAGATTGTTTCTTAAGCTGGAATACACCTGATTTAAATCAAAAATTATTATCACGATATGGCTTTTACTTTCCCGGAATTTCGTTGACAAACATACATACTTACGAAATTTAGGACATGTACTTGGACGCTAAATAGCAAGGATTTATAACGTTATAATATTGATATGTTTGCGTCGTCGTAATTATTTATGGTATATGATATTACTACCTGACCCGCGCAGCTTCGCCCGCGAGTAGATTAACATGTCCTCAAGATAGATTTTCATACAAATTTCATCCCCTATTTTAACCCTTTAAGGATTGATTTTTGAAAAAAATAGCCTATGTTTGACCCCGGCTCTTCAACTACTTCCATGCCAAATTTCATGAAAATCGGTCCAACGGTTTAGCCGTGAAAGCTCAACAGACAGACAAACTTTCGCATTTATAATATTAGTATGGATGATGATGTCTTCTAATGATAGTTGGCGAACCAATCACGAAACAGCATGAAACGCGGCGAACCAATGACGAAACAGCAATATTATAACGTTTTAAATCCTTGCTAAATAGATCATCATACTCAAATATTATCCAATTCCAAACAATATTACATACATATGTATATGTGAAAATGATAACTTTTTGTCGTCTTGATAAATATGTATTTATTAAATTAATTGTAATGGCAATGCCACGTGCATAAGTCTACCGGCTAATTTACCCTGCAAACCGGAACACGATAATGATAAGCATTGACGCTATTACAGCAGGAATAGGTAAGTCGATGGTGCCAAATAACGTCGCTGCGCTTGACAAGTTCCATATGTGATATTTGTAAGGTTTTGGGAAACAACAAGAAACGTGTTATTAAATTAACAAATAACTTGCTTACGGCCCGTTTCCGAAACGCGAATTAATTTTAACAAGTAATAATTAATCTGAGTTTAGCAGATCATTTGCTTGTAAAAATTATGTTAAACACAGATTAATTTGATTAGTTCCTTGATATTAATTCCTTGATTAATTCCTTGTTAAAATTAATTTGCATTCCAGAAACGGCCATAAGTCACACAACAACGTGTTATTAAATTAACAAATAACTTGCTTAGTCCGTGTTGTATTAAAACTTTTCTCGCCTTTTACGAGATGCCTAGCAGTAAGGTAGTTGATCGATTCTTCGAAAAAGGAGCCTTAAGAGAAGGATTAATTTTTACAATTGCATTGATTTTTTTTTATTTTTTGTTAAATACAAAACTGTTAGCCTTTGTAGAACTATGGACGCGCCGTGCCTTCGTTTATGTCTTTTTAACATTGACATGTTTATAAAAGTACTAGCTGACCCAGCAAACGTTGTTTTGCCATATAAATTATTGAATTACCAATATCGCTATTAAAAAAATAGAGGTTGATTGTAGAAGTGCGATAATTTGGGGTTGTATGTATATATTATGTTAATGCCAGATCATAAAAAAAACTTGAGAGGTGTCAAGGGACACCCGGATGGAACGAAGTTCCTTTATTATTATTTACAAAAAACCTGTATACACTCAACAAAAATAATCGTCGCGACACCACACTGTTCAATGCGAAATAGAAATGAAAATATCTGGCTTGCTTGCTATAAGAGAGAGAGAGAGAGAGAGAGAAACATGCGCACGCCGCACAGCTTACAATAGCTTACTATAGCAAAAAGTGCCGTGACAACTTTTCGTAAGAATTCCGTATAGCCCCCTTTCACAACGCGCGATAAGGAACTTCGTTCCAAATATATATCCAAAAAATAAAATTTGGGGTGGACCACCCTTATCACTTAGGGGTATAAAAAATAGATAAACTATTCTCAGACCTACTGGATTTACATATAAAATATCATCCAAATCGGTCCAGCCGTTTCGGAGGAAAATGGCAACTAAAATTGTGACAAGAGAATTTAATATTAGTGTATATTGTTGTACATTTACATTAAATCTTGACTTCTTCACTGAATCTCTTTAGACCACGGATCTAATTCTTCAAGGCAATTTCTTAGTTTGTCAGTGTAGCTTGCAATTATATACAGAAATACAGAGTTATACTACTTACCCATGAAACGAAATTATTTCAAGGGTAATTTTTAAACCTTGTCATCTCATTCAGTATGATAAAACAGTAAAACATGATTTATTTCTATTTTTTCACAATATAATACGTATATAACCTACATAATAGGTATGAAATTTTTGACAGTAATAGGAGCGTTTACTCATATTTGCGGCGACACGTTTCCTTCCCAATGGCGTGTTTATTAGTATTCATGTAGTCTTCGGTTTAGACGTATATGGTTAAAAAATATATGTGAGATGAAAAACGTCGATTCTGACCGGTATTGAAACAGTAACCTTCGTCCTATGCGCAGACGGTGTCTTCCCATTTAGACCACAGTCAACAGTGCCACTGGTTCAATCTTTTCATCCTTGCGAAATTATTATATTTTTAGGTTTATATATATATATATATATATATATATATATATATATATATATATATATTTATGCTAGTGATCGTCCTGTGGTCGAAATTCGACCATAGACTAAACAATAAAATCTCTTTTTAGACAACGACCTTAGCTATAGACAAAAGGGTATGTACATGTGTGTATATTATGATGTTACCTGCGTCAAATAAATGGTAGATGAATAGCAATACAACATTAACATCTTTGTTCTGCAATTTCTCGCCCGGGTATTTGGTAACATCGATCGCGACCGCCTTGTCTATTCTCGCCGCAATAGCGTCTAAGTTTGTTATGTTATGTTTCGGTTTGGAGGGTAAAGTAGCCGGTAAACTAATGCGTATCGCATAAGCACATCGCAACACGGATAGCAATGCACCATTTACATCGTTGGTGCCTAAACAATGTTTAGTAAACATAGACAAGGGTTGTCTCTTTCCATCAGGAGAGCCATCTGTTTGCGTGCTATCTTATAATAAAAAATATACCTCAATGTTTATTAAATAATGAACTGATTCTACTCGTATTTATTAAACAAAATATTTTAGTATTTTGAAATGCTCGTTTTTATCCTTCCATTTCCCTAAAACGTAGCAAAAATAAAAAAGCGGCGGCGGCGTCTTTTACAAAGGCTACATATGAAATCCATTCAAACTACAATAAAAATTGTGTGTATAATATAATATATAAATAAATGTAAATAAATCATGTTAATAAAATTACTATTTCAATAGTTGGTTACTACTTTTTTAGTAAACAATATGCATAGCGACCGTACCAACATTCACGCAATTAATGTCTCTCAGTTTATAGTCTAAAATCACTCAACGTAACCTGTAGTCCGAAGGCACCAGTCCGGTTTTTAATTTTGACGTCGTTAAATGTAATAGTAAAAACCATTTGCCTCTAGGATTAGGGTTGCCACTATAAAGGTAAATTAATTTTCGTAGGGTAAAAATAAATAGACATTATATGTACGTTTTTTTTGCTCTTGAGCTCTTTTTTATGTCCATATCAAAACTTTTTTTTATCTTTTTTTGACCTCACACAATATTTAATGGGATACTCTTATCATAAAATATATCTATATTTTATGATGAGAGTAAATTAGACGATTTATTTTGTTTTCTAATACTTAAGAAATAAATGTAGTAACAATATTTATTAAAAATATATACATATTACTAAACATTGCCGACCGACAGTTTTCTTAACCCGTTGATTGGATACTACAAGTCTGGTCTGACGACTTCTGTTGTATGTTTAAGGTAAAAAAAAAAAAAAAATAATATTTAAATTTTGAAGTCGATTAATGTACCTTCATCGCATAAATGCTATTTGATTGATTGAAGAGCATAATGTTATTCTACCTCATAAAAAAGAAAAAAATGTTTAAAATTAGAATTGTTACATTTAATGCCAACGCAAGTTTTTTTTTAATTATGTCGTTATTTTCTAAAATAATTCGGTGTAGGTAATTCACACAATTTGCTTGAATAATAAAAGTAACAAATTTAATTTATTAAATGCCCTAAATTAAAAAATGATTGCAAATATAGATTATATTTTTTGCCTTGCACTTCTTTGTTGTGAAATCATTTACCCGCAGGGGTGTTTACGAACGGATACAACTTAGGACCTTCAAGAAGAGAACTTACTCATTCTTAAAATTCTGGTATTGCGGATGTCCATGGGTGGCGGTGATCACTTACCATCAGCTGCACCTCCTGCTCGTTTGCCCCCTCTTCTATAAAAAAAATTGGCTACATTAATTAAAACATATTTACATTTTATAACCATATAGGTACAGTTTCCAAAATCATTTGGTATCAACTATTTTTTGTCCAATTTGCGTTATGCGAAACTCAAGTGCTTTATTTATTCACATTAATGTTGCGCGTACACACAAAATCAACTCGGCTATACACTTAATTGAAATAATTCATCATGTAAGCGTGTAGTTGGCAGCCCTATAAGAAGCAGCCTTTACAAATGACACGTCAATGGACCGGCTAGAATATTACGAAGAAATATATGGTGTTACAATTATTTATCAGATACAGAAAAAATATTCTCTTAGTTTTTCTCGTATGTTATAGATTATAGCCGTTGCAATAGGTACTCTACGTATTTCAACAGCTCACCTGGGTTTGGTGCTACTGGTTACCTACTGCTGCTGCAATAGCTATAAAGCTCGGCACTTGTCATGTCCCGACTTTGAGGGTAAGGTACAATCCCTGCAACAAAGATTTTCCCCGTATTGGTTCGGGCTCCTTTGAAGAATAGGCCGACTGCCATTCTGCCAGGCAGGTCGTAAAGGGCGCCCAATTGGTGATACGAGTCACTACCATCGTGGCTACTAGGTGGTAGAGTTCTGCATTGCCTCGCCCGGGTCTAGTACCACCGCAGGTCTAGTACCACCGCCTTATCTATTCCTGCCACAATAGCGTCAGTGTTTGTCACTGTCGTGTTCCGGTTTGGAGGGTAAGGTAACCGGTAAACTTATGCACGTGGCATTACACCTCGCCACAAGTATCATAAGTTTAGTATTTATAAGCGATTGTTATATTTTTCTAGAAAGACATCTGCGTCATCGTTTATAGAATAGGAACTGAAAATGGTTTCAAATTAGGATTGTGGATATTTTTAAATGTGATAGGTTTGTCAAATCATGTCATTTTAATTAATGAATAGATACACTGTTGATATTTTATCACTAAAAAAAACTAGCGTACACTAGTACTACCATATTTGCAATTATTTTTGAGGTGATGTCCTGTGGTCTTAGTTTACTAATTAAAGGATTACGGTATAATAACATTTTATTTAAAAAAAGAAATTTTAATAAAAAGGTAATTTGTAAGTTTTTATAAGTAGGCTGTTGCCCACGATTTCGTCCGCGCGGACTTTGTTTACTCCGCTCCCATTGGTCGTAGCATGATGTTATATAGCCTATAACCTTCTTCGATAAACTGGCTATTCAACTCAAAAAGAATTATTCAAATCGGTTCTGCAGTTTTCGAGGTTAGCGCGTACAAACAAACAAACTCTACAATTTTATAATATTAGTATAGATTTAAAGTAGCTAATTTTTAGATTATTTAATTTACTTATAAGTTTATTTATTTTAAACTCTAAAGACACGTTCGTGCGCATGGTATCTTTGAGACGTCAATCCGCTAGGAGTTGGACAAATTGAAATGGTTTATTATATGGAATGAAATATAAAACTAATGATTTGGAAAATCTTTACTCATACTACACAATAAAAATAGATAATTTTAATTAAACCCTTAAAACCAAAAAAATGGATTTGGAGAAACAACTAATTAATAGTACTCAGTTTTTAGCGCCTACTAAGATCAAAAGTTTAATCAAAATTTTTGCTTTTAATTAAATATTGATTCACGGCCATCACAGGAATGGCAGTACGAAGTGTTAAATTTATACAATTCGTATAAACTTAACGCTTCGTTATTCACATCACATAATGAGTAAATTAATAAGTACTTAATACACTTTTATTTTTAAATGTACAGTTTCTTATGGACGTTGTAAATTGAATTTTTTGAAACGATAAAAGAGACAACTATCAATGTATTTATAAGGTTTTCCGTTTTTACTTAAATATTACTTTTAATGCTTCATTTCTCTCTTTTTCTCCGTTGTTCTTTCCTACTTCAATCCATAAAAATAGGCCCCTAAACTTGCAAGCCCAAGTTAAAAAAATTGGTCGAAATTCAGGTAAAAATTAGGGGCTGTTTAGGTGCGTAAATCAAAAATTAGGTGTACTAACCGTTTTGGGTGTACCTTTTTATATAAAAAAACTGGGATTTTATTATCATTAAATTAAGTGTTTATTGAGTGCTTTCGGAAACCGAAAAGATTGGATTAAAAAATTAATAAATAAACGTATGAAAATTTAATATGTAAATCGAGAACTTCCAAAAATCACACTCCCTCTGACCTGGAATAGCACATAGGATTTTTTTCTAGAAAAGTGAGGTAATCCCGCGGAATTCACCAAAAACTTTTATAATGCAGCGGACTGCAAGCTGTAGCTAGTTGTATATAATTTTGTTTTACAAAGGACTAGGTAATGAATCATTCCTTGTAATCCCTTCCCCTTATAAAGCCTAGAACCTCTTTAAACTGTACGTGTAATCTATTTAGCAAAATAAATACAAATCGAAGTGATATTGTTCAAAGTAATAGGAAGATGTCATCAAGTGAGCGCTCCAATATTGTCGCTACAGCATCAATGTCATAATTTACGTGTCCTATTGCCTTTCTCGGGATCGCCGTAGTATTTCTATAACAATGGGCATTGAAAAGTTACCTGTTAAGTACCATTGTAATCTGGTTACCTGTGGGGGCCGTATTTTTTGATCGTTGACAGTTACCGCGGTAATCCCGTCGTGGTTGGTTCTCATGTGATTTAACCAGTGGCAATTCTCGTGTGTTATAATTAGGCCATGTTTTAATTATAGCTTCGTCTGTTTTGTGGATTCATTTTTAGTGCATGAGTCATCAGAGCATGCGGTAGGCAATTAAAGTTGTCACAACCCCACTTGTCGCTATAAACTCATATATAGTTTATTTTTAAAGCTTTTCAACTGCCTTCCCCAAAAAAGGGGGTTATCAATTCGGTTTTATATTTTTTTTTGTTATATCAGAATTTCGTCCTTTGTTAACCGATTTTGAAAATTCTATTTTTTGTTTAAGGTATATTTACCGTGTGGTCGCATTTAAATTTGGTGAGGGTCTGATGCAGGGTTCTGGAGATATAGGAGATGAGAAGTCGGTTGCTGAAGTGTTACTGTGTTAAAAAATGTTAATGTTCTAAATATTCATTACTAGGGACCTGCCCGCGGTTTCACCTGCGTAGCTTTTGTTCCCGTGGAAATATCGGAAAGGTTTATAAACTAAAATCTTCCTCAAGAATCATCAAAATCCGTTGCGTAATTTTAAAGATTTAAGCATACATACATATACATAGGTACATAGGGACAGACAGAGAAAGCGACTTTGTTTTATACTATGTAGTGATGCAATACTTTTTGAGTTTACCCCGGACATACATACAAACAGACAAAAATTCTAAAAACTATATTTTTGGCTTCAATATCGATTGTAGATCACGCCCCAAGTATTCTTTTAAAAAAATATTCAATGTACAGTTTTGACTTTCCTACGATTTTATTATATGTATAGATATGAGTAGGTTAACTTTTAAATATGAATTGCATACGTATTAACTCTTAATTTATAAAAAAAAACTAGCTGACTTAGGCAGCTTTACAAGAAATAGAGTTTCAGGTCAATGAATTTGAAAAATTTGTACATATTTGTAAATATTTTATCCTATTTCTGCCCCTTATGGGTTGATCTTTGAAAAATGAAATATATGTTTAACCCCGGGCTTTCAGATATATTTTTTAGCTGTAAAAGGATATAAAAGATAACTTTGCATTTATATTATTAGTATAGAACCTACACTCGAAAAATGTAACATATCCACTTAAATATATTATGATTTATGGCGATAATTACAAATTATAAGTACCCATTAATTAGTAATGATTTTAATTACATTTAATTCATAGTTAGGTATAAGGTATCATAATACGAAAAACTGGTTTTGGAGTTCAAAAATATTCAAATTTCTTAATTCTTAAAGTAGTAAATTAATATCTAGTAATATATATGTAAGTAAAAATAACAAGTATTAAATAAGTGCATGCATACATACATACATACATACATATCTTCACGCCAGATCCCTAACGGGGTAGGCAGAGAGAACTGAGTGCTATACATCACGATCCTTGCAGCCTTGTCTCGCTTCCCCCACATTCATCACTGTCTTCATATACACACGCCGGTTGCGAAGACTCTTGTCACCTTCGGACAGTACTCGATCAATCTGATCATGGTATGCCAGTCTTGGTAATAATAATATATAAGTAATACAAAAAATATAAAGTTCGCGACTGTTATAAAATTATGAAACATTGTGTGATATAAAAAAATCTTCAAAATTCCAAATATTAATCTATACATATAATAAAATCGTAAGAGTCAAAACTGTACATTAAATATTTTATAAAAGAATACTTAGGGCCTGATCTACAATCGATATCGAAGCCAAAAATATAGTTTTTAGAATTTTTGTCTGTTTGTATGTATGTCCAGAGTAAACTCAAAAAGTACTGCATGGATTTACTTCAAATTTTGCATGAATATTACTAACAGGTCGGGTCAACATATAGACTACATATTGTTACGTACTCGGGTTCGCAATTGTAAAAAAACACCACTTATATTAAATCCGTGTATTTACACAATACAACACAACGTAATACTAAATACACTTTACACAATAGAACACTTGCTGTACTATCACTGAACTTAGAACACTACACAAACAAACACTTCTCGCTTCGCACTAGTCACTTGATGTATCGTTCTCGATCGCTTGATAAAAACTGCTCTGTGTTTGTCAACATCTCTGTATTTATAGGCAGGGGAAAGACCTAGCTGAATCCAGAAAAATCTAAATGTATCGGGAAACAATGAATCACTTCTTATCGTAAACATGTTATGAGTCATAAATCCTAGTACACGCTATTTTCAACCTTATGCCACATCCCACAAAGTCCATTATGGCATAGCCCAGGTGAACTATTTATTTGTCAATAGGAGTAGCTATCTCTTTCCTTTATTTCTAGAATGTTAGCGCGCGCGCGCTCCAATTCTACACGCTTCTAGATTATTCGTAACACTACCCCCCTCTTAGTTATGTTCGTCCCGAACATCATTACTTCCATTATAGATGGCTAATCGATCAACATGAACAATCTTCATGGTCCCTCTTGGTTGCTTCTGCACTCGGTAGGTTACGTCATTGATCCGTGTGATTACTTTGTATGGCCCATCCCAACGTCGCTGTAACTTAGGTGACTTTCCTTTTCGTCGAACCGGATTATGTAGCCAAACAAGAGATCCTTCCTGAAAACCTCGATGATTGGCGTTTCGGTCGTATCTGGTCTTCATCCGCTGACTTGATTCCAATGCGTTTTCACTTATTAACGAGTGTATATCGCGTAACCTCTCACGAATGTCTTCAACATGTTCTGGTATACTTAATTGGGTCTCTGCATTCGGTGGCGGGCCTCCAGTCATTAAGTCTGCTGGTATGCGTAACTGTCTGCCGAAGTTGGCATAGGCTGGCGTCACTTTTATGCTTTCATGTTCCGCTGTTCGGTAAGCCAGTAAGAACAGAGGTATGTATTTATCCCAGTCCTTTTGGTGATCTTCTACTAGCTTGGCTAAGTGTCGTTCCAAAGTTTGGTTAAACCTTTCAACCATTCCATCAGACTGTGGGTGGTAAGGTGTGGTTCTTGTTTTGTATACACCTAATAATTTACACATTTCCTGGAATACATTAGATTCAAAGTTTCTGCCTTGGTCGGAATGAATCTCCAGCGGAACGCCAAATCTGCATATCACCTCATTGACTAATTTCTCAGCAACCGTCGTGGCTTCTTGATTAGGGATTGCGAACACCTCCGGCCATTTCGTGAAGTAATCCATCACGACCATAAAATACTTGTTTCCGTTATCTGTCTTAGGAAATGGCCCAGCCACGTCAATCGCTATCCTTTCCCAGGGGGCTCCCACGTTGTATAGTCTAAGGTTGCCTCGGCTTCTGACCTGCGGACCTTTCACTGCTGAGCATGACGTACATTTTCGGCACCAATTCTCGACATCTTCTCGGCAATTCAACCAGTAAAAACGCTCTCGTACCTTTACCAATGTTCGTCGTACTCCAAGATGTCCCCCAGAAACCCCATCATGCAACTCACGTAGTACGTCCTTGATAAGTTTTCTTGGCACGACCAACTGTAGATGATGTTCTCTTCCTGAAGGTTTTTCCCATTTGCGGTACAGTAAGCCGTTTTGCAACACAAGACTTTCCCACTGCGCCCAATAACTTTTCGTAATGGCGCTGAAGGGAGCCAGCTCTTGCCATTCCGGTTTTCCCGTGTCTTGCTTCTTCCAATCTATTAGAGGCCGCAAATCTCTATCTTCGTACTGGGCCTCACGCATCTCATCAGTTTCCCACCTGTCATCCGTAGGCTTAGCTCGCAGTACTTGAACCCTTTCCTTTGTCTCCGTCCTTACACAATGTTTACAATCTTCTGCACAAGGTCGTCGTGATAATGCATCTGCATTCGAGTGAGACCTTCCACTGCGATGTTCTATGTTAAAGTCAAACTCTTGCAATTGCTCAATCCAGCGAGCTACTTGGCCTTCCGGGTCTTTGAATTGTAACAACCACTTCAAAGCAGCATGGTCGGTACGAAGCTTGAAGGGTCGCCCAATCAGATACTTCTTGAAGTGTCGAAGGGTCTTCACTACTGCCAATAGTTCTCTTCTTGTAACACAATAGTTTCGTTCCGGCCGCGATAATGATTTGCTGAAGTAGGCTATCACAACTTCTTGATCGCCTTGCTTTTGTGATAAGATACCACCAATGGCAGTGTTACTTGCATCTGTGTCTACGATGAACTGCCCTTTCCGATCAGGATAGCCCAAAATTGGCGACTCACACAACCGCTGCTTAAGTTCATCGAAAGCTTGTTGACACATGTCATTCCAATCGAAACTCTTCTTTTCTTCAGTGAGCCTATGCAGCGGTTTTGCTATTTCAGCAAATCCCTTCACAAAACGTCTATAGTAAGAGCATAGTCCTAGAAATGCGCGAACTTCGGTCTTGTCTCTGGGTGTTGGCCACTTTTGTACTGCACTAACCTTTTCAGGATCTGTCTGTACGCCGTTTTGTGATATCACGTGACCCAGATAGTTGACTTCCTTTCGAAATAAGTGACACTTCTTTGGGTTCAACTTTAGCCCTGCAGCTTGTATTTTATTAAAAATCCTTTCCAGTTGGTACAGATGATGCTGAAAATCTTTTCCTATGACTATTACGTCATCTAAATACACTAAGCAGGCATCGCCTACAAGTCCTGCTAGAACACATTCCATTAATCTTTCAAAAGTCGCCGGCGCATTGCATAAACCAAACGGCATCACTTTAAATTGCCATAATCCTTGTCCTGTGGAGAATGCTGTCTTCTCTTTATCATTAGGGCTAAGTTCAACCTGCCAGTACCCAGATTTTAAATCTAAAGTTGAGAACCAAGACATGCCTGCCAGAGTGTCCAAAGTGTCATCTATTCGTGGCAATGGGTAGCTGTCTTTTTTGGTGACTTCATTGAGCCGACGATAGTCGATGCAGAAACGTGTAGATCCGTCTTTCTTCTTGACCAACACTACAGGAGAGCACCATGGACTAGAAGATTGCTCTATAACTCCGTTCCTTCTCATTTCATCTATCATCTCCTGTACCTCCTTTTCTTTGGCTATTGGGACACGTCTAGCTTTCTGCTTTATCGGCTGCGCGTTTCCAGTGTCAATCTTATGTTTAACTATAGATGTTCTGCCTATATCTCTATCAGTCTTAGAGAAAATGTTGGCATAACGCGAAAGTAGATCCTTAGCCTGCTGTCGTTGTGACGCGGTAAGGTAGCTGCACTTGTTCACCAAATCCTTAAGTTCCTGTGGTACGTCTCTTGATGCTGTACTTCCTGTCGATGTCAGTTTTCTTAACGTCATAACTTCATCACTTTGTCCTACAACATCACCTGCTTTAAGCACCACATCACTGTCACTCAAGTTGACTACCTGCACCGCTGCCAAGCCCTTGTCACAAACCAAACTCCGGCCTGTAATACAGTGTGGAATTGCTCCATTGTCTTCAATTAACACACTCCTATTACCCAGGCCCTTGTAACTGGTTGGTAACTTCACGCGTACCAATGTCTTCGATCTTGAAGGTAAGATGGTTCTTCTAGCCACTGTTACCTTTCCTTTTGATCCCCCATCCATGAAAATTTCTACTAGCCCACATACGAAAACTCCTGTTTTGCAATCAATCTTGCAGGCATTCTTCTTCATGAAGTCTAAACCAAGTACACAGTCATCCATAATATCGGCCACTACGACGTCGTGAGTGTAATACTCGTCACCTATTTGCATCACTAGAGATGCTTCCCCGAAGACGGGTATTGGCTGACCTGTGACAGACAGAAGCTTGCTTTTCCCAAAATTCCTCAATCTCAGGTTGCCATTGTTAGCTACTTCTGGTCGCACCACAGTTCGTGTAGCTCCAGTGTCCAGCGTTAAGCTGCAGTTCTTGCCATTAATCAGTCCCTTAATGGATAAACTGTTGCCGTCGCACACCTGGGATATGACAACTTTTGGGGCTGTTTTTCGATCAGCCAGCACCCGCCCCTTGATCCTGGCTGTTACTCGTTTCCCTGGGCTGGATGAACAGGCTGGTTGACCTGCCTGCTCTCTTCAGCTGCTGAGCTTCCGGCCGCTTGCTGTCGCCAATTAACTGCACCCGTTGGTTTGGTGGGGCAGTTGACTCTAATGTGCCCACGTTTCCCGCAGGCATAACACATGGGGCCCAGTCTTCTAGGTTCCACTTCCTTTGCTTGAGCCACAACTTCTGTAACCTCACGTACTTTATGTGCTCGAGGTTCGTGGCGAACAGCTTCTACCTCCAACGCATGAGCCAAAGCCTCCTTCATCGTCACGTGGTGCTGAAGGCGAACAGCAGCACGCACTTCCAGGTCTCTAATTCCATCAATAAACGCCTGGACGATGGTGTTATTAACTGTGTTAGCGTCGGCTGAAGGATACGCCTTCCTTACAAGCTTCTCAATTTCCACGGCCCATTGTTGAAGTCCCTCGCCGCTCCTCTGTGCACGGTCCTTTAATTGGGCACGGAACACATGCTCCAAGTGACGCTCACCGTAGCGAGCTTCCAATGCCTCCATCAAATCAGCGAACTGATACTCTTTAGGCATTGCATCCATCACAGAGAGCGCCTGTCCCCGTAACGCGGTGCTCAGGGCTGTAAGGCAATGTTCGTCCGTCCAACCACTGGCCTTCGCCGCTATTTCAAATTGAGTCCGGTACGCACTCCATGACGTAAGACCGTCATAAGTGGGTACCTTTACCCGAGGACCCACCTGGTGAGAGCAGCTTGTGATGGCAGCACCCGACTTAACTCCCGTGATCTTCATTTTCATGACCTCTCTTTCCAGTTGGTCCACGTTTTCACTTAGTTTGTCGCAGCTGGCCTCTAAGTGATCAACCCTCTTCTCAACACCCTTCATGTCACGCTTGACGAGGCCCACATCGCTTTTAAGCTGGTCTTGCTGTGCCAAGATAACAGTCAATTTATTATCAAAACCAGATAAATGTTCCTTGATCTGTTCCCGTAGCTGCTGTTGCTCACGCAGTGTTTCTTGTTGTTGCTGTTGCTGTTCCTGTCGCTGTTGCTGAATAGCTGCCAGTATGACAGAAAGATCAGCAGGGGCTGAGCTCGATGCTAACGATGTGCTGGCAACACTTACGGGTTCCTCACCTGCACGCATCTCAGTGTCCTCTGACACCCTCTGTGTCTCCGCCTGAGACCTGGTGGTAACACCTTCCTTCGGAATCAGTGGCATTTCTCAATTTCACTTCCGACACCAGTTGTTACGTACTCGGGTTCGCAATTGTAAAAAAACACCACTTATATTAAATCCGTGTATTTACACAATACAACACAACGTAATACTAAATACACTCTACACAATAGAACACTTGCTGTACTATCACTGAACTTAGAACACTACACAAACAAACACTTCTCGCTTCGCACTAGTCACTTGATGTATCGTTCTCGATCGCTTGATAAAAACTGCTCTGTGTTTGTCAACATCTCTGTATTTATAGGCAGGGGAAAGACCTAGCTGAATCCAGAAAAATCTAAATGTATCGGGAAACAATGAATCACTTCTTATCGTAAACATGTTATGAGTCATAAATCCTAGTACACGCTATTTTCAACCTTATGCCACATCCCACAAAGTCCATTATGGCATAGCCCAGGTGAACTATTTATTTGTCAATAGGAGTAGCTATCTCTTTCCTTTATTTCTAGAATGTTAGCGCGCGCGCGCTCCAATTCTACACGCTTCTAGATTATTCGTAACAATATTATCACGCTATCACATACGGGGGAGGATCTGTGCGGAATAAACGAAGTCCGCGCGGACGAAGTCGCGGACAACAGCTAGTAAATATTGTCAATGATACTCGTAAGTTGATATTTTAGGTAATAATGATGATAGACTCGGTGGTAAATCGAACGAAGTTTGAAGTAATAAAGTGAAGCTAGTGCAAATGTGATGATAACCGAAATGCAGTTTCACCGAGTGGCGATTAAGGGTGTAAGTAAGTAATATATTTATAATCAGGCAGTGTGAAGATACAGTATTCATTGATGAAGACTATAATACAATAGGCTAGTTGACTAAATTTGGGACACTGTTTAATACTTTATCAGGTAAATTAACCAAATAAACTATTTTTTTATATCGTACATTTATTATTTATTAAAAGATTCGCGAATTAAAATTTAAATACAAATTAACAGCGAAAAGGCTCTAGACTGTCTTGATTGACATCACGCCGTGGTATTAATTATGCTACGTGGTATTGAAATAAATGTGTATTACATATACATGAAAAGCTTGGAGTGTATAAATTATAAACATCTAGACGTAGTATTCCTAAGCAACTGACAATTAAAAACGTCCTCACAAAAATCCGCTTGTGTGGAACTTTATCGAGTGTCACTTCCACTTGTGTACTTACAGTAATCGAACCACGCACACGAGCGTGGTTGGTGTGCCTACTCTAAATTTTTAGTACCCCTGCATTCTACATAAAAAGTGAAGGTTAAATTAAATATTACGCGTCAGTGTGTTATTTAAATAAATAGATACAATTAAAAAGAACGCGTATGAATAATTATACCGCTTTGAACTTGAAGTTGTACAGGAAATGTAACATAAACTTCAAATGCAAAAAATTGGAATTTTTAATAGTTTGATTAATTTCAATAGTAAAAGACTATCTAAATACATTTCATGGAATCGTTAGAGCTGTTTGGAGAAACAATTAAATATAAGAATTGGCCGTTAAAAGTGTAGAATTTGGTTTGTGAAGCAATAATTACTAATTCCCGGCTTTTTGTCTTCTAAATAATTTAAGATTTAACAGTACCATTTTAACACATTTTTTTCATTTGTTTACTGGTAGATAAATCTCTTATATCATCAGGAAATTCATTGTTAAAGCATATAGATTGCCCCATAAAAGAGTATCTTATTTTATGGTGACGAGATGTATGCACCACAAGAATGGTTTTATATCTTGTATTTAGTGAGTGCACATTACCACTTATTTTAAACTAAGAAAATGTTTTTTCAGAGTATACTTTTTTTATTTTATTCTCTAAAGGAAACGCTAGGGTAATATAAAATTGAAGTAACATCCACACATATAATATATATATGCATATATACTTTTATATATATATATATATATATATATATATATATATATATATATATATATATATATATATGCAACTTCGAGGCACGAGTGTGTTACACAGTCATCCCCGTCTTAAGAAGAATCGAACCATATTCCATTCTGCCAGGCAGTTCTTAAAGAAGAACGATGGGCTTAATATGTCATTAATATAGAGATTACTAGTTGAGAGAAATCTACAACATCTCACCCGAGCTTGGTATTACCACCTAACTCTTTCCTGCCGCTAAAGCGTCAATGCTTTTAACTTTCGTATTACAGTTTGGAGAGTTAGCTATCCGGCAATACTATTTCACCCCACCACATGGATATCGTCGGACCAGAAACATATTTCGTGTCTATAGACAATGGTTGTCTCTTCCCTTTAGGAGAGCTAAGACTAAAACACAAGTTGTGTTATAGTCTTTGTGTCTGTAAAATGTTTAGGTTTTAAAATAATAACATAATAAGGTAAAATGTTTATGTGAAAGAAGCCCTGATGATGCTTTAATAGGCGAAACCGGTTGGCTGTAAAATTAAGTGAATGTGATATAATTAAAATTTAAATTACATTTGTGAAACAGTACAAGTGTTTATATCAAAGAATCAATATATTCTAGTATTTATATACATATGTATCTATTTCTATGTATTAGTATCATTGACTAACACCCATAACACAAGCAAATAATTTGCTTACTTTGGGGTTAGATCAGTAAGTGTAATTTGTTTCGTGATTATTATTTATTTATCCTGGGGAGTGTTCCGACGAGTTGTTTGAATTAATTCCTGCTGCCGTATTCCATCATCGGACATCGCGTGAAAATTTGAATTTCCATCTTCACCATTTCGATGTCCGGAAATCCACAACTGTGCGATTCTCTCGATACTTTTTATATGGTCGCCTCTATGGTTTAGTAGTATCGCTTGAGTATATAAATTGTTGCATCTTAAGACATAATGGGAAATCGTGGATGCACTAGTTGCACCTCGGCCTCCCGCTTCGAAGATATGAATGGACGGCATTTATTTTATTAATTTCTGTAGGTATTTGTATTTTAAATCTTTATCCAGAAAAACAGTTGACCCTAGTATGAGCTAAGGAATTGTATCACAGAAATAAAGTCAAAATCGTAGTTTTTTTTATTCAAAATGGGATTCGCAGTAAACACTTTCTGATTAAATATATATTAAGTAAGTTAATTCCTATTTCCTACCTAATGTGAACAGACATCAAGTTTTATTGAAATTAACTGATAACTGATTCAAAGAATCGTTGTTTAATTTGTATTATTTAATTTATTCTATTTAAAAAAGCATAAAGAGAATCCTTTCATAAAATTTTGCCTTTTCAATACTGATCTTCACTAACTTTACACATTATAGTTCACACACACTTCACCGTAGCCGCCGGTGGCGACCCGGCAATAGTCTACAGTCTCGGCCCGCAAACACTCGATAACCTGATTAAAAGTTACTAACGAGCGTAAAATTATGATGCCACATATTCTAATTCCCAGATATTGTTAAGATACTGTCCTAAGCCGAGATTCGGTCTTATATGAGACACTCTAAGGGCGGTCTCTAAGCACACAATACTTAAATTCTGGCTGAGCACTCTGCAACCCCAAAAAGCCCGCTTACGAAGTAACACAGACCTACTGCCTAAATTGTTTCGAAAAAAAAAATCGTCTTAGTTTGCCCTTTATAGACATTTTCTTTATATGTTAATGGTGAGGAATATTAATACCTAATGAAGTTATTATGCAAATGTCGCGCAAATGGTGAAAGCAAGATGGCACTCAATTGCTTATCCAATGATGCGTCAAATATATTCGCATCTCGTGACCAGCCAACCGCTTACCTATGCCATTAATTAATTGGTTAATCAGGTTTACATTGGAATATAAAGACTCTTTGATTTATCATGAATTATCACTACCATCTGCTACTTGTCATCTTACTATTACATCAAAATACACACCAAAAAGAAATAAGAAAGAAATAAACACCAAATTGACACCTGTCCTTTTAGGATATCCAATGTGAAAAAAAATGTTGATTCTTTTTTTCTCCGTTGAAGCTATCTCGTCTGCAGCTAGCGTGAACGTGAAAGAGGGCTAACACTTATCACTAATATTGTGACTAGTAGCTAGGTGGTAAAGTTCTGCAACGTCTCGACTGGGTTTGGTACCAACGCTTATTGCTAGCGCAGTAACGCTTGTCACTGTCATGTTAGAGTTTGGTGGGTAGGTAGCCGACCACAGTGATGTATCAACCACCATGAACACCTTTAGAACCATAAAGTCCATGGACGATTGTTATATCTTTCCATCAAGATGACCATCTGCATCTTTGCTATCCTGTTAAATAAGACATATAAATACATATTATATGTATAACTTTCGCTGTGTTTGACATTTAATTTTTCTGTTACAACACTTGAGATGTCTAGATAGATTTATATTAAACGCAGTACGAAGGAACAATAGGAAGGAGTACCATTTCCTATACCTCCGAAACCCTGTATCAGATGCAGGGTCTTCACAAAATTAAACACCTGAGAGACATTGGGCGTCTTCGAGTAATCGGTGAACATACATAAAAAGAGACGATATTTTTTTATAAAAAGTTTTTTTTTTGATAATGTTATTTACCTTTCTATATACCTCTTCTGGATCGGACAGGGTTTCTTTACACACTGTATACATTACTTCGTTTTGATATGTTCATTTTAAATATAAATATCTGCCGATTTGTTGATAGAATATCATATTATTTTTTATTCGAATTCTATATTTTTTATTAAATTTATCTGTAAAAACTCAGCATCTGGGTCAACAAATATTCCTTGAAAGCAATTCAGCTTCGTTGAAGTTTTCAATTAACAATGCCTTTGATGTTTTTGGCCTATCAAATTAGATATGACATAAGACGCGTGCCATCCTTTTGTTAGCCATCTCAGAGTTCCCGTTCTTTTATCCTCAGAGCATCTTCTAAACAAGCTAATTATTACCACATGAAAATACAAACAATTGGTGAGCGGTGACTGACAACACGCACGCCTAGTTCTTGACGAACATCCCTTTCCATTTATAACCAAGTTGGTTAACCCTTTTTATTATTCTAACTAATAAATATTTTTTAATTTTAACCGTCCGGTAAGACGATTCAAAATTATCTATTTCTGGTTTTACCCCGAAAACCAAATTTTGATCAGGTAGATAAAATAATTTTGAGATCCTAATTATTTTTACGACGACGTCAGTATGTCTATATGTACGTACGTAATTAGTTAACTACCTAGCGCGGTTGACGGCATCCGATTGTATTCCACCAAAACTTAGACTTTCTGAAATTTTAAATCGATTCAGCCGATGTATCAGGAAAAGTAATAAAATCCTCAAGAAAAAGTTATCGTAATGTTACGAATAATCTAGAAACTTGAAGAGTTGGAACGCTGGAGAGATCTAGAAATAAAAGAAAGAGATAGCTACTCCTATTGACAAACAAATAGATGACCGTTACCCGAATAGCTATGCCATAGATCATAATGAAAATAGCATGTACTATCATAATTTATTTAACTATCATAAGTGACCAGTGCGAAGCGAGTGTTCTATTGTGTTGTCGGTTAAGTTTAGTGCTAGTGCAGCGAGTGTGACCGAGTGTTTGTGTACTTGTGTTGTAAATACACGGTTTTAATATTAGTGGCGTTTTCTTACAATTACGAGCCCGAAGTACGTAACAGTAATAAAAAATAAAATTTTGTCACGCCCGGTTCCCTTGCGGGGTAGTTAGAGTACACCGGACGTCTATAGACTTCGCGGTTCACCACGATTCATCGGTTTGTCGGTCGGTGAGATGAGTGGTGATCTCATCGTGAAAATAAATTGTGAAAATAATTTAACAATTGATTCCTAAATCTAATCAGCTTTAAACTGCGACGATAGCTGCTACTGCTGAATTGATTTTATTGAAACTTGGACTGTTGTCGAAGTTGGAATATACCTGATTTAAATCATTATCTCGATATCGCTTTTAGTTCCCGGGTACACGTACTTAGATACCTACCTAATAGATCATCATACTTAAATACTATCCAATTCCAACTATATTACGTACATACACGACGAATTCATAACCTCCTTTTTTCATCGGTTGAAAACTGATAGTTATTTCTTTAAAACTTGCCGGAGCAGATACCGTGTTAAACTTTTTCGATGCCACAAATATAAGCCAATAATTCATTTTCATATTAAAAAAGCCTATTCATTTTATCTCTGCACTAATCATTCAAAATTTCGCATAAATAAAAATAAGGCCACGAGAGTTTGTGTATGAATTTTTTGCTTTTACTAGGTTGTGATTTCATCCGATTTTCAAAAAATCAAGATTTTACCAGATCTCTACGTTTTGAGGAACTTTTTCTGGTTACTAATTGCTACAATTTTACTTCTTCAATGATTGTGTTCTGGACAAAATACGTACTATTTGTTAATTACTAATAATGTTTGTCGTAAATAAACAAAGCTACGTTTACCCCGATACAATATGGATATGGATGAGCTGAGATGCATGTAATCTAAGATTAGCCTATTCAAAAAACCTATTTATTTTATCTCTGCACTAATAATTTAAAATTTTGCATAAATAATTAGTGAACGAGAGTTTGTGTGCGAATTTTCTGCTGCTACAAGATTGTGATTGCATCCGATTTTCGAAAAATAAAGATTGTACCAGATCTCCACGTTTTAAGGAGCTATTTCCGATTACTAACTGCTACACTTTTACTTCATCAATGATTGTGTTCTGAATAAAATACATACTATTTGTTACTTACCAATAATGTTTGTCGTAAATAAACAAAGCTTTACCTTACGTAAACGTTTAAAACGTTTACCCCGATACAATCCATACTAATATTATAAATGCGAAAGTAACTCTGTCTGTCTGTCTGTCTGTCTGTCTGTCTGTCTGTCTGTCTGTCTGTCTGTTACGCTTTCACGGCCAAACCACTGAACCGATTTGGATAAAATTTGGTACAAATATAGTTTGAGACCCAAGAAAGGACATAGGATAGTTCTTATCCCGGAAATCCCACGGGAACGGGAACTATGCGGGTTTTTATTTTAGAATTTTTTCCACGCGAACGAAGTCGCGGGCACAGCTAGTATAGATATGTATTAGCTGAGATGAGAATGAGATGCATGTAATCTAAGATTATAGATTGAAAATCGTTGTAGAGTGTACTTCTTTTTTACACGCTTTTTATTAGCTTCACCTGTATGTTTGTATGTTTGTATGTTTGTTTGTAACCGACTTCTTTGGGCGCGATTTTGACTCACTTTAAACGGCCAGATTTCGTTCAAACTTTGTAGATTTATCGAGGACTGATGACAATACACTAATTTGATAAAATTATTCCATTTTTAACCGACTTCAAAAAAAGGAGGAGGTTCTCAATTCGGCTGGTATATTTTTTTTATGTATGTACACCGATTTCTCCGAGTTTTTTGAACCGAATTACGTGATTCTTTTTTTGTTTCATGCGCAATAGTTTCGAATTGGTCCCATAAAAATTTGATTCAGATAGGCCCAGTAGTTTTTGTTTTATGAGCATTTTTTTATTTATTGTACCTATCTCGATGTCTGAAATCAAATCTCACAAGTAAATTTGATCCACTTCCCGGTTACCGATTGAGCTGAAATTTTGTATACGTATGTTAATTGAATGACAATGAAACCTTATTATGACATGGAGCTGATCTGATGAATCTGAATCGGAAGGTGACCACAGGAACTTAATAATTAAATGGTTAAAAATCGGTTAATAACAAGACTATTGAGTTTGGACTCATTTGATTCATGTTGACGAGCACTTTGGTGCTTGGTGCTAACTAGGATCCTGCAGGGTTCGATGATGAAGCCAGAAGGTGACCATAGGAGCTCAGCAATTAAATGACACAACTCTATCGAGTTTGGGCTCGTTTGATTCGTGTTGACGAGCACTTTGGTGCTTGGTGCTAACTAGGATTCTGCAGGGTTCGATGATGAAGCCAGAAGGTGACCATAGGAGCTCAGCAATTAAATAACACAACTCTATCGAGTTTGGGCTCGTTTGATTCGTGTTGACGAGCGTTTTGGTGCGGGTGGAAACTAGTTATAAAAGGAACTACTCTTAACAAAAGTCTTTGTTCTACGTCTGTCAAGTCGGTCAGTTCAAGAGGTAAAGATATAACTTCCATGTTGTTCCAGTAGGCCTGAGAAGGAACTTGTCTTTTTTTATGGTAGTCGAGCAAAAAAAAAATCAAAACGTGCTTTAACTAATGACGTCTGTTGTTTTGGATATAATAATTTCTTACAGATTGTACATGGTACTTCAGCATATTGATTTATGGTGGTTATAAAATTACGCTCAGTAATTGAACGAAGTCTTTGTGACGTCTGACGCGCTACCGCTAGGCGGTTCTCACGTGGCTGAGCAGACTCGATTGCTATACGGTTTCGTATCACTACTAATCCACGAGCTCTCTGCTCGGCGGACTCCTTAGCTATACGCTCCTCAATGAGACCAATTCTATGAGCCTTCTGCTCGGCAGACTCGTTCGCTAGTAGTTCTCTCGCTAGTCGCTAGTTCGCTAGTTCGCTAAATAATGAGATCAACTCTAATAGCTCTCTGCTCAAAAGACTCATTCGCTAGACGCCCTTGGATCTTACCGAGTCTACTTCTACCAAGGCTGGGCCAAGCGGGTTTACAAGCATGGGCCAGAGATAGACAGCATTGCGCCAAGCATGGCCCATATCTGGCCCCGTCGTATTGTCCTGTATGGGAGTACGACAGGAACGCCTTGCACACTTACACACACACACACACCACACACACACACACACACACACACACACACACACACACACACACACACATATGTTAAGCGTGTAAGTAGTTCCGTGCTTCTACCGCGGCACTCGACTAGGTATGCGCATTAGAGTTTGCAACAGTGTCTGCGCATATAACTTAGATTTCACGAGCCACGAAGAGTCCGCCACCGTCTCTGTGACTGAGTTTAATTGACTGAGTAAAAAACAAAAAAAAAACAAAATAAATGTGCATAATATTTATAGATATATCACCATCCATGTTAACTTTACATGGATATATATAGATATACAGTCTTGTAGTTTTCGTTTTTTATTAATTGTAATTAAACGACACTGAATTTATTAGCCGTTCGCATTCGATGATCTACAATTGCCGATTAGAATTAAAAAAAATAACTCGAATAATTGATTTTTTCATAAGTTACAGTGTTTCCGGAGTTTCATACATGACGGACAGGAAATTTTTTGACCTATTTTCATATTTTTTTCCGTTTGTATTGCACTAAATTAATTTTTAGCAAGTATAGAATTAATCTCCGTTAAATTATCTCGACAATAGTATGCAAAATATCTTGATTCCTTTAACTAACAAGGCTATAATACTAAATATAGTTGCCAAAATAAGGCGAAAAAAATTTCCGAATGTGGTATCAAGAGTCTTCGCAACCGGCGTGTTTGTATGAAAAGAGTGATGAATGTGGAGGAAGCAAGACAAGCCTGCAAGGATCGTGATGTATGGCACTTGGTTCTCTCTGCCTACCCCGTAAGGGATCTGGCGTGAAGATATGTGTATAAGAAAACAAAAATTTCGATCATAAAGCACTCTCTGATGCTTCGCATCATGAGTCGTGCAAAAGTTTAAAATTAAAAAAAAACAAGCTATCCATACTAATATTATAAATGCGAAAGTAACTCTGTCTGTCTGTCTGTCTGTCTGTCTGTCTGTCTGTCTGTCTGTCTGTTACGCTTTCACGGCCAAACCACTGAACCGATTTGCATAAAATTTGGTACAAATATAGTTTGAGACCCAAGAAAGGACATAGGATAGTTCTTATCCCGGAAATCCCACGGGAACAGGAACTATGCGGGATTTTATTTTAGATTTTTTTCCACGCGAACGAAGTCGCGGGCACAGCTAGTTATAAATAAACCAAACTAAAAAGTAGAAAATAAATAATAGTTTAAAAAAACTAAAAAACACGCTTTTTATAGAAAACCGAACTAAAAAATAGAAAATAAATTTTAATAAATTTAAATTAAGAATAGTGTTAAAAATTTCAATAATTATAAATTAATAATAGTGTGAATAAAAAAAAATAATTTTATTTAAAAAAAGCGTGGGGTGCTTTTTAAGATATTACCGAAATGATAATCACTCTACTCATATGTGTCAATAAAATATTTATAACTATTGACACCATGCACCCCACGCTTTTTTTAAATAAAATTATTTTTTTTTATTCACACTATTATTAATTTATAATTATTGAAATTTTTAACACTATTCTTAATTTAAATTTATTAAAATTTATTTTCTATTTTTTAGTTCGGTTTTCTATAAAAAGCGTGTTTTTTAGTTTTTTTAAACTATTATTTTTGCTAGGCTAAGCTCAGCTACTGAGATAACGATTACAATGTTGTCTTTATTATGACATAAAATCAGCCTTGTAAAAATATTATCTAGTGACGTTGCCTTTTATACCTACGTTATATGTTAATTTTTGTATGCTTAACAAAATATATAGAACTTATTGCGTATAAATAATGTTCTATGACCCTGACAAAATGTCACCGTAAATTATTGAGCGGATTAGTTTACTAGATCTCCGTGATTGTCACGGTCGTATTCTGGTTTGTAAGGTAAGGTAGCGCGTAGCCGTTAACATCAGAAAGACATCTACTTGTTTAATATTCTTTATGTATATAAAAAACCCTGGTCAAAATATAAACTGCCCTACAAGACGCCCATAATAATATTGTTATACCATTATACTTAATGATTCAACTCTTGTAAAAAAAACTACTCTTCAAACTGAGAGATACTTGGGTTACGAAGTTAAACGTGCGGAGTACTATTGTACCGCTGTCGTTTTCTATCGGATCCTTCGCTAAATTATTTTGATTTCTTACATTGCTTTTCTTTCAGAAGCATTACAGAAGTTCACGAAATAAGAGTTTACGTGAAGTTACAAATTCCTTTTTTTTTCTTTAGTATATAAGCCGTATATAAAATTGTACGTGTTAGGTTGTTTTTAATTTAATAGCCGATACATTTAAAGTAAAATTGCAAAATAGGTTAGCTATTTAATAAAAACAAATATATAGTTGGTGAATTGGGAAACAGTACAATTGTTAAATTTAAACAGAATTTTACCGAGTGCCGACGATGTAGAGTATAAGTTATATACTTAATAGTATAGTATGCGTATATACGCATAAGTGTTAAATATTTGTTATTCGATTGCATCAAACATTTTGGAAATTTTTGGGTCTGTATTTGTATCCCGTTGTAACTTGTTATGCAGTGAGAACACATGATCGCGCATTTGCCATAATTTTTTTCATATCATCAATGAAAACATAGCCAATGAAGTGGGCGGGTATTAGTGTAATATAATGGCATATAATGCTTATAATATGTAACACAGAAGTTCATAAACACACAACTCCTTAATAAAAATATTAATGACGTCACATGGTCGAGCGAGTACAATTTAAATGCAAATTTTGGATAACGCGGCGTTCAGGCTGGAAATATTACGTAACGGTTGTTGGAGATAGACGTAGTTTAATTTGAAATAGTTATTGTAGGTAATTCAATTACGAACTAGCGGACTCTTACATAGTTTCACAAGGATTTAAAATAACAAGCACCATTTTCTAAAAAAGTTGATGGGAAAGACATCACATTTTTACATGAAGTGGTAACATTAGTTGAATGCCACAACTGCCACTGCCACACTGGGCTAAAAAATTGAAAATCTCATTTAGAAAGGGTCCACCTGAGATATGAGGAACTTGTATATATGACTGGATAATAAAAGTACATGGGGCACACTAAAAGTTTTGCACTTCTAGCTAATCGGAACTATTTGAATTTCGAATGTTATATTTTTAAAACGTTGTAATCTTCTTAGTAATAAAAAAAAAACAATTGGCGGGAAATGATTTGTCAATTGTTTTTTTATCATACATCAAAGTTCTACGTACGCAACGAAAATGGAATTAAGTCGAAAAGATTTTAGAATGATGATTTTAAAAGTTCTCTTTCTCCGTAAGACTGTGCCGCTCGTCTTCAAAATGCTTTTGGGACAGAAGCACCTTGTTTAAACACCGTGAGGCGATGGTTTGCTGAATTTGAAAGAGGTCTAGTTTCTTTACATGACGAATTTCGTGAAGAGAGGCCTTCAACTGCCGTCAACGAAAATAATGTGGCTACTGTTAAGCGGTTAATTGAAGAAAACCCCGGGATTACCTATGAGACAATTCGAGGGCTATTGGGGATTGGTATGAGCCAAATTCAGAAAATTTTACACGAGGAATTCAAAGTTCAGAAACTTTATTGTCGTTGGATCCCTCATGAACTGACAGCGGAGCAGAAGCGGGCTCGCGTGGAATGGTACTCACAGATGCTACTGAAGTACGACCACGGACATTCTAATGCTGTTTATGACATTGTCACAGGAGACGAAACGTGGATTTATTGTTTTGAACCCGAAAAAACAGCAATCTTGTGAATGGGTATTTGAAAATGAGAACAGGCCAACAAAAGTGAGACAGGCGAGAAACGTTGGTAAAAAAATTGTATTCTACCATTTGTTTACCCAGGATGTTAGAAAAAGTTCGTGAAAGACGTCCCAAAATCCACATTCTACTACACCATGATAACGCTTCTTCACACACGGCCAACAAAACAAAGTCATTTTTAGCTTCCGAAAAAGTACATCTCGTCACTCATCCTGCGCATAGCCCCGACCTAGCACCCTGTGATTTCTGTATTTACCCCAAAATCAAAAATTTGATGAGAGGTTTTACTTTTACCAACTCGAAGAGGCAGTGATAGCGTTCAATCAGCACGTAGAAAACATACCTTCAGATCTGTGGTCCTCGTGTTTTAAAAATGGTTCGATCGCATGAAAAAATGTTTAAAATGTAAAGGAGATTATTTTGAAAAGCAATAAACATAATATTTTGGTTATAACATGTTGTTTTTTTAAGTTACGCAAAACTTGTAGTGTGACCTAAGTATCTGTACAGTTCACACGCGGTAGAAGTGAATGTACTAGAAAACTACATACCAAGAGAAGATAAATACAGAGGAGATTGACTTACATTTAAAATCTTCGGATTAGAGCAAGTATTAAAGAGTATATAGCTTATGTAGATTGCTTGAAGACAAAGGTTGATCTAGATGAGCCAGTGAAGAGTATGCGCCTTGAGTGCTTGAGTCTGCGGTGAGTCGAGACGAGCAAAATATGCGCGATCCTCGGTGAGTCGGGATGAGTGCACTCCGTTGTAGTTCGCAATAAATTGGAACGAGCGGGACATGACAATTGCATGGCAATCCAGTGAACTTAGAAAGTTCGTATAACGAAACTGTAGCGGTTCAAGCAATCGACAAACGCTAGTATGTTTAGGTACTATACTACCAGTTTTACCAGATGAAAATTGAAAACTACCCTGTCGCCAGACGGAAATTGCAGTGTTTTAGGAAAAAATACCTTAGTATTATTATTTCAAAATTATAGTGTAAAATACCGTGTCAATATAAATAAAATATTTTATTTTTGTATTTTTGTATTATTAAAGATTAATATTTAATTATCTAAAAGCTCTACATCTAGGCCGTAAATTGAACTAGTCATTTTGTTGACCATCTCCTTTGATGGGGCAAAATCACCACAATTACCACTTCGACGTATACTTTGCTGAGCCAGAATGTTCCTCTTTATAGTTTTGGTAATAATCAAATTATTCCTTTTCTTCGTTTTGATATGATTTACTTGGCGGAACAGTCTTTCACATGCAGTATTGGAGTGGATAAAGTTAAAATGTTAAGCATAAAAGTAGGCAGAAGTTTAAATAGCTTTTCTTCACGTATTGCAAGTTTAGTATACGTTGAGTTATGCGTTTCTTTTCATGAATTTTAATAATTTTATATTTACATTGGACTATTATTTATACGGTAATTAATTTTGAAAAATACCTTAGAAAATTTTCAGTTGAAAGTACCGTGCATCCATGGCAATTACCGTGTATCTGGTAATACTGTATACTACAGTGAAATCTTGATGCCTTCCCTTTCATTTCGACTCGGCAGTCGGCACTATACAGCCTGGCGCACACAAGGACACAAATGTACACCACTTGTTGGCACAAGTTGGGAGTCGCACAAAGAGAAGGACGAGTAATACGAAACACTTAATTTCCCTTTTTCTCGCAGTCTTGTTTTTATTTACCTATACATTTGTTTCTTTTTTATTGTCACTTTTTTGTTTAATTGAGTTTTAATCCACAATAATTCTAAACAAGCTTCACGTCAATAATTCTTATAGCGCGGTTTAGGTTTTCCTTTTAACTTATTATTTAATATATAATTGTATTCTTGAAGATTTCTTGATAATTTTTTTTTAAACAGTTTGATGAGTCTTCAATGAACGTAAGATAAATATAATGGTAGAGATTTCCAACGCCTTGTCCTGGTTTCAATACCTCCCTGATAATTTATTATAAAATATCCATGAAATTAAAAATTTGCAAATGCCTTTGCAGACATTTCTTAAGTTATGGATTTTAAATTTCTAGGAGTCTTGCATCAAAAAAAAGATCCTTTTTCACAAAAATAATGAACAAAATTCTTTCGGCCTTGGTACTACAATATGAATCGTGTCCGAACATTGGATTTTCAACCACAAGAAAATTTGGTTACTTTTCGGGACTACATTCCCATAAAGTTACTTTAGGGGAATACATTCCCATAAAATTGCGTTATTGTTTATGAATGAATGTACCGCACGATATTTGTGTTTTCTGTATCGCATATGAGTACTGGTTAGGAATGATAACTTTTTTTTTGCCTTCCTGCCCAGCTGCGACTGCAATGCGACTATTTTCGTCCAAATTTCAGCCTGTTGAATATGGAACAAACATTTGGATTTTTCATCCCTTACTTTTTATGACTAGTTTATATTCTCTCACGGCCCTATAAATACATTTGCAGTGTTTCTTTTTTTGTTTCATAAATTCCAATTGACACCGTTCCAAAAGAAGTTTCACTTCACAAATAAATAAGCAAAATAGGTGGAACCGTTTTAAAATGATGCGCGGACAGATAATTTTTCATTGATCAAAATAATTAATTTCTTATGCAATTTAAAATATTAGTATGGCAACACAAAATGACGGCCGGAAAATGTTACTGACACAGAAGGACTACCTACGATACGATTACCATCTGTATCTTCTTGATTAAAGGGTTACCAGAATCAAAAATGCGCGTTTCGCACTTTTTTACAGGAGACAATTATTATAGTGGCATTATTTTATAACATAATCTTTAATTTGTATTTAATTCTATATTACTTGTCACAAGAAACAGCTTTTAAAAGATCTTCATTATGATGTATGAAATATGGGAGTTTTATTTACTCCGTCTTCCAGCTCATTACGGGTTTCTACATTTTTGTACCTTGAAGAACGGGGTAACCTGCAAAATTCGGAGTATTTTCCCACCCTCACTTACTATCGCGACATAAAGGGCGGGCTTCGTTTTATGGAAGGCCGTTAATTCGGCGTGGTGTTGTCCGGTTCAAAATATTCGCTAAATTTTAACGAAATTGAAGAGTAATATGAGCATTTTAAAATACTTTTACAAGCGATGGTCAAAATTCAACAATAGACTTAACAAAATTTCTTAACAGATTTCAGCCGTAAAGAAAATAGTATACATGTGTGTATTTTATCTACAAATCATGTTTATCATGTATGTCACATGAATTTAGTATGTGTAATATTTATTAATTTAATTTATTTCTAATGCATATTACTTAAAAGTATTAGGTTTCTGCAGTCCTCCGGAAGGTAAACTTTAACCGTGCCAAATTTAGCGTAATTACAAAGAGGTACAAAGGTTTTGCTTCGCGTATTAATATTCTTTATAAATAGAATAATTTCATTATTGTTTTTGATTATATTATAGACCCACCTATATGCCACTTTCGGGTCGACAGGTTTCATACTCGCTGTTTAGATTAGTATTCGCGAGATTTAAAAGCTTTTATCGCGCCGCCGGTTGAGATCATGGCTATTAATCGCCATCCTAATTATATTTCTTCGAATGTAGTGCTAATTATATTCTAATGACAAATGTATATTTTTTTTGTCATAAGATAGCAAACAAGCAGATGGGTCTCCTGATGGAAAGAGTCAACCATCGCCTATAGACACCAAAAATGTTAATGGTGCGTTGCTATCTTGTGGTGAGGTGTAATGCCACATGCGTAAGTTTATCGGCTACCTTGCCCTCCAAACCTGAACACGACAGTGACAAGCACTGACGCTATTGCGACAGGAATAGGTAAGGCGGTGGTACCAGACCCGAGCGAGACAATGCAGAACTCTGTCACCTATTAGCCACGATGGTAGTGACTCCCATAGCCAGCTGGTCGCCTTTTACGACCTGCCTGGCAGAACGGCAGTTGGCCTATTCTTTAAAGGAGCCCGGGACCAACACGGGGAATTATCTAGTTTGTATGTTTTTTTTTTCTCCCAAAAAAACGTATCGGGAGCCATGACTTAACACAGGCTACTTTTACCCTGTGTTGGTCCAGGCTCCCTTTAAAAAATAGGCCATCTGCCGTTCTGCCAGGCATTTCATTTCATGTTCGTAAGAGCCGAACGATTGGTTATAGGGGTCAACTACCATCGTGGCTACTAGGTGGTTAAGTTCTGTATTGTCTCGCCCGGGTCTGGCATCACGCCTTATCTATTCTTTCCGCGATAGCGTTAATGCTTGTGACTGCCGTGTTCCGGTTTGGTGGGTAAAGTAGTCGGTAAACTTATGCATGTGGCAACCTCGCCACAAAAATAGCAATGCACCATAAATATTTTTGGTGTCTATAGGCGTTGGTTTTTTCTATGTATCGTGGGAGCCATCTGCTTGTTTGTTACCTTATTATGTATATATGAAAAAACTTTAACCTGAAAAAATGCATTGTGTCTGACTTCCAATTTTTGTTTTTGACATACCGCAGTACATGGTGGAGACAAAATCAATTACTAAAATAGATGTTTTAATTGAAAAATCTATGCTTATCTTTTTAACTCTTTTGAGCATAAAATACCTTAATTTAGTAGGAAGTTTCAGGGATACGCCATCAACCGTAGGGTCAACCGTTTACACATTTTTTTTGGAACAGTATTAAAAATCATTATATTTCTATTAAAAAAACAGCCTAACTGTGTCAATTTTATATAGAGAAAGCTAAATATATAAATCTATCCTCTTCTTCTTATATATAAAAATCAATTGCTGTTCGTTAGTCTCGCTAAAACTCGAGAACGGCTGAGCCGATTTGGCTAATTTCGGTTTTGAATTAATTGTTGAAGTCCATATATATATATATATATATATATATATATATATATATATATATATATATATATATATATATATATATATATATATATATATATAAAATAAAATCGTAGGAAATAAAGCCATAGGGGCTATAAGGGTATATATAAGGGTAAATCACTTCATAGTATAAAACAAAGTCGCTTTCTCTGTCTGTCCCTATGTCCCTATGTATGCCTAAATCTTTAAAACTGCGCAACGGATTATGATGCGGTTTTTTGCAATAGATAGAGTGATTAAAGAGGAAGGTTTATGTGTATAATAACATTCAATATATTGTAGAGAAATACTGCAATTTTTAAGTTTTCTGATGTCATTTCGTAAATAATTATATTTTTTTCCGCTTATATTGCAAACGCAGGCTAAACCCTACGAAATTTATCAAAATAATGTACTAAGTATTTGTACACCTTAAAAAGGTCTACAGAAAAGTCCGCGATGGTATATGTCTAACTCTTATGGATAACCCACAATAGCATTTTTTTGTCATTTACTTTTTACGAGAAATAATGGCTTTTTTTCAAAACAATTTTAAGCAATACGGCATTAATCCTTATCCAAATAAATACCTTAAATATATTGTTGATTTAATATAGATCAATATGACTGTTTACAGCATGTAATTTAAATGAATATTTTCAAAGATATTACAGATTTAAAATGCAGGCGCATAGCGGTTGCGGGGTTATTAAGCGGCCGGACGGACGGCGCGCGCGCGCGCGGTGTTTCTGAAACCGCTGGGAAACGTGTTAATTTTCGGATAAATAAATATTATTTTTAAATAAATATTATTTATTAATTAGGACTTCAGCTGAAAACCAAAATTTAGAACATTCCTTTTTTTAACTAAATATCACCATATAAAAATCATGTGGATGAAAGAAATAGTATTAACAAATTATTTTTCCTGTTTTCGGAATTTTATATGATCAAGTAAAGTACATTCTATCATGTAATAAGTTAGCACATTCCTTAGATAATATCTTCAGGTATATCGCATAATTTTTGTAAAATTGTTATTTAACAATCAATGTAAAAAACGTGATTTAGCAAACCAGTTTTTAACTACTTTACTTACTTACTTTTCATTTTACTTTTCTTTTTTTTTCACTGAGTGACATAGGCTATTTGAAAAAAAAAACTTCCCCCTACTCGAAAATCGAGTTTTTACCAGATGTCCACGTTTAGAGGTCCTAGGAATCTTTTCCGACTATTTTCACGATGATGTCAGTATGTTTGTCTGTATGTATGTATGTATGTGTGCGTGTGTGTGTGTGTGTGTGTTTATGTGTGTGTATGTGTGTGTGTATGTGTGTGTGTGTATGTGTGTGTGTGTGGGCTAGACCGAACAAAACGCGGTTGGATTCTGCTCAACTTAGATTTCCTGAAAATTTGAACCGATTCGGTCCAGGACATTTTGAGAAATTTTGAAAAAACACCAAAAAAAATTTGACGAAACAGTATTTTTTAATATAACTTCAAGATTTATGTACCGATTGAGTAGAAAAACTAATCAGCTCTATTCGTCAACTATGTCTAAACTATGTCTAATAAATAAATTGCATCAAAATCGGTTTATCTGTTTGAGAGTAATTGTTGACGAAAAATTTTGAAAAAGTGTTTTTTCGACATTGCTTCGAAATTTTTCAACCAATCATTTTTTGGTGTTCTACGATAACGAATACGAATACGAATACAAACGAATACGAACTTATAGCTTTTCATACGTTATTTTTAGCAAACTTACTTAAGTTTTTTTAAATAAGTTTCAAGTTAATTTACCGATTGACTTAAAAATATTATCAGCTTTTGTTCCATTAATTTAATCAAAATCGGTCAATTTGTTTGGGATTTATCAATGAAGAAAATTAAAAATAAAATATTTTTTGACATAGCATCGAAATTTTTCAACCTATTGATTATTTAGGTAAAACAATATTTTAGATCTCAAAAATTGAGTTGAATGCCATCATCGTTTTCAAATATACAGCTTTTCAAAAATTAATAATACTGTCATTTTTAACAAAATAGATGTTTGAACTGAAAAATCTATGCTTATATTTTTTACTCTTGAGCTTAAAATACCTTAATTTAGTGAGAAGTTTCAGGGATGGCCCGTAGGGTCAACCATTTACACAATTTTTTTCCCGTTTGTCCTGATGCTTCGCTTTAATAAATCGCAGGGTCAAGCTTTCGACGCTGCAGGCTTAGATTTGAGCGTTGACTGCTTTTCACATGGCCAACTATATATCGCTCTTTCAAGAGTAACCTCTAAAGAAAACATATTTGTATTGTCTAATGGCAAGAAAGCTTCACATCGTTGTATATAAAGACATTCCATAATATATTAATTGTAAAAATAAAAGAAATAGGTAAAAATGTAAAAATATAAAAATGTGGTACCTATATGAATTTAGATATTCCAAAGATAGCAGGAAATCTTTATAGGGAAAGGGGAATCGTTTTACTCCAAATTTAACGCGCGAGGGCCACGGGCAGTAATTAATTAATCAAAACTACTGGATCGATTTTAATCATTTTTTTCCCGTGCGAAGCCGGGGCGGGCCGCTAGTACATAATATATTGTAGTTTTGTAACAGTACAAGAGTTTATTTTTAAGGAAACAACCAAATTACTATAGCATTAATGATATTTATTATTTCCTTACAATTTTATAATAATTAATTTTCATTTTTCTAGGGCATGGGTCGCGTCCACCTTCCGCGTCATTGCCTACACCAGCCGCGTTGAAGAAGGAACCAGACGAACCCGCGCACAGAGTCAAAATGGAACCCCACAGCCAGGGTGGTGGGGAGGATTCCAACGCGGATCTTGGTGTTGACGGTATCAAGACTGAAATTGATGGCCTAATGGACAGTGATGGTAAGTTCAAAATAAAATAATATGTACTTATAACTTGTACGCACGCAAGAAGCTTTATTTTTTTATATATATAATACCACATGCATAACTTTACCGGCGACCTTACCCTGAAAACTGGAACACGACAATGACTACCACTGACGCTATTGCGGCAAGAATAGGTAAGGCGGTGGTACCAGACCTGGTCAAGCCGATGCAGAACTCTAACACCTGGTGGTCACAATGGTAGTGACGCGCATAGCCACTTGGTCGCCTTTTACGACCTGCCTGGAAGAACGGCAGTTAGTCTATTCTTCAAAAGAGCCCGGGACCAACACGGAGAAAAATTTGGTCTTATCATACTAGAAATCGGATTTTTTAAATTTTATTTGTACAATAGCTCCGCCAGGATTTCCGTATTGCAGCAAAGCCATTTCATATTTCCTCATTAAGTCAGTTTCCGATTCAGAATCATCATCAAATCAATGGTCCGTCCGTTACACCCTGTATATACCATCCGGTAGTCTTATGGGACTAGTCGTGGCTTCTTAGACCATTAACAGGGTGCGGTCAAAATTTACATCTTTTCAAAAATTGATGAAAATTCCGGTGCTAGGAAAAATTTTAAAACTTTTTAACCAAAAAAAAATGTTCACAGGGCTTTTTAAAAGCAAAATGGTCACAGGTTCAATCGTGTCCAATATTTCTATGTTCAAAAAATGTTCAACCACCGTTCACTTATACTTTGTTTTCTTACTCCCTCCCTCCTACCTAAATCTGACGATGCTCTCGTATGCACATGGCTATCTTGTTGCTAAATATCGCCAAAATCGGTTTAACGGTTTACTCTTGAAAACCTCACAGACAGATCGACAGAAAGATAGACTTTCTCTATCATAATATAAAAGTGGACAAGGATTTATCGTATCTGTCGTCGTCGGAGTTGTTGTCTTGCGTGTGTATTGTTATGTTCGAATAATATATAATATATAAATAAACTAAAAGCCCTGATGATGCTGTAATAGGCGAAATCGGTTGGCTTCACAATAATTAAATGTTAGTTGTGAAATATTTCTGAATGACGACAATTATTTGACGAAAATCACACAAAGATACGGTAATACTCAAATATTAAATTTCGGCTACACTTCTTGTAGTAAAAAACCAGTTTATATAATAAATATAGTAATATTGTTAATGTATGCAGCATTGAAATTGGCCGTGTGAAGATATTTGTTGTTCACTGTACCATATCACCTAAAACACGTGAACATAAAGACACAGACTGAACCAGACAGGTTACTTCTTAATATCTAATGTAGGTGGGTCTGTTTATTGAGTTTTTATCAAATTTATTGAGTTTTTATTAAAACTCTTCGCTTTGGGACACTAAGAAAGATCTCAACACATAATGAACATATATCAATATATGTACATTGTGTGTGTATGTATAATGTGTGTAACACACTCGTGTTATGTGTACACGACTGTGTAACACACTCATGCCTCGAAGTTGCATATATATATATATATATATATATATATATATATATATATATATATATATATATATATATATATATATATATATATATATATATATATATATATATATAATCATTTTTATGTCTTAGCGCGATTAACACCCATACCACAAGCAAATAATTTGCTTACTTTGGGGTTAGATCAATAAGTGTAATTTGTCCCGTGGTTATTTATTTATTTATATTTATTTATATTATAAACTAAATCTATAGTATTGCTTATAATAACCGTTTCCCGCAAATTCGTTCGCATGCTACAAACTACTTCATTTTACTGAGACGGATAAAAAGTTACCTATGCTACTCAGTGATAATTTAAATTTATACTTATAAATGGTGAAAGAATTTCTAAAATCCGTCTAGCAGTTTTTGATATTATACATTATACATATGTGAGTGGTTACGCAAAAAGGGACCTCAAGGGAAAATAATTGATTTCGAGTAAATCACGTTTAAAATGTTGAGTCGAAATGAGAGAGGCGCGGGGTGTTTTATGTTAGTGTCGTTAGTGAGCGACTTCGTCAGTGAGAAATAGCACGTGTTTGCGATAGCTGTATTATTGGTGACTTATTTATTCGTCTTTTACTTGTCTTTATGTGCGCGCTAGAAAAAGAAACTAGTGTGCGCTGTGTATAAGGTGTAATATTTTCAAAACTGCCTCGGCTTACATAAAAAATCATTAAAAAAAAACTACGGCACCTAAAATTATTTTGATTAGAACAAAACAAAGATGAAGGACCATAGAATCAGAATTTATCAAAAAAAAAAACCGTTTCCAATCCCTTCAGGTCCCTTTTTGCGTAACCACTCACATATATTAAAAGGTTATAGAAGTAAACTCTCTGTATTCTATTTACTTGTGTTAGAGATCTCACGCTTACCTATTCAGTATTGATCTGATAAGAAAGAAATATTTATTAAGGTCCTGATTGCGGCAATCTGGACTTTACGAAAATGAAATAAAGTTCAGATTTTATATTTTATTTCAATTGTTATTTAAATATTTTCCCTAACGCGCCAAAAGAAGTATAACTTCAAAAAAATAGCCGAATTGGTCCAACCATTTTCGAGTTTTGCATTTAGCAACACATTTAGTGATTCATTTTTATTTATAAAGGTTATTTATTTTACAGGTGATCCAACAAAATCTCCCCCTTGTGAACTAGGTGGTCCTGGTTCGTTGAAATCAGAGCGTCTTTCCTCCGACTCCAACGATATATTGGATCCACAAACTGGTCTTAGGGGTTCTACCGGTAACTTACAAGTAAGTATTTATTATATTGATTGGCGTTTTTACTATACAGTTAGTAAATAAAAGTATCACGCCCGTAGCCCCGAAGAGGTAGGCAGAGATACAACCAATGCACTTATGATTAGCTGAAAATACTTAGTCTCACAATGTCATAGGTGGCAAGCCTGTCGCCAACCGGGCACTACCCAATCCTGCGCAATGTTGTTTTTATCAGAAAAATAGAAAAAAACTCGTTTTTTGAATTGCCCGACATTCAATAAATGACGTTTTTCTTTTTCTATCTCATCAGTCTCAGTGATTGCAGTGTGCCTACATTATCACCAAGTGAAGATTTTTTTATTTAAATAAGAATCCAAACACTTCTCATAGTCCACAAATGCCAAACAAGCTCTTGACTGATTGTATTCTTCTGATTTTTCTATTTACTGTGGTTGGTCCGGGTCTCCTGTGAAGAATAGACCAACTGCTGTTCTGCCAAGCAGGTCGTAAAAGGCGATTATTGGCTATGCGTGTCACTACCATTGTAACTATTAGGTGAAAGAGTTTCGCAACTTCTCTCCCAGGTATTTAGTACCACTGCCTTACCTATTCCTGCTACAATAGTGTCAATGCTTGTCATTGTCGTGTTCTGGTTTGAAGGGTAACGTAGCCGGTAGATTTATGCATGTGGCATTGCCATCCCGTCACACGGATAGCAACGCACCATTAACGACAAACATTAGTGTGATGAGCATAAATGTTTGTATTTCCGGGTTTAGGTGTTTATTAAATATATTCTAGTATTTATATATGTATTTCTATGTATTAGTATCGTTGACTAACACCCATAAGACAAGCAAATAATTTGCTTACTTTGGGGTTAGATCAGCATTTTTATTTTTATAGTTGTTTTATTTTTTTTTCATTAGATACCATAAAAATATCTTACAAAATGACGAAAAAAAATTCTGGTAAAGTTTGAGCTCTTAATATTAATATTAATATTAATAAAAGGCTATTTGTAATTTTTGATTTCCCATTTAAATAACAGGATTTTTTTTTATTTTCTTTGAATTTTTTATGCGTATGAATGAATAACTGTCGAGTAAAAACAAAAACTTATTCTTAAGAATTTGATGATCTACAAAAAAGGTCTGATATGATTTTTTGTTAGGTTGACTCCTTTAAAAGTTATATATAGTAATATATATATATATATATATATATATATATATATATATATATATATATATATATATATAATATCGTATTATCTTATTGTTTTCTTTAATTTTAATTTATCTTAATAATAATCAAGAAGGTATATCAGTAGTAAACGATTGTAATAAGTTACTCTGTGCACCCCATCGTAAACACTGTTTATATTTGTTTAAGGTTCACTGGTAGAGAATGTCATGCAGCATTAAGTCCACCTCTGTACATGTTGTGCATAAATTTTAAATAAAAATAAATAAATAAATTCGACTGGCTCAAGCCTAGGTCTCTTAACCTGCCCCGAATGTGTTCATGTCCTGTAAGCATCTGTGGGACAATATAATCAAACTTCATCCAAGCAGCTGCAATGCGATCATCTACAAGAGGGAAAAAACGCCTAAGATTCTTACCTCCCATTTCTTAATACCAGCGGTCTCCCCACTCGGTAACGGCGTCCGTTCGTGCAATTCTCTGTAATAAATATCCTCCCCATTTCTCTGCAATAAATATTCATATGCCCGATACACTTCAATATTTGTTGCAAGGACCCCAGCAAAAACTGCAAGTGTATGTGTGTAACACAATAGTTGCAGCTAGATCAATCCTTTATTTGAACAGGATGCCAACCAGAACTGCAGAAACCCGAATGGTCCTGAGAATATGGGGTCTTGCCGCATGGGTGGTGCTGGACCTATGGGACCCGGTGTCTCAATGGGACCCATGTCCAGTGAGGCGCAGTCTTTGCCGTCGAATGTTATCAGCAAACAATCTGGGAGTATGGAGGTAACACTTTAATTATAATTTTTGGACAAGTTTATGGATTTTATAGATAGGACAAATGTGTTTTTTAAATGACTTTCTTACAGTTGACCTTGTGGTTCGTTACTATGACACCGGAGTTTTGACGGGAGCAGAGAGCTCGGTCAGAAATTAAATTTAAATTTGGGCTACTAACACTCGCGCTAAGGGCTGTTTCCTGCGAAACCTTACCTCGGCTTAGTGCAGCGTAGGGACTAATTACGCAAGTTGGAGTCATGGCATTGTGCTTTGTCTAAAGCACCGGACGATAAAGAAGTCTTCGTCATCTAGACCAGCAATTATGGCGTCATTTTACACAACATATGTGTTTGTGTCGGTTGTGGTACGGTAATCATCGGAATAGAGGACTAATGCATATATGCAAAGGTACTGTATCATCGTTCTTGATGCCATGATGAGTATGCCTTTAAAAGCAAATAAGCAGAAGGTTATTCTGATACTGTTTGAGGTTTGATTTGGTTTGGAATGTTGTGCTGAAGTATTTGATATTTAGGCATTTATACAATGTCACGAAACTTTTATGCATATGTCCATATCAGGACTTGTTTACTGGTTAAGTTTGAAACCTAAATTAGTGCAAGTATATAAGAAGTGTTTTGTAAAA
Source organism: Apodemia mormo (assembly GCA_036924255.1). Lineage (NCBI taxonomy): Eukaryota > Metazoa > Arthropoda > Insecta > Lepidoptera > Riodinidae > Apodemia > Apodemia mormo. The sequence goes on from JAUPFN010000026.1 coordinate 10,340,111, forward strand.
AGTTTTGCTTTTACATTAACCTCCTATGCTGTTTTTTATGGAACCAAACTATAAAGGTTTTATAACAATAAATGGCTTTATAGAGGTTTTAGAAAAATATTTGTGTGATGTTCGCCACTTCAATTTTTGCGTACAATTCCACGGTTTTGGCTTAAACCAGTTTACATAGATTTAAGGAGCGCTCTCATATCAGATGCGATTAGTAGGAGAGCCATGTGATTGATTGTTATCGTAATATAAATAAAAAAAATGTTTGCCCAATATTAGACACAAAACATGTACATATCCTGTTTTTTCAGTTTTGGTTAAATATTGGAATAAAATGGAAACAGAAAAGAATAATGGTAGTTCCATACCTAGTATTTAAAGTAATCGAATTTAGTAAACCTCCTACCATAAAAAAACCTTGGAATTTTCTAAAATTTCCCTCGTATTTATTATGCCTGTGAAAAGAGATATTATTTTTTAAATATTGCCTTTATTTAATTGAGCCATTTTATTTGTTGTCTATATTTTATTTAAATTGCCATGCTCAAAATGTTGCCATTTTAAATATGACATCTGAATTAGTCGATTTTTAGATAGAAATTGAAGTAGGTAGAAAATGAAGTAGATTGTAGAATTACCCAAATGTACATTCAGTACTAGCTAACAAATGTTCTGAATGCCGATGCCGGGACAATTTATACATACTTGGAAACTCTCCAACACCGCTATTTAACTTAATGGTATCCTTGAAAATGGTAAATGGTATCCTTATGACACTTTTTCCTTTGGTTGACTTAAAGAATATGTTTCCTGACTCCTGACCGAAACTGACTGCTCTTAGGCGCTCAACATAAAATTTTGTTTGCTCTATCTAAATCAGATTTCTTAAATAAGTTTCACTGAACACATCCAATTATGTGCATTATACTCTCGATACATTATTTGTTACTATATTTTTAGAATATTTATTGATTGATCTTTGCTTATATTCAGAAAAATTATTATCTGTACTTAATTAGTAGAAAAATATGAAATTGAATAATTTTTCAATTTTAATAATTAATTTACTTCACCTCAAAATGTTTTAAAATTATGTTAGGGGTTTAGATTCGTAGTTTTAGTTTAGTATTAGTAGTCGTAGTTGTAGTATTAGTTAGAGTCGTGGCACTAGCGTTGAACAATCTCCTCGCGGTCGCGTCCCCGGAACTGGCACGCGACCTCACGTCAGAGATTGAATGATTGATCAAACTAAACCCTTTTGGTATAACAATTTATTAGAAATATTCTAGCATTAATTACAATTCCAAGAACCTCCAAGTTATTGAAGACATTGCAAATTTCTTTCAAGTATATGCTTGTATGACAACCTGCCAATGTTCTTAATTTGTGTGTTTATTCATCTAAGAACTGTCATCTTTTCTCTTATTTTTACTTATGAAGTTTTTGTTTATAGAGAATATTTAAAAAGCATGTATATTTTCCCAGCAGCAAAGTCAGATCTTCGTGTTCTCTACTTTACTGGCCAACAAAGGCGCTGAAGCAGTGCTATCGGGCCAACACCATTCTATTATTGCCTATCACTGCGCTCAGCCTGGCACCAAGAAATATCTTGAGGTAAATTGTTTTAAGTTTCATTACTCTATTGTAATTAAGTATTTTCACGCCCGTATCCCCAAAGAGGTAAAGAGAGATGCAAATGTACCCATAATTAGCAAAGATACTTATTCCCACAATGTGACAGGTGGCAAGCCTATCACCAACCGGATACTTCTCCAATCCTGGGCAACATTGTTTTTATCAAAAAAATGCAAACTAAGACTCATTTTTAAATTGCCTGACCTTGGGAATCAAATCCAGCACCTCATATTGTCAATACCAACACCGGACTGCTACACCACAGAGGTGATAATTTTTTTATTTTATTGTAATTATTTTTTATTAGAACACTCTAAAGCTTATATAATACTGTTGGGTAAAGCGGAATTCCATGGCTTGTTTGTAATCTTATAATTATTATTACAACAGATTTAGTAGTTCTGGTTTTATATTTCATGTCAGATATTCAGTTATGCTCCACTAACACCATCAATAACAGTTATGCTATTATTGATTAGGCATATCTCTAGTCCTCGTTGATCTAGGTGGCAGAATACAATTTGATCCATTGAAATATTAAGGATTTAAGGACCTAATATTTTATTTTTTAGAGGACGCAATTTTATTTTTGGGACATGTATGGGACAATTCAATAGAAGCTTAACCCAAAATTTGTGGGGTTGCCGCTTGTCCCCCGGCCGCTGTCTTATGCCACGACATTTCCACCACATTTTATACCACAACAGCACCAAACACAAAAGCACACAGTTTACGCACTCAACTCACTTCGCAACCGAAGCATCTTCAGGAGACACAAACACTACTACACTCAACGAGAGCCGCAGTAGTACTACTCAGTAGTACTAACGTGCGTTGCGTGCGCGCTAAGAAACGTGCGTTGGGTGCGTAAATTATGTGCTTTTGTGTTTGGTGCTGTCGTGGTATAAAGTGTGGTGGACAAGGGTGTAAAACTGTGCCGCTGGTGCCTTCATTATTTTTCAGACCTACAGTGAGTTTGTTCCATTGCTTACATCACTTTTATATGTTTTCCCTTTCGGTGATATCGCAAAGGTACACTTAAAAGTTCACGGGTATTTACAAAATAACTAGTTTTCTTCGTCTGAAATCGTACCCCATTCGTAAATGTTTTACCACAGCGGTTACCCACAGGTTCTCTTAGAGGCATGTAACCATGTGTGCCAGATGTCCTACGATGACTCACATTTTTTTATTCTTGGTTTTAATGCGACTTATAATTCGTGGCACACTTGAAACATACTCAATTACGCTCGGCTACGCATTTACGCATCATTAATATTGTTACGAATAATCTAGAAACGTGTAGAGTTGATACGCTGGAGGGATCTATAAATAAAAGAAACTCCTATTGACAAACAAATAGTTGACCTAAGCTATACCATAATGAACTTTGTGGTATGAGGCATAAGGTTGAAAGTAGCGTGTACTAGGATTTATGAGTCATAACTTGTTTACAATAAGAAGTAATAGGAAGTGATAAGAAGTGATTCATTGTTTCCCGATACACTTAGATTTTTCTGGATCCAAGTAGAACTTTACCCGGGGTATAAATAGAGATGTGTTGACAAATACAGGGCAGTTTTTATAAAGCGATCGAGAGCGATACTTCAAGTGTCCAGTGCGACGCGAGAAGTGTTTTATTGTGTAGCCGGTAAAGTTCAGTGATAGTACAGTGAGTGGCTAGTGTTAATCAGAGTATTTGAGTATTACATTGTGTTGTGTTGTTGTGTATTTGTATCGTAAATACACAGATTTAATGTAAGTGGTGTTTTCTTACAATTACGAACCCGAAGTACGTAACAATATTGTTGAGTTTTATATGCGATGGTTGTCACTTTCCATCAGGAGAGCCATCTGCTTGTATGTTAATTATTGTTATGATATAAAAAAGTAAGTGATGTGCTAATATATCTTTCATGGATAATTTTTACTTTATTTGCAGAAACATCCGCTTAAAATGGGCCAGTTTAACAAGCAGAACCCAGCACAATGGTTGAACAACCTTGCAATGGCCAAAACGCGTGGTGGAATGCGTGGCGGGCCAAACATGATGGGTGGGCCTAATCAGTTGAGCCACATGATGGGAGGACCAATGGGGCCTAATATGGGACCTATGAGCCACAGCGGTATGGGACATATGGGGCCTAATATGATGGGTCCTACGCGGATGGGTGGACCAGGAAACCAAATGATGATGATGAAAGGTGGGCCGGGCCAAATGGGGCAAATGGGCCCCGGAATGGGTCCGATGGATGGGTTTCCAGGGGGCACCCCGTCCTGCGGTGTCATGGACGGCCTCGGTGCTGATGGTGAAATGCCCTGGGACACCGTAAGTTGATTTAAATACACTATTATACTATGATACTAAATGTTAAAGTTCAACATCTCGTCATTTAGCGGTTTGGACATAATGTAGCCGGTAGACTTATGCATGTGACATTGCCATCCCGCCTCACGGTTAGCAACGCACAATTAACATTTTTGGTGACTAGACGCAGAACAGTTGCTCTTTCCCAACCGGAAAATGTTCTGCTTGTTTGCGATCTAATGATATATTAAAAAAATGCTGATAAGACAATATTAAATTAGCTTGCTCGCCTTTGTATTGTGTTTAAGTTTCGTTGTAATACTGTGTTTTTTGCTTTCTCCATTATGTATGAGTACAAATGGATTTACGATTTAGATATAATTTGGCACAAAGGGAGATAATAATCTGGAATAGCACATAGGATACATTTTATCCCGGAAAAATAAGTTGTTCCTATAAAATTCACGAAAAATCTATGTCTCTACTTAACGCACAAAGAGTCAAACTGATTTGAAATAGTTTTAAGTTCTAGAATTAGAATCACTCTACGCTGTATGTAATGAAGAGGAAGATGCTGGTACATAAGCTCACCAGCTGCCTAACCCTCCAAATGGGAACAAGATGTATGTTATTGCGACAGAAATGGGTAAAGTGGTGATACCAATTTTATGTAAGATGTTACCAATGTCTACTAACTAGTATTCACGAGGGTAGTGACATGTTTGGAAAACCGCTTTTACAAACTGCCTGCCAGAATTCCACGGCCTGGAACAACTAGAAATCACATCCACCAAAGTTGTAACATTTTATAAACTGTGTTTTTATTCTGCTTTCAGAAAAACCCCTCCGTAATGTCAAATGGCATGGCGAACGGTCCTTCACAAATGCCACCCTGCTCGGAAGCAGGATCCGGAGATGGCAATTCGGGTGACAACAACATGTCTTGCCAACCTGGTCCTAAAGGTGAGTATGGGAACTACATGTTAATAGTAGGAGAGCCCAAGAGAGGGTTTGGGATTTATTCGAGCGAGGCAGATTATCATTGAATGCCTCCTACACTGTTGAGGCTCTTCACCAAATATAAGCCGTTTATATAGCGCCAGGCAGACTAAGGCTAGGGCAGTAAAAAAAATCCAATAACTTCGTTTTGTAGAAATTGACAGATTTTATTAAATATTTCGTTATTCTTACATCATTTCCTTGAAAACGAAAGATAATTCAACCGCGCACGAGAATATCAAGACATTTTCTTTTCTTAAATTCGTGACACCTTCCATTAAAATCAAATCGTCAAGATTTCCAAATGTACCTACCCTTTATAGCTTGCATTTAACCCGCTTTAACTTAATCTGACTCATATCAGTATTTCCATGTCTCTGTTTGTTACTTGTCATTTTCAAAAAAATCTGTTGATGCTTTCAAGATTGTTGAAATTAAAACATTACATAACCTGTTATTTTTCCTGTTTAATTTACAAAATCCAATAGGGCCCCAACAACACTCGAGTAAATCCATTTAGCATCTTGAGGCTCCCCTACTATAATGTTACAGTTAGTGTTATAAATTCGGAAATGATTAAAAACTAGACGTTCCTTGGGACATTTTTAAATTGTAAATATATTTTTAAATTTATAATCTGTACACTTTGCATTCTATGTTTCTTTTATGCATTCTTAATATTTTGGGTTTGCTAGATTAAAAAAAAATCCTTCACAAATCATATTACAATAATATTGTATTATCATATTATCATGTTGATGATAAGATCATATTATGATCTTTATGAGTACAATAAGGTAATAAGTAAAAAACTTATGTTACTATCGGATATTGTAGCTGTTTAATGGTTAAAGAATATTTAAGTTTTGACCCATACGCTTTTAATTTATTACAAACATACAAATTACAAAAATAAAAAACAATTTTTTTTTCTTTATACCAGTATAGATTTCTAGGTTTAGTTTTTATTAGTAAGTAAATGCAATAGTGTGATGTGAATAAAGCGAATACCATTTATTCTTGTAACATTATTAAAATAATAATTAAATAATAGTTACTATGTTGAATAAGGAAGTCTTAATCAAGGGCCAATACTGATAATTTTAATCTTAGCTGAAATTACAACACTAACCGTAACATATAAACCAAATTTTGTCAAGTATTGTAAGTAGAGACCCACAAATGTTGTAATTTTAATTTTTTGTTTCAATTTTGCATAGAAAGATTTAATACAGTGAAACAAATAAAAATGGCAAGTTTTAAAAAATAGTTCTTGCATATGATTCATTTCGTAAAAAATATGGTAGATTTTATGTATGTCTGATTGTATTTAGTTTTTAAAGCTTTCAAATTAATACAGCAAATGAATTCGCGCCAAAATTTAAAAAATGAATGTTTTACAAATCCAGACACTTTTAAACATGTTTTAAAAATCCAGACACTTATGTTTCTGTTTAAATATGCCAAATTTTTAATATAATTTCGAGAAACTCTCGAAAAAATATTTCGAAATATTTAAAAATATTTCTAAAAGCCAGGGCATGTATCAATTAAATATAATTCCGAGAAATTCTCAAAAAAATATTTCAAAATATTTCTAAAATTAAGGGCAGGGCTCTCTAAATGTATAGAAATGTTTCCTTTTCCTTATAATTTTTATTGCTCCTAAGCAGAATGTTTATAAAAATTGATAAACATTTCTAAACCAAAATTTTCATTCTCACGCAAGTTAATAAGGGCGAAATTACGTGCCTTGGGCTTTATCTGGCATCCAAAGCATAAGTTATATAGCGGTACATAATATGCTGGTTATGCTATAATTTTAAATTCCCTCTATGATTTATAGAGTTAAAATGTTATTGCAACTGCGAAATTGTAAATTGATTCAAACATTAGATTAAAATTGCAACATGAACACTTGTTATAATACTTGTCAAGATATAAACACTGTACAAAACATCTTGGTGCTAAAGAATGATTTTTCTATGTTCAGCTTTAGTTTCGTCCGCAGGTGTGAAAATCCCTGATGAGAACCTTACACCACAACAGAGAGCCCACCGTGAGGAACAATTAGCCACAATACGGAAAATGCAGCAAATTCTCTTCCCGGAAAGTGGAAGCAATCCAAATCAGGCCTCTGATGGATCCCAATCATCATCAGACATTAATCCTCCCAGCTCTACAGCGAGTATGAGCATGCCTTACCCACCTATGTCAGTCCATGGTCCAATGGGATCAGGCCCGAATGGTCCTATGGTCTCCATGCCTAACAGTATGAGTAGTGGCCCTAGTTGCACAATGTCAGGCCCTATGGGTCCAAATGGACCAATAGGTCCCGGTTCAATGGGTCCAGGTGGACCAATGGGACCAAACGGTCCGATGGGTGGACACATGGGTAGTATGGGTGGCCCAGGTATGGGAATGGGTGGGCATGGGTCAATGGGGCCGAATGGCATGATGGGACCGAATGGACCTATGATGGGAGGGATGGGTCCTAATGGTCCAATGGGTGGTATGGGCCCTTGTGGGATGAAAGGCATTCGGGGAGCTTGTGGAGGACCAGACATGAAATCAGGAATGTGCACAGATATGCATATGGGAAGAGGTTGCGGTGGACCTATGGGGGTAAGTTTTCGAAGTTCTTAGAATTACAATATTATTTTTTACATCATAGGATGTAGACCGTTGTCCAACAAACATTTTTTTTTTATTAATAACTAGCTGAATTTTTCTAAACAGCTTCGTTTTGACAAGACGGTCATCATCTTTTTTACTTTCGAGAAATCTCGAATCGGGTAACTATATAGTTAGGGCGCTTCGAAAACTTTAATTTGGTGTAGAAAATTTAATCGCTTAACAACAATAATTATTTTTTTACTTTAATAGTTTGATTATTTTATAAAAAACACGAAAAAGCTTTTGTCCTAAACATTCAATGGTTTTTCTGACAAGTCCTCCACTCCATTGATAGTAATCATTTTAAAAAGAACCTAATTTTTTCACAACAGCTTGTTAATTATTATAATTTAAAGGTTACTTTGTCCTACACGTAAAGTGGATACTTCCTACTCCGAAACTCTTAATGTTTTCTTTTTTATCTATCTTTATTAGTTATCCGATACTTGATTTTTCAAAGATAGAAAAGATGGGTATCTCGTCAAAACGAAGCTGTTTACAAAAAATCAGCTTGTTATTAATCAAAAAAAAAATTTGTTTTCCCCGTGTTGGTTTCGGGCTCTTTTGAAAAATAGACCAACTGCCGTTCTGCCAGGCATGTCGTCAAAGGCGACAGATTGGCTATGCAAGTCACTAACATCGTGGTTACTAGGTGGTAGAGTTCTGCATTATATCGCCCGGGTCTGGTACCACCGCCTTACTTATTCCTGCCGCAATGGCGTCAGTGTTTATGAGTGTCGTGTTCCGGTTTGGAGGGTAAGGTAGCCGGTAAACTTATGCACGCGGCATTAGACCTCGCCACAAGATAGCAACGCACCATTCACATCTTTGGTGTCTATAGGCGATGGTTGACTCTTTCCATCAGGAGACCCATCTGCTTGTTTGCTATCTTATGATATAAAATAAATAAATAAAATGTTTGGGGGACTACGGTCTAATAGTAAATAAGTAAATGGCTCTTCTGATGGGAGATAAGTATCGCCTATAGACACAAAAGATGGTAATTATGCATTTTTGTTTATGTGGCAGAGATGTAATGCCACATGCGTGAGTTTATTGACTGTCTGGTACTTACATACTTACAATAGAACACGATTGTGAAAAGCATTAGCGCTTTTGCGACAGAAACAGGTAATGCGGTAATACCAAACCTGGGCGAGATATTGCATAGCCTCTACCACCTTATTCTATTTATTCCTTATTTCGTCACACTGCGCCTACTCTTAAGATTTTATTATATAGGCTTAGGCGTTACCTCAAAGCTCAAAGAACAATGCTATTTGCAAAACTTGTATGGAATTGCTTTTCACTTTGTTGTATTGGCTCCAAAGTAGTTACTGCAAAACAATTGAAGGGGAAAACAACTCGTGATGTAGTTGGATGCGACCAGATGTTTAATTTTTCAATATAAAATAATAATAGACTAAATAATATCTACTTAATATAAAAATGTGGATAGTTGTGATAAAAAATCTGAATTCTTGTTTAGAAGCATTTTTCACTAATATTTTTAGGGTTCCGTAGCTAAAAGGTAAAACTAGACCCTATTACTAAACTTCCGCTGTGTCTGTCTGTCTGTCTGTCACCAGGCTACATCTCATAAAGCGTGATAGCTAGAAAGCAGAAATTTTCACAAATTATGTATTTCTATTGCCGTTATAACAACAAATAAAAAATAAAAAAATTAAGTATTAAGGGGGGGTCCTCGTAATAAACGTGTTTTTTTCGTTTTTTTTTTTGCTTGCTTTTTCGTATTTTTATTAATAATGGTAACAGGTAGTCGCTCATAATTTTCACGGAATACTTTAAAGAAAGCAAAAAAACACTATAATGAATATGTCTTAATATTTTATAAAATGTTCTAATATTTCAGAGAATGCCAAATCCTATGGGAGGCATGGGAGGCCCAAAACCCTGTATGATGGGTGGACCACATATGGGACCCAGAATGATGCCTGGACCAAATCTGAATGCTATGAACGGTGAGATAACATTTATGTTTTTATTGCTTATTTTTTTATATGAACAAAAACAATCTTTTGTATGCGTCTCCTCTCCACAGAATAAGCAACTCTTTATGGGGCCAATTATATGTTTCTATAATAAGCTGCCTGATGCCATTAGAGATTTAAAAGTTGACAAATTCAAAAAATGTTAAAACAAAACTATGTAAAAAAAGGTTATTATAAGATATCTGAATATTGTGTAATAATACCATAGTTGGTCCCGGGCTCCTTACAGGAATAGGCCAACTGCAGTTCTGCCAGGCAGGTCGTAAAAGGCGACCGATTGGCTATACGAGTCACTACCATCGTGACTACTATGTTGTAGAGTTCTGCATTGTCTTGCTCGGTCTGGTACCACCGCCTTACCTATTCCTGCTGCAATTAACGTCAGTGCTTGTCACTGACGTGTTCCGGTTTGGAGGGTAAAGTAGCTGGTAAACTTATGCATGTGGCATTAGACCTCGCCACAAGATAGAAACGCACCATTAACACTTTTGGTGTCTATAGGCGATGATTGACTCTTTACATCAGGAGACCCATCTGCTTGTTTGGTATCCTATAATATAAAAAAAAAAGTTCTTACCAGCATAGATTCATCCATTTGTTTATGTCAGAGTGAGAGCGATGTATGATGACATCATTTACAAACCATTAGTTCATCGACCGTTTCAAATGTCGTATCGGTTTTTAATAAGTATACAAAGAACACGCATCCACAAAAATTACCAAATTACGTGTATATTAAATCAAGATTATTTTGAAATGACTTATGCAGTCTCGAATATGGTGGTGGTTTCACATGATACTTAGTTCCCAATTAAGATGAACTTTGTTTACGAAACACTCGTATTCAAAACATAAATAGTGATAGTATTACTGTGATAAAAAGTGGAAAAACTCATTTTTGAATGTGTCAATTTGTTTTGTGAACAAAATTACACATAGGTTAAATTGTCTTTATAATTTGGATGTAAATCTAACCAACACTCAGTACTGTGAGTTGCACATTAATTTTTATCTAATAATCATTGTAGATAGAGGGTAGGTTTGAATTTTTAGCCACGGTTAATTTAGTATTGTGATGTTACCATTGTCTACAACAACATTTGATCCATGTTTAGTACTATAAATTTAAAAAAATCCAAGTGTTGATATTAAAATTATATAGCACAAAGCCAGGTAAAATTGTGATGGAAAATTAAAATCCATAATTAATAGATAATAATGAATAATATTTATTTTAGCTAGTACCACACAGTTCGTTCATCTTTTGTCATTCAATACATTAATGTTTGCGAATTGCACTAAACACAAAATTCTATCAGCTGTTTTAACCGTGTATTTAGCATTTTTTTAAATGGTTCACGTATGTAGGATTTAATATTTTTTATAAAAAGTTCTTGTGATACGAATCCACATACAAGTTCTGAAAACAAGCGTAGTTGGTAAACGTACGCATCACACATAATTCATTGCTTTAATGCATATGTAACATTTACTCTGCTAGTAGGGGCCCTCCATAAATTACGTCACACGAATTTCATAATTTTTTGTCTCCTCCCCCGTCCTTGTCACAACTGGTCACATTTGTGAGACCCTCCCCTACCTAGTGTGATTTTTTTTTAAATTATCGATAGGTAAGCGCTTGACCACGATCTCGCCTGATGGTAAGCTAAGATGTGGCCTAAGATGGAACGTGCTCCCCTGGAAGGTATCTGTTCACTCTTCTCTTGAAGATCCCCAGATTGTACTCGTCTGAGAACACAGACTCAGGAAGCATGTTCCAGTCCTCCCCTTTAACGTGTGAATTTATGTATGGCCCCATAATAATGGTATTTTGGCACATTCAAAAAGATAAAAAAAATATTCCTTGAAATTGTGTTTTGGTTGGACATCTTTAGTAAAACATACTAAACACCATGTAAAAGTTTGTTCGCTCATTTTGGTAGGAGGTTTGTTGACTTGATTTAAAAGACATGAAAGCGTGGGATTAATTGGGAGTCATACCAATCTTTTATGTTTTTTCTAAGGTCTAGTGGTCCAGCGTTGGAGTTGACCACATGAGGTCCCGGGTTCGATTCCTGGGTCGGGCACTTTAAAAAAAAGTGTTTTTTCAGTTTTCTGAGAAACACAAAAGTTGCCCGGGATTGGAAAGTGCCCGGTTGGCGATAGGCTTGCCACCTATCACATTTGTGGGACCAAGTATCTTCGGCTAATCGTGGGTGCACTTGTTGTACCTCTGCCTACCCCTTCGGGGATATGGGCGTGAAGATACTTTTTTTCTTTTTACTCTTGTAATATTTCTGATACATAAATTATGAAAATATAGACAAAAAATAATTATTAATTAGGCCCCCCTTAAATATTTATTTTATTTAATTTTTAATGGTTGTCGTTATTAAGATCGAGTAAAATATTTAAAAAAATCGCATTTGTTGTATGAGAGCCCCCCTTAAATATTTATTTGATTCTGTTTTTAGTATTTGTTGTTGTAGTGACAACAGAAACACATCATCTGTTAAAATTACTGTCTATCACAGTTTATGAGATATAGCCTGGTGACAGATGGACAGACAGACGAATGGACAGCAGAGTCTTGGTAATAGGTGGTAATGGTAATTGGGTAAGGAACCCTAAAAAGACAAGCTCGCTGAGTTTCTCCCGCAGGATCTTCTCAGTGTGTGCCCGCATTCCAATCTGGTAGTATTCTAAAAATGTTAACTAGTTAAAAGTGGCTGCTTATTTGAACAAAACATGTTTTGAGTTTTTGAATCACGCAGAAGGTTAAGGAACACGAAGTCTAGATTATATGTTCAGATATTTGTTATGGAATCATGTTAAAATAGATGAATGTCATTACATGAAATTGCGAAAAAAAACGATTGCGTCGATAGTATCAATCATTGGAGATAAACAAAGTATCCATTCTATCAATAGTATTGTTAGACAATATTGCATTGACTGTTGATATATTCGATACTATCGATAGTTTTTACAATCGATAACATCGATAGCAGTATTAGAATAAGTTGACTATCGATACTTTTGATAGTACCGATACTATCGATAGTTTGTACAATCGATCAGTATTAGAATGAAGTTGCCTATCCATAGTTTTGATAGTATCGTTACTATCGATAGTAATTGTGATTAATGCAACATTAAATAGCAATACTATCGATGGTATCGATACTTTTGATAGTTTATTTTTTTAATAACAAATATTATCGATGCTATCGATTGTATTGCTGTTTATTGATAGTGTTGTAATTATTGAGGTAATGAAACCCTATCGATAATGGACTATCAAGCGGCAACACTATAAATCAAAGGTTTCGAGTTTCGACAATCATTCCAAAAATTTGTCATGATATATATATATATATATATATATATATATATATATATATATATATATATATATATATATATATATATATATATATATATATATATATATATATATATATATATATATATATCATCGACGTATTTCTCATACTTCTTGTGAAATTTAACATCTATATTATACCCCGATTCTTATTTAAATCATATACTACACATTCTCTTCCAAATAGTAAGTGTTGAAGTACAAAATTACTCCCCTCCAAGCAATATCGAGATAAAGTTGACAAAGTCATCTTGCTCTCTGACTATACTGATCGCGGCGGAGGACGCAAGTTCCCGTGGCCTTAAAATCCGCGCGCGCGAATTTTCGCCTCGCCCGCCGCGCTTCCGCCGTTGCTGCCGGTTCACGTGGCTGGGCGGTAAGGCATGGTAGGTTAATTGCCACCTAAAATTTAAAAAAACTGCCGATTCAAGTGTAGCATAAGGGAGTGGGAGGGTCACAAAGTTGCAAAGAAAATTTGTGTTTTTTCTGCCTTAGTTAGCCGCCTCTATTTAAAGGGCTTATATTTGGTGGAGAGCCTCAACAGTGTGCGAGGTATCCCCCCCTATGTTAATCCGATGCGCTCGAGTAAATGCAAAAATCTCCCTCCTCCACTATAGGCAAGTATGTGATGTAGTTGTGACGGTGTGTTGCAGGTGGTATAATGATGGACGGCAGCATGCTGGGCGGCATGGTGTCGCACGCGGAGTGCGGGCCCGACCACCACGGGATGCCGCTCAACGGGCCCATGTGCGACGACTACGGCCGGGGCAGACCTGTGAGCATACCTTTTTTATCATTTTTGGACGATAATGTGTTATTTTAATATATTTTATACATTGAATTAGAAATGAATATACACATCAGATGATTTTTAAAACTTCACGATTGAAATGTGCCTTAGGTATGTGCCCCGATTGCCGAGTTCTCAGTCACGATAAATAGTGCGTATAGACGCGATATCTTGGAATGGTTCGGGACAGTTTGTTCAGAACTGTTCAAAGATATCACGTCTGTGAGAGGTGTATATGTGTGCGTTGCTTGAATATTACCTGTACGTACATGAACTTCTGTTAGTCTCTTGTATTCTGTGATAATAGTCAAATGTTAAGCCTTTTCTCGCCTTGTACGAGATGCCTGGCAGGAATGTACAATTCTATTATTTTAAACATACGCACTTGGTGAAAAATTTTGTTTATTATTAGAAGCACACTTATACCGGACTCCTTTGAAAAACAGGCCAACTGCCGTTCTACCTGGCAGGTCGTAAAACGCGACCGAGTGGCTGATGGAGTGATGCGCGTCACTACCATCATGACTACAAGGTGGTAGAGTTCTGCATCGGCTCGATCGGGTCTGGTACCACCGCCTTACCTATTCCGCCGCAATAGCGTCAGTGCTAGTCGCTGTCGTGTTCCGGTTTGGAGGGTAAGGTAGCCGGTAAACTTATGCATGTGGCATTACACCTCGCTATAAGATAGCAATGCACCATTAACATCTTTGGTGTCTATAGGCGATGGTTGACTCTTTCCATCAGGAGACCCATCTGCTTGTTTGCTATCTTATAATATAAAAAAAGCTCACCTTTTGTTTAATTATCATAAATCACTTGTTACATGATGTATATGTATAAATCAAAATATTAAAGATCGTACTAGCTGTCTGAAGTTATATTTTGGCTCCAAAGTTTGAGCAAACTGAAGCAACAAATCATTAACCTATTTAAATAGAAAAAAGTAAGGACCCTAAAACACTTCCTTGTGGTAATTTAGTTTTCAAAGTGTTGATTTAAAATATAAATTTTCTTGTGCTTGCCACATTTCTACATATTGTTTTTTTAAATAGCTGTCTCATTGTTATAATATTTTTTTGAATGCTATATTTTCGAGTTTTGTTGTTAACATTTAATTTGAAAGAAATATAATGGATTAGAACATATATCTAAAAATGTTTTCCGCTAAGTGTAAATGTAAAAATTGTTTATAATTAGAAGGGAAGATACAAGCTGTATTGCATAGCATTTAATAGAATGTTAGTGTTATAATTAATAATAATGTATCTCTCAGTGTAGAGTAGATAAAATGTTAATTTTTATTTGCAGATGGGCCCAGGAGACCCTGGCGGGCTGGGTCCAGGTGGCCTAGGCCCGGGCGGTCTGGGCCCTGGCGGTATGGGCCCTGGAGGCCTAGGTCCAGGCGGCTTAGGCCCTGGCGGGCTCGGCCCCGGCCCGGGACATAAAGCGGGTCTTAGAAGTCCGAAAAGCCCGGCCACAGGACATGACATCGACTGGCAAAAGTTACACCATCAGTTCTTTGACGACAATAAGCAAATGGACACTGAACTCAGTAAGTCTTTGATTTCAATAAAAGGTGGTTATCAGTTTAACCTATGCATATATAATATTATTGAAATTGGACAATATTTGAGTATTATGATTTATTTTGACATCCAAGCATAATAACGTGTGTATTGGCGATTGTTCAACAAACAACAACAAGCGGCTTCCCTGATAAGAAGGGAAGCCGATTGTTTGTTCGCTATCCTATAATATAAATTAACAAATACAATATTTTTTTTGAATAAACCAAAAAAAGATTTTGGCGAAAATTATTTTTTAAATAACGTCCAGATTGACGTACCAATCGAGTACAAAAATCAATCAGGTCTATTCCTTAAAAAACTGCATCCAATGCCGTAAATTGCATCAAAATCGGTTTATCGTTATTGGAGTTATGGTTGGACGAAAAATAAAAAATAAAATGTTTCGACATAACTTCGATTTTTTTCTTAAATTGAAACTACGTCGAAAAAAAAACTACGCCGAACGCTTTTCCAAATTTTAAAATAACTTCGTTTTTTTAATACTAAATTATGTGCCAAGGGAGGAAAGTGACAAAAGCGTGTGTTGATATGTCCTGCTATCCTCACGTGGCGCGTATACTATTTTTCATCATACCAGGACCGAAAGTTACAAATTTTTACACAACTTTATTCACAAATTTTTTATACACAAGTTTTTTTCTATGTATATTTTTTATGTATTTTTTATCAGAATCAGAAAATATCAACTCTTAGATCAATATTATTTTATTTTATTATTATTAAATGATAAGTTATTGCCGCGTGTATAATAATATGGGTTTACAACAACAACTGCATGGTTACTATGGTAATGAGTTATTTCAAATAGGTAACATTTTAAACTGTCACTAATTATGAGCAGTCTGAAATATGCATCTTTCTTTCCACAAACAAAATAAGAAATTCAAACTTTCGGTCCTGGTATGATGAAAAATAACATCAGCCTAATATACCGATTTATTTAAAAGTTTAGCTAGCTCTTCTATTTTAAAAAAACTGCATCAAATACTGTAAATCGAACTAAAATCTGTTGACTTGTTTGGGATTTATCAAAGAAGAAAAGTTTTGAATTTTTTTTTTATATTTTTCACCTATGATCGGTTTTAATTTTTCGATTAGCATTCGAAAATTAAAATACTGTCATTTTTACAAACTTAAGGTTTTTGAACGCTTCGAACTCAAAAATCGATGCCAATGTATAGTTTTTGCTTAGTATATAGTTGTAGTATCAATGTATAGTTTGAGCTTAAAATACCTAATTTTAGCAGGAAGTTTTAATAAAAGGTGGCCTGCCCTGCAATCTATAAGCTGGTTGACCCTGCAGGGTCTTACAGATTATTTTTGCAAAATATATGTAAATGCAAGTGCATGTATAAAGCAAATGCAACGTTGCAAAAAAAGACAAAGGAATGTCTTTTCAAACCAAATTGTAATGTTTCAGGTACACAGGTGAAGTCACCCTGCTCAGAACGAGGAGGGTGTCTACCCCCTCCCCCGTATGGTGCTTCACCCCTACACCGCTCTGCCTCTGTACCTATTGGTAAGTTACTTGAAGTTTTGAGCTGGAAAATGGTTTGTGGCAAAAGCTGAAATAGAGGCCAATTAACCAGCTGTTGAAGATAGCTATTAAAATCACAGTACATACATAAAGACGCAATATATGTTTTGGACATTAATTAGCTTTTAGGATGACAGCACCTTCCGGCCGGCTTTATTAAACTTTCTACTAAGTTGCATAATAATGGTTTTTGCATTTCTTTATTAATATTATAAATGCGAAAGTTCGGATGGATCGTCCATCCATTTGTTACTCTAATCACTCAAAAACTATTGAACGGATTTGAAAGAAATTTGGCACAAAGGTAGGTGATTACCTGCAATAGCACATAGGCTACTTTTATTCCGGAAATAATAGGTTATCCCGCGGGATTAATCAATATAATGCAGCGGCTGCACGCTGCAGCTAATATGAAATAAATTTATAGTCCATTGCCTCGTATAGAAGTTAGGAGTATCATACGAGTTTTTAATGTACTATGTAATAATTAAATAAAAATGCTAATTCTGGAAGGGCACAAACATTTTTTTACTACGTCGGTCGTTAGAGCCGCACCAAGTTAAAGCTAATTAATCCTCGAAATAAGTATTAATTGTATTGTGTCTTCGGCAATCAAAATCTTAGTTCTTACAGGAAGTTACATAAATCTTAGAAACAAAAAAATACGCGAATTATCGTCAATTTTATCATCTATATATATGGGTCATTCCATGTCAAATCGACCAATAGTTGGAATCGACCCCTTTCGATTTGGATGAATTTTGGTCAGAAGTTTTCTTTTATCATAAAACGAAGTTCTGCCAAAGGAAAAAAAATAAAACCTTTTTTTTTTCGAAATATATGCAAATTCAAAATTTTGCGATTTTCCAGTTTTTCAATTTTGTTTTTGCAATATCTCGAATGCTATTATAGATACAGGAATGGGCTTTCATTTGTTTAAAAGGGGATACTTGGGACTATCGATAAAAAAATATTTTGGAAAAAAATTTTGAAAAATGCTAAATTTGTAAAATTTTGAATTTTTGAAAATCGTCAAAAATGAAGACCGCCATGAAAATTTTGGCTCAATTTTTTTTGTATGATACCTTGTAATGATCTTAAAAGATCTTGAAATTTTTGGATAGGGGTTTTTTTATTTAAAAAATATGATTTTTTTAAATTAAAAAAAAAAGAAATTAATTTCAGAAAAAAAATATTTTTGTTTTTTGCAACTTCTATACAAGTTAAAGTTATGCAGATACATAATATTGTAATTTTGAGTATTTACAAATCAAAAATTCAATTTTACATTCAAATTTACTTTAATAACAATTCAAATTTAAATTCAAAAATTCATATTTTTGAAATAAAAAATAACCCCTATCCAAAAATTTCAGGATCTTTTAAGATCATTACAAGGTATCATACAAAAAAAATTGAGCCAAAATTTTCATGGCGGTCTTCATTTTTGACGATTTTCAAAAATTCAAAATTTTACAAATTTGGCATTGTTCAAAATTTTTTTCCAAAATATTTTTTTTTTATAGCCCCAAGTGTCCCCTTTTAAACAAACGAAAGCCCATTCCTGTATCTATAATAGCATTCGAGATATTGCAAAAAAAAAATTGAAAAACTGGAAAAAATCGCGAAATTTAGAAAAAAAAATTTTTATTTTTTTTCCTTTGGCAGAACTTAGTTTTATGATAAAAATAAACTTCTGACCAAAATTCATCCAAATCGAAAGGGGTCGATTTCAACTATTGGTCGATTTGTACCCATATATAAAAATCAATGCAACTTTTCGTTTTAATTTTATAACCCAAGAACGGGCTCACCTATTAAACCAAATATTCTGGCTTTGTTCGGACTATTTAGTAGATGGTTTATGTGAAGCTTACATAAAATCGGTAGAGCGGTTCTTCATTTATCACATTTTTGTAACAAATGAATTCAATAAATGGCGATACGTAGCGAGGCACGTAACGGGCCGCTAGTTATATATAAAGTATTTAAAATAGCGTTACAAATTTTATGTTGAACAAGTAATGAGTTATGATAATGAAGGATATTGCAAATAATGAAACCTAGCTGAGCGTTAAGAAAACAAAATTCTTGTATTAAATTTAAGTTGAAACTTGAAAAGTATGTACTTCATAATAATAATATAAAAATATTTTACAAAAAATATGTAATGAAACAGTAAACAATCAACAGTAAAGAATAAAAGACTGATTGGGGTGATGCCAATCTGGTCAAGTTTAATGCGACTAAGACATAGGCGTGTCTATTCTCCGCTAAATGGAGTCCATTCCTCATGCCGATAACTGACCACCTCAAGCTCCTTGTTATCACCTTAACGCCTACTCTCATCTTTGGTTTGTACATCGAATCAAAAGCTCAAGTTGCCCCAAAAAAAGCTTGATATTCTGGCAAAGGTGAGACAATATTTCTGCCTGGGACAGTTACTCAACCTTTATCAAGCTCAAGTCCGTTCATGCATGGAATACTGCTCTCACCTCTGAGATGGGTCCGCCAAATACCAGCTAGAGACGCTTGAGGCAATAGAGAAGCGTGCCAAGAGGCTCATAAACGACGATGATCTGATAGGCAAAAAAATCCAGAGCTTCGCTCATCGCTGCAGAGTGGCCAGTTTATGTCTTTTATTGCATACCTTTTGGAGAGTGCGCCGCGGAATAGCACGACTTAATTCCGCCACCACCGTTTTTCTGTCGATCGTCGAGGCGCACAGATACTAGGCATCGATCGCCATATGGTGGACGTTCCTTGTATCTGGACAAAGTGGTTAGATTCGACATTCTTCATTTGAGCCGCAAGGGACTGGAACATGCTTCTCGAGTTTGTGTTCTCCGACGAGTACGATCTGGGGGTCTTTAAGAGAAGAGGGAACAGGCACCTTCTAGGTAAACGCTTTCCATCTTAGGCCATATCTTAGCTTACCATCAGGCGAGAGTGTGGTCAAGCACTTCCTTATCGACAATAAAAATAATAAGAAATAAAAATTTATACTTAAAATAAAAAAAAATATATTATTAGTACTTTAAAAACGAAAAAATTCGACACGTAGGGTTCGAACCAACGACGTTCCCTCAAGCCGGGACGCTCTACCAACTGAGCTAGTGTCGACAGGTTCGAAGTGGCGAAGTTCTTCTTTGCTATGTTATCGTTAGAGTTGTGCGCAAGAAACTTTGGGACATTTTACCCAGTTATGGGATAGATGGGCGTCTGCTGCGTGCTTTGCAATCCATGTACTGGGATTGCAAAGCATGTGTGCGGGTGGACGGCAACATATAGCCCTGGTTCGATGTTAATATCGGCGTCAAGCAGGGTTGTGTGTTGTCCGCTCGTCTGTTTATTCTATATCTGGATAAGTGTCTCCAAAGATTGAGGTCATTGAATGTGGGAATGCGCATGAGTGATCTAGTGGTGAACTGCCTGCTTTATGCAGATGACGCTGTACTTTTAGGCTCAACTCCATCTGAGTTGCAAACACTGGTCACTGTTATGAATGAGGATTGTAAAAGTATGGGCTTACATTTGAATGCGAAGAAAACTAAAGTTTTAGTATTTGAAAGAGAAGCAAGCAGAATGGATGTAAGAGTTATGGTCGATGATGTAGTGCTGGAACAAGTGGATGAGTTTGTATATCTTGGATGTGCTTTTAGCAGGGGGGAAGGTACACCGCTGATGTTGAAAGAAGAGTGTGTGCAGGAAAAAGAGTGAATGGAGCGTTAGGGAGATTACTTAATAGCACAATTTTAAGTCAAGGTGCCCATCTTGCCCTGCATAATCATGTGCTTATCCCAACGTTATTGTATGGAAGTGAGAGTTGGGTATGTCAGAAAGAGCATGAAAGTAGAATCAACGCGGTCGAGATGAGGTCGCTAAGAAAAATATGTGGTGTGACATCGCAGACCGGGTTCGTAATGTCGAAGTGAGAGAGAGGTTAGGTTTGAAAGAAAGTGTCGGTGTAAAGATGATAAAGGGCATGCTCCGTTGGTTCGGACATGTAGAAAGAATGGTAAATGAAAGGTTAACAAAACAGAAATACAATGCGAATGTGGAAGGATGTAGGTACCGGGGAAGACCAAGACTGACAAACCACGATCAGATTGATCGAGTACTCTCCAAAGGTGGTGTCAAGAGTCTTCGCAACCGGCGTGGAAGAGAGTATGAAGAGAGTGATGAATGAGGAGGAAGCGAGACAAGCAAGGATCGTGATGTATGACACTCGGCTCTCTCTGCCTACCCCGTAAGGGATCTGGCGTATGTATGTATGTATGTATGCTATGTTATCGATTACGTCGATTGTACTGATCGTTGATATACATACGAATAAATAGCTAAATGAGTTCGTTACAGGTAAAATTCACATTTATAATTTTTAATCAGTTTCGTATTTCTAATTATATTTGTATTTTAGCACTCACCCCATGCTTGGGAAAACTTGAAAAACTTTAAAAACAATATCGAGATTTCGTGGTAAATATAAAAATCCTGCATAAAGTTGCTTTTTAATGGCAAAAGAATAATTGTAATAATTTAAGCAGTTTTTGAATTTATTCATTACAATCTTGCAAAAATACAAATGTTATTTTTTTGAAGTAAAACCTGAAATTCGATGAGATGGAAATGTATAACCCGTCGGAAATATTTGTGCACCTGGCCTTTTGACGCCATGCGAACTGGAGAGATAGCAAAAAAATAATGCGATTATGAAAGCAAGAATAATAAACGTGTGTCAGCGCTGGCGTTGGCAACGGTATTAGATAGGTGAGAACGGGGCGAGCTGCGGAGTAGCGGGAGGGGAAGCGCATTCCAACGATGTGCACAGATATTTCCGACGGCATATATATGATTAAGCAGGCGAGATTAAGAGAATGAGATAGAATATATTACACGGTATTTTAAATTTAATATATCACTACAGTTTCTAAAACCAGCCAGATTCCTTCAACTTACCTCTATATTTCGTTTTTTCCTGATTCAATCAAAAGTTTTACATCTCCCGCGTGTGAATTCACACCCGATTTTTTGTACAGTATTAGTATAAATGTACGTATCTTTTGGTTAACCGAATTGAAGCACATACCTTGTTCCGGTTTAGAGGGTAAGATAGCTGGTAAACTTATGCACCTGGCATTAGATCTCGCCACCAGATAGCAACGCACAATTAACATCTTTGGTGTCTACAGGCGATGCTTGACTTTCTCCATCAGAAGACCCATCTGCTTGTTTGCTATCTTATGATATAAAAAAAATTGAGATAAAATTCTGACTGCGATTGACCTAAAGAATTACGAAGAGATTGAAGCAGGTGAAAATTAGAGGATGCAAAGTCAGGGCTATATGGAGCATGAATTAACACGTCTTTACGTAGCTCTCTCAATATTTTTTGAGTGGCTAAGGATGTGAACATACGCCTTTTCTTTTGATCAATCCCAGATTTTTTAAATCTCATCAGCTTATGGTGTTTGGCAGTGCAGATCCGAATCAATGATATTTTCCAGTCGTAAAAGTTCAAAATGAACGGTGACCTTTTAATCTCACCATACACAGCATCCTATATGAAGAAGATTATAAATAAAGTAATTGCCTGACGATATCGCAGCGACCCAGTCGCCGTCGCAAAGTGCGGCGCTGCCGCTGTCGGCGGAGGCGTCGCGCGCCGGCTCCGGCCTCAGCAGCCCCGCGCACTGCAAGCCCAAGCCTGGACCGGACCCGCCCGGTCAGTACACACACACGCGCGCGCACACATACACACACAAATAAAAATATACAAACATTTAGTAACACCACTTTCATAATTAATTTGTTTATATTGTAATTAAAACATTATGAGTATTGTACACGAAAAGTTAATACACCAATAAATTTAAACACAAAAAATAAATACAATAGGCACACCTATGTACCTTTAAAATACACTCCTGACTTTTTCAAATTCGTTCTTCTACAGAGTTTCACTGTTTTTGCAAAAGACTTCAAAGATTTTTCGGGTTCATCTACGTGTTCAGCTTGTAAAACTATAATTTTCATAATTTATATCTCAGTACTATGCTGTACTAATTATTTCCCGCGAAGTCTTTTATATATACGTATTATCACGGAAATCAATCAGATTATAATTAAAAAAATATGTTTTATTTAATAAATCTTCATTGCCTTTATTAAAATATTTTTTATTAAATATATTTATAAATTTTTTATACTTCTGGATCTAAACCCCATGATTTATGATTTTAAGGATTAATTCTATCTATTAAATACTAAGTAACCTCGAGATAAAAATTTTAATAGTCATCTGAAATGCGTACGAATGCATTAAATATGTTTGCGTCTCACTCTTTGAGGGCTCATCTTCTCTTTCTTACTAAAATAAAAGAAGGAGAAGGTGAGATTACAGAAGGTGACACCAATTTAGCGTTTTTAATTCAAGTACATATTAGAAGTTTTGTCTCCAGATTTAATACATCTTCATATTCGTCTTATTCTGACAGATTTCTCCCAGCTAACACAAATAAGTAAATAACTTAGAATTCTTTTAATATTTCATCACACAATAAAAAAAAACTTAAAATTGTACAATCCTAGAAATCAAAGTTTAGGATGTCTATTTTTTGGAAATAATGTTTGACATATATTTTTATCTGCTATGCTCGTGCTACTATGGTGGTATAAAGCTGGTGTTACATACCTGAAAAGTCATATTGAAGGCGTCAATTAGATCATATTTCAACTGAGATTATTTTCAAAGTCTACAAGTTATATAGAGTATATTTCCAACATGATATATTCCCTTAGCTTTAAACTAGAATAATGACTTAAAATTCATTCTGTAATACGGGTTTTAGTATTCAATAAACAAAATAAAAGTAATCTCTAAAAATACGGAAATATATTGCTTTAAATAATGTGCGCATCTTTATAATTAATCTTAATTTATTATTATTTTATTTCAATTAAAATAAAAGAAATAAACCACACATAAATCATACCAAGTTAATTTTCTATGGACATTATATTATTATATAGTCTATTCATCATAGCAAGTCCTAACATGATCACTAATTTGACAAGATTAAATATTAAAATAAATAAAATAGATGAAATATTTCCTATTACTGTACCGTTCTTTTATTTTATTTGAATGAAGAAAGAAATAACTTAAAAATAGTTAAGAACGTTTAGCAGAATCATTGAAATATTAAATCTAGAGTAATACTAAAAATAATTAGTATTTAAAATAATATACCATTTAAATTTTAAACAGATTACTCTTTGGGGAGACTTGAAGGGCATTTTGAACTGGTAAAAAGGTCGGTTTTACTTAATACTTGAGTACTTAACAGTTGTCAATGTGTTGAGAGAATTGGTAGCAAAAAATTAAATTAAAAAGATTTTTAAAATCTCTCGAAATCTTCCCTCGTTCTGAAAAAACTTAACAAAATACAGAATAATTATTTCATGATAAAAAATATGCTACCTGCGGCTCGAAATACTAGCTTTTTTTAAATGTCGAGGTGCAATATTGAAATTTTGTTAGAAGCATATTTTTAAATTATTATTGACTATTTCTTTAAACCTAAACCTATACTGATCAATATCTTTTAAAAGTTAAAAAACATCCTTACTGAAATTTTCTTAGTAGCATATAATCTAAATTTTTATTCCCTATTTCTTTAAACCATAATCCTTTAATTGATTAATAGCTTTAGACGAGTGTAAAATATATTAAGATCGACAGTAAATTTAGAGATGATCATTTTTAAACGTAAATACTAATAACTAAATAACGATTTTTCACAAATTTGTTTTATTATACAATAAACATTTTTTTTAAATATACACATAATGTTTAATTCATAATACACATTTTAAATAAATCAAGCCATAGAAGTAGAATTGCATGTTAATGTTAGACATTTTCCCAACCACGAATTTTTTTTAGCATTTTACACATTTAGTTTGGTTTGATTTTATTTCTGTAGTTGTAATGCATTTTTTTTGTTTTCCCCCTCCCCTGCAAAACGCTTGACGCTTCAAATCCCATCGTGTGATGAAATAACAACGAAACCCTAAAATATTATCAACGACGCGAAACGAACACACCACGATTGATGGTCCAATTGGACCAATATAGAGATACTAGAGAAATTAGATGATGGTGTGTTTGTCCGAACTCTTCAATGTTTGGCGGCGCAACGACAGAAGAGTCAACCGAGTGGATCTCACGACAAGGAGCCAAGCTTGATGCCAGTACCATCCCCGCAACAAATATCATATCTCAACCAATTTGAAGGTAATTAGCTCGAGCCGGAATAATATTTGTGTACCGGGGCACATGGCGATACCTAACAAGGCAAAATACACTTTAAAACTTACGTGAGAAGGTTCAAAAATCCAAATAATCCTAAAAGCAATACTTTACAGATGTATTACTAAATATGTACCCTAATATTTCGGAGTGGTTACTGGCTAATATCCAGGATTTTATATAAATTAGTTTTCTTTATTTTTCAGCCTATAAATGCCACGTCTATTCTTTTGCAGACAGAATTGATTCTTCAAAATTATCAACTTTAAAGAAATTCATAACATGAAAAAAGCGCATCGAATACACTAGTAGCGATCATGTGGTCGAAAATTGACCATAGACAAAACAATAAAATCTCTTATAAGTTTGTATTCAAACATTATGTTTTAGCTGTAAAGAAAACAGTATACATATGTGCAATGTGCATATTATCATGTATCAGATTCACACACACACATGATGGTCAACATTAAACTCCCCTGTATCTTTGAATCATACTTCTTACAATGGGCTGGGCGTTGAATCAACGAACTAGTTAAATCAACTATTAATCTCCTAATTAGTCAGTGTATAAATTTTAACTATTTATGATTTAACTAGTTGAATTCGTCAACGAAAACCTAGTTAAATATCGGCTAAGTTCAGGAACACAAACGTAATGAACAAATTTAACGAGCAGCAAAAACAAATTTCTGTTGAAATTATCATCATAGGTTGCAAGCGACGCTAAAATTTGGACTCTAATGTAAGTAGGAGTTGGTTTTTGTAATACATGTTTTATTTTTTAATTAAAACGGAAACATATTTCAATGGTTTTGTTAAACATTGCAGCATTGAATTAAAACCGTGTAACGAACGAGCGGTTTACATTGCAACATTGACATTAATAACATTTTACCTAGTTGACGAATTTACCTAGTTGCTCAACTAGTGGACGAATATAAATCAACGTTAACATTACATTAAAGAGAAAATCTTCAATAACAAATCGCTATATACCTCCCATTCCTCTCGTTGCAACCCTTATGAACATGAAAAATTGAAGTAAAATACATACATGATTAATTAACACTTAATTTTCATATTCTCCTTTTTTTTGTAAGTAATTTAGATTATAGCTTGGAAGCTAGATTTCTTGTGTTATTACTTCGGACAAATATAACTTATTGTTATAGCCTCATATTCTCGTTGATTTTTGGACCTTCATTGTATTCTTGAATGGTAAAACAATTTCAATAAACGAAATATTATATTATTAATAATTAAATATAAGTTCTGTCAAAACATAAGTTAGTGTGTAGTTGCAAAAGTTTATAAACCGGAATGAATTAACTACACATCTTGAAAAATAAATTTTGCCTAAAACCAATAATTCGCAAAAGCAAATGAAATTTAAACTGTTAAGAGTATCTTTTTACACGAATTATTATCAATAATTATTTTATTGCGTTTTTCACAATACACTATTTACGTACATTAGAGTATGGGGAGGTTATTAGAGTAGGTACTGGGGAGGTACAGTGTAGAAATAATGCCTTATGTAACTCACTTTTCTTACATGGCTATTTTATACCAACACACTGGTTGTAAAAGACTTGGCCACAGAACAAAACAAGACCAATTTGGTCCCGTTACCTAGATCTAATAAGATCCAAGAGTTTTGTTCGGCATATTTATATCTATAATATTCCATCATTCATTGAAATAGAAATCAATTGCCATGAATGTTTTTTCGCACATCACTTCAACGGTAACATGTAATCGGCTAATTATTTTTGTTGTATTTGTAAATGTCAGAATAAAAAAGAAAATATTTGAAAAATGTTACGAAAAAATCGAGATTAAACATTAGTACTATAAGATTGTCACATTTTTGACGTACTATCGTCTTATAAATCGATGAACGCCGTCTGCACCCACGAAATAGCACGACTCATTGTCACGTTCCGCCTGAGCCGAGTGTGCAAGCGATAGCGCGGAACAAGTGAGAGAGTGACACAATCTGGTTTACTTATGACGTTATCCCGTTAAACTATCGTTTGTCGCCGACTTTACAGATAGCAAATTTTTTTATTTGCCGGGTTGGGCAGTTAATATTTAAATAAATTAGATTATGTACAAGTTTTACCATTCAATTATTAAAAATAATATTTTTTTTTACTATGTCAATTAATCTATAAAGATTGCAACACATTTCGAATGTTGTTCATGTGTCCTACACAAATGCAATTTCGACTCGATATACAGTTGACAAAACTTTTGGGAAAATATTTCTTTGGCAGCATTTTTATGTTTTATCATTTAGCTTTCAATGTTATACATATTTCATAGATGGTCATGTATTATAATTTTATAAAACAAGATTTAAAAAAAAACAAGTGGTTTTTTAAAATTGGTAACCGAAGTATACAAATATCTGGTCAAGTCAATGTTTACCCATACAGCTTGGTAAAATATTGTCTATGAATTAATACTGCTGTATGACTCACATCGACAACGGTAAATATAGATAATATAAATTGTATCATAATTTTAATTTTCTCTAAAGTCTTTATTTAGAGATTTCTGACATCTTGTACTATTAGATTGAACATGGAATTAGTTTTTTATGTCATTAAAATGGACCATCTTTGAAATTTTTCTGTGTCTGTGTTGTATGTGCGTGTGTTTTATATATGTTTTTTTTTTATTATGGTGGTGGTTGGGGAAAATGTGCTAACGTATTCTTTCATACTCTATGGCTAATTCGATCTATTTATTACCGTAAACCTCCTAATTATGGAAAACTGCTACTAAGTTTTAAAAATTGCCTATAAACTCAAGAGAATTAATTGTTATTGTTTTGTTAGGTCAAGAATTAACGATACAAAAGCAACCAAACACATCATTGAAAGACAATGGACCACCTTCAAATAGTGGAGGACAAACGCCACAGTCCAGTTCAAATCAAAAGTCTCCTGCTGGGTAAGTGACTTTCTGTATCATAATGATTTTTTAAATTAGCTATTTTTTGCATTAGCTTTCCTTTCATCGCCTATAGACATCAAAGATGTTAATGGTGCGTTGCTATCCTTGTGACGCGGGGGTAATAATAACATTACCATTCAAATAATCGTTGACAAGAAATCCAGCCAAGATGTTGCAGAACTTTATTATCTAGTAGTCATGGTGGTAGTCAATGTGACCAATCTTTCGCCTTTTATGACTTAACTAGCTGTTGCCAGTGACTTCGTCCGCGCGGTTTCGTTTACTCCGCACAGCTTCTCCCCCGTAGGTGATAGCATGATAATATGTAGCCCATATGCTGACCTGACCTGTTAATAAAATTCATGCAAAATTTGAAGTAAATCCATGCAGTACTTTTTGAGTTTACCCTGGACATACATACAGACAAACAGACATACAGACAAACAGACATACAGACAAACAGGCAAAAATTCTAAAAATTATATTTTTGGCTTCGATATCGATTGAAGATCACGCTCCAAGTATTCTTTTAAAAAAATATTCAATATACAGTTTTGACTTTCCTACGATTTTATTATATGTATAGATTAACAAAATGGTAGTTATGGTGATATCGAATCCAATGAAGATGTTGCAACATCAATGTTAGTTACATGTTAGTTGTTCTGTTGAGAGGATGGATGATATATTCTTTAAACGTGATTGATACGAACATAGGATTAAAGATAACATTTTTTAAGATAGTCATGGAAAAGTGTCCATCCAGCCAATCCATTTTCTTTTTAATTTTTATATAAAATATGGTGGCAAAAAGTAAATGTCTCTTAATTGTAAGACACAAAAGTTAAGTCAAAAAAATCAATTTACATAAAAAAAATGCAAGGGGCCGAGGGGTGCGGATTTATCTTTAGTTTTTTTTACTCCCTGCAAAACGAGCAGGAGGTGCACCTGATAGTAAGTAATCATTGCAGCCCATGGACATCCACAATATCAGAGGTCTTGCAGTGCGTTGCCGGCCTTTTAAGAACGAGTAAGCTCTTGAAGGTCCCCAAGTCGTATCTGTTTGGAAACATCCTTGCTGGTAATTGATTCCAAAAAGGAGTAGTATCTTGAGCTTGGATTCGGGCCGTCGCCGTCTGGTGGTGGTAGACCCTAGTCCAGCTGCACGGAGTGGTTGAAGACGTATACCTGATGGTGGTATGAGCAGCATAAGGCCAATGTTCACTTTGTTGGCCGTACCGCGCGTCCATATTCAACCCCAGCCTTAGTTCATCACGAAGTAGCCTGAACCAAGAATCCTGTAATGTTAACAAGGGACGTTTTAGTACCTCGACTGCGAGGTCTACTGAGCGAGCCTCGTTAGCTGGGAGGGGGAATAATGTCATGGTCCCAAAAGCTTACAAGGTATGCACATTAAAAAATCACTACATCTTTTTTAAACCGAAATTAAAGAAATTATATGAAATGGAAGTACACAAAGGAAAAATAAAACACTGCCGAGTAGTTTTAATAGATATATTTTACTTTACTTACTATCTATTTGATTAAAAAAAAGTATCTTCAAACCTTTATATTCCCAAAGATGTTGGCAGAGGTACAACCAGTGCACCCAAAATTAGCTAATGATACTTCGTCCTAAAATCTATACCAGGCAATTATCCAATCCCAGGCAACATTGTTTTTATCAGAAAGCTGAAGACACATTTTTGAATTGCCCGAACAAGGCATCGAAGCCTGGACCTTATGTGACCTACACCGACACTGGACTACTAGACCACAGAGGCGATGTCTTTATGATTCTTACTTTAAATTAACTAGCACTGTCTACTTTAGAATGAAGCTTAGGAAAATACATAAAACAAAAACGTATAAATCTCGTAAACGTATAAAGACACGGTACTGCAATTCAGCCAACACAGAGGTTGTAAAGCGCTCTGTGACTGAAGTTTTAATTCACAAAGGAACGTTCTTGAGGATAGAAGATAACTCATCGCTTATATACACTTAAGATGTTATTGGTCATATTCCAGTTTTGAGGGTAGAGTAATATATATATATATATATATATATATATATATATATATATATATATATATATATATATATATATATATATATATATATATATATATATATATATGCGTATGTGTTTTAAAAAACATTCCTGATGATGCTGTAATATTTTATACAACTAACCGGATAATATATAATAAATATGAAATATAAGTGACCTGGAAGTCAAGTGAGTTTATTTATAATATCTAATTCTAAATGCCGTTTCACTAAGTTCCGACAATGAAAGTATCCAATCAGAAAATATTCATTTTAATTTATAAAATAAACTAAAAAAAAATTTGGTTGACTCATCTGACTCTGAAATTTTGCACGTCAGCTGTAGAAAATATTTGAATCTGCCAATAATGCAACATTCGATTGATTGATTATTTCGAAGTAAGGCTGTTGATCTATTTTTCAAATTGGGATCAATGAGGGATTAGTAGGTCAAAAGGGTCAACGTGGCTATATTGTATTGACAGGGTAGTTTGTGATGTTGAGTAGTAAGGTGGTAAGATGGTGTATGTGCACTGTACAGTATGATGCCGGGCACGCCGGAGCCGCACTCGTCGCTGGCTGAGGCGCGCGCCGGCCGTTTCTCGCTGGAGCAGAGCCCAGGCTTCCACAACCCGCAGACGCCCACGCCCGGGAACAAGACAGGTCAGACTGACACACACACCTACCACAACCTTTTAGCTTCTTATGCCCCCTCTACATGTCGACAAACGCGTCCGCGGACGTCGACAGATGGATTACCACGAGCCGACCACACTTCTCTAGGTCGTTCAGGCTGTGTTAATTTTCGACAGAAGCTACTCGCACGCACGCAACATATTACTATGGATGTTGAGATTATAGTTGCTGCAGCTACAGAAAAATACTTATGCTACTGGCTATGATAATATTAGCAGGATTATTGAAAAATGTTTCTAGTGTAATATCAAGACCTCTTCTTAGCCATATAATTAATTTGTCATTTTTGCAAGACAAATTTCCGGGACGATTAAAAGAGTGTATTGTCAAACCATTGTTTAAAAAAGGAGATATGTGCGATATGAACAATTATAGACCTATTACTTTAATTCCAGTCATTTTAAAAATCTTTGGTAACGTTATGTATGAAAAGCTCTATAATTATTTCATTTTGACGTACTAAAAATAATCAAAATGTATTTAGGAAAGGTAGGTCTACTACATAAGCATGTTTTGATTTAGTAAAGAGCATAACTGAATGTCTCAGTAAGAAAATGTATCCACTTTGTGTATTTTTGGATATAAGTAAGGCATTTGATTTTGATTCACACAGTATTTTATTACCAAAACTTGAAACATATCGTATTAGGGGGAAGTCTTTTGCTTGGATAAAGAGTTATTTAGAGAATAGGAAACATTGAAATATCTAAAATATGCGGAAACCGTAAAAATATATACTTCAAACTACCTTGTTAAGAACTGTGGAGTACCACAGGGCAGAATTTTAGGCCCCTTGCTATTTTACACACTACCCTACTTATTAAATCTTCTTCTTCTGCCACAGGGCCACAGGGCAGAATTTTAGGCCCCTTGCTATTTTACACACTACCCTACTTATTAAGTCTTCTTCTTATGTATAAGATTCAATTGCTGTTCGTTAGTCTCGCTAAAACTCGAGAACGGCTTAACCGATTTGGCTAATTTTGGTTTTGAATTAATTGTTGAAGTCCAGGGAAGGTTTAAAATTTGAGAGAATATAGAAAAAAAAGAGTAGTTAAAAAGGCAGAACAACGTTTGCCGGGTCAGCTAGTGTAAAAATAAAAATGATTTGGTGAATGAAACAACTGAAACCTTACTCCCAAGTTTCAGACTCGTTAATTAAAAATAATTTAAAAGTAAATGTAACTAAAACAAAATTAGTTGAATTTCAGAACTACCACAGTAATATTACGAGAAACACAAATATATTTTTAAATAAAATAAATATAGATGATGTAGATTATAAAAAAAATTTTAGGGATTGTAACACCCATATACTTTCAAATAAATATTTTCTTTCTTACGAAAACAACAATGAGTCAAGTGAATTTGAATTAGTCTATGACTTGATTCTAATGTCAGTCAAATCAAGTATTTATCAGTGGTTGTATAGTGTTTTCAAAAAGTAAAACTAATTTACTAATACATAACAGTAGAATCAAGTATCAACTATTGTTGTATAATATTCAACATCACAACTATGTAGTTTGCAATAACTTAATTCTACTACTAATAAAATCAACTCAATCTCACCAAAAATGTCGTAAAATTGTAGTTATACAAAATTTCCGTGTCAATATAAAATTGTTTTCGTCGTTTCGACGATTTAACGTTGTTTTTCTTACTAGATGAAAAATCTCGGCCGAGTCCGTCATCAAACCGATCAAGTCAAGACAGTGCGTCAAAAACTCCTCAACGAGAACAAAGGGATGGACGAGAGACCAGAGAAGGACGGGAAGGGCCGGGAATGAGTCAAGGGTCTGGCATGAACCAAGGTCCCAATATGAGTCAGGGACCTGGAATGAGTCAAGGGCCAGGCATGAGTCAAGGACAAGGAATGAGTCAAGGGCAAGGCATGAGTCAAGGGCCAGTTATGAGTCAAGCTTCCTCATTAAACCAAGGACCTTATGCGCCTTCGGCTTCGTCAGCCTGCGCGAAAAGTAGTTGTAGCGTTGCCACTGTTTCATCACATTCAGACGACACATTATCCACCAATACAGAGGTATGTATGAGTTTTCTTAAATTCCCATTTCATTATAACAAAAATATGATTTACCCTCTTTTTAGGCAATTTCATAAAAGGCGAAACTAAACTCTGAACGAGACACTGTCGGCGTGACTACTTACTAAGTCTCGTTTGTATTATATCCGCGCTATATCTTTGGTATTTATTGTTAGTGGTTATCGTTTACAATAAAGAGAGCTGTCTGATCACTTAGATAAGGAATAAACTCTAAAATAAAAAGATCTAGTAAAATGTTCGGATTTGAGAAAAAAAATCAAACGCTTATGCAAAATTCATTTTTTAGTTTAGATCTATTGTGTAGGCTTTCAAGTATTCGATAGTTGTACTAGGTCGGTAAAACACGGCAATGAGCATCACCATCCATCTCGCCTATCGACGAACTGGAAGGTCCAATCATGTTGGGTTCATTTCCCCGTATTGGTTTCGGGTTCCTGTGAAAAAAGGCCAACTGTCGTTCTAGCAGAACGACAGTTGGCAGGTCGTAAAGACCATCGTGGCAACTAGGTAGTAGAGTTCTGCATTGTGTCGTCCGTGTCTGGTACCACCGCCTTACCTATTTCTGTCGCAATAGCGTCAGTGCTGGTCACTGTCGTGTTCCGGTTTGGAGGGTAAGGTAGCCGATAAATTTATGCATGTGGCATTAGACCTCGCTACAAGATAGCAACACAACATTCACATCTTTAGTGTCTATAGGCGATGGTTGACTCTCCATCAGGAGACCCGTCTGCTCGTTTGCTATCTTATGATTTACCACAGGGAACTGTGTGATGATATTTATTTAATGATTACAGACGACACTATCCGGCGGGCCGAACAGTACGAGTCTACCGGGTCCTTTTCCTGGGCCGTGCAGTATGAACAGGCCTGACAACATCCCCATTAATCCAAACCAGGGCCCCAATGGCCCTATGACGTCATCTTCGTCGTTCGACCCGATCTCATCGCTGGCGCAAATGTCGCAGCAGCTGACGAATAGCGTGGGCGGGCCGGGCCCCGCTGGCGGTGGCGGCCCACTGGGCCCCGGCAACGGCATGGGGCCCTTCGGCTCAGGGCCCAACCCGCACCACATGCAGCACCACCACTCCATGCACCCGCACCCACACCCGCACATGCTGATGAATGACTTGGGTAAGTACCTACCATTCTCTTACACTTCGGCCGCACCTGCGTGTATCGTCTCGAAGATATTAGCGCGCTATATCTTTGACGCATCGTCAACCGCGCGATAAGGCACATGCAGCCCGAATGTTTGCGACAATATCCAATAATAGCCGGTCACATCTGCACGTATCGCATCATACCACGAAGCTTTGTGACGATAGACGCAAGTGCGGCCACGGCATTATGATATGAAGAGAATCGATTGCCATTCATCGCCATCCAGTTGGACTTGGCTGGCTTCCTCCGTTTCTATAACTTTTATACAAGTATGTCGATCTTTACCCTTTGACAATACTCAAAAAACTTAATTCGGTCAGTCTAGAGATTGATTCGAAAGCACGAAGAAAGAGCGCGAGAAGAAGGGTGGGAAGGGGAGAACAACTCGTAAAAGTAACAAAATAGTATGTCTTAACAATAATGACAAGCCTTCCTACCTACAAGGCTGGACATAACAGGTGAACGAATGGCCGAACGTGTTAGGCCAAGACCAAATCCGGGCCAATGAACTTAGTCTGGATTTGGTAAATCTACCTTATATATTTTTGCCTGCTGCAATAGCGTTAGTGCACGTCAACTTTACCTCTGACTACTTTACCCACTAAACTGCCGTGAGAGTGCGCTGCGGAATTGTACGATTTATTTCCGCCATACCCGTGTTTTTATCGATCGTCGAGGCGCACAGATTCTAGGCATAGCCATGTAGTGGACGTTCCACGTACTCGGACAAAGCGGTTAGACTCAACATACTTCATTTGAATTGCAAAGGTCTGGAACATGCTTCCTGAGTCTTTGTTCCCCGACGAGTACAATCTGGGGATCTTCAAGAGAAGAATGAACAGGTAACTTCTAGGGAAGCGCGTTTCAACTTAGGCCGCATCTTAGCTTACCATCAGGCGAGATCGTGGTCAAGCGCTTCCCTATCGATAATAAAAAAAAGTGTTCCGGTTTCAAGGGTAAGGTAGACAATAAACAAATGTGATTTCAAACAGAACACGATAGCAACATTCACTAAAGACTTCTAATAATATAATAACATGCTAGACGAGGCATGCACAACGCCACTTCGGTTTCACTAAAATGCTGTCCATGGAATGCACCTACGTCAGAGCTTGTTGAATGTAACGCGTAAGCGCCATGAATTTCAAGGCGTTTACGACTATTTGGTCGCGAATATATATTCTGCTCTAGGCTGTAGCTTTTTTTATATCATAAAATAGCAAACAAGTTGATGGGTCTCCTGATGGAAAGAGTCAACCATCACCTATAGACACCAAAGATGTTAATGGTGCGTTGCTATCTTGTGGCGAGGTCTAATGCCACATGCATAAGTTTACCGGCTACCTTACCCCCGATACCGGAACACGACAGCGACAAGCACTGACACTATTGCGGCAGGAATAGCTAAGGCGGTGGTGCCTGACCCGTGCGAGACATTGCAGAACTCTTCCACCTAGTAGCTACGATGGTAGTGACTCGCATAGCCAATCGGTCGCCTTTTACCACCTGCCTGGCAAAACGGAAGTTGGTCTATTCTACAAAGGAGCCCGGAACCAACACGGGAAGCCCGGAACCAACACGGGGACAGCTTTGCTTAATTTTGACTTAGGTTGGTCAAATTATTATTTCAGCACTGCAGGGAGTGTTGAAGAAATGGGACACAACTTCTACTTAACATAGCTTCTCTAGTACGTAGTACATTAAACCTGACAAGCACCGACGTTATTGCGGTAATAGGAAAGGGACCATAGGTAAGGCGGTATTAAATATGGTCGAGAAGTTGCAGAACTCTATCACCTAATTAGTGGCCACAATGTTAGATTTCTCTTACTTTTTACGATATGCCTAGCAGTAAGGCAGTTGATCTATTCTTAATATGGGACAGGATTAACGCATCTCTTGAAGCAGTAGTATAAAACAAATGTGATAAATGTCAAGTATTGTAATAAGTGTCAATAAATGTCAGCGGTCAAAATGTTGCCTGGATTTACGGCAATTGGTTCAAATTCAATCGTGTCAACATTGGTTCATGATCAGTGCTATACACATATATATTGTAATAAATATATTTTTTGGTTAATACAGGTTGCCACATGGAAAGTATGGGAGGACCAGGTATGGGCGGACCCATGGAAAGTATGATGAGCGGAAACGACTTTCCGCCAGACATGAATTTAAGTCCCAAAATGAGTAGTGGTCCTATGGGCGGGCCCATGGGCCCAATGGGACCAGATACATCCATGATGGGCCAAAGACTTGGGGGTGGGGGCAAAATGCCGCCATTTAACGGAGCGAATGTTCAAGTCAAAGCAAGTGCGCCTAACACGATACAATATTTGCCTACGAGGCCGCAAATACCCTGTAATACGGGGCCTAGAGGGCCCCCTAGTTTGGACTTCTTACAACGAGTGACAAATCCCATGCAAATGGACAGCAGTAAAGGGGTACAATATTTCCCCGGAGCGAGAGGGATGGATATGGAGGGAGGGATGAGAGGTGTTATGAGAGCTCCGGGGATGTTAAGAATGCCACATTACCCCGCTGGGTTTAACTCCCCACCTAAAATGGGAACGGACCCATTTGGGGGCCCAGGGCCTAACCCTATGTGTGGGCCCAGTTTCCGCGGCGTCAAGGGTGGGATGGGTCCCGGGGGTGTAAGAATGGGTTCAGCGCAGCCATTACCCCCGTCCATGTCGGGAGGTGGACCCGGTTTTAAGGGTCAAGGTTTCACGGTCCCATCTACAGCGGACCCTAATTACGCAGCCCAGTTTCACAACTTCCAGCAACAGTTATACGCGACTGGGTCTAGAGCGGCCCAGCCACATCCCTACCCACCATACCAACCGTCCAAGTGATGACCGCCGACATACGAACACGTATACATACACCTGCTCTTAGGTAAGGTTTAATGAGCCCCGGAGATATGGACTTGAGAACGGTTTGAAGCATCATTTTTGATATTGTCATGTTATAGTGTTATAGTGTTGTACCAGTGAACCTAAAGCTCTTTTAAAGACTTAAATTAACTCACAGACTTAATATTCAGTCTTTTTTAATCTAAATGGTTAAATAACGAACATTAAATAATGTGAGCTCTACGTGGCAGCGAAGCCACATTAAGCATGGTCACTTATTGTTAATGTTTTTTTTTTTAAATACGAACCGAACAAAACATCCAATGTTAATGACAGACTTCACAGTATCTATAATAGGTCACATTTACAAATAAATATCTATATAAACTCGTTTTTGACCTGTTGATATTTGAAATTTTTTGGAACGCATTACTTTGAAGTAGATAATATACTAATAAAAGCTCAGAAAACAACCATTCTTCTTAAGAAGGTAACTTCTCCCAGATCAAACAACGATATTGATTGAGATAAAAGTATAGTCAAGTTATAAGTCCATTAATAAATGAAGTTTTCTCGAGTCATGAAATTTTTACTTATCGATAATCGAATATTCGTTTTCAAAATAAGTAAATAACTTTATTTATTAATAATTTACTTCTTTGGTATTGAATTCCTTTTAATGAATGTTAAAATGGTCAGATTGAAGAATGGAAAATTTATCAATCGCGTTGTTGGCAAATTTATTTCAATCATTCTGTATTTTGCAAATATAGTATATATAATATATATATATATATATATATATATATATATATATATATATATATATATATATATATATATATATATATATATATATATATATATATATATATATATATATATATATATATATATATATATATATATATATATATATATATATATATATATATATATATATATATATATATATATTTATATATATATATATATATATATATACTTGTACATCAATGCAAAAAGTAACACTCTTACTAATACATCTCATATTTGTAGCTTGACCACTGCTGTGTAGTTTTGGATGTAGGTATTGGACGATAACATTGGTAGAATCTATCATAAAAACGCGAGTTAACGATACGCTAGCTAAGCTTGGCAATGGAATGTTAGATAAAAGAGACCTAATCGCCTCCATGCTCCACCGTGCATCATTCAACCCGAATGAGAATTACAAAATACAGACTTGTATCGCAGTATACTGGAGACTAACAGTAGTCAATCTACATACAAGTGATATTCGAGCAACGCACACATAGACACCTCTCACGGACGCGATATCTCGGAATGGTTCGGGACAGTTTGTTCCGCACCAGTCTGAGATATCGCGTCCGTGAGAGGTGTCTATGTGTGCTATGCTCGAATATTACTTGTATGTAACATTGACTTCTTTTAGTCTCTAGTATTCTGTGCTCGTATAGTCTGTGTAGGCTTTACAGTCACGGAATAAGAATCTCCGAAAAATATATATAACCAAGATTTAACAAAATTAAACATATTACACACTCTTATGTTCTTTTGACAATGGATAATTTAATGATAACGACAATATATTCACATAAAGTCAACGAATAATATTTTGTATAGCACTGTTAATTTAAAGATGTTTGTAAATTACAAGACCTGTTAATAATGTTATTTGTCCGATTATTAATACAATGTTTATACTTGAAAAACTTTAAAAACAACAAAGAAAAATATCGACACGCAGGATTTGGACCCGTGACCGTCTCCCTAAAGCCCGGCTTTAAAGAGACGGTCGCAGGTTTAAATCCTGCGTGTCGATATTTTTCTTTGTTATTTTCAAAATTTTCCCAAGCACGGGGGGAGTGCTTTAACACAAAAATAATGTTCATA
Organism: Apodemia mormo; assembly: GCA_036924255.1. Lineage (NCBI taxonomy): Eukaryota > Metazoa > Arthropoda > Insecta > Lepidoptera > Riodinidae > Apodemia > Apodemia mormo. The sequence goes on from JAUPFN010000026.1 coordinate 10,379,033, forward strand.
CTTGTCAGCATTGTAGTAATGATTTATATCAGGATTCATACTTGTCAACATTGTAATATACATTATATCATATTGATTTTTTTAGAATAAAATCTTGTACTGTTTCACAATTATTATAATTTACTAGCTGACCCACGCAGCTTCGCCCGCGAGTAGATTATATATACCTTTTCATACAAATTTCATCCCCTATTTCAACCTTAAAGGATTGATTTAAAAAAATTAGCCTATGTTTGACCCCGGCTCTTCAACTTTTTCCATGCTAAATTTCATCAAAATCGGTCAAGCGGTTTAGCCGTGAAAGCGTAACCGACAGACAGACTTTCGCATTTATAATATTAGTATGAATTTATTTCACAATCACTTTATTATATTCATTTTTAAGCCAATCGGTTTCACTTATTCGAACATCATATGGGATTTTTGTGCATATAATGATATTTTATAAACATAATTACTGTATACATTAAAGACATTTTTTTTTTGTTTTTAAAATAATATAAATTAAAATCCTTGATTTTGCTCTAATAAACAAAACCGGCTGGCTTTTAAATGAATATAATATTAAAGTGGTAATGAAATGAATAAATTTAATTTTTCGTTTCATTATCGTTTTAAATGAATCATTATAAGAATGATGAAAAGAAAAATTATATTTGTTAAACAATACAAGAGTTTATTCTAAGAAAATCAATATGATGCATTTCCACCGAATGCTGACGATGGAAATTATTGTATACATTGTAAATGTATTTGATAGATTTTATTTTTGAAAAAAATCAAGTTTGTCCTCATCTTACATTTGTCTTCATTCATCTTGAGTCTGGTTATAATTTTTTGTGATAGGTAATAGAATTTTTATATTCGTTAATTTATAATTGAAAACTAGCTGAGCCCGCGGATTCGTCCGCGTGGGTGAATTTCGAGAAAAGTAGCCTAAGTTACTCCCTATTACATCAGCTATCTTCCAGTGAAAGTCCCGTGAAAATCGGCCCAGCCGTTCCAGAGATTAGCCGGAACAAACAGACAGACAGACGAAAATTGTAAAAAAAAAATGTTATTTTGGTATATGTACCGTGTATACATCCCATGTAGTAAAAATTGGTTATTTTAATGTTACAAACAGACACTCCAATTTTATTTATTTGTATAGATGAGTTTTTAAAATTATTTTAATTGTTTTGAAAGTTAACACTATTTAAATTCATTTAAAAAATTTAATTTATTTAGCCTGATTCTGACTTAAGATCTAATGTGCGACCATGAATAACGATTTGCACGCAATATATTATCGTCACCGCGTGTTTTTAATGAAGAGTGTCTTTGTCAGATGATTTTGATGATGTGCAGTCAGAGATACTTATGTCAATTCCAAAAACAATTCATCTGACAACACAATCTTTTCATTATGAAGATTACTAAATATTAAAAATTTAATGCTGGTCTTGCAAATGTCTGCTTTTTAAGTGATTACTTTCAATAACAGAGTGCTAAGTGTGAGTTTTTCTTTTCGCATTCGATCGTGAGCGCGTTTCGAGTTTACTAGGAATTTGTATGTGATTTGTACAGCGCCACCTAGTGGTAAACTGATTTCTCACGTTTACCACTAGGTGGCGCTGTACAAATCACATACAAATTCCTTGTAAACTCCAAACGCGCTCACGATCGAATGCGAAAAGAAAAACTCACACTTAGCACTCTGATACTTTTCAAATTTCACGAATATAATTTAACACTTAGTTAAGATGTAACTGTTTTCTTAAACTAGGTCCTGCCAACATTTAATGTCTGGTCAAATCAACTCTAAACTCGTCTGTGAAGCGCACAGTCGAAGCAAACATTGCACAAACTGAATATGAAACCTGTGATTTACATGTGCGTCGGTTTGTCTGAGGTCTAATTCATGTAATTAAACGGCAGTTGAGTCGAAGCGTTTAAGACTCTTACGCATTTTCTTACATAATATGCCGCGTCGTAGCACCTCTAGCGTGCTATCGTGTCTATGTGTGTGAGAGCACTAAACGCATCAATTCAATTACTTGAATTGGGGGACTGGAACCTAATGGTTTATCTAGTATGGACTCATAACATTTATATCTACTTTTGATGTAGTTTTTGGTATTATAATGTTGATAAGCTGATGAATCTTATTCTTTGCAATAACTGCATTGCAAAGAATTACAATATTGAAAACACTAGGAAGTATTAAAAAAGTCCACTTCTAATATTTTCTCATGTGATAAAGCGACTAAAGCTTAGTCAGACATAACACATACTTCGATTTTTGAAAGTACAAATTGACTTTATAGTCATACTTCTATCAAAATAAATGAGTTCTTATTAGCAGTTCTTGACATGGCAATATTTTCATGTAATGTCAATTTGAAGATTTTTCGACGTCAAATGGTATTTAAATTACATGTTTTTCTAATGAGCAATAAAATATATTAAGAAGTCTATAAATTAATTTTAATAAAATAACTTACGGGATACCGTACACTCTACGAACTAATTTTTATTTCGATGATATTGATTTTGTATTGATTTGATATTGATATAAGTAGAAAAACGCGTTATTTTATTCCAATTAGTAGAATTTATTTTACAATTTTTAAAGCTGCAGTGGGGCTAGTGTAAATTTAACGGTGCATTTAGGGCGGCTTGCACGAAAATGCTTAAATGCATTTAGTTCCTTAAACATGTTAAGCAAATGTCAAAACGCCTTGGGCAACAGAGCTTAATTTTCCTAAAGTTTAGAGCACAAATAGTAGTTTACTTTCATGGTATGTTTATTGAATTTTCTATTTTTAAACTGAAAACTTTTCAGCTTGGAAACTTATATTTCAATCAAGGTTCTTATGAAAAAGACTTTTAGTAAAAACTTTTAAAGTTAAAAAAAAAACTTTTAGTAAAAACTTTTAAAAATTAAAAAAAGACTTTAGTAAAAAGTTGTAACATTTTGTCCACCAGTCGAGGTTACTATCTTTTATAAGTAATTATGTTTATCTGATATTACAGTGTAGATTTCGTAGTGCGGCCAAAAGGTGTTATTCCATGTTTCTATCGTGCCCACATACTTCGCCGGCCTTGAAAAGATTTATTTTTATTTACTGAACGACTATGAGCTGAGCGTACGCCTACGTATTATACAAATGATTTTATATAGCTATTTCTGGAATATATTTATGAACATTGCAAAATGATTTTATATAGCTATTTCTTGAATATATTTACGAATACTACAAATATAATTTTCAGTCAAACGCGGATTGAGTGGATCGATCGAACAAATGACGTCGTTAGGATCAAATAATTCGAATCAAATCTCAGTGATGTGTTTTAGTCAAACTGTTCCGACTCAAAGTCCCTAAATATTATTTCTACATTATACACAGACAGACTGACCGGGGAAATTATGTGAATGTTTTCGATGCGATTGTACTTAATGTATTATACGCCAGTGAATGAGCGGATATTTTAAGTGTTTTTTTTAATAATTGGTGTTAATTGTGAGATTTTTCTTTTGATATTGCAGAACGAGGTTCGTAGATTTTATGCCGTCTACTATATTGTTTTTAGAGCATTGTTCTTAGTTTCTTGACTGAATATAAATTTTATGTTAGTGAATTTGGATGTTTGTACAAATTGTACAAAGATGAGTTATTGTGTAGTTTACATAATTTAAAGTACAGTTTTAGATGTTTTTTTTTTGCTAATGGCAATAATATATTTTTCCTTTTTTTAAATACATACCTGCCAGGATATCATTGGTTCCTTTTTTTAAATGTTTCCTATGCACAGAGATCTAGTCAATTTTTGAAATTATTGCCCCATCATGTGTTTAAGCATATAGGTAACAGTTGCAACAGTTCATTTTTTTATACACAGAAGTACATTTTTGTAACAATATATTTATCCATTATAGATTAGATTTATTAGGGAATTTGGTATAATTTTATGTGTTTGGCTCCGAGGCCAGTATAGATCGTCGGACTAAGGTACTAAATTTAATAGTAATAATTGTTTCTACTGATCTGATCGCAATGGTTTCTGTCTTCCACATCTGTTATATCATTTCATAAGATGTAGGATCTTGAAGTAATCAGAACAAGCTCAAAGTAGTAAAGTACTTAAAATCTGATGCCATATCATTTGCTACATTTCGTGTTGTAAACTCTGTAGTCAACGGGACAACACCCTTTTTGTTAAATGACTAATACATACTTAAAATGTTGTAAGTGGATTCCTTTTGGCGAGTCCAACAAAATCTCTACGATTTTTTCGAAAGTGTTGCGAAATATAAGGGCTTATGTTTCGTAACACCTTTGAAAAAACTATTTCATCATATTTAATTTATCGGTCTGAAACGAAGCAAGAAATTTGTCGGACACTGTGACTGCTTGATAACATTAATGATTATTAAACATTTCTATAAAAATTAACTATGCGTGTATTGATTCCTATCCCAAACAAAAATGATTAAATACGGCATATTCGTGCTGTTAAACAATCTATTTGGTGCCGTATCTTTATCGGACAAAACATTTTTCAAATTACATATTAAATTATCTTTTAAAAGCAATAAAACTAAATATATATTTATCAAGAAAAAAAATTAAGAAAATTCGGCATATGTTCATAAAACGCAGCACTTTCGAAAAAGTTGTAGAAAGTTTTGTAGATTCGCTAAAAGGAATCTGCTCGCGAAATTCCAAGTGTTTAATAATCATTTACAAAATAGTGTGATGTTCTGTGGACTACTGTATTTAATTTATTTTTGTTTAGATTGACGATTTCGTTGTACTTTTTATGATAGTACATAACTAGTGCTAAGATAGTAAGAGCATTGTGCGTAACACAGTGGCCTTTAAAGTGTTATTGACTTTTTTTACAAAATGAACCCCGGATCGTTAGATTGCTCATAGACCTATTTGAGATTAATAGCAATGGAAAAGCACAATATAGTAAAACACCCGCTCGAAATTAGATAGGCTTAATTCGATTGTAATTATATTGTAAGTTAAGATTCTTGTTTTAGGCTAAGTGAAGAGCAATGATATAAATTAATTCGTGTAATATTAAATTAAGGTGTGAAAATAAAATGCAAAATATTGGTTGTGATTCAGACACAATGTTTAGTTGTTAGAATTGTCACACTCGTGGGAACTTAGTTCGTGATAAGGTCCTTTTTTTATTTTTTTTTTATTTTGTTTATAAACATTTTTTACTTGCGGCTCTCGTTTGTACATCGCTAACAATAATTGTACAGAGTAATTTCTTAAGTTAAGGCAATAAATGTATTTATTTTATAACTCGTGATGTAAGAATTTATTCTTAATTATAAAAAAATATATATAATATGCTTGTACACATGTTTTATTTTGTTTGAAGTATTGAACTAGACACGTTTGAGATAAGTATGTCGCTCTGAAGCCAAGTTTTAAGCTGTAATGTTATCCCTGCAGCACATGTACGATACTAACATCAAGGTGAGTTTGTAACGAATGTGGCGCCCTCGTAGTTCTAGACATAGATTATTAATATATATGGTTCTAGATTAAAAGCTTTTAAATCTCAATAATATTGTGAGCAAATCTAAGGCTCCCATTAGACGAAAGGTTTTGCTGTCAGTTTTGCCAGTCACGGCTACGACTGCCGGACAACCTACCGTACAATGGTGTGCATGACAGCGAGTGACGAAATTTAGATATTTACATCATGCACCATCAGTCACGACTTTTGAGTTATAGTCTAGAGCTAGTGAACCATCCGACTAACCCGTTTCCTACAAAGCTAGGATTTTTAAATAGTGTTTTATTATTCGTCAATTAATATAATGCTGTTATAGCAGGGAACTCGTAGTAGCATTATCGTCTTTTAAAATTGTTAAATCAATTATACATGGGGCACACTAAAAGTTTTGCACTTCTAGCTAATCGAAACTATTTGAATTTCGAATGTTATATTTTTAAAACGTTCCAACCTTCTTAGTAATAAAAAAAAACAATTGGCGGGAAATGATTTGTCAATTATTTTTTATCACACATCAAAGTTCTACGTACGCAACGAAAATGAAATTAAGTCGAAAAGATTTTAGAGCGATGATTTTTTATGATTTTAAAAGTTCTCTATCTCCGCAAGACTGTGTCGCTCGTCTTCAAAATGCTTTTGGGAGAGAAGCACCTTGTTTGAGCACCGTGAGGCGATGGTTTGCTGAATTTGAGAGAGGTAGAGTTTCTTTACATGACGAATTTCGTGAAGGGCGGCCTTCAACTGCCGTCAACGAAAATAACGGCTACTGTTAGGCGGTTAATTGAAGAAAACCCCCGGATTACCTATGAGATAATTCGAGGATTATTGAGGATTAGTATGAGACAAATTCAGAAAATTTTACACGAAGAATTGAAAGTTCGGAAACTTTGTTGTCGTTGGATCCCTCATGAACTGACAGTGGAGCAGAAGCGGGCTCGCATGGAAGGGTGCTCACAGATGCTACTGAAGTACGACCACGGACATTCTAATGCGGTTTATGACATTTTCACAGGAGACGGAAAGTGGATTTATTGTTTTGATTCCGAAAAAAACAGCAATCTTGTGAAGGGGTGTTTGGTATTGTGGATGTCCATGGGCGGCGGTGATCACTTACCATCAGGTGCACCTCCTGCTCGTTTGCCCCCTCTTCTATAAAAAAAAAATAGTTTCACTATTGTACAAATAGATGAATCTATTTTGAATAGACTACAAAAGGACGTACTCTTTTTTTTTGTAGCAAAATAAAATTTATTGTAACGCAGTTTGGTATATTTTTAAATGTTCTGTTTGTGTGTTTCGGATTATTGTTGTTTAAAATGAAAACGATGAATGAAACAATGTTTGCATTAGTAGCAGCGGTGGATTTACACTAGGGGCAGTCAGGGCAAGTGCCCAGGGCGGCAAATGTTTTAGGGCGGCAAAATTTTGAAAGTGATAAAAAATTTTTTTTAGTCTTATCGAGATTCCCCAATATAATTAATTAATTCTATTAATTTATAATTTTTTTGTTTAATTGATAATTCAAGAAATTCAATTCATTCATTATTTATGAATTATAATTTTGGCACTTTTTTAGTAAAAATTAATAATCAAAATGATTTAATCAATTTGTTTCCTTGGAGCTTTCAAATAATAATAGATTTTTCTATTTTCTGGAATTAAAGAAATTTTAAATATTTAAAAAATTGAAAAAAATTTGAAATTATTTTTTGCATTTCTTAAAACATCAACTTTAACAATCAATCAATTTAAAAAAATGTTATAATTTATCGATTTCACCAATTAATTTTAATTTAAACGAAAAATCGCTACTTTTTAAGTTATATTGTCCTAAAAGATGGAAAAATATAAATATATGTAAGAAATAACCTGATAGTTTCAATATATAACATTAGTTTTCATACCTTAAAAAAATTAATAAAAAATCAGCATGAAAACGTCTTTCTACACGTATTTCCCCCCTTAAGTAAAATTCTAGTAATAGGGCGGACTTTTTTCCGGTGCCCAGGAGCGACATTGAGTTTAAATCCGGCCCTGATTAGTAGTTTATAATATGCAATAATGCTTATTTTATGTGTGAGTATGGCGATCGCGGTCCTGATACAAATGTTTGTACTTGCCAATTCCGCTTGTTTTCTGTTCCATGGGTTAACTGGTAATAGGCTGTAGGTAGGTAATTGAAGGACATGATAGTTAATGGTCATATCGCCGCTGCGCCTGACAAAGTTCTCTAAGTGATATTTTATAAGGTTTAGGAAGCAACAAGAACGTGTTATTAAATAATAACAAATAAACTAGTTGCTATTTAATAACGAATAATAAATTAACAAAATAGTCTATTTGTTAATTTAATAACAAATCATAAATTAACAAATAGATCTATTTGTTAATTTGATAACACATTTTTTATTTCCCAAAATCTTTAAAACATCTTACATGGAACAGTAATAAAAAATATGGTCTCTGTCCGGGCCGCTTAAGCCTATAGTCACGAGTTTGCCAAATTTTGAAGCTGTACAAACAACGCTGCTTGTAAGACAACGTTCCACTATTAGAAAACAATGAACTTAAATATCTATTGCGCAGGTGTAAGTTTCCATGTTTTTTATATGTTTGGTATCAGAATCGAGTATTAAACACCCTCCTTCAGTATGTACTTACCTAGAATGTACTTACCTACTTTATATTTACCTAGAAGTTGCATCTCTTTCTAACGCGTAACTCTTATCCTTTCTAAGGAAATCAGGGTTGTCTCAAAGATTGCCCGTGTTGGTTTTGGGCTCCTTTGAAGAATAGGCCAATTGCCGTTCTGCCAGGCTTATCGTGAAAGGCGACCGATTGGCTATACGATTCACTACCATTGTGGCTACTAGGTGATAAAGTTCCGCATCGTCTGCGTCATATTAAATCACCATCGGTGCCCCCATTGCGGCATTTGCTCTATACTTCAAAGAAACTGATCAACACGGGGAAAATGAATTTTGTTAATAATTAAATATCTGGTTGACCGAGCTTTGCTCGGTTTTTCACATATTTTTGGAACCGATCTTTTCTTGGATCTTGAACCTTGATAAATCGATTCCTATAGAATATATAATTTTTTTTCTGTACCTGGTTGACCGAGTTTGCTCGGTTTTTCACATACCCATATCTTGGGAACCGAGATTTTTTTGGACCTGGAACTTTGATAAATCGATTCCTTGACCCGAAAATCCCCTAATTTGTGACTTTCATGAAAATCGTTGGAGCCGATTCCGAGATTCCAATTATACGAGAATTGCTCGTTTAAAGGTATTAGACGAATGTTAAAATATAATTTATGGCGCATTTCAAGTTGCAATACTGGGGCATGATAAATCTACGTAATCCTTACCTATAGTAATTAAAACCTACTTATAAAATTACGAGTAAACTAAACAAAGCATAAATAATTATTACGTTTTAGAATGTTTCGGTAAAGTAAAAAACGAAAACTTTGCATCCTTCTGTTTATTGCGACAACCACCCACACAGCAATTATTTCATATTACGAATCCCCCATTTTATAAGAGTACCTACAGTAATAAACCTTACGTTGTGACGATAATTGGCAGGTCGTCGTACATGAATAGGTACGCGTTTACTCATAAGCACGGGGCGGCCCCGACTGATTTGCAAAACCGAGTTGTCACGCGCTGTAGGCACTTATCGCGGTAGGTCTTTGCGAGTGTCAGAGGACTGACCTTAGCTAAGAGTTACTAAAGAGTCCGAAGTAGCATCTTACTACCCCAATCATCTGCTCTAAGCTGTCTATTTTGACCGGGTAATAGTGTTGAGTCAATCGTGTTACTGATGTCAGCGCCCTAACCATGTGTAGGTATTATTACGAGCTTATGGTTGATTATTGTGTAATAAAATCCCATTTATATTAAACCGTATTTATTTACCACACAGTTGTACGATACACCACTATACCCTCAAACCGGAACGCGACAGTGAAAAGCAAACAAGCACATGGATCTCGTACATACATACATATCTTCACGCCAGTTGCCTTACGCGGTAGGCAGAGAGAACCGAGTACCAAACATCACGATCCATGCAGGCTTGTCTCGCTTCATCCACATTCATCACTCTCTTCATACATACAAGCTGGTTGCGAGGACTCTAGACATCACCTTCGGACAGTACTCGATCAATTCGATCATGATATGTCAGTCTTGGTCTTCATCGGTACCTACATTCTACATTCTTCCAAATTCGCATTGTATATCTGTTTTGTTAACCTTTTATCTACAATTCTACATGTCCGAACCAACGGAGCATGCCCTTTCTCATCTTTACACTGATACTTTCTTTAAAGCCTAGCCTCTCTCTTACTTCCACATTACGAACCCGGTCCGCGAGTGTTTCACCACATATTTTTTAGCGATCTCGTCTCGACCGCGTGATGGAAAGAAATGATCATCATCTACAGGCACCGGCATTATATGTTGCTATCCGTGTGACGGGAATCGTGACGGTAATGTCATACGCACTTGCATAAGTTTACCTAACTCTCCAAGTCGGAACACGACAGATACCGCGTTGAAACTATTGCGACAGTAAAAGGTAAGACATTGCAGATGTCTTGCCTTTTCGCAATACTACCAGCAAACACAGACGAGACGTTGCAGAAAAATTCTACCATCTAATGAATAAATTTTAAAATAATCACAGTTTTACTAAATTTCTATTTTTTAACTTCCCGTTACGTATACATTTACGTCGAATGCTATTCGAAAGATCAAAATCATACCGGCGCGGACGTCCGGATATCGTCCCGATGTGTGCGTGCCGATGTCTCAGGCGAATAGTATGTTTCGTCGTTATCTTATATATAAAAATCAATTGCTGTTCGTTAGTCTCGCTAAAACTCGAGAACGACTGAACCGATTTGGCTAATTTTGATTTCGAATTAATTGTTGAAGTCCAGGAAAGCTTTAAAAGGTGAGAAAATATAGAAAAAAAATAAGAGTAGTTAAAAAGGCAGAAAAACGTTTGCCGGGTCAGCTAGTCATTGATATAAATAAAAAACAGTAGCAGTCGTGGGACTGCCGGTAGAAGTGAAAACGGAACTATTAAGTTGAGAGTAATTAAAACTATATGCAACACATAGCTATAGATATACTATTATCATTAGCATGTCGGTGACGCGAACCGAGGATTTTACCCTCTACCAAAACGCTCAACGCGCCTAAAGAAGTTTTCACTTCAAAAACCCAAGATACACAATCAGCGTCTTAAAAACGTCCTCTAAAAATGAGCGCACAATTTTAAATTGTGTCACAGAATATATTATAATGATTGTGCGCTCAATTCAAATTTAGATGACTTTCTCTTGTCAAAGATAGATACAGAAGTTAGGTAGGTAATGATCATAGAAATATGAATAATAATATATAGAAGCGCAATAACATTCTATAGCTACTTTAGTTATACAAATATCGGTAGAACCGACATTGCACTAAGCGACATTTCTTTATCTCTTTTTAACAAATGGTAATTTGCATATGCAAAAAGAGACAACGATATTGTGTCTTGCTCACTTTCGTATAAATTAAAAGTTAAGTAATTGGCAATTCTATAAACGTGTCATCGACGCCATATTATGTATATAAATTAGTAGTACATGATTTGTCAAAATATTAATTTAGTTTCGGATAAATACGATTTACCAAGTAGATATCAGTTTATTAAGTGCCATATTCTCCGTGGAAGTTAATAGACTATTAGTCAACATGTCTTCGTGTTGTATTTTGCAATGTGGAGCAAAAAAGGACAAAAATGCACCTTTAATAACGCTTCACAGGTATGTCGCAAACTCCTATGATAAAGCGTGCTGATTTTAAATAATATCCATTCTAAATTGTTGTATTTTTATATTGACTTATAAAAGATGTTCGTGTATTTTACGATTTCTTTGTAAACATCATTTTTTTGATTCCTACAAAATACGACTAGTGTTGGGGTATTAGATTTGTCGATATTTAATTTCATTAAATTTTAGGTTCCCCAAAAATGAAGATTTACACAGAAAATGGCTAGATGCCATTGGCATTGAAAATATCAATCCCCGACATAAGAACTGGTTGGTCTGCTCACTTCATTTCAAGGAAAGTAATTTTAATAAAACACTGGATGTAGTCAGATTGCGTGACAATGTCATTCCTTCAATTTCTCTGGTAAGTAGGTAATGGTAATTTCTTAAGTTTTCATAGTATGATATCCTGTGTCTTTTACCTATCTGCAGTCATCAGAAAGCTCGATTTCCTTCTACCACATAAAATATGATATGATGTCTGTCACCTGTATAACCCTAACACACAACACTGATTGTACCTAGGTATGGATCATTTGACAATAATTAACATATTAAAATTGGTATTAATTTTTTTAACAATTAACAATTGTTATTTATATTATCAAATACTGTTAAAAGTTGTTTTTATTGCCACTAAAGAGTATAATAGGGACTAGTATTTATATAATGTATAATTTCATTATTTATTCCTTTTGTATATTTTTAATAAGTTTCAGTAATAATATAATTAAATAGGTATAAAATGTTAATAAAAAATGGAATCGTCATTAAGAATAGTGACATCTGTTTGTCTGTTTGTGTAAGTGTTATTTTGTGTTTGTTGTTGTCGATGTTTTTTTTTGGTCGCTACCTTGATAGCTTCACATCTTCTGCCTAAGCTACTGATATAATATATCAAAAATAAATAACTATTAAATATAAATTTGATTTAACAACATACAAGTTATCAAATTTAACAATAATTTCCATGCATCATTGTACCTTTAAGTTCTGCTGATGCCTTCGGTTTTTTGTTTATTTTTATTGCTAAGAGCCTTAATTAAAAGATTTAAGAATTATTCAAATTGATCATAAGTTAATTAAACATTTTTAGTAGTCCTAATTACACTTTCAGTTTTTAGACAACAATGCCGACCTAAATATTTTTAGCCCGTTAATAAGCAGAAAATAAATGTTTTGTGTGAAAGACAGAATATACATGAATCAACTCGGACTTTAACATCATCAGTACTAGCATCCATTCATGTTCCCGTGATAAAGGAAAATGTAAGTAAAAATAAGTTCAACATGTTAAATTACATCTGATTATTGTATAATATTTGCAAATTAATAAATAGGTAGTGGTTACGTCATACAACTAATTGCAACATCGATGATGATTCATTTTATGTATAGGTGTCATGATGCATGCGGACTTTGTTGGCCGCAACGTTGTAAATGAATAGTTTAAATACTACGTTTTTTTTAAATATGTTCATACCTAAAATTTGGAATGTAAATTAATATTGAAATGTGTAAATCACGAAATAAAGAAAACAAGGGGAAGTGAAGAGTGGGCGTGCCGCGTGCGTCACTATTATGCGCTTTTACTCTAAATTGCCTTAGTGATACTTACCATATCATTAGGAGATAGTCGTCGTGCGAAAATCTATTATACACTGAATTATGCCGTATTGTGCCATCCTTGAATGCAGAAATGATAGTAGAATACAGATGATTAAAAATGGAGATATTTCATATCATTCGAAAGTACAATTTTCATTTTATTTTAATTAAATTCCTGATTTAATATAATCTCTAATGATATAATAGAAAGTCAAGCTAAAATCAGCCGTACACCTTACGTATAAAGTTCATTTTAGGTTAACCTAATTTTTCTAGAAAGATATACGTAATGACAGTCATTACGTATATCGTTCTAGAAAGTTCTCTACTCAAATATGATCAACTGAAAACTACGGAAAAATCAATGCTGCCATCTATTGTAGAATAGCGAAACTATTACGATCTTAAGTTTCACTATTGTACAAATAGATGAGTCTATTTTAAATAGACTACAAAAGGACGTAAATACTCTTTTTTTTGTAGCAAAATAAAATTTATTGTAACGCAGTTTGGTATATTTTTAAATGTTCTGTTTGTGTGTTTCGGATTATTGTTGCTTAAAATGAAAACGACCAATGAAACAATGTTTGCATTAGTAGTTTATATGCAATAATGCTTATTTTATGTGTGAGTGTGGCGATCGCGGTCCTGATACAAATGTTTGTACTTGCCAATTCCGTTGTTTTCTTTATTTCGTGGTGTAAATTATTATATTAATTCTAATAAAATTCAATAAATTTTTTAACCATATAGTAAATGTTATGACTTATGGCAGTAATATTAGGTGATTTCAATACAGGTAAGTGTTTGCAAGACTTAGATAATATATTTTTACAAATGTTTAAATGTTTATTTCTCAACTTATTTTACACTGATTATATAATATTACATTGTCTGGCGCATCCTTTTAAGCAGAAATGCTTGTGTCAGGATACACCGCTCTTCCAGAACATCATTAGCATTTGTGTAAATTAAGTAATATACGTGCCTATTGCGTGTGTGTATTTATGTATGTGTATGAGTCTGTACGTGTATATGAGTGTGTATGCGTGTACGAGTATGTTATGTCAGCACGGGTAATTGTAAGTACATGTGTTACATTAATCTTAGGACTAGCAGTTTCTAACAGACAGATACATCAGTTAATAGAGTTTTCTTATATTATCTTGCTAAAAATAATTGATTCAACATCGTCATAAGACAGTGACTTAAGCCAGCCCACTAAAACCTCTTTAAGGTTGTAGATGGTTAGTGGATAAATATTTAACTTCTTATTAAGTTTGTTATATATTATAGTAGACTGATTTAAGAACTGTCTATTGGCAAAAAGTGTTTTACCGTTGAGTTTTGTAAAATAGCATCCTTCCTTGTTTTAACTTTTTGGTTATTATCATATGTAATCAACCTATGTCTTTTTTGTATGGCATAAAGTATATATAGTTTTCTAACTGATAGTAACTCGCACAGTGAGTATAGTTCAGTTGTGGAAAATCTACTGGTTTTGAAATGCATTACTTTTAATAATGCTCTTTGGGCTCGTTCTACTTGCAACATTTTAATTTTAGTGGCACCACCCCATACAGGTATACAATAGCAAATAATTGATTGAGCTAGCGCAAAATAGATGCTATTTAGAAGTGTATTGGATGCAACGTCTCTTAATTTTCGAAAAATCCAAATAAGTTTTCTGATCCTCCCAGATATCAATTCAATTTGAGGATGCCACGATAATCTTTGGTCTAGCATGATTCCTAAATATTTTACTACATTATTATCTACATTTATTTAAATTTATGTGTGATTTTTATGATGTGGAAAAATATTTTGGTTAGCTTCTCAGCCTGATCATAATTCTACACATAAATATTACTTATTAAAAGTGTAATCAAAGTTTTTATTGATTTAAGATATAGATATCATGGACGTCGAGTTAATGATAAGGTGTCACACAGTAAATATTTTAATAAACTGGTATTGTTTAGAAATGAATGAAATAGATTTTATTATACACTAAGCGACGAACTATGCACTTTTGTGTAACATTTTACTGAAAAAGTGTCGCACTTTTAGGTTTGAGCTTCGACGTGGTACTTTAAATTCATGTCTAGATATGTTATCTACCATAAAAATACCATTTTATAAACATTAAAAAAAATAGAAAATACAATTTTTATGAGAATCTTATTTCTACTAACGCCATCTATTATAAAACTAACGAGTTAAAATCTATAGAAGATACATTTTTTATTAGAATTTTTGAACTTATTAAGAGATTATTTCACAAAATGTTTATATTTGACTGGCGGCGCACGTGCATCGTGCTCTTGTATAAAGGCAAGGGTTCACGACGTATAGACTGCAATAGCTATAGAGCCATCAGTTTGATCAGCTTGGCAACCTGACGACGCCTTTGATGCGAATATAATGTTTGGGCGAAACACGCTGGATTTTTTAGGTTAGATAAAGTCCATACATTAAAATATGTAATTCTCATAAAAATACTTTCCTAACAATATTACTAAATAATATAACTTTACGAGCCCTTACAAAGCTCTGCTTTTTGCTAGTTTAGTAAGATATATTTTATTCATTTCTAAAGAATACCAGTCATTCATAGTTTGTGCAGGTCTAGCAGAGGTGCCTTAACTTTTTGTAAACAAGTAAATGTTTGTTCTATTTGTTTGTTTATCCTCGTGTTGGTTTCGGGCTCCTTTGAAGAATAGACCAACTGCCGTTCTGCCAGGCAGATCATAAAGGGAGACCGATTGGCTATGCAAGTCACTGCCATCATGACTACTAGGTGGTAGAGTTCTGTATTATCTCGCCCGGCTCTGTTACCACCGCCTATTCCTGCCGCAATAGCGTCAGTGTTTGTCACTATCGTGTTCCGGGTTGGAGGGTAAGATAGCCGGTAAACTTATGCATGTGGCATTAGACCTCGCCACAAGATAGCAACGCACCATCAACATCTTTGGTGTCTATAGGCGATGGTTGACTCTTTCCATCAGGAGACCCATCTGCTTGTTTGCTATCTTATGATTTGAAAAAAAATATCATTTGTATTTTATCAATTTTGTGTCACCATTAAAAGTTTCTATCAGTGCAAGTGTCTCCACCGAACAAAGCCCTAGACAACCTTTTTGTGAAATAGGTCCTAAACAGAAAAAAATACGAGCAGAAAACTTTCATTTGTCATCGAACTGTTACGAGAGGGCTTTGTGTTTGGGTTTTAAAAAAGTAATTTTAATTTTAACACTTTAATATTTATTTGCACCAAGATATAACTTCCACAATAAAAATGATACAAACTTGTAAAATGGATTTTGGATGGCAACCGACCCGATTGAAGATTGAGTAAGAACTGAACTGAGGATCTGGTAGGGTTCCTCATGTTAGAACTAGATAATGCTGACGCGGCAGCGTCAGTTGATGGGGTGGCACATCCTTATACTATTCTCGGATATAACACCTCCCCCCATAGGAAATAAACTTTAAATTTAATTTGAAGTTTATAACTAAATAAAGAAATATACTTCTAAATTGAAAATTATAAAAATGAAATGAAATAAAGTTATTACATAATTTCGTTAAATGCTAGTACGAATTTTAGGAGCAGGGATTTCTGTCCGTTTGTCTGTTTGTTTGTCAATATCAATTTCGGTGAGATTAAAGGGTTGGTCAGATTCTTTCTTCATTATTTTGGATAATCTTAATAGGTTCGGTTTGCCCTCGGATTTATACAATTTAATATAGAATTTATAAACTATAACACTTATTATAAGTAGGACTATAACTATGAATAAAAAAGAATAATGTGCCCCATATTTTATTACATGCGGTTCGTTAATTATTTTATCGAGATCTTTGATTACATGATCATCAAATATATTTTGTTTAAAATCAATGTTCTCTAAGTCTATATTTTGTGTTTTAATAGGAGGCGCATTATTTACGGTTTCTCTAAATTTATTAAAATTACAGCAAGAGTCATTTATAAGATTAAAATCTGAGAAACTTATTGCAGGTGAGGTTATGTTTAGGACATTGTCGTTGGTATAAAGTTTTGTACTCTTACAATACGCTGTACAATGCAATGGGATATTGACTATACCTGTTCCTATTATGTTTCTCTCTACCAACTCTGAATTGGTACAGTCAATGGATAATTTCGTTGACTTAGTTTGAACAAAAATCCAACGGTTATTAATTAAAGGTTTCCAAATATCTAAATTTCCATTTAGGAATTCTGTTTTACATTGTATTGGCATTGACGTTAATACCTTAGATAAAATTTCGCTTTCACACGATGGGTTCGCACTAGATGGAAACACATTCATAATTTTACAAATATAATTATAACCATTCATAATTTTACAATTTTCTAAAGTATCCATACTTGTGTAGTGCGTTTTATCCTTTGTCACGGCAATGTATTTATTGGTAGGTATTATTACACTAAATGAATCTGGTTTCTGCAAATTATGAGGTACAGGTAAAGGTATATTATGATACAGGTAAAACTCTGGCTGAGTAACTAGTGGTATTTGTAACAAAAATACAATTTTTCGATTAAAATAGTAGCATAGTAGAGTAGATATATTCAACATAGTATGAATAGTTCTTAAATCTAAACTTAGGGCAAATTCTAAGTTATTAGGTAAATGTCTATAGTTACTGGCAAGCTCTTGGTAAAGTTGATACGGAGTTATAATTGAAGGATGTAAAATATTCATATTACAAAAAAGAATAGCATTTATTATGTCTTCCAACTGAAAAGATATACTAAGTAAAGAAGTTTCTAAGTTGTTCAAAATTGAATTTATTTCAACAGAGGTTGCCATTTTATTAGAAATGGCACTCAAATTTTGTAATCTCGCGGAGAGCTTGTCGATAGCTTCAGTTAAACTATCTTCATTGAATTTCAATTTATAAATTGTTTTATTATAAGCGGAGATAGTTGAAGTGGTGACTAAAATGTTTTCTTTAATCAATGAAGCTAATTTCTTATTGTTTTCTTGTACAGAATTAATAGCACTGTCGTACTTGTACGCATCATTTTCGTCTAGTACACCGAATATGTGTTTAAAAATGCTACCTATCCCACCAAACCATGCACCACGTTTAATACGATTATCAATTAAATGTGCAATGGAAGAGAATTGTGTATCGATATCGTGATATCGGGTAGTAAGTGGTCCCAACGTGTCACGGCATTCTGTTTCATTTATTTGTCTGCACAAAAATCTAAGGGTACCTAATACAGAATTGATATTATCTATGTGAGGCTGAATGTGCGAAATATCTATGGGCGTCAGAACGTTTAGGTGACCGTTGATAATCTTCAGTTTACCCATATAGTCAAAATAAATACCGGCACTTGATTGTATAGGCTGCACGATATCTGGGCCCGCCAGCGCGTAATTGCGTAAAGTAAAACTGAAATAGGAGAACAATAGTGGAATAGTAAATCTTACATTCTAGCTAACCTATTCTAGTTGTATAAGGGTGTATATAAGATGTATAAGATAAAATTAAAAGAGAAGGTAAAATGCATTTCAAATAATATAGAGTGTAAATGGTTAAACTAAATTAAAAAAAAAATATTACAATCTATATATTAGTTTAAGGATTTTCACGTCGAGCAAGTTTTACTTCGTCGAAGTGATGGACGACGTGTCGACGATTTATTAGTAAGGTAAGTGAGTTCCTACCGTTGATTTTTACCACTTTGTATGGTCCTTTCCATACCGGGGAAAGAGACTTTCGGAGTCTGAGGTGATTTTTTAAATATACATAGTCACCTACTTTATAAGATACAGGACGAGTGTGCATGTCATAATATGTCTTGGATATTTCCTTAGATCTTTGCAGGTGTTGATTCGCTTTTTCTCTGCAACATCTTAAACGATTTTGTAGCATTCTAATATAGTCAGAATATGTAGTACAAGGAGAATCATAGATGGAACTTGGAATAAATGGTTTGTGTCCGAATAACAGTTCGTAGGGAGAGAAATTTGTGGTCGAATGCGGTGTTGTATTGTAAGCAAGCATAGCCGTGTAGACATATCGAGGCCAATTAGTTTGTTCCTCATTCACGTAAGATTTCAGGTATTCTTTTAATGTGGAGTGTGAACGTTCAAGTGCCCCTTGTGTTTGAGGGTGGTAAGGAGAAGACCAAAGCTGTTTGATTTTGAGGAAGGAACATGTTTCTTTAAAAAGTTCGGCTGTGAAATTCGTGCCCTGGTCAGTTAGGATGGTTTTCGGAATGCCAAATAAAGAGATGAAGTGAAGAAGACAATCGGTTGTTTCTTCAGCAGTCGTGCTTCGAATGGGATATGCGGTTGAGTATTTCGTTAGGTCGTCTTGTAATGTCAGTATGTACTTTGTCTTGGCTGTACCTGATTCGGGAAGGGGTCCTACGATATCTAGGGAGATTCGTTCAAAGGGTGATTTAGATGTGCTAGTAATTTGCATTGGCGCTTTATTTATTTGCCGTAATGCCTTATAGCTTTGACAGAATGGACAATTTTTTACATATTGTTCTATGTCAGTTCTCATGTTCTTCCAATAAAATTGTTCTTTTATTTTGTTATACATTCTAGTTGAACCAGGATGCCCGGCTGATGGGATGTCATGATTATCGTATAAGATTTTTTTAATTGCAGTTGAAGTTGGATAGATAATGTTATCCATACTAATATTATAAATGCGAAAGTAACTCTGTCTGTCTGTCTGTCTGTCTGTCTGTCTGTCTGTCTGTCTGTCTGTTACGCTTTCACGGCCAAACCACTGAACCGATTTGGTACAAATATAGTTTGAGACCCAAGAAAGGACATAGGATAGTTCTTATCCCGGAAATCCCACGGGAACGGGAACTATGCGGGTTTTTATTTTAGAATTTTTTCCACGCGAACGAAGTCGCGGGCACAGCTAGTTGTGATATATGTTAATTATAATATTAGTATCGTGGAATAAAAAGGTGAGCATATTATATATTTTTGTATATGATAAATTTTCGAAGGGATTTTTAAAATCTGATATTGCAATTTCACTAATTTCCTTGTCAAGTACTAAATTTTCTTTTATATGTTTTAAGGTTTTGAAGATTTCTGGGTAAGTAGATTCATCGAAGTAATGAACCTTTGTGTAAATAAGGTATGTATCTTTACCTTTTAAGTTTACCTTTTCAAAATAATGTAATTGTTTTTTCGAATATAATATGTCTTTAGGGTTATCGAGATTCCCTAAGACTTCTTGAACGTAGAAATTGGACTCATCTAAGTCCAGTGATGTAGGTATTATGATTATTTTGCAATTAGTTTTTAGTAAGGACTGATTATGTTCCACTATATTAGTGTTGTAAGTATTATCTTTATTATTGAAGTTTTTCAGAAAACGAGAATAATCCTCGCCAGGTGTTTGAATCGGAGGTTCAGGAACATTCGGCGGAGTGGGAGGATTCGGTATAATGTCATTAGTATTAGGGTCTGTATTTGGTGTAACAGGCGGGTCTAAGGATGCAGGTAGGTTTTCAAAGTTTTGTTTACTGGTCGAAGGTTGAGGTTCAGGAGTTATTTCTGATGGTGATTGGCTTGTGATAGGAGTTGGACTTTTAGAAGGTGAAGAATTAAAAGGACTAAAATCAATTGGTTTGAAGCCTGGCGTCAGCAGGTCTTCTAGGGTTATCTGGTCTTGGTCTGGTAGACTGGGGATAGACAGATGAGGTGAACCTGACGTTTGACCGATGTCAGTGTTTTCGAGATTATCACTTTCAGGGTTATTAGACGTATCTGTGATTAATGGATTGACCGGATATCGCGATAAAGCGTCTGCATTCGTATTTATTTTGCCCTTCTTGTATTCAACCTCATAGTCAAATTCCTCGAGTTTTAGTCTCCATCTTACGAGTTTGGAGCCAGGGTCTTTACAATTAAAAAGCCATTTAAGTGGGCGGTGGTCGGTCACAATTTTAAAACGTCTACCGTATAAGTAAGGATGGAAAACTTTGGTTCCGTAAATAATGGCCAGACATTCTTTTTCTGTTACGCTATAATTACATTCGGCTTTATTCAAGGTTCTTGATGAGTAAGCAATTGGACGATCCTTGCCAACGAAGCCTTGGGAAAGGATAGCGGATATAGCGTGATTGGAAGCATCACAGGTTAGAATAAATGGTTTCGTGAAGTCCGGATATGCTAATACAGGTGCGGATGTAAGGGTATTTTTTAGTTTTTCAAAAGACAATTGTTGCTCATTACCCCAACGGAATGGGACATCCTTTTTTAGGAGGTTAGTTAAAGGTTTAGCTAGTTGAGACATATCAGGGATAAACCTGCGATAATAAGATACAAGCCCGAGGAAGGATTTAATATCCTTTGGACATTTGGGAATGGGAAAATTTGATACAGCCTGAATTTTTTCCGGATTCGGCTTAACACCTTCATCGGTGATTATGTGTCCGAGATAGGATACTTCCTTTCGGAGAAATTCACACTTGTCCGGTTGAAGTTTTAACCGAAAAGTACGGAGTCTATCGAACACGTTTGAAAGGTTTTTTATATGTTGATCGAGATCGTAGGAGTATATGACTATATCGTCGAGATAAACGAAGCATTGGATGCCTTGTAAGCCTGAGAGAGCAGAGTTCATTAATCTCTGAAATGTTGCCGGAGCGTTTTTTAATCCGAAAGGCATACGAGTGAACTCGAAATGTCCTTGCGGGACAGAAAATGCGGTCTTGGGTGCGTCTTCGGGTGCCATTTGGATCTGGTGAAAGCCAGAAGCAAGATCGAGCGTGCTGAAGTATTTACATTTTCCGAGCTGATCAAGTATATCGGATATGTTTGGGATTGGATAAGAATCCCCTATCGTTATGTCATTTAATTTGCGGTAGTCTATAACTACACACCATTTTCTTATTCCGGACGCGTCAATTTTTTTTGGGACAACCCATATAGGAGATGACCAAGGTGATGTTGAATTTTTTATAATACCTTCATCTAGCATTTTGTTTATTTGCGACTGGACTTCGTTTTTATGGATCTCGGGAAATCTATAGGATTTTGTGTGTATTGGAACTGATGAGGTGGTTTTTATTTCGTGTTGAATACTATCAGTAAAAGTTAGTCTGTCATTAGGCAGATGAAAAATATCGGAAAAGGACGAACACAAATTAAAAAGGGCGTCTCTTTCTTCACCATTTAAATGGGAGACTCTCAAGAGATCTAAAACTTCATCAGTTCTGTTTAAAGTATCTTGGTCATTAAGGTTTGTATAAAATATTTGCATTTGTTTATTTGGTTCTATAGGAGTTAATTTTAGTTTTAGGTCAGAATTTATTTCAATAGGATTTTCAGATATATTGATAACTGATATGTTTATTCTCGAGTTTGGTTTCACTTTAACTAAGCAGTTGGCAATCAGTAATGATTCGACTGGATGTTGATCTAAGATGAGACCTTCTTTGATCTCAGGATTTAGTACCGAGCATTCTATTATAGACTCTGTTCTTGGCGCTAAGATGTAAGTTGGTTCATGAAATTTTAATTTTAAATTTAGGTCGTTAATTGTAAGTTCTTTTAAGGTGTAATCTATTTTGCTGTTGCAGGTTGATAATATGTCGTTGCCTACTATTCCGTCGTAAGGAAAATCCAGATCAGGAATTAAGTGGAAATTACTTTGGAGAGAATTTAAGCTAACTAGGACGAGTCCCATTGTGTACATTGGATTATCTGTGTTACCAAGTCCGCTAAATGTAACAAAACTTTCTTCAATTTTAGGCATGTTTTCTACAGAACTTACCTTAATCAGGCTGATGGATGCGCCACTGTCAACCAGGAGTCGCAATGGTCTTGAAGATAGAGGCGTTTGGACCTCAATGAAAGGTAAGTAATTTTTTGATGGATTCGTTTTAATGTTATAATTTTTTAAATTTTGTTTCTTGTTTTCAGGTGCTGGACGCAGAGGAAGGGGATGTGATTCATGAATCGAGTCATCGGCAGAGTCGATTTTTCCAGGAAGTGCATTGAGGTGAGTAGTGTGGTGTTGACCATTACCGTTGTGGCCATTGGATGTAGAAGTGTGGGCGTTTGTTTGGGGCTGGTTACCCGTGTGGTCCCTGGATATAGAAGTGTGGGCGCTTATTTGGGGCTGGTTACCCTTGTGGTCCCTGGATATAGAACTGTGGGCGCTTGTTTGGGGCTGGTTACCCGTGTGGTCCCTGGATGTAGAAGTGTGGGCGCTTATTTGGGGCTGGTTACCCTTGTGGTCCCTGGATATAGAACTGTGGGCGCTTGTTTGGGGCTGGTTACCCGTGTGGTCCCTGGATTTAGAACTGTGGGCGCTTGTTTGGGGCTGGTTACCCGTGTGGTCCCTGGATTTAGAAGTGTGGGCGCTTATTTGGGGCTGGTTACCCTTGTGGTCCCTGGATATAGAAGTTTTTTTTTGTCGTGGAGAAGGTGCCGTTATAATTTACAGGTATAGCAGGTTGTCGATTTGTGGGTCTCACGTGACACCTCCGTGAGCCCCCTATGCGTTTAAATGATCATCTTTATCGTGTTGATTACCGTCGTCATATGATTGTGGTTCAGGGTGGTTATCGAAATCGTTTCCGTTAGTAACATAATTGACTCTTGAAGGCCCAGGCTTAGAAAAATCAGGTTCTTTTCGCCTTTGATATTGAGGATTCGGCGGGAACCTGTTGTTGTTAAATTGGCGCTTCATGCAATTTTCGATTGTGTGTCCTTGGCCCTTGCAGTAGCGACAGAATGAACTTTTGAAATACTGGTCGTATGGTCTCGGTGTTTGGAATCTTGGAGAGGAGTTATTGGCGGGAGGCCTAAAAGGCTGTTGGGGCCTTAAAGGTGGGCGATGTTGTATTGAATGGTAAGGATTTCGTTTTTGGAATAAATTTAGGATTTTCTCCTCGGACACTGCTAAATTGATTGCTTCGTTTAGGTTACCGGGATTCTTGGACCTTACTAAATTTGATAGCTCCGGCTTAAGGCCTAACAAAAATGTGTGCAGCGCTAGGTCTTCCATAGCAGCTGTGCGACCAACTAATTCTGATTTCCTCCTATTCGATAAAGTGATTTCTGTCAATAGTTTCGACAAACAAGTCTCAATTCGTAAGGCGAATTGGTTAACTGCCTCGGTATTGTTTTGTTTGCATTCTTGTAAGTCGGTTAAAAGATGAGCGTAATGTTTCTTTTCCCCGAATTGTGTTTTGAGAAAATCGCTTAATTGTTCCCAGTTTTCAAATTCTTTTATGAAGCAAGCCGCTTCAGCCTTGCCCTCGAGCTGCGACAGTATAAATTTAAATAAGATACCCCTTTGACTGTCAGATGCTAAATTAATTGCATTATTACAATTTGTTAGGAAAGGGTTTAATTTCTCCCTGGTTCCGTCAAATGGTTTTATGAATTTGAAGAGTGTCCCGATTGGGACAAGTTCAATTTTGATTTGTGATTCCTTAATAGACATTTTGTATTAAATAAAATATATTGTGAAAAGAAGTTGTACGGTGTAATAGACGGCCACTCGCAGATATTGTTTATAATATCGGGTGGTCTTGTCGATGCGATAAGCTACGGTATGTTATGACTAGCTTGAACAGTTGAATATAATAACAAAATGTAACACAATGATATATGATAAATGAAATTTTAAATGTCTATCTTATGTCTAATTATAATATAATGACGATTTTTTCAGGTGGAATTGTCGACGGGATCGCAAAGTTTATAGGTTTTTCACTCACTAGAACTCACAGTATACAGAATAAAAGGTTTTTAACTTACAGGAACACGGCGAGAGTAATGCTAAATTCAAACCGGAACATTGCACCTACGGCGAGAGATATCTTCTAGTATTATGTTGCTGCCAAGGATGTAATGAGCACCAGATAGGAATCAGTTTTCAGTCGTTTCAGGATTTTCAGGGTTCAGTAGTTTCTTTTTTTTTTGACGACAAATTACGGAGTTGAAGACGAGGACGGCTCAGGTTTTTCTTTTTCCAGGTAATAGGATATAGGCCTTGTATGTCACTAACACTTTTACAAAGTTACAGCTAAACACTTATTTCACCAACACTTTTACGAAGTTTATGTTAAATTTAATTTTATATATTATGTATTTCAACGGTAATCTTTTTCTTTCTTTCTTTCCTTTTATTTATGAATATTTTGAGGCGTTTTCCGCGGATTTCACGATTTTTAAATCCTTTTCGCTGCCACCATTGTTACGAGAGGGCTTTGTGTTTGGGTTTTAAAAAAGTAATTTTAATTTTAACACTTTAATATTTATTTGCACCAAGATATAACTTCCACAATAAAAATGATACAAACTTGTAAAATGGATTTTGGATGGCAACCGACCCGATTGAAGATTGAGTAAGAACTGAACTGAGGATCTGGTAGGGTTCCTCATGTTAGAACTAGATAATGCTGACGCGGCAGCGTCAGTTGATGGGGTGGCACATCCTTATACTATTCTCGGATATAACAGAACGAAATATAATATGCATATTTTGCGCAGTTAAAAGTAGATAGGAATGAGGAAATTGCTGAAATATTAGAACATTTAATTAAGAATCCACATGGTGTGAAAAAAGTAAAAAGGTGCGTATCTGTTAAAGAAACCAAACCTGCTTTTTCTCCGGATGAGGCTTTGGGGATATTTTTATCACTTAAGCTAAACAAATGGCAATACAATACTTTAAGGGAAAGTGTTTTTTTTAAAAAATAATGCAATTATATTTCCAACCTATTATCAAGTGCAACCTGCGAAACAAGAATGCTATCCATCGAAAGACGCTATCACAGTAACAAAAACTTCGACCAAAATAAAGTTACAAGCTCTACTGGATATAAACCAACGCTAATTTCATCCAAAAAACAATATTTTCACTATTTACCAGTTTTACTACAATACTCTATGGTATTTTATCGTTTTCGAACGAAACATTGTACAGAATAATATCAAATTGGCATTCTTTTTTCAAATACGCCTCTTAGGGAAAAATAAAAGAACTTAGTCCGCCATTTTGATTCGTGCTGTGTGTGTTATGTGTTGGTTGCAGTTTATGATACAGGTTAATAATGGTGTGACTGATATATTAGTATTCGCTAAGATATTAGTAATATTGAAAGGATTCGTGGATTAGTAATCCGGCGAACTGTAATATGCTAATATTTCATATTCGCCTAATATCTGTAACGGGTATCCAAAATGAATCGGATAATATCATTCTATCTTCGGAATAGTTCGGATTCACTAGATTGGCGCCCGTTCGGATTCGTGAAAATATTAAAATATTTTCACGATACGCCGCGTCGTACGTACGAATGAGACAGACGTATTTCCTGCAGTATGCTGTTGTTTTAAGGTTCAAATTACAGTGAAATATTAGTTAATACTGATATATTAGTTAAGATATTTTCTTGCCGTATCAGTATGAGATCTTATTACTGTTGCTTTAAGGTCCAAATTACAGTGAAATATTAGTTAAGATATTTTCCTGCCGTATCAGTATCAGATCTTATTACTGTTACTTTAAGGTCCAAATTACAGTGAAATATTAGTTAATAATGACATATTAGTTAAGGTATTATAATATTTGAAAGTGAATATATTAGTATCACCTAATCTTGAGAAATATCGGTATTAACCCATCTCTACAGGTTAATTTAAAAGTGTTTTGGCGTATTAATCAACAAATAAACTTTATTTGTAATCAAGATTAGTTCAAGATCTAACAGTTTAGATAATAATTTAAAAAAAAATCCGTAAATATCAATTAATGAAACATATTTTTCGTTAACGACCAACTTGATGATACCAGCGCTTTGGGCATACCCAAAGCGCTGGTATCATTTTTATTTATTTTCATAAATTTTAGTGTTGATATCTATGATCTCAAAATAAATCATATGATGTGAATGTGAAATATCCTAAACAATATTTAAAAAAAAATTAACATAGCTGTAAAATTGAAAAAGAAATAAATTATTTAAAAATTTCGAAAAAAACTACGTATTATTTATGAAAAAAAAAAAATTATGTAAATAAATATTTTTGTACTATAATATATGTTGTTTATTTTTTTCCGTATGTATATGTTAACCAATTATATAAAAAAATATAAAAAGCATAAGCGATGACCTATGCTTTTTATATTTTTTTATATAATTATTTAAATTAAAAATCCTCGAACTAACAAATACATATTTTTCTCAAAGTGTCGTGTTACACCTGAATTATTTCGTAGCTTAAGCCATTTAAATTAAACAATTCTCATACCAGTTTATTGCAGTGCCCAAGACCTCTTAAAAAATATACGCTTTACAGTATCTGATTCAATCCAAGCAACTCATAAATCATTTTTGTGACCACGGTCCACCGGAACGAACTCGGAACGTGTGCGCGTAACGGTCCGTGTTTTTTTAGAAAAAAATGCGAAAATGGCTGGTGGTGTGAGCGGTCAGTAAAAACTAAAATTAGAACTAATTTGTAACTAAAATGTAACTTTGTGTTATTACACATTTTAGCTTTGCTTACGTCGATAAATAATAATGAGATTCAGCGTTGCCTTCAAAGGTGGCTCAAGAAAATATATGGTAACGCATAAGAATAATAATTATATAAACAGAAACACAAAAAATATTGCAACGTCATGAAAATATCGTTACAATAATCAACCTTATTTTTGTACGCTATGATTTAATTCTATTGCTACTATTGCTCTACTTTATCGACGACAACTCGTAAAATTATGTTAGGCCCTTAGAAATATCCCCTATAAGTTAAGACGTTTTCGTAACACGACGCATGCGTACGTTGACTGTGATTGGACAAAATAAGACCACATATTCATTTCTATTCTTATCTTATTAGCCACTTTTAAAGTCGTAATCTTGAATCTGTTTATTTGTGGTCGAATGTCACAAAATAACGAATTTACGTTGACATTTTGATTTGTCAACTCGATCTTTCTTTATCAATTTGCTATTTGAGTGAGTCCAGGGATCGTTTTTATTGGAATTTTAAATTGGTAGGTAGTACTGCAACCATGCAGGTGCTAATACGAATATAATCACACAACAAAGACGTCATATATACTGACGTATGAAATTGTCGGAAGTGTCCTAGAACCTCAGAATTAGTCAACTAAAGCACAGAATACTGGAGACTAACAGAAGTAAATCTAAAGCCTAATTATTAGTGAAAATACTTTAATTTATTTTATTGTCTAGCTTGATTAATATAAAATTTTATTTACTATGAACGTTTTAGTACGGACCTACTTTGCGTTTCAATATTTTTGGGAACGTTTTAAGCGTTATCAATATAGGTACTAGTAAATTATGTTTAGATTTTGTTCTTACACGTCAAAGATCACCTCTAATACAATAACATATTTTTTGGTTTAAAATACGTTAATCAGAAAACAACGTTTATCGATAAAACATAAATGTTACTTTCTGGACATCCTTAATAATGTTTAAACGGCAGCCATATTATGTGTATAAATGACACGTTATTTCTGTAGCTATTTCATGTCCATATATTTAGAGGTCAATGGTAATGATGCATTTCTGTCCGTGTGACGCAAAGAGTATATAATCACTACGTTGGTGTGACGGGAACGGAATACCACAGGTAGGCATAAATTTACACCTCCGTGAAGTTGGTCCCCTGATTTCATTATTTTAAAATTTCGTTATGATAATCGTTAGAGAGGATAAGAAAGAAAAGAAAAATTGTTAGAGAGTAATCAGTTTTTATATAAAAACGATTTTAATTTATTGTGTGAAGTTGGTTCCATGTCGCCGTAAAAATGCACTTTTACGTTTGGTTTTATTTTTACGTTGGTGGACGTTTAAATTTTTTTTAACGTTAGAGAGAGTAAAAGTGAAAAAAATGAGAGAGAGTAACTATTTCAATTAATATTAAATAATCAGGGCGAGCGAAGCGAGCCCTACACTAGGCCACTTTGTATGCACTTTTGTGGTATCTGTTACTGAAAAATTTCGCACTTCGAGGTTTGAGCTTTGAAGTGGTAGTTTAAATTCATGTCTAGATATGATCTACCATTAAAGTAACATTTTATAAACATTAAGAAAAAAAACAAAAAATACATGTATTAGAATTTTATCACTACTAACGCCATCTATTATGAAACTAACGAGTTAAAATGTTACTTTGGCGTGGTTGATTTAATTCATTTTCATTCACTCCATTTTTATACAATATTAATCTATTAATACACTTGTACTTTTTAACTTCCTCCTACGGATGTGGATAAGGAAGTTATTGATTTTGCTCCGATTTTCAAAAATCGAATTTTCACTAGATGTCCGCGTTTTGAGGTCCTAGGAACCTTTTTCGACTATTTTCGCGATGACGTCAGTGTGTCTGTATGTATGTATGTGTGTGTGTGTGTGTTCGTGTGTGTGTGTATGTATGTCTGTATGTAAACATCTCATAACTTTTGAACGGCTAGACCGATCGACACGCGGTTGATGACATTCGATTGGATTCCACTCAACTTAGACTTCCTGAAAATTTGAACCCAAGTCAAGGCCAAAGGGATTTTGATAAAATTTAAAAAAAACCCAAAAAGAAATTTTGGTGAAACAGATTTTTTTAATATAACTTCCAGATTAATGTACTGATTGAGTACAAAAAGTAATCAGCTATATTCTCAAAAAAATTAAGTCTAATGCATAAATTGCATCAAATCGGTTAATCTGTTTGGAAGTAATCGTTGACGAAAATTTTGAAAAAAGTCTTTTTTCGACATAACTTCGAAATATTTCAACCAATCATTTTTTAGTATTCTACAATATTTTAGTTCTAAAAAATAACGTCGAATGCCGTTTTAAAAATTAAAAATTGAATCTTATTTTCAAAAGTTACAGCTTTTCAAATATTAAAATTACGTTACTTAATGTTTTTGAAATAACTTTCAGACTGATTGACCTCAAAATCTTATCAGCTTTTCTCCTTTAAAAAGTGCGTCAAGTACCGTTAATTGGATAAAAATCAGTCACTTTGTTTGGTATCTATCAATGACGAAAATTTTTTAAAAAATGTTTTTTGACATTGGTTCGAAATTTTTGAATCTACCGAATATTTAGCTAAAGCAATAGTTAAATTGAGTTGAATGCCATTTGAAATTTGATCAATTTGATCATCTTTTCCAAAAGGTACAGTTTTTCAAAAATCAATGTACTGCCATTTTTATCCAAATAAACTGCATGTATGATTGTTTCGTTGGTTCATTCGTATTTTCTTGCTGTTTTTGTGACTTAGCAATTGAGATATTTCAATATTTCTTAGAACTAAAAAAAATCTATGCTTATAGTTTATACTCTTTTGAGCTTAAAATACCTCAATTTAGCGGGAAGTTTCAGGGATGGCCTGCAAGGTCAACTATTTACAGATTTTTCACAATATGATTATTGTTAAACAGTACAAGTGTATTAATTGATTAATATTGTATTGAGATCAATTTTCAATCTTAGCCCGAGGGTAAGATGCTAAAAAAGGTATGGTCATGCCCGTATCCCCGAAGAGGTAGGCAGAGGTACAACGTGTGCATCCACGATTAGCGATAGCGATTATACAAAGATACGTATTAGTCCCACAACGTGATAGGTGACCAGCTTATCACCAACCGGGCATCTTTCCAATCCCGGGCATCGTTGTTTTCGAAAGAAAAATTCGAAAAATTTATTCGCTGAGTTTCTACCGCCAATTCTTCTTGCCTGCGGGAAATTGATCTTATCTTAGCGAAATGATAAAAATGTGTTTTTCTTTATAAGATTAACTTTCATTTTTAATACCTATTTCCCTTGAAAACTCTTTTGCAAGAAAGCTACCATAAATGAAAATTGATTTCTATCAATATTAGGCTTTAAGAGCAGCGATGATTTGGTGGCGCGAGATGGATCTTGAGTTGCTACATATTATAGGTAGACCGAACTAATTATAGGTAGACCAGAAAATATGGTGTCAAATTTTAGTAGATAACCTTTATATTTGTTCTGTGTAGATAACATTGATAATAATAAAAATCGTGTTTTTAATCAATCAAGAAAGTTTAAAGAATTTTTCTTGTAGGTAAGTTCTAAAAAAAATTTGTCTTACAAACATGTTTTTTTTTATTTTGGTTTTATTTTCCTGCGCCCTTCTAGATCAAAGCCTGACGACGCCATTTGATGGGAATATAATGTTTGGGTAAAAATACGCTGGCTTTTTTTAGGTTAGATAATTACAAATGAAGTCCATACATTAAAGATGTAATTCTCATAAAAATACTTTCTTAACAATATTATTAGGTAGTATAGCGTTGCGAGCCCTTACAAAGCTCTGCTTTTTGCTAGTTATGTAGAGTGTGAATGGTCCTAGGGACTCTAGATCTAAATCACTTCCGGTGTACACAGCGTACTTGCGCAGTGTATATAAATCCAACAAACCCAACCAAGTTTTTATATAAAAACTAATTACTGATTACTTGAAAAGTCGCTAGATGTCGCTAGCTACGGACAAAGGTCAAAAGTCGCTAGAAGTCGTAAAATGATCCCAAAAAATGAGCGTCCGGCAGAACACTCAAGTCTCAAATATACAATATCGTAAAAATTCACGCGGGGATTCCCCTACTCTGTACACAAGTACAGCATTGGAGAAATCCCGGCTTAAGCATAAAAGCCAAGCTGCACACTATTGGAAACAAGCCCTCCACATGGGTTTCCACCTGCGGTTTATACCAGTGTAAACGAGCCTATTTATAAAGTACTTTGTGGTGTAAACACTTGTTTGCAACTAAAATTCATCTGAACTCTACCAAGGTCACCTGTGTTGGAAGCTTGTTTCCAACAGTGTGGCTTGGCTATAAGAATTTATGGTAGCGTTCCGAAATTAGATAAATAGTAAGTCTCTACTTATAAAATTGCCGTTTTTCATGAAATGAATGAAGCTTTTTTTCTATATTTTTTATTACTCTGACTAGAATTTGTCTCATTCAAAGGCTACAAGTGGGATAAAGATAGAATTGTCAGAATGATGTCCGATTTTGGAACGAAGTTCTGAATATAGAGAACATAGATTTCTAGACTGAGATTTTGCCATATTTTATGGAGGTTAAAATACTTATTAATTTTTTTATTTGAACTCCAGAAGTCGTTAGAATAGTCACTAGTTTTTTTTTTGTCGCTAGACACATAATTTAAGCCCCTGTAGAAGACGAAATGTTGCTAGATCTAGCGACAAAGTCGCTAAATTGGCATCACTGCTGGCCGCTTATCGCGTACGCGGGGAGACTAGAAAAAACCAGTTTACGCTTGTGCAGCCAGTTGACAATCTCAGGGTTGGTGCGACGCAAGTTGTTTGTTATGTTAGTTGTAAGTTTGAATATTTTAATGTAAAACCGTGGTATTTTATTGTTAATAATGGTTGTGTATTGTACTGTGTGTATGAATAATAGTAGAAAAAATAAAGATATGTCATATTTTAACTATCCCAAGGAGTACAATAGATAAGTAAATAGGTATTTGATTATTACTTTTTAAAGTACCTACCTTTATTTTATTGCATGGTCTTTTTTAATAAGAAGAGGGTTGTACGCGGTGTGTTTTTACCTTTTTATTATTATTACAAGTTGTGTGTGTGTTAAGTTTAAATATTGCAAGTAAAGATTTGAACCACTTCCCGATGTCTGATGAAGTTGATTTTTTTATACCTGCGTAACTTCGGCGATAGCCAATAATAAGGTATAACCTGATGTTCACCCAGTATTGTTTTCTTACTAGGGAACTCTTTAACGGAACTCTTCTTAGTAGCACGGTCACGAAATATTGTACCTATGTTAGTTTAATTCTGATAGTTCAACACGATAACTATTTACCATGAACTGCTACTGCAACCAGCATTGTCTCCTTACGAAGGAACTCTTTAACGCTTAGTAGTATGGACTTGTTACTTTTTATTTAAATTGGTTGCTAAACATGATCTTCACCATAAACTGCTGCTGCAGTCACCTCACAAGGGAACTCCTCAACGGCCATAGTACCTAACATGTCATGAAAGTTTGAATACGCGTTTAAAAATAATTTTTAATGGAAACTTATTATTAATACCTACATAGTACTTATACTTTTTTCTAACTACCTACTTGTGTCAGCCTGTCTTGAAATTAAATAAATATTTAAAAAATGCGTATCTTTAAAATATACCTTTGTCTTTTTAATCTAGTTCAAAAAGAGAAGAGGTTCTCCATCCAACTGTTTTTATGTTTGTTACCTCATAACTTTCGACTGGATTAACAAATTTTGATGATTATTTTTTTATTCGATGCAATACACTTGTCGTTTGGTCCCATAACAAATCAGTCAGTTTGTCTCAGTTATAGAGTATAGTCATAGAATATTTAGTTATGTAATTACTTTAAAGATAGATAATTAATATAAAATAGTTAAGATGGGCTCCTATACAACAATCGTGATTCTTTTGCCGTTTTTTGTAGATGATGGCTTCGACCAAAGTAAAATACATACTTTGGTCGAAGGATGATGGTACCAAAACCTTCGATCGCGAGTCTGAAAAAATATGCGTCTAATCGACATTAAGTATAATAATAAAAAAATCTATTCGGAAATTAAAAATTTTGCTTTTGTATTGCAAAATTTGCATTAAACTTAAAAAGGGCAAAAATTTTAAAATTAGTTAAATCAACCAGATTTCTTTGATAATGAATGACAGTCCTGCATGTTAGAGTACCTAAACTAATTAGTTTACCTATTTACTAAAGTCAGACTCAAAAAAACAATATGGTAACCTTTTGAAAAATGTTGGTATGAAATAAGAATTTGAATAACTTCAGTCCATGATAAGATCAACATCTCACGGAAGAATATTAGAAAAAAAAGAACATTTCTGAGAATCATTTTTTTTAAATGAACTTTGTAGTTTGTTGTAATAGTAGACTTTGTAACTTTTTAATAATAAAAAAACAAAAAGTCCTAGATTCCTTTATCTTGCTTATTGAAAATGATACTGATTTACTATTATTTTTAGTCTCCAAAACCATCTTTAGAGATTAAAAATAATAAAATAATAATATATTTTAGGAAAATGCAAAAGAATATATTTTTATTGCAAATCTTTTTCAATTAATAAGACAAGCTTTTTTAGCCAAAGGCTTTTTTTTCTTATAAATAATAAACTACAAAGCCGTGGGTTTTTTTATTTTTACAATATTAAAAAAGGTATTATTATTACCTTTTGATAATTTTTCTGCCATGTCGATACGTGATGAGAAAATTAGATAATTTGAAAATTTATATAATTTTGATAAGTTCATATTTGTACGTCGAACGTTGTACGCTAATTTTGCGACAAAAAAAATAAGAGTAGTTAAAAAGGCAGAACAACGATTGCCGGGTCAGTTAGTTTTTTTATAATTAAGGGTCAAATTTGTAGCCCCTTTAACCGCAGTCATGTTTAAGATGACAATACATTTAGAGACATTTGTATCACTGGTGTGTGAACTTTTAATAAAAAATAGGTTTTGCAATAACATTCTTTAATCGAATATAGTCATACGGGATGAGTATACGATGGACAAAAAAAAACTGTAAGCTTGACTGAAAAAAATAATGAGGCGTTTCGACAGGTCCATGTTAGGCATTAAATGTTGTTTTGTGTTGACTTCAATACTGCCTGTGCCTCACAAGGCACAAGGATAAATGGCAAAGTCAAAGTGCTTTAAAAACCAAAAAATAGTTCTTTCTTAATAAAAGTGCTTCACCTTCCAATGTATTGCCGAATATGAAAAATACTGTGGTCAAATACAAATAATTACTCTGCAGGTATGTCAATTGCGTACAAAGTCGCGGGTACAGCTAGTTGAATAATAAAACTATTTAACAAATGTTTTGTTTAATTTGTATTAACCTATTGTGACAACCCTACCAAAATAGGTAACAATTTTGAACGTTCTAAAGATGATTAACCTCTGTTCCCTATAATTACTCGTGGTTACAGTACCTAGGTTACATTCATGAAGTTGCATATCTGAAGGCAACACTTCTAATAGGTACCTACACAGACCACTTAGAGATGCTAGCATGGTACCTAGCTACCTGGCTACCCTTGAAACACGATTTCAAATACTGCTGTCATCTTCTGAGGTCTAACCCCCTCTTTCTAACACAGCTATATAAATAGAGATGGGGAGATCTCATAGACAGAGACATAACGTAAATACTTGTTTCAATTGGTCAGTACGAGTGCTAGCTCCACCTATACCTAATACTTCATGTTTACATTATTCTCCAAACCATGAAGTATTAGGTAAAGGTGAAGCTAGCACTCTTATTAATCGCTTGAAACAAGTGTTTACGTTATATCTCTGTCTATGAGGTCTCTCCATCTCTTTTTATACAGCTGTGTTAGAGAGAGAGGGTAAGACCTCAGAAGTAGACAGCAGTATATAAAATTGTGTTTCAGGTAGGTATTAGAAGTGCTTCATCACAGAACAATATAACTAACGAAATGCTTCATGCTCCAAACTCGTACTTGACTCGCGTGAGGAATAATAGGTGCAAAAACACAGGCAAGAAGATGTGATTTTGGAATTCTAATTAATCGGTGCTTTATTAATTGGGATTCGTATATTTGATGTTTAGAAACATTATTAATTCGGCCTTTTTGTAATTCAACCTATTGAAACTTGGTATTTTGAGACCAGTAATTATAAACGTTAAAAAAATCTGGGTAAGGTCTGTGAAAAAAGATATCTCTATATCTCATTTTTAAGAGAAAATAAAACGATTAACAATTAAATAGTATAATCAAAAATATTATTTTCCTTCTGCTTATGTAATTTTTCATCATAATATATATAATAATAATAAAACCTGAAAAATCTCACATCAGAATTCTGAGCTAAGATTTCCGCCGGTCGCCGGTACACTTTATAGATACTTAGAAGCTGTCCAATGCCGCCATTTAGCTTAGTTAGCATGTCACGATGTCATGGTATAATTCTGACACTTTTTTCGTAGGTTCACTTAAATATAAAAAGTGTGAAGTGTATGAAAGAAATTTTATTTACTTTGAGAATCTAGCTTACATTACTGAGGTTATGGTTTTGGTGAACACACTCAATTATTTGCATTATTCCTCGATACAATATTTGTTAGTATAATTTGGACTTATTTATTCACTGATTTTATTCATATCTGGAAAAATAATATCTTGTGCTTATTTTGTAAAAAAAATGTTTAAAATTGTTTAAGTTTTTATATTTTTTAATGTATTTACTTCAATTCAAAATATTTAAAAGCATTTTTAAAATCTGAACCCCTTTGTTTGATAAAAATATTTATCGGAAATATTCTAGCATGAATTCCAAATCCAAAAACCTGCAAGTTTTTGAAGACATTGAAAATTTCTTTTGGGTATTTGCTCGTATGACAACCCGCCAGACTTCTTTCGGAATCAGGAAAATATATTCATATTCCTATGGAAAAATAGGATGAATGATTAATTGAAGTTTTTATATTAATATTTTGAACTATTTTGAATTATGAAAATAGGTATTATTAAGAAGGAAGTTACATACTACATTACACAATACATACATTATTCTAATTTTTAAGTCTGACTCTAAATGTGATCGCTCCAATTTTCGGCCTAACTCGGTTTTTCCAACCCTAAGTAAAATATTTAAAAAAATTATACTAGACCAAATGCTAAGACATTTTAATAAATTTAGATTATTTCACAATAAACAATTTGGTTTTACGAAGGGTTACTCAACCATAGACGCTGGTGTCGAATTATTCAAAAACGTTTATGAAGCCCGGGTGTATTCGCAGGATGCACTTGGAGTGTTCTGTGATTTGTCTAAGGCATTTGACTGTGTCGATCATAACATTTTAATGAAGAAGTTACACCATTATGGAGTTCGAAATATAGCTCTCCACCTTCTGATTTCTTGCTTAAATGAAAGAATTCAGAGGGTTGGTATTAATGGGAAAAGTTCCGGTGGCGCTGCTGTAACCATGGGTATCCCGCAGGGCTCCATACTTGGTCCATTTTTGTTCCATCAGAAGATATAAGTGTCAGCAAGGTGGGTTCTAGGAATGTTAACCGACGAGAACAAATCCGTGGCACTAAATTTGAGGATGACGACGCCGTCATGGCTGCCGTTAACGAGTTTTTTGAGAGCCAGGATCATGAAATTCGGAAGGAATTAGAAAGTTGTATTCTAAATGTATTGACTCAGAAGGAGATTACGTTGAAAAATAAAATAACTATATTCATATTTTATTGTATTTTTATAGCGATTCTAAGAAAATTTTTATTCATCCTCGTAGTTAGCAATTGTATATACCCTGAGGATGCTTGTGTAAGGCGGCCCCTAGACCTACAATAATATTGCGCAATATTACGTATTGTACAATATTATTGACCGTTTAGAGTTAATATTGAAGATTGCACAATGATTCAACGAAAGTTTGAGCTGGTTTAATTTTTATTGTACAATATTTTTTTCTTGCACTGTGTAGGTTTAATATTGCACAATATTTTTCACTTCAGAGCTTGGAACGGTCGTGGTCGGTTAGTCGCGGTGTTTAATAATGGTTGTGTCGTAAATTTCAGCAAAATGGCGAGCAAGAAATTTTCGTCATTTCGCGGTAATTTTATTCATCTTGTTAATTTAATAGTTCATTACTAGAATGGATCAAAATTTCGACCACTGGCCGAAATTCAACATTCACTCGAAATTGAACATGTGACCGAAATACGTCGAAATACGAATTTCGACATTCGATCGAAATTTAACTTTCGGCCGAAACTCAACATTCAGCCGAAATTCGACATTCAGGCCAATTCACTAATTAATATAAGGGTTGATCGAAACAAAACTAATCAATAAAAGATGAAGAACGGGAGTTTTTACTTGAGTGTATAGAATTGTATAGATTAATTTAACAAAATCACCAGCATGGTTGCCGCTAAAACTTTGTCTTCAGACATGTTACTCGCACGAAAATATTGATCAGACTGGTTTGTCAATTTTATTGAGTGAATTTATTGAACGTCTGGAAACAAAGGGGTATTCAATATTATTGCACAATAAAAGTATTGCGCAATATTATTGTAGGTCTGTGGGGCACCTAAGTGAAACCGGTCGGAAATAACCTTATTATGAAACAGTGCAAGTGTTATTATTTAATAAATATTATGATTTAATTAGGTTTTTAAGAATTCGAAAATAATACATTTTTGTCGATTTTAAAGTACTTCCAGACACCTTCAAACACATTTTAAGAAAGTTACCAATATATTTATTTAACATTTAAATTGTACACAACAAAAATATGCAATAAATAAATAAATATTCCTCGTGTCGGTCTAGGCTTCGTTGAAGAATAGGCCAACTGCTGTTCTGCCAGGCAGGTCGTAAAAGGCGACCGATTGGCTATATAACGTGTTACTTCTTCGGCAATCTCTCTGGCGGCTATTTGGTACCACCGCCTTACCTAATCCTGCCTCAATAGCGTCAATGCTTGCCATTGTCGCTTTCCGGTTTTGAGTATAAGGTAGCTGGTAGATTTATTCATTTGGCATTGCTATTCCACCACACGGATAGCAACGCACCATCAACATCTTTAGTGGCTATAGGCGATGGTTTCTCTCTCTATCGGAAAATCCATTTGCTTGTTTGCTATCTCATGGTGAAAAACTTTCTTTTTGCTATGTTTTTATATTATTCGATAGCAAACAAGCTGTAAACTAGATAGCAAAGAAAGATGTTAGTGGTACGTTGCTATCCATGTGTCGAAATGGCAATGCCATACGCGTAAGAATACCGGCAACCTTATTTTCCAGACCAGAATACGACATTGCCAAGCATTAACGCTATTGTGGCAGGAACAGGTAAGGTGGCGGTATCAAATACCCGGGCGAGACGTTGCGGAACTTTGTCGCCTAGTAGTCACGATAATAGTGTCACGTGTAGCCAATCGGTCGCATTTTACGAGCTGCCTGGCAGAACAGCAGTTGGCTTATGCTTCAAAGAAGCCTGGACCAACACGGGGAATATTTATTTATTTATTGTATATTTTGTTGTGTACGATTTAAATGTTAAATAAATAAATAAGTATAAAATAAATTTACTGGTCACTTTCGTAAAATGTATTTGAAGTTAGTTAGTACTTTAAAACTGACAAAAACAATGGTGTGACTGATATATTAGTATTCGCTAAGATATTAGTAATATTGAAAGGATTCGTGGATTAGTAATCCGGCGAACTGTAATATGCTAATATTTCATATTCGCCTAATCTCTGTAACGGCTTTCCAAAATGAATCGGATAATATCATTCACTATTCGGATTCACTAGATTGGCGCCCGTCGCATTCGAGAAAATATTCAAATATTTTCACGATACGCTACGCCATACGTACGAATGAGACTGACGTATTTCCTGCAGTATCAGTATCAGATTTTATTAATGTTGCTTTAAGGTCCAAATTGCAGTGAAATATTAGTTAATATTGATATATTATTAGTTAAGATATTTTCTTGCAATATCAGTATCAGATCTTATTGTTGTTGCTTTAAGGTCCAAATTACAGTGAAATATTAGTTAATACTGATATATTAGTTAAGATATTATAATATTTCAAAGTGAATATATTAGTATCACCTAATCTTGAGAAATATCGGTATTAACCCATCTCTAGACAAAAATATCTGACATAGTTTTTTCGAATTCTAAAAAAAACTAATGAAAATATGAAA
This sequence comes from Apodemia mormo, assembly GCA_036924255.1. Lineage (NCBI taxonomy): Eukaryota > Metazoa > Arthropoda > Insecta > Lepidoptera > Riodinidae > Apodemia > Apodemia mormo. The sequence goes on from JAUPFN010000026.1 coordinate 10,418,829, forward strand.
AAAAAACAAGTTGCCAAAAATACCTTTTTTGGGAATTTGTTTTTGCAAATTTTGTGCACTGCTCAGTAGTGCAATACCCGCGAACATTCTGCTAGACTCACAGGCTCGGTATCGCCATTTGACGAAATTATATATTTTCGCAATTCCAACCTACCAAAAGAACTTTCCCAAAGTTCGTCGCAGGCTCCCAGTGTATAATATTTAAAAACTTAGTTATTTGCGAGAGCCGAGACCCTTACAAATCTAAAAAACGATAACATGGGGAGGGGCACAGTTTATGCTCCAAGGGCGAATATTTTCAAATTAGGTACGTGATTTCTAACCACTGAATTATTATTGTTCTGTTTCTTATACTAGCACAGAAAAAGTATATAGTAATTTCGTGAATACTATATATTATTATATTTTAATCAGATTTAAAAAAATGTGAGTCTGATGCTGATAAATGAGCACGCAGTTTAATGCAAAATTTATATGTATATTTTCTAAAATTTTATCTGTGCAGTTCTGGTAACAAAAATTTTACTAGATAATGAAGTTAAAAATGTATTAGATTTTTCGAAAAATAATTGTTAAATATAACTAAACTAACTATAACAAAGGAAAACATTATTCCGTATATAAGAGCTTTAAAAAATTGTTTACATTGACAAAAAAGGAAAACTGAAAATTAGTCATTCGAAATTAAAAAGTAAAAAGACTTGTCTATGGAATCACAGAACGGAATCTTGTAAAAGATTAGGCCATTTCATAAAACAAATGTATAGTAACTCGCAGAAAATATACTCTGGACAGTTGTATTTATTTCAGCTTTGCATTTTAATTTAAATTGAGTTGTGAACCTTTTGTAGGCCTGTTCAAAAGGATTCATCTTCGATTCTAGTGGAAGGGTTAGCAGTCTCAATTCTGCTATAGAAAAGATTTGCATTGAGAGGAGACGTAAAGGTAAACATCGATCTATTTTCTTTGTAAATGGACACATTTGACGAGTCTAAGGAGTTAAGTTTTCCTAGCTATATATGTTATGTCTTGAGTGTTTATAATTATTTTTAGTGCATCCTTGAACGAAATGAAAGTTTGACTTATGCCACATATTCTTTGAATGGCAGCTGGCGGACGTACCTTTAGCATAAGAGTAGGTTCGTAAGATGCAACGTAAACAGTAATAGGAGTGTCCTATCATCTTATTTTTTTTAACAAGCGTAAAAGATTGATTACGTGTGGTTTTTTCCAGATAATCATAGAAACGGGTACTGAATTGTTTTTTCCAATGTAAAATGTCAAATTCTGAACTTGTCAAAGCTAGGTTGAGTCATTGTTGCGATCTCTTTATTATCTTTTAAAAGTTATTGTTTTAAAGTTACAACATTGTTTATTTACTATAGAAATTATCAGGTGAAATACTTTTTTCAAAGGCAATACGAAAGATATGCTGTTTTTGTCTCTTACATGATAAAATAAAAGAAATGAAGTTATCTTTTAAACTATTTATTTTACATTTCTTAGGTAGTATCATATAAACTAGCTATCTATAGACTAGAAATAATTCAGAGTTAAAAGACCAATAAAAGCAAAAAAGATTTGCTCTGATTTTTTAGGAAAAACTTTTTTGTTTTGATGTAATTTACGTCACATGTTAGAGAATAATTTAAGGTAGAACTTTATAGTTATTTATAATTTTCAACACTCATATACTTTTTAATAAATGGTATATTCAGAGGCTGGTAATAACATTTGGCTTACTAAATTCTTTAAAATTTAAAAGAATTAGCATTTTCTTTTTCTGAACTGTACCAATATTTCCAATTATATAATGATCTATTGCTATAATATGCTAGATATTTTATGTTTAAAAAAATAACAAAAAAGTAAAGAGAGGAAATATGAAAATTAGTATTAAGTTTTGAAAGATAGTGTCTTTACTAAGTCAAATATTGTTTGTAGCTGCAAATTATCTTACAAACCAAAAAACAGTATGTATAATATTCAAACCATAACTATTAGCAAATAGATAGAATCTTGTTTATGTAATATTTCGCTGTGTCTGATCTTATTGTCCAGGATGTGTTTCATTCGCTTTATTTTATTTTCAAATGTCCAGATAAATTAAAGTGAAAATAGGATATTGTTTACATTATCTGATTTAACTTTTCAGTTCTTACGGCCCCTGGTGGGGTTTCTTAAAATTTGGAATTCTTGACAAGTGCATTCTTACGTATTCCAAGCTCATGGCAATGCAAGCACTGTGTTGCATTTAAAATGTAATTACTCTAGAACAAATAATTTCTTATTATTCTGTAAATTACTATGCACTATTTGATATATTTCCTATCTACTAGGTATAAATATATATATTTATAATAGTTTTACTGCATTTTCTAATCAACATTAGAATCATTATAAGCTGAATAAGTCTTAGCTAATTAATAAATACAGTACCTTTTTGAGAGAATTCTAATGAAAACCAATAAAAACAACACAAAATTTATACATTCACTAATATTGAATGAAGTGACTTATACAGAATAAAAATCCACAGACAACATGAAGTTCTAACTTTCAAATGGCAGATAATATATGAAAACCATAAGTCACAAACTTTTTCATATTAAAGTTCAACCACCCCTATTAAAACTTGTCTGAAGTTTCAATGAATGAAATCTCTACCCTTCAATCACAGAATACTCAGAGACTAACAGAAGTCAATGTTACATACAAGTAATATTCAAGCATAGCACACATAGACACCTCTCATGGACGCGATATCTCGGACTGGTGCGGAACAAACTGTCCCGAACCATTCCGAGATATTGCTTCCTTGAGAGGTGTCTATGTGTGCATTGCTCGAATATCACATGTATGTAGATTGACTACTGTTAGTCTCCAGTATACTGTGCTTCAACTTCAGTTTATGTTTGTGTCTCTTGAGTATTGTTGTTTGTAACTTAACAATGGTTTCATATTAATCTTTAGTGCATAGTCTAGAGACTAAAACTTGTAGCATTAAGTATAATCCTGGCTGATCACATTTGTACAAGAAGTGGAAGAAAGATTAAGTTTGGAAGGAAAAGGCTACGTAGGATCTGTTCTTTCATGTGGAAAGAATGGCAGATGAAAATAAATTTACAATGTGGATATAGATAAATATGTATAGATATTGAGAGATTGGTTTTTCTGGCTGACATACTGTGATCAAATGGTGCGTATATTATCTGTGAGTGTTGTAAGAACATTTCGTGGGTCATTATGTATGTCACTGTATGTTTATCATTAATTTGGTGAGGAGATATGTAGGTAATTATAAATTTTACCTTGGTTTTATTATTATTTCAGTTTGATTTAACAAAAATAGAGCTTGGGTTCAATACCCTGGTTAACCATAATTGTTTTTAAAGTTTCTCAAAATTTTTAACTTTGGAAAGGAAATGTTGATATATAATTTACAACAGTTATCAAAAGTAAATTGCTAACCAACAAACTAATGTTAACTATTGTAAATCAGAGTACCTACCTGTTACATTATTTTTTTATTATTGAAAAGTGTAATAGTATATCTTCACTGAGCCTGACAAGTTCCATATGTGATATTTGTAAGGTATTGGGGCACAAAAAATGTGTTATTACTTTAACAAATAGTCTATTTGTTATTTAATAACAAATAATAAATTAACAAATAGTCTGTGTTTTAACTTAATAACACATTTTTGTGGTGCTCCAAAACCTTACAAATATTATATATGGAACTTGGCAGGCGCAGGGACGATTTATCAAATGATGAAAAAATTAAGATCATCTGTTTGACATCTATGTTGGTGGAATTGGATAATATTTGAGTATGATGATCTATTTAGAGCGGACCCATAAAGAGATTGTCATACTCAAATACTATCCATGCAGGCATAGTATGTGTACTAAATTTCATAAGTATATGTATGTTTGTCCACGAATTTCCCAGAAACTAAAAGCCACATTAAGATAACTCTATTTGAATTATATCAGGTGTATTCTAACTTTATAAACAGTCTGAGTTTCATCATAATCGGTTCAGTAGTTTTTGAGATACAAGTATAGTTGATATTTGAAGTCCATCGTTTTATATTACCATTATTGTACAATTTCTTTTTTTATTTAGATAATTTTATTGGTATATAAAGTATGTCTTCTCTTAACTTATTATAAATGAAACATCCAACAATGAATCATAACTAGAACAAATGTTATATTTAGGTTAACCAGTTTTATGTTTGTCTTATCTATTTTTTACCTTTATTGATTTGTTATTTAAATATGTCTGCGTATTTTCTTTAGAATCAAGGTATCTGACCGTATAAGAATCACATGAACTATATTCATATAAAATTATATCAAAACAATGAATTGTGTCATCTAAACAAAAGATATGTTAAACAGCTTCATCATAAAAAAAGCTTTTTTTTTACTATGATATGGTATGGTGTATATTATTTGAAAATTATGTTAGTTTATTCAATTTATTCAAATGTATTTTAATTACAGTTTGTTCTTTGTGACTTTGTTTGTGTGATACATTACTCTCTTTTTTCTGGTAAAAAATTGCCTGTATCACTCAGTAATCATTTAGCTTTATATTGGCAAAAGAATTTTTAAAATTGGTCTAATAAATTTTCAGTTTATCCATAATAAACAAATCATACCTCTTTATAACATTAAGTAATGAAGCACAGACAATACAAATAATGCTAAATAACTTGCCATGAACTAGTATCTTATGACATTTAACATACCTTGACTATTCTGTGAGGGTGCCAGTGCAATATTTGTTTTTATATTTATCCAATCCTTATTAGTCTGTGTAGACAGTCTAATAAAAACACATAACTTCACAGCCAATTTTGAAGTGAACTTTTTGTTTGGTGTGAAATTTTGAAACACAGAAGTCAGTAACAAATTGAAATTACATTCCCACTTACCATTTTCTATCCGTCTCTTTCTTGTGAGAACTAATTTCGGATTTCTTTCAGATAGATTTCATAAGCAACACCTTTAGAGCAAATTTGAATTCTAAATTTTGTTCAGTTAAAATTTAAGACTCAGAAGTCAAAATGAGACCACATTCCCACTTATAAAGTTGGTTGGATGGTGATGGATAGGATGATGCCCTAAACCAGCATTTCTTAACCTTTGTCAATCTGTGGACCCCTTTAAAAATTAAGCACAACTTCAAGGTCCCCCTTAATAAAAAACATTGGCATTTATTTATTAACTAGCTGTTGCCCGTGACTTCGTTCGCGTGGACTTAGTTTACTCCGCACAGCTCCTCCCCCGTAGGTGATAGCATGATAATATGTAGCCTATATGTTGACCCGACCTGTTAGTAATATTCATGCAAAATTTGAAGTAAATCCATGCAGTACTTTTTGAGTTTACCCCAGACATACATTGACTTTCTTACGATTTTATTATATGTATTTATATTTATTAATTTAAACATTCATAGATAAGACGGCGAACCCCCATACACATATTTGCAGACCCGTCAGGGGTCCGTGGATCACAGGTTAAGAAACACTGCCCTAAACCTAATATTAGTTTACACAAGAGAAATCTTTAAGGTAGATTCTAAGCCCAAATCTAAATTTGAACTCTTATTGAGCGGAATGCAGTGGCATTGTGGTTTCAATTTTTTACTGACTGCATAATATGCCACTTTATAGAGAACTAGCTGCAGAGTGCAGCCCGCTGCATTATTAAAGTTTTTGTTGAATAATGCGGGAACAACTCATTTTTCCGGGATGAAATGTAGCCTATGTGCTATTCTAGGTCTTCATTTACCTGTGTGCCAAATTTTATTCAAATCTGTTCATTAGTTTTGGCGTGACTGACAAACATCCCTCCATTCATACAAACATCAAAACTTTCGCATTTTTTAGCAATTATTGTTTTGCTGTACAGATTTTTGGTGGGGTAGGTATTTGAGGAAGGGGGTGGGTTTAATTAAGATTAAAATGATGCTATCTTTAAGTTAGACAGAACATATCTACAAAATTTCATTGAATTTGGTTCAGTAGTTTTGGAGTCCATCGCCGATGCGGATTAAATAGGTTAGTTGTGTAGTCAAAGGCGAATAACATAGAAATGGTTGCAAAAAAGGAAGAGATCAAAAGAGATGGTGCATGTATGTTTATGTCGTATTATATTATGTATATCCAAGCATTGATTTACATAACATTAACATATTGATTAACATATCAAAATGATATTTTAATCTTAATTTTGACTCTTTGGGTTGCAATAGTAAATAATGATTTGGAGTAGCTACTTTGCATTAAGTAAGTAATAAAATACTGTTAACAGTTATGAAAGGAAAGACTATGGGCTTACAATTGAATGCAAAAAAATGAAGATACTAGTATTTGAAAATAGTCAAAACAGATATGTGTGCTACTTAGAGCATGTTTTTAAGAAAACTAGTTATTTTGCAAATTTCTGCAAACTTTTATGTGTACCTTTGCGATGTCACAGAAAAGAAAAACATAAAAACGGTTAAAATAAAAAAAAAAAAAACTAAAATAAAGTTAAGTAAAAAAAAGTAAACGGGTGAAGTTTGCATATGTTATGTATGGTTTTAGGAAGGATGAAAGGTACGGAAAGAAGAGTGTTAAGGGAACAGCATTAGAGAATGTAAGGGAATTTATTTTCAAGTCTAAGACCAGTGCCCATTTTTCTTTCATGACATATTCCAATACTATTTTATTGTAACGGAACGAGGGTATGTGACTGACTTATCATGATTGACTAAATGCTTACTGAAAGTGGTGTAAAATCTCCATAACTTGGGTCTTTGTATGAAAAGAGACATAAATGTGGAGGAAGTGAGGCAAATCTGCAAAGCTAGTAGTAATATTTGACACTGCCTTAAGAGATCTGGAGTGAGATGTGCCACATTGGTCCAGACCTCCTTTAAAGAATAGACCATCTGTTCTACCAGTCAGTTTCGTAAAGGCAAACAATATCAGGATTAGATTGACTAGGTGCTTTCTGAAAGTGGTGTACAATCTCCGTAACTGGTGTGTTTGTTTGAAAAGAGACGTGGATGTGGCGCAGGCGAAGCAAATCTGCAGAGATAGTACTATTTGACATTGCCTTAAGAGATCTGGAGTGAGATGTGCCACGTTGGTCCAGGCCTCCTTTAAACAATAGAACATTTGCTGTTCTACCAGTCAGTTCCTTAAAGCAAACAATATCATGATTAGATTGACTAGGTGCTTTCTGAAAGTGGTGTGAAATCTCCATAGCTGGTGAGTTTATATCAAAAGAGATGTGAATGTGGAGCAAGTGAGGCAAATCTGCAGAGATAGTATATTTGACATTGCCTTAAGAGAGCTGGAGTGAGACGTGCCACGTTGTTCAGGCCTCCTTTAAAGAATGGGTCGTCTGCTATTCTACCAGTTAGTTTCATAAAGCCAAACAAGTGGTTATACCTTTCTCTTCTACTAGGTGGTAGTTCCACAATGTCTCGTTAGGGTTTGTTACCAACCCCTTAGCTAATACTACTGCAATAGCGTCAATGTTTGTCACTTTTGTGTTTCAGTTTGGACGGTAATGTACATAACTAGTAAATATATGCATTTGATATTACCATCTCGCCATAAGCAACGCACCATTAACATCTTTGCTGTTTATAGTCAACAGTTGTCACCTCACACCAGGAAAGCCTGTACCTTTTTTGCTAACTCTTGAAGTTATGACAAAGAAAAAATATAATTATATATATATATATATATATATATATATATATATATATATATATATATATATATATATATATATATATATATATATATATATTGATCTTGTTTCTTATCTATATTTATATCCTACTAATATTATAAATGCGAAAGTTTGTGAGGATGTATGTATGGATGTTTGTTACTCTTTCACGCAAATACTACTGAACCGATTACGATGAAATTTAGTATGTAGGTAGCTGAAGACCCAGAATAACACATAGGCTACTTATTATCCCGGAAAAATTAGGTAATTCCGCGGGATTTGCCAAAAACTTTTACGATTTAGCGGGCTGCACGCTGCAGCTAGCAATATTATAAATGCAAAAGTTTGGATGTCTGGATGGATGTTTGTTACTCAGTCTCGCAAAAACTACTGAACGTGTTTGAATGAAATTTGGCACACGGGTAAATAATGACCTGGAATAGCACATAGGCTACATTTTATCCTGGAAAAATTAGGTGATCCCGCGGGATTCGCCAAAAACTCATAATGAAGCGGACTGCACGTTGCAGCTAGTATATCATAAGATAGCAAACAAGCAGATGGCTTCCCTGATGGAAAGAGACAACTACCACCTATAGACACCAGAGGTGTTAATGGTGCGTTGCTATCCGTGTGACGGGATGGAAATGTCACTTGCATAAGTTTACCGCCTACCTCATCCGCCTAACCGGATCACGACAGGGACAAGCACTGACGCTATTGCGGCAGGGACACGTAAGGTATCAAGAAACCCCGGGGGAGAGATTTCGTTGCAGAATTCAAGTCTCGATGAGAGTGACGTGTGTGCGGTATAGCCAATCGTTTTTGCATTAAAAAGTTTTATTTAAACAAAGAGTACCTAGAGTATCCATTATTACGTTGATTTTTTTGTGGGGTAGGCAGTCGTCGGTAATCGGTTGGTGATATGGATGGGTAATCCCCGTCGTCGTATTTTATCGATCTGATATCGATTACAGCTTGATCTATTAATAACCGCGAACTTCAGCTTTACGTGCTCATCCGAGGTACGGGAGCGTTAACGATTTCGATTTTCGAGGATATACTCGAAACACCACTAACATTTTTGCCTCACCCAGAAATCAAACCCGGGACTTCATTATTTGAGCGCGATTCTATTTTTTAATATCCGACTAGCTAACTTCACCCGCGGGTAGAGTAACAGGTAATCAGAAATCAGAAGTACTTTATTCAATAAAACTTTTTACAAGTTATTTTGACACGTCAACATATTTTTTTAAAACTACTACCGGATCGGAAACGCGGCCACACACTGAGAAGATCCGGCGGAAGAAACTCAGCGGGCTTGTCTTTTTTATAATCATCTATTTTTTTTACAATATCACAATATTACAAAAAATATATGTGAGATCGGTATGTGAAGCAATTATTTCCCAGGCCAGGTCATCAGTATATGAAATTTCATCCCCTCTTTCAATCCTTAGAAGGGTTGGTTTATAAAAAATTTAGCACCAGCAGGCCTACTCTTGAAAACAATATAAATCTTAAACCAATATTGATAAAAACAATAAGTTTCGAATATCATCAAAAAACGGTATTTTTGAAACCAATATTGCCCACATTGATTCAGTATAGTAACGACCTAATTATTGGAAATAGATGTCATCGTTACAGGTCAAGCAAGTGTTAAAAGTGGAAATTTTAAGCATCGTTTTAAATGAAATAACGAATAAAAGCAATAATGATTAGTTCCAAAAAATTTCGAAATCGGTGTCGCGATGTCGCCGAATCCAATAATTGAATATAGTTGTCCAGAGTACGAAATACTTCAAAATTCATTAAATATTCATTTAAAATTGAAATCGGTTTTCAAGATTAGCCCTGCAGGTCTTCAAATATCTTCTCGCTATAATTTAGCGGGACACAAACTGTGCTTTTGCATTTATAATATTAGTATGGATTAAGCTCGTATATCGTCGTATGAAATATAATCCTTCTGTTCCTTATATTCCTTCTTATGTTTTCCAGGCCCTTTGAAAAACAGACTAAACGCCGTTCTGCCAGGCAGGTCGTAAGAGGCGACCGATTGGCTATACGTGTTACTACTATCGTGGCTACTAGGTGGTTGGGTTCCGCAACGTGTCGCCTGGGTATATGTTACCACCGCCTTAACTGTTCCTGCCGCAATAGCGTCAATGCATGTTATTGTCGTGTTCCAGTGTGGAGGGTAAAGTAGCCGGTAGACTTATGCATTTGGCATAGTTATCCCGCCACACGGATAGCAACGCACCATTTACATCTTTGGTGTCTATAAGCGAAGAAGCGAAGAAAGAGAAATCTTTCTATCAGGAGAGCCATCAGCTTGTTTGCTATCTAGTGAGATAAAAAAATACAATATTTTATATCGATAACACTAATGAATCGTTTATTTGAGAAACCCCATAAGTCCAAAATACTAAATTTTTCAGGAGAAGCAAAAAACATTTTTCCAGGTTAAGTTAGCATTAACATCGTGAACCAATGATAAATAATAATAATGTTAGCATCTCTAAAAAAGATTCCAGCATAAAAAATTTAATTGTTAATTACTACAATTAACAATAATGATTTAAAGTAGGTGGACTTATGGGGTTTCTCAAACAAACAAAGAAAATAGTTAAAAAATCATTAATTTATCAATTTTTCTTCCTCAATAATTTATTAAATTTATAAAATAAACTACAAAATATGGAGTAGAACTACAATTAACGGAAATTATAACAAATAATCATTTATTTTTAAATTAAAGTCAGTGAAATCACAGTAAAGAATAAAACAATAATTTAATTAAATTTTATCAAACTAATAACAGCAAAAATTATTAAAATTTAATTTTACTTTTTTACTGACAGCCAGTGGTCACGGGTGATTTTTTTTTTTCAAAAAGGCGTCAATTTTAATTTAAAAACATTTTTTTCACTCAGAAGAAGTTTTTTTGTAAAAAAAAAAGAAACTTATTTTTTTGAACACGGATTTGATAATTTTTGGTACTGGTAAACGTGAGAGGATATTCAAAGAACCGAAAAATGCAATAAACCCAATTTCGAAAAAAATGTGACTTATGGGGTTTCTCAAATAAACGATTCTTGTACTGTTTCACAATAAACTAAAATAAATTGGTTTATTGTGAAACAGTACAAGTGTTATCGATATAAAATATTGTATGAAAATGAAGTTTCACCAAGTGCCGACGATAAAGAGTGTTGAATAGATAAAAAAATATTATTACATAACTATCGCTTCGTAGTTTTCGATAACGGGAATATCCCGAATCGGTAATCATTAGAGCTTGCGAATTAGGCGATGTTGTTAAATCGTGATATACAGAAGTATAATGGTGTTCGGTTTCTACTACGTGTCAAACTGGATACGTCTTTCAAGGCAATATCTTAGGATATCAACGTCACTTGCATTTACACAGAAATACAGAGTTATAATACTTACCGATTAAATAAAATCACTCCAGAGGTATTCCTTGCGCCCAACATCACCTCGTGTCTATTAGTATTGTGTTGTTTGTGGTTTTTACTCTCTTGCAGGGTCACTTTTCGCTCTTGGTTTTTTTTGGAAGGTTAGGCCCTCTGTCCTTTTGCCAGACAATTTGTAGGAAGAAAGTAACCGGGTAAACATGTCACTACTTTCCCGAATACGGACGGGATAGTGGAGACTTGAAATGTCTGCTCAGATTTTCTACCACCACGTTCCATTTTCCTGCCGCAATAGTGTTTTGTGCTTACAATATCATAATCCAGTTTAGAGGTTTAGGTAGCTGGGAGTTATGCATGTGGCGTTCCATCTCTGCCACATATAATATCGTGTTAAAATCTTTGGTGTCTATAGCTGATGGTTATCTGTTTTTATCAGAAGCATATTTATATTGTAAGATAGCATACAGGTGTATAAAAAGATGTATGGATATTACTAGGTGACCCGGCGAAAATTGATCTGCCATTTAAATTACTTGTAGGTAGTGGATATTTTGTGTGGGATGGGGGTAGGAGGGTGAAAATTTAAGGTTATAGGTATGTTTAATGCCTAATCAAAAAAAAACAAAACAAAGGGATCGTCATAAAAATAGAAAAAAAAATCTTTTTAGAAATCAGAAATCAAAAGTACTTTATTCAATAAAACTTTTTACAAGTTGTTTTGACACGTCAAATTATTTTTATTTATTTAAATATTAAATATAAATAAATATTTATTTATTAATTTTTATTTATATTTATATTTTTATTACGTTTTTTTAGTAAATATATTGATGGGGTGAGGGTAGGAGGGTGAATATTTAGGGTTATAGGTACATTTTGATACAAAAAAATACAATAAAATCATCATAATAATAGAAAAAAAATCTATAATTCTTTGTTTTTTCTGTTTTCCACCTACATCCTAGCGGTATGAAATATTATACTTTATGACCTATTTTCATACAAATATACAAAAAAAAAATAACAAATATACAAAAAAAAAAACAAAAATCGGTCTAACCGTTTCGGAGGGTTGCAACCACAAACAGCGTGACAGGAGATTTTATATATTAGATTTGTAATAGTGTGGAGTAATGTACAGATATAGTAAATGTTGACCCCTAAACTAACAGCCTTTCTAATGCTTTACCTGACTTACGTAATGCTCATCACTGACATTCTATCATTACGATATTAACTGCCAGGCTACATTCCACTGTATCATCTTGAAAGGTATTGCTTCATATGCGAGTCTGAATAGAAATATATAGTTGACTAATTGGTGCCAGCGACAATGTTCGCTCGGCCCAAAATCATTACTTACCTTTTATTAGTTGGGTAAAAAGTAGCTGTTGCTACTGCGGCATAGTTGTATTTGAAAGAATTGCACCGCGCCGCGGCGCGGCTTTTCATTATTATCGGTTGAAAAAAATGTATGGCTCAACAAACTATCACACTCCAAAAAGTACCTATATGATTATAAAGAGAATCCTTAGTTCTTCAAATTCAGTATAACTTTGAAGAGAGTTAATTACTCTAAAAAATCTCTTTGAAAAAAAAATAAAGCGAATAAAGTCTTTGAAGATATTTAATTACTCTAAAAAATCTCGTTGAAAAAAAAATAAAGCGAATAAAGTCTTGTTCGCACTACGTTACTATTTTAGTTGAGTAGAGAGTACGTTAGTAGCCAAAATACTCGCTACTGGCCTAAAATCGCTCGTATTTTGGCCCCGATTATACTTTGATTAGTGCGAGTGCGAGTGTATAATGCGGGTGCTTAGTATTAAACAAAAAATACGTGAAGCTAGCCGTTGATCAGTGCGAGTGATAAGCTGTCATTGCGAGTGAGCTACTCGGCCGTAGTCGGGGTGGTACTCGCCCGTGAAAAAATGGCTATCCTCCTGCTATCCTGAATAGCTTTGCGCGATGCTAACGTAATAAACTAGATTTAGATATGTGAATTAGTATTTAAATTGATTTTGTTTGCAAAAGCGGGACATTTTTGCTCTCGCTGGGGACAGCGGGACCGACAGCTTGAAATCTGGACAATCCCGCCCAAAGTAGGACGTATCTAATCACTAATACGTTCCTTACACATAGCTTGTTTCAGCTGATATTTATTATTATTGTCTATGACGAGCTTTTATTTATTGCTTCCGGTTTTGCCCGCGTTAAATTTAATAGATATACTATGCCGGTCATATACGCATGGGTGTACCTGACAGGTTTGCTTGTACAGTTTAACTGTACAGGTAAACTTGGGCTGAGTAGAGAACAAAATTTGCACAGTTGTGTGACATACATATGAGACCCGGTTTATCATTACACCTGTACCCTTGCGAGGCAGGCATAGAGCTATAGCTGATAGAGGGACGGGGGTTGTTAAAACACAACTACTATACTCGGAGCTGCTGATGAGCATAGTTTCGAAACTGAACTGGGCATAGTTTCAAAAAAATAGGCTTAAGTCAGTTTTTTTTATATCATAAGATAGCAAACAAGCAGATGGGTCTCCTGATGGAAAGAGTCAACCATCGCCTATAGACACCAAAGATGATAATGGTGCGTTGCTATCTTGTGGCGAGGTCAAATGCCACATGCATAAGTTTACCGGCTACCTTACTCTCCAAACCGGAACACGACACTGACAAGCACTGACGCTATTGCGGCAGGAATTGGTAAGGCGGTGGTACCAGACCCGGGCGAGACAATGCAGAACTCTACCACCTAGGAGTCACGATGGTAGTGACTGGCATAGCCAATCGATCGCCTTTTACGACCTGCCTGCCAGAACGGCAATTATTCTTAAAAAGGGCACGGAACCAACACGGGGGAACAGATAATTGATCGCCCGTTAGTGGAGTGATTATAGACACTAACTACGCAATCAATGAGGCTCGGGTTCGATTCCCGATGCATGCATTACATGCATTTGTGTGATGAGCATAGATGTTTGTATTACTGGGTTTAGGTGTTTTTATGTACGTAACAGTATTTATATGTATGTATTTATATGTATTAGTGTCATTGACTAATGCTGCGCTGTGGCTGCACTTGCGTCTATCGTCACCAAGCTTCGCGCAATGACGCGATACATGCAAATGTGACCGGCTATTATCGGCTATCGTCACAAATATTCGGACTGCGTGTGCCTTATCGCGCGGTTGGCGGTACGTTAAAGGGTTTTAGCGCGCTAATATCTTCGGGACGATAAAGGCAGGTGCGGCCGAAGGGTAACACTTGTATTACAAGTAAATTAATTGCTTACTTTGGGGTTAGATCGAGTAATTTGTCCAATAACATTATTCTATTACTGTCATAAGAGCATTGATCAAAAGGTAACTAATTTAAAAACGTTATTTCTTTCAGGTTTCAGTAGGAGGCTGATATTTTGTTCATATTGCTGAGAAGTACTCACCAATAGGCTCTTGGGTTTAGGATGTCAGTGCTGAATCAAAGTGGAGAAGAACAGGTATATTTTATAACTGCCTTGTGTTAATTTAATTTATTTTATGTTAACTGCCTTATGTTAAGTTAATAACTAGTTGTGTCCTTTTAAACTTTTATACATCGGAATCTTCAGACTAGCTAAACGTTATTTCGATAAAGCAACTAACCAACCTAACCCATTAATCACAGCCACGACGGACTACGAAGCCGTAGCCGACGCAGACGTGATAGACAGGTTCAGAAAACCTCGCCACGTACTTTCCTATCCCGATGACGGTCCCGACATTTACACACACACAAACACAACACGACACCGTTGTAACCGGTCTCGACAACGAAGACTTCTCTATCGCCTAACGCGGGGCGCACAGCCACGACTCCCCCCTCCATTTTTAGTCCGAACGCCGAAATAAGCCTAGGTCCGGTCTCACAGGAGACAGCCCTTAGCGCGGGTGTTGTAAGCCCAAATATTAATTTAAACTCTGGTTGAGCACTCTGCTCACCCAAAAAGTCCGGTGACACAGTAACGACCAAAAGGTCAACAGCTGTAATAGTCATTTCGAAAAAAAATATTTTTTTTCAGTAGACTCTAAAAGCTTCAATCGTTTATAACGTAAGAAGTGATCTTTAATATGCAGTGCAACTAAGAAATTAGTATTTTTGTACACAATATATAAAGACCTATCCTTCTTCTGAGCATGTGTGTGTGACTGAACTCTTCTCAGGCAATTTGAACCATTTTTTTTTGCACATTGTTCCCCGTGGTGGTCCAGGCTCCTTTAAAAAATAGAATCAGGTCGCCATCGCCTATAGACACCGAAGATGTTAATCGTGCGTTGCTATCATTGTGGCGGGGACTTAATAACACATGCATAAGTATATCGACTACCTTACCCTCCAAACCGGAACATGATAGTGAAAAGCACTAACGATATTGAGGCTGAAATAGATAAGGCGGAGGCCACAGACTCGGCGAGACAATGCAAAAATTTACCTCCTAATAGCCACTATGGTAGTGACTCGCATAGCCAATCTTTCATTGCATAAAAATAAAAAAATCAAATACCACATGAGATCCCGGGTTCGATTCCCGGGTCGGGCACATAAAAAGTGATTTTTCAGTTTTTCTGAGAAATACAAAGTTGCCCGGGATTGGAAAGTGCCCGGTTAGCGATAGGCTTGCCACCTATCATATTTGTGGGACCAAGTATCTTCGGCTAATCGTGGGTGCACTCGTTGCACCTATAAGCCTGAAGATACTTAAATTGATTCCAAAATAACCTCCACCTATCTATGAATAAGCACATACGTTTTTTGTTTGTAACTCTTTGATACTTTTGATTATTTATTTAGAACTATTATATAGTTAGCCAGCGCTAAAGATAACCTAAATACCTATATTTATACAGTACTTAGTAGTTACCCGCTATTAAAATGCTTACATTTTCTATGTTGTATTCTTATCATAGGTATTGCTTAAAGATGAGTTACAAAATTTATTTGTTTTTACTATTTATATACTAATATTGTAAAGCGGGAAAAAAATTAGTTTGTTACGGTTTCACTAAAAAAAAATTAGTTTTGTTCTTTTGTTTTGTATACGTGTTTTTCTACCTTGTTTAATTTTTTCTCTTATTTTGGAAGAAATTTCTTTAGAGAAGCTTGTTTTTGTACTAATTTTGTCTTTATGTTTACTTTTGATATTCGTGTGCAATAAATGGTTAAATAAATAAATAAATAAAAAAACTTTTTTCGACTGAGCGAAAAAAGTAACAATTATTTGTCACGCGAACGAAATCGAGAAACTGCTAGTAGGATGTAAAGCAGACCACTTATAAACTTAGAATTTTACGATAATTACTAACCCCGTGTTGGTTCCGGGCTCCTTTGTAGAATAGGCCAACTGCCGTTCTGCCAGGCAGGTGTAAAAGGCGACCGACTGGCTATACGAGTCACTAACATCGTGGCTACTAGGTGGTAGAGTTCTGCATTGTCTCGCCCGGGTCAGGTACCACCGCCTTACCTACTCCTGCCGCAATAGCGTCAGTGCTTGTCACTGTCGTGTTCCGGTTTGGTGGGTAAGGTAGCCGGTAAACTTACGCATGTAGCATGAGACCTCGCCACAAGATAGCAACGCACCATTAACACCTTTGGTGTCTATAGACGATGGTTGACTCTTTCCATTAGGAGACCCATCTGCTTGTTTGCTATCTTATACTATAAAAAAAATAAAAAAATAGCAGATCTTTATCTGCTTGCCTTTTTTCCTTACAAAGATCC
This sequence comes from Apodemia mormo, assembly GCA_036924255.1. Lineage (NCBI taxonomy): Eukaryota > Metazoa > Arthropoda > Insecta > Lepidoptera > Riodinidae > Apodemia > Apodemia mormo. The sequence continues at coordinate 10,435,796 of JAUPFN010000026.1, forward strand.
CAAGAATTTCAGAATATATTTTTCTCCGTGTTGGTCTGGGCTCTTTTGAAGAATAGACCATGAGCCGTTCTGCCAAGCAGTTCGAAAGAGACGACCGATTTCGAGATAGCGAGTCACTACCATTGCTATTGTGTGGTAGAGTTCTGCATTGTCTCGCTCGGATCTGGTACCACCGCCTTACCTATTCCTGCCGCAATAGCGTCGGTGCTTGTCTCTGTCATGTTCCGCTTCGGAGGGTAAAGCAGCCGGTAACCGTATGCATGTGGTACTAAGATTGCGCCACAAGCATAGCAACGCACTATTAACAGTTTGATGTCTTTAGGCAATGGTTCTCTCTTTCCATCATAAGAGCCATTTGCTTGTTTGCTATCTTATGATACAAAAAAAACCAATGATGGCAGCGGCTATACATATTTCGCTGTCCCGTCCTGCCTAGACCCGTTGTCCTAGGTGAGCGACGGAATGCGACATTGATCGACGCGACGCGACTCAACACTACTAGTTTAACTTTATTTTAATTATATGTATCTAATACCTTTAAACGAGCAATTCTTGTATATATATAAATATATATCAACGATCTCGGAAATGGCTCCAACGATTTTCATGAAAATCACAAATTAGGGTTTTTTCGGGTCAAGGAATCGATTTATCAAGGTTCCAGGTCCAAGAAAAGCTCGTTTCCCAAGATATGGGTATGTGAAAAACTTAGCAAAGTTTGGTAAACCAGATATTATATATTATATAGCTTCCACAGTAATATTGTCACTGCCAAAATGATAAATGTCTAATATTTACTGTTCAAAATACAGCCATGTAATAAGTTGGTTTTACAGACAACTGAGTCTTGTTAAAAGGCTTCCGTTAGGATACGGAACCCTAAATATAATCTCACGTCTTTGTTATTTTTATTTCAAATGCAAAAATAGGTATAGCTATTTGCACGTGTTTATGATCGCCTTCACTACATAGTATAAAACAAAGTCGCTTTCTCTGTCTGCCCCTATATATGCTTAAATCTTTAAAACTACGCAATGGATTTTGATGTAGTTTTTTTTTTGATAGATAGATTGATTCTTGAGGAAGGTTTGGGTATATAAACCTTTCCAATATTCCCAAGGGAACAAAAGTTACGCGGGTGAAACCGCGGGCAGGTTGCTAGTCATTACATAGTATAAAATAAAGTCGCTTTCTCTGTCGGTCCCTATGTATGCTTAAATCTTTAAAACTACGCAACCGATTTTGATGCTGTTTTTTTAATAGATAGATTGATTCTTGAGGAAGGTTTAAGTGTATAAACCTTTCCGATACTCTCACGGGAACAAAAGCTGCGCGGGTGAAACCGCGGGCAGGTCGCTAGTTAACGTATAAACAATGAAATATGATATACTAAACATGAGTAAATGCACAGTACTATATATATATAACATGATAATAATGGCAGTCTAAACTATGACGTGTTATGTTTATCGCAGTTAGGTGTATGGAAATTAGAAATAAATTTTTATTAAAGTTTCCGTCATAATGGAGCGTTGCTATCCGTATGGCGGGATGGCGCCAATGCACTATTTACATATTTGGTGTTTATAGGCGATGGTTTCTTTTTCCATTTGGAAAGTCATCTGCTTGTTTGCTGACTTATGATATAATAAAAAAAATGGTGTCATAGTTTCGTGGGTGTCATGGTTAGAATACAGAAAATGGTTAGAATGCAGTAAACCGGTTGACCCTGCAGACCATCCTGAAACTTAATTGATTTGAAGTATGTTAAGCTTAAGTCAAAAATATACCTAAGCATAAACTTTTTAGCTCAAATAGGTATATTGGTTATAACGGTGATTGAAGTGTCCGAGCTCAAACATCTAAAATCTGTTAAAAAGGACACTATTTTAATTTTTGATAAGCTGTAACTTTTAGAACGCATCGATTTTGATTTATCAAATGGCATTCAATTCAGTTTTTTAGCTCTAAAAAACGTTCAGCTTAACGAAACCGCTGATTGAAGTTATATCGAAGAACAAGCTGATAGCTTAATGATGTTATAAGACATCAAAGATGTTAATGGTGTTTTGCTGTCAGTGTGGCTGGATGGCAATGCCACATGCATAAGTCTACTGCTTACCTTACCCTCCAAACCAGAACACGACAATAAACGTATTAACCTTATTGAGACAAGAATAGGTAAGGCGGGGTGGTACCACATACCCGGGCAAAACGTTGCGAAACTCTACCACCTATTAATCACGGTAGTAGTGACAGGGACAATCAGTCGCCTTTCCTCCATATATTTCCATCAGGACAGCCATTTGCATGTTTGCTAACTTATGATAAAAAAAATCCTTTGTCGGGACGTGTCATAGTGTTTAAAGGTTGAATGTCATAGTATATATACACTTCGTGGATTTTCCTCATGTGTAAAAAAGGTGATAGGTTATTAGGTATACAAACCGAGGCAAACGTGTAAAGGTGCTGTACACATTTGCCGAATTATGCCAAAAGATGCTAAACAATAAGTGGGTGGCGAGGTTTCGCTCACCTCCTGCATGGTTGCTTAACCTTGCAACGTGTTTGTTGACGCGAGTTTTACATTGCTTTGGGTATGTGTGTCGTACGTCTTCAATGTCATGGAAGCTTTTGTGTGAAGGGCGCTGAGCACATTTGCCAAGATGCATATAAATTTGCTGAACATTAGTGTATAGAGAAGATTGACTTGCTTCCTGCGTCGTTAACTAAACATGCGATGTCTAATTTGACGCGACACATATACATTCTTTATGGTATGCGTCAAAAAGTGAAACGGACAATTGTTCTAACATTGTCTTAGGAAAATCCTAAATAGTATGCTGTCCCTTCTTGTCTTAAATGAAAAGAATGGGACAGCATGTTATCAAAGACTGTTCTAAGTTAAGACAAGGTTGATGCAATTAGCCATTAGTGAATCTCTCGATAAAAAAAAAAGAAATCGCTATAAAGGCTAGAAATCGTGATGGTAGCTACATGTACCCTTAACAGAGTCAAAGCTTTTTAAAGTGGCTTCAAGCGTAATCACGACTTTTTTTCTACGTAATACTGAAAAAATATGTTTAGTTCTTTTAAGACAATGGAACGAAAGTTGTTCCATTCTGTAAACAAATTAAAAATGCAAAAGCCGATTTCAATTCTTGAAATCAAAGCTCTCAATACTGCACTCAGTTTTTAACTGGGAAAACTCTGTCACTCACTTTTAAAAAAAGCTGTGATTTGCGACTCCGTTCGCGTGACTCAAACTTGCCTCCTCGCGTGACCTGTCTTAGGTACTTCCTCTTGCTGAGTCTCTTTAAAAGTAGTAGGCATGGTAGTGATTGCACTTTTAATTCATTGTCATTGGATGAACTAAAACAAAAAATCATAACAATTTCACGTGTGAAATTTCACTGAATGATTTTCACTCATAAAGTTATCTGAACGTCAAATAACCGTTATCTATTAAAAATGAAGTATGAATTATCACCAACGCTGCTACAATATAAATTAGAAGATTTCATTGAGCGTGAAATTTTACAGACCAAATGATGAAACGTATCACGTAGCAAATGAGCAAATCCGATTTATAAAACTACATTTCATATGAAATTTCACATGTTCCATGTTTAAAAAGAAGCCTATGTCACTACTGGATTACAGCAGAATAATAAGGCAGTAGATCAACTCCTTTCAAGGTGCCTACATCGCCGCACGCACACAGACGTGTCGTTTACACGGCCGCTAACCTATCTTGTCCGGCCAAGATAGGTTAGCGGCCGTGTAAACGACACGTCTGTGTGCGTGCGGCGATTCGGGCACCCTGAATGGAGTTGTTCTACTGCGTTATTATTCTGTTGTGACTGGATAGCGTAATTTGTAATGGTAAAAGAATTTTTTGAGATTGATTTAGAAGTTTTTGAATTTAATCGTTACAAACGAACAAAAATACAAATTTTTCTTTTTATAATACTAGTATTGATTAGTATTGATTATTAGTATTGATATATGATATACATATTAGTATTGATTAATATTATAAAAGTAATACTAGTATAGAATATTAAGTTAGCTATTAAAGAAGATTATACGATGTAGATAGATTTACCTGACATTATCATTGTCTATAAAAGCCAGATATGGAAAGCTCATATTACATGTCGATGTTTATCTACATATTTCAACAAGGAGCGCCATGCCGAACCACTACTTGTTTGCTATTCAATAATGTAACAAAATCCGATACGATACGATTATGTAAGAAGGCGGAAAATATTATCTACTATAATATGCGTGTAGACTGTTTGCATTGACGTGTGTTTTTACGCCGTGTTGGTCCCGGCCTCCTTTGAAGAATAGGCCAACTGCCGTTCTGTCAGGCAGGTCGTAAAAGGCGACCGATTGGCTATCGAGTTACTACCATCGTGGCTACTAGGTGGTAGAGTTCTGCATTGTCTCGCCCGGGTCTGGTACCACCGCTTTATTTTTCCTGCCGCAATAGCGTCAGTGCTTGTCGCTGTCGTGTTCCGGTTTGGAGGGTAAGGTAGCCGGTAAACTTATGCATGTGGCATTAGACCTCGCCACAAGATAGCAACGCACCGTTAACACCTTTGGTGTCTATAGGCGATGGTTGACTCTTTCCATCAGGAGACCCATCTGCTTGTTTGTTATCTTATGTTATGATATAAAAAAAGACATTTTGTTGCGCGCCAGATCCTACTAATTGAATTAAATGAATTTATTTGCTTAAGGTGAAAAAAAAAGCGACCAAATGTGGGTTGGAGTCGCGCACGAGGGATTACGTACCATTAAATACTTCAGCCTAGTTTAAGTATTAATTTTATTCTTTTTTTAGTATTTTTTGATATAGTGGTAACAGAAATACATTGTCTGTAAAAAAATCAACTGTCACAGGTTAATGAGATACAGCATGGTAACAGACAAACGGATAGACGGACTGACAGCGGAGTCTTAGTAATTCCATTTGTACCCTTTGGATACGGAACCGTAAAAACTGTAATAATATTCTATTCAGAACATTTTATATTCGCATTTTTAGTACACGGAATTAAAAATAATTGACCAAATAATAGGCTATTGTTAAAGTGATGTCACTGCGAAGGCTATTTTGACCATTTGATTTTTAATTTATTATTAAAAAATAGCAAAACGAACTTAAATAAGTATCATTCCGTCAGTTTCCTTGCGGGGTAGGCAGAGTGAACCGAACGTCTAGAAACTTTCCGGTTCACAACGATTCACCGGTTTGTCGGTTGGCGCATTTTATCGACCACTTGACAGTTATCGTCTATTTCTAGGGATAACCTGGACCTATAGCTTTACGTGTTCACGGGTGTGATAAGTTTTACCAGTGCATGGGTGTGATAAGTGGTAACACATCACCGGCCGGACTCCGAGCGGCTACTAAGATTTTTGATTTTTGAGAAAAACTTTGAAAAGACTCAGTAACACTTCTGTCCGACCCGGAAATTGAACCCGAGGAGCTTATGATCTGAGCCGAATAGGCTAACCTATTTGGCTTAGATGATGAGGCCCCGGGTAGATTTCCGGATCGGGCAAAAAATGTTATTGAGGTTATTTCGATACTTTTCTCAAGTCCAAAATTTCAGTAGCAGCTCGGAGTCTGGCGGGTGGTGTGTTATCCACTCCCGTGCCTCGGGACGAGCACTTAAGCCGTCGGAGAAATAGTCGATAGTCGTTATTAGGCGGTAAAATGCGACGATGGGGATCAACCGACAAATCGGTGATTGTAGTAAAATCAGAAAGTCTATACGTTCGGTTTTTTACTCAGCCTACCCACAAGAAAACCGGGCGTGATGATACATTTTTTTAATCATTATTCATTTTATTGGGAAAGGTTATTTGTATTCCTCTTAATCTGTAAAAACAATTCATAAACAAGTTTCTTTCTTCATTCATTATTTTGTCGTTTGAGATCTTTTCGAGTATTTTTGTCAAAAATATTTTCGAAAGTTTTATTTTATTCACGTCATTATTTATTACTAATGTTTATCCATTATTATCTTGTTCTAGTTTTTTTATGTGGTATTCAGGCATTTATTTATCAAATTATGGTTTTTCAAGAAATGTTAATTTACCCCCGTGTTGGATCGGGCTTCTTTGAAGAATAGACCAACTAACGTGCTGCCAGGCAGGTCGTAAAAGACGACCGATTGGATATACTGTCACTACCATCGTAGCTACTAGGTGGTAGAGATCCGAAACGTCTCACTCGGGTATTTGGTACCACCGCCTTACCTATTCCTGCCGCAATAGCGTCAATGCTTGATATTGCCGTGCTCCGGTTTGGAGGGAAGGGTAGCCGGCAGACTTATGCAATATGCATGTTGGATTGCCATCCCGCCACACGGATAGTCACGCACCATCAACATCTTTAGTGTCTATTTGCGATGGTTTCTCTTTGCATTAGGAGATCCATCTGCTTGCTTGCTATCTCATGACATTTTTTATAAAAAAATATTTTTTATTATTTTTTTATAAAAAAACAGATCCGAATAAAGTGATTTTCAATAGGATCTATTCTGAGTGGATTAGATAAAATTGATAATAAAATAAAGTGAATTCATAAAGCCAATCAACCTATTTCGTGTTTACAGACATAAAATAATCAACTGACGGCCATCAAAATTTTTTTCAACGTGATTTTGTAGAGTAATTTACTCTCTTCAAAGACTTAAAGTTAAACAGAATTTGAAGAATTAAGGTTTATCTTTATAATCATATACTTTTTATATCAAATTAGTGTGTGAATTTAATACTGAGCGTGATGGAAGTTGGTTGAGCCATACGTTTTCTTTCAACCGATAATAATTTACAGCCGCGCCGCATCGAAAATCTTTTCCACAGCAAAAGCGGTCTCAGAGAATACATGTTCTTATTTATTCTTCTCAATATTAACATTTCAATTTTGTCTACCTCAATTTCTATACCCGAAAGTAAGATAAGGTTTTTTTAATTTAACCATTTTTTTTATTTATTGCCAACGAGGTAGTGTAGAAGCAGAGAAATTGTAATACTTAATGGAAATACCGTCAGTGTTTTGTACTGTTGTATTTTGGACTGGAGGTTTATGTTTCTTTGTGAGAAAAGAAAACAAAATTAAATCTTTTTTTGGTATAAGATGGTATTTAGAGAAAGCTTTTAGTTATAAGAAGACGAACAATTATTGATAATGACAGTGAATATTTTTCATCAAAACTTCATACATCGTTTTTTTAGTTATTACCTTAAAGTTTAATATATTTCTTAAGATTCTATATCAACTAAGGAGTTGATATAGAAATCCGCATTTAATAAATATTTTTTAACTTGGGGAATAGTAGCTAAATAAAGTTAGAATTTAGGTTAACGTAAACAATCAGTTCTCTCTTTAGTAGTCTCTGGTAGTGTTGCCGATCGATTGTGGATTATCGATAGGATATCGATATTCTATCGATAGTAGTCCGATAGTAGTACTATCGATATTATAATAGATAGTATCGATTAAATCGATAGTATCGATACTATCGATTGTTCAAAAAGATACAATACTATTGGAAAAATAAAATACTATTAATACTATCGATAGTATCGTATCCCCCAGTCAGAAAAATATCGATCTTATCGATAGTATCGATACTATTGAATTTCTAGGAAACGATAGTATCGACAGTATCGGTACTATCGATACTACCGTAAATTAGCATACAATCGATAGTTCAAAACAATCGATGGTATCGATGCTGTAAATTCTATCGCTACTATTGTTTTCTAGACATTCAATAGTATCGATACTATCGATAGTATTGATTATTTTTTTAATTAGGAAACACGATACTATAGATAGTATCGATAGTATTGCACTTAGCAGATTGTATCGTATTCTTCTAAATTATCGATTGAATCGATATTATCTATAAAATCGATATAATCGATGGTTGTATCGATAGTATGTGCTTTTTTAGATTAAAGCTATCGATGGCGGAACTATCGATAGTTTGGCAACACTAGTCTGTGGTTAGAATTTATCTTGTCATTGGGTGTCTTCAGTACAACTGCTAATCTCAGAAATCTAAGTTAGATAGACAGAGTTCTGAGCTAAGTTTTTGCAAATCAATTTATAGGTACTTAAAAGAACAAAAAATAAATTAGCATTAACTATTCTTTAATACAAAAACAGGGAGAATTTTTATTTGATACTTATAATGAAAATTATTATGATATATAAACTTATTACTGTTTTAATGAAAATGTAATTAAAGTTTTATAAAATGGTAACACTTAAATGTGATGATAGAATTCAATCAAATTATAGTCTCAATTATTTTTAAACGATTGTTCCTAGCGATATATTTTATTTAATTTATTTAAAAATCGTAAAAAAATGTTCTAGTTTATCTAATATTCGTCACTCCAAAAGACACGCAAGGGATATACAAAAACGAATTATTTGCTGCGACAACTATCAAGACATACACTGATATATCGTTTAATCAATTGGTTTTTTCTCAATCTTTATCGGATATAAACAAAATATACGTAATCATTTTGCACTCAATCATATGGAAAAATTATTACACTTGCTAATTGCATACATAAACTTTTATGCAATTCATACAAACTCTTCATATCATTGATTTGTGAAAACGATAAATCCTTCCATGAGCTGTTTATAAGGGGGAGGGGGTCTAAGGGGTCTGGTACAGGTAAGGCGGTGGAATCAGACTCGGGCGAGACAATGCAAAACTCTGCGACCTAGTAGTAACGATGATAGTGACTCGCGCAGAGAATCGTTCGCCTCTTACGAACTGCCTGGCCGAATTTCAGATGGTCCATTCAAAGGGAGCCCGGACCAACACGGGATGAAGTTTGCACCATTTAGTAATTCGGGATACAACAAGCTAATTTTTGTACATTACGGAACTGTAAGCATTAAAGAATAGGTGAAATTTTCAGGCGAATGTTGGATTTTTAAACTGTGGCTAAAAGAATTTATGATTCTGGCCGTAAGTAACGTAAGAAAATTTTGTCGACTCGTTTTCTCGTCACTACATTTTCACTACTTGTGCGTAGAATATTAGTTACAGTAGAGCTAATACGGCTGTACACATGATTCAATTTATTACGATTAAAATCGAGATAATAATAATGTGTAAACATTACATCGTCGAATGTATATTAGAATAATAATTGCAACGTCGACAATTATCTCTTCTCGTGCGCGATATATTTCACGTGCATATCCTAAGCGGGTTTTATGTAAATTAAAGCTCCCATCGAACAAGTAAAATTGTAGATAATACGTATTCTTACTCGTTGTTACTAGATTGAACAAATATTGTTTATTTGTTCAATCTTTAATCTGCTAATGCATATGTATTGAAGTCTATTATCTAGTATGTATCTAAATTAAAATAATTATTAAATTTGTGTAGTATGTACATAGATAGGAGACTGGACAGAAATAGTTCATAAGTGACTGAGCCACGCAAGACTTCATAATTGTTTGATTGGAAATGTATCCAAGCGTGTTTTCCTTAACTACGACACAAAAAGTTTAATTGGAATTTTACGGTCTCTGTACCTAAAAGTTTGGATTGGAGATTATATTTAAGTTGTATATGTGAATGATACATTATGCTAAATAACTAACGGAAAAGGCAGAGAGAATCAACTTTCAAACGACACGATCTTTGAAGCCTTGCAAAACACACTTTAAATACACTTAAGTCTGCTTGTACCATAATATTTGTATACTTTTTAAATGTTTTAACCATACAAAAAGTCATTTAAAAATATCTATATGTTAATTCGCGGAATATAATCTTTGTACACCTTTTTTCAACAATTGCCCGAAGGCTGAAGTATGAAATTTGGCACAATTAAAGATTACATTGCGAAGAATTAGTGAAATCTTATATTTTTAAATAATATTATGCATTAGAAATACTTACTATTAAATAAAATGAAGAGCATAACCCCTTCGCATAGGCATTTTTTGTATAAGATTATCACGAATTATTGTAAACCAGCTTTTGCCCGCGGCTTTGCTCACGATAAATGCCACCCCCCATTTTAGGAAGCGGGGATTATAAAGAGACAAAAAGTAGCCTATATCACTCTCCATCCCTTTAACAATCTCCATTTCAAAAATAACGTCGATTCGTCGCCCAGTTTTGCCGTGAAACACGGGCAAACAAATACACACATACACTTTCCCATTTATTATTCTGCTGAAAATGCAAATTTTTCCATCCATACTAATATATGGATGGATAAATTTGCATTTCCAGCGAGTTTGTCAGCACTTCAATAATCTACTCATAAAAAAGTTGTAAATTATGTTTTTTATTTGTACCTATAGGAATTCACTGCATGGTATCTACGCCACAGGCTTTGCCTAGTGTGGAGTCAAATAGCATTCTTAGGCAATGTAGTTGTATATTCGTTCCATAAAATCTATTAAGACAGATTAATAGAGATTTTTCTCCTGATTAAGTAGGCCTAAAAATCTTAAATTGACTGAATGTTGGATAACGGTATTTTAGTTTGAGGATGACAGATTAACTATTTAATAAATATAAAAATGGAATTATCTGAATTTTGTAAATTTTTCATCTGAGCCTAATCATACTATCATTTGTTTTCTTTATTATATATTATTATTGATATGTTTGTTTGCAGGTGGAATGTCCCCTGTGTATGGAACCTCTGGAGGTCGACGATCTCCACTTCTACCCATGCACATGTGGATACCAAGTACGTTTGTTATTTTTTTTTATTATCAAATATCCCATTTGTATTATAATATGTGGTGTTGCCATTGTAGGCTGATCGTACAGTGGATTTCGTGACATAAGTTTTTTTAGTCCGTAAAGATAGCGCCATTTTTTGTGCGCGGTGGTAGACAAGCCAAGCCAAGTAGCCGCGTTTTCGATCCGTTAGTAGTTAAAAAAATGTTGACGCATCAAAATAACTTGCGAAAATTTTATTGAATAAAGTGTTTCAGATTGATTTCAAGCCAAGGTGAAGTATTTTTATGTGACAAAATATTTTTCGTTCAAAAAGGAAAAACTTATGAATTCGGAATAAATGCCGAATATATATTTTTAACAATTTAAACATATAAATAAAATTAAAATGTCTGTAACGTCAGTTTTTAAAAGTACTAAAAATGAATGTTTGCACATCACTTATGCCAAAAAACTAATTTAAGAATCTGTCGGTTGAATCCACCTTATCTCCAAAACAGCTAGACTGATTTTCATGGGACATTCATTGACATATAGCTGATTTAATAAGGAGTAACATAGAGTATTTTTATTTTAGAAAAACATTTAGGGTTCTGTGCAAAAAATTAATTAATAATCTAACCAAACTAGTCAGAACCTCCACAGGATAAATGTGAGTTGTAGCCGTATTTAATTTATTTGTAAAAAAATTAAAACCTAGATCTAAGTCCACGCGAGCGACGTCACAGCCACAGCTAGTAGCTAAATATAGTATTAAATGTTTCAGATATGTCGGTTTTGCTGGAACAGAATCCGGGAAGGAGAGAATGGTCTCTGTCCAGCATGCCGGAAGGCCTATCCGGAAAACCCGGCAGACTTCACTCCACTCAGTCAAGAGCAGGTAAAGTCTTTTTGTTTTACATTTACTTATTTGATCCATTTGTCTATAACCTAATAGTCAGTCAGTCAGTTCCATACTTAAATGTTTTAGTAGTCAAGCTTAAAGATAAATTTAATATCTCTTATTAAGCAGCTTAACAAATTAAATAAAAAACATTGGTAATTGCCCTTGCTACAGTTAATAAATGCAATGCACTAGGTTTAAGTAATTTCTTGATCTCGCTTTAACAATTATTAGTAGCGATTGCTTGTGACCAAAGTTTGGCTATAGACCAAGAAAGAAGACCAATAAAATCTCTTTTTTAACAGCTGACTTTAGTCGTAAAGAAAATAGTAAGTGTACATGTGTGTATAATTATCATGTATGTCACATAAATGTGTGTGTAATGTTTTATTAATCCTAATATACATATAAATTATGTGTCACATTGTTTGTCCACTATGGATTCCTAAACTACTGAACCGATTTCAATGGAAGTTAGTAGATGTCTACTGTTTGGTCTTAATTAAAAGACAGGATAGTTTAAGTACCCCACCAAAATATTCAATACAAGTTCTGTGCCAAATTTCATATTCCACCGTTCGCACAATTGTCTTAGAAAAGGGGTACAAAGCTTTTCCTTCGCTATTAATGTAATAGATTTATCTTGTGACGTTGTAAGCTCTGTCACTGATTAGCACGCTTAGAATGATTTTTTAAATTAGTTATGTTACATACGTAATTTTATATACACAAAAAGGACATACAAACAAAAGAATGATGCGGCATTACTTTTGCCCAGATACATAACGTGGTCATTATATTAGACATCTATTATGTTGTAGATAAATGGTTGTTAGTAAATATGTCTATCCTTTAGTTTGTCCTAACATCCTCTCCTAAGCATTTCCCTTCTTATTCCTTTTTTAATTGGAAAATATATCTTGCTAAGTGCCTTATAATATTCCTTCTTCCTTGTACAATAGTCGTTATCAAGAAATGAGTTTTAATTTAAATGACATTTTAATAAACAAAAATGTCGCATTAATTTTTTACTTTTCTAACAGATCTATTATATATTTTAGGGCTACTTTTGATATCACATATATTGCGCGTATAGCTAGGGTTGCAAATTATAGCTCGGATAAAGTTGGAGCTATTTTATAGATCATATTATGTGTTGTACTTTTGAATAAAATTGAGAAAACATATTGATGTTTTATTAGATTCCCGAAGAGCGGGGATACGGGCGTGAAGATACTTTTACTACTTTTATGGATTTATTACAGACTTATTAAACCTTTTGGATGTGATGCATTTTTATTCTGAGATTTATAGAATTTTCCCCATATTCATAATATTAAAGAGTCCTCGAAACTAATAAGCTATTCTTTTTTTGCTCATATCGTGAGCTCCTATTTTCAGTCTCCGGGTTTGACAAAAATGTTAGGGTTTTTGAGATAAAATAGCAGTACGGATTCTTTTATTGTAAAGCACCCCCTGTCTTTCACATTCACATTAATTGTTCTTCGTAAAATTCGTGAAAAAAGTGGAAACGCGATTACAAGATCTCTCGTGATCCCGATGTCAACGAGATAGTGATTACTTTCAATCAGACGAAACTTTTCATTTGTCACTCCTTCCTTTGCTCCTTAACTTTAAAAAGTTACATCCCAAAAATCGCTTCTTGACAAACGTTAAATAACACAGACGATTTTCGACAATAAAAGAAAATTTAGTTCTTCCTATTTTATCTTCCATAATTTTCCATCATTTCAAAGGTGGCTTTAAAATACTTTTCCTAACTGACAGTTAAAGATGTGGCACAGTCATGATTACTTAATTATCAATTACTGTGTTACAATCAGAAGGAAAGATGTTTTGGAGAGGAGGTTGTTTCAGGTCGCGGCGATAAAGACGGAGAAGAAGGCTCGCGAGCAAAAGCGGCGCAACAAAACGCTGGAGTCTCGACGGGCACTCGCCAACGTGCGGGTCGTGCAGAACAACCTCGTCTTCGTGGTCGGGCTGCCGGTGCGCCTCGCCGACCCCGAGGTAATGTGACGTCACTGACCCTCACGGATACTCACACTTCCATACACTGATCCTTCAACACACTGGCACTTACATGCACTGACACATGTGACTGCACATGTGACATTTACACACACTGAAACATTGGTACTTCCTTACACTGACACTTTTGTAAACTGACTCTTCCATATATTGACATTTCTATAAATTGACGTTTTCATACTCTGATACTCTCTCCTATATCCACTTGCCGCTGCTGATAATCCCATTATACTCATTGACATGTGATATGACATGTGATATATCCATACACTAACACTTCAGTACACTATCACTTACATACACTAACATTTATATACACTAAATTCAACACACTGACATATCCGTACACTGATACTTCAATGTATTGAAACTTCTATACATTAACGTTTTCGACATTTTGTCCTTCATCCCCTTGACCCTACTTATAATCCCACCATACTCATCAATGTGACACTTTCATACACCAACAGTTCAGTACACTGGCACTTATATATATTGACATTTATCTACACTGAAACTTACATACACTGACATTTTCGTACACTGACATTTCCGTACACTGGCACTTCCGTACACTGACACTTCCATATTTTGACACTTCTATACTTTGACGATTTCATACACCAACACTTCCATATATTGAAACTTCTATATATTTACACTTTCGGCTTTCTGTCCTTCATCCACTTGCCACTAGTGATAATCCCGCCTTACTTATTAATATGTATAAATAATGTGACACTTCATACACTAACACTTCAGTACACTGGCACTGGCACACATATGCTGATATTTACATACACTGACACTTCCATACACTGATATTTTCATATACTGACATTTCCGTACACTGACTCTTCTGTACACTGACTCTTCCGTACACTGACACTTCTATATATAGACTCTTCTATACTTAGACTTTTTCATACACTGACACTCCATATATTGGCACTTCCATATCTTGGCATTTTTACACATTGACGCTTTTATACTCTGACACTATAATCTATGGTACCAAAACCAGGCGAGAATAATATCAAGTCACAATGTTAGCGAATTTATTTGGTCAATATGAGTGAATAGGAGACTATTCATTTTAATATCAGGGATAAGGACAAAATAATAATTGTAAAGATGCCTAATGTAATGTTCGCTAAACATAGTTATCCGATGTGTATAAAATCTATAACAGAATACCGAAATAAATAAGATAGTTGAGCAATAATAACTTCAAGAAAGAATTACACACATATCTAGTAGAAAAAGCAGATTAAGGAGACTCTGTTCATTTTAATATCAGGGATAAGGCAAAATAATAATTACAAAGATGCCTAATGTAATGTTCGCTAAAAATAGTTATGCAATGTATATAAAAATC
Organism: Apodemia mormo; assembly: GCA_036924255.1. Lineage (NCBI taxonomy): Eukaryota > Metazoa > Arthropoda > Insecta > Lepidoptera > Riodinidae > Apodemia > Apodemia mormo. Next base: position 10,450,878 of record JAUPFN010000026.1, read on the forward strand.
TATAACAGAATACCGAAAGAAATAAGAGAGCTGAGGAATAATAACTTCACGAAAGAATTACGCACATATCTAGTAGAAAAATCATAGTATAAGGTTAACGATTTTTTGGTAAATTAATTGATGATATTGAATGTATATTCTAAGCGTAATTATGTAAACATTATTTTTTATGTATTAAATTAATATCAAATAAGATATTTTTGCATGCCATTCAAGTGGTGGAACACGAGATCTGTAATAATAATCATATAAGTAAATCTGTCCTATAACTGTGTTCAAGGCAAATAAATTCATACATTCATTCATAAATTCTTTCATTCATTCATAAATTCTTTCATTTATTCAATACTTCGCCTTTTACGTACTGTTTGCCAGTTTTGCAGATTGTTTATTCTTTTCAAGAGTCTTCGTAACCAGCGTGTGTGCAAGAAGAGAGTGATGAATGTGGAGGAAGCAAGACAAGCCTGCAAGGATCGTGATATATGGCACTCGGTTCTCTCTGTCTACGCCGTAAGGGATCTGGCGTGAAGATATGTTTATTCTTTTAAGTAGGGAAAATGTAGGCCCTTTCTTTAAGTAAAAACTTCTAAAGCATAGTGAGTGCATTTTGTATATTATACGTAGTTACATCACTAACAATCTATACATCTATACAATTAGATAAAGTTGGAGTGTCTGTTTATAATATTAAAATAACCGTTTTTTACTAAATGCATATGGATGTATACACGGTACATATACCAAAATAACATTTTTTACAATTTTGTCTGTCTGTCTGTTTGTTCGGGCTAATCTCTGGAACGGCTGGACCGATTTTGACGTAACTTTCACTGGTAGATAGCTGATGTGATAGGAAGTAACATGGGCTACTTTTTTTCGAAATTTTTCCACGCGAACGAAGTCGCGGGCTCAGCTAGTTACTAATAAACGATTTATATTCAATTTTAGTTTTGATAAAACGTTTTTTTTTCAGATCCTCAAAAGGCAAGAGTACTTTGGGAAATATGGCAAAATTCACAAAGTAGTCATAAATCAAAGTCCTGCATATGCAGGGTCACAGGTTAGTTGGTAATTTAACAATATACATGGTGCTAAAGGTCCGGCCAAATTTTAAATTAGGAACTAAATACCTATTGAATTAAAAGTGCGTTTTAATTATTATTGTAAAATAAATGACTATAAGATAATAATAAAAATATTCGTTCAAAAATGTTCCACTAAATTTATGAATTCGATGCACTGAGTCTTGTGAATGAACTCTGTAATGCTGACAGTGTGTTTATTTATTTATTTATTTATTTATTTATTTAACAAAATCCACGGCGCTTAACAACAAAATATGTACCTACATACAAAGCGTAACTTGGGCTTAGGGCCAGTTATGGATTTACATTATATATGCAGGACTTATACAACACAGCAAACGACACAATAAATATCAAATAACGTTTCAACATAATTTAACTTTTACAAAATGCCTAATCAATAAATATAAAGGTTATTTATATGTTTGTCTGTCATTTCCAGCTAATTGTCGCTGTAACAATAATTTATTTATAGTTGAATTTATGGGAAGTATTTTTGGCTAATTTAATTATTTCCTCTTTTATATATTAGTAATTATAGTAGGACAGTAGTCAGAACTGTTATTTTACAGTTACTTGTAATTACGATAGTAACTATTATTTAATTTGTCGCTCTAAGTACACTTTTACCGATCACTTGTAAATTGGTTTAAGCCACTAAATATTTTAGTTCAAATTATGTGTTATTGAAGTTATATTCATGCGTTTTGTTTAAAAAAGAAATTTTGATTTTTTAAATTATTTTTTTATTACATAAATCGAATATAATATCGATTCTGGACAGCTGAATATAATATCGATTCTGAACAGCTGAATATAATATCGATTCTGAACAGCTGAATATAATATCGATTCCGAACAGTCACTGAAAATTTTGCTGGATCTTTAAAAGTAACCCTTTATGTGTTTTCGTACTTACCCGTGTTTAGGAAAACTTTTAACAAAGAAAAGTTTTGAGGTGGCAGGATTTGAATCTGCGACCTCGTCTCTGGTCGGTACGCTCTATCCAACTGAGCTACAGGTGAAATTCTTTGCTTTGAATCGACGGAATCAATCATAAAGCAAAAAAGAATTTCGCCGCGTTGAACCAGATGACATTAGCTCAGTTGGTTAAAACGCGTCGGCCAGAGGAAGTGTTATTAAATTATATTATTTTTAAATTATTAATTTTTATATCTTATAAGCACATCAAATCGTTCAGAAAATCGTTCCACAGTGAAGTAATGTTATGAGTGACGTATGTTGTTGTTGGTTGGTCAGATCCCGTCGGCGTCGGCGTACGTGACGTACGTGTCGCCGGCGGACGCGCTGCGCGCCATCCAGGGCGTCAACAACGTCACGCTGGACGGCCGCGTGCTCAAGGGCTCGCTCGGCACCACCAAGTACTGCGCCAACTTCATGAAGAACCAGCCCTGCCCCAAGCCCGACTGCATGTACCTGCACGAACTAGGTCAGTACACGCTACGATGCTCCAGCACCACTTTCCGATCCTCGTGATCCCATCACAGCTTATACTTCACAATTTACACACACGCCAGCGGCGATGCGATCCTCGACTATGCACTCGCCTTCAGCTCGGTCTTCAAGCTTATACTCGACTTGCAATTGCCTATTTCCCAGCCTTTGCTATAATGTACTATTAACAATAACTGATCTCAGAAATTCCTTAATACTCAATGTGATTAGAGGTATATTGTGATTGTTTGTATGTTTTCAGGTGATCCGAAGGCGTCGTTCACAAAAGAGGAGATGCATGCGGGGCTGCATCAGGTGTACGAGCGGCGCCTGCACCAGCAGTTACTGCAGGCGCAGCGCGACCGCCCCGACACTGACGGTACACACACACGCACGCACGCACACACATACGCACGCACACACACACGCACACACACACACATATACATACACATTGACACACACACACGCACACACACACACACACACATAATATAGACACACACGTTTCCGTATGTTTGCACATATGCGAGCATATCCACTTAACACACTCATATACAATCAATTGTTTACAATTGAGTGATATATAAATCTTTGATTATAATTTTATCGTAATAATATTAAAATTCATATTGTTTTTTAATACACAGTGTTGTGTTATAATAATACTGTTCTTAATAGAAAATCGATGTAAGAATGAGACGCTTTATACTTAAATTCTTAAAGAAATATAAAGTAAGGACCGGCTTAGTATGCTTTCGGAGTATTGTCGGTTCCATGTATAGAAAATACCGTTTATATTTTAGTAAACTTAAATTTATATTATATTTTATGTAATTTATAATCAAGCAGTATCAATTTCGGAGTATAGATATATTGGTTTCTGGGTTTAAAACCTGATTCAGGCTATTTGTTCAAAATTTCAGTTTTTTAAAAAGCATAACATGCTCGTAATATGTCCCCGACTGATCAATACATTGGCCACTTGTTTTGTCTCAAGTAAAGCTATGGGTATTATTAATATTGTTTGTTAATCGTGATAACTTGCATTTCTATTGCTTCATAAACATATTGACTTGAATTTATTTATAGATTTCAAATATGTTATAATCGTATATTTTTGTGTTTACAGGCAATTCTATTACGAATGTAGAAAAAAGCAGTTCTAGAGATGGTGAGTTTATATTATATAAAATATAATGTGTTACAGTGGCGGATCCAGATTTTTGGTTTGGGGAGGAGGGGGTACTGGAGTCAGTGAATTAGTACTGGGGGGGGGGGGGGGGGGGTTGATTAAACTGAGAGTAGACTTTATCAAGCAAATCTACAAATTTATTCAAGGTTTGGGAAGGCTTTAGCCCCCTAGCTCCCCCCATCCTCCCCTCTGGATCCGCTAGCAAAATAGGTCAAACTAGTTAAGAAATTCTTTCTTTTTTTACAGGCAATCAGTCGAGCTTTATTCCAACAACAGTGGTCACATCGTCTCAAATAAATATAGTCAGTACGTCAAAGTGAGTGGTTTGATATTTTTTGTTCCGTTTAGTATTTTGCAACTATAAGTACGTTTGATCGCCTCTGTATTGTAGTGGTTCTGCGTTGGCGTTGACCACATGAGGTCCCGGGTTCGATTCCCGGGTCGGGCACATAAGAAAAGTGTTTTTTCAGTTTTCTGATTAACACAAAGTTGCCCGGGGTTTGAAAGTGCCCGATTGGCGATAGGCTTGCCAACTATCACGTTTGTGGGACCAAGTATCTTCGGCTTATCGTGGGTGCACTTGTTGTACCTCTGCCTAACCCTTCGGGGCTACGGGCGTGAAGATACTTTTAAGTACGTTTAAAGTAGTTTTAAAAATGAAGTCTTAATAAATAAAATATTTTTCATATAATTTGAATATAAACAAGCAGATGGATCTCCTGATGGTTAGAGAAGCCATCGCCTATAGACACCAAAGATGTTAATGGTGCGTTGCTAATTGCTATCCTTGTGACGGGATGGTAATGCCACATGCATAAATCTAACGGCTACCTTACCGTCCAAACCGGAACACGACAATGACAAGCATTGACGTTTTTGCGGTGGGAATAGGAACTTTTCGGAACTCTACCCTCTAGTAGTCACGATGGTAGTGACATGTAGAGCCAATTAGTCGTCTTTTAGGACCAGTCTGGCAGAACTGTAGTTGGTCTGTTCTTCAAAGAAGCCTGACCAACTGGACCATACTTATGTTTTATAAAAAATGCACAAATGACTACATGGTCCCAGTTATATCTAGTATTCTAAGAGGTTAATATTTATTTTCAGATCAAAAAAAGAGTCGTCAAATAGTCATAGTAGCAATGGAAGTAGCAGTAGCAATGGTGTCAGTAACGGAAAAGAGGCGTGGCCTAGCCTCGGCTCGTCACCGCCCACCGATAGTCCCGCTCACAAAATGCCCAGCCCCACCCCACACACAGGTACTTTAATACACATACACATACAGTATTCTCATACCCATTATTAAAGTGGGTTACAGAGTGCAGCTAATATTGTTTTTATATTATATTTACTGTAGTGGAATAATTTGTAATCTATTTTCAGTTAAATTACACGAAAACAGCACATCAGAATCTTCCAGTCCCACACAACAGTCTCAAACTAAAAATAGCAAAGAAAATCACATGGACAGCAAACCAAATAGAAACCATAAGGACAACAGTATCACAAACGGACAGACAAAGAAAAGTAAATCAAAACAGAAGAACAGTCACAGTATTTCCAATGAAACCAGTGAGCCAGAGACCACAGAGAATAAATCAGAGCATAGCACACAAGTACAACCCAGTTCAGTGTTTGATAACGACAGACAACAAAGCTATTTATCAAACGAGTTAGACGAATTAGAATCAGATAGACACAGTTTGTTGGAAAACCATGATTTGCTAGATAACAGTGATCACAGCTTATTAGATGACGACAATACACACAATTTACTGAATGATGCAAATAGTGAAGTTATGATGATGCAAAGACATAGAGAAATGCTTGCAGGGCTTGTCGATAGCAATCACCTGTTGCCACACACAATGAAGAATCCTCTAGTAAATGGTTATGGATTATTAGACAGAGATATGAGCTATGATAGGCAAATTAGTCAAATTAATCAGAGTCTAATAGATCAGAAAGAAATGTTGTTGAGAGAACGCAATCGGAGCAGTCTACTCATGAGACAAAATGAAATGCTGGCCAGACAACACAATGTTATGGTTGAACCAAAACACTTCATGCCCACTTCTAGTATAGGACTTGAGTCAGCTAGTGAATTATTAGGTGAGTTCATCTTAATTTTATAATCTTACTTAAACTTACCTCTGTGGTCTAGTGCTCCAGCGTTGGCATTGACTACATGAGGTCTCGGGTTCGATTCCCATAAAAAAAGTGTTTTTCAGTTTTCTGAGAAACACAGTTGCCCGGGATTGGAAAATGCCTGGTTGGCGATAGGCTTGCCACCTATCACATTTGTGGGACCAAGTATCTTCGGATAACCGTGGGTGCACTTGTTGTACCTCTGCCTACCCCTTCGGGGATATTGGCGTGAAGATGTTTTTTTTTTACTTAAACTAGCACATTTACGCTAATATTTGAGGCGAATGGGGGAATGTTAAGGAAATGGTAATTTTTTCTATACATGTGTCTACACTACATAGTAATCTTTAAATAATTATCTTAAACTACTTACCTTTTTAATACTTTTTTAGTAAATGTGTTAAAGAAATCACTCTATAATAATTTTTAAATTATTTTATCTCAAACTACTTCCCTTACTTTATTAATAATTAGCAGACCTGGCAAATGTTGATCTGTCAACTTTGTGTCTACTTTTTCGTTTTTTTTTCTACATTTTTTCACCTTTTAAACCTCACCTCCATGAATATTTTAAAACCAAAATTATTCAAATCGGTCCAGCCATTCTCGAGTTTTAGTGAGTCTAACAAACAGCAATTGATTTTTATATATATAGATTTTTGTAATAAAGATTTATTCTTCATTGCACTAGTATTGCAAAATGTTAATGTTATAATTGCAAAACTGTGAATTTGTGATAACACAGTTTTAACATATCCTTTTTTACAACCTCTATATCTTACTAACCCCTTTACCATAACATGAGCCAAATGCTTATGGTCAAACTTTTTAAATCATATAGTCTTGTTAATTTCCCCATCAAATTTCATAATGTATGGCTCAAAGACACTCGAGTCATATCGACAATCGCACAAACATTTATACACATATACAAACTCTGCATTTTTCTGATAGACACGGAGAAGTTCGCTCGCTTATTTCGAATATTACCATAATATGTTTTATAACTATTTTCAGGTGCTAATTATCATCCAAATCACAATTTACTTCCACCATTCGGAATGAGAGTAGACAGTTCAATGAGTTCCAATTCCTTAGGCAACACAATGTCAAATAGCCTATCAGCAAATCCGTTGTCAGTAAATTCGTTATCCGCAAATCCTTTATCAAACCCTATGACAGCGAACACAATGACTGCAAATTCGTTATCCGCAAATTCCTTGGGCACAAATTCTTTATCTGCAAACACAATGGGAGTCAACTCAATAGGCAGTGGATTTTTGATGCACAATCAAATGCAGATGCAAAATCAACAACAGATGCAAAATAATCTTGTAAATGGATTTGATTCACCACAGTCAGTCGTAAGTATATTTCAGTTATTATTATTGTAATTTTTTTTAGTTGTGACATATACAATTACGAGTATGAAATTTAGTATTTCTTAAAAATTTTATCGTTAAAAATTAATAATTATGGTATATAAACAAACATATTAAGATCATATCATACACCTTTGATTAGTAGTGTCAGTTAAATAATTCGGCCTTATGATGTAAAAATGTAAATGAAGTCAAATTTATGAATTCAACACAACTAAGACATGCAGTAAGAAAGATTCTGATGCATTTTTTATTTTCTTTAATATAGTTACTGACATGGTTATTGAGGGTTCGGCTAGAGTGGAGAGCGTTTTGCGCATGGCAAAATAAACTATATTACGGGTGGTATATCTTATACTATTTAGTTCTGAGCAAGTCGAGGACAGCACTCAATAAAAGAGCCGAGAACTATACAGTTATTCAAAATTCAGAGGTTCCAAAAATCAATATAAATTGGAATATTAAATAAAATTGATAAATATTCTCAATAAATATAACATAAAAATAAAGTGCTTTATTCATGTGACTATCATGGTCAAATTACAAGATGTCACACTCCTTGCAAAAATTACTTTGGTGTTAATTTTGTAACTGTAACACATGCCATAATATTGACGTTTCCTTAGAAGTTATGACAAGTCTAATTACTTATTACTTTAATGGTTTTGATACTAACCCATAAAGACTGCTACAGTTTCTATAATGAGCCTTTACCAATACAGTTTTTTTTACTTTTTCGTTACAAAAATGTTCTTAAGGCTGTTTTTTTTAATTTGCCAGAGTGAAGGTCGTTATCAAGCAGAGAATATGGACAAGTTCTTCACGGACTTCCACAAAGCGCAGCAGATGAGGCTTCTTCTATCACGTGTGGACGAGCGTCGATTGGACCCGAGACTCGAGCGTCGGGACCATTATCCACACAACATGCTCAGCGCAGAGCGGCTAGAGATGGAGCACAAACAGAGGTAAAATATTGTTACGCGCTTGTAGTTCGATATTGTGTTATAAAATACTAACACTGTTAACAAAAACTGTCATTATATTCACGCTAAAACTAACCGACTAGACCAAATCAGCAAGCTGTTATACTAACAATAGGCAGACTGATTCGCTATATCATTTTTTTCGCTTTACTGCAGTTACACTGATCGACTCGCTTTACAAAACTGACCCGTTTTACGTAAACAAGTCCCTATATTAGGTAAGCTTCGAAAATGTTCTCGAAAGTTCTGCAGTAGTTGAGATATACAAGCAATATTACAAGCTAATTACAACCTTATAAGTTATGCAAGAAAGCCCATTATGGCATCGTCGTTTGTGTGGAAACTACCTATTGTTTTCCGATAAAAACAGCTGTCTCTTTTTATCTAGATAGTTATACTATTATATTATCTAGATATTATTGTTTTTCGATAAAAATAACTGTCTCTTATCGGGATTATTCTACAACATTGTCCTTAAAAAATGTTTCCTTCATAGGAGAAATAAGGATCCGAAAATGAAATTAAGGTAAATGGGATTGGTTAGGATTAAAAGAGTGTTTGTGAAAAAGGGTATCCCGCATTTTTACAGATATTTAGAAAGAATGGCGGATGCAGGTTTCACATAACAAATATATAAAATGTGAATGTGGAGGGATTTCAGTATAGTTAGAAACTAAGACTTGAACTACAATGATCAAATTGATCAGGTGCTTCCAAGGATGATATCAAGAGTTTACGAAACCGGCATATTGTTGAGTTCCGAATGTGAATGTAAATGAAAAATGTAAAACGAGTCGACCTGAGTCGAGACGTATACTAGGTTTACTATGCCTCTCCCGTGAAAAAATTCACACTCGACAAACATGTCGAGTGTGAATTTTGACCATAGACTAAACAATAAAATGTCAGTTTGACAACTAATTTTACCTATAAAGAAAATAGTATACAAGTGTTTATATATTATCATGTATATGTCACATGAATGTAGTGTGTGTAACATTTATTTTAATTAATTTAATGTATTTCTAATGCAGTTTATTTAAAATTATTAGGTTTCTGCAGTCCTACACAATGTAAACTTTAACTGTGCCAAACTTCATACTCCATTGTTCGGGCAATTGTGTTAAAAAGGGGTCCAAAGTTTTTCCTTCATGTTGATGTATGTATATATCACGAAGTTTGAAAACACTACATATTTATATAGTAATATAAATTTAGTATAAACTTTTTATGTAACGTTAGATTAACAGTTACTGTTTATCACATTCTAGATTAAATAATATGAGAGTAAATGAAGGTAACACTGGTCGGGCAGCTGGAGACGGAGATGATGACTTAGATTTTGATCCCTTCAAAGAAACACAGAAAGGTCTGGCTGAGATGATGGAGAAAGAGATGATGCTTAACACAATATCCAGCGGGTAAGTTTTGATGGATTTTGATAGATATATATCTTACTAATAAATGCGAATGTATGTTTGGATGGATGGACGGATATTTGTTACCATGGAACATAGAACAACGGAATTGGCAAGTACAAACATTTGTATCAGGACCGCGATCGCCACACTCACACATAAAATAAGCATTATTGCATATAAACTACTAATGCAAACATTGTTTCATTGGTCGTTTTCATTTTAAACAACAATAATCCGAAACACACAAACAGAACATTTAAAAATATACCAAACTGCGTTACAATAAATTTTATTTTGCTAAGAAAAAAAAAGAGTATTTACGTCCTTTTGTAGTCTATTCAAAATAGACTCATCTATGTGTACAATAGTGAAACTTAAGATCTTAATAGTTTCGCTATTCTACAATAGATGGCAGTATTGATTTTTCCGTAGTTTTCAGTTGATCATATTTGAGTAGAGAACTTTCTAGAACGATAACGTAATGACTGTCATTATGTATATCTGTCTAGAAAAATTAGGGTCAACCTAAAATGAACTTTATATGTAAGGTGTACGGCTGATTTTAGCTTGACTTTCTATTATATCATTAGAGATTATATTAAATCAGGAATTTAATTAAAACAAAATGAAAATTGTACTTTCGAATGATATGAAATATCTCCATTTTTAATTATCTGTATTCTACTATCATTTCTGCATTCAAGGATGGCACAATATGGCATAATTCAGTGTATAATAGATTTTCGCACGACGACTATCTTCTAATGATATGGTAAGTATCACTAAGGCAATTTAGAGTAAAAGCGCATAATAGTGACGCACGCGGCACGCCCACTCTTCACTTCCCTTGTTCTATGTTCCATGTTTGTTACTCATTCACGCAATAACGGCCGAAACAATTTGGATGAAATATGGCACATATTTAGGTAATGACCTGGAATAGCACATAGAGTAATTTTTATAACATAACATATCTTCACGCCAGATCCCTTACGGGGTAGGCAGAGAGAACCGAGTGCCATACATCACGATCCTTGCAGGCTTGTCTCGCTTCTTCCACATTCATCACTCTCTTCATACACACACGCCGGTTGCGAAGACTCTTGACACCACCTTCGGACAGTACTCGATCAATCTGATCGTGGTATGTCAGTCTTGGTCTTCCCCGGTACCTACATCCTTCCACATTCGCGTTGTATATCTGTTTTGTTAACCTTTCATCTACCATTCTTTCTACATGTCCGAACCAACGGAGCATGCCCTTTCTCATCTTTACACCGACACTTTCTTTCAAACCTAGCCTCTCTCTCACTTCGGCATTACGAACCCGGTCCGCGAGTGTCACACCAAATATTTTTCTTAGCGACCTCATCTCGACCGCGTTGATTCTACTTTCATGCCCTTTCTGACATACCCAACTCTCACTTCCATACAATAGCGTTGGGATAAGCACATGATTATGCAGGGCTAGACGGGCACCCTGACTTAAAATTGTGCTATTAAGTAATCTCCCTAACGCTCCATTCACTCTGTTCCCTGCACACACTCTTCTTTCAACATCAGCGGTGTACCTTCCATCCCTGCTAAAAGCACATCCAAGATATACAACCTCATCCACTTGCTCCAGCACTACATCATCGACCACAACTCTTACATCCGTTCTGGTTGTTTCTCTTTCAAATACCAAAACTTTAGTTTTCTTCGCATTCAAATGTAAGCCCATACTCTTACAATCCTCATTCATAACTGTGACCAGTGTTTGCAGCTCAGATGGAGTTGAGCCTAAAAGTACAGCGTCATCTGCATAAAGCAGGCAGTTCACCACTAGATCACTCATGCATATTCCCACATTCAATGACCTCAATCTTTGGAGACACTTATCCAGATATAGAATAAACAGACGAGCTGACAACACACAACCCTGCTTGACGCCGATATTGACATCGAACCAGGGCGATATGTTGCCGTCCACCCGCACACATGCTTTGCAATCCCAGTACATGGATTGCAAAGCACGCAGCAGACGCCCATCTATCCCATAACTGGGTAAAATGTCCCAAAGTTTCTTTCGCACAACTCTATCAAACGCTTTCTCCAAATCCACAAAACCGCAGAAAACCTTCTGGCCGACCGCCAGATGCTTCTCTACGATGTTGCGGAGTGAGAAAACTTGATCCATACATCCTCTTCCAGATCTGAAACCCCCTTGTGCCTCCCACAACATTCCCTCGGACTTCCCTTGCATTCTCCTTTCAATGATCTTACCATACACCTTCGATGCTAAGCTGATCAAACTGATGGCCCTATAGCTATTGCAGTCTATACGTGAGCCCTTGCCTTTATACAAGGGCACGATGACCGCGCGCCGCCAGTCTTCGGGTACTCTACCGGTCCTCCAACATGTATTGCAGAGGACCCAAAAAGAGTCCCAGACGGCAGGACCACCGTATTTGATCATCTCAGCAGTCACCTTATCTATTCCCGCAGCCTTTCCGTTTTTCATACTTCTTATCGCCCATACGATCTCTTGCATAGTAATGTCCTGGCACGCTTCCACCGTCTCTGAGTCACTTACTGAGTCAGAGACGGAGGCAGCGTCCTGAACAGCATCATACATATCTCCAAAATATTCACTCCATCGTTTTAACACGCTTTCTGTGCTTGTAAGAATGTCACCATCCTTAGATTTAATCCTATACATTCTGGAGGCTGCCGAACAACTCCTAGACTTCTTCACCTCCCTCCAAAAAAGTTTGGTGTTTGCCTCGAAGTTGCTCGCCAGTCTCTCTTCCGCTTTCAAACATTCTCTTTCACGCTTTTCTTTCACTAAGGTTTTGGTGGCATTCTTACAACAACGATACAATTCTTTCTTCTTGTCTTTCATACCATCATTCGCTTGCAAACATGATACATAGTCTAGCCATGCTTTCTTCTTTCTCTCAATCGCAGCTTTCACTTCATCATCCCACCATGCATCTCCTTTCATTGACTTGCACAGTTTTGCACTACCACATACTTCTTTCGCGGCTACTATCATACTATCTTTCAAAACTTTCCAACATTCGTCTACATCCAAGTCCGGTAGGTTCACTTTTGCCAACCTATCTCGAACCTGAATCTCATACATACTCCTTATACTCGGGTCTTGCAACTTTTCGCTCTTTATCCTTTCAAGCTTTCCGAATGGAACACGTTGTCGCCAATGTCTCCACTTCTTAAACAGACCCCTATATCGGCTTATTACCAAATAGTGGTCCGTTTCCAGATTGGGACCTCTGTAGGCGCGCGTATCCATTAAACAACTGCGGAGTCTACTATCAATCAAAATCAGATCTATCACACTCTTTTGGTCATTCCTTCTCCATGTATACAAATGTATGTCCTTATGAGGGAATATTGTGTTAGCCACAAGAAGATTCCTTTCCATGCATAAATCCACAATGTGCTTACCGGCGTCGTTCACTCTACTGTCACCATACGGACCAAGAACGGCATCGAAACCAGGCCGCTTAGTCCCGACCCATCCATTCAAATCACCACACAAAATGACTCTTTCATTGTCATCAACCATATCCAGAACATCCCTTACAGAATCCCAAAACTTTTCCAGGTCACTGGGCGACGAAGAGCTTACCGGTGCATATAATGCGACCAAAAAGACTCTCGTGATTCCCAGTTTGATCCGGACCCAGAGAAGTCTCGAGCCAGCCATCCCATAATCTTTCAGACCAGAGACTAAGCGTGACGATAGAAGAATACCTACTCCGGCGCCAGCATGATCGCTCTGGGGCACACCAGACCAAAGAGCCATCATGCCACCGGGGAGATCAGTGGTTTCACTACCTTTACGTTTAGTCTCTGTTACACACAAAACATCTAGGCATCTCTCATTCATTACATCTATCAATTCATGCATCTTATCTTCCAACCCACCTCTTACATTCCACGTGCCTATTTGGCACTCTGCTCCCCTCGACTCGCCTATTCGGGCCTGGCGTGATGGGTGGCGGCCCCCATCGCCGCATCCGCCGCTTTTCGTACCGACGGGGGCGGATCGGTACGCGTCGCCTCCAGGGGACGCCCTAATCCGCACTGCGGTACTTATTCGGGCCAGAATTGCAGTCCAGTGGACTGGCAGGGGTCGCGACGAGCACGCTTCTGGCCAATGACCCCCTAAAGTAATTTTTATCCTGGCAAAATAGTTTGTTCCCGTGGAATTCACAAAAACATTTATAATGAAGCGGGCTGCACGTTGCAGCTCGTGTATTGTACAGGTTTTAGGGACGTCTATCGAAAATCGAAACCAAACATTTGGACAATGATTCTTAGTCGGAATCTGTTGGAAATTTGTGTGTTTTTTTTTATTGATGAGTTGATTTACTCTAATACTTTATGGTGTTTTTTTCTTCAGGAAATACATAATGTATTATGCCACTCAATTAAAACGACTGGTTTGAGAGAATCGCGGGTCTGACGAGCCCTAGCAATGTACGCTTTACATTGCGTAGTGTCAAATTTAAAAAATCAATTACATATTTTGCATTTCTCACGAGAAAAGGAATTGCTATCATGATTAGCTTGTAAAATTGCCATTTTTTCTTAATTTTTGGGTACACCGTTCCTTACATGCTGTGTAAGGCCGGAAAAAAGGTTTTTCGTATTTGACATTTTAAGCAAAAGCAAATTAAAGTGACTGAATCCCTGCGTTGCGCACCCTGCGCTTAACGTAAGGAATTAGAAGAGACCGAAACGGATTAAAAACTGAGGGTGCAAAGTCAGGGCTATATGGACAGTGAATTAACATTTCTTAACTAAGCTCTTTCAATATTTGTTAAGTGACTAAAGATGTGAACCTACACCCTTTCTCTTGATCAATTCCAGCCGTTTTTTAAATGTTAACAGTGGATGATATTGGAAGTAGAAAATTCAAATCAATGGTTTTGTCCAGTAGTAAAAGCTCATAATAAATGGTAACTTACAAACCCTTCATACTGTACCCGATAAATTCGGGTGTCCTTTGATCAGGATATTTTTATTTAGTACGTTCTTGTAGATAATCTACTTTTCATCACCAGTGATGAATCTTCAAAAACGGTACAATTTCATTATGTTTCAAGTAAAAACCGACAATGCATACAAACATCATTAGGTTTCTTTTAGCGAGCTAACCGCTCATAACACCCAAATAACAAACTTTTTTTGAATATACTATTATATTGTTTTCATATGGGACCACAATGTAAATTATTTTATCAAAAAAAATGCAATGTTTTGTAGATACATTCAGCTGGTTGTTATGCCGCAATAGGTACATAAAACAACTGCAAAAACTTTATTTATCTTTAATTTACTTGCCGGACGCCATTCCAAACTGACAAATAGATGAGGGTGCTGTCAATTCTTGTTTTTGTGTTGCCAGTAAAAATATATATAACGATTTAGTAGAAAATCTTGAGGTGGTACAATTTATCCGGTGTTACAATATACCAAACTTTCCCCTATTATGTCGTAGTATCTGTATGTGTTTGTTCGCAGTGACAACATGGAGCGCGTGCGGCGGTCGCGGCTGCCGCCGCCGGGGTTCGGGCACGCCGCCTTCGCGCCGCCACGACACCCGCCGCACCACGGTACCGCGCGCACACGCACACACACACACGCGCGCACACACGCACACACACACGCGCGCACACACGCACACACAGAAAAACACGCAGGCACGCACACACGCGCACTCACATACACACAGACAGATACACGCACGCACACACACACGTACAGAGAGAGACAGACACACAGACACACATTTATACACGCTGCCGCTACTGACACCCCTCCCCCACAGTTATACACGCTGCCGGAAACTGCATACATTTAACTGACACATTTTGTTGGGAATATTTTTAAGACCGTACACAAAAAAATCAACCCAAGTAACTCACTATAGTTTAGACACTGGATATTTTTTAATTTCATAATTTTTACGCACACTTTACTAAATAATAAACGAAACGAAATGAGTCGTAATTCATTCACTAACAAATTAGTACTATTTCAGAATAGGACAGGTCAATATCTAGCCACTCACTATCTAATATTAAGATTTCATAGACAATAGTATCGTAAACGATAACAAATCATGTGTAACAACACCTGAACTTATGTTTGTAACATAGTATAATAAAATTTAAAACATGCTTATCATATTTTGTATGAAAAACGAATTAGTTTGTTTGAAATTTGTTTCTTTTGTTTTAAGTAAAAATAATTAATTTACTGTTACGAAATATGTATATGGACTAGTGAAAGGCTTAAAAATTAAATCAATATGTCGTTGACACTACTTACGCACTATATTAGTACTTAAGTCGAATGAAGACTTTCCTCCGTGTTGGTCCTGGGCTCCTTTGCCAAAGGTCCACTGCCATTCTGCCAGGCAGGTCGTAAAAGGCGACCCGATTCGCTGTGCAAGTCACTACCACCGTGATACTAGGTGGTAGAGTTCTGTATTGTCTCGCCCGGGTCTGATACCACCGCCTTACCTATTTCTGCTGCAGTAGCGTCAGTGATTGTCGCTGTCGTGTTCCGGTTTGGAGGGTAAGGTAGCCGATAAACTTATGCATGTGGCATTAGATCTCACCACAAGATACCAACGCACCATTAACATCTTTGGTGTCCATAGGCGGTGGTTGACTCTTTCCATCAGGAGTTCAAACTGCTGCTGTTTGCTCCACAGCTCCAAAATAAGTGAACATATTTTAATACAGCGTTTGGTACGTCTAATCAAAGTTAGCCACCCAAAAAATAATGCGTTTCAAGGGACTAAAACACTTTGCCTTTACGAATAAAATAATTTTGTCTCAAAAATACGTCATTCTGCATAAAATGAGGTTATTTACCTTACTACTCACAATGCTCTTACGTTGTGAGTAGCAGGGTAAATAACCTCGTGCCATATCTGTAGGTGTGCGTCAGAGCCAGACGCCATATGCTTATACATCACAAATACCGTGTACGTTCATCAGCTGACAGAACTGGCTTGTGCAGTTTTTTACTCATGGCTATTAAGAGGGAATATTAAGGGCGAGATAATTGAAAAATAGATATTTGTAAAATCTAGCAGTCTGTCGTCTTCCAGTTTTCTCTATTGCACCCTACAAGTATACCGTAGAGTGCGATAAAGACAACTGCAGCTTGGACCGAATGTATCTTTTATAATATTAGTCGTTTCTGATGAGTGACGGGAATTGCTCAACTTCAAATGTTCTTGTTATTACTATTACGCAGATTTGTAGCTAATTACTTTTTTGCAGTTTTCAGTTATAAACATTATGCAGAAATTTATTTTTAATAGTTTAAGACAATAAATTACACTAATTAGTTTGTCAATCACTGAAATAAGATATAACTACGAACATACGAACAACAAATAATAAGCGACGGTAAATAAACTTAACGCGGAGTAAAAGACGTTGACCGTCCTCCGGCCGCTCTCACCTTTCGAAGGTCAAGGTCTCTTCGTGCGCGTAATATTATGATGTAGTACGGTCGACGCACTGGCTCTGACGCAGAGCCGTAAAATTTGAACGAAAAGTTGAATGAAATTATCACTACACAAATATGGCACGAGGTTGTTTACTAAGTGATAAAAGTGGATGGATTATTTTATTTCACTTTTACATTAAAAGTGGATTATTTTATCTATGAAGATGTGAAGCGTTATGAGACAAAATGATTTTATTCGTAAAAATCAAAATGTTATAGGCCCTTGAATCGCATTATTTTTTGGGTGGATAGACATACCGAACGCTCTGTTAAAATATGATCACATATTTTGGAAGGAGAGTAACTGTGAAGCTAAAATACTCACTGCTATACTGCGCCAAAATATCGTTCGCATTTTAATCGATTAGAGTTCAAAATTGGGTTGTGTTTTGAAATATCAACTTCCTACGACTTGATAGGCGCGTGCAAAACACAGTTGCATATTAATGCTTTTTAAATAAAATTACAGGTTTCAACACAAACAACGCCATGTACTCCGATTGGACGCAAATGGATCCGGCTATCATGTCCACATCGGTGAACTTCGGCAAAGGGGCGACTGGGGTAGCGTTAGGCGGTGGGCTCAGCCAGCAACAACAAGAACTGTTCGCGCGCTTCAACACGCTCGGGCTGGCCGGGGCGGGAGCGGGCGCGGGCGCGGTAGCGGGAGCGGCCACTGGCTGGGCACCACACAAGCTCTCGTGGGGCCACGCAACCTACAATGGCATCCCACTCCCACCGGGCTTCGCACCAACCAAACCACCACAGCTACCCGCCGAGTGCATCGACGCCAAGTAAACGACTGGAAGGCGCGGGAGCGGAGGCGACAGCGGGCTCGAACCTATACGCTTTTAACTTCAAACAAGTGGATTACCTCACACAGTGGGGCCACAAAACGCTCAGTCCCCGCTAAACCGTTACCGCTTACGTCTACTCCTAATAACCGTGCAATCCGACCACACACGACCCGCAAGGATATTATATTTTCTATTATTGTCTCTTTCCATTGGTGATGTGATCGATAAATCTTTGTATTAAGAGAGCATATTTTAACGAGAGAAATATGATAACAAAGGAGTTTGTAAAATAAATTAACCTATTTGTTTTATTTAAAAAAATGAATTATTTTTATCGACGGTTATTTATTTTCATATCTTTTTTTCGGTTCACCATCCCGCTGTAGTATTATCATATTTCTTAGTGGATTCGTTCATGTTTCGCGACAGAAGATATATGTATATTCGTTATATTATTTTTTCTAGAATCGTATCCCTGTTACGTCAGATTATTTTCGATTACGTTGAGAAGCAATTAATGCGGCTCGAATTTGTACCTTATTCAGCCATTATTCATTGAGAAGATCATTAAAATTGAAGAATTATCGTTTATTCTTTCAATGAAAACCTTGTCATGAAGTTTTGAGAAGCTTATTTATATATGGCAACGAATGAAGTAACAGTAATTAGAAAATATGGGAATTTTCTTGGGTAAAGAATATCTGAAGGTAGCATTTAATTTTTTTTATGGAAGAGGGGGCAAACAAGCAAGAGGTGCACTTGATGAGTGATCACCGCCGCTCATAAACAGCCGCAATACCAGAGGTGTTGCAGTTGTGTTGCCAGCCTTTTAAAAATCAGTAAGCTTTTCTGGAAGATCCTCAAGTTGTATCCGTTTGGAAAAACTCCTACCAGTAATTGATTCCTCAAAAGAGTAGTGCGAAGAGAAACGCACGGTTGTGGATTTCCAGGTATAGAGATGGTGAGGGGGTCTTCAGTTAGTTTCAGTGCAGTAAATCTTCATTACACCATTAGGGTATGGTTTTGTTTGCCATAAGCGCCGACCTTCTGCGGCTAAGTTAGAAAAACGATCGCTCTTGGCAATCGGGTAAAAAAGTCTTAGAAAACCCATTGATATAAATAATCCAAGATACACATTCAGTCTCAAAATCGTCCTCTAAAAATGAGCGCATAATTTTAAATTTTGCGCTCACTTGAAATTTATTACATTTTGTACATTGCTTTGTAAAACCAACTATAAATCTTGCGCTGAAGGTTGGATATGCAAAAATGTATGTTTTTGCCATATAAATAAATAAATGAATATAAATATTCACGGAACAAATTACACTTACTGATTTAATCCCAAAGTAAGCAAATAATTTAATTGTGTTATGGGTGTTACTACGATACTAATACATAGAAATACATATATAAATACTTTTACATACATAATAAACACCCAAACCTGGATATACAAACATGCTCATCACACAAATGCTTGTCCCCGTCCGTCACTAACCACTCGACTAACGGGACGGTCCAATATCTATAACTACTTATGTGTAATTAGAGAATTTTTGGTTTTGAGTGTCAGTTTTATTATAGTCTAAGATCCGAATATAAGCTGACCTTCACCCATCTGTTTACCGAATGAAACATTTTTATTATCAAATTTCATACATAGACAAATACGTCTTGCATGTATTGCCTATCAAAATATGTTCATAGCTAGCTATCCTTAATTAATTTTTTTTTCACAAGTTCCTCCCTCTTGAATGCCGATCAAATGTTATTGCTATTAAAAGTTTTAAACATGTGGAATAGGTCTGTGAGGTATTGCCTACGTGTTTACGTTCATGGCTACCAGGTAAGCAGGTGTAAACATGTAAGTAAATATAACATAAGCACGTAGGCAATACCTCACAGACCTATTTTATATGTATAAATGTTTAAAACTTTTAGTATCAATAACATTTAATCGGTAAACAAGTGGAAGAAACTTCCTAAAAAAAATTAATTAATATTTTTTTAATTAAGGGTAGCTATGAATAGATTTTGATAGGCAATACGTGCATGACGTATTTGTCTATGTATGAAATTTAATAAAAAAAATGTTTCATTTGATAAACAGATGGGTGAAGGTCAACTTATATTCGGATCCCGTACTATTAGGAACTGTGTATCTTGGGTTTTTTATATCAATGAGAAAAACACAAAATTTTGGTGACGCCTTTTTTTTAACTTCCCGCTACGTTTGTAGATAAAGAAGTGGCATTCAATTAGATTCCCCTCAACTAAGACTTCTTCCACGTGTTGGTCCCGGACTCCTTGGAATAATAGGCCAACTGCTGTTATGCCAGGCAGGTCGTAAAAGGCGACCGATTGGCTATACGAGTCACTACCGTCGTGGCTACTAGGTGTTAGAGTTCTGCATTGTCTCGCCCGGGTCTGGTACCACTGCCTTACCTATTCCTGCCGCAATAGCGTCAGTGCTTGTCGCTGTCGTGTTCCGGTTTGTAGGGTGAGGTAGCCGGTAAACTTATGCATGTGGCATTAGACCTCGCCACAAGATAGCAAGCAACGCACCATTCACAACTTGATATATATGTGTCTATAGGTGATGGTTGACTCTTTCCATCAGGAGACCCATCTGCTTGTTTGCTATCTTAATATATAAAAAAAAATTTTGGAAATAACTCGGGCTAATACAGCGATTGACTTAAAAATCTTATCAGATTTTCTCCTTTAAAGACTGCGTCAAATATCATTAACTGCATCAAAATCGGTCAATTTGTTTGGGATTTATCAATGACTAAATTTTTTGAAAAAAAAAATGTTTTTTTGACTTTGCCTCAAAATTTTTCAATCTGTCGATTATTTAGTCAAGTCATTATTTCAGTGCTTTCAGTGCGTGGCATACGCTGCAAGATCCCCAGTGGACAGATTTCGGTTTGCTCCGCATTGGCGGTCACTCTCACTGAGTAGATTGTTTGCTTCTAGGTGTGCCATTAGCCTGCTGTTCAGAACACGCTCCATAGTCTTGCAGAGTATGGACGTGACTGAATTGCCCTATCTTTAGCACAGGCTGCATGTTGGTAAGCTTCCTTGATTTCGGTACTTTTCCATTTGTTATCGAAAGGCGAAAGAGGCGTGTCAATATAGGAGCGAGTTCAGGCGCACAGGTTTTAAATACTATGGCTGGAATCCCATCAGGGCCACTGACTTTGTTTACATCCAGATTCCGCAGCGTTTTAAGAATCTCAGTTTGATAGATGCGAATTTCCGGCATTTTCATCTCGTATCCAGGTAGACTAAGAGGTTTCGCGTTGGTGGGATCTAGACGCGAGCTTTTCGCAAATAGAGTAGCGAATAGGTGCGCTTTCTCTACGGCAGTGTGAGCCAGCGTCCCATCCGATTTCAGCAGCGTAGGAAGTGACGGGCGGCAGAAATTCCATTCCAAACGGGCGCCAGAAATTCAAGGGCCACTGGCTTTGTTTACATCCAGATTCCGCAGCGTTTTAAGAATCTCAGTTTGATAGATGCGAATTTCCGGCATTTTCACCTCGCATCCAGGTAGACAGAGAGGTTTCGCGTTGGTGGGATCTAGGCGCGAGCTTTTCGCGAATAGAGTAGCGAATAGGTGCGCTTTCTCTACGGCAGTGTGAGCCAGCGTCCCATCCGATTTCAGCAGCGTAGGAAGTGACGGGCGGCAGAAATTCGAATCAACCGACTTTACCAGGGACCAAAAAGCTTTGCTACCTGAGAGGTACGAAGCCAGTTTGTTCCTAATACGGCTCACGTGGTCAAATCGAGCTTTCAGTAGAGCTGTTTTGCAGGATTTGGCGGCCCGGTTGAAGGCTTTCTTCTTCTCCGATACGTCCTTGGTCTTGCGGTGTCAAGCATCTGCCCAAGCCAGATGTACCTCATGCTTTAGCCTCAGCGCGTCTACAAACGGCTCTGAACCAGGATTGAGCTTTACTGGACAGGCTATGTCGAAGAAAGGAATAAAGTACTCCATTCCTTGTCGCAGCACTTCTGTCACAGCATCCGCACTTTGTCAAAAAAGGGTACAAATAGCA
Source organism: Apodemia mormo (assembly GCA_036924255.1). Lineage (NCBI taxonomy): Eukaryota > Metazoa > Arthropoda > Insecta > Lepidoptera > Riodinidae > Apodemia > Apodemia mormo. The sequence continues at coordinate 10,472,947 of JAUPFN010000026.1, forward strand.
ATATCCTGTTGGTCCGGGCCTCATTTGAAGATCATCTGCCATTATACCAGGCGAACGATTGGCTATATATATATATATATATATATATATATATATATATATATATATATATATATATATATATATATATATATTTTTATATATCATAAGATAGCAAACAAGCAGATGGGTCTCCTGATGGAGTCAACCATCGCCTATAGACACCAAAGATGTTAATGGTGCGTTGCTATCTTGTGGCGAGGTCTAATGCCACATGCATAAGTTTACCGGCTACCTTACCCTCCAAACCGGAACACGACAGCGACAAGCACTGACGCTATTGCGGCAGGAATAGGTAAGGCGGTGGTACCAGACCCGGGCGAGACAATGCAGAACTCTACCACCTAGTAGCCACGATGGTAGTGACTTGATAGCCAATCGGTCGCCTTTTACGACCTGCCTGGCAGAACGGCAGTTGGCCTATTCTACAAAGTAGGCCGGGACCAACACGGCGAGAATATGTATATACAGGGTGTCCCAGAACTTAACGTCAAGCCGAAACGGGGTGACAGGATAGATCATAACCATCACGAGAAAAATCAGAAAAAAAATCTATCCCATGCAGTTTGAAAATAATGGGCATTTTAAGAAAAACCTAGAAATTTGGTCTAACTGTACCATTTTTCGGTTATTGTGGTTAATTTTTATTATTTTTGTTCATTTAAACTTTGGAACCGTAACCCTAAATAACATCTCGAGAATCACAGTCTAAAATAATGACACAATTACCCCAAGTTTCCTAGAATTTAGACTATTTGTTAAACTATGAATTTAAAATTTTCAAACTTTGTCGACTTTGAAACACCCTCCTTTAAAAAAATGTACTAGAGTGCCTTGGCAAGTGCCATTAAGAGTTGGCGCATTTAATCAGGATTGTAAAATGGTACAATACTTGTTAGTTTCATACTAAAAAAAACGAATAAAAAATAAAAACCTCAAGTAACTCGATTTTTGCTAACCCATTTTACTCAGTTAAAATGTTTTTTATTCGCACAAGCCCTTGGTAGGTTTTTATTTTACGGTAAAATGATGAGAGATATGGATAGTGGACATGTTTGCCATGAGCGAGCGAGACAGATAGTGACGCCACTTTTACCAAAGCAACAAAATACTAATAAAATAATGAAAAATGTTGACCTTGTTTTGTTTAGGTTTATTGGAATAAAAGTCAGATTTGAAAATAACATTTTTATTATAACAAATGTTCAAATTGTTTACCATCAGCTTCATCACACGCCCTACATCTTCTTAAAAAAGATCTACTTATTAGCCGGGCATATCCTCGAGAGTTGATGTCTTCAGCAGCTTGAGAAATTCGTTCACGCAGCTCGGCTACGCTCTCAATGGGCTTAGAATAAACTTTTTCTTTGAGAACGCCCCAATAAAAAAATCCAGGGGATTTAAATCTGGGGAACGGGCTGGCCACGAGATAGTGCCTGAACGTCCAATCCACCTTCCCGGATAAACTTGGTCAAGGAAATCTCTTACTTGCACTGCGTAATGCGCTGGGCAGCCATCTTGTTGATACCACATGTGGCGACGATCTGTTAGTGGTACGTCCTCTAACAAACTTGGTAAATTTTCTCGTAAAAAATTTAGATAATTCGTGCCATTCAAATTCTCAGGCAGCTCAAAAGGCCCAACAATTTTGCCGTTTAAAATTCCTGTCCACAGGTTAACTTTAAAGCGATATTGGGATCGGTCTTCTCGCATTAAATGTGGATTCTCCACATGCCACTCATGAAAATTGTGTAAGTTTATGTAGCCATCTTTTTTAAATGTAGATTCATCTGACCAGAGAATTTTTTGGATGAATTGGGGATTTTCATTATGCCTCTGTAGCATTGTTCTACAAAATGAAATCTTTTCAGGATAATCTCGAGGGAGAAGACTTTGAACTCGTTGTACGTGAAACGGATGCATTTCAGCTCTTTGTAAAATACGATGTGCTGTGCTTTTTGGTATTCCCGTTCTTTCTTCAATTCCACGAACGGAAATACTTGGGTCATCTGCGACCTCTTCCAACACTTCTTCTTCGTAAGGAAAGCGAGGTCTACCTCCAGCCCGTATTTGATTCGGAAAATGGCCGCCCTCTGTGAGTGAACGGTGCTCATTAACAAACACGCGGTGATCCGGATAGCGCTCTAAATTTGGATATCTTTCACGATAAAGTCTAGCGGCGGCACTTGCATTGCATCTGCATTCCCCATAAATGAGATGCATGTTCGCATATTCTTGTGAAGTGTAGCGCGTAGGCATAGTGATGACAAGGATGTCAACACAAAAGTCCAATTCCAAAAGAGAGAAGCCAAAGTTGCCGGTATGTAATCAACAAGTCCAATTCACAAAAATCCAAGTCCATAAAGAAAAGCCAAAGTTGTCAGTACTAAATTAACACAAGCGAATACGGAAAGGTGTGCAGTAGACGAATGAGCGAAATGTTCTAACTGGTGTCAGACTGGCAGCGTAGCTATTTGCTTGGTATGGCGTCTGTATCTGTTTCATTCGCACTCGTTTAAATGACGCATCTCCGTCTCACTGCGTGGCGTCACTATCTGTCTCGCTCGCTCATGGCAAACATGTCCAGTATTTGTTTCATTCGCACTCGTTTAAACGACGCATCTCCGTCTCACTGCGTGGCGTCACTATCTGTCTCGCTCGCTCATGGCAAACATGTCCACTATCCATCTCTCTCATCATTTTGCCGTAAAATAAAGAATCTACTAAAGGCTTGTGCGAATAAAAAACATTTTAACTGAGTAAAATGGGTTAGCAAAAATCGGGTTACTTGAGGTTTTTATTTTTTACTCGTTTTTTTTTAGTATGAAACTAACAAGTATTGTACCATTTTACAATCCTGATTAAATGCGCCAACTCTTAATGGCACTTGCCAAGGCACTCTAGTACATTTTTTTTAAAGGAGGGTGTTTCAAAGTCGACAAAGTTTGAAAATTTTAAATTCATAGTTTAACAAATAGTCTAAATTCTAGGAAACTTGGGGTAATTGTGTCATTATTTTAGACTGTGATTCTCGAGATGTTATTTAGGGTTACGGTTCCAAAGTTTAAATGAACAAAAATAATAAAAATTAACCACAATAACCGAAAAATGGTACAGTTAGACCAAATTTCTAGATTTTTCTTAAAATGCCCATAATTTTCAAACTGCATGGGATAGATTTTTTTTCTGATTTTTCTCGTGATGGTTATGATCTATCCTGTCACCCCGTTTCGGCTTGACGTTGAGTTCTGGGACACCCTGTATAGCGAGAATATATGTGTATGATCGTAACTACTAGCTGGTAGAGTTCCGCAAAGTCTCGCCTGGGTGTTTGGCACCACGGCCTTACCTATTCCTGCCGCAATAGCGTCAATGCTTGTTATTGTCGTATTCCGATTTGGAGTGTTAGGTAGCACTTTGTCAAAAAAGGGTACAAATAGCAATATCCTGTTGGTCCGGGCCTCATTTGAAGATCATCTGCCATTATACCAGGCGAACGATTGGCTATATGTGTATGATCGTAACTACTAGCTGGTAGAGTTCCGCAAAGTCTCGCCTGGGTGTTTGGCACCACGGCCTTACCTATTCCTGCCGCAATAGCGTCAATCCTTGTTATTGTCGTATTCCGATTTGGAGTGTTAGGTAACCGTTAGGCTTATGCACGTGGCACTGCCTTCCCACCACACGGATAGTATAGCGCCATTAAAGTCATGTCTCAAGACGATGCTAATCTTTTTCTATCAGGAAAGCTATCCTACCACATTACAAAATATTTTTCTAGATGGAGGCATTTTAACACACTAAAGACCAACGAGGCGACCAAAAAGACCAAAGACAATTTGGTGTTGCTATTTTTGTAGCTTCATGCGCACATTGCTATACTTAGGTGGTAGAGTTCTGCATTGTCTCGCCCGGGTGTGGTACCACTGCCTTACCTATTCCGTCAATGCTAGTTACTGTCGTGTTCCAATTTGGAGGGTAAAGTAGCCGGTAAACTTATGCATGAAGCATTACACCTTGCCACAAGATAGCAACGTACCATTAACACCTTTGGTGTCTAGGCGACGGTTGACTCTTTCCATCAGGAGACCCATCTGCTTGTTTGCTATCTTATGATATAAAAAAAGCTGGATTGGACGAAATAAGATCACACATTTATTTGTGCTCTTATTTTACTAGCCACTTTTGAGGCCGTGGTCTTGAATCGGGTTATTTTTGATCGAAAACGTGAACGTTCAACGAAAATTGCCAAAGGCAAATTGTTGATGGCAAAAAATTGCGTCAATGTCGGCTATGAACTCCAATGTCGATGGTCGACGGACGGTTTTTCCAGGTGTGGGATATAAAGCTTACTTCCTTTTCATATAAGAAATCGAATAGGGTTCTAGTTCTCAATAAACTACCCATTTACAGTTTAAGTACCTAGGTAGTTTAAACAATATAGCGTGGGCAATTGTTAAAGGGCGGCGTTAATGCCATAGCCCATGCATATAAAATATCGACTCTACTCTACGGCTACTCTACGGCCTAAGAGTCCTAAGACATTTTCTAAAATGTATTTATCTTTGACGACACCATTTTTATTCGGACAAATTATAATTTGCTATGCATATTAAAATAAAAGTTTGCTCAAATACTTGCATATTGCATTTGCGTTGTAATGTTTAAGGTATTTCATAATAAAAATACCATAAATATTGCAAGTTTATTTTTTATCAATATATCCACGTGGATCCGGACCATCCCATGGCACAACTTCCCCAGTGTGCCAGAAGAATAAGCCTCCTTCCTTCGTCTGTAGCGCTATTCGCGTTACTACCTGGGCTGCTTGCTCTGGAGTCACCGATCCTGATCCTCGCGTCATGTCTGACATTACATACCCAGGGTGAATACAATTGACGATAATGCCTGAAAATTAGCAAATTAGCTACATAAACAGTTTTTAACGCAGTAAAATTGCAGCAACCGACTTCACATTTCCTATGTCTTCGGGGCCCTGCATCAGATCTCCAAATTAAAATAGGATCCCAGGAGGAGTATACTCTCTCAAACAAAAAAGAACGTCGATTGCAAATGGGAAAGGACGAGCTCCGTTATATCTAAAGTGTAGAAAGAACAGCAGATTAGAGATTAATAATGGACGAATGGACGCGGGTGAAGGTACAAGGTAGACCAACTTTAAAAATGAAGAAATACATCGACACGCAGGGATTGAACCTACCGCCTCCCTAAAGCCGGGACGCTTTACCTGAGCTATTGAGCTAGTGTCGACAGGCTCGTCGTGGCGAAATTCTTCTTTGCTACATGATCGATTACGTCAATTGCCTGTTGACACTAGCTCACTGGTAGAGCGTCCCGGTGTTAGTGAGACGGTCGCAGGATCAATCCCTGCGTGTCGATGTTTTTCTTTGTTGTTTTAAAGTTTTTCCAGTTTTCTCAAGCACGGGGTGAGTGCTATAATACAAAAATAATGAGGTAGACCCAGCTTGGCATATTATGAACGTTGATTTGTCTGATTGTCTCGCCTATGTTTATGTTTTTATAATAGTATCAAAATTCATGCATTATTTTTTATGTTATAAGATAGCAAACAAGCAGATGGGTCTCCTGATGGAAAGAGTCCACCATCGCCTATAGACACCCAAGGTGTTAACGGTGCGTTGGTATCTTGTGGCGAGGTCTAATGCCACATGCATAAGTTTACCGGCTGCCTTACCCTCCAAACCGGAACACGACAGCGACAAGCACTGACGCTATTGCGGCAGGAATAGGTAAGGCGGTGGTACCAGACCCGGGCGAGACAATGCAGAACTCTACCACCTAGTAGCCACGATGGTAGTGACTGACAGAGCCAATCGGTCGCCTTTTACGATCTGCCTGGCAGAACGGCAGTTGGTCTATATTCTTCAAAGGAGCCCGGAACCAACACGGGGAAAACTCATTCTGCTATTATAGCGCCAGTGTTTGTTGCCGTCGTCGGCGCGTCGAGTTTTGGTTTGTAGTATAAGGTCGGTAGTCGGTAAAATCTTTTTATCAGACGGACCAACTATTTGTTTGCTATATGAACCGATTAAAAAACAGCGGTTATGTTTGACATATTTATGTTATTGTAATTGGATGATATTGGAGTATGATAATCTTTTGAGGCGTTATTTTTTATATCATAAAATAGCAATCAAGCAGATGGGTCCCCTGATGGAAAGATCGAAGAAGAAAGATCGGCTATAGACACCAAGGATGTTGACGACGCGTTACTATCTTGTGGCAAGGTCTAATGCCACATGCATAAGTTTACCAGCTACCTTACCCTCCAAACCGGAACATGAAAGTGACAAGCACTGACGCTATTGCGGTAAAGTAGGTAAGGCGGTTGTACCAGACCCGGGCGGGAAAATGCAGAACTCTACCATCTAGTAGCCACGATGATAGTGACTCGAATAGCCAATCGGTCACGTTTTACGACCTGCCTGGCAGAACGGCAGTTGGTCTATTCTTCAAAGGAGCCCGGAACCAACACGGTGAAGACACAAACACGAATACTAAATTACACAAGTGTATGTATGTTTTCGGGAGTTTAAAGTCATATATTTACCGAAATTTTTTTTTTATTTACTTTTAAGTTATGATTGTCGTTATAACAATACTTCTGTAGTTTCTGCAATGGATAATTTTAATTTACTTAGTTCCTTACCTCTGTTTGAAAGTCTTTTGTTTAACATAAAAGTATACGCATTGACTCCAACTTTAGATACAACGTAAGGAGATTCTCCCCATCTTTCCTTTTCTATATTTAATTTTACATCTGTAATATAATCTTCCATTAACTTTTTTAAGGATTCTAAACTTAGATTTGGGTTGCTTATATTATTTCGCAATTCTATTGAAGGTATTCTCGATAAATGACCAGAAGAAGATGATATGTTCAAAATACATCCATCATTTTTTACGAATGGTAAAACAGATTCCGTGAAATTCACCAAGGAAAAGAAGTTGATTTCTAAAGTCTTTTCTGCTTGATATTCTTTCGTTTCTGTTGCATCTTTCAGAAAAAGAATCCCAGCATTATTGATCAATAGATTAATTTTAATGTTTTCTGATTGGAGGAATGAACAAAATCTTTTTACACTTTTATCGTCACTAATATCTAGTTGGTGATATTTAACATCATAGTCCAGCTTTTTTAAGTTATTGCACGCTGCTTGTCCTCTGTCTGCATCTCTTGAAGTTAAGTAAACTGTACCTTTAAAATCGTGGCATAAAGTCTTGACTAAATAAAAACCAAGGCCTTTATTCGCTCCCGTGACGACAGCAACTTTATCCATTACTCTGAAAATATTTATTTTTATTTAAATAATGTAGTACTTAGGGGTTTGTGCCCAAAGTTTGATAAATCTAACCCTATTAATATGCCTTCTGTCTGTCTGTCATAGGGCTATATCTGCTTATCTGCATCAGACATTTTCACAGAACGCGTATTATTAAGGCAGCTATTATAAAAAATATTAAAATAGTAAAAAGGGTGAGGACCCTTGGTGAGGGTGAGGGTGAGGACACAGAGTGTAATGTATTACATAGGTACTAGAGGAGCTATACTTCGTAGAAGTTGTGGTTCACTTCTAAAACACTCGCTACAGCGCCAAAATAATAATAATAAATTTAATAAACCGTTAGACCAAAGTCAAAATTAAGCAGTATTACAGTGTATAAGAAGATTAGAATATATATTCGCTAACAAAACTTCGTAATCGTCGTGGAATTCCATGGCGCATACGCATTTAATTCAAGGAGCTCTAACGTAGGTGCAGTCCATGGGCTGCATTTTAGTGGAACACAAGTTACGTGGTGCATGCCCTATATAGAAATTTCTAGTCTATATATTTACTACTTTTATATCCGTTGCTCTGGACCTCATACAAATAACCTATGTACATTTCTTTTGATGGTACAAAAGCCTACGTGTTTGAGTCGGATTCGCAATTAACTGGTTTTTAAGATAACATAAGTTTAAGTTCATTTTAAGAGTCATTTCACAAAATCACGCTACTGAAATTTAGGTATTTTCTCTGTTTCTAGTAACTTAGTATTTTTTCTAATTAAGTTTGTTGATTCTGGCAGTAGCAATACTTTTTGGAAAAATGGCTTCCCTGCGTAATTGTCGAAACTTGATTTCGGAGAACATTAATTATAAGAAATACAATTGATGATTATAACATCTGTTTCATTGAGGCAATATTTAAAAGATTAAACTATCTAATGGTGCCATTTAATTAAAGTACCTTATAATATGAAAAATTAGGAGTTGGAAAATTTTGATTTCTCATCAAAAGTTGGTCTAAAGAGCGAACTGCCTCTTAAGAATAATTAAGTTAATTAGCTGGCACCCAAAGAAATTAGGATAAGGAGAAGAAGAAGAAATTCGCTTATATGCGGGAATATGAGTGTTACAAGTATTACAGCTGATTCATATTTTTAACAACATATTCTACCAATAATCAATATGGTGTACAAATATGAAGAATAGTAGTAGTAAGTAGTTTTATCTGAACGTAAGTAGTATTAAGTTTATCAATTGGCGAAAACTAGAAGTTTATCAGTTTGGCATATATGTATGTAGTATTGTTGGAATTGGATATTTAAGTAACATAACCTGTCTATTTAGGCGCCAAGCACTTATACTAAACTTTGTAAGTGTATGTTATGTTCTTTATATGTTTGTGTTTTTCCTCCAATTTCTCGACAGCTAAAAGCCATATCAAGATAATTCTTTAAGTTATCAACGTTACACGTATGTATGTAAGTAATATTGTTGGAATTGGATAATATATGATATAATCTATCTAATAATACCTTTAAACGAGCAATTCGTATATATATACATATATATATATATATATATATATATATATATATATATATATATATATATATATATATATATATATATATATATATATATATATATATATATATATATATATATATATATATATATATTCTATAGGAATCGATTTATCAAGGTTCAAGATCCAAGAAAAGATCGGTTCCAAAAATATGTGAAAAACCGAGCGAAGCTCGGTCAACCAGATATTGATCTATTTAGGGGTCCGACTTCGACATCGAGATAATTCTTATTGATTTAAATTAGGTATATTCCAACTTAGGGAATAGTCTGAGTTTCATTAAAATTGGTTCAGTAGTTTTTGAGATATGAGTGTAGTTGACATATTATTTGATGTAATCTTATTTTTTAAATTAGATAATTACTTTTATTTAACTTTTTTTTTTAAATATAATATTATGATGAATACTTATTTAAATAAAATACTGATCGCCTGTGGTCAAAATTCGACTTTAGATAAAATAATAAAATCTGTTTTTTGACGTGACAACGTCTTATAATTCGATAGAGCTGGCTGCACGCACGAAAAAACATGACTCATGCGGCGTTACCTCGCTCTGAGGCGTTCCGTTTAAGGCTTGGAGTACAAGCGAGAGCTTAAGACGTTGTCACGTTCAACTATCGTCTGTAAACCAACTTTACAGACAACCGATTTTTTTGACAAGATTTCAGCCGTAAAGAAAATGGTATAGATACATGTGTGTATATTATCAATTATCATATACCCAGTGATCGATTTATGCTTAGGCCCGTGAGACCTGGGCCTACGGCGGCACGATTCGTGGGCCGGCAAAATTTTCAGAACGTTACAATTTTAGAGTTGAAGAAGTATACCAAAAAAATATTTTAAAAATTGGTTCTGATTTTTTTCTGAATTTATAAAAAAAACTATTAACTATAATATACTTAATTTTCCCATGGACTCTTCAATTCGCGGATGCAATATCACTATTTTTAACCGACTTCAATAAATGATGGGGTTCTCAATTCGGCCGGATTTATGTACACCGACTTGCCGAGGTTTCTGAACCGATTTACGTGATTCTTTTTTGTTTGATGCGGAATAATTTCGAATTGGTCCCATAGATTCTGAAACATTTGTCGAAACAAAGAAACGTTTGTCGGAGAAAAGTTTCAGAATCTAAAAAGATTCTGAAACGTTTCTCCGACAAACGAATGAGCCACCGACAGAATGTTTCGATTTTTGTTTTTTTAACGACAGAACCTTACAACCATGAACGTTTCGCCGACAGAACGATTCATTTATGTCCGAACCGATGACTGAATCTTTCCACTACGAACGTTTCGACGACAGATGTAATTTATACGCGATTGTCTATTGCAAATAAAAGTTATGTTCATTGTTGTGCTTTTGTTTTGTAAATAAAACTTTATTATCATTTACAAATATTTTTCATTTAGCCTTTGAAAACGTATAATCATTAAAATGTCACAAGTAATGTCAAACCAGGCTAAAATTAGCTTTGTCGACGATCTCTTCTTTGTTGAAAGATTCTGTCGACGAAACATTCGTAGTGTAAAGATTCAATCATCGATTCGGACATGAATAAACCGTTCTGTCGGCGAAACATTCGTAGTTGTAAGATTCTGTCGTTAAAAAACCAATAATTGAAAGATTCTGTCGGCGGTTCATTCGGCATTCGTTTGTCGGAGAAAAGTTTCAGAATCTAAAACATTGATTCAGGTAGGCCCACTAAATAAAGAAACTAAGGCAATTTAGAGTAAAAGCGCATAATAGTGACGCACGCGGCACGCCCACTCTTCACTTCCCCTTGTTTTCTTTATTTCGTGGGTAGGCCCAGTAGTTAGTTTTTATTTTTGATATATCAATTATAGTCTTTACCGAATAATGTTTAGAAAACAGTCGTTTAGAAATCAATATATATAATAAATATATATAATAATAAATCAATATATATAACAATAATAAGCTTCTTTGAAAAATCCTAAATACCTTTTTACTTTTGTACCTATCTTTGTATTACTCATACATTTATTTATTTAATGCTTTATTGTACACCTTAATAAATTAACATTTACAGAACACCAAATGGCGGTCTTATAGCTAAAGATCGATTTCTTTGCATTTATAATATAAAGCAATTGAAAATACTTATTGGTTCTTTACTTAATTTCCGTGCTGAATAAAAATCTGTATGAATTAACCGTTTAAAAATCTGTATGACGTTGGTCGAGTGGTTAGAGACCCTGATTACGCAGTCAATGGGACTCGGGTTCGATTCCCTACAGGGGCCGGCATTTATGTGATGAGCATAGATATTTGTATTTCTGGGTCTGTGTGTATTATGTATGTAACAGTATTTATATATGTATTTCTCTGTATTAATATCGTTGACTAACACCCATATCACAAGTAAATAATTTGCTTACTTTGGAGTTAGATCCATTCGTGTAAAATTGTCCAAAGATATTTATTATTAATTATTATTGTTTGGTATTCATTTGAATATTTTCGTTTACAAAAGTAATTTTATTAAAAAAAAGGTATCTTCACGCCCGTATCCCCGAAGAGGTAGGCAGAGGTACAACAAGTGCACCCACGATTACCCGAAGATACTTGGTCCCACAATATGATAGGTGACAAGCCCATTGACAACCGGGCACTTTCCAATTCCGGGTAACGTTGTTTTTGTTCTCCGGGTCGGGGAATACCTACAAAAAAACACATTTTTGTATTCCCCGACCCAGGAATCGAACCCAAGACCTCATGTGGTCAACTCCAACACCGGACCACTAGACCACAAAAGCGACATTCAAATTTAATTTATACAAAATAAAATCCATATCCAATTTTTAACTTCCCGCTACGTATATAAGGGTTACTGATTATGCCCCGAATTTCGATAATCGAGTTTTCACCAGATCTCCACGTTTTGAGGTACTAGAAACCTTTTCCGATTATTTTCACGATGACGTCACTATGTCTGTATGTGTACCTTTGTGTGTATGTGTGTGTGTATGTGTGTGTGTGTGTGTGTGCGTATGTGCGTGCGTGCGAGCATGCGTGCGTGCAAGCGTGCGTGCGTGCGTGCGTGCGTGCGTGTGTGTATATATATGTTTTTTTATATTACAAGATAGCAAACAAGCATATGGGTCTCCTGATGGAAAGAGTCAACCATCGCCTATAGACACCAAAGATGTTAATGGTGCCTTGCTATCTTGTGGCGAGGTCTAATGCCACATGCATAAGTTTACCAGCTACCTTACCCTCCAAACCGGAACATGATAGTGACTAGCACTGACGCTATTGCGGCAGGAATGGGTAATAGGTGTGTGTATGTAAACATCTCATAACTTTTGAACGGCTCGACTGATCGTAACGCGGTTGACGGCATTCGATTGGATTCCACTCAACTAAGACTTTTGAAAATTTGAACCAATTCGGCTCAGGAGATTGTAAGAAATTTTAAAAAAACCTAAAAAAAATTGGCGAAACAGTATTTTTTAAATATAACTTCCAAATGAATGTACCAATTGAGTACAAAATCTAATCAGTTTTTTTCCTCGTAAAATTGCATCCAATGCATAAATTGCATCAAAATCAGTTTATTCGTTTGGTTTATCCGTTCGTCAATTTAAGTTCTTAACTCCACCGTTCGCGTAATGTTTGCGTAATTGTAAACTTATGCTGGTACTGGCATAACCATCCCGCGGCGGGATATTGCCGCCACACGCCTAGCAACACACCATTCACGCCATGTAGTACATTTATCTCATCTGTGGCCTTTGGTGTCTGTAGGTGATGGTTTTCTTTTTCCATCAGGAGAGTCATCTGCTTGTTTGCTATCTTATGATATAAAATTTTCCCCGTGTTGTTCCCGGGCTCCTTTGAAGAATAGGCCACCCAAAAACAAAAATATGTTTTTCATTTTTTGATAAAAATACCGTAGCCTGAGATTGAATAAATGCCCGGTTGGTGTTAGGCTTTCCACCTATCAGATTGTGGAATTAAGTATGACAGTATCTTCTTCCAATCGTGGGTGCACTGGCTGTACCTCTGCCTACCTCTTCGGGGATACGGGCGTGATACATTCAAGTAGGTGTGATGCGTGGCGTGATACTTTCAAGTAGGTGTCATGAATACCTACTTGTGACAACACGTCACAGTATTATTTAATATAAAGTACCTACATACTTTATGCGTCGGGCTCGGACATGACAGTTTTTTATTATTTAACTAGGCGCCAAGCTATATTTTATTAAAATATTAATATATCCGAAAAACATAATCATCTAAATCAATCAGCATAATGGTAAATTACGTATTTTCTACTTAGAACTCCAATAAATTGATAAGACGATAAACTTTTAACATAAAAACAACTATTGCTTATTACTAATCATAACCTAAAAGATATTTCCCATAATTTTAACATTACTATTTAAGTAAATAACACAGTGATTTAATTTCTAACTTAAAAATTTATTATGACCTGATTTTAATTTATTTTAATTAGGATATGTACCTACTTACATTTTTGATTATGTAGGTGCTAGGGAGATAGGTCTATCGATAAAATATCAATATCGATATGTAACTATTTTCTGAATTCACGACCACATTAGTTTGTTATTTATACATACCTAAGTAATCTGTGCTTGAAACAAAAGTGATACCCAGATAGCAATATGATACCCCTTGACAGACAGGGTTCCCAAATCGTTTGTTTTTCCCCAAATTTAAGGGCTAAATAACTAAGTGGGTTGGATTTTTTCTATATTTTTTTAATTTTTTTATATTTTTTATTTGTTGTTGGATTTTTAATTTTTTTATATTTTTAAAGATATTAGATAATTTTTTTTAATCTATATTTATTTATTTTTATTGAAAAAATAACTATGTAAAAGCAAAGTCTCAATCCATTCTACCTAATTCATCTGAACAATGGATTTCCGCAAAGTAACGCCTGAATCTATAAAATATCTACCTAATTGTTCCTAATAACGTCACCTTACGCAAAATTTAATCATATCCCTAATATATTACTTTATTTAATGTCAATATATATGAGTTTAAAAATCTGAACCTCTAGGAAACGAAATTATATTTGATGTGATGAATAATTAAGAAACAAAGAATATTATGAGTAACATATCGTTTTTAACTGAATATTATTTTTAGGGGGATTTTTAAGTAATTGGGGCAATTTTAGGTGTTTTTTAGTATAGCTTTAGGGATAAACATTTTTGAGAGTTGGTAACACTGTCAAAAATCAGTGATATTTGCTTTGGATATGTGTGTCGCAGTCAATTTGTATGTTTTGACGTTATACAACCGGCGGGCGTCATCTTTTTATATATAATGTAAACGGTCAATACAATTGTCAAAGTAAAATTGTTGATGACATAAATTTCGTCAATGTCACTGTAAATTCCGATGTTGCCGATGGTTGACGTAGCCTGTCATGTACAGTTCGCAGGCACATTTTATAATTCACCCGTATACGAGGAGCTTATTCATTTATTACGTAAGACTAGCTGTTTTGCGAGTGTTTGACCCCCTCCTTCCCCTATATGAGTAAAAATAAGGAGAGGTAGGCCCCCTCCTTTCCTTGTTTTATTTTTACTGTGTCAGAATCTAAAGGAAAAATTTAATATATACCTATATAGGTTTGGTATATTTTAATGTTTTTATCCTCAAAGTAACCTTTTTTAGAAATGTTTATTTGTACAAATGGACTTGTAATTGAAGTAATATTTGTTTTGGCGCGTTAAGTAAAAATAATGAGAGTAAATTTTTACGATGCGTAAATTGTAACGAAAAATCGGCAACATTAAATTAGCTAATCAACATTTTTTAATTACCTATGTACAAATAATCTGTGGGTAGCGAGTTCCAAAGACTAACGGCTTGAACAGTGAATGAGTGACAATAAGTGGCGAAGTTACTGGTAGGAAAATGCAATAGAGTACTAAAGTTGGAGCGGCAAGTTTAATCAGGAGAATGTAGAAAATTAAAATCGTCACGAAGAAATTTGGGATATTTAGGATCGAAACGGCAGCCAGGATAGCTAGGTCCTGAATTTAGAAATATGGTCAAACTTTCGCAAGCCGAAGTTAAAACTAATGCACAGATTTTGAAGCCTCTCCAACTTATTTACAAGCTTTTCGGTGACATCAAGGAAGCAAGTATCAGCGTAATCTATAATGGGATAAATAAGAGTATGCATAAATGAAATTATTGTTTCAAGAGGAAGAAAATATTTTCCAAAAAAATAACGAATTATTGTAGAATAATAATAATGCATAATAAAATAACAATCAATATTTATATAAAACACTTTGCACTTGCATTTGTGAATGCAAAAACATGTTCCGTTGCATGTAACTTTAAACTCATATAAAGGAAAACTACACATCTTAGGGTAAAGTGGGTGAAGCTTGTAAGGGGGCAACCAGCCCCCATAAATAACCCTGACCCAAGGAACTTATATACAATAACTGGAATTACGAAGCAATATTTGAAAAATAAAAATGTACTTTATTTCGTTACTCATAAAATTGACATTTGTTTCTTTCTTAACAGAGGGGAAAAACGTTCTGAGCAAGACGACGACAAGAGTGGATGTTGTCCCTTTCTTGGAATTGCCAGTGTAAATAAAACTATCTGATGGTAGATTTTTATGTATTCGGTAATCGTTAAATCCCTTTTATTCATACACGTCGATAAATACATTAGCATAAAATGTATTGTAATTAACATAGTGAGTTCTAAAATGTGTTTATTTTAATTATTACGCAATTACTTATGCAATACATTACACAAAAACTGTTTCTCAAATTAGTAGAATTACTTAGTAGTAATTTTCAAACTACGCATGGCCGTACTTACATATGGCGATTGGCGCTTTATTTGGTAGAAAGAGACACATTCCACTCATGTCGTGGTACTCTTCGGAACGATTTTGAAGCGCGTGTGAATATTCCGGGTAGAATGTAACTTCCTTGCCCTGACCAATCTCAAAGAACACTGGCGACGCTTCATACATAAATTGAATATCGTGTCTTATAACGGAATTCGTGTCAGAATTTGTGTTTTATTATTTAAAAACAAGTTTCATCTATAAAGGTCTCTAAAGAAGTATTCATAAAATAATATTTTGACTTTTTGGAACGAAGTTCCTTACGGCAGGCTTGGAGGGGATAGGGATTTTGCTGCGCGACCGAACTGAAAAAAATGTGATAGTAAAACCGTAAGAAAAATGCGTGGAATAAAAGCGTTAAATGAGACGTGCGCAGGCGCGACAGTCGCGTACACAAGCGAGTAGTGCCGTTTAGCCGAAGGAAGTTCGTTCCTACCTGGTGTCCCGCGACACCACATCATTTTTATAAATTATAACTGACAATTGGCAAAAGAAGTAGTCAGTTTTGTCGTATTTAGATTTATCACAATTTGATCACAATAGTATCTAAATGGACAAATGAGCTAAAATATTCTATATTTTGATAAATGAAATTAAATAGCAATGTATAAATACTTTTACTACTTTCTTTCTAAAAAAAATATTTTACACCGGTAATATCGAGATCACTGTTTGATGCTTTTTGATGGACACTTCTATTCACAGAGGTAGTCCTCCTTTCCTATATTCCATGTGTAAAACAAGAATATTCAACATGGCGGAATCGTTTTTTTTTTGTAATTACCTACGTCGAACTGCTCACTATGGAGACTTAGAAAAAATTGTAGGTATCTATTACATTTTTCTAATACTACATCTTTCGAGAATTTCAGATACTTGTTGCTAGTTTCTATAGAAAAAAATTACCTATTTTTTAAGATATATTACAATCTCAGACAAGACAAAGGCCATTGTGGCCAGCTTTCATTCGAGATGCGAATTTCAAATGCCAACCAATTAATCTATATATGTACATATAATAAAATCGTAGGAAAATCAATGTATGTCCGGGGTAAATTCAAAAAGTACTGCATGGATTTACTTCAAATTTTGCATGAATATTATTAACAGGTCGGGTCAACATATAGGCTACATATTATTATGCTATCACCTACGGGGGAGGAGCTGTGCGGAGCAGTGTCGCCAACCCGAATTTTAGAAAATTAGTAGATTATGTGCCAAATGTTGGTAGAAGTTGGTAGAATGTAAAATGCAAAACTGGTGTAGATCTACCACCTCAATTTAGAAGATTTTTTTAAGATTAAAAATGCATGAACTGTTCTTAAAATGTTTATTTTTGGAAATTATACATATTTTTATTAATTTTTTTTAAATATTCTGCGCTAGGCTGCCCGTTGTTTGCTATGAATCTCTTAGTATGCAACAATCCCCCTTGGAACTTCCTTGAAGCCAACCTGCAAATTCCTTGTCTTTCTCCCATAATTTCAATTTTTTTTGGTCATAATGCCTTTTTCTAGCTTTTCGTGGTGGAGTTCCTAACCTAGGACTCTGTGCAACGCTTTCTCTGCTGTCAGAATCCATTATATAAATAAATGCATGCAACATATAACAAACAGCAATTATCACCGTTAATACGTAGTTATTTAGTTTTAACAACAAAACAACACAAAATAGGAGCAAAGATTCACCATTTATTCCGCAACAAACCAACGGGAATGTGCCACAGAACAGTATAATAATGTCTATGGGCGCGAGATGGCGCAAACGGCGAACTGTTGTTGCAGTTTTTTGTAGTTTATTGCCTGGACTTTATGTATGCTTGACGCAAAGAGTATAGAGGCTCAGTGAATTTGGCCCCACTTTTTTTGATTTTCAGATTTTTGATATTTTTAATTATTTGTTCGTCGTTCGTTCTTTAACGTTCGATTGTAAAAATTGTTTGTTCGTCTTTTATTTATTTATAATTAATTAAACAAATGATCACCCTTAAGTTGGCCCCCCTTACTAGATATCTTTATTTTTATCACTTAGATTAATTAATTTTGATTAATTATCGTTTGTTCGACGACTATTGGTGATTGTTCGATCATAAAAACAATTAAATTCCCAATTATTATTTATTTTATATCTAATATGCAAACCATTACCTCACGCCTACATTGCGCATGCGCCAGCAGTCTAATGGCGACTGAGCGATGCGTAGTGCATGTCATGTAAAAAAATGACATTATAAATAATGCTCCATTTCGAATGTTTAGTTGTAAAAGAATCATTATTAATAAATTATGTACTTATTAATAATCATCGAAAAACATCTAATGTCTATATAGTCCATTTACATGCATTACGTCCAATATATGTACTTAACTCATAAAGCCACATAAAGCTGTTTGTTGAGTAAACAAAAAGAGTAATTACTCTAATTAAATATGAATTTCTTATATATGTACATATGTGTGTGGGTGTGTATATCATACAACTGTTTTTAATTTGTTTCTTTGCTAAAATGATAGGCCTATTTATAATTCTGTTAAAGATGTATATATTAGATGTACTATTAGTTAACCTCAAAAAATGTGCAGATATTTTTTTTATGTATCGTGTTAAATTTACCACTATCGGAACTACCTACAATATTTCCTAATAAGAATTAAATACCTTTATATTTAATCGAGGTACTCACACTGTTGAATAAATACTTCATTCAAATCGTATAATTTGATGATATTCGAAATGGAGCATTATTTATAATGTCATTTTTTTACATGACATGCACTGCGCATCGCTCAGTCGCCATTAGACTGCTGGCGCATGCGCAATGTAGGCGTGAGGTAATGGTTTGCATATTAGATATAAAATAAATAATAATTGGGAATTTAATTGTTTTTATGATCGAACAATCACCAATAGTCGTCGAACAAACGATAATTAATCAAAATTAATTAATCTAAGTGATAAAAATAAAGATATCTAGTAAGGGGGGCCAACTTAAGGGTGATCATTTGTTTAATTAATTATAAATAAATAAAAGACGAACAAACAATTTTTACAATCGAACGTTAAAGAACGAATGACGAACAAATAATTAAAAATATCAAAAATCTGAAAATCAAAAAAAGTGGGGCCAAATTCACTGAGCCGAGTATAGAAATATTATTTTACGCATCGTCACATGGCTCACGCCACACATCGCAACGTCGCTCGTCGATATAAACATAATCCAAAGTGGTAATATGTCAAATTAATTAAAAATAGGTAGTTTTTAGGTCTAGGGTGGTTGATAGGTAGACTGAAGTGAAAATTGCTAGATCTACCAAAAAGTTGGTAGAAATGACACCACTGGTGCGGAGTAAACGAAGTCCGCGCGAACGAAGTCGCGGGCAACAGCTAGTATAGTATGCTGTCCTGTGTCAACTGTCATTTGTCAAGTTGATTTCAACTTTCAAGTTTGTGCCTACCAGCTACCTACTTTGTCTGTGGTTTGTACTTTGTACGTTTACGCGATACGTATAAATAATATGATAATTGCTTTGTTTGTTGATAAATTGAACATTCTGGAATAAATATTAAACAACTGATAGGTACCCGATTACTAAGCATTAGAACATATTACAGATTAAGAACATATATAAGCAGTCTATGAAGCAGTTAGTAGTTCGTTTTTTACAGTTGGTTTATTAGAACTATCACTCCGACTTCTAGATTCAAAAAATTAACTCAAAAATGACTTTGTGGCCAAAACCGTTTGGTGATGAAGTAGTTTTACGTTCTATTGACTGGCTGGAGAATTTCCCTTGGAGAAATGAAACCGCAGTGAAGACTGAAAAAGACAAATACGAAATATGTTTACATGTTAAGGACTTTGCTCCTGAACACTTAAAAGTGAAAGTAATCGATGGTTTTATTATTATAGAGGGGAAACATGAAGAAATTAAAGACGAATATGGATTTGTTTCTCGAAGTTTTGTTAGACGATATCCTTTGCCTGAAAATTGTCGTCATGAAGCTATAGAATCTAGACTTTCTGCTGAAGGTATTCTGACCATATCAGTACCTCGGAAAAATATTATGAAGAAAGATACCATTATTCCAGTTACATATGACAATTCTAAGGCTAAATCAAAATTGTAAATTCTGACGAGTGATTTTTTGTTTTAGAATATAAGTTTTGACAATATATCTTTGTTGGTCTTCTGTTTTGCAAATAAAAGTGTACTATTTAATAGATAAAATTGATTCCATGAGTAAGTACTGTAGTTAATATTAGCTTCTGGTCTCATACCAAATATAACAGTCTGGTCTTGTAGAAAATATACCTGTGGTAATGGACATACAAATCTACTTCAGGAGTCAAAAATATTTGGATAATATTCTATGTTATTTTTTTTTTACATTATTAGATAGCAAATATGCTGATGGGTCTCCAGCAGATGGTTAATTAGGTGATGTAAGTAATTAAAAACAGAAACAGGAAAAAAAGGAACTAATTGACATTTTGATTGTTTTGAGTAATCAGAAAACTAAACTTTTTCATGTGATTATGCCTTCAAATTTGCCTTCATAGTGGGGGACAGTTCAAAAAACAGATGATAACAAAATTGTGGGATACAGTTTGGTGTTATAACTTCATAACTATCATCAAAATTTAAAATCTAATTATACCACTGGATAGCTAAAGAATCAAAGAATTTGATAAGCTTAATGCGAATTATGATGCTTTGTGAGAAGTGGAGTAGAAAGTTCCACCATTTTTAGGTAATTTTGCTGCATTACATATTTTGCATATATCTTTTGACCCAGAGCAACAAAAGTTCAGTTAAATTTTATTTGAAAGCTCTTATAAAAGTTTATTAAAAGTATAATTAAAAAAATTGAACTTGAATGCATTCAACGTAGAGCAGTTCGAATCGTCGACGATCAGGCTATTTCTAATTAGCTTGACTCTTTGGCGCTACGCAGAGATATAGGTTCGCTCTGCATCTTTTACCATATGTATCATGGGGAGTGTTCTGAAGAGTTATTCGGACTAATTCCTGCAGCTTGCTTATAGTAAATGTATATGGCTCTTTAGTGAAAAATTTTGAAAAAAATTTTTATCAGCAAAAAAATCTTTAAAAAGATAAATTTGAAATTCCCGTGTTGGTCTAGGCTCCTTCGAAGAATAGGCCAACTGCCATTCTGGCAGGCAGGTCGTAAGAGGCGACTAATTGGCTATGCGAGTCACTATGTCACTGTTGTGTTCTGGTTTGGAGTATAAGGTAGGTGGTAAACTTATGCAAGTGGCATTATACCTCGGCACAAGATAGTAACACATTATTTATATCTTTGGTGTGTCCATAAGTGATTACTATCTGTGAGTCGGTAGAGCAATGCCGCACGTCAGTAATTTACTGGTTACCTCACTTTCCAAATTAAGCAATGACAATATTGATGGTATTGTTACAGGAATAGGTAAGGCCTTGGTACCATATACCCTAAGCGAGACATTGCAGCACTACCACCTAATAGTTACGATGGTAGTGACATATATAGTAGTCAATCGGTTGCTTTTTACGATCTGCTTGGCAGAACAGCATATGGTCTGTTATTCAAAAGATGTTATGGGCATGTTCTTTGACAAATACTAAAATCTATCTGTTTTAGTTTGGTTAGGCAGTAATGGGCACCTTTTATTCTAGTCAATATTTATCAGCTAATTTTATTACAGATGCTATTTTTTCAAAAGTGACTACAAATCAGATCTTTGTATCTTGTTTGAATAAGGTTTCAAAAACGTTAAATGGATGATAACATCCTTTTTTCCTGTATTCTGTATTTAGCAGTTGCAGACTAGATGTTTTAGACACTTAATCAAAAAATCGTGATTTTTTAGGATTCAGTAAAAAATCGTGTTTTTTAATTGAAAAAATATTTTTTTTTCAACCCTGTTAAACATTTATTAGACAGGATGATGATAAGGAATGATTCTTATTTTAACTTTAGACGAGTAATGAATATTATTGTCCTAGAATTATAGTTAAATTTGAAGTGCTCAAAACACAGCATTTAAAGAATGCTACTGCTATCTAAAATGATAAATTTTCTTAATGATTAATGGTACTGATATACTGTATATCAGTACCATTAATCATTCTAAACATTTATCAGTGAAGTTATTGGTTAAAGGTTTTCCAATCCAATAGACCAATGAATAAAATTAAAAAGAAACAAAATTATGAATCTAGGTTGTAGAACTCTATCACATACTCTATGTTATCTAAAGCATGTGGTAGAGTTCCGAGCATTTCAATGGTTGGTGCTACTTATGTATTCGTACTATCTTGTCAGTGCTTTTGTTTTCTGGCTCCAAGGGTAGGGTACTGGGTAATTTCTAAAGCTGCACATGTGAAACTAGCTTGTAAAACATCTGTTGTAATTAGAATTATTATTGAAGTAGCTGTTGCCAGCGACTTCGTCCACACGGACTTCGTTTACTCCGCACAGCACCTCCCCCATAGGTGATAGCATGATAATATGTAGCCTATATGTTGACCCAACCTGTTAATAATATTCATACAAAATTTGGAGTAAATCCATGCAATACTTTTTGAGTTTACCCCGGACATACATACAGACAAACACACAAACAGATAAACAGACAAACAGACAAAAATTCTAAAAACTATATTTTTGGCTTCAACATCGATTGTAGATCACGCCCCAAGTATTCTTTTAAAAAATATTCAATGTACAGTTTTGACTTTCCTACGATTTTATTATATGTATAGCTTATAGTAGTAAAACGCAAACAACAAACTACCCATTTTCTATATCTTCATAACCTTGCATCAATCTTCACCAAAATTAAAATAGATCCTGGAAGTATACCCTAGAATTTTCTAAAACGTTTTTGAGTAAATCTGTGAAGATGCCTAAAAATGTACTGATGAATTGTAAGTATGCTTTTGGTAAGTCGGTTGAAATTGGATTTCTTGAAAAACTAGAAATTTTGGATATGTTTATTACATAATTTATGATAATTTATAACCATAGTCAAAGTGATTTATTAAAGATCCTTATATTTTGTTGTAATGATGTTGATTCTTAACTTAAGTAAACATAAGCACTGACTGCTGGGTTTAAAATGTTATATTTTTAGAATATTGTATATCATTTAAAAATATATAAAATGTACATACTTAATGAGTGTTTTTATTAACTATTCTCATATTGTTACATACTACTAAATCTTATGAGATTTATATAGAAAAGTAAATACGCATATGGCTTTTCATGAAGTGAGAGATAACCATCACCTATAGTCATCAAAGTATTACAATTCTTTAAACCGAGCGTTAGTGACGTAAAGCCTCTTGACTGTTCACAATGCTAGTGACATATTCAACCTTTGCGTTATATATGGGCGTATATAAGAGAGAGGTGTTTAGAGGGCCCGGAGAATCGTTTTAATATTCGTATTTGACATGAGATATTATCTGTGTTTATACAGACTGACTGGTGAGCTACCTTCGATACTTCTGGAGAGCACTCGGTACTAGATTCTTGTTAAAATGAAATAAAAAAATTAGGAGCTTAATTTTTGACCAATATTTCTCGAAAAATAAGCGAAATGTGGATATTATACTCTCTAAGCACGCCGCACTGTTTGTTTTGTACCTATGTATTATATGTTGTAGCGCGCTGCGCGACACGTGCGTCCGCGCGGTGTCCAAGTATGGCGCAGGTAAATATAAGATTCTCCGTGTACTGTTTACTAAGTTTACTGAGAAGTATTTTAATATTTATTTTAATGTTATTTTTTCTCATCATATATGATCGCCAACTATCACGTCTTTAAATATTGAAGTTAACTCACCAGTCAGTCTGTATATAAAATTAATTGAAATGATTATTGCATCGCATAGGCGCATTCAAACCATTCACGCTATTAGACTTATTTGCGTAAGTACTTAATTATTTTTCGCCCTTGGCCGAAGGTTGAGTATGGGAGCCGAATATTCGGCGCCGATTTTGTATTTTGGCGCCGACCTACCAACACGGGATAGTTGGCCGATGGCCTTGTGGTCAAGGGCGATCCAGGGGGGGGGGGTCGTCATGGGGGTCACGACCCCTCTATACAGGGGTCTAGGTATGGACTTATTATTGCAAACAAATAAGGATTAGAGCCTATCTTGACTAAACCTCGAATATTTAACCCCCCCCTGACCCGAAGTCTGGATCCGCCTTTGCTTATGATTACATATTTTGTAGTTGAAAAAACGATGGATCATCGCAGACCGACGCCGACGGGCAGAAGGGCGAGCGTATTCGTTTTTTGGCGGTAGCCAACACTACTACCAGCTACCATCACCATACATCAACCTATTCATCTAACCATGCCACACCACCGCCGCGCCCCCGGCCGCGTCGTTGGAGCAACGTCGTGAGCCAACTCGTTCACAGCTTTGGCGGTAGCCAGCACTACCGTCAGCTACCACCATCAAATGTATAACCACGACGGTTATCTCTTACTAACCGCGTGGGTTATCTCTTAAAGACCATGTCGGTCGTCCTAAATGTCCAACCGCGACGGTTATCTCTTACCAACCGCGTGGGTTATCTCTTTATGACCATGTCGGTCGTCCTAAGTGTCTAACCACGATGGTTATCTCTTACTATCCACGATGGTTACCCTCTAGCGACTTTGGCAGTCGTCTCAAAGTCTAACCACGATGGTTATCTCTTTTATCCACTTAAATCCCTAACCTTCCTTCCATATGTTTCAACCATAACGGTTACTACATTCAATAGCTTCTAACCATGATGGTTAATAACACATAAAATTTCACACTTAATATTTTCTACTGTAAATAAGAACTCTGCGTTTCATTTAACCACAAAGTACATCCGTGCCAGCTGCCGTGGAACCTTCGCCGAGCCTCCAGCCACTCCGCATCGCCTGCAAACTGGTGAGACCTTCTGAAAACTGCTTACAGGAGTCTATTGCTAGCGACCGTGCCGTCCTGCCGCTATGAGCGCCTAGTGGTACCGACGGCACATCCACCGCTACACAGCCATTATTTTACCTCTTGCAATAACATGTTAAACTTTGAAATATGATAATTTTTACGCCGTTTTGGCTGTTAGGAAATATATATATATATATATATATATATATATATATTATAATATATATATATATATATATATATATATATATATATATATATATATATATATATATATATATATTTATATATATATATATATATATATATATATATAATATATATATATATATATATATATATTTATATACTGTCGATAGGGATACGCTTGACCATGATCTCGCCTGGTGGTAAGCTAAGATGCGGCCTAAGATGGAATGCGCTTCCCTAGAAGGTACCTGTTCACTCGTCTCTTGGAGATCCCCAGGTTGTAGCCGTCGGGGAACACAGACTCAGGAAGCATATTCCAGACCCTTGCGGTCCGGATCAAGAATGTCGAGTGGAACCGCTTTGTTCGGGTAAGTGGAACGTCCACCATATGGCGATGCCTAGTTGTGCAATTCCGCAGCGCACTCACCAAAATGTATCCGATAAAAGACCGATAAACTAGCCATTCTGCGGCGATCAGCAAGGCTCTGGAGTTTTTTGCCTACCAGATCATCGTGGTTTATGAGTCTCTTGGCACGCCTCTATCGCCTCAAGCGTCTCCAGCTGGTATTTGGCGGATCCATCCCAGAGGTGAGAGCAGTATTCCATGCACGAACGGACTTGTGCTTCCCTTCTGAGGGTATTGCGGCAGGAATAGGTAAGGCGGTGGTACTTGATCCGGGCGATACAATGCAGAACTCTACCAACTAGTAGTCACGATAGCAGTGACTCGCATAGCCAATCGGTCGCCTTTTACAACCTGCCTGGCTAAACGGCAGTTGGTCTATTCTTCAAAGGAGCTCGGAACCAACACGGGGAAATCCATAGTTTAAAGAAGTTGAGGTATTTCATTTGCCATCGTGAAACCTTATATGGTACTGTAAACATTAACGCTTCACCCTTTATAGTGTGAAGTTCTATTTGACTCTCCTGAAGATGCTTCGGTTGCGAAGTGAAACGTGTGTTGAGCACATAATTTGTGTGTTACTGCATTTGATACTAACGTGGAAGAAAATTTGGTGGATGTAGGTGGACTATTGTGCCACTGTGGTCTTCTCTAATTTTCAGGCCATAAATGCTGGGGTCTACAGGTTTGCTGGTACAATTTAACGAGTACAATCGAGCGTGTATAGCTTGCTTAACAACTAATGTCTGATAAATTTTAAGCATGAAATGGTAAGAAGTAGGTATCGTATCGATGAAAGACTCAAAGGGGGTATTGGCACTTACTGACTCGAAGTTTCCGAAGATCCGCCTCAACTCTACCGATTCAGTGATTCTACGGAAACCGACAGGACGTTTTCCTGTTAGTCGAATAACGAATACCAAAGAAAATGGTCGAATAGGCTAAATACCAAACAGTAATCGAATATTCGGGGTATGTCTAGTCCTAATATAATCTGTTCAGTCATTTTGAGATCATCACAAACAAAGGGATTAAGCAAATTGTACAGGTCTAATCGATCCGAAGTGTGATATCCTGTTACTTCAAAGATATTGCAATGAGTTGATAATTTTGTTCTGATGCTGCAGGATCTTCCATTGCAGCTTCCAGCTGCAAGATCGTGGGTTCTTTTCATGTATTGAAAAAAGCTGATGATTTGAAAAAAATCTCTATACGGTTGATCCTGCAGGCCATCCCCGAAACTTCCCGCTGAACTAAAGTGTTTTAAGCTCAAACGGAATAAAAACTATAAGCATCGATTGTTTCAGTTCAAACAGCTATTTTGTTAAAAATGGCATTATATTGATTTTTGGAAAATGTGTTTTTTCAGTTTTCTGATCAAAACAACATTGCCCGGGATTGGAAAGTGCCCGGTTGGCGATAGGCTGGTCACCTATCACATTGTGGGACCCAAGTATCTTCGGCTAATCGTGGGTGCACTTGTACATCAGCCTACCCTTTCGGGGACACGGACGTGAAGATACGTCTTTTTTTGAAAATCTGTATATTTTGGAAACGATGATCGATTTCGATCTTTTGAATGGCATTCAACTCATCTTTTGAGATCTAAAATATTGCTTTAACTACATAATCGATAGGTTGAAAAATTTGGAAGCAGTATCAAAAACATTTTTTTCAAAAATTTTCGTCATTGATAAATCTTAAACTAATTGACCGATTTTGATACAATTAACGGTAGTTGACGCAGTTTTTAAAGGAGAAAAGCTGATAAGATTTTTAAGTCAATCAGTGTACCTATTGCTAAAAACAACGTAATTTTAATATTTGAAAAGCTGTAACTTTTAAAATTAGATTCGATTTTGATTGTTGAAACAGCATTCGACGTACCTAGTTTTTTAGTACTAAAATGTAGTAGAATACCAAAAAAGGATTGGTTGAAAAATTTATTTTATGTCGATAAAACACTTTACAAAATTTTTCACGTCAACGATTACTCCTAAACGGATAAACCGATTTTGATGCAATTTATGCTTTTGACGTAGTTGTTTGAGAATAGAGTTGATTAGTTTTTGTACTCAGTCGGTACATAAATCTGGAAATTATATTAAAAAATACTGTTTGGCCAAAAAATTTTATGAGGTTTTTTCAAAATACCTCAAAATGGCCCAGGCCAGGATGGACCGATTTCAAACTAGTCATCGTCCGGACCGGACCGGTCTAATTTTCAGGAAGTTTAAGTTGAGTTGAGTCCAATCAAATGCCATCAACTGCATTGAGATCGGTTTAGCCGTTCACGTTATGAGATGTTTACATACACACAGACACATACAGACATACTGACGTCATCGTAAAAATAGTGGGGAACGGACTCAAAAGAATTAGGACCTCAAAACGTGGAGATCCGGTGAAAACTCGGGGCAAAATCAGTAACTTAATCCATAGTAACTTCCTTATCTATATACGTAGCGGGAAGTTAAAAATATTAAAAAACCTCCAACACATTCATTTATCAGCAGACTACCCTCTTGCTTCTTATTTGCAGAGCAAAACATAGAGAGTTTTACTCACGGGAATCCTACAGCATCAGCTCGAGGGTACCGATTAGGCCGGCACAGCTTGCTCTTTCATATTGAATAGAGTTAGTGATCTAGAAACAGCTTTTTTTTCATTTTACAAACAGATGGTTCTCCTGATGGAAAGAGAATTCGCAAAGATGTAAATGGTGTGTTACTATCCGTTGGCGGGATGGCAGTGCCACATGCATGAGTCTACCGGCTACCTTATCATCCAAACCGGAACACGACACGACATGAGCACTTATGCTATTGTGGCAGGAATAGGTATGGCGGTAGTACTAAATACCTGGGCGAGACGTTGCGAACTCTACCACCTAGTACCTGTCCCCCGTTTTGGTTTCGGGCTCCTTTGAAGAATAGGCTAACTGCTGTTCTGCAGGCAGTTCGTAAAAGGCGACTGATTAGCTATGCGAGTCACTTCATCTTGGCTACTAGGTGGTAGAGTTCTGCATTGTCTCGCCCGGGTCTGGTACCACCGCCCTACATATTCCCGCCGCAATAGCGGCAGTGCTTGTCACTGTCGTGTTCCGGTTCGGAGGGTAAGGTAGCCGGTAAACTTATGCATGTGGCATTAGAACTCGCCCCAAGATAGCAACGCATCATTAACATCTTTGGTGTTTATAGGTGATGGTTAACTCTTTCCATCAGGAGACCCATCTGCTTAAAAATAGTAGCCACGATAATAGTGACACATATCTCTTTGAAGATCATCTGTCAGGCAATTCATATGTGGCGAACGATTGGGTATGCTGGTCATTACCATCGTGGTTACTAGGTCGTAGTGTTCTGCATTGTCTCACCCGGGTCTGGTACCACCGCCTCACCAATTCCTGTAACAATAGCGTCAGTGCTTGTCACATTCGTATTCCGGTTTGAAGGATAAGGTAGCCGGTAAACTAATGCATGTGGCATCAAAACACCGTTACATGGATAGTAATGCACCATTAACATCGTTGACGTCCATAGGTGATGATTGACTCAACGTAAGTAATTACTTACATAGTATTAGAGACTATAATGTGTGTGTATTTTTTTTTCTATCGTAAGATAGCCAACAAGCAGATGGCCCTACTGATGGAAAAGAAGCCATCACCTATAGACACCAAAGAAGTTAATGGTGGGTTGCTATCCGTGTGGCGGGATGGCAATGCCACGTGCATAAGCCTAACGGCTACCTTACCCTCCAAACCGTAACATGACAATGATAAGCATTGACGCTATTGCGACCGTATTCCGTAACAGGTAAGGCGTTTGTACCTACCAAATACCCCAGTGAATCGTTGCGGAACTCTATCACCACCGTAGTTATGATGGCAGTGACAAGCTTAGCCAATCAGTCGTCTCTTACGACCTGCCCAGCAAAATGGCAGTTAGTCTATTCCTCCAAGGAGCCCGGACTAATACGGGTGAAAGTAGGGTTTTTAGGGCATATGAAAGGAATGTGTTAATATGCGGTTTTTATGTAAGTAATAATAATAATAATATTTCTTTATTGTACACCAAAAGGACACATACCAAGAGAATAAATAATAATATAAGATATACAATTTAGTGGTCTTTTCACCTAAAGCGAACTCTTCCAGACCACCAGTAGGTTAAGGATTTCTTGCGAAAGAAGCTGAAACAAGCAAGTTGGTACACAAATAAGTATTTTTAGGGCATACCGTGCCCCACCTTATAATTAGTAGGTATATGACAACGTTTATTTATTCAGAATTTTCCAAAAACCTTTGCTCAAGTAATCTTTGTGTAATAATCTGACACAACGATTGTATCATTAAAAATCATGCTATTAACGTAAAAAATCTGATGTAGAGTTGTTTTGGTTAATATAATGCATAGCGTTATTTAATAGCGCGCTATGTATACTGAACGTAAAGCGTAGAAAAATATATAGTTTATAGTCTTTAGCATTTTACATCAGGAGAGTCATGTGCTTGTTTGCTATCTAATGTAATATAAAATGATAAATGCTAATATAAAAAAATGGTGATGAACTCAAAGCTTATTTAGGTTTACAAACTGGAAACTAAATGCTACAATTATATCTCAGAACATACTATCTACCACGGCCGGATATTTTTTTATATTTTACGATTGCAAACTGGTATCTTTCATCAGGAGAGCCACCTGCCTCTCCTGATGGAAAGAGATCACTATCGCATATAGTCATCAAAAAGTCATCAATTAATGGTGGGTGGGGATATTAATGCGACGCGCATAAGTTCAGCCGCAGATCCAAAGGGGGTAATGGATGCAATTGACCCCATGAGTTACGTCCAATTCTTCAATTTTTCAAATTGGAAGATTAAGCAGGTGACATGAGTTAAGATTTCCTGTCCCCTGAACCAAATCCTGGATCTGCGCCTATATAAGTTTACTGGCTACCTAAACTCAAATTGGAACATAACAAGCACTGAAGCTATTGCAGCAGGAATAGGTGTGGCGGCGCGGTGGTACTAAATCCGGGCAAGACGTTGCGGAACTCTACCGCCTAGTAAAAAAGCCATGTTTGAGCTATAGATATGATTTATATATTTTAAAATTTCATTAAGAATGATTTTTTAAGTTTTTTAGGTAGAGTTAGAAGTATTGAGAAGGGATAAAAATTGGTAAGATCTTCTCTACATCTAGATGTAGAGAATATCTACAATATATAGAATATCTAGTCTACACTAAGCATTTGAATTACCTTAGTTTCAAAAAATCGGGTAATATCTTTACATTAATACATATAGGAAAAAAACTTTCGACCACTTTTTAAGACATTTGCGCGAAAGGTGGCGAATGAAATTTGGCACACTTACAGTTTACATGGTACAGGGCTGCAAAAAATTAATACTTTTAAATAATATGAAATAGAAATAATAAAATTATTACTTAATAAAAATAAATATTATGCACATTAGATTCATTTTACAAACCTACATGATAATATACCTACACCTATGTATACTAATTTCTGTAAGGCTAAATTCTGTTGTCTTTACAAGATTTCTTAAAGAAATTCTATTCTTTAGTTTATGGTCGAATTTCGGCTACAGGCGATCGCTGTTAGGTACCATTATTCATACAATTCAATATTACGGCGCAATATTATTTACTGAAGCAATAATTTGAATAGAACACTTCTAGACATCTTGATTTTTGCTTATGACATTCATAAACACAAGTTTCTTTTTTAGATACTTTAACGCAAATACAAAACCTACAAATAGTTTCCGTCGCTAATTTGGTGGTGTGAAAATATAGCCTCATCCATCTTGTTTTATAATACACAACACAAGGACGCCATTATACGCTCATAATATAATAATAGATTACACAAACTCAATTTAACTTACACAAACAATCGTGATAACTCACTTATTAGGAAGGCTTAAAATATCTTTGCGTTCTTTAAATTTTATTAATTTATTAGCACTTAATAGTCATTATGCAGTTTCCACACATCCGTGTCGCATAGGTTCGGACCCTTTTTGAAAAAAAAATCATCTGCCTTCCTGCCCGGCAATTTGTAAAAGGCGAACAATTGGACTAATAGATGGTAGAGTTCTACAACGTTTCGCCCACGCTTATCTGTCACTGCCGTAATAGCGTCAGTGTTTGTTATCAAGTCATGAGATCGGTAAAATACAGTGATGAGGATTACCACCCCAACAAAAACCGACATATCAGTGATTTATAGTGAACCTGGACGTCTACTGACAATCGGTTTATTCTGCCAACTGAAACCGGTGTGATCAGCAACAGCCGTAGTCCTTGACTGTGGTAGAATAAGATCAGATTCAGCAGCGTTTGTTTGATATTTTCACCACTTACAAACGATGTAATTAGTTTACTGTGCCGCACATAACCGTAAGAAACCCAGCGCATTTGTAAAAACGCTATTAAAATTTTATTGATTGCTCTAAATCAGGGTTTCTCAAACTTATATCTCAATGTACCCCAATAATTTTTCAAGACAATGGCAAAACCCTCATGAAGCAAGTTGTAAATAGAACAGAAAATGTATTAAGTTGATAAAGATATACTGACGCAAAAGAAAAAATGTATAGTACTATTCAATTATTTGAAGTAATTTTAGGCGAAAATTATTTAGCCAATTGTATAAGCAATTTTGCTCCAAATACATTCAGTATGAAATTAATTAATCGATTCGAGTGAAATAATTTAATTTTAATATCGTAACTCCTAAGTAAACTAAGCAGTAATTAATATGAAAATTTTGTCGCCTACTCCCTACAATTATAGTTAAATACAAATTAATACAATCTAAAGTTGCGCAACTTAACGTCACATGCTTAATGCTTTGAATATAGATATATTTATTATTATTTGTTCGTTTTTCTTTTAATTTCGTATGTACCTATATATGTATGTATTTATTTGTCATAGATATCTATGAATTTATATTTGTATGTATTTAAAATAGATCTAAGAATGTTAAGAAAATTAAACGACTTTGAGTGATTCTTTAGTTATGGTTAACTGGTAGATAATGCTTTACGCATTAAGTTCGATATTTGTACCGTGTACATTTTGTCTGTGGTTCGATAAAGATAAATAGATTAAAAAACACTATTACCTGGCGTACCCCAAAGGTACGCGTAACCCATTTTGAGAAGCCCTGCTCTAAATCGATTCAGAGTGCTAAGTGTGAGGTTTTCTTTTCGCATTCGATCGTGAGCGTGTTTGGAGTTTATTACCTGACGCCTAGAGCGACCGCCCCTCTCGCTCTCACCCAAGGCCTGAGCTGGGCTTACTAAATACTTAATTAATAGATACTATGCATTATCTCATTACGTTGATTATCATGGCATTGTTATCTTCACGTTTAAAAATTCGCTTATATCATTAAGGTACGAGATTCCAAATTTATAATCAAATTTGTAGCCTGTAGTGAATTTAAGCTTTTATCGCCTAGTAATACTGTTGATATTTGTGCTACACTGTTTTTAGATGTATATTGATACGACCATGACCGGTCAGTGAATACTGTTCACTGTTCACTGTTCAGTATTAAAACGGTTGTTACTTGGAATAGCCGCAAGTTTATAAGCCTAGGTAGGACAATTTGATGCTAAATATTACCTTAAGTATAGACAGTTTAACCAAGTGTATATAACCGTAAAGTGTGTTTGTCTTCTGATTTCAATAGACGATATAGGTACTAAGTTGTTCTCGAATTTATTATTTTTTAAATATTTTTTCCAGTGAGCAAAAACCTCTGTCCAGCCTGAAACAGGCATACACATAGGTAGGTCAATAACATTTTAAAAAAATAATGAAATAATTCTATTTAATAAAAATAAGGATATAATAGTATTAAAATAACATAATTATTGCTCCAGATTAGTACTAACATTAAGTTGTATTCACTTCAATTTTAAAATAAGCAAATATTTAAAAAACATGTACCTATATTATTTCTTTATTAAATGCGAAAGTTTGGATGTTTAGATGGATGGATGTTTGTTACTCAATTTCGCAAAACGGATTAACAGATTTAGATGAAATTTGGCACACACGTAGATGATGATCTGAAATAGAGTATAGCATACTTTTGATCTCGGCAAAATAGATTATTCCCGTAAGATTCACCAAAAACTTTTACAATGCAGCGAGTTGCAGTTGCAGCTAGTTGTTTATGAATATCTGTTAATTACACATAATAATAATTATCACCTATGTGATCGTAATTGGACAGAGTTTTTTTATTTACTCTAAAGATACCAATCAACTATTAATGGCCGTCAAATATTTACTGATTTTCGTTTTATTTGTGCTAAAGCGTTTTTTGTATTCCATAACCAGTTGATATTTCCAATGGTAATGACTGATGAACGGCTATCGCCTATAGATAACAAAAATATGGATGCGTTTCCTCCTATTGTAACCCGTAATTTCCAATTCAGATCATATCGCCATTGACATTATCGAGGCAGGAATAGGGAGTTCAAGGTTATTTCGGCATAAATTTGGTCAAAAATCAAGAACGGACCCTACTTGGGAGTTAACCGTTGAAAAAAAGTTTTTTTATACTTATTATAAGATATAAAACGAATGATATCAAACAAACGAAAAAACAAAAGATGAGTCTCCTCATGGAAAGAGTCAACCATCGCCTGTTGACACCAAAAGCATAAATGGTGTGTGATCTTGTGGCGAGGTCTTATGCCACATGCATAAGTTTACCGGCTACCTTACCCTACAAACCGGAACGCAACAGTGACAAACACTGACGTCATTGCCGCAGGAAAAGGTAAAGCGGTGGTACCAGACCAGGGCGTCACAATGCAGAACTCTACCACCTATATTGTAATTATAGTAGTAATTATACTAGTCATTTATTTAATAAACTTAGATTCAAACAAAAGTTGCACAACCCATAAAAAAAATAAAAAAAATTAAACCAAGTTCAATATCTGTCAACTATACCCCTCATCAAAACTTTATTTATTGACTGTCAATAATAATCAATTTAAGTATATTACATTCTGAAGATGCTTCATAAGTGAAACCGGTCGAGTGATATACAAAAATAAAGTATGAACTATACCTATATTTCAAAAACTACCGAAATGAAATTATTTATTTGCAAAAATATGGATGTTACAAGTTATTAAACAAGACTTGAGATGGAGGTTAAAGATTAAGAAGATCCGGTGGAAGAAATTGCCCTTGTGTTTGTCCCGAGCTCCATTGAAGAATAGGCCAACTTTCGATCTGCCAGGCAGGTCATAAAAGGCGACCGATTGGCTATGCGAGTCACTACCATCGTGGCTACTAGGTGGTAGAGTTCTGCATTGTCTCGCCCGGGTCTGGTACCACCGCCTTACATATTCCTGCCGCAATAGCTTCAGTGCTAGTCAATGTCGTGTTTCGGTTTGGAGGGTAAGGTAGCCGGTAAACTTATACATGTGGCATTAGACCTCGTCTCAAGATAGCGACGCACCATTAACATCTTTTGTGTCTATAAACGATGGTTGACTCTTTCCATCAGAAGACCCATCTCCTTGTTTGCTATCTTATGATATAAAAAAGAAACTCCATGATATAAAAAAAGGGCTCCCATACAACAAACGTTATTTCTGGCCGTTTTTTTTTTATAGATGACGGTACGGAACCCATCAAGCGCGAATCCGACTTGCACTTGACCGGATTTTTATCCTTGGCTTTGTGTTCTTTTTGTAAAATTTTATAGTAGAGGGGGCAAACGTAAGTAAGGTAAGGTAAGTGATCACCGCCGCCCATGAATATATATGCAATACCAGGGGCCTTACAGCTGCGTTGCTGGCCTTTTAAGAATGAATAAGCTCGTTTCTTGAAGGTCCCTAAGTCATATCTGTGCACTACAGCCGGGGGAGCCAGCGGACTGTAAATCTGGTTCTTCTCTCTTCGATGCCCCACCAGCCGTAGTGCTTTTCTGTTGAGCCGGATGTGTCGGAGAAATAATTGAGACCACAACTTTACTTTGCAAAGGTGCTTTATTGTAACGAAATAGCAATACAGCTAGCACCGTTGCAAATGTTCAACCTATTTTATGGAGAGCCACTACTTGCCCTAACACTGCCCTACGGTACCCTATGGATATATACTACAGCCCAGGAACTTGTCTGGGAAACTTATTGAGTCGTAACGAAACTATTACTTTACTGGAACGGAACTAAATGTATGGCCGCGCTCTCCGATATTTATAGTGCGCGGCCAGACGGTCGGCGGAAATCTACAAATACAATCGGCGCCGGGTGTGGCGCCGCAATGTCTGGATTTGTTAAAATCCTACTTTTTGCAATCTAATCTTAATAATTTTACCTTAGGTAGCTTTTCCTACCTCTAATCAACTAGTGTGGCCCTCTAGCGAGTGCAACGGTACTACCTTTTTACAAATATATACAAAACAAAGTACGTAATGCCCTAAGACCTACCGAAATCTAATTACAATGTGTTATTTCTTATATATATACAAGGATCTAACACAAATACACTTATACAATAACAAACAAGAGTGTTATATACATTGTATGCTCTTACAGGACCTCGGAAACTCTTACAATCACAGAGTTGTACGCCTTTTCAGGTCGTACTATCCTGTAAACTATCTTTATGGTACCGAAAAGTGTCTAAACATATGCCTAAGGCTTATACTTACATTATACATACTATTTACAATCATAAAACATTTGTTTTAACAAAGAATTTGCACTTTTCGGATTTTCGTAATTGCGAGTTCCCGCATATAAATACTATCTCGCAAGAGTCGACTCGTAATGTCGTCGACTGCGTGGAACTCGCTTTACTCGTAATATGCCTAATAGGCAAAGATCATAGCTACATAAAGCCTTATTATTTCTACACAACAAAGCTGTATGTAGGTCTTAGGGCGAATAAAAGGCGAAAACGAATATTATTTATTACAAAAAACTTACGAACTAAACGAAATATACATTCTATCCTGCCTTACTATCTATTTACATTAATATTTACAACGAGACATGTCTGTGCTGCACAATATCCGTTCGGAAACACCCCCGAGAGTAATTTATTCCATAAAGGAGTAGTGCGAGGCAAAAAGTGCCGACAAAAGCGCACGGTTGTGGATTTTCAGACATCAGACACCTTTAAATTTTGACGCGATTTCCGATGATGGAATTTAGCGGCAGAAATTAATCCGAAAAACTCGTCGGAACACTCCTCATGATAAATACGGTAAAAGATGGAGAGCGAACCTACATCTCTGCGTAACGCCAAAAAGTGAAGCCGATTAGAAATAGCCTGGTCGTCGAGGATTCGAAGAAGAGGAAGAAGCTGGTACTGAGGAGCTCCGGCCCAGAGGTGGGAACAGTACTCTGTGTGAGGTTGAATTTGGGCCTAGTAAAGTTGGAGGCGATGGGCTGGCATGAAGTACTGTTTTGCTCTGCTGAGTAAATCAAGCTTTTTGGAGGCTAGTTTAGCCTTTCCTTCCAAATGGCCACGTAACAAAGCGTTGTTCGATATGTCGACTCCCAGAATTCCAAACTTGGCTGAGGCTGTTAGGAGAGTGTTTATGTGTCAGCACAAAGGGTGTTTTTTTTTGCGGTGAACGCACTAAGCTGCGTCATTTTGGGGTTAAATGTGACAAGGTTTTGACGACCCCATTCTGAGATATCGGTTAGTCGATTCTCGAGTTCAGACAAATAGCTTATAAGTGTCTCCATGATTTTGGAGAACAGGGATTTCTCCAAAATCATGGAGACACTTATAAGCTGTCAGCTCCTGAAGTATTTAGAAGAGCACTATCTGATTAGCGACCGTCAGTACGGTTTCTGTCATGGCCGCTCAGCTGGTAATCTTCTAATATACCTGACGCATCATTTATCCGATGATCGCACGAGCTTGTTCTGGCCTTCTTCGACGTGTTCCCGAGAAATACCGCTACAGCCGGAATATATAGCATCACCAGTACTGTCGTCCGCATAGCAATGTATGTTACTAATTCGCAACATATCATTGATATGCAGAAGAAACAGTGTCGGTGATAGCACACAGCCTTGGGAAACACCAGCATTGACCGCTTTGAGGTCGGGGCACGCACCGTCGACTACGACCTTGATGTTCTGATCAGCCAAAAAACTGGTGAACCACTTGCATAATTTTTCGGGAAGCCCATAGGAAGGCAGCTCCGAGAGAAGCGCTTTATGCTATACCTGATCGAATGCCTTCACTATGTCTAAACTGCCAATGCCTCGCCTTGGACTCAACTGCCTCCGCCCAACGATGCGTCAGGTATACTTGAAGATTGCCTTCTTTTTATTTATATATTTGACAAAATCATGAGAAAAAAAGTTTAAATTATTGATATTGTTAGTTATGATATTTTTAAAGTGCAATGAAATTAAATATCATACATTTTTCACAACTTAAAAAATTATAACTAACAATATAAACAATTAAAAAAAACCATATAGTTGTAGTAGATAAAGATTATCACATATTTCTACCGATAACAAGAACAAGAAGATTGACTGAGCGGTTACGATGGAAAACGTACTGACGGTCGCTAATCAGCTAGTGCTCTTCTAAATATTTCAGGAGCTGACAGTTTATAAGTGTCTTCATGATTTTTGAGAACAAGGAGGTTATGGCTATTGGCCGATAATTTGACGGATTAGAGCGATCTCCTTTTTTAGGGATGGGATGCGCCAAAACTGTCTTCCATGAATTCAGTACCACGCCGAGTGAATAGGAGAGCCGGAATAGGTGCATCAATACTGGCACTAACTCTGGAGCACACACTTTAAGCACAATCGGAGGAATGCCATCAGGCCCATTCGACTTGTGGATGTCCAAGGAAAGTAGTGCTTTACGCGCAGATGACTGCCGAAATTGGGGTTCTGGCATGGAACTATCACACTGCGGGATGGTAGGCGGTGTGTTCCCTCGGCCATCCAGAGTCGAGTTGGCCGCAAAAAACGAGTCCAGAAGATCGGCTTTCTCCTTTGCGGTATGGGCCAGAGAGTCATCGTCTCTGTGCAAGGATGGAAATGAAGGCGGGAGAAATTCCCTAAGATAGCCTTGGTGAGAGACCAGAACGCACGAGTGCCCGAAGGAAGGCGAACTACTTTCTCACCAATTCTGCCAATGTGTTCCGCTTTTGCCTTGGCGATAGCTCTTTTGAAGAACCTCGAGGAAGAATTGTACTTCTTTCGTAATGCGCTAGTTTCTACATCACGATATTCCGACGCAGCAGCCCAAGCTCGTTAGCATTCCTGCTTTCGGTGTAAAGCCGCACCGCTGAAGACGGAATGAAAAGTTCCATGTCCTGCAGCACCACATCAGCGACAGAGTCAGCGACAGCATTCGGGTCATCCAGCAAGAAGCACATTCTTTGTAGGATGCAAAGAAAGACCGCATCCCGTCCCAATCTGCTGACTTATAGTGCCAAACGCGACGACAACCCGCAAGGGGAGGCCGTGATGGGCGCGTGACCAGCACTTTGCTCCGGATCAGGCAGTGGTCTGACGTACCAAGTGAAGCATCCACCGATACCTGATAACGGTCCGGGTGACAGATCAGCAGGAGATCCAACAATGAAGGCGTATGCCCATCCACACCGGGAACTCGCGTAGGCGAGATTATCAATTGTGTTAGAACATACGCCGAGGCAAAATCGTGAACAGGCATCCCCGCATGATCAGTGGTGCATGAATATAGCCATTCGGCGTGGTGGGCATTAAAATCGCCCAAGATCACGATCTCTGCGAAGGGGGTCTACTCTATCATGGAATCTACAGCCGTTTGTAAATGCTCAACGAGCCGGTCAACTTCAGTATTCCTGCTATGGGACCTGTATAGGCACGCGTAGCTGCGTGGATGGTCTTCGCAATTTTTCAGTTTTTTCGGTTTTTTTCAGTCTTGTAAAAAATATAATTGTTACAAATAAAATAGGTACAAAACAAAAAAGCAGTTGAGTTTTTTGTTTATAACTGAAAAACTTTAAGAGACAGCGACAATTGCAAAAAAGATCCAAAAAGAGGAAAAAAGTTCTGATGAAAAAATCCGAGCTCCCGGAGATCTAGTTCCATTATTAATAATTAATTTTAATTCGACAATGAGTTTGGTTTTCGCGCGGCTGTAACCGGGACGCTCGCAGGCTCCGTGTGTCGTGAGTTGATCGCATAAAATATTTTTTGGGTATTAAAAATTTATTATAAAATTTTATAAAAAATAAAGGTCTAATCTAAACAGTTTGGCAAACAAGGCGTTGGAAAAATTGCAAAAAGTTCATTTTTCAGAAAGTTATGCTATTGTTAATTAAGGAAATTTTTGAGGACAAGGACAAGCTGGCATTTTAGACCATATAAAATGTTTAAATAATTGGTCTATAAAATTTTAGCTTTGTGGAGCTGTTTTTATCAGGGCGAGCGAAGCGAGCCTTACACTAGGCCACTTTGTATGTACTTTTGTGGTATCTGTTACTAATAAAATATCGCACTTCGGGGCTTGAGATTCGACGTGGTGGTTTAAATTCATGTCTAGATATGATCTACAACTAAAGTATCATTTTATAAACATTAAAAAAAAATGTATTAGAATTTTATTACTACTAACGCCATCTAGTATGAAATTAACGAGTTAAAACGCTAACGAGTTAAAATGTTACTTTGGCGTGGTAGATTTAATTGATTTTCATTTACTCCATTTTAATACAATATTAATCTATACTTATACTTTTAACTTCCTGCTACGTACGTGGATAAGGAAGTTACTGATTTTGCTCCGATTTTCAAAAATCGAATTTTCACCAGAAGTCCGTGTTTTGAGGTCCTAGAAACCTTTTTCGACTATTTTCGCGATGACGTTAGTGTGTCTGTATGTATGTATGTGTGCGTGTGTGTGTGTTCGTGTGTGTGTATGTCTGCATGTAAACATCTCATAACTTTTGAACGGCTGGACCGATCGAAATGCGGTTGATGGCATTCGATTGGATTCCACTCTTCCTTCTGAAAATTTTCCTTCCTGGCTTCCTGAAAATTTGAATCAAATGGGCCCAAGGGATTTTGATAAAATTTTGAAAAAACCCCAAAAAGAAATTTTTGTGAAACAGATTTTTTTTTAATATAACTTCCAGGATAATGTATTGATTGAGTACAAAAACTAGCTATATTCTCAAAAAAATTGAGTCTAATGCATAAATTGCATCAAATCGTCTTTTTTCGACATAACTTCGAAATATTTCAACCAATCATTTTTTAGTATTCTACAATTATTTTTTGTACTAAAAAAATTACGTCGAATGCCGTTTTAAAAATTAAAATCGAATCTTATTTTCAAAGTTACAGCTTTTCAAATATTAAAATTACGTTGTTTTTAGCAAACTTACTTAATGTTTTTGAAATAACTTTCAAGCTAATATACAGATTGACCTCAAAATCTTATCAGCTTTTCTCCTTTAAAAACTGCGTCAAGTACCGTTAATTGGATAAAAATCAATCACTTTGTTTGGTGTTTTTTTTTCGAATTTCGAAGCAATGTCAAAAAATGTTTTTTGACATTGCTTCGAAATTTTTGAACCGATTATTTAGCTAAAGCAATAGTTAACTTCAGTTGAATGCTATTTGAATTTGACCATTTGAAACTTGATCAATTTGATCATCGTTTCCAAAATATACAGTTTTTCAAAAATCAATGTACTGCCATTTTTATCAAAATAAACTGCATGTATGATTGTTTCGTTGGTTCATTCATGTTTTCTTGCTGTTTTGTGACTTAACAATTGAGATATTTCAATATTCCTTAGAACT
The DNA here is from genome assembly GCA_036924255.1 of Apodemia mormo. Taxonomy (NCBI): domain Eukaryota; kingdom Metazoa; phylum Arthropoda; class Insecta; order Lepidoptera; family Riodinidae; genus Apodemia; species Apodemia mormo. The sequence continues at coordinate 10,514,192 of JAUPFN010000026.1, forward strand.
GAAAAAAAATCTATGCTTATAGTTTTTACTCTTTTGAGCTTAAAATACCTTAATTTAGCGGGATGGCCTGCAAGGTCAACCGTTTACAGATTTTTCACAATATGATTATTGTGAAACAGTACAAGTGTATTAATTGATTAATATTGTATTGAGATCAATTTTCAATCTTAGCCCGAAGGTAAAAAGGTATGGTCATGCCCGTATCTCCGAAGAGGTAGGCAGAGGTACAACGTGTGCATCCACGATTAGCCGAAGATACGTGTTAGTCCCACAACGTGATAGGTGACCAGCATATCACCAACCGGGCATCTTTCCAATCCCGTAGGCGTATCATCTAACGTTTGCAATTCGCCAGCGATCAGCGATGACTCTTAAAGGTAATGAAAAAATCATCAAAAACGTCGCCAATTACTTGCTGGTCACTAGATGCACATTTTGCAATGTCACAGCATCAAAACTAATCAAGCGGCAACGACTACCACTAATGTACAAGGCTGTTATGTGACTTGCAATAACTAAACAATCACGATAATTTCGCATTGCGAGTTACGTGATCACCCCGCCGGGCATCGTTGTTTTTATTAGAAAATTGAAAAAAAAAAACACATTTTCTCTTCTTTTTCTTCTCTGATTCTCTGTTATGTTATCATATTAAAATGTTAAAAATGTGTTTTTCTTTATAAGATTAACTTTCATTTTTATTACTCATTTTCCTTGAAACTCTTTTGCAAGAAAGCTACCATAATTGAAAATTAATTTCTATCAATATTAGGCTTTAAGAGCGGTGATGATTTGGTGGCGGGAGATGGATCTTGAGTTGCTACATATTATAGGTAGACCGAACTAATATAGGTAGACCAGAAAAAATGGTGTAAAATTTTAGTAGATAACCTTTATATTTGTTCTGTGTAGATAACATTGATAATAATAAAAATCGTGTTTTTAATAAATCAAGAAAATTTTAAAGAATTTTTCTTGTAAGTTTAAAAAAAAAATTGTCTTAGAAACATGTTTTTTTATTTTGGTTTTATTTTCCTGCGCCCTCCTAGACCAAAGCCTGACGACGCCTTTGATGGGAATATAATGTTTGGATAAAAATACGCTGGCTTTTTTTAGGTTAGATAATTATAAATGAAGTCCATACATTAAAAGATGTAATTCTCATAAAAATACTTTCTTAACAATATTACTAGGTAGTATAACTTTGCGAGCCCTTACAAAGCTCTGCTTTTTGCTAGTTTATATATTTGACAAAATCACGAGAAAAAAAGTTTAAATTATTGATATTGTTAGCTATGATATTTTTAAAGTGCAATAAAATTAAATATCATACATTTTTCACAACTTAAAAAATTATAACTAACAATATAAACAATTAAAAAAAAACCATATAGTTGTAGTAGATAAAGATTATCACATATTTCTACCGATAACGGGGACCGTTAGCTTTACGTGCTCATCCAAGGCACAGGAGTCTACCGCGTCATCTAACATATCCATCTGTCTAATCGAATCTGATAAACTGAGCTGCTACTGAGATTTTTGATTTTGTACAGGACCTATTCGACTCATGAACTGAGTCGAACATGTCCTGTACAATTGGAAATTCTTAGATCAATCCAATAATATCTCGTTTGTTTCAATTTAATCTAATATTTTACAGAACATATACGACCTATAGTTTTCAAATTTCAACTCGCTAACGATAGCAGCTTGATCAAATTTTGTTGACTGATGATATTATAAGTAACAAGAAGTTTTGCTTTCGTCATTGATGACATTTTTTCACTTGCTACCGTGTTGGACATATCATTCGATATAATAAATCAAACGTAGAGATAATAATCACTCTTACTTATCAGTATTCGACAAATTACGAGTATATGGAATTTAACACTTAGTTGATACATAATTATTATATTCGTATTATCGTTCGAAATTTATACTTATATATAATACTTTATTGTGTGTACTTAAATAAAAACTTATTTATAACAAACAGTTCAAGGGGCGAGTTTATCTTCAACAAAAGAGATTTCTTCCTGACCTGAATAAGTTAAAACACAATTACCTATCATAACAGTAAAATAGTGTACAATAATCGTAAAACTAGATATGAATATAACTATAGTCTTGTTACGTTGAATTGAGCTGCATATATAAAAATAAATCACCATTGATAAATAAACAAATTACTTGACGAAGTAGATCCAGCGAGAAAATGTTCTTTGCGTCGTGGGTATGTAGAGGGAACACTAGGACAGTTTCTTCTTACAAACGTTGTCCCCTGTTTCATCCATGGATAATACCAGTATAACATTTTTTTTTATAAACAGCTACATTGCCATGTTTCTTTTTGTTATGTCTTTTTGCATAAATTCACTATTAAAAGAGATATGAACTGATAAAACCCAAAAAAATTGGCCTGGTTTTCCGTTGTGTTCAAGCATCCGTCAAACTAGGTGGTAGAGTTCTGCATTGTCTCGCCCGGGTCTGGTACCACCGCCTTACATATTTCTGCCGTAACAGCGTCCGTGCTTGTCACTGTCGTGTTTCGGTTTGAAGGGTAAGGTAGTCGGTAAACTTATGAATGTGGCATTAGACCTCGCCTGAAGATAGCAACGCACCATTAGCACCTTTTGGTGTCTATAGGCGATGGTTGACTCTTTCCACCAGGAGACCCATCTGCTGTTTGCTATCTTATGATATATAAAAAAAACTATTTTGACGAGATTATATTAAAAGAGGAAAACATAAGAACACAGCGAAAGCCTGTTTTATTGCACAATAAAAAAAGTAATCAAATTAGTTTAGTTTTGGAGGAAGAAACAGGGGGACAACGAGACTTTGTTTATGTGTAATTTCTTACGGTAGTTTTGGTCCAAGCTGCGGTTGTTTCTATTGCAATGTACGGAGGTGTTCGGGTACAGCGAGGAAGCAATAGATTTTACATAAACCTATTTTTTTAATTTTGTCGCTCTTTAGTGTTCCCTATTAAAGTCACCGAATAACAATATATGGTCATATATGGGTCTAAAATCGTTTAGGAGGATGTCAAGTTAAGAAAAATAATCAATATGGACAAATAGACAATTAAACGCTGCCAAGAGAATTTTAATATATTATCTTAAGCTAATTTCTAAAAACATAATATATTCAGAAGTTTCACTGTAAAGACTGGGTGAGTGAGAAATTAAATTAAATCCATCTATGTTGTTAAATGCACAAATGTTGAAATTTAATATAGATGTGTTCTAAAGGCGACATCACGTTGGTTTATCTGCTTGAGTAATTTATCGCTAGAACAAGAAAACGTGGTCGTGGCATATATAGCCAGCCTCTCACGGATTGACTTTACGAGTAGAGTTATTATTTTACGAGGAGAGTATTAATCCTCTCTTTAATTTATGATGGGCCTTTCCGTGAGAAAAAATGGTTTCCTACGATTTGTTGCATGTCCAGGATCGACGTTTTTATAACTTGTTGCTTCCATCTTCTAGGGCTACGATGACCTCAGTGCAACCAGAATCACTTCTCGAATATATTTTAATTAAATACCGATGGTTAATTGTTGTAACTATTTTGATGCCACTTTCATTTCTATGGAAGATCTGGTCAGTGATTAGAAACTTTATAGTCTTTAAGATGAATAGCGCACCTCAAGCCCATCAAAAGAAGGTCAAGCATGTACAGAAACAAGTAAGTCTTTATTTCTCTTAACATGTTAAGTTTTTCTTTGGTTCAGTAGACAGCCAGTTCGGATTAAGTTTTTAAGGTTTTCCCCGTGTTGGTTCCGGGCTCCTTTGAAGAATAGACAGCCTTTCTTTCAGGCAGGTCGTAAGAGGCGACCGATTGGCTATGCGAGTCACTACCATCGTGGCTACTAGGTGGTAGAATTCTTCCAATGCAGGCGAGACAATTCTCGCCCGGGTCTGGTACCACCGCCTTGTAAGATAACTGGTAAACTTATGCATGTGGCATTAGACCCCGCCACAAGATAGCAACGCACCATTAACACCTTTGGTGTCTATAGGCGATGATTGACTCTTTCCATCAGGAGACCCATCTGCTTGTTTGCTGTCTTATAATATATAAAAAAAGGTCCCGTGTTTGGAGCCTAAATGGAGTCTAAATGTTAATAATGTTTTAGAGACTTTCCGTTCTTTATTTCTTAAAGATATCAGAAAGCTGGCCGGATACTTAATTAGTGGTGAATTAACCACTTCATCTTAGTTATGAAGTAACTAGCAATGGTCATTGAAATTGATAACTGTGACGATTAATTTTTTTTATCACACTATAGCAAATAAGCAGATAGTCCGCCTGGTGAAAAAGACAACAATCACCTATCCTTGCTATTCTTGTGGCGGGATGGTAATAACATATGTATTAGCTTATCGGCTACTTTACTCTCCTACCCAGAACATGACGCTGTTGCAGAAAGAACAGGCAAAACTGTTGTGCCAAACCCGGGTATGACGTTGCGGAATTTTACCACCTAGTAGTAACAATGAGAGTGACACGTAGCACATCGTACGCCTTGTAAATTTTTTTTATATCATAAGATAGCAAACAAGCAAATGGGTCTCCTGATGGAAAAGTCAACGATCGTCTATAGACACCAAAGATGTTAATGGTGCGTTGCTATCTTGTGGCGAGGTCTAATGCCACATGCATAAGTTTACCGGCTACCTTACTCTCCAAACCGGAACACGGCAGTGACCAGCACGGACGCCATTACGGCAGGAATAGGTAAGGCAGTGGTACCAGACTCGGTCGAGCCGATGCAGAACTCTACCACCTGGTAGTCACGATGGTAGTGACGCAAATAGCCACTCAGTCGCCTTTTACGACCTGCCTGGCAGAACGGCAGTTGGCGTATTCTTCAAAGGAGCCCGGGACTAACACGGGGAAATGTTGAATGTCTGTCTGCCTGGCAGAATGTCTTTCGAAGTGAGTCGGGACCAATACCCATAGAGATTCATAGTTAGGTAACTGTAGCATAAAACGAGTAAAACTTATAGTAGTCTCGTGTGATGTGTACCTAACCTGTGACATCTAAGTAATTAAATAGGGAAAATCTGATGACCAACTCTACCACCGTACACGCTCATTGGTTAAATCATAAAACGCTCACTCGCGTAATCTTCTCACGTCCCAGCAATGAGACGGGGAAATGGTTTCGGGGCTGGTTGCCCCCTGACCATGGTTGCATGCGCTAACCGTAAATACGGCTAGGTCTTTGGGTTGTGTGTGGGGTTTGACCCCTTGCACTCTGGTTTGCAGTAGTGGTTGTAGGTATAGGATAGTATGGTGTCAGGGTGTTCCCCCCCCTCTTACCTCAACGTACGATCCGCCCCGCTAGGCGGGGGATCAAGCACGCGTCGGCAGCTTGTAGAGTGTATATCAGGGGGGGGTGGAGAGATCAAGGAATAGGGATCGGTAAGTTGAGTATCTCCTCCGCCCCCCGCTGTCCACCTACCACCACGTGCAATCCGCCCCGCAGGTCGAGTCCCTGACGGGGGATTAAACACGCAGCGGCGGCTTAAGCAGGAGGAAGGGGGTGGAGTTAGTTAAGGATGTTCCTAGGGAAAGGTTTGCCGTCCGGAGGACGTGCATGGTACGGCGCAATATTCTTGATCTCGTGGTGAGATGATACTTCTGTTATGGAGTACATATTCCTTGCCAGTTTTTGAATAAACTCCTCCAGGCTCTCTATTCTGAGGTCTCGAGCTATGACGTCATTTCTGACGTACCTCGGTGACTTGGTTATCCTACGCAGCGCCATGTTTTGACGCTGTTGGAGGTTTCTGCGGAGGTCTGGAGCTATCAGCTGATACCATGCGGCTGCTGCGTAGGTTAGTCTCGGTCTGACGTACGTCTTGTAGAGACAGAGCTTAATCTTGAGAGGTAGCCTGGAGTTCATAATTGGTTTTAGTGCTGCCATTGCAGCTTGGGCCGATCTGGACACTTCCTTCACATGACTCCTCATCGTGAGTCCTGTATCGATTTTGACTCCTAGATACTTCACAGCTGTGGACCACTCTATTTCCTGGCCTTGTAGACGCAGAGCTGGAAGAGCATCTCTTGTCTTTTTCCTCTTGGGTAGGAGAGCTTGGGTTTTGTTGACATTTACTGCAAGTCGCCATTTACTCAACCAGTCTGGGAGTAGGTCTAATGTGACTTGCAGTTTTTTCATGGCCATCTTAGGCGATATGGAGGCAGTTATGTATGCCGCGTCATCGGCGAATAAGGCCAATTGGCAGCCGTCTCCTACTGGAATATCATCCGTGTACACCAGGTATAACTTTGGGGAGAGGCAGCTGCCTTGGAGAACTCCCGCTGTGATTGGTCTTGGTGCCGACAGTTTATCCTCCACCATCACTTGGAAGGTTCTGTCTTCGATGAAAGAAGCGATTATTTTGACCACTCTTCTTGGCAGCGTGGTGTGGGCCAGTTTATAGAGAAGGCCTTTGTGCCAGACCCTGTCGAAGGCCTTCTCCATATCCAGTAACACAGCGATGGCTTGTTCCTTTTTGTTCCACGCTGTAACCAGCGTGTGCAGTACTCTTGTTATTTGGAGCGTCGTGCTGTGCCCAGCCCGAAACCCAAATTGTTCTGCGCGGGGTGTTATATGCGGTTCCATTATCTGTAGGAGGAGCTTCTCGAATATTTTAGATAGAGTTGATAGTAGTGTGATAGGACGGTAGCTCTTGGGGTCCAGGATGTTCTTCCCCTGCTTTGGTAGCATAATGATGTGGCCTAGTTTCCACATTCTGGGGAATTCCCCCGAGCGCAGGATGCCATTAAACAATCTTGTGATTGCCACTATGGTTTTAGGTGGCAAGTGGCGTAAGGCTTTATTGGTAATTCTGTCTGCACCCGGGGCCTTCCTGGGCTTGGTCTTTCTTATTTGGCTTCTGACCATTTGTGGGGAGATAAAGATGGGGTCTTCGTCCGAGTTGAGCTCCGGTTTTAGATAATCTTCGAGAAACTCCTCTATCGACCTCTCATGGTTCAGGTCGAGGCATGGGTTCGGGCTAAACTGACGCTCCAAGTGGTCAGCGAAGATCTTAGCGCGGTCTTCAGCGCGGTAGCGGAGATTGCCATCTTCGTGGCGCAACGGCCGCACTGGTGGAGCTGCTCTGCTTAATTGTCTGCATAGCCGATGTAGGGAGCTCCAATCGTCCGCAGCTTCGTCCAAGCGGTTCTCCCAGCTCTCGATGTTCTTCCTTTCCAGGTCAGCTTTAATTTCAGCCGAAAGCCTGTTTAGTGCGTTTTTGATGGTAGGGCAGCGATTTTGTTGCCATTGCCGGCGAAGACTTCTCTTCCTTGTGATTTTCTCACGTATGAAGGCAGGAAGTGGAGGGAGGAGGCGAGAAGATGTGGTTTCTTTCGCCGCCTTGTGCATGGCTTCTTGGATATTAGTAGTGAGGCTTTCGGCTAAATAATTCACTTCATCTGGAGTGGTGGCAGGTAGATTCGGGGTATTTTCTTCTATGATCCCCTGAAATTTGGCCCAATCGATCAGTGATTTTGGAGCTGGTGGAGCAACTCTGCTTGGGATCTCCTGGATTGTTGCCAGGACAGGGATGTGGTCAGAGCCCATGTCTTCAGGGAGAGCGTCTAAGTGAATCGATTGACTTAGATTCTTGTGTACGACGAGGTCCAGCACATCGGCTAGGTGGTAGTCGTTTGGCGGGAAGTGGGTAGGTCCGCTTGGTCCACAGACTGTTAAGTCTTGTTGCTCGGCCATATGGAACAAGCTTCTTCCTGCTGTCGAGATGGTGGTTGAGTTCCATGCCGTGTGTTTCGCGTTCCAATCTCCGGCTGCGATGGTAGGCAAAGGGGAATTGAAGATTTCCGTAAGGTCATTAGACGTAATTTTCTCTTTCGGCGGTCTATACACGCTGAAGATCCTTAGCGGTGTGCCGGCGATCAGAATTTCGATCCCCAAGGCGTACATGGAACTCAACTGTAAATTTGGTAGGATTTGGTGGATAACCCTTCTGTGGACCATGATGGCCAGACCTCTGTACATTCTTTGACCTGAGTGCTCGTCTCTTCTGTAGGTGTGGTAGAAGGGGATTCTTATTTTATCCTCAGGGCCTAACAACGTTTCGTTGATCAGGGCCACATCGATGTCCTGTTCCCTTAGCAGCTCCCTTAGGGGAACGGTCCTGGTTTTCAGGCCGTTGGCATTCCAGTAGACCATCCTCAGGGACCTACGATCCATACAGGGCCAGTAGGTCCGTCATACCCCTGAGGACGGCCGATACTGGGTCTGAGCCCTCCCTAAGTGCCCCCAGCACATCTTGGAAAACTTGCAGTGCTTTTTCAAGCACCACCAGCTTTCCTTCGTCCGGGGACACGGAGGACTTCGCCTTTCTGATTAAGGTATCCCTTTTGGGGAGGATTTCCTTCTCTGCCACTTTCACCTTTGGGTGAGTAGGCTGGTCTTCTTTTTCAGTTTCCCGCTCTGTCTCAGTTTCTGGTCCACTTACTTTAGGTCCAGACTTCTTCTTCCTGGTCGTCTTCTTTTTCCTTTTCTTTCCACCTAGGTGACGAGGTTTTGGGTCGTTCGCCGGGGGGGTAAGAGAGGAAACTGTTGGTGGAGGTAAGTACCTAGAGGGGCAAGTGCCCCTCTTTGGGTTTAGTGGCTTCTTCTCTTGTTTCCAAGTTGTGCTTGGTGACTCTTGGTTCTGTAATTGCCACCGTCCCCGCCTTTTTGTTTCTGGCCTCGCGCCGAAACACCGGGCACGTCGTGCTATTCGCGGTGTGTGGCCCACTACAGTTGGTGCACGTTGGCGGTTCCTCGCGCGGTCTAGGGCACTCTTTGGCCCTGTGCTCCTCCCCACAGCGCACACACTTCTGGGGGCGGTGGCAATTATGGGAAGAGTGTCTGAAGAGCTGGCACCGGTGACATTGGGCCGGCCCTTTCTTCCCTCTCCACGCTTCTATTTTAATTCCAGGCATGTATAGTAGCTCATCTATTGCGTAGATGTTGGGTATGGGTATGGTTGGGGCATAAAACGCGCGCTTCCCCGGTTCCTATTACACAATTCTCATGCATTTCACGAAATCACTCCTACAGATTTCAAGAAAGCGAGAGGAGAAATGTTATAGACATTGGTCCCGGGAACAAACTATTATTTTATTAATAACAAGCTGAATTTATTTTATTATGTTATTTTACACAGTAATCCAATTTTAATAATTATTTTTATTGGAATAGAATACCCCGAGGGTGGTCCCATTTAATTTATTTTAAATTCCAACTATAAGGGTACAAAAAAAAAAGGCGATGCTCCCCGCGAATATTCCGGTATAAGCTATTACTGAGTTTTTAGTTTTATGTGTTTATCAACATTTAGAGGTCATGATTTACTTTGTGAATTTTGCCACAATGTTTCTATTGATATTTACAAAGATATGAAAATAAAATTTAACTTTATGGAAACAATACGGTTTTAATCTAATTTATACTCTCCATCGACGAAAAACATACCAAACTTTTGTAAGCAAGTGTATTTTGCCTCGATATGAAGACACCTTAAAAAAACTAGCTTTCTTTTGAGATATAAAACTATTCCAAAAGTAAATAATAAAAAAATATTATTTTATTTTTTCTGAACAATTGTATTTTTCTATTACCGAAATAATCGCGAGGGCGTCAAAGGGATGATTGATTGTAGTTTGTACATTCACTGATTTTAATGTATGACGCATAACTTTTGATGGGTTTATTTTTTGTTAAAAATATAGTTTTTTTAGATACGTGCTTGGCTTGCTAGAGACAGAAATACGAGGTTGTGTACAGCACGTCCAACTTGGCAAACTATGTCATTTCGACAAGGACTGTACAAGAAAACCTTCACAAATATTGATATTAACCTAGTTGACATTCTTGAAGTGGATATCAAAAATATGGTAAGCTTATTAATGCTTTTTTTCTTAGAAGCTTAAAAAATATAACACTATAGACCGTACCTAATTGTAACTGAAATACTATAATTAATTTTATTTTACGAAGCGTTAGAAATGGAATCAAAGTAATAATTTTAAAGTAAAGTATAATTATAATGACGTCGAAAAAACCTTTTAGCTGGTACAATTTTGATTACAGTCAAAAACCCAAGCGTTCCATAAGACTCGGGCACCGCATAATATAAATCTAGATTTTCGTCCTGAAAATCATTTTTTTATATCATAAGATAGTAAACAAGCAGATGGCTCCCCACAGACCACATGCATACTCATAAACACACCATTGGAATGGAAACGTGTCGCCGCGCATATGAGCAAACGCTCCTATCAATGTCAAAAATATCATAGCTGATATAAAAATAGAAATAAACCATGTTGTACTGTTTAATCGTGCCAAATGAGATGACAAGGTTTAAAATTATCCTTAAAGAGATTTTAATTCATCAGTAAGTAGTATAACTCTGTATTTCTATTTGTAATTGCAAGCTACACTGACAAACTATGAAATTGTCTTGCCGGGTGTATACATTTAATCCGTGGGCTCCCCTAATGAAAATGGGTAACCAGCACCTATAGACACCAAAGATGTTAATGGTGCGTTGCTATCCTTGTGGCGGGGTCTTAATGCCACACACATATGTTTATCGGCTACCTTACACTCTTAACCGGAACACGACAATGACAAGCACTGACGCTATTGCGGCAGAAATAAGTAAGGCGGTAGCGAGCTGGGCGAGACAATACAGAGTGCTAAGTGTGAGTTTTCCTTTTCGCATTCGATCGTGAGCGCGTTTCGAGTTTACTAGGAATTTGTATGTGATTTGTACAGCGCCACCTAGTGGTAAACTGGTTTCTCACGTTTACCACTAGGTGACGCTGTACAAATCACATACAAATTCTTAGTAAACTCCTATCGCGCTCACGATCGAATGCGAAAAGAAAAACTCACATTTAGCACTCAGAACTCTACCACATAGCAGTCACGACGGTAGTGACTCTTGCAGAACGGCAAATAATCTATTTTTCTTTATTCTTCAAAAAAATTATTATATTCTTCAATGAGTTCGGACCAACACGCGGAATATTTGCACAGGATTATATTTTATATCTACATTTCGGCGGGTCCTACGTAAGTTGTCGTAACTTAAAATATGCGATTTTTGTTTTATTTATGATAATAACTTCACTTTTATAGATCTTATAATAACACGAAGAATAAAAATCAAATTTTTATTCACGAAGAAGAAGAGAAATCTACACATGAAGGAGAAAAATTGAACTTGTAAAAGAAATTTCATTTTTATTCTTTGTTATTAAAATATTTACAAAAGTGGAGTCATTTTCATAAATGAAATGAAACAAAAAACGCATTTTACAAGTTACGACAATTTACGTAAAACCCGTCGATTTGTTAATAGCAATAACACATTATTAAAGGCACATAAATATAATTACTGACGTCAACGACTTTTTCCTCAGACAACAGGAAAACACCAAAAATTTGTTAAATTTATGTCATAGAAATTAATTACATATCATTTAAATGTAATTTACTACAATTTTAACTACAAATTTTTAGAAGTCACGATGCTAGTACATGTTTAGTTTTACAGTACAGTGTTTAGGCAGATATTATATCTTCAGATTTCGTCTAGATCAACATGGGTGGGTGGGTCAAACTTACTATGTTTTTAGCCTTGACAACAACTGATTCATTTATTGATATTTATTTTATCTATAAAATTCATTTACATCGTAAGTTTTATCTGGTAACACATTAAGCTGTTAATTATTCAAAATTATCAGGCATATGACTATACTTACATGTTAATTGGGTATATCAATTATCCATATATTAATACGTGAAGCAAAAACTTTATACCCATTTTTAGGGTTCCGAAGTAAACTAAGAACTCTTATAGTTTCGCTATGTCCGTCCATCCATCTGCAGTCTAGTGCAGTGATCCTTAGTACTAGTAAGCTGTAATTTGGCATGAATATATGTCAAGTCGAGTCGAAATGCTCGAGAATGTCAAAAATGGTGGTGGTGGTCATTTCATGAAATTTTTCACTGTCCATTGGCCATATGACGATTTTTTTGATCAGGTCAATGATAAGAAATCGTTTACCGATATGGTTAACTAAACGTGCGACTATTTCATAAAATGGTCAAACTTAACTGATAATATACTAAAATAGTTACATTATCTACCGATAGAGGCGTTGGAAGCGCTTTTTTATATGACAACATAGCGGTTCTCCTTATATGTTGTTTAGTAACGGCCTGAAAACTAAGTTGACAGGATTTATATTATCTTCTAGTGTTCTTCGTTTTAATTAATGTTTGTCGTAGTTAAAAAAAATAAGTTACTACTATATTCAGAATTTTTATGAATTGTTTTTAATGACATCCAATTCACAAGATATGGCCAATCGGGGACGATAAAAAGGTGAAATTAATCAAATTTTCTATTATCTGCGAACTGTTCCATGTATCTTCCGGGATGTTACCAAAAAGAAAGACGTCGGTATAGTAAATGGATGGACTCAACAATGGTCCGGACAAAAAGAAGATCCCAGCGGCACAATTATCCTCCCACATCCACTACACTTTTACACCCACGTCCACGCCGGCACCAAGCACAAAAGCGCACAATTTATGTATGTACTCAATGTATGTTTCACTTCAAAACCGGAGCATCTTCAGAAGAAACGAGCACTTCTTCATGAGATTGCTGCGAGTTCGCGGATAATAGCAATTTTAATTAATTTCACCTTTTTAATAATGTATTTCCGCAAAGTAACGCCTGAATCAATAAAATAAAAGGATGATAAAATCGTGAAACGTTAACGATTGAACGATCTGAGTGCTAAGTGTGAGTTTTTCTTTTCGCATTCGATCGTGAGCGCGTTTCGAGTTTACTAGGAATTTGTATTTGATTTGTACAGCGCCACCTAGTGGTAAACTGGTTTCTCACGTTTACCACTAGGTGGTATAACTCCAAACGCGCTCACGATCGAATGCGAAAAGAAAAACTCACACTTAGCTCTCTGGTCAATTTAAGTTGCCCAAATCATGAAATGCCACCATTTCATACAATTCTCGAGCATTCATGATGTGGGCAAATCTGCGATCTGGCTATGACATATACATTGCAACAAAGTGGGACATGCAGTATACATTTAAATTGCAACATAAAATCTTGAAAACATTTTCTTAGAGTAGCTCTAGTAGTAACATGTAAAGTGGGGATTGTAATTTTTTTTTTCGTGTACCCCATGCTATCGGGTATCGTTGGATAGGTTTTTATATTGTAGGTTTATGAAAACAATTTTTCGGTTAAGGGATTCGTTTGTGAAAAATAAAGCTTTAAAGTGTAAATTTTGGAACGAAGTTCCTTATCGCGCGTTGTGAAAGGGGGCTAGACGGAAAAAAATCTTATGAAGTTGTCACGACACTTTTTGCTACTGTACTGTAAGCTGTGCGGCGTGCGCATGTTTCTCTGTCTGTCTCTCTCTCTCTTTTTCTCTCTCTCTCTCTCTCTTATAGAAAGAAAGCCAGATATTTTCATTTCTATTTCGCATTGAACAGTCTGGTGTCGCGACGATTATTTTTATTGATTGTATACAGGTTTTTTGTATCGAAAGGAATTTCGTTCCATCTGGGTGTCCCTTGACACCTCTCAAGTTTTTTTTGTTAGAGTCAAGTGTTCCCCCTCCTGCCAGTCAGACGGTTGGTTTTAGGGGTGGGAAAAAATTTACGGCAGTAGTAAATGTACGAATATACTGACGTTAAAAGGAAAAACTGTTACGGCTTTACAACTTTTGGAGTACTAATCGACCAACATATAAAATGTGCTTGGAGAAGTTTTAATAGGCGGTAAGCTGGTAGGGCGGATGCCGCCCTGTTGGTCGAGTGGGTAGCGACTACGCAACCGACGGGGCTCGGGTTCGATCCCCGTCGGGGACAAGCATTTGTGTGATGAGCATAAATGTTTGTATTTCCGGTTTTGGTGTTTATTAAATATATTCTAGTATTTATATATGTATTTCTACGTATTAGTATCGTTGACTAACACCCATAACACAAGCAAATAATTTGCTTGCTTTGGGGTTAAATCAGTAAGTGTAATTTGGCCCGTGAATATTTATTATTTTTTATTTATTTATTATTCGTCATTGATGTTTGATAGATGTAAAACAATAAATCCCCTTTGATGGTCAGATTCGAAACCGTATATTGCGCGTAGCCCCACACGTAGGTACTTCCCCAATTTATTGCTTTTAAGTCCTTCGACAGTTTAATTTTTTTTTGTTATTTTTTTTAAATTTTTAACTCCCGACGTAAAAGCGAGGGGTATTATAAGTTTCAGGTGTGTATTTGTATATCTGTATATCTGCATGTGGCATCGTGGCGCCTAAGCGAATGTACCGACTTGGTTGCGGTGTTTTTTAAATGAACGCCCTATTTTGCGAGCGGGTTCCTAGCTATCTATACATATGATAAAATCGTATGAAAGTCAAAACTGTACATTGAATATTTTTTTAAAGAATACTTGGGGCGTGATCTACAATCGATATCGAAGCCAAAAATATAGTTTTTAGAATTTTTGTCTGTTTGACTGTATGTATGTCCAGACTAAACTCAAAAATTACTCTATGGATTTACTTCAAATTTTGCATGAATATTAGTAACAGGTCGGGTCAACATGTGCGACTTCGTCCGCGCGGGCTTTGATTACTCCGCACAGCTCCTCCCCCGTAGGTGATAGCATGATAATATGTAGGCTATATGTTGACCCGACCTGTTAGTAATATTCATGCAAAATTTAAAGTAAATTCATGCAGTACTTTTTGAGTTTACCCCGAACATACAAACAGACAAAAATTCTAAAAACTATATTTTTGGCTTCGATATTGATTGTAGATCACGCCCCAAGTATTCTTTTAAAAAAATATTCAATGTACAGTTTTGACTCTCATACGATTTTATTATATGTGTAGATGTAGATTTAATACTAACATCTAACCAATTTAACAAACATCTATTACATATTTGTATATTTGTATATGGTACCTAACAAACTATATGAGTAAGTATGTTTAACAAGGATCAAAAAAATTTCAGACAGTTCGTTGTGAACCTTTAGTAACAATGGGACAAATATCCAGAACTCTCGAGCCATTAGGGTTGGCTCTTGCAGTAGTTCCAGAACTAGATCAGCTCACAGTTGGAGGTCTAGTGATGGGCACAGGGGTAGAAACCTCTTCACACGTTTACGGGTTGTTCCAACACATATGTGTGCAGTATGAACTGGTGCTTGCTGATGGATCTGTCGTGACTTGCAGTAAGGTAATTATTTTTGTGCTATTACTTTTTTGCTTGCTGGTGTATCTAGGGTCAAACTGAAATAAAAATCCAAAAGTTAACAAACCGAACTGAAAGGCACACTCGGCCGAATCATCAATTTGTCGGTCAGCGAGATCTACATCGCCGCAATTTAACAATTAATGCTTGTTATTTGTATTGTAATTTAAACAGAACTACACGTCAGTTGGCCTTCATTAAACTCGTGGGAAGGATATTAATATCAATCAAGACTTAAGATTTGTCCGTTGCACTGTAATTATTTTTCTGTCATCCAAACAGCCTTTTTCATCTTAAAAAAAAAAACAAACAGTTTTTAGATGGCAGAGTGCTAAGTGTGAGTTTTTCTTTTCGCATTCGATCGTGAGCGCGTTTCGAGTTTACTAGGAATTTGTATGTGATTTGTACAGCGCCACCTAGTGGTAAACGTGAGAAACCAGATTACCACTAGGTGGCGCTGTACAAATCACATACAAATTCCTAGTAAACTCGAAACGCGCTCACGATCGAATGCGAAAAGAAAAACTCAGACTTAGCACTCTGATACTATACTCCGAAAAACTTACTCAATTCTTATAGAACTAAGCGATCGCTGGTAATGTAGTTTAAAATCTTCGCCTATATAGACCAAAGATGTTAATAGTGCCATACGATCCATGTGGTTGAATGGTAATGCCATATACATAAGTTTACCGAATACCATTCCCTTTGAACCAATACACAACGATGCGTTGATGCTATTGTGGAGGGAATAGGTAAAACAGTGATACCAAACTTGAGCCAGGGGGGTCTCACTCCGCAATTTAGGTATATTCGGCCGTACGCGCCGCCCGGGCGGCGACCGGGCAATGGGCTGTCGCTCGGCTCATACGGCAGTCGCGGCCACGTTGCGCTCGCGCATATTACATCAACTAAGTACAAAAAATTCTCAAGTGACAACCCCGTGCCGAAGGTCGCAGCTCGGTGTTAAAACGTGGGCGCGCAAAAAAATTCACAGTTCGCACGCGGTTATAAATATCAATTTTGTTTGCAGGCGGGTAATTCTGGCGAGTCTAGGTTTATTTTTGTACCTAAACCTGACTTTTGTAAGGGAGTGAATCTTCTGTACGGCAGTAGGCATTAGGTATACTTATTATATATTAGGTATTCTGTGCCCGAGCGAGATGTAACACGTTTGGCTAATCACTCACCTCTTCTTCAAAGGAGGGTGGGGCTGACAAGGGGAAATATTTACGTACTTTATTTATTCATTTATTATTTACAAGGAAGAAAAGCATATGAAAAATATAATTAAGACTTAAACGAGCACCAGAAGACTGAAAATATTTCTCCTCTATTAGTGACAGAGAATCTTTTACTACTTGTATTAAATGCTCTTAAAAATGAACTGCTAATTAACTTTCTTATAGTTATAATTAAATAAACTTTCTTATAGTCGCAACGTTTGTGTTAAATGAGTTTAAATCAAAGAAAAAATTTAAAAATTATACCGAAACAATATTTCTTTAAATAATTTCCAGAATATTTTACTGACTGATTTAAAATCTAAACAGCTCTTTTTTTTTAAAAAAACGGGATAGAAAATATTACACACCAGATATGCTATTCGTGCGTTTCTACCCACGTGGCAATTGGTATTCATGCAATGTCATCATCATGGCTACTAGGTGGTAGAGTTCTGCATAGTCTCAGCCGGGTTACCTATTCCTGTCGCAATAGCGTCAGTGCTTGTCATTGTCGTGTTCCGGTTTGGAGGGTAAAGTAGCCGGTATACTTTTGCACGTGGAATTAAGAATCCGTCACAAGGACAGCAACGCACCATTAACAACTTTGTTATCTACAGGCGATGGTTACCTTTTTTCATGAGGAGATCCATTTGCTTGTTTGCTATCTTATGACATAAAAATATGTTTTTCAGGACGAAAATCCAGATTTATATTATGCGGTGCCTTGGTCGTATGGAACGCTTGGGTTTTTAACCGCTGCTGTAATCAAAATTGTACCAGCTAAAAGGTAATTTATTATCGAAGTAATTTTAATTAATCTTTATTATTATAGTAGTTCCGTTTCTCATGGTTAGTAAATTTTTAAAGTAGTTCAATTACAATTAGATACGGTTTACAGCGTTTTATTAATTAAGTTTGCACGAACGAGTATCTAATTGTAATTAAAATAGATTTAAGGTTACTAATAGGAGATTATGTAAGGCATATTTTTGCTAATTGTTTTATTTAGAATCCTTATGCTATTTCTTTACGTGTTTTGGCATTTTTTGCTTCTTTATATAATGATAATCTGCTTAATTGTTGTTGTCGATTTTGTTCACATAGATAATTCGCATCACTAAAGTACTTTTGCGACGTCATCATGATTTGAAGATAACTGGCGAGCTTTGTTTTCACAGAGGTATACATAGTAGGCGAGATAAGCAAAAAGTCATCCAATCAATAAACCGAGAAAGACAATGAATTTGGTATTTGTTTTTGTTTTTAAAAACGTGAGCACTAGAGAAACATTTATAATAAGAAGCATCATGGCTTTGTACGTCAATTACAGAAGCCAATCTCTACAATTATTTAATGCGCATGCGTCATTGAACAGAAACACCACGTATGTTTTACTCTTTCTGTCAACGGCAAATTTTCAAATACATATGCGCTTACGACTCGCCAACTCTATCAATATATTATCTTTTGATTGGGTTAATACAAACCATAGGTACAAACGACACATATATACTGTCTGTGATTTTTTTTAAATGACTAATACCATCTGTTTGAAGTGTTGGTCTATATCCTCTTTGAAAAATAAGCTATCTGCCATTCTGCCTGGCAGTTCGTAAAAGGTGAACGATTAGCTCTACATGTGACTACCATCGTAACTACTAGGTGGTAGAGTTTCGCAACGTCTCGCTCGAGTATATGGTATAATGCTTATCATTGACATGTTCCGGTTTGGAGGGAAAGATAGTCGGTAGAGTTACACATGTGTATATGTATTGCCATCCCGCCACACGGATAGCAACGCACCATTAACATCTTTGGTGTCTATAGCCGACGGTTACTTTTTTTCCATCAGGAGAGCTATTTCCTTTTATTCATATATTGTTTTTTTATATCATGATATAGCAAACAAGCAGATGGGTCTCCTGATGGAAAGAGTCAACCATCGCCTTTAGACACCAAAGGTGTTAATGGTGCGTTGCTATCTCGTGGCGAGATCTAATGTCATATGCATAAGTTTACCAGCTACCTTACCCTCCAAACCGGAACACGACAGTGATATCTACTGACGATATTGCGGCAGAAATAGTTAGGGGTGGTGGTACCAGATCCGGGCGAGACAATGCAGAAATCTACCACCTAGTAGCGACGATGGTAGTGACTCGACGTATAGCCAATCGGTCGCCTTTTGCGACCTGCCTGGCAGAACGGCAGTTAGCCTATTCTTCAAAGGCCCGGGCTCCTTACCAACACGGGGATTGCTTCATTGCCATCTGATAATATATAGAAGAAAGTCATCAAAAGCCAAGAGTACATATTATTAACTTAATACATAAGTAATAGTAGTGTTTTGTTAAATTTCTATATCAAGAAGGTTTTCAAATTTTAATTAGAATACGCGTTTGTCTTCAATATCACCGATGGAAAGTGTCGATGAAGACCAAGATGATACACGCTCATCGAAAAGAAACCTGTTCACAATACTCAGGAAGGTTCCAGGACTATATTTGTCGGGAAAAATAGACGCTGGCAGTTTGTTTCAAACCTTGGCGACTCGAGCCAAATAAGAGTTGTCAAACCGTTTTGTTCGATTATTTGGTATATCCGTCGCCGTGAAATTGTCAAACCGTTAGATTATAATCTATCTAGAGAGAAATTCCGTTACATTATAATCTAGCTAAGTGATATTATAATTTTAGCTATGTGGTATTATCGTGTATATAATCGTGGGTACACTTGTTGTACCTCTGCCTAGGCCTCCGGGGATATGGGCGTGAAGATACTTTATAATTTAACTGCTAACCTAATCTAACCAAATTATAAACTCCCTAGGTAGATAATAATCTAACGGTATTGACAATTTCATGACGACATATCCACAACGTACAGATGGAACTTCTGCCTGCGTAGTGGTCCAGTAAAGGATGGTGAACGTCCAATAAAGTAAAGAAGAGCTTCCGCACATTCACCAAAGTGCATCCTATAAAATGTCTTTGTTTTCCCTAGTTTTGCTAATATAACGTCAATAATTTTCATTTATATTTCAGTGTCGAGGATGTGGCAAGCCAAGTCCTGGCCGCATATTTCAACTATTTGTTTGCTTGTTTGATATCTTATGCTATAAAATAATTTTAAATTTATAGGTATGTACGGTTACAGTATCATCCATATACGAATCTATCAGATTTTGTGGATCGTTTTCAAGAGGAATCATTAAAGAAAGATTCACATCAATTTGTCGAGGCGCTGCTTTATACAAAGAATACCGGAGTGGTGATGCTTGGAGATATGGTAGATGAAGTTGGAGAGGATGGAAAGGTTTGTTACGCTTCGTGTTTGATAATTTTGCGAAGAATAGGCCAAATACTGTCTTAAGAGACGGTTTCTAAAAGCAAACACGTATCAATCTACCTTCCTTTCTACATAACTTACTTAGCAAGTACTATATGTGGTAATATTTTAACGTCTTACCCGAGTTTAATACTGCCTTACTTGGGCTATCGTAGAATGTAATAAAAACTTTGATACTTGCACGGGAAGCTGATTTCTATAGTATTGTTTTTATATTTTTTAAAATTGCTGGAAGCTTGTCCGCATTTAGTAAAAACATACACAAATTTGTATAAAAATTCATATTTAATATTATTGCTACTTAACAGTTAACGCCAATGATGTTGAATACGTTAACGCGAATGATTTTTGTGTGTTTCGAGCACAGACCACATGAATACTAATAGACAAGCTATTGGGAACGAGACTTGTCGCCGCGCATATGAACAAACGCTCCTATCACTGTCAAAAATATTATACATTTATAGATATTTTATATCGTGAAAAAATAGAAATAAACCATGTTGTACCGTTTTATCGTACCGAATGCGATGAATGAGATAACAAAGTTTAAAAATTATCCTTAAAGTGATTTTATTTCATCGGTAAGTAGTTAATATAACTCTGTATTTCTGTGTGTAAATGCTAGCTACACTAACAAACTAAGAAATTATCTTGAAAGGCATATCCATTTAATCTGTGGTTTTAGGTAATATTTTAGAGTGCCCCAAGGCGGTGTCTTAAGGCCATTTCTGTTTTATAATAGGTATAAATCATATTAGGAAACGATCACTAAAAGCTGAATTTTATTACAAAATAAAAAAAAACAGAAAAAATCTTAGTTTCCTATTAGAGCAGACCCTAGAGTCTAAAATTATTTTAGTGATTAAGAGTCTTCGTCAAATATAGTTGCGTGATATTTAAGCGTTGTAGGTACATGACTGTAGGCCTACTTACTCGAATTTTATGTAAATTTTATTAAGTTAAAATTATTAACTGGGATACAACAGAGACAGAACAGACGCACCTGCTCTTACACTCATTATTCAAAGAAGGGTACTTAAAAATGGATTCAATACCTACTCGTCTCTTTTATTTATCGGATAAAGTCTTGAGCTTGAGACTAATTATTATTTTACCTCCAATTAGCGGATTATATCCATAAAATTGTAATTCAAAAGAATATGTAAATGTCGAATTGTTTTTGTAAATGATCATTTACAAAACATTTACAATGCTGTAACAAAACATTTTCTTCTATAATCAGCTTTAATCAGATATAACTTCACAGTTGGAAAGAGAAAAAAAACTTTCAAAAACCTATCATATTTTTTTATATTATTAGTACTCTCCTGATTTAAAGAGACAACCATCGCCTAAATACGACTAAAGTTTTTTTTTTTCACGGGACAAATTACACTGACTGATCTAACCCCAAAATAAGCAAATCATTTGCGTGTGTTATGGGTGTTATGGGTGTCAACGATACTAATACATATAAACACATATATAAATACTTTTACATACATAATAAACACCCAAACCCGGAAATACAAACATTTATGCTCATCACACAAATGCTTGTCCCCGTCGGGGATCGAACCCGAGCCCCGTTGCTTGCGTAGTCAGGGTCGCTAACCATTCAACCAACGGGGCGGTCAAACGACTAAAGATAATATGCAAAAAGTCGTGCATTCCTATTAAGTTTACCGTATTGTTTTAGTTTTACTGTATCTTTTAAAAAATATGCTCGATTTTGTGCTTTTGAATGGCATTATACTTGATTTTTAAGTTGTATAAATACTCTGAGTTACAAAACAGATTGGTTGATAAATCGAAAATTATGTCGAAAATAACATTTATCTCCAGTAAAAATCAATCCATTTGGATCCTATTTACGGTATTCAAGGGAATTTTCAAGGAAAAGAGTTGACAAGATTTTGCACTGTCAATTAAAAGTCACTAAAACAATTTTTAGTGACTTTTAATTTGACAATTCTTTTATAATTTGTCACAGACAGTTCAAAATCTGTTTGATGGAACCCCATCGAATGCCACCAGCTGCGTTATGATCGGTCTAGTATTTCAAAAGTTTTGAGAGGTTTACCAACACATACACACTTGCACATACACAGCTATCGTATTGCTTGCGTAGTCAGGGTCGCTTACCATTCAACCAACGGGGCGGTCAAACGACTAAAGATAATATGCAAAAAGTCGTGCATTCCTATTAAGTTTACCGTATTGTTTTAGTTTTACTGTATCTTTTAAAAAATATGCTCGATTTTGTGCTTTTGAATGGCATTATACTTGATTTTTAAGTTGTATAAATACTCTGAGTTACAAAATAGATTGGTTGATAAATCGAAAATTATGTCGAAAATAACATTTATCTCCAGTAAAAATCAATCCATTTGGATCCTATTTACGGTATTCAAGGGAATTTTCAAGGAAAAGAGTTGACAAGATTTTGCACTGTCAATTAAAAGTCACTAAAACAATTTTTAGTGACTTTTAATTTGACAATTC
The DNA here is from genome assembly GCA_036924255.1 of Apodemia mormo. Lineage (NCBI taxonomy): Eukaryota > Metazoa > Arthropoda > Insecta > Lepidoptera > Riodinidae > Apodemia > Apodemia mormo. The sequence goes on from JAUPFN010000026.1 coordinate 10,536,629, forward strand.
TTTTATAATTTGTCACAGACAGTTCAAAATCTGTTTGATGGAACCCCATCGAATGCCACCAGCTGCGTTATGATCGGTCTAGTATTTCAAAAGTTTTGAGAGGTTTACCAACACATACACACTTGCACATACACAGCTATCCTGACGTCATCGTAAAACAAACAGAAAAGCTTTCTAGCTTCTCAACACATGGATATCTGAAGAAAACACGATTTTTCAGAAATCGGTGTGAAATGAGTAACTTTCTTAAATAGGAAATTAAAAAAATCAATAATTTTATGGGTCTCGTTATTATATTTTTGGCTCGGCTCGGCTCGTTGGTTCGGGTTCGATCCCCGACGGGGACAAGCATTTGTGTGATGAGCATAAATGTTTGTATTTCTGGGTTTGGGTGTTTATTAAATATATTCTGGTATTTATATATGTATTTCTATGTATTAGTATCGTTGATTAACACCCATAACACAAGCAAATAATTTGCTAACTTTGGGATTAGATCAGTCAGTGTAATTTGTCCCGTGAATATTTATATTTATATTTTGAGCTTCGTGTTTGTGTTAATATTACGGTACATCTGTAACCACGGTATCCATTTAATTTTTTTCAGTTCAACCCCATCGGCAAGTGGTATTCTGAATGGTTTTATACACAAGTGGAAAAGCACTTGACAAGCAACACAAAGACCCAAATAGACTATATACCGTTAAGGGATTATTATCACAGACATACACGCAGCTTCTTTTGGGAACTACAGGTAATGAAAGTTGAATAATAATAAGATGTTGGAGTATAAAAAACCCCATCATAACAAAAAACCAGTGGATATTCAGTTACGGGCATTTTTTATATCATTAAGCAGCAAACAAGCAGATGGCTCTCCTGATGGAAAGAGAAACCACGCCTATAGTCACCAAAGATGTTAATGGTGCTTTGCTATCTTTTGGCGAGATCTAATGCCACATTCATAAGTTTACCGGCTATCTTACCCTGCAAACCGGAACATGACAGTGACTAAGCACTGTTATTGCGGCAGGAATGCAGGAATAGGTCAGGTAGGGTGGTACCAGACCCGAGCGAGACAATGCAGAACTCTACCACCTAGTAGCCACGACGGTAGTAGACGGATAGCCAATCGGTCGCCTTTTGCGCTCTGCTTGGCAGAACGCCAGTAGGTATTTTCTTTAAAGGAAACCCGGACAAACACGGGGTAAAATGCATCTGCTTATTTGTTACTGTGCATACATATATACATACATATCTTCACGCCAGTTTCCTTACGGGGTAGACAAAGAGAACCGAGTACCATACATCACGATCCTTGTAGACTTATCTCGCTTCCTCCACATTAATTACTCTCTTCATACAAGGCCGGTTGCGGACAGTATTCGATCAATCTGGTTATAGTACGTCAGTCTTGGTCTTCCCCGGTACCTATGTACATCCTTCCACATTCGAATTATATATCTGTTTTGTTAAACTTTCTTCTACCATTCTTTCTAGACGTCCGAACACAAGGAGCATGCCCTTTCTCATCTTTAAACCGACATTTTATTAACTTCCCGCTACGTATGTAGACAAGGAAGTTACTGATTTTGCCCCGATTTTCGAAAATCGAGTTCTCACTAGATCTCTACGTTTTGAGGTCCTAGGAACCTTTTTCGACTATTTTCACGATGACGTCAGTATGTTTGTACGTATGTATGTATGTGTGTGCATGTAAACATCTCATAATTTTTAAACGTCTGGACCGATCGAAACGCGGTTAATGGCATTCAATTGAATTCCGTTCAACTCAGACTTCCTGAAAATTTGATTCAAGTCGGCCCAGGAGATTTTGAGAAATGTTAAAAAACACCAAAAAATGTTTGGCGAAACAGTATTTGTTTTATATAACTCCCAGATTAATGTACCGATTGAGTATAAAAACTAAACAGCTCTATTTCTCAAAAAACTATATCTAATGCATAAATTGCATTAAAATCGGTTTATCCGTTTGGGAGTAATCGTTGACGAAAAATTTTGAAAAAAGGGTTTCTTCGACATAACTTCGAAATTTTTCAATCAATAATTTTGTAGGTATTCTACGATACTTTAGTTCTAAAAAAACTACATCGGATTCTCTTTCAAAAATCAAAAACAAATCTAATTTTCAAAAGTTACAGCTTTTCAAATATTAAAATTACTTTGTTTTTGGCTAACTCAATATTTTTGAAATAACTTTCAGGCTATTACGCCGATTGACTTAAAAATCTTATCAGCTTTTCTCTTTTAAAATCTGCGTCAAATACCGTTATTTGGATAAAAATCAGTCAATTTGTTTGGGATTTAACAATGATGAAAATTTAAAAAAAAATATATTATTGACATTGCTTCGAATTTTTTCAACCTATCGATTGTTTAGCTAAAGGAATATTTTAGATATCAAAATATGAGTTGAATGCCATTCGAATTCGAAATCGATCACTGTTTCCAAAATATACAGTTTTTTAAAAATCAATATACTGCCATTTTTAACAAAATATATGTTTGAACTGAAAAAATCTGTGCTTATAGTTTTTACTATTTTGAGCTTAAAATACCTTAATTTAGCGGGAAGTTTCAGGGATGCCCTGCAGGGTCAACCGTTTACAGATTTTTTGTTACTGTGTTTATGTATACAGTATATCAAACAAAAGTCTGTAAAACGTGTATGTAATCTTTACGCACGATTGAAGTAATTCGTTATTACTTTAATACTAGTAATTATTTCAGTACTACTCTCACTTTTTAAATAATTGTCACCATTACTTGATAGCTCTTGCCTTTTGCGACCAGTGTTAGTCCTAGGTATTTTTAGATATTTAGTGCCTCTGTATCTGAACGCCGGACAACTAACCGGGCGTATCACCACCTAAGGTTTGCAATTCGCCAGCGATCAGCGATGACTTTTAAACGTAACGAAAAACTCATCAAAAACGTCGCCAATTGCTTGCTAGTCACTAGATGCACTTTTTGCAATGTCACAGCACCAAAACTAATCAAGCGGACTGCTACTAATGTACAAGGCTGTTATGTGTCTTGCAATAACTAAACAATTAATTAAACAATAATTTCGTATTGCGAGTTACGTAATAACCCTGCGGGTTGCCTCACCCTAAACCGGCACTGTAAGACTTATTTATAATTCCAGGATATAATACCATTCGGAAATAACATTATCTTCCGCTATTTATTCGGCTGGTTGATGCCTCCCGAAGTGTCTCTTCTGAAGTTGACACAACCAGAAGCTGTTACCAAACTTTACAACAAAGCTCACGTGTTACAAGACATGCTGGTACCTATCAACGTGCTAGAAGAGTCTATTAAGAAATTTGACCAGGAATTTGAGGTAAATTATTAAAGTGTTAGTACCTGGGCGACCGAGTTCTGTTTTATGAAAAAAAGATTTTTTCTCGGTTTTAATGAAAAATTGATTTCTTTACAAAACCAAAAACCGATAAAAAAAGATTTATCCATAAAAAGAAAACTGACTTGTGTCTTTTGTTCTGCCATTCAGTTTGTAAAAAGCGAAAGATTGTCACTAACATCTTGACTAGTGGTGGTAGTCAATGTCTCGCTCGGGTTATGTATTAAACTTATTCTTCTTTTATTTATTCTGCCACCGTGCACTTCCCATCGATGACAAGTGTCAGCCTTAGTTTGGTCATTAATAAATAATGTAAATATCAGCACACTCAGAAAGGAGTACAATCACGCCTCTAGGTCTTTCAAAAGAGTCATTACTAATGCAACATCAGACTTCAGAGTGCTAAGTGTGAGTTTTTCTTTTCGCATTCGATCGTGAGCGCGTTTCGAGTTTACTAAGAATTTGTATGTAATTTGTACAGCGCTACCTAGTGGTAAACTGGTTTCTCACGTTTACCACTAGGTGGCGCTGTACAAATCACATACAGAGTGCTAAGTGTGAGTTTTTCTTTTCGCATTCGATCGTGAGCGCGTTTCGAGTTTACTAGGAATTTGTATGTGATTTGTACAGCGCCACCTAATGGTAAACGTGAGAAACCAGTTTACCACTAGGTGGCGCTGTACAAATCACATACAAATTCCTAGTAAACTCCAAACGCGCTCACGATCGAATGCGAAAAGAAAAACTAACACTTAGCACTCAGATTACTAGTAAACTCGAAACGCGCTCACGATCGGATGCGAAAAGAAAAACTCACACTTAACACTCGGATCTCATTGGCAAAATTAGCGAAAAGCTCGTTTGTCTTTCTTCGAAAACTCGTGTGTTTGGTTTTTAGCCATAGCTGCTATCCAAGGGAATTTCTGTCTGCCCTCCTTTCCACTCTTACATAAACATGATAGCTCTCTAGACCATGCTGCATAAGAGGAGGGTGATCTATTGAGCTCACTCTTTGCAGACAAAGAGGGGGGTATAGGACACGAAATTCGTGTAATTTGTCCCTAAAAAAGCATAGCATTTTAATTCCATTATGTCTGTGCGCGCAAGTGTGCGTGTGATTGTGCACGTGTGTTTATTGAATTATTGAAATAATTATAAAAATATAGGCCGTGTTGGTCCCGGCCTCCTTTGTAGAATAGGCCAACTGCCGTTCTGCCAGGCAGGTCGTAAAAGGCGACCGATTGGCTATTGAGTCACTACCATCGTGGCTTCTAGGTGGTAGAGTTCTGCATTGTCTCGCCCGGGTCTGGTACCACCGCCTAACCTATTCCTGCCGCAATAGCGTCAGTGCTTGTTGCTGTCGTGTTCCGGTTTGGAGGGTAAGGTAGCCGGTAAACTTATGCCTGTGGCATTAGACCTCGCCACAAGATAGCAACGCACCATTAACATCTTTGGTGTCTATAGGCGATGGTTGACTCTTTCCATCAGGAGAGCCATCTGCTTGTTTGCTATCTTATGACATAAAAAAAAAAAAACAGTAAAAAGTAAATATTACATTAGTTTACGGTTTTGGTATGAATTATTTATATTAATAATAAATAATTAATATTTAAATAGTATATGGATTTGGACGAAATTTGGTATCCCGTGTATTCAACACCGAACACATGGACTATTTTTATCCCGAATCTTTTGGGTTTTTATATATCAATGGATTTCACGAAATATTGATTGGATGCAGCTTGTTTTCTTATATATCTTTTATATATATTATATAAAAATTAATTGCTGTTCTTTAATCTCAAACTCGATAACGGCTGAACCGATTTGGCTAATTTTGGTTTTGAATTATTTGTTGAAGTCCAGGGAAGGTTTAAAAGGTGAGAAAATATAGAAAAAAATAAGAGTAGTTAAAAAGGCAGAACAACGTTTTCCGGGTCAGCTAGTTATATATAATAATTTACTTCAAATTTGTACAGGTATATCCTATGTGGCTATGTCCATTTAAAGTCTTCAACAATCCTGGACAGCTAAAGATAGACTCTGGCGACTGGAAGATGTTCGTTGACATTGGTGTGTATGGTGTACCTAAAGCTAAGGGATTTGAAACGGTAAGTAATTTTTATAACATGGAACAGTGAGCAAGTAGATAGCTCAATGGATGCAATGCAAGTTATGCGATCGCTATATATGTTTGCTTACATTTTATTTTATCCTTTAAACCAGAGATCAACAAGCTCAAGTGATTATTTGACTAGCTGAGGACGTCTTTATGGCAACAAAATGTAAGACTGTAATACCAGACTTGGTTGAGATGTTTTAGGAATCTACCTCTACGTCATGGCAGACTTTTTGTGAGCTGTCGGGGAAGGCAGTTTTTTTTTTATACCATAAGATAGCAAACAAGCAGATGGGTCTCCTGATGGAAAGAGTCAACCATCGCCTATAGACACCAAAGATGTTAATGGTGCGTTGCTATCTTATGGCGAGGTTCTAATGCCACATGCATAAGTTTACCGGCTACCTTACCCTCCAAACCGGAACACGACAGCGACAAGCACTGACGCTATTGGGGCAGGAATAGGTAAGGCGGTGGTACCAGACCCGGGCGAGACAATGCAGAACTCTACCACCTAGTGGCAACGATGGTAGTGACTCGCATAGCTAATCGGTCGCCTTTTACGACCTGCCTGGTAGAACGGCAGTTGGTCTATTCTTCAAAGGAGCCCGGATCCAACACGGCGAAAAAAAGATAGTGTATTAATCCTGAATCCTAAAATCATCCTGAACGACAATAAATTAAAGCATATTTTAAGCACATAGTTCTATATACTTAATATGTAGATGGCGATGACGGGTCGACTCTCAGCATCAGGAAAACCATCTACTTGTCTGCATTCTTATGCTATAAAAATCGTATTCATCTAAAGTTAGTATCGTAAATGTCTTAGTATGCCTAATATGTCAGACACAATATAGTGCAAGATCTGACTTCTGTTTACTTTCCTTAATCGATTTTTCTAATAAAACAAATATTTTATACAATATAACGACTAAATCAAAATATTGAAAGTTACCTCATCTATATTAATATTATAAATGCGAAAATTTGAATGTTTGGATGTTTTGATGTTTGGATGGATGAATGTTTGTTACGCAATCACGCAAAAACTACTAAATGGTTTCGAATGAAAGTTGTTACACAGATAGATGATGACCTGGAATAGCAAATACGCTACTCTTTATCCCAGAAAAATTAGGTAATCCCGCGGGACTCACCAAAAACTTTTATAATGCAGCGGGCTGCACGCTGCAACTAGTCTAATAATAAATAATTTTAGGCAATTTTATTATTCAATTGATATAACTATCCATTATTTGAATCAAACAAAATGCTATGCAAGTAGATGTAGTAAAAACTGATGCGTTTAGCAGCATAAATTTTGCTCTTGTTTTGTCTAATGTCAGGAAAAACTTTACTATACACGCCTTCTTTTTTATATTGGAACGAAGTTCCTTACGGCAGGCTTGGAGGGGATAGGGATTTTGCTGCGCGACCTAACTGAAAAAAATGTGATAGTAAAACCGTAAGAAAAATGCGTGGAATAAAAGCGTTAAATGAGACGTGCGCAGGCGCGACAGTCGCGTACACAAGCGAGTAGTGCCGTTTAGCCGAAGGAAGTTCGTTCCTACCTGGTGTCCCGCGACACCACATCATTTTTTTGATTAGAAATCCTGTTCTGGGTTATATCCTATATTTAGGTCTGCTTACACCAAACTATTTAAATAAATGACTTTTAGCACAAAAGAATAATTTTAGTATGGTTATATAAATTTAAAAAGTATATCTTATATATCTTTTCTTTAAATTAACAGGTCATCGAACTCGTCATTATAAAAAAAGTTCTATTCATTAAGAAAGTCGTAAAGAAAGGTTAATTGAAGCCGGATCTTAGATCACGCTATTTAAAGTAAACTTTAATTTTAAACTTTGTCTCTTGTTCACCCCAGGTTTCATCAACAAGACGTATCGAGAAGTTTGTGATAGAGCAACGCGGATTCCAGATGCTATATGCGGATACCTTCACGACACTAGAGGAGTTTCGACAAATGTTCGACCACACGTTGTACGATAAACTTAGAGAATCTTTACCCTACTGCAAAGATGCCTTTCCAGAAATTTATGGGAAAGTTAATAGAAATGTGCGGAAATAAATTGTTACATTTTTAAAATTGTTTTTTATTTTTTCTGCGCGACAAGTTGAAAATCGTCTAAAATAGAGATACTGCTCTTAAAATTATGTGCGATAGCTCATTGGGATTTTGTTAGGATTTGTTAGGATTGTTAGGATCCGAAATGACGCCTAGAAAAATGTACTAAAAGCGTGTATTAGCACATAAAAAAATGCAAAAGTTATAAACAATTAAAGATGAAAAAACAATTGCGTTTTTTTTGCCAATATTTCATAAACTAATAATATTTAAGAATTTTTCAAAAAAGATTCGGAAAGAGGAGGAAATTTCTAAGAAATAACTTTTGGATCCCAGAGCTCTATCTCTATAGAGCTATTTTATTGATAATTTATTTAAGGTATATATATTTTAAATTTGAAAAAAATATGATGTAGTCTGAACACTATACATAATTTATTTCCGTTAGAAATTTTACTAAAAATTTATTTTTCAACAAGTTAAACGATTGTTAACTGACAAAATTTTCTCGTACTTATTCATACACGTATCGCTTCGTGGAGTCTTTCTTATATACATACAGATTTCACGAAGCGAAAAATTTTTACAATAATTATTTAAACACTTTTTTTTTCATTTACAATTTAGACGGAAATACGAGAAAATTTTGTTAGTTAACAATCATTTAACTTGTTGAAAAAATAATTTTAAGTAAAATTTTCAACGGAAATAAATTATTTATAATATTGGCAAAAAACGAAATGCCATTTTTTTCATCTTTAAGGCGATTACAGCTGCGAACGACCTTGAGTTTGTAACAGGAGCGGCGCAAATATTATTTCTCGCGCTGCCGTGCTCCAAAGTCAAAGAGTATTTACAGTTGATGCAGATACCTACATTTTAACATTTTCGTTCACCTATATGAACTTTTATCATCGTGAATCGACTGAATGTTGTCAAACTCAAAACCAATAAACAGTAATCGCTCATTTATCGATACATTCATTTTACAAAAACGATAAATATCTAAAGAAAAAAATATACCGAAAATCGACAAAAAATCATATAACAATTTACACAATAATAACAGTTACGTATCCTATTTCTTTGAAAGTGTTGTAATATACAATACATCCCGTGTAGCATAGCTTTATTTTAATACATACAATCAACAATTAATTAATTAATACTTATCCATTTCATAGTTTGTTTAGTTTGTAGACATAGTAAGTAGTCATAAGAGTTGTATTAGTTTAGTAGTTAAGTTTCGTTGTATTTTATTTACTTTGTTCTATAGTTTTGTACACGTGTTTTTCTACCTTATGTTTTTTTTATCTTATTTTGGGCTTGCTGGAAGAAATTTCTTTAGAGATAAGCTTGCCTTTTGTACTAATTTTGTTGTGTACAATAAATGGTTAAATAAAAAATAAATAAATAAATTAATATTTAACAAAACCTTTCAAAATTTGATTTTGTAAAATGTAATCTCTTGAATAATATTTTAAAACTTTAACTAGCTTCTTAGTTTTTGTTTCAAAATCACGTAAGAGAAAAGTAGAGATATAATTTAATTTAATGTTTATATAGGAAAGTACTAAATAAGTTGATTTATTTAGACCATTTGTATGTATAATATATTTTATTTATTTATTTTTAGTTGCGAAGTCCTTACTACCTTCAAATAGTACCAGTTTTTTTTTTTTTTTCTTTAGAGTTTTGCTTTTTATTCGCTTGCTTGAATTATCTTCGTTGTTTATATGTTTTTATTTTTATTTTTGTACATTTATACAAAATATTGACAAAATACTTATCTATGTATACCTAATAAAACATTCAAGCGTAAACGTAGGTAAGTACATGAATAGTCTAAAAATATTATTCAGCGTCTACTCGCAAACAAAACCATTTATAAAGTACTAGCTTTCAGCCCCTTTAATATCCTAAATATCATAAAATACCTTTTACCCCTTTAATATCATAAAATACTAAACGACGCAAGGCTCTTTTTCTTGAGGCTTGAAATCACTTTGGTACTCGTAATGTTTGGACAACTGGCGGAAGTATAAATATCAAGACGCCTAATGGCAGTCGGCATAAGATCCTAAGTAGTTTGGATCTTGAAAAACTTGTTTTGGCGCATCCTAAACTAGCTGTTAGTCATGTGCAAGCACCGCAGCAGCAGCAGCAGCCATCATTGGCCAAGGAGAGATCGAAGCGAGTTACTAAAAAATAGTATTTTATATATATTTCTCGTTTAGCTTATTTACTTAGCCGAACTACGTTGTTCAATATCAATAGCTTATCTTTGTATCTCACTCCAATATTCACGTAGTTATATTACTTTTCACTTTTTACGAAATATAATAACTGTATTCGGGTATACATTAAAATTTTACATTTCTAAAACCAATTACTTTAATAACTTTAGACATAATTCAATTAACATGTGGTGGTTTTGTATGACATTTGTCAGACGTCAATCGATGACATTGTCAAATGTCAAATTACTTTCCACCTTCTTCTTTTCTGTAGTGAAGATTCATAGATAAACTATAAATGTTTAGACTTTGTGAATTAAGTTTTTAATATATTTCTTCCTTGTAAATTTACCCTACTGTGTTTATCTAGTTTGTCAGAAATATGAAAATGGCTCTATAGGCCCCGATTGTGGCGCTGTATTTATTTGTCTTATGATTGTGTTTTTTTTTCTCTATTTCGTATTATCGATAATTTTTGTTTCTCAGTTTTGTGATTTCATTATCTTACATTGAACATTTTATTAACGATGTTATAACCACCGGTAGTTACAAATATGTTTAAGTGCTACTGCACTTGATTAACTGTTAAGTTATTAACGTATTTTTATTTAAATATATATATATATATATATATATATATATTTTTTTTTTATTAGTATTTATTTGATATTATATTATTTTATTATGTCATCTGATACTGATAGCGCTTCTTTCTATTCTGCCCTAGACTCTGATTCGTCTTCCGACTCTATTACAGTTGCCCAGACCCTTGACACAATGATAACTCAACACTTTTCTCAATACAATAACCATTTTAATGTTTGTCATATTAATGCTCAAAGTATCCCCCAAAATTACAATGGACTATATGATACCTTTAATTCTCCTTGTGTGAATGCTATTCTTGTGTCTGAGAGTTGGCTTAAACCTTCCTACAGCTCTAATCTTTGCAGTTTACCCGGCTATGTACTTCTTCGTAACGATCGTTTGAATAAGCGGGGTGGTGGGGTTGCCATTTATCTACAAAGCAAAATATCTTTTAAAATATTAGCAACTTCATCGACACCTTACTCGGAAGCCATCGAATATCTCATGCTGGAGATAATTGTTAGTGGAGTAAAGGTACTTCTTGACGTTGTTTATTGTCCACCAAATCATAATTATTTTTCTGACTTTGAATCTCTTTTAGCCTTGTACAGTAATGAGTATTCTCATCATGTTATAATGGGGGATTTTAACACTGATGTACTAAGAGACACTCAAAGAGCACGAGAACTTCACTCAATTTTAAATTCTTATTGTCTAACGCTCTTACCCCTTAATCCCACACATCACAATATAAATGCTGAAGACTCATTAATTGATTTAATAATGGTATCTTCACCAACACACGCGGCGGATTATGGTCAGTTTTCAGCCCCGGGTTTCTCCCGTCATGATTTGATACACTTGTCTTATAAATTGAGACCTCCTAAGCCTCGAGTGAAAATCTTGAAATTGCGCCGCTATGGAAGAGTCATGGTTGTCAGTCCTAGTTTTAATCGATTTTTCCAATGCTTTCAATACAGTCAACCATGACATTTTAATAGCGGTCCTTGCACACCTTGGCCTATCCCCGTCTGCCTTAAATTGGTTTTCATCCTACGTTAGAGGCCGTCAGCAAGCAGTTCGTGTTAATGATAATTCATCTGACTGGTGTGACGTATTGACAGGCGTCCCTCAGGGTGGGATCCTATCTCCCCTCCTTTTTTCCGTAGTCATAAACCTAATTACTAACCGTTTAAGCTGTTCTCACCATTTGTATGCAGATGATTTGCAAATTTATGCCCAATCAAGCTTAGGAGGCATCAACGAAGCTGTAAGTCGTATCAATCAGGATTTACACAACGTTCTTGACTGGACGAAAAAGTTTGGTATAACAGTCAATCCTAATAAATGTCAAGCTATCATTATTGGCAGCTCGCGTCGGGTTCAAAGTTTGGATTGGAGCTCTATTTCAGCGGTAGTTTTTGATAACATTACTATCCCCTTTCTCCCTTACGTCAAAGATCTAGGACTCATAATAGACCAAACTCTATCTTGGTTACCACATACTACTGAACTTTGTCGTAAGGTTAATATGGCTTTACGATCCCTTTATCGGTACAAAAACTTTTTGCCACTCCAATCAAAACTCCTACTTGTGCAGACCCTAGTTATACCAATACTTGATTATGCCGACGTGTGTTTCGTAGATTTAAGTCAAGCCCTTTTAGACAGATTAGAACGCATGCTCAACAATTGTATACGGTTCATCTTTGGTCTGCGTAAGTTTGATCACGTCTCATTATATCGCTCTAAACTGAAATGGCTTTCGATCCGCCAACGAAGACAGTTGAGATTGCTTTGTACATTATTCACAATTCTTTATAATCCTAATGCACCTCAATATCTTAAGTCAAAATTCATATTTCAGCATGCCACACATTCACGCCAACTTCGTTCAGAAAATATCCCGACTCTTCAAGTACCTTTTTGTCGTACCGATTTCTTATCCAAATCTTTCTCTTCTGAAGTTGTGAGGCTTTGGAATACTCTTCCCATTGATATCAGGAATAGTCCCTCCAAATTGTCTTTTAAACGTTCTCTCTGTAAGCATTTGGCAGAATAATGGTGTTACGCGCTATGGTAGTATAAAATGTATGTATATATGTATTTATATAACTATATATAAATATGTACTTGTATATATGTAGGTATTTATGTAGGTATATGTATAATGTATTATATATGTAATATATTACTTGTATCTAAGTATATTGTAATATCGTATTATCTTATTGTTTTCTTTAATTTTAATTTATCTTAATAATAATCAAGAAGGTATGTCAGTAGTAAACGATTGTAATAAGTTTCTCTGTGCACCCCATCGTAAACACTGTTTATATTTGTTTAAGGTTGACTGGTAGAGAATGTCATGTAGCATTAAGTCCACCTCTGTACATGTTGTGCATAAATTTTAAATAAATAAAATAAATAAATAAATATCCTCTTTTACCTCTTTAAGAGATAAAACTCACAGCATCCCACGTCAACATGTCACATCAACATGCACGTTTATTTAATTGAATTAAAGAACGTGACTAATAAATTTGAAGAGATTTTGATTAAACATATTTTATTTTTTCTACAAACTTTACCACTTTTTTCATCCTTTGAAGAGATAACACTTGAAAACCTTAAACTGGTATTCATTTAATTGTATTAAAAATTATAAATACTAAGTTTTAAATAATTTCTACAATATTCTACAATAAACAATCTATTTTTTATACAAACATCAATGCTTTTTTTACCCTTTAAGGAATGAAATTTAAAAAATCCCCAAATATATGGTTCTTAAATTGTGTTGAAGAACATAAGTGCCGAATTTCAAATTATTTTGACCATAAACGTTTGATTTTTCATATAAATTGTAAACACACTTTTACTCCTTTAATGTATGAAACTTCGAACATTACATGCATGTTTCTTCAATTTTGATTGAAGAGCATAAGTACTAAAAAAATCCGAAAATTCGTACTTCTTAATTGTATTAAAAATCAGAAATACTAAATTAAAATAATTTAGATTTTATAGTAATGCAATAAATAAACACTTCATTTTTGATACAAACTTTAAAGCCTCTTTTTATCTCTCTATGGGCTAGAATTCAAAAAAATATTAAATTTGTATTTAATTTTTTTTCAGATAAAGGATAATTTAATTACTGCATATCATTCATTACAACTCAAAAATGACAGAGTTTCATACAAACTTTCACCCCCTATTTTACCATCTTAGAGGATGAATTTAAAAAAACCCTTTCTTATTCCTTGTCTGTATCATAAGAACAACATCTGTAAAAAAACAGCCTTCTCGGACCAAGCTCATTATCTACTATAAAAAAACATCCAAGCGTAAACGAAATGTTCAATTTCCAAACGGCACAACCCTACTATTGTGCCAAACGTTCTATCTGTACTATTACTCTTTGACTCGAATATGGAGAGCGGAGCATGCTAACATGCGACACAGCCTCCCCGTATGAACGCTACCGGGAGACTGACTTACGACGCAAGCGCTGTCCGCGAATTAAATAATAAGGTTTTTATTGATTTAATAGCACACTATAATGATTTTGTAAAATTTTGAACTTAAATTTTATAAAGCAATAAATTGTCTGTAATAAAAAGAAAAAATCATCAAAATCGTTACAGTAGTTTGGAAGTTATAAGCAAATTTTTGCGTAAAAATAAGAAAGATATTCGATTTTTTTTCGTCAAAAATAACAATAAAATTTGAAAAAACGAATTTAAAATTTAAACTTAATTATATTATACGTATAATGCATTTTTTTTTTTAATTATTGGACCAACCGGTTAGCAGTAGTAGGCTTTCAAAGAGGTGTCTATTTCGTAGTTTGGCATTACCTATCGCCTTAATTGTTTATAACTTTTGCAATTTTGAAGTGAAAACTTCTTTAGGCGCGTTGAGCGTTTTGGTAGAGGGTAAAATCCTCGGTTCGCGTCACCGACATGCTAATGATAATAGTATATCTATAGCTATGTTTTGCATATAGTTTTAATTACTCTCAACTTAATAGTTCCGTTTTCACTTCTATCGGCAGTCCCCAGTCGACTGCTACTACTGTTTTTTTTATGCGCCAATACACGCTTTTAGCACTTTTTCTAAGCGTCATTCCGGATCCAATGAGCTATCGCACATAATTTTAAGAGCAGTAGGTATCTCTATTTTAGACGATTTTTAACTTGTCGCGCAGACTAATACCACAAACCATTGCATCACAAAACAAATATCTTTTCAATCTCACACTTCAAATCTCTTCTACCCAGGAATTAACCTGGAATACACTTTGGAACTTTGAGTTAAGGCTTGCGTTTGAGAACAGATAATCAGATACTCTTTCAGACATTAAAGAGGACAAGTTCTCCCAATAGTAAGTATTTCGTAATTCCATTCTGATAAGTAGTTCGTAAATGGGATGCGACTGTATCATTTATGTATTTAGTTTCTATATTTTTTTTATATCATTAGATAGCAAACAAGCAGATGATATCAAATGAGTCCTAAGAAATTTATTAAAAATAACCTCATGAAACGTTTTCTTTAATATTGAAGCTAGCAACAATACTAAGTAATTGTCAATTTCAGTAACAGACGTCTCTCACTTCCATTTTTTATGATATCCGTTTTTTTTTTATAGTATAAGATAGCAAACAAGCAGATGGTTCTCCTGACGGAAAGAGTCAACCATCGCCTATAGACACCAAAGGCGTTAATGGTGCGTTACTATCTTTGGCGAGGGCGTTACTATCTATCCACATGCACAAGTCTACCGGCTACCTAACCCTCCAGAATGTTCAAATCTTATATAATATGTTAGTTGTCATCCTTACCTAGTTTTACAGTTCATTGCGTAGATATTTCCTGAAGGGTTTTTTTTTATGTCATCTATACATATAATAAAATCGTTGGAAAGTGAAAACTGTACATTGAATATTTTTTTAAAAGAATACTTGGGACGTGATCTGCAATCGATATCGAAGCCAAAAATACAGTTTTTAGAGTTTTTGCCTGGTTGTCAAAAAGTAACTCAAAAAGTACTGGATGGATTTACTTCAAATATTGCATGAATATTACTAACAGGTCGGGTCAACATATAGGCTTCATATTATCACGCTATCACATGCGGGGGAGGAGCTGTGCGGAGTAAACGAAGTCGTGGGCAACAGCTAGTATAAAATAAAATCAGTGAGTAAACAACACCTTTTTTACCAACCACCCCTTGTTGACATACGCCTATGGTTGGATTTTTGGGACAACACTGTGGGTATACCCATGCCAAAAAAAAAGAAATCGGACTATTCTGCAAAAAGTTATGCGTGGTCTAACAAAAAAATAAATAAATTAAGAATATCCTCCTTTTTTTAAAATAACAGCATAATAAAGAATAAATTGGTAAAGTGCGTGTCGAGCCACTCGCTATGTAGTTTCCCATCACAATAATTCGGACTAAGAAGAGGGCTTTTATTGTTTCATAGATACTACATATGAATATTTACCTTATTTTACGTCAATGATGGATATATTCGTACCACGGGTTAACCGCCTATAAAAACTTCTCCAGATACATTTTATATGTTGGTCGACTATTACTCAAAAATTTGTAAAGGTTTCTAATCCTAGATAGTTTTCTTTTTAATTTTTTTTTCCAACATAAAACCAGCCGTTACGCTGGCAGAGGGGGAGAGGACAGTTGCCTCTAACAAAAATTAATAATAATATTATTAATAATAATCTTTTTTAAACCACATAAAGAAACATTACATGACATAGTCGCGCGTCGGCGGTCTTATCGCTAACAGGCGATCTCTTCCAGACAACCAAATTAAACACAAACAATAAAATGCAACAAGCATATGATACAACTATAAAAAGAAAATACTGAATTTAGACAAAACACAAAGTTAAAATTACTTAAAATTATTACAGTGAATATAAAACTTCTTATAAACTACAAGATTTTAAATAAAATTCGTGGACCATTTTTTTGAAAATGGGTTTGCTGCTTGCCTTCCTGATGTTAACAGGCAACGAGAGCCAAAGTTTGATAGCCTGGACAGTGAAAGAAAATTTATAAAAAGAAGTATGGTATGAAGGGAATTTCAATAGAAGTGTTATAGATGATCGTTCAGGGATATCTTGACTATTTAGAAAAGTAAATTTTTCTTTAAGATATGATGGGGCAATGGAGTCACAAAGTATAGTGTACAACAGATTAAGAATGTGCGCGTTTCTGCGGAGGCGAATAGGTAGCCACTTGAGCTTAGCGCGAAAAGAGGAGACGTGATCGTATTTGCGGAGTCCGAATGCAAACCTTAAAAAAAACCTGCAAAATTTTGGAGGCGCTCAAGTTTAGACAGTAGATCCTCGGCCAAATTAATGAAGCTTGTGTCCGCATAATCAAGTATCGGTAAAATTAAGGACTGTGCAAGTGACACCTTTGTGGAAATAGGTAAAAAGTTACGAAGACGATTCAAGTTACTAGAGGTGGCATATATTTTTTTACTAAGCTCCCTAATGTGGGATGACCATGACCAAGGCGATTCAAGTTACTAGAGGTAGCATATATTTTTTTACTAAGCTCCCTAATGTGGAATGACCATGATAAGCAATTATCTATGAGTATTCCCAAATTCTTCACCTGAGATGATAAAGGTACAACATTACCATTTAATACAAGTTTAGGAAGAGTACTAAAATCCACCCGAGATATCATATATGGACTACCAATAATTATGAATTGAGATTTTACTGCATTAAGACTCAAATTACCACTTTAAAGCTTAGTATTTCAAAAACGAGTCCCTTATTCGAAAAATTGTTTTAACAAATCTACATTTTTTTTTAAAAACCTATCCAATACTATAGGGCAGTTCATAGCGTTAAGATTTTATATTACCACTTTGTTATCATGACTATATGTATTTTCATGCCAAATTAAAGCTTTCTTGTAGGTACTAGGGATCTCTGAGATAGACTGCAGACGGACGAACGGACGGTCATAGCGAAACTGTAAGAATTCCTAGTTTACTTTGGAACCCTAAAACTGGCAAAATCAAATATGAACAAACTGTACATTACTTCTTTCTTTGGGAATGTAATCTCTGACACCAACCTAGTCAAATGTATGATAATACCTATTCGATGTATACTCATGTAATCTATTTCTCCGACATTGTGCGGACACGTGAGACTTTCAAGAATAAGAACTGTTTTATTTTCCACACATTACTACTATACATATACAGTAAATAACAATAACATGCATACAGATGAGAGAACAAAAAAATAATATTTTTTAACGATATAATTACATTTATATGCGTAGCTTCGCCCGCGAGTAAATTAACATGACGTCTAAATAGATTTTCATACAACTTTTATTCCCTTTTTCAGCCTTTTAGGGGTTGATTTTTGAAAAAAATTGGCATATGTTTGGCCCCAGATCTTCAACTATTTCCTTGCCAAATATCATGAAAATCGGTCCAGCGGTTTAGCCGTGAAAGCATAACAGACAGACAGACAGACAGACTTTCACATTTATAATAATTATTCGCCGAATATTATTAGTAATATTATTCGTCGTGTTGGTCCCGGCCTCCTTTGAAGAATAGGCCAACTGCTTTTGCCAGGCAGGTCGTAAAAGGCGACCGATTGGCTATTGAGTCACTACCATCGTGGTTACTAGGTGGTAGAGTTCTGCATTGTCTCGCCCGGGTCTGGTACCACCGTCTTACCTATTCCTGCCGCAATAGCGTCAGTGCTTGTCGCTGTCGTGTTCCGGTTTGGAGGTTAAGGTAGCCGGTAAACTTATGCATGTGGCATTAGACCTCGCCAAAAGATAGCAACGCACCATTAACATCTTTGGTGTCTATAGGCGATGGTTGACTCTTTCCATCAGGAGACCCATCTGCTTGTTTGCTATCTTATGATATAAAAAAAATGGATATTTACATGTATAGAAAAACAGACATAAAATTTAATAATGTTTATGTATAACAGCATGATGGTAAAATGGTAAACCACTCCGTAAGTCCGTAAACACAAGTGACAAGTATTATCAACTCTACAGCTGATTTTCTGGGCTACCTTTGTCTAACTGTCACTTGAAACGGTTAAACTTTTAACTTTTGCGCATAAATATCTTTCTCCGCCATATATTTGCCGGCCGGGTACGCTTAACCTACCTCCCAAGTAGCACGTTAAGCTGTATATAGGCTGCATTTAGGTTCATTTTTAAACTTAAAGCTGTATATTAAGCCGTACAAAGGCTGTAGAAGCGCTTCTACAGCCGATATAACACCAAAAAGGGCCCCAAGTTATACAGCTTATTGCGTTATGTAGGCCGCACAATAGCTATACAAGCTGTTATAAACTGTACAATGGCTGTTATTTGGTGTATAAAGAAACTATAACACTAAGGATACTCTCTTATAACTGTCTTGTACAGCTAAGCGTTAAATAGGCTGCACAATAGCTGTACAAGCTGTTATAGGCTGTACAAAGGCTGTTATTCGGTGTATAAAGAAACTATAACACTAAATATACTCTCTAGTACAGCTAAATGTTCTTAATAGGTGTTTGAAAATAATAAAAAGTAATATTTATTCCTTCTATACTGCTATCAAGATTCAGTGATATGTCATTGTCCAGCTTGCTTGCAAGGCTTATAGTAGGCGAGCCCAAGAGGGGATTTTGGGATTTACTGGAGCGCGTCAGATTAACGTAAGGGGAGTAGGTACCTCGCTTATTATTAAGGCTCATCTTGACATTTTAGAGCACGTCTGAATTTTCTTTTATTTTAGAGAAAAGAATAAAGAAAAAATATAATCTGACAATTTCCACAAGCCGAAATTCTCGGAATTTCGATTTTTCTGCCCTGGTAACCCGCCTCTATGTAAAGGGTTTAGGTATAACGTATACCTAAGCCCCTTACATACGTTTACATACACTTTACGTTTACTTTACCTTTACTACACTTTACGTTTTTTGAACTTAATCTTAATTTTAAGGTCTACAAACACAAAAAAAACTTTAGTTACAATGCTTCATTTATGGTTATAGACCATGGTTTTTATCATACATATTTTTACGAATAATCTAGAAGCGTGTAGAGTTGGAGCACGCGGGCGGTAATTATCTAGAAATAAAAGAAAGAGATAGCTACTCCTATTGACAAACAAATAGTTGACCTGGGCTATGCCATAATGGACTTTGTGTAATATGGCATAAGGTTGAAAGTAGCGTGTACTAGGATTTTGACTCATAACATGTTTACGATAAGAAGTGATTCATTGTTTCCCGATACTTTTAGATTTTTCTGGATACAGCTAGGACTTTACCCTGCCTATAAATACAACGGTGTTGACAAACACAAGGCAGTTTTTATCAAGCGATCGAGAGCGATACATCAAGTGACCAGTGCGAAGCGAGAAGTGTTTTATTGTGTAGTGTTCTAAGTTCAGTGATAGTACAGCGAGTGACTAGGGTGTAAAGTGTATTTTAGTGTTACATTGTGTTGTGTTGTGTAAATACACGGATTTAATATAAGTGGTGTTTTCTTACAAGTACGAACCCGAGTACGTAACAACTGGTGTCGGAAGTGAAATTGTAAAATGCCACTTATTCCGAAGGAAGGTGTTACCACCAGGTCTCAAGCCGAGACACAGAGGGTGTCAGAGGACACTGAGATGCGTGCAGCCGAGGAACCCGCAAGTGTTGCCAGCACGTCACTATCGTCGAGCGCAGCGCCTACTGATCTTTCTGTTATACTGGCGGCTATGCAACAACAACAACTTCAGCTACAACAAACGCTACGTGAACAACTACACGAGCAACAGCAACCGCTCAAGGAACATTTATCAGGTTTTGACGCTAAATTGACTGTTATCTTGGCACAGCAAGACCAGTTAAAAAGCGATGTGGGCCTCATCAAGCGCGACATGAAGGGTGTTGAGAAGAGGGTTGACCAGTTGGAGGCGAACTGCGATAAAATAAATGTGAATATGGACAGTAATAGTAGCGATCTGGAAATTTATGGACTTTATATTTTGATATATAATTTATATATTTTTCATGTATTTTTCCTTGTTAGCCACCGGAAATCCCAGAAATTCGCTAACGAGATTATCAGAATTACCCAACAAGTATTTTAATTATAACTCAAAGTAGGAAATTTCGTTTGACGTCAAGTTAGTGTTATCAGGAGGTATATCGGTCTTTATAATTTGCCTATAACTTCCGTTAATTAGCCTAAAACCCAATAATATTCGATAACAAATCTCAAACTAGGGATGTACGATTCCAAAAAAAATCGATCTTGAGAATCGCGACAAATATTTTATTATTTGTTATAAATATTTTATTGACAGATATGAGTAGAGTGATTATCATTTTGATAATATCTTAAAAAGCACCCCACGCTTTTTTTAAAATAAAATAATTTTTTTTTATTCACACTATTATTAATTTATATTTATTGAAATTTTCAACACTATTCTTAATTTAAATTTATTAAAATTTATTTTCTATTTTTTGCTTTGATTTTCTATAAAAAGCGTGCTTTTAGTTTTTTTAAACTATTATTTATTTTTTACTTTTTAGTTTGGTTTATTCATAAAAGCGTGATTTTTTAGTTTTTTAAAACTATTATTTGTTTTGTAAAATTAAAATTCTCCTTAGTATTCAAAAATTTGTCAATATTGGAGAAATCGGCTAAAGATAATTATTGGAAATTAAAATTAACATCAAGTCCTGTCTTATCGACTGTAGGAATAATTATAAAAAATTAAAATTAAGTTTCTTACCTTATCGACTATAGATGAAAATTATATAAAATAACAAAAATCATATTTTGCAAATTAAAAAATGGAATAATTTTATCAAACATACAAACATACAAAAGTACAAACGTACAAACATACAAACATACAAACATACATATAGGTGAAGCTAATAAAAAGTTTGTAAAAATTATATGTCTCAATTTTAGAATCAAATTTGTAAATTACTTAAAAAATACTTTCTTTGAAAATTCGGGAAAATTGAAAAATCGGGAAAATTAAAGTTATAAATAAGAGAAAAAAATCTATTAAACACTGCGTAGATCATTTAAAGATTAAAAAAATTCGATACAATCGAACGACAATCTGAAATTCGAAAATACGGTTATTTTGTAGCTTCTCTTTACATGCTATTTTTTAAAAATTTTGTCAATTTTTCAATTCTAAGATCATATTCCAGCTATGAAAATGCACTTGCAAGTCATTAACAATTGTGTTTAATAGATTTTTTTCCCATATTTATAACTGTAATTTTTCCGATTTTTTTTTTTGGTATTTTTAGATTTTTTTTTAATTTTTAGCGCGCGCATAAAAATTTCTAGTAGATATTTATTTCGATGTCGATGGTTCATTATTCTACATCGACCATCGATGTTTCGATTCCAAAAAAAATCGACCAAAAAAAATGATGTTTCCCGGAAAAAACGTCGATAGTCGAAACATCGATGTATATCGGCCATCCCTATTTGACTGCTTTAGTTATCAATTAACAGGAAAAAACCAATTTATTTTGCGCATTATTAATACATTTTATGGTCCGTTCTCTGAGTTGAGGTTATCGCTGTTTTCGATATAATAAATTTATTAATATATTTTCCGTATTACATAGCTATTTTAAATATTAAATAAGCAAAGGAAAGTTTTGAGTTGATGAAAACCCAAATAATTTAGTTTAGTTTTGATTCAAAATGATACTACTCCACTATCAGTAGAAAACAATAAAGCCCTTGAGTTTACAGAATGTTTTGCGTGACAAAAACAATTTTTTTTAAATTATCAATTTTTTGGGTTCCAATTTCTAAATTTCGACATTGAAGCGAGCCCTGGTGGACCAACTTGAGAAGGAATTTATGAAAATGAAGATCACTGGTGTTAAATCAGGTGTTGCCATTAATAGTTGTTCTCACAAGGTTGGTCCTCGGATAAAGGTACCCACTTATGACGGTCTTACTTTATGGAGTGCGTACTGGACTCAATTTGAAATAGCAGCGAAGGCCAGTGGTTGGACGGACGAATATTGCCTTACAGCCCTGAGCACGGCGTTACGGGGACAGGCGCTCTTTGTGTTGGATGTAATGCCTAAAGAGTATCAGTTCGCTGATTTGATGGAGGCATTGGAAGCTCGCTACGGTGAGCGTCACTTGGAGCATGTGTTCCGTGCCCAATTAAAGGACCGTGTACAGAGGAGCGGCGAGGGACTTCAACAATGGGCCGTGGAAATCGAGAAGCTTGTAAGGAAGGCGTATCCTTCAGCCGACGCTAACACAGTTAATAACACCATCGTCCAGGCGTTTATTGATGGAATTAGAGACCTGGAAGTGCGTGCTGCTGTTCGCCTTCAGCATCATGTGACAATGAAGGAGGCTTTGGCTCATGCACTGGAGGTTGAAGCTGTTCGCCACGAACCTCGAGCACATAAGGTACGCGAGGTTACAGAAGTTGTGGCTCAATCAAAGGAAGTGGAACCTAGAAGATTGGGCCCCATGTGCTATGCCTGCGGTAAACATGGGCACATTCGGATTAACTGTCCCGCCAAGTCTACAAGAGCAGTGAATTGGCGACGGCAAGAGGCAGGAACCTCATTAGGTGAAGAGAACAGGCAGGTCAACCAGCCTGTTAATCCAGCCCAGGGAAACGAGTAACAGCCAGAACCAAGGGGCGGGTGCTGGCTGATCTAAAAACAGCCCCAAAAGTTGTCATATCCCAGGTGTGCGACGGCAACAGTTTATCAATTAAGGGACTGATTAATGGCAAGTACTGCAGCTTAACGCTGGACACTGGAGCTACACGAACTGTGGTGCGACCAGAAGTAGCTGACAATGGCAACTTGAGATTGAAGAACGAGGCCGTTATCAGCGCATAGCCGGCACTTTACTCCTTATTAGGCAGTGGTCCGATGAACCAAGTGTAGCGTCTACAGAAATCTAATAACTGTCTGATAACTGTGCTATAATATGAAGGAAATGCTCAAATTTGTACCCCGGGAAGGAGAGAGATGAGATATCAGCCGGAGAAAATATCTGCGTCTCGGGTAAAAAGAACAAAGCCAGCTTAGCCGTCTCAATGTGGTAATGGATGTCATTTAAGTTCGAGTTGTTTCCTCTAATATTAGTAAAATCCACATGGAGTATGGTAAGGCGTGCCTTGAGATTTTTGTTCCGAGCAGCAAAGTGTATAAGCGCAATTTTTTTTATCCCTCCAACGGGCGATGGGGTCATCACTTCCCGACGCCCGCTGTATTTTACAATATAAATCAAAAACATGAAATTCATTTAGTGTGTAAGTGCGACTTGCAAGTACCTAATTTAAAAAAATAGACGACGATAAATGATGTTCATCTATCGTACTTGACCCATGAACTTTACACGATGTTGTTATTGCGATAAATACGATAAACAACTTCTTTTTAATTTAAATTATTAAGAAAGGAGACCAGAACTTCGTTAATGTATCCGCTTGTCTATACCTAGAGTCCGCGTACCTATTGTCCCCGTGTTGATTTTAGTTTCGTTTGAAGATAAGATAGGGATCTTATCTTCATGGGATGGCTGCCTGCCAAATATTTTATATTGAAAATGTTGATGAGCCATAACTATTTTACCGGCTATGGTGCTAATAGTAGGGGAGCCTTAATGCTAAAATGGTAGCGTCGTAAGAATCCATTGGATTTTATAGATTAAATAAAAGAAAAAATAAAAGGATATACAGTGTTTTGCATTTCAATTGTGGGAAATGGAAACACTCAAGCGCCTCAGAATAAGATATGGTGAGTTATTTGCGAGCTAAAATTTAGAAAATCTGACAATTCAAATGTAGCGTAAGGGAGTGAGAGGGTAACAAATTTGCAAAGAAAACATCTTGACATTCTAGAGCACGTCCGAATTTTCTTTTATTTTAGAGAACCCGCCCGCCTCTATGTAAAGGGCTTAGGCCTAAGCCCTCTGACCTACGTCTACGACCTAAGCCTTCTGACGCGCTTGAGTGTTTCCATTTCCCACAATTGAAATGCAAAACACTGTATATCCTTTTATTTTTTCTTTTATTTAATCTATAAAATCCAATGGATTCTTACGACGCTACCATTTTAGCATTAAGGCTCCCCTACTATTAGCGCCATAGCCGGTAAAATAGTTATGGCTCATCAACATTTTCAATATAAAATATTTGGCAGGCAGCCATCCCATGAAGATAAGATCCCTATCTTATCTTCAAACGAAACTAAAATCAACACGGGGACAATAGGTACGCGGACTCTAGGTATAGACAAGCGGATACATTAACGAAGTTCCGGTCTCCTTTCTTAATAATTTAAATTAAAAAGAAGTTGTTTATCGTATTTATCGCAATAACAACATCGTGTAAAGTTCATGGGTCAAGTACGATAGATGAACATCATTTATCGTCGTCTATTTTTTTAAATTAGGTACTTGCAAGTCGCACTTACACACTAAATGAATTTCATGTTTTTGATTTATATTGTAAAATACAGCGGGCGTCGGGAAGTGATGACCCCATCGCCCGTTGGAGGGATAAAGAAATTGCGCTTATACACTTTGCTGCTCGGAACAAAAATCTCAAGGCACGCCTTACCATACTCCATGTGGATTTTATTAATATTAGAGGAAACAACTCGAACTTAAATGCCATCCATTACCACATTGAGACGGCTAAACTGGCTTTGTTCTTTTTAACCGAGACGCAGATATTTTCTCCGGTTGATATCTCATCTCTCTCCTTCCCAGGGTACAAATTTGAGCATTTCCTTCATATTATAGCACAGTTATCAGACAGTTATTAGATTTCTGTAGACGCTACACTTGGTTCATCGGACCACTGCCTAATAAGGAGTAAAGTGCCGGCTATGCGCTGATAACGGCCTCGTTCTTCAGGCTGCCTCGTTTGGCGTTACAGGTTAGCAGATTGGGATGGGGATGAGGTTCTTTTTGCATTCTCCCCATGGGGGCGAGTGTGCTTCTCACTGGATGATCCAAATAACATTGTTGTCTGCGTCGCTAATGTGGCGCTGCCCTGCAGCTCCACATTAACGACGCATAGAACTTTACATTCCGCTTTATGCTGTACGTACCCGGCGGTTGCCTGTCTCAGCCTTGGTTTGGTCACCAACGCAAAACGGCGTTACGCCGAAAGCAGGAATGCTGCCAGACTTGGGCCACTGCCTCGCGCATCGCGTGATGTAATTACCAGCACACTTAGATAGGAGTACAATCATCCCACTAGGTTTTTCAAAAGAGTCAAGGGCATATCCGAGCACATTAGGCAGAATTGGCGGGAAGCTAGTACGTCTTCCTTCGGGATTTCGTGCGTTCTGATTCTTCAAAGCTGCCCCAGAGAATTTCTGTTTGTCCTCCTTGATGATGGATGGAAAGATGATATATTCTGCAAAAGAGAAGGCTGATCTCTTGGGTTTACTTATTGCCACCAATTCGACTTTGGACGACCAAAGGAATGCACCACCTACCAACCGCTGTGTGACACTTCCATGCCGGCTGTATGTCACATGTAGGTACTCATATGTAGTGTGTGTAATGTTAAATTAATTTAATGTATTTCTAATGCATAATAAATAAAAATATTCGGTTTCTGCAGTTTTTCGCAATGTAAACTTTAACTATGCTAAATTTCATACTCTGTTCGCGTAATTCTTGGAAATAGGGTACAAAGTTTTTACTTCGCATATTAATATATAGATAATTAAAGAACACCGAATTACATAGCTAATTGTAATAGAAAACTGCGCACACTAATTCTGAAGCTAATAAAGTGTTAAAAGCTGTTTGTGAATGCTTTTTTATAATGTCAAGGAGGCTATATTCTGAATTTTCCATCAGCTTTCCTTTCTAAAGGTCAGTGATACTGTTCCTCATAGGGTGGGTAAATTACCATTGTTTATTGCTGTTTAATAAATAACAAATATTTCGGGACATTAATTGGTCTAGCCCCAAAGTTAGCAATATACCAATATAGAAATATATCTATATTAATATTATCTATACATATAATAAAATCGTAGGAAAGTCAAAACTGTACATTGAATATTTTTTTAAAAAGATACTTGGGGCGCGATTTACAGTCGATATGAAAGCAAGAAATATAGTTTTTAGAATTTTTGTCCGTTTGTCTATTTGTCAGTATGTATGTCCGGGGTAAACTCAAAAAGTACTGCATGAATTTACTCCAAATTTTGCATGAATATAACTAATAGGTCGGGTCAACATATAGGCTACATATTATCACGCTATCACCTATGGGGGAGGAGCTGTGCGGAGTAAACGAAGTCCGCGTGGACGAAGTCGTGGGCAACAGCTAGTAAATTATAAATGCGAAATCAAAGAGCCGCAAGTTGCCAGCCCCTGCACTAGACCAAAGTAACGGTCATCAGGACCGTGTTAAAGTTTAGTATCGTTTTTTTCAACCGACGAAAAACGTAGAAGGTCCTCAATTCGTTTTTTTATTGGAATGGGTATACCCCGAGGGTGGTCCCATTTATATATATATTTTTTAATTTGAAGTATAAGGGTATGTGTAAACAAGGCATGATTGATTATTCACTCACTGATTTTAATGTATGATCACTAACCACGCATAACTAATCGACGGTTAAAGTTTTTAAGATATTAAACATAAAATATAAGGGGCCATCCATAAAGAACGTCACACGTGAAGGGGGAGGGAGGGGGTCACCGATGTGTGACATTGTGTGACAAGGGGTAGGGAGAGGTCCCAAATTTTGTGACATCACATTTTTTCAAAATGTAATATTTTATCTGTATTACAACACTAAATTTAAAAAGCTACCTGTATAAATAAAAATAAACAAATGAGATCATTTTTTCAGTATAAAATTGTGAAATATGTGACATCACACTAGGTAAGGGGGGTCTCACAAATGTGACCAGCTGTGACAAGGACGGGGAAGGGGTCAAAAAAATCATGAAATTTGTGTGACGTAATTTATGGATGGCCCCTAATAGCAAACACTTATAGCAAACCTTAAAGCTTTAGGTATAGACGTATGTGATCCTAGGCAAGAGCGGATCTGGGGGGGTTATGGGGGTCATGACCCCCATAGCAGTGGTATATGGATTTATTATTGTAAGCAAATAAAGATTAGAACCTATCATGACTGAACTTCAAATACGAGTATGTGACCTCGCCTGACCCAAAGGCTGGGTCCGCTCTTGATCCTAGGTTGGAATCCCGGGTCAGGTTATTCGTTCTAAATTATTAAATTATTTACTAAGTGCTGGATTAGCCCTTATGAGGGCTGGCGTAAGGATTTCGTAGTCAGTGGATTGTAATCAGCAGTGATAAGCGGTAGTGATCAATCCGGAGATGGTCCACGTCGTCCTGTTCATCTTCGCTGATAGTGCCGCGGAGGTCTTGAAAGCTTCGCTTGCATCTGCATCTTCAGAGTAATAGTGGTATTGAATTAAAGTAGTTTTGGTGTTTTATTTTCGGTGGTGGTTCCTTTGTGTTTATTGCGGTGTTCGTCTTCTTGTCGTTCATTTTTATATATTATACTATAGACCATTTTGTCTAAGTATTATACGAATAAATATATTATTCCTTATCAGTATTAAAGAAGATAATACAAATTATTCTGAGAATATTACGAATTCTAGTAAAATATAACAGTTGAACTATAACCTGTAGGTTCACATAGATGACATGCGCAGAAACGTTATCACTATTCTCCATATCATTAAAGTCCATTACCGAGTTTAGAATTGAAATATACACACGCGCAAGCGTAATAATCATGTGTTCTATTTTTAAAATATTTTGTTTTTTCGATTTTATTTTTTTTAATTGATTGATTGAGTGTGCCAGTGATTTTTAGTGTTTATTTTTTAAAAATGTATAAAATGAACTCAATTGGATTAATTCTCTGTTTAATATTTAGTGCTTCCGTTAGTGGTAAGTACTGAAATTCAAGAAATATTTTATTGAGTTTATATATAAGTAAATTATGGAATAGATGGTTTCTGTTCGTCTAATAAACACATTTAAGGAGTGTTATGAGAACCATATTTTCTGGCATAGGTTATTTATTCTGCGTATTGCAGTATTTGTGAATTATTGAGGTTCTTGCAAAGTTTCTTTGCTTAATTCTTTGCTACATACAATTTGCTTTTTATATCACAAGGCTCTGGAAAAATTCAACCATCGTCTACAGACACCAAGACATTAATGGTGCGTTGCCATCCGTATGGCAAATAAATAAATAATAAATAAATAAATTTTCACGGGACAAATTTCACTTACTGATATAACCCCAAAGTAAGCAAATTATTTGCTTGTGTTATGGGTGTTAGTCAACGATACTAATACATAGAAATACATATATAAATACGAAAACATATTTAATGAACACCTAAACCCGGAAATACAAACATTTATGCTCATCACACAAATGCTTGTCCCCGTCGGGGATCGAACCCGAGCCCCATTGATTGCGTAGTCAGGGTTGCTAACCACTCGACCAACGGGGCAAAGGTGTAATGCATAATTTTACCGGTAACCTTAACCTCTAAACAGAATGAAAAGCATTAAATTAATTGCAACAGGAGTTGGTAAGATGGTGGTACAAACCTCATAATTTGAATTAGACCGCATTTAATCAACTTCCTTTCACGGCTTGCTATAACCAACCGTACGAGAAGAGAGCAAAAGAAGGATAGGTTTGTTGTTTCTTTAACTCAAGATAATCATCTGCATGTTTGCTGTCCTATGATATAATAACTATTTTCAGTAGTATTCTATATTAATATTTAAAATGCGAAAGATTGGATGCTTAGATGAATGGATGTTTGTTACTTAATCACGCCAAAACTACTGCGCGGATTTAGATGAAATTTGGCATACAGGTAGATAATGACCTGGAATGGCACATATACTTTTTATCCCGAACTACACTTTGAAAAGTCAACTGCTTCAAAGGATATCCTCTGCTAGGGATCTGGGGGTATTACATGACTCAAAGCTGCTCTTTGTTGATCACTTTAATAATATAATTACTAGAGCCTCCAAAGATTTAGGATTTTTGATGCGCAGCTCAGCTCCGAAGTAAAAACTCTTAAAGTGTTATACTGTTCTCTTGTTCGTAGTCAGTTAGACTACGCTTCGCAAATCTGGAACCTTAGATATGATACATACATTAGCCGTCATGAAAATATACAGAACAAATTTATTAAGTAAATTTTTAAGCTTTAAATCAAAACTTACTTATTCCTCGTGTAACTACTTATATCTATGTAAAAAAATCTACCTGAATCTGCAAGACGTGAAATAGCGGATTTAATTTACCTTTCAAAGATAACTACAAATGTGGTGTGGTGTGTGGTGGTGTCCCCGAACTTTTATCTCAAATATCCATTGCAGTTCCATATAAGTCTTTCCGCAACTAACCTATTGTATACTTATCTTTAGTCTCTACAAACTATAAGCAAAATACATTTAGATATCGAGCTGGCAGCGAGTTTTTTTTTATATCATAAGATAGCAACAAGCAGATGGGTCTCCTGATGGAAAGAATCAACCATCGCCTATAGACACTAAAGATGTTAATGGTACGTTGGTATCTTGTGGCTAGGTCTAATGCCACATGCATAAGTTTACCGGCTACCTTACCCTCCAAACCGGAACACGACAGCGACAAGCACTGACGCTGTTGCGACAGGAGGCGGTGGCACGGATTAAATTGGATACGCCTTTCAAGGCAATTTCTTAAGTAGTCATTGTCGCTTGCATTTACACAGAGAAATACAGTAGAGTTCTAATACTTACCGATGAAATAAAATCACTCCAGAGGTATTCCTTAACCCTTAGCTTTTTATTTGACACGATAAAATACCACAATATGGCATATATCTTTTTTTTCAGTATATATCTAAAAACTTTTGACATTTATATACATTTGCTCATATAATCGGCTCCGCATTTTGCGCCCAACACCGTGTCTTTGTGTAGTCTGTGGGCGGTAGTACCAGACCCGAGACTCTGCCAATGTGTCCGCACAATACGAATTAAACATGAATTGCCAATATACTTAGAACCAATTATGGAAAAAAAGCCCGTATGGTACAATAAGTCCGATTTAATTATCAAAAGTGAAAGTTTAAAATAAATTTCCCCGTGTTGGTCCCGGGCTCCTTTGAAGAATAGGCTAACTGTCTTTCTGCTAGGCATGTCGTAAAAGGCGACCGAGTGGCTATGTACATCACTATTATCGTGACTACTAGGTGGTAGAGTTCTGCATCGGCTCGACCGGGTCTAGTACCACCGCCTTACCTATTTCTACCGCAATAGCGTCAGTGCTAGTCACTGTCGTGTCCCGGTTTGGAAGCGGTGGTACCAGACACGAGCGAGACATTGCAGAACTTTACCACCTAGTAGCCACGATGTTAGTGTTAGTGTTTTACGACCTGCCTGGCAGAACGGCAGCTAGTCCATTCTTCAAATGAGCCCGGAACCAACACGGGGAAAAAGCTAGTTTTTATACTTAGGTACTAATAATTCTTTTGTATTTTTTTTATGAAAGCGTTAAGTATGCCATCTCTACGAGCACTTAACCCTGTCATTTGCATCGCTTATTGTTTGAATAACCATCTGCGTATTAAGAAACACTTGTGCCAACATTAGTTAATTAGGCATAAATTCTCGTATTAAAACCTACTATTTCTTGATTTAAGGGCTACCTTAATCAAAAATACGGGTTATAGATATTTTACGGGAGCTAATTTAAATCATTACATCTTATACACAAGAACAATAGACCACATGAATACTATTAGACACGCCATTGGGAAGGAAACGTGTCAGCGCGCATATGAGCAAACGCTCCTATCACTGTCAAAAATGTCATACGTCTTTAGATATATTATATCTTGAAAAAATCAAAAACCGTGTTGTACTGTTTTAACGTACCAAATGAGATGACAAGATTTAAAAATTACCTTTGAAGTGTTATTTCATTGGGAAGTAAAAGTATTTCTGTTTAAATGCAAGCTACACTGACAAACTAAGAAATTGTCTTGAAATCCATTTAATTCGTGAAAAGAACGAATGAACTTGATGAGAAACGGCCTCGGTATATCAGCAAGCAGCAAGCGTAGATCTAAGCTGGATCATTCAGCCCTCAAACATGGTTATGGTCACCGCCACCTAAAAACCGGTCAAGTGTGAGTTGAGGGCGGACTCAATATCTATACATATAAAAAAATCGTAGGAAAGTCAAAACTGTACATTGAATATTTTTTTAAAAGAATACTTGGGGCGTGATCTACAATCGATATCGAAGCCAAAAATATAGTTTTAGAATTTTTGTCTGTTTATCTGTTTGTCTGTATGCATGTCCGGGGTAAACTCAAAAAGTACTGCATGGTTTTTTTTAAATTTTGCATGAATAAGTGCCTGGTTTGCGATATGCTTGTCACCTATCACATTGTGGGATTAATCACTAAGTATCTTCGGCTAATCATGGGTGCATTGGTTGTAGCTCTGTCTACTTTTTCGGAGATACGGGCGTGAAAATTCTTTTTTATTTATTTAATTTTTATTGAACACAGTAATCACTAAACCAAAACAATAAAAGAAAAAAGTAGGTACTTACATTGGGCGAGCTTATCTCTAGTAACAGAGATTTCTTCCAGTCAATACATAACAAGGAAATATTATAAACAATCATTATATTGACTTTGAGAAATTATTCTATTAGTGTACAACGAATTCATTAAACTTGAAAACAGTAAAATTAAAAACTATACAGTCTAGCAAAAATCACATAACAAAACATTTATGAATATACATAAAAGGATAAAAAAATTAAAAACCTTTAAAAACAACAAAGAAAAATGTCGACACCCGAGGCTCGAACCCTCGTCCATCTCCCTCAAACCGGGAGATAGTCGCGGGTTCGAGTCTCGCGTATCGACATTTTTCTTTGTTGTTTTTAAAGTTTTTTAAGTTTCCCAAGGACGAGGTGAATGCTATAAAACAAAAGTAATTAAAAAAATTAAGCTTAGCATTATTCATCATTCGACATTACCAGAACGTTGGATCCACGCTTGCTGGCTAGACAAGGCGGAATTCCTAAAAATACAGGAGCTTTATTTACCCTGTATACAATTTTACCAATTACGGGTTTTTGTATGAAAAACGTAATAATCAGTAAAATACGGAGCACGTGGCGACCCTTTCTAGCGCCTTTGGTTTGGTTTCAACAGTCCGATGAAAAATAAGCCTTAGGTCTATACTATGCTGTTTTTTTTATATAAACTTGTACTGTTTCACAACTTTAATTTTTAATGATAGACAACGGGTTTCACATATTAGAATATCGTCAGGGCTTTTACATGTGTTTTTTACGCATTATCCCGTTTTTCAAGGTAAATTTATGATTCAATTAAACTGAAACAATATTAAAACAAAGTTAGTACATGTTTGACCTCGGAATCAGACATAAAAGTAAAGCCGTTTTTGCGTGATTGAGTAACGAACATCCATAAAAATTCTAGATCCGCCGCGGCAAACATCCAAAAATCACATTTATAATGTTATAATAGATTTTTGGGGATTTTAAATAGGTATGATTTTAACATGTAATTGTACACACACGTACACCCCCCCCCCCCCCCCCACACACATACACAGTCTTTGCGTCATTGTCTGTTTGGCTTTAAAACAAATTATAGTTGTGAAACGGCACGAGAGTTTACTGTAACAAAATGATATGCAAAAATAATATACCTAATGCAATTTCGATAAGAGTCGACGATGGAAAGTTTAAATTATGATGAACGCAGTAAAACTTAGAGTAAACTTAATGTAAAATACAGTAAATTTTTGTATTTACGTGAGAAGTCGGGCCGCTACATCAGTGTATATGGAAATCTATACATATAATAAAATCGTAGAAAAGTCAAAACTGTACATTGAATATTTTTTTAAAAGAATACTTGGGGCGTGATCTACAAGCGATATCGAAGCCAAAAATATAGTTTTTAGAATTTTTGTCTGTTTGTCTGTTTATCTGTTTGTCTGTATGTATGTCCGGGGTAAACTCAAAAAGTACTGCATGGATTTACTTCAAATTTTGCATGAATATTAATAATAGGTCGGGTCAACATATAGACTACATATTATCACGCTATCACTTACGGGGGAGGTGCAGTGCGGAGTAAACGAAGTCCGCGCGGACGTAGTCGTAGGCAACAGCTAGTATACATATAATAAAATCGTAGGAAAGTCAATGTATGTCCGGGGTAAACTCAAAAAGTACTGCATGGATTTACTTCAAATTTTGCATGAATATTACTGATAGGTCATGTCAACATATAGGCTATATATTATCACGTTATCACCTACGGGAGAGGAGCTATGCGGAGTAAACGAAGGCCGCGCGAACGAAGTCGCGGGCAACAGCTAGTATCTTAATATATCATCAATTAATACTGAGTAGAATATTGACTAACAATCATGTTTATCAAAAATACTACACATCTCGATAACTACCTACTAGTGCATGCGATTATCACGACATAGGTCGTCGAGATTATCGCTTTGCCGCTGTAAACAAACTTTGGTACTTGTGTCGTTATTATTAGGAAATGTTTTAAGATTACCAGTTGTAGCGAAAACAGTTTTGTTTAATTATTATTTATCAACTTGTTACTAAATTTATTAAATTTAGTCGATGCCCGCGACTTGGCTTGCGTTTTTCTCTTTTTTCTTGTGGTTCTCCTGATTAAAAGAGATAATTAATATCGCCAATAGACACCGAGGATATTAACGGTGCGTTACTATCCTTGTAGAGAGATGGTAATGCCACATGCCTTTACCGGATACCTTACCCTTTAAACTGGAACACAACAGTAATATTTTACAAGCATAACATTTCCTCCGTATTAATTCGGGCTCTTTTGAAGAATAGACCAACTTCCGTTCTGCCAGGCAGGTCGTAAAATAAAAATATCGACACGCAGGGATTGAACCTGCGACCATCTCCCTAAAGCCGGGACGTTCTCCTAGCTGAGCTAGTGTCAATAGGCTCGACGTGGCGAAATTCTTCTTTGATATATGATCGATTTCGTCGATTGTACTGATCGCTAGGTATACATACGTATAACGGGTTGATGCGTATTGATATTTTTCTTTGTTGTTTTTAAAGTTTTTCCAGGTCGTAAAATCCTACCAATTATACATGTCACTACCATCTTGACTACTAGGCGGTAAATTTCCGCAAAGTCTCGCCCGGATATTTTGTAACACCGCCTTAACTATTTCCATCGTCTTAGCGTCAATGCTTGTCATTGTCGTGTTTCGGTTTGGAGGGTAAGGTAGCTGGCATACTTAAGCAGGTGGCACTGTCATCCCGCCACAAGGATAGCCATCTTTGGTAGCTATAGGCGATGGTTTTTCTTTCCATCAAGAGAGCTATGCTTGCTTGCTATCTAATGATACAAAAAGCATCGATGCGATTGCAATAGGAAACAAGAACGCGTAGAATTCTATTGCCTAGTAATAATGATGTTCACATGCTTGGCAAATGTCTGACAAAATGGCAGATGGTGTATTCTTCAGAGGACTACCAGTTTTTACAAAAACAATTTCTGCTATTATCAAGTTGTTAATGTCTAAAACTAAAATAAAAAAAACTAAACAGAAACTAAAAAAAAACAAAAACTAAACTAAACTTTAATAAACTAATTAAAAAACATACGATATATCTATACATATGTAGGTAGGTACTATAAATAAAAATGAATTTACGTTAATAAATAAAATAAGTAATTAAAAGTAAACTATAAACCAAATATTATCATAACTGAAATTGCAAAAGAAATTACTAATTTTTAAAATTATTATAAAAGTAATCAGAATGGATGTGAAAGTTACGGACGATGATGTAGTCTAAGAACAAAGTGATGACTTTGTATATTTTGGAAGGAAGGTAAACCGCTAACAACGCGCAGTAATCAAAGTGTATGAAACGTAACTTCTTTATAACATTATCCTTAGTGGGTGGGAGATTTTAATAATGTGAGTGATTGCTGGCAAAATTATAACAAATCTGGAAGAAAGCATAATATGTCGGCTAATATTATCAATTATCATATTTACTTGAGACGACATTAAAGGTATGTACTTTTCAACTTCACTCTCCAAAGCACATAGAAATGTAGAAGGATCACATAATGGTGGATATGAATGAGAAATGAGACGTAGGCAAAGTAAATTATTTTGGGTCCGTTAATTGAAATGGAGGAGTGGAAAAATGTTTATTCAAATCATTTTAATTAAAGGAAAATTGCTTATTATAATCAGTCGTATTCAGCCTCAGAGACCTGAGAAATTTCCAAGCTTGACCCAGAGAAAAGTATTCTAGAGTGAATGTGAATTTAATGAGGACTAGTACGCGGGATAGCACACGTTTTGTTAAGCAGGAAATACATAATTGAAACTTAGTGAGTGGCTTCTCTTTGGCATGTTTACCACACGTTGTCTCTAAGACTTTTTTCGAAAGTGACGCGATTTTACAACTGAATGAGGTCGAAATGTGTTCCTAATACGTAAACTTTTTTTGATAGACACAAAGTTGTAACACATTTATAAGGTAATTAGTATAATGTTTTCTCCCGCAAAAATACTCGGTACAGTATTATTTGTCTACCATTGCGAATATGTCGAATTAAAGAATTTTTGTTTAGCTCGGTAACAATACATTAGTTCTTTTTTGCTAAATTGTTTTTAATTATTAATATTATCAAGTGGTCATAATAGTGTCCGACAAACGCCTTGCGTTGTTTTTGATTGATACGTTAAATAATGACGTTATCACAAGATCGTGTTTCACAGAACTTTTGAAAAAAGTCGTAGGATTCTCTCTGTGACTTTTCACGAGTTTGATAGACCCGGAATAAAATCAAGCCAATTACGAAGTTTCAAGTATGTATTGATAATTTAACAAAATGGGTGCTATCCCATGGACTATATATGTGTGTGTGTATGCTGTTGTATATCTGTATGCTATGTTTAGTGGCGTTATTTATGACATATTTATGGCATTTTGGATAGATGAAAGAGGCCACACTAGACAGGAACAGCTAAAGATCATGACGGCTAATTTTATACGAAGCTTTTCCTGTGAAGAGGAGGTTCTTGCTTATAACAACAATTAAAATATAAAAAAGACGCTAGTAGTAATAAAGTCCCCGTGTCGCTACAAAATAACAACGCACCATTAACATCTCTGGTGTCTATAGGCGATGGTTGACTCTTTCTATCAGGAGACCCATCTGCTTGTTTGCTATCTTATGATAAAAAAATTGAACCATAGAAATAATACTCTTAATACCTAATCATAGAGTATTTAAATGTCTATAACTTAAAGTAACAAGTATAAAAATTATTATTGATAAAATATTACTAAACTAGGCATGGGAGAAATAAAAGACTTATTTTTATCATGATTGATAGAATCAAGTGGCTATTTCAATTTATACATTGAAAAAAGAAGTACCTTTATATTCATTTCTGTTTTCAATCATACTGTTTAGTATGATTGAAAAAAGTCTAAGTATTGTAATAGCGATAGATTTGATCGCTGATTGATTCTGATCTTGATTAAACAAACAAGAGCGTATATTGAAATCAGCATCATGTGATTTAAATAAAAATAAATTCTATCGAGATTCCTATCTTAAGACGTGACATGTTTAGTCCGGATATGTATTTAAAACTAAGTAGTAGGTACGCAGAATTGAGTGTAATCGTCCTTATTCAGTACATTGGATAATCCTCACGGTTAACGTAGGTGTTGCTTATTTACCTACGTACTATGTTTAGTATTTAGTACAGTCAGCCACGTAGTGATTATGTATCTAATCTTTGCAGTCAGTTTAATGTAGAGTTCATAGAAAGAAGGCCGCTCAAAATGGACTTTTCAATGTCTGATATGAGATATCGCTAGTCGCTACATATCTTAAAAAAAAAAAAAAATTATTAGAATCTTAAAAAAAATCTTTTTTAAAAGTGTAATTATTTTTTTATACATCTAAGAGCAGGTTACCATTCTGATAAGAGGAAATGATTTGATATCTACCTAACACAAATAAAAAAACGGCCAAGTACGAGTCGGACTCATGCACAAAGAGTTCCGTAACATCGTTTTTAAAAAACTGCATAAAATAACGTATGCGAGCCCGAGAACGTATACGATTGTATTATATGTATAGATATATATATGTATATAGATTAAGACGTACTTACGATTAAAAGTTCTTTGTAGGTATATCTATTAGCTAGATTCGGTAACCACGCATTGATTTTTAAATTGTACGATATATTTGCAATATATTTGGCGCTGTCAATAATATATTATGCTTAATTTTTACAAGCTTTTATTTCACTTGCATTGTTCGTATGTAACAAATTTTCAAAATCTTGTAAACCATTTTTCAACCACTTCCTAATAACTGAAATTTGGCATACTTATGTAAGTTTAATGACAATGCAATATTAATGGTATCACCACGGATAAAACTGAATACGCCTTTCAAAGTAATTTCTTATGTTGTCAGTGTCGCTTGCATTTACACCCACACCCAGTAATACAGAGTTATAACACTTAACAATGACACACATATATATATATATACAGTGTGGCGGTGACCATACACCAATTAATTAAACTTAGTATATGTAATAATGTTCTCAGCCTGAATACAAAAAATCAGACAAATACATCCACTGGTTTAGCCACAGGACATTAGTTTTCATTTCTAATTTTGCGAACATGATGTAGATTATCAGCTGTACGCATAGAAATATATAGAGGTCAATGGCTGTACGTGACCCGTTCACCCTATATGGTTTGAAAGAACTCTTATAAGTAAGTTGCCAACTCGCAATACTAGCAGAAAATCCTTGCATTCATTGGTTATTTTAATTTTTTATCCTTTACAACTGACCAATAACAACCCAATCTTGTCATTAGGAGAATTTGAAAAGAAAGCGAAAAGTCGCTTTATCTTGAGTGCATACACAGTGTGTACTGATACAAAAAAGCGCATTTTGCGCCTTCTTGATGAAAGCCGTTGATTACACGTGTCACGTACCTACGATACGTAGGTCACGGTCATTATTGTTTAATGTTATTGTTTAGTACGATCAAAGATTTTGCCGTGGTAATTGATATTACGTTATTACTTGTAATGTACTGAGTTTTTATTTTTTTCTTTTATTATTCTAGACTTATAAATTATGCGAAAGTAGACGCTTCATTTTAATTTTTATTGTGGTAAAATACGAGTTAAATTGTGCGAAAGTAGACGCTTAATTTTTATTGTGATGGCCGGCCATGGCCATGATGTTTGTGCTAATTAGTGCTATTTTGTGATAAGACACGTTAGGTAACTATTATTATTAGTGTGAAGTGAACAACATTTTTGTTTTTTCTTCTTTACTTTTAGCCAATATGTGGCACGAATCCTAGATTGATACGGTCTTTATTCTTACAATATACGCAAAAATAATTCTATAGCTACGTAATTACTTATTGTACAAAATGATTGTGATTAATAATAATAATTTATCAAAATAATTATTGAGGATGAGTGTGGTTTAAAAAGGCGCCTAAATATTATGTCACACGTAAAAATAATAATAATAACATGAGGCGCCAGCCGCCAAGCCGCGCGTGCGGCGTTGCCGTCCTGGTGATAGGTAAGTCAAAGGATGTTTTATCTTTATTATATTTTCGTGTCATTAATTTTGTTCGAAATTTTTGTTTTTTTAATTTCGATATCAGGACTGATTTGATAGACTAAAAATACTAGTACTAACTAGTACTACCTTAATTCTCACTTATTGTTGTATGGTCAGCGCCACACTGTATATATATATATATATATATATATATATATATATATATATATATATATATATATATATATATATATATATATATATATATATATATATATATATATATATATATATATAATATCATAAGCAGATATAAACAAGCAGATGGGCGTCCTGATGGAAAGAGTCAACCATCGCCTATAGACACCAAAGATGTTAATGGTGCGTTGCTATCTTGTGGCGAGATCTAATGCCACATGCATAAGTTTACCGGCTACCTTACCCTCCAAACCGGAACACGATATCGACAAGCACTGATGCTATTGCGGCAGGAATAGGAAAGGCGGTGGTACCAGACCCGGGCGAGACAATGCAGAACTCTACCACCTAGTAGCTACGATGGTAGTGACTCGATATCCAATCGGTCGCCTTTTACGACCTGCCTGGCAGAACGGCAGTTGACCTATTCTTCAAAGGAGGACTTCAAAGGACCAACACGGCGTAAATACGATATAATAAATCTAAAAGTGTTTGTTAGTACATTTGCTCATATGAGTGGCTGCGAATTTTACGACCACACCGTACGTGGTCTGTGGGTATCACCGATATGATCTCATGATGGAGTTCAAATATATATTGAATATAGCAAATATAGCCTCGTCATCAAGTAATATAGTATTTTCTATTAATTGATGACGAGGCCGAGGGTGTGAAGATGGAGCCGTAAGTGATATGGGAATTTTTCAGCAATAGGTTCAGTGCTTGTCACTATCGTGTTCCAATCTGGAGGGTAAGGTAAACGGTAAACTTATGCATATGTCATCAATATCCCGCCGTGCAGATGGCAACACACAACAAACATCTTTGGTGTCTATAGGTGATGGTTATCTCTTTCCATCAGGACAGTTAATTTCTTGTGTGCTATTCTTTGATATAAAAAAAGGTTAATTGTCTTACTACCAGGCATCTCGTAAATAGCGAAACGCCTCGTCCCTGCGAAATTTGTCGTCCCGATGATGGCTATCTCATTATGAGACGAAGACATGACATGACAAAGTTTAAAAAGCCCTTTTGCTGACTAATTATTACGGATTTCTAGGTGAATCATCGGACGAATTATCCGAAGTCAGCGAGAGATGTTGCAGAGAAGGAGAAACAACCGCGATATCAGAACAGAAATGTGCCGGAGTCCAACCGCCGGACGATTTAGAACCGAATCAGATAGAATCGTGCCTATCAGCTATGACTTCATGTTGTCAGCAACAGTTACGGTAGGTTTCGATTTGTTTTTAGATTTAAGTTAAAGGGAGTCTGTTCTGAATAAATGACTGCATACTTATGGGTATTGAGTTCCTTAAACCAGTATTACCAAACCTATTATAGTCTAAGTACGGCGAACTAGCAGACGCTTTTTCAAATGGTAAGAGTTAATTCAGACTTATAAGTATTTGGTAAAACAAATTTGCTTATTGTGGCCAGTGATCGCAAACAAAGGTTTGCAGTGATTAAGCAATCTACAGTGCTATAAGAAAAAAACAATTAAATCTTAAATCGCGATGTTACAATTATTAATCTTGTGACAGAATATACAAATTTCAACGCTTCTCACATGGACTCCGGTCCCTAGGTGCCTTGTCTGGCTGGGAAGATTTCCTTTGTCCACATCCTTGTGTGACGTCATCAACCCCTAGAGTGGTGACGTCACTTCAATGGCCGTTGTCCTAACATTAATTGGTACCGGAACATTAATTGGTCCTAACATTAATTGGTAGCAAACAAGCAAATGGCTCCCTTGATAAAAAGAGAAACCATCGCGTTTAGATATCAAAAATGTTAACAGTGCGTTCCTATCCGTTTGGTAGGATCCATCCCAGGCCACATGTATCGGTCTACCAGCTAATTGTGACAGGAAAAGGCAAGGCGACGTTAATGACCATTACACATACGTATTATAAGTGTAATAGTGAAGAACCCGTGGAACTATATCAGCCGAAATTATCAAATTAACAGTAATAGTAGCGATCTGGAAATTTATGGACTTTATATTTTGATATATAATTTATATATTTTTCATGTATTTTTCATATATTTAAAATATATAATTTTTATATTTTAAAATATATTTTTTATATATTTTTTTTTCATGGGGGTTGTGTGGTTCTGATAAGAGTGAATTTAGATAGTAAACAGATGGTTTATTACAAATGTATTGTTGTAGAAGGATTGATGAATAGATTTTGAAGTATATAGCTTTTTAAAATTAGAATTAAAATTTTTAACAAATATATTTTGTATGCTAAGAGATAAAAATATAATAATAAACATTGAAAAAGAAATCTGGTTCTTTGAATTAAAAAAATCCATAAGTATAATTTAGATGAAAAATATAAAATATTTGTAACGTGATTGGTCAAATATATCATAAGCATGAAAATATATATAATTCTATACTAACAGTTAGTTGCGCGCTTGCGATTAATAATTGCAATTAATAAAATAAAAAACCCAAAAGACTGCATATCTTTATATATTGTGTACATTGATTCCACTATTGTTCAGATTTTTCATCGTAATTTTGAGGAAATATTTTAATGCGTAGATACTTTATAGGCTGACGAATTACAGTCAAATGCTCTTTTCGGACAAGATTCGTTAGATTTAATAACATATACTTCAATAGATTTCTTCAAATTTGGCTTACGTGACTTATGTCAGGACACGTTTGTTTATAAATAACATCGTACCCTGATAGCCACCTTACCTATAACTTACTGTCAATCTACATCCGCAATTTGAAGCAAACTTGACGGAAAGAGTTGGCAAAGCGAGCGATTACCTATTAGTTACCTATAACTACAAATCTAAAAAAACTATTTTTTTCAGCGTATCAAAAATTAGTCATAAACATCTTGACAGTATTACATATTTATACACTATATATTTTCAGTATTTTTGAATCGCTTGTCCTATTTTTCCTTGTTAGCCACCGGAAATCCCAGAAATTCGCTAACGAGATTATCAGAATTATTAGTATTTTAATTATAACTCAAAGTAGGAAATTTCGTTTGACGTCAAGTTAGTGTTATCAGGAGGTATATCGGTCTTTATAATTTGCCTATAACTTCCGTTAATTAGCCTAAAACCCAATAATATTCGATAACAAACCTCAAACTAGGGATGTACAATTCCAAAAAAAATCGATCTTGAGAATCGCGACAAATATTTTATTATTTGTTATAAATATTTTATTGACAGATATGAGTAGAGTGATTATCATTTTGATAATATCTTAAAAAGCACCCCACGCTTTTTTTAAAATAAAATAATTTTTTTTTTATTCACACTATTATTAATTTATATTTATTGAAATTTTCAACACTATTCTTAATTTAAATTTATTAAAATTTATTTTCTATTTTTTGCTTTGATTTTCTATAAAAAGCGTGCTTTTAGTTTTTTTAAACTATTATTTATTTTTTACTTTTTAGTTTGGTTTATTCATAAAAGCGTGATTTTTTAGTTTTTTAAAACTATTATTTGTTTTGTAAAATTAAAATTCTCCTTAGTATTCAAAAATTTGTCAATATTGGAGAAATCGGCTAAAGATAATTATTGGAAATTAAAATTAACATCAAGTCCTGTCTTATCGACTGTAGGAATAATTATAAAAAATTAAAATTAAGTTTCTTACCTTATCGACTATAGATGAAAATTATATAAAATAACAAAAATCATATTTTGCAAATTAAAAAATGGAATAATTTTATCAAACATACAAACATACAAAAGTACAAACGTACAAACATACAAACATACAAACATACATATAGG
Organism: Apodemia mormo; assembly: GCA_036924255.1. Lineage (NCBI taxonomy): Eukaryota > Metazoa > Arthropoda > Insecta > Lepidoptera > Riodinidae > Apodemia > Apodemia mormo. The sequence goes on from JAUPFN010000026.1 coordinate 10,579,846, forward strand.
TGAAGCTAATTAAAAGTTTGTAAAAATTATATGTCTCAATTTTAGAATCAAATTTGTAAATTACTTAAAAAATACTTTCTTTGAAAATTCGGGAAAATTGAAAAATCGGGAAAATTCAAGTTATAAATAAGAGAAAAAAATCTATTAAACACTGCGTAGATCATTTAAAGATTAAAAAAATTCGATACAATCGAACGACAATCTGAAATTCGAAAATACGGTTATTTTGTAGCTTCTCTTTACATGCTATTTTTTTAAAATTTTGTCAATTTTTCAATTCTAAGATCATATTCCAGCTATGAAAATGCACTTGCAAGTCATTAACAATTGTGTTTAATAGATTTTTTTCCCATATTTATAACTGTAATTTTTCCGATTTTTTTTTTGGTATTTTTAGATTTTTTTTTAATTTTTAGCGCGCGCATAAAAATTTCTAGTAGAAATTTATTTCAATGTCGATGGTTCATTATTCTACATCGACCATCGATGTTTCGATTCCAAAAAAAATCGACCAAAAAAAATGATGTTTCCCGGAAAAAACATCGATAGTCGAAACATCGATGTATATCGGCCATCCCTATTTGACTGCTTTAGTTATCAATTAACAGGAAAAAACCAATTTATTTTGCGCATTATTAATACATTTTATGGTCCGTTCTCTGAGTTGAGGTTATCGCTGTTTTCGATATAATAAATTTATTAATATATTTTCCGTATTACATAGCTATTTTAAATATTAAATAAGCAAAGGAAAGTTTTGAGTTGATGAAAACCCAAATAATTTAGTTTAGTTTTGATTCAAAATGATACTACTCCACTATCAGTAGAAAACAATAAAGCCTTTGAGTTTACAGAATGTTTTGCGTGACAAAAACAATTTTTTTTTAATTATCAATTTTTTGGGTTCCAATTTCTAAATTTCGACATTGAAGCGAGCCCTGGTTAATTTAATGCACAATAAGCCTATACTAGAATTCAACAGTCACTTTTTAATAGCAAGTAATTTTTTAAAAGGATATACCTAGAAGTCATGAAACTAATCAAATTAGTATTTTATTAGTTCTTTACTTCTTCTTATGTCAAAATTAAGCAAATATTTTTGTTTTCAGCCATAGAGTTAACACTTTGTGTTATTTATTACCAACCAATTTAAAAAAAATGTCGGATAGGTAAGACGCAAAATTTTTAACAAACTATTGTGTAACATGAATTAAAAATGAGAATATTTACTACTGTAATCGAAATTCTTCTTGACCAAATTATCTTTGCTCTTGACTAAGTAATCAAATCATAATCAACGGATAATCTCTGAAAAAAAATATTACTGCAGTTCCCAAAAGAAAAATTATAAGGCTTCGTTGTATATTCCGGCAAAAGGAAATTTAGTCACTCTTTGAAAGGTTTCCGTTCGGTTTAACGACCCAAAACACGGCCATTGCTGTTCTAAATATGAAATACGCTATTTCAGCGCTCCCTTTTATTGAAATAATAAACCAGCTTTCTAGAATTAATGGTGTTTTTGGTATAATGGTGACATTATTAACCAATTAAATAGTCTTACCATTGCATTCTCCCGAGGCTCTTATTGTTTGATGGTGAAACGATTGACTTAGATATCCGATATTTGGTTGACAGTCGTGTCGCAATGTCTAACACCTTTGGAATGATCTGACTTTGACAATGGATTGCCCATTAAGGTAACACAACAAATGAGCCACGCCAGGATAAGATAAGCCGAAAGTTTAGATCTTTCTATAATAATTCCAGTATAATTCCAGTTTTAAAACTGGTGGAATTAATCCTAACAATTCAAGCACACCATATAATGTTTTTTTATATCATAAGTGCTAACAAGCAGATGGGTCTCTTGATGGAAAGAGTCAACCATTGCCTCTATAGACGATTAGGTTGTATGCATGAGTTTACCGGCTACTTTAAACTCCAAACTGGAACACGACAGTGACAAAAACTGATGCTATTGCGATAGGAATATGTAAGGTAAGGTAACCAAATACTCGGGTGAGACGTTGCGAAACTCTACCACCTAGTAAGATTTTAAAATTTCAAAATTTAATTTTATCCGACACAAAAAACAAAACGCATGGATATAATTTCAATTACGCAAAATTCGAATTAAAATATTTCAATGCCTTCAACAAAATAAAAGTGATCGGGGAAAATGTACTTAGAGCAACAGATTACATAATATTTACTATCTATCGTAATTATAGGTAAATGTAAAATGACACACAGCCAGTATTTCAGAGTTCTCGGTGCATACAATTCACGAATTTAGTGGGATATTTTTAAACGAATATTTTTATATTATTTTGTAATAATCTATATCTACACATCTATGCATATAATAAAATCGTAGAAATATCAAAACTGTACATTGAATATTTTTTTAAAAGAATACTTGGGGCGTGATCTACAATCGATATCGAAGCCAAAAATATAGTTGTTAGAATTTTTGTCTGTTTGTCTGTGTGTCTGTTTGTCTGTATGTATGTCCGGGGCAAGCTCAAAAAGTACTGCATGGATAATAACATAAAATTATTAGAATTTTTGTCTGTCTGTCTGTCTGTCTGTTAATTTGTGCGTCAATCACGCAAAAACTACTGGGCGGAAAATGATGAAATTTGGCATGGTGATAGCTGAGAGTCTGGAGTAATATATAGGATAATTTTTATCCCATGATTCCGCACCATTCCCGTGGGATAGGGGATGAAAGTTAAAAGACATATTTAGCTTTAATTCATTAACCTATTGTCTGAAAAACTTTATTATTTTTTTGTTCGAAAGGAGATGCTATGAGGATTTGTCCCATAAAAATTTCAAGGTCATCAGCTTTGTAATTCAGAAGTTACAGACATTACAAGTTTCAAAGGTTGCCGGGTGAGAAATCCAGTTAAACGTTTCACCGGGAATGTATAGAAAGCTTAGAACGTATAGGTCATTGTAAGTTAGTATGTGCATTTCATAGATTCATTTTAAAAGAATACTTGAAGCGTGATCTATAATCGACATCGAAGCCAAAAATATAGTTTTTAGAATTTTTGTCTGTTTGTATCTGTGTATCCGTGTTTGTCCGTGGTAAATTCAAAAGTACTGCATGGATTTACTTCAAATTTTGCATGAATATTACTAATAGGTCGGGTCAATATAATATAGGCTACATATTATCACGCTATCACCTACGGGGAGGAGCTGTGCGGAGTAAACGAAGTCGTGGGCAACAGCTAGTTTTACAATAATAATTAAAACACACAATTCAATATTTAATTCCTAATTTTAAAATTTGGCCGGACTATAAAAAGTTACCCTGTATAGGTAAAACATATTGGTAATTTTTAATCTAAATAATATATAAAAAATGCTAATGTTCGTACGTGAATTCACAGTTTTCTCTATAACGCGCAACTCCGATCAACCTTCTGTTGGGGTGGTAAATACTCCTAGGCCTCCTGCAGAAAGTAAGGGAATTTGGGTGGGGGGGTGGTTGTGGGTGGCGAAAATGTAATATATATATATATATATATATATATATATATATATATATATATATATATATATATATATATATATATATATATATATATATATATATATATATATATATCGGTCTTTCTTTAATGATCTAGAAAATTCCAGAATGTGTGAAACCGACGTACTCAACCTAGAACGACCTCTAGGAACCTCTCCGAACGTCGCACTAAGCCGAGGTCCGGTCTCACAGAAGACAGCCCTTAGCGCGGGCGTTTATAGGCCCAATTTTAATATTTCAAGTTCTGGCTGAGCACTCTGCTCGCCCAAAAAGCCCGGTGACGCAGTAACGACCCATAAGGTCAACTGTAACAGCCATTTCGAAAAAAAAAAGAATGACCCCTCCCCCCTTAAACTAGAAAGTTCTAATTATTTTGACACGAGTTATTCCAGTATGATGTTAGAGTGGCATACTGGTTTTTAGTGTAATGTGTAGGCAGTAAATTAATAGGCATGATCACGCCCGATCTCTTGCGGGATAGACAAAGTAAACCAAACGTTTATAGACTTTCCGGTTCATCGCGATTCAAGTACACGAGATAAGTGGATGATCCTTATCACCCACTTATCTCGTCAACTTGCCATGTGGCAGTGTAATAAATAAATTAATAAATAAAATAAAAATAATAAACATATCCAATTTATATACGAAAGTGGATCTGTTATAGTTTTAGTATAAGTATAATTATATATAGATATGGTGTATTAAGCCTTCTGTAAGGCTATGTCCGCACAGGCAGGCGCGACGGCTTGCTTAGCGCCTAGAGCCTACCTAAGGCCCCGGTTACATCATTACAAGCCCTGTAGTGCCTAGCAATTTGTTAGGCACTAAGCAGTAAGCGTGCAATGCGCTGGCCGAAAACATTCTAGAACGTTTGTTTTACTAACCTACTTGCTAGGTGGTTAGCAGTTAGGCCCCGGTTACACTTTGATTAATGCGAGTGCGTGTGGTTTTTTTATAGAAAAAAGGGGCAAACGAGGAGGAGGCTCACCTGATGGTAAGTGATTACTCCGCTCATGGACAGCCACATCACCAAAGGAGTCTAGCAAATTGCTTAGTGACCTATCGAAGTAAACAAAATTAGCACGGAGTGTTACGGTTATACTGGTTTTTTGTATGTTAAAGTATTGTCTGTAGTTCATAACGGGTTGGCAAGAACACTGGTAAAATTTTACGACATATATTGCAATGGTGGTATAATATTTATTTATATCATGGGATGGCAAAAAAAACAGATAATGGGCTTCAGTTTACTGGAAAGTGACAACCGTTGCCTAGTATAGACACTGAAGATGTCACAGTCAATGACTCGGTGCATTAATATGGTGAATCGAAATGCCACACATCCATACATTTACTGGCTAACTTAATCTTAAACAGAAAAACGATTATAAGACAGTGACACGCTTGCAACAAAAATGGGTAAGTTGGTATTGTCAAATCTGAGCGAGACATTGCTGAACAATACCACCTACTAGTAAAGATGGTAGTGAGGTAGTGAGTCGTGACATATTCAGCCAATCCGAAGCATTTCATGAGGTGCCTAGCTTGAAGACAGACGGTCTATTATTTAAACGAGCCCGAAACGATACGAAATTGTACTTGAGCGTAAGACTGTCATACATTTTATTATAATTTTTATTTTATTCTAAACATTTCTTTCAGTCAGAACGACGAATGCACGCAAGGTATGAAGTTCGCTCCAGTAAAACAATGCCTCGTACCGAAGACAGAGATCGGAAAGGTAATTGATTTATAAAGTTTAGGTAGGCACTTCACAAACGGTGGGCAGCCTTTTTGACCGAGAAGCAATAAAGAACGCGTCTGTCCGTCGATGCCCGCTTCTTCTCTCAGTGTAGAAACATGCCACGCCGCCAGGCACCTGCCGCGCGGTCATTTTGCCCTCTATGTGCGTTGATGATATAGGATTTTCTTTGTGCTATCGTTCGGGGCAAAATTGACCGGCGTGCTGCGTGACCCGCCCCACGGTCCCACCGCGTGTGCGCTGCGCCTTAAGGCTATATTTCATTAGGACGCCATGACGGCGCGACCAGTCGCCGCTACCAACAAAATGTATAGAGCTCTATAGAAAGTTACTCACCTGGTGTCCGTTTGGTAGCGCAAACAATTTGGTGGTGCGACCAGCTCGGACGCGTGCACTAGAGGTCCGTTTTGATACTGTATCAGTGTGGTGTGGCGACTCTTGTGTCTGTATGGTGTCTAGTTTGGTAGCTTCGTACTCCACTGGTGTACGTACACGGTGGACTGGTTGCGCTATCATGTGGCCCCGGTGAAATATAGCCCTTAATTACGTCGTTTTAAAGACTCTAATGTTATATTCATCCATCTATTTATCCATCATCACATCATCTATCATAAACAAGCAAATAATTTGCTTACTTTGGGGTTAGATCAGTAAGTGTAATTTGTTCCGTGAATATTTATTTATTTATATTTATTATTTATAAGAGTGCAACGATGTAAAATTATTAGAAAGTAAATTGTGTGATGACCGAAGGTAATTTTAAGAATCTCTGAAGCCCACGTGCTTATAAAAAGAAAATTAAAAAGTGGAAGCAAGGTGAGTCAGGATCGCATCATAAGTGATCCGACGTGAAGATATGTATGTATGTTAGCATTAATGATGCATAAATAGTGCAAATTGACATCCTTCTCGTCAGTAACGTAATTTTCCACTGTACTTTGAAAAGACTGTTGATACGTGTGTAAAATTAATTAAGGGAGAAATCAAGTCATACAATTTTATACTATGTTTAATATAGGTATACAGAAGAGAAAACAAGATTTGTTTGTAATGTAAAACACAGCTGTTTACTAGTACCACAGAAATTAAAAATGCGTCATTCTCCTACCACAATCTAAAGAATCGTAGACATGGGCGTACCCAGGGTCTCAGTTGGGGCAATCATAACATTTTAAGACTATATTTTTATCTTATTATCAACAACAGTATATAGAGATGTAAACAAATTCCAGGGGGGCAGCTCCCCCCCCCCCCCTTCGGTACGCCCATGATCGGGGATACGTTTACTGATTATCCCAGTCTCCAAGCCAAAACACGGCAATACCGCGGCCGTACAAATAATATCGTGGACGCAGGTAATATTTGTACGGCCTTATGATTTGTGTGACTCACGACAAAACAACAAGAATATTGTAACATTCCTTAAATTATTTTCTTAATTTCTTAATACATTAACATTCGTTCCTTAAATTCTTTAATTTTATGCTACTGTTCATTGTAAATTGTATTTCATTCGCCCAAAGATTACGAATCTATGATAGGTACTCCTTTAAAAACATGAAAGGTCATGTCGTGGTATGTTAGGCCGATTTACCTATGCAGCCGCAGGGTAATTAACATTGACGCTACGTATAGATACACCCGAGTAAGTTGCAGAATTCTAGCATCTGAGTGCTTAGTGTGAGTTTTTCTTTTCGCATTCGATCGTGAGCGCGTTTCGAGTTTACTAGAAATTTGTATGTGATTTGTACAGCGCCACCTAGTGGTAAACTGGTTTCTCACGTTTACCACTAGGTGGCGCTGTACAAATCACATACAAATTTGTAGTAAACTCCAAACGCGCTCACGATCGAATGCGAAAAGAAAAACTCACACTTAACACTCTGGTTCTTCTTCTATATTTTCGAAATTGTTAGTACGAAATTAAATTAAAACTCATAAGTTTCGTAAAATATATTAGCATGATGTATGCAATTTTTAAGTCAATAATCAATTAGAGAAGGCGGTTCTAAAGCTTGACTATTTACTTATATATCGTTTGCAACTTGTCTTGTAAAAAGGTTTAAAAAAAATAACCTCGTGATAGAATCCTTCTTCACTAAGACAACACCTCATCACACACCGCTGGACGAACAATCGAGTATTTGGCATAATCAGACATGAAATTACTACGTCACCCTCCTTATAGCCCCGACCTCGCACCTTGCGATTTTTATTTATTCCCGAAAATAAAAGAAAAACTTCGAGCCGTTCGAGGGAAACGTTTTATGGACGACGAGGAAGCAGTGCCTGCGTTTACAAAAGGGAAAAGTGCTTTGCTCAGGATGATGGAAAGGGAAACCCCTTTCCATCAGGAGAACCAGTTTCTTGTTCGCTATCTTATGATATAAAAAAATATACGTATTGATTATATGTCAGGGGGTTGCTGGGCACCTTCTTGCACTCTGCTTCTGGCACTCATGACTATGATAAAGAAAAAAAACTATTGAAAAAACTGTAATCTAAAAAGAAATCCTTAATAGTGGGGTAGGGAAATTGATGAACCAAATTTATTTTAGATGTGCTGTGACGAGTGTTCATTTGGTCGGCTAGCTGGCGAATCCCAGGGCAAGCTTGGGTGTGGAGAACCTCCATCTGACTTTTATAGTCCGACGTCAGGAATGAGAAAGAAAGCATATTATCAGTGTTGCATGGTAAGTTCGTTTTAAAAATCTTAATAATATTAAAATTATTTATTATTGCTACCGTTTCAAATATCCTTTATCACCTCAGTTTTATTAAATAAAATATTGAATTATAATTTTATTGCAATAAAAAAGGCAAGTTATTAGCGTGTAACATTTTCCTGACTGACGTACCATGATCAAATTGGTCGGGTGATATCCAAAGGTAGTGCCAAGAGTCTTCGAAATCGGTGCGTTTGCATGAAGATATTTATAAATAAGCAGGAAGCAAGGCAAATATGACTGGACCGTGGAATAAGGCACTCTTGGCACAATTCTCTCTTACTACCCCGTAAGGGATTTGGGGTGAAGATATCTATGTATGTAACATTTGTCCTGTGGCTTTTCTGCAATTTTTGGGAGTGATTTTGTAAAATGTGACGGAAGTCAGTAACAGTGAGGCGGGGAAGCGGGTGATATTGGAGTTGACCAATGAGCATGCGTGGTAATAGAGTTGGTCCTCAGATTGTACATACTTAATTACTTATATTTCAGATGTTACACATATATTGCTTGCGAGACCTACAAGGCTTTTTTTTTTTTCTATTCATGTTCATTATACAGACACATGTTTTATTATAAGGTTCAGTTACATGAAGTAAGTTCAGATTCTGTGAGAAAATTGTGATAAAATATAAGAATAATGAAAGTTTTTACGGGCAAAAGAGTCAGTACAGCAATTCCAAAGATTACTTCCTATGCTAATCGTCAAGATACTTCCCTAAGCCGAGGTTCGGTCTCACAGGAGACACCCTTAGGGCTGGCTCTTAGCCCACATAATTGAAACTCTGGCTGAGCACTCTGCTTGCCTGAAATGACCGGTTTCGCAGTAGCGGTCATTTGGACCAACTGTTCATTTCGAAAAAATAAATTCTAAACAAACTTACAATCTTTATCGTAACTTACATTGTGAGAATAAAAGTAAAGATAGATAGCCGAATACTAATCCCTGTTAGAATCGAAGTAGAGCACCGTGGAGTCAGAGTACCTAAACACTAGCGGGGTGTGAAAAAATTAAGGCGAGGCATCGGGACAAACGGGAAAAAACTGGTTCGCTAAATTACGTTTTTTTTGTATCGATTGTTAAATAACAATTTTACAAAAATTACACGATACACCTGAAGGTATTATCTAAGGAATGTGCTAACTTATTACATGATAGAATGTACTTTACTCGATCACATAAAATTCTTCTAAAAAATATCTTAAACAAATAATTTGTTAATAATATTTCTAGTCTTCCACATGATTTTGCTATGGTGATATTTAGTTTTAAATACAAAAAAGAATGTACTAAATTTTGGTTTTCAGCTGAAGTCCTATATTTATTTATCCGAATATTAACACGTTTCCCAGCGGTTTGAGAACATACCGCGCCGTCCATTTCCTATAGAACTGACGCGCGTCAAAAGACCTTGCCTTAATGTATTTCAACTTACCTAGTTGACAAAATTTCAAATCCTCTGCTCAACGGAAATGCATACTTTGCATTACAATTACAAGAGTAGATTTGGAGAATTTCGCTCTCTCGTTCAATAGATTTTTTGCCGGTTTCTTATACGGTGCAGGCGGGTCCAAACCCAGAACCAAACGTCAAAAGATATCCCGGTTCACGGCGATGCCTCATCTCCGCATTTTATGTGTCTTCGGTGTCAATGTGTCTTCGGTGTCTTGCTATAACCGAGGTGGCAGATTTACATACTTGTCTAAGGCACAGGGATGTTATCAGACCAATACCACCATTAGACCTCGAGCTGCTATTTATTTGTATTTTACACTTTTTATCCTCGGCACTTGGTGAATCTCCATTTGTGATTTTGTTAATACACTTGTACTGTTTCACAAATCACTTTAAATTTTAATTAATTTCGCCAACCGGTTTAGCTTTTTAGTTTTACGGCATCTTCAGGGCTACGAGTCTTTTAAAAAAAGAGAGAAGTTTTGCTATTTATTTAGTTATTTATCGAAATTTTGCACACATACATTTGCACAGGTAGACATAACGCTCGAGAGCATTCTCAAAAGAATACAGATCTATCAAGATTTTTTTTATATGTAGGTACTCTACCTACTCAAAATATATGCTTTTAAGTTTTTTTCCTAGAATAGATAGATCCGCCCTCTGAGTGATTTCATTGTAAATTAAATTTTGTTTACAAGATGCTTTGCTCTTTGATACAGTTTTTTGTTGTTGCGTTGACGTATTTACATTTGCATTGTATATATTTTTCTTAGGTATTTATACAAAATCAAATGTATGTACCTAATAGTACACACATTTGATTTTGTTTTTAATTTACAATTATCATATTATTACGTCAGTTGTCACCTTTTATATTATGGGACTAATTATCTTCGACTAATCGTGAGTGCACTTGTTGTACCTCTGCCTACCTCTAAGGGGATATGGGTGTGAAAATATTTTTTTAAATTATTAACAAAATAGAAATAACAAATATTCTTGTCTCTGACTTGTGCGGGGATCCTATAATCAACGATCTCGATGCCTCGTAGAAAATGTTAACAATCAGTAAAACGAGTCGTTTTACTAATACAGGAATCGGATATTAGCCATATCAATGACGTCGTTCAATTATTGTCGCCTTACGCGTCAATGAATCTGACTGCTCTGGGCAGCGACCTGTATATATTATTAAACATATGATGATATTTTTCCTATCACATTTGTAGGCTTTCGACTGTCAGAATTGTTGAGTGGTAAGAATTTTGGTAATTGAAGCAAAGTTAAAATTAAAAAAAAAAATCAAACTAGTGTGTCTATATTGATAAAATTAGATAATATAGATAAAATGTCATATTTTAAGAACTATTGCAATCGATTCTACTGCTGATTCTGAACAAACCAGTTTCGGATTTTGTATCAGGTAGAAAGCAGCCTGTATAAATTAGAATTGTTACAATTTTAGGAAGCAGCAGAAGAATTAGAAGCGACAACTGAAGCAAAGAAAGAAACCACAACAACACAAAAACCAAAAGAGAAGTGTAGCAAGAAATCATGTGCACATATTTGTTCTGATGAAGATGGCCATATACGGTGCCAATGTCGCGAAGGATTTAGGCTTCAGAATGATAAAAAGTCTTGCAAAGGTAGAGTAGTTTATTATTCCTAATACTTATTTGCGTTGTTTATAGCATAAAGATAGAAATTATAAGACATTTTCTAGTAAAAGGTAGTTGCTGTTTTCGCAGCGTAAATAAGCAGATGGCTCTCATAATGGAAGGGTAAACCATAGCTTATAAACACTAAAGATGTAAATAAAAATGTTTAGGTGGGATGATAGCATGCATAAGGTTACCAGCTGCCTGACCGTCCAAACTCCAAGCTGGAACACAGTAAGAAGCATTGAAGCTATTGCTTCAGGAATAGGTAAATCGATTGTACCACACCAAGCTAGGTGTTGCGCAACTCTACCACCGGGCAGTCATGATGGTAATAACAAGTTTAACCAATATTTCGCCTTTTATAACCTACCTGGCAAAATAGCAGATGATCTAGTCTTCAGTAATGGGGCTAAAACATTTCTGAAAAAGTACCACTAAATACTAAAAGTACTTAATTTTAAGCAATTTAATTTCTGCAGATATAAATGAATGTGCTGAAGCAGTAGATGATCTGTGTACAGTAGAAGGAACTGTGTGCCATAATACAGAAGGTGCGTTTAAATGTGTACCCCTGAAGAAGAGAGATGTCAGTCTCAGTTGTCCTCCTGGATTTAAGAAGAATCTAGTAAATCAAGTATGTGACGGTAAGTAACATACTCGTATATTCGCATTTTGAACATCACGTAAATAGTGAAAAGATCATAGGCACACACGTCACATTTAATCGATCTTCGAAGAATATACGTAGTCTCTTGGTCTGTAGAAAACTTATGTTTTGAAGCGGAATGTGCTTTAAATGTTTATGTACTAAAATATGTTACTGAATGTTAGAGTGACAGTAGTTTCTACATTATAATTACTACTACTAGCTAGACAAGATTCGCATCTTTAAGATTTTCCAAGTACTGGATATCCGTTGTTGCAAATGTTACATCACACATGTTACCTTTTGTATTAAAGTTGCATAATTTTAGACAGCTCCATATTAAATCTCTTATATTTAATACGAGTATATAGTATACAGAGTTTAACTTCACAATCTAAACCATCAAACCGCGTTTAATTGGCTTGGTTTGATAGTGGATTCATTGCTATCACCGGAGCGGAGCGGAGTAAACGAAGTCCGCGCGGATATATATATATATATATATATATATATATATATATATATATATATATATATATATATATATATATATATATATATATATATATATATATATATATATATATATATATATATATATATATATATATATATATATATATATATATATATATATATATATATATATATTAATAAATATTCACGGGATAAACTACACTTACTGATCTAACCCCAAAGTAAGCAAATTATTTGCTTGTGTCATGGGTCTTAGTCAACGATACAAATGCGTAGAAATACAATATAAATACTAGAATATATTCAATAAATACCCAAACCTGGAAATACCAATATTTATGCTCATCAAGCAAATGCTTGTCCCCATCGGGGATTGAACCCGAGCTCCGTCGACTGCGTAGTCGCTAACCACTCGACCAATGGGGCGGTCATTTTCATATTCAAATATATTTGTAGAATAAATTTTTCATCTGCCATTTTTCAACATTATAATATGATACCTATTATATAGTTTATTTATTTCTTGCTTTTATTTAATTCTAAACACGTATGTGTTTAGAATTGTAATTCTACTTGTATGAAATGCGACAGGGCATTACATACATATTTTATAAAACAATACCTCATGGCTATTCAAAAGTGTTTAAGAATTGCGGATGAAGAATCTTAAAGGAAGGTAACTTTATTGAAAATATCTTGTAAAACATTCCTTACATTCATACATTTAGGATTCATAAAATTTAAAATTGTTTTAGAGTTAGAAGTTTTCAGTCAGATAGTTTTGCATGATATACTTACCTATGCTTTTACTTGCATGAGCATTTCGATGAAAATTATGTCGACTTTCATTTTAATCTTTTTACTACAGGCTCTGTTCCTTTTTTCTTGTCTTACAGTGGCTATGTTTTTTATATTCTTTTCTCGCGTATTTTTAATAAATTTCTATTTTTTCATTACTGACAAGATTTCGTCATTAATTTTTTCTGCTTTTTCCAACTTTCTTCAAAATATAACCTCAAGATTTCTGTTTTTTTTTTGTACACATGTTTCAGTGCCAGAGGCAATTTGCCAGAGGCAAAAGGGCATATTTTCTGGATAAAAGGTCCTCCTTTTATCCAGACATAAGTACTATAACCAGGAGATAGAAATATAAATTTGAACGGGATTGAAACTGCAAGCAAAAGTTTTTTTTACTAATTCAAAAAAATGTATACCACCTAACGCAAATAGGGTTAATGAATGTTTGATAATTTTTATTAATTTTTTTTTAAATATCTAACTTTATAAATTCAGACATAAATGAATGTCAGCTGCCAAAGCCACCCTGTCCAAAATATCTCTGCGAGAATACGATTGGTGGATTCAAATGTGCTGGAAAACCTGGGAAGCCATTTTTGGAAGAAGATCCAGGCTCTCCCACTGATCCAACTCCTTCGGCGCCAAACCCGAAAAATGACATTTGTCCTTCTGGGTTTAGAGCAGGCCCAGATGATGAGTGTATTGGTAAGTAATATTAGGAATATAAAAAGATCTTAGAACCATATTAGCCTGCATAAATTTAATTCAATCAAAAATTACGTATTAGTGCGGTAACATTAAAAGGCCTAGACATTTAAGATTTACTAAATCCATCCTACGTTAATGAACATGGTCGGCTAGAAGCTGACTTGGCAAACGTTGTTCTGCCTTCTTAACTACCCTTATTTTTTTTCTATATTTTCTCATCTTATAAACTTTCCCTGGACTTCAACAATTAATTCAAAACCAAAATTAGCCAAATCGGTTCAGCTTTCCTCGAATTTTAGCGACACTAACGAACAGCAATTGATTTTACTAGGAGATTATATATATATATATATATATATATTATTTGATATATATAGATTATTTGATACTTTAGTTAAAACCAATGTTGTATATTGCTTAATTTGTGGTATTAATCAAACGTGGAGTGTATTTTAAGAAGAATAATAAATTGCAATGATCTAAGTAGAAGATGTTTAGGATTTGACACGATTCTTCAGGAGACATATAACAAATTTGGTACAAATTAAAAATACGTTTATAGGTAATATTAAAAATAATTTCTAATTCTAAATAAAAGAAAGAAAAACGCACTCTTTTTTTGCTATATTTCTAAAATCTTTAAAATTGGCATATTATTTAGAGGTCACTTTAAATTAGTGCTCTTGAACACCGTTTTCCATCAGGTTCTATAGTTATTTCAAATTGTAAGTTGTAAAGTTGAGAAAGCTAGATACATAAAATCTTTCTTGTAATATCGCTTAGAATCTTAAAAATATATTATGTAGAAATTTGGTTCTGCTTTTAAGTACTTTGTTACATATACATAACACAACTATAACATACTAGCTGACCCGGCAAACGTTGTTCTGCCTTTTTAACTACTCTTATTATTTTTCTTTATTTTCTCACTTTTTAAACCTTCCCTGGACTTCAACAATTAATACAAACCCAAAATTAGCCAAATCGATTCAGCCGTTCCCGAATTTTAGCAAGACTAACGAACAGCAATTGATAAGTCACCAAAACTGTATGAAGCGAAATATGAAGGATTGCATTGATATTTGTATTTAGTATGGCATGCACATATTTAAATTGTATGTATTTTCTTCTACGGTCTAATCTCTTCTTCTTACTTTGGCTATATGAGTACTTTTACTGTTGAGCTCACTGACTTAATGCCCTGTTTTCTTCGTGCTCCTTTTTTAGCTTGGCACTTTTGTTTTCCTATTGTAGATATCGATGAATGTGAAGAACATTTAGATGACTGCCAGCGTTTGTCACAGTATTGTATCAATACGCACAGCGCTTATTTCTGCCAGGATCACGTGTCAAAGAGATGTGCTCCCGGATTTAAAGTTAATTCTGCAACGGGAATTTGTGAAGGTACGTAATATGTCGTAAAACGATTGCTTATATATAATTATGTAAATTCAACAATATATAACGAAATATCTTATTATTTTCTATATTCAGGGCTACATACATAAGTTCGTATAAGTTAACATTTTTAGCTTTAAGTTCACATTTTTTACCTGTGTTGGTCCGAGCTACTTTGAAGAATTGACCAGCTGCCGTTCTGTCAGGCAAGTCGTTAAATGTGACTGATTGATTGGCTGGACGTGTCACTACCATCGTGAGTACTAGGTGGTAGAGTACCGCAACGTCTCGGCCGGGTATTTGGTACCATCGCCTTACCTATTCCTGCCGTAATAACGTCAATGCTAGTCATTTTTCGTGTTCCGGTTTTAAGGGTTACGTAGATGGTATGCATGAGACATTGCCATCCCGCCACACGGATAGCAACACACCATTAACTTCTTTGAAGTCTGTAGGCGATGGTTTCTCTACCATCAGGCGAGCTATCTGCTTGTTTTCAATCTTATGTTATAAAAAAACATTAATGTTTAATTAATTAAACATTAATTTAATTTTGTTTATGTATTTACACAAATTTCGTGTATGTTAAAAAACATTAATGTTTAAATTTGTTAATATTTTTTCGCGTTAATGTTGCAGATATTAACGAGTGCGAAGAAAGTTCAGAGGTGTGCAAACGAACCGAAGTATGTATTAACTTGCCGGGTGCATATAACTGCAAGTCCAAGATTAGCACGTTACCGAAGTAAGCTCAGAATTATAAATTTAAACAATAAGTATATACAACACTCTTTATCGTCGGCACTTGGTGAAACTCCATTTTCATACAATGTTTATATCGATAACTCTTGTACTGTTTCACAATAAACTATTATACATATTATCTAACCGGTTTCGCTTCTATAAGTATCATCAGGGCAATGACAAATTAAAACTAAAAACAAAACAACATCTAACCGTTCTGATTTAACATTTTATCATTAAAATCATCAAAATTTGTAATTGCCCTGATAATGCTCATAGAAGCGAAACCGGTTAGATAATATATATATAATAGTTTATTGTGAAACAGTACAAGTGTTATCGATATAAAAATTGTATTAAACAATAAGAATAATAGTTTTTACCACGTTTTATCGCACTAGCGCTAGAAGACAACGTCATAATAATATATTATGATATTATGACGTTGTCTTCCAGCGCTAGTTGGCGAACCAATCACGAAACAGCATGAATCGCGGCGAACCAATCCCGAAACAGCAAACATATCGATATTATAACGTTTTGAATCCTTATCAAAATGTCATTATTTCGTAGGTATAATTTTCACACTTAAAATGTCAGTAAATAATAGTTTATAACAGAAAAAGTAATTATAAAATACTTCAAAATATATTTGAACACATTATCCTAAAAATATATTATACACAACGCACAGACATGTAGCTTATCAACACTCAACAGCAACAGTAAATGAAGGTAGATTTATAAAAATATGGTAGGTATGACAAAGTTGCAGAGATCAAAAATTTCCCTGAATTAGAGGAAAAAAATGCTATAGATGTTATCGGAGATAGGTATACACATAATTTCATAATGTAAATTAAAATTCTATACCTATATGTTGTATGCGTTTACTAAACTTTATGTTCAGACCAGAGGGCCTACCATGAACTCTTATAATACTTGTCAAGTTCCAGGCAGTTCAACTATGAGTATTAACCTGTCAGGTTTTACGATCGTACCATGAACTAATTTTTGTTGACCTGCAATGCGTCGTCTTCTGGCCGGTCACATTATCTCTGGCAGGACATATCAAATTAACGTTGAGAAACACATCACTTACCGATTTTTAAATTTTAGTATAAAATTATTATTAATAATGCATTTTAATTAGAAATCTTGAATTTAAGAATACAAATTGGCAAAAGAGATCGACTTTTAAGTTATTTAAAGTCTACGTAAAATATATGGAATATAAAGTAAACCACGTAATATTTGTTAAGCGGCATCCATTAAAGAACGCAACTCTGGGAATATTACACATGACCTTGAACTGTTTAATAAAGACGTTCATGTTATGAGCGCGGTTTTTAAATTTCTTGAGCTCGTCTTGATTTTTTAAGATTAGAGTTTTGGAATAGTTTGTGACTATTTTAAAGCTTAAAATTGCACATTGATTTAATGAACGTGATTAATGTCGGAAGGAAAACGATCGTATGATATCAATATATTCAATGAACAATTGGAAGTTTTATGAGATATTTTATAAAAGGGATTCAATAAAAGTGCACACTCAAAACTTTAATTTTCATCACACATCTAAATTTAGTGTATCTCCTCTGTGGTCTAGTCTAGTGGTCTGGTGTCGGAGTTGATCACATGAGGTCCCGGGTCGGACAATTCAACAAAATGTGTTTTTCAGTTTTCTGACAAAAGCAATGTTGTGCGGGATTGGAAAAAATGCCCGGGTGGCGATAGGCTTTGGCTAATCGTGGGTACATTTGTTGTACCTCTGCCTACCTCTTTGGGGATACGGACGTGAAGATACTTTTTTATCTAAAATTAAAAATAAATAAAAAATGCTTTAAAAGTAAGTAAATATTAAATAATAAATAAATAACATTAAATAGAAGTAATGAATTAGGAACTATATTTTATACTAATATCAATATTTTTCTAAAACAGTTAATGTCAAAAACTATGCAGTATAAATTCCAAGTAGGACTAGGGCTAGGAATAGCAGTAATAATAAAAAATACCTACGTTTACAGTACATTTAAGACAAAGCAATCCAATAAAAGTTGCTTTTTTCCACCTGCAAGTGACCGGCAATATTATGACACTTTAGCAGTTCAAATATCGATTTCGGTCTGACAAAAACACTTCATGATACGCAAACGCAGGGCAGAGCCTCAAGCACGAAATTTAAGCGTTTTCGTATCGTTAACGTATCGAAGACTCGATACGTTAACGGAGTATGACGATAGTAGGAAGCACGAAGCACCTTCTATCGACTCTCGAGACCTCGATACGATTACGCTAGTGACGTCATCCTAACGTAAGCAGGAAGGTACTAGTTTCGTTCAAAAACTTAATCGTATATTATCGGTTTCATTATATTCCATATAGAAATATATTTATTGATAACTAAAATCATACCTAACTCAAGCATAATTAATAAAATACACAAAAATAAAGAAATGCATTCTCTACTCTAAGAAAAATCATATTTATTTTGACGAAACCATTCTAATAACGATCTTACGTTATTCTATGATTTTTGAACGAGACGACCGCTTGGCACTTCACATAGGTATACGATACCAAACAAAGACAAGGTCAATTTTGTTTATAATCGTACGGGCTCTCGAAAACATTACATTTAAATTGTTTCCTCGCATTATTGGATCCTTTCTTCCAGAAACAAGATTCCTCTAAGGAAATAAGCTCTAGAGTTATGCTGGAACTCAGTCTTAATGAAGTTTTTCGGCGGAGTTGCTCACAGGGAAATGTAAGAGCCTCTTTGTTGAGGCGATATTTATTTTTAAATTCGGTATCATTTAAATCCATAGGATCAAATAGTTTTCTCTGTTTAGTCCTACATCTAACTTCTCTGAAAAATAATCTATACACATAATAAAATCGTAGGAAAGTCAAAACTGTACATTGAATATTTTTTTAAAGAATACTTGGGGCGTTATCTACAATCGATATCGAAGCCAAAAATATAGTTTTTAGAATTTTTGTCTGTTTGTCTGTATGTCTGTTTGTCTGTATGTATGTCCGGGGTAAACTCAAAAAGTACTGCATGGATTTACTTCAAATTTTGCATGAATATTTCTAACAGGTCGGGTCAACATATAGGCTACATATTATCACGCTATCACTTACGGGGGAGGAGCAGTGTGGAGTAAACGAAGTCCGCGCGGACGAAGTCACTGGCAACAGCCAGTATTGTAATATAAATGTAAACAGTGAAAAATTACCACAAATAAAAATGTGAGAATAAAAATTGCTTACATCGAATCTCGTCTATTATTTTCTTCATCTTGAAGTAAACTTCCAATGAGAATATAATAGAGAATTACGTTGAAATATAGGTGGTATTTGCATTTTTTAGCTTTCCGTTGATTGTATTAATATCCGAAAGTAAAAAAAACTACTTAATTTTTTAAAAAACGAGCGTAATAAATAATTTTAAACAACTCGAAACTTTTTTCACCTGCAAATTGTAAGTGAAAAAAGATTCGTCACCTCTCGATACCCAGCCTTCGAAATTTGCGATACGATACTTCAAAACGCCGTTCATGCTCGCAATTTTGTTACGTTTCACGTATTTCTCGATACGTTTGCGATACAAAAGTTTAATAATTTGCTTGTGCTTCGAAATTTAGTTCCATTTACGTACGATAGGGGCGCTGATCATTTTTCATACGTTTATTTCTCGATGACGATACGAATACTTTTTCGCAAGGAGTTCGTGCTTGAGGCACAGAAGTTGGTTTGAATAGTAAAACGATCGCTCGCCGGCATAGGTCACGTGGTCACTGACTGGCCTGTTAGATAACGCTTTCATGGTACGAAATAGCAGGACAGTTTAATTATCGGCTAAAATTGACCTGCTATAAGAGTTCATGGTAGGGCCGCAGTAATATCAAGATGGCAATATACATAAAATATATTTTTTTTTAATATCAAAAGTAAATTAAACTAAAATTTAATTTTATACTAGCTGTTGCCCGCGGCTTAGTCCGTACGGACTTCGTTTATTCCGCACAGCTCCTCCCACGTAGTTGCTAGCGTGATAATATGTAGCCTATATGTCAACCTCACCTGTTAGTAATATTCATGCAAAATTTGAAGTAAATCCATGCAGTACTTTTTTTAATTTACCCCGGACATACATGACTTTCCTACGATTTTATTATATGTATATAGATTAAAAAAATTACAACTTTGATTTAACTTGTTCCACAGATTAGCAAGAAAGACTTGCCAAGAAGGTACACGAGTGAGACCAGGGGGGACAATTTGTGAAGGTATTTAATATTTATTATTATCAGCTACAACTATTCCTTAGAATAGTATAAGATTCATCATTAACCACCATTGGAAATGTGTCAAAGAGACAAAATCAGTTTCTCTTTTTCTTCGACAGAAGTCAATGTTGTATATACCAATAATATTTAA
This sequence comes from Apodemia mormo, assembly GCA_036924255.1. Classification (NCBI taxonomy): domain Eukaryota; kingdom Metazoa; phylum Arthropoda; class Insecta; order Lepidoptera; family Riodinidae; genus Apodemia; species Apodemia mormo. Next base: position 10,600,224 of record JAUPFN010000026.1, read on the forward strand.
TTCCTTATTAATGTTGTCGATAATTGTTAACATACAGTCTTCATACACCCACTCCATACAATTGTACGTTGTCAGTTATGTGGGAAAAGAATTGGAAGAGACGCCGCTCATTATTTTATGATTTATGTACCTACTAAGAAACATTTCAAAGTATCATTTGCAATTCTTCGGTTGTACGTTAATATATGAAGGATCGTTCATTAGTCGGTGAAGCCCGAAGAGGAGGTGGAGGGGTTCGGCAAAGCATTACGTAACATCACAAGGAGAGAAGGGATGTAGTGAAATATCACATTTATTTATTTTGTCGTTGAATATGCGATTCTAAACAAGAAAGCACCGCGTGACTGCCTTGCCATCATCGATTTTCCCGCGCATTGTATCAAATACACGTGATCTGGAGAGGGAGGGGAGCCTAAAACCTCACCACGAGTCACCAGGGTGAGGGTTTTAAAAAGTTGCTGAAAACACCGCGTGATTAAAGACTTCTAATAAGTTGTTACATTACACGCTATTTATGTTTCCAGATATCGACGAATGTCGTGAAGGCTCACATCTCTGCGACCAATTCCAAAATTGTATCAACACGTATGGCGCTCATGAGTGTCGCTGTAAGCAAGGCTTTGAATTAGATTCCAGTACCGGATCTTGTGTAGGTTAGTATAAAGACGATTTTAATAATACTTTGTGAAGTATTATTTACTATAAAAAATAATACGTATAATTACATAAACTGTCTTCGCAAGCCATACCTACTAATACTGCAACTCTTATAGCAAGGCTTCCCAAACCTATTTTTATTTCAACTCCCTTGGAAATTTGCTTTTTTTGCAAGTGCTTCTGGCTGAAAAGTATTTACCAGTTGTAGTTTTTGCTTTTAACAACAAGTTGTCAAAAATCTCCAAATAATATTTATTTAAAAATAATTAAAACAAATCTAAATAAATACTATGTTGGCTGAACGCTCAATGCTGCAGAGCTGCAAGGCACTATTAGACACTGAGATTATAAATTCTAGCAATTAATTTGCCTTTGTCGTATTGGGTTAGGACTGAAATCACAAAATTATTCCATGAATTTTTATTCGCTTACACATCCCGCGGAATAGTGCCCTATGTTATAGTACAGAGTCCTATAGTTTGAAAGTCGTTCTTATAGATTAAAGTACTATTCGACTCTTCACGAGAGTCTGCGATTGGCAGAATGGCAGAGGAAAAGAATGGCAGATGGTCTATTTTTCAATGGGGGTTCGGACCAACACAGAGAAAAATACGAAATTTCCTTAATTTCGTAACGATAGTAATGACTGAATCTTTGAAATATTACTATTTGTAGGTTATGGTGGTATACTAACTACGAAATGATACGAGAGAAGAGCGAGAAGCAGCCATTAAGCTGTTTTAAATTTGGAGACAATACCTAATATTTAATTCAACCCAAACCTTAAACATTCCTGACACTTGTTAGTCCTGGGTTAGTCCCGGGTTCCTTTGAAGAATGGGCTAACTGCCGTTCTGCCAGGCAGGTCGTAAAAGGTGACCGATTGGCTATACGAGTCACTACCATCGTGGTGGTACCACCGCCTTACCTATTCCTGCCGTAATAGCGTCAGTGCATGTCACTATCGTGTTCCGGTTTAGAAGGTAAGGTAGCCGGTAAACTTATGCATGTGGCATTAGACCTCACCACAAGATAGCAACGCACCATTAACACCTTTGGTGTCTATAAGCGATGGTTGACTCTTTCCATCAGGAGACCCATCTGCTTGTTTGCTATCTTATGATATAAAAAAAAAAACACTTTCTGAAGTCTCACCTTCTGTTTTTAAGTAAACTGATCATATTAAGATTTATTTTGGTAAGAAAGAGAAGGTGAGACCTCATAGAGTAAGATAGAGTAAGACTGTAAATAGAGTAAACTTGAGTGCTTTAGGTTTTGTTTCAGGTGTCTAATGTGAGTATTATCTCCAGGTTCTCCGGGTAATTTTAAATGAGATGCATTTTACAGATATCGACGAGTGTGCTCTCAAGCTAGATAACTGCGCAGCCGGTCTTAACTGTCTGAATGTCCTGGGATCTTTCACATGTACCAGACGCGCAGTTACTACATCCACCACTCCTGTGCCACCCATGTATGAATACGACTATGAATATTCAGAGTATGTATTTTTAAATTATTAGATTTGAAAAGTAGACTGGTCTCAAATTCCATTTTTCGTAAGTAAAATGGACTTTAGAGACAAGTCTATGCTTCATTTAGTATATGTTTTTTATTAAAAAGATGTCATATTTGGGACTGCATTAACTAACATTAATTTTTTTCTAATATTAAACATAATTAAAATATTCTTGAAGATAAGGCAATTTTTGAAAGAGGTCATTCATTTTGGATTAACAAAATAGTACAAATTATGACTGCGTGACTTGATGTGCGTGTTTGTTAAAATAAATAAAAAGATTTTTCAAATGATCATTTATTTCGCTTTAACTGACCACACGTGAGTCTTATCGTGGATACAATTCTCGTTCTGTTCTGACTGACGTTGTTTTAAAAAATATTTCTATTACTTTAGAAATATGAAACAACCTGCCAGTGGCCACATATACTGTAACACTAAGGAGGTGTTAAATCAGCTACCCCTTTAGGTTGAAGCAGCTGATAAGCGGATCGGATGTTTACAATTTGTTATAGACCTACCTATGTATATCCTTATACGATAACCCTGCATATCCTAGGCGAATAACTTTCACAATAATAATTGAGGTTGTCTCTTATTACAAGATCATTTACCCCATGACGTAGCGTTAATCATCTTATAAAAACAAAATATTCTTATATTATTCTCATATCTCATCTCAAATTTCAATATGTATTCCAAAACACTAGACAACTTGCAACCTCATCCTATCAAAATGTATGTATCGTTAACATTAAATCGGCAAAGTAGGTGCGTGATCACAGTCAGACAATTCTAGACAGATATATACCTACAGCAATTTAAGCATAGTTTTCTTTTGTGTTGCAGAACAAAAGAAAAGAAATCTAAATTTTTAATTCAGTCTATGTTTCAGCTCACTCCAAAACATTTCCCAGACATGATAAGTATGTCCCGATAAGATATATTTAACTGTACTATTTAACTCGAATTTACTAGCATAATAACTGTATGAGTTAGTAAACGTCCAGATATTCTTTGAGATATATTCTTATATTGACTATTTTCGTCTTTCTCACCCCTCTTGTGTCAGTACGATCATAGACTTTATATTTATCAATCTTCTACCTCTTGTTTGGAGTAAACTCAAATTTACAATTATAACAAAAGGACTTGTTTTTGTTTTGTTCCAGCATATGACAGAAGACATCCTCAGCATTGGTACATGTAATCAAATACAGTGACTAGATATTTAATTCTCAATCCCAAACAAAAGAAATGCACTAACATATATGTACAATGAATGATGTTGATGAAAAATTCCTAATGCTACAGTCGCATATTAAATGGTTATTTAACATATTCACAATAATAAAAGCTTTACGAGTATATTTCCAATGCCTTGTATTAATTTTTTCATCATGAAATCAATTTCGCTTGATTCATGTCTAGTTTAGCCATGTCATGCCTTCTCATATAACTTACATTCACAACATACTTATTATCTCTCATTTTCATGTCAAATTGACACAAGTTATGGCCCTTATTATAACTATTGTATACTCTAATACTCTAGTGGGTCATCGATTAGTGTGTCATATTACTTCTCGCTTCTTTCTCAAACTTACGTCCTCTACCTTACACCTCCGCTCTTCAGGTGAGTCTATTAACACATTTTTGCCCTTTGCCTTTTAAGCATATGCTTGCTAAGAATCCTAGTCTGTGGACTTTTTTCTAAAACATACACATTAGCAATTGCCTTTCATTACATTATTTGTATCTAAACTATTGCCTTTGGTATTAAAATCGAACTTTGTATTCCTACCTATCTTGTACTCATTCTTGATTCTAATATTGAAACATTACCATCGTTACTATAATATTTTATGTCAAACAATTTTTCTGTTTAATTTCTGATTTTTGAACTCTATATTTCTGCGCAATGTTTGTTACAATAACTACGTTACTAGGGAATCATCTTTGGAATCTGAAATTTTTGCGCTCATATCAATCATCTTGCCTCGCACGCATCCCTATTCGTCGCCAGACTGTTTGGTGCTTCTTAATTCATATCTGCGTGTATTATTCACATTGTGACGGTGTATGAACCTTTTCGTCACATTGTCGCTCCTGTTGGGAGCGTGCAGGCGTCGCATATAGTTCCGTCAGCTCATCTCTGAACCTCACATTCTGTTGCAATCCTAACGGTGGCTGTATCGATCAATACACTGTTAGTTGCTCAATTTGTCCACCGAATAATTCGTTGCATTCGTTGCATTGAAGTTTCCCGCATATCATTTCGAAATGAATATAATCCTGTGCCTAACCTCGACTTCAGGTATGTTAAATTTAGGAATCGTTTATTAAATTCCTTCTTGTCAATTTCTGTCTTATGGGCAACATCACCGACCGACCTTGTCTTAAATTGTAGAATTTTTCTTCGTTCTTAACCGTTTTTAGAATTTTTTCTCTGTTTGTTTTTACAATTCTATTATTACATTACTTATATGTAGTAATGTAATTAATATCTGCAAATCATTTCATGATAAACTAGCGTTAGCCCCTGAAGATACGCTGCCATTAATGAAGATAGATAATTTTCTTGTCATTTATTAATTGCTATATTCATACAGAATCTACTCAGAAACTTTATTAAGGAAGCATGGCCTGTTAATCCATTGCTTCGACTATTCTATTTTCTTATTAAATTAAATCTTAGTTGCACAAATTAGATGCAGTCTTCAAATTTCTACCCGGCGCCTCCACCAACTGTAAAGGTCTCGAGGTTCCAGCATTGGGATCTTCTAATGTGAAGGCGTGCTTATTAAAATAAATAAAATGTTTTTCAAATAAACTTTTTTTTTTCACTTTGACTGGCCACACGTCAGTTTTATCGCGATACAATTCTCGTTTTGTTTTTACTGACATTTTAGTTTACATATTACCGTTCCAGTTTATTCATAAAATATTTTAATACCACCACCACCACCATCTTACATAGTTCTGCCACAAGAACGTGGGTACTTAGAAGGTAGAGTAGGTGATAAATCTACGCATGTAGCACTACTTCCCCACCATATAGATGGTAAATCACTATTTAGAACTTTGGAGATGCTCTAGGCGATGGATTGTTTTTCAAAAAGAAAAACCGTCTGCTTATTTACGATTTATGCTGAATAAATACGTAATTTATGTATTATTTTTCAATGCGGCTTCAGCGGTTTGGTTCCCGGGACTTGCTCGACACTGATTTATGTGATGTGTACCTGGTTTGTCAATAGACTGGCTACGGTGACGTCATAGGACTTAATACCGTAGCTTAATTATTATATAGATCAGAAAGCACTAACCCGGGTGATTTTTTTAGAATCTTACAGCATTAAGGGAATGTACGTTCTTGTCATGATGGCAGTTTCTTTTTAGAGTTTACTCCTTAAGAATCGGTTTTTGATATAAGGCGCCCGGTATGAGAAAAATGTGAGGAGTAAAATCAACTGAACGAATGACCTCGTTACGTTTTTGGTGCGCAACTTTCTAATTTGGTGTGAGCAGTGCAGCTAGATCGTGGGTTTTTTTTTGCGTCTGTTTTGACAATCGTACTTAAGGAGTAAACTCCAGTCGTGCGTCGGAGCTGACACACACAATTTCTTTTGTGGGAAATGTAAAATTTATTTAAAAAAAGTGTAATTTATAATATAATATATTATTTAACTATAATAAACAAATTTTGCACGGCATATGGCGAATTTTGTTTATTTTGTATATTTCTTTAAATTTTACTCTTTTTAGAGTTTCGGGTCGGAACCATCCGAAGTAAACTAGGAACTCTTATAGTTTCACTATTTCCGTTCGTCCGTCCGTCCGCACGATAGCTTAGAGATACTTAGTACAATAAAGCCGTAATTTAGCACAAATATACATATTAGTCACGACAACATAGTGGTAATATAAAATCTTGAAAAATATTTTTTGAGTAGCTCCTTTACCGGTAAATTAGGGATGTTAATTTTTTTCTCGTATACTCTATAGTGTGGGATATCATTGGATAGGTTTTTAAAAAAATATTTGGTTATAATAGTAGGTTTGTGAAAACAACTTTTTGATTAAGGGACTCGTTTGTAAGATATTAAGCTTTAAAATGCTAATTTTTGTTAGACTCAAATGTCCCCCCTCTCCCCTTAGCAGGCTAATCGGTTGGTTTTGGGGGTGGGAAAAATTCCGTGGTAGTAGTAAATATAATGAATTTAAAAGGAAAATTATTACGGCTTAGAAGGCTTTCCAAGTTTTGGAGTAAAATTAGAAGTAAAGAGGAGTAAAAGTAGAGAACTTATAAAATGTACTTGGAGAAGTTTTTATAGGCAGTAAGCCAGTGGCACGGATATATTCGTCATTGTTAAATAGGCTAAATGTTCATAGTATGAAAAAATAAAAACCCTCTTCTTAGTCCACATTATTGTGACGGGTAGCTTTGGAACCCTACACTGGGCATGGGCCGACACACACTTTACTATTTTTTTATAAAATAAGCAGTGTCAAGAATTAGATTTAATCAAATAATACAAAGTTACGGTAAAAAGAAGCTCAAAGATTACAAAAAAAATCCCACACAAATTTTCATCGGTTTTTATCTCAGAATCATGGTCCAAATCCATGTTTTGACTTTCGGTGAACGTTTCGTACACACTGTATAAGTACTTAAATAATATTTACACTAATATTTTTTTATAAATTACGATTTCAGTGAAGAAACAAATTCAGAATTACCAGCAACATCAAAACCAGTTACTATTACTAATTCAAAGCAAAGAACAACCACGACATCTACAACAACTACTAGACGTACGACAACATCAACATCAACATCAACGACAACAACTACAACACCTAAACCAACAACAACATCTACTACAACATCTACAACTACCCCTAGTACCACAAGTACTTCAACTAGTACAACACAAAGGCCTTATACACCTCCTAGAAGATATCCATACCGTCCTAACAATTATCCTTCTAGACCTAATAATAGATATCCGAATCGTCCGAATTATCGTCCCAGACCAACAACTACTACTGAATCTCCAACACCAGAAAAACCAGAAAATGACCCATATAACAATATTCCTGTAATACCAACAGAAGTAACAGTAACTACTCCTAAACATACGACTACTATTGAAAGAGAACGTAACCCTGACGGCAGCTATGACATAGATACTAGTGACATACCTAAAAATAGATGGACTAATGTTATTGGTAAAGATGCACCAGATGAAAACTTTGATGCAAATCGGCTTTTCTGTTTAAATGGATACGAAAGAAATGAACGAGGTCAATGTGTTGGTAAGTATAATTTTACACCAATATAAACTAAATGTAACCTGCAGTTATCCATGATTATATTTAATTCGTTAATAAGCGTGATAAATGGTAAACATGAAATCAAGGAAGTTATGAGTTCTATTAAAATATTTACCCTTAGTTTTTGCCGTATTTTTAAAGCGATTTTAAACTTTTAACAAGATTTTAATTGCTATTTGATAACATAAAATATTCGGTTGCAAATTCATTATTTCTTATGCTTGACGGCTAAAATTGGTCTCAGGCCCCTTTTGAAGCTGTCAGGCAATTCGTAATAGGCGAACAATTTACTAAATATAATATTACTACTAGTCACCGATTTGGAGGGTAAGGTAGTTGGTAAATTTATGCACGTGGCATTACTATCCCACCACACGCAACGTACAAATAACATTTTTGGTTTTTATAGGCCATGGTTGCCTGTTTCCATTAGGTAATCCATCTGCTTATTTACTATTATACAGGCTGTTTTTTTAGCCGTGAGAAGGAATCAAACCCGCGAAAATTCACGCTTGAACATATCGAATAAATATGTTCAAAAAAATATGTAAACCGGTTGACCCTACGGACCATCCTGGAAACTTTCCGCTAAAATGAGGTATATTAAGCTGGAATCTAATATTGCTTATATATTTTTTCAAAGTTCATCTAAATTTAATTAAAAATTGTAGTAATTTGATATTTGAAATGGAGTTCAACGCAAACTGTAAAATGTTTTTTAGCTACATAATCTACATATTGAAAATATGTCTAAATCTAAGTAAGTGTATATTGAAATAATATGTCCAATCATATTTTTTCAAAAATTTTCGTCATTGATAAGTCACAATTAAATCGAACGGTTTTGATCGAATTTACGTTTTTGACGCAGTTTTTTAGAGAAAAATCTGATGAGATTTATAAATGAATTAATAGTGTGAAAGTTATTTTAAAAATATTAAGTAAGTTTGCTGTAAACAACAAAATATTAATATTCGAAAAGCTCTAACTTTTGAAAACCTGATTCAGTTTTGATTTTTTAAACTGTAGGTATGTTTAAAAAATCTCGACGTTATGAATTTTTCGTCAACGATAACTCCCGAACTGATAAAACTATTTTGATGCAGTTGGTATATTATTATTATAATTTGGAAGTTATGTCAAAAATACTGTTTCACAAAACAGTTTTTTTAAATTTTTCCAAAATTTCTTATAATCTCTTTCCGATGAAATTTTGAACAAATCCGACTTTGTTCAAAATTTCAGAAAGTCTAAGTTGAGTGGAATGGTTATGCTGACGCTAGTCGTCACGACTCACGATTCATTAGGTAGATAGATAATGTAAATGTAATCTACCTCCCTGTTTTAAACTAGCGTGAATTGTGATTAATTTTCCCTTCATACTTTGTTCTTGGTTTAGTTTAGAAGGACAGTCAAAAATATCTATGCACTAAATAATAAGAGATGTATTAAGCGTGTTATAATTTTAAAAAGAAACTAGGCGCGAATAAAAGTGTAAGATATAGCTAATAATAGTTGATATTTCTGGCGTAAATGGAATCATCCTCTTCACTATTATCGAACTTGATTAATTAATTATTTATATTTTACAGTAATCTGAATTGTTGAATTATTCTTCTGTATATTTTGGCAATTCGGGACATATAATCATTACGTAATGCATATACACGTACCATATCTCAATATTTTTCATTGAAACACTGATAAGATGACATTGTTATTATTAGTCAAACACTTTCCCAAAGTTACGGGAGGTGGTTTATTGCATTACGTGGAAACACATGCGAACGTTGCGATGGACTGGCACAAGGTACAAGCGAAGGAAAAGGCGCTTGGGGCTCCGCGATCAGCGCTGGTGCTCGCTACAGTAACTATTATGTAATTTACGCTAGCGTGGCGTAGTTAATTGGCCCACGACTCGCGTAAGTTTTCTATAGGAATATGATTTAAGTATTTTATTGGATAATTAGGTAAAACTAAAGTCATAATTTTATAGATACTTGGACTCAGAATCGAATACTAGGTACAATTCTTCACTTGGTCCCACGGCTAAAAATAGCCTGTATATTGAACAAAAATAATGTTTTTTTTCTAGTATAAAAAAAAGCATACGACTTTAATAAAAAATACTTTTGAGTATGCAACTCAAAATCCAACTTAAATCCAATTCCAACTTTAATTTATTAGTATATCATGCAACTTAATTGGTATTTTTCTTTCAAAATGACTAAAACAGTTGATGTCGTTGTTGACCACGACCCATCTGCTTGTTTGCTATCTTATGATATATAAAAAAAAATGTCGGACTTTTGAGGCGAGTAGAGTGCTCAGTCAGAGTTTAAATTAAAGTTTAGGCTACTTACACCCATATAAGGGTTGTACAGCGGCGTTCGGACTAAATGGGGAGCGTGGACACGCGGCATTGCACCCCACGTCAAGCGCGATAGCTTAGAAAAGAGTAGAATATTAATGCAGATAAGAAGAATTCAAAGGATCATTTGTTTCAGATATCGATGAATGTAAAGCAAACAGACACATTTGCAATACCATGGAATTATGCAACAATCTTCAGGGAAGTTACGAATGCGTATGTATGGCCGGTTTTACAAGAGATCCATCCGGCTGGTGTGTTGTGGCCAATGCTCCTACACCTAGAACTACTAGAAAACCCACTTCCACAGCAAGAACTACTACTACAAGTACTCCAGCTACTACGACAAGTACAACTCCAAGTACTACTACTTGTAAGTTTATTGATCATTTTTACAACTTCTGACTATAACATAGTGTTAAGAATCTGTTATGTAGGATTTTATCCTATCTTTCCATGTATTTTCTCCTAGCTGGTCCGGGCCTCTTGTGAAGTATTGACTATCAAACCTTTGTGCCAGGCAGTTCGTGAAATGTGAACAATTGACCAAACGTGACCAAACCATCTTAGCTACTATGGCGTAGACTTCTGCATCGTCTCTTGTAGCGAGTTTAATATAATAGCTTTTCCTCCTTGTGCCTCTTCTATGCAAAATACTTTTAATATTTTTTATGTATCAGCCATTTTTCATTATATTTTTTAGCAACGACAACACAGCGATATACTCCACGCGGGTGGTACCCTACTTACCCTTACGGAAACGTTCCTACACCGACCACTTGTGACATCGGCTACGCTTATAGTTCTAGTCAAGGCAGATGTGTTGGTAAGATTGTTCTATTCTCTTTTAGCTATTTTTATAAAAGGAGGAACGTTTTATATTGGCGAAGTGGTTTGACCTTATATTACGTATTTGTCTCATTTTATTTTTGCGAACTACATGTAACGTGTACTTTTCCTTTAATTTCGGCGAAGTGATTTGACCTCATATTACGTATTTTCCCTCTTTCATTTTAGCGAAGTGGTTTGACCTCATATTACGTATTTTCACCGCTTTTAATTTGGCAGCGTCGTTTGACCTCATATTACGTATTTTTTTCTCTTTTATTTTCGCGAAGTGGTTTGACCTCATATTACGTATTTTCCCGCTTTTAATTTGGGAGCGTGGTTTCACCTCATATTACGTATTTTTTCCTCTTTTATTTTAACGAAGTGGTTTGATATCATATTACGTATTATTAAGGCAAATTTATTTCTCTTTTATTTCCTCTCTTACTTTGGCGAAGTAATTTGTCTTCATATTTCTCGCAAATATTTTTCCCCTTTTTATTTTGACGAAGTGGTTTGACCTCATATTACGTATTTCTTTACCTTTTTGTCTTATCGAAGCGGTTTAACTGCATATTACGTACTTTCCCTCCTTATATTTTGGCAAAGTAGTTTAACCACATATTTATTTTTTCCTTTTATTTTGGCCAAGTGGTTTGATCTAATATTACGTGATTTTCCCTTTTTTTAGCGAAGTGATTTGACCTTATATTACGTATTTTTCCCCTTTTATTTTGGCGAAATGTTATGTTATTATCATATTAAACGTATCTTCCCCCCTTTAGGCGAAGTGGTAAAACCACTATTACCCAGTATTTTAACAAAATAAATGGACTATCGCATGGCAATCACGACTACCGAGGTCATCTGCATACTATTATGATTACTAGGTAGACACACTATTTTATGACAAGTAGAGAAAAATAGCTCGTAGACCTGTTTTTAAACATACCTACAGCATAGAAGCAAATGGCTCTTCTGATGCAGAGAGGGTTTGTTATGTATATGAAGATAACTTAAATTTCTGGAACACAACATGGTTATCTCATTGTTTACTATTGATAACAGATGTAGACGAATGCGCACAGAATCGGGCCACGTGCGCAGCACACGAAGACTGCGTGAACACAGAGGGAGGATATCGCTGCGTCTGTGGATGGAGGTGTAGGGAATTATCGCCACCAAGTCATGGTGAGTTAAAATGGGTTGATGTAAGAACTCGACATCATGGCGGTCTGCCATATTGTCGAGTGGTTGGATACCTACTGCGCAGTCGATGCGGTTCGGTTAAGATTCACGGCAGATACAAGGTTTTGTGTGATGAAATGAAATGAAAATATTTATTTGCAAGAATATAGGTTTTTTTTATTTTTTTATAGAAAAGGGGGCAAACGAACAGGAGGCTCACCTGATGGTAAGTGATCACCGCCGCCCATGGACAACCACACCATCACAAGATTTGCAGTTGCGTTGCCGGCCTTTTAAAAAAGAGTAGGCTCTTTTCTTGAAGGTGTCACAAGTTATTAAAAAATAATTAAGTTACTAACATATTCTACCATAATATGGTGTGCAAATATTTAAAAAATTATAATTATATAACATTATATTACATTTAAAACTTTGTATCAATTTCTTAAAATTACTATCGCATCGGAACGCGGCCACACATTGAGAAGATGCGGCGGAAGAAACTCAGCGGGCTGAAGCGGGTGACATTAAATAATTAAGAATTTATTCTTAGTCTGTAGTATTTAGTTTTTTAATTTTAAAACCCGATTTTATATACAAAATGATGGCTTTTTTATATTAGTGGGATAGGCAAACTGGCAGACGTGCTACCTGATGGTAAGTTGTCGACGTCGCCAATGAACATATATGGTATACCTGGGTTGGAACTAGTCCTGGCATCCCATTCATGTGTTGCCTATCCTGAGACATAAGATGTTAAGTCTCGGTGCCAGTAATTACACCTTACTGCCTGTCTTGCCCTTCTGGCCGAAACACAGCAAAGCTGTTTCACGAGAGAAATAGGCAAGATGGTGGTACCCAAGCAGCCGGGAGCGCGGCACAGCTCCTCCCTCCCACCGGTTATTATAACCATACTTTTGCATGTAAAACCGGGCATTTTTCTAAAGCCAAACAAGCCGGATACTACCTATCTAATTTAGCCGGACACGCATTTACAAAGCCACACTATGTCCGCCTTTATCTGGACGCCTGGCAATTATTATTATTATTATATTATTATTATTATTATTATATATTATATTATTATTATTATTATTATTATTATATATATTATGTTATATTATATTATTATTATATATTCAGCAATATTTCAACTTATTTTGAACTAGGTAGGTACCTGTTTGAATTTATATAGTAAGTGACAACTTAGGTTTGTTTTAGATTGTCACAATTATATTGCAGGTTCTCGAGATGGGGTAGTTGTTCGTCCAGAGTCAACGGTGATAACAGTGGGAGCACAATATGGACAGAACGGTCCGAGGAGAATACCACCAACCTATAAACAAGGTTATGGATCTCCCGATCTATATACTACATGCCCTTGGGGATACCAGCTTACACCAGGCAAGATTTGCGAAGGTAAATTTACTTATTTCAGTATATTAGTTCCTCAAGGACCTAACTTTGCATGCTACATGTTTCTTGAATCGTGTTTTTTCGTAAATCGACGCAAGTTCAGTCCAGTTTTTTGGAGGGTAAAGCTAATTTAGCTGTTAAGGAACTGGGTATTAAATCGTGCTAGACGGTACTTCACGCCTAGCCATGTACCTACTAATGCTCTAGAGTCTAGCGCAAGTTCGGCCGTACATGGAGTATTATTTCACTTCTATCAGGAAAATCACCTGCTGGTTTGCCACATATATTTTTTTCAGGGTATGAAGTCATTCTTTTCACAATTTTTAGCTTATTTCTATAGCTGTAGAGTGTAGACGCTAGCCTGTGAATCCTAAGTAATGAAAAAATATTAATTTTGCACGCAATAAATTAAAACACCTAAACAACCATTTTTAACATTTCTGTCTGTCTGTCATTCTGTTTATACGGGGTAATCTCTGGAACGGCTGAACCGATTTTGATGGAACTTTCACTGAAAGATAGAGGAGTTTATAGGGCAAGACATAGGGTTTACTCGACTGAGGAAAAGGAAATAATGATTTTGGATCACGCGAACAAATTCTCGAGTAATAGCTAGTATTGAATAACAGTATCGACGGTAGCATACTGCAAATATTTGCGAATTGCGATACTATAAATAGATGACAAACTGTAATGCTATGTAGGTACGTTTACTTTACACACTTGGCAAAACGTCTCTAGAGGTGTAAACAAGCAAACACAAACGTGTGAACGAATGTTATGAATTAAGAATTTGAGAAGAAAAGAATTTAACGAATGTTACAATATTCTGGTTTGCTTTGTCGTGAGCTGCACAAATATAAACCGCGGGCCACGGTTTGATGACCAGTGACGGGTGATATTATATGACGTGATTATGACATCAACATTTGTCGCGATGTAGATCCGAGATCGAGCAACATCGTGCTAGCGCGATACTTCGCGCGATGCTTAGCGCGATATATGTAGCCGCTTCATTAGAGTTTTTATGAATTTTAAATACCTACCATTTTCTCTACAGAAGTTGTGGCTTCCTCTGTTTTTGTTCATATTTTGAATAAAAATATGTCAAGCCCACAGGTCACATAAATACACGGCGTTTAGCATTGAACGCGTAGCTGTGCATATGAGCGAATGCTCATAATACTGCCAAAATTATGGCAAATTATACAGGGTGTAAAGAAAACCCTGTCCGATCCGAAAGAGGTATAAAGGCAGGTCAATGACGTTACATTGCATCACTTTTTTAGTATATGGTTATCCTTATTATAAAGGTTGTCTGGAAGAGATCACTTTATTAATGACTAGCTGTTGCCAGCGACTTCGTCCGCGCGGACTTAGTTTACTCCGCACAGCTTCTCCCCGTACGTGATAGCGTAATAAGATGTAGCCCATATATTGACCCGACCTGTTAGTAATATTCATGCAAAATTTGAAGTAAATCCATGCAGTACTTTTTGAGTTTACCCCGGACATACCTACAGACAAACAGATAAACAGACAAACAGACAAAAATTGAGAAAACTATATTTTTGGCTTCGATATCGATTGTAGATCACGCCCCAAGTATTCTTTTAAAAAAAATATTCAATGTACAGTTTTGACTTTTCTACGATTTTATTATATGTATTGAAATTGGATTGAAAAAAATATTGGATTGAAATAATATTGACGTTGGTTGCAGACATAGATGAGTGCGAGCGGCGCAGCTCGGAGTGTGGGCCGCAGCAGACGTGCTCCAACTTCTACGGCGGGTACTCGTGCCAGTGCCCGCGCGGACACCGCATCCGGGACAACTCCTGCGAGGACGTCGACGAGTGCTCCTACGGCAATGTGAGACTTTGTGTACATGCCACTCCATCTATCACATATAGCCATATATCGCACCTCCGCTCAAACAGTGTCACAAGTCAAAAAAACGATTCTCGAGTAAAAGGGGTTTAAAGTTGCTCCTGCCTACTTTTTTCACTTTTCCGGCCAACGTCACTAACGTAGTAGATCATATTCGAGATAAAACTATGGCATAATACGGTACGAATAGTACAATAAGTGATTTTTACGATTTTTTGAATTGTTACACTAATTGAGCGGAGGTGCGATATCACATATATCACACATATATCTATTACACATACCGAGTAGAGTGGCGAGACAGTAAATTGGCCGCGGCTGAGACAATGCTGTGGTGTGGTCATTAGCCGTAGAATGTGATCCATCGAGTAGGCGAGCTAGACGAAGCGGAAAGAGGTACTTGGTCTAATAAATAGGCTACAAACTGACCAAGAGTATTTATTGGGTAGTTTCCATATTTAGAATTTCTTTTTATATAAAAACTATCTGGTCGTCGCGTTATCGCGTGACACATAATCATTATTTGTTTTTGTTCAGATGGAGGAAAAGTAGCCAATGCCATTCCAGGATGGTACCACTTTCTAAAGACCCCAGTACACAATGGCTTATCCTGGCCATTCCATTCATCGCCATTGTGTACAGGGGCTAATGGTACATATTATTGGCGGTCAATTGCCTGTCGTGGCTCACAATCTTCCGATTTTTTGTCGGTTTTTTGGGCACAAAGGAATCGTGACGTAGCGTGGCTTGTGGTGTTCACACAAACGTCCATTGTTTAGGTCTTCACTGACTGCTGACCGCGAAAACACTAGTTTTTGATCGTTCAAAATGTCAGTATCGTGGAGCAACGAAAATACTTTTAATTTTGATTTACTAGCTGTTGCCCGCGACTTCGTCCGCGCGGAGTTCTTTTACTCCGCACTGCCTTTCCCCCGTAGGTGATAGCGTGATAATATGTTGCTTATATGTTGACCCGATCTATTAGTAATATTTATGCAAAATTTGAAGTAAATCCATCCAGTACTTTTTGAGTTTACCCCGGACATACATACAGACAAACAGACAAAAATTCTAAAAACTATATTTTTGGCTTCGATATCGATTGTAGATCACGCCCCAAGTATTCTTTTAAAAAAATATTCAATGTACAGTTTTGAATTTCCTATGATTTTATTATATGTATAGATATTAATTTTATGACCGCCCCGTTGGTCGAGTGTTTAGGACCCTGACTACGCAATCGACGGGGCTCGGGTTCGATCCCCGGCGGGGACAAGCATTTGTGTGATGAGCATAAAGGTTTGTATTTCCGGGTTCGGGTGTTTATTAAATATATTCTAGTATTTATATATGTATTTCTATGTATTAGTATCGTTGACTAACACCCATAACACAAGTAAGTGTAATTTGTCCCGTGGATATTATTATATTATTAATCTGAGCCTGCAATTTGCGACACAAAAAAACGGGTTGTGGCTGTGTGATGGACACAGCCGTGCATCTTTTACGTGAATACGTCTACGTCACGGGTAATATCTTGCGATGGTAACATTTTCATTCGTTCCAATCGCAATGTTCCCCATTAAACCAGCCTACGGACCTAACCACGTCCATCTTGTGGATAGCGAAGTAAAGCATAGGGCGGCGCTACAACCGGAGAATGACCCGCTATTATCTACTGATACCGAAGAAGTAGGTGAAATAATCAAAAACCTATACAATAAAAAGGCCCCAGGGCCTAATAAAAACCTGACCTACTGGTGGTAGCCGCGGCAGACTACATTCCAGATTCTAATCCCGATCCCAATTTACATAGGCCCCGCCACGTTCTCACCGATACCGACGACCCACTAACTTTAGCCGATGGAACACACCAAAACGCTACAAACATACACACGCGACACCGTCGCCGCCGACGGCGACGTGGAACTCTGTTTCGCCCATCGGTGAACAGAGCTGCCAAGGACAAGGATAGCCGATGGACAAAACAATGCTACTAACCGAAGATTAGTTTCATTATAGGAGATACCCTGAGGGGGTAGGTCGTACAGTTCTACATTTTTAAACTCTGGTTGAGCACTCTGTTCTCCCCGCGACCGGTGAAGCTGTGAAGGCCCTTAGGGCCCGCAGTGATTCAGACATTCCGAAAAAAATCATTCTCGTGGCGTACAGTTGCGCATTGCAAAGCATGGCCCATCATAAGCCATTGTGCACTGGGACCTTAATGTAAAAGAATTTTTAAGATTGTTTTTAACAGCGACGACTGGCGAATCTCGAATTTTTATTTGAAGAGAGCTTGATTCAACGAATCTTGGTTTGAGGGGGCTTGTTTCAACTAAGGCTAGATTTCATCAAGGGAACTTTTTAACTAAAAGCCCTCAGACGAGTCACTAACTTCGTGTCTATGAGGTGTTGAAGTTCTACAACGTCTTAATGGCTAAATGCAACATAACGGCTGGTTTATCAGTAACTTCAAAATCTTTGTATAGATCTATTTAAAAACGATGGTTA
Source organism: Apodemia mormo (assembly GCA_036924255.1). Taxonomy (NCBI): domain Eukaryota; kingdom Metazoa; phylum Arthropoda; class Insecta; order Lepidoptera; family Riodinidae; genus Apodemia; species Apodemia mormo. The sequence continues at coordinate 10,617,941 of JAUPFN010000026.1, forward strand.
TATATTTACAATGCTGATAAAATTATCTGATTTATTTTTATATTACAGACTTGTTCATATAACGGCCGATGCATAAACACAATTGGATCTTTCCGTTGTGAGTGTAGTGCTGGCTTCAAAAATGCTCCATCAAGTGCACAAGTTTGTGTTGACATTGACGAGTGTTCAGACTCTCCTGGGCTGTGCCAACACGGCTGTGTCAACTCTTGGGGTGGGTACCGCTGCTACTGTAACAGGGGCTATAGACTCGGATCAGATAACAGGTACGTATTGTCTGTTTAGGACTTAAAACGTTTTATATCATCAATTTTGCATGTAGAGAATTCGGAGGAACTAGCTTCCTCTTGTCTGCTTGCAAGCAAGTCTGTCAGGATTATGATGTATGGCACTCAATTCTGTCTGCCTAACCCCAGTTTACCCACTACTTTATTAAGAGTAGGTCATCTGCTTTCCTAAGAGGAATGAGGTAGACTGTTTGCAAAAGGCAAATATCGTCTAAAGGGCTAATATCGTGACTACAAGGTGATAGAAATCGAAATTCGATTGGATTTACCAAACTTAGATTTACTGAAAGTTTTAATGGAATTATTCACGAGATTTCGGGAATTTTCAAAAACTCTCAAAATAGTGGCCGATATAAAGTTTTTTTTTTAATAATTTCTATACATATATAGTTTTTAGTTACGTTAGGGTACCGATTAATTCTAAAATCTGATCAGTTTTTTCCCTTAAAAAGCTGCATCGGATGGCGTAAATCAAAGATAATAAATAAAATAAGATAATAAATAAAATAAAAAATTTTTGAAAGTATTTTTCAACATTACTTCGAGATTTTTCAACCAATAGTTTTAAACTTTTTATAATGTTTTAGCATATCAATGTTTAGCATTCAAAAACTGCGCCAAGACAAATTCAGTTTAAAATACCGAAATTTAGTTAATTATTTAAGTAGCGTTATTTCAGGCTTTGCAAATAACTTTCAGGTTAATATAAGTAAGTAGGTATACCGATTAATTCCGAAATCTAATCGGTTTCTTCCTCGAAAAAATGCGTCGAATGCTGTAAATCGAGTTGTAGACCATTATAAAAAGTGATAACCTCGACCAGATAGAGGACAGCTAATTATAATACCTCTATATTAATAACACCTAATTTCGTTTTGTGTTGTTGCACAGTACTTGCGTGGACATCGACGAATGCGCAGAGTTTGTGGGCACATCAGGGGCTAGGCTTTGCGGTGGACAATGTCAAAACACGCCAGGATCTTATCGCTGCGCCTGCCCGTCCGGCTACCGCCTCGCTGATGACCGACGCAGCTGTATTGGTGAGGCCCCATGTTACATCACACCAGCATGGGTTGCATTCTTGCGACTTGATGATGGTACTCAATTCACAAACTGCTATAACGTGGTTTGCGTGCAAAATAACGACGATAAGCTTATTCCAAAATAGATTATCAAATTTTTAGTGCATCTAACCAAAGATATCAAGCCAAAAAACAATGTAATTTAAAGAACTATAACGTTTGATTTTTACAAATTCTGCAATGTTTGTACGTACGTGCAATCTGCTTACTAATTGATATCGATGCGACAAGTATAACGGGCGTATAGACTAATGATTTGTAAATAACATACGCACAATACTTCATTCATTCTCTGATCTGACGTATCAAAGTGGATGAGTTTATGCCTCAAGGAGACAAGGCAATATGAAACATTTGTAAAAATCAAAATGATGAACACTTAAAATTTGATCGTCTATTTTGAAGTAATATTTTACACATAATTTGTTGGCACTATTTGAATCATTTTATCCATTTAAGATATGATCTTAGAGTAATTGACCAAATTTTACACAATACTTCATTCATTGTTCTGATGTACCGAAGTGAGTGAGTTTATGCTTCAAGGAGTAAAGGCGATATGAAACATACGTAAAAATCAAAAAGATGAACACGTTAAAATTTGAACATCTATTTTGAAGGGATATTTTACACGTAATTTGTTGGTGGTCACTTTACACATAACCATTTAAACATGATCTTGAAGTAATTCACTAAATTTTTCTCGTGTTCGTGTATGTTATAAATGACCTATGTTCACTTTTAATTGAAGCAAAGCAACAAAATACAAAAGCTTTTAATACATGTTTTGTTACATGTTTAAAGTCTTAAACATGTAATAAAAATAGCTTATCCTACATTTCTTCACAAATTGAATAAATGGATCAAATTCATAGTGAGCACATTACATACTAATGTAGCCATGAGTGAGACCACTCATTACTAGTATTTTGTTTTTCGTTTTTTAAATGTGCGAGGAAATTAATTTTAAAGCACATACAACGCATTAAACAATTGGCAGCTCATATTGAAATTACATACATATTTTGACCAAAGCTGCAACACCATGTTGGCCTGGGCTCCTTTAAAGAATAGGCCAACTGCTTTTCTGCCAAGCAGATAGTAAAAGGCGACTGATTGGCTATGCGAGTCATTACTACCGTAGCTACTAGGTAGTTACGATAGTAGTGACTAGTACGATAGAAATTGCGGTAGTACTGCATTGTCTCGCCCCGGTCTGGTACCTCCTCCTCACCGATTCCTGTCACAATAGTATCTGTGCTTGTCACTTTCATGTTTCGGTTTGGAGGGTAAGGCAGCCGGTAAACTTATGCATGTGGCATTAGACTTCGCTACAAGACAGTATCGCACCATTTACATATCTTTGGTGTATAGACACCAAAGATATGTAAATGGTGCGATACTAGGTAATGGCTGACTCTTTCCATCCGGAGACCCATCTGCTTGTTTGTTATGTTATGATATAAAGAAAAACCAACGTTTTGTAGTACTACTAGCAGATAGAAATAATGTTACACTGATATATTAATAACATTCTATAAACACTAAACAACTTAATGAGAAATCTATATTATAAACAAAAACTTTTTTCCATTCAGATATCGACGAGTGTGAGCGAGATGAAGGATTATGTGGTGACCCTACTCAAGGCAACGTGTGTCAGAACACTCGTGGAGGTTATCACTGCCATCATATTGACTGTCCTCCGGGTTACCGTCTGGAAGGCAAACAGTATGTTTTGATTTCGTGATTCGATTAGATGTCCAAAATGTTTTAGGGAAAGTATTTTCAATTTCAAAATTTTCAACATGCTATCTTGCATTGCGAAATAGTTGGAATAGAGCCGTAATCGTCTAAAATCTACACGCTGTATAAACGTTATTATTATCCCGACCATTGACGAATCAAGTCATATGTGCGACCATGTAAGCTTAAACTGTAATTAAACAAAACGAATCATTTTAGAATACTGCTAAAAGTAGTGCATATGAGTGTCCCTAAACTTTCAAAGATACTTTTTTTCGGAGCCCTGTACGTTATATATACATTGCCCTGTTTGATATGTCAATCCATTAAAATACATAAATATCCACCGGATTTGTTTAAATTTTTTCGGGATTTTTTTATATCACAAGATAACAAACGAGCAGATTGGTCTCCTGTTGGAAAGAGTCAACTATTTCCTACAGACACTAAAGATGTTAATGGTGCGTTGCTATCTTGTAGCGAGGTCTAATGTCACATGCATTAGTTTACCGGCTACATTATCCTCCGAACTGGAACACGACAATGTCGAGCAAGCTAACGCTCTTGCGGCAGGAATAGGTAAAGCAGGTACCAAACTCACGGGCGAGATGTTGCAGAACTCTACCACCTAATAGTTTAAATTTTTCCACTTTTGAAATGTAAAGCCATTAAAATGCATAAATTTCCACCGAATTTGTTTTATATTTTTTACGATTTCTTCCAATAATTAATTTACGGTTGATGCATTCACTATAAACTAAACGATTTATATATATATAATTATAACAAATTCATATAATATAAGGTCCTTCCAAAATATGTGATCGTATTTCATCACAGCGTTCAGTTCGTTTAACCAAAGCTCCACTCCACCGACAAAGAACGTCATTCAGGGGACTAATTTTTTATTTTTTGTTACGAACTAAATATATTTTTCTTATAACGATTTACGCCTTTTTGCATAAAATAATCCACTTTGTGGTTATTTACCTTTTACTACCACTCTTGCGTTAAAAATGGATTATTATAAAATAATCCATTTTTACACACATCACATTATATAAGACGCACATTCATAAAATGTGAACGAAGAGTTGAATGAAATTATCACTCCATAGATATGGCGCGAGGTTGTTTACCTCGATACTCACTCTTACATTAAAAGTGAATTATTTTATGCAGGAAGACGTAAAGCGTTATGAGACAAAATTATTTTGATCGTACCAAAAAATTAAAATGTTTTAGTTCCTTTGATCACCTTTAATTTTTGCCTATATTTTTTGTGAGACGTACTGAACGCTGTGTTAAAATATGATCACCTATTTTAGAAGGATCTTATATTATACTCGTAATATACGTCAGCTGATTTTTTTAAGTCTATAATATTTAATGTATCTTATACATGGTGTTATGAGCCATCACATTATTATGATACTTATATAATTTTATTTCACCATTTTCCTCAACATAAGTACAAGAAAATACAGGTATCATCAGCATTACGCCCGTTTTTCTTGCCAAGTAGGCAGGGTAAACCGAATGTCTACAGACTTTCTAGTCAACCACGATTCACCAGTTTGTCAGATTGCGAGATGAGTGATGATACCCATCACTTCATTTTACTGACCTGGTAACGATTATCGGTACCGACGACTTTACGTGTTGATCCGAGGCACAAGAGTGGTAGCACACTACTCGCCATACTTCAGACTCGAGATGCCACTGAGATTTTGAATTTTCGAGAAGAACCTCGAAAAAACATCAATATCTCTTGCCCGGAGATGGAACCCAAGACCCTAATGATATGAACCGAATAGGCTGTCCCCTCGACCACGAGCCATGAATATAACAAAGCATACGCTTTCCAACTTCAGCATTGTATCTATTTGTTCCAGTAAGTGTAATCGCGTACAGCGCGCTTGTAGTGTGTCGGACTGGGACTGTCTGCAGCGGCCCAGCGTGTACAGCTACAACTTCATAACTTTCGTCGCCAACATATTCCTACCACGCGGCAGTGTGAGTATTGTCACACTACACTGCAGAAGCACTATTTACAGTGACCCAGCGTGTACAGCTACAAATTATAACTTTCGTCGCCAATATATTCCTATCACGCGGCAGCGTGAGTATTGTCACACTATACTGCAGTAGCACTGTTTACAATGACACAGCGTGTACAGTTACAAATTTATAACTTTTGTCGCTAACATATTATTCCTAAAACGCGGCAGCTGAATATTGTGCTGTTGCTGATATTGTCATATAGTAAAGTAGCATTAACTAACATATATTATAGTAGCATTATCTAATACATAGCATGGAGAAAAGTAATATGTAGCGATAATATCATGACTAATAAATGATAAAGTTCTGCGTAAACGTCTCACCGGGTTTGGTACCACAACCTTTCCTATTTCTAAAAATGTTTCAAGGTTTGAGGGAGCGAAGGGGCTTGGGCCCCCTAAATGCACTTAGTTAATATGTTTAAATATTACACACATTTTAATTCCATTTATATGTAAGTATACGTAATGAAGTTATGATAGCTGAACAATAAAAAATAAGAGAAACAAAAAGTAGCGCACGGTTATCAACAAGTGACAATATCAGATTGTTTTGTCCCAAAAATATTTTTCGAAGGCCATAATGTTCCACAGGTGGATTTATTCACAATGCACGGGCCTGCATGGCGCGATTCAGTGGTGAGTTTCGACATGCGGCTCATCAGCGTTAAGGCCGCGCCAGGAGTTAAGCCAGCGGACATTGGCTGCTTCAGGTTTGAGTTGCCACCATCTTCATGTAGAAACAGCTTTGTTGGCTACGACTTATATTTTGATCGCCTATAAAAAGTTACTTTTAAAGGTCCGGCCAAATTTCCCTGTGTTGGTTCCGGGCTCCTTTGAAGAATAGACCAATTGCCGTTTTGCCAGGCAGGTCGTAACAGGCGACCGTTGGTTATGTGAGTCACTGCCATCGTGGCTACTAGGTGGTAGAGTTCTGCATTGTCTCGCCCGGGTCTGGTACCACCGCCTTACCTATTCCTGCCGCAATAGCGTCTGTGCTCGTTGCTATCGTGTTCCGGTTTGGAGGGCAAGGTGGCCGGTAAACTTATGCATGTGGCATTAGACCTCGCCACAAGATAGCAACGCACCATTAACATCTTTGGTGTCTATAGGCGATGGTTGACTATTTCCATCAGGAGAGCCATCTGCTTGTTTGCTACCTTATAATATAAAAAAAAATCAGAGGCTGCTCAGAATCGATAATATGGTCGATTTATGTAATAAAACAAATAATTTAAAAAATTCAAAATTTCATTTTTATCCGACACAAAAAACAAAACACATGAATATAATTTCAATTAGGCAAAATTCGAATTTAAATATTTTAGTGCCTTCGACCAAGTTAAAAGTAGGTAATCGTGAAAAATGTACTTTGAGCGACAAATCACATAATAGTGACTATCGTAATTTGGCATACTGCCAGCTTTACACAGTTCATTCACAAGACTCGGTGCATGCAATTCATGAATTTATATAGTGAGATATTTTTAAAGGAATATTTTTATATTATTTTGTTATAATTTTACAATAATAATTAAAACGCACTTTTAATTCATAAATGTTGAATTAAAAGTGCGTTTTAATTATTATTGTAAAATTTTTTTCCTAATTTTAAAATTTGTCCGGACTTTTAAAAGAAACCCTGTATAAATATCGCACCGGGATGGGAAATCTTCGTCTATCTTAAAAACTAGACTTACGTCGAGGATATCTGCGGATATTGTACCTAGAGGCAATCAGACGAGGTGAATGGGAGGTATCCTTTTCAAGGAAGTTCATGGCATTGCATAAAGTTCCGTAAAACTTTATGCAGTGCCATGAACTTCCTTATTGAAAGGATTTTAAAAAAGATTTCTTAGTAATGTACCTATTCTAGTGATCATTGAGCGATCTAAATTCGATCATAATCTATACAAATAAATAAAATTGGAGTGCCTGTTTGTAATATTAAAATAAACGCCTTTTACTAAATGCATAGGGATGTATGTATGTATGCACGGTACATATAAATATAAATACATAACGGTACATAAAAATATAAAATAATAATTTTTACAATTTTTGTCTCTCTGTTCCGGCTAATATCTGGAACGGCTGGACCGATTTTGACGGGACTTTCACTGGAAGATAGCTGATGTGATAGGGAGTAACTTAGGCTATTTTTTTTCGAAATTTTCCCACGCGGACGAAGTCACAAGCTCAGCTAGTAATTTATATAATCCATACCTATCCATACAATACTAATATTATTACAATTACGAGTCGGTCTGTCTGTCTGTCACGCTTTCACTGCTTAATCGCTGGACCAATTTTAACCTCCATACCACTTTTGAATCAAACAGGGTTTAGTTACCCACTGTATATGTATAAAAGTCGGAGTAATTTCGGAGTTCACCATAAACAGACACTGGAAAAGGAGTTTTTTTTATAAGTAGGAAGAATAGAATTTTGAAGCAGGCCGCAGCCGCTGTTTGTTCGCCCGCGTGCAATACCGATTATGCCATCCTACGACTTCATATTATTCGCTCGATTTGCCGCCCCTTGGACGTACCGCCCGCACGCAGAGCATCTTACAGCGGATCTGCTTTGAAGAATAGATTTACTGACGTTTTGCCAGGCAGGCCGTAATAGGCAACCGATTGGCTATAAGTGTCGCTATTATCGTGACAACTAGGTGGTAGAGTTCCACAATGTCTCGCCCGGGTATTTGGTGCCATCGCCTTAACTATTCCTGCCGCAATAGCGTCAACGCTTGTCACTGTCGTGTTCCAATTTGAAGGGCAAGGTAGCAGGTAAACTTATGCATGTAGCATTAGACCTCGTCACAAGATAGCAACGCACCATTAACATATTTGGTGTCTATAGGCGATGGTTGACTCTTTCCATCAGGAGATCCATCTGCTTGCAATCTTATAATACAAAAAAGTTAAAGCATTATATGATAGTATGTTTTTAACACGTGAGCACAAAGTTTGTCGTGTTGTGCAGCATGCGGCCCATGGCGAACATCTGCGTGATATCGCTGCAGTGCTCGCTGGGCGGGCCGCAGGTGGCGGAGCTGGAGCTGACCATGTCGCTGCACCAGCGCGCACACTTCGCCGGCAGCGCCGTGGCTCGCCTCATCGTCATCGTTTCCGAGTTCGAGTTCTAATAAAACTGTGTCACTTACGACCTGTGTTTCACTTTTCCTTTATATCTAAAGATAGCAAACAAGCAGATGGTTCTCCTGATAGAGAATCAAACCATCGTCTATGGTGCAAAGATCTTTCAATTTCAGTTGTGTGGCGCACCTGTGTGATTTATGCAGCTGTTATTGTGAGATAATAAGGATAATATAAATAAGGATAGTATAAATAGGTGCGTGTTAAAGTGATTCAATGTTTTATTCGGCCAAACTGCTTCTCGGTTATAATGTATATGTATCGTGATATATGATTGTGCCGATCATTGGCAAAACAACTTCTTTTACCGTTTTGGTGGAATACCCAAGAATCAGTTCAATATTGACACGGGTCATAACGAGTTGAGATGAGTAAACAAATGGAAGGTGACGCGTGAGACCTGAAGGTGACGTTTTTATTTAAATGTGGCAAAGACTAAGTACTATAGGCTTGCCACACACCGAATTCATCACTTGTTCACTTAGGAGATGACATAACGCGCCGTATGTATTGATTCAAATATTTTTGAATTGGTGTTTGCGATATTGATCACGACATTGAATTCCGAATCTCTGCAATATGGGTCAAGTGTGACACCAAGGTAAAAGGACAGGACTATAAAATGATAATTATGCCTTTCTTTTGTATAGCAGCAGGATATAATAAACAGCATAAAGAGAGACTGGGCGTCACAGACATGAACATGCTGCACTGGATTTGCGACGTAACGCGCAAAGGTCAGATTGGAGGACATCCACATAAAGGGCAGCCTCCATGTTTGGGACAGAGTACCTACAAGCTAAAAGAAAGCTCTAAAATGTTACGGATACGTTTCGCGTAAACCAGTAGGATTATATTACTTATTGTATCAATGAAGTTAGTAACTACTGATATTTTAAATGTTGAAGATCAGCTGGATGTTGACGACTGCGTGGAGAAAAGTGTGGTCATGCATTCTAACATGGTTAATAAATGGGACTAACGTTAGTTATGTTAAAAAATAAAAAAATGCCCCAATCCGTTGGAAGGTTATTTTTTCCGATTGGGATCTAGTTGGGTCTTTGTTTTATAATAATTACTTGATTACTTGAAAATACAGGTCCAAAAAGCGATCGTTAGGTACGTCGTTACTCAATAATGGTATATATGAGTACCTATCCGCTGCGTGCTATGCAATCCATGTAGGTACATATTACAATTGATCGCGAAGAATAAATGAAACAAAACGTATCATAATATATTTTTATTTAAGCACAGACGTTTAGTTACACCGTTAACATGACATAGGTCTTATTTACATTAATTTATATATAAAGTTTAGATATTTGGTTAAATTAGCCCCTAAAACCTAAAAATTTTACACAACATAAAAAAAAAAACAGCTATTTCATATTTCATTAATAATTTTCTTTAATAAAGATACCTTAATAAAATTTGTTAATTTTTTCATAAAAAATAAAATGTGCGATTGTTAAAATTTTTTAGATTTGATGCAAAAGGGTTCACGTATAGCTGTTTTTTAAAATAAAACTAGCAAAGGCCAGAGATGACACTAATAATGGGTGGTTTTTTCACAAGACTAGAATATGACCAAATTACCTAACTAGAACACTAAAGTAACGAAAAAAAAATATGAATATGATAATTATTTGTTTCATTGTTTTGGGTGGTCGTCTACGATAATACATAGGATACATATATAAAGTATTAATCGATTGTGACTCCACACTGAACCACTGACACGAAGCTCAGTGATAAGAGCATTGTCTGGCTTTAGAAGATCGTGGGTCAATCTACTCTTGTCAAAAAAATTCTTTGTTGAGTTTTTAAAATAAAACTTAGCTTACAAAAGATCCAGAAATACAAATATATATGCACATTTAAAAAAAAACTGTTAGCCATCGAACCTGTAATCTCGTCTCGACCGATCTCGGTATTCATTCACAACTCGATAACAAGGCGTTCATAACTGTAGACATGGTCATATTTAATGACATTTAACAATTTGAATAAGCTTTAAGGGACTAATTTTTCCTGAGCCACAACATTTTTAATTATGCACATACTTTTGTTAATGATATTTATAAATTAGATCTCAAGATCACAACACAATTAAAATATAAAATAACATCTGTACAACACATTAATGACAACACCAATAACAGTCTGGTCCCTATCTCTGATCGTTCCATAGCATACCAAATTATAAATTTATTACAGTTGCCACTTGCCACTAAATAATAAGTTCGTTTTGAAGTTTATTAATTATATTAACAATACTTTATCCTCGAAGTTCAAAACTACCTTTAAGTACCTTAGAAGATTATATATCTGCCTTGTTTTTTGTGAAAAAACCTACAAATAACAATGTGTTTTTCTTTATTTTGGGCGTTCATTATTTTACCAAATTATTCTTTCCGCTGAATAATTACTAATCCTGATTTATTTTAATTTTTATTCACTGTTAAATATTTTAATAGCACTGTGTGACCTAAGCCGACATTTGATCCACGATTTTTCGTAACCTAAAAATAATAAAAAATCTTTTTATGAGCGGGTTTTTGTCACACGAGCTATAAAATAATATACGATACGTCTGACTGAAGATGTCTATTATCTTCAATGCCTTGCTTGCCATCAACTTTTTGCCTTCAATGCCTTGCTTGCCATCAATATATCCACGTGAAATAACGGACAACTTTAGTCACACGAATTGTAATTTACTATTGTCGCATATGAAAACTAATAAAATTTAACTGTAAACTTATTTATCGTCAAGAAAGTCGCTTGCAATAACAAAACGAGCGAGTCTTACACTAGTCGCATGTGATATGTGATCTGAGAGCTAAGTGTGAGTTTTTCTTTTCGCATTCTATTGGTATAATAGCGCCACCTAGTGGTAAACGTGAGAAACCAGTTTACCACTAGGTGGCGCTGTACAAATCACATACAAATTCCTAGTAAACTCGAAACGCGCTCACGATCGAATGCGAAAAGAAAAACTCACACTTGGCACTCTGACATCTAAGAGATTAAGCAGGTACGTGCGTGAGTGCGAATAAAAGAATGTTAAGCGATCAGGATACTCATTTTAATATTATAGTAGGGGAGCCCAAGACGCTAAATTACTCAAGCATCATAAGGAACTATAGGACTTTATTGATTAAATTATAGGAAAAACAAGATCTTATATAACGTTGTTCATTCAATGGTATGGAAAAATATCCACCACCACCACCACCAATGAAAAATGTGGAAGAAAAACAGTGACATGGAAACACTGAAGCGCGTCAGATTGAGGTATGATGGGTTAATTGTAAGCTAAAATTTAGAAAATCTGTCGATCCAAGTATAACATAACAGAGTGGGAGTGTCACGAAGTTGCAAAGAAAACGTCTAGACATTTTCGAGCACATCTGAATTTTTAGTTAGATAAAATTATGTAATAAGGAAAAAATATAATCTGACTATTTCCACAAGCCGAAGTTATCGGAATTTTGTTTTTTATTGCCCTTAATGCCCGGATTTATATACGGGCTTATATTTGGTGGAGAGCCTCAGCAGAATGCGAGGTACCCCCCCCCCCCCATGATAATATGACGCGCCAGAATAAATCCCTTCCAGACGAAGAAAACTAGTTATTTTGCAATTTTCCGCGAACTCTAAGTGTACCTTTGCGATGTTACTGAAAAGGAAAACATATAAAAGCGGTGCAAGAAATGGAACAAACTTACCGTAGGTCTGAAAATAATGAAGTTTGTTCCACTTCTTACACCGCTTTTATATGTTTTCCTATTCAGTAACATCGCAAAGGTACACTTAAAGTTCGCGGAAAATGGAAAATAACTAGTTTTATTCGTCTGAACAATGGATTTCCGCAAAGTAACGCCTGAATCTATAAAATATCTTAAATCCCTTCGCTTTTGGGCTCCCCTACTATTATGATGAACGCTTTTAAAACGAACCCATTATTATATGACGACTATACAATAGTAAATTTTATCTTACAATTAAATTGCATTAAAATATTGCATTAGAAATAAATGAATACTGATGATAAGTTGTGTTTTAATTAACACGAATAACTCACTAATATGTATATTCAAAGAATAGCTATAACATTAAACAAAGCAATATAAATACTGCACACGATTACAGCAATATGTCTTAATGATACTGATGTTACCCTAGAAGCATGAGCATTGTGTCATCATTATAATAATGAACATATTTTAATACCTATTTTGTTTTAGTCAAGTATTGTAGAAAATATTAAGTAGGTATGTGTTGTTGTTTATCGTTACGAAGTTAAATGTACAGTGAGTAACGAAATCCCTGTCCGACTTGAAAGAGGCATATATGTAGGTAGATTGATAACATCATTAAAAAAAATACAATGATTATATTTATAAAAATAAAAATATGATATTTTAAAATGCTAGTATTTTTATTAAACCTTCAATTTCGCTAAAAATTTAGGGATTATTTTAAACTGGGCAACACCACGTCGAAATAGCAGGCGTGGCCTCCTTAATATCGTAGTCGCCTTTATGTCTGCAAACGTTTTTTCCGACACCTTTTGTTGCCATAGTTATTATATTATTATTTTTATTATATATTTGATGTATCATTTAAGATTGATTATTTTGATTCGAAAAATTTACTTAATCCACAAAATAATAACATATTTATGATTTTATTAAACTATCAAACAATGCCTGTGACAATCGACAGGGTTTTTGATATAAACTTTTTAAACTTAGAAATTGTTTTCTAATTTAAATTACTAGCTGTAAAAATAATGAATGATAATAATTAATAATAATATATAACATATTATGTATCAGAAATCAAACGATGTAAAATGTTGAGTTTTAAAGTAAAATCCGATGCCAACGACTAAATTATCATGTCATGAGAACTGGCAATACATTTGTAAATTCAAAAACACATACTGTAAGGTTTGCTTTCAAATCTAATCAATTTATACAAAAACTGACTTAACTAGTATTGACAATTAAGTTCTGGTTTTGCTCGCCTCATAAGCAGAACGTTGGGGGAAACCGTTTATGAGGCGAGCTAAGCCATTGAATTTTTCTGGACTAAACTATATCTATTCGTGACACACACAACGCGAAATCTTTCGCCGTACCACAAAATTACAGTAGTATAATGTAAAAGGCGTTTGATATATGATGTAGGATTTATAAACTTACATTTTTTTGTGATTTGCAAAATTTAATGTTATTAAATGTCATCAACAAATATAGATAAAACAATAGAAAAGTAATATTTAATATGACGTAATTTTAACAATGGTTTGATTTACATAAGTAAAATATAAAAATAAAATAAAATCTTATAAAATACACAAAAACGCTGCTCATTTCAAAGGAAACGAAACTGATCTGTACTGTAAACGATAAAATGTGTTTTTTTTTTAAGATTCTTAAGCTTTAAAAAAATATTATCACCTCTCAAGCTTTAAATTTTATCATGACGCCGATTCGATTGTCTTATTCTATTCACCGCGATAAACCGGTTTGACGGTGGGTGAAATAACGCCTCAAAGCGTTTTCATGACTACCGCTTTCACGATAATCAGGAGAAGGTATCACCAATTGCTCTCCAAAACAAAAGGGAATATTACGTAAATTATTCAAATTACTCATACATTTATACATGAAGACGTACGGCCCCTTTTCATTTTCGTTAAACTTTGTTAAGGAAGACTAAATTACATTCTGTTTAATAAAGAAAAACGAAAATTTCATTGTGTTAATACTTGTCTTAAACAGTAAATAAAATTAAGTTTATAAACACCAAAACCCCAATTACAATTTACTATACATTTTATAAGATAGCAGACCTGGGAACGAAATATGTAGGTACATGCTTAACGATTCAGATTCTTACAACACTCACGTGTTGGTTTCCATAAGCTTCTACTTGATTTAAGTATAAGATTATTCGACATATTCGTTCTGCCATCCGTACCATAAGATTTTTAGTGCGAAAATCCGTCTACTAGTGTTCTTGTTTGTCTATTACGCTCTCACGTCTAAACCGCTGAACCGATTTTGATGAAAATTGACAAGGAGATAGTTAAAGATATAGGGTGAAACACAAGCTACATTTTATTTAAATCAAGAGGGGTTTAACATAGAGGATTAAAGATTACATTGATAATTGTATGAAATATTATTAAAAATTAAATATGACAATATCTACTTATGCATCACAATCTTATTTTTTCAACTCTAAAACTACTATAAGATCACGGAGGGCTCTCCCTCCGTAAGGAGGGGAGAGTAATAAGCAGGAACTACTCAGTGCATAAAGTGTCCGTCAAAAAGCATAAAATACCCCTTATTTGATGCACCACCGTAAAAAAGTTCAATATTTAGAGGAAGTAGTAATAGCGCTAATAAATACTTTATTAAACTGTAAAATCTTTTTTTATAAAAATTCCGCTGAAATCGGTGTTAAATGTATTCGATCATGCGCTGAGCGGAAACATTTAACTTCATTTCGTTTATAACTGCTATATTTACGTCAAAACTTCTGAGATACACCAGCGCCAATTTGAATATTTCTATAACTGGTATTTATTCCTTATAGCCGGACATATTTTCAGTTTTAACTTCATATAACATGGTTCTTACCTCTATCCTTCATACACCATACGAAATCATGCAATACTTGCTAGAATATCTTTAAGGAGATCGGACGGATATCTGAAGTAAATTGAGGTTATGGTAATTAAATAAAATAAAACATTTAATAGTTGCTGGCGAAAATAATCCATAATACTAAATTTAATAATAATAATAGGGTAACATTTGTTAATAACAATGCATAACCAAACTGTGCTTAAAATGAGGGTAGTTTCAATCACTTTAACGGCAATAATTTAACGGTAAACTTGACAACAGAAAAATTAATAATCAAAGGTGAGTTAGAATATAATGAATATGTAATATATTTAACACTCTGTTATATTAACTGAACATTTTTCATAGTTATGTCAATTCATTCTTTAACTAGCCGTTATATTTCAGTTACTTTATTTTGTGACTTTTAATTAAAATAATGCTAAATATTTCGGTGTATAACGGTGTACCATTTCTCCTTCTAATAAGATAGCAAACAAGCAGATGGGTCTCCTGATGGAAGGAGTCAACCATCGCCTATAGACACCAAAGATGTTAATGGTACGTTGCTATCTTGTGGCGAGGTCTAATGCCGCATGCATAAGTCAAACCGAAACACGACAGCGACAAGCACTGACGTTATTGCGGCAGGAATAGGTAAGGCGGTGGGACCACAACCGGGCGAGACAATGCAGAACTCTACCACCTAGTAGCCACATGTTAGTGACTCGATAGCCAATCGGTCGCCTCTTACGACCTGCCTGGCAGAACGGCAGTTGGCCTATTCTTCAAAGGAGGCCGGGAATGATTTTGACATGGATTTGATTGAGTTTTAATTCAATTTTAATTCAAAATAATTTAATTTTAATTCAGCTCCTGAAGTATTTAGAAGAGCACCAGCTGATTTGTGACCGTCAGTACGGTTTCCGTCGTGGTCGCTCAGCTGGTGATCTCCTAGTATACCTGACGCATCGCTGGGCGGATGAAGTTGAGTCCAAGGGGGAGGCATTGGCAGTTAGTTTAGAAGTAGCGAAGGCCTTCGATCGGGTATGGCATAAAGCGCTTCTCTCAAAGCTGCGTTCCTATGGACTTCCCGAGAAATTATGCAAGTGGATCACCAGTTTTTTGGCTGATCGGAGCATAAAGGTCGTAGTCGACGGTGCATGCTCTGAACTCAAACCTGTCAATGCTGGTGTTCCCCAAGGCTGCGTGCTATCACCGATACTGTTTCTGCTGCATATCAATGATATGTTGCGAGTAAGTCGCATACATTGCTATGCGGACGACAGTACTGATGATGCTACATACTCCGGCCGTAGCGGTATTTCTCGGGAACACGTTGAAGAGGGTCGTCAAACTCTTGTTACATTTAACCCCAAAAAGACGCAGCTTTGTGCGTTCACCGCTAAAAAAACACCCTTTGTCGTATCACCTCGGTTCGACAGCACTCGCCTGACAGCCTCAGCCAGTATTGGAATACTGGGAGTCGACATATCGAACAACGTTCAGTTCCGCGATCACTTGGAAGGAAAGGCTAAACTAGCCTCCAAAAAGCTTGGCGTACTCAGTAGAGCAAAGCAGTACTTCATGCCAGCCCATCACCTTCAATTTTACAAAGCCCAAATTCGACCTCACATGGAGCACTGTTCTCACCTCTGGGCCGGAGCTCCACAGTACCAGCTTCTTCCTCTTGATCGCATTCAACAAAGAGCGGTTCGAATCGTCGACGATCAGGCTATTTCTATTCGGCTTGACTCTTTGGCGTTACGCAGAGATGTAGATTCGCTCTGCGTCTTTTACCGTATGTATCATGGGGAGTGTTCTGAAGAGTTATTCGGACTAATTCCTGCCGCTAAATTCCATCATCGGACATCGCGTCAAAATTTAAAGTTCCATCCTCACCACCTCGATGTCTGGAAATCCACAACCGTGCGCTTTTGTCGGCACTTTTTGCCTCGCACAACTCCTTTGTGGAATCAATTACCCTCGGGTGCGTTTCCGAACGTATACGACTTAGGGGCTTCAAGAAACGAGCTTATTCATTCTTAAAAGGCCTGCAACGCAGCTGCAAGACCCCCGGTATCGCAGTTGTCCATGGGCGGCGGTGATCACTTACCATCAGGTGCACCACCTGCTCGTTTGCCCCCTCTGCTATAAAAAAAGAGTTTACGTTTTATTTTTAAAACGGAAAAGAGGATATACACAAAAAACAGCAATTTATGTACGCTTTTGATGTTTCCCCTTCCGTACTCTTTAAATCGATAGACATAGCTTTAAGAAGAAGCGTATCTTCTGTATTACGAAAACACTAGCAAGTGCTGTTTTTTGAGAATTCCTAACCTCCTTAATTGTAATGGCCCCCATTCATATTGGGCTATGGTGGTTGACTAAAGGCATGCATGTAAGTATAGAGGGCATAAATGTCTGTGATGAGTCATTATCGCGTATGGTCGAGCGCAATCGCTATAGTCTCAGTACATCAAAGGAATGATGGCCCATAATTGCGTGCGCGTCCACACAATCGCCGATTAATCATAAATAGTAGTCTCAAACGTAATGATTGTATATTCTTTAGCCGCTATCCATTTTCGATTGACGTCATAACAGTAGACAGTTAGTGAATGAGCGTTCACGATTGTGTTGAAAGTTGCCCGATCATGGCGGCAATGCTGGGCGATCATTTGATGTGCCATCATGGTTCATTGTGAAGAGAAGCATAAGAAAGAATATATTTTTTGCATTAACGTTGACGGCGGCGTGTTGAAGAGGGGGGAGAAAATGACGTTTGCGTTAAGCATGAGGATAAATAAGTCTTCGCCGTCGAGACCGATGGTGATGTAACTACGTTTCGGCGCCATCATGGTACACTGTTTTGTTGCGATTTGGCAACGCATTATGTCTATATGCGAAGGTTAACTCTTTTCATCAAGCTATCATTTGCTGGTAAGCTATCCTATGACATATAAAAAAACTTAGTGTAAAAATAAGAAATAATCATTTTCTCAGATTTTCTGACATAAGCCTCTGCCATTTTGCGTATGTTTTGATATTTAAGTGAAGCAACTTTTGCGAATATGAGTACACTGTAAAAAGGAGTTACTAAAAGTCAGAAGTAGTATCTGTTAATTAAATTAGAAATTGTTAGGAATTATTGGCCAACATTACGCTAAATTAATATATACACATATCTCTTTTACGTCTATTGGCTCATTCAAGCTCATCGCACTAACGTGAACTGTATACCATATAGCAAGACAATAACTTCTTGTAATACGATACGATTCTAAACTCGTGTGATACGATACAATTGTATCATCTTTATAAACATATACAGAGCGCCGGGAACGGAATCCGTTGAATTAACGCAGTTTCTTTGGGATATTTTTTAGACCGTACACAACAACAAAAAAAACACGTTTAGACAAGGCATAATTTTCTACATTTTATCATTTTTACACACGCTTTATATTCTGTATACTATATGTTACGTTATACCATGTGTTGTAATTCATTCAATAATAAAATAATACTACACCAGGCCAGCCAATGAAATTGTAATCAAATCCAGCACTCACAATCTAGTACTACACTGACTAAATCAATGGTATTGTAAACGACAATAAATCATGTGTAACGATACCTGCATTTTAAAGCTGTGTTATAAATTTTGTATAATATAATAACGAATAATTTTGTTGGAAATTTGTTTTTTTTTTGTTTTAAGTAAAAACAAATACTTCATTCTTACGAAGTATTTAAATGGACTAGTAAACGCCGTGTATAAAATTAAATTAATTGTGTCATCGGCACTTTGTATATTATAGGTGCCTTGGTGCAAAGTTTTCATATTTAAATAACAATATCTGGTTGACCGAGCTTTGCTCGGTTTTTCACATACCCATATCTTGGGAACCGAGCTTTTCTTGGACCTGGAACCTTGATAAAACGATTCTTATAGAATAAATATATTTTTTTCTGTACCTGGTTGACTGAGCTTTACTCGGTTTTTCACATACCCATATCTTGGGAACCAAGCTTTTCTTGGACCTGGAACCTTGATAAATCGATTCCTTGACCCGAAAAACCCCTAATTTGTGACTTTCATGAAAATCATTGGAGCTGATTCCGAGATTCCAATTATACATATGCAAGAATTGCTCGTTTAAAGGTATTAGATAAGACTTAGCGGCGGACTATGAACACTACTAATTTATTTGTACTTAACAAAGCTGTCATGACGATGACACTAAATCATAGCCTTATTCTTCGGCGGTTCTTAAAAATTCCTCTTCTCAACATTAATCAATATTACCTTGAGAAAGTTCAAGAAACTATTTCAAAAGAATATTTGTATCATTATTAATCTTCTAAATGTGAAAGTTTGTATGTTTGGGTGGATGGATGTTTGTTACTCAATCACTGAACGGATTTGGATGAAATTCGGTACACGGGCAAATCATGACCCGGAATAGCACATAGGCTGGATTTGGATGAAATTCGGTACACGGGCAGATCATGACCCGGAATAGCACATAGGTTACTTTACTTACTGTCTCGAAAAAATGAGTTGTTCCCGCGGTATTCACCAAAAACTTTGACAATGCAGTAAACTGCACGGTGCATTTAAAATCATCTTCACGCCAGATCCCTTACGGGATAGGCAGAGAGCATCGAGTGCCATACATCACGATCCTTGCAGGCTTGTCTAGTTTATAAATATATATTTTTTTAAATATTTAATCAGCTTTCGAGTAAGTTTCGAATTAATATTAATTATAGCGTCAATGTTGCTGTCGTGTTAGGTAAGGTAGCCGGTAAACTTATGCATTGGCATTCCATCACTGCTACACGGATAGCGGATAGTAACGCATCATTAACATCTCTAATGTCTAAGACGATGGTTGCCTCTTTCCACGAGGAGAATTATCAATTTTTTTCTTACTCTGCGATATAAAAAAATATGTGAATAATAATAATATTTATATAATTATTTTATTTGTTTATTAGACTTGCCGATAAAAATCTCTAAGCTAAATAATTTGTTATATCTAAAAAAAATTGCAAAATAAAAAAATATATAATAAATCCAGTTTTTTTTTTCATAATAAATCCTTTCTCAACACGTTAAAATAGCCTTCTACAAAGCTTCAAAGCTGGAAGCCATGAGAAAACTTTTCGAATTCAAATTATATGAATATATTAATTTAAAAGTGATTTAAGTAAAATATCTACCAAGAACCAAGCTTTTTCTTATCTAACCAGAAGCATAGTTAATAGCATGCGACACAAGATGTCACTTGCAATTACCCTCGAAACTGTCCCGAATTCTGTCTTTTTTTAAAAATTTTGATTTTACTAATTATGATGCTATTACAGCTTTTTTAATCGTAGTGAATAGAGTTTTGTGTGAAACCATATAAAATTTGACCGTCGTAAAAATCGAACACTATTAAGAGACCAAGAGAAAAAGATTCAAGGTTGGAGTTGTGATTTCGAGTCTTACGTCAATAGAACATGGAAATCGTCTGAACATTGTAGATAATACAAACATTGAAGTAAATTAAGACGCAATAACACGTTTAAAACTTTATAGTTTACAAAATCATAGTTTTACTTGCCGTTTCATCTTGAAACCAAGAAATCTCATCTACCACATTTTCGAAGCTTTTCGAATTGTTTGCGTCTTATAACATCTCATAGGAAAGACTTTATTTATATCCGAAGACGGCAGCAACTAATCTAGCTAGAAGATTTTTCTTCTATAAAAATATATTCTTTTGAATTAAAATATCCACATATATAATCCATACTTCTAACAAAATTATGCCTAAACGGAACTCACAACACATTTCATATAAACTACCAGCAAAAAAAAAGATTTTCACGAATTGGTCCTTCGAGCATCTGACATTTTAAGGTAACAAAAATATGTTATTAAGTCATATTCATTTTGATTTCATATTTAAAGCCAATTGTAATATTATATAAAAAAATCTTTGGATGATTTCACAAATGATCTTAAAATCTTACTCGACCACGCCTAGGACAAATATACTGTGTATTGCCAGTCATAATTAAATATTCTACCAAAAAATAAGTATATTTTAGTTAGAAAATTTTCGACAAGTGATCTTGTTACCCCTAAGTCTTATTAATAATAAGTAATAAAACAAAGGTGTCTACGAATGCTTCCAGTAGATATGTACAAATATGTTCAAAACCCTACTCTAAAACTATGAGAAAGAAAAACAAAACTTGACAAACGGCTTTTACTATCTATATAACCGAACTAATACAACACGAACAAAAAACGGGTCACGATTTTTTCGTTGTTTTTTTATTAACGGCTTGCAACATTTTATATAGTGGTAAACAGATTCACGTTACGACGAGTACATCACAACCCTTAAAAATAATAAACCTAAACATTTACTAAGGTAATAATACAATAATAGAAAAAATAGATTAAAAATGTGAGCAAAATACTGCTTTAACACACTTATACAATAAAACAATTAAACAACAAGAAGCTCTCGAGGCTAAAGATAATGGCAAATGTTCATCACTTATAATTTTATAATGTATAAATAAAAATTATGATTAATCTTAACTCTACTAAAACATCGACAATTATAAACAACATGCTTCTAAAACTGCTATGCAATACACTAAGGAAGCTATAATTACACATAGACACTATATAACAAAAAATATGTCAAAATATTAAACTAGCTTACACAAAACTTAGGGAACATACCCATACTACGTGACCTATTTTTTAAGATTTTTCGACCCCTCCCTCCCCTCGGTGACCACTCGTAGTATATGCCAAGACCCCCCCCCCTCCTTTAGTTTTCACGTAGTAATTCATAATTATGATTTTTAATCATTTCACAGGCAAAAATTGAAAAAAAAAAATAATTTGGCTCATACTCGTCTTTATTGCATAAGACTGCATGCATACTTAAATTACTAGTGAATTATGTATTATGAAAAAGAACAACATTCGTGAAAACATATTGCTATACAGTATGGAACTTACAGTAACTTAATTTACGAACACAACAATTATTTTCATTCATTAAATTTCTCTCATTAAAATCGACTACGTGACAAAAATCTGAGCCACCCCCCCGCTCCTGTGACTGACCGTAGTATTTTAAAGACCCCCCCCCCTGAACGGGTCACGTAGTATGGGTACGTTCCCTTATGAGAAATGGCTTATAGGAAAATGGGTCCACAGGCGTAAAGAGATCTTAAAAGTATGGAGGGGTAGTCCTACATTATCAAGGTTTAATATAATCCATTGCTTCCTATTTATACGTTATTAATTTATGCCGAACTATCATTGATTAGTAATCTAATTCGAGATTCAAAAATGTTCAACATCAAAATGTCAAAACCAAGATTTTATTGAATTAAAATTAATAACGGAAACGTTTCTCAAAAAAGTTGGGTTTGATGGACAAATAAAAAAAAATACCCTTAAAAAATTCTATTTTAAACCGAAATTGCAGCAGGCAGCGTTTTTCCTGCTATCTTGGGGTATCCATAAATATCAAAAATAAAAATGCATTGCTATCCGAATAGCTGAGTTATAGCCTCATGCGTAATTTTGGGAAAATGTAACAATAGATTTTTTAATACATACTTATTTGGAATACAAAGTGGAACGTTACCCATTAGATTGAACCCGTTTTACCGAAAGCCACTTCCCATAAGAGAATTGAGGGTAATTTGAAATAAATCTATAATGGGGTTTTTAGGTTTCATACACTCTCTTCACATCGAATAACGCTAATGAATTCAATTAGGTACAAAATACCAATTAATAACTTGTTATTAACAGCAGTTGATATGAGTTTAGTATAAATTAATTCAGTCAAGTTCGGACATGTTAGATAGCACCTAAACATCCATATCCATCAACAGAAACACAATATGTGCTATGCACCTATAACTATAATAATCTCTATAACGTGCGAATACATTAATCTAATGACCACTGTCAGAGATCATTTCTTCTTAACATTCGAGCTACTGGCACAACTGCTAGAACGAGTTTGTATTCCATCTTTTTTTAACAAACTGACGCCAAATACAGGACACTTTTTCCGTAACGCCTTTATTTTATAAAGTTTATTTCCTTGTGAGTTGCTTGTTTCTTCAAAATTATCTGGAGTAACATCGGCTGTGATTATGGAATTGGATATACAGTCCATAGGTTCGGGACTCTTAGACTTGTCTCTTTTCCGTCTAAATCGGAATGGAGTATCCAAGGAATCCGCGGATATATTGGTAACATTCGTATCACTGGAAGACAAATCTTGAGTAGATTCTAAACCACTTTTGGAAAGATTTTTAGGTAGCTTCTTTCGAGAATTAGAATTCGACCGAACTATAAGCTTCTTTCTGACACTGTTCGTGGGAGTTTTGTTTTGCGTTAAAGTTTTGAGATTCGGTTCTGACGGCAAACGATTCTTACCGTTTAAATGACAGTTTTCTGTTAAGGCAGATAGCGTTGATGTGACATTAGTTATTGCAGTTGTTATAGGCGTTTCGCTTGAAGTTATCTTAGAGACAATAGCTTTTCTGGTAAATGTTTTAATGGGGCTAGTACCATGTGTGTAATTTGTTGGTCGAGCGAGATTGGCACGTTGACCGTGGAAGCTATTTTTCCCTGTAAATGGGGACTTCAGACCTCCAGTCAATTTTACTTGAGAATTGGCACTTCTTGTTGGCGGGAATGTGGAAGTTTTTGCCGCGTAATGGGACTTTAGCGTCGAGTTGATCAGCCTCGGTTGCGGTTTTAAATTCGTATTGTTGGCATTCCTTATGTTATTTGTTGGCAGCATATAGTTCATTTTCGGCGCGAAAACCGTTTTGGTTGGTAGCATTGGTGATGCTGTGGTCTTGTACTTACCTATGACTGGTGTTACGTTGTTTTCTGAATCTGTTTCATTTGCATTTAGTATGTTTGCGTTGTCCAACTGTAAAATATATTGAAAGTATTAGATATGAATTGCGGTTATCGCATTTAAATATTTAAATAACTAGCTGACCCGGCAAACGTTGTTCTGCCTTTTTAACTACTCTTATTTTTTCTATATTTTCTCACCTTTTAAACCTTCCCTGGACTTCAACAATTAATTCAAAACCAAAATTAGCCAAATCGGTTTAACCGTTCTCGAGTTTTAGCGAGACTAACGAACAGCAATTGATTTATATATATATATAGATTATCAAATAATCGTTTTCAATGAAATTGTATAGATATATACGCTCGGTTAATCGTGGGTGCACTGGTTGTGCTTCTGCCTACCTCTTCTGGGGATACGGGCGTGAAGCAAATTTTTTTTTCAAAACCACATTATATATACATCACGGTCACATTAACTTGACGCTTGGCGTTGATGACGTCATTTGATGCAAAACGTAGCAATAATGTCCAAAAGTAATAGAAAACAACAGAAAACTAGCCAAATTATCGTCGCGCGTATTGGTAACAGAGGTGCTGACCTTGCTGAAACTTTCCGAACGAGCTAAGGAAATGCGGGGGAAGCGGGCGGGGCCTCGCATTCCAGAGGTGCGTCAAGTTAATGTGACCGCGTTGTATGTCAGTAAACTTTCATTTATAAAACTGTAAACAAAATACTAAAAGTAGGTACTATATTAGACACCTTCACATTCTCCGCTTAGATTCACGAGTCTTTGTTTATTTGCTGATTTACACTTGATAGATATTTTTGATGTTTTTAAATTTAGATATTTACGCAGATTCCTTAAAATCAAGCACCTACACTACATCCACAAATGTACTGCCCTGTTAATCGAGTGTTTTTAAACACTTCTTAATACGGTTGAAGTCTCCCCCCCCCTGGTGAGATGTCGTGAGAATTTATTCAACTCTCCCCTCCATCCCCTAATCTCACGTAAGATTTTTCAAAATACAGATTAAATTGAGCTATATGGTATAAAAAAAATATGATGGTTTGATAGTCAGTAGTAATGTATAACGTCGAAGTATGAATTAATTTTCTTTCGAACGAATCTTAATCGTATTACGATTACGCTTAAGATTAAATCTTAAGCATGCATTGATAATGGACCAAAATTGTATATTTTTTTTGTTTCAATCAGAAAAAAAATGCGTGATATTTGCCGAGACCTCCCTCTCTCCAACGTAAGATTAGATGAGATTTGACTCGACCCCTCTCCCCCTTAAACATCCCACGTAATTTGTGGACGCCCCCAAAGGCCGACAATATATCGACAAATCGACTGCCCTGTTGATCGAATATTTTTAAATACATTTTACACTTTCAATCGTCGGCACTTGGTGAAATTCCATTATTTTTAGTTGAAACTAGTTTATCACACACTTGTACTTTTATTTCACTATTATTATATACTAAATTATTTAGAGTAAAGAATATTACCTCCTGAAGATGCTTTAAAAAGGGAAACCGGTCGATAAAATTTAATAATTTGGTATATAATAATAGTGAAATAAAATTACAAGTGTGTGACAAAAAATTTAATACTTCTACCTACCTTATTGTTGGAATTCTTGCTACTATGGAGTATAGCTTGCAAGGACACTGGTTTATCTTCGATCTCTTTAGTTGGTGGAAGAGGTTCGGGAGGCAAATCACTGTAAATACCGCGAGTGAAGACAGGAAATGAAGTTATGTTGTGACGTCGGCGGTAAGCTTCACCCAATGCGTGCATCCGGGACTGTATGCTGAAATGCATTTTTTTCTTGTAGCATAGAATATAAGCAAATCCTTACTAATATCATAGAATACCTAATAGTACTACCATACAGAAGATTCCCTCCCTTACAAGTCAGGTTTGGGTATAAAAATATACCTAAACTCGCCAGAGCTACTCGCCTGCAAGCAAAATTGAAACTTTTAACCGTAAATTTTCTTTGTACGCCCCAGTTTTACGATCCAGCTGTGAACGTCAGCACAGGGTTGCCACTTGAGAAGTTTTTGTACCTAGTTGATGAAGTATGCACAAGCGCGACGTGTCTGCGACTGTCATGCGAGCCAAGCGTCTGCCCACTGCCATACCGCCCAGACGACGCGTGCTCCCGAATATACCTAAACCGCGGAGTGACACCCCCCTGCTAATATTATAAATGCGAAAGACTGCCGTTCTATCCGTCTGTCTGATACGCTATCGGCGAGGCCACTGAACGCATTTAGATGAAATTTGGCAACCGTGTTAAACATATAGATTTTTTCAAAATTCAACCCCTAAAAGGATTATGATGACTTTCAACTAGTAATATTATAAAACCCATAAAAATTAATAATGTGCGTGTCGGGCCATGCACAATGTAGTAGCTTTAGAGCACTACATTATCCAGGTGTTCGTTTAGTTTTTAATTTTAAACTTTCTAAAAACATACAAAAATACAAATGTTTTCTCTATACACAGTAAATTTTAAAGTTCCGGCCAAATTTTAAAATTAGGAACTAAATATTGAATTGAAAGTGCGTTTTAATTATTATTGTAAAATTATTACAAAATAATATAAAAATATTCGTTAAATATCCCACGAAATTCATGAATTCGATGCAGCATGTCTTGTGATGAACTGTAAATGAACTCTATACATACATTTACCTATAATTACGATAGTAACTATTATGTAATCTGTATGTACAATGTACATTTTCCCGATAACTTTTAATTTGGTTGAAGGCACTAAAATATTTTAATTTTAGTTCGAATTTTTTGTAATTAAAATTATATCCATGCGTTTTGTTTTAAGTGTCGGATAATAATAAAAATTTGAATCTAAATATTTTTTATTACACAAATCGAACATATTGTTTCAATTAATCTAGAAAAGTGAAGAATTTAAACGCTGGAAAAATCTAGAAATAAAAGAGACAGGCTGCCTCTGTTGATAAATAGCCGATGTCACCTAAGCAGCTACGGCATAATAAATCTTCTGTCCTAGGGCATAAGGGAGAGTGAAAGGAAAAAAAGGGCATGGCGTGCACTTAATTGGTTTTGTTTACAATTAGAATTGTTTATTGTTTACGCAATAAATTTGGATTTTTCGGGAACCAGGTAGAACTATGCCTTGGGTATAAATAGGGATGTGTTGACAAATAGAAAGAAGTTTTTATACAGCGATCGAAAGCAATAGTACGAGCGACCAGTGTGAAGCGAAATGACCACTGTGTAGTACAGTGGATAAGAGAAGTGTTTTCGTTCAGCGTATTCGGTTAAGTTTAGTGTTAGTACAGCGATTGTGACTAGTGTGTATAGTGTATTTACGTTAGCTTATCAGTGTATTTACGTATTTCATCGTAGTTTATTGTACCTTAGTGTTGTAAATACACCGTTTTAATATAAGTGGCGTTTAATTGCACAATTAAGAACCCGAAGCTCGTAACAATATTATAAATTCTGAACAGTGTCTGAAATTTTGGTCGGACCTTTAAAAGTGACACTGTATAAGTATATATGTATACTCACTTTTCAAGGAACCATTGCTGATGGCCAATAACAGACCCAGGCCGACAGACTCTTAGCCACGCAATAGCCTCACGCGCCGCGAATCCGTGGTGCTTCATCATATAACACGCGATCAAAGTGCCCGTGCGACCCAAACCTGCTGCAATTAGAAATAAATATCATTACGTCGGTTCCCTTGCGAGGTAGGAAGAGACAATCGAACGTCAATAGACTTTTCGATTTACGATTTTCTGGCTTATCAGTTGACAAAATCGCAACACTCTACAGACCTAATAATAATAATAATAATAATAACTATAATAACTACCGCAGGGCAAATTACACGAATTGATCTAACCCCAAAGTAAGCAAATCATTCGCTTGTGTTATGGGTGTTAGTTAACGATATTAATACATAGAAATACATATATAAATATTATAACATATAATAATAAACTCCCATACCCAGTAATACAAACATCTATGGTCATCACACAATTGTATGTCCCTGTCCCTGAATCCGAACCCCATCGATTTGTAGTTAAGTTCGCTAACCACTCGTTTAGTTGGGCCACCCGATAAGACTCGTTTGATTGTTCGCCGGAACAAGGATTTTTTCGAATCTGGTAGAGGTTGGGTAATGTCTGTAGAGCAAGTCTAGTAGTAATCAAGTCAATAAAATTGACGGATTACGAATAGACTTGCACACACTGAGAAACAGATGTACTGGTGGTGAACCACAACGTCTTTTGAAGGACTTTATTCTCACTACAAAAGAACTGGCTTGATATTTTTATTTTTATTCATTATTATTTATTATTTAATCAATTTAATACGAAAAAATCTCTTTAGCGCTATCTGGTAAAATTGATATAGCCCACGTCGCTTTCGCAATTAAGGCGAATCTAATGATACCTCTCAAGCTTAAATCCATCAAGCCGTTTAGGCTACAGAATGTGCCAAAGAAACATGCATATGTTACCGACAACGTGTGAGATTATTATTCATATCGCAAATTTATACATAACGCCCGTATCAAGTGGGCAAAGTAAAAAATAGCAAGAAAGAATATTTATTCATTACATTTTCAAAATTATCACATTCCCTGACTAGAAGTAGGAAACTAACCATGCTGTCCACTCCAAGTGATAAATTTAACCATCCTTAACCTTGATTTTTTAAATCGACGACAGGCCGTTGTACATTATCAATATAGGTAGGTCAAAGTGATAAATTTATCAATTCACTGACGTTCTTGATTATTATTCACAATATCGGTCCATATTAATACTGCCCGGTTATTTAAGTTACCCGTAACACACTTACATACATTTGAACAATACATACATATTACAAACATTTGATTTTTACCCTCCCAGCGCAGTCTTCTAACAATCAGTAAAAATACGAATTATGAGGGTAGTTCTTACCTTTACAGTGCACAGCCACAGCGCCTTTAGCTGCTTCAGCGATACGAATAAATCTATTTACAATGAGATCTGATGGCACTGATCCATCAACGAAGAACAACTCCCGGTGCTCAAAGCCATGGGCTGTAAACTGTCTCGCGTCATATGACTTCTTGTTTAGCCTCACGATGGTAGTAACGTTGTACTTTCGGAAGTATTCATGATAGTGTTCGGGACTGTGGAGGGGATAGCCCCGGTCTAACCGTGACCTGTGGTGGGGTCCGGAAAATGCCAGCATTTTACCAGGGACTATCCAGTTTAAATCACCGTTTTCCACTTTCTGAAAACATGACAAAAAAAAATTTTTGGTTAAGGCTTTCTTAGTCAGAGGACATAAAGAGTTCATGTAACTTACTAATTGAGATGAGTAATAACATCTAATGAGACAGATGATGCCTATGACATTAGAGATGTTATTCGTTTTGAATTGTAAAGGAAGTGTATAGAGTGCCACTAATGGCTCTGTCGATTAGGACCACCAACCAGTGCCACCAACTTGTTGGTTTAGTAGACGGCACTATATATATATATATATATATATATATATATATATATATATATATATATATATATATATATATACACATATATATTGTTTGAAATGTATGTAAATATTATATCTTCACACCCGTATCCCCGAAGAGGTAGGCACAATTTATCTGTGAAGATGCACCCACGATTAGCCGAAGATACCTACTTAGTCCCACAATGCAATAGTTGGCAAGCCAATCGCAATCCCAGACATTGTTGTTTTTATCATAAAACTGAAAAAAATACCTCCGAACCGAGACCTCATGTGATGAACAGCAACAACGAACCACTAGATCACAGAGATATAAATTTACTTTTAATATTTTCTTTTACACCCATTAGAGTTGACGCCCCTCTGTCACAGTTGGTAATAGCTGTGACGTTACAAGTTTATATTTAAAAGTAACTATATTAAAACAGTAGTTTTGCTTATTTCATTTATACTCGCACGAGTGCACTCGCCGACGACTTAAACTTAAATAAGCTTTTTAAATAAAATCAAGATAACAATATTGTTACGTACTCGGGTTCGCAATTGTAGGAAAACGCCACTTATCTTAAATCCGTGTATTTACACAATACAGCACAACGTAATACTAAATACACTCTACACAATAGAACACTTGCTGTACTATCACTGAACTTAGAACACTACACAAACAAACACTTCTCGCTTCGCACTAGTCACTTGATGTATCGTTCTCGATCGCTTGATAAAAACTGCCTTGTGTTTGTCAACATCTCTGTATTTATAGGCAGGGGAAAGCCCTAGCTGGATCCAGAAAAATCTAAATGTATCGGGAAACAATGAATCACTTCTTATCGTAAACATGTTATGAGTCATAAATCCTAGTACACGCTACTTTCAACCTTATGCCATATCCCACAAAGTCTATTATGGCATAGCCCCGGTCAACTATTTGTTTGTCAATAGGAGTAGCTATCTCTTTCTTTTATTTCTAGAATATTAGCGCGCGCGCGCTCCAATTCCACACGCTTCTAGATTATTCGTAACACTACCCCCCTCTTAGTTATGTTCGTCCCGAACATCATTACTTCCATTATAGATGGCTAATCGATCAACATGAACAATCTTCATGGTCCCTCTTGGTTGCTTCTGCACTCGGTAGGTTACGTCATTGATCCGTGTGATTACTTTGTATGGCCCATCCCAACGTCGCTGTAACTTAGGTGATTTTCCTTTTCGTCGAACCGGATTATGTAGCCAAACAAGAGATCCTTCCTGAAAACCTCGATGATTGGCGTTTCGGTCGTATCTGGTCTTCATCCGCTGACTTGATTCCAATGCGTTTTCACTTATTAACGAGTGTATATCGCGTAACCTCTCACGAATGTCTTCAACATGTTCCGGTATACTTAATTGGGTCTCTGCATTCGGTGGCGGGCCTCCAGTCATTAAGTCTGCTGGTATACGTAACTGTCTGCCGAAGTTGGCATAGGCTGGCGTCACTTTTATGCTTTCGTGTTCCGCTGTTCGGTAAGCCAGTAAGAACAGAGGTATGTATTTATCCCAGTCCTTTTGGTGATCTTCTACCAGCTTGGCTAGGTGTCTTTCCAAAGTTTGGTTAAATCGTTCGACCATTCCATCAGATTGCGGGTGATAAGGTGTAGTTCTTGTTTTGTACACTCCTAATAATTTACACATTTCCTGGAATACATTAGATTCAAAGTTTCTGCCTTGATCGGAATGAATCTCCAGCGGAACGCCAAATCTGCATATCACCTCATTGACTAATTTCTCAGCAACCGTCGTGGCTTCCTGATTAGGGATTGCGAACACCTCCGGCCATTTCGTGAAGTAATCCATCACGACCATAAAATACTTGTTTCCGTTATCTGTCTTAGGAAATGGCCCAGCCACGTCAATCGCTATCCTTTCCCAGGGGGCTCCCACGTTGTAAAGTCTAAGGTTGCCTCGGCTTCTAACCTGCGGACCTTTCACTGCTGAGCATGACGTACATTTTCGGCACCAATTCTCGACATCTTCTCGGCAATTCAACCAGTAAAAACGCTCTCGTACCTTTACCAATGTTCGTCGTACTCCAAGATGTCCCCCAGAAACCCCATCATGCAGCTCACGTAGTACGTCCTTGATAAGTTTTCTTGGTACGACCAACTGTAGATGATGTTCTCTTCCTGAAGGTTTTTCCCATTTGCGGTACAGTAAGCCGTTTTGCAACACAAGGCTTTCCCACTGCGCGCAATAACTTTTCGTAATAGCGCTGAAGGGAGCCAGCTCCTGCCATTTGGGCTTTCCCGTGTCTTGCTTCTTCCAATCTATTAGAGGCCGCAAATCTCTATCTTCGTACTGGGCCTCACACATCTTATCAGTTTCCCACCTGTCATCCGTAGGCTTAGCTCGCAGTACTTGAACCCTTTCTTTCGTCTCCATCCTTACACAATGTTTACAATCTTCCGCACAAGGTCGTCGTGATAACGCATCTGCATTCGAGTGAGACCTTCCACTGCGGTGTTCTATGTTAAAGTCAAACTCTTGCAATTGCTCAATCCAGCGAGCCACTTGGCCTTCCGGGTCCTTGAATTGTAACAACCACTTCAAAGCAGCATGGTCGGTACGCAGCTTGAAGGGTCGCCCAATCAGATACTTCTTGAAGTGTCGAAGAGTCTTCACTACTGCCAATAGTTCTCTTCTTGTAACACAATAGTTTCGTTCCGGCCGCGATAATGATTTGCTGAAGTAAGCTATCACAACTTCTTGATCGCCTTGCTTCTGTGATAAGATACCACCAATGCCAGTGTTACTTGCATCTGTGTCTACGATGAACTGCCCTTTCCGATCAGGATAGCCCAAAATTGGTGACTCACACAACCGCTTCTTAAGTTCATCGAAAGCTTGTTGACACATGTCATTCCAATCGAAACTCTTCTTTTCTTCAGTGAGCCTATGCAGCGGTTTTGCTATTTCAGCAAATCCCTTCACAAAACGTCTATAGTAAGAGCATAGTCCTAGAAATGCGCGAACTTCGGTCTTGTCTCTGGGTGTTGGCCACTTCTGTACTGCACTAACCTTTTCAGGATCTGTCTGTACGCCGTTTTGTGATATCACGTGACCCAGATAGTTGACTTCCTTTCGAAATAAGTGACACTTCTTTGGGTTCAACTTTAGCCCTGCAGCTTGTATTTTATTAAAAATCCTTTCCAGTTGGTACAGATGATGCTGAAAATCTTTTCCTATGACTATTACGTCATCTAAATACACTAAGCAGGCATCGCCTACAAGTCCTGCTAGAACACATTCCATTAATCTTTCAAAAGTCGCCGGCGCATTGCATAATCCAAACGGCATCACTTTAAATTGCCATAATCCTTGTCCTGTGGAGAATGCTGTCTTCTCTCTATCATTAGGGCTAAGTTCAACCTGCCAGTACCCAGATTTTAAATCTAAAGTTGAGAACCAAGACATGCCTGCCAGAGTGTCCAAAGTGTCATCTATTCGTGGCAATAGGTAGCTGTCTTTTTTGGTGACTTCATTGAGCCGACGATAGTCGATGCAGAAACGTGTAGACCCATCTTTCTTCTTAACCAACACTACAGGAGAGCACCATGGACTAGAAGATTGCTCTATAACTCCGTTCCTTTTCATTTCATCTATCATCTCCTGTACCTCCTTTTCTTTGGCTATTGGGACACGTCTAGCTTTCTGCTTTATAGGCTGCGCGTTTCCAGTGTCAATCTTATGTTTGACTATAGATGTTCTGCCTATATCTCTATCAGTCTTAGAGAAAATGTTGGCATAACGCGAAAGTAGATCCTTAGCCTGCTGTCGTTGTGACGCGGTAAGGTAGCTGCACTTGTTCACCAAATCCTTAAGTTCCTGTGGTACGTCTCTTGATGCTGTACTTCCTGTCGATGTCAGTTTTCTTAACGTCATAACTTCATCACTTTGTCCTACAACATCACCTGCTTTAAGCACCACATCACTGTCACTCAAGTTGACTACCTGCACCGCTGCCAAGCCCTTGTCACAAACCAAACTCCGGCCTGTAATACAGTGTGGAATTGCTCCATTGTCTTCAATTAACACACTCCTATTACCCAGGCCCTTGTAACTGGTTGGTAACTTCACGCGTACCAATGTCTTCGATCTTGAAGGTAAGATGGTTCTTCTAGCCACTGTTACCTTTCCTTTTGATCCCCCATCCATGAAAATTTCTACTAGCCCACATACGAAAACTCCTGTTTTGCAATCAATCTTGCAGGCATTCTTCTTCATGAAGTCTAAATCAAGCACACAGTCATCCATAATATCGGCCACTACGACGTCGTGAGTGTAATACTCGTCGCCTATTTGCATCACTACAGATGCTTCACCGAAGACGGGTATTGGCTGACCTGTGACAGACAGAAGCTTGCTTTTCCCAAAATTCCTCAATCTCAGGTTGCCATTGTTAGCTACTTCTGGTCGCACCACAGTTCGTGTAGCTCCAGTGTCCAGCGTTAAGCTGCAGTTCTTGCCATTAATCAGTCCCTTAATGGATAAACTGTTGCCGTCGCACACCTGGGATATGACAACTTTTGGGGCTGTTTTTCGATCAGCCAGCACCCGCCCCTTGATCCTGGCTGTTACTCGTTTCCCTGGGCTGGATGAACAGGCTGGTTGACCTGCCTGCTCTCTTCAGCTGCTGAGCTTCCGGTCGCTTGCTGTCGCCAATTAACTGCACCCGTTGGTTTGGTGGGGCAGTTGACTCTAATGTGCCCACGTTTCCCGCAGGCATAACACATGGGGCCCAGTCTTCTAGGTTCCACTTCCTTTGTTTGAGCCACAACTTCTGAAACCTCACGTACTTTATGTGCTCGAGGTTCGTGCCGAACAGCTTCTACCTCCAGCGCATGAGCCAAAGCCTCCTTCATTGTCACGTGGTGCTGAAGGCGAACAGCAGCACGCACTTCCAGGTCTCTAATTCCATCAATAAACGCCTGGACGATGGTGTTATTAACTGTGTTAGCGTCGGTTGAAGGATACGCCTTCCTTACAAGCTTCTCAATTTCCACGGCCCATTGTTGAAGTCCCTCGCCGCTTCTCTGTACAAGGTCCTTTAATTGGGCACGGAACACATGCTCCAAGTGACGCTCACCGTAGCGAGCTTCCAATGCCTCCATCAAATCAGCGAACTGATACTCTTTAGGCATTGCATCCAACACAGAGAGCGCCTGTCCCCGTAACGCCGTGCTCAGAGCTGTTAGGCAATGTTCGTCGGTCCAACCACTGGCCTTCGCTGCTATTTCAAACTGAGTGCGGTACGCACTCCATGACGTAAGACCGTCATAAGTGGGTACCTTTACCCGAGGACCCACCTGGTGAGAGCAGCTTGTAATGGTAGCACCCGACTTAACTCCCGTGATCTTCATTTTCATGACCTCCCTTTCCAGTTGGTCCACGTTTTCAGTTATTTTGTCGCAGCTGGCCTCCAAGTGGTCAACCCTCTTCTCAACACCCTTCATGTCGCGCTTGACGAGGCCCACATCGCTTTTTAGCTGGTCTTGTTGCGCCAAGATTATTGTCAATTTGTCATCAAAGCCGGATAAATGTTCCTGTAACTTTAGTTGTTGTTGTACCTGAAGCTGTTGATGTTGCTGAAGTTCCTGTCGCTGTTGCTGAATAGCTGCCAGAATGACAGAAAGATCAGTAGGGGCTGCGCTCGACGACAATGACGTGCTGGCAACACTAGCAGGTTCCTCACCTGCACGCATCTCAGTGTCCTCTGACACCCTCTGTGTCTCCGCCTGAGACCTGGTGGTAACACCTTCCTTCGGAATAAGTGGCATTTCACAATTTCACTTCCGACACCAGTTGTTACGTACTCGGGTTCGCAATTGTAGGAAAACACCACTTATCTTAAATCCGTGTATTTACACAATACAGCACAACGTAATACTAAATACACTCTACACAATAGAACACTTGCTGTACTATCACTGAACTTAGAACACTACACAAACAAACACTTCTCGCTTCGCACTAGTCACTTGATGTATCGTTCTCGATCGCTTGATAAAAACTGCCTTGTGTTTGTCAACATCTCTGTATTTATAGGCAGGGGAAAGCCCTAGCTGGATCCAGAAAAATCTAAATGTATCGGGAAACAATGAATCACTTCTTATCGTAAACATGTTATGAGTCATAAATCCTAGTACACGCTACTTTCAACCTTATGCCATATCCCACAAAGTCTATTATGGCATAGCCCCGGTCAACTATTTGTTTGTCAATAGGAGTAGCTATCTCTTTCTTTTATTTCTAGAATATTAGCGCGCGCGCGCTCCAATTCCACACGCTTCTAGATTATTCGTAACAATATTTCTAAGTTTTTGGTGTTTATATAAATTTCACGTTATAGTAATTTAGATAGCATGTGTCGTCACGAAGCTTTTGAATCCCCCTGCCCCTTATGACACAGTGTCACATTTCGTGAGGATCTCCCCCTTTGTATTTGTCGCAAGAAATAAACAATACTCTCATTGATCACCACTCACCAATCTACAGAAACGGTTAAAACATTTGGTTTACTATATCTACCCTGTAAGGAAACTTATAATATTTAATGTACAGAATTTTCATCGTTATTTTTTCATATACAGTTCATGGAATAAATACAATTCCTTAAAATATAAAAAGGTCGCTAGCAATTCTCAGTAAGTAATAATAAGTTTATAATAAAATTACTGAGTTTTGATAAAAGAATTCTCTTACAACATTAATATTTCTAATATAATGTATTACTAAGCGGTAAAGTTTTGACAGCTGTTAGAAATACAATAGTGAAAAGAAAATTTATTTAGAAATATTTTCTATATTTTCGTTTTGAAATTAAATAATATCTACATAAATATGACTGGTAAAAAGACTAAATACTGAGGAGGGTGTTCAGTACCCGCTTCTGATACCGAATATGTAAAAAATTAGGGACTTAAATTTCGACAAAATTATCGAACTTAAATATTAGTTATCGGAGTTCATTATTTACAAACAGCAATTTGCCGCCGCGGCACGTATAAGTCAAAGCGCGCGCCTTGACTTACACGTGCCGTGTGCCGGTGACCATATTTTTTGAATATGACCACAAATTTTTCGTCTCTGTGGTGTTGTAGTCCGGTGTCTGTGTTGGCCACATGAGGTCTAGGGTTAGATTTGCGGGTCGGACAATTCAAAAAAATGTGGGGTTTTTTTTTAGTTTTCTGATAAAACAACTTTTTGTTGTGTACCTTTACTATCTTTTCGATACGGATACGGTCATGAAATCTTTTAGAAGAAATGTAAAAAAAAGGGTTATTTCAATCACGCGTAAAAATAACAACCACATTTTTTATTATTACAGCTGGTAAAATCTCGCATGTAATGTTAAATCTCAGACACGAATTATAACATCTTTGTGTCTGTATGCAGCTGTTATCACTTATTAGCAAAAGATCCGCATGTTTGTTAATACACTACGGAAGTCCTATTATCTTGAATTCTGTAATTACTTACCTCGTAAAACAAATATTGTTCGGCATCAAAATGGTCGAAATCGAAGAACCGTGCATCATGAGCGACTTTTATCCCATGCAGTACGTCTAACAGAGATATATCGAAGAGTGGTGGTCCCCCTGACGCGTCTCGGAAATTCAGCAGAGACCAGGTACCCTCGGTCAGCTGTTTGTAGACTGCTGCAGGGGAACTGCCTAAATATATTATCTGAAAAAAAAATCGTATTAGACTTTTCTTTATATGTTGCGCAAATAAAGGATTACTTTTAAAGATCAGGCCAAATTTTAAAATAAGAGACTAAATATTGGATTGAAAGTGTTTTAATTGTTATTGTAAAATTATTACAAGATAATATAAAAATATTCGTTCAAAAATATCCCACCAAATTCATGAATTCGATG
Source organism: Apodemia mormo (assembly GCA_036924255.1). Lineage (NCBI taxonomy): Eukaryota > Metazoa > Arthropoda > Insecta > Lepidoptera > Riodinidae > Apodemia > Apodemia mormo. Next base: position 10,655,321 of record JAUPFN010000026.1, read on the forward strand.
CACCGAGTCTTGTGAATGAACTTTGTAATGCTGGCAGTGTGTTAGTTTACATTTACCTATAATTACGATAGTAACTATTATGTAATCTGTCACTATAAGTACATTTTTCCCGATCACTTTTAATTTGGTTGAAGGCACTAAAATATTTTAGTTCTAATTTTGCGTAATGGAAATTATATCCATGTGTTTTGTTTTTTATCGGATAAAAATAAAATTTTGAATTTTTTATATTATTGTTTTTATTACATAAATTGAACGGATCGATTCTGTACAGCCTCTGAAAATTTGGCCGGACCTTTAAAAGTAACTCGTATAAACCCATTTCTTTATGAATATAAGACCACAGAATACTTAGAGACTCATAGAAGTCAATGTTCCAAACAAGTAATATTCGAGCACAGCACACACAGACACCTCTCACGGACGCGATATCTCGGACTGGTGCGGAACAAACTGTACCGAACCATTCCGAGATATCGCGTCCGTGAGAGGTGTCTATGTGTGCGTTGCTCGAATATTACTTGTATGTAGATTGACTACTGTTAGTTTCCAGTATACTGTGGTAAGACCGTGTCTTTCTGTCACAGGCCTGTCGAAACTCCTTTTGAATAAAGGATCATTCGTCATCTAACATCCATGTTCCTCGTGTACAGTGTAGGTACTTGAGCTACTAACGCCTTCTATTGGAAAACTAAAGAGTTAAATACGTTAGATTTTTTCGGTTAGGTATAAAATCCATACACTAAAAATTATTCGCGTTAAAAATCTATATAGGCTTTCCATCAGGAGACCCATCTCCTTGTTTGCTATCTTATGATATAAAAAATATTACAAGTAGAAAAACTTGGCGAGACCTTACAAAGCTCTGCTTCTTGCTAGTTATACAGTATTTTATATTCACGAATGTTTTGTTGTATACTTTCAGTACGCCTAAATAACAATCGCAGTTACTGAAATTATGTTAAGCAACAAGGATATCTGTATTCTCTAGTACCTACATAAAATAGAATCATAAACCGAGGTGGAACACGCACAAAGGAGGAAATGTTCCAGCGAACTGACATCTTTGACGCCATAAAATTTAGACACGCCAGCGGTGCGAATATTGAGATATTATTTGCCGACATAGCAAAATAGACTTGCTACATTGTAAATAACAGGGTTGTGTACTTGGAGAATACGAAGCCCTGGGAGTCGTGAGCATATTTGACTTCAAGAGGTCGATGGCAAGCTTAATAAAGTTTTTGTTTTTTTTATATATCATAAGATAACAAGCAGAGATTCAGAAGAGTCAGGAGATTAAAAGAGAAATCATCGCCTATAGACACTACAGATATTAATGGTGCGTTGCTATCCGTGAGGTGGGATGGTAATTCCACATGCATAAGTTAACCAGTTATTTTACCGTCCAAACCGTGATGTGACAATCACTGAGTCTACTGTGCCAGTAATAGGTATGGCGGTGGTACCAGACCCGTACCCGACCCAGACCAGGCGAGATGATGCAAACTTTACCAGATAAATCACTGTGGAAGTGACAAATTTTGCCAATCGTTCGCAATTTACGAATTGCTTTGTATATTTTTAATAGTTGACATTATCATTTTGATAGAAGACATATGATAAAATTAATATTATCTACATAATCAGCGCTTAGTGAAACTCCTTTATGATGATTATATTAAATAAAGCATGTGAATTACAAAACAGTACAAGTGTCGTATTTTAAAGTAATTTTACTGTTTATAACATTAAATATAATTATTAGTGGGTTTTGATTCTGGCCCTCTGAAGAAATCCGCAATTCAAGGCAAGTCATAAAAGACGAACGAGTTTTCAAACATTTCATAACCATCGTGATTAACAAGATGGTAGAGTTCTGCCATGTCTCGCCCGGGTTTGGTACCATCCTTTTACTTATTCCTGACACAGGTCTTCCAAAACCTCTTTATCCGAAAAAGGTTTCTGGAATAAAGAGGATTTTTTATATCAAAATAGCAAGCAAGCAGATGACTCTCCTGATGGAAAGAAAAATCATCGCCTATAGACACCAAAGATGTTAATGGTGTGTTGCTATTCCCCTCGCATAAATCTACCGACTACCTTACCCTCCAAATCGGAACACGACAATGACAAGCATTGACGCTATTGCGGCAAGAATAGGTAAGGGAGTGGTACCAAATACACGGGCGAGACGTTGCAGAACTCTACCTTCTCTTTTAGGTGCTTGAATTCTATGAGAAAATTATTATCATGTGGCGTTACGTGCGTTGCTTTTCAAACGAATGCAAAGTTTTCTGCCTGTAATGAAAAAGTTTCAGGTCAAGAAAAGTCAATGGAATTTAAAAGTTAGAAAGCCGATTGGGAGTCGACTAAATCGCCTCGAATTCAAAGACGTACGCATTAGGCATTACGCATTACGCATTAATACGCATTAGATATACGTTTTTGTGTTCTTTGAAATGAATATCAGTTGTCATGCTTTTTATTTTTATCTAGGTACTTGTACTTAGTTGGCTTCTTTAATTTTCTAATCTTAAGCCATTTCTACGCCTATATCTTGTACTTTTAAAATAACCTTCGAATGTTACGTTTTGCTTTTTATAAATAACTTGCTGCCACTTGGCGCGTTGCTGCCAGTTTCAAAATTATTTACCAGTACGACATAGATTCGTTTTGTTTCTTTTTTTGATAAACTAACTGAAACAGAAGCCAGTAACCGTGCTACCGTAAAGTGACAATGTGTCACTTCCATGAAAACGACCATAGTTTTACTAACTGGCTAGCGATGGGAATTTTAGCTACTTTTATTTTACTATCACATCGTAAAGTTATTTGTTTTTGTCACTGTCATATCACGGGTGAAAAATCACGACCGTTATATTTTATTAGTGACGATTATTGTCACAGCTGGTTCATTTTTATCCGTATGTTACATCGCCGCGGAGTGATGACTAAAATGATTAGTAAAGTGAAATAACATATTAACTATATTCCCTCTTCTAGCTGGTGGCACGGTGTTGCTCAAATGTTGTTGCTTTGTCTCTTTCGCACGATGGATTTCAGCGAATTATAAGCTTAAGTAGTACCTTGGCCCGCATGAAATTAAATCACGCTCGCGTTATATATAACGGATGGTTTCGATGCACAAAACTGGTGTGGCACGTGATTCGTGAGTTATGTTATAACGAGTGATATAACCAGTGATGCGTGAAATGTGCCATGCCTATAACTGGCATTATCTGACCTCAATAAAAATATGACACTGGCAAAGTTCATTGAAAATTGCCATTAAACCAAGAAAGAAGAAGACATAGATACATACAATACAAAAATCGAACTGTAGCTACGTACAGTCCATTTCTTTTTATTTGTCCAAAGATGACAACAAAGCCTACGTGTTATAAAAACATTAAAGTTTCACATCAATCATATACACTGAATTCAATATTATTGGATTATTGTCTTCATTAATTTTAAACAGTTTGTTTGGCACTAAAAACTGATTCTAATATATCGTTTTATCACATTTAATTTACGAAAACTTATTATAAACTAAAATTTAATTGCACAGTTAAAATATACCATATGAATTTGACACATAGAACATGAGCTTATCTATGAAATTGATAGACGCAGGCAATAATGAACGAATTGTAAAACGAACGAATGAGTAATTGAATGATTCTTTATCAAAGATAAATATTCATAAAATATGATAAATAGCTTGCAACAATGTTAAATATTGTTAACTGTTTAAAAGTTAAATATTTATTTGTAGAATATGAAATATCCAGTTTATTAAATCATTATTTTTCAAAGATTAACACTTTTAAAGTAATAATATAGTTTTACAATCTGTTAAATGTGATTAATTTTGCAATAGTGAAATAACCAGCTTTTAATAAAATAAAAGCTTTATTTTATTAAAGACAGGTTATTCAATCGACTCTAAAGAATCGTTACATACTAAAATAATTCGAAAAATTTATAATACAAAAAAACCAGAGTGTTGTTTTTTGTTGTTTTACTTAAATTCATTTGTCCCATAATACAATAAAATTAATTTAATTATTTAGAACGTATGTATCTTATGATACTGCTCCTATCCCGCGAAATCTCTAGTTTTTATATTTATTTTTCTGAACTTGTGTGAAGCGACTTTTTTAAAAGAAAAAACCATTATTGATTATGTTAATTTTCTAAAAAAAAACAAGATTATTGTTTTTTTATAGTTATTCTACTTAAATTCAGTTGTTCCATAATATAAAATTAATTAAATTATTCAGAATGATATGCAAATCCGCCGTTTTGCTAGTAGTAACAATGACACTTACAATAACAATAATGCTTGCAGTAACAATGACGCTACATTAACGAAGTTTGCACAGTTTAAAATTTCGATGACTCATTAAATTAAGGTCTCAAAAGTGAAAGTAAAAATTACGCATTCCGTTTCCTTTCGTGGTGCGTGAATGTGCATTCTGTGTTTTCGGCAGTTTTTCGTGGTTTTTTTTGGTGATTCTGGACGGTTTATAGGACTTTGATCTCTTACTCAACTGTTTTACTTGGCTAGCGTTGTGACATGTGTGTATAATATCATGTATGTCACATGACTGTAGGGTGTGTAATGTTTATTTTTATTAATTTGCTATATTTCCATGCATTTTATTTAAAAATATTAAATTTCTGCAGTCCTCCGCAATGCAAACTTTAATTGTGCCAAATTTCTTACTCCATCGTTGGTGCAATTGTCTTAAAAAGGGATCTAAAGCGTTTCCTTCGCGTATTAATATATAAATATTTAAAGTGTTTTCAAGTATTTGTACACGTTTTAATATTAGGTTAATTTTCAGGCTATAACTTTTTTTTAATAAACATTTCTGTGGTGGACCCCTTCCCCCTCAATCTCAATTTCGAGCGAACCGTTTTAATGCGATTCCAATTAAATTAATAACAAGAACTACTTTACTCGATTGAACAACACATTTTTCCTGAATAAAATGTAGCCTATGTGCTATTCCAGGTCATCATCTACCTTTGTGCCAAATTTGATCCAAATCCGTTCAATAATTATTGCGTTATTGAGTAACAAACACCCATCCATCCATACAAACTTTCGCATTTATAATATTAATATAGATTATAAAAATTGTAATATTGTAATAATATTACAAAATGGATGGGTAGTAGTCACAATATAATTCATTCAATTTTGTTTGTTTTACTCGTTCAATAGATCTTTCGATTTTTCACAACCATATTGATTGTCTATGACTAATTTAAGTTACTGCCCCGCCATTATTGTTTACTAAAAAGGACACCGAAGAAGAAACAGACTGTACATACATATATTCATACAGGATAGCTGATAAATAGCGTGTAATATTGTACTGTTAATGGTCCTTGATATATGTGTGTAAAAATTTAAATTCAACACATCATCTTAATTCGACTCCACTCTAATATTATAAATTCGAAATTCTGTCTGTCTGTTACATTTTCACGGACACATATCAACATGAAAAAATCCAGCTCTGTGTTTAATATTGTTACGTACTTTGGGTTCGTAATTGTAAGAAAACACCACTTATATTAAATCCGTGTATTTGCCATATAAATACACACAACACAACACAATGTAATACTTAAATACTCTGAATAACACTAGTCACTCACTGTACTAACACTAAACCAGAACACTATACAATAAAACACTTCTCGCTTCGCACGGGCCGCTTCAAATATCGCTCTCGATCGCTTGATAAAAACTGCCCTGTATTTGTCAACACATCTCTATTTATACCCAGGGTAAAGTTCTACCTGGATTCAGAAAAATCTAAATGTATCGGGAAACGATGAATCACTTCTTATTGTAATCAACTTATGATAAACAAGTGACTCATCAATCCTAGTACACGCTACTTTCAACCTTATGCTCTATACTTCAAAGTTCATCATGGTATAGCTTAGATCAACCATTTGTTTGTAATTGGAGTAGCTATCTCTTTCTTTTATTTCTAGATTTCTCCTGCGTTCCAACTCTACATGTTTCTAGATCATTCGTAACAATATTTAAGGCAGGTTAAAAGATTATGATAATAAAAGCAACAGAATGCGTCGGACTCGCATAGGTATGGTTCAGTAGCACCGTAAAATATTTAACGCTTTATACTTATTTTTTTATATATATTTTAGCAAAAATACGTAGCAGTTCGTAAAAGCGGAACGACTGGCCAAACGTGTCACTTATGTCTGCTAGGTGATAAGAGTAAAGACGGCTGTACACATTGAGCCAAGGTATTGGGCCAACATATTGGTGCAACGTATAGAAACCTACCTGGCGCTATGTTGGTAATTGGCGCCAACATTGGCCGGCAAAACGAATGTTGTCGGTTTTTCGTGCGCACATCAAAAGATATTGGCGCGCTCCGCAAACGACGTTCACACGTTGGCATCTTATTCAGTTCGTTGTCATTCGTCAGTAAAGACGGTTCTGTCCACGTTCTTTCGCGCGTGAGTTAAATTGTTGTTCCCGCGTTACGATGGCGTGGACAAACACCGAGGTTTTACAATTCATAGAATTGTATCGAAATGAACCAATGAATGAATGACTGATGATGATGAATGTCCTTTATGAATTGAAACTTTCTCGTTATTACACCACAATTATTAATATCTTTGTCGAGAAATTCTGTAAGATATTGAAAATAATAATTACTTATCGATATATATTTACGAGATTTGGACTGATTTCAAAGTAATTATTATTTTCAGTATCTTATACGGAATCATTATATGGAATCTATCCGAATTCCAAATACGTGTTGTTCGTATTGAATTCAAGTCAATATTAGTTATTTTTTAAACCTTTCTCGTCTTGTCTCGTCTCGTTTCGCCTTGTTTTGCCCCATTGGCGAAAGAGGAGGTTGAGAGCAGTGTACTGGTTTAGATGACATTAGGTATTAGGTTAGGTTATTAATATTAATATGCTTATATTAATTATGCTTAGAAACGTATAGCAGATAAGTATTCCTGTTATTGAACTAAAAATGAAAATGGAATCTTTATTGACAACTCTTAGGCTGTAAGAGGTTATACGTCCATCTTTATTAAAGAGCCAATGCAGAATGGTCAATACACCAATGTATAAACAGAGATATTTACAAATCACTATGCTGGCCTAACATGCTGGCCCAATACCTTGGCCCAATGTGTATAGCCGCTATTAGGCAAGTACCATCGCCATTTTCCTGACACAATAGCGTCTGCTTATCACAGCCGTGTTTTGGTTTAGCGGGTATTTTTCCCGCTAGCGGGTGAGAAGATACTTTTTTTTATATTTTTCGACTTATCGGTTGCCTGTACATCGCATTTTTATGTGCGTTCTCTCGCGCCCTTCAATTGCAAAATATACACCTATAGGTTTTCTCTCCGTAGATCTATCTCTACACACGATTGCACTCAAAGAATAGCCTCAAAAATTAACTCTGAGAATTTTTATTGTCTTATTAAAAAAACTAAATTCAATTGTTTAAATGCAGATCAGAGTACTATTTTTATTATTACGAACTTAATTTTTGCGAGCCACTGAATATTTCGGCCGCCTTATTCAGCTACATATACAAAATCGTAAACTTCACAATCTTTGCCTCTTTAAAATATTAATATAGAAGTACATATAAAGTCATCCCATGATAGGTGAAAATATTTTAACCCAGCATTCGGTACGTCCAATCAAAGACATCCAGCTAAAAACAGATGTCATTGAAGGGTGTAAAACTTTTCAGTTTGTATGAATAAAATTTCGTATACGAATAAAATTTCATTCAAATCAAAAAGTTTTAAGCCCTTGAATGACGTCTGTTTTTAGCTGAATATATTTGGTTAGACGTACCGAATGCTGTTTTAAAATATTTTCACCTATTATGGAATGACATATATACTCTTATTAGATATGGGTCCGGTGTCGGTGTTGACATGAGATCCTGGGTCCGATTCCCGGGTCGGGCAATTAAAAAAATGTGTTTTTACAGTTCTCTGATAAAAACAATGTTGCCCGGAATTAGATAAGTATCCGGTTGGCAATAGTCTTGCCACCAATCAAATTGTGGGACTAATGACCAATTGCACTAACGCTGTCTTAGCTTAGGACAATCCTAAATAATATGCTGTCACTTCTTGTCTTAAGGCGAGGTATTTCGACGCGCGTCAATTCTATAGAAAATGGGTGGCGCGATATGTTCTGAAACCACTGGTAAACGTGTTAATTTTCGGATAAATAAGTATAGGACATCAGCTGAAAACTAAAATTTAGCACATTCTTTTTTTGTATTTACAACTAAATATTACCATGTAAAAATCATGTGGAAGATTAGAAATATTATTAACAAATTATTTGTTTTAGAGATTTTTTTGCCTGTTTTCGGAATTTTATATGATCGAGTAAAGAACATTCTATCGTGTAATGAGTTAGCACATTCTTTAGATAATATCTTCAGGTATATCGTATAATTTTTGTGAATTTGTTATTTAACAATCAATAGAAAAAAACGTGATTTAACAAACCAGTTTTTTCCCGTTTGTCGCGATGCCTTGCCTTAAATGAAAATAATGTGACAGTACACTATTTAGGATTGTCTCAAGCTAAGACAATGTTAGTGCAATTGGCGATAAGTATCTTTGGCTAATCGTGGGTGCATTGGTTGTACCTCTACCTATCTTTTCTGGGATACGGGCGTGAAGATATTTAGATATAAATTATTATAAATACATGTGTAAAAACTGGTCTACTACAACAAATGTAATATCGATCTAACCTGATAACTCCCGATAAGGTAAGCGGCATTGAGTCTGAGTGTTTCATTATTACTAGTGTAGAATACAATTTTCTTTTTCGGATTTTTCTCCAATTCCTCCTTGAGTTTCTTGCAAAATTGATACAAATGGCATAGGTGATAGGGTCCAAAATCGAAGTAAAAATTTTCGTAAACGATGTCATCTTCTATGTGAAAGTATTTGCTGTTTCTAGTTGGTTTGGGTTTGTAGCCAGTTTTTAGAGTAGCGAAGTATAGTCTATCTGAAACAATGACACTATGTTAATATCAATAAACATTAGTCCGTTGGTCGAGTAATTAGCGACCCTGACTACACAGTCGATGGGGCCCGGGTTTGATTTCCGACAGTGACAAACATTTGGGTGATGAGTATAAATTATTATAATAGTTACTTATATTGTTAATAGTTACTGACATTGGCCACAATATCTTAAAGAAAGAAAGAAAATATTTACTTGCAGGAATATGGGTGTAACAAGTTGTTAAAAATTAAGTTACTAACATATTCTACGATTATATGGTGTGCAAATATTTAAAAATGTTTACTATATAATATTACAATGAAAACTCTGATTTTTTAGAATTACTGCCGGATCGGAACACGACCACACACTGAGAAGATCCGGCGGAAGAAACTCAACGGGCTTGTTTTTTTTTCTCTATTTTATGTACTAATTACTAATGTACAAGAATAATTTCATATCACAAAAGTATTTTTATAATTACAAGCTTAATTTTTTGTGTAATAATTTTTTTTTAAATAATTTACAAAGTTATTTCACTATTTACAAAAGTTTATTACATTGAATTTTTTAAACGCGAATTAAATTTTCTTAAGGCGAATTCAACAAACTTATATTTTTATTTATTAACATTTAATTTTATCGGCTAAAAATTCTTTAATATCATAATAAGTTTTATTTAACAGCAAATCTAACAACTTTTTGCGAAATTTATTTATAGGCAAATGATTTAAGACTTTCAGGAATATGATTGTATATAAACATACAATACACATTTTTTGTAAAAATAATTAATTTTTGGTTAGGCACATATAATATTTTTAGTAAGAAAGTGTATAGAGCGCCGCTAGCGTCAGTGTATCGCTATCCATTGTGTAACGGTAAATTACGGTATTTTAATTAATGCACGACTAAAAATAGTTGCAAGTTAGTCGCTATCAGACTTCCACATCTATCCACATCCCACTAGTCCTACTAATCTTACTTAATATTATACTCGTAAATACAAAAATATGTTTGGATGGATATGTCTGTTATGCTGGAGCCGCACTTGTGTCTATCGATATTAACGCGCTAAGGCACACGCAATCCGGTATGCGACAATAACCGATAATAGCCGGTCACATCTGCATTTATCGTGTCATTGCACGAAGCTTTGTGAAGATAGATGCAAGGCTAGAGTTCTGCATTGTCTCGCCCGGGTCTGGTACCACCGCCTTACCTATTCCTGCCGCAATAGCGTCAGTGCTTGTCACTGTCGTGTTCCGGTTTGGAGGGTAAGGTAGCCGGTAAACTTATGCATGTGGCATTAGACCTCGCCACAAAATAGCAACGCACCATTAATATCTTTGGTGTCTATAGGCGATGGTAGACTCTTTCCATCAGGAGACCCATCTGCTTGTTGCTATCTTATGACATAAAAAAAAGTACGGCTCCAGCAATTCTCTTTCACGCAAAAAAGGCCAAACCGATTTGGACGAATACTGGTACACGTATAGATGATGATACTTTTTATCCCGGAAAAATAAGTGGCTGATGGGCGCAGCTAGTAATAAAAATGCGAATGTCTGTCTGTCTGTTACGCTTTGACGGCTAAACCGCTCAAACGATTTTAATGAAGTTGGCATAAAAATAATTGAAGATCCGGGGTCAAATATAGGTTAAAATTTGTTTCAAAAACCATCCCCTAAGTGTCTAAAATAGGGGATGAGATTTAGTACGAAAAACTATACCGACGACATGTTAAACAACTCGCGGGTTTCCGTAGGATTATCGGGACAAAAACTATCCTATGTCCTTTCTCGAGTCTCAAACTATCTTTGTACCAAATTTCATTCAAATCGGTTCAGTGACTTAGATGTGTAGAAGAAACAGACAGACAGAATTACTTTCGCATTTAAAATATAAGTATGAATGGTAGGGAACCCTTCGTGCGCGAGTCCGACACGCCCTTGTTTTAGTTTGTGTTCCTCTGAATTTGTCCACGAGTTTAATTATATAGTTTTCAAGTTAGGTTCAAGAAGCTCGAAGATACACAGAAAATTCTATATCTAGATGGCGTCAATTCCTTCAAAGTGCACATTTTCCGGGCTAGTGAACGCTCGTTATACCTACATATTACGTCGAAACTTGTGATATTCCGTTGAGCTTAAGAGATTCGTGCGGCAATGTGGAAAATGTAAGTACAACATGAAATTGGCCATATTTTTTAGGGCTTTTCTATCTAGAAAGTTCTCGGCAGTACTCTGAAAATTTTTATATTGTAAAATAGCTAACAAATGGCTCTCCTAGACATGAAAGAGACAATCATCACCTATGAACACAAAATATGTTAATGGTACGTTGCTTTTAAGGTGGCAGAGTGCTAATGCCAAATGCTTAAGTTTATCGGCAACCAGAACACGACCGTAATAAGCATTGACGCTATTGCGACAGGAAAAGGAATAGCGAAGGTACGAGACTCGGGCGAGGCGATGCAGAATTCTACCACCTAGTAGTCGCGATGGTAGTGACTGTCTGACAGATGGCAGACTGTCTATTCATTAACGGGGGCTCAGACCGACATGTGGAAAATGCATTGTATTTATAACCCCGTGGCTAAAAAAGCAATAAAGATATTTAGTGTTAGTTTTTACACAATAAGAAGCGCTAATAATTGTTTGAATATAGATCTTCATGGCCAATTCCTTACATGGTAGGGTAGGACGGTAGGTAGCCATCAAAAAATTACGTAACAAAATTTCAACGTTTTTTGATCCCTCCCCCGCCCTTGTCAACAGGTGGTCACACTGATACAATTGAAAAGTATGTGACTTATGAATTTTACATAAAGCAGTAATTTTTTTTATATTATAAGATAACAAACAAGCAGATGGGTCTCCTAATGGAAAAAGTCAACCATCGCCTATAGACAATACGGATGTTAATGGTGCGTTGCTATCTTGTGGCAAGGTCTAATGCCACATGCATAAGTCTAACGGTTACCCTAATCCTCCAAACCGGAACACGACAACGACAAGCACTTACGGCAGGAATGGGTAATGCGGTGATACCAGACCCGGGCGAGACAATACAGAACTCTACTACTACCTAGTGTGCACCACTGTACATAATAAAACAACACAGTGGGAATGACATGACTTTGAGCGGCACAAACAGAATATAAATCGAGTCATCTTTAAGCTTATGGTTTACGTATAAATTTCGAATTTCAGTCTTTCAGATTTATACATGACGGGATGTCACAAAACTTCTTAAAACCTTTTATTGGAAACATTGATATATAAAAACCCAAGATACACAATCAGTGTCTCAAAAACGTCCTCTAAGAATGAGTGCACAATTTAAAATTGTGCACTCACTTCAAATAGAATCCCGTCACTCACGTAATTGCCCGCACGTCAAAAATACAGAATTATTCTGTGATAAATTTTAAAATACAACATCATGAACGTTAAAAAAATATAAGATATTGTATTTTCGGTAAGGATAAGAGTTTATCAATATATGTTTGTTGTTTATGTGACTAAATATAGGGTGTAATGTATGTTTTTTATTTTATTTGTCTTAAAAATTTACTCGACGCTCCAAATATTATACGACAAAATTTCAATGGTCACTTTTTCAGTAAAAGGACAATGCATTACAACCTCCTTTTAATTTAGTCGAATAATACAAATTGATCCTGTTATTATTAGTAGAGTCGATTCTTTTTCATTAATAAGTTAATTTTTTTTATTAAGAAGATTATTTTTTTTTCATTAATAATTTTGAATACATTTTATAGTTGTTAACCAACTGCCAAAAGAGAAGAGGACATCAATTTGATGATTTTAAAATGTTTGATTATATTGATTACTTATTTTGAGGGCCAAGTTAGGTGATTCTTTTTATGCTACTTGTACGAATATAAAATAACAATATATAATTGTGATTAATCGTAAGATTAAGAATAAGAAAAAGAAAGAAATTAAGAATCCAAGGTATCATATTCCAAATAATTGTGATTATTTGGAATATGATACCTTGGAGATATATTACGAAACTTTTAATATAACAATAGGAAATCATAAGTAGCATCGAATTTTGTTCTGTTTACACGTATTGTTGATAAAGCTTTCTTAAGTGTTAGGAACAGGTTGCGTTAAAAATGTTTTTTTAATTTAATAATTTAATTTTAATAAAATGTTGTTTTTGATTGCGGATATCTTATACTATACATATTATAAATGTTAAAGTTTGTATGTTTGGATGTTTGATAATATCACTCACGTAAAAAATGGCTGTACCAATTTGGATTTGGACTCGGATATAAGATGACCTGGAATAGCACAAAGAATTCTTTTATCCTAATGCAGAGGTCTGCAGCTAGTCTCGTATACATTTTAAGTGACTATTTATATATACGAGTTGTTTTATTTGCATACTAGCTGTTAACCGCGGCTTTGCTTGCGCATATTTACTTTAGAACTTATTTAACCTTTCTTTATTTTATTAAAATTCTCGGTGGGCGGGTGGGCCGCTAGTACTTTAAAAAAAATAATATTTACCTATCCATCTTAATTATTTATATACGACATTTTTGTTATTAAAATGTAAGTAAAAAACTTACGCCCTGAACTTCCTATAACTTCTAAATTTTCCATACCTAATATCATAACTAACTATATCTCAATTTAAAAATACCTATTGGTAACACACCTCTCGAACAAACTAACCTAATAATTATAAAAGAAATTTATAATTAACAGGAAATATCTGAACTAAAATTACCTTTGGCAATAATATTATATGTACTAAACTATACTCCAAACTAAATATACCTATCTACTACGATTGCTATGTATATAACACACCTATGTAACCAACTAATGTTCACCTGAAACTTCCCGCTTAAAATGAGGTATTTTAAGCTCAAAGAAAAAAAACTATGCCTAAGCATAGACTTTTGAGTCCGAAAAGTTCAAAAATCCAAAGTTTTTTTTAAATGATACTTTGTTCAATACTTGAAAAGATGTATATTATTTCAAAATGATTAACGAGTTTGATCTTTCGAATAACATTCAACGCAATTTTTTGCTCTAAATTTTTTCATTATGTTAAAAATGTCGAAAACATGTAAAAAAATCTATTTTCAGAAGTTGCCGTTATTGATAAATCCCGAACGAAACAACCGATTTTAATCCGATTTGCAGTATTTGACGCAGTATTTTAAGCAGAGGAGCTAGGTGATAAGATTTTAAAATATATCGGTATATTAGCTTGAAGGTTTTTTAAAATACGAAATAATTTATAACAGTGTAATTTTGATTTAAATATTGTTGAAAGCCGAAAAATGATAAGTTATGTCGAAAAAACACTTTTTTAATTTTTTGTCAATTCGTGCGAAATTTCATGCAAATATGTCCAAGGAATAAAAATTTTCATACAAATTTTATACCCTATTTAATGCCCATCGGAATTGAATTTTGAATTTTGAAAAATCATTCATTAATGGATCCCTACATCATAAGAATACGTTTGCGAAATTTTAAGTTTTTAGCCCTAAGCGTTTTACTTGTGAAATTATATAAAACATTCATCCCCTATTTTACCCTCTAAGACGTTGTATTTTGGAAAACACAGAAATACGTAGGTAAGTCATTATTTTTGCCGTACTCTTTTGCCGAATTTGGCTTACGCCGTAGTGAGAGATTACATCCAGTTTAATTTGCTTGTACCTTCTTTATACAAACAGACAAACTCTGGATCAGCTTACCTCACTCAGTTTTTCCGACCAGCCTTGATATTGGAATTTTTAACAGGAGGGTCAATAAAATTTTCAAAAGCCGGCAACTAACCTTTCGTATTGCAAATGTCTATGGGCAATATTCGCTCGTACGCCTGCAAATACTATAACTAAATAAATGTTCGTTAACATAATACTGCAAAAAATAACCTACAGAAAAACTGAAATCTAATTCAAAAAAGAATTCTACGAAAAGCTAAAGTTAGTTCTAGGAAATTAATGCGTTTCCTACTATGTTGTCCATACATAATATAGTCTGAAGAAAAATGTAAGAATCTATGAACTTAATAACGTAGTCATAGTCACCATTGCAGTAAATTTCCTATTTCAATATATTCTAAATCTATTAGACTATGCAAACTAAATATATTAATATCAAACGTCAAATACTACATGGCTATACACCCACAGTTTGCCGATATGTTTAGGTTCTGTGTAATAGAACCAATAACCTACAATGTTTGAAATATAAATAAATTATTTTAATGGTCATTATTTGCTTTATTGATATATAAATGTTCTACGCAAAAACAGATTTTCGGTCAGATTTTTTTTATGTAAAATTTACAAACCCATAAAATACTACCTAAGTCAATGCATAAAAATATTTATATTCGACTCCACTGATACCGTGTCCTACCGGTTAACTTAAGTCAAAAAAATTATTGCTTTTTGTACATTGCTTTTTTAAAACAACTTTAAATCTTGCACTTAAGGTTGAATATGAAAAAACACGTTTGTGCCACAACTATAAACTTTTTAGACTTAATTAGCGACAGTTTTGAATGTCAGTTTTGTTCGGAACTGTGTATCTTGGGTATTTTATATCAATGATTGGAAATAAGCTCGCCTATTGTATTTTTGTTTTAAATAAGTTTTTTATGTTATTTTGTTTGTGATGTACAATAAAGTATTTTAAAAAATAAGGCTTTTTGACACCCCTACCCCTTGTCACAAAATGTCACATTACGTTAACCACATCCCCCTAATTATCCTGTGACGTTAATTTATGAATGGCACCTAGACAGAGAGTACTGCGGCCTCTTTTTTATATCATAAGTTAGCAAACAAGTAGATGGGTTTCCTGATGGAAAGAACCATCGCCTATAGACATCAAAGATGCCGTCCAGACGAAATGGCTCTTTCGAAGAAAGGCTGTTTGAAAAACTAATCAAACGACTAAAACAAAAAAAAACCGGAACAAACAAGACAAAAATTGTAAAAAATGTTATTTTGATAGGTATATATGAATAGTGTATGTATGCATCCATAGACAATCCAATTTTATTTTTCTGTATATCTGTATAGAGATATAGATATTTGGTATATATTCTCCATTTAAGTTCTGAAAAATATGGAAAAAAATTATATTATTTAGCATAAATACAAAATGTACAATGTAGCTTCCATTAACCCGTTGTACTTAAAGAAAGCGCTTCTTCGCTTTAACCCTCTCGCGGTCGATAGTCATGCATTTAAGTGGGTATATAATTACTGAAAGACCTCGGAGCATGGCACCTTACGTACATTGGATAGCGTTTGGATTAAGTTACAAGTTTTCTTGTTAGTAGATGAACAAAGTTATGAGAGATCTCAAAGCAGAGAATATCGATTACCGCGTCTAACGAAACCTACTCTTGTTTCCATTGATATAAAAACCCAAGATGCACAATCTCGAAAAAATTGACACTCAAAACTGTCTAATTTCACATAAGTAGTTATAGATATGGCAAAAACATATGGTTTTGTATATCTAACCTTAAACGCAAGACTTATGATTGATTTTAAAAAGCTATGTACAAAATGCAATAAAATTGAGTGTCGCGATCGAAGCGATTCTATTTGAAATGAGCGCACAATTTAAAATTATGCGCTCACTTTTAGAGGACGTTTTTGCGACACTGATTGTGTATCTTGGGTTTTTTATATCAATGCTTATTTCTTAAACTTTTCATTTTTTTTGTATATCATAAAATAACTAGCATGCAGATGGCTGTCCTGATGGAAAGAGACAACCATCGCTTATAGACACAAAAATGTTAATGGCGCGTTGCTGTCTTTGTGGCGGCGCAGTGTCTTAATGCCACATGCATAAGTTTACTGAACTCTCCTGATAGTAAGAATTTAATACCGCGTTCCTACCCGAGTAGCCACGATTTCACTGCACGGGTACAAAGCCACAAGCTTTACCCTCCAAGCTGAAACTCGATAATATCAAGCACTGAGGTTATTGTAGTAGGAAAATAGATCAGGGCGTTAACATCCGGGCGGGGTTTTGCAAAAATCTACCACATTGTGGTTAAGGTAGCAAAAATATAATATCATGTTTTCATTAATTTTTTCAAAGTAACGTGGCAAGAGGACTGTTTCTCTGCCAAGCCCAAGACCAACACAAATAAAAATCTGACCAACACGAGTAAAAGTCAAACAAACACAAGTAAAATTCAGTCCAACACAAGTATAAATCAGACCGACACTAGTAAAATTTAGATACATATAAGGCAGCGGTGGCCAACCGGTCGATCGCGGCTATTAGCCCAGTCGATCGTGGCAAGCCAAAAAATATAAATAAGTAGACCAGACTGCGCAAGTAATTACCAACAACTGCAGCATCATCTTGTATCTTTTTCAGGAAACAATCTCACATGTGATATGTAAAGGAACTCCTAAGTTTGTTCAATAAAAAATACTACATGATTGTATACTAAACACTAAACTATGCTGCTTCATTTTAGATTTCTAGAAATATGTAAGTGGTAGATCGCACAGGGTTTCGTTAGTAAACAGTAGATTTTATGTCTAATCAAGTTATACCAACATAATTTACTTATGTACCAACATAATCACACTCACACAAGTAAAATCAAATAAACAAATATAAACTAGACCAACACAAGTCAAATCGCACCAACATAAGAAAAAAGCTAACCAACTAAGTAATAATCAGACGAACGCTAGTAATATTCAGAACAACGCAAGTAATAATCAGACCAACACAAGTAAAAATCAGACCAATACAAGTAAAAATCAGACCAACACAAGTAAAAGTCAGACCAATAAAAGCAAATTAAGTTAAGTCTAAGCTTGTTTTCAGCATAAGAAATCTGAATTATAAATATCACCTAAGGTCAAGTTGAAACTGTTAATTTATGATCAGCAACCATGCGATAACAATAATTTATGATCTACATGTTAAAGGCCAAGGTTAAATCTAGTGAAATTCGCAATTTAACTTTAAGAAATTAGCAACAGAACCTCTTGTCTCCTAATTAGTTTATTAGGCTCAAATCATGAAATCACTTCATTTCCTTTGTAGAATAGAATTTCTAATTATCTACGTAATAAAATACTATCGTTAGCTTATTCAACTTAGATCAAACGGTTCTGATACAAAGTAATGTTATTTTATTCAGAACGAAAATATCAGAGGACATTCAGAGTTTGGTGGTGTTTTGCGACTACTGCACGTTCTCAGCCAAGGACATGAGGATGTACCTACCACACCACGCACCGGACTACTGGACTACCGCACCGCACGTGACTACTGGACTACTAATACAAAAACAAAAAAACCCAATTTTGCATTTTTATATGACTCCGGAATTCTTTCCGGGATCTTATGATCTAAGCTCAATAGACTAACCAATGTATTTTAACACATACATATTTTCACACCAGATCCCTTGCGAGGTAGGCAGAGAGAACCGAGTGCCATACATCACGATCCTTGCAGGCTTGTCTCGCTTCCTCCACATTCGTCACTCTCTTAATACACATACGCCGGTTGTGAAGACTCTTGACACCACCTTCGGACAGTACTGGATCAATCTGATCATGGTATGTCAGTCTTGGTCTTCCCCGGTACCTACATTCTTCCACATTCGCGTTGTATATCTTTGTTGTTAAACTTTCATCTACCATTCTTTCTACATGTCCAAACCAACGGAGCATGCCCTTTCTCATCTTTACACCGACATTTTCTTTCAAGCCTAACCTCTCTCTCACTTCCGAACAGTTCCGCGAGTGTTACACCACATATTTTTCATAGCGATCTCATCTCGACTGCGTTGATTCTACTTTGATGCCCCTTCTGACATACCCAATACATTCTCATACATATTTTAATAAATAGAGATTCTTTTCCATGAAGAATTTCCCAGAGTTGATCGAAGTCTCTTTGTCAGGTAATTCTGTCTTTTTGTCGGGTAGTCCGTAAAAGGCGCACGATTAGGGAAATGGTTCACTACAATCAAGATTATAACTAGGTTTAGTAGCAACGCCTAACTTTTTCATACCGCAAAACGTCAGTGCTTGTCACTGTCGTATTAAGGTTTAGAAATGTTTTTGAGTGTCTTGAAATATAGCTCTCAGGTATGGAATTAGAAGTATTTTTGATAAGTAAGTTAAGCTGGCTATATAAATCACTAGTTCAGTGTTTCTTAATATTTTTCAAACCGCGGACCCCTTTGAAATTCGACCACAACTTCAAGGACCCCCTTAATAAAAAAAATAGGCATTTATTTAATAATTTAAACGTTTATAGATAAGACGGCGGATCCCTATACACATGCTCGCGTACCCCCAGGGGGTCCGCGGACCACAGTTTAAGAAACACTGCACTAGGTGGTAGAGCTCTGCATTGTCTCGCCCGGGTCTGGTAATACCGTGTTACCTATTCCTGCCGCATTAGCGTCAGTGCTTGTCATTGTCGTGTTCCGTTTTGGAGGGTAAGGTAACTGGTAGGTTTATGCAATAATTTCGGAACGTTCGAGTATAATGTTGAACTTTAGCATGGGTATAAATAGGGTTGTGTTGACAAATAGTTAAGTTTTATACAGCGATTGAAAGCGATAGTATATAAGATCAGTGTCAAGCGATATAGTACAGTGAGTAAAAGAGGTGTTTTAGTTCAGCGCAGTCGTTTAAGTTTAGTGTTAGTCCAGTGACTGTGACTAGTGTGTATCAGTGTATTTACGAATTGCATTGTGGTGTTTTGTATATTTGTGTTGTAAATACACGGTTTTAATTTAAGTGGTGTTTTATTGCACAAGTACGAACGTGAAGCACGTAACATTATAAAAAAATGTGTAGGCGGTTAACCCTACAGGCCATCCCTGAAACTTCTCGCTAAATTAAGGTATTTTAAGCTCTAAAGAGTAAAAACTATAAACATAGATTTTTTCAGTTCAAACATCTATTTTGTTAAAGTGGCAGTATATTGATTTTTGAAAAGTTGTATATTTTGGAAACGGTGATTGTATTTGATCTTTCGAATGACATTCAACTTAATTTTTGAGATCTGAAATATTGCTTTAGCTAAATAATCGATAGGTTGAAAAATTTCGTAGCAATGTCAAAAAACATTTTTTTTTCAAATATTTTCAACATTAATTGATTTTGATCCAATCAACGGTATTTGACGCAGTTTTTAAAAGAGAAAAGCTGGTAAGATCTTTAAGTCCATCGGTGTATTAGCCTGAAAATTATTTTAAAAATATAAAGTAAATATGCTAAAAATGACGTAATTTTAATATTTGAAAAGCTGTAACTTTTGAAATATAGATTCGATTTTGATTCTTGAAATGCCATCTGACGTATTTTTTTTAGTGCTAAAATATTGTAGAATACCAAAACATGATTGGTTGAAAAATTTTGAAGTTATGTCGAAAAAACACTTTTTTTAATTTTTCGTCAACGATTCTTCGATAAACCGATTTTGATGCAATTTATACATTAGATGTAGTTTTTTGAGGAATAGAGCTGATTAGTTTTTGTACTCAATTGGTACATTAATCTGGAAGTTATGCTAAAAAAATACTGTTTCGCCAAAACTATTTTTGGGGTTTTTTCAATATTTCTCAAAATTTCCTATCTCGCCGACTTGTTTTAAATTTTTAGGAAGTCTAAGTTGAGCAAAATCCAATCGAATGCCATCAACCGCGTCTCGATCGGTCCAGCCGTTATGAGATGTTTACATACACACATACACACACACATACATACAGACATACTGACGTCATCGCGAAAATAGTCGGAAAAGATTCCTAGGACCTCAAAACGTGGAGATCAGGTGAAAACTCGATTTTCTAAAATCGAGGCAAATTCAGTAACTTCCTATCTACGTTACATTACGTATTACGTAGCGGAAGTTAAAAATAGCCTATGATGCAAAATATATTTCCTTAGAATACAATGAAGTTCCATTAAAATCTTAAAAAAAGGCCTCATTAGAAATATTTGTTCTATTGAATAGAGTTGGAACAAGATTGTATTGATAGTAAGCCGGACAATTCAATCACAGAATCAAGTTTGCTCTACGGTACCTTGTGTAATTAATTATACAAGACAAAAAGTTTAAAAGACGACTACGCCTATCGATCCGCATAAATTATGGCATTTGTACGTATACAGTTCGTTTATGTAAATGAATTTTTAGATCGCGCGTCCTTGGGCCACACCGTTTGCATACGCTTACGTAACGTCAAGGTCGTGCTGACACTTGCACCACACCTTTATAGCATGTGTTGGTAGCGCAAGAAATAATAGCAGTTTCAATCTATGTTCACCCAGTTTTAAGGGCCAAGTTTAATTTCTTCAGAAAGTAACTTATTTTTAACTTCCCGCTTAAAGAAGTTGTTGATTTCACCCCGATTTTTGAAAATTGAGTTTTCTCACATCTTTAGGTGTGTTTTAAGGTCGTAGGTTTTCGACTATTTTAACAAAACGTCAGTTTGTCTGTGTGTATATGTAAACCTCTCTCATGTGTATTGTGTATATAAATCACATATTTTTACGTTTAGTTTTCTATATCTCGGGAACAGTACCATTTTCTAGATGTAAGGTGCCAGATGTACTTTTCTGCATCGCGAACAAAGTGAACGCCTTATGATGTACGGTTGTTGATTAATGACGATGTGAAAACGTAACGAGCGAACTCACTTTCGCATTTATTATTAACCACCCCTTTGGCCGAATGATTAGCGACTCTGACAACGCAATGGGGGCTAGCGTCATCGACGTCGTCGCGTAGCGTAGTCGATTTCAGAGAGAACAAACATTTGGGTGATTAGCATAACTGTTTGTAAATAATTAAAAACAGCTACACTCACTTTTAATTGGTGTTGGTTCCGACTAGCTTCAGACCTATGTGAGATTCATCAGAATAATTCCAGACGTTATCGTCCGGACGCATCGTCGTCGTAATAAACGGACGTTATCGCAGTCGGGTCCGTCTTAAACTGTCCGAGACAAAAAGAGATTACGAGATCGTTCGACTGAGTGTAGCCATTTTTAGTTATTTAGTTAATAATAATGAATCAGCAAGTTTTTAATAATTTATTAATTTTATAATTGCTTGTATTTTTGAGTTTAGATGCTAATTAAATACTAAATGACCCGCGCAGCTTCGCCCGCAAATAATCTTCATGTCATCAATAGAGCGAACATGTCATCAATATAATCTTCCATACATATTTTCACCCCCTAATTCAGACCCTCAGAGGTTGATTTTTGGAAAAATCAACCTCTAAGGGGCCTGTGCTGGGCGTTTTGCCCCGGGCTTTTAACTAACTCCTTGCCAAGTTTCACCAAAATAGGTTTAGCGGTTTAACTGTGCAAGCGTAACAGATAGACAGACGGACAGACTCACGCATGTATGTTATGATATTACCACATTAGTATGGTATTGATATTTTAGTGTTTATATTATGTATTTCTATGTACTAGCGATCGCTCTCTGGTCGAAATTCGACCATAGACTAAACAAGAAAACAGACCACAGCCTTAAAGAAAATAATATACAAGTGTGTATATTATTATGTAAATCACATGAATGTAGTGTATAATGTTTATTTTTATTAACTGAATGTTTTTCTAATGCATATTATTTTGAAATATGTATTAGGTTTCTGCAGTCCTCCACTGTTCGCGTATTTGTCCTAAAAAGGGATAATAAGTTTTTACTTCAATATATGTATAGATTAGTATTACTTTCTAATAGTTAACTAGCAGACATATTCAATTAGTGTAATTTATCCAGCGACTATTATTTTTATTAATGTTAATATTAATTTTGATCGTACTTCTTATTAACAGTGCATTACAATGTGCAATCTAGCAGAGTAGACTGCAAGTGTTGTAACGGTAATGAGTTTTTGTTTAGCAAAAAGATAATTAAGTACAAGTTTTTCTGCACTGAAAACCTCAATTCAATGTCAGTATTTAAGGGGCTGGCAACAGCTTATCACTTTCAGCGATTATATTTTTGAACCCGCGCCAAGCTGGCATTGAATTATTTTCCCATCGTGTTCACCCGGACCTCTTTTCAAGAATATACCACCATGGGGCCTACTACGTTGTAAAGATCTGTCATATCTCTTCTGGTTTGTTACCGCCGCTTTTCCTATTTCTACTGCAATAGCGTCAGTGCTTATCGCTGTTGTGTTCTGTGTGCTAAGTGTGAGTTTTTCTTTTCGCATTCGATCGTGAGCGCGTTTCGAGTTTACTAGGAATTTGTATGTGATTTGTACAGCGCCACCTAGTGGTAAACTGATTTCTCACGTTTACCACTAGGTGGCGCTGTACAAATCAGATTCTTAGCACTCTGGTTTGGAGGACAAGATATCCGGTAAACTTAAGCATGTGGCAATTCAACTAGCTACACTGTTAGTAACGCACCATCAACTTTCTATAAGCGATTATTGTCTCTTTACACAAAAGAAAAACTATCTGCTTATTTGCTATCCTGATATATTTTCATTCAATTTTTTTTTCATCATAAGATAATAAAAACAATTAGATGAGCCTCCTGATGGAAAGAGTCACCCATCGCCTATAGACACCAAAGATGTTAATGGTGCGTTGCTATCTTGTGGCGATGTCTAATGCTACATGCATAAGTTTACCGGCTGCCTTACCCTCTAAACGGGAAGACAACAGTGACAAGCACTGACGCTATTGCGGCAGGAATAGGTAAGGTGGTGGTACTAGACCCGGGCGAGACAATGCAGAACTCTACCACAAAGTAGCCACGATGGTAGGTACTCGATAGCCAATCGGTCACCTTTTACGACCTGCCTGACAGAACGGCTGTTGGCCTATTCTTCAAAGAAGCCCGGGATCAACACGGGGATTTTTTTAATGGAATTTCACAAAATCCCATTAAAAAAATATTGTAATAATATTTTACAATAAAAAAATAAAGCAATAATTTTTTATATCCATGTACACATATCTTAGAGTAAATTCTTAGGTTTCCAAAGTAAACTAGGAACCCTTACAGTTTCACTATGTTCTTCTGTCCGTCCGTCCGTCCGCAGTCTATCGCAAAGATCCTGAGTTTAAGAAAGCTATATTTTTTTAGCATAATATTAGCAAAAAAGTGGTAACATAAAATGTTGAAATTGTTGAAAATGTTGAAACGTTTGTTGTATCGTTGGATAGGTTTTTGAAAAATATTGAAGGTTTGTGAAAACAATTTTTCGATTAAGGGACGCGTTCGTGATATATTAAGCTTTAAAATGCGTTTTTGAGTAATGGTAGACCAACTTATAAAATGTACTTGAATTTTTTATAGGCGGTGGACCTGTGGTGCGGATATATTCGTCACTTGCTGCAATGTGCAGCCCGCTGCATTACAAGTTTCTGGTGAATCTCGCGGGAACAACTCATTTTTTCGGGATAAAACGTAGCCAATGTGCTCTTCCAGGTCATCGTCTACCTGTATGGCAAATTTCATACAAATTTATTTGGTAGTTTTGACGTGATTCAATAACAAACGTCTATACATCTATCCATCCAAACATACAAACTTTCGCATTTATAATATTAATATATAGATTTAGGTAAAATATGTTAAATGTTCATAGTATGAATCAAGAAATGCCTTTTGTTAGTCCGCATTTTTGTAATGGGCCTCTTCGGAACCTTACATTGCGCGTAACCCGACACGCACTTAACCCATTTTTTTATTTTTTTACAACACTAGACATGTTTTCAAGACAAATGAGTTGAAAAATTACATGAGTTGAAAACATTGTTTCAAAACTATAAATGTACTTCACGATAAAAGTATAATTACACACTTACCTGTTTCAAAAAAATATGTATATATATTGAACTAGCTGTGCCCGCGACTTTGTTCGCGTGGAAAATTTTTAAAATAAAAACCCGCATAGTTCCCGTTCCCGTGGGATTTCCAGGATAAGAACTATCCTATGTCCTTTCTTGGGTCTCAAACTATATTTGTACCAAATTTTATCCAAATCGGTTCAGCGGTTTTGCCGTGAAAGCGTAACAGACAGACAGACAGACAGACAGACAGAGTTACTTTCGCATTTATAATATTAGTATGGATTAAACATATTTAGCTGTCGACAGCGCCTTAATTACCTACTTGTAAAATAGAACGAGTCAAGTGTGACTGTTCGAAGCATAGCGAATTTGTTAGCTACAATTAAAGTTTTTCACCTCATTGGTTTAACGGTACCAACATAGACACGTGAGGTACTGGGTTCAAATATCAAATTCGTCCTGAGTGTCCCTAAAAGTAGTTTTCTTTTTCTTTTTTATATCATAAGATAACAAACAATCTCTTGATAGAATGGGATATCTAGCACCTATAGACACCAAAGATGTTAACGGTGCGTTGCAATCCGTATGGCAGGATGTCAATGCCACATGCATAAGTCTACCGGCTACCTTATCCTTCAAACCGGAACAAGGCGATGACAAGCATCGACGATATTATGGTAGGAAGAGGTAAGGCGGTGGTATCAAATACCCGGAGACGTTCCAGAACTCTACCACCTAGTAATCACGATGGCAGTGACACATATAGCCAATCGATAAAGTAAAGGCGATTTACGACCTGTCTGGCAAAACAGCAGTTGGTCTATTCTTCAAAGAGCAAGAACACATGCATAGCCTAGGCCAACACGGCGGGAAAATATGTTAATGGTGCATTGCTATTCGGATGGCGATATGGTATGAAGATTAGTTTACCAGCTATCATAACACGAGAGTGACGATTGACGCTATTGCGGCAAGAGTATGTAAAACGGGATAACCAATAAACCAATCTGGGATAAAACATTGCAAAACTCTACCACCTAGTAGTCACAATGGTAATTATACATCTAGCCAATGTTCGCATAAACGTTGATCGTCTGTAACATCATGTTACTGAACACAATTGGATAATCGTTGACACACAATTTACATCTCTGCCTACTTACGATGACATGAATGTAATGATATAGCCCTTAAAAATCCACAACTGTTCGATTTTTCACTGTTATTATTAGAACAGTCAAACTGACAAAATCCTCCTTCATCAATACCGGACCATAAAGGGTGTTTTTAGGAGCGAGAGTTGGGGAAGTCAAAATATACCTCCTATTATTTTAAATACGGAAGGGATTGATTGTGCCCAAGCTGCCCAATCTCAACAAATAGTATTTTATTGTGTAAATAGCTGTTGCCAGTGACTTCGTCCGCGCGGACTTCGTTTACCCGCACTGTTCCTTCCCCGTAGATGATAGCGTGATAATAAAAAATATGTAGCTTATATGTTGGCCCGACCTGTTAGTAATATTCATGCAAAATTTGAAGTAAATTCATGCAGTACTTTGTGAGTTTACCACGGACATACATACAGACAAACTGACAAAAATTCTAAAAACTATATTTTTAGCTTCGATATTGATTGTAGATCACGCCCTAAGTATTCTTTTAAAAAAATTTTCAATGTACAGTTTTGACTTTCCTACAATTTTATTATATGTACTTACTTATAGATTTTCACAATGTAATTCTACATTCAACTAGAACACTAGACTCAATTAGTCACAATCAACATCACCTATCTGCAAGACTATGGAGCGTGTACTGAACAGCAGGCTAATAGCACACCTAGAAGCGAACGAACTACTGAGTGACCGCCAATACGGGTTTTGCCGAAATCGGTCTACTGGGGATCTTCTAGCGTATGCCACCTACGCCTTGAGTGCAGTCATCGAGAATCATGGTAAAGCGCTAGCTGTCTCCCTTGACATCTTAAAGGCCTATGACAGGGTCTGGCATGACACTCTTATTAGCAAGCTTCCTCCGTACGGTATACCTACTGGTCTCTGCGCCTGGATCTCAGATTTTCTGAGTAGCCGGTTGATTAGGGTAGTCGTCGACGGCTGCTCGTCCGACCAAATGGATATAAATGCCGGAGTCTCTCAGAGATCAGTTCTCTCCGCAACTCTATTCCTGCTACACATTAACAATCTGCTGAAGCCCGGTATCTATGGGTACGCAGATGATAGCAAGCACTGTTGTGGAGAGTTACGTATCCAATGCGCGGGCCAGTACGGTACAGATCCGGTCTCTCAGAGAGGCAATGGTCGATCGTATGAACCTGTCCTTACAGTCTCCGATTGGGGCGATGCTAATCTGGTCAGGTTTAATGCAACTAAGACCCAGGCGTGTCTATTCTCCGCTAAACGGAGTCCGCTCCATCTGTCTCCGTCTTTCCAGGGTGTGGCCGTGCCGATAAATGACCACCTCGAGATCCTTGGTATCACGTTAACGCCTACTCTCAACTTTGGTTTGTACATCGAATCTAAAGCCCAAGTTGCCTCAAAAAAGCTTGGTATTCTGGCGAAGGTGAGACAATATTTCAGTCCGGGACAGTTGCTCAACCTTTATAAAGCACAAGTCCGTTCGTGCATGGAATACTGCTCTCACCTCTGGGATGGATCCGCTAAATACCAGCTGGGGACACTTGAGGCCAGCGAGAGGCGTGCCTAGAGGCTCATAAACGACGATGATCTGGTAGGCAAAAAACTCCAGAGCCTCGCTCATCGCCGCAGAGTGGCTAGTTTATCGGTTTTTTATCGAATACACTTTGGAGAGTGCGCTGCCGAATTGCACGACTTAATTGTGCTTACCTATCGATAATAAAAAAAAAACCTCATGTAATTTGAATATATATATCATCTTAGGGTATAAATTCAACACAACTGTTAATAGCTAGTATGCATTACTAATATCAGCTAATAGTGATTACCACATACTACCAGTACAAATATAAAATTACAAAAATTGAATTTTCAACTCCCAAAGTTAATTTTAAATCCTTTTGAGCACCTTACTATTCTATATGTGACAAATTTTAACTCAATTCCCAGTGAGTTAAAATGTGTTTCCAAGTTTTGAAGCTACAAACTCACAAGGTTTGAAGAGAAGTTGTAGAAAGCGGATAAGTGCACGTAGATTATATTCACAGCTTAGAAAGTTTTCATCAAATATTTAAAGTTCAAAAGGACAAGTTTTTAAATCAAACACTACTTAAGTAACATCATTTACAGAAATATTTTTAGAGGATAATGTTTTTCTGTCCTATTGGAAAAAGACACCCAAAATATTAATGGTATGTTGCTATCCATGTGGTTGATGTAATACCACTGCAAAACTTTACTACCTAGTCTGACCCTCCATACCGGAACATAATGAACCTGATGGTGACAAGCACAGATGCTATTGTGGCAAGAATAAGTAAGACAATGGTAACAATCTAAATCAAATCTAATCTGGGCCAGGAATTACCACCTAGTCTCAATGGTATTAAGACATTTGGCCATTCATTCGCTATTTATAAACTGCCTGGCAAGAAAGCATATGGTATATTCTTCAAAACATATGAGGATTTGCTTTCGTTTTGGCCAATAATGATAACAGACCATCTACATTCCCATCAGGTATTAAGAGAAATTGAAGCAAAAATAAACATAACGACGCTTGAAGGACAATCCTCACTAAGCTACATTGAGTAAACTTTACAGGAGAGTGATTTTAAGTTCAAATATAAAATATCAAAATCATAAGAAAATACCCAAATTAAATGTAATTGCTTAGTGAGGATTGCATTTCAAGCATTGATATCAATATCACACTGTCTACACCACAGGTGGTCAAATTCCAGCATATTAGGCAGGCAGGCAGACAGGCAGCAGGTAAAGTACCACCGCCTTACGTCTTCTTTTTGCATGTCGACTAAATAAATACAAATATAAACAGAAACTGACAGTTTGGTTAAAAAAACAAAATTACGAACAAATTTGGAAAAATTTATTACAATAGTCCAATAAGTGAGCTATAGGAATAGTTAAAGTATTGTTAAGTAGTAATAAGAAGTTAGTTAACAATTATTTAAAGTATTTTCTTAACTTTCTTTGTATTATACTGTGCCTCTTATTAATCTGTGCATCAGGAAGTACTTAGTGTCTAAAACACAGGCCTGGCCTAGTTTAGATACTAACAGTAGAATGTAGTGAGTACATCTTTAAACGAATATAAAAAAAAGTATTTATTAAGCTTAAAATAATTCATATAATATGAGTATTTATAAGCTTAACATAAGTTCATAGTTTAAGTAGTGTACTTAAAAATGAAATTCGACCACATATTATTTTTACAAAACATCGTGGGTCCATCACAATGTTTTACAAGTTGTACTTAGATTTGAAAAAAAAGTCTCATAAACTAATCATTGACCTCTGTATCTCTGAGACTCTATCGGATTTTTACCCAATTTCTTTGGGACTAAATAGTAAACCCTCCTAAACAAAACAAATATTTCCCAAATTCAGTGATGGATTTACGCATAGGCTCGTGAGGCCCAGGCCTAAGGCGGCACGATTTGGGGGGCGACAATTATTTAGAAAATTTTAGAGGCGAAGAAATATACCAAAAATTTATTTCAAAAATTGGTTCTGATTTTTTTGTGAATTTATGGAAAATTTTCTGTTAACTGTAATACAATTAATTCATTTACCCATTGACTTCTCAATTCATGGGTGCAATATTACTATTTTAATAAATCAATTATAGTCTTTATCAAATTTTATATTTTAATTTAATTTGAAACAGATGAATTAATAAGCTTCTTTGGAAAATACTAAATACTTTTTTACTTTTGTATCTTTGATAAGATTACTCTTACATGTATATAAAGCATTTGAAATTACTTATTGATTTTTCACTTTATCTTCAGTGTTGAATGAAAATCTGTATAAATTAATATTTGTCATTTGGTATTCATTTGAAATTTAAAACATTTTTTCGCTTACAGAAGTAATTTTTTATTCAAAATAAATCCTGTTCATTCCATATCCAATTTTTTCAAATAAAACTTCGAATACAATGTAAGCCGGTTGACCTTGCTCATGCCAGAATTTTCACGTTAAATTGAGGCGTTTTAAGCTCAAAGGAGCAAAAACTCTACTTAACCATAGATTATTTTCAAAGTTAAAAAATCTAAATTTTATTATAAATGTTTGAAAAGCTATATATTTCAGAAACGATGATCTAGTTTATGCTTTCGAATGGCATTCACCGCAATTTTTGAGCTCTATCTCGCATATTATATATCTCGCATAATCTATATGTCGTAGTATTTAAAGGTTTTTTTTTAATTTTCGTAATTGATAAATCCCAAATAAATCAACCGGTTTTGTTTGAATATAATGTACTTGAAGCACTTTTTTTGTGAGAAAAACTGATTATATTTTAAGTCAATCGTTATTAACCTCTAAGTTATTTAAAAAATATTAAGTAAATTTTCTGTAAACAACAAAATATTAATATAGGTATAAACATCTGTGACTTATGAAAATTCGATTCAATTTCGATTTTTAAAACTGCATCTGATGTATTTTCGTAATAAAATATTGTAGGAGATCAGAAATGATTGGTTTAAAATCTGAAGCTTGTGTCAAAAGAAGTACTTATTTTTAAAAAAATCGTCGATTACACCTGACTGGATAAACAGGTTTTGATGCAATTTATGTATTGGAACGGTTTTTTGAGGAAAAGAGTTGATTATAGTCCAGTAAAAAGTTTAACGAAACCATGATCGACCAGTTTTGGCGCAATGATTAAAAATGTGTTCATTAATACTTAAATAATGATATTATGAAAGAAATTTTGATTAAAATTAAGGGGAAAGGGATGAAAAAAATAAAAAAGGGTTGAAAAATGCCTTTTTTTAAATAACTTAATAATGGTAAGAAATAGAAAAAAAAGTTTCAAGTAAAAGTTGTAGAGAAAAAAATTCTACACAAAAGTTCCTCTTCATTTTTTTGTTATCTGCTTTAGTTTAGCTCCAAAAAAAAAAATTAAATTTGCTTTGTAATTAATTATAAAACCTTACCAGAATTATTACGGCCCTGTACCATGTAGCGCGCGCATCACATTAGTATGTACTAACACTACTACACATGTATTCCCATATTTATATATTTTTACATATTTTACTACAAATTTAATTTTTATTTTTTGTAGCTAAACTAAAGCAGATAACAAAAAAATGAAGAGGAACTTTTTGTGTAGAATTTTTTTCTCTACAGCTTTTACTTGAAACTTTTTTTTCTATTTCCTACCGTTATTAAGTTATTTAAAAAAAAGGCATTTTTCAACCCTTTTTTTATTTTTTTCATCCCTTTCCCCTTAATTTTAATCAAAATTTCTTTTTCATTATATTATTTCATTATTTAAGTATTAATGAACACATTTTTACTCATTGCGCCAAAACTGGTCGATCATGGTTTCGTTAAACTTTTTACTGGACTATTAGATTTTGTACTAAACTTACATTAATCTGGAAGTTATTTAAAAAAAATACCGTTTCACCAAAAATATTTTGAGATTTTTACAAACACATACACACACACACACACACACACACACACACACACATACACACATACACACACACACACATACACGCATGCATACACACACACATACATAAAGATATACTGACATAATCATGAAAATAGGTGGAAAAAGTTCCTAGGACCTCAAAACGTGGAGATCTTATGATATAATGTATGATAATTCGAGAAAAATGTTTATTATTTATTTTGTTTAATAAATGTGAAGTTGTAGAGTTTAATAAATATTTCTTTGTGTTGTTTAATAATTCTATTTCAAAAATTAAAATAATATTTTAATAATAATTGTGAATCAGAATGTATAGAATTTTTATGAACAAAAAGGGTGGCATATCAGACCGGGCCTAGGGTGGCAGTAAGCCTAAATCCGCCACTGCCCAAATTGGTCCATAAATGAGTTCTGAGATAACAAACATAAAAAAATACAACAAAATTGAGAACCTCTTCCTTCTGGAAGTCAACTCAAAAGTTAGTGTCACAAGCACTTCATGGGCTTCATTACAACTATGTTGCCCACACATTGAGAACTAAAATAATAGTTACTATTTCTAACTAATCCTATAAATTTACAGTGACAACACTGTGGCAGGGATGAAAATTCTTACGTTAATCTGATTTGCTTTAGATTTAATATTAAACTTGTTGCTATAGATGTCTATTTTACATGTTTTCTTTCCACAAAGCAGAAAAACAGCATCCTTTTGAGCATGTGTTAAAATTAATAGTATATACTATTGAGTAAACATTACAGGAGAGCAATATAAAGTTCAAATATTTAAAGATAAAAAAAACATGAAAAAACATCTAATTGAAATAAATTTAATTACAATCAAATTATCTCACTCATTCATTGTTGAAACTATATAATTATGAAAAATTCTTGCATCACAGTTTTATTTACCATACTCCTGAAATGCTTCACCGATTTTGATAAAATTTCATAAATATATTCAGTAGGTCTGAGAATAGGTTGTTATTTATTTTTTATACTCCTAAACGATGAGTGTTGTTCACCCCGAATACATACAACCCTAAATTTTCATCCTTCAATTTTTTTACAGAGATGTTAGTAATTCAATAATTTATATAGCAAAACAATGTTTGTTGGGTCAGCTAGTGAAATATAAATTAGACCTTATTATTATTAATGTTATAAGAATCCATACTAATATTATAAATGCAAAAGTTCGTCTGTCTGTCTGTTACGCTTTCATGGCTAAATCGATTTTCATGAAATTTGGCATGTATATAGTTGAAGATATGGGGTCAAACATAGGCTATTTTTTTTAAAAAAAACAGTCCCTGGAGGGCTGAAATAGGGGATGAAATTTTTATTAAAAGCTATGGACTTATTAATATACTCGTGGGCGAAGCTGCGTGGGTCAGCTAGTATAATATATTCTTGCAACATTAACATCTTTGGTGTCTTAAGTTGATGATTGTCTCTTTCCACCAAGAGAGCCATCTGCAGTCTATTTCACAAAATTTGCTTCTGATATAATAAAAGCAATAAAAATACAAATTAGTAAACTCAAATTCTAACATTTTCTATTTGTCAAATGTTTTAACAGACTTTCTTTACATACATGTCATGAATGGATCTCAATTTTTTGATGACTTAGCACATTTTTTGTGTAAGGTTAGCTGGTGACTTTTTTATTATTTAGACTTTCCATCATTTTCACTGCATCATTTTTTTATAAGTAAAAGTACACGAGTTTTTGTGTACTTTTACGCACTTTTTATTATTCAAGCCAAATTCAAAAAGTTAATTCCAATAAACCTTTACAAGCATGTTGACCAGTTGTCATTTTTCATAAATATTCCCGGATCAAAATAGTTATAGCGCCAAATTAAAAAAGATTTTTAATTAATATCATTTCTTTAATTACTACCAAATTGGAAATATGGTCAAATTGCTGCATTTCTTTACTTTATTAATGTAAATACTAGCTGCAGTGTGCAGCCCTCTGCATTATAAGAGTTTTTTGCAAATCCTGCGGGATTACGTAATTTTTCCGGGATAAAAAGTAGCCTATGTGATATTCCAGGTCATTATCTATCTGTGTACCAAATTTCATTCAAATCCATTTAGTAGTTTTTGCGTGATTGAGTAACAAACATCCATCCAAACAGCAAAACTTTTGCATTTATAATATTACTAGCTGTGCCCGTGACTTCGTTCGCGTGGAAAAATTTCTAAAATAAAAACCCGCATTGTTCCCACTCCCGTGGGATTTCCGGGATAAAAACTATCCTATGTCCTTTCTTGAGTCTCAAACTATATTTGTACTAAATTTTATCCAAATCGGTTCAGCGGTTTAGCCGTGAAAGCGTAACAGACAGACAGACAGACAGACAGACAGTTACTTTCGCATTTATAATATTAGTATGGATTATAAAATATAAAATTATAAAACATATGTAATCCATTCATTTTTATATATATTTCCTATAATAATTTATCTTAAGCTAAAATCAAATATTTATTTTTATTGAAAATCATTTGTGTCTGTGGCATGTTTGTAAAAAGAAAGAATAGAAGGAAGCAACTACGGTATTTAATTTGCAAAATTTCTACGAAAAGTTATATGGAACTACTGTGAACTGTGATGCAACAGAAATGAATTTGAAAATTAAATACCATAGTCGCTTCTTTAAATTATGGATTAAGTAACACTTGAATCCATTAAATATTAAAAGAATACAAGAATCATCATCATGTCATATGGTACTTAGGTGTCTCTGCATACCGCATAAAGAATCTGGCTTAAAGATATGTATTTAAATTAGTAAATGCATCTGCTAGGAATGTTTAAATTATAAAATCAATAGCTACATGCTAAAATTATTAAATTTAATCCTTACTTTATGCAACTTACCTTTAATAATCTCAGTCGATGATATGATGACATCACTCTCATCCATTCTTATTTTATAGCACAAAAACACTGCTGCCTTTATTTTGAAAGCTTCTTAAAACTCAATATTCATAAATTTACTTCCAGTGAAAGTTATTGGTAACCATTTTATAAAATTTTCCATTCTAGAATACAATATGTTTATCAAATGAATATTATTACAACATGCAAAAATATTAAGAAATTTAATCAGTGAAAGAAATACTAATGAATTCTATAATACATAATTTCTCATTAGAATCTTAAAAGTTATTTATGCTAATGATGGATTAAAATGCAGTTTATAATAGTTTAGGCCTAGATACCATTTACAGTAACAAGTTAGAAAGCTGTATGTTCATTTGCACCAGTTAAGGAACTATTCTAATTAAAAAGATATGTACAAATTTATTATTGTATATTTTTTAATTAAAAACGAAACAATCGTGAACATAATCAATCAAAATTTAATTAAATGGAACAGATCATCAAAAATGTAAAATTCATACCGTTTTAAGTCGTTACTTGAATAAACCTTTATCCTTTAACACCTTTAGCCTATAAAACTTTTTTCCTTACGAATTAAATCTCGCCAGATGTTTGGAAAACTTTAAAAACAGGGTAACCACAATTATCAAACGTTATTTTTACTTGAATTTAACTGTACATTCATAACACAAACTAGTTCATATGAAAATTGTTGAATGTAGTTGTATTGTATCTTTAAATTTATCACTTATAAGTTTTTTGAGATTCATAAAAGCGACGCAGTTAACATCATAGGTGCCGCGTAGGAGTCCTTTATTAGCAGCGTGGGTTGATTCCTTCACTCAAATCTAAGGTCATTTTAACATTGATAATATTTTTTAAGCTTTGATAGTAATTTTATATTATATTCATGTTCTATTTTTATATTTTAGGAAACAGAATGGCATTGTGCCGCTGAACCACTTGCTTCACTAGTTTACACTGACATTTCACCTGATAACAAGTAAACAAGTACCGGGCGTATCAATAATAAACATTGAAATCCGGAACACAAAGCGAAATATTCTACCCTAGCTAATAGGTTTCAATACTTTTTGACATTTCCATTTACAAATCACGTATTATTTCTATCACTTTCGCCGATTCCACAAAAATGTAATCATCATCACTAGCCGTTGAAGTTACCTACGATTACGAACATCGAAGTCGAACAAAAACATGACGTTTGTGACATTTTGACTTTCGTGATACGAAGCTTCAAAATGCAAATTGCAAAACATAGTGTCAAATAAAATGTCATTTCCAAAGAATATAAAAGAAAGAAGTATCATTCCTTCATCTTCTTATATTTCGAGTCAACAATATTGATTTTAAAATAGCAGCATCGAGCTTCGAGCCTCGAGGTCGAGTATGAATTATGAATTATATATATATATATATATATATATAAAATATTTATTATGAATTTGAAGCAGTAAATATTACTGCTACTACAAGCTTAAACTTTAATTATTAGAAAAATACTCTAAGTAAAACGGTAATAATTATAGTACTTTAAATGTTCCAAGCCCGGTGATTGAAATTAAAATTCTTCGAGTATTAAACCAACTGGAGGCGCCCCTAACAGGCGTTCCCCTCTGCCAAAAGTACGAGACCGATGGTCATACCGCTTATATAAAACTAGGTAATTATCGCACGTCATACACCATTTGTCAAGTCCAAGGAACTTATATACTATAACTGGAATTATTACAAAGCAATATTTGAAAAATAAAAATGTACTTTATTTCGTTACTCATAAAGTTGACATTTGTTTCTTACTTAACAGAGGGGAAAAACGTTCTGAGCAAGACAATGACATGAGTGGATGTTGTCCCTTTCATGCAATTGCCAGTATAAATAAAACTATCTAGATGGTAGATTTTTACATATTCAGTAATCATTAAATACTTTTTCTTCATACACGTTGATAAATAAATTAGCATAAAATGTATTGTAATTAACACAGTGAGTTCTAAAATGTGCTTATTTTAATTATTACGTAATCACTCATGCAATGCAAAAACTGTTTCTCAAATTAGTAGAATTACTTAGTAGTAATTTGCAAACTACGCATGGCCGCACTTATATATGGCGATTGGCGCTTTATTTAGTAAAAAGAGACACACTCCACTCATGTCGTGGTACTCTTCGGAACGATTTTGAAGCGCGTGTAAGCATTCCGGGTAGAATATAACTTCCTTGGTCAAGTCACAATGCACCCGGAATGAGATCTGCAAAAAATGCCGAATTGTAGGATTTTTTCTGGTGTAAAAACTAACAAAGATTTTCAATTTACTGAAGGGTAACATTACTTTTCATCTGTGAGTATTATTTTGTCTAAATTTGCGATTATTATTACGCATTAAATTTGCGAAAAAGCTTATAAATATTATAATTGCATAGTGTTGCCAACACCAGACCAATTGTAATTGATCTAATTGAGGTAAATTATGAAACAGAGCCTACTATCTAGCTTTACTTTTATTTCACATCTCTTAATGTTATTATTCATGTTTGGTTTGTTTAATATTTGACGGATGATGAACAATATAATAACGAATTTTATTTCAATGAAACTCTTTGTCTAATGAATCCATAATCGTCGAATAGGTTATTATAAACAGTAAATATTAAACTTAAAACGGCAATTTTTTACATGAAATTAATGAACTTTATTTATTTAGAAATATTTTGAGATTTTGTTTTAACTAGGCTGTTCGCATTCAAATAAGTTGACCACAACGTAATGAAATTAGTTATGTGACAAAATCACAATGTCGATATCGATTTTTCCACTCTTATTCTGAACGATGGCGGGTACAAGCAAATACCTGAAAGAAATTCGCAATGTCTGCAACAACTTGAAGGTTTTTGGAATTAAAATTATTGCTATAAGAAACAAAAATTTAAACAATTTGATATTTTTTTTACAAATTAGCAAAAGTTATCATTTTTCCAAATGTAAACAAAAATTCAGTGAATAACTAAGTCCAAAATATAGTAACAAATATTGTTCGAAGGTTTAATGCAAATAATTGGGTGTGTTCAGCAAAACTATAACCTCATTAATCTGAGTTAAATAGTCAGAGTGAATAAAATTTAATTTCACGTACTTTAAACTTTCTATTTTTAAGTCAACCTAAGCAAAAGTATCAGAATTATACCATGACACCGCGCCACGTCGTGACATACTAAACTAAATGGCGGTGTAAGGTAGTTTCTAAGTATTTATAAACTGTACCGGTGCTCAGCGGAAATCTTAGCTCAGAATTCTGACGTCCGATTTTTAAGATTTTAGTTTCACTGAACAGACGTTTCGAAGAGTACCTACCACGACATTGGTGGAGTGTGTCTCTTTCTACTAAATAAAGTGCCAATCGCCATATATAAGTGCGGCCATGCCTAGTTTTTTTTTTATAGAAGAGGGGGCAAACGAGCAGGAGGTGCACCTGATGGTAAGTGATCACCGCCGCCCATGGACATCCACAATACCAGAGGTCTTGCAGTTGCGTTGCCGGCCTTTTAAGAATGAGTAAGCTCTTTTCTTGAAGGTCCCTATGTCGTATCCGTTCGGAAATCCACTTGCCGGTAATTGAATCCACAACAGAGTAGTGCGAGGTAAAAAGTGTCGGGAGAAACGCATCGTTGTGGATTTCCAGACATCGAGATGGTAAGGATGGAACTTCAAATTTTTACGCGATGTCCGATGGTGTAATTCGGCGACAGGAATTAATCCAAACAACTCGTCGGAACACTCCCCAAGATAAATATGATAGAAGACGCAGAGTGAACCTACATTTCTGCGTAATGCCAAAGAGTCTAACTGTTTCGAAATGGCCTGGTTGTCAACGATTGGAACCGCTCTACGCTGAATGCGATCAAGAGGAAGAAGCTGATTCTGGGGAGCTTCGACCCAGAGATGAAAGCAGTACTCCATGTGAGGCCGAATCTGTGCCTTACAAAGTTGAAGGCGATGGGCCGGTAAAAAGTACTGTCTCGCTCTGCTGAGCACACCGAGCTTTTTAGAGGCTAGTTTAGCCTTGCCTTCCAAATGACCGCGAAACTGAACGTAATTCGATATGTTAACTTCCAGGATTCCGACACTAGCTGAAGCTTTAAGGAGAGTATCCCCAAATCGAGGTGATACGACAAAGGGTGTCTTTTTTGCGGTGAACACGCAAAGCTGTGTCTTTTTGGGTTAAACGTGACCAGGTTTTAACGACCCCTTTCAGAGACATCGGTAAGTCGATTCTCGACTTCAGACACAAGCTTGTTTCGGCACTCTTCGACGTGTTCCCGAGAAATACTGCTTCGGCCGGAGTATGTAGCATCGCCAGTACAATCATCCGCATAGGAATATATGTTGTGAATTCGCATCATGTCATTGATATGCAGAAAGAACAGTGTCGGCGATAGCACGCAGCCTTGGGGAACACCAGCACTGACAGATTTTAGGTCGGAGCATAATTAATTAATGAAAGCTCTTCAATTACCTAGAAAATTACGAGCTTATTAACGACAAACAATACCGTTTCCGTCGCGACCATTCTGCTTATGATCTGCTTGTTCTTCTACCTATGGTTAGGCTGAAGCCATTGAGAGCAAGGGGAAAGATCAGCAAAGGGAAAGAGTCTGGATATCGGTAAAACTTAACTTACGAATTACATGTAAAGCTTTGTTTGCTTTGATCCCTCCGAAGTAAAATATATAAATGGTAGTGTTCCTCAAGGTTCTGTGTTATCTCTAACACTGTTTAGCCTGCATGTAAAAAATATTAAGTTAGTTGATATCATTAATTGATATACGGATGATAGTATGGGTACGTCGTATGCAGGCCGTAATGTTAATTCACGAGCAAAGGTGGATGAATGTCGAGACACGTCTGAAGTTGAGACGTATCTAAAGTGGGTTTCAAAATGGGTCCATCAAAATCTTTTACATTCATCCCCAGAAGACACAAATCTTTGCGTTAACTGCCAAATTAACCCATTTTAACGCTCCTATATTTCAGAACACACCCCTGAACATCTCATTAAAGATCTGGGTGTTTGTGTGGGTGGATAAACTGGGTGTTAAAATTTAGAATAAGGTCCTATTCAGAGGTCATTTAAAGGGTAAGGCTAAATTAGCCTCTAAGAAATTAGCAGTGCTCCATCACGCAAAGCTATATTTCAGTCCAAGATACGTCTTACATTTTTATAACATAGGCACAAGTTACATAAGGAATATTGCTCACATATCAAACTCTCCAATTTGTCAGAATACAGTGGAGAGCCGAGAGTCATTCGACTTTTCGACAATCCCGTACTCATCAACGCAAATGGTTTTAGAGCCCATTAGTCTTCGCAGATATTAGTTTTGTATGCCTATTCTACGGGTTATATAATGGGGAGTGGCCTAATGAACTTTTTCACATAGTAACTGCATCAACTTTCCGTTTTCGTACTACACGCCGTCGAGAAAGATTTCATCAACAATTTTTAGTCTCGCCCGGGTCTGGTACCACCGCCTTACCTATTCCTGCCGCAATAGCGTCAGTGCTTGTCGCCGTCGTGTTCCAGTTTGGAGGGTAAGGTAGCCGGTAAACTTATGCGTGTGGCATTAGACCTCGACACAAGATAGCAACGCACCATTAACTTATTTGGTGTCTATAGGCGATGGTTGACTCTTTCGATCAGGAGACCCATCTGCTTGTTTGCTATCTTATGATATAAAAAAAATGGGTATTTTTAAGAAGAGGATTAACAGTTTCCTCAAAGGTCGGCTTCGCATTAACGGCTAGCTCCTTTTGTTACTAATGTCCATGGACAATGGTGACTGCTTTCTATCAGGTGGACCATTGCTCGTATGTCCTCTATTTCTATAAAAAGAGCCTTGTTGCCAGTCTTGCACGGAACTATGCCACTACATTGAATTCTAATTGCAATGAATTCTAATTGGAAAAACATTCATGGCACTTATTTATTTGCGCAGTAACGCACCATTAACAGCTTTTATGTCAATAAGTGATGGTCATCTCCTTTCACGGAGAGCCTTCTATACTTTTTCCATTTCTTTATTTTCTCGATGACACATTTGACAATCTGATATCTTTTTGGCTTCGTTCAAAAATTCGCAGCGAGCCATCGTGACGCTCCATTAATATTTTACGTTTGTCCGATTTTTTACAAGAAAATCCATTTTTTTCAAAACCAAGCTTAATGTAACTAGTAACTCAAAAAATGTTGACTCGCCAAAAGTGCCTGTAAAGGATAATTTGAATAAAAATGTTTTGACTTTGACTTTGAATGACGATTTTTGGCCATGAAACAAACCACATTCAAAGAGACAACAAGTTTTTTAAGTGTTGGAATGTCTTTGCGCAAGTAATAGTCATATATATGATGGCGAATAGCATCAGCTTCAGCAGACGTGGTTGGCGTTCTTTCACCGGCGTACCTACGAAGCTTATTTTCCTGCATGCCGCATGTACCGTAAGCTTCGGTAGTAATTTTTGAAACAGTAGGTCCACTAATTACTAATGCGGCCGCAACACGCTCTCGAACTTGCGACAGTGGTTAAAGCGGGTCACCATTTTGATACTCTGCTTCAAAGTTATTAGGAACCTTGATCACCAGTTCTCTCGTCTGACTTTTTAGAACAGATCCTTTCGGCATTTTGATATTTGGTAGCTGGGCAGCAATCAACACGGAGGAACATAAAATACACAACGTAATGTATGGAGAATGGGAAAAAACTCTCACACACACACACACACACACACACACACACTGTGTTGTAAATGTAGTGACTAGCAAGACCGTGTTGTTGCGAGCGACAGATTAAAACAAATACTAAACGGCCAAAGAATATACAATACTACGTAAAATAAATGGCGCTGGGTCGTTGAGTGTTCCCACCCCGAAAAAATATATTTGAATGTTTTTGTTGTATTTGTCTTTGTTCAAAATATAATAAATATATGCGATCGACATCATTACTTATTTGGTCACAACATTACAACTATCAAATTAGAACTGTCATCGAGAAAATAAAGAAATGGAAATAGTATGGTTGTTTGCTATTTTATGCTAAATGAAATAACATTTTTAAAGGTAAAACACAAACTAAATGAATGCGTATATTATTATATTTCAGAAATCATTATTGCGAGATTTGGGGTACCGAATTGTGTTATTGTTACGTATACGTTATGTAAAAATACATAACTCCGGTATAAAAAGAAAGATGACATAATATAATATTATAATTTTGGTTTCATTTGAGATAATCTCTAAACACTATTATTACTAACACTTAAATATTATATGTCATAAATCGTAATAATTTCGCAAATTCGCGTGGCCGCCATATTCATGACGTCAGCCGTGGAAATGGAATGCACATTAAATATCAAAGAGTACTATGCGTTTCAACTAGGAATAGAACTGCCAAGATGACATATTGCTCCGCATTTTGCAAAAACTTCATAAGTAATGAGTAAGGTGTGCAAAACAATTGTAACAAAGAAATACTTTAAAAAAATCATTTTCTTTCTAATTGGTAGATACTTTTTATTTAGAGTCCCATCAGATCATGTTACCATGTATTAAAATAAGGTGTAAAATAACTTTATATATATATATATATATATATATATATATATATATATATATATATATATATATTTGTTTATCACTGTATTTTTAGAAATTTTATGGCAGCAAAAATTATTTAAATTAGTAATTTCATAACGATTACTACTTTTTGGAGTTCGAAACATTTAAAAAAAAATTATGTAATTTTCACAGATAGATTATTTATGTTAGACTTTATATTTATGTACAACTCACTTATTAAGATTCTTTCTATCAACTTTTTTAGTAATACGTATTGCTTATGCTTGTGACAGCTTAACTATAAGAGCTACAAAAAATGTCTTTTAACAAAATTGTAGGGCATAAACCTCCCTACAAATTAGTCATTTACATATTTTTTCTATCTTCAATAGGTTAGCAAATAAACGCGATTTACTACTATTTTCCTGAAAATTCAGCTTAAATGACATTTTACGTCGAACCCGTTGGAGTTACAAATTCGACGCAATGGACTTTTTTGTAGAATATTATACTTACTACAAGAATCCATGAGTCAAAATTCCCAAAAAAAATTTTTTCTGGGTGAGCGGAAGGAAAAACGTATAAAAAATCATTTTTCAATGTTATTTTAATGGATAAAATTCAAAAATCTCTAGCAGTTGGTTAAAATTTAAATTAAGGGCTCGCAATATGCTCAAAAATTTTGTTTTTCAATACATTACAAGATTTTCAACCGGGATTTGAAAAAAAATGTTGCTCAAAAATGAAGCACCCTATATATATATATATATATATATATATATATATATATATATATATATATATATATATATATATATATATATATATATATATATATATATATATATATATATATATATATGGCCTATTCAACCGAAACCCAAATCGCAACAAAATTGCCCCCGTCATTTTTGTCTTTTAAGTGGTGCAACACGACTTTTTTTCACTAATATAGATGGTGTATTTTACACTATTTATCGTCGGCACTTGATGAAACTCCATTTGTAGTTTTGTTAATACACTTGTACTGTTTCACAAATTACTTTAAATTTAATTATCAACCGGAAAGAGTACATGAAAAACATTATCATACATTTTGATTATTTTGAGCTCGGATGAATTATAGCAATAGAACTTCCATGATTTTGAGTACCTAATCAACACTTAAAATAAATTCAAAATAGCCGGGTATGGTAAAAAACACGTTTGTTGTATGGAGACTCCTCTTAATATTTTTTATTGTTATTATTTGTTATAGCGGTAACGGAAGTACATAATTTGCGAAAATTTCAACTTTCTAGCTATCACGGTTTATGAGATACAGCCTGGTGACCGACAGACAGACGGACAGACAGCGGAGGCTTAGTAATAGGATCCCGTTTTACCTTTTAGGTACGGAATCCTAAAAAGAAAACTAGCTACTGTTGTTTTTAAAAGTAAAATTCCTATAGCACTATTTATCTATTTATTATTTCTTGAAAAATTTATCTTTTACATTTACAAAATAAATTTCATCGAGATTGAGGTCTCCCTATGTAGAGTTTGATGTCTATTTATCGAACCGTCAAAGCATGATTTAGTTTCAAATGTATAAAATAAACAGACATCTTCATAAACTTTTGTACATATTTATTTGAACACAAAAATTGATCTTAAATGTAAGATTGTAAGAATAAGTTTGAATGCAAACATTTGAAATTGATTACATGCCCACTTTTAAACTAAAGCTGATAACATTAGTTCACAAAAATCCGCAGCAATTCATTCTTGACAAAGGTGCAACTGAAGCTTCCAGGGCTTAATCATTAA
This sequence comes from Apodemia mormo, assembly GCA_036924255.1. Taxonomy (NCBI): domain Eukaryota; kingdom Metazoa; phylum Arthropoda; class Insecta; order Lepidoptera; family Riodinidae; genus Apodemia; species Apodemia mormo. Next base: position 10,699,246 of record JAUPFN010000026.1, read on the forward strand.
GTTGTTGATTAACAACTTTACACCTTTCCTTTGCAGCCATGACAGCGCCAATCAATGCTGATCTAAAACCTAAGACATAAATGAAACGTTTTTTAAATCATTTGCAAAAGCAATAATAATAACTGCTTTTGAAATTGGCACGGGTTTAGGGACATTCAAGAAAAGAGATTCATGTGCGTTAGCCCCTTCTTCTATAAATTAACAAACAAACTGTCACAAGCGAAAATCAAGTGGATAGAAAACTATATTCCTAATTAGGATTAGCTTTCAGCATCTATCATTGTAAAAAAGGACAACTTCTGATCTTACTCATAAATAATTTATGAGTAAGATCAGAAGTAGTACTAATAAACAATTTATGAGTACGATCAGAAGTAGTCGTTTTTTAAAAATGATAGATGCTGTAAGCTAATTCTAATCAGGAACATAATTTTCTATGCACTTGATTTTCGCTTGTGGCAGTCTGTATGTTAGTTTATAGAAGAAGGGGCTAACGCACAGGAATCTCTTTTCTTGAATGTCCCTAAACCCGTGCCGCTGATTGGTTCCACAGAGGAATAGTGAGGGGCAAAAAGGGCCTCGAGAATCGCACGATTACTAGACTTTGAGATTTTTGAACGAAACTTTGAATTTTGTCGCGATGTCCAATGTTGAAATTCAACGTAGATGTTTCTCTTCGTCTTTTATATAAGGTGAAAACTTGTTTTACTTTAATACTTGTAATGAGTGCAGGCGGGATACATTCAAAGTCACTACTACGCAATGCCACAATTCCTCCCTCCGCAGTTAGTCAAAATGCTATTGGGAGTCAAAGCGCAGTCTAAAACCTCACTGGGCGTGAGTAGCTCAAATTAACTTAAACTCTGGAAAAGTACTCTGCTCGCCCTCCTCTAGTTCGTTATTGCTATTGTATGCCCTTCCGGCTATTCGCTACAATCATTAAAAAAACCATGACTACACAGGCCAATTAAAAAAAAAGCCCAGAATACGTCGGAGACAGTTTGTTTGATTATCATTCGACGTAAAAAAGTAATGTTGTAAGTTTGACAATTATGTGTGTCTAATGTCTATCTTTGGCACCATAGTGCCATTGCATATGTTTTTGTTATATGAAAGCACTGAGGTACTACTAGTAATATAGTTCAATGTTTGAAATCTGGTTCCATAGCAATAGTTCTTAGACTTGTTTTATCAAAATCGTTGCAATCGTTTCAAGTTCATCAGGTTTTTCTACTAGACGAAAGGAATTTAGCAACTTGTACAAGCCTGATCTATACGAAATTTGTTATTCTGTTACGTCAATATTGCAATGACATAGTAACTTCGTCCTGCAGCTGCAGGATTCCTATTCGCAGATCATCAGCTCATTTCTTGTTTTGCTCTGCCAATTACGCATATTAAACAGGAAGATGGTCTTATGGTAAAGGAATGTGTCGGGTTTTTGGATTTTAGATGCGAATCTCACCATTTTTCTCCAAGTGATATGTTCCCTCAGCCGTTGATCCTGCAGGAGATGTGACATTGTCTTTCATAGGTGCTGGATGACCGCCATTTTTCAACATTGCGGCTGAGCCCAATGTGGTCTGTGTTGCCAACCGTAAAGCCAAATCACGTGGTAGTCCACATCGGACACCACCATCTGCAAGAGACTCTATTAACATGTAAACCTGGAAAAGAAGAAGTTTACAATAAGAACCCAATCAATTTAAAAATTTGTAACGGCTTTGTTTGTGGTATATTTCCTTAAGATCTTATGATCGATTCTTATTTTCTTTATTATATGATAGTAAACAGCAGATTGCACACAAATATGATAATAGTACGTTGATATCCATATGGCACGGATGTAATAATACATGTATAAGCTTTTTGACTACCTTAGTTTTTTGAGATTAAGGTAGTAGGAAAGTATATATAAGTCAAACGACAGTGGCAGACGATAACGCTATAAGAAAAGGCAAGGTGATCCTAAAAACCTGAGCACGACGTAGCAGAACTCTACCAAATATTAAATGTTTTTCATCCTTATTAAAATTATTCCCGTGTTGGGCTAGGCCCCGTTAAAGAATAGACTATCTTCCATTTTGCAAGTCCGTTCTTACTAAATATTCTTATATTAAACTTTATACTTATATTAAATTATAATATATAAAAATATATCTTATATTACTTATATTAAATCTAAATTTTAGCTAAGCCTGCCACTATCATCGTGACTACTAGGTCTACTTCCGCGAAGTGTTGTCCGGGTTTGGTTTCCCAGCTTTTTCTATTCCTGCCACAACAGCGTCAAATGTCAATGCTTATCTTTTTTCATCATGGTATTGCCCTAAGCCAAAGTTAGATCTCATAGGAGACCCTTAAGACGGGCTCTAAGTCCACTTAATTTAAACTCTGGCTGATCACCCCGCTCAGCCCGAAAGAGCCGGTTTTGCAGGAACAACTGCTTAAGTTCATTTCGAAAAAAAACTGGTGTTCTGGTTTAAGGGTTAGATCAGAGCTGTCCAAGCCAGATACTATCCTGGACTAATATGAATTACCAAAGAGATTGGGGGGCCGCAAAATTCTTTTTTCAAATAGGAAAACACAAATACATATATACAGTGGCAATTTATTAAATAAAACATAATACTGTAAAAGGCGAACTTAATATAAGTTGGACTCACACACCGACCGGTCCGTAAAATATTTTTTGTGGTGGAAAAAAATCTTACATGTGCTGTTGTAAGACATTGCTTCTTGTCAAATTTCATAATTCTAGATAAACGGGATGTAACCTATAGGTTTTAATTCCCTTTTGAAATCGCAAAAAATTGCAAAATATGCGACATAAACACGGACAAACGGACAACGATGTGATCTTATACGGGCCCCGTTTTTACTTTTGAGGGATGGAGCCCTAAAAAATAATGATTGGTGTCCAGGGTAGAATTTGGGAAGCCTGAATCCTGGGTTGGGCACTAGACCATACTGGAGTGGGTGCGGTCCACTCGGCACCTCCTCTATATACGGCTATGCGTGGTACGAGTATATGAGTTTAGGCTGGGCTTTGTATGTCAGTCAGTTATTCAGGAATTTTCTTTTTTATATCTATATTAATATTATAATAGACCAAATATTATTAATAATATTATAAATGGGAAAGTTTGGATGTTAGGATGGTTGGATATTTGGATGGATGTTTATTAGTCAACCACGCAAAAACTACTGAACGGATTTGAATAAAATTTGGCACACATGTAGATGATGATCTGGGATAGTACATAGCCTATGTACTATCCCAGATCTAATTATGCGTTTTATAATTATTTCTTATTTTCACGCCACGCAATGTAACGCCTATGATGCGCTGGCTCGTTGCGTCCGCAGAACTCTTGAACCAGCCGGGGCCGTTTATGCCGCGCAAACGGCATGTGCGCCATGTGGTCACAGTATACTGGAGACTAACAGTAGTCAATCTACATACATGTGATATTCGAGCAACGCACACATAGACACCACTCACGGACGCGATATCTCGGAATGATTCGGGACAGTTTGTTCCGCCCAAGTCCGGGATAACGCGTCCGTGAGAGGTGTCTATGTGTGCTATGCTCGAATATTAATTGTATGTAACATTGACTTCTGTTAGTCTCTAAGTATTCTGTAATGTGGTGCTGGGTGCATAATACATTGTTTATTTCGTTAAGTTTTATTCTTTTTTTAGAAACAGCGCTGTAAATAAATAAATACTAAATCGAATTATACAAATTAAAGTAAAAAAAACTTTAAAAAAAATATTATTTTCCCACACAAACTTATACATGTTGTATTAGACCTCGTCAGAAGATAGCAACACACCATTAATATATTTTGTGTGGCGATGGTTGACTCTTTCCATCCAGACCCATCTACTTGTTTGCTATATTATGATATAAAAAAAAAACACAAATTTCCAGCGGTTTTTATCTCAGAGTCATGGTCCCATCATTTTCAGTAGACCGTCCCTTATACGCTGTATTTTAAAAAGAAAATCTTACATAAGCTGGTCCACTGCCACTCAAAGCGGTGACAGCATCCATCTGGTACTCCGGCACTTCGTCACATGTGCCGACTGCACGGAATAACTCACTCGCCAGCTTGGCGTCTTCAGCAGTAGCCCGCGAACCTCGGCTGAGCGCCGCCGCTCCCTCTTTAACCAACGCAGGGGTGTTTGGCATTACGCGAATCACGCGAGCATCTGAAGGTAAGTTCTGAAAGATAAGAATTTGTTACCGGTTGGTGTTAATAAAGAAAAACCAAGGAAGTTACATTCTACCCGGAATGTTCACACGCCCTTCAAAATCATTCCAAAGAGTACCATGACATTGGTGGAGTGTATCTCTTTCTACTAAATAATATAAGTTGTAAATTACAACTAAGTAATTCTACTAATTTGAGAAACAGCTTTGCATTGCATAAGTAATTATGTATCTAATAATTAAAATAAGCACATTTTGGAACTCACCATGTTAATTACAATACATTTTATGCTAATGTGTTTATCGACGTGTATGAATAAAAGGGATGTAACGATTATCGAATATATAAAAATCTACCATCAGATAGTTTTATTTACACTGGCAATTGCAAGAAAGGGACAACATCCACTCTTGTCGTTGTCTTGCTCAGAATGTTTTTCCCCTCTGTTAAGTAAAAAACAAATATCAACTTTATGGAAACGAAATAAAGTACATTTTTATTTTTCAAATATTGCTTCATAATAATTCCAGTTATCTTTTTTTTATATCATAAGATAGCAAACAAGCAGATGGGTCTCCTGATGGAAATAGTCAACCATCGCCTATAGACACCAAAGTTGTTAATGGTGCGTTGCTATCTTGTGGCCATGTCTAATGCCACATGCATAAGTTTACTGGCTACCTTACCCTCCAAACTGGAACACGACAGCGACAAGCACTGATGCTATTGCGGCAGGAATAGGTAAGGCGGTGGCACCTGACCCGGGCGAGACAATGCAGAACTCTACCACCTAGTAGCCACGATGGTAGTGACTCGCATAGCCAATCGGTCGCCTTTTACGACCTGCCCAGAAGAACGGCAGTTGGTCTATTCTTCAAAGGAGCCCGGAACCAACACGGGGAGATATAAGTCCACTGGGAGATATCGTATATAAGTTCCTTGATAAAAACAAAGTAAAACAATACAGGTGCTTTTGACATTATACAGGTTTATTTTTTAATCACCTGCCAAATTTAAATAGGTGGTTCAGACCATGAAAATTAAACAACTTTCCCAAAGAAACATGACCTATGTACACATACACCGCCGAGTAGTCGAATTTCCGAATATTCGGTAATGGGCCAAGGGCCTGGCCGGACATTCGGTGTTCGACAAAATCACTATTCGAGGCATCTCTCATGAATACATACCGTTTCTATAGTTCCTATCGCAACACCCATGGCTACTGATATGAAGAGCTTATTCCTAGACGCTGGCAGATCTTTGATTTCTCGTAGCGCTGGTGCTACGACATCTGGTTTCACCGATATTATCACAACATCTGACCGTTCTACCACAAGTTTGTTTTCGAACAATGCTGTTGCTCCTAAGCTCTGAAAAGATAATAAGTTTTTTATAAAATAACAAAGAAAAAGGATTGTCTCGTGATAGACTGTTTACATGTTTGGATGGTTCACATTTTTTTATTCATACTATAGCAAAGAAGCAGAATTGTCTCTTGATGGAGAGAGATAACCATTGATCTCAGAAATCAAAGATGTTAATGGTGCGTTGCTATCCATGTGGCGGATTTGGAATGCCCGGAACATGACAGCGACAAGCACTGATGCTATAAGCATAAGTGCTGGTCCACCGATCCGCAGACTGCGCGGGCCCCCACATGCTCGGCATGTGGAGCTTGTTGCAAGCCAGGTAATAGGTAGGATAGGGCACACGCGCAAGATAGGTCCCAGCTTCTGCTACCTAAATGTAAATTATTTGATCTATCGAATAGCTAGTTCATACTTTTAAGGAGAAATGAAAAGGTGGTTCCCGTATTGGTCCTGGCCCCCTTTTGAAGAATAGATCAACTGCCATTCTGCTAGGCAAGTCGTAAATCGTGGCGACCGATTGGCCATACGTGTCACTACCACCGTAACTTCTAGGTAATAGAGTTTCGCAACGTCTTGCCTGGGTATATAGTACCACCGATTTACCTGTTTCTGCCGCTGCTTCAAGAATGATATTTGACTCTATGACTTTATTGACTCTACGGTTCTATTGATAATTTTCATCACTTTATCCTCTAATAAAACGCGAGTGTAGCCGCTCGTAATATCGTACTACTATAGTATCCTTAAATATATGATTCATTGATTGAATGTATTACGGTTTTTGGGATAAATGCACAATGTAGCGACAGCTTTAAAATCAATCCAAAACTTGCGTAAGGTTTAATATTAGAAAAAGCTAGGTAAGTAAATTGACGTCATATCACGTTATCAGCGTTGTAACTATGTACTAATTGTAAATACTAAATGATAACAGTGAACATTATGTTTAAACAATCATACTAAGACCCCCGCTATGAAATACTTTCAATTCACAGGATATTTTTTACATCATTAGATAGTAAACAAGCAAGTAGCTCTCCTGATATAAAATGAAACCATCGCGTATAGACATGAAATATGTTAATGGTGCTTTGCTATCCGTGTGGCGGGACGACAATGCCACATGCATAAGTCTACCCACTACCTTACCCTCCAAACAGAATCATGACAATGACAAGCATTGACGCTATTACGAAAGGAATATGTAAGGCAGTGGTACCAAGGCGTGCGAGACAATACGGAACTCTACCACCTAGTAGTCAGGATGGTATTGAGTAGTGACTCGTACAGCCAATCAGTCGCCTTTTACGACCTGCCTGGCAGAACGGCGATGGTCTATTTCTCAAAGGAGCCCGGGAGCAACACGAGAGTGTACTTTGGGAGGTTGCGAGAGTTCTCTAAATCATAGTATTGCAAGAGTGCAGTGGGTCTGACGGCTGACGTAAATCTTTTTTTCTGTTATTGTATTTTCAGCCATAGAAGGGGGAAAGTGAGTCTAGGGACATGTAGGAAGAACTTGTAGAGAGCCAGAGAACATGCACGAGAGCGAAAACACTGAAGCGTTCTCTGTGCATCTCCCGTGGTTCGGCTACGACGCGGTCCGTATGGCCGAGGGGTCGATAGGGCCATAGGTTTGTGGAGGATGTTGTAAAAATGTGTGCAAAAAGCACTCAACATTCGTTCTCTTGTCAAAGAGTAGTACACTTATATTCTTTGGATACATTGCTGGGTACCCATATTCCCAGTACCGGGTAGATAATCAGAGTAGGCTCTTGCTTAGGGTCCCCGCATCTTCCCCCGTATAGTCCTAACTTCGAGAATTTACCTTTATGGTTAGAATTTTTGAGAAGTGCAAAAGAACGTTGCCTTAAATATAATTGGAAATTAGAAATTATAGGGCTCTAAGACATGGATTGTCTAGGGCTCATAGACATGAAGAATTTGATTATAACAATTGTCATCAGGATCTGCCAAGCCATTCTTAAGTTATAATAGACTATACAGAAGGTCAGACAGACCAGCATTTTCAGAATAGTAAATAGTCATAGAGCCTAAGAAATTTAACAAGATAATTGCATGCAGACACTATATCGTCTATGGTAGTCACAGATCAAATGGACACGCCTTCTAAGACAAATTCATAGTTTGTCAGTGTCGCTTGCATTTACATACAGAAATACAGTCATTCTACTTACCGATGAAATGAAATTACTCCAAGAGTAATTTGTAAATCTTGTCATCTCATTTGGTACGATAAAACCGTACAACATGGTTTATTTCTATTTTATCACGATATAATATATCTACAAATCGCACCCTTAGAATTATAGTGACCTAATGAAGGTGGTGCGAAATGTATAACATTTTTGAAAGTGATATGAAAGTGAAATGCGCGGTGACACGTTTCCTCCCAATGGCATGTCTGTAAGTATTCATGTAGTTTGTGATGGTAGCACCTAGTATCAGACAAAATAAGACTGAGCACTGTCACAGTTTGTGTTATTAATACAACTACAGCTTGTTCATCATGACAGTATAACTTTTCCACATTTCAACAACTGACTGGTTTGCGGTTTGTCTGTTAACTTGCGAAAGTAAAAATACAAATGACGAATGTGAATTGTTATTGGAATTAAAATGGTGGTTTACCTTAAACGCATCAGCACTTGCTATGTCCGCTGGGTGTACACTCGCTGTGATTTCATCGGGTTTTGTCAGGCCTTGAGAAAACAAAATAACTTATTATTTATTTACATGTTATTTACATGATTTTTATATACATATCTTCATAAAGGGCCATCCATGCATGCATCTCCCGTGTTGGCCCGGGCTCCCACTGCCGTTCTGCCAGGCAAGTCTTAAATGGAGATCGAATGCCTATACATATTACTACCATCGTGACCACTAGATGAAAGAGTCCCGCGATGTCTCGCCCCAGTCTGGTACAACCGCCTTATCTATTCCTGCCACAATAGCGTCAATACTTGTCATTGTCTTGTTCCGGTTTGGTGGGTAAGGTAGCCGGGAGACCGGGCCGGAGCCGGGCATTGCCATCCCGCCACACCGATAGCAACGTACCATTATGATTTTGGTGTCAATAAAACAGTCATCTGCTTGTTTACTATCTTACAATATAAAAAAACGATTGCTCTTCGCTCGCCTTTCACGAACCGGATTCACAATGAAGAAAAAGCTAATTTGTATGCAATCATACTGGGTGATTATAAAACCTTAGGTATATGAAACAACTTGACCAAAATCAGTACATATGTTAAAACCACGGATTAAATGAATACGCCTTTCAAGACAATTTCTTAGATTGTCAGTGTAGCTATCATTTACACACTGAAATAGAGTTATACATACCAATGAAATAAATTGCTTCAAGAGTAATTTTTAAACCGTGTCATCTCATTCGGTATGATAAAACCGTACAATATGATGTATTTATATTTTTTCACGATATATCAACAAATGTATGACAATTTTGTCAGTGATAGCAGCATATGCGTCAAATCGTACAAAGCTTCGGTGCATGTTACTTTGGGACGATAGACGTCGCAAGTGCGGCCCCAGTATGAATAAATAAATTTGTGTAGTAATTCTTTTTTTTTTGACGATTTTTTGACCTTAACTTTGTATAATTTGATTTATTCTAATAGTTATTAGAGTATTAATACCGTGTAAAGACACGGTTTATTTTAATAAAAAAATAGTAAAATTTAAGGAAACACACAAAATATACAATGTAGCGCCACAGATGTAGGTACAAATTATGTATATATCTTAATATACATAAATTATGTGTCTTCATGTAATTTAAGCTTTCAACCAAATATTTATTAACCGACGTTCAAAAAGAGATTAGCATTAATTCTATTTTGAATACAAAGTTTGACAAACTACTGCGCAAAATGATTCGGGACTGCCGCGAGCGAGCGCAAAAAATTCGGAGCAATGTACGCTTTACATTGCGTGTCGTGAAAATAAGAAAAAATTATAAAACGCAGATTTTACATTTCCCACAAAAAAGGAATTATCATTACTACTAGCACGTAAAAATGGCATATTTTCAGAAATTTTCGGCGTTCCTTGAACGCTTTATAAATAAAAACTCGTAAATAAAAGCCCATGGAATGGGTTCTGTTTAATGACTGATTATGCTCTTTTCAAGTAACAATAAATCAGCCGTATTAAAAAAATACACCTCAGTTAGTGCCAGCGTCTCCTGATTGCAAGGGTGGTGTTCACTATGATAAGACTTTTTATTATTTCATATTTCAAAAGTACAGTACAATAACTTAAATTTCTATTGGACTCCACACTAGACAAGGCCTGTGGCATGGATACCATGCAGTGATTTCCGTAGACACACAACATAACAAAAATTTAGCGGGAGGCAATAAAATTATACAATAAAACAAGAAGAAGAAAATTTGAAAAAAGAAATGATTTCATCAGGCACAATAAATTAATTTTGGTTTGCTGACTGCTGTGCGTGACTTACGTATGAGTAAGTAATTGTTTCTTTTGTGTGAAAATTTTTGTGTGTATTTGTGTATGTGTGTGTGTGTATGAGAGAGATTATAGTTTAGTGTATGTGTTTGAGTATGAGTGACTAAGATTTAGCAAGAATGTTTTCGGTTTCTAAATAGTTAAGAGAAGAGAGCCATCTGATTATTTCCTTACCAGCAAGTCTTGTTCTAATTTCCCAAAATATATTTAAAATAAAAACAACAGATAAGCAATCGTTTACCTTTTACGACCTGTCTGATGGCAAATGGTCTATCTTTTAAAAGAGGTCCGAAATAACAACAACTTACCGGATGCTATAAATCCATTTGCTAAGGCATACGCCAATTTTCCACCACCAATGAACCCGATCTTCATTGCTTCAGATATTGATACTGAAACAAAAAAAAACGGTCAAGTGTAGGTCAACAAGACGGTCATAAAAAGGATTCCGTACAAACTTGTAGGTAACTTCACTACACATAGATTTCATGATTCTTTTTCATGAGTGAACGGGAACTATCAAGTTATAGGTTTTGATTCATTAAGATTCCACCACAAGTTTAGCAACGCAGCGTTGACAGTTTTGGCGTCTACAGGATCGCGATTTTTGTCTCTTTCTATCAGGAAGCCATCTGCTTTTTACTATCTTATGATATAAAAAAAGTAAAATGTGAAACCATTGACTATTTCATTAGTAACAAATATAGTGTTTAAATTTTCAAAACAAGTGTCTACATCCTACTAATCCTACTTCCTACTTCCTACTAAAACTATAAATGCGAAAGTTTGTGAGTATGTATGGATGTTTGTTACTCTTTCACGCAAATACTAGTGAACCGATTACTATGAAATTTGGTATGTACATAACTGAAGACCCAGAATAACACATACGCTATCTTTTATCCCGGAAAAGTTAGGTGATCCTGCGGGATTCACTAAAAACTTTTCGCAGCGGACTGCACGCTGCAGCTAGTTCAAAATAAATCAGTATCATAGAGTTTCACCAAGCGCCAGCCAGCCATAAATTAAGCAAATATAATTAATTACGCCCTGCGTTGGTCCGGGCTCTATAGAATAGACCAACTGCCGTTCTGCCAGGCAGGTCATAAAAGGCGACCGATTGGTTATACATGTTAATACCAATTAGACTACTAGGGGGTAGAGTTCTGTGAAATCTCGCCGTATATTTGGTACCACCGCCCTACATATTCCTATCGCAATAGCGTTAATGCTTGTTATTTTTTGGTTGGGTGGAGGGTAAGATAGCCGGTAAACTTAGCTTACTTAACCATCCCGCCACACGGATAGCAACGCACCATAAACATCTTAGGTGTCTATAGGCAACGGTTTCCCTTTCCATCAGGAGAGCCATTTGCTTGTTTGCTATCTTATCTGTGATATAAAAAAATTGGAAATAGAAAAATAATTGTCCTGTGTGGAATCAAATAATTATGTCTGACTACACTTGCTAACTACATTTAAAACATCTTAAAGGCCATCTGCCATTCTGCTAGGCAATTCGTAAAAAACGAACAATTGGCTAGACATGTCATGTCACTAACATCGTGACTACTTGGTAGTAAAGTTTCTCGACGTCTCGCCCGGGCTCGCTACCACCACCATTTCTGCCTCAATAGAGTTAATGTTCACTATCGTTTTTCGGTTTCGAGAGAAGTCTAGCCGGTGAAATAATGCACGTGGCATATATTATACAATCCAGCTACATGTACAGCAAAGATCCTTTAACATATTTGACGTCTGAGGCGATGATTAATTATGTTATGTTTCCATCAAGAAAGCCATTTGTTATTTTGCTACTGTTATTTGCTTGTTATCTAATAATATCTAAATAGTTTTGTGCCACCGTTACAAGATTGAATATATCCAACAGTAGTATCAATTACTTAAATGTCTTTTACCTAGCTTGATAATTATACTAAGAAAATCTAGTTTTTAAACCAGTTTGTAACTCGGAAACTGTCGGAAATGTTTGTCTTTTGATAACATGAAAGCGAGATATCAAGTGCAATGACTAGTGTTATAACTGAGATTACGTAGATGTTATCATGACCACAATTCACTGATAAGTAAAGCGGGTACATGTGTATCTATAATGATGTTAATATCGTTTGCAAATACTTACTTGAATAGTACATTATTGCAAACGCCGGGAAATAGGTAATTGCAGGTCGAATATGAGTTTGAAGACCGAGCCGCAGGCGAGGGCTTCAGTGATAAGAGACAGGCAATTGCCATTTTCGCTGAGGCATATATAGCGCGTTTCTCAAAAAAAAAATGCTAGGAAATAAAGAAATACTTTTACATAATTAATTTGTGACTATACAGCGACGTGAATGGAACTTATACCAAGATAACAGAGTTCTTAATTCAAATACAACTCCGCTTGCCTTTTCATACAATTGAGTTTGAAACAAGAAACGCACCAGCAATGACTCATTTTTCTGTGTACGTAAATACGATAATTAGCATGCTCTTATTTAAACACTAGCTGTTGCCAGCGACTTCGTCCGCGCGGACTTCGTTTACTCCGCACTGCTCCTCCTCCGTAGGTGATAGCGTGATAATATGTAGGTATTATGTTGACCCGACCGGTTAGTAATATTCATGCAAAATTTGAAGTAAATCCATGCAGTACTTTTTGAGTTTACTCCGGACATACATACAGACAAACAGACAAACAGACAAAAATTCTAAAAACTATATTTTTGGCTTCGATATCGATGGTAGGTCACGCCCCAAGTATTATTTAAAAAAAAATGTTCAATGTACAGTTTTGACTTTCCTACGATTTTATTATATGTATAGATAATAATGACACTATTTCCGCGTATGTTAAAAAATTCTTTTAATCGGTCTTTTTAAAAGTCTTTTGATCTGAGCCCGACGAGATTTCTAACAGTAGGGCAGATGATTAATTCTTTATAGAGGTATTAACTTATTGATCATACTGGGTTTTGGTACCACCACCTTACTATTCCTGCTGCAGTGTAGCGTCGACGCTTTCACTGTAGGTTTTGAAGGTAAGGTAGCCGGTAAACTTGATGATGATGTGGCATTTTAAAATCGCCATACAAATCTTTATTGTTAGTCGTTTACATGCAACTTCTTCTACAAATCTTCTTTCATAGCTTTGTCCGAAGTCGTTTTTCGTTCTTTTTTTTTGTTTTATATCATAAGATAGCAAACAAGCAGACGGGTCTCCTGATGGAAAAAGTCAACCATCGCCTATAAACACCAAAGATATTAATGGTGCGTTGCTATCTTGTGGCGAGGTCTAATGCCACATGCATAAGTTTACCGGCTACCTTATCCTCCAAACCGGAACACGACAGCGACTAGCACTGACGCTATTGCGGCAGGAATAGATAAGGCGGTGGTACCTGACCCTGTCGAGCCGATGCAGAACTCTACCACCTATATAATGCATCGTATCCATCCGTAACACACTCAAATTTATTCCTATAATCTATTTTCTTATCCTTTCTTACATTTCCAAACCACACTTATACAAGCACAAAGCTAAGCATTATGCAGGGAATACACGGACTCATACAATGAAATAGTTTCGCAACGCTCTAGTCTAGTACATTCTAGTACCTATATTTATCGTCCTCACTCTTCTTTCTATGGTAGTGGTGTATTTACATTGCTAAAATCAAACCCAACATACGAGTATAATGTTATTTTTTTTCATAATTTTTGACATGTATTAATGTATATTTAATTTTAATAACTTTTTAACGCAGTAAAACTGCAGCAACCGACTTCTATTTCCTATATTTTCAGAAACCTGCATCAGGTCTTTACCAAATTAATATAAGACTACACGGGGAGTATACCCTGTGAGGGTAAACAAAAAAGGCCATCCATAAATGACGTCATACGTTAAGGGGGAGGGAGGGGGTCATAGAAGTATGACATTGTGTATGCAATACCTATACGATAAAAAATTATCGAATGAGATCGTTTTTCCAATGTAAAATTGTAAAATATGTGACATCACACTAGGTAGGAGGGGGTCTCACAAATGTGACCAGCTGTGACAAGGACGGGTGTGGGGTCAAAAATCATGAAATTCGTATGACGCAATTTATGGATGACCCCTAAATGGCTGAGTTCGGGGGTAATTCATAACTTCATCCCTTTGGGATGTCGGTTGAAAAGAAATAGATTCTTTACTTATACTAGGAATAAAAGCTACGGTTTTTGCCCAGTGTAACAGGACCGGATGATTAATCAAGAGTAAGTAATCAAGCACTTTTTACCTCGCACCACTTTGTTGTGGAACCAATTACTGACAGGGGTGTTTCCAAACGGATACGACTTGGGGGCCTTCAAGAAAAGAGCTTACTCATTCTTAAAAGGCCGGCAACGCAACTGCAAGACCTCTGGTATTGTGGATGACCATGGGCGGTAGTGATCTCTTACCATCAGGTGCACCTCCTGCTCGTTTATAAAAAAAAAATTAAGACTGGAGGTGTGCAGTAATCCTTTCCATGTTTTCGAATAAATGTAAAGGTAAAGTATAGAATACGCAATTATGAATTTGATTAACTTACCATCGAAAGTGCATAAAAAATCATTAAAAGGAAAATGCAAGCGAAGTCCGAAGGGACGTTTTGTCAAGTGCAAAGAAAACTTTGTTTTGACATTCTCGAGCGCGTTAGTTTGGCGTTTATTTTGAAAATTATGTAAAAATAACGAAAAACTATAATCTCGTTATTTCTACAAGCCGAAATTATTGGAATTTTGTTTTTTACTGCCCTAGATACCCAGCTCTATATAAAAAGCTTATATTTGATGGAGAGTTATATATATTAGTCTGACGCGCTCGAGTAAATCCCAAAATCCCCTCTAGGACTCCCCTATTATACCATGCATATTCATGCGCGTTTTACATTTGTGTTTTTAATATTTTAAGTGCTATTTTTATAGGTACGTCTCCGAACCAACTGAACATGCCTTTTCTTAATTTTACACTGACACTTTTTTTAGGTTCAACTTTCCTCTTACTTTAATATTACGCAGCTGTCCGCTATAGTGCGCGCGGAACTAGTTGGCCGCGCCATACGTAATACGTAATACTTAAGGCGCGGCCAACTAGTTCCGTGCGCACTATAATGTTGCACCTCGTACCCTGAATTAATTATGCTTTTAAGTAATTTCCGGAATGCTCCATTCAGTCTTCTCTGCATAATCTACTTTCTTTCCTTACTAAGTCATAATTATCCAATTTTTTTTATATCATAAGATAGCAAACAAGCAGATGGGTCTTCTGATGGAAAAAGTCAAGCATCGCCTATAGACACCAAATATGTTAATGGTGCGTTACTATCTTGTGGTGAGGTCTAATGCCACATGCATAAGTTTACCGGCTACCTTACTCTCCAAACTAGAACACGACAGTGACACACACTGATGCTATTGTGGCAGGAATAAATAAAGGCGGTGGTACCAGACCCGGGCGAGAAAATGCAGAACTCTACCACCTAGTAGCCACGATGGTAGTGACTCGTATAGCCAATTGGTCGCCTTATACGACCTGCCTGACAAAACGACAGTTGGCCTATTCTTCAAAGGAGCCCGGGAACAACACGGGGAAAATAAAAAATAAAATATAGTCCTTTCGTACCTGCACTGTTTTAGGTTTGAAAAATATACAAATTCATTTATTTGGTCCAACACAAAATTATCAACCACAATCCTTACATCGGTTCTGCTTACTTTTGAGATACTGGTACTACTTTTTTCCTAGACTATTTATTTGCAAGCATTTTTTTTTTTTTTTTTTTATATCATAAGATAGCAAACAAGCAGATGGGTCTCCTGATGGAAAGAGTCAACCATCGCCTATAGACACCAAAGATGTTAATGGTGCGTTGCTATCTTGTGGCGAGGTCTAATGCCACATGCATAAGTTTACCGGCTACCTTACCCTCCAAACCGGAACACGACAGCGACAAGCACTGACGCTATTGCGGCAGGAATAGGTAAGGCGGTGGTACCAGACCCGGGCGAGACAATGCAGAACTCTACCACCTAGTAGCCACGATGGTAGTGACTCGATAGCCAATCGGTCGCCTTTTACGACCTGCCTGGCAGAACGGCAGTTGGCCTATTCTACAAAGGAGGCCGGGACCAACACGGCGGAAGCATATATTCTTACAATCATATTACATGAGTGTTTGTAGCTCGGATTGAATTTTTATGAAATTAGTAGTACGTGTTAGCTGAGGAATAGCTTTAATTGAAATAAAGTGCCGAATCACTTCACGTAATCTCATTATATTAGTTTGAAAGTAATACATTGTTAATTTTACTTTGTTTTACTCTGTTAATTGTCATCACATATCATTACATACGAGTATAACAATTGATTACAATTTACAACTGTTTATTCATGTATTATCTGATCTATCTCTCGGATGACACAACATTGACATAATTTTGCAACGTTATATTCTAATAATATACATGTTAAATGAATTTGTTTCTTTGTTACGTTTTACGTCTAACTATATAACCGACCAATTATGAAGTTTTGCAACAAGTTGTTCTCACTAATATACCAGCTCCTACGGGCTGGCCAAACTTTGCCCAAAGAAAACCGGTATTTTTGAGGTTAAGGTAGACCCAAACCTTTACAAAAGGGGCCTTTTGTACTTGCACTGTTTTAGGTTTGGACGGAACTGGGCGGGGCATATTTGTCGTATGTCAGAATATGACCTATGGGCCAAAAGTACCACCAAGTGTCTCACATGATGTAACACTACGTCGAGCTGAACTCACACTGCCCTAACTACTACCCATAGTATTAATTCGTGTGAAATAGAAAAAGAAGGGAGGCCCTTGCCCTGCAGTCGGTCAGAACAGGCTGATAATCGGGTTTTAATATTTTACATCAGAATCTACATTATTATTAATATTATAAATGAGAGTTATATAATAAGTAAAGTTTGGAAGTTTGGATGGATGTTTGGATAGATGTTTGGATGGATGTTTGTTACTCAATCACGCAAAAATTACTTAACGGATTTGAATGAAATTTGGCACACAGGTAGCTGATCACCTGGAATAGCACTTAGGCTACTTTTTATCCCAGAAAAATGAGGTGATCCCGCGGGATGCACCAAAAACTGTGTATAATGCAACGGGCTGCACGCTGCAGCTAGTCTTTAAATATTTTTAACTTCCCATTACGTAGATATTATGAAGACAAGGAAGTTACTTACTGATTTTGCCCCGATTTTAGAAAATCGAGTTTTCAATAGATCTCCACGTTTTGAGGTCCTAGGAACCCTTTCCGACTATTTTCACGATAACGTCAGAACATTTGTATGTATGTGTGTGTGCGTATGTTTGTATGTAAACATCTCATAACTTTTGAACCGCTTGATCAATCGAAACGCGATTGATGGCATTCGATTGGATTCCGCTCAACATAGACGTCCTGAAAATTTCAGCCAAATCGGTACAGCAGATTTTGAGTAATTTTGGAAAAACCGCAATAAAAATGTTGGTAAAACAGATATTTTATATCAATGGTAAAACAGTATTTTTTTACATAACTTCCAGATTAATATACCGATTTTATGTACAAAATCTAATCATCTCTTTTTCTACAAAACTGCGTTCAATACCTGCATAAATTTCATCAAAATCGGTTAATCCGTTCGGGAGTTATCGTTGACGAAAATTTTTAAAAAAGTTTTTTTGACATAATTTCGAGATTTCTTAACCAATCATTTTTGACCTACAATGTTTTAATGCTTAAAAAAGTACGTCAAATGCAATTCCAAAAATCAAAATCGAATCAATTTTTCAAAAGTTACAACTTTTTAAAAATTAATATTTTGTTGTTAACAGAAAATTAATTCATTAACTTAATATTTTTAAAATCACTTTCAGGCTGACATACCGATTGACTTAAAAATCAGCTTTTCTCTCTCTCTCTCTGCGTCAAATACCGTAAATTGAATCAAGATCGGTTAATTTATTTGTGGTTTATTATAAAGAATTATTTTGAAAAAAAATAATGATTTTTGACGTTACTTCGACATATTTCAGCCTATAGATTATGTAGCTACATAATCTATAGTTTGAAATATGTCGAAGTAACGTCAAAAATATATTTTTTCAGAAGAAAACATTTTAGAGCTCATAAATTGCGTTGAATGCCATTCAAAAGATAAAAATCGATGATCGTTTCCAAAATATACAGCTTTTCAAAAATTAAATTACTGACAATCAAAACAAAATTTAGATTTTTTAACCCTGAAAAATCTGTGCTTTGTTATATTTTTTATTTCTTTGAGCTTAAAATACCTCAATTTAGCGGGAAGTTTCAGGGTTGGCCTGCAGGGTCAATTGATTTACATGTTTTTAAGCAGATCAGACAATTAGGCCAATTGTGAAAAATAGGCTCCCATAAACGCCAAAGTCGTGAAAGGTTTGCTATCATCCATGTTACAGGAATGTAATATCTTATATCACATAAGTTTTCTGGCTATCTTACATTCCATACCAGAGTCTGCCATACTCTGTCATATATAACCACACTCGCGTGTGCAATATAAAACCTAATTTCTGTATTCTATGCTTGGTACCGATAGAGTCATTTGATTTTGTATTACAGCTCTGGAAAATTTCACCTCTTTTAAATATTATAGACAATAAAATCACTGATTTTAATGCTGTGATATCATTTAACATTTATGATGTTTTCGGTAAGATATTTCTGATTTTCTACCATAATTTGAACCCGGGACATCATGATCTGAGACGAATAAGCCAACCATCCGATCTTTCTCACTTTAGTCTTACCAGCCGTACTCTTACCAGCCGCAACAGCGTCAGCGTTATTCGTTACTCCTTCTCTCTCCTATTCGTATTCCTATAATATACCTAAATAATAACTTAGTGGTCTAATTGTTAACTTATTCGCGTAATTATTACAAATAATTACATTATACAAAATATATAGGTATTTCAAAAAGATGTACCTGAATAATTATTACTAAAATTAATTAATTGAACTTACAATAAAGAACTACTTAAGACAATAACGTGCTTCTTCACCAACGAATAGTTCTGAACTAATAATTAACTGAGGTTATCTTTTATCAGTAAGTAAAGAGACACTGTTTTCAAGTACGTAGGTCAATTTATATGAATTATGACTATTTGACGTAACAATATTGCCCAAGAGTTTATTATGTCTTTTTATGAATTTTAGTAGCTATGTACATAAATGTATTTACCAAATTTAATAAACTGAAATGAAACGAAATGAAATGAAACAAAACGAAATGAATCGAGACGAAGTGAAATTAAAAAATTGCATATTCTTGCAAATAAATGAAAATATTTATTTGCAAGAATATGGGTGTCACAAGTTACTAAAATTAATTAAATTACCAACATATTCTACCATGATATGGTGCGCAAACATTTAAATGTCGGTCGATTTCCTTATAATTACTACCGATCGGAATACGGCCACACACAGAAGAAACTCAGTGGGCTTTTTTTTCTATTTTATGTATTACAATTATTTTATGTATTACAATATTTACAAGAATTATTTCTCAACAAAAAGTAATTTTTACAATTTATAAAATTTCATCTTTTGTTCAATCCAAATTTTTACAACATAAAAAGGTATTTTACCATTTACAAAATTTACTATTACATTTTTATTGCATTTAAATTTTGAGGTGAATTATACAAACATATTTCTATTTTTTTTTTAAATTTAATCTTATCGGCTAAAAATTCTCTAATATCATAGTATGCTTTATTAAATAGTATAAATTGAACAATTATTTGCGAAATTTACTTATAGGTCATGATTTTAGACTATCTGGAATATGATTGTATATATTAATTTACATACAATATGCATTTTTTATACATATTTAGCCTTTGGCTAGGCACATATAGCTTCTCACTGTTTCTATAGTATAATTTCCCAAATACTTCTGCATTTGTTTTGAACAAATCTTGATGTTTTTTTTATAAACCCGTATACCGACAGAATATAAAGACAAGGTAAAGGTACCTAGTATTTTAAGAGTTTTAAATAGAGTTTTACAAGAGTGTAGTTGACTAACATTAGATACATATTGCACTGTAGGTATACATTTCTTTTGAATTCTGAAAATTGTAATTAAGTTAACTGAATTTCCCCAAATAGACATTCCATATTGCAATACAGATGAAACAAATCCGTGATATACTAACAAGGCAGCATTTAAGTTAGCTACTTCTCTTATTCTTCTCAAAACATAGACAAATCTATAAATTTTTTTGCAAAGAGAATCAATGTATGCTTTCCAATTGCAATGGTTGTTAATTAACAAATGTTGAAGAACAGCTGATTATCATCCGTTGGCACAAGAAAATGGTTAAAGAAAAGGGGTTGGTATAAAAGCCCCAAAATTTAAGAGAGGTACCTATAACAAAATGTATTTATTATAAAATTGCGTTTTTACAAGAAATACACTTAGTTACTTTTAAAATAAGTCAGCTAGAACTTCTAGTGCTACCACGGACACGGCGATCGGACCTGCTGCAACACGGAGGCTACGTGAGGCTACTTACGTTTTCACATAACAGCTGCTTACAGCTATAAATCCACACACTCTCTCCTTCAACATCTCATCGCACTACAAAATAATAGTCATAGCCGTCTCATTAGTATCATAATATATTGTTATATTCAGAGCCAAATTTATCATTAAATTCCCCGGGGCACTGATAATTGCCATCCAATCTATATAAATTTATACATATAATAAAATCGTAGGAAAGTCAAAACTGTACATTGAATATTTTTTTAAATAATACTTGTGGCGTGATCTACAATCGATATCGAAGCCAAAAATATAGTTTTTAGAATTTTTGTCTGTTTGTCTGTTTATCTGTTTGTCTGTTTGTCTGTATGTATGTCCGGGGTAAACACAAAAAGTACTGCATGGATTTACATCAAATTTTTCAAAGTTTGCATTACTAACAGGTCGGGTCAACATATAGGCTACATATTATCACGCTATCACCTAGCGGCCAGGTGCTGTGCGGAGTAAACGAAGTCCGCGCGGACGAAGTCGCTGGCAACAGCTAGTTGTTAATATATTTAAATAGTGTTTTTTTTATAAAAGAAGGGGTGATGGTACAGTTGGTACACAGAAGGAACAAGCAGCTGGTGGCTCACCTAATGACAAGTGCTCACCACTGTTCATGAACACATAACTTAGTTTAGTTTCTTAAAAAATGTAAAAACAAGTTTTTAAAGCATTTTCGAAAACGCGAAGAATTTTTTCTCACTGTATTTCGGCGGCCGTGATGGAAGCCATCTTTGATTTAATAATTTTTCTTAGTGCATTATGTATTCTACAACCTGCCCTTTTATTTGATGCCTATATTTGCGTGTTGTACAAAAATCTGTAATCTGTCATTTTGTTGCGATGGTCATTCGGATTAACAACAATATTGATTATAAATATCTAATTAGATTGATATAACTTACAACTAACAAACTTCCAGACTTCCAAATTCCAGATTTACGCCTAATCGAATAATAGTAAGTAGTTAGTTACAAGGTTCGGTCTAAATAAATAATAATAAATAAATATTCACGGGACAAATTACACTTACTGATCTAACCCCAAAATAAGCAAATTATTTGCTTGTGTTATGGGTGTCAGTCAGAGATACTATAATACATAGAAATACATATATAAATACTTTTACATACATAATAAACACCCAAACCCGGAAATACAAACATTTATGCTCATCACACAAATGCTTGTCCCCGTCGGGGATCGAACCCGAGCCCCGTTGGTGAGTCAGGGTCTCTAACCACTCGACCAACGGGGCGGTCTAAACTAAATAACACGTTAAGTTAAATAAAAACTTATAAAATACCTATAAAATGTATCTTCACGCCCATATCCCCGAAGGGGTAGGCAGAGGTACAACAAGTGCACCTACGATTAGCCGAAGATACTTTGGTCCCACAATGTGATAGGTGGCAAGCCTATCGCCAACCGGGCACTTTCCAATCCCGGGCAACTTTGTGTTTCTCAGAAAACTGAAAAAACACTTTTTTTATGTGCCCGACCCGGGAATCGAATCCGGGACCTCATGTAGTCAACGCCAGCGCTGGACCACTAGACCACAGAGACCACCTATATATCTACTTATTAGAAGAATAGTTCCTTCTATCTAGATGTAAACATCTAGATAAATTTATTTGTCTTGCTTCCTGCATACTAATACACAAATACCTCCTTGAAATTAGTTGTCAAGCTCTGGTGCTATACATCCATCAAATTATCGTTGATTATGTAATCGTATCGTAGAAGTATCGTGCTCTACGAATGCTAACAGCCGAAAAATGACTGTCAAAGACTCTAATTAACCAGTAAAATAAAGAAAATGTTTTTATATCGTAGAATAGCAAACAAGTAGATGATTTTCTTGATGGAAAAGTATTAATGGCGAGTTGGCCACTCGTGTAGCGATTATCAAATCCCTGCTTTACACTTGGAAGTCAAATACTACGGAGATAAATTCTGACGCTATTGCCAAAAGCGTAAGTAACTCTGACTAAACTAAGACTGAACCATGTAACGCCATCATATCATGGTCAAGATACTGCTCTAAGCCGAGGTTCGGTGTCACGGGAGACACCCTTTGGGCGGGCTCTTAGCCAACTTAATTTAATTCTGTCTGAACATTCTGCTCGCCCAAAACACCCGGTTTCGCAGTAGTGGTCATTTGGACCAACTGCTTAAGTTCATTTTGAAAAAACCATCCAATCTAGACTGTCATTTAATCGCTTTCCGGCTTAACAGGCAAAGTAGTCTGTGACTTTGCGGAGGTGAAAATAAAATCCAAGTTTTTTTTTTATATCATAAGATAGCAAACAAGCAGATGGGTCTCTTGATGGAAAGAGTCAACCATCGCCTATAGACACCAAAGATGTTAATGGTGCGTTGCTATCTTGTGGCGAGGTCTAATGCCACATGCATAAGTTTAGCGGCTACCTTACCCTCCAAACCGGAACACGACAGCGACAAGCATTGACGCTATTGCGGCAGGAATAGGTAAGGCGGTGGTACCAGACCCAGGTGAGACAATGCAGAACTCTACCACCTAGTAGCCACGATGGTAGTGACTCGATAGCCAATCGGTCGCCTTTTACGACCTGCCTGGCAGAACGGCAGTTGGCCTATTCTTCAAAGGAGGCCGGGACCAACACGGCGGTAAGCCTGTAACCAAGAGCCTGTATTGGTCTGGGCTTCTTAGAAGAATACACCATCTGCCATTCTGTCAGGCAGTTTGTAAAAGTTGAACGATTGGCTATACCTGTAACTACCATTGTAATTACTAGGTGGCAGAGTTCCGCAACGTCTTGTCCGGGTATTTGGTACCAACCACCGCCTCACTTATTCCTGCCGTCACTGTCCTGTTCCGGTTTGGAGGATAATGTATGCCATTCCGCCACTCTGATAAAAATGCACCATTAGTCTTTAGTTGTTTTCTCTTTCCATCAAGAGAGCCATCTGATTGTTTGCTACCTTATAATATAAAAAATCACACTCAAAGCATAATGAAAAAATCCTACAAATGTACTGCATGGTCTCGCCCAGGTTTGGCACCAAAACTTTACTTTTCCTGCCGCAATAGCGTAAATGCTTGTCACAATCGTAGCATGAGCACGCAGATAGCAAGGTATAGTTTACATCATTGACATCTATAGGCAATTGTAGAAGACTCTTTCCATGAGGAGAACTGGGCAAATTATTATTTTGCCCTTTGACCGTTTTATCCTGCTTTACCCCCCTTGTGGCATAGAGATATTTTTTTTCTTGTTAAAACAACACACACATGAGACTCGTGTTAATTGATAACATTAGTCTTGTTCATTCATTATATATAACCTTGCTATCAATTTACTTTGCAGTTCGCGCTAATAGAATACTCGTACCAAGCTGTGTTTGCAAACTAAATTAAATGCACTGTTTAGACATACTCGTAGCTGTTTAAATAGTAAAAATTTTCACTTTCTATTCCCGATGGCAGTTTTGTTTCTGATAATAAAAGGATATCAAACAAGGCGCCCCTAATGGGAAGATATAACTATTGCCGTATTTATATCATAAGATAAGTAAATATTCTCCTGAACGATATAGACTAACAATATCGTAAGATAGCAAACCTGTTCCTGCCGTAATAGCGTTAATGAGGGATTGGAATGCCCTAAGTTTTCTCGATACCTTACCCTCTAAACCGAAACGAGACACCGATACTATTGCGACGGGAATAGCTATGGCGGTGGAATCAGACCCGGCCAACACGTTGCAGAACTCTACCACGTAATTAGAGATGAAGACGTTACTAACTTATAACCTTTCACGCTTTTTACGAGTTGCCTAGCAGTAACACAGTTTTTTATCATAAGATAGCAAACAAGCAGATAGGTCTCCTGATGATGGGTCAACTATCACCTATATAAACAAAAGATGTTTGTGCGTTGCTATTTTGTGACGAGGTCTAATGCTACATACTTAAGTTTACCGGCTATCTTACCCTCCAAACCAGAACACGACAGTGACAAGCGCTGATGCTATTGCGGCAGGAATAGGTAAGGTGGTGGTACCAGAGTCAGATCCGGGCGGGACAATTCAGAACTCTACCACCTAGTAGCCACGATGTGTACTCACATAGCCAATCGGTCGCCTTTTATGACCTGCCTGGCAGAATGGCAGTTGGCCTATTCTTCAAAGGAGCCCGGACCAACACGGGAAAGGGAAAGGCAGTAGATCCATTGTCATCAACACAGAATTAACGCTATAGCAGCAGCATGTGTTAATGCCAAACCCGGGCGAGTCTTTATAGAGCTCTACTACCTAGTAAACCATAAACCGGTCTGGTAAGGCAATAAATAAACAACAGTTTATAAATATTTGCATGCAATTAGATTCCGCACACGATCAAGTGCCTACGTCAAGGGCATCCGTATCATTTACAAGGTTGTCATATTGATCATTATATGGGCAAAGTACAGAATATAGACCTGCTTGATTTTACCCACAGTTTCTCTCAGTTAAAAGTTTTTTAATCGCAAATAGCAAACAAGCAGATATATTTTATACTTTTTATCGTCAGCATTTGGTGAAACTCTATTTGTAATAATGTAAATACTCATTTGAAATTTCACAAAACACTAAATGTCAGTAATCGGTTTCGTTTTTTACGGCATCTTCAGGGCTACGAGATTTTTATAAACATAGCATTAACATATGAAGCTCATTGCGCACATCCCTTAACATGTAAAGTCTTGAAAAACTTTAAAAACAACAAAGAAATATCGACACGCAGGATTTGTACCTGCGACCCTCTCCCTGAAGCCGGGATGCTCTTCAACTGAGCTAGTGTCGACAGGCTCGACGTGGTGAAATTTTTCTTTGCTATATGATCGATTCCGTCGATTGTACTGATCGTTAGATATACATACGTATTTATTGTTTTAAATTTTGCACTTGTACTTTTTCACAATTCACTAATTATATATATAGATATATATATATATATACATATATATATATATATATATATATATATATATATATATATATATATATATATATATATATACTTACATTTTTATTTAAATAGCCAACCAGTTTCGCATTTTACTCCATCATCAGGGCTCAAAACTTTAATTTAAGTTTTTATATAAGACGATTAGACTAGTCGCATTTACTGACTTAATATAATTTATACTTTCCAACGTCGGTACTTGGTGAAACTCCGTCATAATTATTGTTTTAAATTTTGCACTTGTACGGTTTCACAATTCACTAAATATATAATATATACTTTTTTATAAAATAGCCAACCGGTTTCGCATTTTACTGCAAGCCCTGATGATGCAGTAAAATGCGAAACCGTAGGCGTATCATCTAACGTTTGCAATTCGCCAGCGATCAGCGATGACTCTTAAACGTAATGAAAAAATCATCAAAAACGTCGCCAATTGCTTGCTGGTCACTAGATGCACTTTTTGCAATGTCACAGCATCAAAACTAATCAAGCGGTAACGACTACCACTAATGTACAAGGCTGTTATGTGTCTTGCAATAACTAAACAATCACGATAATTTCGTATTGCTAGTTACGTGATCACCCCGCCGGTTACCAGTACTTTAACTGAACTTTATGATATGAAGAGTATTTTTTTTTATTTCATCGGAGAGCAAGCAGCAGATAGTTCTGATAAGCTAGCCAAAAAGCTACCCTCCAAATCGTTACACGACAAGAACAAGCACAAAGTCTATTGTGACAGGAATAGTTGATTCGGTGATAGTTAGCAAACGGGAGAGACATTGCAGAATCCTGCCACTTAGTAACTCCTGGTAACACCAATTTATTTGTGTACAATCCTAACCTAGCAATGTAAGGTCACCAACATATTTTTTGTTTAGTGATACTCTTTAATTAATTACTTTATAGTCTATTAAAGACATTAAAAACTTGATCAATTTGGTTTTGTTTCGATTTGATGGGAAACATTGAACCTTTTGATATCAGTTAGTCACAATTTATAATCTTTTAAAGCAGTAAATCTGCAGCAACCGATTTTTATTTCCTATGTCTAGGGAACTCTACATCAGATCTTCACTAAATTAAAATAAAACCACACAGGACGAAGGAATACTCTAAGAAACAAAAAAAGAATTTTCAAAACCGGTTCATACTTGACCGACTTCTGAGGTAACAAACATTAAAAAAAACATACAGACGAATCGATAACCTCCTCCTTTTGGGAAGTCGGTTAGAAAATGCACATACTTTAATCACAGAAACGAGTTTATAAAAACGTTTATATACCCAAAGACTTTAATTTTACTCCACAACATGTATATATGTTTTATAATAATATGTTTTTTAATTGTCTCGCAGTAACCCTTCGGCCGCACCTGAGTGTATTGTCATTCGTCCCGCAGATATTAGTGTGTTAAGGCACACGCAGACGGAATGTTTGCAACGATAGCCAATATTAGCCGGTCACAACTGCATGTATCGCGTCATTGCGCGAAGCTTTATGACGATAGACGCAAGTACGGCCGCAACATAATGGAATTTCACCAACTGTGGAATATATAGAAAGTGTAGAATATTAACTTCATCATTAACTTATCACTATCATTATTAACTATATCTTCACGCCCATATCCCCGAAGGGGTAGGAAGAGGTACAACAAGTGCACCCACGATTAGCCGAAGATACTTGTTCCCACAAATGTGATAGGTGGCAAGCCTATCGCCATCCGGGCACTCTCCAATCTCGGGCAACTTTATGTTTCTCAGAAAACGGAAAACACACTTTTTTTAATGTGCCCGTCCCGAGAATCGAACCCGGGACCTCACGTGGTCAACGCCAACGCTGGACCACTAGACCACAGAGGCGACTATTATTAACTGTCGTATTTATAATATGCTGATAAGTGATGTAATTAATTTAACGGATAGCATTGCACCATATTAATATCTCTGGCTATCTCTTTCCATGCAAAAACTCTGTTTTGCATGGAAAACAAAAATGCTGTTTCTTGTCCTATGAAATAAAAAAATCCTTTCATACCGTAAAGTTCAATGAAAGCACTGGATAGATTTAGCAAAGACCTACAAAAAATATTTTTGTAGGTCTTTGAGATTTAGTGCAAAGCCATTCACAAACAGCCATTCACAATCCTCTATAGGTATTGTAAGTTAAGTTATTTATATTCAAGAAACAAAAACGGACCAAGAATGAAACCCTGTGTAAACTCATGGTTATCTATTCATTCACGGTGTTGATTTATATTCATCACTGGACACTCAATCATTTAGGACTTGGTTAATTAAATTCAAACAAAAGTCAATTACTTTTGATGCGTTACGAAATTATATGTTGGAGGTAATTTGTAGATCGACTAAGAAAATTATCTCAAATCATAATGGAATAGAGTGTTTATCTATATTTGTATTTTTGTATGTTTGTATCGAATAATCTCAAAAACTACTGGACTAATCTTAATTTTTTTACCATTATAAAATAATACTGTCAATAGGTTGTGGTTTCTATCAATAGAGCCATCAGTTTGATTGCAATCCTGTGATATAAACAAAATTCAAAACCAAATAACACAACCCTGTTTCCAATCCAGTTCCTATAGTTTTAAAAAATGTTGACGTGTCAAAATAACTAGTAAAAATTTTTATTGAATAATGTACTTCTAATTTCTGATTTCAGAATTTTTATCAACGTTATTTGGAACATCTTTCCTTTATTTAATAGTTACCTATAAATAAACCAAACTGTTATCACTGATAACACATAAGATAAAATGTTATTGGGCAATGTTTAAGAAAGACAATCAATTACTTTAAATATGAAATGAATTTTGTTTGTAGAATAACCTTTATTTCAAAGAAAAGCAGCTAGAAAGTGGGATAAACGTGTAGCGGTTCAAGCAATCTACAAACGCTACCAGAAAAAATAATAAAAAATGGAAAAAAAATGAAATTCAAAATAAAATTCTGAATCGCGATATCACAATTATTTACCTTGTACACACTATATACAAGTTTCAACGCTTTTTAAATGGACTTCGGTCTCCAGGCAGTACACCTTGCCTGGTTGGGAAGATCTTCCAACATATCTTCACGCCAGATCCCTTACGGGGTAGGCAGAGAGAACCGAGTGCCATACATCACGATCCTTGCAGGCTTGTCTCGCTTCTTCCACATTCATCACTCTCTTCATACACACACGCCGGTTGCGAAGACTCTTGACACCACCTTCGGACAGTACTCGATCGTGATCGTGGTATGTCAGTCTTGGTCTTCCCCGGTACCTACATCCTTCCACATTCGCGTTGTATATCTGTTTTGTTAACCTTTCATCTACCATTCTTTCTACATGTCCGAACCAACAGAGCATGCCCTTTCTCATCTTTACACCGACACTTTCTTTCAAACCTAGCCTCTCTCTCACTTCGGCATTACGAACCCGGTCCGCGAGTGTCACACCAAATATTTTTCTTATCGACCTCATCTCGACCGCGTTGATTCTACTTTCATGCCCTTTCTGACATACCCAACTCTCACTTCCATACAATAGCGTTGGGATAAGCACATGATTATGCAGGGCTAGACGGGCACCCTGACTTAAAATTGTGCTATTAAGTAATCTCCCTAACGCTCCATTCACTCTGTTCCCTGCACACACTCTTCTTTCAACATCAGCGGTGTACCTTCCATCCCTGCTAAAAGCACATCCAAGATATACAACCTCATCCACTTGCTCCAGCACTACATCATCGACCACAACTCTTACATCCGTTCTGGTTGTTTCTCTTTCAAATACCAAAACTTTAGTTTTCTTCGCATTCAAATGTAAGCCCATACTCTTACAATCCTCATTCATAACTGTGACCAGTGTTTGCAGCTCAGATGGAGTTGAGCCTAAAAGTACAGCGTCATCTGCATAAAGCAGGCAGTTCACCACTAGATCACTCATGCGCATTCCCACATTCAATGACCTCAATCTTTGGAGACACTTATCCAGATATAGAATAAACAGACGAGCTGACAACACACAACCCTGCTTGACGCCGATATTGACATCGAACCAGGGCGATATGTTGCCGTCCACCCGCACACATGCTTTGCAATCCCAGTACATGGATTGCAAAGCACGCAGCAGACGCCCATCTATCCCATAACTGGGTAAAATGTCCCAAAGTTTCTTTCGCACAACTCTATCAAACGCTTTCTCCAAATCCACAAAACCGCAGAAAACCTTCTGGCCGACAGCCAGATGCTTCTCTACGATGTTGCGGAGTGAGAAAACTTGATCCATACATCCTCTTCCAGATCTGAAACCCCCTTGTGCCTCCCACAACATTCCCTCGGACTTCCCTTGCATTCTCCTTTCAATGATCTTACCATACACCTTCGATGCTAAGCTGATCAAACTGATGGCCCTATAGCTATGGCAGTCTATACGTGAGCCCTTGCCTTTATACAAGGGCACGATGACCGCGCGCCGCCAGTCTTCGGGTACCGGTCTACTGGTCCTCCAACATGTATTGCAGAGGACCCAAAAAGAGTCCCAGACGGCAGGACCACCGTATTTGATCATCTCAGCAGTCACCTTATCTATTCCCGCAGCCTTTCCGTTTTTCATACTTCTTATCGCCCATACGATCTCTTGCATAGTAATGTCCTGGCACGCTTCCACCGTCTCCGAGTCACTTACTGAGTCAGAGACGGAGGCAGCGTCCCGAACAGCATCATACATATCTCCAAAATATTCACTCCATCGTTTTAACACGCTTTCTGTGCTTGTAAGAATGTCACCATCCTTAGATTTAATCCTATACATTCTGGAGGCTGCCGAACAACTCCTAGACTTCTTCACCTCCCTCCAAAAAAGTTTGGTGTTTGCCTCGAAGTTGCTCGCCAGTCTCTCTTCCGCTTTCAAACATTCTCTTTCACGCTTTTCTTTCACTAAGGTTTTGGTGGCATTCTTACAACAACGATACAATTCTTTCTTCTTGTCTTTCATACCATCATTCGCTTGCAAACATGATACATAGTCTAGCCATGCTTTCTTCTTTCTCTCAATCGCAGCTTTCACTTCATCATCCCACCATGCATCTCCTTTCATTGACTTGCACAGTTTTGCACTACCACATACTTCTTTCGCGGCTACTATCATACTATCTTTCAAAACTTTCCAACATTCGTCTACATCCAAGTCCGGTAGGTTCACTTTCGCCAACCTATCTCGAACCTGAATCTCATACATACTCCTTATACTCGGGTCTTGCAACTTTTCGCTCTTTATCCTTTCGAGCTCTCCGAATGGAACACGTTGTCGCCAATGTCTCCACTTCTTAAACAGACCCCTATATCGGCTTATTACCAAATAGTGGTCCGTTTCCAGATTGGGACCTCTGTAGGCGCGCGTATCCATTAAACAACTGCGGAGTCTACTATCAATCAAAATCAGATCTATCACACTCTTTTGGTCATTCCTTCTCCATGTATACAAATGTATGTCCTTATGAGGGAATATTGTGTTAGCCACAAGAAGATTCCTTTCCATGCATAAATCCACAATGTGCTTACCGGCGTCGTTCACTCTACTGTCACCATACGGACCAAGAACGGCATCGAAACCAGGCCGCTTAGTCCCGACCCATCCATTCAAATCACCACACAAAATGACTCTTTCATTGTCATCAACCATATCCAGAACATCCCTTACAGAATCCCAAAACTTTTCCAGGTCACTGGGCGACGAAGAGCTTACCGGTGCATATAATGCGACCAAAAAGACTCTCGTGATTCCCAGTTTGATCCGGACCCAGAGAAGTCTCGAGCCAGCCATCCCATAATCTTTCAGACCAGAGACTAAGCGTGACGATAGAAGAATACCTACTCCGGCGCCAGCATGATCGCTCTGGGGCACACCAGACCAAAGAGCCATCATGCCACCGGGGAGATCAGTGGTTTCACTACCTTTACGTTTAGTCTCTGTTACACACAAAACATCTAGGCATCTCTCATTCATTACATCTATCAATTCATGCATCTTATCTTCCAACCCACCTCTTACATTCCACGTGCCTATTTGGCACTCTGCTCCCCTCGACTCGCCTATTCGGGCCTGGCGTGATGGGTGGCGGCCCCCATCGCCGCATCCGCCGCTTTTCGTACCGACGGAGGCGGATCGGTACGCGTCGCCTCCAGGGGACGCCCTAATCCGCACTGCGGTACTTATTCGGGCCAGAATTGCAGTCCAGTGGACTGGCAGGGGTCGCGACGAGCACGCTTCTGGCCAATGACCCCCTTTTCCCTTTTCTTGCCCTTGTGTGATGTCATCAACCTCCACAGTTGTGACGTCACCTGACAAGCAGTTGGCCTGCTGGTTCCATAACTATGACTCTTCAGCGGTACGTACCAGCGGCGCCACAGTGGAAATGACAGCGTTGCGAAAAATATAGGCAGAAGTTCCATCCATACGTTATAGATATACCAAAAAATCAAGCAAAATGGCTTGAGAACTATTTTTTGTTCGAGTCGCCAATGTTTGAAATAAACTGCGTGGGTCCGTTTTTCTAGACCAATATAATCTTAGAAGCTTTAAGAGCAGAGTGAATAGATTTCCTCTGCATGCGCGTGTAGCGCGTGACCTTCGTCTTCATCGACAATTTCATCAGGTGAGATTGAAGACAAGCGCTTATTCCAATTAAAATAAAAAATAAAAAACTGTGATACTGGTGTAAGAAACAAACAGAATTTAAAAGAAAATATCATTGTAAAAATGAGAAAGTGCGTGGCTAAAGCTAAAGCATAACAAAACAGATCTGTAAATCGAATATAGCTAAAGACGATGATCAGATGGAATATTTATAAAACAGATAAATAATTCGATTCGAATAAGGATGAACGTGGGCATTGGCGAAGATCAAGCCTCCTTGATCAAATTGATCGAGTTTGTATGCAGAGAGTTATTAATGTGGAGAAAGTAAGCTAAATCTTTCTGGGTTGTGGAGTATGACACTCAGTTCTCTCTGCTAGTTTTGAAAGGTTGATGTGAAGATAATTTGAACATATATGTTCCAGTAGTCAAGTACCTTGAAGTTTACTCAGAAAGAAGTACAATTTTGCGTCTAGGTCCTTCAAAAGAGTTATTGCAAAGGCAAAGTCGAAGCATATTAACAGAATTGGCAAGAAAAGTCATCTGCTTGTTGGATATCGTTTAATTAATAATTGCTTTTAATTTTAATTCCCGAAATAGTACTTTCTAAAGATTTCATTCATTAAATTCTCAACATTATCTAAGTTAATAATTTACCTAGGTACTTGTTACGTTATAATTGTGAAATTACCCTTGAATCATCAATGTGGTGGTACCACGCGCAGATCCAGAATTTGGCTCGGGGGGAGGGCAATCTTAGTTCATTTCACATGCTTAAT
Organism: Apodemia mormo; assembly: GCA_036924255.1. Classification (NCBI taxonomy): domain Eukaryota; kingdom Metazoa; phylum Arthropoda; class Insecta; order Lepidoptera; family Riodinidae; genus Apodemia; species Apodemia mormo. Next base: position 10,732,422 of record JAUPFN010000026.1, read on the forward strand.
CTTCTACAAAAGTGACAAATTTCAGACACTTCCAATAATTTGAAGAATTAAACGAACGTACTCACGTTGAACGTAACTCACGGAGAGGCAATTGCACCCATTATCCCCCCCCCCCCCCTGGATTCGCCTGAATCGGTGCCTGGACGTTACAAATGAGTTTCACTTTCTAAATAAATACGCGAATATCTGGCGCTAATTTCTTAGGTATTTGTACAGTCTTCTTGTGAAGAGTAAATAAACCAGCTATCTTCCTACCAGCAGTACTTAAGAGTCGAATGGTGTGTGGTAGAATGTGAGTGTGGGTGTAGAAGATGGCAGAGGTAGAGTTTTCAATGACTCGCCTAAGTTTGCTATCTACGCCTTATATACCTTTTTGTCGGCGCAATAGTATTCCTACTTGTCACTACCATGTTCTAATCCTGAGTGTACGGTAGTCGGTAACAAGGATAAGACATAATATTCCCACCACACCGACGTCAATGAACTATTAGTATTTTTGATGCCTTTATACGATAGGTACATCTCTTTCTGTTAGGAGAGTCAAATCTGGCTGCTAACTTATGATAAAAAAAATCTACTTCCGATTTAAAAAATCTTGTGTTTCATATATTTTTTTCTAATTTTATACGATAGAGGAAAGAGAAAACCATCCTCCTAGACACCAAGACGAAACAGTCTGTTACTTTCTGTGGAGCGGAGTTGGAATGCAACATGCATAAGCTTTCCGGCTACTTTACCCTCAAAACGAAACTCGACAACGTTATTACCGATGCTGTTTTTTGACTGCCCCGTTGGTCGAGTGGTTAGCGACCCTGACTACGCAATCGACGGGGCTTGGGTTTGATCCCCGACGGAGACAAGCATTTGTGTGATGAGCATAAATGTTTGTATTTCTGGGTTTGGGTGTTTATTAAATATATTCTAATATAGTTTATACTTTTCATCGTCGGCACTTGGTGAAACTGCATCATATTGATTCTTTGATATAAACAGTTGTACTGTTTTACAAATGTAATTTAAATTTTATTTATATCACAATCACTTAATTTTACAGCCAACCGGTTTCGCCTATTAAAGCATCATCAGGGCTTCTTTCACTTAAACATTTTACCTTATTATGTTATTATTTTAAAGCATTTGTGTGACGAGAATAAATGTTTATTTTTCCGGGTCTGGGTGTTTATTATGTATGTAAAAACATATTTATATATGTATTTCTATGTATTAGTACCGTTGACTAACACCCATAACACAAGCAAATAATTTGCTTACTTTGGGGTTAGATCAATAAGTGTAATTTGTCCCGTGAATATTTATTTATATTATATAAATAAATATTTATTTAGCTTTTGATGAATGATTGCTTAAGCCAACACCTATGCATCTAGAATAGGCAGGAATAGGTCGTCGGTGTGAATGGAATATTATGCCTTATTCATTAGTTTCCTGCTGCCTTACACGTAAAACTGGAACGTGCAGAGACGAGATTAGATTATTATTAGTCTATGGTAATAGTAAGAGGTACTGAGTGCTAAGTGTGAGTTTTTCTTTTCGCATTCGATCGTGAGCGCGTTTCGAGTTTACTAGGAATTTGTATGTGATTTGTACAGCGCCACCTAGTGGTAAACGTGAGAAACCAGTTTACCACTAGGTGGCGCTGTACAAGTCACATACAAATTCCTAGTAAACTCGAAACGCGCTCACTATCGAATGCGAAAAGAAAAACTCACACTTAGCACTCTGATGTTATGGCGTGTAAGAAAGGCGTATCAAACCGGGTGAGACGATGCAAAACTACCGCATAGTTAGTAGTTATGATGTTAGTGACACGTATTTGTGTTCTCTCATATTTTTCGAGTTTTTTTTAAAATATCCTTAGATAGAAAACAAGCAGAATATGGCTCTCCTGACGGAATCAACAAAACCATCGCCTATAGACACAAAAGATGTTAATGATGCCTTACTATCCGTGTGGGATCATAATGCCAAATGCATAATTCTACCGACTACCTTAGCTTCCAAACTGGAACACGGCAATGACAAGTATTGACGCTATGCGGCAGGAATAGATAAGGCGGTGGCAGTTGGCACCAAATACCCGAGTAAGGTGGATCTCTATCACCTAATAATCAAAATGGTAGTGATGCATATAGCCAATCGGTCGCCTTTTACGACCTGCCGTGTAGATTGGCAGTTGGCCTATTCTTATTTTCTCGCCTTTTAAGTGACGTCTTGACGGGACCCCCAATAAAAATTTGTCTGGGGGCCCTTATGAAAGGTAGAGATTTCTCACAAAAGAAAAAAAAATCTTTGTATAAAATGCCAAGAAATATTAATTATTCATCATAATGTCACTTTTTCTAAAATTTTTAAAAACAATTCAAATTAAAGATAGGGTATAGTATATTATATATGTATAAAAAAAGGCTCCTTGCCTTTTTAAAAAAAAAAGAATTACTTTTTTTGACTTTTGCCATTTGGGAAGTTTTTTCGATTTTTGCTTACGTTGGGGGCCTGCCTGGCTCGGGGACCCCGCATCATTATTGATACGACAGATACGATGGTAGCTATGCCCCTGATGATGTCAGATCTCTATCACCTAATAATCAAAATGGTAGTGATACATATAGCCAATCGGTCGCTTTTACGACCTGCCGTGTAGATTGGCAGTTGGTCTATTCTTATTTTCTCGCCTTTTAAGTAACGTCTTGGCGGGACCCTCAATAAAAAATTTTTTGGGGGCCCTTATGAAGGGTAGAGATTTCTCACAAAAGAAAAAAAAATCTTTGTATAAAATGCCAAGAAATATTAATTATTCATCATAATATCACTTTTTCTAAAATTTTTACAAACAATTCAAATTAAATATAGGGTTATAGTATATTATATATATAAAAAAAGGCTCCTTGCCTTTTTTAAAAAAAAGAAATACTTTTTTTGACTTTTGCCATTTGGGAAGTTTTTTTCAATTTTTGCTTACGTTGGGGGCCTGCCTGGCTCGGGGACCCCGCATCATTATTGATACGGCAGATACGGTGGTAGCTATGCCCCTGACATCAATCTACGAGAAGCTAATGAGGAAAGTCATACGACGTATGCCAACTCTCTTCGACCTATAAGAGAGGTGCTAACATGTCTAGTGAAAATGTAAAAACTTCAGCGAAACAAAAAAAGCAAATGTAAAAACTTCAGCGAAACAAAAAAAGCTTTGTATCAAATAGCAAAGCATCAACAACCAAAATTTAATTTTACAATAAAATCCCTCAGAGGGCGGATCTAACCCTTTGAGGAAAAAAAAAAAAAAACATGTCTAGTGAAATAATTAACATTTTTTTATCAAAAACACTACTAACTATAAATACTAGATAACATTTTACAAATAGCCGTAAAAATTTTAATATCAAACACTAAGTACTTGTACCTAAGTTAAAAAACTATTGCATCACCTGCATTTAGTTAGTTTTTTAACCATGCTAAAGCTAACAACAAAGTCTTTAGGTAGCATATCGTTTAGTAAGACGATGCGGAGCCCTATCACGATAATAGTGGTATGAATGATTGGCTATTCCCTTTTAACAAAATGCCTCGTATAACGCCCAATTGTTTATTCTTCAGAGGGGGCCCTGACCAACACTAAGGAAAATATCAAAATACTAGCTGTTGCCTGCGACTTCGTCCGCGCGGACTTCGTTTACTCCGCACTGCTCCTCCCCTGTAGAGGATAGCGTGATAATATGTAGCCTACATTTTGACCCGACCTGTTAGTAATATTCCTGCAAAATTTGAAGTAAATCCATGTAGTACTTTTTGAGTTTACCCCGGACATACATACAGAGAGCGTTATTACTCTAAGCATACAGACAAACAGACAAAAATTCTAAAAACTATATTTTTGGCTTCGATATCGATTGTAGAGCACGCCCCAAGTATTCTTTAAAAAAAATATTCAATGTAGTTTTGATATTTCTACAATTTTATTATATGTATGTATATTGTATAGATAGATATGTGTCGTCCGCGATGGACTCTGACACTATAGTGCGCGCGGAACTAGTTGGCCGCGCCATACGTAATACGTAATACGTAAGGCGCGGCCAACTAGTTCCGTGCGCACTATAACTGAGTACTGAACCGATTTCAGTGACATTTTGTGTTCAAGGATAGTTTTTATCTTAATCAACCCTCTCAAGTACACCACCAAATTACTTTGTATGGTAAACGTTGTTTCAGTCAACTACTGGTCAGCAGATCATTACATAGTATAAAACAAAGTCGCTTTCTCTGTCTGTCCCTATGTCCCTATGTATGCTTAAATCTTTAAAACCACGCAACGGATTTTGTTGCGGTTTCTTTTAATAGATAGAATGATTCTTGAGGAAGGTTTTAGTATATACATGTTTCCGATATTCCCACGGAAACAAAAATTACGCCGGTGAAACCGCGGGCAGGTCGCTAGTTTTAAATAAATAATGTTTTTTTTATTATAGGTACTACTTTATCTTAATTTCATTGCCAAATACTGTCTACCATTTCATTTTAAATTCGATCCTTAATCTATTCGATAATCCCTAGTCCCTAATGACATATAATAACTAGATAGCCACATAAAAAAATACTTGGACGTACGGCCCTATATAGGTACTAGTCAAAAAATTAAAAAATACTTACATTTCAACATTGTGACTAAATATCACAAAACACAAAATCAGATCTGAATTCGTAACAAAATATTTTATGTCACAGTGTTTTTCGAGACAAATTGTGCACTATTTATTATGTTTCCTACAATTCAGTCATTGTTGTGTGACTCAACACTGCAAACTGGATAACTGACTCGGCCCTCTGTCCTCTGTATACTGATAGGGAAAATAAATAAATATTTACTTATCAATACTAATACTGAAAATGGGTCGTTATGGTATCTGTCTTGTTAAAATTATTGTTTTAAAGCGTTAAGTTTAATGGTGGTCGATTCCGCTGTGATCATGAAGATTTGGGTTCTGTTTCCTTTCGGACAAAACAATTTACTAGGGTTTCTACATAGATTTTTCTCGTTTTATTCCCGGCTCTCTTTGAAGAATTGACCTGATAAATACAATCTGTCAGGCAGTTCATAAAATGCGAACGATTCTACACGTCTTAGTACTGTTGTTCCGCGCTCCTTTGAAAAATAAGCCAACTGCCATTCTGCCAGACAGGTCGAAAAAGGCGACCGACTGGTTATGCGAGGCACTACCATTGTGGCTAATAGGTGGTAAAGTTCTGCATTGTCTCGCCGGGTCTGGTACCACCGCTTTACCTATTCCTGCCACGTGCTTTTCACTATCATGTCCCGTTTTGGAGGATAAGGTAGCCGGTAAAGTTATGCATGTGGCATTAGACCTCGCCACAAGATAGCAAAGCACCATTAACACTTTTGGTGTCTCTGGGTGATGGTTGATTCTTTCCAGCAGAAGACCCATCTGCTTTTTTTCTAACTTATGATGATATAAAAAGGTGACTACTAGGTGGTAGATTTCTGCAACGTTTTGCCCAGGTATATGGTACTTATTTCTGCTGCAATAGCATTAATGCTTGTCACTGTCATGTTTTAGTTTAGAGAGTAAGGCAGACGGTAAACTTATGTATGTGGTAATAACACCTCACGATGCAGATATTAACGCACTATTAACATCCTTGATGTTTATTAGTGATGGTTGTCTCTTTTCATCAGGAGAGCCATTTGCTTGTTCGCTATCTTGTAAAATAAAAAACATAAATGTATGCACGCCAAATCCCTCACAATAAAGCAGAGTGCCAAATACATATATTTGATTTATGTACATCTATGCATACACATATTATATACAACACTAAAAAACACGATGTGACTAAATTCAAGCTTGCGTATACTACGCAATAAATTCAGAAAACTATTCAAATTAAAAATATAATAAAGAAAGTTTAATAACAGATCTAGATTGATGCGGTGTATTCCATTTGCGCCCTTCTTTCTACAGCTTATACACTTCTACTAAAAAAAACATATACTTATCAATAATCTGTACGTATAAAAGACACGTGGTTTTATTTAAAGTGCAATTTTGTGTTTATGCCAAGTAACTCACGTTTGGATGATTAGATAAACCTGCTGGTCCTGGTTCACACAACTGAGAAGTTTCATTTAGGATTTTTTTTGTCAGAAATTGCAATTTTATTTTTTAGATATCAAGTGGGGTGGTGTAAAGTTAAACCCAAGTTTGTGGAGTCGCAACCCTTGTCCTGCAGCTGCCAGCTTCGAAAAAATTTTGCGGATGGTTTTTATGGTTATCTAGCTGGCAATTATTAGATACAATTGATTAGGCACCAGTACTTTAATTTCACTTATAATAACAATTCTTAATTAATTATGTTTAACAATAATGGAATTTCACCAACTGCCGGCGATGAAAAGTAAAGAATGTATCTATCTGGTGAACTACTAATCACACAGATTAATTGTTAAAAAGTTGTCTTACACTTTTTGTCACAAAAATAAATTCTCTACCACTTTGGTCCTGTAATTTGTAATCATAGAACCAAAAATATAAAGTTAAGAAAGAAAACCGATGACTTTTTTAACAAAATTATTAACAATAATATATTCTTTTAGTCTTCTTTTTCTTTTTGATCATATCATTAGTTTGCCTGATAAATCATAAAAATAATCTGCATCACTTTTTCCAAGATTGCCGTGGATGGTGGTGAAGAATCCATTATCGGATTATGAGTTATGACCCCATAGATTTGGATTAAACTTAACACTTAAACCCCTTCAACGTCTAAGAAATAGCATTGTGCCCTCTGTCAAATGCACGCCAAGGCTCCACGACCTCACTCATTTTCTTATTTATTTTAGTGAAGAAAATATAATACCGGTAAAAGATCATTATACAGAAATTTTTACCTTATCTTAAGTTGTTATCATGCACTTTGCTACAGGGATATGAACTTTGGTCTCATAAATGCGTCTAGCAGCCAGCTATTTGATAATGATCACAGAATATGAAATTACGAACCAATTTTCCCCGTTTTGGTTCCGAGCTTCTTTGAAGAATAGACCAACTGCCGTTCTGCCAGGCATGTCGTAAAAGGCGACCGGTTGGCTATGCAGGTCACTAACATTGTGGCTACTAGGTGGTAGAGTTCTCCAATGTCTCGACCGGGTCTGGTACCACCGCCTTACCTATTCCTGCCGCAATAGCGTCAGTGCTTGTCACTGTCGTGTTCCGGTTTGGAGAGTAAGGTAGCCGGTAAACTTATGCATGTGGCATTAGAACTCGCCACAAGATAGCAACGCACCATTAACACCTTTGGTGTCTATAGGCGATGGTTGTCTCTTTCTATCAGGAGACCCATCTGCTTGTTTGCTATCTTATAATATAAAAAAAATCTCTAGACAAGCCGTGCATATTTTATATGTACGTTGATAACCCGAATTCATTCGAATAATATGCTCAGATGTTGTCTTATCATAGAGTGGTACCTGCTGCATACCTATTTGTTTATTAACCTAATAAACTGATATAATATATTATAATATGTAAAACGTATAATATATCTCATCAGAATATATCATAATCTATCTGGAGATAATGATCATACTATATCTAAAGTTCAGTGTCCCTACCAATACAAACAAGCGAAGCGCAAAGACAACCTAACTTTTCTCGAAGAGCTTCGTCATTTTTTTAACCCTCATAACTTAGGTTTAGATTATACCTAATACAAATACACAACATTCTCGAGATAGGAGTTCAATACAGGACATGTTAAACATAAATTTTTAGATTTTAATGGTATCTAAAAAACGATTTCGTCACTAATTCTTTTGATAATCACCAAAATTCTTAGTGATATCCGCAAATTTTTATACTAGAGGTCTGAAAATTGATGCAGGACCTCATTGTTTTAAATAATAAAATACACATTTTCGTTTTCCCATACAAATTTAATTCCGTGCTGGATATCATAAAATTATGCAGTCACACACACTTCTCAATACAAATTAAGAAATACGTGGTTCAGGTTTACGTTTACGTGAAAATGAAGAAATAATGAACAAAATATGAAATAATGTAGTCATGAGCAACAAAACCACGAAATCCCACCAAAACATTTTCATGTAATGTTGCCAAGACGAGACCATATGGCTCGTACCTACCTACTGTCACAAAGATATTAGTTCATGTAGTCTGTAGAGTCAATGAAGCTGTATTATATCAGGAGGCAACACCTCTAATACCTACTTGAAACTAAACTTTAAATACTGCTGTCATCTTCTGAGGTCTTAACCTCTCTTTCTAACACAGCTGTATAAAAAGAGATGGCGAGACCTCATAGACTGAGATATAACGTAGGTATATGTCTCAAGTGATTAATCCGAGTGCGAGCTCCACCTTTACCTAATACTTCATGGTAGAGTCAAGCCTATTATTAAAAACGCCTTAAAAATTATTTATAGCAATGGTAAGATGACCACATAACTAAAGAATACATTTTTTTAGGGCTTCTCATGTATTAAATTTTTCTGCAATATACACCGCCTTTCCGTTTTCCATCGTAATAGCCATAGTCCTTGTCACCATCGTATTACGATTTGGTGGATAAATTAGCCGAAAAACTTGGGCATCTGGCTTTACAAATCTACTACGCTAATGAGAACACAGACAATAAACCTTGGGAAAGAGATAATCATCACCTATCAGCTAATACTTATATTACAAGAAGTATTAATATTTTTTTTTTTTCGAAAGGATTCAATAACTACTGGACAAATTAGAAAAAATATCTCATCTAAAAACATGAATTACTTTCTTACCCGACCTAATAAAAAAAGTATTGTGCGTGAGTTACGTGAAAGAAATGCGGGAGAACTGCTAATATAAAGTAAATATCATAAAAGTCTAAAAAAGGTTAAGAGTGAAAATATTGGAAAAATCTAGAAGTAAAAGAAAGAGACCGCTGCAGCTGTCCCTTTTTTTATCGGTAAACAATAAGTAATAATGACGCAAATAATACTACTTACTTCTAGAACTTTAGAGAACATTTTCGAACCTTACGTTGTGTATCAACGTAAGGTTCGAAAATGGCAATCAACGAGAAGCAAGTTAGTTTTCGTAAAGTGATCGAAGTGATAATTTTGACGATATAGTACCATAAAACGATATAGGGATGTAATCTGCATACGGATAGTGTTGATAACGTGACAGAGCGATTTAGTCTGCATACGGTACGATTGGTTCTAGTGCGAATATAGCAATGGTTTGTGCTATTAGTGTTAGTCAGTGCGTATATACGTATTGTATTGTGGTGTATCGTACATTTGGGTGTTAAATAAACATGGTTTTTATAAAAGTGTCATTTTATTACACAAAAACGATCCATAACCTCGAAACAATATTAATATTATAAATAATATGAAAGTTTGTTTGTTTATTTGTCCTTCTTTGATGTTGAAACAGAGCAATAAATTGACACTAGTAAAGTCTCTCAAAATGGACTTTTTGAATTGGAGATAGTTTGAGAGCTGGACACTGATATTCTGATACTTTTTAACGCGGAACATTATCTCATTCCCAAAACATCATATATTTCAAGTACCTATTATCCCATTATTCCTCATCACCAACCATAGGTTCTCCTCACCTATAACAGATGACGCTACTTGACCACGCGAGTAAGATCGGTGGTGAAACAGTGAAATCTAATAAAAATCTAAACTCGTACATCCAGCATGCCTCTCTGAATTTATAATCTGAAAAGATATTATAAGTTCACGAAGCTTGATATTGCATGCAAATTAATAATATTCCACACAAATTTTGATATCCCCAGATCGATATGAAATATTTGAGATTATGATTTAATAATGCACGTTTTTTATATATATTTGGACACACATAAACCAGTACACACACATAGACACACTGGCATCAGACTATTAATTCTGACTCTGAAGTCTGAACTCATAGATTCGTAATGCCTTTATTCTCTAAACGCATAATCTGAATAGTTTAGTCGGGAAGTTGAGTTGCTACGAATAATAGTTACAAATTTCTTAAAAATATAGTTGATGGCTTAAATGATCGGAATGACATCTAGAAAAGGACGTATTTCGATTTTTTTTTGGAAAAAAAATGCAATTTGTATTAACAAAAAAGTGGCAAAAAACAGTCATCCAGTTTTTTTTTTGCAAAAATCTCAAAAAGTATAAGTGATAGCTCAAATATATAATTCTGAAAGCGCAGGAAATTTTATTATAATATGTAAAAATTCTTGACTCTCGAATTGTAGCTCTAATAATTATAATTTTAATTTAATGTTGAAAATTTTCCATTCACCGTTGAAAATGGGCTTTCGCGCAGCAGTTTCGACATGTAGGCGCCACCACTGTAGTGAGCGTAGGTTTTAAATTTTTTATGCCATTAAATCTTAATTCAAAAATTTGGAGAATTTAAGAGAAGAATCGACAGCTGATGTCGAGCATGAAACAGACTTCTCCGATAAACATCAAATAGTTAATAACAAAGGTTAATAATTTCAAACCAAACATAAATGCTAAGCTTTCAAAGTCAATCTTACTTATTTTATTAATTATTATTTATATAGAATCCGTGATCGGGGGCCTAATGGACGCTGGAACCATTTTTCTTGACTTTAAGAATACTAGTCTCTGTAACAACTTTATATATTAAACAGTAATTTCGCAAACTGAATGTAATCCTCGGTAGTATAGTGGTAAGTATCCCCGCCTGTCACGCGGGAGACCGGGGTTCGATTCCCCGCCGGGGAGGCAACTTTTTTGATCTAATCACATAATTTTTTTTCAATAAATGTACAATAATGGTCATTTAAAAAATGTTTGTTTAAAAGTAAAGCCTAAATTTTTGATTTGATCGACTCATAAAATATTAACATAAAAATAAGCAACCAAGGTTTTTTCTTTATTTTGCTTACATTTCAACTTCAATCATATTTTTTTAGAAAATTACATTCAATTAATTCTTCAATGACGTCGTTTATATTTATTTATAAAAATGATAATTAAAATCTTATTTACGCATCATTATAAATTTCACAGACTTATTTTTTGTTCTGTGATATGACTGATATGATACATATTTTACAGTCTTCGTAGTATTGTATACTCTTTGTTTTACAGTACGTCTACATATAACCACAAAGTAGGTACCTATTTTATAAATAGGCTCATATAACAAACTAAGTTAATTATAGCGCCATCTTTGGTAATAAATGGTAATAACTAATAAGCGACGCTGTGTATTTCAACCATAGATATTTAATACTTACTTACTTCTCTAAATCCACAAAGAGCACATTATATTAAGATTAAACGAAATAAAAAAATGTAATCTTCATTTTGTAGATTTATAAATGTATCTTCGTTCAGAAATCAAAAAACTTTTGGAAACATTATATCGAAATAAGTACCTATGTATGTACTCTGTGAATTTTAGCTCTATCATCTGCTGTCATTTGTCAACTATCTAATGTCAGTTCACTATTGTCAAAACACTTTTTTTTTCATTCGCGCTCGATGCGTCGGTTGTTGTGTTGCGTTATTACTGTGACGGTCGTTTATCTATGGGAATTTTCGCGTATCGAATTTGTGACTAATTATTTTGAACTAAAAAGTGCTTCTGGTAAAATATAATTTGTATTGCGTATGTCAGTGAATAAAGTAACATTACGATAATGGCTTTGGAGGGTGTGAAAAGTGAAAAAACTGAAGAAAATGGTAATATACCGGACAGCAAGGCGAACGGGATCGAGAATAAAGTAAAACAGGTATCTATCAGTGATATATTGTGTTTTTGTTTTAGTGCAGAAGTTAATACTGAATCTATTGCAAAATCGTGTCAAGTACATGCTCTTTCAAATTAATTCTATGTTGATTTTTGGTGTGTAAAGCGATTTATGTTATTCAAAACGTAATATTTTCGTTTTTCGCGCAGCTCCTATAGCTGTATTGCGGGTTCTGACCGGGATAGGGATACACGGTTGTCTATATTACAAGTAGCAGCGCTAACCTGACCTATTTAAGAGTATAATTTGGGCGTACTCTCATATAAGAAGACTATTTTAAACAACGCACTATATCACTAATTTCCAATACAAGGAACTATTCATTCGAAATACATTACGTGAAGAAGTTGCCCTATTTGTTTATACTTATCATATCATTTTAGCCTAAAATTTCAAAGTATTTATTCTTCATTTCGTTGGATTGTTTATGTAACTTAGGTACGATTTTTTTCCATATTCATGTTTCTTCACCGTTGGTCCGTTTCTATTTCGTTTCTTGTTCAAATTGCAGCAACATCTAATGTATACTTGTAAATTTTGAAATATATAATTACTTATAAATCTGGAAAACCTAATTTTGTGTAGAAGTTTCACATTTGGAAACTTCTAATAAAATGAAATTTGATTAATATGAGGGTTTAAATAGTAGGTTAATAAGTGTCTGAAAATTTTGAATCAGTTTGAAATTGTCATCAATAATAAATTCTGTGAAACATTTGTCAAAAGTAAATTTTGTATGCTAAATAAAAGCTATGGTGATACATTCTTCAATAAAGGAGGGTAAGTATCTTAGCCTTCCTCATTAGGGTATTCGTCTGGACTCCTTTGAAGAACATATCATCTGCCAGGCAGGTCTTAAGAGGCTTAATTGGCTAAATTGTCACTAACATCGTTGCTACTTGGTGGTAGAATTCTGCATTGCCTCGCCCGGCTCTGGTACCACTACCTTACATATTCCTGCCACCATAGCATCAGTACATAATATATCAATGTCATGTTCTGGTTTGGAGGGTAAGGTAGCCGATAAACTTATGCAACTGGCATTGACAACTTGCCTTACATATAGCAACATACCATTAATACCTTTAGTTCTATAGGTGATGGTCGTCTCTTTCCATCAGGATAGCCATCAGCTTGTTTGCTATCTTATAATATCGTTCAAATTTTTGCTGACTATACCTTTATAGTAGATCATTTGAAATTTTCTAATATGGTTAAGCCAAAGCTAAAAATGCTTTATAATTAACTAGCTTCACCTGCGACAATGTCCGCATGGAAAAAATCTAAAGACAGTCCCAGGTAGTTCCCGTTCCTATGAGATTCCTGGAATATAAAGGACTTTCTCAGGCCTCAAACTATCTTTGTACCAAATTTCATCCAAATCAGTTCAGTGGTTTAGGTGTGAAGAAGAGATAGACAGACGGACAGAGTTACTCTAGAGCTTTTTTGTTCTACTTTTCATGACAGTATTTTGTGCTTGTGGTCAGTTTGTCGTTGATCATGAAGTAATAGGAATCTCAAGTCAAGCAAAAAATATCGTGGTTTTTACTGGGAACTGAAATTCTAATGATTTAAAAAGTAATAAATGTATCTGGACAAATAACACAAATTAATCTTACCTTAAAATGTAATGAATTATTTTCTCATGACATGGGTGTATATACAGGAATATATCATATATGATTTTCACTAGGTGGTAGAGTTCTGCATTTTTTTCGACTGGGTCTGGTACCACCACCTTACCTATTCCTGCCACAATAGCGTCAGTGCTTGTAATTGTCGTGTTTCGTTTCAGAGGGTAATGTAGCCGGTAAACTTATGCATGTGGCATTAGACCTCGCCACAAGACAACAACGCACCATTAACATCCTTGGTGTCTATAGGCGATGGATGGTTTCCATCAGGAGACCCATCTGCTCGTCTGCTATCTGATAATATATAAAAAAAGTTACATGCTAAAATATCACAAATAAAAAAGCAGACTCAAAAACAAATGTATGCTCATCAAATACATATCTGTTCCTGTCAAAGATCAAGCTTGATGTTTGTCTCAATCAGTGTCATTAAAAATATCTATTAATAATATATAAGTATCCTTGAAGAGGTAGTCAGAGGTACAACCAGTGCACCAACGATTAGCCGAAGATACTCAGTCCCATAAGTATATTATACTATGTAATTACTTAAACAAGGAGGTGCCACTAACTCTATCAATTTAAGTTTATACTCGGTTTTGACTGGTCCATATAAATACTTTGTAATAGGAAAATAATTGCTTTTACTTAAAATACAAAAAAAATAATAATCTCAAACAAACTAATTTGTTATTATATCAAACAAAACTTGAAACATCCTTTCCAATATTTGTCTGTGTGTGCAGTTGTCATTAGGCATGATTTGTTATTGTTTATGATTCCATTGTCTGTATCTAAATTATTGAGATTTTTGGGTTAATTTTTTTGTGTATCATCATGCCAGATTCCCTTACAGGGTAGGCAGAGTTAAACCGAATGGCTATAGACTTACCAGATTACCACAAATCACTAGTTTGTCGATTGGCTAGATGAGTAGTGATCCCCATCGCCGCAATTTGGTGACCTAAAAATCATTATTAGAACCATGAAAACACTTCCAAAAATCCTTTTTAGTGGTCTTAAAAAAATCCCAAAAACATTGTGTCAATTAAATGGATTACTTTTCTGGCACACTATAAGTCCACTTCTACCATAAATTTATGACCATTGTATATTTTATTTCTTCAAATAAATTTTCAGAGCATCATCCACATAACATTCCATTAATTTAGTATGTATTTGCGCATAAGCGTTAATAGGGTCAGTCTAATTTGCTGTCTCTATTAGCCTAATTGATGGGCTACTTGCTCATTCTTAACTAGGTGAAGGTTAAGTGTTAAAAAAGCACATAGAAATTTATCTATTAGATTTCTTTTGTAGAGTATTTTCATTTGCATTGAAATAATTTTCTACTTACATTTTGAAAGTGGAAGTCCAATAAAATTGTTTATTAATGTATAAACCTTTTGAGCATATCGTCGCTGCGCCTGACTAGTTCCATATCTAATGCTTGTAATGTTTTGGGAAACAACGAAAATTGTGTTATTAAATTAACAAATGGTCTATTTTGTTAAAAGTTACAAAAAATATCACATATAGAGCTTGCCAGATACAGCAACTATATAGCATTTTACAAAATAATACATATTTTCATCCAAAATCAGTGCGCTTAGAACTTCAGACCATGGACAGATAATTATTGTAACAAACTGTGTTTTAGGTGAATGTAGTATAACAGGCTAATACAATATATACATTCCTGTTTACTTGCTGATAGAGTGAACCAAACACCTTTAGACTTAATAGTACACAATTCAAGTGTGTCGATTAGCAAGTTGAGTGGTGATCCCTATTGCCTCATTTTGCCAACTTGATAATGATTAATGCTTATTTCAGGTAATAACATGTGCCATATGACTTTCATGATGAAAAGCATTACCTATTGACACAAAGGAAATAAATAGTGCTATCTTAAGTGCTGTGATGTAATACCTCATGCATAGGTTACTGTTTACGTTACCATTCAAACTGGAAGACAACAGTGACAACCACTAAGACTGTTGCCACAAGAAGAGGTAAAGTGGTATTACCAAATTCTAGCAGGATGTTACCTAACCTTACCTACCTGCCTAATAGTATTGCAGCGGCTCTAACTTGATTTAACTTTTATCCTTGACAAACTGGACGCCTAGACTTTTTTTTTATATCATAAGATAGCAAACAAGCAGGTGGGTCTCCTGATGGAAAGAGTCAACCATCGCCTATAGACACCAAAGATGTTAATGGTGCGTTGCTATCTTGTGGCGAGGTCTAATGCCACATGCATAAGTTTACCGGCTACCTTACCCTCCAAACCGGAACACGACAGCGACAAGCACTGACGCTATTGCATCAGGAATAGGTAAGGCGGTGGTACCAGACCCGAGCGAGACAATGCAGAACTCTACCACCTAGTAGCCACGATGGTAGTGACTCGATAGCCAATCGGTCGCCTTTTACGACCTGCCTGACAGAACGGCAGTTGGCCTATTCTTCAAAGGAGGCTGGGACCAACACGGCGAAGGCCGGGACCAACACGGCGACTAAAGTTTTTTTTTTTATATCACAAGATAGCAAACTAGCGGATGGCTCTCCTGATGAAAAGAGGAACTGTCGCCTACAGACACCAAGGATGTTAATGGTCCTTTGCTATCCGTATGGCGGGATGGCAATGTCACTTGCAGTCTACCGGCCGCAAACTGTTGACTACAAGCTGCTTTTGAAACGGATTTTTCGAAAAAACCTCAATAACACTTTTGCATGACTCAGAAATTGAACCCGTGACCTCATGATCTATACAATATTCGGCTATTGAAGAATAGACCAACTGTCGCCCTGCCTGGCCAGTCCGTAAAAGGCGAACGATTAGCTATACGAGTCACTACCATCGTGGCTACTAGGTGGTAGAGTTCTGCATTATCTGATGTCTCGCTCGGGTCTGTTACCAACGCCTTACTTATTCCTGGCGCAATAGCGTCTATGGTTGTCACTATCGGGTTCCGGTTTGAAGGTTAAGGTAGCCGGTAAACTTATGCATATGGTATTAGTCTTCGCCACAAGATAGCAACGCGGCATTAACATATATCTGTGTCTATAGGCAATGGTTGACTCTTTCCATCATCATTTTTTTATATCATGATATAAAAAAAACTTTCGTATCCGGTGTCCGGTTTGAATGACTGGTATACTTACTTATGCATGTGGCATTAACAACCCGCCATACAGATAGCAACGTACCGTTAACATTTTGGTGTCTATAGATGATAGTTATCTCTTTCCATTACGAGACCTTCTGCTCGTTTGCTATCTTATGATATATAAAAAAATAATGCAATGTGATTAAATTCCATGATCCAATTTTTCCAATTGATCAAATGGCAATATGTCGTGAACGAGTACATCGGGACTATGTATTTAATGCGAAAAAACTTAACAAATGATGTCACACTTGCAAGGTTTTTTAAACCATTCTAAAACACAATTATGTCACCTTGGCATAACATTGGGGCTTAAAGCTCAAGTTGATAGCCAAGTACGGCAATGACCATAAATACCTCCAGTTTTATATGTTTCAAAACACTAGCGGTCACCCTTTTGTCGAAATTCAACCGTAATTGTATTTTTTTAAAGCACAAAGTGTAACTTGATTAGATCATAGACTATATTAAAATCTTTTGTAACTTTGACAAAAGGCTTTAAGCACACACAGTATAGTATTTTTTACGAATGTATGTCCAAACTTCCAAAGCATTGTGTGTGTTGTTTTAATGTTTTTAGTTAGGCGATAAAGTTATTACGTTTCTCCGTTGTGTGGATCGCAATATTACTTTTTTCTGCCGTAATAACGCCAATGTTCGTCACTATCTCGTTCAGGTTTCAGAGGTAGTGTAGATGGTAAACATATGCTTATAGCATCTACTACACTGCATACGAGTGCTCCAGTCATCTTTTTTATTGCTTGCTATCAAGATTATTTTCAATTACGCCACACGGATAGCAACGTGTAGGGGTCAAGCAATCTATACTATATAGATAATTAAGCTGACCATTTGTTTTTCTATTCAAAACGGGGCGGGACATCGATTTGTTAATTTCAATTAGTTGCCGATTAAAGAAAAAATAAAGTTAATCCTATTATAGTACTAGGTGTCTCGGTTGTCGGTAACTACTCACTAAAAAATATATTTTTTTATTGATCTAGAAAATATTTATTAAAAGAATGATAACTTCATACAATGGTAACTTGAATTTTCGTATTTTTTATATTTGTCAGGCACGGGACAAACTTAAAACAGTTGTTGATGATTTCAACTATCGACGATCGTCCA
This sequence comes from Apodemia mormo, assembly GCA_036924255.1. Taxonomy (NCBI): domain Eukaryota; kingdom Metazoa; phylum Arthropoda; class Insecta; order Lepidoptera; family Riodinidae; genus Apodemia; species Apodemia mormo. The sequence goes on from JAUPFN010000026.1 coordinate 10,750,210, forward strand.
CGCAGCCAGATAGTCAATTTTTGCGTGTTTTGAGAAAACAGGAAAATTTTGCGTACCGAGACCTCTCTCGGGAACACCGGGAAGGAGAAGCAATATAAGGGGCAGTCAAAACGGGACGTATAGTCCGTCGTTAGTTATAACACTTCTCCGGTGGACTTCGGTCCCCAGTCAGTACACTTACCTGGCTGGGAAAATCTTCCTTTTTCACGACCTTTCGTGACGCCATCAATATTCTCAGTGGTGATGTCATCCCGACGTGATATCCCTGTAACCGTCACTTCTCTACAAACCCATCATTAACATCTTTGATGTCTATAGTCGATGGCATTACCCCGTCTGAAATTCATGGTATTCTTATGCTATGATACTAAAATGTAATTAGTATGCAGTATAAAAAAACAGCGTTATTCTAGAAATGTTAGCCATACAAGAAAAAAAACGTAAAAAAATTTGAATTTAGAAACACGAAAATTATTAAAATTTATATTTAAACGAAAACATTGTGGATGATGTCAGCCTTCCAAAACATTATTGTGTCATGGTCACCTCTACATAACGTTGAGGTCTTTAACCATACACACACACACACACACAAAAGTTCAGTCACACAGCCCCAAAAAATGTATATTTATCCGTTCATAACTTACGGTCATAAAGTCAAATTAAGTATAACTTCGAGAATTAAACTTATTACTTAAGTAAACATTTAAAATAAGAAACTGATTTTTTCAACCGACTTCCCTAAAAGAAGGTTCTCAACTCGACGGAATTCTTTTTATATATTACTAGCTGTGCCCGCGACTTCGTCCGTGTGGAAAAAATTCTAAAATAAAAGTAGCCTAAGTTACTCCTTATTGCCGTAGTTTAAAAGACAGACAGTCATGGGGTTCTACCCGTGTAGTTCCGGGATGGGGTTTCCGGGTATAAAAACTATCCTATGTTCTTTCTCGGGTCCCAAACTATCTTTGTACCAAATGTCGTTCTAATCAGTACAGTGGTTTAGGCGTGCAAAAGGGACAGACATACAGAGTTACTTTCAAATTTATAATATTAGTATGGGTGTTCATCGATTACTTGAAGACGCTTGAAAGGATGTTTTTTGTTTGTTTTAAAGAGTATAACTTAATGTGACCATAGACCTCGTTTTAAACGGGACTGTTTTGCTATGATCAGGGACGTGAATATATCCCGTTTTCTGAAAATTAAAAATAGCCACTGTTACAAAAAAGTTACAAATCTATATATTAATACGGGAAGGAAAAACTGTGGACCTCTTTTTAACACAATTGAACGAACGGTGGAGTATGAAATTTGGCACAGTTAAAGTTTAAATTGTGAAGGAGCAGAAACCTAATATTTTTAAATAAAATGCATTAGAGATACAATAAATATACGCACATGTATACTATTTTCATTGACTATTTTCTTCACAGCTAAATCAGTTGTCAAACTTAAGAAATTTTGATTTGTTCCGCATTCGACCTACAAAGTTTCGCCCCACGTCAGAAATCCGTGTTCGTCGTAGATTTGATTCCTGTTTCGTCCTAAAAAAATGATTTTCTATTTATTATTAAAATTTCGTTCTGATTCGCCCCAGATTTTATGCTTGTTTTGCCTCGTTCGTTTTTATTAACAATTTTAAGTAAGGTCAGAAGCAAAAATGTCATTGTTGTAGCAGGTAAATAATGCGAAACTGGAAGCAAAAGGAAAATATAATATTGTTAAGTTTTTAAAAACTATAAAAAATGATGCTGGCCTACATAAAAGTCGATTCCGACGACAAGGAAATGCAAGGCGACTAGACGACTTCGAGATGGATAAAATAATTAACGATTCAATACAGTCCATATTAAATGGTTCTATTTCTTCAGGCCATTGTTTGGAAAAAATATGTCCTTTTGTTTAGATAAAATATTTAAATCTGCCTAAACCAGTGACATAATTGATATGTTAATTCGAGTAATTAATATATTAGTTATTAAATAACCTTCACTTTAAATCCTCAGAGTGTCAGTCACCTGCTTGTGTAAATAAAAAGGCACCATGGCAAAAAAATGTAAGTCTTGAAGTGAAAATGTAAGTTTGTGAGAGGAAGTACCTCCCACAAACGTTAGTTTTTTTATATTATAAGATAGTAAACGAGTAGATGGCTCTCCTGATGGAAAGATAACCATCACCTATAAACACCAAACATGTGCGTTGCTATCCTTGTGGCGGTCTTAATGCCAATGAATAGGTTTACCGGCTAGCTTACCACCAAACCGGAACAAGACAATGATAAGCACTGACGCCTTTGCAGCAGGAATAGGTAAGGTTGTGGTAATAGAACTCGGCAAGACAGTGCGCTCTACCCCTTAGTGAGAGGTGACTGGCATAGCCAATTCTTCGCCTCTTACGATCTGCCTGGCAGAACGGCAGATGGCCTATTCTTTAAAGGCGGTCTGGACGCATACGGGGTTTTATAAAAGAGGATATAAAGTTGCATTAACTCTATATATCACGTGAAGGATCAGGAAGAAATATTTATTCCGCAACTTTGTTTGCGTGATTCAAGATCATTGTTTCCTTTTGCTTAGTCGGCAAAAAATATTACATAAGTTACTCTTGGATAGAGCAGCATTAGATGATCAAAACAATTTTAAAATCGATTTAGTGGTTTTTGATTTTATTAAAATTACAAACAAATATATACGTCTTACACTCTGCCTGCCGTTCAAAAGAACCAGCGTGTAATTTTTTGTATAAAAAACTTTAAGATAAACATTAAAGGTGGTGTCAGCATTGTAAAATGCATTTATGTCACGTTCACCTCGGTTTAACATTGGGACATAAAGCTCAAGTTGATAGTCGAGCACTGCGCTGGCTTCTCTCAAGTTGTCTCAAGTTTCAGGAAAGCATTGTTTCCGGAAAGAAGTCTTTGAAGGATTTCTTAAGAAATTAGTAAGGGAATGTTAAAAACAAATATTTTCTATTTTATATTATTATATTATAGCAAACAAGCAGAAGATTCTCCTGATGGAAAGAGAAACCATATAGTATAGACATCAAAGATGTTAAGGATGCGTTGTTATCCATGGGCGGGATGGTAATGCCATATGTATAAGTCTACCGGCTACCTCACACTCCAAACTGGAATAGACCAGGATTCCAGGAATAAACTTTTTTAATAACAAGCTGAATTTTCGTGAACAGCTTCGTTTTGACGAGACAACCATATTTTCTATGTTCGAAAAATCTCGAATCGAGTAACTAATAAAGATAGATAAAAAGAAAACTTTAGAGTGTTGGACTAAGAAAAGTTTCTACTTTACGTGTAGGACAACGTTACCCTTAAATAACAATAATAATTAACAAGTTGTTGTGAGAAAATTAGGTTGTTATTAAATTGATTAATATCAATTTAAACATCTCAAAATTCCGAAACTTTAGAGTGGAAGACTCGCCAGAAAAACCATCGTATGTGTAGGACAAAAGTTTCATGGTGTTTTTCATAATATAATCAAGCGATTGAGGTTGAAAAATAATTATTGTTATTAATAAATATTTTTCCTTCATCGAATCAAAATTTTCAAAGCCCCATAACTTTAATATCTTCCAAAACGAAGCTGTTCACAAAAATTCAGCTTGATATTAATCAAAAAAGTTTGTTACTGGGATCCTGGTCTAGAACATAATAGTGACAAGCATTGACGCTGTTGCGGCAGAAATAGGTTAGACAGTGGTACAATACACCCGGGCGAGACGTTGCAGAACTCCCACAACCTAGTAGTCACGATAGTAGAGGCACGTATAACCAATTAGTCGCCTTTTACGACGTGCCTGGCAGAATGGTAGTTGGCATATTCTAGAAAGGAGCCCGGACTAAATCGGGGTAACAATTTTTCCTTCAAGTTTGCTGTGACTCGTGATTGGAATTTCTCTTTTTATGTCATAGGATAACCAAACTCTTACTCTTAAGAAATGCATTAATCCATCTCATAATGTTGAGCAAAGACTGACTTAGTACGTTCATACCTTAATTTGGTAGCGCAATCTTAGTTCCGACCAAACCACATTAATAATAAATACCATCAATCAATTAGTCAATGCAGTCTGGATGAAGATTCTGGCTTAGCCAAGTTTTTTTCCAAATAACTAATACATACTTTTCCCTATGGGCTATGAGTCATCGCTGCAACACCGGACATTTGGAGCAAGTTGAGTGCTCAGCCAAAGGCTTGGTGGAAGGATGTAGACATGGAACATAGAACAAGGGAATTGGCAAGTACAAACATTTGTATCAGGACCGTGATCGTCATTCTCACACATAAAATAAGCATTATTGCATATAAACTACTAATGCAAACATTGTTCATTGGTCATTTTCATTTTAAACAACAATAATCCGAAACACACAAACAGAACATTTAAAAATATACCAAACTGCGTTACAATAAAATTTATTTTGCTACAAAAAAAAAAGAGTATTTACGTCCTTTTGTAATCTATTCAAAATAGACTCATCTATTTGTACAATAGTGAAACTTAAGGTCGTAATAGTTTCGCTATTCTACAATAGATGGCAGCATTGATTTTTCCGTAGTTTTCAGTTGATCATATTTGAGTAGAGAACTTTCTAGAACGATATACGTAATGACTGTCATTACGTATATATTTCTAGAAAAATTAGGTCAACTTAAAATGAACTTTAGATGCAAGGTGTACGGCTGATTTTAGCTTGACTTTCTATTATATCATTAGAGATTATATTAAATCAGGAATTTAATAAAATAAAATGAAAATTGTACTTTCGGATGATATGAAATATCTCCATTCTTAATCATCTGTATTCTACTATCATTTCTGCATTCAAGGATGGCACAATACAGCATAATTCAGTGTATAATAGATTTTCGCACGACGACTATCTCCTAATGATATGGTAAGTATCACTAAGGCAATTTAGAGTAAAAGCGCATAATAGTGACGCACGCGGCACGCCCACTCTTCACTTCCCTTGTTCTATGTTCCATGGATGTAGATTATTATAAAGTCGCTAGAACATATTCAGAACCAATATCTCTTCCTAAACTTAGAGGCATTAGACGTTTGGTAAGATCAGAATCGTGTATAATTCTCACATTATACATTTTCGATTCCGTCGCCGTCGTACGCTCGTCTTTGAATGTGGTCAAATGGATGAATTGACGGACATAGTTTTATATACGTTTCCTTACAAATATTGCGCAGATACTTCAGAAAATCTTTTCTCGGATTTAGCAGGCAGGTAGTTCGTAAAACGATTATATGAGTCACTACCATCGTGTGTGAGTCACTACCACTTATGTGGTAGAGTTTTGCACCGGCTCACCCGGGTCTGGTAACGTCGCCTTACTTCAGGCCGCACCACCCACCTATTCCTGCCACAATAGCGTTAATTCTTATGACTGTCATGTTCCGGTTAGTAGTTTAAAGTAGCCGTTAAACTTATGCATGTAGCATTAACACCATGCCTTACGGATAGTAACGCAACATTACCATCTCTGGTGTCTACAATAGCGCTAATACCTGTCACTGTCAAGTTCTGGTTTGTAGTTTAAAATAGCCGGTAAACTTATGCATGTAGCATTAACACCATGCCTCAAAGATTGCAACGCAACATTAACACCATGCCTCAAAGATTGCAACGCAACATTACCATCTCTGATATCTATAGGCGATGGTTGTCTCTTTCCATTAGGGAAGCCATCTGCTTATTTGATTGCTATCTAATGATATAAAAAGTCTTTCCGAGCACTCTGAGGTACTTCTGCGATCTTTCTTGGAAAAAAATCCGAATATTTTTTCCAGGCAGATTTAAAGTTATAAAGCAAACTTGTCTCTTAAAATCTTAAAATATCTACTTTTAAATAATAATTCACGTCTTTTTTTTTCAACGAAAACTCCGTCATAAAAGATGTTTTTACATTTGTTCGGCAAAACCACTTTATTGCACAAGTTTATTACGTGTAAGCATTTGAGATGTGAATCAAATGATTAAGCATAAAGGCGTATCACGTACTTACAACCTTGAAAGGATTCCTGGGGACATGACGTCATTGGGTAGGGTACCAAATAGAGAGTATTTTCAGAAAGATGCTTTAACTGTTGTGTACAAGTATACGGCGAGTCTCAGTAATAAATACCCTGTAGTAACGTCAAAGGCATTGTTTGATAGTTTAATACAATCAATATAATATGTATTATGTAACTATATGCTATTATTTTGAGGATATCTTACGGTTAAAAAGGGAAGTGCGGTTGCACTTAGTTTTAGCAAGTTAGAACTAGATTTGAAATCAAAGAAACCAATAACTTATTTATATTTCTAATCTAAACTAACCGATTAAAAACTAGGTGTAACCGCACTTCGGCTTTTAGCCTTAAGAGATATATAAATAAGTTAATTTTCTCTGATCAAATTATAATTATTAATGTTTTAAAATATTGCCTTGGCAACTATTGACTGCAGAGCGGCTACGGCTTGAAAGACACCGCGACCGCTGAATCCACATAGTGAATCATGGTAGGTAATGTTTTTATATTCTACAGTTTTCATCGTTGGCACTTGATGACACTCCATTTTAATTGTATTTGTGTTCCAACCGGTTTCGGTTACACAAGCGTAATCAGGGTATTTAGAGTATATATACATATATATATATATATATATATATATATATATATATATATATATATATATATATATATATATATATATATATATATATATATATATATATATATATGTGTGTGTGTGTGTGTGTGTGTATATGCGGGACGTAAAAGGCGAACGTTGGCCATACGTGTCACTACCTTCGGGACTCCTACGAGGTAGAGTTTCGCAATGTCTCACTCGGGATTTTGTTATCACCATCTTACCTATTACTGCCGCAATAGCTTCAATGTTTGTCATTGTCGTTTTCAAGCTTGACGGGTAAGATAGTCGATAGACGTATGCATATGGTATTACCATCCCATATAGGTGATGGTTGTCCCTTTCCATCAGGAGAACCATGCTTGTTTGCTATAAAAATTGATATAAAAAAGTCTAGATGTAGCATCTGAATAGAATATTCAAAAATATTTCAAATTCAAAATTTATTTTTGTATCAAATGATCTATGATCCTTGACAAAGCATAATGGATATATCAAGCACTTGCGACCTTGACGATTCCCGGGGACTATGACGTCATTTCAGAAGGGTGGCTGAGGGTGGTTTCCGTAGAATTCTTTTTAACGAACTTATACAATAGAACCTGTATTAGAACACCTACTTAAATATTCATTGTTACAATGTTACAATTTATCAAATACTGGTTGTTTCCCGTGACTTCGTTCGCATGATCCATATATTTTTTCTTTTTCGCAGTCGGGTAAATTAAGTCGAAGATAATCTTTATGACAGTTTTAAATCGGTCCTGTAGTTTGAAATGCAAACAATAAATTTTAATTACAGTAGAGCGTCGATTATCCGAACTAATTGGGGGACATGGGTGTTCGGAAAACCGGTTTTTTTCGGATATATATAATATATATATATATATATATATATATATATATATATATATATATATATATATATATATATATATATATATATATCAATTGCTGTTCGTTAGTCTCGCTAAAACTCGAGAACGGCCGAACCGATATGGCTAATTTTGGTTTTGAATTAATTGTTGAAGTCCAGGGAAGGTTTAAAAGGTGAGAAAATATAGAAAAAAAATAAGAGTAAAAAACGCAGAACAACGTTTGCTGGGTCAGCTAGTAGGAAATAAAAACAAATAAACTGCAGCCTTTGCAACAAAACATTTTACGTACAATATTGACGAAAATTGAAGAGATTTTAAGTGTTCATTACTAACGCTTAAAAAAATTTTCAATTTTCGTCTGCCAAAGCAAGCCTACCCACTTACGAGCGGCTAGGTCACATATTTTTCGGGGCTCGGGAGGAGGTAAGCACGCGCTAACCGGGAGTTCGGATAAGCGGTCGTTCGGCTGATCGACGCTCTACTGTAGTTTAAAGAAGAGCGGCAAAAAGTCGATTTTTTATATCATAAGGTAGCAAACCAGAAAATGGCTCTCCTGTTGGAAAGAGACAACCATCGCCTGTAGACACCAAAGATGTTAATGATGCGTGGCAATCCGTACGGAGAGTAGATAATGAATGCCTTATGCATAAGTCTACTTTAGTTTTCTAACCGGAGAGTGCTTATTGCTCTCGTGTTCCGGTTTGGGTGTAAGGTAAGGTAGCCGGTGAAGATATGCATGTGGCATTAAACTTCCCCACAAGTCTCATAATTAACTCATAAACAACTCGTAATTAACATCTTTGGTGTCTATCAGTGATGGTTGACTCTTTCCATCAGGAGAACCATCTGCTTGTTTGCTATCTTATTATATTTGTAAAAAAAAGTTCTCGACCAGGTTTAGTACCATCGCCTTTTCTATTCCTATCGCAAAAGCGTCGATGCTTGTCGCTCTCGTGTTCCACTTTGGAGGTTAAGGTTGCTGGTAAACTTCATGCGACATTCCAACCCCATCTTAAGGCCTTAATCAACGTACAAACCTATACCGCGGTCTTAAATAACGACGGTTTTACTAGCGGTTCGTTGGTGTTGGTCGACTAGTAAAACTGTTGTATCCGAAGAAGCGTGAAAAAAACATGAGTTGCAATCGAAGCTCCTCGGTATATAAAAGCCCGATACACTCGCGAGTTTTATCAACGAGCCATAAACCGCGGTTTTACTCGTCCGTCAATTAGGGCCTTTATAGCAACACACCATAAACGTGTCCTCTGTGGTCTAGTGGTCCAGCGTTGGAGTTGACCACATGAGGTCCCGGGTTCGATTCCCGGGTCGGGCACTTTAAAAAAAAGTGTTTTTTCAGTTTTCTGAGAAACACAAAGTTGCCCGGGATTGGAAAGTGCCCGATTGGCGATAGGCTTGCCACCTATCACATTTCTATCACATTTGTGGGACCAAGTATCTTCGGCTAATCGTGGATGCACTTTTTGTACCTCTGCCTACCCCTTCGGGGTGAAGTGACCATAAACGTTTTTAATGTTCATAGGTGATCTCTCTCCATCAGAGCTTGTTTGTTATCGTATGAAACAAAAAAATAGGAAGGAATCTGTTAAAAACACGCTAAGAGCGGTAGTATTTCATTGAATCGAGCCAGGCCGTTAGGCGTGACCGCCACGCCTTGTGGTGTTACTAATGGTTACGTGTGGTTGCCGCTTGTCCTTGACCTTCGTTAGATATACGCTAATTTTTATATTTTAGTTCAGAAAGTAATGTATATGGGATGACTTCCTTATTGGTCTAATGCAGGCGGTTTCGACCTTTTGGTTTCATCGGCACATTTTTCATTTTATCCAACTATCCTCGTGTTGACCCAGGATCTCTTTTGAGAATAAACCGCTCTGCCAGCCAGTTCGTAAGAGGCGAACGATTGGCTATGGCAGTCACTGCCATCGTGGCTTCTAGGTGATAGAGTTCTGTATTGTCTCGCCCGGGTCTGGTACCACGATGTAAGGCACATGTTCCTGCCGCAATAACGTCAGTGCTTGTCACTCTCGTGTTTCTGCTTTAGAGAGTAAGGTATCCCGTAAACTTATTACCAGATACGTTACTCTCTAAACCGAATTATCCGGTAAACTGACTTAAGACCAAGCCACAAGAATAGCAACGCGCCATTAACATTTTTGTTATCTATAGGCAATGGTAGTCTTTTTCCATTAGGTGACCCATCTGCTTGTTTGCTATCTTATGATAGACACGCTGTGATAATAGTTATTTTACGAGGAAACAAGAAGACACAATTAAATAATGCGATCCACGCCAAAATTAATAAAACGGTTCGTTAAAATCGATATTCATCTGGCAACCAGTTTTACATCGTCGGATTATAAATAAAATAGATATAAACAAACACACATTACGTGCCGATGAGATCAGGTTGGAATTTTCGTAAACACTCTATATCCGATTTAAGTGTTAGAAATAAACATAATATTAGCGTTATATAAAAAAAGTATCGTTACGCCCGTATCCCCGAAGAGGTAGACAGGTATAGCAAGTGCACCCACGATTAGCCGAAGAAACTGTTTTTAGTAATGATAGGGAAGCGCTTGACTGAGATCTCGCCCGATAGTAAGCTGTGATCTAAGATAGAACTCGCTTCCCTAGAAGGTACCTGTTCGTTCTTCTCTTGAAGATCCCCAGGTTGTACTTAGTAATAATTGTTTAAATAAACTATTTTATGATAGCGCGTTATAGACTATAAACTATATTTTTCTAGCGCGCTACGTTATAGACTATAATATTATAACGTGTAACACTGATTGCGCGAACCGGCCGAGATAGCGCATGACTCATCACAACGTCATATAGCGAGGGCTAGCACGCGGTAACTGATTGCTATAACGCTATAAACTATGTTATAATTTATAACGTCTAGCGTCTACCGTCTAGCACGTTACTCGTTTGAACTTCGTGGGTTATAATGTTATAACTACGGTCTACGCTAGGCGCTAGGTATATAGCGTGGCCTTATGTTATAACGCCGAATGCAAATCTACAACGCGGTCACGTTTACTTGACGCATCTCTGGAATGTATGGTGGGGCTTCCCTTAGCTCGTTCGGTTAATAATATAGTTGTCAGTATGGCCATGGTCAGCTTTTTTGCTACCGATACGCGCGTAGATAATTTGGTTAGTTTTCTGTTATTGTTATATTGTTTTTGGACATTATTGTTTACGTTTTGCGCCAAATGACGTCATCAACGGCATGCGTCAAGTTAAACTGACCGCGATGTAAATAGCGTACGCTATACGTTGAGTTTACACAGCGCACTATAATTTAACGCTATGCGTTCTATTAACCACCACTAGTTGTACTCGTCGGGAACACAGACTCGGGAAGCATGTTCCAGTCCCTTGCGGTTCGAATGAAGAATGTCGAGTCGAACCGCGATGCCTAGAGTCTGTGCGCCTCGACGTTCGATAGAAAAACGGAGATGGCGGAATTAAGTAGTGCAATTCCTAGGCGCACTCTACAAAATGTATTTATACTTAAGTCCCACAATGTGGTAGGTGGCAAGCCTATCGCTAACCGGGCACTTATCCACTCCCGGGCAACGTTGTTTATATCAGAAAACTGAAAAAACACAATCTGAATTGCCCGACCCGGAAATCGAATCCGGGACCTCATGTAATCAATACCAACACCAGATCAATAGACCACAGAGGCGATTACTTATTAGCGTTATATTTTATACATTTCTGTGTGATCGCAACGGTACTAACTCTTACTAATGATATTTAAAATCTGGTTGACTGAGCTTTGCTCGGTTTTTCACATATTTTTGAAACCGATCTTTTCTTGGACCTTGAAACTTAATAAATCGATTCCTATAGAATATATAATTTTTTTTCTGTACCTGGTTGACCGAGCTTTGCTCGGTTTTTCACATACCTATATCTTGGGAACCGAGCTTTTCTTGGACCTGGAACCTTGATAAATCGATTCCTTGACCCGAAAAACTCCTAATTTGTGACTTTCATGAAAATCGTTGGAGCCGATTCCGAGATTCCAATTATATATGTATGTTATTATATATATATATACAAGAATTGCTCATTTTTGCTCATTTAAAGGTATTAGATTAATGGTACATATATATATATATATATATATATATATATATATATATATATATATATATATATATATATATATATATATATATATATATATATATATATATATATACAAGAATTGCTCGTTTAAAGGTATTAGATTAGAGTAGATAAATGCAACTGTTTAATATTAACGTTTTACTACCATCGTGCCTACTCAGTGGTAGATTCCGTATCGTCTGGCCCAGGCTTGATGTCACATCTTAAGCTGTTCCTGCCGCAATAACATCATTTTTTTGTTCCGGTTTCCAGATACAGGCAATGGGAAGTCGTTGCAGTTTTACTGCGTTAAAAAAATATTATACTCGTATGTATACCGCCCCGTTGGTCGAGTGTATAGCGACCCTGACTACACAATCGACGGGGCTCAGGTTCGATCCCCGACGGGGACAAGCATTTGTGTGATGAGCATAAATGTTTGTATTTCCGGGTTTGGGTTTTTATTAAATATATTCCAGTATTTATATAACATGTCTTTCTATGTAATAGTATCGTTGACTAACACCCATAACACAAGCAAATAATTTGCTTACTTTGGGGTTATATCAGTAAGTGTAATTTGTCCCGTGAATATTTATTTATATTTATTTATTTATGTATACAAATTAACATGCGCATTTGACTCATGTTGCCCACACCATATATAACATATTACAATGGTTTAATTGACCAATATAACATGTGATTGTTGAATGCAGATAATTATTTAATTACCGCGTAGTTAAGTCATACGAGAAAATTGATCGAGGAAAGACGTCAATATTCTAGAAAACTCCTGCATATTCATGCAGGTTGCGTGTTTCATATCCATCTGTACACGCAAAAAGCTCCCGAGTCTGACTCACCGATTCACTCACTTTCTCATCAATGGCAACTTGAAAACTGCGGACCTAAAAAGTTTTTTTTTTTAAAAAACAGAAACATATTTTTTATATTAAAGCAAATAGCTTTCCTGTTGGAAAGAGGTAACCGTCCCTTGTATGCACCAAAGATTTATTTATTAATTACAAGCTGAGCCGACAAACGTAGTCCTGTCAAATTTCTGCGCAAGAGCCAACCATCGCCTATAGACACCAAATATATTAATGACACGTTGCCACCCGTGTGGCTGGATGGTAATACCACACGCGGAAGTTTGCAAAACTGCAATAATCTATACTACTAATATTATAAATGTGAGTCTTTCTATTTGTCTGTCTGTCAAGATTCTGAGCTGACTTTACAAAATAATGAAGATTTTGAGATCAGGGGTCAGACAAAGGTTAACTTTTTTCTAAAATCAACCCCTCAAGGGGCTGAAATAGGACATGAAAGTTTGTATGAAAAATTATATCGACGACATGTTAATCTAATCCTGGGCGATACTGCGCGGGTAATATAATAAATTTGCTATAAAAAAAAATGATAAAGTGTGTATCGGATGACACACAATGTATGGCTCCGAAGTTGACCATCTCAATAATGCGGGCTAAGAAGAGGGCTTGTATAGTTTCATACTATGAATATTTAAGCTATTCAACGCTAATCTATACATATAATAAAATAGTAGGAAAGTCAAAACTGTACATTGAATATTTTTTCAAAAGAATATTTGGGGCGTGATCTACAATCAATATCGAAGCCAAAAATATAGTTTTTAGAATTTCTGTCTATTTGTCTGTTTATCTGTTTGTCTGTATGTATGTCCGGGGTAAACTCAAAAAGTACTGCATGGATTTACTTCAAATTTTGCATGAATATTACTACCAGGTCGGGTCAACATATAGGCTACATATTATCACGCTATCGCCTATGAGGGAGGTGCTGTGCGGAGTAAACGAAGTCCGCGCGGACGAAGTCGCTGGCAACAGCTAGTGACAAATATATCGGCACCGCCTATAAAACTTCTCTATGGACTATTGCTCAAAAACTTGTAAATTCTTCTAGGCCGTGATAGTTTTCATTTTAACTTCATTATATTTGCTACTACCATGTTTTTTCCCACCCCAAAACCAACCGTTTAGCCTGCCACTTATATTACACAATATTAAACTTTAACAAGTCAATATTTTACAAACGAGTCCTCAACGGAAAACTTGTTAATACGTATATTCATGCCAAATTTATTTCTACCGTGTTGGTCCCGGCCTCCTTTGTAGAATAGGCCAACTGCCGTTCTGCCAGGCAGGTCGTAAAAGGCGACCGATTGGCTATCGAGTCACTACCATCGTGGCTACTAGGTGGTAGAGTTCTGCATTGTCTCGCCCGGGTCTGGTACCACCGCCTTACCTATTCCTGCCGCAATAGCGTCAGTGCTTGTCGCTGTCGTATTCCGGTTTGGAGGGTAAGGTAGCCGGTAAACTTATGCATGTGGCATTAGACCTCGCCACAAGATAGCAACGCACCATTAACACCTTTGGTGTCTATAGGCGATGGTTGACTCTTTCCATCAGGAGACCCATCTGCTTGTTTGCTATCTTATGATTTAAAAAAAAAAAAGAAAGAATTACAGCTTTCTAGTAGGCATGGAAATTATCGTTAAATTAGATTAACTGTTATGTTGTTAAAGTTAATTAGTATTTAACAGTTATTTATTTATGTAATATTATATCAGTAGCCTAAATATAATAAGTATTAAAGCAGTAAAAACTCGAAGCTACCAAAAAAAGGTCCTCTAGAATAGTTTTAATAACTTTTAACAGTTATTATTATCACGGTCTCCCGAAATATTTTTAATAACCGTATTATCATAAATCAAGTTAGCGAGCAAAAAAAAACGCTCTCTCAAATATTTTAATAATATTATTATCACATATCAAGTTATTGGTAATTTTAGTGATGCATAAAAATTACTTTTAACAGTATTTTCTAATATAAATAACAGTTGTTATTGTTAAAAAAATTTAGTACGAAATTTAATATGTTAACTGTTAAATGATCCATGCTTACTTTCTAGTAATAAGGATCTCCGAGCAATCGTGCGGACTACTCTATAAGGGTTCTTCATTTACTTCGGAACCCTAAAAACGTAATTGCAATAGTACAAACGTCACGCTGTTTTTGGAACGAAGTTCCTTATCGCGCGTCGTGAAAGGGGGCTAGACGGAAAAAATTCTTACGAAAAGTCACGACACTTTTTGCTATAGTAAGCTATTGTAAGCTGTGCGGCGTGCGCATGTTTCTCTCTCTCTCTCTCTCTCTCTCACTCACTCACTCACTCACTCACCCACCCAGTTTTTTATTTTTTATTTTCTTTTACAATCCTACTACTCCTACTAATGTGTTTTAATATTACATATGCGAAAGTTTGGATGGATAGATGTTTGTTACTTAAATCAAACCCACACAACTGAACGGATTTGAATGAAAGGCACAAATAGATGATGATCTGGAATAACACATATACGATACTTTTATTTTTTAAAAATCGGCCAAGGGCGAGTCGGGCTCGCGCACGAAGGGTTCCGTATCATTATCTTAAAAATACGAAAAAAAACGAGTTTATTGTATTTTAATATTTTCTTTTTTGTATTTTTCGTATTTGTTGTTATAGCGGCAACGAAAATAGACAATTTGTGAAAATGTCAGCTTTCTAGCTATAACGGTTTATGAGATACAGCCTGGTAACAGACAGACAGACAGCGGAGGCTCAGTAGTAGTGACACGTTTTACCTTTTCGGTACGGAACCCTAAAAATGTGTTGTTCCCGTGGGACTCACCAAAAACTTTTCTAATGCAGCGGTCTGCACGTTGCAGCTTGTTTAAATATTAGTGAAGAGAAACTTCTTATCCCTAAGTGAAAATAAGAAAGAAAAACTAGATATGGTTTTGCTCAAATATGAGTACATCATTACATAGTATAAAACAAAGTCGCTTTCTCTGTCTGTCCCTACGTTCTTATGTCCCTATGTATGCTTAAATCTTTAAAACTACGCAACGGATTTTGATGCGGTTTTTTTTAATAGATAGATTGATTCTCGAGGAATGTTTTGGTGTATAAACCTTTCCGATATTCCCACGGGAACAAAAGCTGCGCGGGTGAAATCGCTAGTTGTATATTATAATAAAATTATGCTATGAATACGGTGTGCTGCCTACATTCGCTGATTCCCAGCGGCTTTAACGGTCCATATAAAAGCACTTAGCTTAAAATATTCTGTCTAACGGTCTGGCTCGTGGCGTTTCTCATAACAAGGATTAAAATTGACACCTAGACAAGTATTTGTATTCTAAAATAAATTAAGCCAAGATCCTTTTATAGCAAAAAATTCCTTCTCGCCTTTGTGGTCTAATGGTCCGGTGTCATTGATCACATGAAGTCCCAGGTTCGATGCTTGAGTCGGGAATTCAAAAATGTGTTCTTTCATTTTTTTTATTTATATATCATAAGAGATAACAAGCAAGCAGATAGCATAAGAGATAACAAGAAGGAGACCCTCCTGATGGAAAATATATATAATTTTTATATACATTTTCCGTTATATCCAAATATATATATGTATAATTTTTTTTAAGCAGAAATGAAATTGCGTGATATTTGCCGAGACACCCCTCTCTCCAACGTAAGATTATATGAGATTTGACTCGACCCCCTCTCCCCCTTAAACAGCTCATGTAATTTGTGGACGCCCCCAAAGATGTTAATGATTCTATTTTGTGGCGAGGTCTAATGCCACATGCATAAGTTTAAGTTTATCGGCTATTTTACCATCCAAACCGGAACACGACAGTGACAAGCACTGACGCAGTTGCGGCAGAAATAAGTAAGGCGGTGGTACCAGACCCGGGCGAGAGAGTGCGGAACTGTACCACCTAGTAGCCATACTTTCTGATAAAAACGTCACCCGGGATTCGATAAGTGGTTGGTTGGCGATAGCCTTGCTACCTATCACATTGTGGGACTAAGTATCTTCGGCTTATCGTGGGTGTACTGGGTGTACCTCGGCCTACCGCTTCCTGGATACGAGCGTGAAAATACTTTTCACAATTCCTATTCTATTCTATAAACAGCAGACAGCTCTCCTGATAAAAAAAGATAACCATCGTCTATTGAGGATGTAAACTGACACGTACAATGATAACTTTAATAGATAGAGAGAGATGACTTTGATTATTTACGACAGAACGCTTCGATACAATCTTATGACGCACATGTTGGCTGAGTGGATATTAAATCAATATCATTTTGTTTCCTAAATAAATAAAAAAAAAAGTATCTTCACGCCCATATCCCCGAAGGGGTAGGCAGAGGTACAACAAGTGCACCCACGATTAGCCGAAGATACTTGGTCCCACAATGTGATAGGTGGCAAGTCTATCGCCAACCGGGCACTTTCCAATCCCGGGCAACTTTGTATTTCTCAGAAAACTGAAAAAACACTTTTTTTATGTGAAATAAATAAATAATATAAAAAACTTGAAAACATTTATTTTTTCGTTATAGTTTTAGTTAAATAAAATGTTTTGTTTAGTTCCATAAAATCGTGAGGTAGCGTATTGGTACGGGCCTCTTTTGAGGAATAGACCATCTGTTTTCACAAGCAAAAAGTTAATATGTGGATGTAGGGCAACCGTGTCAATACCATCGTGACCATTAACGGTGGTAGAGTCGTACCGGTGGTACCACCTGGGTGCCTTAACTTTTTCTGTTGCAACAGCATCAGTGCTTATCATTATTGTGTTCATCACTCCCACACGAATGCCGTCATACATTAAATCTTTGACTTTTAATAGCTGTGCTTTCTCGTGTCACTTTCTATCAAGAGTGCCTTATAAAAGATTATTGAAGCCGTAAGTGGGTATAATCCAATACACAATACATTTCATAGATAACGCGAAACTGTTTACGATTGTACGTACATCTATCTATAATGGTACCTTCTAGGGAAGCGCGTTCCATCTTAGGCCACATCTTAGCTTACCATCAGGCGAGATCGTGGTCAAGAGCTTCTCTATCGATATTTAAAAAAATACCGTTTTCTAAGAAAATAAATTTTATGTCACAACGCTATAACACAAGCAAAGCCACAGACAGCAGCTAGTTTCATGAATTCTTGCTCTTCTGCGAGTTGAAGTCACCGCGTATTGTGCACCGCGAAAAGGTTTATTTGTCTTGCTCAGTTTTTATGTCAGTGCTTGCCAATTAGTCACCCGTCCGATAAAAAGCGACCTTGTTCTGCATATAAATATAACATAACGGTATAATGTGCATATGAATATTTTTCATAAAGCCTATTGGACTAATAGTGTAAGATTTGATTTCAGTAGTTGAAAGTCAAAAAAGCATTTATTGCAACTCATTTAGTTGCATGTAACGAGTACTCATGACTTGACGGAAACTGTATGAGTTCCGGAAAGCCTCTCTAAATTTAGAGTTGCAATTCATAATCTGATTCCAGTGTTGTGTGTGCACACGTGGCCAAATGTGTAGAAAAGGGCGCATCACTACATAGTATAAAACAAAGTCGCTTTCTCTGTTTGTCCCTATGTCCCTATGTATGCTTTTAAATCTTTAAAACTACGGAACGAATTTTGATGCGGTTTTTTTAATAGATAGATTTTATATTTATAAATTGATTCTTGAGGTAGGTTTTAGTATATAAACCTTTCCGATATTCCGACGGGAACAAAAGCTACGCGGGTGAAACCGCGGGCAGGTCGCTAGTTATGAAATATAATCTTAAATGTTACACAGATTTATGAATAAATCAAAATATACGAATATAATAGTAATTTAAAAGTTTAAAACTACTCCAAACATTAGCTATTACATACGCATATCTCAGAAACTACTGAACCGACTTTGATAAAACTTAGATTGTTCCATTCGCTTGGAATATCCATATAAATTAAAAAGAATTACCTCAATATATCTTTTAGTTCCCGAGAAATTTGTGGACAAACATACATGCACTTACGAAATTTAGTAAACGTGCTTGGACGCCTAAATATTCTCATACTCAAATATTATCCAATTCCAACAATATTAGATGTATATCTACATTATGTACATTGTACATGTCAAACTGATAAACTCCGTTTTTACGTCAGTGAAAATAAAAATGTATTACTGAGTTCTCAAACTGTGTACTTTTCCATGCTTTCTGAATTTATAATCTGAATTCAGATCTGAATCTGAATTCAGATTATAAATTCAGAAAGCATGGAAATGGGAGGTATTCCGAATGTATATGGCCGCCCTTAGCGTCAGCTCACATTGACGCTGAGTCGAAGCCTATATATGATTTCTGTGGTCGAAGCGAAGCGACGCGACGCGTTATGTTTTTTTCATAACATAAGATATATTAGCTTGAAACTATTCTTTAATACAAAAACAGAGAGAATTTATACTTAATACATATAATGAAAATTATGATACATAAACTTATTGCTGTTTTAATTTTTATATAAATATAATTAAACTTTTGTACAATGGTAACATTTAAATATGATGATAGAAGTCAATCAAAGTCTCAATATTTTTTATATCATCATTCCTAGCGATATATTTAATTTAATTAATTTCAAAAACGTAGAATACTATTCTAGTTTATTAATATTTATTACTCCTAAAGACACGCAAAAGATGTTTAAACCCAAAAAAAAAATGTTCTTTGTACGTTACTTAATTGAAACAGAAATGAATAAACTTTAAAGTTTTCTAAAACACGACGCGTTGCTTCGTTTCGACTCTGCAATATACATAGAGCGATATTACATTTAGTTTGTTTTACTACTATAATTGTGCACTACAGCCGGGGGAGCCAGCGGACTGTATATCTGGTTCTTCTTCTTCGACGCCCCACCAGCCGCAGTGCTTCTGGCCGTGAGCCGGGTGTCGCCGGGGAAGAGATAGAGACCACAACTGTTCAATGCAAAGGTGCTTTATTTGTAAAGAAATAAAGCAATAAAGCTAGCACCGTTGCAAAATATTTAACCTATTCTATGGAGAGCCACTACTTGCCCTAACACTGCCCTACTCTAAAGCCGGTACCCTATAGATATATACTAAAGCCCAGGAACTTGTCTGGGAAACTTATTGAGTCGTAACGAAATTGTAACTTTACTAGAACGGAACCGGAACGGAACTGATTGTATGGCCGCGCTCTCCGATATTTATAGTGCGCGGCCAGACGGACGGCGGCAAACTTCAAAGGCAAATGGCGCCACAATGTCTTGGATTTGTTAAAATCCTATTTTTCGTAATCTAATCTTAATACTTTTATCTTAGGTAGCTTCTTCTACCTTTAATCAACTAGTGTGGCCCTCTATCGAGTGCAACGGTACTACCTTTTTACAAATATATACAAAACAAAGTACGTAATGCCCTAAGACCTACCGAAAACGAATTACAATGTGTTATTTCTTATTTACATACAAGGATCTAACACAAATAAACTTATATAATAACAAACAAGAGTGCTATATACATTGTACGTTCTTACAGGACCTCGGAAACTCTTACAATTACAGAGTTGTACGCCTTTTCAGGTCGTACTATCCTGTTCACTATCTTTATAGTACCGAAAAGTGTCTAAACATATGCCTAAGGCTTATACTTACATTATACATACTATTTACAATCATAAAACATTTGTTTTAACAAAGAATTTTGCACTTTTCGGATTTTCGTAATAGCGAGTTCCCGCATATAAATACTATCTCGCAAGAGTCGACTCGTAATGTCGTCGACTGCGTGGAACTCGCTTTACTCGTAATATGCCTAATAGGCAAAGATCATAGCTACATAAAGCCTTATTATTTCTATACAACAAAGCTGTATGTAGGTCTTAGGGCGAATAAAAGGCGAAAACGAACATTATTTATTATACAAAACTTACGAACTAAACGAAAACTAAACGAAACATACATTCTATCCTGCCTTACTATCTATTTACATTAATATTTACAACAAAACATGTCTGTGCTGCACATTCTCCCGCCTATAACACGCAGTGTTATACTAAATATGGTGCAGCCAGACTAACTTCTTAACCGGTCTTCGCATGACTCCCGCAGCCGTACGTACGTCAGCCACTCGTACCACGCCGTCTGCTCCAGGGTGTACTGCCTCGATGATCCCCGTTGGCCACGTATTTCTTGGCAGCGCGCCGTCAGCGATGAGGACGATGTCGCCGACGCGCAGCTCTGCTCCTCTTCCGTGAGGCTCCCGCCGCTTTTGGAGTAGCGGAAGCGCTTCTCGTACCCAGCGTGACCAGAAGTGGTTGGCCAGCTGTTGTGAGTGCCGCCAGTGACGGCGGCCGATGGTATCGCCTTCAGAGAACGCGCCCGGGACAGGCACGCGTGATGGTCCGCCCAGCAGGAAGTGATTGGGCGTCAGTGGTGCCGGGTCTTCTGGTGAAACCGACACGTGAGTGAGAGGTCGGCTGTTTAGCGTGTGCTCGACCTCTACCAGCAGTGTGTGCAGTACCTCTTCAGGTGGATGCCGCTGTTGCAGCACGGCGAACAGTGCAGCCTTGACAGAGCGCACCATGCGCTCCCATGCGCCTCCCATGAATGGCGCGCTCGGCGGGATGAACTTCCATTTGATTGAGTAGTTGGCTGCTGCTTCTTTAGTGGCGTCTAGTGCGGCGCGCCTCAGCTCTGCATCAGCGCCGCGCAGGTTGGTGCCGTTGTCGCTCCAAACCTCGGTGGGGCACCCGCGGCGCGACATCATGCGCCGCAGTGCCATTACTGCGGAGTCCGTAGTCAGGTTGGCGGCTATCTCCAGATGAACCGCTCTTGAAGTAAGGCAGGTGAAAAGCGCCACGTATCTCTTCTCGTGGCGCCGCCCGATGGTCACGCTGTATGGCCCAAGAAAGTCCAGGCCCACGTAGGTGAAGGCTCGCTGATGGTGCGCGACCCGGGATTTCGGCAGGTCGCCTGTAGGCGGCTGTGGCGGGATAGCGCTTCTCCTTCTGCAAAGCGCGCAGCTCTTCACTATGCCGCGCACGGTGGGGCGAAGCCGTAAAACCCAAAATTTCTGTAATATTTCACTCGTAGTTGCTTCCACCCCGCTATGGTGAAGATGCCGGTGTTCATGTTCTATGTAGAGGCGGGTGTATGGGTGACGGCCATCTAGTACGGCCGGTTCTCGTAAATCTTCACTAACATCATCTGCCGCCGCTATTCGTGATTTTATTTTCAAAATGCCTTCTTGATCGATGAACAACGATAACTGCTTCAACCGGCTGTCTCTTGCTATCGCGCTCCCGCCCGTAATAGCTTCTATTTCGCTAGCAAAACTCTCTTGCTGTGATGACTTTATTAACAATTTTTCGGCGCTAATGATATCAGCGCCATCTAGCGGCAAGTAATGTCGTTTTTCTTCCGTGCTTCGTGGCTTCTTAATTTTCTCTGTTTTCCTCGGGCTTTTCGTATACTTTTTTCCCCAATTTTCATCATTGGAGGCTTTCGGAGCTGTGCGCTTACGCACACCGGCGACACGTTGCTTATTTGGTCTGCAGAGCTCGATGAACTGCAGCACGCGCGCTGTTGCACGCACCAGTCGAAGCCACGACGAAAATCTTGATATTTCCGGTAGTGCTTCTGTAATACATATAATTTTTCTAATGTTATTTACAATATTTACACTATTTACAGCTGCCGACGGTTTTTCTTCGCCTGTTAATTCGCTACTGGTAGCGACATCTTGCGGCCATTTGTCCTCTTCTAAGTAAAGGAAGGCCGGACCAACGAACCATCTATGTCGGTCTCCAAATTCTTCCGGGATATGGCGAGTAGCATCATCAGCTACATTGTCGCGAGACGGCACCCATCGCCACTCTGCGACCTTCGTAATATCTTCAATTTCAGCTACTCGATGGGCAACAAACGGCTTGAATGCTCGCGAGCCTGTGCGTAGCCACGATAGAACTGTGCGGCTGTCTGTCCAGTACACCCTGCGGCTTGGCTGATACTCGTACTCCTCCATGACGTGCTGAGCTAGGCGGGCACCTAGTAAAGCTGCTTGAATTTCTAACCTTGGTATGGAGGTAAACTTGAGCGGGCTGACTCTTCCTTTGGCTGCTGCTAGGCTGACGCTGACTTCGCCGTCCTCGTTGACTATGCGCCAGTAGACCGCCGCTGCATAGGCAGACTCACTGGCATCCGTAAAGATGTGCAGCTGCCGATCTCGCGCTCGCGCCAGGTTAGAATGTGCGCGAGGTATTTCCAGGTTTTCCATTCTTCTCACATCTTGAAGCCAGCTTCTCCATGTCTTCTCTAAGTCCGCAGGTAAAGGCTCGTCCCATGGTAGTCCGATTCGCCACGTTTCTTGAAGTAGATGTTTCGCGTGAATAGTTACAGGTGTAATTAAACCTAAAGGATCGAAAATAGACATAGCTACCCGTAACGCGTGTCTCTTCGTAGGTGTTTTATCTTCATCGTACACCGCTTTAACATTGAATCCCAGCTTATCGTTATGAGGTTTCCATTTTAATCCTAAAACCTTCTCGCTTTCTGTGCTTAGTTCCCAATCGCCGCCCAGAGATGGCGCTACTAGTAGCGTTTTAGCTACGGCCGAGTTGTTCGTTTTCCATCCGCGCAGCTGGAAATGCGCCTGTTGATGAATAAAGCTAACCTGCGAGGCTATTCTGATGGCATCTTCCTCACTATCGAAGCTCTGCAGGTAATCGTCCATGTAATGGTTTCTTACCACGGCTGTAGCGGCGTCGGGATAGATGTGGGCGTATTCTTGTGCGTTCTTATTTTTAACGAAGATAGCGGTGCTTGGTGATGACGCAGCTCCAAATACGACGCTGGTCATCCGATACTCACGTGGCGAATCTTGTCTATCGCTTCCTCGCCATAGGAAACGTAATGCGTCCCGGTCTTGTTGTCGTACACGTATTTGCAGAAACATTTCTTTTATGTCTGCTGTCACGGCGATAGGCAGCTGTCGAAATCTCATTAGCACTCCGGGTAGGTTCTGCAGAAGGTCTGGACCAGCTAATAACATGTCGTTGAGACTTACTCCATTGACCCGCGCAGCTGCGTCGTACACTATTCGCGGCTTAGGTTTTGCAGGATTCATGTTGATATTTATGTAATTTTATAATAAAATAAACTGTTTAGAACACGGAAAAATTATATATTGAATCTGCGTATTTTACACAAAAAGGTTAGAACAGCCATAGAACAAAAATGTAGCTAACATAACACATAACAGACTATATAGTGATACCAACTAATAACAGATAAGGTTGCGTTCTTATTTACCAACACTCCCTCCAGAACGCAAACCCATTTTATTTAAACAAAACATATGTTTTTCAAATGTTACACCCTTTGTTAAATTGTCAGCAACCATGTTGCAACCACTTACAAATAGAAATTTTATTTTAGAATTAACAATATTCTCTCTGATAAAATGTAATCTAATATCTATATGCTTAGTTTTAGGTTTATAACAGTCTGTTGATGCCAGTCTTATTGCACTTTGATTATCACTATAAATATTTAACGCACTATCCAAGCCTTGACCAAGTTCAGCTTGCAGTTGTTGAAGCCATAAGGCCTCCTGTGTTGCTGATGCCATCGCCATATATTCGGCCTCTGCTGTGGAGAGTGCCACAGTCTGCTGTTTACAGGAATTCCAGGATATACAACCATTCTGAAAAATAAAAGTGTAACCGGTGCAAGATCTCCGGTCATGTGGGTCACTTGCCCAGTCTGCATCGCAGTACCCTGTTATATCTTTAGCATCCTCCTTGATATAACATATACTTAGACTCTTAGTTCCTTGGAGATATCTCATGACTCGTTTTACTCCAAGCCAATGCTGAATTCCTGGGCCATTATAGAACTGACTCAACTTATTCACCGCATAGGTAATATCAGGTCTTGTGACCTGTGACAAATATAAAAGACAGCCCACCGCTTCTCTGTATGGGAAATTACTGGTTTCATCCTCAGGTACCTTATCAAATTTAGTATTTACCTCTATTGGAGTGCGTACTGGTTTACATTCAGACATGCCAAAGCGTTCCAATACTAGGTTAATGTACTTCTTTTGGTCTATCATGATCACACCTGCTTTACGATTTCTACTAATATTAATGCCAATACATTGATGTGCCTCACCCATATCTTTCATACAGAGTTCCTCCTTTAACTTTTCTTTGACATCGGCTGCTGATTTTTGATTATTTGTAAAAATCAAGAAGTCATCTACCCATACTGCAATAAAAAGCATTATTGATTCATTTACTAAATAATAGATACATGGATCAATTCTTGATCTTTCTAAACCAATTTTAATTAAAATACCGTTCAGCTTTAAATTCCATTGACGGCTAGCTTGCTTGAGTCCATAAATAGATTTATGCAGAACACATACTTTAGAATTTTTATTATAACATTCTGGTTGTGACATGTATATTTCAGTATCTATGTCACCCTGAAGAAATGCGCTTACAGCATCCATCTGAATTATATCTAAGTCATACTTAGCAGCTAGAGCAAGCAAGAATCGAATTGAGGTATACCTTACCACCGGAGCATAGACCTCATGATAATCGTTTCCTTTCTTCTGAGCACAACCCTTAATCACCAATCTAGTTTTAAAACGAACAATGTCTCCCTTCTCATTGGTTTTACTCTTAAACACCCATTTACAAGGCAAAGCCCTTTTGTTGGATGGCAACTCTACCAGTGACCAAGTTTTGTTTTGTATTAAAGAATCATATTCCTCCTGCATAGCCTTCTTCCATTGTTCGGCATGTGAAGATGAAAGAGCCTCATCGAGATTCTGAGGGTCGTTCAAATTAATTATAGGACAAAAATAACTCACATCATGTTCATCCCTCTCTGCATACTGCACAGCTTTGCGCGGACGTAGGTTAATACTACGTGTTGGTGTCGACAGATCAATTGATTCGTCTGGTATGTATAATGAATCGTCATTGTTACCTGACAGATAATCTTCACATGAAGAATGCTCAGAGTCATTTTCTAACTCTTGTTTACAGGATTCTTCAGAAGTTTGTATTACAGGATCGTTGGGTAAGCAAGGTAAGTATACATTATTGTCAAATTTTTGCACATTTTCTAAGAATATTACATCTCTACTCTTGATGATTTTGTTTGTGTTTAGATCAAGTAACCGATATCCCTTGCTAGATTCACAATATCCAACAAACACTAATTTTCTAGATTTAGTATCCCATTTTTGGCGTTTTTCTTTAGGTATTTGTACCATAACTTCAGAGCCAAAAATTCTTATATGAGATAAGTTAGGTTTCTTACCTGTCCACATCTCAATAGGAGTTTTATTACCAATAGATTTAGTAGGAGATCTATTAATTATATAAGCTGCTGTTGCTAAGGCCTCGCCCCAGAATTGCTTTGATAATTGAGCATCAAACAACATACATTTAGCTCTTTCCACGAGTGTCCTGTTCATTCTTTCAGCTAACCCATTTTGCTGCGGTGAATATGGGGTGCTCGTTTGATGTTCAATTCCATGTTTACTTAGGAAACTTTCAAATTCTTTGTTACAGTATTCCTTGCCGTTGTCTGACCGAACAATTTTAATAATTTTACCTAGTTCATTCTCTACTTTGGATTTATAATTTTTGAATACTTCAAGAACACTCAATTTGTCTTTCAAAAAATAAACATGAACTCTCTTGGTAAAGTCATCAATAAAAGTAATGAAATATTTCATACCTCCCAGTGATACTTGTTCCATCGGTCCACATAAGTCTGTGTGGATAAGCTGCAGTGGGTGTGATGCTCTTGATCCAATATTATTAAATGGGAGTCGGCTCTGTTTACCTTCTAGGCAGGTAGTGCATGTGATCACATTCTTATTCTCAACGGGGAATGGACTGACTCCCTCTGCATACTCTGGCAGCTTGTTAACATCAGAAAAGTTCAGATGTCCCATGCGTCTATGCCATAAAACAATATCATTTAAATTATTTGAGCATGTTAAGTTTGAAAACACTTCTCTGTGAGTATTTAACTGATACAGATTGTTTACTAGTGTAGCTGAACACAGAAGCCTGTTATTCTGGTCATAAATATCACAACCTTTATCTCTAAAATTTACTTTGCAGCCATTTTTCACAATAGCACTCACGGATAAGAGGTTAGCAACAAGTTTAGGTATGTATAGAACTTCTCTTACCTGAATTTTATTTTGTTCACTTCCATTTATTAATAAATTAACCTTTCCCATACTTTCCACAGGTAGCGGTGTCCTACTGGCAACTGTTATGGCAGGTATTGGTGGGCTTGTTACATCATACATCCAGTCACATCTATTGGTCATGTGCATGGAGGCACCAGAGTCCACATACCACAGGTCCGGATTCATTGTCTGTGAAGATGCTGAAAAAGCTGCAATAAAACTTTTATTATCTTCTGCTTTCAATGTATTTTTCTTCTTCGGAGCACGACAGTTCTTAGCCATATGGCCGTGCTTGTTACAATTGAAACATCGGGGCCCTCTGTGAGCCTTAGTTGTACTCTGATTCACTTGAATGGCGGGTTTTCTTGTGAAGAATGCTGTACTCTCTGAACGCTGAACTTCCTGTAGAAGTTTTGTTTTAATTGAGTCGGCACTGATCTTCATTCCCGAGCTCTCCAGACCCATTATCATTGGCTTATAGGTTTCCGGTAAACCAGCTAACATCAACGTCCCAAGCCATTCATCGTCTATGTTGAAGTGAATATTCCTAAGCTTGTGCGCGGTAGACATAATCTTAGTCACATAGTCGTCTACGTCTCGTGAACTGTCCAATGTAGTTGTAATAAGGTCTCTCAATAAGGCTACTTTCCTGTACAACCCGCTGTCATCAAACGCATGTTGTAAACTCTCCCAGACTTCTTTACATGTAGTCGCACTCTGTACATGTACGTAGTTTATCGGGTCCAGCAATAATATGAGTTTTGAATGTGCCTTAGTTTCCTTTTTTCTATCGAGATTGGTCCCGTCAATACAATCCCACAATTCTTCCAACTTGAAATAGGCTTCCACGGCGAATTTCCAAGTTGCGTAATTGTCTCTTCCGACAAGTCTATCAATGTGAAATGAATTGTGGCTGGTGTTGGCCATTTTCTACGAGAACTTGATAACTTTTCACAAACTTTTCTGACAACCACGCCCGCAATTTTTTTTGTTTTGGCGGGAATCTCAATACGCCGGTAATTTTTATTAGTTCTAACTGCGTTTATACTTTAATCAACCACGCTCTGCTACCATGTTGATATTTATGTAATTTTATAATAAAATAAACTGTTTAGAACACGGAAAAATTATATATTGAATCTGCGTATTTTACACAAAAAGGTTAGAACAGCCATAGAACAAAAATGTAGCTAACATAACACATAACAGACTATATAGTGATACCAACTAATAACAGATAAGGTTGCGTTCTTATTTACCAACAATTCACTACTGCAAAGTGAGGCAGGTACCAGCTGGATTGGCTAGGTGACTCGTTGGCAGGTTCGGCGTAACCACTATCAAATAAATGTTGTACCTGTTTCTCGTATGCCTCCTTTAGCGCGGGGTCCTTGTCCAGACGTCTCTCTGTATTATACAATCTTTTAATAGCCAGGCCGCGGCTATCAGGAAACTCGCGGCTATCTTCTTTCCATAATAGCCCTGCCTCGTAGCGCCCGTCAGGTAAGCGCTTACACGTACTTTCTAAAATCTGCAGGGCTCGCTGCTCGTTCTTGTTGATGGGCTGGCGCGGAGTGATGCCGACACTGTCCAAATCGAAATAATTTCTTATTACCTTCTCTATATCTTCATCTTGTTCGGCATAGGCAGCTCTCTGCACTAGGTGGACTCGCTGCTTGTGGCGGTAGTCCACACCATGTAGCACCCAGCCAAGGTGCGTGAGCGATGCTACTGGTTGTCCACGTCTTCCGCTCTTCACAGCCCTCGTCACGATCAGGTGCCAGTTGTCCTGGCCGATGAGCACGGTTGGCACGGCGCGCTCCATGATGACATCTTCTTCTATATCTTCTAGATGTCTGCAGTTGTTGACGATGGATCTATTAACAGACTGTGGCGATAGGTTAAGGTTACCTATAGTTCTTCCTATTATCCGATGTCGCTGATGGTGATGAAGGCCCTTGATGGTAACTGCGATGCGGCGCGACCTCTCTGCGTTGAGTCGCGTGCCGCCAACTGTCTCTATGCGGAACGGCTCTACCGGCCCGCGAGCTCCTATTCGTGCAGCCACCTTCTCTTCTATCAGCGTGACCGTAGAACCTTCATCCAATAGTGCGTATGTGTTCACGCTGCCCCTGGAACCTGTCAGGACAATCGGTACAACTTTAAGGTAGGCGCGTGGTGCGCTTGACTGCGTTGACGTCACCACGGCGTCGCTGTCTTCTGCTTGATCTTCAGATGTCTTCTTCGTATAAATGTTGCGGCTATTATGTAGCCGCCGATGATGCGAGCTCTTGCACCCGTCGATTCCGCACTGCCGAAACTTGCACTCGTGTTTTGGCTTTCTTTTTTGCAGACACCTGAAACATAAATTATTACGTTTTGCCATAGCCCACCTATCGTCAACACTAGCTTTCGTAAACTGTTCACATATAGAGCTAGTATGTGCATTTTGACATATCGCACATTTATCTCTCTTCACTTGTGGTTCATATTTCTGTGTGTGTGTTCGCTGTGTTTTCTTAAAAACTTGCTGATTTTCTTTCGTAGGTTCATGTGGCACCAACGCAGCACACATCTCGGCTTCCTTCATTAAAAATTCACTTATCATTTGTAGATCGGGTTTTCTATCTTCCCGTCTTGCGTACTGGAACCAACTGTGCTGCAATGTATAATTAAACTTCGCTAATAAACTATTCACTGCCACCGTATCGTGTAGATAACTCTCTCTATTGAGAGCTCGAATCGTAGCGACGATATTGTTCACTTTACTGGCGAACACACACGTTTCCCGCGCACTTTCTTTCACTCGTGGCAATGACTTGATTTTTTCTAATTCTGCGTTCACTAGTGCGTCGGGCCGACCAAACTGTATTTCCAAATGGTCGACGATCTCACTTGGGTCGGTTTCCCCATAAAACATGCAGGCGACGGCTTCTTTGGCGTTTCCACGTAAACATCTTCGAATTCTTGCCCGATTTTCCGCCTTGCTAAAATATTTCTCTGTATCTCGATACGCCGCTTTAAACTGTAACCATTCTTCACCAGCGCCATCGAAACTTGGTAACTCCATACTGTAGCGCGGCGCCCCTCGTGATGCTTCTGCCAGGGCGGACGCGAGCGCGGTGATATCTGCGGCCTTCAATGCACCAGACTCTTGTTTTGGTGCCGTATTTTCAGTAGGCGTCGAAATCTTCGCCTTCTCTACGACGGACACATCATCTTCCGCCGGACGTACAGCGCGCGCTGAAATGCCCGCCGACTGCGCGGGCGACGTAGCTTGTGGCGCCTGGGCCACCTCTCGTAGTGCGGGCGACTCATGGCCCGCCGAATCTTCTTGATGCGGCGCGTGCGCCGCCTCTTCGTATTGCGGCCTAGGTGCCGCCTGTCGTAGTGGGTGTGGCATAAGTGCCACCGAACTGGTGATTGCCAGCGGCTCTGGTACCGGCTGGCGATCCGTATGGGTTGGCCGAGCGGAGTCCATCCAATCTTCGACCCTCGTAATGGCAGTTGCTTGCCCTTCTTCATAAACAGCGCGCGCGAGTTCCGTCCGTAAGCGCGCCTCTTCTGCTCGTAAGCGCGCTTCTTCTAACTTGGCGCGTAGATAAACTATACGCGGCGACTCGACTGCGGATGGTACCGGCTTTTCACTATTTGCAACGGTGCTCGTTGTGGTCTCGGTCGCCTCGGTGTTCTCGGTCGTTGTTGTGCCGCTAGTCTCCGTAGCGGACGTGGTGGTACCGCTCGTTTCCTCCTCGTGACTAGCGGCCTCTTCCTCTCGGCGACTCGACGTACTTCTTGTTTCGATCGGCATGGTTCAGTGATCCGGCTCGAATGCGACCAGAAAATGTGCACTACAGCCGGGGGAGCCAGTGGACTGTAGATCTGGTTCTTCTCTCTTCGACGCCCCACCAGCCGTAGTGCTTTTGCCGCAAGCCGATACCGGGAAATTAATCGAGACCACAACTTCCTTGCAAAGGTGCTTTATTGTAACGAAATAGCAATAAAGCTAGCACCGTTGCAAAATATTTGACCTATTTTATGGGAGAGCCAGTACTTGCCCTAACACTGCCCTACTCTAAAGCCGGTACCCTATAGATATATACTAAAGCCCAGGAACTTGTCTGGGAAACTTATTGAGTCGTAACGAAATTGTAACTTTACTAGAACGGAACCGGAACGGAACTGATTGTATGGCCGCGCTCTCCGATATTTATAGTGCGCGGCCAGACGGACGGCGGCAAACTTCAAAGGCAAATGGCGCCACAATGTCTTGGATTTGTTAAAATCCTATTTTTCGTAATCTAATCTTAATACTTTTATCTTAGGTAGCTTCTTCTACCTTTAATCAACTAGTGTGGCCCTCTATCGAGTGCAACGGTACTACCTTTTTACAAATATATACAAAACAAAGTACGTAATGCCCTAAGACCTACCGAAAACGAATTACAATGTGTTATTTCTTATTTACATACAAGGATCTAACACAAATAAACTTATATAATAACAAACAAGAGTGCTATATACATTGTACGTTCTTACAGGACCTCGGAAACTCTTACAATTACAGAGTTGTACGCCTTTTCAGGTCGTACTATCCTGTTCACTATCTTTATAGTACCGAAAAGTGTCTAAACATATGCCTAAGGCTTATACTTACATTATACATACTATTTACAATCATAAAACATTTGTTTTAACAAAGAATTTTGCACTTTTCGGATTTTCGTAATAGCGAGTTCCCGCATATAAATACTATCTCGCAAGAGTCGACTCGTAATGTCGTCGACTGCGTGGAACTCGCTTTACTCGTAATATGCCTAATAGGCAAAGATCATAGCTACATAAAGCCTTATTATTTCTATACAACAAAGCTGTATGTAGGTCTTAGGGCGAATAAAAGGCGAAAACGAACATTATTTATTATACAAAACTTACGAACTAAACGAAAACTAAACGAAACATACATTCTATCCTGCCTTACTATCTATTTACATTAATATTTACAACAAAACATGTCTGTGCTGCACAATAATTGAAATAATAAATTCTAGTGTCAGTCGTCCGTCTTCAGTCAGTCAGTTTGTCGAGGACAGGCAAAAATTATTAGTGGCATCTTATGAAATCTTGATTGTTAGGTTCTGCTACACCTCACCTAGTATGATACCACCACCCTACATTTGTTTGCCATAATAACGTAACCACTGTATTCCGGTTTATAGAGTACGGTAACCGACAAACTTATGTACATATGTAGCACACACGAATCCTAATACACCATTCACATTTTTAATTGTCAAAAGGTATTTATTTCAATGGCGAAATTTCCGTGAAGTCTTATGTATAATTGATGTGATGCAACTGAAACAAAAAATAGTGTAAGGAATGCGACATTCTTATCCAAGATCTGAAAATTAAAGCAGTCCCCAGCAATACAACATCTACCCACGTAAGTAGCAAAGGCCGTAAGTAACACACGAATTATTTACAAAACGCAATTTTACTTCGTAACCGAAACATCTTCAGGAGAGTAGAATAGCACTTCACTCTATAAAGGGACATTAATCACTCTTATTTTGCAAATTAAATACTGTTACGTACTCGGGTTCGTACTTGTAGGAAAACACCACTTATCTTAAATCCGTGTATTTACACAACACAACAAAACGTAATACTAAAGTACCCTCTACACAATAGTCACTTGCTGTACTATCACTGAACTTAGAACACTACACAATAGAATACTTCTCGCTTCGCACTTGGTCTCTTGATGTATCGTTCTCGATCGCTTGATAAAAACTGACTCGTGTTTGTCAACATCTCTGTATTTATAGGCAGGGGAAAGCCCTAGCTGGATCCAGAAAAATCTAAATGTATCGGGAAACAATGAATCACTTCTTATCGTAAACATGTTATGAGTCATAAATCCTAGTACACGCTACTTTCAACCTTATGCCATATCCCACAAAGTCCATTATGGCATAGCCCCGGTCAACTATTTGTTTGTCAACAGGAGTTTTCTAGATAAATAGCGCGCGCGCGCTCCAATTCTACACGCTTCTAGATTATTCGTAACACTACCCCCCTCTTAGTTATGTTCGTCCCGAACATCATTACTTCCATTATAGATAGCTAATCGATCAACATGAACAATCTTCATGGTCCCTCTTGGTTGCTTCTGCACTCGGTAGGTTACGTCATTGATCCGTGTGATTACTTTGTATGGCCCATCCCAACGTCGCTGTAACTTAGGTGATTTTCCTTTTCGTCGAACCGGATTATGTAGCCAAACAAGAGATCCTTCCTGAAAACCTCGATGATTGGCGTTTCGGTCGTATCTGGTCTTCATCCGCTGACTTGATTCCAATGCATTTTCACTTATTAATGAGTGTATATCGCGTAACCTCTCACGAATGTCTTCAACATGTTCCGGTATACTTAATTGGGTCTCTGCATTCGGTGGCGGGCCTCCAGTCATTAAGTCTGCTGGTATACGTAACTGTCTGCCGAAGTTGGCATAGGCTGGCGTCACTTTTATGCTTTCGTGTTCCGCTGTTCGGTAAGCCAGTAAGAACAGAGGTATGTATTTATCCCAGTCCTTTTGGTGATCTTCTACCAGCTTGGCTAAGTGTCTTTCCAAAGTTTGGTTAAATCGTTCGACCATTCCATCAGATTGCGGGTGATAAGGCGTAGTTCTTGTTTTGTACACTCCTAATAATTTACACATTTCCTGGAATACATTAGATTCAAAGTTTCTGCCTTGGTCTGAATGAATCTCCAGCGGAACGCCAAATCTGCATATCACCTCATTGACTAATTTCTCAGCAACCGTCGTGGCTTCCTGATTAGGGATTGCGAACACCTCCGGCCATTTCGTGAAGTAATCCATCACGACCATAAAATACTTGTTTCCGTTATCTGTCTTAGGAAATGGCCCAGCCACGTCAATCGCTATCCTTTCCCAGGGGGCTCCCACGTTGTATAGTCTAAGGTTGCCTCGGCTTCTGACCTGCGGACCTTTCACTGCTGAGCATGACGTACATTTTCGGCACCAATTCTCGACATCTTCTCGGCAATTCAACCAGTAAAAACGCTCTCGTACCTTTACCAATGTTCGTCGTACTCCAAGATGTCCTCCAGAAACCCCATCATGCAACTCACGTAGTACGTCCTTGATGAGTTTTCTTGGCACGACCAACTGTAGATGATGTTCTCTTCCTGAAGGTTTTTCCCATTTGCGGTACAGTAAGCCGTTTTGCAACACAAGGCTTTCCCACTGCGCCCAATAACTTTTCGTAATGGCGCTGAAGGGAGCCAGCTCCTGCCATTCGGGCTTTTCCGTGTCTTGCTTCTTCCAATCTATTAGAGGCCGCAAATCTCTATCTTCGTACTGGGCCTCACGCATCTCATCAGTTTCCCACCTGTCATCCGTAGGCTTAGCTCGCAGTACTTGAACCCTTTCCTTCATCTCCATCCTTACACAATGTTTACAATCTTCCGCACAAGGTCGTCGTGATAACGCATCCGCATTCGAGTGAGACCTTCCACTGCGGCGTTCTATGTTAAAGTCAAACTCTTGCAATTGCTCAATCCAGCGAGCCACTTGGCCTTCCGGGTCCTTGAATTGTAACAACCACTTCAAAGCAGCATGGTCGGTACGCAGCTTGAAGGGTCGCCCAATCAGATACTTCTTGAAGTGTCGAAGAGTCTTCACTACTGCCAATAGTTCTCTTCTTGTAACACAATAGTTTCGTTCCGGCCGCGATAATGATTTGCTGAAGTAAGCTATCACAACTTCTTGATCGCCTTGCTTCTGTGATAAGATACCACCAATGGCAGTGTTACTTGCATCTGTGTCTACGATGAACTGCCCTTTCCGATCAGGATAGCCCAAAATTGGTGACTCACACAACCGCTTCTTAAGTTCATCGAAAGCTTGTTGACACATGTCATTCCAATCGAAACTCTTCTTTTCTTCAGTGAGTCTATGCAGCGGTTTTGCTATTTCAGCAAATCCTTTCACAAAACGTCTGTAGTAAGAGCATAGTCCTAGAAATGCACGAACTTCGGTCTTGTCTCTGGGTGTTGGCCACTTCTGTACTGCACTAACCTTTTCAGGATCTGTCTGTACGCCGTTTTGTGATATCACGTGACCCAGATAGTTGACTTCCTTTCGAAATAAGTGACACTTCTTTGGGTTCAACTTTAGCCCTGCAGCTTGTATTTTATTAAAAATCCTTTCCAGTTGGTACAGATGATGTTGAAAATCTTTTCCTATGACTATTACGTCATCTAAATACACTACGCAGGCATCGCCTACAAGCCCTGCTAGAACACATTCCATTAATCTTTCAAAAGTCGCCGGCGCATTGCATAATCCAAACGGCATCACTTTAAATTGCCATAATCCTTGTCCTGTGGAGAATGCTGTCTTCTCTAAGGCTAAGTTCAACCTGCCAGTACCCAGATTTTAAATCTAAAGTTGAGAACCAAGACATGCCTGCCAGAGTGTCCAAAGTGTCATCTATTCGTGGCAATGGGTAGCTGTCTTTTTTGGTGACTTCATTGAGCCGACGATAGTCGATGCAGAAACGTGTAGACCCATCTTTCTTCTTAACTAACACTACAGGAGAGCACCATGGACTAGAAGATTGCTCTATAACTCCGCTTCTTCTCATTTCATCTATCATCTCCTGTACCTCTTTCTCTTTGGCTATAGGGACACGTCTAGCTTTCTGCTTTATAGGCTGCGCATTTCCAGTGTCAATCTTATGTTTCACTACAGATGTTCTGCCTATATCTCTATCAGTTTTAGAAAAAATGTTGGCATATCGTGAAAGTAGATCCTTAGCCTGCTGCCGTTGTGACGTGGTAAGGTAGCTGCACTTGTTCATCAAATCCTTGAGTTCCTGTGGTACGTCTCTTGATGCTGTACTTCCTGTCAATGTCAGTTTCCTTAACGTCATAACTTCATCACTTTGTCCTACAACATCGCCTGCTTTAAGCACTACATCACTGTCACTCAGGTTGACTATCTGCACCGCTGCCAAGCCCTTGTCACATACTAAACTTCGGCCCGTAATACAGTATGGAATTGCTCCATTGTCCTCAATTAACACACTCCTATTACCCCGGCCTTTGTAACTGACTGGTAAGTTCACGCGTACCAATGTCTTCGATCTTGAAGGTAAGATGGTTCTTCTAGCCACTGTTACCTTTCCTTTTGATCCCCCATCCATGAAAATTTCTACTAGCCCACATACGAAAACTCCTGTTTTGCAATCAATCTTGCAGGCATTCTTCTTCATGAAGTCTAAACCAAGTACACAGTCATCCATAATATCGGCCACTACGACGTCGTGAGTGTAATACTCGTCGCCTATTTGCATCACTACAGATGCTTCACCGAAGACGGGTATTGGCTGACCTGTGACAGACAGAAGCTTGCTTTTTCCAAAATTCCTCAATCTCAGGTTGCCATTGTCAGCTATTTCTGGTCGGACCACAGTTCGCGTAGCTCCAGTGTCCAGCGTTAAGCTGCAGTTCTTGCCATTAATCAGTCCCTTAATGGATAAACTGTTGCCGTCGCACACCTGGGATATGACAACATTTGGGGTTGTTTGTCGATCAGTCATCACCTGCTGTTTGACCTTGGCTGTTACTCGTTTCCTCGCTGGTTCAACAGGCTGTTTAACCTGCCTGCTCTCTTCAGCTGCTGGGTCTCCTGCCGCTCGCTGTCGCCAATTTACTGAAACAGTAGGTTTAGGTTTGGCTGGGCAGTTAACCCTGATGTGCCCACGTTCACCGCAGGAGTAGCACATGGGGCCCAGTCTCCTAGGTTCCACTGCCTTTACTCGAGCCACAACTTCTGTAACCTCGCGTCCCTTATATGCGCGTGGTTCGTGGCGAACGGCTTCCACCTCTAGTGCATGAGCCAAAGCCTCCTTCATTGTCACGTGGTGCTGAAGGCGAACAGCAGCACGCACTTCCAGGTCTCGAATTCCATCAATAAACGCCTGGACAATTGTATTGTTCACTGTGTTAGCGTCGGCTGAAGGATACGCCTTCCTTACAAGCTTCTCAATTTCCACGGCCCATTGTTGAAGTCCCTCGCCGCTCCTCTGTACACGGTCCTTTAATTGGGCACGGAACACATGCTCCAAGTGACGCTCACCGTAGCGAGCTTCCAATGCCTCCATCAAATCAGCGAACTGATACTCTTTAGGCATTGCATCCAATACAGAGAGCGCCTGTCCCCGTAACGCCGTGCTCAGAGCTGTTAGGCAATGTTCATCTGTCCAACCACTGGCCTTCGCTGCTATTTCAAACTGAGTGCGGTACGCACTCCATGACGTAAGACCGTCATAAGTGGGTACCTTTACCCGAGGACCCACCTGGTGAGAGCAGTTTGTAATGGCAGCACCCGACTTAACTCCCGTGATCTTCATTTTCATGACCTCCTTTTCCAGTTGGTCCACGTTTTCACTTATTTTGTCGCAGCTGGCCTCCAAGTGGTCAACCCTCTTCTCAACACTCTTCATGTCGCGCTTGACGAGGCCCACATCGCTTTTTAACTGGTCTTGCTGCGCCAAAATAACAGTCAATTTATCCTCAAAACCAGATAAATGTTCCTTGATCTGTTCCCGTAACGTTTGTTGTTGCTGTTCTTGTAGCTGCTGTTGTTGTTGAAGTTGTTCTTGCAGTTTTTGTTGTTGCTGTTGCTATTCCTGTCGCTGTTGCTGAATAGCTGCCAGTATGACAGAAAGATCAGTAGGCGCTGCGCTCGACGATAATGACGTGCTGGCAACACTTCCGGGTTCCTCACCTGCACGCATCTCAGTGTCCTCTGACACCCTCTGTGTCTCAGCCTGAGACCTGGTGGTAACACCTTCCTTCGGAATAAGTGGCATTTTTTAACACAATTTCACTTCCGACACCAGTTGTTACGTACTCGGGTTCGCAATTGTAGGAAAACACCACTTATCTTAAATCCGTGTATTTACACAACACAACAAAACGTAATACTAAAGTACCCTCTACACAATAGTCACTTGCTGTACTATCACTGAACTTAGAACACTACACAATAGAATACTTCTCGCTTCGCACTTGGTCTCTTGATGTATCGTTCTCGATCGCTTGATAAAAACTGACTCGTGTTTGTCAACATCTCTGTATTTATAGGCAGGGGAAAGCCCTAGCTGGATCCAGAAAAATCTAAATGTATCGGGAAACAATGAATCACTTCTTATCGTAAACATGTTATGAGTCATAAATCCTAGTACACGCTACTTTCAACCTTATGCCATATCCCACAAAGTCCATTATGGCATAGCCCCGGTCAACTATTTGTTTGTCAACAGGAGTTTTCTAGATAAATAGCGCGCGCGCGCTCCAATTCTACACGCTTCTAGATTATTCGTAACAATACCTTAAATTTCGTCTTTGAATTATAGATTCCGCAAAGTAACGCCTAATAAAAAAAAAATCTGTTTGTTTTAGATGAAACTTTTTTAAAATAAATCTGCACCAGGAGAGCCGTCAGTCTACTCGCCCCGGACTGCTATAAATAAAAAAAATCTTAGTATTAGTAGGTCTAGAAGATCTAGTAGAAGGCGGAATATAAATACTCCTAGTTCCTCCACGGATAAGGCATACAGGATCATCGGGATCTAATACAACGATATTATTTGTTAGCGAATTTTAGTCATAAAAATGGCAAATGTGACAATAATGATGACTATGCCTAGCTTCCTAGACAAGAAATTTATGAACCTTGGTGAAACATAGATGCTAATGATATACGGTTCTTTCTACCTGCCTCGCTAGGGACTAGACGTAAAGATATTAACATAATCTCAAGGGAATTGCATAAATCGCAAGGGAGATAATATGTAACTTCCGTAGATTTATAATACACTTAATTCTTGACTGTCTCTATATTTTGAACACTAAATATCGTCGGCACTTGGCAAAACTTCATGTTATCTTGGATTTATATTGTATTAAAATCTCTGTCTATATCCATACATATTATAAAATCGTAGGAAAGTCAAAACTGTACATTGAATATTTTTTTAAAAGAATACTTAGGGCTCTATCTACAATCGATATCGAAGCCAAAAATATAGTTATTAGAATTTTTGTCTGTTTGTCTATATGTATGTCCGGGGTAAACTCAAAAAGTACTGCATGGATTTACTTCAAATTTTGCATGAATGTTACTAACAGGTTTGGTCAACATATAGGCTACATACTATAAACATATACGCTATCACCTACGGGGGAGGAGCTGTGCGGAGTAAACGAAGTCCGAGCGGACGAAGTTGCGGGCAACAGCTAGTAATTTATAACTTTTAATGCGGCGTATCTCCTCCAAATCTATTTAAATCTGATCATGAGGTCCCGGGTTCTCAAACCGGACAGTTGAAGTTTATGTGGGAAAAAATTTCAGCTGCAGCCTGGAGAGGAGTTTTGTGGTTTGAACATCCCTACGGCTAAGATAGAATAATAATATAATTAATACCTAAAGCTATCGGTCCTGATTAAACACTCGGCGGTTACCGGCGTTACCGCGTATTAAGCGGTTACTGGATGTGCGGGAGATCATCACTGATCTCGCCAGTTGGCAAACTAGTGAATCGTTGTGAACTTGACGTTCAATTGCCTTCATATAATTACATTAGAGAATTAGCGTGGGTTTACCGGGCGGTAGACTTATGCATGTGGCATTGACATCCCGACACACGGATAGTAGCGCACCCTTGACATCTTTGGTGTCTATAGGCGATGGTTTCGAAAAAATAGGATTCGAAATTCGAATACATGACCTCAAGTGTTTAGGTAAACTGAGTACTGATAGACCAAAATGTGGAGACATTTTGGTCTATCAGTAGTTATTGGGGAAATTTCTCTTAAATAATATGTGTAATATATCAGTGAAGTGATTTAATGAGCTGAATAGATAGATAAGTCTCGTAATTGCTTTGAAAACAAACTTTTCGATATCACTCAAATCTTGCGACTTGTTTCTGAATGTTTGACGACATATAATTACGAGTAACTTGGATATTACTGAATTGATCTTTAATCACTTTACTCTTCTTATTGGCTATGTGATCTTCGTTCTTGAGATTTAAATCTCAAGTTAAGGCATTTATGGTTAACTAGCTGTTGCCAGCGACTTCGTCCGCGCGGACTTCGTTTACTCCGCGCAGCACCTCCCCGCTCGGTGATAGCGTGATAATATGTAGCCTATATGTTGACCCGACCTGTTAGTAATATTCATGCAAAATTTGAAGTAAATCCATGCAGTACTTTTTGAGTTTACCCCGGACATACATACAGACAAACAGATAAACAGACAAACAGACAAAAATTCTGAAAACTATATTTTTGGCTTCGATATCGATTGTAGCCTATATGTTGATCCGACCTGTTAGTAATATTCATGCAAAATTTGAAGTAAATCCATGCAGTACTTTTTGAGTTTACCCCGGACATACATACAGACAAACAGACAAAAATTCTGAAAACTATATTTTTGGCTTCGATATCGATTGTAGATCACGCCTCAAGAGTTCTTTTAAAAAAATATTCAATGTACAGTTTTGACTTTTCTACGATTTTATTATATGTATAGATGAGTTTTTAGTGGTCCAGCGTTGGCTTTGACCACAGGAGGTCCCGGGTTCGATTCCCGGGTCGGGCACTTAAAAAAGTGTTTTTTCAGTTTTCTGATAAACAAAAAGTTGCCCGGGATTGGAAAGTTGCCGGTTTGGCGATAGGCTTGCCACCTATCACATTTGTGGGACCAAGTATCTTCGGCTAATCGTGGGTGCACTTGTTGTACCTCTGCCTACCCCTTCGAGGATATGGGCGTGAAGATACTTTACTTTGCTTTGAGTTTTTATAGATTTAATTATGAATATTAGTTACCCGAGATTGGATTAGGTCTATCTTTGTTTTGGCTCGCCTAATTGTGAGACTTATCATGGATTAATTACTCAGGCGTCTCGAATATGTTCATAACGGTTTTTGCTTATGACATATTTAAATGGTGTAAATAATATAATAGACACTTATATTAAGCCGTATCCTAATAGCAATAAAATTGTCTTCTCGATAACAATAATATATTAGACAAGCAAATGGTACTCTAATGGAAAGACATAATCGTTCTCTTAAAATAAACTCTACCACTTAGTTCGTAGTCACGATGTTAATGAGACTCATATAAGCCTTCTCTCGCCTCTTACGAGATGTCTAGCAGTAAGGCAGGCATATAATCTTCAAAAGAGACCAGGATCAAACACGAGGGAAAACTTTGTACATGCTTCGCCCCAATGGCGGATTTACACATTTGCTGCAAGTAGGCTGTTATAATTTTGTCGCCCCTACGGACCCCTACAAGTTTCAGGTTCTAGATTATTTTTTTCATCCAACAATTTACTTAGGATTTTGATAATATCATAGAAAAGTAAATCCGGGCAACGTTGTATTTATCAGAAAGCTGAAAAAACACTTTTTGAATTGCTTGACCCGGGACCTCAGGGGTCAGTCAACACCGACCCGGCCCCAAATCACAAGATGACAAGTGATAACATGATATAACGATAAAAATAAGCATATATAAAAAAAACACATCGCTAAGGCGCTGACGATAGCTGGAGTGAACCAAAACTAGTCACTATCATACGTAACAACCAATAAACTCCACCTAATGAATCAATCTTTTCAATTGATCTATTGAAGTCGAAACGAGATTGTAACCGCAGACCAATGAAGGGGCAGGGCCATTGTCACACTGATACAATGTTACGAACCTTGCAATTTATCATTTACTACAATGATCCAGCTTATCTCGAACGATTGATTTGTGAGAAAACTGGGGTTTTGTCGTATGAGGGATTACAACATAAGTGAATCTATTTATAGGTAGTGTAATATCGTCTGATAAAATTTGTTTGTTACCTCATTTATGAACCGATTTTGAAATTTATTTTTTTTTTATTTTTTTCTTATAATAGCAAATAAGTATATGTTGTATGATGGAAAAGACATCCATCGCCTATAGACATCAAATGGAGAGTTACGAGTACTATCTTTATGGCGGGGTCTTAATATCACTTGTTTAAGGTTAAAAGACGACCGGTTGGCTATGCAAGTCACTTCCCATCGTGACCACTAGGTGGTAGAGTTCTGCGTTGTCTCGCCCGAGTCTGGTACCACCGCCTTACCTTTTCCTGCCGCAATAGCGTCAGTGCTTGTCACTGTCGTGTTTCGGTTTGGAGGGTATGGCAGTCGGTAAACTTATGCATGTGGCATTAGAACCCGCCACAAGATAGCAACGTACCATTAACATCTTTGGTGTCTACAGGCGAAGGTTGACTCTAACCATCAGGAGACCCATCTGCTTGTTTGCTATCTTGTGATATAAAAAAGTGCGCCAAAGTATAACTACAGTAATTATTCGCCGAATTAAAATGTTGGCAGACTCGATTGAATCATTACGTCATATCTAAC
Organism: Apodemia mormo; assembly: GCA_036924255.1. Taxonomy (NCBI): domain Eukaryota; kingdom Metazoa; phylum Arthropoda; class Insecta; order Lepidoptera; family Riodinidae; genus Apodemia; species Apodemia mormo. The sequence continues at coordinate 10,792,571 of JAUPFN010000026.1, forward strand.
GTAATGTCCTGTTTCATAATAACTTTTAATAAAAATCGATTTATACGTTCGGGAACTATTACGCCACGGACAAACACCTATACTTGCTTTTTTATATCATAAGATAGCAAACAAGTAGATGGGTCTCCTGATGGAAAGAGTCAAACATCGCCTATAGACACCAAAGATGTTAACGGTGGCGAGGTCTAATGCCACATGCATAAGTTTACCTTACCCTCCAAACCGCAACACGACAGTGACTAACACTGACGCTATTGCGCAGAAATAGATAAGGCGGTGGTACCAGACCCGGGCGAGACAATACAGAACTCTACCACCTAGTAGCCACGGTCGTAGTGACTCGCATAGCCAAACTATATAGGTCGTCTTTTACGACCTGCCTGGCAGAACGGCAGTTGGCCTATTCTTCAAAAGAGCCCGGAACAACACGGAGAATACTTTGCGTCGGGATTAACTTAAAAAAAATATAATGTTTAGTATATTAGAAATTTTGTGATATTTCAATGATAGTTATATTATTAACACTAGTTTGGTCATTACAGGTACGGACAGCAAATATATTGCGAATTACGACGAGGTAAGCTTGGAAAAATACATCATGATGAATTTACGCGTTAGAAGTTCAGCGTTGTTTTCGAAAAGCTTCTTAAATCTAATTACGCTGAATTCTATCATCAGACATCGCGCCTAAATTTGAAGTTCCACCTTCTCAATGTCTGGAAATCCACAACTATGCGTCTCTCCTGACAATTTTTGCCACGCACTACTCTGTTGTGGAATTAATTACCGGCAGGCTGTTTCTGAACGGATACGACTTAGAGACCTTTAAAAAAAGAGCTTGCCCATTCTTAAAAGACCGGCAACGCAGCTGCAAGATGTCTGGTATTGCGGATGTTTATGAGCGTATATTATATATTATTATGAGCGTATAATATAGTAAAAAAGTTTTATAACATATGAAATGTATACTTTCCATTATCTATCTGCACTTGGCGAAACCGCACTTTAAAATATTATGAATAAACACACTGATACTTCTGTCACTTTTTATATTATTTAATGCATCCAACCGGCTTTGCTAATTGTAGCATCTTCTGAGATGTTTTGCATAGTAAGTCTCGTCCATATCGCCAAGAGGTGGTTAGAAAAGAAAAACATTTATGATTAGCCAACGGCACTAAGTTCCGTGGTATGACAGGTGATCGACCGACAAATTGTGCAAAGATCTAGTCTCAGATAAAATTGTTTTCTTGAAAAGCAGCATTTACTAACATCTTTGATGTCTGTAGGCGACGGTTGTTTCTTGCGATCAGGACAGCCATCTGTTTTTTTACGATCATGATATGATATTAAAATTTGTTTTCATCATAAATATTTCTCAAAGAAGAAATTAAGGTAATTTAATTTAAAACTTTCCTCGCAATCTAATGCTGATTTCTGCGGAAAATTGCAAATTAAATTACCTTAATTTCATCTTTAAAATATGTATTTACACAAAATAACGCCTGAATCTATAAATCATTTCTCCTTATTTTAGATGAAACCATTAATTCGTTTTCATTTACAGTTTCTTCCTGTATGAAGTTTAATTAGTATTTCTCCGCTTCACACTGATTTATAAAGTGTGTTAAAGTACCAAAATACATGGTTATTGAGCTTTAAGTTATGATTTGTGTTTAAATGTGATTTTTATAAAATTTTGAACCTTTTAATTTTAAACCTAAAATTTTTTACCTCCTATTTGTGTTTAAATATGCTGCTAACAACATATAAGAAATTATATTTTACTAGTGATTAGTCACGCAGCTCGCTCCGCGATTGTAATTTTTTCACACAATTGTAATCACAGGATCAACGCATTTTATAAAAAGTCGAGTGTTTTACAACTTTTCGCGAAATCTTATACGTAAATTTTGCGTACAGTTGCAAATTGAATAACTTTTAATTTCATCTTTGAAATATGGATTTCCGCAAAGTGATGCCTAAATATATAAAACATTTCTGTTTTGTTTTAGATGAAACCATTAAATTTCTGTAATTTACAGTTACTTCCTTTATGAAGTTTAATTAATATTTCCGCTTCACGTTGATTTATAATCAAAGTGTGTTCAAGTACCAAAATACATGCTTGCTGAGCTTTGAATTACGGTTTCTGTTTGTTGATGTTAACAGGGTGTAGGAAATTATTTGACTAGCGTCTCGTCACGCAACATGCTCCGAGATGAAAGTTTTTGTTTATCCCACGGGAACTTCTTGTTGAATGCTTTGTTGTCGGTATTAAAAGAAGCCTTTGTTTAGGCAAAGACTAGGCATGGCTTGCCCGTATACCAAATATAATCCAATTTCGAACAACTATTTTAACGTGAAAATCTAACAAACAAGCACAGTTTTGGCATTTATAATGGCGAAATTAGTAGCTGCGCCTCGATAAGCGGTGCTTTATTTAAATTTAGTAATCTTCGTTACTAAATTGAATCGTGATAGAAGTTTCGGTAAAAATCGTCACGAGGATATTTAATTGAGTTTTTTTCTGTGTAAAAAAATTGTGCAACACAATACAGAGCCTGCATAAAAGTGATATAAGTTATGATCCCCCGCTCTTTCCAGCCTTGAGTATATCTATGGCTATCGATCCGAGACATCTCATTAAGCGCGCTGCTGGTGTGGTGCGTCGCAAGCGAGGCGCGCTATAGGTTAAGAATAATCTGCTGGGCCAAAGAGGGATAGGAGTTTGATGTCATTATAATATCAAATTCATTACAATATCAAAAAATTTGAGTTGGTCCAGTTCTCTTTGAGAATGGAAAATTTGTACCTGAAATTTGCCATTCTGCGAGGCAGTTCGTAAAAGGCGAACAAACCTGTCGTGTTCCGGTTGAAAAGTAAGGTAGCAGGTAAACTTATGCATGTGGTATTAACATCCTGCCACTTGGATAGCAACGAACCATAATATTTTTGATGTCTATAAGCAATGGTTGAGGAGGGGATTAGGAGAGCTTTTTGCATGTTTGCTATCTTATGAGTAAAACAAGTCTTGGGTCCACTTTGTTACATAAAAATAGTTTTTTTAATACCTACTGGTAACCAAATGAAAAGTTTGCGTTGCATATGTGGCTAATACCCGGTTCCTATATCAACATAACGACTCGTTTTAGATAAGAAGTGTAACATTTTCTACGTGGCGTATGCTTAAACTGTTCCTATAAATGTCAAATTATCAAAGTATCTTCACGCCAGATTCCCCGAAGAGGTAGGTAGAGGTACAATCACTGCAATCACGATTAGCCGAAGATAATAAGTCCCACAATGTAAGAGGTGGCAATCCTATTGCCAACCGGGCACTTATCTAATCCCGGGCAACGTTGTTTTAATCAGGCAACTGAAAAAAACACATTTTTAATTTGCCTGATTTGGGAATCAAACCCGGGACCTTATGTGGTCAACTCCGATACCGGACGACTAGACCACAGAGGCGAAAAAATTATCAAATGGTCCAAAAAACTTGTGGAACGCCTCGTTATATTAATTTGGTTGCTAATGGTTACGGTTACGAATGACGAATCGTTGATTATAGGAACCTGGCATAAGTTTAGCGAGTTCTTCTCTCAGAATTAACTTACAAATCTTGCAACAATAATACAATCCTGTTTTGCATGTATAAATATCATGTCCATCAATAATTATAGCCTGTGGTAACATTACTTGATAAAGGTCAGCTTGCTCGTATGCTTCGTGGAAATGCCACAAGTATTTTAATAACGATGGAATATGGCGAAAACTGTTAGAAATATTGTAACGTAATGCACATATGTAAATGTACATTTCTTTGATTTTATTTATGAAAATAGGTTACATGTATAGTATTTTTGCGAATAATCTAGAAAAGTGAAGAGTCAGAACACTGGAAAAATGTATAAATAAAAAAAGGACTATTTATAATAGCTGCTTCTATCGATAAACAATTCTAGTGTAGCTAGTAGCAAATTCTAGTTAGTTCTAGTGGAATAAAGTGAGTGTTATTAGTGTTCGTCAGTGTATTTACGTATTGCGTTATGAAATGAACACAAATGTATAATACACCACGTATTGTACATTTGTGTTGTAAATACACGGTTTTAATATAAGTGGTATAACTTGCACAATACACAGTCTAAGCTCGTAACAGTATCATCCATGTCACATAAATGTAATGTGTAATCTTTAATTCTATTAATTTAATGTATTTCTTAAGCATAAGAAGAACTAGCAAGTTATAAAAAAATATTAGGTTTCTGCAACAATTCCGAATATCATACTCTACTGTTCGCGTAATTGGCTTAAAAAAAGGTACAAAGTTTTTGCTTTTGCTTGCATTCGCAGATTGCTTAGTATTTTCATATTACAATAAACAATTAAGTGCGTTAAACGAAACTTTTAATGTATTATATCAATGGTAATAAAACAAATCTATAATTAATTCTCGGAAATGTACAACAAACACAAAACATGGTGTTTATGAAACTAGAACGGTTTTTCTCTAACAGTTGTTAATAACACAAAGCGTTAATTAAGTAATGTTGTTAATGAATCAAAATGTCGCGTGCTTTGATGTGCTTGGCGTGACCACAACAACGCGAAATGTGGGCGAGGGACGCATGCGTCGTAAGGTTGTTTGTTGGTGCGGTCATGAGAAATGCGGGAGAAAAAGGAATGTATTCACAAAACGCAAACGCTTACTTACTGACTTACCGATGATAAACAGAGAAGACTACGTTACGTCCTATCCCATGCTGATGATCGTATCGCGGCCCATATTTCAAAATTTACACGCACTCGCTAAGTCACCGCCAGCGGCGACTCGACCCGCAGTTTCGGCCCACCAACAATTAAGACGCCGGTCAAGAGTCATTAACGAGTAGAAATCCTGATGCCACTTACGCTCCCACTCATCGTCAAGATACTTCCCTAAACGGAAGTTCAGACTCACAGGAGACACCCTTAGGGCGTGCTCTCAGTCCACTTAAACTCTGGCTAAGCATTCTGCTCGCCCGAAACACCTGGTTTCGCATTAGCGATCATTTGGACTAACTGCTTTAGCACATTTCGAAAAAAAGATTTACGTAACATTATCATTACGCTCTCAAAGATCTAGGGATTAAGGAAAAATGCGGGTTTACCGGGTGACCTACTTTCCTTCCGTGGTACATATACTATTTCTCATCACATGAAGACCACAATTTCAATATTAACTGAACCAACTTAAAAGAACGATTGCGAGAGGTTATAAACACTTTAATAACCTGGAATGTGTTATAAATTGAAACAGTAGATTGAATAATAATAATGTTAAATTTATGGTAAATAATAGATCCCCCTAAAAACATTTTCATGTAAAATGTTGCCACGGCGAAATTACTACTACTGGTAGCGAAACGGCCAAGTCACAGAATATTACTAAGGTCTAGAATGTGAAGTAAGGCCTTGTAGAGTGAGAGTGTGTAGAGTTAGAAGCTTGGTTCTACATGAAATATGACAACTTTTTGACAATGCGAGCCATATCCATGTGGTTTCGTCAAAAACAGCTTATCAAAGCTGGATTGAAAGTTCATATTACAGAACTCTATAAATTATTAAAAATTATTAAATTGAAAGACATTTAAAAATATAAACTAGTTTAAATGGACGTTTAACAAGGAACTTTTTTTGTTTGAATTGATCTTTTAAACCAGAATGATTTATCATAGTCATTTTCAACGGACGACGAAACAGAGTTATCAACATATATGTATGTTTGTAATATTGTTGGAACTGGATAATATTTAAATATATACTGGATAACTGGATAATATGATGATATGAAAAAAAAGCCCGCTGAGTTTTATCCGCCAGATCTTCTCAGTGTGTGGCCGAGTTTCCGATCCGGTAGTAGTTTTTAAAAAAATACGTTGACGTGTCAAAATAACTTGTAAAAAGTTTTATTGAATAAAATATTTCTGATTTCTGATTACGATGACCTATATGGACGTTCAAGCATATGTATTAAATTTCTTAAGTGTGTCTTTGTCCACCAACATCGCGGGAACTAAAAGCCATATCAAGATAATTCTTTTGGTTTAAATCAGGTATACTCCATATTAGGGAACAGTTCAAGTTACATCAAAATCGGTTTGTAATTTTTGAGACATGGGTATAATATTAATTGGTTAATTTTTTTTAGTTACTTTTAGACCGGGTTCGTAATGTGGAAGTGAGAGGGAGGTTAGGCTTGAAAGAAAGTGTCGGTGTAAAGATGAGAAAGGGCATGCTCCGTTGGTTCGGACATGTAGAAAGAATGGTAGATGAAAGCTTAACAAAACAGATATACAATGCGAATGTGGAAGGATGTAGGTACCGGGGAAGCCCAATAGTGACATAACATCAGATTTATCGAGTACTGTCCGAAGGTGCTGTCAAGTCTTCGCAACCGGCGTGTGTGTATGAAGAGAGTAATGAATGTGGAGGAAGCGAGACAAACCTGCAAGGATCGTGATATATAGCATTCGGTTCTCTCTGTCTACCCCGTAAGTATGTATACATATATCTATTCATATAATAAAATCGTAGGAAAGTCAAAACTGTACATTGAATATTTTTTTAAAAGAATACTTGGGGCGTGATCTACAATCGATATCGAAGCCAAAACTATAGTTTTTAGAATTTTTGTCTGTTTGTCTGTATATATGTCCGGGGTAAACTCAAAAAGGACTGTATGGATTTACTTCAAATTTTGCATGAATATTACTAACAAGTCGGGTCAATATTATCACGCTATCACCTACGGGGGAGGACCTGTGCGGAGTAAACGAAGCCCGCGCGAACGAAGTCGCAGGCAACAGCTAGTTTTTACATAAAATAGTATATTTCACATCTGCCAAGCGTCTCACGACGGCCTTCTATTTTGCTTTGTTTGGTTTAGCAAAATATAAAGTTCGTTCGCGTATTTCGTGGCCTCTTTGTAAGCTTGAGATGTGGAATCGTATATTAACTGCAATTTAACTACGACCAGTACTGACCTACTTACTCGCAGTTCTGGTTTTTTGTATAAAAATATACCTATTGTGAAAGCGTGGAATACTTAACATTACGGAACTGAAATGAAAGCTCAGTTTGCCAGATTTGCATGTAAACACTGTAAATTGAACGTAAATGAATGCCATTGTTCCCTTGGGTGATAAGCAGAGTGAACCGAATATTAATATTATAAATCCGAAAGTCAGTTAGTTCACTTTGATTGATAAATTGGTGAACCGATTTTGATGAAATTGAGCAAGAAGATATTTGAGGACTCGGGATCAAACATAGGCTATTTTTTTGACGGACTTACCGAATGCGTTTATGAAATCTCTTAGTGCTTAAAATACTATTAGTATAATCAAGGTCGACAGTTTTACGATGCCGTATTTGTGGCGCCGCATCTGGAGAGCTCAGCGATAGAGCCAGCGGGCCAACTATTGTCAAGATGACGTCATAACTGTGGAGGTTGATGACGTGAAACCTGTGACGGAGATGTGGAAAAGGAAGATCTTCTCAACCAGGCAAGGTGTACTGCCTGGGGACCGAAGTCCATTTGAGAAACGTTGAAATTTGTTTTTTGAATTTTTATTTTTGAATTTTATTATTTTTAAATTGTTATTATTTTTCATGTGGCGTTTGAAGATTGTTTGAACCGCTACGTACTCATCCGGGGTATGGAGGTATACATCAACTGACCACGGACTATTTGAGATTTTTCGTGCAAAATCCCGAGTTGTGTCAAAAAATGTTTGTCCGATCGCATCTGATTCTTCACGTCTCGGTAGATCACCAGCAAACTGATTGATTGATTTACCTTTAATACCCGTAATGCGAGTATTTGTTTTTATATCATAAGATAGCAAACAAGCAGATGGGTCTCCTGATGTCAACCATCACCTACAGACACCAAAGGTGTTAATGGTGCGTTGCTATCTTGTGACGAGGTCTTATGCCACATGCATAAGTTTACCGGCTATCTTACCCTCCAAACTGGAACACGACAGCAACAAGCACAGACGCTATTGCGGCAGGAATAGGCAAGGCGGTGGTACCAGACCCGGGCGAGACAATGCAGAACTCTACCGCCTAGTAGCCTCGATGGTAGTGACTTACATAGCTAATCGGTCGTCTTTTACGACCTGCCTGGCAGAACGGCAATTTGTCTATTCTTCAAAGGAGCCCGGAACCAACACCGAGTATGATCATATTAGGCATAATAGGCATTAAGCGTAGACGCCACGTAGTGACTCATACGCCCAGATCATTCTTCTTTTACGAACTGCCAGGCGGCATGTCTGGTATCATTATCACGTTGATTCCTTTGTAAAGTTGTTTCTTACCCTAGGTTGAGAAAACCAAACGTCTATAGATTTTTCGATTCACCTCGATTTTCCCCGTCACAGTCTGGGGTCCTTTGAAAAATAGACTAACTGCCATTCTGCCTGGCAGGTCGTAAAAGGCGACGAATTTGTTTAACGTTTCACTAACATCGTGACTACTAGGTGGTGAGTTCTGCCACGTTTCGCCCGGGAATTTGGTACCACCGCTTAGCTTATTCCTGTCTCAATAGCGTCAATGCTTGTTATTGTCGTGTTCGGGTTTGGAGGGTGAGGTAGGTGGTAGACTTATGCATGTGGCATTGCCATCCCGTCGCACGAATAGGAACGCATCACTAACATCTTTCGTGACTATAGGCGATGGGTTCTCTTTCCAGAGAGCCACCTGCCTGTTTGCTACCTTATGATGTAAAAAAGACAGTGCTACCTTATGGTATAAAAAAGACAGCTTTACGTGACTATCCGTGGCACGGGCGTGTTAACATACCATACCACGAAAGGCAAGATGTTTTATAAAAATGTGTAAACGGTTGACCCTACGGGCCATCCTTGAAACTTCCCACTAAATTAAGGTATTTTAAGCTCAAAAGAGTAAAAAATATAAGCATCAATTTTTCAGTTGAATCATTTATATTGTTAAAAATGGCAGTATATTAATTTTTGAAAAGCTGTATATTTTGAAAACGATGATGGCATCTAAAATATTGCTTTAGCTAAGTAATCGATAGGTTGAAAATTTCGATGTGATGTCAAAAAACATTTTCTTTTTAAATTTCTTCATTGATAAATCTCAAATAAATTGACCGATTTTGATCAAATTAACGGTATTTGACGCAGTTTTTAAAAGAGAAAAGCTGATAAGATTTTTAAGTCAATCGGTGAATTAACTTGAAAGTTATTTAAAAAAAACAAGTAAGTTTGCTAAAAACAACGTAATTTTAACATTTGAAGAGCTATAAGTTTTGAGAATTAGATTCGATATCGATTTTTGAAACGGCATTTGACGTAGTTTTTTTAGTACAAAAATATCGTAGAATACCAAAAATTACTAGTTGAAAAATTTCGAAGCTATGTCGAAAAAATACTTTTTTCAAAATTTTTCGTCAACGATTACTCCCAAACGAATAAACCGATTATGATGCAATTTATGGATTAGACGTAGTTTTTTGAGGAATAGAGCTGATTAGTTTTTGTACTCAATCGGTACATAAATCTGGAAGTTATATTAAAAAAGTTCTGTTTCGCCAAAAAAATTTTTGGTGTTTTTACAAAATTTCTCAAAATCTCCCGGACCGAATCGGTTCAAATTTTCAGGAAGTCTAAGTTGAGCAAAATCCAATCGAATGCCATCAACCGCGTCTCGATCGGTCCAGCCGTTCAAAAGTTATGAGATGTTTACATACACACATATACAGACATACTGACGTCATCGTGAAAATAGTAGGAAAAGTTTCCTAGGACCTCAAAACATGGACATCTGGTGAAAACTCGATTTTCGAAAATCGGGGTAAAATCAATAACTTCCTTATCTACATACGTAGTGGTAATTTAAAAAATATATTAAACGGAACTTCAATAGAACCTCTAAAGATAAAATGTCAAAATATCTACAGAGATGCCTAATTCTGTGGCAGCTACTGTCGTGTTTACAGTTTACGCCGGATAGATGTCTGCTGACCTGAAAACTGAACGTTTTTGCCAAAGTCGGCCCGCCCGTAAATGGGAACGGCAAATACTGGTGTACTCCAATATTTCGTGGCTGTAACTTTTCTATTTCATTAATAAGAATTTGTTATTATTTACCTAAAGGTCTTTTTGCCTAGCCTGTTTTCAATAGATGAAAAAAACGGAGATCGTTCTCAATTCGACGCGTATATTATTTTTCTTATGTTAGATTACGTATAACTTTTTGTCAGTTTAATGTTTTGTCAAAAACATATTTTTGAAGTGAAATTTCTATAGAATTGTGATTTCAAAACTCGACGGAACTCGAAAAAAAGACATGCACTGCTTACATATTATTTGTAATAGAATAAATTATAAATGTATAGGATTAAGCCGGAGTGATAAGGATTGAGGCTTTGATCGACGGACGAGTAAAACCGCGGTTTTATGGCTCGTTGGTAAAGCTCGCACGTGTATCGTTGCAATATCGCGGTTTTATATAGCGACAAGCCTTGCTTGCGTTGCGGCTCGTCATGTTTTTTACATTTTTTCCACGATTCTTCAGACACGACAATTTTACTTTACTGCTGAAAGAAAGAAATCAATTTCATTATCAATATGAAAGAAAAATTTCATATTTCGAACGGCAAATATTCCAGTGTAGTTTGCAAAAACAAATCACTTACCTAAATAAAGAACAAGCAGGAACAATAAACGACAAAATTGAACAACTATGTTTGGGGGAACAGGATGACGTAATTCTGACCACCTTGTTCACGATTCGCCTCCCACTTGAACATTTTTCGTCAATTTCCGGCCAAATCTAGAGCAATTTATACTGAACTCCGACATTCCTCATGCTTCATACAACTGAATACTTCCATTGTTGATCGTTGAACTGATTTTAAATTAAAATGGGTATCTCGTTGATATTCAAATCGGAATGAATGATACATTTAATTTTACAATAATTGTTCAATGCGCGCAGTTGGTTGAGTTGTTAGTGACCTTAGGTACGCAATCGTGAGGTTCGAATCCCGACAGGAACGAACGAGAGAACGAGAACGAGGATGCCATAGATGTTTGTGTTTTTTTTTGTTAAGATCTTTATCTTCTATTTATATATCATCACGCAAAAACTGCAAATTATTTTAACATGTTTGTTTAATTCTATTCAGTTTGTTGCAGAACAAGTTTTGAGCTAAACATTATCATCATTTCATGATCAAAACTACACTCCTTTGCAAAAAAACACGCACATTACGGTCGTTAACTTTTCTATGGTTAATATTAATATTTTTAGTATGCCATTAGCTAGAAATTCATTATTATCAATAAGAATATAGTTTTTAACACTCAAATCCTGGAATCAGAATTTTAGTCAATGTAAACAGAGAGCCGCGTTAAAATGAACATTTAGATGAAATTGAGACTTTAGTGTGCCATTTTCATAGAATACTAACTCGGTACGATTTCTGGAAGTTACGCCAGTTCAAAACATAACGGACCTTCCACCATAAGTGGTGATGTCTTCAAAATACACGTCGACATAGCGTTCCGCTGCCCCCGTCTTTGTAACACTCGCCGTCGTGGGTCCTTACCATTCATAGACAAATTCAAACTCAAACTCTTTTATTCTGTGGTAGTAGGTGAAGGAGTTACATGTGACTATATATAATGTTTTTATAAAAAAAAATGTTAATAAAGACGCTACGAGCTGCCGTTTTGGCGTACATATAATTATAAAATCAAATTGAAATATTAATTATTAATTACATTGTCATTTTAAAATTTGAATTAATTAAATTACTTAAATAATAATATTTAATCAAATATAGGTACTAAGCATAAAGTCATATAGTAATATTTTTACATGTCACATCTTATTTCTAAAATAATATTAAAATTGTATTTCAAGTGATTGCTTGCAGCATTTATTTACCACTAGCGACCTGCCCGCGGTTTCACCCGCGCAGCTTTTGTTTACGTGGGAATATCGAAAAGGTTTGTACACTTAAACCTTTTTCAAGAATCAATCTATCTATTAAAAAAAACCGCATCAAAATCCGTTGCGTAGTTTTAAAGATTTAAGTATACATAGGGACATAAGGACATAGGGACAGACAGAGAAAGCGACTTTGTTTTATACTATGTAATGATTTGCAATTAAAATATTCATAAATAGTATAAAATGACTTAATACATAAAATAACTCTTATTTTTTTCTTAAAAAGCTGCAGGTCATTTATGTCAGAGATCCAGGCTGGTAGATGAAAATAAATTCGAGCCTCACCGGAAACCCTAAAGTCCAAGATAGGCAATTTCTAGCAAACCTCAATCGAGCAATTCGGTGTTCACGGAGTAACTTGGGACACGGACAAACAATTACATATACACATATGAAATTAAGTACACGTGCTTGGACGTTTAAATAGATCATCACACGCAAATATGTACATATTATCCAAATCCAACAATATTACATACATGCAAGTCAAGCTCATAACCTCTGTTTTTTCGTAAGTTAAAAATAAATAATCATTACACTTACTACCATTCATTTGACAGATGACACAGATAATACACACATATATACTAATTTGTTTACGCCTAAAATTTGTTGACAAACTTGGAGGAGATCTTATTTTTTAGTCTGTGGTCAAACGAAGTAAGAATTATGGACGAATTTTGACCAGCCCCCCAATTCACGTAATTGAGTCAATGCGCTTAGGAGTCTCACACACAAAAACACGATAGAACGTGGAGACGTGCTACGACGCGGCATAATATGTAAGGATATGCGTAAGAGTCTTAAACGCTTCAACTCGATTGCCTTTTGATTACGTAAATTAGGCACCAGAGGGCGGTCACTAGTATATTCATTATAACGGGATAGTAAAACAAATCGTTACTCAACCGTGCAAATAATGAACCATATTAAATTAGACGCGACAATTCATTTGACGCCGGAACAACTGTTCTAGTTACGGTGCATTTATGCCTGCACTGTTTTATACGAACTGATTCAAAAGCGGACCCAATGTTCTGTCTATTGATATGCAAACAGACTTCATGTAACAACATGTAATGCAAATGCACAACCAAGGGCGGATACAGGGGGGTCAGGGGGTCATAACCCCCCTCATGCAGATGTCTGGGTGTGGATTTATTATTGCAAACAAATAAGTATTAGACTGAACCTCAAATATGTGACCCTCCTGACCCGAAGGCTGAATTAGCCCTTGTGCACAACGTTAATTTACACGACGAAATTGTACTGTTCTAACTAGGGATTAAAAAACGGTAAATTTTTTAAACCGTTTGCGCCAGTAACCCTATACCTGAATTGATTGTGGTTAGATTACGGTTACAGGTATTTAACCGGTAAATCTAGAAACCGTTATTTTACGATTTCTTCTCTTATTCAGCAAAATGAACCGGTTATTTTGAAGTTCGACACAAGTGCGTCAATGTAGGAAAGACAAAGAAAGCTCCTGATTGGACCATATCTCTTGAAATACGAAATGTCATACGCGCTACGTCACGTCAGGAGAAATAATTCTAAATTTAACCAGTTAACTCGAATCACACACGAGTTGAAATTTATACTCTTTGCATTAACCGGCAATCATTATCGTATTAAAGGGAAACAAACCACTCCTAAGATTAACCGATTAATTGAGAGCAGAATTTAACCGGTAATATTTAACCGCTATATTCTGACGCTGAAGAACATTTCAGGTAGTTGCAATTTGCAGCTAAGTAGCGAAACACGAAATAGTTTTCTTTATTTCGTGTAGGAAAATGGAGCCTGGATTGACTATGAACTCCCCGTGTTGGTTCGAGCCCCCTTTGAAGAATCTATTACATGCCGTTCTACTAGGTTCGTTCTAGTAGTTTCATGCAAATAAAGATTTATTATTATTAGGCAAGTCGTAAAAGGCAAACGATTAGTCAAACACGTCACTACTAGGTGGTAGAATTCCGCAACGTCCCACTCGGGTTCGTTATCACCACATTATCTATTACTACTGCAATATCGCTAGTGGTTGACACTGGCGTGTTTCGTTTTGAAGGAAGGTAGTCGGTAAACTTATGCATGTGGCATTATGAAGCTAGATTTGGTGTCTATAGGCGATATTTGTCTCTGTGTATATATGTATATAATAAATATAAAAGAACTGCGAGTCCCTAGAATCTACACAAGAAATCCTTACATAATCAGAAAAAACGTTAGGTCAGATACCTTTCTCACTTTCAATACTTGGAATGATATAGATACAGACTATCAATACTTGAATCAGCCGACGAAAATATTACATTTATTTGAACGTAGAGAGTTAAAAAAGTAAGTTATATTTAAAACAAAACAGATGACTTCAAAATAATAAAAGAAATCGATGAAAAAATAATTACATCCAACTGAATTAAGAAATTAAACTAAACGAGCAATCTTCCTTTGGTCGAAATTTGACCATAGACATAACAATAAAAAATATATATTAATATGAGTATAAACTATAATTACTAATTATAATGTATATATATCCTGCATAGGTCACCATCCAACGCGAAAATTAAGATAAAATTTTCCCGTTTAGAAACTACTAACAAAGAAACGCACACACTTACTTTTTCATATTATTTGTATAGATAAAAAATTACATTTTTCCAGGCTTTAGTGCCTATTTGAATTTTGATTTCTTTTAAAAGTAAACGCTACAGCTTAAGAGTTCAAATTGTGTTTTAAACGGTTTAAAAAATACCGGTTAGTACAGGATTTTAGCGGTTTTTTAAAAGGTTTCGCTCGGAGCTTATCTGAGATGGGAGCGCTTCATTAACCTAAAAAAAATGGTTGAAGTCAAAACCCCGAATGGTAACATCATCCATAGTGCGGGCAAAAACTTAGAGCGGCGAACATAAAGAAAAATTAAAAAAATATATATATAAACCGGTTTATTGATTTAAAACCCTTATAATTTTGCTCTATAAGGAAACCGGTATTTTGAGGTTATAGTAGAACCAAACCTTTACAAAACACTCCTTATATACTTGCATTGTTTTAGGTTTAAAAATTAACCGGTTAAAAAGGTCGCGTTCAAATAACACGCGGAAATTAATTTTAGTGTCCACAAACCAGGATAATGTACATATTATATTATTCTTGGAAAACTGCGTGATAAGTCATTAGTACAATGTAAGGTACGAGCGTAATGCCTGGGAGTAAAGAAGCAGACTTCCGGCAAGTTGTAACACAGCTATACCTACCGTTACACTTGCATTATCCCTGCTGATATTGCTCGAACCTTTGCATGTGTTAGGCTTTTAAGAATATTGGAACTGTTACTTTTCAATTGCGCTAACGGGTATGTGATATTGAGTTCTCGTTATGTTGTTCGTACCATACATATTTTACAATAAAGATGAGATTTTTTTAAATTTTATTCTCTTATTAGCTAGATGTTACAGACTTATTTGTTCTGACGGCGTTGCTATTGAGGTGTGTAGACTGTAGAGGTACTTTTCAAGAATTTTACTTAAAAAAACTTACATCGGAATTACATTTTACAAAAAGATGAGGTTGATATCTCTAAATCAGTGGTTCTTAACGGTGGACCGCAGATCACTGCTGTTCACTTTAAGAACTCAAAGTGATAAACAACCTTTTATTTCCTTACTCTATGTCTATGAGTATATTTCCTCAAAACAGTTGGTGGACTAGTCTAGAGCAACAGATATTTTATAAAGTGTTCCATCACTACTAAAGAATGTAAATTTAGTTAGAATAAAGAGAATGTAAATTAATATAAATAGAATTACACCTTGAATGTAGTTCATAATATGTACAAAAACACATAGAGAAACAAGATATGATTAAGAATCAAAACTAAAAATGTTATGTAAAAAAACCAATGTAGAAAAGAAAATTGATATCGAAAATAATATAAAATAGTAATTAGAAACGATAACGCCCAAATTGAAATGTATATAAGTGATTAAGGTAAATAAGGTAAACAACTGCTCTGATCATGTCAGAGGAATGACATTGTGACATTGACCATATACTCCCCCAGGGGGTAAGTTTAACCTTCTGGGGAAACTTAAAAAAAGTGTCATCAACAAGCCGAAATCCTGATGCCACTTACGCTCCTACTCATCGCCAAGATACTGCCTTAAGCCTAGGTTCGGTCTCACAGGTGACAATAGGGCGGACTCTTAGCTCACTTAATTCAATCTCTGACTGAATTAAGTGAGTTAAACTCACCTGAAACGCCCCGTTTCGTAGTAGTGGTTTATTGGACCAACTGCTTCAAGTTCATTTCGAAAAAAAAAATCATAGGCAACCACCTCCAACATCGAAGACTGTAACAATAATAACTATAATACAAATAATTTAAATGCACATAAAAGAGATCTCATGCACCCGGGCAATAAAATATTAAGTCATTAACACAACAAAACAATTTGAAACACTGTTCTAACCTCAGGACAGGGGCCAGCCATTGTTTCTATTCCACTTGGCTGACCATCTGATGACGTCACGCAGCACCTCGGCAAGTTACTGCACTATTGTGGCAATAAATTGCTTCAAAAGGCAACTACGTGTGTGAAATTAGAATTATTCGTTCAATTTACTGATTTTCTTTGTTGTTACAATGGTATAATGTATCTTCATTCCTAGATATAACTTGAGGGGAATTTGAAGTGGCTCATTTAGAATTTTGATGAATTAAAATTCGATGAAACGAAAAAACAACTGTAACAAAAGACATACGCATACATCTATAGGATTTAGCCTATGAGAGAATTAGATCCGATGCGTCATTGTTTTATATTACTTGGTCTTTCCTTTTGAGATGCGCTGCAGGCCGTAGCCTTCCCACTCTTGTCTGTTTTTCTTTTGGAAATGACTACAATCGATAGTAATATATAAATGGCTACAGCAAAAACTAGAAACATTTGTCTGTTCAACGGTGTACGTATGTTTTTCTGTATGCTGTATATTGCTGAGTCGAACCGGGAGAGAGCCCTCGTTTTACCCCGTGTTGGTCCGGGCTTCCTGTAAAGAATAGACCATCCCCATTCTGCCAGGCAGTTCGCAACAGGCGAACGATTGGCTATGCGAGTCACTACCATCGTCACTACTAAGTGGTAGAGTTCTGCATTGTCTCACCCGGGCCTGGTACAACCGCCTAACCTATTACTGTCGCAATAGCGTCAGTGCCTAACACTGTCGTGTTGCGGTTTGGGCGGTAAGGTAATCGGTAGACTTATGCATGTGGCATTGGCGATGGTTTCGCTTTTCATCAGGAGAGAGCCATCTCCATGTTTGCTATCTTATAATAAATATAAAAAAAAACATAAAAAATGACAAGAAACCGTTGACGTTTTGTTTTTACTAATCAATCGTTAAGCCTACTAAGTAACCGAAGACCGGCATATTTTTAATCGACTTGGTTCACAGCTTACTTCCAAGATTAGCCCCATCACTCATGCGTGACGTATCGTTTTCAAAGTGTAATCTTAACATGTGAAACCCAACACAAGAAAACATGTCCGTATGATCATGTTACATCTTACACCTTCCTTTAGCTTACGAATTTTTTGTAAAACAAAATTGTACCAGAAAGGACATGAAAGTATCATGTACAAGAAGTGAACCAAGTCATAAAGAAGGCATATATAAGAATCTACGCGGCCAAGATAAGATTACTATGGAAAATATGTGGGTAAAGTCGCGGGCACAGCTAATATTCGTCTAAATAAATATCCAATAACCATCCAATAAATAAAATATGTGTCCATTTTGACAGAAATAAGTATGGGTAACTATATTAAGCTATTCTTACCTAGATAATATGTAGACCCAATAAAGAGAAACAATCCAATCTTGCAAATTTATGTTATATCTCCAAAATTTCGATTAAAGCTTCCAGTCGGCTTTGTTTCTTCCGACATCTTCAACAATTACCATCATATTTGAACGAATTTACACAAAACCTTATATATATATTTGAATATCTGAATAATCGCGAACACCGTGTGAATTACCTTGAACAGACAAACAGATGTGGCGACTGGCGATAAACTTTGTTTAATAATGCACTTAGCTTCACATTGATTCACTAGTTCACTGGTCTTATAGACGGTGATCTTTATTTAGTCAATTTTAATGACTATTGTTATTTGATTGATTGATTGTTATTAGCGATAAACGGGACCAAGAGGATTATGTACTTTTCCAGTGCACGAGGTATACACAACATTAAAAGATAATTTTTTTTGGTAGAAAAATAAACCCGACGCGAAATCGATCCCTATATGATTTAAGCCATATATTTTTTATTCATAGCAAATAAGGAGATGGTTTCTTCTAATGGGATGAGATGACCATCTCCTATAAACACCAAAGATGTTAATGGTGCGTTGCGATATCTGTGGCGGTGTTGGAATGCCGCACGCGTAAGTTTACCGGCGACTTTTCACTTCTAATCGAAACAGGGCAACGACATAAATAGGTAAGGCGGTAGTACCGAAACCGAGTCCGAAGTAGGTACCGAACTTGAGAAGTTGCAGAACTCTACCAACAAGTTAGTAGTTACTATTTACTTGACACGTTGGATTTGTCTAGCCTTTTACGACATGCCTACCAGTAAGACAGTTAAATATTCATCAAAAGAAGGCCCCGATCAACACATGAACTAGACCAATGAAGCAGTTTATGCAATCGTGATACAATTCTCATGATATTGGAATCATAATTTATATAATATCTAAAGACGACATAAAATAAAAACCCGTTTGTGATATAACTTGCTAAATGTGATATAGCGAACTGGTTGCAAATTGGACATTGTGTTTGCGCGAGAGCTTATTGAAAAATATTTAGTTCTGATTTTTAGCGTTGTATTATTTTTTTAAGGCGAGGCATCGTGACAAACGGAAAAAAACTGGTTTGTTAAATCACGTTTTCTTGTATTCATTGTTAAATAACAATTTTACAAAAATTACACGATATAGGTACCTGAAGATATTATCTAAGGAATGTGCTAACTCATAGCATGATAGAATTTACTTTACTCGAACATATAAAATTCCGAAAACAGGCTAAAAATCTCTAAAACAAATAATTTGTTAATAATATTTCTAATCTTCCACATGATTTTTATATGGTGATATTTAGTTGTAAATACAAAAAAGAATGTGCTAAATTTTAGTTTTCAGTTTATGTTCTATATTTATTTATCCGAAAAGTAACACATTTCCCAGCGGTTTCAGAACATACTCCGCCACCCATTTTCTATAGAATTGACGCGCGTCGAAATACCTCGCCTTAATATCATAATTCATAATATAGAAACCCTATTAATAATGGTTTTTGACAGCTCGACGATTTTATATCTTTTTTTTTTATAGAAGAGGGGGCAACGGACAGAAGGCTCACCTGATGGTGAGAGATGACCGCCGCCCATGGACAACCACACTACCAGAGATCATATAATTAATTGCGTTGCCGGCCTCAGACCAACAAAAAAATGTTTGTTGGTCTGAGCTGCCGGCCGTTTAAGAATAAGTAGGATATTTTCTTGTAGGATTCTTTTCTTGAAGTCGTATCATTTCGGAAAAAAATCTGCCAATAGCTGGTTCCATATAGGAGTAGTGTGGGACAAAAAGTGCCTCGAGAATCGCAATCTGTATTTGAGAAACATAAGCTTCTAGAGCTTCTTCCGCTTAGGATACAGCATTAAATTCTGAGATTTGAAATACACAAAGGTAGACGGACGGTTTTATTTATGTCGTCCAAAAATCAGTCTAATAAAGTTAATTTGGTATATTTGGCCACGCCTACGTGTCGTGATTGTCGCATTATAAACAAGATTTTGCTTTTTTATTACCGCATATTTAATTTTGTTGTCATTGGTGATTGTATAGTGATTAATCGGGTACAATTCATGAGGTTCCAGGTTTTATCTTTGGACTGTTTGGATTGTACACTGTGTTTAAAAAAGATGAAATTAATAAATTTGGTATGATTCGCGAACTATTCTATGTGTTGGCACCAAAAAGACAGACGTCGGTTTAATAAATGGATAAAACTCACCGATGGTTCGGATAAAAAGAAGACTCCAGCGGCACAATTATCCACCTACATCCACCACACTTTTACACCCACGTCTCACGACGGCACCTAGCACAAAAGCACACAATTTACGTACTCAACGCACGTTTCACTTCGAAACCGAAGCATCTTCAGGAGAAACGAACACTACCTCACTCTACGCGAGTGTAAGTAATACTGCGAAGCAATTTATTAATTTCGTCTCTTAATAATGGATTTCCGCAAAGTAACGTCTGAATCAATAAACTACACTGTGTTTATTATATCATAAGATAGCAAACGATCAGATGGCTCTTCTAACGGAAAGAGACAACTATTGCCTATAAACACCAATTAAAATATATATATTTCTATGTATTTATATCGTTGACTAACACCCATATCATAAGCAAATAATTTGCTTACTTTGGGGTTAGATCAGTAAGTGTAACTTGTCCCGTAAATATTTATTTATTATTTATATTGATGGACATAATCGGTAATGGTCATATTATGCAACTAATATATATATATATATATATATATATATATATATATATATATATATATATATATATATATATATATATATATATATAAAGACTATATTGCTTAACTTTATAGTAAACCTCAATGAAATAAGTCTAGTGATATTCAAAAATATGGTCACCGCGCGGGAGACAGCGGCACGCGAACGTTTCTAGTTACAAATTCGGCAAATCGCTGTTTGTTATCAATGAATTTCGATTTCTATGCGCGGTTCGATATCTATCCGTACATAAACGTCTCATTTGATAATTAGGCCAAAACGTAAGTACCTATCTATTATACATATATTCGGTACCAGAATCGAATACTGAACATATTCAATATCTATACATATAATAAAATCGTAGGAAAGTCAAAACTGTACATTGAATATTTTTTTAAAAGAATACTTGGGGCGTGATCTACAATCAATATAGAAGCCAAAAATATAATTTTTAGAATTTTTGTCTGTTTGTCTGTATGTCTATTTGTCTGTATGTATGTCCGGGGTAAACTCAAAAAGTACTGCATGGATTTACTTTAAATTTTGCATGAATATTACTAACAGGTCGGGTCAACATATAGGCTACATATTATCACGCTATCACCTACGGGGGAGGGGCTGTGCGGAGTAAACGAAGTCCGCGCGGACGAAGTCGCTGGCAACAGCTAGTACTGAATATATTCAGTGTGTACAATATTTTGCCAGCCAGCATATTAATATCACAATGCTTTTAGAGCGCACACATTTTATTCTTAGTTGTTGGAAATACTGTGACTTTTGTTATCGCTCATAATTTACTATTGGATTAAACCGTATCCGAGTTTAGTCGAACTGGGCCTATTACAGCAACACGACCTAAAATGTTGTTAAATAATTATGAGATGTTTTTCAATATCCTTACAGCACAATTTTGTCTACGTTTTGGTCCGACACTATTAATGTCACGGATTATGTTTTCAGTTTTATTCATGTACTAGCTGTTGCAGCGACTTCATCCGCGCGGACTTCGTTTACTCCGCACAGCATCGGGCCGCTAGGAGATAGCGTGATAATTTGTAGCCTATATGTTGACCCGACCTATTAGTAATATTCATGCAAAATTTGAAGTAAATCCATACAGTACTTTTTGAGTTTACCCCGGACAGACATACAGACAAACAGATAAACAGACAGAAATTCTAAAAACTATATTTTGGCTTCGATATCGATTGAAGATCACGCCCCAAGTATTCTTTTAAAAAAATATTCAATGTACAGTTTTGACTTTCCTACGATTTTATTATATGTTTAGATGAAGAGAGTTACGAAATTTAGGACTATGAACAGCAAAGTGTTTTGAAAAGTTACAAACCATGAATTAATTATATGACATTGTATAATATATACTACTATACTATTTCCCCGTGTTGGTCCCGGGCTCCTTTGAAGAACAGGCCAAATGCTGTTTTGCCAGGCAGGTCGTAAAACGCGACCGATTGGCTACGCGGATTACTACCACGGTCGCTACTAGCTGGTAGAGTTCTGCATTGTCTCGCCCGGGTCTGGTACCTCCGCCTTACCTAATCCTGCCGCAATAGCGCCAGTGCTTGTCATTGTCGTATTCCGGTTTGGAGGATAAGGTAGCCGGTAAACTTATGCATGTGGCAAAAGACCTCGCCACAAGATAGCGACGCACCATTAACATCTTTGGTGTCTGTAGGCGATGGTTGACTCTTTCCATCAGGAGACCCATCTGCTTGTTTGCTATATTATAATATAAAGAAAAAAATACATTGTATCGCTACATAGTACAAAAGAAAGTCTCTTTAACGTATAGCGTACGCTATTTAGACTCGTATTCGGCGCTATAGCATGACGCCACGCTATATACCGAGCGGCTAGCGTAGGCCGTAGTTATAAAATTATAACCTACGAAGTTACGAACAACGCGATCTAACGAGTAACGTGCTAAACCGTAGACGCTAGACGTTATAACATAATTTATAGCGTTATAGCGCTCAGTCATCGCTCGTTGTATGACGTTGGATGAGTCACGCGCTATCTCCACAGAAGAAACTAACAGAAGTCAATGTTCCATACAAGTAATCTTCGAGCACAGCACACAGAGACACCTCTCACGTACGCGATATCTCGGACTGGTGCGGAACAAACTGTACCGAACCATTCCGAGATATCGCGTCCGTGAGAGGTGTCTATGTGTGCGTTGCTCGAATATCACATGTATGTAGATTGACTACTGTCAGTCTCCAGTATACTGTGCTATCTCAGCTGGCTCGCGCGATCAGTGTTCCAGTTACACGTTATAATATGGGCTATAACGCAGCGCGCTATAAAAATATAGTTTATAGTCTATAATGCGCTATCATAAAATAGTTTATTTGAACAATAGTATTCTATATCTATGACTATTCTGGAACACGGGATCAAATATTTACCAAGTTTTTATGGTATCAAATAGAAAGTATTCAATTCTAATAATTATAATTCTAAATGTTCTCAAAAACGGATTAACTGATTTTAACGGGAATTTCACTGCAAATACCTAATTTTATAAGCAGTAACTTTGTTTACTTTTGTTTTAGATAAATCTCGCCTCTGTAGTTTAGTGGTCCGGTGTCGGAGTTGACGACATGAGGTCCCGGGATCGATTCCCGGGTCGCGGAATTCAAAATGTGTTTTTTTTTCAGTTTTCTGATAAAAAAAAGTATTTTTTCAGTTGTCTGAGAAACACAAAATTGCCCGGGATTGGAAAGTGCCCGTTTGGTGATAGGCTGACCACCTATCACACTGTAGGACTGAGTATCTTCGGCTAATCATGGGTGCACTTGTTTTACTTTGCCTACGGTACTACTCTCTCTCTTCTCTTCTCTCTCTCTCACTTCGGAGATACGGGCGTGACGATACCAAATTTTTTTAGAAAAAGATTTCAAAAAAGAACTTATATTTACCGCCCCGTTGGTCGAGTGGTTAGAGACCCTGACTACGCAATCAACGGGGCTCGGGTTCGATCCCCGACGGGGACAAGCATTTGTGTGATGAGCATAAATGTTTGTATTTCCGGGTTTGGGTGTTTATTATATATATTCTAGTATTTATATATGTATTTCTATGTATTAGTATCGTTGACTAACACCCATAACACAAGCAAATAATTTGCTTACTTTGGGGTTAGATCAGTAAGTGTAATTTGTCCCGTGAATTATTATTATTATTATTATTTAAGTCCATGTGAGTAAAGTCGCGGGCACAGCGACATAATATAATAATCAAAGTTGATTTTTTGCATGAACTTTTAGAGCCGCTTACATTCGCCGTCACCTTGACTCTTATTCCAGTTTTAGTCTTGTGTGTTTGTTTACAACTGCATTAAAGATGACGTCATACACGGCTACCATACTCGAGTCGTTAGTAACGATATTTCGTCGTCAGACCCAAAAATAAAACTGATGCAACTAATATAAGTAAATCTTGCTGATATTATTAATGCGAAAGTTTGGATAAATGTTTCTTGCTTAATCACGCCAGAACGTTGAGATAGATTATACATATTTGCACAAATACAGATTATAATCTATAACTAGCGTCGCCTTTAGCCACTTTTTAATTTAAGGGTTATCAGCATTAAAATTACGGTGTTTAGAATTATTTTACGGCAGAGAACTACAGTGGCATTATTTTATAACAAAATCGTTAATTTTTAAATCTATTTTTTTGTATCACAGTAAACAGTTTTTAAAAAGTCTTCATTTGTAAAATAAATGTGTAAAAATCTATAATAACACGCACCACGCGTGTGTCTGCCTGACACACGAACAAACAGACGATCGAAAAAAAATCATAGTCAAACAGCCGCGGTGGGTCAGACGGAACATTTATGTTTAGACGCGCGCCAGTATAGACGGAATTTGTAAATATCAGGAGTTTTTTTACACCTTATTCAATTTTACTAATTACGGATTGCTAAATATTTGTAGCGCGAAAAATTAGATAGACCGTAAATCCTGGAAAATACGTTTTTCCCTGGAATATATCGAAAACTGATTTAATACTGTGGTTATTACGGGGCGAAGCTATAAATACAAATCACTGTAATAAAATTGTACTATTACCAGTTCGCGTGACCCAGAAAAATTGAGTTTTGGTTTGCGGGTAAAGACTATCATTTTCTCATCACTGTGGCTATCATACATAAAAATAATTTATATAATCCAACTGCTTTATCCAGGGATAAGCGTGTTCAAACCTCTTTAGCTTTGTTATGCTAAGAATGTTGGGATAATCTATTATCGATTAACACAAGAAAAATCAGTGAGAGTATTTAGTCGACGCAAGAGGAAAAGCTGGTACTGGGGAGCTCCGACACAGAGATGAGAATAGTACTCTATGTGAGGTAAATTCGGGCATTAAAAAGTTTGAATTAGGTAAATTTGGGCATTAAAAAGGCTAATTTTGCCTTTCCTTCCAAATGTCCGCGGAACCTATGTAATTATTTTTATATTAGTTATAAAAACGATTTTTAGCGCGGGCAAAGGCCCGAACAAAAGCTAGTTATCTCATAAAACACGTAATATAATTTAGTAAACACGTTCTTTCATTGAATATTTACAAAGACTGTTTGAGTTATCTAGATGTCTCAAACAATATGTTTTTTGTTTCTCCTCCCAATTACAAATGGAGGTTTGAATATATTAAGATAAGAGACGAGGTCGCCTACGCTATACGATTATGTTAAAGGCGACATGAAATTACCAATTTTAGTGGTCTTATTTAGTGCTGCGTGTCCTCGACCATTACTTGGGTGTACAATGAACATCTCTATTAGAGTGTTTTTGGAACGAAACCAAAATTATTTGGGCTCCTTGTGAAGAATAGATTATCTTCCTTTACGCCAGTTCGTGAAAGGAAAACGACGATTGTGTCACTACCATCGCAACTAATAAGTGGTAGATTAACTCAACGATTCGCCCGCGTTTGGTACCAAAGCTTTACCTCTTCTTGTCGCAATAGCGGCAATGCCTGACACTGTCATTTTTCGGTTTTGATGGTAATGCAGCTGGTAAACTTATACATCTGACGTCATCGTTCTGCCTTATGGATAGCAATGCATCATTAAAATCTTTAGTATGTATATGCAATGGTTGTAGTTGGTATAGTGGCGTAAGTCGTGTTCCGATTTGGATAACAAGGTAGCCAAGAGACTTATGCGTTTGGTATTTCAATCCCGCCACTAGCATACAATGCACCATTGATATCTTTGGTGTCTACAGATGAAGCTCTGTATCCATTAGGAGAAACATCTGCTTGTTTGGTATCCTAAAACATAAAAATTTCTATTAAAATATCTTATGAGAACGACAAATCCGCTATGTTTCACTCGTCGGTTTTTCTCAAAGTATAACCGTGTCTTTGATCCGGTAGTATCTCTAAAAATTGTTTAGACGTCATAAGTGGTAGTAAAAGGAGTGTTTATAAAAAAATATTGACTTGATTCATAAATAAATTAAAAAATATTTAAAATAACGAATAATTTATTCATAGAAATATTATCCCCGACTAGTTTATTCATTAATGTATTTATCATGAATATTTTTTGTTGATAATGTACATGACATGACAAATACACAAGACAACGTAATGTAATACTAAAATACACTTTACACACTAGTCACTCACTGTACTATCACTGAACTACACAATAAAACACTTCTCGCTTCGCACTGTTCACTTTAAGTATCGCTCCCGATCGCTTGATAAAAACTGCCCTGTATTTGTCAACTCATCTCTATTTATAGCCAGGGTAAAGTTCTACCTGGATCCAGAAAAATCTAAATCTATCGGGAAACGATGAATCACTTCTTATTGTAATCATGTTATGAGTCATAAATCCTAGTACACGCTACTTTTAACCTTATGCCATATACCACAAAGTCCATTATGGCATAGCTTAGGTCAACTATTTGTTTGTCAATAAGAGTAGCTATGCCTTTGTTTTATTTCTAGATCTCTCCAGCGTTCCAACTCTACACGTTTATAGATTACTAGCTGCAGCGTGCAGCCCGCTGCATTATAAGAGTTTTTGGTGAATCCCGCGGGATCCCTTAATTTTTCCGTGATAAAAAGTAGCCTATGTGCTATTCCAGGTCATTATCTACCTGTGTGCCAAATTTCATTCAAATCCGTTCAGTAGTTTTGCGTGATTGGGTAACAAACATCCATCCAAACATCCAAACTTTCTCATTTATAATATTAATATAAATTCGTAACAGTATATATGTTTCTTTAATATAGGCTATATATTTTTCCCCACTGCGCTAGAAGGAGGGTTATGTTTTATTAGATCAGGTCGCAGTATCGTTTTCTTTTTTTAAATACATCATTTTTACCTTGATAAATAAATTTTCCCTTGTTTAAATTATATATTTCCGCATAATAATATCTGAATCTATAACAAAAATCAATAGCACAGGCTAATAGATGTTAAAAATATGTGTACATGACCTTTTAAGCCCTTTGAAACTGTAGATGTGCGGGCCACCCGTCTACGCTAGACGGCGCTAATCCGATTGAAGTAGCGGTGCGGTGACCGACACAAGGAACCGGTTACGTAAGGGTTTAGTGCCGATAATAAGGTTTATGTATCATTTGCTTTGATATGTGCGGTTATTGAGTTTATTTTATGCTAGCTGCCCACCCGCAGGTTATCGCTGCCATCGTACAGCGATTATTCTCATATAATCTATGTAATATAATATTGTTACGTACTTCGGGTTCGTAATTGTAAGAAAACACCACTTATATTAAATCCACAAGATACAAATACACAAGACAACATAATGTAATACTCAAATACTCTGATTAACACTAGTCACTCACTGTACTATCACTGAACTTAACCGACTACACAAATAAACACTTCTCGCTTCGCACTGGTCGTTTCAAGTATCACCCTCGATCGCTTGATAAAAACTGCCCTGTATTTGTCAACACATCTCTCTTGTACCACACATTGTACACACCCAAGGTAAAGTTCTACCTGGATCCAGAAAAATCTAAATGTATCGGGAAACAATGAATCACTTCTTATTGTAATCAACTTATGATAAACAAGTGATTCATCAATGACTCATCAATCCTAGTACACGCTACTTTCAACCTTATGCTCTATACCACAAAGTTCATTATGGTATAGCTTAGATCAACTATTTGTTAGTCAATAGGAGTAGCTATCTCTTTCTTTTATTTCTAGATCTCTCCAGCGTTCACACTCTACACGTTTCTAGATTATTCATAACAATATACAGGATGTTAAGAAAACCTGTCCGATCCGAAAGAGCTATATAGGTAGGACAATGACATTATCAAAAAAATATATATATATATATATTTTTATTAAAATAAGAAAAATATCGTAGTTTTAAGTGTCTCATTTTAGTACTAAAATTGTGCTATTTCCCCTAAAATCAAGTAATAATTTTGAAAATTTATGTGTCAATAGTCAATATCCATAAAATAATGACACAAATTTGTTTGTATTAAGCTACCAAATAATGCCTTTGAAGATCGGACAGGGTTTGCTTTACACACCGTATCAATATAAATAAAATTGAAGTGTTTGTCTGTGATTTCAAATAACTAGGGTTTTTCGAGTGCGATGTGCTATTTTTACAATACTTTACCTAAACTTCCAATTTTAAAATTTCTGTTTGTACGGAGCAATCTCTGGAACCGTTGGACCGATCTTGATGAAACTTTCACTGAAATATAGGGGAATTTATAGTGTAGAACATTAGCTACTTTTTTCCTGAATGAGTAAAAGGAAGTAATGAGTTTGGATTTCGCCAACGAAGTTATGAAAAGAGCTTACTCATTCTTAAAAGGCCGGAAACGCAACTGCAAGATCTCTGGTATTGCGGAGGTCCATGGGCGGTGGTGATCACTTACCATCAGGTGCACCTCCTGCTCGTTTGCCTTCTATAAAAAAAAGCCGCGACTACTAGTTAATTTATAATATTGTTATGAGCCTTTGAAACATTATTTTATTAATGTAACAGATGATGGTAAATTTTTGTAGGATCTTAGGCTAATAAAAACAAAGATTGAGGTTTATAAATAGCAACGGGATATTTTGTAATGTACAATAGAACAATAATACCGACTGTGAATATAAAGAGAGTGAATCGTTCCCATGTGAACTTACGCATCAATTATAATCAAAGGCAACAAAATACTGGTTTTGTATGTGGTAATTGTATGTTTCTATTTAACGCCATTAGGTGGTAGAGTTCTACAACCTCTTATGCTGGTTTGGTACCACCCCCCTACTATTCTTGGCGTAGTAACGGTAATGCTTGACACTGTCGAAGTACCGACGCTCTTGTGGTTAGAATATGTAAAGCGGTAGTACCAAACTCGAAGCAGAATTAAACATATTTGTAGTAGAAGATTTTAGGATCTACTCGAGCGCGTCACAAACATAAAAAAATACTGCTGAAATGAGAACCTCCTCTTTTTTGGAAAATTGTTTAGAAAAAATATAAATCTATTATTATTCAACTAGCAGAAATTGCATATATCTTATTATAGCATGGGCAATAACAATTGCCAATTGCATGTTTAGAATTTACTGTATTGCTTCATTTAAATACTATTCTGTTTGTCCACAGGTAAATAGATTCGCTGCCGGACTTAAAACTACACATTCGCTTCAAAAATGTAAACATTGCAAGGTACGTTAGAATTAGAGAAAATATTTACTTTCAATTTTGCTGTTGAACGTAGAGGAAGTAGGGCAAGCTTGTATATATATCATAATACTAGCTATTGCCTGCGACTTCGTTCGCGCGGACTTCGTTTACTCCGCACTGCTCCTCCCCTGTAGGTGATAGCGTGATAATATGTAGCCTATATGTTGACACGACCTGTTAGTAATGTTCATGCAAAATTTGAAGTAAATCCATGCAGTACTTTTTGAGTTTACCCCGGACATACATACAGACAAACAAATAAACAGACAAACAGACAAAAATTCTAAAACTATATTTTTGGCTTCTGTATCGATTGTAGATCACACCCCAAGTATTCTTTTAAAAAAATATTCAATGTACAGTTTTGACTTTCCTTCTATTTTATTATATGTATAGATAATCCATACTAATCATCGACATAGTAATAACTGACTAATACGTCCAGTCAAAAAAGTATCGGGAATGGATGGTTTGTTTACGTTTCCAATTTTTTTTGTTAGAAGGTCAAAGGAATTGAAAACAATATCAGATACATTACTGATCATTTACAGTTAAGTACATATTTATGTAACAACTTAACTAATATTAACTAACTAATGATAACGAGAATTTGTATATTTACTTAATAATAATAATTAAAACAATAAATACAATGAATCTATATTTTACAACGATGTACATAATAAATCTACTATTAATTACTAAAACATCTCCAACAACCTAGTATTGAAGAAAATTATTATAAAGACGATCAAATTAGAAATTATTCACAAATACACCTTTTTGAAAGATTTATTAGTTTTTAAAATATTAAAACATACAATATTTTGCTTAATAGGGACTTTTAAACCTATATCCGTTAAAAAATAATTTTGTCCAGCTAGCTTGTTCTAGACGAAACACTGTGCAACGGGGCGCTCAAGGTATATTAAAAGGCAATTATATCTTATATTTTTCAAATTTTTGCTAGCTGGACCCAGCCGATGTTGTCTTGTCAGTGTATATCACTGCGACAAGGACAATACCAGTACGACCGTACCAGCTCCTTCCTTTTTATATATCATAAACAAGCAGATGGGTCTCCTGATGGAAAGAGTCAACCATCGCCTATAGACACCACAGGTGTTAATAGTGCGTTGCTATCTTGTGGCGAGGTCTAATGCCACATGCTCTTATAATTGCACTCAACATAGAGCGGTTCGAATCGTCAACGACATGACTACTTCTGATCGGCTTGATTCTTTTTTTTTATAGAAGAGGGGGCAAATGAGCAAGAGGTGCACCTGATGCCCTGACCTGGTGCCCATAGACATCTGCAATACCAGAGGTCTTGCAGTTGCGTTGCCGGCCTTTTTAGAATGAGTAAGCTCTTTTCTTGAAGGTCCCTATGTCGTATCCGTCCGGAAATACCCCTGCCGGTAATTGATTCCACAACAGAGTAGTGCGAGGCAAAAAGTGTCGGGAGAAACGCACAGTTGTGGATTTCCAAACATCGAGATGGTGAGGATGGAACTTCAAATTTTGACGCGTTGTCCGACGGTGGAATTCGGCGGCAGGAATTAATCCGAACAACTCGTCGGAACACTCCCCACGATAAATACGTTAGAAGACAAGAGTGAACCTACATGCGTAATGCCAAAAAGTCAGCTTTTTCGAAACAGCCTGATCGTCATCGAGTCGAACCGCTCTACGCTGAATGCTATCAAGAGGAAGAAGCTGGTACTGGGGAGCTCCGGCCCAGAGATGAGAACAGTACTCCATTTGAGGCCGAATCTGTGCCTTATAAAGTTGAAGGCGATGGGCCGGCAAAAAGTACTGTCTCGCTCTGCTGAGCACACCGTGCGTTTTAGAGGCTAATTAAGCCTTGCCTTCCAAATGACCGCGAAACTGAACGTAATTCGATATGTCGACTCCCAGGATTCCGACACTAGCTGAGGCTGTCAGGAGAGTATCCCCAAATCGAGGTGATACGTCAAAGGGTGTCATTTTTGCGGTGACCACCCAAAACGGTGTCTTCTTGGGGTTAAAAGTGACCAGATTTTGACGGCCCCATTCAGAGACATCGGTAAGTCGATTCTCGACTTCAGACACAAGCTTGTTTCGGCACTCTTCGACGTATTCCCGAGAAATACCGCTTCGGCCGGAGTATGTAGCATCACCAGTACTGTCATCCGCATAGCAATGTATGTTGCGAATTCGCATCATGTCATTGATATGCAGAAGAAACAATGTCGGTGATAGCACGCAGCCTTGGGGAACACCAGCATTGACAGATTTAAGGTCGGAGCACGCATCGTCGATAACGACCTTAGTGCTTCGGTCAGCCAAAAAACTGGTGATCCACTTGCATAATTTCTCGGGAAGCTCATATGAAGGCAGCTTTGCGAGAAGCATTTTGTGCCATACACGATCAAAGGCCTTCGCCATGTCCAAACTAACTGCCCACGCCTCCCCCTTGGACTCAACTGCTTCCGCCCACCGATAAAAATCTTTGGCATTATGTAGAGATGTGACGTCGTTCTGCATCATCAATTGGATCTTTCATATGGTGTGTTCTGAGGAAATGTTAAGATTAATCCTGCCGCCGAATTTTATTGTCAGACATTGCGACAAAATTCAAAATTTCATCCTCACCATCTCGATGTCTAGAAATCCACAACTGTGCACTTCTCGAGGCACTTTGTTCCCCTTACTACTCCTGTGTGGAACCAATTACCGGCGGGGGTTTTTCCGAACGGACTTATGTACCTTCAAGAAGAGAATTTACTCATGTTTTAAAGGCCGGCAAAGCAGCAGCAGCATTCATCTGGTAGTGGAGTTGTCACTACCATCAGGTGAGCCTTCTATCCGTTTGCCCCCTCTTTAAAAAAAAAGAGTTTTTGGTTTAAGTCAGGTATATTCCAAACCAGTTCAGTAGTTTTTGAGATATAGGTACGGTTGACAGATTATGACAGAGAAAGTTTCTTTTATATGTATTTATATTGTCAAATCACCAGTGTTTCCCCCGTGTTGGTCCGGACTCCCGCCAGGTAGTTCGTAAGAAGCGAACAGTTAGCTAGCTATACAACTCACTACCATCGTACCTAGTAGATGGTAGACTTCTGCATTGTCTCGCTCGGGTCTTGCACCACTGCCTTATCTATTCCTGTCGTTATAGCATCAGTGCTTATCACTGCCGTGTTCGCTTTAAATAGTAAACTTATGCAAGTGGCATTAACACCTCGCCGCTCGGATAGCAACGCATCATTAACATGGTGATTGGTTGGATGGTTATCTCTTTCCATCACGAGAGTCATCTGTTTGTTTGCTATCTTAAGATATAAAAAACAGGATTTCGTTACATAACATGAACACATCATGTGATGCAACGTAATCCTTTATCTTATCGGTCAACTTAATCTTAATATTTTTGATTAACCCAGTGTTTATGCTTGTTAATATACACTTAAAAAATAGTCGGTTCTCGATCCTTTAGCAATTAAAAAACCCGGCCAAGTGCGAGTCGGACTCGCGCACGAAAGGTTCCGTACCATAATCTATAAAAAAAACAGCAAACAATTGCGTTTGTTGTATGGGGACCCCTTTAATTTTTTTATTATTTTTAGTATTTGTTGTTATAGCAGTTACATGGTTTATTAGATACAGCCTGGTGACCGACAAACAGACAGCAGAGGCTTAGTAATAGGGTTCCGTTTTTACGTTTTAGGTACGGAACCTTAAAAACTTTTGTGTAGGTATGTACGCACGCAAAGTTATACTTTTATTTCATAGGATAACAAACAAGAAAATGGTTTTCCTGATGGAAAGAGATAACTATCGCCTAAAGACACCAAAAACGGCCACATGGAGATGCTTAGCAGCAAGGGTCATTACACATCGAAATGGCAGCGGTGCGGCGAGCATTTTCAGTGTAAAATAATTTGAAACTATATAGACCAGGGGCCCAATTAACGTAACAAAACGGCAATCGTGTCGAAGCATTTAGGGCGCTTTTTTATGTCTTTACATAGCAAACAAGCAGATGGCTTTCCTGATGGAAAGAGAAACCATCGCCTATAAACACATTTAAACACACTATAAACACGCCTATTAACATCTTTGGTTAATGGTGCGTAGATATCTGTGTGGTGGGATGGTAATGCAACGTGCATAAGTTTACTTGCTACCTTACCCTCCAAACCGGAACACGAAAATAACAAGCATTAATGCTCTTGCGGCAGAAATTACTCCTACACAATTTCTTGCATATTATGACGCGACATCGTATCATATTTTTATGTGTAAAGCCCCAAGCGCTTTGACTTGATTGACGTTTTGTTACTTGAATTAGGGGCTGTATTGATTGAGACTCGCGTGGCTGCGAGGCTGTTTAAAGCGCTACTGGCGGCGGCATGATCTTTCGAGCCTCTCAAACTGGTACTTTGATACTGGTCTTTCAAGTGAATAGATAAAATATGAACTAATTTACACTGAATGTATACGCCGCGCCGCTTCTATTCCGGTGTGAAATGAGCCTAAGGCAGTCGATAGTTAGATAGTTGTACCTTAGTTATAATAAACAATTATTTTTAGTTAATTTTTTTAATTCTAAAAGCTATGTCCTTAAATTACATAATATATTTTCTTAGGCACTGTATACCTACTTCCGTTGGCCTAAATTTGAACTGGAGAATGCTCTTAGACAATAAGTTCGCCTTTCGTGCAAATTATTGTAAGGTGTTCATTAAGTTAAGTAAATAAATAATATAAAACACATGCAAAACCAGCGGCCTTGCAGCTGCTTAGACAGCCTTTGTGAATTAGTAAGCTCAGACCTTCCTGCCCTGCCATCGCTATCGGTTAGCAAACACATCTGCTGGTAATTGGATCTACAGCGTAGTCTCGTGAGGCAAAAATGCCTAGAGAATCGCAATGTAGTAGACATCAAGACAGAATTACTCTCGGAACACAACAGTTTCTATGATAACGTGATAAAAGATACAGAGAGAACCAATATATCTTAGTATCTAACACCAAAGTTATTTTAATAGGTGCCACTACTTGGTATCACAAGAAACCGGACTGCTTTACAAGAATTAACGAGACGGGAAATTTTCTTCGCACGCACGCACGGGGACGCACATCTTAATAATCCCCGACGCTAATTTAAGGGTCGTTGGTTTTTATGTTATCAGTGGGGTCGATAATCGTATTATCCATGTTATATCATGACCGTGCGAAATAGGCCTTTTATAAGTCCGCAGATGAATTTTGCTACACACAATAAATTAGAATCACGGGATTGGGAACACTGCTTTTAATAGGGTTGCCAACATTCTTTTCTGTTATTGATTATACTCGGCAGCGACTTGTATCTAATCATTAACCACGCCTGGCATGTGAAAACATTCGTTTGTGGGTAGGGATTACAACACAACCCTGTTTTCAAATCGTGCTATTTCCTACCATCACATGTACATTATTAAAATACGTATGTATGTCTGGAAATCCACAACTGTGCGATTCTCAAGGTACATTTTTCTCCGTAATACTCTTTTGTAGAACCAATTATCAGCGGTATTTTTCCGAACGGAAATGACTTAGGAACCTTCAAGAAAAGAACTTACTCATTCTTTCTTAGGGTTTGCAATTTCTTAAGACCTCTGATAGTATAGTTGTCCATGGGCGACGGTGATAACTTACCATTACTTTTTTTTTTATTTCATTAGATAGCAAAAAAGCAGATGGCTCTCCTGATGGGAAAAATCCATCGACTTAGACACTAAAGATGTTAATGGTGCGTTGCTACCCGTGTGGCGGAATAGCAGTGCCACATGCATAAGTCTACTGGCTATCTTACCCTCCAAACGGGAACGTCGTGTTGTGGTGACAATGACAAACATTCACCTATTCCTATCGCAATACGAAAGGAATATAAATACTATCTTATCTTATCTGAATAAGTAAGGCGGTGGTACCAAATACCTGGGCGAGCCGTTACGGAACTTTACCACCTGGTAGTCACGATGGTAGTAACACATATAGCCAATCGGACACCTTATACGACGTTCCTAGCAGAACGGCATTTGGTCTATTCTTCAAAGGAGCCCGAACCAACACGGGGATAATGAGAAAGACAAGATGAGGCTTCTGTTCGTTTTCCCCGTCTCGTCCTGGTTCTATGTCAGTATTGTAGTCAAACAGAGTTGTATGTTGTCAGTTAGTCTGTTTATCCTATATCTGAATAAATGTCTCCAAAGATTAAGATTGATGAATGTGGGTTCGTGCATGAGTGATCTATGGTAAGCTGTCTGCTTTATGCAGATGATTTAGACAACTTGGTACTTTCGGATCCACAAAATGTTTAAATTGGCGTCCAATGGCATCCTACTTAGTTATTTTATACGTTGAATTAGAATGCGTACTTAGATTCCAAGACATCCACCATACATTATTAAAACCGGCAAAAAAGAAGTATTGAACAGATATAGTGAACTTTTGTGAACGAGGGAGGACCATTAGAAGCGGTGCACATGGTGGGGCGGGTTGGGCCAGTCAATTTCGCCGCGAACGATAGCACAAAACTAATTGTATACTACCAAGTACCAACGCACATAGGGGGCAAAAAATCCCGCCGCAGGTGCTCGGCAGGCGCTGGCGGTTCGGCATATCCTTAATGAGAGCAGCCGCGGGCATCGGTGGGCATACGCTTTATTGCTTCGCGGTCAAAAAGACTCCGCCGTTTATAAAGCGCCTTATTGCGCCGTTGGGTTATTCTTTATATTCTAAACCTTCGCTGAGTTGTTTCACAAGTTGCACAAGTTTCGCACTTGACGAACTATCTCGCAGAAAGGCAGATGGTCTATTTTGAAAAGGGCCCCAAACCAACACAGGGAAATAACACTACTTATTGCTTCACATAATAATATATAAATTAGAATCACACGATTCGGAACTATGCAGTTAGATAGGGCTACCACCTTATGCAAACGGCACAAATAATAAATAACCGGATTATCAACCGTTTACAACAACAATGCAGCTATTTAATCCGTGGAATATTTATAAAAAAGGGAAGCGATGTCATAGAGCTTTTAATTTTGTGATATTTTAAACTAGCGAAAATGTCCTTGGTTTTTTAATAGTATAAAGCTTATAATACTTCTGGAATAGATTTTTAATCCTAAAAGGATTATTAAAATTGGTTCAGTAGTTTCTGAGTTTATAGATTTTAACTCTAGAGTCAACATTGAAACAAATTCCAACAATCTTCTTATAGTAGTAGGGATTCGTTGGTTCCCGACCACCCGGGTCGTTGGGTCTGGATCCCTGTTTCTGTCCCACCTGTGTTTCTGACCCACTTGGTGGTCGGTCAAAACTAAAAAAAAAAAAAAAAAAAAAAAAAAATTTGGTGTCAAAATGGGGGTTTCCGGGTACGCCCGATCGATTGCAAGCATCCGTTTTTTGATATCTCGCACGGTTGCAAAGTTAGCATTCCTGGCTCTCCTTCGTTATCTAATCACCTCATTATCATTAAGCTCGAACGCCCGTCACACAATCGCACTATTAAAAGCTCATTAGGACGTCTCGCATTGCGTATCACTTGCAACTAATGAATATGGAATAAAATAAATATCATCAAGCTGATTCCCGTGTCGAGAAGGCAGAGCGAGCGTCTTAACGTTCCACTGCGATTCACCTGTTCAGCGGACAAAAGCACGATTATGGCGATCATTCTATTATCATTTTAGCAGCCTGTAAGACTTTTACTTTTTTTTTCATAGTAATTTATATCATTAACATCGTGAGTACTGACTAGTTGGTGAGTTCTGCAACGTCTCGACCAGGTTGAGTACCACCACCTTGACCCATCTTATTACATACATCATCAGTGCTAGTCGCTGTGGTGGTGCTATTATTACTGGGTCTGTGTGCTTATTAAATATATTCCAGTACTTGTATGCATGTAAAAAAGTATCTTCACGGCCATATCCCCGAAGAGGTAGACAGAGGTACAACTAATGCTCCCACGATTAGCCGAAGATACTAAGTTCCACAACGTGATAGGTGACAATCCCGACCCAGGAATCGAACCTAGGACCTCATGTGGCAAGCATCGTCACCGCACCATTATGCCGCAGAGGTGATTTGTTTGAATGTATTTATTTAGTGTTGTTGACAAACACCCATATTGCATGATGTCTGGGCTAGCAGGATCGGTCACTTCCGGTATCAAAAGCTTCACATGCTCTTAAGGTATGTGGGTGTTTCGCAATACACAAGTATGAACTTCACTAACGATTCATTGGAATGTTGTATCATAATTGCTAATGCGAATGTGATGAGCAACAAGATTTGTAACAGAACGTGTTCGCTAATGTTAATTGCTTAAAACTTCCTATATAAACCTTGGATGAAAGCACATCTACAATATATCAAATAATTATTTTAACAGAGATAGTGCTACATTATTGTAACGTGTGTGTGTGTGTTATTGTGTTCACGTGCTACTTCGATAATATGGATGTAAGTATCTCATTTATTGCTCTTATAATATCTTATATATTAAATATGTGTAATGAATGTAGATATAATATTTTTGTCGTTTCATATTTTTACAATATTATTCATGTATTTCACCGGAGAGGAAAGTATACTTGTATGATGAACGTACACATATTTTTTCAGATTTGGTTAGAAAATAATATTTATACCTACATGCACACACAGAAATGATGTATGTGTTAAATCTATACATATGTGTACTACATGTATACTGAACAGAAATTTTATTCAGTCGTTAAGGCGTGTAAGAACTTTTAACAAATATACACGCACAAACTTTAGATTTATAACATAGTATTAGGATTTTACGTTAGCTATGTCGTAGTGTCTAATATTTGGTATTATGTCCTTTACAGAATTCCTCGAGCATCCTTGAAGAGAACACTTTAAAACATTATTATTATCCACTGTCTGACGACGACGAGTCAGATTTACAATTGACACAGCCATTGAAAATAAAAAGAACACGTAGCAGCAGCAGTTTGGACGACCTATTTGAAAAGCCAGCCAAAAAGAAGAAAAAAATGTCGTCCTGCGTTGGAAGGGCGTCTCGAGATGGTGGAATGGCATACATATCAACCAATACCGACAATGGGGCGCAAGCCACACACTTTGTAAAAATAGAAGTTTACGATCTAAAAAAACTGGCGAGGATACCCCCAACTGATCATTGGAAACATGCAACCACTCGGATTAAATATTATGCGGCAAGTCATAGGCTCAACAAAATCAATGAAGTGATCTATGATATATCTAAGGAAATAGCCGATGCACCTGACGTAAAAAAATATCACTTCGACAAAAATACTTGATATTGTTCTTTCAATGACTGATTTTTTAAGTATGCTATTGTATAAAGTTTCAATGTAATTAGAGATAATAATGTGATTAATACTTGAATACTTAAATAAAGGTTTTATTTTTGTTATCCCATTTGTTTTTTTTGTATTCCTATGACATACAGGGTAAAATAATACAACGAAATTTCTTTATCAATTATATTTTATTACAGAAAAAGTATTTAAACAAATTATTTACAATTTTATCATTAATAACAGTATTAGTAGTAAACATATTAGTGAAGTTAAACATACATACTCCATAATATCTGAAATATATAAAAACTAGACAGTAAATTCCACACATAGAACTAAAACAATTTTGAATTACTTTATTATTATAATTCCACTTCTTACAATTTGTTACCAAAAATGACTCATGATAACCAGTTGGCTTTCTCCCGAAAGAATCAAAATATTCCCCAACACCATGTTTATCAATGCATATTGCTACCCAATGAGAACCAGGCTTTGTATCAGGATCTAAATTTGATATAGAATAAAAGGGTAAGCTAACATGTACTGGTATACGATTAGCTGCAAAAACATTAAGCTTTAAACTACCATTAACCATATCCAGAAACTTTTGGATTTCTATAGAATCCATCATAGGATTTAATTTTTAAAAGCGTCTATTTTTAAAGATATGCTGAATGAAATTGACAGTAAATACACTAGCAATATAATATATAAGTACTATTTCATAAATTAATTAAAATTAAGATTAGCTATTATAATCTATAATAACCTCTCTATTTTTGTTTATTTCTATAACATTATCAAATTCTGCATATACTATACAATTTACTGTTGATGACAAAGTGCCTTCAAACCGTACTTCTATTCTAACACTTCCACGTTTTACTAAATTCCAATGAGTTGTAGAGTTTGCACTTAAGTCTGGAGTCATATCAAAAGCCATTAGACAGTACCCGTTTGCAAAAGCTTCTTTAGATATCGAATTACCTTCATTTAAAAAGTGTATACCGGTCCCAGAGAATAATGTATGATAAACGCTGGTAAAAGCATTGTCGGAAAAATTGGGAGTTAATGTTTTCGGTGGTATTTGCTGTCCATCTACATATACACTAAGCAGATTGAGGTTGTTGTGTTTAAAATCGAAGGGATTCGTTTCGAAACTGCCATTAAATGCTTTATTGCTAACGAATCCTATAATACACCTTTTAGGCATTTGCCCAAGAAATACATTATCAAGAACTTTCCCTTGAACACCAGATGGAATAGTTAATACTTTTACTTCAGCTCTAGCAACTGGGTACTTAGCTGTGGTTGTTGCTAGTACTTTTTCGTGTGCAAGTAATATTGATGGATTGATTCTTGCTTTACGGATTATGAGCGAAGCATTTATTATATTAACTTTGAATTTATTTTCTACTGTGGACGATATGAGATTAAAAGAATCTTTCGAACGAACTAATTTTAACCGCATTTCAATACCATTAACTAAAAATTTCCCTTGATTAAATATATCACCATGTAAATGACCTATCATTTCAATAGTTGAACTCTGCTTTGATAGTTGCTGTCGCTTAGCAAATCCTTCGTTAGTTGCGTCACACGAAGTAAACTTTCCTGGAGTATCTTCATACCATAAACCACAGGTAAGATGGGAAGCTTTCGCTGCTGGACCATAATTTAATAAAGTTTCTATATACGCACGATATGCATATGTGTTATTTGGTGGAGAAACAAGTTTCTGATTTAAATAAATATCCAACTGACTAAAAAGCGAGTGTAGCCAATTATTTACAGGTGCAACATTGGCATCGACAGCTAATCTTGATGAATCAATATTTTCTATTCGTGCACTGATACTAATCATTGTGTGTGATAAGTCAATATATTCATCACCAGCACCAGGTATTAAAAACTCGATAGGGCCATCATCAGTTAGCGATGATATCGGACGATATTGCATCCATTGACCACTCTCTATACTTGTTTGTGTTGTCGGTAAAGCAAAGATATCCAATTCTGATTTCACACATTCACAAGAATTATTGTGTAGGAACGCCATTTTTAATTTCCAAAAATATCTTTTTTATTTTTGAGAGCTCCTTTAAGAGTTCTTCTTTGTTTTGATGTCTTCTTGTGAGTGATAGACTTAAGTCTTTGCCTTTTATTTTTATAACCGGATCCTGCCATTATGGAGTCGAGTTTTTCATCAGCTTTTCTTTTTAAATTAGAAGTAGCGGTTCGGAATCGAGTTTTTATCGATTCATCAAGAGGTTGAGCTCCAACCAAATCACTTAGAAGACCAACTCCAGCGTTTAATGCTTCTTTTCCAAGAACCTTTGCGCCACTTTTTAAAATTGGAAATACTGACCTAAATAAACCCCCTAGAAAACTCCCTATGCCATGTCCACGTTGATATGGTGTTCCTTTATAAATTATACCTACACCAGATCCTGCTTGTGCAGAGTAATAGTGATGATAGGGACATACCATTTTTATATATTTAATGTAATATTAAGAACTTATTTTTTTGAAATGAAGCTTAATACATGAGGTTCCAAATTGAAATGGTACTCTTTCACCAATGCTCGTTCTTATATCAATTTCTATCACATCAAATTCCCTACGTAAAACAGGAAGATAGTGTGCAGGAGAAAATACATTAATTTTGTAGGCTCCATAAATATATTTCGTAGGATCTAATGGAATTATTCTCAGTAAAGATGACATTACATCTCCTATTATCTGTGGATGTACTATATCGGAGTAAATAAATAGTTGTGACGGTAGACCTAAATGTAAGTTTATTGGATACTTACCAATATTCTGCCTAACAAAATTTGTATTGGGTTCGAACCCAAGTTGAAGTGACAATTTGGGGTTAGCTGTTATTCGAGTAATGTTACTTGTCATATTTGTTACGGCGACAAGTCTTGATATTTCATCGTGTTGAAACTTTACTTTCCCATTTAATAAAGGATTTGCATTG
Organism: Apodemia mormo; assembly: GCA_036924255.1. Taxonomy (NCBI): domain Eukaryota; kingdom Metazoa; phylum Arthropoda; class Insecta; order Lepidoptera; family Riodinidae; genus Apodemia; species Apodemia mormo. Next base: position 10,834,328 of record JAUPFN010000026.1, read on the forward strand.
AATGCGTTTAAGAAGTTACTAATATTTTCGTAGTTTGTTGCTGGTATATGGGATTTATATTCAACGTTAGCATAATCTGTTTTTGAATCGGGTAAATATACTTTTTTAGAAATGTATACTACATTTTCATGATCCTGTACATTTAACATACTACACGGATAGTGACATTCAACTAGACCGACCACCCATTCTCCTTCTAGCTTAATAGTTTTAGGTAGTTTAGTGAAGAAGTTTGCTGTTGTGTTTTCTGGAAAGTAGCCCATGGAGCTGTTACTAAGTAACGTTAAATAAAAACTATTATCCATTATATTTTCTTTAAATTTGATATAGGAACCCAAGTATTAAATTTATTCGGATAACCTACCCACTTCACAAGCACTTCTTTTCTGATTCCAGAATAACGTGAACCTATTATTTTATCAATTTTAAAATACGATGTGGGGTCATAAGAAACTTTTTGTAATTCATTCTCATAAAATGTACCTACAATTCCCTCGTTTAGAATATCTTTTATGGTATAAATCAATACAGGCTTACGTTTTACCGAGGCCACTATAAAAATTTCATCACTCCAATTAGTCTCATAGCCTTTTTTAAATATATGCTTATATTTAGTAATTCTAACGTAGTCGCCTATACTTAATTTTGGATCCTGATTATTGTGTACCATTTTTTTCCCCTGTAATCGTCCTTCGTTGATATTACGCCATACAGTCATTATATTATTAAAATTAACATCAACTGGGCGCATTTTTATAGTCGAATGAAAACTATAATTATAGGAATAGACTAATTCTTGCAATATATCTATGTATCTATATGTATTTTTGTGGGTGAAGTATCGCCACATTTTCGTTTTGAGAGTTCTCTGAAACCTTTCCACTATACTAGCCTTAATATCAGGGTTATTCGTTGTGTAATAATTAATATTCTTATTCATTAAATATTGTCTTACATCTTTTGATACGAATTCGGTTCCCTTATCCGATTGTATGTGACTAGGTGTGGCCTTTGCCTCGCAAAATATGCTCTCAAAACAATTTTTTATTGATTGTGAATTCTTTTTAATTAAGGGTCTAACAAATGCATATTTACTAAATACATCAATAACACACAAAATATAATTATAACCATCATTATATTGACTATACTTTCTCATATCACTTAAATCTACTTGCCAGAGTTCATTTAAGTTTGATAAGATATATCTGTTTCTTGGAAATTTTCTTTTTATAGGTTTATGAAGAGTATAAGTTTCCTGTTTTTGCAGCCATTCTTGAACTTGTTTTCGATTCATTTTACCTTTCATTGCTCTAGTTAATGCATTTACACTACTATATCCCGCCGGATTTGCTATATCATAGTAAGTACTATGTATATCTAATAAGGTGTCCATCTTTCCCAATCTATTTTTCTTCCTGGTTTAGATAATTTCGGTGTATTTAGTTTTGTAGGAGTATTAAGACGAAAATCTTCTACATACAATTCATTCATGAATTTATTTATTTCAGGATTACCAACACATATTAGTGGTACTTTAATATCTTTTAATGCTTTTGCAAACTTTTCCCACCCATCAGGTTTATATTTTAAGGGTCGGAGAGTTATATTTATGAGATCTATTATATTGCTTTGAGGTAAATGTTCTTTGTTGATCACAACAGTACCATCATCATTCCAGGAAATTTTATCGTTATTTTTATAAAGAGTATCTAAAAGAATGCTACCTTTCTTTTTGTAAGTTTTAGGAATAAGTCGTTTCAAATAATCAGCCGTGTAGTGTTTTAGTAATATATCCGGAGATTCCGGTGTCTGTACGTCCTGAACTGGTGATAACTCTTTTACAAATGGAATCATCTGCTTCTCGCTTGTGTTGTCTTTAACTTCTTCAATTGTGATAGGTAACTTTAAAGGTTTTTTATCTTCTTGTATTAAGTGTAAGTATTTCTGTAATTCTTGGAGGTATAATGACCATTTTTCACGATCATCAATTTTACTTTTTAATATTTTTTGCATTTCCTTGTCTAATCTTGACAAAGAATCATCAGAAATATTTTCTCTTTTCTTTAGTCGCTCCAATGCGTCTGGTTCAATCAATATCATTTTCTTTGTAGTATCCATTTTGTTTTTATTTATTTATTATGTAATTCAATAATCCACTTAATACTGTGCTAAGAATAATAGGAAGAAAAGCCCCACCTTTCTGTATAATGATTCGCTTTCTTAACCTATGTTTACCCTTCGACACTAGCAAACGCAACAGCTTTTTATATTTCTTTAATTTAGACTTTTCTGTTTCCTTCAATATTATTTTACCATTCAGAACATTATAAATACATTCACAAATACAGTTTATTTCCTCATCGCTACAGACTTTTAATAAGGCTGTACGATGTTTGGGTTTCAGTGTATGTAAAGCTCTTAATAAATCTTGATGTGTCTTCACTCTTTTCGACATAGCTCTACACTGAGAAATTTTAAGGTGTAAAATAGTTTATAAACGGTATCAAAAAACAACTGCACTGCAGAATGTTACCCGAAGACTTAGTGACATCTGCAAGTTTTCCATCAAAAATTTTATAAAGGTTTTCACAAATAAGATCTAATTCATTATCACTGTAAGATTGTATTAAAAGTTTGCGATATTTTGATTTAAAAGTGTATAAAATTTTTCTACTGGACTTTGCAGTAGACGCTGTTTCACCGACACCATTCATCGGATACTATTAAGAATCTCATCGTTCAAATCGTATTTAAATCCTTTTTTCGGTACATACACTATACAATGTTCATTTAAGGGAAATATTTTCGTCTTAAACCGATATGCGTCATTCGTAGCTTGTTTTAAATCTATCATCAAATACCCATGAGGCTCATTAGTAGCATCTCTGTAAGATTCTTCCACGAATTTTGGATTGTCGGGAAACACCTGACGGGCCAAATGTTTTATTTGTGTCCTATCTCGAGGATTTTTGAAATATATGAGATAGCTGGTATTTAGAGAAATATCTCTCTGACCTCTGCCCTGATGGAATAAGTTTTGGGTTATGTAAAATACACTTAAATTTCTGTGGTGGCTTCCTTTCGTGAAGATATCAACTATACGACCATCCGATTCTCTCATAAGATCATCGATAATGAGTAATTGAGGGTGTTTCCCATTAAACATATTCATATCAGGTATTCCTTGGATATATGTCACATCTATTCTATTATAAAGTGGTTGCATTTCATCATAACACCATAATATTTTATCAAACTTGACATCACATATATCTTTTATGTAAGTCAAAAAATTTGAAACAAAGTTAGACTTTCCACATCCACTAGGCCCAGCCACTATCGATGTGAATGGATGAATAAAGTGAATCATTTTTATTCCGTATTATATTAAACGTCTACCTCTTTATAAACAATAATTTATAATGGCATATGAAGAAATAAAACAGAGTCTTTATATACAAATAAATTTATTGCTCAGAACACATTTATACTATACATATTTTTACACAAATTATTTTATTTATTTATTTATTTTATAGAAAGAAACTTATTACTATACAAAGTATGTCATTTCACTTAAGTGCTACGGAGTTTATATTCTTAAAACTACAGTTACAAATATTAAAAATACTTAAAACTACGTTACATTTATTACAAATTACAAACAAAAATATTTACAATTTATTTAAATTATCTTATTGAATAATGCCCCCATGCGAGGGTGTCTGTTGAATTAGGTATTAAATACCTTTTAGTATCATTAGAAGACAAACAAATCTTATTAATTTTTTGAGTAAAAACTATGTGCTTAATCGATCTGAATCTATACATTTCCGCTAATTTGATTGTGTTATTCATTAAACAGGACTCAAAATCTTTGAATGTTAATTTCTTAGTAACACTCTTATTAACACCCTTAGCTTTAGTTATTAATTTATTATCAACTATCATTGAATACATTTTTGATCGCAACCCAACAAATTCACGAAATATTTGCCCATTATTTTCATCTTTGAAAACCCCGATTTTTTTCTTGTTTATCAGGTTATAATTATAAATATTATTTTCCGGGTAATCTGAAGTATCGAAATATTTTTCTAAATCTGGTTTAATATCACTGTAAAAGTTTTTCGTATATATTTGGTATATTAAACTATCTGTATCAGTATATAGTAATTTTGGGCTTAAAAACTTACTTTTCATATAGGTGTAATGAAAATCAAACATTAAGGTTTTTGAAATATCCAGTATACAAAATCCGAGATATATTGGTTTATTGTATTCAAGTTTTACCTTTTTGAGTTGAACAGCTACTAAGTTTTCGGAAAATATAGAAAGACTATGAAATTCGGGACGTGCAATAAGTGATTGAGCTCCTTGGGTCTTTCCAAGATTTTCCCAATGGGTAAGTAACTTAACATCAACTCTTTTTTCTATGTTTTCCATCGTTTTACCAAATATTGAATTATTCATTAACTTATAGAAATCTTTTTCAAACTCATTTTTTGATAAAGTTCGAAGAGATGTGTTAAGATCTATGTATTGTTTTAACCAAGGACTTTGTCTAAATTTTAAAATTCTATGAACCTTTTTAAGTATTAAGCCCAGTGACAAACACTGTTTAAGATTTCGGTAATGAATTACGTATTTTGTTTTATTATTTAAATTTGTTACTAATTTGGGGTGAATAGATTGGTCTGTGCAAATACGTTCAGGACATAAAGGTAAATCTGAGTGAGTATCATGTAGGTTTTCAGGATATTCCAAATCTACTTCTACTATGTATCCATAATCAGAATCGTCAGAAACATCGAATTTTGTGTTGACATCTACCCATTCAAAGTTATTTATTGGAAGATATTGTGACATTGCCCACCCATATAAATTATTGGCATCCAAATATATCAGATAGGAATCAGGTTGTTCCTTATTATAATCTTCCATGTATTGATTGTTTGCTTTAGCATAGCGATTACTACACTGTGAAATACCACCTCGTATACCTGATTTTAAAAAAGAAATTATCTCAAAGTCTGTTAATAACTCCAATTCCACTTTTGTTAATTTCATCATGGCATCCCAACTTAACCCTGGTGCTGTGTAATAGTGACATGGATCCAAATAGTAAGTAGTTAAACATACATTTCTAAAATTCTCGAATACATCGGTCAGCAATAAAACATCTGTTTTTAAATATAGATCGGAATAATCACCCATATTTTTACATTTAAAATATTGCCACACGTCCTTTGCATGTTTATAATCTTCATCTGACACATTAGAATCGGACATTGAATTATAAAACCTTTCCTTAGGGGGTAACGTTGTTAAATTTAAAGAATGAAATGATTGCATTTGTTCATACGGATAAATTCCTTTTCGCTTTACACGTACAAAGTCCTCATTATTTGGAAAGTTTTTACGTAATTCAATAAATTGTTCATTATTTAGGTTTTGAGATAATTTTTCTAAACTACTGGACATAAACTTTAAAGAATCTATAAATCGTATACTAATACTACGATTGTTGATCTTTATAGTTTTTGAAAAAGATATGTATTTTTCTTTGTTTTGTGGTATTACTTGAATGTTACCTTCAACTACGTGTAAAGCACGGACTATAAAGTGAGCATCATAATGGCTCATGTTATGTAATATGACTGGTACAAAGTCAGGCGTTACATATTTCTTACCACAAATTGTATGTGCAAAACCTTTAAATTCGCCGGTATATGAATCATACACGGTGAAATCTTCACAATTTAAATCTAAATCACAAACGTAACATTTACTATCATGTGTTGTAAAGTTTACATTTTGTTCAGATAGTGGTTTTGGTGATTTGCGGAAAGTGTTACGTTCTATAATGTTTTCTAAATCCTTAATTAAACTCTGAATAAATACACACTCACAATCATTTCCTTTATAAGATACATATTTTGAAATGCTATCATCATATGAACATTTAATATAATAACCAAAGCTATATACATCATGTTTCTGTACATTTTCTGTGTGTGATGCACATGGATTATTCGAACAACTATAAATTGGCTTTAAAAATGATTCGAAATCTGCATATATTACAAATGGAATTTTTAGTTTTTTGTGATAGCTTTCAAATTTTAACTTATTGCTGTGTGTTAATGTACCAAACCAATCCTTCCTTAAAGCATTTACGGATGGAATTTCCGTACGGATTTGCATACAGTCACTTTTTTGGTGATTCATTAAAGCATCTTTCTTAGTAAAGAATAGTAAACACCCATCGCAAATAAAAATTGCATTGTTTCGATTAGTAACTTGTTTTGACAATAAACGAGATAAGTTTTTAATGTAGCAATAATGATTAGTGTTGCCATGTGTTAATAACAATAAATTTACGTGAACAGGTCTACGTTGTTTTGTATGGTGTAAAGGCCCAACTACGATATTTTTTTTTTCTTTTTTACTGTACTCTAAACCAAAAACATTAATGCTTAGATTATTTAAAATTTCAAATTTTGAAATATCACGTAATTTTACTGGGAATGCTATTTGATTAAATTTTAATTTATTAGAGTGTTGGCTATAAGCAGTGACTCTATCAGAATGGTTTTGTGCAGGATATAAAGCGGAGAGAATTGCCCATTTGAAACAAAGAACATCTGTGTTTTTCACATTAATAACTGCCTTTTTAGAACGTATGTCACGTGGCAGCTCAATAAAAGAACTACCCCGACAGGGATTAAACTTTCCTACATTCAAATCTAATTCGGTCAGGTGTTGAAGGCTCCAACCACTATCTTTCCTTTCAAATTCACTAATCTTATTGGTTAAGATACTATAAACAGATGTAATTAGTTCATTAACATCAGTACTCATACAAACAATATAGTTGGAAGTCTGAAAATCAAATGAATTTTTTAAATCTTTCGTTTGCTGAATAAAACTCCCCCGCAATATAAAATTAACCTTAAATGTAGTAAATTGTTTTATACATTCGGAGAGTAGTTGCACAACACTGTTATTGATTGAAGAAAAATATAATTCCGGGGTTGTAAAATCCTTGGAAGAATTCGTACCTATCCTATATGTTAGTAATCGGTCTTTAAATGCAGTTTCAATTATATCTACGTTTTCCAAGGAGTGTTTCAATTTAAATAAGTTATTTTTATGTAAATGACTATTAACATGATTGGAAAAATACCTTTTTTTTACATTAACGTTGCAAGTAGTACACTTCATCATTTTCACAGTAGATGGTGTACATTCTTGAATCGACGTCTCTATATTATGAAATGTATGATCTTTAGATGTAGATGGTATTGCACCTGGTTCTCCACAACCCACTTGGATGAAAGTACTGAAAATTTATTAATAATTTAGAAACTGCATATAGCGGGTATATAAATAATAATATTTCATATAACAATAAATTGCGTTTACCTTTCAATAGTTTCACACATGTTGTAGAGTTCTGAGTCTAAATATTGAGAGTCAACGAAAGGCTGTGATCTATTTCGGTGACCATGACAAAACTCATCTTCATTGATTCGGCGATGTTTTTCATGATTGCCATTTTGATAATTATCTTCAGATTTACGTTTACATTGAGCTTGTTCCTTCTCTACTTTGCAACATATTTCATATAGTTCAGCATCGTAGCACGAATCATATAGTGACTCAACTAAAGTATCGTTACTTAATTCAAAATATAAACTTTTTATAAAAGACATTTTTACAGTTGGTTGTACGACAACTGCGTTAAAATATACAATAATAGCACTTGTTTAGTGCAACGCTGTTATATATATGGCACCTTTCCACGCCCACTTCATTAACTAAAGACCTTTAAAATTCTTTTAAAATTGTTAACTGATGACTAAAATTAATCACCAATCACATTATTATCTCTAATTACATTGAAACTTTATACAATAGCATACTTAAAAAATCAGTCATTGAAAGAACAATATCAAGTATTTTTGTCGAAGTGATATTTTTTTACGTCAGGTGCATCGGCTATTTCCTTAGATATATCATAGATCACTTCATTGATTTTGTTGAGCCTATGACTTGCCGCATAATATTTAATCCGAGTGGTTGCATGTTTCCAATGATCAGTTGGGGGTATCCTCGCCAGTTTTTTTAGATCGTAAACTTCTATTTTTACAAAGTGTGTGGCTTGCGCCCCATCGTCGGTATTGGTTGATATGTATGCCATTCCACCATCTCGAGACGCCCTTCCAACGCAGGACGACATTTTTTTCTTCTTTTTGGCTGGCTTTTCAAATAGGTCGTCCAAACTGCTGCTGCTACGTGTTCTTTTTATTTTCAATGGCTGTGTCAATTGTAAATCTGACTCGTCGTCGTCAGACAGTGGATAATAATAATGTTTTAAAGTGTTCTCTTCAAGGATGCTCGAGGAATTCTGTAAAGGACATAATACCAAATATTAGACACTACGACATAGCTAACGTAAAATCCTAATACTATGTTATAAATCTAAAGTTTGTGCGTGTATATTTGTTAAAAGTTCTTACACGCCTTAACGACTGAATAAAATTTCTGTTCAGTATACATGTAGTACACATATGTATAGATTTAACACATACATCATTTCTGTGTGTGCATGTAGGTATAAATATTATTTTCTAACCAAATCTGAAAAAATATGTGTACGTTCATCATACAAGTATACTTTCCTCTCCGGTGAAATACATGAATAATATTGTAAAAATATGAAACGACAAAAATATTATATCTACATTCATTACACATATTTAATATATAAGATATTATAAGAGCAATAAATGAGATACTTACATCCATATTATCGAAGTAGCACGTGAACACAATAACACACACACACACGTTACAATAATGTAGCACTATCTCTGTTAAAATAATTATTTGATATATTGTAGATGTGCTTTCATCCAAGGTTTATATAGGAAGTTTTAAGCAATTAACATTAGCGAACACGTTCTGTTACAAATCTTGTTGCTCATCACATTCGCATTAGCAATTATGATACAACATTCCAATGAATCGTTAGTGAAGTTCATACTTGTGTATTGCGAAACACCCACATACCTTAAGAGCATGTGAAGCTTTTGATACCGGAAGTGACCGATCCTGCTAGCCCAGACATCATGCAATATGGGTGTTTGTCAACAACACTAAATAAATACATTCAAACAAATCACCTCTGCGGCATAATGGTGCGGTGACGATGCTTGCCACATGAGGTCCTAGGTTCGATTCCTGGGTCGGGATTGTCACCTATCACGTTGTGGAACTTAGTATCTTCGGCTAATCGTGGGAGCATTAGTTGTACCTCTGTCTACCTCTTCGGGGATATGGCCGTGAAGATACTTTTTTACATGCATACAAGTACTGGAATATATTTAATAAGCACACAGACCCAGTAATAATAGCACCACCACAGCGACTAGCACTGATGATGTATGTAATAAGATGGGTCAAGGTGGTGGTACTCAACCTGGTCGAGACGTTGCAGAACTCACCAACTAGTCAGTACTCACGATGTTAATGATATAAATTACTATGAAAAAAAAAAGTAAAAGTCTTACAGGCTGCTAAAATGATAATAGAATGATCGCCATAATCGTGCTTTTGTCCGCTGAACAGGTGAATCGCAGTGGAACGTTAAGACGCTCGCTCTGCCTTCTCGACACGGGAATCAGCTTGATGATATTTATTTTATTCCATATTCATTAGTTGCAAGTGATACGCAATGCGAGACGTCCTAATGAGCTTTTAATAGTGCGATTGTGTGACGGGCGTTCGAGCTTAATGATAATGAGGTGATTAGATAACGAAGGAGAGCCAGGAATGCTAACTTTGCAACCGTGCGAGATATCAAAAAACGGATGCTTGCAATCGATCGGGCGTACCCGGAAACCCCCATTTTGACACCAAATTTTTTTTTTTTTTTTTTTTTTTTTTTAGTTTTGACCGACCACCAAGTGGGTCAGAAACACAGGTGGGACAGAAACAGGGATCCAGACCCAACGACCCGGGTGGTCGGGAACCAACGAATCCCTACTACTTCTTATGCAATCGGACTGTCTTCCTCTTTGATTTGCAAGATTTGCAAATCAACAAAACTTGTGCAATGAAACCAAACACGACACATTTACTATAAAATATCGAGGAGTTGGGGTTGATGACAAGAGACTTTCCAGACTACATTAGGACGTCAGATCCACAATAAGAATCACTCGCCTTAAAATTTTCCAAATTTAAATATTTTTACATTTGGTCGAAAGGATAACCACTGATCGATCACACCTATTGCAAGTTGAGACACTAGGACTCAGCGTTATTATTTTACTATCTACTAAAATTTATATATTTTAATATCTTTTAAAAAATATAAATGATAGTATTTTTTTCAATATAATGAAAACTGCAAAAAAATATCAGACAGATTAAAAAACTTTTTTTTAAAATTTAAAAACAGAAAAAAAATTCTTTGTAGTGAATAAACTCATAAAAGGGGCACGGTTCAGCACGGGGAACAAATTAGTAAACGAGGAATATTGAGGTGGTAAATCGCTTTCAGATCACTTTGTAAGGAAAGCCCCATGGTATTATTTTTTTTCCTAAAAATAACCTAAAAAGTAGGACGCTTGGCAACCCTACTCGACAGCTGCATCAGTTTTATTGTTTGCAGAAATATTGAATGTCGCATTTATTGTTACACTCTGATACTCTGCAATTGGACGTTCAATTCTTGCACAATTTATGCAGTGAATAGTAAGTTCAAGTATCTGCATCTGTATTCTTATTTATAAGGACCGCCGGTTCGTCAAGTCGTCGAGAGTTTAGCGACCCTGCCTTCGCAATCAATGGAGCTTGGGTTTGATTCCAGGCAGAGACAGGAATTTATGTGATGAGAAATTAAGGAAGTTGTTTGTCTTAATATATATTATAAATTACGTGGACATTGGACTACGAAACTAACGAACCGATTTCAATTAAATTTTGTAGATATCCATTGTTTAGTCCAACATAAAAAATATGATAGTTATTATCTGAATTAACCCACCTCTCTTAAGTACACCGCCAAAATATTCAATACAAGTAATTTGTATGTCAAAACCACGGATTAAGGCGAGGTCTTTTGGCGCGCGCCAATTCTATAAAAAGTGCACGGCGCGATATGTTCTGAAACCGCTGGGAAACGGTTTAATTCGGATAAATAAATATAGGACTTCAACTAAAAAACCAAAATTTAGTACATTCTCTTTTGTATTTAAAAAGTTAATATCATCCTTTTATAAATTATGTGGAAAAGTAGAAATATTATAAACAAACTACTTGTTTTAGAGATTTTTTAGCCTGTTTCCGGTTTTACAAAAAAAATTTGTCAAACCGATGTTACAATAAATACATAAAAATGTGATTAAGCAAATCAGTTTTTTTTCCGTTTGTCTCCGGTGCCTCGCCTTAAACTGGATCCGCCTTTCAAGGCAATTTCTTAGATTTTCAATGTCGCTTGCATTTACGCCCCGAAATATAAAGTTATAATATCTATATCTATCTATACATATAATAAAATCGTAGGAAAGTCAATGTATGTCCGGGGTAAACTCAAAAAGTACTGCATGGATTTACTTCAAATTTTACATGAATATTACCAACAGGTCGGGTCAACATATAGGCTACATATTATCACGCTATCACCTACAGGGGAGGGGCAGTGCGGAGTAAACGAAGTCCGCGCGGACAAAGTCGCAGGCAACAGCTAGTATTAAAATAACTGGATTTAACTAAATGCATATGGATGTATACATGGTACACATACCGAAATAACACTTTACGATTTTTGTTTGTCTGTCTGTTTGTTCCGGCTAATCTTTGGAACGGCAAGACTGATTTTGAAGGGACTTTCACTGGTAGATAGCTGATGTAATAAGGTGTAACTTACGCAACTTTAAAAAAAACATGCGGACGAAGTCGCGGGCACAGCTAGTATTAAATATTAATAATATATAATACTAGCTGTTGCCCGCGACTTCGTTCGCGCGGTCTTCGCTTACTCCGCACAGTCCTCCCCCGTAGGCGATAGCGTGATAATATGTAGCCTGTATGTTGACCCGACCTGTTAGTAATATTCATGCAATTAAAAATGCAATTAAAAATGCAATTTGAAGTAAATCCATGCAGTACTTTTTGAGTTTACCCCGGACATACATTGACTTTCCTACGATTTTATTATATGTAAGTATATAGATATTTTTATTTCACAATTTTACAAGGTACAACATATTATATAAAATACTCTAACTCGTAAAATAGTGAAAACTGTGTTATAGGAGCCAGTTCTTCTCTAAATTTTATTTAGCTATACCAATTATATGGTTGCAAGTGTCTTTTGCCTCTTGAGTAGTGTGTGTATAATTTGTTACCTAAAGAACATATAAAATATACATACATGCACTTGTTATATGTGATTATCACGATTTACACACACACGTCAGGGTCGCCGCTGACGGCAACTTGGCCTATTGTTTCGGCCCGCTAACAGTCGCGACCGTGGTCAAAGTTATTTAGCGAGTAGAAATTCTGACGCCACTTACTCTCCCACTTAATATCAAGATACTGCCCTAAGCCGAAGTAACGCTGACATCTGATAGCTAACATACTCTCCAAACGTGAACACGGCAGTCAGAAACAATAACGCTATTGCTACGGTATCAAACCCGGGCGAGACTTTTGATCTTTAACAATTTTAACGTGTTAAATTTCATACTAAATTCTTATTTACAATTTATATGATCAGTCACTATTCGCACTATAGAACAGTCGCTATTTATATGATCAAATACTGTTAAAGTTATTTTATGACCTAGAACATACATACATATCTTCACGCCAGATCCCTTACGGGGTAGGCAGAGAGAACCGAGTGCCATACATCACGATCCTTGCAGGCTTGTCTCGCTTCCTCCACATTCATCACTCTCTTCATGCACACACGCCGGTTGCGAAGACTCTTGACACCACCTTCGGACAGTACTCGATCAATCTGATCGTGGTATGTCAGTATTGGTCTTCCCCGGTACCTACATCCTTCCACATTGGCATTGTATATCTGTTTTGTTAACCTTTCATCTACCATTCTTTCTACATGTCCAAACCAACCGAGAATGCCCTTTCTCATCTTTACACCGACACTTTCTTTCAAACCTAACCTCTCTCTCACTTCGACATTACGAACCCGGTCCGCGAGTGTCACACCACATATTTTTCTTAGCGACGTCATCTCAACCGCGTTGATTCTACTTTCATGCCCTTTCTGACATACCCAACTCTCACTTCCATACAATAACGTTGGGATGAGCACATGATTATGCAGGGCTAGACGAGCACCCTGACTTAAAATTGAGCTATTAAGTAATCTCCCTAACGCTCCATTCACCCTGTTCCCTGCACACACTCTTCTTTCAACAACATGACCTAGAACAAGTGAATAATAATAATGTACTCAACAATACTGTTAATGAAAAATAACACTATACTGCTAATACTTTAAGCTATATAATAGTGTTGTTATATAAAAAGTGTTGTTGTTAACGGAATAGTTTAACCGTTGACATGTTAGGGAAATCGAAAATGTTTTATTATAATTAGCGCATAAAATAACTGCTAAAACAAAGATGAGTTTAACAATCGGCCTGTTAATGTAATTTAATAATAATTTTCATGCCTAGACGAGATGTTGCCGAACTCTAGCGGCTAATCTCTAACTACCTGGTAGATAATTATGGTGGTAGTGATGAATTTAGCCAATCGTAGGCAACAGCAGATGGCCTATATATAGTATAGACCAATTGCTATAGACTCTATACCACAGATTCCCAAAGTGGTACACGTAGACCCCTACGGGTCCACGGGAGAATCGTCGGGGATCTACGTTGGCGTGACCAAAATGGGAGTCACAATTCGTAAGCGAAGTAAAAATATCAATTAATTGTCTCTTCAATTTTCACTTAAAACTGTTAATTCACGGTTGGAACTCAGCTGCAATGCAAATTTCCATAGTTAGAAATCTTCATGTTTTTTCTTAAGTTATGGGAGTATGGTAGAAATTTAAATTCAGTGGGTTCACCGGAACCAGCAAAATTTTGAAAGTGGTCTATGAGAAAAAAAAGTTTGGGAACCTTTGCTCTATACTTTAAAGTGGGTCGGGACCAACACGGGGTAAACTGCTCATATATAGTATCTTTCTGAAGATATGTTACTCCTACGTAGTTTATATACTATGATAAACGTAGTGATAGTGTGAGGGGCGTATAAATGACAGGGCCGCGGATCGATCGAGCTCTTAACCCCGATACATATCTCCGCGATTTTTGCAAACAATTTCTATCTCACAGCTGATTTGCTGCCCAAAACATATTTCTGTGGCCATAAGCGAACTAAAACTTCATCGTGTTGGTCCGGCCCCCTTTTGAGGAATAGACTATCCGCGTTTCTGCCAGGCAGATCGTACAACGCGAACGATTAGACAGAAGTTTTCACCACATGCTGGTCCGGGCTCCCTTTGAAGAATTGACCATCTGCCTCTTTTGCATCTGCCTTTTACGAACCAGGCAGTTCGTAAAAGGCAAACTGGTTATGAGAGTTACCACCATCGTGGCTACTAGTCTGCATTGTCTCGCTCGGGGCCGCTATCACCACATTAACTATTCCTGCTATAATAGTGTCAGTGGTTGTCACTGTCGTGTTACCATTTGTAGGGTAAGGCCGGCAAACTTGTCCTATTACCAACCCGAAACTCTGATAGCAACGTAACATTATCATCTTTAATGTGTATAAGACAAGGTTATCTCTTCCTTTTAGAATTTGCTTGTTTGCTATCCTTTGAACGTTTGTCACTGTCGTTCCAGTTTGAATGGTAAAGTAGCCGGTAGACTTATGCAATTGCATTTCCATCCCACCACACAGTTTGAGAGAGATACAGAACAACGCATCATTAACATCTTTAGTGTCACAGACGATGATTTCTCTTTCCATCAGGAGAGTTTGTTATCTGACGATATAAAAAAAATTACCTCCATGAGTTATCATTTTTAATATTATGTGTTTGTTGCAAATATAATAGGATCTATATCGATTTTATCCTATTAATTTTATAAATGCGAAAGTTTATATGGATGGATGTTTGTTACTGTTTCACGTGAAAATGGCCGAATCGAACTGCAGACGTATTACCTAACGTTTGCAATGCGCAAGCGATCAGCGATGACTTTTAAACGTAGTGAAAAATTCATCGAAAACGTCGTTAGCTTCTTACTGGTCACTGGATTAACGTTTTGCAATATCACAGCACCAAAACTAACCAAGCGGCAGCAACCGCCACTAATATACAAAGCTGCTATGTGTCTTGCAATACCTAAACAATTACGATATTTTCGCTTTGCGAGTTACGTGATAACCCCGCCGGTTAGGATGAAATTCGGCACACATATAGATGATGACCTGGAGTAGTACTCTATATATAATAGAAAGAAGGAATAGTCTACTTTTTATCCAGGAAAAATGAGTTTTTCCCGCGGGATTACTTTTATAATGTAGCGGGTGCTGCCCGTTTGTGTGCTGGTAAATAAATAAATCTAACAATGATTTCGTAATTTTTTTCAAATGAGGTCTGAATTGTTCTATCAATCACTGCTTCCTAAATAAGGAAACTGATCAGGTATATAATATACTAGCTGTTGCCAGCGACTTCGTCCGCGCGGACTTCGTTTACTCCGCACAGCACCTCTCCCGTAGGTGATAGCGTGATAATATGTAGCCTATATGTTGACCCGACCTGTTAGTAATATTCATGCAAACTTTTTGAGTTTACCCCGGACATACATACAGACAAACAGACAAAAATTCTAAAAACTATATTTTTGGCTTCAATATCGATTGTATTCTTTTAAAAAAATATTCAATGTACAGTTTTGACTTTCCTACGATTTTCTTATATGTATAGATACTTTAGTTTAAATATTGCTATTCGTATATGACTATTTCAAGGCTTTGTCTGTAAAGTTAAAATCCAAGTAGGTACGATTATAAAATTATGCGTCACATTTTTAATGTGTCATCGATTATCGTATATTAGTCAGTCGTCTCATTGGTCAAAATAATTCGATATTAGTATAGAATTATGAGGTCTTTTATTTCAATTGCAGTTTTTTTTATCATAAGATAGCAAACAAACAAATAGCTCTCTTGATGGAAAAAGAAAACCATCGCGTTTAGAAACCAAAGATGTTAACGGAGCGTTACTATCCTTGTGACGAATTACCCTCCAAGCCGGGACACGACAATGACAATCACTGACGTTATTACTGCTATTACGCAGGAATAGGTGAGGCGGTGGTACCAGACCTGGGCGAGACTATGCAGAACTCTACTATCTAACAGCCGTAAAATCTCTGGCAATCCATTTTGTTTTTTTTTTTTTTCAAAAATAACTTGAGTATATCGCTGGTATAGTGATCGGCTTAGTCAGTTAACATGAAGGAGTCGATGCCCTAGTCCAGGGATGGGGAAACTACGGCCCGCGGGCCATCAAACAAAAATCATTCATCCATCAAAAACAAATTTTAATTTCTTTCTTTTCCTAATAGTTATTTTGTAATATTGCAAAATAAATACGTGTTTCAGAAAACATATATCAATATTTTTATTCCATTAATTAAATCAGGGGTGGGGAAAATTTTTCGTTATAAATATAGCCAAAAATACAACTCGGCCCGCCATACATTTTGTTAGTAAATATTGACACGCGAATGAAAAAGTTTCTCCATCCCTGCCCTAGTCGGACAAAAATTGAGCAAAATTTTTCTTTCTGTTTTTATGTCAGCAACCGAGCAGAAGGTTGTTCTGATGGAAAAAACAACCATCACCTATAGACAATAAAGATGTAAATAATGTGTTGTCATGCGTATTACAGGGATGTAATGCCGCAGTAAGTTTACAGGCTACCTAGAAAGCAGTAAAAAGCATCGACGCTATTGCAAGAGGAAACATATTAGTAGCAGTTCAAGATACGGTGGTAGCATTTTTATACCCTAGAAGTTCGTAAACCATTCGTTTTTATTATGGTAAAAAATAAGTGATTATTACTTAATAAATAAAATAAAATAATTACGAATATATATTCGTTAAAAATTGACAAATGCGGCGAAGGGAATTAGCACACGCCTTTAACTTGTTAATCTTGATGATAGTATGTATATATTGCCAAGCGATTCGTTCTGACTTACGAAAGGAAACTAACGCGTGACGAGAGACTTTTTTTTTCGAAAAATATTCTTAATTTTCTCGTGTATAGATAGTTTGTATAAATGTACAAAGCCTAAAGTTTTGCGTCGTTAAAGTTTTTTTTGTAAATCTTACGGAATAATTATTATAATAACCTATTGAAGTGTACGTACATACGAAGTATGAAGAAACACTCGCACACGATGGGTTCCGTACCGTTATCAACGAAAAAATGGCAAAAAATGACGTTAGTTGTATGGGAGACCTCCTTAAATATTTAGTTTATTCTGTTTTTAGTATTTGTGGTTTTAGTGGCAACAGAAATACATCATCTGCGAAAATGTTTACTTTCTTAACTATCACGGTTCACGAGATAGAGACTGGTGACAGACAAACATACAGGCGGACGAATGGACAGAGGATTTTTAGTAATAGATACGTGACAATAAAAAGAGACAAATATAAAATATGCATTTATGAAATTAGGCTGTGAGAAAATAAGATAAAACGGTTTTCCCTATCCTTCGTCAATCAATTGATCAAAATGTCGATCAATCGCTATCTCTCTCCCTCCCTCTTAACCACTTCCGTAGTGTATTCGTCTCATTCTCTTACAATTACCCAAAATACAAAGTTTCACATCTATTACGTGTGAATTCACTCACAGAAACGTTTTGTTTTCAACTTTTCTTTGTTTGCTCGTAAAACTGCAATAGCTTTAGGAAACTTATTATGAAATCGTATACATATACCAAATAGACAGACATCAAAAACACCTGATTTTCGAATATATGCTATGATATTACAGTAAGAATAATAATTTCTTTGATTTTTTTTGACAAGAAAACTCTTGGGCCGAGTCGTAACAATCCCTTACAGCTCGTCTCATCTTTCGTAATGCAAATATTCTATTAGACTACCTGAATACCAAATAGGCTATACTTTTGTTCATTGTAATTTTTACCAATTTTCGTCCCACTTCCGAAATGGAAAAGGTTCTCAATTCGGATGTTTTTTTTAATGGTTTTTACGTCAGAAATCTGCCACTTATTAACCGATTTAATTATTTTTTTTATAGAAGAGGAGGCAGACGAGTAGGAGGTGCACCTGATGGTAAGTGATCACCGCCGCCTATGGACATCCGCAATACCAGAGGTCTTGCAGTTGCGTTGCCGGCGTTTTAATTTTTTTGTTTGGAAGGGTATTCTTCCCACTCGGTCCTATATGAGTTTGGCGAAGATCTGATCCAGGGTTCCAGAGATATTCCAGAGAAATCTATTGTCACACTTTTACTGATGAGACAATATTTTCACGAATATGCAATGAATGTGTGGCATTAGACCTTGCCACCGGATAGTAACGCATCATTAATATCTTTAATGTCTATAGGCGATGGTTGACTCTTTCCATCAGCAGACCTGCTTTTCTGCTTTTTTATGATATATAAATAAAAGAATATATCCATCAGATTGCCCAAGATACTAGGAATTAGTCTATTTGTTAAGTTATAGTCGGGGTAATGTATTTCATGATATATTTTTTTATATCATAAGATGGCAAACAAGCAGATAGCTCTTCTCAAAATAGCTCTTCTCAAAAGTCCGAGCGGACGAAGTCGCTGGCAACAGCTAGTTAGTTAAATAAGCTTGTTATACAAGTTCATATCACAGCTACTTGCATTGTACATATTATATTTGTACATGCTGGAGAGTCGTATAAGAAACGAGTTTAAGAGAAATAATGGATCTTGTGTAAGTGCACTTTCGCTTAATATTTTATGCTCTTACTGTTACCGCATCCGTTTCCATCGAGTTCCTTTAATGTTAGAATAAATATATTATCACGCCGGTTCCTATACGGGGAAGGCAGACTAAACTGTACGACAATATATGTTGCGGTTCACTATGCACTATGATTTGTGTGCTGTTTTTTCTGTCATGCGAAACCGGGACTGAATTGGACCATTTAAGGCAAAATTCAGTAACGAGCATTGCTATTGCATCAAAAATAAGTAAGACGGGGGTACAGAACCCGTGCGAGACTTTGAAAAACTTTTCCACCTAGTAGTCACGATAGTGACTCGTATAGCCAATCGTTTGCCTTTTACGACCTGCCTGACAGAATGGCAGATGGTACATTCTTATTAGTTTGAAATTTATTGTCAACAAATAATGAAATTTCACCAAATGATACACCATGGGATATGCGAGAATAAAAAAGAAATATTCCCACTTTATCTGTGAAGGTAGAAGTAATCCTATCCACCATAATGGTTACAAGAGCCCACGACACAGAACCTAGTCCCATAAGACTACCGGATGATATATACATAATTAGATACGTCATTGATGTGGAAATACGAAATGGCTATGCTGCAATGCGAAATAAAAAATATCCGACTTGTAGTACGATAAAATTACCAAACTTTGTTTGTTCCTCGATAAAGGGCAGGAGGGTAGGACTATACGAAAATGCAGTGTTACATGTCCCCTTTATTGGCCTTATTAGTGGCAGCAGCATTTTAAGAGACGCCTCGTACCTAGGTATCTAGGACGACCGGCCTACTAAAAACACCAGAGTTCATCTGGAAGATCATCAATTTCTGTGTGAGAAAAAACACTGCTGCATTTTCGAAACAGTTGAGAAATTGCTTGCAGCAGCAATTGAACGCCGCACACTGCACAGCTGATATCTTCCGGCGGCGTACTGACGATTAAAATTGTAGAAAAAATTAAGCCATGGGAATAGCAGTTCTAACTAGATTAGACTTAAAACTGCTCAAAATCAGGTATGCACTAAATTATTGTGTTGGGATGCGCTATTTCAAAACTAAATTTAAATATGCATCACTGTCGGATATTAAAAGTCAGAACGTTGTTTGTGACGTTACCCACGCTCTATTCAAAATAGCTTTTCGCTGAACCTACAGGAACCAGATGTCATTGCTAGATGCTGAAGTAACAAATGTTACGGTGAAATATTCCAAAATATTACGTGTGACAGAAACTTTGAATATAAGATTAGTAAAAAACCGTGTGGTATCGTGGGACACCAGATAGGAGCGAAATTCCTTATTATAATAAATCTTAACGCTTTTTTTAACATTATGGAAATTTTTTTGCCGGCTAGGGTACCCCTCTGCAACGCCCCATAAGATACTGATTTACATTCCCCTGATTCTCCTTGTCGCAATTCAATGCGTTCGTTATTGAAGTTTCCCGAATCTCATTCTCAAACTTATTCTCGCTCTTTTAGTGTTCAGGGCGTTAAGTTATGGAATTCACTCCCGTTTGACGTTCGTGATAGCCCAACCCTGCCAGTTTTTAAAAAAACCAATAAAAATAACAATATTTGATCAAAAAAATTTGCAATTTGAAAAAAAAAAATTGCTATCTTGTGGCGAGGTCTAAAGTCATTACTTAAAGGCAGTACATATACATGGATAAGTTTAGCGGCTACCTTACCCTTCAAACCGGAACACGACAGTGACAAGCACTGACGCTATTGCGGCAGGAATAGGTAAGGCGGTGGTACCTGACCCGGACGAGTCCTGCATTGTCTCAGGCGGTGGTGCCTGGCAGAACAGCAGTTGGCCTTTTCTTCAAAGGAGCCCGGGACCAACACGGGGAAATTATGATATCAAAAAAGCTATCCAATGCTATAAATTAGTTGGTGAATAAAAATGTTCCGAAGAAGTTGCAACCAGCAGCTAATTGATTAAATTATGGACGGAGTAAGTTAGCTTGCCAGTTGAAATATTTAACTTTAGCAGAAAGTTGGTAACTTTGTAACGGGAATAACACTCCTACGTAACACGCTATTGTCGCCCATTTCACTCGTGCAACTTCAGGACAAAGTTGTCGAATAAGTTTACGTTGACACGTGAATATTTATGTCACCTCCATGGAATATCACTCCAGTTCTTGAAATGAGCATTTCTTGTATACTTGTATGCAATTGGATTCTCCAAAACGGTTCTTACGATTTTAACGAAATTTCATATTTAGATAGTCTTTTACACTAGCCGCCAAACTCGAGCTGCTACTGTAATTTTGGATTTTCGAGAAATGTTTCGAAAAACTTCAATATCACTTTTGCCCGATCTGGATCGAACCCGGAATCTCATGGTCTGAGCTGAATACGCTAACCCCTTGACCACGAGGCAGTTGGTAGTGATCATACAGCAAAATGTGATAAATGAAATAGTTGCATTACCCACAGTCAAACACTAGTAATCATATTATCGTAAAATAGTTACCTTACCCACCATTAGAGATACTGATACAGTTTCGATTTTGTGACGCATCATAGCGACAGACCCAATTATTCTGATAAAAAGCTAATAAGTGCGACTATTGGAAATGAAAACGAAGTAAATTGTCGTTAAGACACAAAACTTTTTGAATTTTGCGAAATTCGCTGAAAAGTAATTCGTTTATTTATAATTTTTTATTAAATTTTTGTCATAACTGAAGTCCTACATAAATGATATAGCCAAACGTAGATCGACATAATATCTAACCTTAATGTTTAGACGATATGGTCAGTTTTAGTTGGCCATTTCATGAAATGATCGGCCTTTTCGTGAATTGATCAATTTTAAGATTTGGCCACAACATATACATAACAATTTTAAATGACTCGTAATACTTGGAAAATCGGATAATTATTTCGAATCCAAGGTTATTGATATCGAGTAGAGGAACATTTTCGGAAATAATTTGGAATACGGGTATTAATCAGCTGTGTATTGTTTCTGTGCTTCCCACACATTAAAGTGATTACATCATTAGATTTTGATACGAGACACAAATATGGTGATGCTAAAACTCGACAAAGACAGTAATGAATTTATTCTGATTTCGAAGTAAGTCATTTATTATTGGTACAGAGTTTATGTTAATATTACTTATATATTTTGTACTATTTCTTTTTATAAATTCAGACGTTAACGTAACGTTTCCCTCGTGATGGTCCGAGCTCCCTTGAAGAATAGGCCAACGGTTGTTCTGCTAGGCAGGTCGTTAAAGCGACAGATTCGCTATTGGAGTCTCTACCATCGTGGCTACTGGGTGGTAGAGGCCTTACATGTTCCTTCCGCAGTAGTGTCAGTGCTTGTCACTGTCGTGTTCCGGCTAAGAGGCTAAGGTAGCCGGTAAACTTATGTATGTGGCATTAGACCTCGCCACAAGATAGCAACGCACCATTAACAACTTTGGTGTTTATAGGCGATGGTTGACTCTTGACATCAGAAGACCGATCTGCTTGTTCGCTATTTTATAATGTAAAAAAAAACGTTACGAAATCCATAGTTCACAGACGAAATTAGTGTATTTAATTTGAAATTTTTTGCGAAGTCTTATATTTAACTTCTGTGATGCAACTAAAGCAAACGCTAGGGTAAGGATTGGGGCAAGCTTATTCAAAGTCTGAAATTTAAAGGAGACCAGATCGTCCACCCACTTCTACCAATCATTCATCCGCGTCAGAAGAAAGGCAGTAACACACAAATTGTGTACTTAACGCACAATTCACTTTGTAACCGAAACATCTTCAAAAGAGTTCAATAGCACGTCACTCTGTAAATGGTGAAGCATTAATGATTGGGCATTAAAGGTTGACGCATTTAATGCTTTACCCCTTATAGAATGTAAACTTTATACAATAGTAGTATTGTTTACAAACAAATTCTTCAAAAGAGTCTTAAAACAAAAGCCAGCCCCAACTCGTTTTTTGATTAACTCGACTTGTGTTTTTTGTCCATGATACGTTATTCGTGTTAGGTATGCATACTTAAATAACGAGCAATGGGATGGTTGCACATCACTTGTTCAGACCCATTGCATCATTTATGATTCATACAAACGTGATGAGAGGTTAAGTAACTTTAAATATTCAATCATTGACATTTACCTTTGGTCTTGTTGTGTATTTGGCTAATGAAATGCTTTTTTATAACAAAGAATAGCAAACAAACAGACGTCTCTTCTGATGACATGAGAAAACCTTCCTCTATAAATACCAAAGACGTTTATTCTGTAAATAGATCCTCCGTGTTTATTGTATTGACTGCCAAATGGTTGTATGTTATTCAATCCGCCAGAAAAGCTGAACTAATCAAGTAGAAAGTCATAAAGATATATTATGACTATTTTAAATTCAAAAAAATACATTGTACCGTTGGGATTATTCACAGACTTTTATAAGGAAGTGGGCTGCTTGGCGCAGCTGGTTTATACTAAGTTTGAATCATGGAACATAGAACAAGCGGAATTGACAAGTACAAACATTTGTATCAGGACTGCGATCGCCATACTCACACATAAAATAAGCATTATTGCATATAAACTACTAATGCAAACATTGTTTCATTTTAAACAACAATAATCCGAAACACACAAACAGAACATTTAAAAATATACCAAACAGCGTTACAATAAATTTTATTTTGCTACAAAAAAAATAGTATTTACGTCCTTTTGTAGTCTGTTCAAAATAGATTCATCTATTTGTACAATAGTGAAACTATAATCTTAAATAGTTTCGCTATTCTACAATAGATGGCAGTATTGATTTTTCCGTAGTTTTCAGTTGGTCATATTTGAGTAGAGAACTTTCTAGAACGATATACGTAATGACTGTCATTATGCATATCTTTCTAGAAAAATTAGGTCAACTTTATATGTAAGGTGTACGGCTGATTTTAGCTTGACTTTCTATTATATCATTAGAGATTATATTAAATCAGGAATTTAATTAAAATAAAATGAAAATTGTACTTTCGGATGATATGAAATATCTCCATTTTTAATCATCTGTATTCTACTATCATTTCTGCATTCAAGGATGGCACAATACGGCATAATTCAGTGTATAATAGATTTTCGCACGACGACTATCTCCTAAAGATATGGTAAGTATCACTAAGGCAATTTAGAGTAACAGCGCATAATATGCACGCGGCACGCCCACTCTTCACTTCCCCTTGTTCTATGTTCCATGGTTTGAATTATATAAGTAGGAATGGACTTTCTAAGCATACGTCATGATGTATGAAGACATTAACAAAGCGGCTATAGAATCCTCAACTACCGGAGTAAAGCAGTAAAATATTACTAACACGTAAACGAAGTAGGTACAAAAGATAATGTAGAAGCGCGAATAACTGTAAGGTAATAACAAACTCGAGTTTACGAGAAACGTATTCGTTGGTTAAGCTTTCTCTTATTGTTTATTTACTAGTTTTTTTTATTATATTATAAGATAGCAAACAAGTAGATGGGTCTCCTGATGGTAAGATAGTCAACAATCGCCTATAGACACCAAAGATGTTAATGGTGCGTTGCTATCTTACGGCGAGGTCTAATGCCACATGCATAAGTTTACCGGCTAACTTACCCTCCAAACCGGAACACGACAGTTACAAGCACTGACGCTATTGCGGCAGGAATATAGGTAAGGCGGTGGTACCAGATCCGGGCGAGACAATGCAGAACTCTACCACCTAGTAGTCACGATGGCAGTGACTTGCATAGCCAATCGGTCGCATTTTACGACCTGCCTGGCAGAATGGCAGTTGATCTATTCTTCAAAGGAGCCCGGAACCAACACGGCGGAGCTGACCCGCGCAGCTTCGCTCGCGAGAAGCCCGTTATATAGATGACATGCTAGTTTAACATGTTGATCATAATATAGTTTTTCGTACAAACGTTCATCCCCTATTTAAGCCTCTTGGAAAAAATAGCCTATATTTTACACATGATGTTCAACTTTCTCCTTCTTCTTGCTTTATGCCAAATGGTTCTTCAATCTTTATGCCACATTTCATTAAAATTTGTTGAGCCGTTTAGCCGTGAAAGCTAAACAGACAGACAGACTTTCGCATTTATAATATTAGTATGGATAGTATGTCCCTGCTAGTAAGCATGACACATTTCACATCACGAATGTAAAGGACAACTATTGCGTTTAGACACCAATTAATAGCGCTTTCTTATTCATGTGGCGGGATGATGATAGTACTACTTGCATAAGTTTACCAGCTACCTAATCCTCTAAATCGGAACTCGACAGTGGCAACCATTGACGCTATTGTGACAGAAGTAGATAAGACGGTGGTAAAAGACGGACGAGACATCGCGGAACTCTGCTACGTAGTCACTACTGTAGTGACCACGTATCAATCAATCATTTGCCTTTTACAAACTATATAGCAGAATGGTAGATGGTCTATTTTTCAGAAAACAATATCTAGATGACATCAGAAATTAAATTGAAAAAATAACAGACAAGCAGATAAATAAATGGACATAATAATTATAAAACATATTACGAGTATATGTTTAAGCACCAATGCCGTGCTGGTGAAAACTTAAAAACTTGATAAACAAAGTGAAATGTTGACACGGCTGGGGTTTTTGTAACTATAAAAAGCCTGTGCTTTACGTTATAACTATAAAAAGGGCACATAAAACTTTGTAACTGGTATAGTTATACAAACCAGAAACCCATTAACCCATTTTAGTTTCCACATATATAGCAAATGATGTACGCACTTGGACATGCCAGTAAAGTTAGCGACATAAAAAGTTAACATAACCAACGTACAACGATGACATTTTTACTTTTTTGCATATCACTGGCGTGCTGTGAGAGTTTTTTCTAGAAGTGTGCTCTATACAGAGACTTGATATTCCAATAAAATACCAGTTTTGTTTATAAAATAAATATCTGCACGCTGGTGCTCTTGCGAGGATAGGCAGTTTTACCCCATGTTGGTCCGGGCTCCTTTGAAGAATAGACCGACTGGGCGACTGATTGGTTTTGCGTGTCACTACCATCGTGACTACTAGGTGGTAGAGTTATGCAAAGTCAGTAACTTCCTTATCTACGTACGTAGCAGAAAGTTAAAAAAGAAAAAGTTCCATTAATATTATAAATCCAAAAGTTTGCATGTGTGTGCATGAATGTGCGCGCGATTATGTGTGCGTTTTAGCGTGTTTGCTACTTATTACTGAAATGGCTGGACGGATAGGATGAAGTTTTAAATACGGATAGTCCAACTGCTTTAACATGTAAGCAAATTTATGCCCGAAAAATTTTTGCTCTCGTGGGATTCATAAAAATTTATTGTCACGCATCGGACTGCCTTGCGTGTCGCTTGTGTTTATCAACACTGGTGACGTAATACAAACTTCGTAACATTTGCATAAACCTATCCTCTAAGTAAACGTAACAAAATGTAAATGGAGTTGAAGCTCTTAGGGCTCTTACTCGCATAACCGCGATATAACTTCGCATCGTACAACGACGTGCTATAACGTGTACGAAAATGTTAAAAAAATATTGGGTTTAGAATTTTTAATAAACACTAGCTGTCCCGGCTGGAAGCCGGGTAAGCTTTGTACTGCTATAATAATAAACAAATAGGGTCAAAATTTTCCACCACAGTATTAATATTTAAACTAAAAAAAATCACTTTTCCATACAATTTTTCAAATATTTTCTTAAACATATCCGATATCATATTACTGTAATAGTTTTTGAGATATTTGCAAAACACAAATTCCCCTCTTTCAAATAAATTGTTTATAATTTTGCAATACTTTTGCGCGACTTCAATTTTTTCAAAACCTTTCTAATTACGAATCCAATGAGCCCTTGGTTAAAATTTTCTGAGAAGACGAAGCCGAATTTTATAAAACAGCACATGTGAAATAGGCTGTGATCCAAGTCGGTGTAGCCACTTTGAAGTGATGAGCTGATAAATATTTGTGCCTTGTGGCAATCGATTTTTAATCATATAGGTTGTGCTCTTTTTTCCCGTGAGTACAGTAGCGAGAGCGAATGGAGTAACAAGTAATCAATATAAGATATATCATTAAATTTTTTATTCTATTTCAGCCATCTAGAATTTTTTTTTAAAGGAAAATGAAAACAGGCTAATTTTATTATTACCGCAATTGTTGGATGTTTCTGGTAATTTAGTATTTTTTCTAATTACATTTGTTGATTCTAGCAGTAAAAAATGGCTTCCCTGCGTAATTGTCGAAACTTGATTTCGGAGAACATTTATTATAAGAAATACAATTGATGATTGCAAAATCTGTTTCATTAAGGCAATATTTAAAAAAATAAACTATCTAAAGGTACTATTTAATTAAATAAATACCTTACTTTAAATACCTCACTTAATAAGTACCTTATAATATGAAAAACTAGAAGTTGGAAAATTATGAATTCTCGTCAACACACACACACACACAGATTTTGCTTTACGTACCTATATAGATAAGAAGAAAACAGGCACGAGGTTTTTTTTTTTTATATCATAGGATAGCAAACAAGTAGATAGCTCTTCTGATTAACAGTGACAAACGCCTACAGACACCAAAGATGTTAATAGCGCATTGCCATCAGTGTGACAGGTGGCACCTCCCAAACCGGAATACGACAGAGACAAGCACCGACGCTATTTTGTCTGGAACAGGTTAAGCTTTGGTACAAAATCCAATCGAGACGTGGTAGAACTATACCATCTTGTTAGGAGTCACGATTTTAATGATACATATGAATCTTGAACCCGCCACACGGATGGCAACGCAGCATTAATTATCTTTGGCGGTAATTTTCTACTTGCACCAGAAGAACCACCTTTCTACTTATTTATTTATTTTAACTAAAAAATCACAGCCGCATATCAAAATAGATACAATATAATATTTGAATTACATTGGCCAATTAAGGATTTCTTTTTTGTACACTATTATTACTTTAAGCATTTTTACAATCACTGAACGGTATGTTTATATATAGACTTTATATGACTATTGAAATATAACTAGAAAATAACAACAAAAGGTAATTCTTTTTTTTTTTAATCATAATTTATTTATTGCTGGAACATAGGTAAATCAGGATGTTACAATATAAAACATAATTAGTGCACTACATTGCCTATACGGCGTGCAATATAATTATTATACACATCAATTATTGCTTTTTAACAATTCTATTTAAAACAGTTACTTTCTAAATTATTAAATAAAACATGTGCAACAACATAACATTAATTCTATTAGAATATGTGCGTTTGTTTGTGAGTGAATGTATTAGAATAAACAATACTTTGTTTGTGAAAATATATAGGTAAGTAGGGATAGGTGAAAATAAACTTAAGTACATAGATGAAATATGTTATATAAATGTACTATTCATAGTTATATAAATTTTTGTTATATATCCTATGAAAATAACACAGGTTGTAAGAATAAACTTAATAGTTTAATGTGTCTGGTTAACTCTATGAGTTTGTTGTTACGTAAGCTTTTGGTGTTTCTTTGTTTCCTTTTGCACTCCTGATTAATGTATTGTAAGTAATATTTTAGTGCTTTGCTTTGGTAGATGAAAGTTGCTTTGTTGATGCGTTCATTCATCATGTCTGTCGTAAATCGTGCGACATGAAAGGAATTGTGTCACATTCATCACAAATATTGTAACATTTTCTACGTAATATCAAAAGATGCTTTAGATTTACAGATTTATATCGGAAAAAGTATTGTTTATAAGAAATATTACAAAACATTGAGTTGGGACCAGTGACTTTGCTATGAGCTCAGTAGTTCTGTCATGAAATAAAAGTGGATTACAATTTGCACCTTGTAACTAAATACATTTCTTATATTATAGAAAAGAAGCAACTAATTGGCATTATGATGGAGAGAGACAACGTTTGTCTATAGTTGTAGAGTTCTATCTCGCCTGGGTATGTTTTTTTTTATTATCGATAGGGAAGCGCTTGACCACGATCTCACCTGATGTTTTTTTTTTTTAATATTATAATATAGCAAACAAGCAGATGGGTCTCCTGATGGAAAGAGTCAATGGTGCGTTGTTATCTTGTGGCGAGGTCTAATGCCACATGCATAAGTTTGTGGTAAGCTAACCCATGTGGTAAGCTAAGATGTGGCCTAAGATAGAACGCGCTTCCCTAGAAGGAACCTGTTCTCTCTTCTCTTGAAGGTTCCCAGATTGTACTCATCGGGGAACACAGATTCAAGAAGTATGTTCCAGTCCCTTGCGGTTCGAATGAAGAATGTCGAGTCGAACCGCTTTGTCCGGCGCCACCATATGGCGATGCCTAGAGTCTGTACGCCTCGACGATCGATAGAAAAACGGGGATGGCGGAATTAAGTCGTGCAAGTATCACCGCCTTTTCTATTCCTGCGGCAATAGTGTCAGTGCTTGCCTCTGTCGTGTTTTGATATGGAGGGTAATACCGCTAGTAAACTTATGAATGTCGTTTTATCATTCAGCCCAATGAATGGGTCTCTTGATTGAAAGAGACGGTCGTCTCTTTCCATCAAGAGACCCATGTGGTTGCTTGCTACTATGATATAAAATAAAGCTAAAGTTGACAATAGTATGTTGTGATATCATATAATATCTTACAAGCAAATTGCTCACGTGATGGAAAGAGATAACTATCACTTATTAATACAAAAAATGTGAACAGTGCGTTTCCATCAGACAGTGACAAGCATATAAGTTTACAGGCTATCTTACCCTGCAACAGAAACAAGACGGATGCAGGCATTAACGCTATTGTGGCAGAAATAAAAAAACGGTGGTATCAAAAGCGGCCAAGCCGTAGCATACTCTACGACCTAGTGGCTAGTACGCTAGTATCTACAATGCTATTGTCACATTTATTCAATGGTATATGCAATTGACACATTTTGTCAATTATCTACCCTATTCGGCTCAGATCAGTTCCGGGATCGATCCTCGGGACGGGCAATTGTTATAGAGGTTTTTAAATTCAAAATCTCTGTAGCAGCTCGGAGTCTGGTAGATGGTATGTTACGAGCACGTAAACTGCCGGTCCCGATTGTCGCAAGAAAATCTTCACGTTCGTATCCGCAAAGAGAAAGGCAGAGGTACAACAAGTGCACCCACGATTAGCCGAAGATACTTAGGTCCCACAGTATGATAGGTGGCCAGCCTATCGCCAACCGGGGACTTTTTTTAATCCCGGCCGACGTCATTTTTGTCATAAAACTGAAAAAATACATTGTTGAATTGCCCGACCAAGGAATCGAATCCGGACCTCACGTGGTCATCTCTGACACCGGACCACTAGACTACTAGAGATCGCAAGAAATACTCGATAATAATTATCAGGTCGCTAAATGCGGCGATGAGGATCACCACTCAACGTCAACCGACAAACCGCAGTGAACTGAAAAGTTCGTTCTGTTTGCCGATGCCGATGCCGATGCCGATGATCTATCATGTATGATGAGCATGATGATACTGCTGATCAATAATCATCCCCTTTTACGAACTATTTGGTACGAAAGCGCTTAAGAGTAAGTAAACTATATTTATCTGAAGGAGCCCCCAAAAGAGCCCTTAGCCCCCGCAAAATAAATATGAAAAAAAAATACACGTAGCCCGACCATAAAATCAAACCCGGGACCTTTATGATCGAAGCCGGACAGTGTAATGACTCCACCGAGGAGGTAGTAATTGTTAAAATGGTATAAATAATAAATTTTATTGCGCGTCGTAAATGATTAATTTAAAAGCAAATTAAATGCAAATACTCAGTGGTTACTGTAATTGCACTAGACGGTAAACTTTCTATCCATGTTTTAATTAAGTAAGTAATGATGTTTGGTCATCTGATAGGCTTGATAAATTGTAGCTGGTGAAGGTACATTTATTGATGATAGTCCTCTCTAGTCCGTCCTACTTTCTTGGACAAGTTGAATCTGTTAGACAACGATTCGCTTTGATTTTAATGTGTATGTACTAGCTGCGCCCTGCCGCCCGCTGTATTTAACAGTTTTTGGTGAATCCCACGGGATCAACAAATATTTCCGGGATAAAAAGTAACCTTTGTGCTATTTAAGGTCATCTATAATATCTGTGCCAAATTTTATCAAATTTGTATCTTCACGCCCGTATCCCCGAAGGGGTAGGCAGAGGTACAACAAGAGTACCCACGATTAGCCGAAGATACTTGGTCCCACAAATGTGATAGGTGGCAAGCCTATCGCCAACTGGGCATTTTCCAATCCCGGGCAACTTTGTATTTAACAGAAAAGTGAAAAAAACACTTTTTTTATGTGCCCGTCCCGGGAATCGCACCCAGGACCTCATGTGGTCAACGCCAACGCTGGACCACTAGACCACAGAGGCGATTTATCCAATTTGGTTATGCAATTTTTGCGTGAAAGAGTAACAAATATCCATCTATCCATTCAAACATACTTTCGCATTTGTAATATTAATAAGACTAGCTGCGCCCTGCCGCCCGCTGCATTACAACAGTTTATGGTGAATCCCAGGGGATCAATTTATATTTCTGGGATAAAAAGTAACCTATGTGTTATTCCAGATCATCTATAGTGTTGTTACGTACTTCGGGTTCGTAATTGTAAGAAAACGCCACTTATATAAAAACCGTGTGTTTACAACATAAGTACACAAACAACAAAAGGTAATATATAAATATACTACACACTGGTCACCTCACTGCACTAGCACTAAACTTAACCGACTACGTTTAAAGAAAACACTACTCGTATTCACTTAAACAGGTCACTTCGCTTCGCACTGGTCGCCTGTACTATCGCTTTCGATCACTGTATAAAAACTGCCTTGTATTTGTCAACACATCTCTATTTATACCCAGGATAAACTTCTACCCGAATCGAGAAAAATCTACATTTATTGCGTAAACAATAACAACTCATGATAAACAACTCATAGTACACGCTATTTTCATCCTTATGCTCTATAACTATTTGTTTGTCAGTAGGAGTAGCTATCTCTTTCTTTTATATCAGATCTCTCCAGCGTTCCAACTCTTGACGTTTCTAGATTATTCGTAACAATATGTGTGCCACATTTCAACAAAATCGATTCGGCCGTTATGCGTGAAAGAGTAACAAACATCCATCCATCCAAACATATTTTCGCATTTATAATTCTAGCTGCGACCTGTAGCCCGCTGCATTACAACAGTTTTTGAATCCATCGGGATCAACTTATTTTTCCGGAATAAAAAGTACCCTAAGTGCTTTTCCAGGTCATCATCTACATCAACGAGTCCTACGGAAGTTGTCGTAACTTAAAAAATGCTATTTTTGTGTTATTTATAAAAATGACTCCATTTTTGATAGATATTTTAATAACACAAAGAATATAAATGACATTTCTATTAGATAAATCCAACTTCTAATAGAAATTTCATTTTTATTCATCGCGATATTAAAAAGATAAAAGTGGAGTCATTTTCATAAATAAAACAAAAATCGCATTTTTTAAGTTACGACAACTTACGTAGGGCCCGTCGATATACGAGTATGTACCTTTTATCCAAATTGTTTGGGCTGCTTTTGCGTGAAAGTAATACAAAAATCCATCCATCCAAACATATTTTCGCATTTATAATATTAGTAGGAAAGATGTAAGTTTTGGAAAGACTACATAAATGAAACTAGTCGGAAGCAGAATCAGAATTTATGGACGCAATTATAGAATTAACTGCTTCTATTCTCAGAATCAATGACCATAATAAAGCCGTTACCAAAGACTATAACTATATTCCAATAGTAATATTTACACAATGGAAATACAGACTTTCGCCATAACTTTCGCTTTCATTTCAGCGGATAATTATAGACATACCCGATTGGATATGCTAGAACTGCTCTTTAATTATTCTTTGATGCTGTTCCTAGTATATAAGCGCAACTATAATATATTACTGCTTCGTGATCAATTGATTAGACTCAGTTACATCGGGAGATTCCGCGTTCAATCAGAAAATTGGGTCAAGTCAGAAAATGTTTTTTCGTGAAAAGAGTGAATACATGAAGCGCAAACTTTGTTCCCCTTTTTATGGAAATTGCGCGAATTGACTGATTTGCTGATCATTATTGACTGTTGTGGGATATAAACAAACGTAAATATTGATTTTAAAGGTTAAGCTTAAATATCGCTCATATTTGTTTAGGCTGACAACATATTTGAGCGATATTTAAGCATATATTAATAGGTTATCACTTATCAGTCAAAAAATACCCAAATATTTGAGTAAGTATGATTTAAGCGTCCATGCACATTTACTAAATTTTATAAGTGTATGTATGTTTGTCCACGAATTTCTCTGGAATTATAAGCCTATCGAGATGATTCTTTTTGATTTAAATTAGGTATATTCTAACTTAGGCAACAGTGTAATTTTCATCAAAATCGGTTCAGTAGTTTTTTAAATATATATTAAAAAACTAACTAACTAATTTTTAAAAGTATAGTTGATATTTATAGTCGGTTAAAATTTTGAAATTACTAATTTTATATATATTCGGGCATAAATCTGTCACATATCGATGTGCAAAATTCTTTATTTGAGAAAATCCCATCTCGCTAATCCCGTTTGGTTCCATATAAATCCATACTAATATTAATAATAATAATATATTTATTTATTTCTCTCACAATCATTAGGTACAGTAAGTTTTATTTTACTAGTATAATATTATATTTATTTTACTAGTATAATATAATATTATAAATACGAAAGTCTGTCTGTCTGTCTGTTACGCTTTCACGGCTAAAACGCTGGACCGATTTTCCTGAAATTTGGCATGGAATTAGCTGAAAATCTGGGGTCAAACATAGGCTATTTTTTTTCAAAAATCAACCCTTAAACCGTTGAAATATGGGATGAAATTTGTATGAAAAGCTATCTTGACGACATGCTTATCTACTCACGGGCGAAGCTGCGCGGGTCAGCTAGTAAATAAATAAATATCGCTGGACAAATTACACGAATTGATCTAACCGCAAAGTAAGCAAATTATTTGCTTGTGCTATGGGTGTTAGTCAACGGTACCAATATGTAGAAATACATATATAAATAGTGTTACATACATAATAAACACCCAAACCCAGAAATACAAACATTATAATTATTACACAAATGTGTCTCCCTGTCGAGAATCGAACCTTAACTCCATCGATTCGAAGTTAGGTTGGCTAACCACTCGACCAACGAGGCGGTCAAATATCCACGTATAAAGTTGATGAAGGTCTAATTCAAAATTCCAGACATATGAAGGCTGGAATTTAATTGTTGCAATTTTGCTGTGTTTAAAATTTAGAACTTTTCGTGTCAAGTCGCATAGTACCCGATCACTTCGCTTCGATAATAATAAGGTGCATGCGGGAAATCGATCGTTCTGTCAGGTTATTATTAGATAGGCTTGCTGTAATTTTTTATGGCATTGGCGTTAACAACTGCCGTTTGTCAAGTTTAATTGTTGTATTTTACAAATAAAATATATATATTACTGGCTGACCCGGAAAATGTTGTTTTGCCATATTAATTACTTGTATTGAATATTTTGGTGGAGTATTAAGAGAGCATTCCTTCTTGAATGAGAAGGAATGCTAATAATGCGATAAAAACTGTCCTTTCTCTTTTTCTTCTTCTCTTATATCTTTTAAGTTGGACCAAAGAGAAAATATCCGATCCGAAATATGTAAGTATATAGGCAGGTCAATGACATTATCAAAAAATAAAATAATAAAAATATCGTTCTTTAAAGTGTCTCATTTTAATACTAAATTTAAACTTTCCTTTAAATCAAGCATGCATTTTTAAAATTTATCTTTTAATATCCATACAATAATGACATGGATATCATTGTATTAAGCTACTAAATAATACTTTTGACTACCGGACAGGGCTTTTTTTTACACTCTTAAGAAGATAAATAACTTCGGAACGGATTTTTGCACACTTATTTGCACAATTATCCTTCTGCATCCACTACGTTAACAAAAAAATACACAGAATATATGAACTTTTAAACTAGCGCGTTCTACTATAATTTTTAAAAATATATAAACGGGTCCAAAACGCGTACATATATAGAATTTACTTGTAAAGCTCGACGTTTCGGCCACATGGACCGTGGTCACGAGCGGACTGGAGCAGCACATAATATATTTATTCAACACACGCTACACTTCGTAACCGAAGCAGGAAAACAAATATCACTTCACTCAACGAAAGAAGAACATCCCTGGAGAAGTATTTGAACTCTTGCTGCTGGTTGTGTCGCTAAATATCACTGGACAAATTCTACGAATTAATCTAACCTTTAAAAAAACAAATTATTTGCTTATGATATGTGTCATAGCACTGATAACGGATAATGTAGTTAGTCAATGATACTACTAACTATTCGTTAATACGTGAAACGTTGTACCTCTTTTTACGACACTTGCGCAAACGAAGGAGTATAAAAGTCGGCACAATTAAAGTTTACATGTTGAAGAAGCGTAGAATGTAATATTTTATATATAGAGTTTTTTATAGAAAAGTATTTTTATAGAGTTCGCAAAAACATTAAATTAATAAAATTAAACATTACACACACCTACCTATTCATTTGATATTCTCCGTATTGGTACCGGGCTTCTTTGAAAATAGGCCAACTGCCGTTCAGCCAGGCAGGTCGTAAAAGGCGACAGATTGGCTATACGAGTCACTAACATCGTGGCTACTAGGTGGTAGAGGTCTGCATTGTCTCGCCTGGGTCTGGTACCATCGCCTTACCTATTCCTGCCGCAATAGCGTCAGTGCTTGTCACTGACGCTATTGCGGCTAACATAAATATACTATTTTGTTTATGGTTAAATAAACTTTAACTGGCAGACCTTAAAGATATTTTATTATGTAATCTATAGTCAAACGGAGATATATAATTGAATTTCGACCACAGAGCGATTGCTGGTATATAAAAATACCTCGGTAATCGGTATATACTGAAGTATATTACTTAGTAAACATCTAGGCTCAGAAATACAAACGCATATGATCACGAAAATCTATCCTTAAATTTTTTGACCGCCCTGTTGGTAGAATGGCTATGACCCTGACTATGCAATCACCGGAGCTCGGGTTCGATCCCCGACGGGGACAAGCATTTGTGTGATAAGCATAAATGTTTGTATTTCCGGGTTTGGGTGTTTATTATGTATGTAAAAGTATTTATATATGTATTTCTGTGTATTAGTATCGTTGACTTACACCCATAACACAAGTAAATAATTTGCTTACTTTGGGGTTTGATCAGTAAGTGTAATTTGTCCCGTGAATATTTATTTATTTATATTTATTTGTCGGGTGTCGAACCGGAGCCCTATTGATTATGTAGTCAGTCGCTAAGCTGTAAGCGAGGTGGCTAATGTTTCACTAAGAATTTCCGAGATAGAAAAAGATTTACATTTTCTTGCTACTTTTTATTTATTTATTTTTTATTTATTTAAAATTTGTGCACAAACATGTACAGAGGTGGACTTAATGCTAAATGACATTCTCTACCAGTCAACCTTAAACAAATATAAACAGTGTTTACGATGGGGTGCACAGAGAAACTTACTTTTTATTTGTGTGTATAATATAAATAGAACATGCATAATATAAATACAACAACACCTTTCTTCGCTGTCAGAAAAACTTGTCCAGCTTCTCAATACATAGATGTACAGATAGAAAGTTAACGTATGTTTTCAAGAAAGATTTATAAGTATTCCGCGTATGTCACCTCATACATAATTCAGTTGGAAGCCAGCACGCATCCTCGCGATATTTCTGCAATACATACCAGTTCTGTAGCAGGTCTATAAACGGCGACACTAAACAAAAAGACGAACTATTAAATACAGTTAAGTGCTAAAGTGACAACCGATGACAGAACCGTAGGGTGCCCTGAATTGCTTTAACAATTCTGTGCTGTGACGCTGACGACAGGGACGTTTATGTAAACTGAAGTAGACAAGAAATATCCTTGTTAGAAGGGTTTTAAAGAATGTTTTTAAAGGTTTTAAAGAACACTCTCCTGACAGCCTCAGCCAATATTGGAATATGACCGCCCCGTTGGTCGAGTGGTTAGCGACCCTGACTACGCAATTGACGGGGCTCGGGTTCGATCCCCGACGGGGACAAGCATTTATGTGATGAGCATAAATGTTTGTATTTCCGGGTTTGGGTGTTTATTAAATATATTCTAGTATTTATATATGTATTTCTATGTATTAGTATCGTTGATTATCACCCATAACACAAGCAAATAATTTGCTTACTTTGGGGTTAGATCAGTATGTGTAATTATTTATTAATTATTTATTTAATTCTTGGCGTTGACATATCGAACAACGTTTAGTTCTGTGATCATTTGGAAGAAAAGGCTAAACTAGCCTCAAGAAAGCTTGGTGTGCTCAGTAGAGCGAGACAGTACTTCCTGCCGACTCATCGCTTGCAACTTTACAAAGCGCAAATTCGCCTTCACATGGAGTACTGTTCTCATCTCTGGGCGGGAGCTCCGCAATATCAGCTTCTTCCACTTGATCGCATTCAGCGTAGAGCGGTTCGAATCGTTGACGACCAAGCTGTCTCTAATCGGCTTGACTCGGCTTTACGCAGAGATATAAGTTCGCTTAGCATCTTTTACCGCATCTATCATGGAGAGTGTTCCGACGAATTGTTTGGATTGATCCCTGCTGTTGAATTTCATCATCGGACATCGCGGCAAAATTCAAAGTTCCATCCTCATCGCCTCGATGTCTGGAAATCCACAACCGTGCGATTCTCTAGGCACTTCTTACCACGCACTACTCCTCTGTAGAATCAATAACCGGCGGGGGTATTTCCGAATGGATACAACTTAGGCACCTTCAAGAAAAGAGACATACTCCTTAAAAAGCCCGCAACGTAGCTGCAAGACCTCTGGTGATGTGGCTGTCCATAGGCGGCGGTAATCACTTACCATCAGGTAAGCCTTCTGCTCGTTTGCCCCTTTTTTTCTATAAAAAAATAAAAAAATGTAGGAGTTAAAAAAATAAGTAAATTTACACAATAATCTTACATTAGTCTAAGGGAAACATCGTCATCTTGTGCGTAGTGTCTGCAGAATACTTAGAATTTCGTGATATGAATAGTCTTGCGCTATGTTTATTTAGTCTGACATTTTTACTGCACTGCGGGGATAAGGTAATGGATGCTTACAGTACTGAAGTTAGTGTGAATAATAGAACGCTGGATTTATTTAACTATTATTTTTAAAAATATAAACGGGTCTAAAACGCGTACATATCAAGAACTTGTAAAGCTCGATATTTCGGGCAAGTTACATTGACCGTGGTCACGAAAAAACTATTGTTTTTATGTTTCGTAACTATCATTTTCCCAATAAGCTTTTTCTATACTCAAACACCGACCATATTATAAAATTTTATTTCTTTATTTTTATGTGTTTAATTATACAAAAAAGAGAGAAAACCATCGCCCATAGAAACCAAGGAAATTAATAGTTTATTACCATCCGTATGGCGGGCACGTAATGCTATACGTAATAAGATTACTGGTTTGTTTACTATCCAAATCGGGTTACGGCAGTGATAAGCACTGATGCTATTGCAGTAATAATAATAATACCGAACCCGGTTGAGACGTAACAAAAAAAAACAGAACTAACCTAGAACCTGCAATAGTTAATTAACATGTATGTCTAGCAGTCTGGTAGCTAGTAGCAGTTGGTTGATAGTTTAGTTTTCAGAAAGAAGAAGTTTAGTTTTCCGGAGACCTAAACCAGACAATGAAAATGGAAATTTATGTTATTTTAATATAAAAAAACTTGAAAGGTGTCAAGGGACACCCGGAAGGAACGAAGTCCCTTTTATTATTATTTACAAAAAACCTGTGTACACTCAACAAAAATAATCGTCGCCACACCACACTGTACAATGCGAAATAGAAATGAAAATATCTGGCTTGCTTTCTATAAGAGAGAGAGAGAGAGAGAGAGAAACATGCGCACGCCGCACAGCTTACAATAGCTTACTATAGCAAAAAGTGTCGTGACAACTTTTCGTAAGAATTTTTTCCGTCTAGCCCCCTTTCACAAGCGCGATAAGGAACTTTGTTCCAAATTGCAGATCAAGAAGATGCAAAATGATTTTTTTTAATTCAAAACTTCAATCAACCAAACTTGTGACGTGTCGTTAGTGTCGTAACGCTCTATCACGTCTCCTTTATTTTAAATGGACGTCTTTGATGACGGGATGCTTCCTCCACTTTAACTTCGTATAAACATTCTCATCACGCACTCGTTGTGACTGTACCGATGTTATTTTGTTTGACACATGTCTTAATTATGTTATGGCGTTTTGACAGCTCGTTTGATGGTGTTATTTTGTTATGATAATTAAGGTCATAGAAAGTGTTGTATACAAATACAATCCCTTCTCATTTTTCTGTATGATCAATTTGTTGAATTAACTCTATGCCTGTCCGTTTCGATGTGATATTAAACTAGCGATTCAATATACTGCCCTTTTCAGGTTAAAGTTTTTTGAATCTCATGGGATCCTCTCATATGGATCGCGTCTCTGTCGAATCACGGGAAATACAGTGGGAATGTTAAACGAAAGATCGTTTATTTACAGTAATATGGATGTTACAAGTTATTGCAGAAAATTTAAAGTTACGAACTTATTGTTTCAAATATTATTTTTTAACAATTAATAAAATATACTAAGATTCCCAACATAGCCTTTGCAACTTTTAGCCTTTGCAATTAGATTCAAATGTATTATAATAAATATTTTAAATACCCTATGCTTTCAGTGTAATCAAAATATTGTAGCCAATGAAACACTTCAGTTTCAAAAAAGTAATAAAATTATTTTTCTTGCCCACAGGTAACATGATTCATTTTTGGCTTTAAGATAACACCTCCGCCTACAATCAATAAAAATATATGCGGTAAGTTGTATACATATAAAGAAATAATGACACTTATCTCTAGCGATAACCATGACCTATAACTTGACGTATTTATCCTAGGCAACAGGGGTGCTAACACACTACGGTACTACCACCAGATATCGAGCAGCTACTAAGATTTATCCTGGTATAAAACCTTATTAAAATTCGATTTAATACGCCTACGTTCCAAAGGAACCCGCGTGATACTATTTATTAATTTTATTATAGTGTGAATAAGATCCATGGTAAAATTGCATTAACCTAAAAAACATTAAAACTAAAAACACTTGGGTATATTAATATTCCTTCGAGAATACGTTTGAAGTACGTACAATGACGTACGTACAAAGAGCTGAAACTTATTTAGAGAAAGCGTTACTTGAAGAAATCGCAAACGACATTAAGGCAATAGTTTAATTTTACCAGGTGGTAGAGTTTCGCAACGTCTCGCAAATGGTCGTCGTTGTCGTGTTCCGGTTTGGAGGGTATGGTCAAGGGCGGATCCAGCCTTTGCTTCAGGGGGGGGGGTGTCACATATACAAAGTCTTTGGTTTAGAAGGGGTTACATATGTTTGAAGTTCAGTAATGATAGGTTCTAATTCCTTATCTAATTCTAATAAATCCATATCTAGACCCCTACCCGAGAGGGGGGTGGTACATGACCATTGGATATGGTAGCTGGTAGATTCATAGTCGGTTATTTGTACCCCCCCCCCCCCCCCTCTCCTGAACAAAAGACCTATCTTCCTGCCAGGCAATCGTAAAAGGAGAACAATTAGCCAAAAGTGTCATGAACCTCTCGACTTTTCATCCTTATTGGCAGAGTTCCTAACATTTCGTCCGGATTTGATTCACCATTTTACCTATCTCTGCTGCAATTGCGCCTAGGCTTGGCTTTGTCGTGTTCCTCGTGTTCGGCTACACGTATAGAGATTAGCAACGCACCATTTAACCTTTTTGATATATTTATGCGATTTTATTTCATCCGGTATTGCCATGTTTGCTCTGCTATGATATAAAGTAAAATAATAAAAATCCGGCAAGACTGAATTTGCAATACAAACTCTAAAATTGAGTTTGTATTGCAAATTCAGTCTATCAATTCAATAAAATTTCAACTGAAATTACAAATTCCTTATTTTTTGTCATCGACGTGTATTGTCCGTCCGTATAATAATATACCATTCTAAACTGAAAAGGCTATTAATTCATCAGCGTAGACAGTTACGAATGTTCTTTCTATATTATGTGACCCGGCAGCTGCTTTATACGAACACCATAAGTCGAAATTCAAATTTCAGAGCACAACACATCGTCGCGATCTTAGCTCAAACAGCCGTACCCACAATTAAATTCCTCTTTGTTGTACCGAACTTGTCTCTTGTTCACTCGTATTCCATCATTGAGGTTATGGAATGCCCTCTTGATTGATATTAAGAATATGGGTATAACCCTTTTTTCTCATGAATGTGGCATTGCCATCCCGCGATAGCAACGCACCACTAACATCTTTGATGTCTATAGGCAATGGTTCCTCTTTCATCAGGAGAGCCATCTGCTTGTTTGCTATCTAATAATTAAAAAAAACAAGATGGATGTTATATATATATATATATATATATATATATATATATATATATATATATATATATATATATATATATATATATATATATAGCGGGTCAGCTAGTATACATACATATACATAAAAATCAATTGCTGTTCGTTAGTCTCGCTAAAACTTGAGAACAGCTGAACCGATTTGGCTAATTTTGGTTCTGAATTAATTGTTGAAGTCCAGGGAAGGTTTAAAAGGTGAGAAAATATAGAAAAAAAATAAGAGTAGTTAAAAAGGCAGAACGTTTGCCGGGTCAGCTAGTACATAATATTAACAACATGTTGTTTTATAGAGTTTATCGTGGTACCCCATAGAGAATTTATGTAAATACTAGCTGACCCGGCAAACGTTCTGCCTTTTTAACTACTCTTATTTTTTTTCTATATTTTCTCACCTTTTAAACCTTCCCTGGACTTCAACAATTAATTCAGAACCAAAATTAGCCAAATCGGTTCAGCTGTTCTCAAGTTTTAGCGAGACTAACGAACAGCAATTGATTTTTATGTATATGTATGTATACTAGCTGACCCGCTATATATATATATATATATATATATATATATATATATATATATATACTAGCTGTTGCCAGCGACTTCGTACACCGCACTGCACCTCCCCCGTAGGTTATAGCGTGATAATATGTTGCCTATATGTTTATATGTTGACCCGACCTGTAAGTAATATTCTTGCACAATTTGAAGTACATATATATATATATATATATATATATATATATATATATATATATATATATATATATATATATATATATATATATATATATATATATATATATATATATATATATATATATATATATATATATATATATATATATATATATGTATATATGTATATATATATGTGTGTGTGTGTGTGTTTGTGTATGCATATTCCATTGTATTATTAAAACAAAAACACATGAATATTAGACAGTAGCTACTAGCTAGTTATTACCATGAAGCTGACTCCATGGTTATTACTTATGAATGACATAATAGAATGAACAATAAAATCCTCCATATTATTCTACAGAAGTTTATTGCTAGTATATAACTTATAAATTATATGGCTTAACATTTACCGTTAAAAACTCAGTCTTACGATAAATATTATCTAGTCTACAAAAGTTACTAATATTTTAAATGAGTAAGTTAGTACGTATGGAAGTTTGGTACTCAATAACGCTGAATGATGGATCAGAGTTATATGAAATTATGTTTACTGGGATTGTTTTGTGTTTACTTTTTTATAATATCATAAGATAGCAAACAAGCAAATGGCTGTTCGGACGGAAAGAGAACCATCCCCTATAGACTATAGACACCAAAGATATTAATGGTGCCTTGCTAATTTTGTGGCGGCGTCACCGGCTACCTTATTGTCCAAATTGGAACATGACAGTGATAAACATTGGCGCTATTGCGACAGGAATAGATAAAACAATGGTACCAAAACGGTAGCGAAAAGCCCGGGCGAGACTGCAGGAATTTAACACAGTAGTTACGACGGTAGTGACACGTACGTCACACATACTATCGTTCACCGTTTACTGCCTGAAAAAATAGCATAATATTATGTTCTGTTCTTCGAAGGGCAAAAATTTTGTATATAGGCTTAACACAGACTTACATACATATCTTCACGCCAGATCCCTTACGGGGTAGGCAGAGAGAACCGAGTGCCATACATCACGATCCTTACAGGCTTGTCTCGCTTCCTCCACATCAATCAATCTCTTCATACACACATGCCGGTTGCGAAGACTCTTGACACCACCTTCGGACAGTACTCGATCAATCTGATCGTGGTATATCAGTCTTGGTCTTGCCCGGTACCTACATCCTTCCACATTCGCATTGTTTATCTGTTTTGTTAACCTTTCATCTACCATTCTTTCTACATGTCCCTTTCTCATCTTTACACCGACACTTTCTTTCAAACCTAACCTCTCTCTCTCACTTCAACATTACGAACCCGGTCCGCGAGTTAACACAGACTTGTTATATTTTTTTTGATACACTCTTACGTACGTTGTTGATATACCAAAAAATCGAACAAAACGATACGAGTCGCCAAGGCTTGGAACGAACTGCCTGCGTCTATTTTTCCTGACAAA
Organism: Apodemia mormo; assembly: GCA_036924255.1. Lineage (NCBI taxonomy): Eukaryota > Metazoa > Arthropoda > Insecta > Lepidoptera > Riodinidae > Apodemia > Apodemia mormo. Next base: position 10,878,203 of record JAUPFN010000026.1, read on the forward strand.
TATAGTCCTGGAACCTTTAAGAGTAGAGTGAATATGTTTCTTTTGGATGGGCGTGTACCACCTTCGTCTTTATCAACACTTTCCACCAGGTGCGAAGACAAACGCCTATTCCAATTAAATCTTTAAAAAAACCACTCATCAAATAACTTTAATTTTACGAAACCCCACATCAGTAGACAGTAGCTAGTTATGACTTATAAATGACATTATGAAACGATAAAACTTTAATTTATTACCACAAATTTATTGCGTGTTTATAGCCATAAATTTTATGGCTTAATATTTACCATGAAATCGTCGCATAACGCTAAATTTTATCTGTCCTATTATTTAATAGTACCAAACAATACCTCTATTCTATATTAATATTATAAAAGCGAAAGTTTGGATGTTTGGATGGATGGATGGATGTTTGTTACTTAATCACGCAAAAACTACTGAACGGATTTGAATGAAATTTGGCTCACAGGTAGATGATGACCTGGAATAGCACATAGGCTACTTTTTATTCCGGAAAAATAAAATGATCTCGCGGGATTCGCCAAAAACATTTATAATGCAGCGGGCTGCACGCGGCAACATAAATGCGAAAGTTTGTCTGTATTTACGCTTTTACGGCTAAGACGCTAAGTGCTAACCTTTGGCAAGAAGCAATTTTATGAAATTTAGCAAGAATATAGTTGAAGTTCCGGGTCAAAAATCAAAAATCAACCCCTACAGGACTGAAATAGGAATGAAAGTTTGTGAAATTACTTGTACTGATGATTATTATTGATAGTTATATAATATTTAATATTTATCTACGATTATTATAAATAATTCCATACTGATACTTGTATTAGAAATGCGAAAGTAACTCTGTATCTCTATCTGTCTGTCTCATCCTCACGCTTAAACCACTGAACCGATTTGAATAAAATTTGGTACAAAAATAGTTTGAGACCCGAGAATGGACATTGTATAGTTTTTATCCTGGAAATCACAAGGGAACGGGAACTATGCGTTTAAAACACCGGGATTCTCTATCTTTTAAACCACTGTAACAAATAGCAACTTGGGCTACTTTTATTTTAGAAACCTTAATGCTTTAGGTGTCCCTTATCTGTTGGTGGAAACGAAATAACTGTTAGGTGTCTTCTAATTATATTTAGGGGTTCTTTAAAATTTAGGGATCTTTGGTGAAAACGGGCATTAGACGAACAATTTAAGAGTTTGTAGGGAGTCAAAGTCAGGTGCGTAGGTGAAGAAGTAAAATACCGCGCGCCTCATCATATTTTTGTCATATACGGAGAAAACTAGATAAGGGTACGAGAATGTGGTGGGTTATCTTCCTTTGGGATAAACTATAGTAATATCACTTGCGCAAAAGAGAAAAGTTTTTCAGCTTTAAAACTATACCTCCTCTTAATACCTCTTTCGCTGTTTTAAACAAGTTTAATTTAAAGTGGAGTCACAAAATTGATTAAACTAGAAGCAAATATACGATAATTTGGTTCAAAAACATAATTTGCGTTTACCTGGAATATTTTCCGGGAATTTTGAAAATTGTAATTTTCAATATATAATTGTTTTTTATTGTAAAATGAGTAGGGAAGGAGGTATTGTCGAAAAAATGCTATTAGGCGCCATTTATCTGATATGGCGACGCGAATGACAAAGATATGAGGCGACAAAATTATAAATTCGGAAAGAGCACATCACAATCTAAAATATGTCAATTTTCAAAACTCACAAAATTGAATAAAAACTTCCGAAATGGCAAAAGTTAGAAAAAGCCCCAAACAATTTTTTATACTGGGCCCCGCCAAGGCACGCTGTGCCACTGCATAAGAGCTCATCTTAAAACAATACTTGCGTACGTCAAGGGTTCCTAAACATTTAAAGTAAACACATCACTTACTTAATCTCTGTGCCGTTATAACGGTAAAAGCATTAATACTTCAATTTTTATAGAGTAAATTGCTAGTTAAGTGAAGTGCCATGCTTTTAAATGTTCAAATCTATACATATAATAAAATCGTAGGAAAGTCAAAACTGTACATTGAATATTTTTTAAAAGAATACTTGGGGCTTATCTACAATCGATATCGAAGCCAAAAATATAGTTTTTAGAATTTTTGTCTGTTTATCTGTTTGTCTGTATGTATGTCCGGGGTAAACTGAAAAAGTACTGCATGGATTTACTTCAAATTTTGCATGAATATTACTAACAGGTCGGGTCAACATATAAGCTACATATTATCACGCTATAACTTACGGGGGAGGTGCTGTGCGCAGTAAACGAAGCCCGCGCGGACGAAGTCGTTTGCAACAGCTAGTCTTCAATAAGTACGTTCAATTTTTTTACACTATTTTTTTGTTTCAGTTGCATTAATACTTCATGTATCAGATTTCACGAACAGTTGCTAATAATCGACATAATACGTAAAGGAAAAATGTTGTACCCCTTTTTAAGACAATAATGCGCGCGCATTATAAAATTAAACATTACACAAACTACATTTATGTGACATACATGACGTGTCCCCGTGTTAGCCCGGACTCCTTTAAAGAGTAGGCCAACGGCTGTTCTACCAGGCAGGTCGTAAGAAGTGACCGATTGACTATCTGAGTTACTACCATCATGGCTACTAGGTAGTAGAGTTCTGCATTGTCTCGCCCGGGTCTGGTACCACCGCCTTACCTATTCCTGCCGCAATAGCGTCAGTGCTTATCACTGTCGTGGAGGATGAGGTAGCCGCTAAATTTATGCATGTGGCATTAGACCTCGCCACTAGAAAACACCGCAACATTAACATCTTTGGTGTCGATAGGCGATGGCTGTCTCTTTCCATAAGGAGACCCATCTGCTTGTTTACTATCTTATGATTTAAAAAAAATATACGCACGTGCATACTATTTTCTTTACGGCTAGTCAGTTGTCAAACTTAATAGAGATTTTATTGAGTCTAATTGTTTGTTTGAAATTTAGATTTCCTTAAGGTACTGTCTGAATCTATAAAATTATTACTATCTCATTTAATCCAGACATGCATGCAACGAGAAACGTGTTTGTTTTTTTTATTTATTTTTTTATATATCATAAGATAGCAAACAAGCAGATGTATCTCCTGATGGAAAGAGTCAATCATCGCCTATAGACACCAAAGATGTTAATGGTGCGTTGCTATCTTGTGGCGAGGTGTAATGCTACATGCATAAGTTTACCGGCTACCTTACCCTCCAAACCGGAACACGACAGCGACAAGCACTGACGCTATTGCGGCAGAAATAGGTAATGTATACGTAATAACGACCCCTGCTATAGGCTATTTGACACATTTATACACGTTAAATTCTGAATCCGATACTGGTCTACTCAGAATGCTTTGAATTGCATCTGCTTCAAGAATATTAGTTTGTCTTTTAGCAATTAATGCTTTTCGCTCTCTCATATTCTTGGTAGGTTCCTTTAAAAAATTATGTATGTCCTCTACTTTGACACACATATCAAAATTAGGTGTACATCTTTGATATACAGAAAATCTATTATCTCGACTATGTACTATGTTGAATTATATGTGTAATTATGTATAGAAGACGTGAAAAGATAATGACTTCAATGACGAGAAAACAAATCATCGGAGTTTTCTCGCGTTGCGAATCCTGAGGTGGTGTATGATGTGTGAAGAATATTCAATTAAGCGTATTGTTAGTGTGGCATAACTTGACTCATCTCCACATTAACTGTCTTAATTGGGTCAAGGGTAATTTATTTTGTAATAGGTATTTATTAGTACAGTCGAGTACAATAATACATGTTACCTGACTTCAAAAGGTAAGTTTTGATATCTTAAAATAGCAAACAGGCATAGATTTCGTGATGAAAAAACAAGTATGCTTTATAGATACAGATGTTAATAGTGTGTTGTTCGTATGGTAGGTTAAAAATGCCATAAAAATAAGGTTTCCTTATCGTCCGAATCAGTATACTACGACAACAAGAACCGAAGGTTTTGCTTTAAGATGGAATGACGTGGTTAGTACATAAATTAAGTTGCGGAATTTTGACCTAGTAGTCACGATGTCAATGATAAGTTTTGCTAGTCGTCTGGCTCTTACGAACTGCCTGACATAATGGCAGATGGTCTTTTCTTCAAAAATAGTCCGAATCGACACGAGTTTATTATTCTGCAAAGATAAATATTTTGACACCGTTTCCCGCCGCACGGTTTAGACTAAGAGCCAAACAACCATTAGTTCTAGATTTTTTTTTAATAGGGCAATGGGCCCACCTCTCGTTCCCACCACTGTAACTTCTGTAAACCAGAATCAACAGCGGCAACCGTCCTGATAACCTCTGAGTTGCGAGCTCAGGGTGCCCTGGGGAAAAGCTAAGCTGTCTTGGATCCCGCAACGAAATTAATCAGAAGTATATAGGAGGAGTAGGAAAATACATCCTGTTTCCCTCCCTTTTTAGCAGGAGACAGCAAAATGTTAAAAGCATAAAAATGCTACGAAATGAGACTTTTACAATCAGGTTAAGCCTGATTGCTATTGCACCACGGAAGTTTGGAAATTAGGGACCTACCAGAATGGCCTACTTAATTTTGCTTCCAGTAGTAAGTGTGACAAAATCGTTTGAAGGCACGGAAGTTCCCACGTGTACCCACAAGATCGGAGTAATAAATTACACCGGATATACATTGGATACTATCAAGCATTTGACGACGTTCGTTTTGCCAAAGATTACACTCCCAAAGAATGTGATGTGCAGTTTGTTCATATTTACAGTTTAATGTAGAGCACTCGCAAAAGGGAGAAGGAACTAATTTAAACGAGAATAATTTAGCTTTAAAATTACCGTGGCTAGTGAGAAACTGTGCAACACAATGATCTATTTCTATCCAAGTTTTACTTAAGCGATCCCGGATGCACGGGAAAAAGTTATATAAATGCCGTCCTTTAGTTGAACAAGACCAACGCGACTGCCATTCATCAATTAATTCATTAGTAACGTCGATTACGGGATTAAAAAGGCGACGTATTTTTGTTTGGGCTTGCGAGTTGATAAATTCTGGGTTAGTAAAATTCCTAGAATTGTAATACATTGAAGCCCGACGCTGAATTTCTAAATCTAATGGTAAGACGCCTGATAAAACGGGTAAAGCTTCGGAGCTTACAGTGCGATATGCTTTGCATAGAAATATTAGTGCTAGACGCTGATTTTGAAGTAGTTTGCGCCGGATCGCACCACTCGTAACTTTATCAGCCCACGCTGAACAAGCATAACAGATACAACCTAAATACGTGGCGTTATAAATTATCTTTAAAGTGTTAAACGTTAAACCCCATGTCGAGGTAGATATGCCCGCAAAGGATAAGAAATTCCGTTTAGCCTTTTCACCGATATAGTTAATATGATTTATAAAAGTATAATTTTTTTCTATGACCAAACCTAAATATGTTACCGATTCTTTTCTCTTTATTGTGCTATTATTTATTTTTATACTGGGAGATGATAGGAGCGAACCTTTTAATATTAAGTAAAACGTTTTATGGGGCGCAAAGCTTAAACGATTTCTCAAGCCCCAGTTGATGATCAAATTAAGACTAGTGTGAGCCAGCGACTCTATCTGTGCTCGTGTGTTAGCTTGTATCATTAAAGCAACGTCGTCTGCATAACCTATAAGCGAGCATCCTTCCGGCAAGGCTAATGAGAATAAATCGTCAAATCCTAAGTTCCATAGATATGGTGAAAGTACTGATCCCTGAGGGCAGCCTAGAGTAAGGCGTTTAGACACTGCGTAATGCCCTAGCTGCAATTTCGTATGACCGTTTTCTAGATACGATTTAATTAGCTTATATATATTTGAATAACACCCCCTTGTTTTTAATTTCAACAATAACATCGGCCACCAAGCGTTGTCAAAAGCACCAGAAATATCCAAAAAAATACCTACAACATAATTATTTCGTGACAATTCTACCATTTTTCTCATAGACAGCACTGCATCGATAGTGGATTTTCCGGCGGTAAATCCAAACTGTTGTTTATTGAACGTGGGCCCTCGTGGTAGAAGTCGAGGAACTATCAATCTTTCTAACAGTTTACCAAGGGACGGCAGAAGTGTAATGGGACGATAAGATTTAGGGTCATCCGTAGGTTTGTCACCGGACTTTGGAATAATTTTAAGATATCCTTGGCGCCATATTTTGGGAAAAACTCCTTCAGCAATACAACGGTTTATTATTTTTAAAATAGAGTCCGGGGCCGCTAAACACGCATGTTTTATCATATAATTTGAGATTTTATCCTCTCCGGGGGCTTTTTTCGATGGTAAGTTGTTAACGGTGTTTAAAAGTTCGTCTAACGTTACAAGGCTCGACATGGGGGACACAGGTATCACGTCAACTTGCGATCTAATTTCACGATGATATTCGTTATCGCGCTCTAGATTATCATCCGAAATTAACGTATGCAAAAGAGCGTTCGCTGTCTCCTCTAAGCTAAGCGTATACGTATCGTTAATTTTAATATTATTATAAAAAGATAAATTATTTTTCGTACGATTTTTGATTTCATGATACATAGAAGACCAAGGGCCTTCTTTTTCTAATCTATCCGTAATTTTTAGCAGAAAATTTCTTTTTGCTAATGCAGTGGCGGCTCGATAGTGTGATCGGGTCTTTCTTAAATTAGCAAGAGCTTTAACATATTCGTCACCTTCCAAACGACGGCGCTTAAGTTTATTAAGGTGGCGTCTAGCTTTCCTAAAGTCTTGCCGTTTTTTAACTAAGCTGTCTAGTTCTAGATTAACAATTTAGTTTTAAAATTGCACAACAAAACAAAAAAAGCAGATGGTTTTCTAAGCCACAAGAGACAAACATAGCCAATAGACACCGAAGATGTTAATTATGTTGGTTATCCGCGTGGCTGGAAGGTAATGCTCGCATTATTTTATCGGCTACATGAGCCCAACTAGCAGAAACACGACAGGGATTAGCAATACACTATGGCGGCAAAAATAGGTAACTGAAACCGGGCGAGACGTTATGGAACTCTACCACATAGCAATATCGCCCAGAGCTTCCCAAACTTATTTTTACCTGCGACGCCCATAGAAATTTTGCCATTTTTTGCGACTCTCACCTCTGACTAAAAAGTAGGTATCTAGTATCAAGAAACCTCAAAAACGTCTTGGGGTGTCTCGATCACAGTTTGCAAATCCATGGATTCACTATGCAAATCCATGGATTCACTAATATTCCGAAGAGACAACGGAGAGATGTCATGCATTGACAGAAATGCGCCTACGGCCTACTGCGTCCACAATTAGCAAACAATTTTTAGTCTCATACTCTGATAGGTGCTTAAATAATAATGCATCAAATTGAGCACATTTTCAGTCTCGGGCAAGTTGAAAACCCGAATATTTATGTAGTGACGATTTTATTTTTCAGTCTCGGGCAAGATAAGAAAATTAAAAATTTACTTAGAATCATCAAATTTGATGATATTTTCAGTCTCAGACAAGTTGAAAAACCGAAAATTTATTTGGAGACGATTTGATATCTTCAGTCTCGATTATTGAGCAAGTTGAAAAATTGAAAATTTATTTTTAAATGATTTGATATTTTCAGTCTAGAGTAAGTTGAAAACCCGAAAATTTATTTAAAAACGATTTGAAATTTTCAGTCTCGGGTAAGTTAAAAGGCCGAAATTTTATTTAGAAACTATTTGATCGTAAAAATATTGAGAAGATAAATCAAATACATTACTTGTATATCAGATCAAAGAGAATGTATCATTATTTTAATTGGATGTCATATTCGGGAAGCTAAATTAACGCGAGTAGTAATTGTAATGAATAAGTAATTAATATAAATGAAACGCGGGTAATAATCCGCATCTTCCTTAGGGCTTGCGTCATTATTGAAATGGAAATTTCAACATATGCTATACATGTGTGGTAGTGAGAAACGGTATGTTACGGTTACCATATACCGTATCAGTGTATTTGTTTTATCTTAATCTATATATTAATACGAGAAGGACAATCTTTGTATCCCTTTTGAAGTTAATTTGTCGCCGTGTTGGTCCCGGCCTCCTTTGAAGAATAGGCCAACTGCCGTTCTGCCAGGCAGGTTGTAAAAGGCGACCGAATGGCTATCGAGTCACTCCCATCGTGGCTACTAGGTAGTAGAGTTCTGCATTGTCTCGCCCGGGTCTAGTACCACCGCCTTACCTATTCCTGCCGCAATAGCGTCAGTGCTTGTCGCTGTCGTGTTCCGGTTTGGAGGGTAAGGTAGCCGGTAAACTTATGCATGTGGCATTAGACCTCGCCACAAGATAGCAACGCGCCATTAACATCTTTGGTGTCTATAGGCGATGGTTGACTCTTTCCATCAGGAGACCCATCTGCTTGTTTGCTATCTTATGATATAAAAAAAAAAATTACGTGAACGGTGGAGTATCAAATTTGGCAAAGTTAACATTTACATTGCGGAGGATTTCAGAAACCTGATATTTTTAAATAATATACATTAGAAACTGTCACATTTAATGCTCGACCGTTCGCGCAGTTTTCAGAAAAAGGGGTGCAAAGTTTTTATTAATATATAGATTTAAATACTGATGCTCCGCACGAATTTTTAACATTAGCGTTAAGATAATATTTGGAATTATGCAGATATTTTAAAAAATGGTTAATACTTTTAAAAAAAAATACTTTTTGTCTCTTTCTGACTCTCTGAGCAAAGCCGCGGGCAAAAGCTGGTATAAAATAAAAAATAATGTGGGTACCTAAAAACCTTTGTAATTTAATTTCAAGAAACAAAACAAGGAAAATCTGAGACTTATCTTTTGTCACGTCTTGTCTGATGTTGAGGAGTAAATTGTGTTAACATGACATAATCCTTATTTATTTATGCTTGTAATGTACTGCAGATTGTTTTAATGTTTTTCTCGTGTTGTATCGAAGGTTTAGGAAGAATTAGGAGTAATTCTAAAGGCAAACGAATCATAATCCCAATCTCTTCAACTATTAATATAGTACATATATATCTACGCCAAAATCCTTTGGAGTAGGCTGGGAGTACTGAGAGTCATTCATCACGATCCAGATATTGTTGCCTTACTTCTTTCACGTCCATAACTCTACCCAAGCAAATACTCCAGTTCATAAATGACTCGGTCATTCTGAAGTAACAAGCATAAAAAAATCTGTAAATGGTTGACCCTGCAGGCCACCCCTGAAACTTCCCGCTCAATTAAGTTCGAAAGAGTAAAAACTATAAGCAAGATTTTTTCGATTCAAACATCTATTTTGTTAAACTGGCACTATATTGATTTAAGATATTTTAAGCTCAAAAGAGTAAAAATTATAAGCTTAGATTTTTTCAGTTCAAACATCTATTTTGTTAGAATAGCAGTATATTGATTTTTGAAAAGCTTGTATATTTTGGAAACTTGATCAATTTTGATGTTTCAAGTGGCATTCAATTCAATTTTTGAGATCTTAAATATTGCTTTAGCTAAATAACCGATAGGTAAAAAAAATCGAAAAAGATGTCAAAAACCATTTTTTTTTCAAAAATTTTCGTCATTGACAAATCATATTTTAAGAATCGTTGTATTAGCCTGAAGGTTATTTCAAAAATATGAAGTAAATTTGCTAAAAACAACGTAATTGTAATATTTGAAAAGCTGTAACTGTTGTGAATTAGATTCGATTTTGATTTTTGAAACGGCATTCGACGTAGTTTATTTAGTACTAAAATATCGTAGAATACCAAAAAAATAATTGGTTGAAAAATTTCGAAGTTATGTCGAAAATACACTTTTTTCAAAATGTTTCGTCAATGATTTCTCCTAAACGGATAAACCGATTTTGATGCAATTTATGCATTAGACGTAGTTTTTTTAAGGAATAGAAGCGATTATTTTGTACTCGATCGGTACATTAATCTGAAAGCTATGTTAAAAAAATAGTGTGTCGCTGAAAATTTTTGAAATGAAATGAAATTAAAAAATATTTATTTGCAAGAATATGGGTGTCACAAGTTATTAGAATAAATTAAATTACCATCATATTCTACGTCTACCATAATATGGCGTGCAAACATTTTAATTTAAAGTCGATTTCATTATAATTACTATCGGATCGGAACGCGATCACACACTGAGAAGATCCGGCGGAAGAAACTCAGCGGGCTTCTTTTTTTTATATTTCATGTATTACAATTATATTTATTACAATTTACTAGAATTATTTCACATCAAAAAGTTATTTTTACAATTTACAAAATATCATCTTATGCTCAATCCAAATTTTTACAATTTAAAAAAAAATACCATTTTTACCATTATTGGGGTTTTTTAAAAATTTCCCAAAATCTCCCGGGCTGACTCGGTTTCAGGAAGTGTAAGTTAATCGTAATCCAATTGAATGCCATCAACCGCGTTTCGATCGGTCCAGCCGTTCAAAAGTTATGAGACGTTTACGTATAATGGTGTGACTGATAATTGATATATTAGTATTCGCTAAGATATTAGAAATATTGAAAGGATTTGTGGAGTAATAATCCGGCGAACTGTAATATGCTAATATTTAATATTCGCCTAACCTCTGTAACGGCTATTCAAATATATACGGATAATTTCATTCGGAATAGTTCGGATTCACTAGATTGGCGCCCGTCGGATTCGTGAAAATATTCAAATACGTAGGTCACACTATAAGTTTCGCGTAACTTAAAAAAATAACATATTATAACCAAAAGATTATGTTTATTGCTTTTCAAAATAATCACCTTTACATTTTAAACATTTTTTTCATACGATCGAACCAGTTTTTAAAACAGGAGGACCATCGTGGCTACCAGGTGGTAGAATTCTGCATTGTCTCGCCCGGGTCTGGTACCACCGCAATAGCGTCAGTGCTTGTCGCTGTCGTGTTCCGGTTTGGAGGGTAAGGTAGCCGGTAAACTTATGCATGTGGCATTAGACCTCGCCACAAGATAGCAACGCACCATTAACATCTTTGGTGTCTATAGGCGATGGTTGACTCTTTCCATCAGGAGACCCATCTGCTTGTTTGCTATCTTATGATATAAAAAAGGCATGTTTTCTATGTGCTGATTGAACGCTATCACTGCCACTTCGGATTTGGTAAAAGTAAAACCTCTCATCAAATCTTTGATTTTGGGCAAAATACAAAAATCACAGAAATGCTAGGTCGGGGCTATGCACAGGATGAGTGACGAGATGTACTTTTTCGGAAACTAAAAATGACTTTGTCTTGTTGGCCGTGTGTGAAGAAGCGTTATTATGGTGTAGGAGAATGCGGTTTTTCAATTTTTTTCCCTGGGTAAACAAATGGTAGAATACCACTCGGAATTAACACTGTTTTGATCTTCAAGTGGAATTGTACAGATGGAACCGTAGCTGAGAAAAAGACGCGCGATCATTTTTTTACCAACGTTTCTCGCCTGTCTCACTTTTGTTGACATGTTCTCATTTTGAAACACCCATTCACAAGATTGCTGTTTTTTTTTCGGGTTCAAAACAATAAATCCACGTTTCGTCTCCTGTGACAATGTCATAAACAGCATTAGAATGTCCGTGGTCGTACTTCAGTAACATCTGTGAGCACCATTCCACGCGAGCCCGCTTCTGCTCCGCTGTCAGTTCATGAGGGATACAACGACAACAAAGTTTTCGAACTATCAATTCTTCGTGTAAAATTTTCTGAATTTGGCTCATACCAATCCCCAATAGTCCTCAAATTGTCTCATAGGTGATCCGGGGGTTTTCTTCAATTAACCGCTTAACAATAGTCACATTAATTTCGTTGACGGCAGTTGAAGGCCGCCCTTCACGAAATTCGTCATGTAAAGAAACTCGACCTCTCTCAAATTCAGCAAACCATCGCCTCACGGTGCTCAAACAAGGTGCTTCTCTCCCAAAAACATTTTGAAGACGAGCGGCACAGTCTTCAGCACGAGGAGAAAGAGAACTTTTAAAATCATAAAAAATATCTCTAAAATCGCTCTAAAATCTTTTCGACTTAATTCCATTTTCGTTGCGTACGTAGAACTTTGATGTATGATAAAAAAACAATTGTCAAATCATTTCCCGCCTATTGCTTTTTTTTATTACTAAGAAGGTTGCAACGTTTTAAAAATATAACATTCGAAATTCAAATAGTACCGATTAGCTAGAAGTGCAAAACTTTTAGTAGGTATTAAGTCATCTCTATACACGTACACACACACACACAAACACACACACTCACACACACACACACACACACACACACACACACACACACACACACACACACACACACACACACACACACACACACACACACACAGACATACTGACGTTACCGTGAAAACAGCCGAAAAAGGTTCCTAGGAGCACAAAACGTGGAGATCTGGTGAACACTTTTGGTAAACCTAACTTAATGTTATCTAATTCGGTTCTCCTTTTAGAAATAGGAAACAATTACCTACGGACACAATTTATATTTATTATTGATTATTTTTATACACCGTTCTCGTCAGAGAACCGACGAGTAGTAATAAACCGGAGCATCTAAAAACGCATTTCGATTTAATTTGCCTACCTCGCAAGGAATCGACCCGAATTGACGTAATACGTGTTTTGTTTTATTTCATATCATACCAAACAAGCAGATGGTTCTTTTTTTTATATCATAAGATAGCAAACAAGCAGATTGGTCTCCTGATAATAATAATAATAATAATTATAATTCACGGGACAAATTACACTTACTGATCTAACCCCAAAGTAAGCAAATTATTTGCTTGTGTTATGGGTGTTAGTCAACGATACTAATACATAGAAATACATATATAAATACTAGAATATATATAATAAACACCCAAACCCGGAAATACAAACATTTATGCTCATCACACAAATGCTTGTCCCCGTCGGGGATCGAACCCGAGCCTCGTTGATTGCGTAGTCAGGGTCTCTAACCACTCGACCAACGGGGAGGTCAAAAAACGGGGCGATGAGAGTCTACCATCACCTATGTTACCAAAGATGTTAATGGTGCGTTGCGATCTTGTGGCGAGGTCTAATGTCACATGCATAAGTTTACCGGCTACCTTACCCTCCAAACCGGAACACGACAGTGATAAGCCCTGACGCTATTGCGGCAGGAATAGGTAAGGCGGTGGTACCAGACCCGGGCGAGACAATGCAGAACTCTACCACCTAGTAGCCACGATGGTAGTGACTTGCAGAGCCAATCGGTCGCCTTTTATGACCTGCCTGGCAGAATGGCAGTTGGTATATTCTTCAAAGGAGCCCGGAACCAACACGGGATTCTCCTGATGAAAAGGGATAACCATCGCCTAGAGACACCAAAGATGGTGAGTGGCTATATATGTAGCCGGAGTTAAGTTTACCGTCTTTGCCCTCCAAACCGAAGCGCGATAACGACAAGCACTGGCGCTATTACCACAAGATCAGGTGGGGTTGGTGGTACCAAATACGGCCAAGATTTCGCAAAACTCTAGCACCTAGTTATGTTAGTAGAACGTTTTAGTAATCTCCTTAACGAAATGCCTAGCCTTAAGGCATTTGATCTTATCTTTAAAAAAGGCCCGAATCAACACGGGGAAAAATATGATTAAAAATCCTATTGTTTTATTTTAAGGTATTTTAATACATTAATTTATTTTCAGGTAACACTTTTATGTGGTGTGTAACCGGTGTAATGGTAATTATAATTTATACTAATATTATAAATGCGAAAGTTGGATGTATGGATGTATGTTTGTTATTCAATCCCGCAAAAAGTACTGGATTTAGATAAAATTTGGCTACATGTGCTAAATTATTTATGAACACCCAAACCGAGAAATACAAACATTTATGCTTATCACACAAATAATGCTTGTCTTTGTCGAGAAACGAACACCAGCCCAATCCACTAACCACTCGAGTAACGGGGCGGTTAGGTTCCATAATGATTGCAAACAATTAAGATCTACATGTTGTTGCACTACGCTTGATATTGTTTGTGGTAAAAAATATTAAAAATGACTATACGCCAATTGATAAAAATTTGTCACTAATGTACAAGGTCTTCACTATGATGACTCATGAGCACTTCTAGTAATGGATCAATTTTATAGGCACGGTGCCACTAAACGTATCTTTTAACGCGTTTGCATTATTCATCGTTATTTTAAGATCTATTTTTTTTTATATCATAACATAGCAAACAAGCAGATGGGTCTCCTGATGGAAAAAGTCAACCATCGCCTATAGACACCAAAGGTGTTAATGGTGCTTTGCTATCTTGTGGCGAGGTCTAATGAAACATGCATAAATTTACCGGCTACCTTACTCTCCAAACCGGAACACGACAGCGACAAGCACTGACACTATTGCGGCAGGAATAGGTAAGGCGGTGGCACCAGACCCGGGCGAGAAAATGCAGAACTCTACCACCTAGTAAAAGTATCCGGTCAGTTTACTTCAATGTAATTATATCTGTGATTATGTGTAAATATATAGTTGTTGACAGAATGCAGTCGGTGTGGTCTTTAAAAGAAACTCTGTACAACATGGGGCTTGACCACAATGAAGGTTGTTTAATCATTTAAGGCTTTAAATTACACCAATTTATAAAATTATGTCAGTAGTGCGCATTGTCTTTGCTATTACGACTTAGTAACACTTCTAGTGATAGGTCAATTTTATAGGCACGCAGCCACTATGTATCTTTTAATGTGTTAATTGGATTATTCATCGCTATTTTAAGATCTATGTATCCGGCAAGTTTGATTTTAATGTATTTATGTCTTTGATTATGTGTAAATATGTAGTTGTTGACAGGAGGCAATTGGTCTGGTCTTTAAAAGAAACTGTACAACGTAGGGCTTACCGCAATGAAGGTTGGTTAATGGTTTAAATTAAGGCTTTAAATTACACCAGTTAATGAAATTGTGTCAGTAGTGCGATTGGTCTTTGCTATTATGACTCAGTAACACTTCTAGTAATATGTCAATTTTATAGACACGGTGGCACTATGTATGTTTTAATGCGTTTGTATTATTCATCGCTATTTTAAGATCTATGTATCCGGTTAGTTTTCTTCAATGTAATTATATATGTGATGATGTGTAAATAAATAGCTTTTGACGGAAAACAGATGGTCAATGGTCATTCTTCAAAAGCGTTTCGGAACGAAACGGGGTTTGACTGCATTCATTGCAGTCAAACCCCGTTTCGTTCCAAAACGCTCGCTCGCTTAATGATTTAGGAGCTTAGTAGTGCGCAAGGTCTTTGCCATTATGATTTAGTAACACTCCTAGTAATAGGTAATTTTGGCTGATTTTAGTCACGCTGACCGCAAGCTGATGGTCGACGCTGATGGGTCAAAATGTATGTAGTCATAGGTAGTGTTTTTGAGTCGCGTGACCGCTCAGCGCTGACGGCTGTAGGCTACATACATCAGCGCCGACCGTCAGCGTGACAGTAAAATCAGCCTTATAGGAGCGTTGCAAATTAATATGTATTTTAATGTATGTATTATTCATTGCTCTTTTAATATCTGTTTGTAATTATGGTAAATTAATAGTTTTTGTCAAAAGGCAGTTGGTCTGATCTTCACAAGGGACTTGGAACTTGATGGCAATGAAGGTTACTTGATAACTGCAAACGATTTGGATTAACCAGTCGCATTACGCTGGGTCTTGTACAGCAATAAAGCAGGAAATCTATCCTGATGCTGTGTCTACTGCGTAGTAGGTGTCCAATTTATCCGTTACTCCTTGCATGTATGGTACGCCAGGTTTATCTCTATAATCTGCGGCCGTTGATTGTTAGTCGCATTTGCTAAACGGAAACTCTGTCGCCATTATACACTAGCACTTGCCTTACGTGTGTCAATTCCTGCTCTAGGAGTTGAGAATGGAAAGAGACTATCATCACCTATCCACAACAAATATGTTAATGGCGCGTTGTTATCTGTAAGGCAGGATGGTAGTTTTGCCACATGCATTAGTTTATTAACTGACCCGTGCAGCTTCGCCCGCGAGTATATTAACATGTCATCGAAATAGCTTTTAATACTAATTTCATCCTCAATTTCAGCCCTTTAGGGGCTGTTTTTTTTGAAAAAACCTATTACCCCGGATTTTCGACTATTTTTGTACCAAATTTCATGATAATCGGTCCAGCGGTTTAGCCGTGAAAGCGTAACAGACAGACAGACATACAGACTTTCGCATTTATAATATTAGTATGGATGGGCTACTTTACCCTATAAAACTGGAAAAGACTATGACAAGCATCGACGCTATTGCGACAAGAATAGGTCAGGCGGTGGTATCGAGGCGAGACGTTGCAGAACCCTACCACCTTGTAATCACGATGGTAGTGACATGTATAGCCAATCGTTCGCCTTTTACAAACTGCCTGGAAGAATGACAGTGTCAATAACATGGTCTTATCTTCAATGGTGGCCCGGATCAACACATTTACACGTAGCAAAAATTATAAGGGATTAGGTATTAAAGAGAGCGACAATGAGAAACAATCCCAGGCTTTTTGTATCTACACATATAATAAAATCGTAGGAGAGTCAAAACTGTACATTAAATATTTTTTTAAAAGAATACTTTGGGCGTGACCTACAATCGATATCGAAGACAAAAATATAGTTTTTAGAATTTTTGTCTGTTTGTCTGTATGTATGTCCGGGGTAAACTCAAAAACTACTGCATGGATTTACTTCAAATTTTGTATGAATATTACTAATAGGTCGGGTCAACATATAGGCTACATATTATCACGCTATCACCTACGGAGGAGGGGCAGTGCGGAAAAAACGAACTCCGCGTGGACGAAGTCGCTGGCAACAGCTAGTTCTAAATAATCTTGAGATTTTATCATTTTTGCACAGTTTTTAATTTATTAACTGTAAGATCTCTTATAGCTTCGCAAAGTTTATTGTAAAAGCATTATAATATATCCTGTCATCATTATGAACAGTGAGGTGATCCCAGTCACGGAGTTAAGTATATGTCAAAAAGAATAATAATAATAATAATAAATACTCACGGGACAAATTACACTTACTGATCTAACCCCAAAGTAAGCAAATTATTTGCTTGTGTTATGGTTGTTAGTCAACGATACTAATACATAGAAATACATATATAAATACTAGAATATATTTAATAAATACCCAAACCCGGAAATACAGGCATTTATGCTCATCACACAAATGCTTGTCCCCGTCGGGGATCGAACCCGAGCCCCGTTGATTGCGTAGTCAGGGTCGCTAACCACTCGACCAACGGGACGGTCAGAAATATATAAAATGTCCTTTCAGATGTAGTGCAGCCATAACTCAAACTCTAGAGTCTAGACAAACGGTACTATGGAGTATGGTGTCAATATTTCATTGACTATAAATTGGTAATAGTCTATCTTTCCTGCGTTGGTGGACGTAGGCGAGCGTTGTGGGGACTCGGGAACCGGTCTGGACACACTGATCGACGCGAGTCCTGCTTGTTGTGTGTGGGACAAGGAGAAAGCGAATGTTTGTAGCATTCGCTTCCTACTGAGATTGGTTTATAAACGAAATTTATCTAACTAGTGGTTCAGTTGTTCGTCTCAAACTGTGAACTTACGATGGTATGGTTTTAACGTTAGATTTTTGGACCAGCTCTTACAACTCCTATATCTCGGCAACCTAATTTCGGTTATTCTCGAGCATAAAAATTCTTTTTGTCTAATTAATTCGCCTAAAAAAATCACAACTTTCACTGATAATAAAGTTATCGTCGACGAAACATTTATTTATGCAAACATACAAACATCGGATCGTTTTAGTAGACTTTTGGATTATTTCACTCACTTTCCTCCCTCTATCAACGTGAATTTTGCACATTTTGAGCTTCGCTCGTGCCAGTTTCTGTTGTAATGCGTCTGTGACTGTCACCACAGAACAAAGAGACGACAGAAGTCAATCTTGTGTATGTACTTCACTTTTTATACCTAAACTCAGCGGTCGCGTTAGGGTTGTCACTTTGGCTTATGCACGAAAAACACTCTAGTATCTTACTCCAGTAAAGTAAAGTTTTAAATCAAAATATGTCACTCTTCTTTACATTATGCATATAATGTAGTCTTAATGATATGAAAATGATGTGTAAAGGTAATTTGGTCGGCAACCACCGGCAAGTGTTGAAAAAAATTAAATCGTTTTTTGCTTTTCTGAAAAAGTTCTGAATAAAATGCGTCGAACTTATAATTTACATCAAAAAGGTTATATGACTTTTCCTCCTCTGGTCAAAATTAACCGAGTTAGAGAGGTTTTTAAGTCGAAGGTGAATGATTTTATAAACGACTTCGTCCGCGTGGAAAAGTTTTGAAAATTAAAGTAGCCTAAGTTACTACTTATTACATCAGCTATCCGCCAGTGAAAGTCCTATCAAAATCGGTCCAGCCGTTCCAGAGATTAGCCGGAAAAACACACAGACAGAAAAAAATTGTAGAAATATTATTTTGGTATATGTACCGTGTATACAACCATATGCATTTAGTAAAAATCGTTTATTTTAATATTACAAACAGACACTCCAATTTTATTTATTCGTATAGATGACTTAAATTTTAAAGCTTTTTTAAATATGTATAATGACATTAAATAATCAAATGTGAAATAATAATACGATATGAAATTGATGTTCTTTTTATTTTAAACTAGCTGAGCACGCGACTTCGTCCGCGTGGAAAATTTTCGAAAAAAGTAGCCCATGTTACTCCCTGTCACATCAGCTATCTGCCAGTGAAAATCCCGTCAAAATCGGTCCGGCCGTTCCAGAGATTAGCCGGAACCAACAGACAGACAGACAAAAATTGCAAAAAAAAAAATGTTGTTTTGGTATATATATTGTGTATACATCCATATGCATTTAGTAAAAAGCGGTTATTTTAATATTACAAACAGACACTCCAACTTTATTTATTTGTACGTATAGGCTAGCTGTGCCCGCGACTTTGTTCGCGTGGAAAAAGTTCTAAAATAAAAGTAGCCTCAGTTACTCCTTATTACATCAGCTATCTGCCAGTGAAAGTCCCGTCAAAATGGGTCCAGCCGTTTCAGAGATAAGCCGAAAGAAACAGACAGACAGACAAAAATTGTGAACAATGGTATTTTATTTGTTGTTGAGTTGATGACATAAATGACGTTCTAAATAAGTATATAATAGTAATAAAATCGAAGTTCAAAATATACAACCCACTTACAAACAAACCAAAAATAATTTAAACAATATGCCGCGGCAGTTTGTTAACGGCGGCGGAGAATATCATTAACATTATAAACTAGCTGCATCCGCTCTCGCATTGCACCGAAACTACCGAGATTTCGCGTCCGTGAGAGCTGTCTATGTGCGCGTTGCTCGAAGACTAGGTGTATCTAGATTGTCTTCTGTAGTTATTTTGTGCTGTCACCGTTGCGCCACGGCTTGGAGGACAAGATAGTTGGAAAACCTGTTCACGTAGCTTCACCCTTTTCTACTATTTTATCATCTTTAGAGCTGTATTACACTAGCTGTTGCCAGCGACTTCGTCCGCGCGGACTTCGTTTACTCCGCACTGCTCCTCCCCCGTAGGTGATAGCGTGATAATATGCAGCCTATATGTTGACCCGACCTGTTAGTAATATTCATGCAAAATTTGAAGTAAATAATGTGAGTTTACCCCGGACATACATACAGACAAACAGATAAACAGACAACAGACAAAAATTCTAAAAACTATATTTTTGGCTTCGATATCGATTGTAGATCACGCCACAAGTATTCTTTTAAAAAAATATTCAATGTACAGTTTTGACTTTCCTACGATTTTATTATATGTATAGATTACAACTTATAACTCATAAATTATACAACTTGACTTAAACTTTGTTAGTTTATAACTTGCACTACGACCAGCATCCCATTTGGCGCGTCTCTGTTTTGAGATTAACTCCGTATGTGCAGGCGCGATTTTTTCCCCCGCAGTTCGTTGCTCTTAAGAATATGTTACACCGTACTATATAAAGTTATAAATGTTATAACTTTAATGACGTAACTCCATAACTGATGTTAATTTAGGATAATATGCTACATTAGACATATATCGCGCGCGAGAGATTTGTCGATGTTGACTCTCGTTTCTCATACCTGTACTTAACGATCTTAACATGGATACAGCGAGAAACGGGTTTCTCTTTGGAAGACAAAATGACCACTGTCAAACATTATCTTGACATTCAACGTGTTAATGCCCCTTTTAAAAAATAAATCAATATACTGTGAGGCATCATGTAAAAGAAGTCATTAACAGGTTTGTCGTCATTATGGTTGTGGTTTATAGTCATTAATTAGTTGGTATTTGTAGAGTTCCGCAACTAATTGTCCTAATTTGGTACCACCGTCTTAGCTTTTCTGTCACAATAATAACGTCGGTGTTTGTTTGTTGTAGTCATGTTCCTGTTTGGAGGCTAAGGTAGCCGGTGGCTTACGGCCCCACACGATTGGCAATTAACTATTAACATTTTTGGTCTATAGGCAATGATTATATACCGAGTTTGATTTTTGTATTGGTGTATATTTTAGTGAATCCTTAGTTGGTTTAGGTGGTGGCGCTGCTATTCGTTTATCACTGATGTCATCCAAAACGGCAGAGACGATTTTATTGTCAAATTTGGATTCGTTAAGTGGGTCCCTAGAAAGCTTAGATTCAGAGCTGTACCTATGATTAGCTTTGGACAAAACAACGTGTGACGGGTTCGCTAGTCTATATTACTAATATTATAAAGTTTGTGAGTATGTATGTATGGATGTTTTTTACTCTTTCACGCAAATACTACTGAACCGATTACGATGAAATTTGGTATGTAGATATCTGAAGACCCAGAATAACACATAGGCTATATTTTTATCCCGGAAAAGTTAGATGATCCCGCGGGATTCACTATAAACTTTTATAATGTAGCGGGCTGCACGCTGCAGCTAGTATTTAAATATTATAAATGCGAAATTTTGGATGTATGGATGGATGGATGTTTGTTACTCAATCTCGCCAAAACTACTAAATTGTTTTGGATGAAATTTGGCACACAGCACACATTTTTGGCACACATTTGAAATTTTTCGCAGTGTTGGTCCCGGCCTCCTTTGAAGAATAGGCCAACTGCCGATCTGCCAGGCAGGTCGTAAAAGGCGACCGATTGGCTATCGAGTCACTACCATCGTGGCTACTAGGTGGTAGAGTTCTGCATTGTCTCGCCCGGGTCTGGTACCACCGCCTTACCTATTCCTGCCGCAATAGCGTTAGTGCTTGTCGCTGTCGTGTTCCGGTTTGGAGGGTAAGGTAGCCGGTAAACTTATGCATGTGGCATTAGACCTCGCCACAAGATAGCAACGCACCATTAACATCTTTGGTGTCTATAGGCGATAGTTGACTCTTTCCATTAGGAGACCCATCTGCTTGTTTGCTATCTTATGGTATAAAAAAAACACAGGTAGATGCTGACCTAGAATACCATATAGGCTACTTTGTATCCCGGAGAAATGAGTTGTTCCCGCGGGATTTACCAAAAACTTTTATAATGCAGCAGACGTCACGCTGCAGCTAGTTCTTTATAAAAATATTTATCTTCTCTTATAAAGCTTTATCTTCTCTTCTTTACCAGGTCATAGTTGTATCTTCACAATTTAAAAACTTAGCGCCCTTTTGCGTGTACTTATAACACCACTCTTGCCACCTTAACACCTCTGAGCCTGATAGTTAAATACAAACGAATCACTCTTATTTAGACCAGGGCTGTCCAAGTTAGATACCATCCTGGGCTAATATGAATTACCAAAGAGATTGGGGGCCGCAAAGGCAACTCACTTTTCAAATAGGAAAACACTAAATACAAATGCAGTTAAGGAAAATTATTAAATAAAACTAATACTCGAGTTTATCTTATAGTGAAATTTCTTATATCTTACACGCACGAAGAAGACAGTATATTTTTAAGTATGTTGCGATGGATTAAAAACACTTCGCACAATTACAAGCTGCGGGCCGCATGCGGCCCGCGGGCCGTGCATTGAACAGCTCTAATCTAGGCAATAAAAACGAATCTCTGTCATCGAAACAAAAGAGTTGTCTATCAATAATGTAGACAATATTGTAGGTGTATGATGTACCAGTCTTTTAAAAACTTGGTTCAATGACCATTACCAAAGAAAGAATTAATTGTAACTAACAAATTGTATTCAAAAAATCATATTAATTAATGGAGATGCAGTCAAGCAAACGCTTTCTCGCCTACACACTGTAATTTCGGCGTGGGTCGAAATAGCTTTTAAGGCTAACAATGCGAAAGAATGCACCCCGGGGTCTGGGATACGATTGACTCCAGAACAATACGATCTATAGGCTATAGATATAGCTTGTAACTCTGCATACAAATAGACGAAATCGACGCCGATCAAGCACTTCATTTTAAACATAGAATGCCTTGTTTTTGACTTTTTGATGAAAAATGATAACCATTACCTATAAACTCCAAAGATGTTAATGCCATATTGCCATCCGTGTCGAGTAAACTTAATGACATAAACATAATTTTAAATCACTTTTACCACCAACTGGATTTGCGCATTTTTATTGTAAGATATTACCCGTGTTGCTCCGGGCTCCTATGAGGAATAGGCCATCTACCGTTCTGCCAGGCAGTCGGTAGAAGGTGAATGATTGGCTATGCAAGTCACTACCATCGTGGCTACTAGGTGGTAGAGTTCTGCATTGTCTCGCCTGAGTCTTCCTATTCCTGCCGCAATAGGGTAAGTGCTTCTTACTATCGTGTTCCGAATTGGTGGTTAAGAGCCATTTCACAAAATCGACCAACTGAAGTTTATGTATTTTCTAATCGATGCGAGAGCTCGACGTTGTCGTCCATATAGTGCACCTAGTGCTGGTAAAATGAAAACAGTATTGATACTTTTAATATTTTAATTATTACTACGCGGTACTAGTTTTGGCACACTGTCGTAGCGGATTTTATACTATTCTCTTTTATTTTATTTCTGAAATAAAAAATAAATTAATATTATTTAAGTGACTTATTTAAGGTTCGCTCCTATCATCTCCCAGTATAAAAATAAATAATAGCACAATAAAGAGAAAAGAATCGGTAACATATTTAGGTTTGGTCATAGAAAAAAATTATACTTTTATAAATCATATTAACTATATCGGTGAAAAGGCTAAACGGAATTTCTTATCCTTTGCGGGCATATCTACCTCGACATGGGGTTTAACGTTTAACACTTTAAAGATAATTTATAACGCCACGTATTTAGGTTGTATCTGTTATGCTTGTTCAGCGTGGGCTGATAAAGTTACGAGTGGTGCGATCCGGTGCAAACTACTTCAAAATCAGCGTCTAGCACTAATATTTCTATGCAAAGCATATCGCACTGTAAGCTCCGAAGCTTTACCCGTTTTATCAGGCGTCTTACCATTAGATTTAGAAATTCAGCGTCGGGCTTCAATGTATTACAATTCTAGGAATTTTACTAACCCAGAATTTATCAACTCGCAAGCCCAAACAAAAATACGTCGCCTTTTTAATCCCGTAATCGACGTTACTAATGAATTAATTGATGAATGGCAGTCGCGTTGGTCTTGTTCAACTAAAGGACGGCATTTATATAACTTTTTCCCGTGCATCCGGGATCGCTTAAGTAAAACTTGGATAGAAATAGATCATTGTGTTGCACAGTTTCTCACTAGCCACGGTAATTTTAAAGCTAAATTATTCTCGTTTAAATTAGTTCCTTCTCCCTTTTGCGAGTGCTCTACATTAAACTGTAAATATGAACAAACTGCACATCACATTCTTTGGGAGTGTAATCTTTGGCTAAACGAACGTCGTCAAATGCTTGATAGTATCCAATGTATATCCGGTGTAATTTATTACTCCGATCTTGTGGGTACACGTGGGAACTTCCGTGCCTTCAAACGATTTTGTCACTTACTTACTACTGGAAGCAAAATTAAGTAGGCCATTCTGGTAGGTCCCTAATTTCCAAACTTCCGTGGTGCAATAGCAATCAGGCTTAACCTGATTGTAAAAGTCTCATTTCGTAGCATTTTTATGCTTTTAACATTTTGCTGTCTCCTGCTAAAAAGGGAGGGAAACAGGATGTATTTTCCTACTCCTCCTATATAGGTACTTCTGATTAATTTTGTTGCGGGATCCAAGACAGCTTAGCTTTTCCCCAGGGCACCATGAGCTCGCAACTCAGAGGTTATCAGGACGGTTGCCGCTGTTGATTCTGGTTTACAGAAGTTACAGTGGTGGGAACGAGAGGTGGGCCCATTGCCCTTAAAAAAAAAGTGACTTATTTTTGCATAAGAATAGAATATAGTTTTATTCTATAGTAAAATGTAATTATTTGATAACAAAAAACCCCGTTAATGTTTCGTTAATTTTCGTTGAAATAGGCATATTTGCTTAATTAATGAGATATAGTTATAGATCTTATAGGAAAAAATTGTTGGATGTTTCTGGTAATTTAGTATTTTTTCTAATTAAGTTTGTCGATTTTAGCAGTAGCAATCAATACCTTTTGGAAAAATAGCTTCCTTGCGTAATTATCGAAACTTGATTTCGGAGAACATTTATTATAAGAAATACAATTGACGATTACAAAATCTGTTTCATTGAAGCAGTATTTAAAAGATTAAACTATCTAATGGTACCATTTAATTAAATAAAAGTACCTTATAATATGAAAAATTAGGGGTTGGAAAATTTTGATTTCTCGTCAAAAGTTGGTTTAAAGTGTGAACTGCCTTTTTAATATAATTCAGTGGTAGTTGTAGTAGTACGATAGTATCGTCACAACTATCTACTGCTACTGAAACTGAGTCTTAGTAAAAGAGTCCCATTTTACCTTTTGAGTATGGAACCCTAAAAACCCATTTTAACTAAGATAATGTCAAAATGGACTTTATTACGAAATCAATAAGCCTCAAGGATAGTTTCATAGATAAGTATATACTGTGTATGGTAAAATACAAAAGCATAGAACAATAATATTCTCCTGATGGAGTACCACACGGAGTATATAATCCGCCATGTTTCGTTGCGTAGGTATGCACGTTTTTTTCGTAGGTATGGCATCTCCATAGGATTCGTTACTCAGAGGAAATAACCAAGGGAAAACTGTCATTTCGTCCCTAACAATGGCGGACTAAAAGCACAGCTGTTTACTGTCTACGTATCAATTGATAAATTATATTGCAATTGAGCATGTTATTTTAACTATTAATTTTTATTTTAGATTTAAGGTAGCCATTAAATTTATGCATGTCGCACTACGACCCCGCCACGAAGACAGCAACGAGCCATAACATCTTCGGTGTCTTTAGGCATCGCTTGATAGCTATCCTTATGGTAAGAGACGACCATTGCCTATAGACCCCAAAGATGTTAATGATTCGTGTCTTCGGCGTAGTAGATTGAAATGCCATAAGTGTAAGTTTACCGGCTATTTTACAGTCCAAGGCACACAACGACAAGCACTGACGCTATATCCGCAAAAATAGGTATTGCGGTGGTACCAAATTCGGACGAGACGTTTCGAAACTCTACCTAGCACTCACAATTTTAGTGACATGCTTAACCAATCGTTCGCTTTTATGAACTACCACTACTACAAGAAGGCAGATGGTCTATTTTTAACCGGGGCTCGGACCGTTGTTTTTTTTTTTATATCATAAGATACCAAACAAGCTCGTTTTCACCACTGTAACATCTGTAAACATCAGAATTCTGCCACCGAGCAGTCACGATAAGATTGACAGCCAATTATTCGCCTTTTACGTACTGCCTGTCAGAATGACATGGTATATTCTTCAAAAGGGGCCCAGACTTGCTCTGAAATTAGCAGAATATAAGTACAATGGCATTTTAATTTATTTGTATAAATATTTTTATTTGTATAAATATTATCCTATTAACTTTATATTCATACAAAAGTACCTCGAGTTAATTAACGAACAAAAGCCTCATTTTAACTTTCTGCTGATATATTTCAAAAGTTTTATAACATTATGAATTACATTGCAACACAGTTTGTTAGTTTGAAGGTTTTCCGCAGTTGAATACATCTGGGAGGATAATAACATAATTTGAATGCAGTAGGTATAATCGACTTCCAATCTGCTGTATTTCTGAAACCCTGGATCAGATGTTCACCAAACTTATATGAGACCAAATATTTTCTTCCCGTACACCGGAGGGTTACCGGATAGGTGGAATGTTTTCTGCGGTGAGATAAACCAAGGAAGACAATTACGTAGTTTTCCCCGTGTTGGTCCGGGCTCCTTTAAAGTATAGGCCATCTGCCGTTCTGCCAGGCAGTTCATGAGAGGCAAACGAATTTTCTACCATCATCAGCGAGTCACTTCCATCGTGGTGACTAGGTGGTAGAGTTCTGCATTGCCTCGCCCGGGTCTGGTACCACCGCCTTACCTATTCCTGTTGTAATAGCGTCAGTACTAGTACTGTCGTGTTCCGGTTTGGAGGGAAAGGTAGCCGGTATACTTATGCATGTGGCATTAGACCTCGCCTCAAGATATCAGCGCACCATTAACATCTATGTCTATAGGCAATGGTTGACTCTTTACATCAGGAGACCCATCTGCTTGTTTGCTATCTTATGATGTAAAAAAATATGTAAACGGTTGACCCTGCGGGCCATCCCTGAAGCTTCCTGCTAAATTAGGGTATTTTAAGCTCAAAAGCGTAAAAAAAAGCATAGATTTTTTTAGTTCTAACGTCTATTTTGTTAAAAATTGCAGTATTAAGATTTTTGAAAAGCTGTATGTTTTGGAAACGATGATCGATTTTGATCTTTCAAATGGCTGTCAACTCAATTGTTGAGATCTAGAATATTGCTTTAGCTAAATTAAATATTCACCATTGATAAATCCCAAATAAATTAACCGATTTTGATCATATTAACGGTATTTGACGTAGTTTTTAAAGAAGAAAAGCTGATAAGATTTGTACGTCAATCGGTGTTTTAGCCAAGTTTTTTTGAAAAATGTTAAGTAAGATTGCTAAAAACAACGTATTTTTAGTATTTAAGAAGCCGTAACCTTTGAAACTTAGATTCGATTTTGATTTTTGAAACGGCATTTGACGAAGTTATTTTAGTACTAAAATATCGTAGAATACCAAAAAATAATTAGTGGAAAAGTTTCGAAGTTATGTCGAAAAAAAATACTTTTTTTTAATACAATATTTTATATCGATAACACTTGTACTTTAAAAAAAAAGTTTTTAGTTTAAACTTGTAATTGCCCTGATGATGCTTATATAAGCGAAACCGGTTGGATAATATACATATATAAAAGTTTATTGTGAAACAGTACAAGTGTTATCGATATAAAATATTGTATGAAAATGAAGTTTCACCAAGTGCCGACGATAAAGATTGTTGAATATATATTTTTTTTTAATTTTCGTCAACGATTACTCCTAAACGGATAAACCGATTTTGATGCAATTTATGTATCGGACACTGTTTGTTGAGGAATAGAGCTGATTAGCTTTTGTGTTCAATCAGTACATTAATCTGGAAATTATATTAAAAAAATACTGTTTCGCCAGTTCCGACTTGGTTCAATTTTTTAGGAAGTCTTAAGTTGAGCAGAATGCAATCGAATGCCATCAACCGCGTTTCGATCGGTCCAGCCGTTCAAAAGTTATGATATGTTTACATATACACACACACACACACACACACACACACACACACACACACATGCATACACACAGACATACTGACATTATCGTAAAATTAGAAAAGGTTCTGTTATATCCCTGATGTGTAGGGCTTTTAGCAGACTCACCACCCTTCTCAGCACTCCACCCAAAAGTGCTATCCTAGCACTTTTGGCTCCTTTGCCACTCCTAGCCTCGGTCCAGTCAGTCACCGGCCAACCATCAGAGAGACCAGAAGTCTCCTTTATCCGTGTTCTATTCTAAGTCTTGTTCTAAGTTTTATAGTGAAATAAAGTGTGTAATAAAAAGATCCTTTTTTAAAAACGCTACCAAGTTCCCCCGTATAACAACTGGTGGCAGCGGTGGGATACGGATATTCCAGTGCCGGTGGACTCATTTCCAAATTATACTTCAAAATAAATTTTCAAAATACTATTTCCAACTATATTCTATTTCAAATAATACTATTTCAAACTAAATAATACCACTTCATACTACTTCGTAACGAATAAACAATTTTATTAACAATCAAATTAATAGTGTAATAAGTGACAGTGAAAAATATATATATAAATAAATAAATAATAAGAAAAAAACTATACTTACCACGATCTACCTACCTGTCATCACGAAGATCTCGTCGCATCCAAGAGTACCTGGTCATCCTACATACAAAATCGATAATTACCTAATAAAACTTCAAGCGGTGTGCGTGAAAAAACCATTGAGAGCAAGATATCACGGAGTCGCCGTTGACGACACATCGAGTGGAATTCCTACGTCAACACCAGACATAAACATCCTTCGTCGCTGCAAACGTAATGTTACTGATAACGCTCGCCTTACTATATACATTGTAAGTGTTATTGTAATATTTAAATCATAACATTTAGGGTTCCGTCTCACTAGCGTTTTAATTTTACTGTGTATTATTGTTTTATTTTACTGTTTTTTTTTATTTTTACTGTTACTGTGTATTTGTTAATATGTCAAAAGTTGAGAAAACAGTTGTCGAGGTGCTGAATGCCCCGGAAAATTCCAGGGAATGTAGGAGCCCGACTCCTCGCTCATCAAAAACAGAGCTCCCACACCTAGAGGTGGACTTAAACACCCTTTTAAAAAATTTTAAAAGGGTGTTTAAGTGTTATAAATATAAAACCATATAATGGCAACAAGGACACATTAAACTCATTCTTAGTAAATTGCAACAATGCTTATGATATGGCTTCCGAAGCGCAAAAACCGATTCTTTTTAAATATATATATTGCCAACTCGAGGGCAAAGCCGAAATAGCCTGCTCAATCAAAGAGTTTAAAAAATGGCCTCAATTAAAGGAGTTCTTAAAAACTCAATTCGGCGAGAGAAAACATTACTCCCATTTATTGGCTGACCTGCAAGAGACCAAACAATCTCCAGCAGAGTCGGTCAACCAATACTCGCTCCGGGTCGAAACTTGTCTCTCTCAACTTTTGACAGAAATATCTTTATCGGACACTACACTAAAGGAGTTGCCAGGAAGGATAGCCGCGATGGAGGATCTAGCCCTCCATCACTTCTTGATTGGGCTTAACCCCAGGATATCTAGTATAGTGAGATGCAGGGCACCTAAAAATTTAAACGAAGCCGTTAACCTAGCAATATCGGAAGAGCGCATACAACAATGCATTTACAAAAGGTCAATGCCAACTGAGGCGAGACCTAACTTATCAATGAGGCCTAAGTTTTCCACGAGACCACAATGGCGTCCTGTAGAAAACCGCCCGCAGCCTGGACCCTCTCGTCAACCAGAGACGATTTACTGCCGGTATTGTAAATCACCGGGCCATGACATAAAGGATTGCAAGAAACGTGAATATAATAATAATCGCTACCGTCAACCCCAAGCTAGACCTTTTATGCCAAATTCATACGACAGGAACCGCCAAGTCCACTACGTGGACGCGGAAGAATCCGAGGGGCATGATGAAATCGATCATTTAAACACGAAACCGTCTCACCCAGGCGCCGTGTGAGACAACAGGTGTTAAGTAACGGCGTCAACAGACACAAACACACGCACACACCACTCAATACAAAATCACAGGTCACACGACAGGGTAACCAGCCCCAAAAAGGAGACCCATGTCCAGCATCTAACTTCACAGTCCACACGGGTAACCAGCCCCAAACAAGAGACTACATTTCAAAATCACAGGTCACACGACAGGGTAACCAGCCCCAAAAAGGAGACCTACGTCCAGCATTTAATTCAACAGTCCACACGGGTAACCAGCCCCAAACAAGAGACTGTATTTCCACACTACAGGTCACACGACAGGGTAACCAGCCCCAAATAGGAGACCTGCGTACAGCACCAAACCTCACGGGCCACATGGGTAACCAGCCCCAAGCAAGCGACCACACTTCGACGACTCAGATCATACAACAGGGTAGCCAGCCCCAAAGCGGAGGTCTGCGTCGAGCAACTAATCCAAGCACTCATACGAACAATCAGCTCCAAGCAGGAAACCAAAGCCCAAATCCGATATTAAGCAAGGAAATATACGAGATAAACATAGATACAACAAAACGGTCCCTACCTCATGTGTTGTTACACTCACAAGTATCCGACATCCCTTTAACCTTACTAGTCGATTCGGGTTCTGCTATATGCCTATTGAAAGAATCAAGTTTACTCAAAAATCCGGAACTTGCTAAAGAAAAAATTAACATCAAAGGTATCGACTCTAGCGATGAGCCGACCCAAACTGAAGGTCACTTCCCACTAAAACTAAAACTAAATGAAAACGGATTTGCCGTTCACTTTACATTCCATGTCATTAAAAATATTAACCTTCCCTATGACGGGATTATCGGCACAAATTTCTTAACAGCATTCGGCTGTAAGATCGACTACACTCGCGATGTTTTGAGAATAGGGAAATTAAATATAAAACTACACTTCTCTGAACCTTTTTTCGTTATTCCACCTCGTACCGAAGCGGTGATTGAATGCTCGGTTCGAGAAACTGATCTCAAAGAAGGCATCGTTCTAGATCAACATATTTCAAATGAAGTACTAATCTCAAATTGCATAGTTAAAATTAAAGACAATAACCGCGTAAACCTGACTGTCGCCAACACATCGGAAAATTATGTTAATGTAAAAACGAATTTAAAACTTAATATTGAACCTTTAAATGAAAATCATGTATGCTACACAAATAACTTCAATACCCAACTAACTACTAAGAGAACCAACGATGTTATTAGCTCCCTCAGAACAGATCATTTGAACCAAGAAGAGAGCGAGGCTCTTATCGATCTCTGTTCTCAATACTCAGACATCTTCTATCTACCTGGCGATCAGTTAACCTACACTTCCGCTCTTGAGCATCAGATTAAAACAAGTAGCGACATTCCCGTCCACACAAAGTCTTATAGGTTCCCGGAATGTCACAAAAAAGAGGTTGAAACCCAAATAAATAAAATGCTCGATCAAAATATTATACAACCTTCATCCTCTCCTTGGAGTTCGCCAATATGGATAGTTCCTAAAAAACTGGACGCCCAAGGCCAACGTAAATGGAGAATTGTAATAGATTACAGGAAATTAAATGACATCACAATCGGAGAAACGTATCCTATCCCTCAGATATCCGAAATCCTAGACCAACTAGGAAATAGCAAGTATTTCACCACTTTAGATCTCACATCCGGTTTCCATCAAATCCTTATTTCCTCGAATGACGCTCCTAAAACCGCCTTCTCTGTGCCCCAAGGACACTTCCAATTTAATCGCATGCCGTTTGGTCTTAAAAATGCCCCGTCTACCTTTCAAAAATTAATGAACAACTGTCTATCTGGTCTTCAGGGTTCACGTTGCTTCGTGTACCTTGACGACATAGTAATTTACTCCTATGATTTAGCCTCACAAGTAGATAACATGAGGGCTGTCTTTGAGAGACTCCGTAAATTTAACCTAAAACTACAACCGGACAAATGCGAGTTCCTTCGCAAGGAAGTTGCATATCTAGGGCACATTATCAGTGAGGACGGCGTAAAGCCTAACCCGGATAAAATTAAAGCTGTTACCAATTATCCTACTCCTAAATCTCCTAAAGACATAAAGTCTTTCTTAGGCCTTGTATCATATTATAGACGGTTTATACCCGATTTCTCGAAATTGGCAAAACCGTTAACTTCCCTCCTAAAAAAGGATGTTGCTTTTCGTTGGCAGAACGAGCAACAACTCTCATTTGAATCCTTGAAACAAAAATTAATCACAGCACCTATACTAGCCTATCCTGATTTCACACAACCTTTCCTACTCACATGTGATGCATCTAATTATGCTATTTCTGCAATCCTATCCCAGGGGACTATTGGACAAGATCGTCCTATCGCTTTTGCATCCAGGACCCTAAATAAGGCCGAATGCAACTATAGTGTCACGGAAAAAGAATGCTTAGCAATTATATTCGGCACGAAGGTATTTCGTCCATACCTTTACGGATATCGGTTCAAAATAATTACTGATCACAAGCCTTTGCAATGGCTTTTTAATTGTAAAGACCCCGGATCCCGACTCGTCCGTTGGCGATTGAAACTCGAGGAGTTTGAATACGAAATTCATTATAAAAAAGGAAAGATTAATTCTAACGCTGACGCTTTATCCCGGTTCCCTGTTAACCCAATCATTCCCAATCCTGGCTCCGCTGGAAGCAAAGA
This sequence comes from Apodemia mormo, assembly GCA_036924255.1. Taxonomy (NCBI): domain Eukaryota; kingdom Metazoa; phylum Arthropoda; class Insecta; order Lepidoptera; family Riodinidae; genus Apodemia; species Apodemia mormo. Next base: position 10,910,744 of record JAUPFN010000026.1, read on the forward strand.
CCAATACGACCAGGACAAGGACCTTATGGACCTACTGATCTCACCAGCATCATTTAACGAGGACGAAATTGAACCTTTTGATCCCTTAGCTGAACCTTCTCCCAATCCTGTTGAAGGAAATGTAACGCATCCCGAAACGCAAACGGGCCCTGAGCTTATCACTTTAGATGATTTAAATCTTCCTGAAACACTGAATCCTCCTAACTCTGAAACACTGAATCCTCCTAATCCTGAAACGCCGAATCTTCCAAATCCTGAAACAATAAATATTCCAAATCCCGACATCGCCAATCCCCCAATTCTCGATACGCCGAATCTGCCTATCCCTGAAACGCGGAATCCACTGAACCCTGAAACGATACACCTACCAAATCTCGAAGGACAACACTCTCCGATTTCTCCAGACGCTGTAAACACGCAACCTACTCGCACAGACTGTAACGCTGACTATTCTAACTTCTTAAAAGACATTGCCAAAAAAGATAAGGTCTTTAACACAAAAATCGTAGAACATAACCAATCCTTAATGAAGACTCATTGCAGTAATCTTCTTATACCGACTTCCTTAGACCTAGACGAATCGAACACCTATGTCCAAGAAGTGATCGGTAATCTTGAAAATCCTAAAGATGTACTTTATAGTGAAAAACAGTTACATTATTTTGAAGAAACAAAATTCAACAATAAGGTCACTTACCTAATATATACGAAAGTTCATCATTTTGATCAAACCTCCTACCCAGAAATCTTCCTAACCCTGAAAAACATAAAACAACATTTGCTAGAAAGTAACATCCAAGAGATAGCAGTTTCCGACTTCAAAAATCCATTTGAAAATTTATCTTTCACCAAAATATATAACATCTTAACCTATTTATTCCACGACTCAAATATAGTAGTAAACATCTATCATAACGACATCATCCATCCGACTCCCACCGAAGTAAAGAAAATCCTGTACGATAATCATGATATTCCATCTGCTGGTCACCTTGGCTCTACAAGAATGTACAACAAAATAAGAGAGCGATTTTATTGGAAAAATATGCGTAGCGACATTGAGCAGTATGTAAAAAATTGTCCCTTCTGCCAAACCAACAAAGCACTAAGACAAACGAACAGAGCTCCTATGCAGATTACCAGCACTTCTAAATCCCCGTTTGAAAGAATATCCTTAGACATAGTAGGGCCTTTACCCGAATCGGGCACCGCTAAGACTAAATATATACTTACCTTACAAGACGACCTGACGAAATACTCTACTGCATATCCGATTAGAAGTACGACCGCTGAAGAAACAACCGACTGCCTCCTTCACTTTATTTCCTTATTCGGTATTCCAAAAACTATCCTCACGGACCAAGGTACCAACTTTACCGCAGAACTCTTCAAAGAAACCTGTTCCTTCCTTAAAATAAAACAACTCTGGTCATCTCCATACCATCCTCAGACCCAAGGAGCACTTGAGCGCTCACATTCGACACTTAAAGAATACTTAAAATCTTATGTGATTGACGAACAGACAAATTGGCCACGATACGTATATACAGCCATGCTGGCTTATAACACGACTCCACATTCGACGACTAACTTTTCCCCTTACGAACTCCTATTTGGGCATAAACCATTTATCCCCAGCTCCATTTATGACTCTCCTAATATTACCTATTCCGATTACGTAAAAATGCTACAAAACCGGTTGAGATGTTGTAGGGAAAAGGCGATTGAACATTTAGAAAAGTCAAAACAGACCTCTAAAACATACTACGACACACACACCCGACCTGTGTCTTATAGAGTCGGTGATTACGTGTACCTAAAAAATCATCTTAGACTTAGGAAGGCTCTCTCTCCTGTATGGAAGGGACCATATAAGGTTGTTAAAATTAACGGCAGAAGCTCGCTCACTCTACTAATAAATCGCCGTCATGTTATTCATCACTTCGACGAAGTGAAATTAGCTTCCAGAGCAGACGCTCACAACTAAATAATTAGTATTTAGGTAATTAAGATTTATTAATTAATTTTATTGTTACTTTTATGTAGGCATTAGTTTTATTCTCGATATTCCTTTACAGCAACCCTTCGTCGGGGCAACAGTTCGTCGAACCACTAATAAATTCCTCGGGTATCTATTTCGACCCGTCAGGGACTTTAAACTTAGTCGATAGTTATCTTAGTGTTATAATTCCCCTAGATATATCATATATACAACCTCATGTAGTAGACTTAGCAACTAGTATTAATAATTCCAAATATTTATGCGAAGGAAGTAAAATTCTTAGCCATTTAGAATGTACTAATCTCTTTTTACCATTAATTACTCGATACGAGGACATAAAGCGTGATAGTGAAGCTTTATTCAACCTAACTCCTCGCCGCTCTAAAAGAGATGCCATTCTCGGATTTATCGGAACCTTGTCGAAAAAGCTTTTCGGCACAATGGATGAAGATGACGCCGCTCGCTACGACCAAGCTATCCGAGATGTACAAGCAGATGAGAAAAGATTAGCTTCTCTTGTCAAAGAAAATATCCTAGTGACCACTTCTACGCTTAAAGCGATGAACAAAACTATTTATACATTTGAGGCGAACCAACGTAAATTGGCGACCGCCATTGATGCCCTATATGTAAGCGTAAGAAATCTCACAGCTACTTCGCAAGAAATATTGATAAAATCGCGTATTTTAGAATTAGTCTCAATCATAGAAAATAGTCTTTTAACCTTATCTTTTAAAGTTGAAGACCTCGTAAATTCAATTATGTTCAGTAAATCAAATATTCTATACCCTACCATTCTAACTCCAAAGGAGCTCTACAAGGAGTTGGTAAACAACTACCGATTCATATCTAATTCCAGACGACTACCCGTCCTTCTAAGCTTAAATAACATGAACACTATCCTGAACATATCCTCTGTATCCTGCTATATGACTAGTGATAAGATTGTCTTTGTCCTTAATATCCCCTTAGCTAGTCCTATCGACTTTAAGCTATACCACAACTTACCTTGTCCAGCACCTCACGATGTCAATGAACCTACCTCGTATTCTACCATTATTCCCTCTTCTAAATATATGGGAATAAATAATGATAAAACTAATTACTGTAAATTAGAAGACCTCCAAGGTTGCAAAATAATAAATGGCAACACTTACCTTTGCGACGCCTCGGTGCTGTACTCCACTGCAGCGAACCCAACCTGTGAATCAGAAATAATAGGGAAAACACTTACCTCAATACCTAATACATGTGAAACGAAATTCCTCCATGGCCGCATCCAAATCTGGCAACCCCTGCGAAATAACCAATGGTTATTTGTGGTATCCGAGAAATCAAAATTAAATATAGAACTAAATGTAACACAAGTGGTAGAGACAATAATAAGTGGAACCGGAATCCTACACTTACCTCCTGGAAGTGTTGCATACTGCAAAGATACCAAATTAGTAGCTAAGGATAGTGTTAACATGATTTTAAAACCGATAAAGATGTATGTAAATATACTAAATGACCCATGCTGTAATGCGCCTAGTTTTAAGAAAATTATTCCTGTTCTACCTCCTGTTGATTTAAGTAATATAGATTTAGACTCCGTAGCTTTTGACAATCCCGAGGTATTAAAAGGATTGGATGAAATTTTAGATAAACCGAATATTGTACTTTATGAACATTACTATAATATTGTAATCATTCTTATTATATTTCTAATCTTAAGTTTCGCTGTTTTCAAGATATGTAAGGTGACTGGCATCCATAAGAAAATATCCTTTACTCCAAAACCAAATCCAAATCCTGATCCCGTCAACGATGACACCGAAATCCCAGAGACTCCAACACCACGACTCCGCACCCATTATCCGTAAACTTCACCTTAGGGATGTAAGTTTACTCTACATCGGGGGGCTGTTATATCCCTGATGTGTAGGGCTTTTAGCAGACTCACCACCCTTCTCAGCACTCCACCCAAAAGTGCTATCCTAGCACTTTTGGCTCCTTTGCCACTCCTAGCCTCGGTCCAGTCAGTCACCGGCCAACCATCAGAGAGACCAGAAGTCTCCTTTATCCGTGTTCTATTCTAAGTCTTGTTCTAAGTTTTATAGTGAAATAAAGTGTGTAATAAAAAGATCCTTTTTTAAAAACGCTACCAAGTTCCCCCGTATAACAGTTCCTAGTACCTCAAAACGTGGAGATCTGGTGAAAACTCGATTTTCAAAAATCAGGGCAAAATCAGTAACTTCCTTATCTACATACGTAGCGGGAAGTAAAAAAAAACGAGCATTAACGCTATTGCGACAGGAATAGGCAGGGCAATAGTACCAGACTCGGGCGAGACAATGCCACTTGCATAAGTTTATATTACCCACCAACTGGAAACAGCAATGACCAGCGTTGACGCTATTGCTGCAGGGAGGAATAGATAAGAAGGCGGCGGTATTTAAGGCGATAGGTAATGCCAAACTACGAAATAAACCTCTTTGAAAACCTACTACTGTTAACCGATTGGTCCAATAATTTAAAAAAAATATGCATTATACGTATAATATAATTAAGTTTAAATTTTAAGTTAGTTTTTTCAAATTTTATTGTTATTTTTGACGGAAAAAAAATCGAATATCTTTCTTATTTTTACACAAAAAATTGCTTATAACTTCCAAACTACTGTAACGATTTTGATGATTTTTTCTTTTTATTACAGACAATTTATTGCTTTATAAAATTTAAGTTCAAAATTTTACAAAATCATTATAGTGTGCTATTAAATCAATAAAAACCTTATTATTTAATTCGCGGACAGCGCTCGCGTCGAAAGTCAGTCTCCCGGTAGCGTTCATACGGGGAGGCTGTGTCGCATGTTAGCATGCTCCGCTCACCATATTCGAGTCAAAGAGTAATAGTACAGATAGAACGTTTGGCACAATAGTAAGATTGTGCCGTTTGGAAATTGAAGATTTCGTTTACGCTTGGATGTTTTTTATAGTAGATAATGAGCTTGGACCGAGAAGTCTGTTTTTTTTTACAGATGTTGTTCTTATGATATAGACAAGGAATAAGAAAGGATTTTTTTTAAATTCATCCCCTAAGATGGTAAAATAGGGGGTGAAAGTTTGTTTGAAACTCTGTCATTTTTGAGTTATTACAACTCAAATAGAAATGATATGCTGTAATTAAATTATCCTTTAACTGAAAAAAAATTAAATATAAATTTAATATTTTTTGGAATTCTAGCCTATAGAGAGGTAAAAATAGGCTTTAAAGTTTGTATCATAAATGAATTGTTTATTTATTGCATTACTATAAAATCTAAATTATTTTAATTTAGTATTTATGATTTTTAATACAATTAAGAAGTACGAATTTTTGGATTTTTTTAGTACTTATGCTCTTCAATCGAAATTGAAGAAACATGCATGTAATGTTCGAAGTTTCATCCATTAAAGGAGTAAAAGTGTGTGTTACAATTTATATGAAAAATCAAAGGTTTATGGTGAAAATAACTTGAAATTCGGCACTTATAATCTTCAACACAATTTAAGAATCATATATTTGGGGAATTTTTTAAAATTTTATTCCTTAAAGGGTAAAAAAAGCATTGATGTTTGTATAAAAAATAGATTGTTTATTGTAGAATATTGAAGAAATTATTTAAAACTTAGTATTTATGATTTTTAATATAATTAAATGAATACGAGTTTAAGGTTTTCAAATGTCATCTCTTCAAAGGATGAAAAAAGTGGTAAAGTTTGTAGAAAAAATTAAATTATGTTTAATCAAAATCTCTTCAAATTTATTAGTCATGATCTTTAATTCAATTAAATAAACGTGCAAGGATGCTGTGAGTTTTATCTCTTAAAGAGGTAAAAGAGGGTATTAAAGGGGCTGAAAGCTAGTACTTTATAAATAGTTTTGTTTGCGAGTAGACGCTGAATAATATTTTGAGACTATTCATGTTTACGCTTTCCTACGTTTACGCTTGAATGTTTTATTAGCTATAGATAGATAAGTATTTTGTCAATATTTTGTATAAATGTACAAAAATAAATAAAAAATAAAACATATAAACAACGAAGATAATTCAAGCAAGCGAATAAAAAGCAAAACTCTAAAGAAAAAAAAACTGGTACTATTTGAAGGTAGTAAGGACTTCGCAACCAAAAATAAATAAATTAAATATATTATACATAGAAAATAGTCTAAATAAATCAACTTATTTAGTAGTTTCCTCTATAAACATTAAATCAAATTATATATCTTCTTTTTTATTACGAGATTTTGAAACAAAAACTAAGAAGCTAGTTAGTTTTTACTAACTAACTAGTTAGTTAGTATATTACAACACTTTCAAAGAAATAGGAAACGAAACTGTTATTATTGTGTAAATTGTTATATGATTTTTTGTCGATTTTCGGTACATTTTTTTTCTTTAGATATTTATCGTTTTTCTAAAACGAATGTATATGTAATCGATAAATGAGCGATTACTGGTTATTGGTTTTGAGTTTGACAACATTCAGTCGATTCATGATGATAAAAGTTCATAAAGGTGAACAAAAATGTTAAAACGTAGGTATCTGCATTCACTGTAAATACTTTTTGACGTTGGAGCAAGCTAGCGCGCGATATAATTTTTGCGCTGCTCCTGTCAGAAACTCAAGGTCGTTCGCAGCTGTAATCGCCTTAATGATCTGGACGAAACTTTGCGAAAGTCTTCTCCGTTTATAAATGAAGCCACACAACTGATTTCAAATTATTCGATGTCTATCATAGTTAACTTGGCGGTGTTTTAAGCAATGAAACCTCATGGTAACAGCTTTAAACTCACGCTATCTAGTACATATTGACCTACTTTAGTTTCCGCCATATTGTCTATTCAATCTACGTATACCTTTCTCAACATGAGAACCTACTAAAAACGTTATTAAATCTACGCTAGTTCTTTTGTTTAGGTTAACACATATATGTATTTACGTCAAATCACTTACAAAGCAGGTGGTGACATCTAAGTGCGATACATTTGGCATGGCACATTTCACAAGTAGCATGTGAAAATTCATATGAAATGTATTTTCATACATCGAATTTACTACCGCTCTTCATTTTGTTTGTGAAATTTCAATTTCAATGAAATCTTCCAATTCATATAGGAGCGGCAGTAGTTATAATTACTACTTCATTTTAAACAGCTTACGATCGTTTGACGTTTAGGTAATTTTATGAGTAAAAATTATTGCGAATGAAACTTCACATGTGAAATCATTGTGATATTTTATTTCATCCAATGAAAATTAATTAAAAGTAGCATAATTTTCATGCCTACCATACATATACAACAGCAGGCTGCTCTTGTACGATATACAAAATTCTTTTCCTATATAGCTAGTTTTGAAGTCTTAATACCATTCCATTAATGCACCCATAAATATGATTACTTTACTTCCTTTAAAAGGTATTACCGCATTTATGTCAACCTTTTCAATGCCAATTTACTTCTCCAAGTAGGTTCTGCAAGTTTGTCGACGACCGACGTGGACAGCTGATATTTTGTGGTGTATGTATGGAAAATAACAGCTTCCTAAGAGTCTCTGAGCTTACCTCTTTTATCACCTACCTGGATAAACACACATTTTGAGTTGCTCTTTGAGGAATCGAATCCGGGCCTTATGTGGTCAACATCGGCACCAGACTCTAGTGGTCCACAGAGGCGATCACAAAGAAATAGACACACACAAATATATATATATATATATATATATATATATATATATATATATATATATATATATATATATATATATATATATATTAGGGATGGGCCGAAATTCGGTTTAAATGCCGAACATTCGGCACTAGAAAAAAAGTATCTTCTTGCACTATTTTGCTTGAAATCTACGTTAATGTTATAAAGAAGAAAAATTTGTATTCTATATTTTTATATATTGCATCATCTAAACTCAAAAACTACTAAATCGATTTGAAAAAAATCTTTCACCATTAGAAAATATTAAAATCATCCCCGAGTAACATAGGCTATACTATACTTTCGAAAATAATCCGTAAAACGGTTGACCCAGCAGGCCACCTCTGAAACATCCCGGTAAATAAAAAAACATAAAAACAAAAATGAAAAACCTCAGCATAGATTTTTGAGTTCGAAGAGTTCAAAAAATATGTAAAACGGTTGACCCGGCAGATCATCCCAGAAACTTCCCGCTAGATTTTTATCTATATCTTAGCATATCACAGATTTTTTCAGAGTTCAAAAATCTTAAATTTGTTACAAATATTCGTTAGTACATAGAAGTCGTTGTAAATGACAGTAATTTCAAAATTTTTGAAATGCTATATATATTTTAAAAACGATGATTGATTTTGGTCTTTCGAATGGCATTTAACGCAATTTTTGACCTCTAAAATTTTTTTATAGCTACAGTCTCAGAAATGTCGAAGCAATATAAAAAAAAAATTTTTCGAATTTTCGATATTACTAAATCCCAAAAAAATCGACCGATTTTGATGCAATTTATTTATTTGACGCAATTTATAGAAAGAAAAGCTGATTAGACTTTTAAATCAATCGGTATATTAGTCTGAAAGTCATTTTAAAAATGCTAAGTTTGCTGTAAACAACAAAATATTAATACTTGAAAAGCCGTAACTTTTGAAAACTTGATTTAATTTTGATTTTTGAAACTGTATTTGAAAAAAATTCGAATTTATGTCTAAAAAACACTTCCAAATTTTTTCGCCACCGATAACTTCCGAGCGGATTAACCGATCATGTTACAATTTATGAATTAGACGCAGTTTTTTAAGAAAAAGAGCTGATAAAATTTTATACTCAATCGATACATTAATCTGGAAGTTATATTAAAAAAAATATGTTTCGTCAATTTTTTTGCGATTTTTTTCAAAATTTCTAAAAATATTCTAGTCCGAATTGGATAAAATTTTTGGAAGTCTAAGTTGAGCAGAGTCTAATACAATGCCATTAACCGCGTTTCGATCGGTCAAGCCGTTCAAAAGTTATGAAATGTTTATATACACACATACATACAACCATACACTCTCTCTCACAGACACACATACATACATACAGACATACTGACGTCATCACGAAAATAGAAAATGTTCCATACGTAGCGGGAAGTTAAAAATCTAAAGTTTGATATAGATGAAGATGCATATACATATTTTAAAACATGATGATTTAGATCTTTTAATTTGCATTCAACGTAATTTTTACCTTTAAATGGTTTTATTAGCTCCAACATCGGTAGGTTAAAAAATGTCGAAAAAAAGGAAAAATATAGGTAAGTCAGTTGACCCTGCAGGCTATCCTTGAAACTTCCCACTAAATTCAGGTATTTTAGGCTCAAAGGAACAAAAACTATACCTAAGCATCTTTTTTCAAGGTTCAAAATTCTGACTTTTGACTTCTGACTTCTGAAAATTAATTTTAAATTTTAAAAAGCTGTATATTTTGAAAACGATGATCGATTTTCATCCTTCAAATGGCATTCAACGAAATTTTTGAGCTCTAAAATGTTTTTGAGCTACATAGTCTATAGGGTAAAATATGTCGAAGTAATATGAAAATTTGTTTTAAAAAATTTTCGTTATAATAAATCCTAATAAACCGGTTTTGACCCAATTGACGGTATTTGACGCAATTTATAAAGAGAAAAGTTGATTAGATTTTTTAAGTGAATCGGTATATAAGCCTAAGAGTTATTTTAAAAATATTAAGTAAGTTTTCTGTAAACAGAAAAATTTTATTATTCAAAAGTTATAACTTTTGAAAACTTGATTCGATTTTGATTCTTGAAACTACATTTGACGTAATTGTTTCAAGTACCACAATATTGTAGAAGGTTTGACCTTCAAACAAGTTTTGGTCAAAAAGTCTCTTATTTTATATCAATAATACACTTTTTTCTAAATTTTCGTCAACGATAACTCCCAAACGGATAAACCGGTTTTGATACAATTTAAGATATTTGACGCAGAGTTTTAGAAAGAAATGCTGGTTAGATTTTTAAATCAAGCCGTGTATTATCCGGAAAGTTATTTTAAAAATATTAAGAAGTTTTCTGTAAACAAAAAAAAAAATATATTAAAAAAGTTGTAACTTTTGAAAACTCGATTTGAAACTAAATTTGACGTAGTTTTTTAAGCACTAAACTATTCAAGGAAGGTCAAAAAAAATTAGTTAGAGAAATTACTAAGTTATGTCAAAAAACACTTTTCTAAAGTTTTTCGTCAACGATAGCTCTTGAGCGGAAAAATCGATTTTGATGCAATTAATGCACTGAAGGCAGTTTTTGTAGGAATAGAGCTGATTAGATTCTGTACCTAATCTATACATTTATGTACTTAGATTATACAAAGTTATTTATTTATGTATGTTATTTATGTACAAAGTTGAGATGTTTACAAAATGAGATGTTTACAGATACACATATATACAGACATGCTGACCTAATTGTGAAAATAGTCGGAAAAGATTCCTAGGACCTCAAAACGTGGACATCTGGTGAAAACTCGATTTTCAAAAATCGGGGCAAAATCAGTAACTTCCTTATCTATATACCTACATAGCAGAAAGTTAAAAATAAAAATCCATGCCTAAATTGGAACTTAATTCACTATAACTCAATGTATCAAAATTTTGCTGTTACGTCATTAATTCACGTCCGTTGCGAAACCCATTAACGATATCCTATATATCTATACTAATATTATAAAATTGTAGAGTTTGTTTGTTTGGTTGGTTGTACGCGGTAATCTCGAAAACTGCTAGACCGATTTTAATAATTATTTTTGCCTTGGATAGCCTGTTTATCGAGGAAGGTTATAGGCTATATAACATCTTGCTACGACTAGTAAGAGCGGAGTAAACAAAGTCTGCGCGGACGAAGTCGCGGGCAACAGCTAGTCCATACTAAAATTATAAATGGGAAAGTGTATCTGTTTGTTTGTCCGTCTTTCACGGCAAAACGGAGCGACGAATTGACGTGATTTTTTAAGTGGAGATAGTTAAAGGGATGGAGAGTGACATAGGTTACTCTCTTACTTTACGCTAGCGAAGCCGCGGACAATATAATAGCTAGTAGTAAATAGTAAAATAGGTAAATAGCTAGTATAAAATAATTAAATTTTAAGCGAATTCGTAAAAAAAGTCACTGCGTGTCGCTTTTAAGAAAGCTCCTCAAAATTAGACCGAAGTTCGGCCGAAATTCGGCCGAATTTCTTATTTTCACCGAATGTTCGGCCGAAGTTCGAATTCGGTTCAAACCACATTCGGCCCATCACTAATATATATATATATATATATATATATATATATATATATATATATATATATATATATATATATATATTAATTTTTTACGAATCCATTTCCATTTGGGACACAATCGACCTGTTTACGTTCTTGAGAAATACAAACTATAAATCAAAGCATTTATAGTTGCGATCTCTTCATATAATTCAGGAAATATCTCTACAAGTTTGCGATAGTCAAACACGCGCTTGGTAATCTGGATCGTAAATAAACGCTTGTTTAGTTGGTGCCAAAACGCGTGTAACGTGATTTTGATCGGTGTCACAACACGCATTTCGGCACGCGAACCGCGTTTGTGCGGTTTTTGAGGAATCACGAACAACGAACTTTACGATTAGTGTCGGTAGTATTTTGGCTAAGAATTTTGAAGGTACACTTCAGTTGGCGCGTCAGAGAAATGAAATACCTCCTCTAAAAAATCCCAATATCATGCCTACTCGGAAAACCGTGTAAGGCGAGCTACTGCCGACTTGAATGTTTGCATAAAGAATTATTTATCGACTTGTCAGGTAAGAAATTTAGCATAAAAATGCATAAAATGTACGAATTTCTATACTAATAATATAAAGAGGTAAAGTCTATGGAAGTTTATGGGAAGTCACTTTTTGAAATTGTTAAATCTATTTTGAAAATTCTTACATTTACTTACAATTTGTAGGAAGCTGTATTGTTCTTGAGTAACATAGACTACGTTTTATTTATTTACTAGCGACCTGCCCGCGGTTCCACCCGCGCAGTTTTTGTTCCCGTAGGAATATCGGAAAGGTTTATACACTAAAACCTTCCTCAAGAATCAATCTATCTATTAAAAAAAACCGCATCAAAATCCGTTGCGTAGTTTTAAAGATTTAAGCATACATAGGGACATAGGGACAGACAGAGAAAGCGACTTTGTTTTATACTATGTAATGATTACAATAATAATAAAATTGGCAGTGTTAGGATTGCTAGGAACGGCACGTATTGTGAGGAGGTTTCTTTCTCTGTCACCTTGACCATCGGCGGCTAGACTACAAGGTTCGCGCGGGCGGAAAATCGATTTCTTACATTTATTTTTACAATATTGTGTTTTTAAAAAAATATTAATATATTTTAATAAATAATTTAAATGAGAAAAAAAGTAAATAAAGGTGATAATAATAATAACTCTGGACAAATTACATGAATTGGTCTAACTCCAAAGTAAGCAAATTATTTACTTGTGTTATTGGTGTTAGTCACCGATGATAATACATAAGATTTTGTCCGTGTTGGTTCCGAGCTCCTTTGAAGAATAGTCCAACTGTCGTTCTGCCAGGCAGGTCGTCAAATGCGATCGATTGGCTATGCGAGTCACTACCGTCATGACTACTAGGTGGTAGAGTTCTGCATTGTCTCGCCCGGGTCTGGTACCACCACCTTACCTATTCCTGCTGCAATATCGTCAAGAAATACAAACATCTATGCTCTTCACACAAATACTTGTCCCGGAAATTCCGTCCCGGAGGTCCCGTAAACCCGTGCACCATTGCGTAATCAGGTTGTAATAATAATTGAACACCAAAATATACATTTCCGTAAAGCGAATTTAATGCATGTTGTTGGCCTTATCCACCAGACAACCTTAAGGCCAACAAAATAAAGGTGTGGAAGGTGCCACTGATCTAATTATCTTAGCTATATTTTATCCCAATTTTACTGCGGGATCGGGGACTAAGTTGGTTATACCTCTGGAAACGACTTCTGTATGATAAAGGCAGATTGTCTGTAAACCTTAAAAACCTTTGTTCGTGAAATTCGTAGCTACAACAGCAGAATCATTGCGTGGGAGTCAAAATGACTATTAAAGGTTGACAAAAAGTTAATCGCCCACACTTCATTGTCAAGGCTTTTTTACAAACAGATATTAACTAACCTTGAGATGTTACGTAAGAATATAAGACGTTGATGTGTAATAATGAATGATGTTACATTGTGAGGTGAATGCATCATAATTGAGTAAAATAAATATATAAGTAACATGGTAGAGTTCAGCATTGTCCGCCGCCTTATAACTGCCGCATAGCGTCAGTGCTAGTCACTGTCGTGTTCCAGTTTGGAAGGTAAGGTAGCCGGTAAACTTATGTATGTGACATTAGATCTTGTCACAAGATAGCAACGCACCATTAACATCTTTGGTGTCTATAGACCAGGTGTGGCCAACTTGATTAGACTTAAGATCTACTGTTCACTAACGAAACCCTGTGCGATCTACCCCTTACATACTTCTTGAAACCTTAAATGAAACAGCATTGTTTAGTGTTTAGTATACAATTATGTAGTATTTTTTATTGAACAGTCTTAGGAGTTCCTTTACATATCACATGTGAGATTGTTTCCTTAAAGTTACTTAACAATTTGGATTGGAAGTCTTGAGTTGATGACGTTTAATCAACATATATTTACTTGCGCAGTCTGGTCTACTTATTTATATTTTTTGCCTTGCCACTATTGACTGGGCTAATCGACCGATCGACCGGTCGATCGCGACTATTAAAGTATTTAAATAATAATGATAAAATGTTAAGATTTCCCCGTGTTGTTCCCGGGCTCCTTGAAGAATATGCCAACTGCTGTTTTACCAGGCAGGTCGTAAAAGCGACTTACCACCGCCTTACCTATTCCTGCCGCAACAGCGTCAGTGCATGTAACTGTCGTGTTCCGGTTTGGAGGGTAAGGTAGCCGGTAAACTTATGGATGTGACATTAGAATATATATAGCATACGAACGCTAATGATTAAAAAAATATACATATATATACTATTTTAAACTAATTACAGCCCTAGTTTTTGCGTCAGGGATTAAAAATGAAAGATATTAAGCGGCTTTTAATCCCCCCCATCCATAGTGCATTACAGTTGTAGGATATCGATAAAGCTTTACAACGCTCGGAATATTTTATTCATTAATTTTCAAATCGAATACGTGCGCGGCTATGAGTTGTCGGATTTAACCATTCTATTTCCAATTTAATTGAGCTCCATTCACAAACATACGGTCTATATTCATAACTGTTTTGAATTAATCGGTGCGTGCGGCTTAGCCCTTTCAAGAGTTAATGCTATTCTTAGATTGAAATTCGGTCTGAAAATAACTGAGTTGTAATTTAATCAAACTGCATGCTTTTATAACATCAGCTAACACCCGGCCGCTTCGCTAGACGTAATTCATTGACTATTTCAGTTAAATCTACATAAACTGAAATTTGAAAAATATAAAATCCTCTGAATTTCCCCAAATAGGGATTCCATGTTGTAAAATAAAAAAGTATTATATTCACGGCCGTATGCCCGAAGAAGCAGGCAGCGGTACAACCAGTGCACCCACGAATAGCTGAATATACTTAGTCCCACAATGTGATAGGTGGCCAGTCTATCTATCGCCAACCGGGCATTTATCCACTCCCGGGCAATGTTGTTTTTATCAGAAAACTGAAAAAAAAACACTTCTTGAATTGTTCTACCCGGGAATTGAACCCGGGACCTCATGTGGTCAACGCTGTCATCGGGCCACTAGACCAGACAGGCGATTACTGTAAAATAGATGTGTAATTATATAATATAATAGTTAATATAAATATATATATATATTATATATATATTTATATTAACTATATAAATATATATAATATATTTAATAATATAAATATAAATATATATTTATATAAATATAAATATCACTGGCCAAATTATACGAATTGATCTAACCCCAAAGTAAGCAATTTATTTGCTTCCACCACATGGATAGCAACACACGATTAATCTTTAGTATGATATTTTTACGTGCTTCGGGTTCGTGTTGTGCAAGAAAATACCACTTATATTAAAACGTTACAAAACACCACAATGCAGTACATAAATACTCTGATAAGCACTAATAACACTTACACTTTTTGGGTCACACGGACGAAGTCCCAGGTAGTAGCTAGTCCTATATATAGTGGTTAATACGTATTTTTTATGTTGTAACTCATAAGATAGCAAACAAGCTGATAGCTCTCTTAATGGAAAGAGATAATCATCGCCTATAGACATCAAAGATGTCAATGGTGTATTGCTAATTGCTATGCATGTGGCGGGATGTACATTTACATAAATTTGCCGAATACCTTGCCCTCCAAACCAAAACACGCCAATGACCAGCGTTGACGCTATTACAACAGGAATATGTACGGCGATGGTACCAAATACCCAGGTGAACGTTAAAAAGGTTGCGGAAGTCAAAATGGCAAATGGTCTTCTTTGAAGGAGGCCCGGACAAAAGTTAAAAAGCTCATATATTTTTTTATCATACAATAGCAAGCACGCAGGTAATTCTTCTGATAGAAAGATAACCATTGTCTATTGGCAACGGTGTATTGCTATCCGTGTGACGGGATGGTAATCAGTAATGCCACTGCATAAGTTCACAAACTGGAACAAAACGGCGGAATAACCTATTTCATCAATTCCTTCTAAGTATAAATTAATTCTGAAATCAGCTCCACAGAGCATCATAGTCGAGAACGGTGATTCAGTGTCCAATAAATCCCCTATTCTTTGGGTACACGACCCGCCTAACCTAATTACGCGCTTTCATCCATTTAGCTTCCAAGTAAGGCTTCGTTCAAATGAACAATACTTTGCTGACGACAAACTGCAGTTGTCGATTTTGAGTCGGCTGCAGACATTGATACTTTGGCAACTGCAAATACAACAACAATTCTAGTGCACAGCGATTGGGATTGTAGATTTTAAGGAATATACTTTTAACTTTGATAGAGTGGAGTAGTGGAGAGCGTCTGGTTCGATCTCCATGTTGATCTGGATCTAGGTTTACCGTACATTAGTGAAGAGATGCCTGCCCAAAATGCCTGAAATGGCTGAGTTTTCAAACAAATACCTGTCAAAAATATTTCAAAGAAATTTTATAAAATTCATGAAATGTCCGATTTTTCAAACAAATGTCTCTCTAAATTATTTTTATTGACGAAACGAAAGCAAACGCCTCAACCCTTGCAGCGATCCTGGCCTCTTCAGTGTGTGCGGAAGCTTTATCAATGCTAAGGTGACACTTCATGTTTGAAATGTGACAATAAGGCTCGAAATTTTAAATTGCCTGTCATTAACCAGCACCAGCCGCTCGCCTGTCTAAACCATGAAGCTGTGTTATATCTGGAGGTAGTACTTCTAAGACCTACTTGAAACAAGACTTTAAATATTGCTGTCATCTTCTAAGGTCTCACCCACTCTTTCTAACACATCTGTATAAAAAGAGATGGGGAGACTTCATAGACAAGGATATAACGTAAATATTTGTTTTAAATGATTAATACGAGTGCTAGCTCCACCTATACCTAATACTTCATGGTCTAAACCTCAAAATGCCAGTCAAATATGGCAAATGCCTGTCAGGTGGTAACCCTATCAGGACTGCTTTTTGAAAATTACATCAACTTCCCTACTGCCTGGCATCTTATAAACAGCGAGATGAGCATAATTATACATGTCACTAATTAGTGACTACTAATTAGGTGGTAGAATTTTGTAACGTCTTTATCGGCTTCGAGACCACTGCCTTACAGCCTGTCACTGCCTGTTGGTGCTTGTCGCTATCGTATTTTGGTTTAGAGGGTAAAGTAGCGTAAAGTAAACCTATGCATGTGGCATTCAAACTCCGCCACATCACGACAACGCAATATTAAAATCTTTGGTATATGCGATCGTTTTCTCTTTCTAAAACACCAAAGATGTTAATGGGGCGGACTTAGAATAAGTCTATAGGTGCATCGCTATCCTTGTACCATGGTCTTAATGTCACATGCATTTGTTTACCAGTTACCTAACCCTCCAAACCGGAACGTAATAGTGACAAGAACTGACACTATTGCGGCAGTATTAGGTAAGGCGGTGGTGCCAGACCAGGGTGAGACAATGCAGAACTCTACCACTTAGTAGCCACGATGGTAGTGACTCACATAGCCTTACGACCTGCCTGGCAGAACATCAGTTGGTCTATTCTTCATAGGGGCCCGGACCAACACTGGAGGAGTTGTTGTTAAGGCCTATAGGTAATTAATGTACACATAGGATTAATTAATCATTTTTATCGTAATTAAAAATTTATTTACTATAGCCACTAATTAGTGTTGTAAATTATTCTTCACAGTAGCCAAGCTACAAAAAATCTCTATATGACTTTTCTCGTCAAAACCTTCTTAGTGTAAATTGATTCTGAAATTAACTCCACAGGGCACAGAGCTTCGCAGTCGAGAGCGATGACTCAGTGTCTTATAAATCCCTTTGTACTGGGTGTACTACCAGCCTAAACTAATTACGCGCTTTCATTCACTTAACTTTCCTAGTAAGGCTTCGTACAAATGACTAGCACTTTGCCTTCGACAATGCCGTTGCATGTTGACAGCTGCAATACATCGATGCTGGTGACTAAAGTTGCGGAGCGATTGCTGAATTAGACTCTATAAAGGCTACTTCTTTAAATAAATGTTCGTTAAATGTGGCCACACACTACACAAGTTTCTAAAACAAGATGTATGTTTGAAAGAAATGCAATATTTTTCACATTCTGTTATTTTTTTTTCTTTCCGCAAGAAATGTAAATAAAACCGAAATCTTCAACCGCATCTCTTCCTTGGTAGGTAGAGTTAAACAAAAGCTAATGAACACTTAAAATAAACACATTCGATCTCGACTTTGTCCTTATTTGCCCACTTTTGACGACAATCGCTTGTTATTTGCAATAACTGAGACGAACAGTTTTAACGGCATTTCTGAACCAAGGTTAAGATATGTTTTTACTGATAATGATCTGTAGTGTTCTAGATAGAATTTGTTTATAAATAATTCACTTTGTTCAATCTAGAAATTGAACCTGTGACCTCACGATGCGAGCCTTATTAGGCTCTAGATTAACCACGAGATTTATCCTTTATACAGCCTGTTAGGTAAATCGACCTAAACCTTGAGTGGGGTAATAAAGTGTCTGATTCTCATTCCATATACATAAATGAAACATACAGTACCCGGCGATAAATATTGCACATCGACCTTTGGAAAGAGACAATCGGCTAATTTCGGCTTCGTAGAGCGTTATCTCTGTCGCACAAAATACAAACAGTCCGGTACCTATTAGGAGCTGTTAAAACAAGTATGATTTGCTTCTTTTGATATTTTTATTCTTTGTATAAAATATACTAATTTTTCTATAAGTGATGGCTTTAGGTTGGGGTAAAATAAAATAAAAAAACATTTTTACATTATGTTTACGTATTTAATTATTTTGGAACATTACAGCTTTAGTGTACATAATAAACACCATTATACCTATTGCTAAAATGAGACATTGCAATAAAAATAATAATAATTCTAATTCTCAATTACTTCCATTTCACTATCTGTGCTCTCAAAGAGGTCAATATCACTGTCACTATCAGCCGTATTTATTACTAATCTATCAGTGTAATTGTCTAAACTGTGTTGAATGCTTCTATATTCATTCTCACATTTGATTGCATGATCGCAAACCTTTTTCCACTCTTCAGCGCCGATCATGTTTACTTTTTCAGTCAATAATGTTTTTACTGTAGTTAAGTTCATACCCACATTTCTAGAGGCTACATAGCCTTTCAGTTGAGACCATATATTTTCAATTGGATTAAAATCCGGATGATATGGTGGCAATCGCAACACAGTGTGCCCATGTTCGGCAAGTATTTTGTCCACAGAAAACTCTGTATACCTCTCCTTGTGCTGACATATAATAGCGTAAATCTGGGTTTTTGTTAATTTTGGATCAACTGGAATTTCATGTCTGTTTAACCAGTTGATCATTTCCCGTTTAATGGTGTTTGAGTTGGGGGGTCTCTCAACATACTTGTTGTGATAGGGTGCGTTGTCGATAACTAGAACAGAATCACTGGGTATATTTGGGATTAATTGGTTAACCAGCCATTTCTCATAGTTATCGTTATTCATTTCATTGTGATAGTCACCTGTAGTGTCCGTAGATTTATACGTTAAAAAAGCACCGGGTACAAAGCCTTTTTCATTTCCCGCATGAACTATTATCAAACGTTGACCTTTTGAAATTGGCTTTTTTACTCCTTTTTTCTTATCGTCACTCCAAGATTTCCCTTTAGTGTGGGATGCATGTATATATGACTCATCCATGTAGACGATATTTTTTCCTGTTTCGCGAAATTTGCGTATTTTATCAAGGTATTCCATTCGTTTGAGACTAACGTCGTGCTTTTCCATTAGAATTTTTCGATTATCTTCCATTTTAGTGAACTGAAATCCCATGTCATGAAGTATTTTTCTCAACGTTTTTTCAGACCCATTGTAATTAATAGCTTCAGATAACTTAGCTTTTAATGATTTTATTGTTGGCAGTTCATTAAATCGTAAGTGAAAATCATACACCATTCTTCGAACAACATCGTAATCAAAATCGTCCATATCCAAACGAAATTGCTTTTTTGGTCTCCCTTTTTTTGGAGTGCTGAACTTAATTTCAGTCGAATGTGTTTCAGTACTGACTTCGTTTAATATATTGTTCAAAGTTCTTCTTGAAATTCCAGTGGCATTTGCAACTCGCTCTTGAATCTTCTTAAAATAACAACTTACATTTTCATCTACTTTTTTTTTAAATCTATCAGCTTCGCTTACAAAGTATTTATAAACATTGTAGATAATTTCACGTGACTGACCTCGTAAAGGTTTCCCTCTTTTTCCGAAAGATGCCATATTACAACTTTAAATTATTTAAATTTGTGGGTGTTATCAACTCTAAATATATATTTTTTTTCGGGACGCGACTGCACTCTATCGTACTTGAACAACGACTGACTAAACGTCACATAGGTAGTGTGGGACAGAGATAACTCTCTACGAAGCCGAAATTATCCGATTGTCTCTTTCCAAAGTTCGATGTGCAATATTTATCGCCGGGTACTGTACTTTTAAATTTTAACCCAATCTATACATATAATAAAATCGTAGGAAAGTCAAAAATGTACATTGAATATTTTTTTTAAAGAATACTTGGGGCGTGATCTACAATCGATATCGAAGCCAAAAATATGGTTTTTAGAATTTTTGTCTGTTTGTCTATTTGTCTGTTTGTCTGTATGTATGTCCGAAGTAAATTCAAAAAGTACTGCATGGATTTACTTCAAATTTTGCATGAATATTACTAACAGGTCGGGTCAACATATAGGCTACATGTTATCACGCTATCACCTACGGGGGAGGAGCAGTGCGGAGTAAACGAAGTCCGCGCGGACGAAGTCGCTGGCATCAGGTAGTTGTTCAATAAATTCAAAATTTATAAGCACTACTACGTTCGCGCAAGTAACGTGCATATCGATAGATAGTTAAATAGGTAGTTACGTAAATAGGCTGTATTTTTTTTGGAATGATAAGCAGATACCTTATTACCCCCTCAAGGCTTAGCTCGACTTACCTCACAGGCTGTATATCATGTATAGGTTGACTGGTAAAAAACTACGAATACTGAAGGAGAGTGTTTAGTATTCGACGCCGATACCGAATATGCAAAAAATGGGTACTTATATTTTGACCTAATTATCAAACAAAAATGTTAAGTTCGGACACCTACCTGCGTACGGCGCATAGAATTTTATTTTTAATAAACTGTGGTTTGCTGAACTCGGGACACTCGTAATATAAGGTATGGTGACCATACTTTTTGAATTGCGGCTTACTATGTAGTTAAGCAATATTCTCTTTTTAGTATGTTTTTATTGTTTACTTATAACCATTTAGTATCTTATCCTTTATTATACGTACAATGTTTTTCCAGTCAACCAGTATATAAGTAAAAGGATATAAATATTTTCACGATCTGTCCGAGAAATACATACGTCTTGCCAAATCCTGTACTAGTCGAGACAGCTTATAAAGCATCATAAAAATTCTATTGCGCATTGTCTGACCTAATTACTTTGTGTAGGTATTAAAGAGAGAATCATAAAAACCGGATTGCTTTGTTATTCCACTGATAAGTACCCATAACATTTCTCTTCAGGTTTATGGCTAGGTTATTTCGTACTCGTCCTATGACGTCACATACCACAACATAAATTGTCCAAATTAATTTGTTGGATAATGTTTGGCGTAAACAAATTATTTTTCTTCAACGACATGAAAATTCCAAATAAAGTAATTTTATTAGGAGAATGTTTCACATAAAACCATTGATATAAAATTTTATATCAATGCGTAAAACAGTTATTTTTCTTTAACTACACGATTAATCTAAATAAAATAATTAATAAGGGAATATTTGGTATTAAACAAATTATTTTTCTTGAACGACATGAAAAGTCTGAATAACGTAATTGATTGGAGATTTGTTTGGCGTAAAACGAATAAATAAAGTAATTTGCCAGAAAATATTTTGCTTACAACAAATTATTTTTTCTTCTACAACATTAGTAGTCTAAATAAAGTAATTTGCCAGAAAATATTTTGCTTACAACAAATTATTTTTTTCTTCTACAACATTAGTAGTCTAAATAAAGTAATTTGCTAGAGAATTTTGGCATAAAACTAATTATTTTATTTTACCAATCCCATACATACCCATCCCATACCTTTTTTTTATGTATTATAAGATAGCAAACAAGCAGATGGGTCTCCTGATGGAAAGAGTCAACCATCGCCTATAGACACCAAAGATGTTAATGGTGCGTTGCTGTCTTGTAGCGAGGTCTAATGCCACATGCATTAGTTTACCGGCTACCTTACCCTCCAAACCGGAACACGACAGCGACAAGCACTGACGCTATTGCGGCAGGAATAGGTAAGGCGGTGGTACCAGACCCGGGCGAGACAATGCAGAACTCTACCACCTAGTAGCCACGATGGTAGTGACTCGATAGCCAATCGGTCGCCTTTTACGACCTGCCTGGCGGAACGGCAGTTGGCCTATTCTTCAAAGGAGGCCGGGACCAACACGGCGAAAACCTATCCTACCTATCTTAAGTGTGAAATTTGTTATACTCAATATTCAATTATGCAAAAACGGAGGTAACATTTGGATAAGGTTTGGCACATAGGTATATGGAATGGGACATCCATGGGATGCTGCTTATCTCAGAAAAGTTAGTTGATATCGATTCACCAAAAACTTTAATACAGCGTCGACGTCGAATGATGTTAAATATCCGTTGTCTCCCTATACCAGTTTAAAAGATAAAGCCCTGTGACAGACGGACAACGGAGACATGTTGTTATAGGGTTACGTTTTGCGTACAGATCCCCAAAAAGATACGTTCTATTACGTCACAAAACGTTAGTAATCCAACTAATGTTTGGCGTTAAATTAATTATTTTTCTTCAACAACATTATTAGTCTTAATTAAATAATTTATTGAAGAATATTCGGCGTAAAACAAATTATTTTAATTTTCATAATCCCGTACCTATTATTATATTATAAATGTGAAATTTTTGTTTTGGATGTTATTTACTTGATCAAAAAAAAGTTAAAGTTGGATTAAGTTTGGCACACAAGTATATGGAATAAGAGAATACCATACAGGGTACTGTTTTTGTCAGAAAAATTATCTGGTACTGCGGGATCCAGCTAAAACTTTCATGTAGCGAGCCTTATTATTTTTTAGTCCTCATTGAACGACATAAATTTTCCGCTGTCTTCCTATACCAGGTTAAAAGATAGAGCCCAATGACAGACAGACGACGGATACATGTTATTACAGCGTTCCGTTTGTCACCTTTTGCGTACGAAACCCTAAAAATCTTTTATCTGCGGACTGCGGACTATCTAGTGTCTCATGATATACATAGAGTAATAAGTAAAATTTATTTGCTATACGACGATCGACTCGGTAAATATCGCTACAGTTACTTGACGAAGAAAAGCATCAATATTGTATGAGTCTTGATTGAAGAAACGGTTTTAATCAACGTAAACCTCTAGGGATGGCAATGGCATGACGTTGCTATAGCGCACACATCATGGTGAACATATGTTCACGCGAGATCCTTTATGTTGTAGGCAGACAGAACCGGGTCCACACGCCAGTATTGGTCCGAGCTGTTTTAAAGACTACCGTTCTGCCAGGTAGGTCGTAAAAGGCGAACTATTGGCTATACGTATTAATATCATCATGATTACTTGGTGATAGAGATCCGCAACGTCTCGCTCGGGTATTAGGTACCACTGCATTACCTATTCCTGCCGCAATAGCCTCAATGCTTGATATTGCCGTGTTCCAGTTTGGAGGATATGGTAGCCGGTTGACTTATTCATGTGGTATAGCCATCCCTACACACGGATAGCAACGCACCATTAACTTCTTTCGTGTCTATAAGTACAGAATACTAGAGACTAACTGAAGTCAATGTTCCATACAAGTAATATTTGAGCATAGCACACATAGACACCTTTGACGGACGCGCGGACTGGTGCGGAACAAACTGTCCCGAATCACTTGGAGATAACGCGTCCGTGAGAGGTGTCTATCTGTGTGATGCTCGAATATTACTTGTGTGTACCTTGACTTCTGTTATTCTCCAGTATTCTGTGCTATAGGCGATGGTTTCTCTTTCCACCAGGAAACCTATCTGATTGTTTGCTATCTTATGATATAAAAAACACATCATGATCCTTGCAGATTATCCCTGCTTTCTCCTCATTCACCTTTACCATTATAGTAATCGGTGTGAGTGCATGAAGAAAGGAAGTCCTTTCTTTATGCACACACATCGATTACGAAAACTTGAAATTACCTTCAGATAGCACACATGACACAATATAATATGTCGATCTTGGTCTTATCCGTCACCTACGTCCTTCCATTTTCTCACTTATTACCCTTTCATCTGCTATTCTTTTTGCGGGTCCGAACAAACGCATTGACCGTTGTCATTTTTCATTTCGCTGCACGTGGTGCAATAAAATATGATATATTTCATGTTTTATTCTATGAAGTACGAAGATGTTGAAAATCGTAATCGTAAAGCAGATGGCTCTATTAATGGAAAGAGGCAACCATTGCCTATAAACACAAAAGATGTTAATGGTGTTTTGTTATCCATGTGGCGGGATGGTAATGTCATATGCACAAGTTTGTCGACTACCTTACCCTGCAAACTGAAACACCACAGAACAGAACAGAATAGAAAAGTAATTAAAATGTAAACATGACAACAATTATAACAAATTATGGCATATAACAAAATTGGTCTCCTTGAAGAATGTACTAAAAGTAAGTCTGTGTTCCCCGATGGGTACAATCTGGGGATCTTCAAGAGAAGAGTGAACAGGTACCTTCTAAGGAAGCGCGTTCCATCTTATGTCTCATCTTAGCTTACCATCAGGCGAGTATCAAGCGCTTCTCTATCGATAATTAAACGAAATATATATATATCTTTCTGCCAGGCGGTTTGTAAAAGGCGAACGGTTATTCATCACACAAATATCGGTAACCGAATATGAGCCATATCGATTACGTAGTCAGGGTCCCTAACCCCTCGACCTACGGACAGTGATATAAAAAATAACTTTAGTAATAAAAACTAAGCATAGATTATGCTATGCTGGGGCTTTGGACCTACTCAACCAGCGAATTCTGACTCAATAAAATTCCCAGTATGACCATGACCCGCTTTTAAATGATCGTTTGACCCGTGACTTTATGAACCGTAAAGTTATTTTTTATGAAGTTATTCATTGTTATAGTAGGTTCTAGGCTACCTTTCTGATTCTTTGGAAATATTTATGATGTTATACACTTCAAAGAATTTCTTTTAATATTTTTTATACTTTTTTACCGGTGGGAGGGATGCGCTGTGCCGCGCTTCCGGTTGCATGGGTACCACAATCTTGCTTGTTTTTGCCGTGAAACAGCTCTGCTGTTGTTCGGAGAGAAGGGCAAGACAGGCAGTGTAATTACTGGCACCGAGACTTAACATCTTATGTCTCAAGATAGGTAACACATAAATGAGTTACCTAGGCTAGTTCCAGGTAAACTAGTTTGTTTATTGGCGACGTCGACTACTTGTGGCACGTCTGCCAGTTTGTCTATCCAACTAACATAAAAAAGCATCAAAAATATTTAAGGTATGCTTAATTTATGAAATTCTAGCTGTTACTTGTGACTTCATTCGTGGGAGCCAAAATCATTATTTCTAATTGCTCGGTCTGATAAAAAAGTAGCCTATGTCACTTGGTGAAATGCCATTATTATTAGTTAAAACTAGTTTATACCACACTTGTAATTTTATTAACACAAAAGCACACAAGTTACGCACTCAATGCACGTTCCACTTAGATTTCGGTGCTGCCGTGGTATAAAGTGTGGTGTAAAGTGTGGTGGACGAGGGTGGACAACTGTGCCGCTGGGGTCTTCATTATTTTTCAGACCTACGGTGAGTTTGTTCCGTTTATTACACCGCTTTTATATGTTTTCCTTTTCAGTGACATCGCCAAGGTACACTTAAAAGTTCGCGAAAATTTGCAAAATAACTAGTTTTCTTCGTCCGTTTTCAGATTTTTTTTTGGCAATCTCGTCTAATTTGAAGAATAGTCGCTCACACATAAGTCTAGCACAGAAATCGTGCAAAAAATGTTAAATTTTCAATAGGTAAAACAATTATTTCAAAATGTTCAAAAATATTTGTAGATCTAACTTAACATTAGTATTTAATTTCGGTACTCCTTATTGAAATAGATATGTCTATATCTATAGATCTATATCTATAGACATATATTACAGACATTGCTATTATATATTATTTGTGTAGTTCACATTGACCTAATGTTAAGTTTTAAGATAAAAATAATTGGTCAGTTTATGTATACTGCAAAATCGTATCACGGATGATTAAGGCCAATTTTATAGCAAGTTCTAATTCCATAGAGGCCACACTAAGTTCAATTGTAGAGATAAAATCTAATAATTCAGTTTCGTTGTCTGATCAAAGATTTCATATACATTATAGAATACCTTTATTACTTTCTCTGAGATGACAAGCTAATAGACATGACATGACATAGACTAATCATATAATTGTTCAAGAAATCAATTTAATGCATCTACATTCTTTGCGACAGATAATTTTGACAAATCAACTTAGTTTTAGTTTTTTGTATTATGATATAAAAAATGTCTGTTTTATACTATGGTATAGATGACTATCCTGATGGAAAGAAATAACCATCGCATATGATGTTAATGATGCGTTGTCATCTGTGTAACTAAAATTTCTGGCTACCTCACTTTACTTGTATCTTCACGCCCGTATCACTAAAGAAGTAGACAGAGGTACAAAAAGTACACCCACGATACTAGTCTTACAATGTGGTACACAACCGGGCACTTTTTCAATCCCAGACAAAGTTGTTTTATCATAAAACTGAAAAAGCACATTTTGAATTGCCTGACTCGGGAATCGAAACCGAGACCTCATATGGTCAATACCTACACCGGACCACTAGACCACAGTGGCTGTTTATCTGTCTTGTCTGTTCTTAAAAAAGGCCCGGATCAACGCGGGGGACTACAGTTTTGTTATTTTTCATCTGCCAGGCGCCCACAATGGCTCATTTTTTTATTTATCTAGATGTAATAATTTATTATCTCGTTCAAGTGTGTTATGCTTAAAAAGTAGTTTAACCTTAAATAGTAGGTACCTAAAAGTATAATGCTTTTGATAAATTGCGGTGATTGTTTATTTTAAGGGTCGGCCTATAATTAAACATATAAAATGTATGTGTTTACTGAATACTTTACTCTTCAATCCAGATTACGTCGGAGGAAAACAGTGAGGCTTTTCGTCTAATCTATTGCAAAAGGGTGCTTGAGGCTTTCCGAGGCTTAAAGAACATAAACAAAACACTAGTTTAAATGCCGGAAAACTGATTGCATTGGCCCAGAAACAAACGTAGTTTTGTGCCAAGTTTTAGTCGGAAACCATAAAATATTTATAATAGCTGTAGTCACCTCAAGTGTCTAGCTTTACCTTCTTCGATATAGACCACAGAAATCTAAATGGTTTCTCAGGTTTAAATCACGAGTCGAGCAATTCTTAAAACATAACAACTTATTTGGAACGAAATACGTTTTTCCGAGAAAACATTACTCGTATTTCGATAGCTTTGCAACTTATAGGATTTAATATCGTTATAATATCTTGGTTGCACTAATTATACTTAGGCTTGCCATCTGAAATAAATAAACCTAACTTTCCGCTACATCAAGCTGGACATTGTACCTTAAAAGCCGGACATTATCTTCTTTGGCCTTTCCAAATGTATCTATCTAATAAAATCCGGATGTATATTTTTAGTATTGCGTGTTACAGTTGCAGTTGTTTATTAATCATAGTTTAATAAAATTAAAAACAATAATTAATTTACAACTTTCCGCGAAAGCTCCATACTATGTGATTTCTGCACTGAAACAAAAAAGAAGTTTAAGGATTGGAACGGGTTTACCAAAGTTCTTTTAATTTAAGTAGAAGCTAGCAGAAAAATAGTCGTCACTTCTATCACAATTTCCCGATATCTAGCAAAATATGGAACACAGAGTTATTTACTCACTTCATACACGAAGCATCTTTAGAGGAAATAGCATTTCAATCTAAAAGCGTTGAATCATTAATTAATCCTTTAAATCTTATAAAGTGGCTTGTGAATTTCTGCAAAATAAAGCTTGAATCTACAAAATAAATTAGTTAACAAACTTTTATCCTATTCTTATTACCGGCTACTGTAGCTTCGCAACAGTAGTTTTACTTAAATTCACAGGCGCATGGAAATAAGTAACTAGATCACATATTATATAATAGTTTTAAGTTATGTATAGATCATCGATATTTTTCCATGCGCCTGTTGAATTTTATGTCGCAACAAGAAAACTTTGTATCATGTATTATAATGTTTCGCAGGATTCAGATTAAAATCATAATACTTTTATATTAATATTATATCTATTGATATAGTATGTTTTAATTCATAATTTAAGATCTAAGCGTGATACATCATTTTCGGTTAGATTTAATTAGTATTTTTTATAAGATAGCAAACAATGTCTCCCCTGAGGGAAAAAGATAAACATCGCTTATAAACACCGAAGATGTTAATGGTGCGTTGCCTTAAATGCCACATCTATAACTTTACCAGCTACCTTACCCTCAAACTGGAACTTGACTGTGACAAGCTCTGACGCTATTGCGGCAAGAATGGTTAAGACGGTAGTACCATATACCCGGACGAGACAATGCAGAAATCTACAACCTAGTAGCCACGATAGAAGTAATTTGCTTAGCCAATCCGTTACCCGGACCACCACTGAGTAGGTATAAAAAGTTGTAGAGTTTGATTTTGGTTTAAACGCGTTAATAAGTTGAAAAATTTAAGCGTTTATTGAATTATTAATAAATAAGCTTATTGATGAATTTTATAACGATTCATACTAACATAATTACGATACGTTAGTGGAGGAAATACCGTGGATAGTAGAGCTCTTTGTAGTCTTGCACTAAAATATAATTGATTCTTCATTCATAATTACTTACGTGATGACGGCAGAAGAACACGTGCGCACAATCCCGTGCAGACCGCATCGCATTCACTGCTCAAATTCTCACCCCCAATGCGCCGCGTAGTGGCGATAGTACATATATTTATTCGTGCTATCTAAGCGAATTTTTACAATGCGGCCAGGCCCGTTGCGGCCCGTCCAGTATGCTCTATCCTTAAAGGGATATGACTTTTATAAATTAATTTTTATACATTAACTATTCAGCTTCTGTTTTTTTTAATAGAAGAGGGGACAAAGAGTAGGTGGTTCACTTAGTGGTAAATAATCACCCATAGACATCCGCAATACCAGAAATCTTGCAGTTGCGTTACCGGCCTTTTAGAATGATTAAGCTCTTTTCTTGAAGGTCCCCAAGTCGTATACGTTAGGAAGCACCCCTGCCGGTAATTGATTCCATAACAGAGTAGTATAAGGCAAAAACTGTTGATAGAAACGCACGGTTGTGGATTTCCAGACATCGAGATGATGAGGGTGGAGTTTTGAATTTTAACGCGATGCCCGGTGATGGAATTCCGCAGCAGGAATTCTTATTATTGTAAATATGGTAGAAGACGCAGAGCGAACCTACATCTTTGCGCAATGCCAAAGAGTCAAGCCGTTTCGAAACAGTCTGGTCATCAACGATATGAATCGCTCTACGCTGAATGCAAACGAAAGGAAAAAGCTGGTACTGGGGAACCCCGGGCTCCGGCCTAGAGATGAGAACAATTCTCCATTTGAGGCCGAATTTGTGCCTTAGGCGATGGGCTGCAGAAAGTACTGTTTCGTTCTACTGAGTAAACCGAGCTTTTTAGAGGCTAGTCTACCTTCCAAAACCGCTACCGCGAATCTAAACATAATTCTATCACCGGTGTATTACGTATTATTTCTAGTGATGGGCCGAATGTGGTTTGAACCGAATTCGAACTTCGGCCGAACATTCGGTGAAAATAAGAAATTCGGCCGAATTTCGGCCGAACTTCGGTTTAATTGGCGCGCTTTCTTTTGCGCTTTCTTAAAAGCGACACGTCGTGACTTTTTTACAAAATTGCTTAAAATTTAGTTTACTATTTACTATTAGCTACAATACAATATAGCTATTATACTGTCCGCGGCTTCGCTCGCATAAAGTAAGAGAGAAATGTAAGCTATGTCACTCCATCCCTTCAACTATTTCCACTTAAAAAATCACGTCAATTCGTCGCTCTGTTTTGCCGTGAAAGACGGACAAACAAACAGATACACTTTCCCATTTATAATTTTAGTATGGATATATAGGATATCGTTAATGGGTTTCGCAACGCACGTGAATTAGTGACGTAACAGGAAAATTTTGATACATTGAGTTGCATTGTTCCAATTTTGGCATGAATTTTTATTTTTGACTTTCTGCTACGTAGGTATATAGATAAGGAAGTTACTGATTTTGCCCCGTTCTTTGAAAATCGAGTTTCACCAGATCTCCACGTTTTGAGGTCCTAGAAATCTCTTCCGACTATTTTCACAATGAGGTCAGCATGCCTGTATATATGTGTATGTGTATATGTAAACATCTCATAACTTTGTACATAAATAACATACATAAATAAATAACTTTGTATAATCTAAGTACATAAATGTATAGATTAGGTACAGAATCTAATCAGTTCTATTCCTACAAAAACTGCGATCAATGCATTAACTGCATCAACATCGGTTTTTTTCCGCTCAAGAGCTATCGTTGACGAAAAACTTTAGAAATTTGATATAACTTGGTAATTTCTCTAATTGTTTTTGACCTTCCACAATAGTTTAGTGCTTAAAAAACTACGTCAAATTTAGTTTCAAGAAACGAAATGGAATCGAGTTTTCAAAAGTTACAACTTTTTTAATATTAATATTTTGTTGTTTACAGAAAACTTCTTAATATTTTTAAAATAACTTTCCGGCTAATACACTGCTTGATTTAAAAATCTAACCAGCATTTCTTTCTAAAAATCTGCGTCAAATATCGTAAATTGTATCAAAACCGGTTTATCCGTTTGGGAGTTATCGTTGACGAAAATTTAGGAAAAAGTGTTTTATTTATATAAAATATATTTATATAAAATAAGAGACTTTTTGACCAAAACTTGTTTGAAGGTCAAACCTTCTACAATATTGTGGTACTTAAAACAATTACTTCAAATGTAGTTTCAAGAATCAAAATCGAATCAAGTTTTCAAAAGTTATAACTTTTGAATAATAAAATTTTGCTGATTATATAAAACTTACTTAATATTTTTAAAATAACTCTTAGGCTTATACATCGATTCGCTTAAAAAATCTAATCAACTTTTCTCTTTATAAATAGCGTCAAATACCGTCAATTGGATGAAAATCGTTTTATTAGGATTTATTATAACGAAAATTTTTGATAAAAAATTTTGATATTACTTCGACATATTTTATCCTATATAGCTCAAAAACATTTAAGAGCTCAAAAATTTTGTTGAATGCCATTTGAAGGATGAAAATCGATCATCGTTTTCAAAATATACAGCTTTTTAAAAATGAAATTGCTGTCATTTATAACAAAAGTCAGAATTTTGAACCTTGAATAAAAATGCTTAGGTATGGTTTTTGTTCTTTTGAGCCTAAAATACCTCAATTTAGCGGGAAGTTTCAAGGATAGCCTGCAGGGTCAACTGACTTACCTATTTTTTTACCTTTTCTTCGACATTTTTTAACCTACCGGTTTTGGAGCTAATAAAACCATTTAAAGGAAAAATTACGTTGAATGCAATTAAAAAGATCTAAATCATCATGTTTTAGAATATATGCATCTTCATCTATATCAAACTTTTGATTTGTAACTTCCCGCTAAGTATGGAACATTTTCTATTTTCGCGATGACGTCAGTATGTCTGTATGTATGCATGTGTGTGTGTGTGTGTGAGAGAGAGAGTGTGTGGTTGTATGTATGTGTGTATGTAAACATTTTATAACTTTTGAACGGCTTAACCGATCGAAACGCGGTTAATGGCATTGAATTAGATTCTGCTCAACTTAGACTTTCCAACAATTTTAACCAATTTGGACTAGAATATTTTGAGAAATTTTGAAAAAATCGCAAAAAAATTGACGAAACCTATTTTTTTAATATAACTTCAAGATTAATGTATCGATTGACTATAAAATTTTATCAGCTCTTTTTTTAAAAAACTGCGTCTAATTCATAAATTTTATCATGATCGGTTAATCCGTTCGGATGTTATTGTTGACGAAAAAATTTGGAAAAATGTTTTTTCGACATAAATTCGAATTTTTTTCAAATACAGTTTTAAAAATCAAAATTAAATCAAGTTTTCAAAAGTTACGGCTGTTCAAATATTAATATTTTGTTGTTTACAGCAAACTTAGCATTTTTAAAATGACTTTCAGACTAATATACCGATTGACTTAAAAGTCTAATCAGCTTTTCTTTCTATAAATTATGTCAAATAAGCAAATTGCATCAAAATTGGTCGATTTATCTGGGATTTAGTAATATCGAAAATTCAAAAAGAATTTTTTTATATTGCTTCGTCATTTCTGAGTCTGTAGATTCTGTAGCTATGAAAACAATTTATAGGTCAAAAATTTCGTTAAATGCCATTCGAAAGCCAAAAATCAATCATCGTTTTTAAAATATATAGCATTTCAAAAATTTTGAAATTAGTGTCATTTACGACTTCTATGTACTAACGAATGTTTGTAACAAATTTAAGATTTTTGAACTCTGAAAAAAATCTGTGATATGCTAAGATATAGATATAGATCTAGCGGGAAGTTTCAGGGATGAGCTGCCGGGTCAACCGTTTTACATTTTTTTTGAACTCTTCGAACTCAAAAATCTATGCTGAAGTTTTTTCATTTTTGTTTTTATGTTTTTTTATTTAGCGGGATGTTTCAGGGATGGCCTGCTAGGTCAACTGTTTTACGGATTTTTTTCGAAAGTATAGTATAGCCTATGTGACTCGGGAATGACTTTAATATCTTTCTAATGGTGAAAGATTTTTTCAAATCGGTTTAGTAGTTTTTGAGTTTAGATGATACAATATATAAAAATATAGAATACAAATCTTTCCTCTTTATAACATTAGCGTAGATTTCAAGCAAAATAGTGCAAGAAGATACTTTTTTCTAGTGCCGAATGTTCGGCATTTAAACCGAATTTCGGCCGAATGTCGAAGTTCGGTTCAAGCTGCCGAAATTCGGTTAAACCGAATGTAAAACGAATTTCGGCACATCCCTAATTATTTCACACTAATGTTAGACGTAAAACTAACTTCATGTAAATTTCGTGTCACTGAGCTAGTACATCATAAAATTTTACCTAACGTGGGAAAGAGGTATAATTTCAAAAAGACAATTATAAAATTAAGTATTCCAATGTTCTGCAACTTGTCGGATACGGACCACTACGCACCGCGCAGTTTCATGTTACATCCATCAGTATACACTTACATCCCATGGGTATTAATGGCCGGCATATCTGATGACAATGTGCGCTTTAAAAATTACATTGTTTTAATGTGGTGTAATTACTAATTACGGTGTGTTATCCACAGTGTTGATCCGGGCTCGGGATCAACACTGTGATCGGGCGGGCAAATAAACGGCGAAATTGGCCAAACTGTCAATAACATTGTGACTAGACAGATAACTGACATTGAAGGCTTTAGATGTTCGTTCAAGGTACAGAAATGCTAACATACCACTCCCAGAATTCAAGCTACTGAGATTTCAAGAGGAAACAACCTTAATATTTATTTGCCCGTCCCGGGAATTATTTTGACCAATTGAATTTGGGTTCAAGTACTTGACTATAAAGTTTCATCAGAACATTTATTTAAAAACGGGATTAATTAGGAAACATATTTTCCTTTCGAGCAAAAATACATAACCAGTTTAATAATCAAGTAACGAATCTAATTACTGCAGTAAAATTCGACGGATAGAGCAGCGGGCTTTAGCTGTTGTTATAAAAAATACAGGATAACCATTGTAATAGGAGCCCTTAGTTACAGATAGTGCAAGGAACGTCTAAGAATAGCTCTAAAACTGCAGCAAAGTCGACGGTGTCCGGGAAACGACCAATGCAATTATATGCTTAGTTCTAGATCAGGGCTTATCAAACTTTTTAAATCGACATTTTGTGTAATTCTTTTCTAGCTTTCTAATTTCCACGATTTTTGACTCCCGATTAATTCTTATTTTATGTCATATATATATATATATATATATATATATATATATATATATATATATATATATATATATATATCACCAGTTTATTGGTTTACTCGTGAATTTTTATCATCCGAACTTGGTCATGTTTGAATGTGACCAAACATAAATAAACAATAAATAAATGATCTAAATTAATTGACATCGTACGGAGTTATATCGCTGAACATACACAAAGACTGAAAAGCTGCAACTGCGACAATCCCGTTCAAAATAAGATTTCTGGTTACTTTAAGTATATATAGCCTATACTTAAACTAATACAATAAAGAGAACAGATTTTGTTTGTTTTTAATTAACAGGCTCAAAACTTGTAGACTGTTTTGAAAATTCTTTCACTTATAGAAAGCTTTATTATCATGAAAATAGGGATACGTTTCAGATGGGTGAAGCTGTGTTCATTATATCAGTAGTTTAATGGCTCGCAATCGACTGAAACCATGCCGAAGATCGGGTTTGCCATCCCTGGTCTAAAGTCTAGGTCATTTGTGACCTATTTCCTCACCTATGACCTATGACCTCGCATCCCAATTGACTTTCCGCGTATTTTTCCCAATTGGCTAATTGTCGCCTTGAACTACGACAATTACAGTGCATTAGTTTGTAGCGGCTCAAAACAATCACAAACGCTACAAGAAAAAATAATAAAAAATGGACAAAAATCAATAACAAATGGAAAAAATGAAATTCAAAATAAAATCCTGAATCGCGATATCACAATTATTTATCTTGTAACACTATATACAAGTTTCAACGCTTCTCAAATGGACTTCGGTCCCCAGGCAGTACACCTTGCCTGGCTGGGAAGATCTTCCTTTTCCCTTCCTTGTCTTTGTGTGACGTCATCGACCTCCACAGTTATGACGTCATACTGACAAGAAGTTGGCCCGCTGGTTCCATCACTTCGACCCTCCAGCGGTACGGACCAGCGGCGCCACAAGTTCATAAGATAGATTTAGATCGCAGATTTTATATGTAGGTGCTAATTAATAATGCTAGTGATTTTTGAAGGTTTGAAAAATACTTTGTGGTCGAAATGAATGTAATATAATTTTTCGTCCTCTTCAGTCTAGTAGTAGCTATAAAATCGTTGACCCGTCAAAAGTCCATAATATACTCCTAATAGACTATTTGAATAAAAAGTTAAAAAAATAAATGTTACTTTTCTTTACTTCTCCATATAAACTCCTTCATGCGCAATCTTATTATTGTATTCTTAGATAGATATCCAAAGTTTTCGTTTTACGTATTAATATAATATATATGCTATATATATATATATATATATATATATATATATATATATATATATATATATATATATATAGCATATAGCATATATATTATATTAATACGTAAAACGAAAACTTTGGATATCTATCTAAGAATACAATAATAAGATTGCGCATGAAGGAGTTAAGAGTATATATATATATATATAGCATATAGCATATATATTATATTAATACGTAAAACGAAAACTTTGGATATCTATCTAAGAATACAATAATAAGATTGCGCATGAAGGAGTTTATATGGAGAAGTAAAGAAAAGTAACATTTATTTTTTTAACTTTTTATTCAAATAGTCTATTATATATATATATATATATATATATATATATATATATATATATATATATATATATATATATATATATATATATATATATATATATATATATATATATATATATATATATATATTAAATAGCAGTCTCTTAAATGATTTTAAAAAACACACTACCTAAGTAGAAATGTTCACTGATTTGCATTTATAAATAAGTAAGTAAAAGTGTTTTCCCCTGTATTGGTCCCGGGCTCCTTTGAAGAATAGGTCAACTGCCGTTTTTCCAGACAGGTCGTGAAAGGCGACCGATTGGCTATACGAGTCACTACCATCGTGGTTACTAGGTGGTAGAGTTCTGCATTGTCTCGCCCGGGTCTGGTGCCACCGTCTTACCTATTCCTGTCGCAATAGCGTCAATGCTAGTCACTGTCGCGTTCCGGTTTGGAGAGTAAGGTAGCCGGTAAACTTATGCATGTGGCATTAGACCTTGCCACAAGATAGCAACGCACCATTAACATCTTTGGTGTCTATAGGCGATGGTTGATGTTTCCATCAGGAGATCCATCTGCTTGTTTGCTTATGATGTAAAAAAAAGCAGCGGCACAAACGCTTAAAAATTACATACATGATATTTTTACAACATAAGATAGCATACAAGCCGATGGCTATCCTGTTGAAAAGAGGTAACAGTCGTCTATAGACTCCTCAGACGTTAATGGTGCGGTGCTTTCCGTGTGGCATGTTAATTCCACATTCATTAAGTTACCGGCTACCTTATCCTCTAAATCGGAATACGTCAGTGACAAGCATTGACGCTATTAGGACAAGAATAGGTAAGGCGTTGATACCAAATTCGTACGAGACATTGCGGAACTCTACCACCCAGTAGGCACGATGGTAGTGATACGTATAGTCAATCGTTACCTATTACGAACTGCTTGGCAAAATGGTTGATGGTCAATTTTTCAGAAGGGGCGAGGAATAACATTGAGAAAACTGATTAATATCTTGCTTGAGACGGAATATGTCCTTAATTTATATACATACTAGCTGTTGCCAGCGACTTCGTCCGCGCGGACTTCGTTTCCTCCGCACTGCTCCTTCCCCATAGGTGATAGCGTGATAATATGTTAGCCTATATATTGACCCGACCTGTTAGTAATATTCATGCAAAATTTGAAGTAAATCCATGCAGTACTTTTTGAGTTTACCCCGGACATACATACAATCAGACAAAAATTCTAAAAACTATATTTTTGGCTTCGATATCGATTACAGTACAGTACAGTTTTGACTTTCCTACGATTTAATTATATGTATATGTATATGTATATGTATATGTATATGTATATGTATATGTATATGTATATGTATATGTATATGTATATGTATATGTATATGTATATGTATATGTATATGTATATGTATATGTATATGTATATGTATATGTGTATGTATATGTATATATGTATATGTATAGATAA
This sequence comes from Apodemia mormo, assembly GCA_036924255.1. NCBI lineage: Eukaryota > Metazoa > Arthropoda > Insecta > Lepidoptera > Riodinidae > Apodemia > Apodemia mormo. The sequence goes on from JAUPFN010000026.1 coordinate 10,947,982, forward strand.
TAAAATCGTAGGAAAGTCAAAACTGTACATTGAATATTTTTAAAAAGAATACTTGGGGCGTGATCTGCAATCGATATCGAAGCCAAAAATATAATTTTTAGAATTTTTGTCTGTTTGTCTGTTTGTCTGTATGTATGTCCGGGGTAAACTCAAAAAGTACTGCATGGATTTACTTCAAATTTTGCATGAATATTACTAACAGGTCGGGTCAAAATATAGGCTACATATTATCACGCTATCACCTACGGGGGAGGAGCAGTGCGGAGTAAACAAAGTCCGCGCGGACGAAGTCGCTGGCAACAGCTAGTTTATTAATAAAATCACCCACATCATGGTATTTCGTGCCGTTTTTATTCGTCCATTTTCTGCCTATTTCGTGTTATAAATATCTACAAAGGAATCAAAGAGAAAGACATCTGACATAACAAAAAAACAACAATTATTTCGCTTCGTATAAAACTAGTTCACGTTCTTTTATTCGCCAGACATATTTTACGATCTAAACATTACAGTGATAGAAATACAAGATTAGTTTAATGGTAGTCGCTTATCGCTGAACAGTGAACACGGCAAATGTTCTCTTTCGAGATTGTAGATGTTCTTGTTTCATTTCACTCTCTATAAACAGTTAGGTACAATTTCTCGATTTTTTGTGTGAAAACTTAGAAATCGCTTGGCAAATCGAAAAATTGAAGTTTCGATTATTTTTTCCATTCCGTGTTTTCTTTTTTAACTCCGGCGCAAAAAAGTGTGTTGTTTTGACCTCTATGTGTATGTGTATTTGTCTGTGGCATGGGTTAATTACTTTGGATACGGTTTTTTTTGTTTGATGGTGGTTCTTAGACATATTTTATCAGTCTGGTCGGCAGTTTTAAATTCATCAGTACTTTTCTATTTGATGAAATGTATTAAGCAACTGATACGGGTCTAATCGATACGAAATTTTGTATTGTGTTAATTAAATTATATTGAAATGACATGGTAACTTTGGCCTGAGACTGCAGGAATCCTATTCGAAAATTATGATTCTTTACAAGAGACGGCAAACGCACAGGAGGGTCACCTAATGGTGATTACCGCCGCCCATAGAAAACTACGTTACTTGACCAGGGGTGTTGTAGTTGCGTTGCCGGCCTTTTAAGAATGAGAAGGCTCTTTTCTTGAACTCACATGAGGTAGAAAAGCAGTTTTATCGTAAAGGAATGTATGGGGTGTTTTTTTTAAAGTTTTTATTTAGAGCTATTGAAAATAATGAGCTATAATTTTCTGGTTAATAGTCTTAGGTACATTTCATTTACATAAGATTCTCATGTTCACCACGACTACCAGTTTGTTAAGATTGTACAAAGGTAGGATAGCCTATAACTTCTTTTTATATCATACATAAGATAGCAAACAAGCAGATGGCTCTCCTGATCACCATCACCTATAGACACCAAAGATGTTAAAAGTGCGTTGCTATCCTTTTGGTTAGGTCTTAATGCCAGATGCGTAAATTTACCGATTACTTTACCCCCCAAACTGGAACATGGCAGTGACGCCCGTCACTGTCGCTATTGTGGCAGGAATAGGAATAACAGTAACTTACACATATAGTCTTATATTATGGCGTGACAACGTAAATAGCAATATGTGTTTGGTATTTACAGACAACAATTATTTCTTACCATTAATAAGCTCCTCTATTTGTTTGTTTTGTTAGCCCTAACATATAATAAATTGGTTTAAGCAAGTGTCAGGCCACACGCAATATAGGGTTCCGAAATTGACCTTTACAATAATGCAGATTAAGAAGAAGGCTTTATACTATCAACTATGAACATTTAGCCTTTTTATCGTCAATGACGGATATATCTTAATCACAGTTTCACTGCCTATGAAACATCTCCAAGTACATTTTATTAGTTGGTCTTCATAAACTTGTAAAACCTAAGCCGTGATAGTTTTCCTTTTAATTTCATTACATTTTCTAATTACCGTGACCTCTGATACCGTGATTTTTTTTCTCACCTCCAGAGCTGACCGTTTAGCTGGCAGAGGGGGGGCGGAGCTATTGACTCTAAGGAAAACTAACAATTTAAAGCTTAATATTATAAAGATGTTTTCACAAATCTACATTTTTTTTAAAAAACCTCTGATGTGAAAATATCTCCGAGCTAGACTGCGGACAAAGAGAAACTATAAAAAAATGATGACGTGTTAAAATGACTTGTAAAAAGTTTTATTAGACTTCTGATTTTTATAAGAGTTCCTAGTTTACTTCGGAACCCTAAAAACCGATGTTTGTTTGATAAATTTAATTAGTTTTCATATTTTTCGTCTTTTCGGGATTAAATTATGCCATACTATTTCTTTTACTTAGATGGAAGTGATAAGCCATGGCCGTAGTACAATTAAATTACGTGTGGCGCACGTGTTGTATAATATTACCGAGAAGCAGTTTGGCCGAATAAAACACTTGAATCACTTTTACATGCACAGTATAAGTTTGGGCAGAGTAACGCCCTCAAGAAGCGATAGAATTAAAACGAATTGAAAACATGTTATCTCCGCCTATTTATACCGTTCTTCTTTATATAATTTGTTCATTGTTGTTATGACGTCATTATCTCACAATAACAGGTGCATAACACAGGTGCGCCGCACATCTGGTCAGCTAGTCTTGTCGTCAAGCGTGGTTGCTAACAATAAGTATTTCTTCTGCTGCTGCAATGCGTATGGTAGCAGCGAATGCTATGTAAAACTCACAATAATATAAACAGTGAAATCCTACGGAACCAAAGTCGATACGCTCTTGGTTAGTATTAGCAATCCAATATTGATATAAATTATTTACAATGTCAACATTGTTAGACATGGTACACTTCTTTTGATGCGAACTACAGTTTACCGCTTAAAGTAGGAATTATTGATTAGGCTGGCACTGACTGCAGTTATTGGGAGAGATCTTTCACTCGCAGTCGTAGTGAAAGAAATGTGCCTAAATGTAGATGCATGGAATGCTGTCACAACTTTCTGTGAATATGTAATTTCGCAGAAAGAGGCGGCGGAAAGTGCACGAGAAATGGCTGCTAGGGCGAACCCGAACAGACGTCAAAGAGTCGCGCGGCGCAGGCGGGCGCAACTTGCTCAAACCTACCCACCATAAAGTACCTGCAGGTAGGGAGTTAAGGGCACTCACTACCATGACAGACGCAGGTCCCAGAGATGAAACGATATGCCGCAGTGTTCCGGCTTATCGTTTCCGTTCCTGATAAAGTCACAGTCTGGTCGTGGAAGAATGGCAAAACCGAGCCCATAACCCTCTCACTCAAGGCAAAGTGAAGAACACAATGGGGTTTTAGTTGATTTGTTCTCACTCTGAGAAGTCTGTTTGTCTGTATGTATGTCCGGGGTAAACTCAAAAAGTACTGCATGGATTTACTTCAAATTTTGCATGAATATTACTAACAGGTCGGGTCAAAATATAGGCTACATATTATCACGCTATCACCTACGGGGGAGGAGCAGTGCGGAGTAAACAAAGTCCGCGCGGACGAAGTCGCTGGCAACAGCTAGTTTATTAATAAAATCACCCACATCATGGTATTTCGTGCCGTTTTTATTCGTCCATTTTCTGCCTATTTCGTGTTATAAATATCTACAAAGGAATCAAAGAGAAAGACATCTGACATAACAAAAAAACAACAATTATTTCGCTTCGTATAAAACTAGTTCACGTTCTTTTATTCGCCAGACATATTTTACGATCTAAACATTACAGTGATAGAAATACAAGATTAGTTTAATGGTAGTCGCTTATCGCTGAACAGTGAACACGGCAAATGTTCTCTTTCGAGATTGTAGATGTTCTTGTTTCATTTCACTCTCTATAAACAGTTAGGTACAATTTCTCGATTTTTTGTGTGAAAACTTAGAAATCGCTTGGCAAATCGAAAAATTGAAGTTTCGATTATTTTTTCCATTCCGTGTTTTCTTTTTTAACTCCGGCGCAAAAAAGTGTGTTGTTTTGACCTCTATGTGTATGTGTATTTGTCTGTGGCATGGGTTAATTACTTTGGATACGGTTTTTTTTGTTTGATGGTGGTTCTTAGACATATTTTATCAGTCTGGTCGGCAGTTTTAAATTCATCAGTACTTTTCTATTTGATGAAATGTATTAAGCAACTGATACGGGTCTAATCGATACGAAATTTTGTATTGTGTTAATTAAATTATATTGAAATGACATGGTAACTTTGGCCTGAGACTGCAGGAATCCTATTCGAAAATTATGATTCTTTACAAGAGACGGCAAACGCACAGGAGGGTCACCTAATGGTGATTACCGCCGCCCATAGAAAACTACGTTACTTGACCAGGGGTGTTGTAGTTGCGTTGCCGGCCTTTTAAGAATGAGAAGGCTCTTTTCTTGAACTCACATGAGGTAGAAAAGCAGTTTTATCGTAAAGGAATGTATGGGGTGTTTTTTTTAAAGTTTTTATTTAGAGCTATTGAAAATAATGAGCTATAATTTTCTGGTTAATAGTCTTAGGTACATTTCATTTACATAAGATTCTCATGTTCACCACGACTACCAGTTTGTTAAGATTGTACAAAGGTAGGATAGCCTATAACTTCTTTTTATATCATACATAAGATAGCAAACAAGCAGATGGCTCTCCTGATCACCATCACCTATAGACACCAAAGATGTTAAAAGTGCGTTGCTATCCTTTTGGTTAGGTCTTAATGCCAGATGCGTAAATTTACCGATTACTTTACCCCCCAAACTGGAACATGGCAGTGACGCCCGTCACTGTCGCTATTGTGGCAGGAATAGGAATAACAGTAACTTACACATATAGTCTTATATTATGGCGTGACAACGTAAATAGCAATATGTGTTTGGTATTTACAGACAACAATTATTTCTTACCATTAATAAGCTCCTCTATTTGTTTGTTTTGTTAGCCCTAACATATAATAAATTGGTTTAAGCAAGTGTCAGGCCACACGCAATATAGGGTTCCGAAATTGACCTTTACAATAATGCAGATTAAGAAGAAGGCTTTATACTATCAACTATGAACATTTAGCCTTTTTATCGTCAATGACGGATATATCTTAATCACAGTTTCACTGCCTATGAAACATCTCCAAGTACATTTTATTAGTTGGTCTTCATAAACTTGTAAAACCTAAGCCGTGATAGTTTTCCTTTTAATTTCATTACATTTTCTAATTACCGTGACCTCTGATACCGTGATTTTTTTTCTCACCTCCAGAGCTGACCGTTTAGCTGGCAGAGGGGGGGCGGAGCTATTGACTCTAAGGAAAACTAACAATTTAAAGCTTAATATTATAAAGATGTTTTCACAAATCTACATTTTTTTTAAAAAACCTCTGATGTGAAAATATCTCCGAGCTAGACTGCGGACAAAGAGAAACTATAAAAAAATGATGACGTGTTAAAATGACTTGTAAAAAGTTTTATTAGACTTCTGATTTTTATAAGAGTTCCTAGTTTACTTCGGAACCCTAAAAACCGATGTTTGTTTGATAAATTTAATTAGTTTTCATATTTTTCGTCTTTTCGGGATTAAATTATGCCATACTATTTCTTTTACTTAGATGGAAGTGATAAGCCATGGCCGTAGTACAATTAAATTACGTGTGGCGCACGTGTTGTATAATATTACCGAGAAGCAGTTTGGCCGAATAAAACACTTGAATCACTTTTACATGCACAGTATAAGTTTGGGCAGAGTAACGCCCTCAAGAAGCGATAGAATTAAAACGAATTGAAAACATGTTATCTCCGCCTATTTATACCGTTCTTCTTTATATAATTTGTTCATTGTTGTTATGACGTCATTATCTCACAATAACAGGTGCATAACACAGGTGCGCCGCACATCTGGTCAGCTAGTCTTGTCGTCAAGCGTGGTTGCTAACAATAAGTATTTCTTCTGCTGCTGCAATGCGTATGGTAGCAGCGAATGCTATGTAAAACTCACAATAATATAAACAGTGAAATCCTACGGAACCAAAGTCGATACGCTCTTGGTTAGTATTAGCAATCCAATATTGATATAAATTATTTACAATGTCAACATTGTTAGACATGGTACACTTCTTTTGATGCGAACTACAGTTTACCGCTTAAAGTAGGAATTATTGATTAGGCTGGCACTGACTGCAGTTATTGGGAGAGATCTTTCACTCGCAGTCGTAGTGAAAGAAATGTGCCTAAATGTAGATGCATGGAATGCTGTCACAACTTTCTGTGAATATGTAATTTCGCAGAAAGAGGCGGCGGAAAGTGCACGAGAAATGGCTGCTAGGGCGAACCCGAACAGACGTCAAAGAGTCGCGCGGCGCAGGCGGGCGCAACTTGCTCAAACCTACCCACCATAAAGTACCTGCAGGTAGGGAGTTAAGGGCACTCACTACCATGACAGACGCAGGTCCCAGAGATGAAACGATATGCCGCAGTGTTCCGGCTTATCGTTTCCGTTCCTGATAAAGTCACAGTCTGGTCGTGGAAGAATGGCAAAACCGAGCCCATAACCCTCTCACTCAAGGCAAAGTGAAGAACACAATGGGGTTTTAGTTGATTTGTTCTCACTCTGAGAAGTCCAACGTAACTCACCCAAAGCCCGAATTTGGGTGGGTATCCATGAGGATTTCCCCATGTGAAAAAAAGGTATTATTATTATATAAAAAAAGGTAGCACCAATGGCATCTTGATGATGATTGCGTCCCGGCTAGATTGTCCTTTGCAGCACTTCTGGGCAGGTGTTGCCACGGGAAAATAATGGGAAAAGAAAAGAAAAAAAAAGAATGTATTACTAACATAGCCAGTAAGTCTTTATATTATATTAAATACCTACTAACAAATTATGGATTATTATCTGAATTAAAGAATTATTATTATTATTATTTTATTTGTTTCTTTTTTTTCTCAGATGTACTCTGGTAATATAATAAAACACGGGTTTTCACCAAGTGTTAAATTAATGATGACATGTTAATGTGATGATTATGGTTACTTATAACCTATTTATTTTATGTAAACATATCCCTATTGGCTAGTTCCTGCTTGAAAAAACTTACGAACAATTAGGCATGTATTTAAAATAACCGCTTTTGGTAAATTTACATATGTGTGCTTAGGAAGGTCAAGTAAATTCAGGCTGTTCCACATATTTTCTGAGCTTTTCGTTAATAGTTTTCTGTAAATTGTTTGTATTTGGAATAGCAATATCTATTAAATATGTTTATTATTATTATTATTGATTTGAACATTGTCTTCTTTTTCTCACTACTATTAGTAATGCAGAAGTATGTTTGTGTGTGTGTGTGTGTGTGTGTGTGTGTCTGCGTCTTCTTGAACTTTACGTTGTTACGGCTCGAAGAATTTACTAGTAGTGTTTTACATATAAAATTACCACAGATATTTTTTGTCCAGAATAAAATTAACAATAAGTCGCGAGGGTAATAATCACTAATATACTCTTTCACTGATATATTACCATTTTTTTTAAACGCAATAAATTGAAGCAACCGACATTAACGGCTGGTTTACGAAACGCAAATTAACTTTAACAAGCAATTAATTTGTGTTTAACATAATTTTTACAATCAAATGATCTGTTAAACATAAATTAATTGCTTGTTAAATTAAATATAATTAATTTACGTGTCAGAAACCGGCCGTAAATTTAAGGGATTCTTAATGTAATTTAAAGAAATCCTAAATACAGATTTAAATTTTATTTAATTGCAAATAAATATTTTCTTTCTTTCTTTCTTTCTAATATTTTTTATATTAAATCTAAATTTAATACATGTGTTGTAAAACTTATGTATGTTCGGTTGATTTTGTTAAAAAAATCTTAATATTTTCCCCGTGTTAGTCCGGGCCACGTTTTAAATATAGATCATCTGTCATTCTACCAGGCAGTTTGTAAAACACGAACGATTAGCTATACGTTGGCCATCGTGACTAATAGGTGGTAGAGTTCCGCAACGTCTTGCCCGGGTAAGCACTACTACCGCCTTTCTATTCCTGCCGCAATAGCATCAATGCTTGTCATTGTCATGTTCCGGTTTAGTAGGTGAAATAGCCGGTAGGCTTATCTATGTGGTATTGTCATCCCGCCACTCAGATGCCAACGCACCATTAATATCTTTGGTCTCTGCAGGCGATAGTTGACTCCATTAGGAGAGCTATCTGTGTCTTTGCTATTTTATGATATAAAAAAACAATCCGAGAGCCTTGATAAAAAGAGCTACTACATTCTTGAAATTCTTTAGTGGTAATCGCTTACTGTATGTAGATTCTCTTTCCATTTGTCCCCTCTTCTACCACGTAAGGAATGTATTAAGACATTTATGTTTGTATATTAAGAAACCCTTTTGTTGATCCAATTCCATTTTGAACAATAGCATTCCCATCAAGCAGCTCTTGAGAATCGAGTGAAGATGAAACGTATCACTACAGTTGTATATGGTAGAGTTCTACAAGATCTTTAGTAGAAGTACTAACTTTGGTACTAGCGGGTTTGGTACTGCCGCCTTACCTTGTTTTACAGCAACAGCGTTAGTAATTTTTACTATCATGTTTCGATCTGGTGGGTAATCTATCCAGCAAAATTATGCATGTGGAATTAAATTGTTATTCATATCTATAAGATATCAAACAAGCAGATGGCTCTCCTGAGATAGAAACAATCATCGTCTATAGACACTGAAGATGTTAATAATGGGAACGTCGTATGAATAAGTTTATCGATTACTTAACCTACCAAACCGGCAGGCGTATTACCTAACATTAGCAACCCGCAAGCGATCAGCGATGACTCTTATTCGTAAAGAAAAAAATTTATCAAAAACGTTGTCAATTGCTTGCTGGTCATTGGATGCACCTCTGGGGATGTCACAGCTTCATACATATTCTTTTCAGTTTTCTGATAAAAACAATGTTGCCCGGGATTGGAAAAAGTGCCCGGTTGGCAATAGGCTGGCCACCTAGTACATTGTGGGAATAACGGCCGGTTTCTGAAATGCAAATTAATTTTAACAAGCAATTAATCTGTGCAAGCGGTTTATCGTGGGTGCACTAGTATCTCTCCCTACCTCTTCGGGGATACATGCATGAAAGTACTTCTGTATAGTGAGAAAAATAAATAAATTGAAATTTAAGTCATAAATTTAAAGATACCATATTCGCTTCTCTTGACATCAAAATTTGGGCTCTATAACGGCGCATGCAATCATTTTCTCATAATAATACTTATTATGTGGCTTTCCTTTGTACCCATTCAATCTGTTGAAGTCACATCTAAGAGACAACTAATTTTGTATTGAAAATTATCTACACTAATTAAGATTTTTATTTTTGTATTTTTGTTTGTAATGGATGAAAATCTCCTGGACGGATTTTAAAAATCTTTTGACAATAGATTATTATTATCTCTAAGGTAGGGCTTTCCAAAATTATTTCCTTCAACGAATTAAATCTTCAATTTCTTGTAACGATATTTACAATAATGTGCCCTAATCCAAGGTTTAAAGAAACAACCTTTAAAATTCATTCAAAAGTCAAAACATGGTTTGTAAAAACTACTGATGATTGAACAAAATAGTGGACTGAAAAGAGCTCTCAATACGTATTAACAAAAAAAAACTTAACGATATCAATATATATCAATATACTATTATTGTGATATACTTTACCTATCACAGTTCTATCCTATTTGTAACATAAACAGTTCTATCTTACTCCTGAATCTTGACATAAACCTGAAAAATATAATACTTAAGTCGAAGTACTTACCTCGTCCTAAACAATTGTAGTTTGCACAGAATTTGATTTGTTTATGTGTGTTCTGGGCGGAGTTTTTCTGGAAGTTCCTGAGCGGTTTCTCGTGTTTTTGTCCTATTGATTAAGGAGATTTTTAAAAGAATAATAGACCATCAGCTTTTCTGTCATACGGCTCGTAAAAACCGAATAATGTATTTATTTTCGACCGCCCCGTTGGTCGAGTGGTTAGAGACCCTGACTACGCAATCAACGAGGCTCGGGTTCGATCCCCGACGGGGACAAGCATTTGTGTGATGAGCATAAATGTTTGTATTTCCGGGTTTGGATGTTTATTATATATATTCTAGTATTATATATATATATATATATATATATATATATATATATATATATATATATATATATATATATATATATTAGTGATGGGCCGAATGTGGTTTGAACCGAATTCGAACTTCGGCCGAACATTCGGTGTAAATAAGAAATTCGGCCGAATTTCGGCCGAACTTCGGTTTAATTTTGGGGAGCTTTCTTAAAAGCGACACGTCGTGACTTTTTTACGAATTTGCTTAAAATTTAATTATTTTATACTAGCTATTTACCTATTTTACTATTTACTACTAGCTGTTATATTGTCCGCGGCTTCGCTCGCGTAAAGTAAGAGAAAAAATTAACCTATGTCACTCTCCATCCCTTCAACTATCTCTACTTAAAAAAATCACGTCAATTCGTCGCTCCGTTTTACCGTGAAAGACGGACAAACAAACAGATACATTTTCCCATTTATAATTTTAGTATGGACTAGCTGTTGCCCGTGACTTCGTCCGCGCGGACTTTATTTACTCCGCTCCTACTGGTCGTAGCAAGATGTTATATAGTCTATAACCTTCCTCGATAAACATGCTATCCAACGCACAAAGAATTATTCAAATCGGTTCAGCAGTTTTCGAGATTACCGCGTACAACCAAACAAACAAACAAACTACAATTTTATAATATTAGTATAGATATATATAGGATATCGTTAATGGGTTTCGCAACGCACGTGAATTAATAACGTAACAGCAAAATTTTGATACATTGAGTTACATTGTTCCAATTTAGGCATGGATTTTTATTTTTAACTTTCTGCTATGTATGTAGGTATATGCCCCGATTTTTGAAAATCGAGTTTTCACCAGATCTCCACTTTTTGAGGTCCTAGAAATCTTTTCCAACTATTTTCACAATGAGGTCAGTATGATAGTAGCCGCGAAAGAAGTATGTGGTAGTGCAAAACTGTGCAAGTCAATGGAAGGTGATGCATGGTGGGATGATGAAGTGAAAGCTGCGATTGAAAGAAAGAAGAAAGCATGGCTAGACTATGTATCAAGAGTTACATCGTTGTTGTAAGAATGCCACTAAAACCTTAGTGAAAGAAAAGCGTGAAAGAGAATGTTTGAAAGTGGAACAGAGACTGGCGAGCAACTTCGAGGCAAACACCAAACTTTTTTGGAGGGAGGTGAAGAAGTCTAGGAGTTGTTCGGCAGCCTTCAGAATGAATAGGATTAAGTCTAAGGATGGTGACATTCTTACAAGCACAGAAAGTGTGTTAAAACGATGGAGAGAATATTTTGGAGATATGTATGATGCTGTTCAGGACGCTGCCTCCGTCTCTGACTCAGTTAGTGATTCAGAGACGGTGGAAGCATGCCAGGACATTACTATGCAAGAGATCGAATGGGCGATAAGAAGTATGAAAAATGAAAGGCTGCGGGAATAGATAAGGTGACTGCTGAGATGATCAAATACGGTGGTCCTGCCGTCTGGGACTCTTTTTGGGTCCTCTGCAATACATGTTGGAGGACCGGTAGAGTACCCGAAGACTGGCGGCGCGCGGTCATCGTGCCCTTGTATAAAGGCAAGGGCTCACGTATAGACTGCAACAGCAATAGGGCCATCAGTTTGATCAGCTTAGCATCAAAGGTGTATGGTAAGATCATTGAAAGGAGAATGCAAGGGAAGTCCGAGGGAATGTTGTGGGAGGCACAAGGGGGTTTCAGATCTGGAAGAGGATGTATGGATCAAGTTTTCTCACTCCGCAACATCGTAGAAAAGCATCTGGCTGTCGGCCAGAAGGTTTTCTGCGGTTTTGTGGATTTGGAGAAAGCGTTTGACAGAGTTGTGCGAAAGAAACTTTGGGACATTTTACCCAGTTATGGGATAGATGGGCGTCTGCTGCGTGCTTTGCAATCCATGTACTGGGATTGCAAAGCATGTGTGCGGGTGGACGGCAACATATCGCCCTGGTTCGATGTCAATATCGGCGTCAAGCAGGGTTGTGTGTTGTCAGCTCGTCTGTTTATTCTATATCTGGATAAGTGTTTCCAAAGATTGAGGTCATTGAATGTGGGAATGCGCATGAGTGATCTAGTGGTGAACTGCCTGCTTTATGCAGATGACGCTGTACTTCTAGGCTCAACTCCATCTGAGCTGCAAACACTGATCACAATTATGAATGAGGATTGTAAGAGTATGGGCTTACATTTGAATGCGAAGAAAACTAAAGTTTTAGTATTTGAAAGAGAAGCAACCAGAACGGACGTAAGGGTTGTGGTAGATGATGTAGTGCTGGAACAAGTGGATGAGTTTGTATATCTTGGATGTGCTTTTAGCAGGGATGGAAGGTACACCGCTGATGTTAAAAGAAGAGTGTGTGCAGGGAACAGAGTGAATGGAGCGTTAGGGAGATTACTTAATAGCACAATTTTAAGTCAGGGTGCCCGTCTAGCTCTGCATAATCATGTGCTTATCCCAACGCTATTGTATGGAAGTGAGAGCTGGGTATGTCAGAAAGGGCATGAAAGTAGAATCAAAGCGGTTGAGATGAGGTCGCTAAGAAAAATATGTGGTGTGACACTCGCGGACCGCGTTCGTAATGTCGAAGTGAGAGAGAGGTTAGGTTTGAAAGAAAGTGTCAGTGTAAAGATGAGAAAGGGCATGCTCCGTTGGTTCGAACATGCAGAAAGAATGGTAGATGAAAGGTTAACAAAACAGATATATAATGCGAATGTGGAAGGATGTAGGTATCGGGGAAGACCAAGACTGACATACCACGATCAGACTGATCGAGTACTGTCCGAAGGTGGTGTCAAGAGTCTTCGCTACCGGCGTTTGTGTATGAAGAGAGTGATGAATGTGGAGGAAGCGAGACAAGCCTGCAAGGATCGTGATGTATGGCACTCGGTTCTCTCTGCCTACCCCGTAAGGGACCTGGCGTGAAGATATGTATGTATGTATGTAGGTCAGCATGTCTTTATATATGTGTATGTGTATATGTAAACATCTCATAACTTTGTACATAAACAACATATATAAATAAATAACTTTGTATAATCTAAGTACATAAATGTATAGATTAGGTACAGAATCTAATCAGCTCTATTCCTACAAAAACCGTTCAATGCATTAATTGCATCAAAGTCGGTTTTTCCGCTCAAGAGCTATAGTTGACGAAAAACTTTAGAAAAGTATTTTTTGACATAACTTAGTAATTTCTCTAACTATTTTTTTTTTGACTTTCCACAATAGTTTAGTGATTAAAAAACTACGTCAAATTTAGTTTCAAATTGAGTTTTCAAAAGTTACAACTTTTTTAATATTAATATTTTGTTGTTTATAGAAAACTTCTTAATATTTTTAAAATAACTTTCCGGCTAATACGAGGCTTGATTTAAAAATCTAACCAGCATTTCTTTCTAAAAATCTACGTCAAATATCTTAAATTGTATCAAAACCGGTTTATCCGTTTGGGAGTTATTGTTGACGAAAATTTAGAAAAAAATGTATTATTTATATAAAATGAGAGACTTTTTGACCAAAACTTGTTTGAAGCTCAAACCTTCTACAATATTGTGGTACTTAAAACAATTACGTCAAATGTAGTTTCAAGAATCAAAATCGAATTAAGTTTTCAAAATTTATAACTTTTGAATAATAAAATTTTGCTGTTTACAGAAAACTTACTTAATATTTTTAAAATAACTCTTAGGCTTATACAGCGATTCACTTAAAAAATCTAATCAACTTTTCTCTTTAAAAATTGCGTCAAATACCGTCAATTGAACCAAAATCGGTTTATTAGGATTTGTTATAACGAAAATTTTGAAAACAAATTTTGATATTACTTCGACATATTTTAGCCTATAGACTATGTAGCTCAAAAAAATTTTAGAGCTCAAAAATTTCGTTGAATGCCATTTGAAGGATGAAAATCGATCATCGTTTTTTAAAAATTAAATTACTGTCATTTTCAGAAGTCAGAAGTCAAAAGTCAGAATTTTGAAAAAAAAAATGCTTAGGTATAGTTTTTGTTCCTTTGAGCCTAAAATACCTCAATTTAGCGGGAAGTTTCATGGGTAGCCTGCAGGGTCAACTGACTTACCTATTTTTTTACTTTTTTTTCGACATTTTTTAACCTACCGATTTTGGAGCTAATAAAACCATTTAAAGGTAAAAATTACGTTGAATGCAATTAAAAAGATCTAAATCATCGTGTTTTAAAATATATGCATCTTCACCTATATCAAACTTTAGATTTTTAACTTCCCGCTATGTATGGAACATTTTCTGACTATTTTCGCGATGACGTCAGTATGTCTGTATGTATATATGTATGTATTTGTGTGTGAGAGAGAGTGTATGGTTATATGTATGTGTGTATGTAAACATTTCATAACTTTTGAACGGCTTGACCGATCGAAACGCGGTTAATGGCATTGAATTAGATTCTGATCAACTTAGACTTCCAAAAATTTTATCCAATCCGGACTAGAATATTTTTAAAAATTTTGAAAAAATTGACGAAACATATTTTTTTAATATAACTTCCAGATTAATGTATTGATTGAGTATAAAATTTTAGCAGCTCTTTTTCTTAAAAAACTGCATCTAATTCATAAATTGTATCATGATCGGTTAAGCCGCTCGGAAGTTATCGGTGACAAAAAAATTCGGAAGTGTTTTTTCGACATAAATTCGAATTTTTTTTAAATACAGTTTCAAAAGTCAAAATTTAATTCAAGTTTTCAAAAGTTACGGCTATTCAAATATTTCGGGAAGTTTCAGGGATGACCTGCCGGGTCAACCGTTTTACATATTTTTTGAACTCTTCGAACTCAAAAATCTATGCTGAAGTTTTTTCATTTTTTTTATGTTTTTTTATTTAGTGGGATGTTTCAAGCCTGTTGGGTCAACCGTTTTAAGGATTATTTTCGAAAGTATAGAATAGCCTATGTTACGCGGGGATGATTTCATATCTTTCTAATGGTGAAAGATTTTTTCAAATCGGTTTAGTAGTTTTTGAGTTTAGATATAAAAATATAGAATATAAATCTTTCCTCTTTATAACATTAGCGTAGATTTCAAGCAAAATAGTGCAAGATGATTCTTTCTTCTAGTGCCGAATGTTCGGCATTTAAACCGAATTTCGGCCGAATGTCGAAGTTCGGTTCAAGCTGCCGAAATTCGGTTAAACCGAATGTAAAACGAATTTCGGCCCATCCCTAATATATATATATATTTCTATGTATTAGTATCGTTGACTAACACCCATAACACAAGCAAATAATTTGCTTACTTTGGGGTTAGATCAGTAAGTGTAATTTGTCCCGTGAATTATTATTATTATTATTATTTTCTCTCCTTTGTGATCTAGTGGTCCGGTGTCGGAGTTGACCACATGAGGTCCAGGGTTCGATTCCTGGGTCAGGCAATTAAAAATGTGCTTTTTCAGTTTTCTGATAAAGATAATGTTTCCCAGGATTGGAAAGTGCCCGGTTGGCGATAGGCTGGCCACCTATCATATTGTGGGACCAAGTATCTTCGGCTAACCGTGGGTGCACTTGTTGTACCTCTGCCTACCCTTTCGGGGATACAGGCGTGAAGATACTTTATTTTCTTAAAAGATAGAAAGGTAATAAATGTAAAGCATAATTAACGACAAAATATTCATTACTATTATAATAATTCTTCGTTTAAATAATTACAAAGTGTGTAAACAAGCGATGAATGCATGACGGTATAAGAGACTGTCATGCCATTTGGTGTCACGGCATACTTGTCAATATTACAAAAACAGTTTTAAATCGAAAATCTAGTTTTGATTTACTGCGTAGGTATTTAATATCGATCAAAGTTCGTATTATAACTGGATGTAGGCCTCTAGGGAAGTCCAGTAGAACGAATCCTAGTTCACGATCTATATTGTCGCTGCTGAAGCGTGACTGCGCCGGCGCACCAGACAGCAGTACCGCGATGGCGGTGTGGTGCGGCGCGCGCATACGACCGTTGGAGAGTCGAGTCTACTCCATTAAACTTGTGGTTGGTTTCTTTTGGATGTTTAGTGGTTTTTAGTGATGTGATTGGTTGTGGAAATTCTGTTGATTTTTTGTGTTAAAAATTCCATGATAAATACTTGAAAGTTTTTTACGTTGATGTTGACGACACTAATTTTGGAAATATATTTTTTTTATAATATTATATAGCAAACAAACTGATGAGTCTCCTGATGGAAAGAGAAACCATCGCCTAGACATCGTAACAGTCGTAAAAGGCGACCGATTGGCTATACGTGTCACTACCATCGTGGCTACTAGGTGGTAGAGTTCTGCAACGTCTCGCCCGGGTACATTGTACCACCGCTATACTTATTCCAGCCACAATACCGTCAATATTTGTCATTGCCGTATTTCGGTTTGGAGGGTTAGGTAACCGGTAAACTTATGCATGTGGTATTGCCATCTCGCCACACGGATAGCCGCACCATTAACATCTTTGGTTATTACTTTGTATAGGCGATGGTTTCTGTTTCCGTCAGGAAAGCCATCTTGTTTGCTATCTTATGATATTAAAAAAAAACAAATTTGAAATAATATTTATTTGCAAGTGCGAGTTACAAGTTCTTAAAGTTAGTCGATGATACCAGCAGTGGCGTAGCTAGCATGAGTTACAACCGGTGCGGCCATTATGGTGGAACCCCTACTACGCACCTGTTCAGAGAGCTGACTATTGTAGTGTGGTCACCATTGCGTTGAAGAAGGGATGGTGACTGAGTGTCGAGTAGTAAAAGCGTCTAAGTTTCAAATTCGTATTTTCTCATGTGTTGATTAATGTGACTAGTCACCGCTCGCTATCCGTGTTTTGGAAAGCCCATCAAGTCCTTCCTGAGCACATTGTTGTTATTTTTATTACGTTTATCGCCTCTGTCTAGTCACAGTATACTGGAGACTAATAGTAGTCAATCTACATACATGTGATATTCGAGCAAGGCACACATAGACACCACTCACGGACGCGATATCTCGGAATGGTTCGGGACAGTTTGTTCCGCACCAGTCTGAGATATCGCGTCCGTGAGAGGTGTCTATGTGTGCTATGCTCGAATATTACTTGTAGGTAACATTGACTTCTGTTACTCTCTAAGTATTCTGTGGTCTGGTGGTCTGGTACCTGTGTTGACCACATGAGGTTCCGGGTTCAAAAAAAATGTTTTTTTTTTCAGTTTTGTGATAAAAAACAACATTGATCGAGATCAGATAAGTACCCGGTTGGCAATAGGCTTGCCACCTATCATATTGTGGGACTAAGTGTCTTAGGTGCACTGGTTATACCTCTGCCTTCCTATTCGGGGATATGGGCGTGAAGATACTCGTTACGGTCGGCACTCGCCGCCCTCCATAGGTACGCTACCAGCACGTTCTACCACTATGAATTAGTACAAAAAACTGTAGGCTAGACTTTTGTAGTGTTTTTATATTATCTTACGGATGCGGATACTCTAAAAATAACGCCAATATTGTCAGTGGTAAATTATATAAATAACGTGATCTAATTTTGATAGTTTTTCGACCCCTTAATGAGATATCGTAAGATTTTGCTGGAACCCCTCCGCCTTCTAATCTCAAGTGTGATTTTATTCAAATGCTTATTGTTATTTAATATATTTTGGTTTGTACTTGAGTGAGTTAAATTACTTTAAAACACATTATTTGCTTTTTAGATTTTATTTGCGACTAATATTTAGGTCTCCAATAAGAAGTAAAGTCTTGAATCGCAGTAAGAAATTCAAACAATAAAATACTTAAATATGAACTACTGAAATTCGTATCAAAATAGGCTTTAGTCATATTTTAGTTGAGAAACATATTTTTTTCATTTAACTCAGTTTTCTCTCAATTTACTGTTTGTTGCGAAAACCCCAGGTGGTAGAATTCTGCAAAGGCACGTCCAGGTTTGCTACCATCGCCTTACCCATTCCTACCGCTAAAGCATCAGTGCTTGTCACTATAGTATTCTGGTTTAGAGGGTAAAATAGCCGGTAGACTTATGTAAGTGACATTAACATCTCGTCCCTCAGATAACAACGCACCATTAACATTTGATGTCTACAGGCGATTGTTGTCTGTTTTCATCAGGAGAGTCATCTGCTTGTTTGTTATCATATGATATAGATACATTCAAGCATATCCTAAATCATGGTATAACAATTATTTATATTGTAACTACATATATACAAGTTTCAGTGCTTCTCAGACGGACTTCGATTCCTAGAGGGTACACCTTGCCTTCCGAAGATCCTTCGATTTCTATATCTGTATGTCGTCATCACCTCCACAGCAGTGGAGGTGATGACTGATGACAATGACCGTCATCCTAACTAGTGTTGACGCGCTGGTTCTACCAATAAGCTCTTTAGCGGTAAATACCACTGACGCAAAAAAAATTTCTCAATATGAACGCGCTAATCTCTGAATGAATAAAACTTTAACCTTCTGTGAAAAAGGAAATAATGTTTAGGATCACGCGAACGAAGTTAGAAGTTGTTAAAATAATTCTAGAGCTAATAAAGTTCTTTTGAATAATTGCTTAACATGTATGTATAATGTATATATTATTATCTAAACAGGTTTATGAAGATGCAAAAAATGCTATAAAAACGCACCGCTGCTTGCTCCGTTCTTTTTGCAAACGAGGAGAATTAACATTTGTTTTGTTAATAGTAACTATTGTAATAGCTGTTATTTCTATAAAGTTATAGTCATTATTAAAGACATACTTCTTTTGGCGCAATAGAGAAAAATAATTATAGTGAATATTTACAATGTGCGCAATCAGCGACATGAAATTTGCAGCATGAAGTTCGACAAATCTCTTTTCAACCCATTTTCCAAAAGGAGGAGTTTGTCAATTCAGGTGTGTGAAAAAAACATTACTTCCCATTGCTCATCGGATGAAAATAGCCTATGCCACTCCTGGATAATGTAGCTTTCTAAAGGTAAAAGAATTTTAAAATCTATCTAGTAGTTTTTGAGGTAAAGCGTAAAGCGTAAGAAACAAAAAATAAAATCTTTCTTCTTTAAATTAAGTTAGGTTTGAAAAATTATCATACTTGTTTCGGAAGAAATACTTTTAATTCCCTATAAATGGTGGAGATCTGAACAATGGTGTTAGAAATATAGGAGATTGGAAGACGGTGGTTGCAATTTTACTGCGTTTAAATTGTGACTTTCTCATCGTCTCAATCGGGTTTGATAGGTAAGGTAGCCAGTATATTCATAAATATTAAATTCTCGCCACATGGATGACAATTAACATATTTGATGTTTGTAGGCGTTCGGTGTTTTTTTTTTATATCATAGGATAACAAAAGCAGACGGCCTTCCTGATAGAAATCGCCATCGCCTTTAGACTTCAAAAATGTATGAAATAGCGAAGTTTTGATGCATGAGTTTACCGGTTATATTACCCTTCAAACCAGATAGATCACCACATTGACAAGCACTTTTTTATATCGTAAGATAGCAAAGAAGCAGATGGGTCTCCTGATGGAAAGAGTCAACCATCGCCTATGGACACCAAAGATGTTAATGGTGCGTTGCTATCTTATGGCGAGTTTACCGGCTACCTTACCCTCCAAACCGGAACACGACAGTGACAAGCACTGACGCTATTGCGACAGGAATAGGTAAAGCGGTGGTACCAGATCCAGACGAGACAATGCAGAACTCTACCACCTAGTAGTCACGACGGTAGTGACTCATATATCCAATCGGTCGCCTTTTATGACCTGCCTGGCATAACGGCAGTTGGTCTACAAAGAAGCCCGGAACCAACACAGGAAAAGACACTATTATGGCAGGAATTTGTAAGGCGGTGATACCAGACTCGGGCAAGAAAATGAAGTAATCTATTACCTCGTAAATATTCATCGTAGTTATGTGTTAGCTATGCTAGTATATAAATGTTCTATAAAAAACGCAAATTATGGTAATTTAAAGTATATGCAGATTTCCTTCATTTCCTTTCCGATTGATAACCATCGCCTTTAGATACTGAAAATGTGTATCGACTTCTTTGGTGTTAGTGATAAGCACTGACGCTATCGCGGCAAGAATAGGTACATATGTAACATAGTCGAGACTCTCCTTTTGGTAGACTGTAGCGTGTGTTCAGAGGCAAAATTCAGATTTTGATCGCGATGACAGTTAGACTTATAAAATTCGCTTGCCTTTTTTTATAAGCTGTCTAGCCTGTAGGCAGATAGTGTATTCTTTAAAAATAGGCCTGATCTAACATGAGAGAAAATGTTTTTTTCTTTTTTTTATTAGAAATATTTACAGAAAACAAATATTGGTGCTGTGTTTCAGCACTGTGTTTAGAATAAGTTTTCTTTGATCTTATAGGATAACAAATTACACCCAGAGATATCAACGGTGTTGTTCATTTTGGAGGTAAGGTAGCCGGTAAGCTTATGCAGCAACGCACCATGGACTTCTTTGATGTCTATAGGCGATGATTTTCTCTTTACATCAGGAGAGCCATCTGCCTGTTTGCTATCTTATGATATAGTAAAAAAGGAAGAATTTTTAATACATCTCAACAAATACGAAGGAAACTCTCTCCGATCTGAACACACTGATTCTGAAACGTTTCTTCGACAAACGTTTCTCTCTCTTATGGAAGTTCCAGAAAGAAAAAAAAACACACAGAATGCACTATCGAACTTGTTCATTTCTCGGAACGAACGCTTAAAATAAAAATATCAAAATATCAAGACAGGATTACTCAGCGTTTGTCAGAAAATGATGGAATTTTTTTTTTATCATTTACAAATATTTTTCATTTAGCCTTTCAAAACGTTAATCATTAGTGTCGCAACTCGCAAGTAATGCCAAACCTTGCCAAAATAAGCTTTGTCGACGAACTCTTCTTTGTTGAAAGATTCTGTCGACGAAACGTTCGTAGTGCAAAGATTCAGTCATTGGTTCGTACATGAATGGATCGTTCTGTCGGCGAAACGTTCGTGGTTGTAAGGTTTTGTCGTTAAAAAATCAGTAAACAAAACATTCTGTCGGCGGATCATTCGGCAGAGAATTTGTCTGAGAAACATATCAGAATCGAACGCACTTACGATTTGTACATGTTTTACTGTTCTATAGGTAATGTAAAGAAACTTGTTCAGTAGTACGTATGTGTGACCGAGTGTGTTTATCTTTTACGGTTCGTCGCCTTTTACAGTTGCGAATTTAACCCGCATTGTGCATGCTCTCATTGCGATCTAGTACTCCAAATAGGTGTCAGATATTTTTGGATTATTTTTTGTGGATAGGGGATTAAGCTGTAAAACTAAAAGTAAGTAACATCCGACTACAAATGATGTTTTTCTTTCCTTCGCGATGTGATTACTGGTAAAAGACCTAGGTATCCCATAAACATTTCAAAATATCCTTATATTCTCATTAGACATCTACTCAGTAATGTTTGAGCAACGATCAGGGGCCTAATTAACGTAATCAAATAGCACCACAGAATACTTAATAATAATAATAGTTATAATAATTATTTTGTGATATCACCGAGTCGAAACGCTTACGACATTAAGACATGAATTTTTTTTATGTTTGGTAGTGGGTATACTTCCTGTGTGATCCTATTTAAATTGCTATATTAAAGTGATGATCCGATGTGAAGACACAGGGAATAGAAAGTCGGTTGTTTGAATTTTAGTGCGTTTAAGATTTTGAATTTAACTATACTTTAATTTTTTACATAATAAGATAGCAAACAAGCAAATGGGTCTTCTGATGGAAAAAGATACCATCGCCTATAGTCACCAAACATGTTAATGGTGCGTTGCTATCCGTGTGGCGGGATGGCAATGCCACATGTTTAAGTCGACCGTATACTTTACTCTCCAAACCGGAACACGACAACGCAAAGCACTGACGCTATTGCGGCAGGAATAGATAAGGCGGTAGTACCAAATAACTGGGCGAGTCGTTGCGGAACACGTATAGTCATCATCAGTCGCCTTTTACGACCTGCCTGGCAGAACGGCAGATGATCTATTCTTTAAAGGAGACCGGACCAACAACAATTCATTTAAAAATATTTAATTGGTTTGGTGCAATTGGGTCTTTGTTGAACTTTTTTTATTAAGTTAAACGTGTCGACTTTGTGTTTTATTAGCAGCCGTTATGACTAGCATCACGCTCACACCCAAAAGGGTAAACCTGATGTGTAATGAGCGCATCCACGATAAACCAAAAGTATTCAGTACTATTGTGTAACAGCTGGATGACGTATCTAAAAATCCATTTTAAGACTAGTTGTGTTTTTCATAAAGGTAAAGGTATCGTTCAGAACAAATTGCCCGACCAAGGAGTCTAACAAACGATCAAATGCGTGTATATACCGGCTTACAATTAAAACATTAAGGCTAGCTATTAATTTGGTCTGTAAAAAGATTTATTCTGTGCGATAAACGAAGTATAGGTAGGTAGGTACCTCTGATTGGAATTGATAATGATTCTATCAATTAACCTTTAAATTAGCAGATCAAGTATTGGGAGATTGATTCTGTAATTTGTAGTTCAATAGGTTAGTATCTATTTATAAAGGGAAGTGTATATAATGCCACTAGCGGCTTTTTATTAGTTATAGTGCAGTGAATTGCGGTATTTTAGTATACGGCTCAAAATAATAAAAGTAAGTGGCTACTCGATTTGTTACTTAAATATAAAGAAGGTTTGTGAGGTTGCCTTTAGGTGTCACATATAGAAAAGGACTAGGCTAGGGCCTTACCAAAAATTGTAAGCGGCACTGCAATAATTCTTGACTGATTTTTTTTAGGGAAAAATAGTAAACCATCGCCTACAGGCACCAAAGATGTTAATGGTGCGTTGCTATCTTGTGGCGAGGTTTAATGCCACATAATAGTAATAATAAATATCACTAGACAAATTACACGAATTGATCTGACCCCAAAGTAAGCAAATTATATGCTTGTAGTATGGGTGTAATACCCAGGAATACAAACATGTGCTCATCACACAAATGCCTGTCCCTGTCGGGAATTGAACCCGGACCCCATTGATTGCGTAGTCAGGGTCGCTAACCACTCGACCAACGGGGCGGTTAATAAATATTTCTTACCTTTTAGCATCTTTCGGTAAAGTAAAAAGCGAAAACTTTGAATACATATGTTTATTGCAACTGCCATCCACACAGCAATTATTTACATGCATAAGTTTACCGGCCTCCAAAGCGGAACACGACAGTGACAAGCACTGACGATATTGGGGCAGGATCAGGGAAGGTGGTGATACCGGAGTCCAGGTCCGAGCGAGGCAATGTAGAACTGTACTTTACAGTACTATAAATGGTTGTCCTAATTGGCCGTAAGCAACATGTTTTCGGTAAGAAACATCCGGAATCCCTTAACCACCTATCATTCGCCTTTATAAAATACGTACCCTGATAAGTTTCTTAATACGTTAATTTTTACAAAGTTGATGCCAACGCAAGTTGTTAGCGTACTTGTTAGTGTAAGATTTTATCAGTCTCTAAGAAATAAGTAGTTGATATCAGGTTGGTAAAGTGCAGCGGTGGAGATCATCACCCATATCATTAACTGATATATCAGTAATTTTTTTGCAAGCAATGATTCTTATTGCCACTGGTTGTCTGGAAGAAATCGCATTGGAGCGATAAGACTACCTATTTGTGCACTTATCTTAAGCGCTTTATGTAAATACTAGCTGTTGCTCGCGACTTCGCCCGCGCGGACTTCGTTTACTCCGCACAGCTTCCCCCCCGTAGGTGATAGCGTGATAATATGTGGCCTATATGTTGAACCGACCTGTTAGTAATATTCGTGCAAATTTTGAAGTAAATTCATGCAGTACTTTTCGAGTTTACCCCGGACATACATACAGACAAACAGATAAACAGACAAACAGACAAAAATTCTAAAAACTATATTTTTGGCTTCGATGTCGATTGTAGATCACGCCCCAAGTATTCTTTTAAAAAAATATTCAATGTACAGTTTTGACATTCCTACGATTTTATTATTATATATGTAATATAGATTACTTAACTACAATAAGGCATCAAGGTGATCCAGAATATCTATTGATGTTCTGATTATTCTGCATCCGGCTCAAGAAAACTGGTGTTATAATAATTTAATCACGTTTCGCCAACTGACAAACTGGTTAGCTGAATAAGTTCATAGACTTTCGTTTATCTCCGCCTACACCACAAGGGAACCAGCGTGTTGATATTTTTTTGATGTCCAAACTTATCTGAATTTTAACATTTGTTATACAATAATCAAATATTTACTTTCTACGCATTCCTTATTTCTACACAGAATTTTCTTATTTTTCGAGCAAGTTTTACGAGGTTCCAAAACACATAATTCTGACTTGTTCCATAAATGTTGACAAAGAGAATTTTGGGCCCAGAATTCTAGACACGCTTCAAACTTATTCGTCCGTGTATTGTCTGAAAGTTTTGTTATTACTTGGATTTCAACTACTAAAATATGTCAGTCTTTGAATTTATTCATTCCTTAATTTTAGATATTCAGAATATTTCATTGAACTAGATTATTTGACTATAAACTACATATATATTTTCACGCCAAATCCTTTCCTAAGGCCTTTAATACAATTTATTATGTTACGTACAATGTATGCAACTTTTTTTTTTGAAACAGATTTTAATTGCCTTTAGTCAGTGGCGTAGCGATCGTAGAGCCAGGTGACCCAGTACACCTGGGCCCCGAAGTTCAGAGGGCCCCCTAAGCTTTGAAAAGAAAAGAGTTGCCAGCTCCTGAATCCAGCAAATATCGAGCCTGCTTACAAGACTTTTCTATGCATCGGGGCCCTTGTCCGCCTTTAGTTTTGTGCATTTAGTTTACGCACAGTGTTAAATTACTTTAAAACTAATTATTCTCGTGTTCTATTGGTAAGAATATTGAGCATAGGTCACTGGGTCCGATCTCAGGGTTGAGCAAGAAATGTATTGAGAATATCGTAGGGTCAGGTGGTGCAGTATACCAAG
Organism: Apodemia mormo; assembly: GCA_036924255.1. Classification (NCBI taxonomy): domain Eukaryota; kingdom Metazoa; phylum Arthropoda; class Insecta; order Lepidoptera; family Riodinidae; genus Apodemia; species Apodemia mormo. The sequence continues at coordinate 10,973,183 of JAUPFN010000026.1, forward strand.
GCCCTGAAGCTTAGGTGTTAAGGAATCCAAAGCTTTAAAAAGAAAGGAGCAGCCAGCTCCCGAAGCTAAGAAACCTCGAGCCTGCTCACAAGAATTTCTCTATGCATCGGGGTTCTTGTCCACTTAGTTACGCTTCTACGTATAGTTAATTTACCTTAAAACTCACAATTGATCTCGTGTTCTATTGGTAAGAATATTGAGCTTAGGTTAGTGGTTAGGTTACTGGGTCCGATTCCCAGGTTGAGCAAAAAATATGTGGTTTAAATAACCACCTTAAAAGGGAACTGGCGTGATGCTATTTATGCAAACTCCTGGTGGAAAAAGACCATCCATCATCCATCGCCTAAAGGCACCAAGGATGTTAATTTTGCGTTGCTCTCCATGTGGCGGGATATTAATGCCACATACATACGTTTACCAACTACCTTAACGTCTGAACTGGAACACGACTAAGTCAAACATGACGCTATTTCAGCAGGAATAGATGGTATTACCAGACCCGGCGAGACGTTGCAGAACCCTACCAACTAGTAGTCACGATATTAGTGACTCGTATAGCCAATCGTTTGCCTTTTACGAACTGCCTGACAGAATGGCAGATGGTCTACTCTTCAAAACGGGCCTAGAGTCCGGTCCAACACGGGACATAATTCTCTACTTCGGACGAGATATTAGACCTCTATCACGCGGCTGTGATTTGAAAGATCTATTTCCGTATAATTATAGAAAGAAAGAAAGAAAGAAAGAAATTATTTATTTGCCAGAATATGGGAGTTACAAGTTATTAAAATTTGATTAAGTTACCAACATATTCTACCATGATATGGTGTGCAAATATTTTAAAATTATAATTATTTATCATTAAATTAAAAATGTTGTGAGTCGATTTTTAGAATTACTACCGGATCGGAACGCGGACACACACTGAGAAGATCCGGCGGAAGAAACTCAGCGGGCTTGTTTTTTTTTTTTAAATTATAGTTACATGATACAATTACACACATTAATTGACATCACAACTTATTTCTATAAATTACAAAATTCATTTTTTGTTTAATTAAAATATATATTTTTTTCTTTACAGATAGACCCAAACACAGCATTTCTGCGGGCTGCCCGCGGGGGCCAGCTTGACACAGTCGTAGACTTACTAGACTCCGGCGCAGTAAAAGACATAAACACATGTAACTCGGTAAGTCATATCAATTAGCAAATCCGCTACTATTTTATAGCCTTTACTTTTCTTACTTATATGTTACTAGCTGTTGCCAGCGACTTCGTCCGCGCGGACTTCGTTTACTCTACACTGTTCCTCACCTGTAGGTGATAGCGTGATAATATGTAGCCTATATGTTGACCCGACCTGTTAGTAATATTCATGCAAAGTAAATCCATGCAGTACTTTTTGAGTTTACCCCGAACATACATACAGACAAACAGATAAACAGACAAACAGACAAAAATTCTAAAAACTATATTTTTGGCTTCGATATCGATTGTAGATCACGCCCCAAGTATTCTTTTAAAAAAATATTCAATGTACAGTTTTGACTTTCCTACGATTTTATTATATGTATAGATTCTCATTAAATTACTTTAAAGTTACCGTCTAAAAAGGCGGGGATTCAGAATTATAAATAAAATGTATTTTATTGCCTTTTGGACATTGGACAAATAACAATCTATGAATATTTAACTTGACCATTATTTTTGTAAAGTTATTTTTTTATATCATAAGATAGCAAACATGGAGATAAACAAAGATGTTAATGGTGCGTTGACATCCGTGTGGCGGGATGGCAATGCTACATGCATAATTCTACTTCACCCTCTAAACCGGAACACGACAAGGTCAAGCATTGACGCTATTGCGGCAGGAATATGAAAGGCGGTGGTAACAAATACTCGGGCGAGACGTTGCGACTTGCGAAACTCTACTAACTAGTAGTCACGATGGTGGTGACACGTATATTCAATCGATCGACCGACTCGACTTTTACGACCTGCCTAGCAGAATGGCAGTTGGTATATTCTTCAAAGGCGCCCGGACCAACACGGAGGATTTGTTCTTTTCAAAAATTAAACGGATTATTGTATACTAGCTGTGCCCGCGACTTCGTCCGCGTGGTTTTTTTTTAAGTAGCCTAAGTTACTCCTTATTACATCAGCTATCTACCAGTGAAAATCCCATCAAAATGTTATTTGGGTATATGTCCCGTTTATACATCCATATGCATTTAATTAAAACCGGTTATTTTAATATTACAAACAGACACTCCAATTTTATTTATTTGTATAGATTACTTTATATATAAATCGCCTCTGTGGTCTAGTAGTACAGCGTTGGCGTTGACCACATGAGGTCCCGGGTTCGATTCCCGGGTCGGGCACATAAAAAAAATGTTTTTCAGTTTTCTGATAAACACAAAGTTGCCCGGAATTGGAAAGTGCCCGGTTGGCTTGCCACCTATCAAATTTGTGGGACTAAGTATCTTCGGCTAATGGTGGGTGCACTTGTTGTACCTCTGCCTACACCTTCGGGGATATGGGCATGAAGATACGTTATATATAATATTATATTATTCGTAATTGATAGTAAATTTATTCTTTTTTAGGAATTTATAAAGATAGTCGTGCGTATTACAACTAAATTACATTCTTAATTATTTTACTAAAGAAAAATTGTACGTTATATTTAAAATTATTTGTGTATTTAATTTTTTTGGAATTTATTTGACTCACTATTTTAGAAATACTGTCTGCTTGGTTGCTATCCAGTATCGTTGATCGAACGCACTATGGGTACATATTAACTGCATCTACGCCCAAGTCCCTCGACACTAGATACGGAACCAGTAGGGCTACTCTTAAAAACCGATTTCAATTTTAAATGAATATTTAATGAATTTTTAAATATTTCGTACTCTGGACAACTATATTCAATTATTGGATTCGGCGACAGCGCCACACGGATTTCGAATTTTTTTGGAACTACTCATTATTGCTTTTATTCGTTATATTGTTTAAAACGGTACTTAAAATTTCCACTTGTAACACTAGCTTGACGTGTAACGATGACATCTATTTCCAATAATTAGGTCGTTACTATACTGAATCAATGTGGGCAATATTGGTTTCAAGAGTATCGTTTTTTGACGATATTCTAAACTTATTGTTTTTATCAATATTGGTTTAAGATTTATATTGTTTTCAAGAATAGGCCTGCTGGTCACTTGTAAGTTTTCTGTATTCAATGTGCACCATTTTCATAGTTTAATTCTATTTGCAGTTATAGTAGCGATAATTATTACTAACTAACTCGCGACTTCATTTGCGTGACTAAAATTCACTACTTCCCTTTGCTCAGTCAGATAAAAATGTTGCTTATGTCACTTCTGGATTATTTAGCTTTCTAAAGGTGAAAGAATTTTTAAAATTGGTTTTTGAGTTAAATTAAATTTTTCCTTTTTATAATATTAGTTTAGATACACATGGTAAAATTTAAGATAGCAATCTAAAGTTCAAAAGATATATTTCTATGTTGAACGTACGAATAGCAAACCTTTGGACCTGCTGTCATCCTTCGAGTACAAAATCGTAGAAATGTTACGATAAGCAATCATCTCCCGTATCGTCATTCTACAAACCTGTCGGCGTTTGATTTAATTAAATTGAATCTGTCCTTTCAAGATATGAAAGTTAATATCTCCAGTTATCTAGTGTAGTAAACAGAAGGGATGAAAACTTTTTAGACGTAAACATTTAAGGGATGAATTTTTTAGATAGATAGAACCCCCAATAATACTTTGGTCTTACCTCCGTTTGGCGCCGGATTAACAAACCACTAAACGATTAGAATTCAGACATAGGTAAGTAGTTATAGATATGCCAAAAACATATGTTTTTGCATATCCAAACTTAAGTTCAAGTTTGATCGTTGTTTTTGTAAATCAATGTACAAAAAGTAATAAAATTGACAGTGTCGCGATCGGCACGATTCTATTTGAAATGAGCGGACAATTTTAAATTGTGCGCTCATTTTTAGAGGACGTTTTTGAGACACTGATTGTGCATCTTGGGTTTTTTATATCAATGCCGCATCCATTTTGGGACGGCGCACAGTGTATCGCGTGGAACATGCTAGGTGGACAATATTATTTTATGTTATATAACGATGCTCTTACTTATTTCAAATATGGGTAGTCATGTTTTTGTAATAAAAAACGAAAAAAATTATGATAGCAAAAAAATATTTTCAAAAATAATATATGAGCAACAATTAACTTAGCGAGTACTATGAATGCTGTAAATTGCATGCAGTTCAGATCGAATAAGTATCAAGAGGTATGTACAATATAAATCTAAATACATAAAATTACAAATAGTAACAAAACAATCATAGGTTTATTTACAATAAAAGAAAATATATGCATGAAAACTAAAACTAAGCAGCAAAGATAATATTTCATAACGTAACCTAATAATCATCATCAGAGTCTTCTGATGAATCGTTTACTGTGTAATCGTCATCATTTTGTGGAACTGTGCGATAATATGATGACGTTTCCAGTCTTGATTCTACTATACTAGGGCTTAAAATTAACTTTAAAACCTCTGAACATATTTTTTCCGGCTTTTTTTGGGGAATCTCTCGAAGGCTATTGATCAAGGGATCAGATGTTATAACCAACATTGACAGCAAGTCTCTGTTCGTGGCAACACGCGAGCACTTGCGGGTGTTGTACTCCCTAAATCTGCGGCAATCTTTATTACGTGCTTCCTGAGCCTCTTCGGAAAGCTGCCCAATTGGAAGCAATGCAGCTTTGATGACCTCTGTACTATGAATTAATATTTTATGTACAGTAGCAGGCATACAGTACCACGAATAGAGACTTAGATAATGTCTTCTGGTTTCAAGACAAAATTTATTAAATTCAACTAAGTTTATCTCGAATCCAGAAGACAAAGTCCTCAATATTACATCGAACTGTTTGATGATTTCAACATCCAATCCCGTGATCTGAGCACTCATCTCAGCATTCTTAAAAAACCGACGAGCCGTGTTTCCATCGTTTGAAGAACCAAATCCTGGCTTTGGTTTATCTACAATAAGTCCCATCTCGTTCTTAAATTTTAACTTAATTTCGTCGGAACGAACCTTGATATCTGCTTTGTCTTCGTTGCTTCTAGCCTGCCATTTCTTAATATTCAACTTGTAGCTGATATGTAAAAGGCATTCGAAGCAACGAATCCAAGCATGAAGTGTAGATAAACCAAAGCCAAAATGATCTTGGTTGCTTTTGAAGTTCGCGGGTTCATCATTCATCGTCTTGGGGGTGGCGCCACAGATGAAACACTTTTGAGTTGAACGAGTTTCCGTTAAAGCGTTGCATACCTTTCCGTCTGTCATTGTCAGCAAAAGTTCGTGTTTCACAGAGATTTGAGAATCACCAAAGTCGATACGTGTTGGAAGAAGAGCGTTAACTTCTTCCAACAATCTATTTGTCTCCGTTAACGTGAAGTCATTCGTTTCTTTAGCAAATATTAATTTGATTGGGCGACAATACAATGTTGATGAAGACCGAGGATTTTGCCAAACAATTTTGGCCCCATCATATAATCTAAGGGGAACTAAAGAAAATACGAAAAGAAATTCGTCCGTATCTTCAGTGTTCTCAAATCTCTGTTTGTATGTGCTGTGCCCAGAACTTCCATCACATCCCCATTTACTTACAAGTGTAAAAGACGAACTTGTTGCGAGGACACTGCTGATAACTTCATGCTGTGCTAATACTAAACGTTCCACTGTTTTGTTTAATAATGCTTGCAAATTTATTTCAGCACGTGTTTCTGTTACAGCAATGTGCTCCTGTGCAGGATAACAGGCCTGTTTAGATTTTGTCAAACTATAATATGATGGAAACACATTATGTCCTGCCTTCATAGACCACTTTCTTGTTTGTTTGTACGCATGTGTTGTTGACTTAGAATCTATATAGTAAGCTAACGCTTCGTCACTACTTAACTGCCTAGGATTAACATTACTGGTATCCTTAGACTTAACATTAATAACTGAGCTTTCACTAATGTCTCTAATTACGCTGGCAATTTTCCGTTGTCCTGCTGAACGCGCAGCAATTTCGGCAGCTGTCACCAATTCACTGACACTTCGCGATTCTACGAGATCCACGACTCGACGTTTTTTGGTTTTAAACGACGATTCTTCGAATTCTTTGCGAGGCCTTCCTGCTGAAATCACAGCCTCACTCGAAGTTGATGGTTGTGGCTCAAAAGAACTCACAGTAAACTGTATATCTTCTTCATCCAGCCAGGTCTTATTTTTAATTAAAAAACGCTCCTTCGATTTTCCTGAAGCCAACCATTTGACACCAATTTTATTGGAAAAGTTGGATATCTTCAACTTTATTTCTTTTTGGCTACATTCAGTAATGTTACCAAAGTGAAATTTTGAAGAAAGGCACTCATATATACCCGAGTTCTTTTCATTTTTTGTGGGTTTCAACCACTCTTCAAAAAATTCTACCCTAGAAATAGAGTATAAGCGTTCTGAAAAAAAAAGAAAAGAATATGTTGTACTGAAGTGTGCTAAACAATTTGTGTATTTTTATGAAGAATAAAGTATTTCCTATGATATATCAAAGAACTAGCCCGGATAAAGGTGAATGTCTGCAAAATTAACTCTTTAAAACTATTCTTTCATAAAAAAAATACGTTAAAATATATAAGCTATGTTAAAATTATACCTAAAATTCATTTGAACAGATTCAGATTTTAAAAAAGGTTTTTTAAATAATAGGACTTACCCTCCGTGTTGATATCCATCACAAACACTCAAAATATTAACTATAAGCCACTATGGATGTGTACGAAAGTGTCACTAAACTGCAACTGATTGACTGTAACGATTTCATTAAACTCAATACCTGACTTCTAACCACTATTCCTTATCAGTTAAGCATTTGACAAACAACCGATTCTTGGAATCTGGAGATTAGGGGTGTTGTTTACGTTTTGCAATTAAGATTTCCTGGAAATGATAACATGAATTTTGTCCACCTAGCATGTTCTAGGCGAAATACTGTGCGGCGGTTGCAAAATATTGATTTCTTTCTGTGAGGGACGTTTAAAATCGGTAGAAAGGTGAATGTTTCTCATTGATAGAAACATTTAGAGAGTTATTGCTGCGGCAAGTTTTATAGCCTAAAGTAGTATGCTTTTACCATTCGCTATAACAATCCACAATACATGATGAGGTCAGACTGAATGGAATTGCCTTTAATAGACGAAGTTATGGTCATTTTTGTCAGCTTTCTATTCTGATACTCTTTTTTTGATATGATACTCTTTTAATATTTTTCCCTGCCGTTATAGCGTCTGTGCTTGTCACAGTCTTATTCCAGTTTTGAGGGTAAGGTAACCGGTAAACATAGATGATGACAGTAAAACCCTATTTAATGGACAGAAACACACATTAATATCACCATATTTGAATTCTATAGACGATAAATTTTTAGGAAGTCTATGTTAAGCGGAATCCAATCGAATGCCATTAAACGCGTTTCGCTCGGTCAAGCTGTCCGAAAGTTATGAGATTTTTACACACACAGTCGGAAAAGATTCCTAGGACCTCAAAAGTGGAGATCTGGTAAAAACTTGATTTTCGAAAATCGAGGCATAAAACTTCCTTATCTACATACGTAGCGGAAAGTTAATAATAGTAAAACAGTACAAGTGCTTCTAACATTACGTTAATACAACGTGTATTTTACCTAGAGTTTTGCCAAGTGCCGACGACATTTAGTATTGATTATTAGATGATGTATATCATTGCATCAGGAGAGCCATCTGCGTGTTTATTATCATATGATATAAAAAATGCATCTAATCAGATTCTCATACATTCTATTTTTCCATCGTTTTGATCCCTGCTCCTTACGAAAAATAGGTCAACTGCTAGGCATCTCGTAAAAGGCTACAAAAAGCTATCCCGTTTACTTACATCATGAGTACAAACTAGGTGGTAAAAGTCTGCATCGTTTCGCCCGTGTGTTGGTATAACCGCCTTACCATACCTGCTGCAATAACATCGCTGTTTCTCGCTGTTGTTTCGGTTTCGATAGTAAGGTGCTCCGCAAGTCTTAGGCTATTTGGCACACGGATGGCAACGCAAGAATGACATCTTTGGTACTATAAGCGGTGATTATCTCTCTTTATCACGACAAAAATCAGCTTGCTTGCTGTTATATTATTATATGCTATTAGCCGGTTACTTTAATCCCTTACACCGCCTAAACTAGGACAGATCTTAGGAATTTAGGGCTTTTTTACCGGCTTTATCATACCCGTGACACCGGAACAAGACATTATTATCTATATTGTTAATCGTCGGCACTTGGTGAAACTGCATTTTAATTTTAACTAGCGACCTGCTCGCGGTTTCACCCGCGTAGCTTTTGTTCCCGTGGGATTATCGGAAAGGTTTATATACTAAAACCTTCCTCAAGAATCAATCTATCTATTAAAAAACCGCACCAAATCCGTTGCGTAGTTTTAAAGATTTAAGCATACATAGGGACAGAGACAGAGAAAGCGACTCTGTTTTATATGTAGTGATTACAAAACACTTGTACTAGTTTTTCTATATATATTACACTAGGACTGTCAGAAGTCCTAATGTTGCGTTAATACGCGAAACATGTAGACTTTTAAAAATTTTGATAACAAATATATATAGTGAAACCAAAGAGTGAAAATAATACAAATGTTTTGCAATTAAAATGAAGACATTATTTTTATTCATTATTTTATTCTCCTTTAACGTGTTGGCTGAAAAAATATCTTTAAGTAGATATAAACTCGCGTATTGTAGTTATATTACGTCCATTTTCTTTTGTTCCTGTTTTCTTCTGTGTACAACAAATAAAGTGTTAAATAAATAAATAAGACAGTGACGAGCACTATTGCGGCTATATTATGTATTTATGTCATTGTATGTTATCATGATAATATATCGAGCCCCACATTTTTCAATTACTTGAGTGTATTGTGTTCATGTGCATTTATTAACCCCATAAAACCTAACCGTGACACAGTTTGTATGCAACGTACAAAGCGATACTATCGCCGACACTGAACGCGCGGAAGTTTATTATTTAACGAAAAATGATATCAACGATATTTTTATCTCGCGTATATATTATATTCATAGATTTTCAGGCAAAAGCCTATTTCCTTTTAACTTCCCGCTACGCATGTGGATAAAGAAGTTACTGATTTTCTAAAATTGAGTTTTCACCAGATCTCCACGTTTTGAGGTCCTAGGAACCTTAACGACAATTTTCACGATGACGTCAGTATGTCTGTATGTATGTATCTATGTGTGTGTGGGTGTATGTAAACATCGCATAATCTTTGAACGGCTTGATCGATTTTTTTGTTTACAGCATCTATACATATAATAAAATCGTAGGAAAGTCAATGTATGTCCGGGGTAAACTCAAAAAGTACTGCATGGATTTACTTCAAATTTTTCATGAATATTACTAACAGGTCGGGTCAACATATAGGCTACATACTATCACGCTATCACCCACGGGGGAGGAGCAGTGTGGAATAAACGAAGTCCACGCGGACGAAGTCGCAGGCAACAGCTAGTACTTATTATTTTTAAAATATTTTTCAGGCTAATATACCGATTGAATTAAATTACCGATTAAAAAAAAACATGACTAGTCGTAAAAATTGCATGTTTTCTTAATTTTTCGTTACACCGTTCCTTCGACGCTGTAATGATATTATAAGAAATATTTCTGGACCACTCGAACAAAGTCGAGGGCAAGAGCTGGTTTATAATATTTATGTTATTAAACTTGTCCTTCACCTCATCCGTATTAGTTTATAAATGGCTACGCTTGAACTTGACCCGCGTAGAGCGGAATAGGGGACTACCTCTGATATAACAATATATCTAGCGTAGTTACTGGTGTCTCTCATCCTGCCCTCTTGTAACTAGTTAAGAACTTGAAACAGTGCATTATCTCATACATATTATAAAGTTTGTATGTTAGGATGTTAAGATGTTGGAATATTTGTTACTCAATCACGCAAAAACGGCTTGACTGATTTGAAAAACTTTAAAAACAACAATGAAAAATATCGACACGCAGGATATTTTTCTGTTTTTTCTGTTTTCGGTGAATGCTATAACACAAAAATAATTGACTGATTTGGTTGAAATTTGGCATACAGGTAGATGATGACCTGAAACACAACATAACGACGGTCCTACGTACAGTACCCGGCGATAAATATTGCACATCGAACTTTGGAAAGAGACAATCGGATAATTTCGGCTTCGTAAAGCGTTATCTCTGTCCCACACTACCTATGTGACGTTTAGTCAGTCGTTGTTCAAGTACGATAGAGTGCAGTCGCGTCCCGAAAAAAAATATATATTTAGAGTTGATAACACCCACAAATTTAAATAATTTAAAGTTGTAATATGGCATCTTTCGGAAAAAGAGGGAAACCTTTACGAGGTCAGTCACGTGAAATTATCTACAATGTTTATAAATACTTTGTAAGCGAAGCTGATAGATTTTAAAAAAAAGTAGATGAAAATGTAAGTTGTTATTTTAAGAAGATTCAAGAGCGAGTTGCAAATGCCACTGGAATTTCAAGAAGAACTTTGAACAATATATTAAACGAAGTCAGTACTGAAACACATTCGACTGAAATTAAGTTCAGCACTCCAAAAAAAGGGAGACCAAAAAAGCAATTTCGTTTGGATATGGACGATTTTGATTACGATGTTGTTCGAAGAATGGTGTATGATTTTCACTTACGATTTAATGAACTGCCAACAATAAAATCATTAAAAGCTAAGTTATCTGAAGCTATTAATTACAATGGGTCTGAAAAAACGTTGAGAAAAATACTTCATGACATGGGATTTCAGTTCACTAAAATGGAAGATAATCGAAAAATTCTAATGGAAAAGCACGACGTTAGTCTCAAACGAATGGAATACCTTGATAAAATACGCAAATTTCGCGAAACAGGAAAAAAATATCGTCTACATGGATGAGTCATATATACATGCATCCCACACTAAAGGGAAATCTTGGAGTGACGATAAGAAAAAAGGAGTAAAAAAGCCAATTTCAAAAGGTCAACGTTTGATAATAGTTCATGCGGGAAATGAAAAAGGCTTTGTACCCGGTGCTTTTTTAACGTATAAATCCACGGACACTACAGGTGACTATCACAATGAAATGAATAACGATAACTATGAGAAATGGCTGGTTAACCAATTAATCCCAAATATACCCAGTGATTCTGTTCTAGTTATCGACAACGCACCCTATCACAACAAATATGTTGAGAGACCCCCCAACTCAAATACCATTAAACGGGAAATGATCAACTGGTTAAACAGACATGAAATTCCAGTTGATCCAAAATTAACAAAAACCCAGATTTACGCTATTATATGTCAGCACAAGGAGAGGTATACAGAGTTTTCTGTGGACAAAATACTTGCCGAACATGGGCACACTGTGTTGCGATTGCCACCATATCATCCGGATTTTAATCCAATTGAAAATATATGGTCTCAACTGAAAGGCTATGTAGCCTCTAGAAATGTGGATATGAACTTAACTACAGTAAAAACATTATTGACTGAAAAAGTAAACATGATCGGCGCTGAAGAGTGGAAAAAGGTTTGCGATCATGCAATCTAATGTGAGAATGAATATAGAAGCATTCAACACAGTTTAGACAATTACACTGATAGATTAGTAATAAATACGGCTGATAGTGACAGTGATATTGACCTCTTTGAGAGCACAGATAGTGAAATGGAAGTAATTGAGAATTAGAATTATTATTATTTTTATTGCAATGTCTCATTTTAGCAATAGGTATAATGGTGTTTATTATGTACACTAAAGCTGTAATCTATACATATAATAAAAATGTAAGAGGTCGAATTCTGTACATTGAAGATATTTTAAAAATTTTTTTTGGTAGATACTCTTTAATCGACACTGAAGCGAAAAATGTATTTTTTTTAATTTTTGTCTGTCTGTCTGTCTGTCTGTCTGTATCAAGGCCGCGCATCACGCCGAATCTACTGAACGGATTCAAATGAAATTTAGCATGATTAAAATTCATACTCCGAAGAAGGTTATAGGATACTTTTTATCCCAAAATTCAATACGGTTCCTGTGGAATAGGGGATGAAAATAAAAACGTATATTTAGCTTTAATTCATTAACCTGCAGTCCGAAATCCTTTATTATTTTTTTTGTTAAAACGTAAGTACTATAAAGATTATCCCTTAAAAATTTAAAAGTGATCAGTTTTATAATTTAGAAGTTACAGACATCACAAGTTTCAACGGTTTCCGGGTGGATAGTCCAGTTGAACGTGACACCCGCATTGTATACAAAACCTTTGAACGCACGGCTCATTGTAAGTTAGGGTTATCATTTCATAGTATTTGTATAATGGATATAACCCGAGAGATCTGTTTAGAATATATACTGTTTTATTAAAATGTTATAAATGCAATTTTACTAGCCTTAAAATGAGTAAAATATGTTTAAAATGTAAACCTAAGCATTTCATTTATTTATATAAGAATTATAATATATTTGAAAATAAAACAGGTCATTTTTCAGTTTTTTGGCAATATCTCAGAAAATATGCACCTAATCGACATTAAGTATACTAATAAAATTTGTTATTTATAAAATTTTACGTAAGGATAGGCTATTGGAAAAATTCACTATTTTGTTTTTACATTGCATAACGTAAAAAAGGGTAAAAAATTATCTAACCGCCCCTACCCGAAATACGTAGGCAGAGGTATAAGAAGTGTACCCACGATTAACCGTATATACCATCTCACACAATGTGATAGGTGGCAAGCCTATTGCCAACCGGGCTCTTTCCAATCCCGGGTAACGTTGTTTTATCAGAAAAGTTAAAAACACGTTTTGTTTTGCCCGACCCGGGAATCAAACCCGGGACCTCATATGGTCAACGATGACACCGGGCCACTAAACAACACGGTGAATATTTCAAAGTTCTTGGAAAATGAATGAAACTTCTGCGAAGTGTAGATGTTGGAGTGCCTAAACTACTTAGTGTACTCATTAAAGTCAGACTCCAAAATACTTTTTAAAAAATTGTTAAGTAGAATATACGAACATATACTTATAACTTCATTCCTGGGTAAGATCAGCATCTTACAGAAAAAAACTTTAGAAAAAGATAACTTCATCAAAACAAATTCAATAAAAAGTTACTTAACTTATTTTTATTTGTGAGAATCGAAAATCAAAAATGTGAGATAAAAATACGCGGATTTGTTGTTTTTTACTGAAGTATCATCACTGCCGGTTCCCTTGCGGGGTAGGCAGAGTAAACCGAACGTCTATAGACTTTCCGTTTCACCGCGATTCACCCGTTTGTCGGTTGGTGATATAAATGGTAATCCTCATCGCCACATATACCGACACGTTAACGATTATCGACTATTTGTAGCGATAACTGGGACCGAAAGTTTTACGTGTTCATCCGAGACACGGGAGTGGTAATATACCACTCCGCCAGTCTCTGAGTTGCTACTGAGATTTTAGATTTTCGTAAAAATCCTCGAAAATATCTCAATAACACGTGTGCCCGATCCGGGGATCGAACCCGGGACCACATGATCTGAGCCGAATAGGCTATCCCAAGACCACGAGGTAGAGTAGTTTGTTATTAATAAAAAAACCCTCGACTGCTTATCTTGCTTATTGAAAATGATACAAATTTACATAAAATTTTTTAGAGATTTAAAAATAATAATAAATTTAAGAAAAGTGCAACAAGATTTTTTTACTGCAAATCGTTTTCAATGAACAAAGATAAGCTTCTTAGTCAAAAGCTATTTTGTTTTTATTAATAACAAACCACAAAGCCATGTGTTAATTAATTTATTTTTATACTTCCCGCTACAAAAAGTGCCTTAAATAAAAATGATTCAAAAAAATAAAACTGAATAAATAACTTTTCATCTTTCTAACTAGGTATATATTTTTAACTTCCCGCTACGTGTCTAGATAAGGAAGTTTTTGATTTTACCCCGATTTACGAAAATCGAGTGTTCACCAGATCTCCACGTTTTGAGGTCCTACCAACCTTTTTCGACTACTTTCATGATGTCGTGTGCGTGTGTGTGTGTGTGTGTGTGTGTGCGTATGCGTGTGTGTATGTGTATGTGTATGTGTCTATGTAAACATCTCATAACTTTGAACGGCTTGACCGATTGAAACGCGGTTAATAGGATTCGATTGGATTCCACTCAATTTTTAGGAAGTCCAAATTTTTAGGAAGTCTAAGACTTCCTAAAAATTTTAACCAATTCAGTCAAGGAGATTTTGAGAAATTTTGAACTAACCTCACATAACTTTTTGGCGAAACAGTATTTTTTAATACAATTTCCAGATTAATGTATCGATAGAGTCCAAAATTTAATCAGCAATACATCTTAAAAAACTGCGACCAATGCATAAATTGCATCAAAATTTATTTATCCGTTCGGGAGTTAGTAGTTGACGAAAAATTTTGCAAAAGTATTTTTTCGGCATAATTTCGAAATTTTTTAACTAATCATTTTTAATCATCTGCAATATTTTAGTACTTACTAAAAAACTACATTAAAACTTGTTACATATTGTTTAAATAACTTTCAGGTTTATATACCGATTGATATAAAAATCGAATTAGAGTTTCCCTCTAAAAAACTGCGCCAAATACTGGAAATTGGATCAAAATCGTTTGATTTATTTGGGATTTGTCAATGACGAAAATTTAAAAAAAAAGTTTTTTTTTCGTTCTTTGAAATTTTTTAACCTATCGATTTTTTAGCTATTAAAACAATTTTGAGTTAAAAAATTGCGTTGAATGCCATTCAAAAGATCACAATCGATCATCAATTTAAAAAAAATATGATGTATATTTTTCAATCATTAATTTCCTAAATATCATTTTTACAAACTAGATTTTTTGAACTCTTCGAACTCAACATAAAATTATTATAAATACCTTTTGATTAATTTTTCTCTCATGTCGATATCTTATTAGAATATTTGATAATTTTAGTATTTAGGTATATAATTTTGAAACGTTTACCTTTTTACGTTGAATGCTAATTTTGCGACATAAAAACAAATATTGCAAATTTTCACAATAGCCTACAATTAAGTGAAATTTTATAGACCAAATACATTAATATAGCATGTATATTCGATTGTCGAGGCGCACAGATTCTAGGCATCGCCATATGGTGGACATTCCACATGCCCGGACAAAGCGGTTAGACTTAACATTCTTCATTCAAACCGCAAAAGAACATGCTTCCTAAATCTGTGTTCCCCGTCGACTACAATCTGGGGATCTTCAAGAGAAGAGTGAACCTGTTCGGTACCTTCTAGGGAAGCACGTTCCATCTTAGACCGCATCTTAGCTTACCTTTCAGGTAATACTATTTATTTCTCCCTGACTAATGGGTCTGTCGTCAAATTTAGCCAGGCAAACTGCAAAGGAGTCACATATTGTTATTTATCAGACATACACCACAGATTTCAAACTAGCTTAAATAATCATCGTTGTCCATTAAGAACCTAGGTACAAGCCTATAATTTCACCTTCAATCTTTTTTATCCGGTGGAAGGATAGCCCCAGCCATGCTTAAAAATGACAATACAGTTAAAGACTTTTGCTTCACGGTGTGTGATCTTTCTCCCAATAAAAAATAAGTTCTGCAAAAATGATCTTTAGTCAAATATAGTCATATGGAATGAGTATATAATGTCAGGCAAATAAAACTGCAAGTATGACTGTAGAAAAAAAAAAATGATGTGGCGTCGCGGGAAACCAGGTAGGAACGAACTTCCTTCGGCTAAACGGCACTACTCGCTTGTGTACGCGACTGTCGCGCCTGCGCACGTCTCATTTAACGCTTTTATTCCACGCATTTTTCTTACGGTTTTACTATCACATTTTTTTCAGTTCGGTCGCGCAGCAAAATCCCTATCCGCTCCAAGCCTGCCGTAAGGAACTTCGTTCCAAAAAGGCGAGCTGACTTCAGTTAAACACTGCTTAAAGCCCTATAAGGCACAAGGATCGTTATCAAAGTGAACGTGTTTTCAAATCCATAATAAAAGAATCCTTTCTTAATATTTCTCCTTTGATAAAAGTGCTTCGCCGTCCAAAGTATTGCTGAATACGAGAAATACTGTGGTCAATTACTAATAATTACTCTGCAAGGATGGCCAAACGCGAACGAAGTCGCGGGTACAGCTAGTGTTAAAAATAATTAAATACGTAAATATAATGTAAAAATGTTTTTTTATTTTATTTTACCCCAACCTAAAGCCATCACTTATAGAAAAATTAGTGTATTTTATACAAAGAATAAAAATATCAAAAGAAGCAAATCATACTTGTTTTAACAGCTCCTAATAGGTACCGGACTGTTTGTATTTTGTGCGACAGAGATAACGCTCTACGAAGCCGAAATTAGCCGATTGTCTCTTTCCAAAGGTCGATGTGCAATATTTATCGCCGGGTACTGTATACTAGTGCAATGTGCAATGACAACTTTTCATGAGAGCGGATTAAACGTTATATAGCTTGTAATTTTGACATAAATCAATAGAAGTACGTAGGTCACACTATAAGTTTTGCGTAACTTAAAAAAACAACATGTTATAACCAAAATATTATGTTTATTGCTTTTCAAAATAATCTCCTTTATATTTTAAACATTTTTTCACGCGATCGAATCATTTTTTAAAACAGGAGGAACACAGATCTGAAGGCATGTTTTCTACGTGCTGACTGAACGCTATCACTCCTTCGGAATTGGTAAATGTAAAACCTCTCATCAAATCTTTGATTTTAGGAAAAATACAGAAATCACAAGGTGCTAGGTCTGGGCTATGCGCAGGATGAGTGACGAGATGTACTTTTTCGGAAGCTATAAATGACTTTGTTTTGTTGGCCGTGTGTGAAGAAGCGTTATCATGGTGTAGGAGAATGCGGCTTTTGGGTCGTCTTTCGCGAACTTTTTCCAACACCCTGGGTAAACAAATGGTAGAATACTACTCGGCATTAACACTCTTTTTATCTTCAAGTGGACCCGTAGCTGAGAAAAAAAAACGCGATCATTTTTTTACCAACGTTTCTCGCCTATCTCACTTTTGTTGGCCTGTTCTCATTTTCAAACACCCATTCACAAGATTGCTGTTTTTATTCGGGTTCAAAACAATAAATCCACGTCTCGTCTCCTGTATCAATGTCATAAAAATCAAAAAAAAAACATAAAAACAAGGTGTTTCTCTCCGAAAAGCATTTTGAAGACTTGCGGAAAAAGAGAATTTTTAAAATCATAAAAAATCATCGCTCTAAAATCTTTTCGACTTAATTCCATTTTCGTTGCGTACGTAGAACTTTGATGTGTGATAAAAAAACAATTGACAAATCATTTCCCGCCAATTGTTTTTTTTTTATTACTAAGAAGGTTGCAACGTTTTAAAAATATAACATTCGAAATTCAAATAGTTCCGATTAGCTAGAAGCGCAAAACTTTTAGTGTGCCCCACGTATTTGAAAATTTGTACGTACAAATTTTCAAATACTTTACTACATTAGGACAAATATAAGGTAATTTTAAGGCTTTTAATGCAAAAAAATGGTTTCCATTGTTTTGCGGGTTGCATCAGTATACGTAGGACCCGTCGATAGGATACTTTTTATATCGAAAAAATGAGTGGTTCCCGTGGGATTTATCAAAAACTTTTAGAGTGGCGGGACGGGAATGCCACTTAAAATTACCGGCTACCTTACCATTCAAACCGGAACACTCACTGTAGTGTGCCGGTTTAGCAAACACTGACGCTTTTGCCGCAAGAATAGGTAAGGCAGTGGTATCAGCCTCGGCCGAGACATTGCAAAACTCTACCATCTACTTAGTAGTCACTATGTTAGTTACACGTGTATACACGCCTTTAACGAGATGTCTAGAAGATGATCGAGGATCAACACGGGGAACATTCAAATTGTCAACCGACCTCCCGAAAGGAGGAGGTTATCAATTCGTCTTTATGTTTTGCATTTTTGTTACTTCATAACTCATTTATGATCCGATTTTGAAAATTCTTTTTTTGTTTGGGAGGGTATACTTCTCGAGTTTAATTTTAATTTGGTGAAGGTCAGACGCAGGGCTTATGTACATCGTAAGATAGCGAACAAGCAGATGGGTCTCCTGATGGAAGGAGTCAACCATCGCCTATAGACACCAAAGGTGTTAATGGTGCGTTGCTATCTTGTGGCTAGGTGTAATGCCACATGCATAAGTTTACCGTCCTTACCCTCCAAATCAGAACACGACAGTGACAAGCACTAACGCTGTTGCGATAGGAATAGGTATGGTGGTGATCCCAGACCCGGGCGAGACAATGCAGAATCCTACCACCTAGTAGCCACGATGGTAGTGACCCAATCGGTCGCCTCTTATGACTTGCCTGGCAGAACGGCAGTTGGCTTATTTTTCAAAGGAGTCCAGGAAAGTTTCAAAGGAAATGGAAATTCTTTAACTGCTTTATAAAATTACTAGCTGTGCCTGCGACTTCGTTCACGTGGAAAAATTTCTAAAATAAAAACCCGTATAGTTCCCGTTCCTGTGGAATTTCCGGGATAGGAACTATCCTATGTCCTTTCTTGGGTCTCAAACTATATTTGTACCAAATTTTATCCAAATCGGTTCAGTGGTTTGGCCGTGAAAGCGTAACAGACAGACAGACAGAGTTACTTTCGCATTTATAATATTAGTATGGATTAATATTTACATCCATAGAATATCGGTTTGTAATTTATTTATTAGCCTAGATAATGCAGCAAAATGTGAAATCCTAGTATTTTTGAAGAAATACCATCTGTCTTTTTACCAGATGGTTCATAAAGATATACCACCTAGTAGAATTTGTCGTCACTATCGTGACTGCTGATTGTAGATTTTCGTAGCGTCTTGTCCAGGTTTGCTACACTTTACCCATCACGGTCGCAATAGCGTCCTGTAAGCAGTAAGCTTACGTACGAATGATTGGCTATACGTGTCACTACCATAGTGTCTACTTGGTGGTAGAGTTCTCCAACGTTTCACCTGTATTTTGAAACCATTCCACCACACGAACAGCACCGCACCATTAATATCTTTGCTGTTTATAGGTGATGGTTTTCTATTCTTTTCCGGATCTCTGCGTGTTTGCTATCTTATGATACACCAAAAATAAACCACCTAAATATTTTGTATTTATTATGATGTTTTGATATATTGTCAACGGCTTGAGTGCTCATCCAAAGTATGGTACAAACCATCAGCAAACTCTGAAAAATCTCGGTAACCTTTAAAACCCGGAATCTAGGCAATGGACCGAAAAGGCTAAAAAATACTTATCTATATCTATATATTAATACGTGAAGGAAAAACTTTGGATACCTTTTTAAGACAATTGCGCGAAGTGTAGAGTATGAAAATTGACACAGAGTTTACATTGCGGAGGACCGCAGAAACCTAATACTTTTTTAAATAATACGCATAAGAAATACATTAAATTACACACACTACATTCATTTAACATACATATTATACACACATCACTACATATTATAAAACAAAGTCACTTTCTCTGTCTGTCCTTATGTATTCTTAAATCTTTAAAACTACGCAACGGATTTTGATGTTTTTTTTTTAATAGATAGATTGCTTCTAGAGGAAAGTTTTAGTATATAAACCTTTCCGATATTCCTACGTGAACAAAAGCTACGCGGGTGAAACCGCGGGCAGGTCGCTAGTGTATACTAAACTAGTTTCTTTTTTCTTTTAAGTTAAATTGGGTTATCAAACTTAAAAGAGATTTTATTATTTAGTCTATGGTTAAATTTTGACCACAGGCGATCGCTTGTATATAAAGAAAAACTGGGGTCCAAAGTTTCTTTTTAAGACAATTGAGTGAACGGTATGAAATTTAGCACAGTTTAATTTTAATACAAGGAATAAAAATAAACTTGCCATCCAAAATTTTAGGTTAAGCAAATGTGCAAAATGCTTTAAGGGATTGTCCGTGCGTATATATAACACAGTTCCGGAGGAAATTACATGTTTGCCAGAAAAGAGATTCAAATCATATTTAAAAAATACTCTTTACAAGTAAGCTTACTATAGTGTGAACGATTACTTAAATGATAGGAATCCCTGGAGTTAATCAGAAATGTTAATTTTAATTTTATGTTTCAATTAATAATCATATTTATAGTTTTAATTATTTATTTAAGTATTGACATCAGCAACTAAAATAATTTTATCTTTTTATTTAATTTTGACATTTTGTAGTTTTCTACTTAATTATTGATTCTGTCATTTTGTTTAGTGTATATCATGTGTTTTTTTAAGTGTAAGTTAATCCAGTTTATTTTAATTGACGTTCAAAAAATGTATAAGTTATACTTATTTTGACTAAAATATATTCTATTCTATTTTATTTGTAATCGCGAAAATCCTGCAGTATCATTAGGGATTTGCTAAAGCTACCGAGGTAGCAATAAACGTTTAACTGTACTTAGTAGCATTGGCTTTGGGCATTGGATCGAACAGTATATTTTTATTACTCGTATAAACCGACAGGTAGATAAATAACTGGATATATATCCCTCTCACCTGTATTGGAAAAATAAAAGCACGGCCGGTTTGGGCCTGAACCCACTTTACGTTTTTTGCTTCCTTGAAGTGTCAAAAAGTTTTTATGTAAAAGTATCCCAACTGAAAATTAGCTTAGAATTATGAGTAACTTAGGTTACTAACATCATAGTTCGGCCGAACGCGCCCAAAATGACAGAATTTTACATAAAAACTTTTTGACATTTCCAGGAAGCAAAAAACGGAAAGTGGGTCCAGGCCAAAACTGGCCGTGCTTAGATGACCAAAACAAAATTTTATTTACTCTGACAATTTAACTTAGATTTCTAAATTCTTAGTTAGACCGGATACGCCCAATGAACTGAATTTACACACGACCAAACTTAATATAAGACTCTTAATAATATTTATAGGACAAGGATATTGCCTTATCAGGAAAACCATCTGCTTGTTGAAGATATACGCACATAATATACAAATCACAAAGTCATAGCATATTAAACATTTTCTTTTAGTCAGTTGATAAATTACTTGCCTCTTGGTCTAGGGGTAAGCCTATTTGGTTTAGATCATAAGGTCCCGAGTTCGATCCCCAAGTCGGTCAATTGTCATTTTTTCGAGGTGTTTCTCGAAAATCTTGGAAGCAGCTCGAAGTTTTTACTACCCCCGTGCATTGATATAAAAGAGAAAGATACGTTACGTTCTTATATCGCATGTACTAAACTAGGCTCGGCAGAATACATATACACCGACACGCACACACATCTGTTATCACAATTATAAACATTGAAACAAAGACTGAGATAGAGATACACATGTACGAGCGAAATAGTATTAGCCACCGCGCGCGTCGTCGCCATGGTTACAGATAAAGAAAAACAGAGATAGGGCGGATATACTCGTACGAGCGAAATGGCATTAGCCACCTACCGCCTCATCGGCATGGTTACCAATAAACAAAGAAAATCTTATTTTTAAACAAATTTAATGTCTTAGCTGTACTTACGAATGGAAAGTAATCCCATGTGTTTTTTTCCCTTGAGTAATTATAACACTAATTAAATACGCTAGAAGGCATTATGATGCGTGTTTAATGGCAAAAACAATCGGAAAGTAGAAGCGTTCGATGATACGATGTCCCGCGCGTGACTGAGAGGCATACTACAATAACTGTGTACACGGGCTTAGTTTTGTAGGACCAGGCTCTGTGACTAGGTAACATATCTTCCTCTTTTTATATCAATGCCCCCGTGCCTTAAATGAGTGCATAAAGATTCCGGTCATCGTTATTGCTACAAATAGGCGATAATCGTTATCAGGTCTATAAAATGCGGTGATAGGATCACCACCATTCATCTCGTCAACCGACAAACCGGTGAGTTGTGGTAAATTAAAAAGTCTACAGATGTTCGGATTATTCTGCGTACCCCGCTTGGGAATCCACGTGATAATACTTATTTTTCGATACTACGGAACTATTACAAGTACCATGACCACAGAAATAATGAAGATGGTAGATAGAAAACATTAAAGTATTTTTTATAATTAGATACCAAACAAACTGACGAGTCTCTGGATGGAAAAAAAAACTATCTGTGTGGCGGGAAGGCAATGCCACATCCGTAAGTCTACTCACTACCTTACCCTCCAAACCGGAACACGACAGTGACAGTCATTGGCGCTATTACGTCACGAATAGGGGAGGCGGTGATGTACCACCGCCTTACCTATTCCGAAAGTCGGAACTGTACCTAGTAGTTACGTTAGTAGGGACACGTACAGCCAATCGGTCGACTTTTACGACCTGTCTGGTAGAATGGAAGTAGTCTATTCTTCAAAGGAGCCCGGAGCAACAAGTCTATTTAGCTACTTTCTTTAGTTTTCCTAAAACTACAGTTTTCCTGTAACCGTAGTATTTGTTTAAGCACTGAAATATCGGAATTAATTATTTTTTCCAATATTTATACGAATTTCTGCTCAATTCCAATCCACCATTTTACCAATAAAAGAGCCGTCAGTTTATTTACTGTCTTATGCTATGAAAAATTACATTCATCACGATACGCTCTTAAAGTCGTTTTGGGAAATGCAAATTAGTTTGACCCCTCAATACATCCAACCTCGATGTGAAACGGGGTCAACTGGGGCAATTATAGTATCGACGACGGTTCGACACTTAATTTTCATTTCGTTCCTACTTCAGAGTATCCGTTTACTAACACTAATAATTCACTAGAAAATTAGGCCTTCCGTGTCTCCGTTATTTTGTAAAACAAGCTATTTTGTAAAATTTCTAGTTACTTTTTGGCAAAAAATAACGGAAATATAACCCGGGATTTCCCGATCTAAGCTAAACCGGAGTGTTAAAAACTGACTTAGCACTCATTTATAAGCCCTACGCCTATTCCTGTCGCAATTGTGTCAGTGCTTGTCATTGTCGTGTTCCGATTTGGAGAGTAAGGTAGCCGGATGTATGCATGTGGCATAACCAACCTGCCAGACGGATAGCAACGCACCATTAACATCTTGGGGAATAGTCTGATCGGTCTCACTTAAACGCCTTTTCTATGAAATATAATATAGAATTTAGTATGGCGTTGCTTACACTGTTTTAAAATTGAATCAATTTGTGAAACTAGGTTAGCGCGGGTTGGCTATACTAAGCGAAATATCTATTATATGTAATAGCAACAAACTTATAAGTAATTCTATCACATTCGGGTCAGGTATTGTTGAGATTTCATTTTTATACTGTTTTACCCGTCGTCACTAGAAGGAAGGAAATTTATTTCTAGTGTGTATGTATATTTGTGGCATGTTTAAATCCATCCAGCCATTCAAGCTACAATAAACGAACGGCTGGATGGATTTAAACTTGAGAGGTTTCATAAGATTCGCCCTAATTGTGAGAGTAACATGTGCTATGTATATATTTTTTATAACTGCTAGTTAGCTGATATCACAGACCACATAAATATTAATAGACACGCCATTGGGAAGGAAACATGTCGGCATGCATATAAACAAACGCTCCGATTACTGTCAAAAATGTCATACATACATAAATGTTTCAAAAATTTCATACATTTGTAGGTTGTATTATAGTGTGTAAAAATAGAAAGAATCCATGTTGTACTGTTTTATCGTACCGTAGTAGATGAGAAGGTTTAAAAATTACCCTTGCAATGATTTTATTTCATTAGTAAGTAGTATAACTCTTTATTTCTGTCTGTAATTGCAAGCTACGCTGACAAACAAAGAAATTGTCTTGAAAAGCGTATCCATTTAATCCGTGGTTGACATGCTAGTTTTTCTTAAGTTTTATTTGCTTACAGCATAGGATAGCAAACAGACAAATCTAATATTAGAAGACAACCGTTGTTATCGGCATGGCGAGGTCACTTACGATAATTTACCGACTACCCTTCAAGCCGGCACATACTCGTAATACTCGTTTTCGCCGTGTTGGTCCCGGCCTCCTTTGTAGAATAGGCCAACTGTCGCTCTGCCAGGCAGGTCGTAAAAGGCGACCGATTGGCTATCGAGTCACTACCATCGTGGCTACTAGGTGGTAGAGTTCTGCATTGTCTCTCCCGGGTCTGGTACCACCGCCTTACCTATTCCTGCTGCAATAGCGTCAGCGCTTGTCGCTGTCGTGTTCCGGTTTGGAGGGTAAGGTAGCCGGTAAACTTATGCATGTGGCATTAGACCTCGCCACAAGATAGCAACGCACCATTAACATCTTTGGTGTCTATAGGCGATGGTTGACTCTTTCCATCAGGAGACCCATCTGCTTGTTTGCTATCTTATGATATAAAAAAAAAAACCTTATGAATGTAGGAATAGGTAAGGCGGCAGTAATATCCTGGCGAGCTGTCAAAGAATTCTACCTACCATCAGTAGTCATGACGGTAACTTGTTTTACTACTTACAAGTAACCTGAATACAAATTTGCTATTCCGCATTTGGCATACAGGCCAACACGCAATTTTCTATTCTGCATTTGGCCTACGGGCCAACAGGGTGCGGGTCTTCCCTTTGAAAATTTTACTGTCAGTCTGCCCTTCAATTATTACGTGGAGTAAACAGACTGGAGATCTAATAACTTTTTATGTACGTATATATGTAAGAATGTATGTATATATTATATAATCTAGTTTTAAGAATATTACGAAAATTTAACCACTCTGTGTGATTTTCTGTTTAACCGTATGGTTAGCTGGTAGAGAATGCTTTGTGCATTAAGCTCAGCATTTGTACCCTCTACATTCTGTATGTAGTTCAATAAAGATAAGTAAGTAAGTATCTTCACGCCCATATCCCCGAAGGGGTAGGCAGAGGTACAACAAGTGCACCCACGATTAGCCAAAGATACTTGGTCCCACAAATGTGATAGCTGGCAAGCCTATCGCCAACCGGGCACTTTCCAATCCCGGGCAACTTTGTGTTTATCAGAAAACTGAAAAAAACACTTCTTTTTTAAAGTGCCCGACCCGGGAATCGAACCCGGGACCTCATGTGGTCAATGCCAACACTGGACCACTAGACCACAGAGGCGATAAGTTCAATAAAGTTCAATAAAGATAAAAAAATAATAGACCAATGGTTGTGTCAACACATCAGACCAATTGATTTTATAAGTAATGTCAATCGAAAGGCAAGAATTAGTACCGACCAACCCTATTCTATATATACATTTCTAATCATGGAATTTACTTTTATCATTGGTTAATCTTGTTCGTCTTAATTACTTTTACGCGTGCATACAGGCATAGTTAAAGATTGTTAATAATATTTGTTATTATTTTCAGAATGGACTAAACGCATTACACTTAGCCGCTAAAGATGGTCACATTACGGTCGTCGAGGAACTACTCAAGCGAGGAGCAACAGTGGACGCAGCAACAAAAAAAGGTAATATCGGTGAATTCAAAATAAACGACGCGCTAACAAGCTTTATTTTGTAAAAAAAAATGTTCTCATAAGATCTTCAGGTTCTTTGATATAGGGTTTTCTATTATCTACGACTTAAAAGAAATTAATGTAATTAAGTTGATTTTTAACGTCTGCTGATCGCTTAGGATATGCTGAGATTTATCACATACTAAATCTATAAAAAAACTATTTAGGCCAAACTAGATTGCTCTGAGCTAAACTAGTATATCCTGACATACTCAGTATGAACCGGTTTGGCCTAGGACAAACTAGTTTAGCCCGAAATCGGGTTTGGCCGGTAACATATATACCACGACATATGTAAAGTCAAATCAAATTAAGTGCAGTCATGTAAGCCAGCAGGCAAACAGAGATGATAAATTGAAAGAAGAGAAAATGAGATGGTGTCTGATTTGAATGAATGATGGAAACCTAAAACCTTTTGCGTTTTGTCATTTATCTTGTGTAGAAAACGCAATAAGCCCGACGTCAAAACTTAAGACTGGTGGCCCACGAATTGAAACAAAAAGAAAGTATACGGCGCCTATTTTCGGACGAACAATAATCTACTGTTGTTTTGAAATTTTTTGGGCTTTTAGCTTCTTTGTATTGGTCTAGAGGTCAATATATTCATGTTGTTATGGATTCGAATCCCTGGCTGGCAATAAGTTTCGAATGAAATTTAATTTATTGGACAAATAAAGATCAATCGGCCAATCGGGTATCAAAAAATCCAGATTTTATCGCTTTTAGAGAGCAATTTTAATGTTTCACTGAGTTGAAGAATGAGACGCAATATAATTTATTTTTGGATTGAGTTAAGAAACACGCTTTCTAAGATCTGACAATTTTTACTAAATTACTAGCTGACCCGAAAATAGCTTCATTCGCGTTCAAAGTAACATGTCATTAATATAAGTTCATATGAACAAACTTTAACCCCTAAGGGGTTAATTTTTCAAAAAAAAACCATTTAGCTTGACCCCGGGTCTTCAACTATCTCCTTGCCAAAATTAATCAAAATTGATTCAGCTATTTAGCCGTGAAAGCGTAAAAGACAGACATTTGTAATGTTACTTGTAATCTCTGCGTGCTTCATATGTTCTGCTCCATTTGTGAATATTTATATATGTGTTATTTTTGATTCAAGGGAACACAGCACTTCACATAGCATGTCTCGCTGGACAGGAAGCGGTCGCGAAGGCGCTCCTTGGGGCTGGGGCGAAGGCCGATGCTCAGTCGGCGGCAGGCTTCACGCCGCTTTACATGGCGGCGCAGGAGAACCACGCCAGTTGTGTCAAAATGTTGCTTGCAGCTGGAGCCAGTCAGACACTTGCCACAGAGGTGAGGTTTGATTAACAATTATTTTTATAAGATCTAAGGCATAGGCTATGGAGTATAGAAGTAAGAAGGACTAAGTAACATAGGGTGACAGTTCTAAAATTGTTTTGCTTTTTACTGAAAATAAGGTTTCAGAATGGCGCTGGCGTAGAAGAAACTAGGAATGAAGTTAGCTGTTATATACGTAGTGAAGTATGCCGAGCATAAGTTGGTCGAGTGGTTAGCGACCCTGACTAGGCAATCAACGGGGCTCGGGTTCGATCCCCGATGGGGACAATCATTTGTGTAATGAGCATAAATGTTTGTCTTTGCGGGTTTGGGGGTCTTTCTTCTGCTATTTATATATGTATTTCTATGTATTAGTATCGTTGACTAACACCTTTTAAAACTAATCCGAGTACCTAGTTTAATAATGTATATATTACAAAAAAGTACAGGATTTTTAACATTTCATACGAGACCATATAAAATAGAAGAGAACGGAGGAGTGAAGGTCAAACTTGTCACCAGCCGAACATTTTGTAGGTACTAGTCACGAAGTGCAAAATGTTAGAATTCGGCTTGGAATTGCCTATAACTTTTACCACCGAGTTTTATTTCATTTAATTTTGAAGATGAAGCAGCTGGTGAATTAACGCATGTTACATAATAATAATTTTCCATGAGGATGGTGGCGCACCTTTAACATCTTTTAAGAGGCAAATGTTATTTTTTTTTTATTTAATGCTTTTTTGTACACAATTAAAAGAGAAGTAATACATAGAGATTTATTAAAAACACACTGTACAATGGGAGAGCTTATCCCCAATAAAAGAGATTTTTCCAGCTGACCCGAATAAGAGTAAACACAACAATTATCGAAATGTTAAAATAGTGTACATATATATATATATATATATATATATATATATATATATATATATATATATATATATATATATATATATATATATATATATATATATATATATATATATATATATATATGTGTGTGTAATGTGTAGCGCCAGTCTGAATATTTTTTGTCAAATTTTTAGATAGTCTTTTAATTTTATAACGCACTAACAAAAATTTTATTTTATTATAAAACAATTTTTGTTTGTATGTCCCTTTAAAACTCAAGAACAACTTGACTAAATTTGATGATAACTGATTTAACTGACAACACTGGATTACAGGCCATATATATTTTTTTGTCTATCTGTATGTCGCATATAACTTAAGAGTGGCTAAACCGATCTAACAAGGCCGGCAACGCAACTACAAGACCCCCGGTATTGCAGATGTCCATGAGCGGCGTTGATCACTTACCATCAGATGCACCGCCTGCTGGTTTGCCCCCTCTACTATGAAAAAAAAATCTAAACGAAAATTAGTACACAGGTACACAGTGAGAACACGTTATTGCGCAAATTACATATCATTACATTTTTGTTTATCTGTCTGTCTATCCCATTATAGCCCAATAACGGTTTGAAAATACAGCGAGAACAATCATGATTCCCAAATGACAAGGCATATAATATATTTTTTATCGTTAATGAATTTGCACCTAACGTTGCAAGCGGGTGTCAGTTAGCATGAATACAAATACTGAATTATATGTGAAAAAAAATTAAATCCTAACCCAATATGCTAATATCTATCCTCATCACAGAAACGCTTGTCCCAGCTGTTAATAAAACCCGAATCTATCAATTGCGTTGATAGGGACTTACAACGTAAGAAAAAGATTTTAACACTATTTCATTTGCCTATACTAGTGTGCTCGTGCCTATTCCTACTGCCATGATGTGGTTATTGTCACTACATCATAGCTACATCATCAGTCAAAACGCAACACAAAAACCATTTTTAATTTCGTTTCAAGTAAAATGCGCTATTAAGTACTTTATATATATATATATATATATATATATATATATATATATATATATATATATATATATATATATATATATATATATATATATGTATATGTATGTATGTATATATATATATATATATATGTATATGTATGTATGTATATATATATATATATATATACACATACATACATATATATCTTCACGCCAGATCCCTTACGGGGTAGGCAGAGAGAACCGAGTGTCATACATCACGATCCTTGCAGGCTTGTCTCGCTTCCTCCACATTCATCACTTCTTCATATACACACGCTGGTTGCGAAGACTCTTGACACCACCTTCGGACAGTACTCGATCAATCTGATCGTGGTATGTCAGTCTTGGTCTTCCCCGGTACCTACATCCTTTCTTCTATATATATATATATATATATATATATATATATATATATATATATATATATATATATATATATATATATATATATATTATATATTATATATATATATATATATATATTATATATATATATATATATATATATATATATATATATATATATTATATATATATATATATATATATATATATAAAAATGGTTTTTGTGTTGCGTTTTGACTGATGATGTAGCTATGATGTAGTGACAATAACCACATCATGGCAGTAGGAATAGGCACGAGCACACTAGTATAGGCAAATGAAATAGTGTTAAAATCTTTTTCTTACGTTGTAAGTCCCTATCAACGCAATTGATGGAGTTCGGGTTTTATTAACAGCTGGGACAAGCGTTTATGTGATAAGGATAGATATTAGCATATTGGGTTAGGATTTAATTTTTTTTCACATATAATTCAGTATTTGTATTCATGCTAACTGACACCCGCTTGCAACGTTAGGTGCAAATTCATTAACGATAAAAAATATATTATATGCCTTGTCATTTGGGAATCATGATTGTTCTCGCTGTATTTTCAAACCGTTATTGGGCTATAATGGGATAGACAGACAGATAAACAAAAATGTAATGATATGTAATTTGCGCAATAACGTGTTCTCACTGTGTACCTGTGTACTAATTTTCGTTTAGATTTTTTTTCATAGTAGAGGGGGCAAACCAGCAGGCGGTGCATCTGATGGTAAGTGATCAACGCCGCTCATGGACATCTGCAATACCGGGGGTCTTGTAGTTGCGTTGCCGGCCTTGTTAGATCGGTTTAGCCACTCTTAAGTTATATGCGGCATACAGATAGACAAAAAAATATATATGGCCTGTAATCCAGTGTTGTCAGTTATATCAGTTACCATCAAATTTAGTCAAGTTGTTCTTGAGTTTTAAAGGGACATACAAACAAAAATTGTTTTATAATAAAATAAAATTTTTGTTAGTGCGTTATAAAATTAAAAGGCTATCTAAAAATTTGACAAAAAATATTCAGACTGGCGCTACACATTTGTACGGATTGACAAGTAAAACATTGTACTGAAAAAGGGTGCGCAGTACTCGATTCTGATACAGAATTATCTTCACGCCCGTATTCCCGAAGGGGTAGGCAGAATTACAAACAGTGCACCCACGATTAGCCGAAGGTACTTAGTCCCACAATGTGATAGGTGGTAAGCCTATCGCCAACCGGGCAAATTTTTTTATACATTAGAAAACTGAAAAAACCTATTATTGAATTGTCGATCAGGGAAGCGAAACTGGGACCTCATGTGGTCAACACCGACACTAGATCACTAGACCACAGAGGCGATACGTTATCTTTTTATATATTCTGATACAGAATATGTCAAAAAAAATAGGTATTTAAATTGTGACCATGTGAAAAATGATGTGAATCATGTGAAAAATAATGAATTTTAAAAAATGTGTATATATATATATTTTTTTTAATGTATTATAAGATAGCATACAAGCAGATGGGTCTCCTGATGGAAAGAGTCAACCATCGCCTATAGACACCAAAGATGTTAATGGTGCGTTGCTATCTTGTGGCGAGGTCTAATGCCAAATGCATAAGTTTACCGGCTACCTTACCCTCCAAACCGGAACACGACAGCGACAAGCGCTGACACTATTGCGGCAGGAATAGGTAAGGCGGTGGTACCAGACCCGGGCGAGACAATGCAGAACTCTACCACCTAGTAGCCACGATGGTAGTGACTCGATAGCCAATCGGTCGCCTTTTACGACCTGCCTGGCAGAACGGCAGTTGGCCTATTCTATCAAGGAGGCCGGGACCAACACGGCGAGATATTTATTTTATTTAGTTACAAACACTAATATCATTATCTCTTAGAAATCGTATAGTTATAAGCTGGACGTGTATTCATTTAAGATTTGTATTATGACATTGCATTTATTATAACACTAAATTATATCTTGGTATAGTC
The DNA here is from genome assembly GCA_036924255.1 of Apodemia mormo. NCBI lineage: Eukaryota > Metazoa > Arthropoda > Insecta > Lepidoptera > Riodinidae > Apodemia > Apodemia mormo. Next base: position 11,004,491 of record JAUPFN010000026.1, read on the forward strand.
ACAAAAAGCAATACATAAATCGGCATAGATAAATGGCACTATCTGTAAAAACAAAACAAACGGCCTTCGTCTAAATCTAAGTCATACATAGAACTATAAGATTTCTTTTTTATTTTTTACGTAATTATTGTATACATAAAAATAATAATAATAATAATAATAATAATAATAATAATAATAATTCTTTATTTACTGCTCACGAGGAAAATATACAGAGAAAAGTATGACAGTTATTTAATAACACATTAATCAAGGTGTGATAAGTGCACACTTAAAAAATGAAAAGTTTCCTTGTAAGCGTCTGGAGTCTGAACTAGGTCTAAACCTGTACTACAGAGCTCCAGGCACTCTCTTGGACCTAATGTGTGGATATTATATATATAATGAGAGTATATATTTATAATTTTGTCTTTTTGTGTGTAATAAATTATTAAAATATAGTGTTCTTTTTTACACTAGTCAGTTTGTAAATGTACGCATCTATCTAGTATACAAGCATCAGCATAGTAATAGAATGAAAGTTATTTTAAAAATAAATGAACTGAGCCAAAAAGGATTAATTTGCTTATTAAGTGTTAATGAAGGTAATAGTTTATCGAATAATAGCCATCAAGTTCTCAGTTTGGTCATAACTTAATGTTAGTAACCATGCTCTAATTTTATTTTTGCAGTGGATTTTGCAATTTGAGTATATTGATAATAGTTTATTTGCTTTATTATAAAGATAAGGGCCTAAATATCCGTAAAATCTGCGTGCGAAAGCGGTTCGGTAAAAGTAAATATCTTTGCAGACCTTGTAAATATTGCGTTTTGTTAATATTAATGGGTCATATCTTAGTTCGGAGTGTTGTCTGAGAATTATAGATTGTATAAATAATTGGCGAATGGTCAGAACCTCACAGTTTTGATAAAGTAGTGTTGTGGAGTACAAAATAGGCCTAAAGGTTGAAACTTTGAGAATAGCCCTTTGAGCTACCTCTAGAGGTTTCAACGTGTTTTTTGTAGATCCTCCCCAAACTTCAATGCAGTAAGTGCATAGGGATTGACATAATGCAAGATAGGTAATTTTTAATAGTTCAGGATCAAGTACAACTCTAAGTTTTTTAAAGACTACAATGAGCTTTCTAATTCTATTGGCAAGAGAAGTTACGTGTGATTTAAAGCTAAGGTTGTGGTCTAGAATAATACCTAAGTACTTTAAGTCAGTAGTTCTTTGTAAAGTTATACAATTGCAGTTTTTTATAAAATCATTTTGATTTTTACACAGGTGTGCAGTTAAATTCAGGGAGCTAGGAGGATCCGGGTTTCGGATTGAGAAACAAATGTATTTAGTCTTATTAGTGTTAAGAGACAAAGACATATTTTGTAGGAAACACGTTATCTTATTTAAACCCTTTTGTGCAACGTCATAGACTTCACTCCATGTATCGCCCTCGAAAAATAAGGCGGTGTCGTCCGCATACGAGATGAGTTTACCCTGCGAGAGTGAGGTTAAGCATAGGTCGTTAATGTAAATAAGAAACAGGGTAGGGCCTAAAATGCTCCCCTGGGGTACACCATGAGTCACGGGGAGATCTGAGCTAGAATTTTGACCAATAACAACTCTTTGAAAGCGTTTCGACATATAGCTTTTAAACAATTTAAGCTGTAAACCACGCACACCTATAGCTTCTAATTTGTTTAAAAGGATGGGCACCGAGACTGTATCAAACGCCTTAGCTAAGTCAAGAAAAACCGTAATACATTTTTTACCACTGTCCATATTATGTGTTATTAAGTTAGTTAATGTGAGTACAGCATCTGAAGTGGATTTTCCGCGACGAAAGCCAAATTGATTTGCAGAAAGAATAGAGTTTGATTCAAGGTAATTAACGAGGCGTATATTAATGAGTTTTTCAAGAATTTTAGATATGGCAGGTAATAATGAGATAGGTCTATAGTTTTCTATACAGTCTCGGGGTCCATGTTTGTGTATTGGTATAACTATCGATTTTTTAAGGCATGTGGGGAAAACACCATTATGAAAGCAGGCATTAAAGATGTGGGCTAGTGGTGGGGCTAGGAATGTTTTTGATCCTTTTAGAATTTTGTTAGAAATTTTATCGTAGCCAACTGCTTTTTCAGATTTTAAGCCAGTTATAATATTTTCTATTTCTGTCTCATCGGTATCAAGTAATGCAAAAGAGTTAGAGGTCCTATATGTATTAGAGTCTGCAATGGTTCTTGTGTTCACGGTAACGTTGCTTGCCAAGGAACTACCAATATTAGTGAAATATTCATTTACTAAATTTACTGAGTCTTTCTCATCAGTGCATAGCCTAGTTAGCTCTTCTGGATAGTGTTTTGTGTGCTGTTTATAGTTGGAAATGTCTTTTATTGCCTCCCATGTTTTTTTACTGCTGTTTTTGGCTTTTAGTAATAGTTCTTTGTTGTACGCATTTTTAACTTTCTTTATTAAGTTGTTACAGAAATTTCTGTAACGTTTATACACAAGTTGCAAAGTTTCATTATTTGGATTCGATTTAGCTTTTTTATGCAAATTGTCTCTATGTCGCATTGAGCGAAGTAGTCCTTTTGTAATCCATGGCTTAAAAATTTTCTTATTTTTATTTATTTTAAGAGTACATGTGTTAGTTTCGATAGCCGATGTGAGTTCTTGTGTTAGATATGTCATGGCGAATTCGGGATCTTTAGAGTGAAATATTGGGCTTAGGTCTATTTTTAAGATATCCGCATATAAACTATCATAATTAGTTTTATTAATTGTTATATTCTCAGATTTGCGTGAGATCGAATCTAGTATATATGAAATAACAGGACTATGGTCGGTTATTGAAGAGAATGGAACAAGGGTGAGCGCTTGTTTATTACTTTTAAGTAAGACGTGATCAATGCAGGTACTGCTGGCATCTCTCGTTATCAATTCATGTGCAGGTAAAAGACCATGAAAAGCAGCTAGATTTAAGTAGTCTTCCGAATTTTGGTCGCGCTTTAATGGATTGATAGGGATATTTATGTCACCAATAATCATAATATTTTGGAAATTAGATAGCTTAGTTAAGACTTCATTTAAAGACGTTAAGAACTGTGTAATATTGCTTTCAGAGGGAGATCTATAAATTGTAATAACTGCTGTACTATTGTTTAGTTTAATAATGAGACAGTTAGCTCCGATTAAAGTAGGTTCTTCAACAGTTATATTTAGATTGGTTTTGATATAAACAATTACCCCATCATTTTGTTTTTGATTGATGTTTGTGCTAAAGCATGTATAACCTTGTAAAGTTGGAACTATTGGGGTCGAAGCAAGCCAGCATTCAGTCAAGACTAGAAAATCAAAGTCTATATTGATTCTATTTAAAAGTACCTCAAACGCATGAAAGTTGCAATTAATACTGCGTATATTTTGAGTTATAAAAGATAAGCACTTATTACTAGGTGGTGAAAGTAGCACAATATCTTCAACATTACAGTGCAAGGATTTGTAATTAGTTGTACAATCTATATCATTGGCTATATTTGTTTGATCGAATTTGACTTAAAATATTTAAAAGGTGTTATTTTCGAAATGTGAAGAGTTTTTTTTAACAAAGTAGGCATGTAATCATTATAGCTAGTAACTCTATCGATGTAGTAAAACATTTTACAAATTTTTATATAATTAAAAAGAACTATAATATAAATATTTAAATGTGGATGAGATAGAAGTATAATAATTGAAATAATGTGTGGAGATAGCGAAAACCATACAAAATTATAATAATGCTTTGTCAAAAGAGTATGAGAACTGAGATCGAAAAGTTTGTTCCTTATTATTAATGTAGTTATGCTTGTAATTATAGATAAAATAGGGTGTAGGTGTAAAGAATATTTGTATTTTGTATATAGCTTGTTAGTTGTAAGGAATGGTGTAAGTGTGTGGTGTAGTGTGTAGATGTGTGTAATTAAGGAATATAAACTAAAATTACTGTACTTAAAATTAATTTCACACAACAATTGCATTAGATATAAGGTAACCAGTTTCAACAATGTTTGTGCTAGTCATTTGGCACTAATTTTCCGTATGTCTTCTTCAGTGTTGATTCGTATCACGGGAGCATTATTTTTGTCCTTTTCTTTAACAAAAACATTCCCATAAGAAGTCCAGCATGTGTAGTGTTTGTTTTCCTTAACGAATTCACGCACAAGGTAATAAATTCTTCTGGACATCTTTGTCAAGGCTTCATCTATGTAGATTGGTTGAGAAGTATTTTTAAATCCGATATTGCCAGTATTTAGCTTGCTATTTATATTTGTTTTATTATAGTCGCGGCATTTTTTAATGAATGAAGCTTTTAGTGATACGGTTGTAAAGTCCGCTATGATGTGATTTGAAGATTGGTTTTTTGTCTTTAATCGGTAAACGTCACGAACATCCGAGTTGGAAATTGGTTGTTTAATGACCTCGCCGATTTTACAGATAATAGTGCGAAGATTTTCCTTGTTTTCAGGTGCTTGTTTTGGAACATTCTTTATTTCTATCATTGACGACCGGGTATATCGCTCCATCTGTTCTAGTTTTGCTTCGTAAAGTTCAATCTTTTTCTTATATGATGAATTTTCAAGTTCTAGCTGATCCATTCGTTGTAGGAAGTCATCATATTTAACAGTTAAAAATTCAATACTGTTTTGAATAGCGGCGTTTTGTTCGGTCACATTAGAAAAGAAGGTATCAAGTTTTGAGCTTTGGCGTTTCTCGAACTGTTCAAAGAGGTTAGTGATTTGAGGCATTAAAGTGGTCATGATATCCTCGTGTTTATCATCCATTTTTCTTTTCATTCTTCTTGTGACACAGACAGGATTATTTTGTAGTTCTATGGCATTTAGTTGTGTATCGGAACCGCCAGTGATTACGTCCGACAAGACCAAGTTAGTATTACTTGAGGGAGGAGTGCGTTGAAGAGACATTTTAATGGTATTTTGTAATAATATATGAGTTCTAGTTAGTAAGAATATAATTATCGCAACGCTCCTAACTCGCTCCCGCTTATGAATTACGTCAAGCAACAGCGTGTAATAACAATTGTAGATGACTCACAGTAATGAATAGGTTCGCCGTTCGTCCAGTTTATGTGCGGCGCTTGCGTTAAATATGTTTGTCACAGCACTTGTTGTCCTCTTCTTATCTTCAAATCAAGGTTTCCGCAAAACTTCTAGTATCCTGGTACTTTTGTCACAGTTATTTATTTTAATTTTGTGATTTTTAAAATAAAATATTTTAAAAAATAAAAATTAGTGTAACGGGGACACGTCTAAACACTTTCGCGGTCCAAGGGGGGAGGGAAATATAATTACAATTCAAAACAATTAAAAATGAATTTGCATGATAACGTATAGCGGAATAGGCGAATATATAAACTAGATATAAGATCTTTGTAACCCTATATCTTGCAAATAAATTAAATAATTATTATTATTATGTACGGACACCCGCGCAAGACTAATCTCTAAAATCAAGACTAATCAAGACTAATGAAATAAATAATCATTTTCAGGACGGTTTCACGCCGTTAGCTGTGGCAATGCAACAAGGACACGACAGAGTGGTGGCAGAACTCCTCGAATCAGACACACGGGGCAAGGTCCGACTGCCAGCGCTTCACATCGCCGCCAAGAAGAATGATGTCAAAGCAGCTACTTTATTACTAGAAGTAAGTGTTATTGGACATCTCTAATAATATATGCTTTTTTATATATATATCATAAGATAGCAAACAAGCAGATGGGTCTCCTGATGGTAAGAGTCAACCATCGCCTATAGACACCAAAGACGTTAATGGTGCGTTGCTATCGTGTGGCGAGTCTAATGCCATAACAATGCATAAGTTTACCGGCTACCTTACCCTCCAAACCGGAACACGAAAGTGACAAGCACTGACGCTATTGCGGCAGGAATAAGTAAGGCGGTGGTACCTGACCCGGGCGAGACAATGCAGAACTCTACCACCTAGTACGCTATGCTTCTGTTTACTAGCAAAGGATAGCGAATAAGTAGGTGGTTGCTCGTGTTGCTTTGAAGAATAGACCATCTGTGATTCTGTCAGGCAGATCCTAAGAGGGAACACGGTAATAACAAGCACTTACGCTATTGCGGCAGGAATAGGTAAGGCGTTGGTAACAAATACTCGGATGAGAGAGACGCTGCACAAATCTACCAGATAGTAAACACAATGATAGTGACAGATATAGCCGATCGGTCGTCTATTATGACCTGCCTGCCTGCCTCGCATAGCCACCTTGCGATGCGAGTCATTACGAAGGTGGCTACTAGGTGGTAGAGTTCTGCATTGTCTCGCCCGGGTCTGGTACCACCTCAATACATATTACTGCCGCAATAGCGTCAGTGTTTGTCGCTGTCGTGTTCTGGTTTGGAGAGAAAGGTAGCCGGTAAACTTATGCGTTATTATGGCATTAGACCTCGCCACAAGATAGCAACGCACCATTAACATCTTTGGTGTCTATAGGCGATGATCTCTTTCCATCTAAAAGACCCATCTGCTTGTTTGCTATCTTATGATATAAAAACTATTCTTCAAAGGAGTCAAAACCAACACGGAGGAAAATTGACAGAATAGTTGGATTTGAAACGAAACGGTGTAAAAATCTTAGTATTGGTTCGACTCCATTTGTTCAGCGATATCTATTTATTGTAATAAAACTTCTTTTGAATCTTTGTGATTTGAAACTCGATGAAATGAAAATGGATACTGATAAAAAAACAACCACATATATGTATAAGGTTAATCCGGCGAGAGAATATGTTACACAGATTTTATATTTAACTAGCGACCTGCCCGCGGTTTCACCCGCGTAGCTTTTGTTCCCGTGGGAATATCGGAAAGGTTTATATACTAAAACCTTCCTCAAGAATCAATCTGTCGATTAAAGAAAATCGCATTAAAATCCGTTGCGTAGTTTTAAAGATTTAAGCATACATATGGACATAGGGACAGGCAGGAAAAGTGACTTTGTTTTATACTATGTAAAGAAATATAATGTATTTGATGGGTCGACTTTTTATTCGACTCCTTAAATTTCTATTTCTCTCTTTCTTCCTCTCTCTTTAGTTCTTTCCTTCTTTAACCAAAATTTTCACTTCTGCCGCGTGTGAGTTACAATCGATTTTTCCAATTATCTATAACTCCTTAAAATGTTGTTTCCAGAACGAACACAATCCGGATGCATGTTCCAAGTCAGGTTTCACTCCTCTCCATATCGCAGCGCATTATGGTAATGTTGGAGTGGCCAAGGCACTATTAGCCGCTGGGGCGGATCCAGGCAGAGCCGCGAAACACAACATAACTCCTCTGCATGTGGCTAGCAAGTGGGGGCAGTTGGCTATGGTCGATTTGCTTGTTGAAAGCGGTAAGCACATTGATATAAAAGAGAAAGATACGTTACGTTTTTATATCGCGTTCACTAAACTAGGCTCGGCAGAATACATATACACCGACACGCACACACATCTGCCCCCCAAGACAAGTGGCATCAACGCTAGGAGAATAGAAAACAAAATGTATGGATTTGACATAAGCTGTTGATACGAGCGTAAACGAATTTGTAATTGGTAGCCAAGTGTCATTCGTGAAACGAAACGTTATATTGTATCGATCATTTTTGATCAATTTCATACAAAACCTTAGCCAAGTGGCACTTTTGACAAGCAAAATTGGTGATCCAATGATTAGCGAACGCTAGAACCCTGTAAATTACGCTAAAAATGGCGGATAATCACTATTATTTAATCAGCTGTTCTAAATCGTGGATAATATCTGTTAGAATTTTTGATAATTTTAAAGTAAAATGAACGCAAATTGCCATAATTTAAGAGTCCTAACCTAACTAGGGGGTTTTCAATACATTTTCTTTTTTTAAGTCGCAGACGCCTTTGTAATGAATTTCGGTTTTCATCCCCTAACTCCACGGGGAATTAACTCAGAGCAAAGTGACCTTGACAAAAGTTGGTGTCCCTTACCCCCTCCACGTAATGGTTCAACAAAAAAGGGGTGTTATATAGGGTTGAAATTTTCCATCAAAATTTTTCTAAGTCCTGCGCACGCTCTGACCGCCAACCGAGCTCTCTGTTCATTCTAATATAACGCATTGGCGTCATTTCGACCAAATTGGTAGCCAAGTGGATTATGGCTTGTTTAACGTTCGTTCCATACGAACTTTACGAATTATATCGAATATTGTCTCTGAATTGAATATACATAATAAAAATAAGAACAGAGTCGCTATATATGATTCAATTTTGATTGTATGTACCGCGTGAGTGCGAATAAGATAAAATATACTATCTTTTCTTCTTAATTACTGTCATGCCGTAAGTTTCTATATAGCTAACATGTTAATTGAACTCTGTCAGTACTACGGACTACCAATTTAAAGAGTTATAAAATTAAATACTGTCACCAAGATTTATGTATTTATCTTCATTGCTATCAAATTTGATTGTTTTAACATATTTTAAGTAAATCCTCTTTACCTACCTTACAAGTGAACGTAGAATTGTGCAAAATGTTATCGATAGTCACATTTTAAAACTTATGTTTCAGATTTATGATAGCTGATGATAAATTTATTATTAAAAATGAACAAAAATATGCAAAACTGAACATATAAAACTTCTTTTTTACGTATTTTTTGGCATACATATTTACAGAAATGTAAAATTGATCGAAATCTATTGCTACACTGAAAAATAAACTATCTTTCTTTGTTTCATTAAATTTACAAAATACAAGGGTTGTAACAAGAATATAGTGTATATAACTTGAACTTATAGTGTCTGTAAAATATTTAAAGACGAAATATTATATTTATCATCATTAAGACATTGTCAGCATTTTGCAAACCTATCACTACTTACAATGTGTCTAGGCAGTTCGTTAGAAGCGAACAATTGGGTAAACGAGTCACTAGTATTGTGGCTTCTAAGTGGTAGGGTTCTGCATTGTCTCGCCCGGGTCTAATACCACTGACCCACCTATTTCTGCAGCAATAGCAACAGTGCTTGTTACTGTCGTGTTCCGGTTTGGAGGGTAAGGTAGCCGGTAAATGTATGCATGTGACATTAATAACCCCCCCCCCCCACCACCACAAGGATATCAAAGCACCATTAATAATGTGCCACCAAAAGCCTTCTTAATATGCGTTAATTTTACTTTAAAATTATCAAAAATTCTCACAGATGTTATCCACGCTTTAGAACAGCTGATTGAATAATAGTGATCAACCGCCATTTTAAGCGTAATCTGCAGGGTTCTAGCGTTCGCTGATTATCGAATAATTCGCTACTATTTTGCTTGTCAAAAGTGCCACTTGGCTACGTTCTTGTACGAAAATTGACAAAAATGATCGATGCAATATAACGTTTCGTTTCACGAATGACACTTGGCTACCAATTACAAATTCGTTTACGCTCGTGTCAACAGCTTATGACAAATCCATAAATTTCTCTTTCTATTGTACTAACGTTGATGCCACATCTTGGGGGGCAAGTCTTTTTTGCTTTTAATGCACTTTTCATATAAATAAAACTTATAACCTCGGTGAAAATAATACTTCAAAGTGACGTTTACCGTCAATTCAGAGACAATATTCGATATAATTCGTAAAGTTCGTATGGAACGAACGTTGAACAAGCCATGATCCACTTGGCTACCAATTTGGCCTAAATATCGCCAAAGCGTAATATTTGAATAGTTACTGAGCGTTTGCCACTTGTCTAGGGGGGCTTTTATCACAATTATAAACATGGAAACAAAGACAGAGATAGGGCGTATACACTCGTACGGGCGAAGTGTTATTAGCCACTGCGCGCGTCGTCGCCATGGTTATTGATAAACAAAATCAGTGATAGGCCGGATACACTTGTACGAGCACAATTTCATTAGCCAATAGCCACGGACCACCTCATCGCCATGGTTACCGATAAGCAAAGAAAATCTTATTTTTAAACAAATTTAATGTTGTAGCTGTACTTACGAATGGAAAGTAATCCCATGTGTCTTATTTTTATCCCTTGAGTGATTATAACACTGGTTAAATACACAAGAAAGCATTTTGAAGCGTGTTTAATGGTAAAAACAATCTGAAAGTAAAAGCGTTTGTTGTTACGATGTCCCGCGCGTGACTGAGTAGCATACTCCAATAACTGTCTACACGGACCTAGTTTTGTAGGATCAGGCGCTGTGACTAGGTAACATATCTTCCTCTTTTTATATCAACGGGTAAGCATAATTTTTATCCATATTATCTAATTAACTTACTTTTAGTTACTATCGTGAGCCATTTTTCTTGTGATCATATAAATCGACGTTGAAGCGTTATTTTTCGTGATAATAGCAACTTTATGCTAAAAGGGTATTGGAATCCTATGGGATTAGCAAAAAAATCTTACAGCGAGCTGTGGAATATGGCGTTTGAAGAAACATTAATCCAGATAATGCGAAAGGTCGAGTTTTTGTGTATTTTTTTCTAATTTTATACCAAGATGGCTCTGCTGACCACCAGTCAGTTTTATGAAGCGATTCGGAAGCGATAGTTCGGACTACCAGTGTGAAGTGAAATTTAGTGATTCGGTTTAGTCGATTAGTTCTTGTGGAATATAGTGACGATGTTATTAGCGTTACTTAGTGTATTTACGTATTGCATTGCGTCTCTCCCGAGTTCGAAACCACGCATTTACTTTTTCCTGTCGTGTTCTGATTTTGGGTGTAAAGAAGCTGGTAAACTTATGGTTGTGGCATTACATCCCACCAAACGGGTAGTAACGCACCAGTAACATTTTAAGTGTCCTTAGGCAATTGGTATATATTTCTATTAGGAGAACCATCTGCTTCTTCGCTGTCCTATGATACAGAGTTACTTGTGAAGGTCCGGTCAAATTTTAAAATTAGGAACTAAATATTGAATTGAAGGTGCGTTATAATTATTATTGTCTCGTTCTCTCCTCTGTGTGCGTTGCGTTGATCACATGAGGGTCCGGGTTCGATTCCCGGGTTGGGTACATAAAAAAATTCAGTTTTCTGATAAACACAATGTTGCCCGGGATTGGAAAGTGCCCGGTTGGCGATAGGATTGCCACCTATCAGATTTGTGGGACTAATTAGTATCTTCGGCTAATCGTGGGTGCACTTGTTGTACCTCTGCCTAAATTTCAGTTTTCTGATAAACACAATGTTGCCCGGGATTGGAAAGTGCCCGGTTGGCGATAGGATTGCCACCTATCAGATTTGTGGGACTAATTAGTATCTTCGGCTAATCGTGGGTGCACTTGTACCTCTGCCTACCCTTTCGGGGATACGGGCGTGACCATACTTTGTAAAATAATTACAAGATAATACAATAATATTCGTTTAAAATTATCTCACAAAATTAATGAATTGGATGCAACGAGTCTTGTGAATGAACTCTGTAATGTTGGCAGCAGCAGTACATTTTTCTCGATCATTTTGAATTTGGTTGAAGGCATTAAAATTTAAAATGTTTTAGTTCGAATTTTTCATAATTAAATTATATCCATGCATTTCGTTTTTTGTGCCGAATAAAAATGAAATTTTGAATTATTTAATTTTTTTTTATTACACAAATCGAAAATATGGATTTTGAGAAGCTTCTAAAAATTTTACCGGTCCTTTAAAAGTAGCTCTGTGTGGCAAGAATTTTAAAATATGCGACTAATACTTTTTTTTCGAGATAAAAATAGCCCCAATGTTAAAGAAGTATTCATCATGATTACGTTTAAATTTGATTTTTGCAGGTGGTAATATAGCAGCGATAACACGGGATGGTCTCACACCGTTGCATTGTGCGGCTCGATCTGGTCACAGCAATGTTGTGACTCGATTACTACAACATGGTGCACCTATTACAAGTAAAACAAAGGTAAGATATAAAATATTTGTATTTTAGATTTTGTGCTAGAAAAAAATATTAAAATTATTAAAAAAATAGTTCGGGCCTAGTAACAAATTATCAAAAAAGTAACAAAATTAGTAATTTTAATTTGAAAATAAGAACTTACATAGAATCTTTATCTATATTAGATATTATAAATGCGAAAGTTTGGATGTTTGGATATTTGGATGAATGTTTGTTAAATAATCACCCAAAAACTATTATAACACTAAATGAAATTTGGCACACAGGTAGATGATGACCTGGAATAACACATAGGCTACCTTTTATAGTGAAAATTAAGTAATCCTGCGGGATTTATCAAAAACTTTTCTAATGAAATGGCATGCACGCTGCATTATAGTATAAGAATAAAAATGCAAAAAACCATTTATTTCACTTTGTTGCGATAACCCTCGATACTTCAAATTTTTTGAATCATCGAGACATCAAAATTGAAGTATCGAGGGTTCCTCTTGCTTCTAACCCTAACCTAACCCTGCCCTAACCCTAACCTTTTTTTTTTTTTTTTTGTTGACGAAGGGGAAATCCTAATGGATACCCCGCCGTTCTTAGAGGGAATGGAAGAACGACGGGGTTATGTCGGACTCTCACCGACTAAAACCCCTCCGGTAGCCATCTACCGTGCATTAGGGTGGCCACGGGCTCTCCAATGAACACACCGCGGTCTCCCTGCACGTTGCCCCCTCGGGCCCTTCCACTGAACAATACCTCCTGTTGGGTACGGTCACGTGGGGCTACGCCACGCCGCCGTCCGTCCCGGGGTTGACACTGAGTTGGCTTCCCCTTGCAGCCACCTCACAACCCCCCACTTCCCCTTTTAGTCGCCTTTTACGACAGGCAGGGGATACCGTAGCCCTATTCGTCGCCCGGAACTACAGGGCCAGGTGCGAACCCTAGTGACGGGGTCCACGCCTCCTTCTTCTGGTGGGATCAAGACGTTCTCGATCCCGTTCCGCGCTTTCCTTCTGCCGCATTACGCTTTCGCAGAAGGAAACCATTGCTTGCCAGGCCCCTGCGTCGTGCAGCATAACGTTTAGGACATTTGCGAGGGACAAATCTGTTCCAATTTTCGCAGCCAGAGCAACTCTTTCGTTGGTCCACGCTGGACATTCCTCCAGAGTGTGCTGAGCATCGTCCATATCACTGGTGCAGTGGTGGCATTGTGGTGTTGTCTCACGCCCAATCCTGTTTAGGTAATACCCAAAACAGCCGTGCCCTGTCAGCACCTGCGTCAGTCTGTATGTTACTGCCCATCTTCTACTCATCCATGAGTTGAAGTTGGGCAGAATCGCTCCAGGAGCGCGTTGGCGTGCAGCGTTCGAATTCTCAAGACGCGTTCGCCATTGCGCATGCGCTCGCGAGAGCATTCTTTTTCTAAGTATTTCCCTGTTCATGGGGTCATCATTGGGGCATGTATCACGTATGCTCCGGTACATACTGGCGTTTATCCCCGCCAAGATGTCAAGAGGTGGGGAGCGCGCTATCAACAGCGCCGCTTCGTGAGATATTGTGCGATATCCACGAGCAATTCTAATGGACATCCTGCGTTGCAAACTATTCAACAACGCTTTGCTTTTACGGTCCCTATCAAGACTGCTTGACCAGACTGGCGACCCGCCCTAACCCTAACCTAACCTAACCCTGCCCTAACCTTCGATACTTCGATTTTCTTATGTTTTAACCAACACAAGAAAATTGAAGCATCGAGGGTTAGGGTAAAGAATTCGTTTATTTACTATTACCCAGAAGCGGTTTGGCCGAATAAAACGCTTGAATCACTTTTACATGTATAACTTATAATTTTTGGGCAGAGTAACGCCCTCAAAACCGATAGAGTTACAAACTTACAATGACACGAAAACATCTTATCCCCGCCTATTTATACTGTCTTTCTTTATAATTGTCCATTGTTGTTTATAATGACGTCATTATCTCACAATAACAGTTGCATAAATGACACAGTTGCGCTACACCTGGCCGGCTAGTACTTGTCGTTAAATGCAGTTGGTAACATTACGTAAGTTATATTTGGTTACAGAACGGGCTCACGCCTCTCCACATGTCGGTGCAAGGCGAACACGTGGAGACGGCGCGAGTGCTGTTGTCGGAGGGCGCGCCCATCGACGACGTCACCGTCGACTACCTCACCGCGCTGCACGTGGCCGCGCACTGTGGACACGTCAAGGTGACTCCGCAACTCAATACTTACAACTAGTTTTTTATTTTATAACAATAATGCACAGATAAATAAATAAATAAAAATTGTTTATTTTATTAACCAGTATTAAAATTAACAAAGTGTAAGTTTGGGATCTCCTTTTAAGTATAAAATCACTTGTACTAGGGGGGCCCGCTCTTCCATATCTATGAACTATATTTTACACTGTTATAGCTAAATTACTCCTGATTACGTGCGTAGGAAGTCAGTAAATCTTGGCTTAAACCATGAAGTATTAGGTATAGGTGGAGCTAGCACTCGTATCAATCAAAACAAATATTTGCGTTATATCTCTGTCTACGAGGTCTCCCCATCTCTTTTTATGCAGCTGTGTTAGAAAGAGAGGGTAAGACCTCAGAAGATGACAGCAGTATTTAAAATTTGGTTTCAAGTAGGTATTAGAAGTGCTGCCTCCAAATATATTACAACTTCGTGGCTATAATTTTAACGTAAGGGTTTCTATAATTTATAAATGCAAATAAAGATTGATATGCCAATGAGTATAATGCAAAATGATTGCATATGATGTCAGTATTTGTACTGCCTTAACTTGTGCGATGCGCGTGAGAACTCACCGCTTGAACAAGTTAAGGTGTTCGGTGTCATATTATAGCATAATATGGCTCGAACAGTACAATTTTACTTAATGACTTACTGTGTAATTTCAACTATTAACTACTAGTAATACATCAATAAACTTAAATAAAATTCATGTTCCAGGTAGCCAAACTTCTGCTGGACAGAAATGCGGATGCGAACGCACGTGCCCTAAATGGTTTTACTCCACTTCACATAGCGTGCAAGAAAAATAGACTCAAAGTTGTTGAGTTGCTGCTTAAATATGGAGCTAGTGAGTGTTATGACAGAAGTTATTTAGATATATAATCAATTACCGGCAGGGGTGTTACCAAACGGATACGACTTGGGAGCCTTCAAGAAGAGCTTATTCATTCTTAAAAGGCCGGCAACGCAACTGCAAGACTTCTGGTATTGCGGATGTCCATGGGCGGCGGTGACTTACCACCAGGTGCATCTCCTGCTCCTTTGCCCCCTCTTCTATAAAAAAATTTGCTTTGACACAAATGTTTCCACTATGTAACTTGATTTTCTAAACTACCTATCCAAGTGCGAAAACTTTTAAAGCGATTATAAGGCAGTGTGTGATGCATATTTTACCAGCTTTGCGTATGTAAAATTTCTATCACCCATTGGGGCAACGTGTACGTGCCATTCAGACATTCGGTATTTATTTATTTTAAAAGTAGTTTGTTCATATTTGTATGGCAACGAAATAATAAGTTATTGTTAATTTTCTTTAGGTTGGTGGTACCTTGGCCGTTTGAAAAATGTTTAACTTCCTTTGACTCGTAAGAGATGAACAAAGGCTATAAATATGTGACAACGTATGGATTACTTAGACACTTATTTTTACCGTCATAACGACAATGTAGTTTGGACAATAAGGTTTAAAGATCAATATACAACTTTACACTATTTACCCATATCATCGGTACTTGGCATCATTATTGATAACTTTACGGAAAACACTTAACATTTTAGATTAATGCGTTTTTATATTTTAGCTAAACTTTTTTGTCTTTACTGTATCTTTCCAAAGCCTGAATATCCCAGAAATCGGTTCCCTAAAGCATATACAAATATTTGGGTAAAATATTGTATTTTTTATGACCAACTTAGACGTCTGTAGATAGATGGCGGTTGTCTGATTATATTGTTACGAGCTTGTAATTCGTTATTGTGTAATAAAATAAAATACCACTCATATCAAAATCGTGTTCTAAATTGAATTTTTTTGTGGTGTGTGTATGACACACCACAAAAAAATTCAATTTAGAATTTTCAAAAAAAAATCAAGTCAAAGCCAAGTGTCGTGTCGTTTTAAAGTTTGGTTGATTCCTTCAACCACTCCATCAGATTGGGGGTGGTATGTTGTAGTTCTTATTTTGTATACTACTAATAATGGAGTACGTTATATTCGAAGTTTCTTCCTTGGTCTAGAATGAGTCTCTAGCGGAACATCGAACCTGTATGTACCTCATTGAATAAATTCTAAGCAACTATCATGGCTTCCTGATTGGGAATCGCAAACACCGCCGGCCATTTCATAAAGTAGGCCATCACGATCATGAAATAGTTGTTTCTGTTATCTGTTCTAAGAAATGGCCCTGCCACGTCAACCGCTACCTTTTCCCAGGGGGCTCCAACAGTATATAATTTAAGGTTGCCTCGGCTTCTGACCTGCGGCCCTTTCACTGCTGAGCATGATATGCATTTTCGGCACCAATTCTCAACATCCTCTTGACAATGTATCTAATAAAAACGCTCCCGCACATTTACCAATGTTCGTCATACTTCAAGATGCGCCCCCCCCCCCCCCCCCCCCATCATATTATGCAACTCGTGTATTATAGTGCGCGCGGAACTAGTTGGCCGCGCCATACGTAATACGTAATACGTAAGGCGCGGCCAACTAGTTCCGTGCGCACTATACGTCTTCGACTAGTTTTCTAGTGCCAGGTACTACCAACTGTAGCTAATGTTCTCTTCCTGACTGACTGAAATCACAAAGCTGTTACTTTTTCTGTATGCATACCAATTTGCTATAACACTTTCCACTTCACTTTTTGATTACTGAATCACCTTTAACAAATCGCTTTAAAAAACTAACTTACTTCATTCGCCACTTTATATGCCAGTTAAACTTCGAAAATGTTCTCAAGACTTCACCGTGATAGTATAATCAATAAGTCATAGGTAATCATTATAATTGTAAATAAGTAATAAAACATGCTAACTTCAATCATCCCTTCATTCCATCCATTATGATATCGTTGTTTGTGTCACAAGTACTGTACCCGGCGATAAATATTGCACATCGAACTTTGGAAAGAGACAATCGGATAATTTCGGCTTCGTAAAGCGTTATCTCTGTCCCACACTACCTATGTGACGTTTAGTCAGTCGTTGTTCAAGTACGATAGAGTGCAGTCGCGTCCCGAAAAAAATATATATTTAGAGTTGATAACACCCACAAATTTAAATAATTTAAAGTTGTAATATGGCATCTTTCGGAAAAAGAGGGAAACCTTTACGAGGTCAGTCACGTGAAATTATCTACAATGTTTATAAATACTTTGTAAGCGAAGCTGATAGATTTAAAAAAAAAGTAGATGAAAATGTAAGTTGTTATTTTAAGAAGATTCAAGAGCGAGTTGCAAATGCCACTGGAATTTCAAGAAGAACTTTGAACAATATATTAAACGAAGTCAGTACTGAAACACATTCGACTGAAATTAAGTTCAGCACTCCAAAAAAAGGGAGACCAAAAAAGCAATTTCGTTTGGATATGGACGATTTTGATTACGATGTTGTTCGAAGAATGGTGTATGATTTTCACTTACGATTTAATGAACTGCCAACAATAAAATCATTAAAAGCTAAGTTATCTGAAGCTATTAATTACAATGGGTCTGAAAAAACGTTGAGAAAAATACTTCATGACATGGGATTTCAGTTCACTAAAATGGAAGATAATCGAAAAATTCTAATGGAAAAGCACGACGTTAGTCTCAAACGAATGGAATACCTTGATAAAATACGCAAATTTCGCGAAACAGGAAAAAATATCGTCTACATGGATGAGTCATATATACATGCATCCCACACTAAAGGGAAATCTTGGAGTGACGATAAGAAAAAAGGAGTAAAAAAGCCAATTTCAAAAGGTCAACGTTTGATAATAGTTCATGCGGGAAATGAAAAAGGCTTTGTACCCGGTGCTTTTTTAACGTATAAATCCACGGACACTACAGGTGACTATCACAATGAAATGAATAACGATAACTATGAGAAATGGCTGGTTAACCAATTAATCCCAAATATACCCAGTGATTCTGTTCTAGTTATCGACAACGCACCCTATCACAACAAGTATGTTGAGAGACCCCCCAACTCAAACACCATTAAACGGGAAATGATCAACTGGTTAAACAGACATGAAATTCCAGTTGATCCAAAATTAACAAAAACCCAGATTTACGCTATTATATGTCAGCACAAGGAGAGGTATACAGAGTTTTCTGTGGACAAAATACTTGCCGAACATGGGCACACTGTGTTGCGATTGCCACCATATCATCCGGATTTTAATCCAATTGAAAATATATGGTCTCAACTGAAAGGCTATGTAGCCTCTAGAAATGTGGGTATGAACTTAACTACAGTAAAAACATTATTGACTGAAAAAGTAAACATGATCGGCGCTGAAGAGTGGAAAAAGGTTTGCGATCATGCAATCAAATGTGAGAATGAATATAGAAGCATTCAACACAGTTTAGACAATTACACTGATGGATTAGTAATAAATACGGCTGATAGTGACAGTGATATTGACCTCTTTGAGAGCACAGATAGTGAAATGGAAGTAATTGAGAATTAGAATTATTATTATTTTTATTGCAATGTCTCATTTTAGCAATAGGTATAATGGTGTTTATTATGTACACTAAAGCTGTAATGTTCCAAAATAATTAAATACGTAAACATAATGTAAAAATGTTTTTTTATTTTATTTTACCCCAACCTAAAGCCATCACTTATAGAAAAATTAGTGTATTTTATACAAAGAATAAAAATATCAAAAGAAGCAAATCATACTTGTTTTAACAGCTCCTAATCGGTACCGGACTGTTTGTATTTTGTGCGACAGAGATAACGCTCTACGAAGCCGAAATTAGCCGATTGTCTCTTTCCAAAGGTCGATGTGCAATATTTATCGCCGGGTACTGTATTGCTTTCCGATAAAAGCAACTATCCCTTTCTTTTATCAAGATCCTTCTGCAACACTATTATTTTCCGATAAAAATAATTGTGTCTTATTTAGATCATTCTGCAGCAATATAAATTAATGCCTAAAATCAACATAAAGGATGTGTATAAAGTGATGTATTTCTAAATAATCAGGTAAATCGGCGACGACAGAGTCTGGTCTGACGCCGCTGCACGTGGCGTCGTTCATGGGCTGCATGAACATCGCGCTGGTGCTGGTGGGCGCGGGCGCCGACGCGGACGCGGGCACGGCGCGGGGCGAGACGCCGCTGCACCTGGCCGCGCGCGCGCACCAGACCGACCTCGTGCGAGTGCTGCTGCGGAACAACGCCAAGGTGTGTACACTGGCGGGCGGGGCGGGGCGCGGGCGGGGCGCGGGCGCGGGCACGGCGCGGGGGAGTCGCCGCTGCACCTGGCCGCGCGCGCGCACCAGACCGACCTCGTGCGAGTGCTGCTGCGGAACAACGCCAAGGTGTGTACACTGGCGGGCGGGGCGGGGCGCGGGCGGGGCGCGGGCGCGGGCACGGCGCGGGGGAGACGCCGCTGCACCTGGCCGCGCGCGCGCACCAGACCGACCTCGTGCGAGTGCTGCTGCGGAACAACGCCAAGGTGTGTACACTGGCGGGCGGGGCGGGGCGCGGGCGGGGCGCGGGCGCGGGCACGGCGCGGGGGAGACGCCGCTGCACCTGGCCGCGCGCGCGCACCAGACCGACCTCGTGCGAGTGCTGCTGCGGAACAACGCCAAGGTGTGTACACTGGCGGGCGGGGCGCGGACGCGAGCACGGCGCGGGGCGAGACGCCGCTGCACCTAGCCGCGCGCGCGCACCAGACCGACCTCGTGCGCGTGCTGCTGCGGAACAACGCCAAGGTGTGTACACTGGCGGGCGGGGCGGGGCGCGGGCGGGGCGCGGACGCGGGCACGGCGCGGGGCGAGACGCCGCTGCACCTGGCCGCGCGCGCGCACCAGACCGACCTCGTGCGAGTGCTGCTGCGGAACAACGCCAAGGTGTGTACACTGGCGGGCGGGGCGGGGCGCGGGCGGGCCGCGGACGCGGGCACGGCGCGGGGCGAGACGCCGCTGCACCTGGCCGCGCGCGCGCACCAGACCGACCTCGTGCGCGTGCTGCTGCGGAACAACGCCAAGGTGTGTACACTGGCGGGCGGGGCGGGGCGCGGACGCGGGCACGGCGCGGGGCGAGACGCCGCTGCACCTAGCCGCGCGCGCGCACCAGACCGACCTCGTGCGCGTGCTGCTGCGGAACAACGCCAAGGTGTGTACACTGGCGGGCGGGGCGGGGCGCGGGCGGGGCGCGGACGCGGGCACGGCGCGGGGCGAGACGCCGCTGCACCTGGCCGCGCGCGCGCACCAGACCGACCTCGTGCGAGTGCTGCTGCGGAACAACGCCAAGGTGTGTACACTGGCGGGCGGGGCGGGGCGCGGGCGGGCCGCGGACGCGGGCACGGCGCGGGGCGAGACGCCGCTGCACCTGGCCGCGCGCGCGCACCAGACCGACCTCGTGCGCGTGCTGCTGCGGAACAACGCCAAGGTGTGTACACTGGCGGGCGGGGCGGGGCGCGGACGCGGGCACGGCGCGGGGCGAGACGCCGCTGCACCTGGCCGCGCGCGCGCACCAGACCGACCTCGTGCGAGTGCTGCTGCGGAACAACGCCAAGGTGTGTACACTGGCGGGCGGGGCGGGGCGCGGGCGGGGCGCGGACGCGGGCACGGCGCGGGGCGAGACGCCGCTGCACCTGGCCGCGCGCGCGCACCAGACCGACCTCGTGCGCGTGCTGCTGCGGAACAACGCCAAGGTGTGTACACTGGCGGGCGGGGCGGGGCGCGGACGCGGGCACGGCGCGGGGCGAGACGCCGCTGCACCTGGCCGCGCGCGCGCACCAGACCGACCTCGTGCGAGTGCTGCTGCGGAACAACGCCAAGGTGTGTACACTGGCGGGCGGGGCGGGGCGCGGGCGGGGCGCGGGCGCGGGCACGGCGCGGGGCGAGACGCCGCTGCACCTGGCCGCGCGCGCGCACCAGACCGACCTCGTGCGAGTGCTGCTGCGGAACAACGCCAAGGTGTGTACACTGGCGGGCGGGGCGGGGCGCGGGCGGGGCGCGGGCGCGGGCACGGCGCGGGGCGAGACGCCGCTGCACCTGGCCGCGCGCGCGCACCAGACCGACCTCGTGCGAGTGCTGCTGCGGAACAACGCCAAGGTGTGTACACTGGCGGGCGGGGCGGGGCGCGGGCGGGGCGCGGGCGCGGGCACGGCGCGGGGCGAGACGCCGCTGCACCTGGCCGCGCGCGCGCACCAGACCGACCTCGTGCGAGTGCTGCTGCGGAACAACGCCAAGGTGTGTACACTGGCGGGCGGGGCGGGGCGCGGGCGGGGCGCGGGCGCGGGCACGGCGCGGGGCGAGACGCCGCTGCACCTGGCCGCGCGCGCGCACCAGACCGACCTCGTGCGAGTGCTGCTGCGGAACAACGCCAAGGTGTGTACACTGGCGGGCGGGGCGGGGCGCGGGCGGGGCGCGGGCGCGGGCACGGCGCGGGGCGAGACGCCGCTGCACCTGGCCGCGCGCGCGCACCTGGCGTTATTGTTGCGTCGTGGTCTGTATCACTGAAGAGCTTAGGGATAGAGCGAGCGTGCCAACTACTGACAGGTCATTAAAGTGACGTCACTACTGTGAAGGTGGATTACGTCACACAAGGATGGCAAAAGAAAGATCCTCCCAGTTAGGTAAGATGTTCTGCCCGGAGATATTGTAATGATATGAGATAAATATAATTGTTGCACCATGATTTAGGATTAGCTTGAATTTTTAGGTATTGTAGCGTTGAATGTTGGTTGACTGCTAAAATATGTTGGTAGGTGGAAGCTCGTGCCCGCGAAGAACAAACGCCCCTGCACGTGGCCGCCCGCCTGGGCCACGGCGACATCGCGTCGCTGCTGCTGCAGCACGGCGCGCAAGTCGCCGCCGCCACCAAGGACCGATACACACCTCTACACATCGCCGCTAAGGAAGGTAATATGGCTATACTGGTTGATTGGTAAAATATTGTACTTACTGAAGGAGTGTTTAATATTCAATTCTGATACCGAATATGCAAAAATAAGTGTTATGACACCCGTGCATAGATATCAAAGTTTATTGTTTACAAACAGCGAATTGCCGCTGTGGCTAGTCGTAGTGACTATATTTTTGAATATTACAACACTGATTTCGTTGAGGTTTTCTATGAAGTTAAGCATTAAGCAATATTCTCTTTTCAGTACATTTTTATTAGTAACATATGACTATTGACTATTAACTACCACGTAGGATAGCCAGTAGACTTATGCATGTAACACTGCAATCTCACCACTCGGATAGCAATGCTCCATTTACGTTTTTGGTGTTTAAATGCGATGGATTCTCTTTCATCAGGAGAGCCATCGGCTTGTTTGCTATCTAATAAGAATATAGAAGAATTAGAAGATAAAAAACTGGCAATACAGCGATGTTGTGTATATTTACCGCCATGCAAACCCATTGTTTTGGATCTAACTGTCAATAGATCGTCAGGAATTGTGTAGTTTTTCATCATGATAACACCAAACCACAAACATATTGAACAAATATTAAGGGAGCATGGTTGAGAAATACTAATGCATTCACCATAAAGCTCTGACCTTGCGTCCTCAAATTGTCACCTGTTTCGGGCTCTTTAGAATTCTTTAAATTGTGTTGGGTTATATAAACACAGGACTAACAACTACTTGTCAGTAGTTCCAAAATTCCTACAGCAATGGAATTATTTCACACAACACGAACAATATCGTCAATTGTCTACAGAAAAAAAACGGACTTACAGATGGAATATTTTTAGAGCCACGTGGCAAGCAGCCAGATAGTTTATTCATGTTATAGGACCCAAATCCATGTGAATCAATTTGCTTATATCTTGCTGTTTCTTAATGATTTATTGTTTTTGTTCTGTGTTTCTTATTTCATTGTTGTACATGCCAGCAACGGTATTGCTGGCTTAAATATGGTATTCACTTTCACTGTGAACTTAACAAAACGTTCCATCCATAACATCTTCTAAAATTGTACATTGATTATTTACAGTAAAATGTTTTTATTTCAGGCAAAGAAGAAGTTGCAGCTATTTTGCTAGATAATAATGCACCAATCGAGGCAGAAACCCGGAAAGGATTCACTCCACTTCACCTAGCCGCCAAATACGGAGACATTGAAGTCGCCCGGCTTTTGCTGGCTAGAGGAGCACAGCCTGATGCGCCGGGGAAAAGCCACATCACGCCTTTACACATGGCCACGTATTATGGACATCCCGATATAGCATTACTGTTGCTAGATAAAGGTATATTTATTAGAACGAGGTTACCTATCATTCGTTGTCGTTTGTGAGCTGAGGGGCGAGACTGAAAAATGTGTAACAATAAAATCAAATGTGAATCTAAAACTTTTTTCAATCGATTCAGCTTAAAGTAAATTTTGAGAATATGCAAAAATATTTTATAATTTTACCTTTTAAATATTCTTTTTTGTAAATATTAATAATCAAGCACTATTACTACACAACTGTGAAGGGAGGTCTTTCTCCCTGGAAATGTATCGTCATTTTCATACAAATGAGTCAACGTCCAGTTGATCTTGATCTCCTTTAAGCCTTTTAAGTAATCTCCAATATAGCGAAAAAATCCGTTCTTATCGTATGATCGTAAGATAACTCTCAATTTTATTTTGTTAAAAATTTATGCACAAATATGTATAGAGGTGGATTTCATGCTATATGATGTTTTCTCCTATGCAGCCTTAATCAAGTGAAAACAACATTAAGGGCATATCAAAGTACATAATTGCCACCATCTTAGTAGTATGAAAGTTAAATAAGTAGTAGATGCATTGTACAGGGCATTTTATATGTATTAAGAACGTTCGTGGCTAATCTGTTTCCATTCTTATCTCAGGATTTCGAAAACAAGCAGTCTTTTATGGCATGGTCAACACATTTTATAGAATGAAGCAATGTTATTGTTTGTGCAGGTGCATCTCCACACTCTCTGGCAAAGAATGGACACTCTGCATTACACATCGCTTGTCGACACAATCATCCGGACATCGCTTTTGCTCTGTTAGAACATGGTACGTATAGTATCCATCAAATTACTGGCCGACATAAAAACGAAAAAAAGGGAGGCTATTAATTTGGTATTTTTTGATGAGCAACATCTTTCTTCACGCTTTTCAGCAATATGTGGGAAAGATTTCGTGAAATGCGACGAAAGTGTGCACTTAGTATAAAGTCGGGGAAGGGGACGTTTTTTGAATTGACCAATGAGCACGTGTGGTGGTAGAGTTGGCCATCAAATTATACTATCTTAATCACTCAGATGCCAGATGTTATGTTAGATGTCATATTGAATTCGTGGAAAAATTGAATAATTTATTTAAAGTTTTAAATGTTTTACTCAAGTAAGTATATTGTGACAGATGCAGACCCCGGAGTGAAGTCGAAGGCTGGGTTCACGCCGCTGCATATGGCGGCGCAGGAGGGCCACGAGGACTGTGTGGAAATGCTCATAGAACGCGGTGCAGATGTCAACGTACCTGCTAATAATGGTGAGTTTCCTTAGCATATTTAGACCAATATCTTATTGCATCTATAATGTGAAGCTTAAATCTTCTTTTGGGGAGACGTTAATGGTGAATCGTTCTATCCATGTTGATAGGACATAATTTCACATGCATTAGTTACTACAAGCATTAATGGCACTGCTACCACAACAGAAGTCAAAGTTCCATACAAGTAATATTCGAGCATAGCACACATAGACACCCCTCACGGACGCGATATCTCGGACTGGTGCGGAACAAACTGTCCCGAACCATTCCGAGATATCGCGTCCATGAGTGGTGTCTATGTATGCGTTGCTCGAATATCACATGTATGTACATAGATTGACTACTGTTAGTCTCCAGTATACTGTGCTGTTACTGTGGCTGCGATCCGGTAGTAATTATCAAAATTTGTAATCGTCGAAAGTGCCTTAAAGGGTTAATTTTTGACGTTTAACTTATTTTTATCTCGTTTTCCTGTAATTTGTAGGAGTGACTTCGTGAATTACAATAAGCGCATGCTGTGGTAAGGTTGGTTATCAGATTGTCTCAACTTCTTATTTAAGTCGTAAGATAGCAAACAAGTAGATAGGTTTCCTGATGGAAAAGTTCAACCATCGCCTATAGACATCAAAAATGTTAATGGTGCGTTACTATTTTATGGAGAGGTATAATGCCACAAGCATATTAAGTTTTATTGATGTTTTACTATATTTACAGCAAGGTGTTAATAGTGCGTTGCTATCTTGTGGCGAGATATAATGCCAAAGCATAAATTTACCCTCCAAACCGGAACACGACAGTGACAAGCACCGACGCTATTGCGGTAGGATTAGGTAAGGCGGTGGTACTAGATCTGGGCTAGCCAATGTAGAACTCTACCACCTAGTAGCTACGATGGTAGTAACTTGCATAGCCAATAGGTCGTCTTTTACGATCTGCTTAGCAGAACGACAGTTAGCATGTTCTTTAAAGGATACTAACTTATTTACAGTCACTGAATTACTTATATATTATACTAGCTGTTGCCAGCGACTTCGTTTGCGCGGACTTCGTTTACTTCGCACAGCTTCTCCCCCGTAGGTGATAGCGTGATAATATGTAGCCTATATGTTGACCCGACTTATACTTAAATTTGAAGTAAATTCATGCAGTACTTTTTGAGTTTACCCCGGACATACATACAGACAAACAGACAAAAATTCTAAAAACTTTATTTTTGGCTTCGATATCGTTTGTAGATCACGCCCCAAGTATTCTTTTAAAAAAATATTCAATGTACAGTTTTGACTTTCCTACGATTTTATTATATGTATAGATGAGACAATAGTCGCATAGATGTGTTTTTTTTAATTTTGTTTTTTTTTATTGCGGTAGTAGCAATCCTGAGCGAAACGTTACAGAGCTTTTTTAATATTAATAAAATGTATTACTTAGAATCTAACCGTTCATACTCAGATATGTATGTGTGTGTATACGACGATTTGTTCCAGCGTCGTTTGAGTTTATTAGTGCGTCGACATAAACAAAGCTTTACAGATTTTTAAGATAAAATATAACATAATTTAAAACTATTGCAATCGATGTAATGATTAATCATGAGCAAACTAGTTTAGCCTTTTGTATCAAGTAAGAATCATACTTCGCCGTATTGGTCCCGGCCTCCTTTGAAGAATAGACCAACTGCCGTTCTGCCAGGCAGGTCGTAAAAGGCGACCGATTGGCTATCGAGTCACTACCATCGTGGCTACTAGGTGGTAGAGTTCTGCATTGTCTCGCCCGGGTCTGGTACCACCGCCTTACCTATTCCTGCCGCAATAGCGTCAGTGCTTGTTGATGTCGTGTTCCGGTTTGGAGGGTAAGGTAGCCGGTAAACTTATGCATGTGGCATTAGACCTCGTCACAAGATAGAAACATTAACATGTTTGGTGTCTATAGGCGATGGTTGACTCTTTCCATCAGGAGACCCATCTGCTTGTTTGCTATCTTATGATATAAAAAAACCTTGTTATAATAGAAAAGTGAGACAGGTTTACATGTGTAATATGTTGGCAGGTCTGACCCCCGTGCACCTGGCGGCGGCAGAGGGGCGCACGGGCGTGCTGAAGGCGCTGGTGGGCGCGGGCGGGCGTGTGGCCGCGCGCACGCGGGACGGGTACTCGCCGCTGCACGCCGCCGCGCACCACGGACACCTGGCCGCCGCGCGCGCGCTGCTGGACGCCGGCGCCGACGTCAGCGCCCGGGCCGCGCACGGGTGAGTGCTGTGTACTGACACCGGGACACGATGTACTGCCGCTGCTGGACGCCGGCGCCGACGTCAGCGCCCGGGCCGCGCACGGGTGAGTGCTGTGTACTGACACCGGGACACGATGTACTGCCGCTGCTGGACGCCGGCGCCGACGTCAGCGCCCGGGCCGCGCACGGGTGAGTGCTGTGTACTGACACCGGGACACGATGTACTGCCGCTGCTGGACGCCGGCGCCGACGTCAGCGCCCGGGCCGCGCACGGGTGAGTGCTGTGTACTGACACCGGGACACGATGTACTGCCGCTGCTGGACGCCGGCGCCGACGTCAGCGCCCGGGCCGCGCACGGGTGAGTGCTGTGTACTGACACCGGGACACGATGTACTGCCGCTGCTGGACGCCGGCGCCGACGTCAGCGCCCGGGCCGCGCACGGGTGAGTGCTGTGTACTGACACCGGGACACGATGTACTGCCGCTGCTGCACGCCGGCGCCGACGTCAGCGCCCGGGCCGCGCACGGGTGAGTGCTGTGTACTGACACCGGGACACGATGTACTGCCGCTGCTGGACGCCGGCGCCGACGTCAGCGCACGGGTGAGTGCTGTGTACTGACACCGGGACACGATGTACTGCCGCTGCTGCACGCCGGCGCCGACGTCAGCGCCCGGGCCGCGCACGGGTGAGTGCTGTGTACTGACACCGGGACACGATGTACTGCCGCTGCTGGACGCCGGCGCCGACGTCAGCGCCCGGGCCGCGCACGGGTGAGTGCTGTGTACTGACACCGGGACACGATGTACTGCCGCTGCTGGACGCCGGCGCCGACGTCAGCGCCCGGGCCGCGCACGGGTGAGTGCTGTGTACTGACACCGGGACACGATGTACTGCCGCTGCTGCACGCCGGCGCCGACGTCAGCGCCCGGGCCGCGCACGGGTGAGTGCTGTGTACTGACACCGGGACACGATGTACTGCCGCTGCTGGACGCCGGCGCCGACGTCAGCGCCCGGGCCGCGCCCGGGTGAGTGCTGTGTACTGACAGAGAATGTACACCGGGGACAGCATAATGAGGAACAATTGATACAAGCATAGTAGTATTGCAGTAGCAGGAAGCATAATCAGGGAACGGCATAATGAGAAACAATTGACGTAGCAATGGAGGTACTCGTATGATGTGAACAACTGAGGCTGACTGTTAAAAGATTGTACATATTGACAAATATAACAGTAAATGGCCATAAGTAAACAATAAAATTGTAATAAAATCAAAATATTCCTATCCATATAGTAAACCTCAACGAAATTAACTTTCGTTCTAACTTTCGTTAGTCGCTTCTTAAAGCACCTGTTCGGTTGCATTATAGTGTATAATCGATTATAACTTAGAGTAGAAACTCTTCAATATCACATCTTTCAATTTAGCGAAACACTGCGTTTCTTTAGATACTAATTGAAAAGATAAACGACCATAGGGGTCATCTAATTTGGCCCGAATTGCAATGTGCTTAATTGAGCTTATAATAATAATAATAATAATAATAATTTCTTTTTTTGCAATAAAATGGATAGGCTTTTATCTCAGAGATTTTAAAAGCCCTCGATTCGTGACGTTTTCGGAAAATATTTACGATGTTGTGCGAGACAAAAAACCAAACACACAAGATTACCTCTAAATGAAAAGCAGTTACTATTAAATAATAAGTAAATCAAATCTATATTAATATAATAAATGCGAAAGTTTGGATGTTTGGGTGGATGTTTGTTACTCAATCACGCAAAAACTACTGAACGGATTTAAATGAAATATAACACACAAGTAGATAATAACCTGGAATAGCACATAGGCTACTATTTATCCCGGAAAAATTAGGCAATCCCGCGGGATTCACCAAAAAATGTATAATGCAGCGGGCTGCACGCAGCAGCTAGTAATAAGTAAATAAACAAAAACCAAATTGTTAGACTATAATAGAGAACATAAAAGAGAAAATGAAAGAGAAAGAGAATAAAAATAGAGATTTATGCCATATATATTTATACACAAACGAAATTCAAATTTCTACCTTAATACCTCGATCGATGTTTCAAAATCCAATTGTGTAACCATCTGGGCAATTTTACCTAGCATTACTTGTTTCTGAAATCAATATTCAGGTGAGGCTGTTTCCGAACGAACTTAGGCTGGTATTATTGTCAGGCTGACCGCAAACTGACGGTCGGCACTGGTGGGTCAATATGTATGTAGTCATAGGTAACGTTTTTGAGTCGCTCTGACCGCTCAGCGCTGACAACCGTAGGCTACATACATCAGCGTCGACTGTCAGCGTGCGGTCAGCATGACAGTAAAACCAGCCTCAGAGACCTTTAAGGAAATAGTTTACTTACTCTTAAAAGACGGACGTTGCTATTGCAAGATTTCTGCTCCCAATTTACGTAATTGAGTCAATGCGCTTAGGGCTCTCACACAAACACGATAGAACGTCGAGACGTGCTAAGACGCAAGAGAATGTCTACAAAAGTCTTAAACGCTTTGACTCGATTAACATTTAATTACGTGAATTACGTCCCTGCTCTGGTACTTTCGATCGATGTTTCAAAATTCAAACATGCAACCATCTGGGCACTTTTACCAAGCATTATTTGCTTCTGAAATCAATTTCAGGTGAGGGTGTTACCGAACGAACTTAGAGACCGTTAAGGAAATAGCTTATTTACTCTTAAGAGACAGACGTTGTATTGCAAGACCTCTGGTACAGCGACTGTCAATGGGCCATTAGGGAAGCTTTCTGCTCGTTTGCCCCTTTTCTATAAAAAAGAAATTACATAAATAAATTTGCTATTGTCTGTATCAGGAACTATGTATGTTTTTAACACATCAACATGCAATGACAAAGGTCATAGGTTAATTGCGTCAACGTTGAGTTTGCTAAACAATGGAAGTGTTAAAAATATATTTATTGTATTTATTAGCCTTTTAAAATGGTTAGGGTTTTTGTTACACACTGTATATGTGTTTTGGCACTGATCCTGTAATCCTGAAAAACTTTTGAAACAAAGAAAAGTGGTTGATATGACTGGGATTGAAGTAGGGTCGATCTCAAAGGTCCTAAGGTCAGGGTTCCAACCGAGCTGATTCAATGTGGCGAAACTCTCTTTTGTTTTAAGTAGGACTATCATTTACCTACCGGGAAATTTAGGGCAAACTTTGTCATTTTAGGTAAAAATCCACGCTAATACATTATAATATAGCCTTTTTTACAAACTAGTTCTCAAATAGTAATAATAGTAAGATGTTAGTTCCCATTAGATTAATTTCTAAGTGGTTTTATTGATATTCAATCTTAAAGATATGTAAATACTAGTTACTCGCGCAGCTTTGCCTGCGTAAATATAATTTTTTATAGAAATTTCCATCCCCTATTTCAACCCCTTGGGGGATTGAACTTTAAAAGTGTTTGACCCCGAAACTTCAACTATACGTACTTCAACTGTACGGCAAATTTCATCAAAATTAATTCAGCGTCTTAGTTGTGGCCTAATTTCTATCGCTATATTATGGTATCTGCAGCTACTGTAAATACCCTCAAGATGCTTGTTTAAGCGAAACCGGTTATAAGATAGATAAAATATTGTATTAATCGTAATACACGTATTTTATTTTAACGTTGAGCTACGACTCTGAATAGCAATTCACGTAATTTATTTGAAAGTTGAGCTTCGATTCAGAATCCAGCTTAGCCTACTAGTAATTTCCGTGAATTGCTATTTAGAATCGCAGCTCAGCCTACAGAAAAATTACGTGAATACGAAAATAAGTTAATTGCCTAAAAGCTTCGATTCGATCGAAGTTTCGTTACGTGAATAGGGGCTGAGTAGGAAGGCATATTATGTTTATCTTTCAAAGTAAAAATGTTTTTTCAAATAAAGCTTTGTACAGTACCCGGCGATAAATATTGCACATCGAACTTTGGAAAGAGACAATCGGATAATTTCGGCTTCGTAAAGCGTTATCTCTGTCCCACACTACCTATGTGACGTTTAGTCAGTCGTTGTTCAAGTACGATAGAGTGCAGTCGCGTCCCGAAAAAAATATATATTTAGAGTTGATAACACCCACAAATTTAAATAATTTAAAGTTGTAATATGGCATCTTTCGGAAAAAGAGGGAAACCTTTACGAGGTCAGTCACGTGAAATTATCTACAATGTTTATAAATACTTTGTAAGCGAAGCTGATAGATTTAAAAAAAAAGTAGATGAAAATGTAAGTTGTTATTTTAAGAAGATTCAAGAGCGAGTTGCAAATGCCACTGGAATTTCAAGAAGAACTTTGAACAATATATTAAACGAAGTCAGTACTGAAACACATTCGACTGAAATTAAGTTCAGCACTCCAAAAAAAGGGAGACCAAAAAAGCAATTTCGTTTGGATATGGACGATTTTGATTACGATGTTGTTCGAAGAATGGTGTATGATTTTCACTTACGATTTAATGAACTGCCAACAATAAAATCATTAAAAGCTAAGTTATCTGAAGCTATTAATTACAATGGGTCTGAAAAAACATTGAGAAAAATACTTCATGACATGGGATTTCAGTTCACTAAAATGGAAGATAATCGAAAAATTCTAATGGAAAAGCACGACGTTAGTCTCAAACGAATGGAATACCTTGATAAAATACGCAAATTTCGCGAAACAGGAAAAAATATCGTCTACATGGATGAGTCATATATACATGCATCCCACACTAAAGGGAAATCTTGGAGTGACGATAAGAAAAAAGGAGTAAAAAAGCCAATTTCAAAAGGTCAACGTTTGATAATAGTTCATGCGGGAAATGAAAAAGGCTTTGTACCCGGTGCTTTTTTAACGTATAAATCCACGGACACTACAGGTGACTATCACAATGAAATGAATAACGATAACTATGAGAAATGGCTGGTTAACCAATTAATCCCAAATATACCCAGTGATTCTGTTCTAGTTATCGACAACGCACCCTATCACAACAAGTATGTTGAGAGACCCCCCAACTCAAACACCATTAAACGGGAAATGATCAACTGGTTAAACAGACATGAAATTCCAGTTGATCCAAAATTAACAAAAACCCAGATTTACGCTATTATATGTCAGCACAAGGAGAGGTATACAGAGTTTTCTGTGGACAAAATACTTGCCGAACATGGGCACACTGTGTTGCGATTGCCACCATATCATCCGGATTTTAATCCAATTGAAAATATATGGTCTCAACTGAAAGGCTATGTAGCCTCTAGAAATGTGGGTATGAACTTAACTACAGTAAAAACATTATTGACTGAAAAAGTAAACATGATCGGCGCTGAAGAGTGGAAAAAGGTTTGCGATCATGCAATCAAATGTGAGAATGAATATAGAAGCATTCAACACAGTTTAGACAATTACACTGATAGATTAGTAATAAATACGGCTGATAGTGACAGTGATATTGACCTCTTTGAGAGCACAGATAGTGAAATGGAAGTAATTGAGAATTAGAATTATTATTATTTTTATTGCAATGTCTCATTTTAGCAATAGGTATAATGGTGTTTATTATGTACACTAAAGCTGTAATGTTCCAAAATAATTAAATACGTAAACATAATGTAAAAATGTTTTTTTATTTTATTTTACCCCAACCTAAAGCCATCACTTATAGAAAAATTAGTGTATTTTATACAAAGAATAAAAATATCAAAAGAAGCAAATCATACTTGTTTTAACAGCTCCTAATAGGTACCGGACTGTTTGTATT
Organism: Apodemia mormo; assembly: GCA_036924255.1. Lineage (NCBI taxonomy): Eukaryota > Metazoa > Arthropoda > Insecta > Lepidoptera > Riodinidae > Apodemia > Apodemia mormo. Next base: position 11,037,171 of record JAUPFN010000026.1, read on the forward strand.
TTGTGCGACAGAGATAACGCTCTACGAAGCCGAAATTAGCCGATTGTCTCTTTCCAAAGGTCGATGTGCAATATTTATCGCCGGGTACTGTAGGTATTTTTGTCGAGTCGACATATTTTATAATTACTACCGGGTCGGAACAAGGCCTTCAAAAGAGGCCCGGAAATGCGTGAATATTCTGTTCTAAAAAATTTACAAGGTAAATTAATCTGATTATTTCTCAACAGATTCACGCCTCTTCACCAAGCTGCTCAACAAGGCCACACGCTAATTATTCAACTGTTACTGAAGAATAATGCCGATCCAAACGCGCTGTCAGCTGTAAGTTGAAACAATGTTAATTTTTTTTATAATATATGATATCTAACAAGCTGATTGTTCTCCTAATGGAAAAACCATCTTGTCGTTCACTTGTCCAATAATTCCGTTAATTTTATTTTTATTTTAGAGGAAAAGTTACAGCTACAATTATAATTAATGTTAAATACGGATACATAGAGCTAATAATATGTTTTCACATATTATGACAATTTTATTTAATACTAGCTGTTGCCTGCAACTTCCTCCGCGCGGACTTCGTTTACTCCGTACAGCTCCTCCCCCGAAGGTGATAGCGTGATAATATGTAGCCTATATGTTGACCCGACCTGTTAGTAATATTCATGCAAAATTTGAAGTAAATCCATGCAGTACTTTTTGAGTTTACCCCCATACAGACAAACAGACAAATTCTAAAAACTATATTTTTGGCTTCAATATCGATTGTAGATCACGCCCCAAGTTTTCTTTTAAAAAAATATTCAATGTACAGTTCTGACTTTCCTACGATTTTATTATATGTATAGATTGGAGACACACATATCAATAATTATGTTGGTCGAAAGTTACAACAATATTGGTATTATGACCTAAATTACTAAGAAATCGCTTGCTCAAATATGACTTTAATATAAATTAAAAATGATATTTCTCTCTAATAGAATGGACAAACAGCATGCGCCATAGCCGACCGTCTTGGGTACATCAGTGCCGTGGAAGCATTGCGGCCAGTAACAGAGAACACACTTAGTCAGGCTGTGGGTGACACTGGTAAGTATCTAAATATAATTAATTAATACTCTGAAGTACTCCTGAGAATGCTTTGGCTGTATATATGTGGTTTTATATGTGCTACTGTCGCCTCTGTGGTCTAGTGATCCAGTGTTGGCGTTGACCACACGAGGTCCCGGGTCGGGCTCATTAAAAAAGTGTTTTTTCATTTTTCTGAGAAATATCAAAGTTGCCCGGGATTGGAAAGTGTCCGGTTGGCGATAGGCTTGCCACTATCACATTTGTGGGACCAAGTATCTTCGGCTAGTCGTCGGTGCACTTGTTGTACCTCTGCCTACTCCTTCGGGCATATGGGCGTTAAGAAATTTTTTTTTAATATGTGCTACTGATAAAATCCAAATTGAGGTTGGTTTAGGAGGAATTTTGCGCCGATTGCCTTGGATTCAAGGCTTTTACTGGTTTTGTTTACGATTGTTAAGGCACTGATATGAGAAAAACATTTTGAGAGAATTTAATTTTTGTGTGTTTGTACTTTGTATTGAATATACTCAAAAATTACTGGTCGGTTTTAATAATGACTTAAATGTACAACACTATGACTGAGTAACAGAAATCTTTACGAAAACTACAATAATGTAATTTAACGTTAGCTATAAAAAATATAGTGTCGATTGTCGATGTCGATTTATAGAATTTATAAATTTATAAAATTGTAAAATCGATAGTCACTATTGTCGTGTTCCAGTTTGGTAGGCTAGCTGGTAAACTTTTGCATGTATTACATCCTTGCCACACTGATAGCAACGCACAATTGAAATTTGGTAGAGGTCGTGTGGTTAGCGACCCTAATTACGCAATTACTGGGGCTGGGGTTCTGATATTGTAAGGATATTTTTATAAATTGACCCATATTGTAAGCAATTAATTTGCTTACTTTGGAGCTGGATTAGTTTAAGCTGTTTATGGATTTCCATCATCCATACGCGATGGTCCATCATCTTCATTAGTTTAGTCATCAATCAGTATCAGTCATTATTCTTTTATAATAATTTCTTTCCTTTTGAGTGAAAAAATCGCCTAAATTGTTTTCCTTTTAAATGGATAAAAACTTTTTAAAATGACTTAAAAAATATGTTTGTATGTTACAATACAAATATGTTTGTATGTACAAGGAGACCCTGCGCTAGCGCAATGATCTATATTCGCTAACTGCAACTAAATTTAATGGTATCCGCCAACCGTGCATAAATTCAAAACTGGAAACACGCCAAACCCTGTTGTTGGCAATAAATTTTGTGCAAACCAGTAAAAACCTTTGTTGCGTTTATTTAAAGACTATATTCGCGTGTACGTTTTGATTTTCATATTTATAAATGTTACATAACTCATTTATTTGACGTCTGTCATATTATTTCTATTATTCAAGTTAAAATTAGTTTGCACACGCGAAACTGCGTCACTTGTGGGGTAGACAGAACAGATCGAACGCCTTTAGACTTTTTTATACGCCGTATTTTACCAGTTTTCCAATTGTATCTCATTTTTGTATTTAAATGTATCTCATATGTGGATAGATCTTAATTACCGAAACCTAGCCTAACCGAATTAGAAATTATTTGCGATATGCTTGACCGACAGCTTAATGTACTAAGGGTGACCGTCTAAATTAGGCGAAAGGGCCCTATTATACAAGTTGATATTATCAAAAATCTTTGAATAAATTTCTTTATGTAAAGAGCAAACAACTTAACGCCAAAACAATATTAAACACTAAGTGCGAAATTAAGGTTTTGCCTTTTAAACCGAATTTACAAAAGGAGGATATTCTCAATTCTTTATGTATGTTCCCTGATTACTCTAAGACGCATAGAGCTATTAGCAACATTTTTCTTTTGTTTAGGATATTTGGTCCCTTATAAAGTAGGTTTGGTGACGATCTCCAGGGTTCCAGAGGTCTTTTTTAACGATGCCCTACGTATGTAGATAAGGAAATTACTGATTTTGCCTCGATTTTTGAAAATCGAGTTTTCACCAGATCTCCACGTTTAGAGGGCCTAGAAACCTTTTCCGACTATTTTCACGATGACGTCAGTATATCTGTATGTAAACATTCCATAACTTTTGAACGGCTTGAACGATCGAAACGCGGTTGATGGCATTCGATTGGGATCCGCTCAACTTAGACTTCCTGAAAATTTTAACCAAGTCGGCGCAGTTGGTTCCGAGAAATTTTGAAAATATAATTTGGAAGAAATCGGTCAATTTGTTTAAGATTTATCAATGAGGAAAATTTTTGAGAAAAATGTTTTTTAACAAATGTTTCAACCTATCGATTATGTAGCTAAAGCAATATTTTAGATCTCAAAAATTGAGTTGGATATCATTCGAAAGATCAAAATCGATCATTGTTTCCAAAATATACACCTTCTCAAAAATCAATATACTGCATTTTTGAACAAAATAGATGTTTGATCTGAAAAAATCGTATTAGTGATACGTGGTATACGTAGCATGCTTTACCAATTAAATTTAATCAAATGCGAACAGTTCTTAGAATAAAGTGCACAGGTCTAGTTAAACCGGTGTAATAAAAAACCTTAGTCGTAGCTTTCATAAATAGATCCAAAAATTTGAACACCTATAATTTAAACGCAGTAAAATGCAAGAACCATTTTCCCATTCCTCCTTTTTTAATAAGATAGGAAACAAGCATATAGCTGCTCTCTTGGTAGAAAGAGATAACCATCGCCTATAGACACCAAAGAAGTGAATGGTGCGTAGTTATCCGTGTGGGGGGGTGTAACTTACCCTCCAAACAGGAACACAACTATAACAATGATGCTGCAGCCGCAGTTGCGTCTATTGTCACAAAGCTTGGCGCAATGACGCGATACATGCGGATGTGATCGGCTATTATCGACTATCGTCGCAAACATTCCGACTGCGTGTACCTCAGCGCGCTAATATATTCGGGACGATACACTCAGGTGCGGCCGAAGGGTGACAAGTATTGACACGCCATTGCGGCAAGAGTTGGTAAGGCTTTGGTACCACGATGCTAATGACATGTTCAATGTACATACCCATACACAATCGTTCGTCTTTTGGGTTAGGTGGGTATGAAAACCGGTAAACTTACACATGTGGCATTCCTATCCCGCCACACGGATCTATACTGTCTATCTGTATGCAATGGCTGTCTGTCCATCATAAAAGCTATCTGCTTGTTTATAAATTACTCAAAACAAAATAACGTCGTGCGCTGACTTTAACGTATGTAAGAAAGTAAATTTGACGGAATATGAATATATGTAAGGCATTATAATGTTAACATAAAATGACAATGAAAAAACTGAATTACAATCAGATGGATAAATTTAATTTGCAAAAATTATACAATTTTAACAATCATACGGAGTATAATCATAAACCCCAAAATATACCTAGTGGCCAGTTAAATCTTCTTTACCTATATATTTATATAAACTACTATATATGAGCACAGATGATTGTATTTCTGGTTTTGGATGTATACATATAACAGTATTTATACAGTGTGTAAAGAAAACCCCGTCCGATCCGAAAGAGGCATATAGGTTGGTTAAAGGCATTACTGAAAAAAATAGTAAAATGTCTTTATTTCCGAAAATAAAAAAGATATCGTTTTTTTAATATTCGTATTTTTGCTTATATTTCCCTAGAGTTAAGCAAATATTTTAAAAATGACAACACTTTGTCGCTGTTTGTTTCATTGTTTCGTTTTGGCAGCTTTCGCACAAACACCACGCGAAGTCACGCTATTTGTTTTCGGCTTTTTACAAAGAATCTTTAAACGCGCCGACTTTGGTAGCATCCGACTGGCGCTGCATTCTTTGATAATAGAATTTACGTATTTGTAGGTGTTGTCATACTTAATGTATGAAAATACCATTTAAGATTATTTTTTTTTTATTGGGAAAACTAATTGGATGGATATTAAATCCATAAAATAATTACACATGTGTAACCGTATTACGGTATCAAATAACACCATTAATTATCCGACGGGGTTTTCTTTACACACTGTAAATGTATTTCTATGTATTAGTATCGTTGACTATCATCTATAACACAAGTAAATAAGTTCCTTGCTTTGAAGTTAGATCCATTCATGGGATTTGTACCGCGCTATTATTATTATTATTTAACTTAGTTAAACTGAGAACTTCCTGTTTTTTGAGAAGTCATTTGAAAATACAAAAGTCAAATCTAATCAAATCTTGTATATGATGCTTCATATATATACCAGCTTTTAGATTAAAAGTATTTGTTGATTTTAAATAGGTAAAAAAGAAACTAAAGCTCAATTAAACTCAATTAATGTTTCCCTATTTAAAATATATATGTACAGCTGCTGGTAAAACGAAAGTTGAATATGGAAATTTATACTAGTTTAAAATAGAAATTATATAATTAGTTTTATTCCCACATCTCATAACATTCCTCGAAGTCAATTACAAGTTATATATTATAGTTTTAATGGAGGTTTTTATTTCCATTTCTCATGAAGATTAAGAGATATATAAATAAAAATAACAAAATAGTATTGAGATGTAATGTTATTACTGAGACACATATTACAGTATCAACATATCTTCACGCCAAATTACCTATAGGCTAGGAAGAGAGAATTAAGTGCCATAGATCACGACTCAGACAGACTTGGCCTGGCTTCCTCCACAATACTCTATGCAAACACGCCTGTTTCCAGCTCGACTTAGAGCTTTGAAGTAGTTTCCCTAACGATTCATTAACACTGTTATCCGCACACACTCATCTTTCTATATCAGCGGGCGGTGTACATTCCATGATCCGTCCTTGCTAAATGCATGTCCAAGATGTACAAACTCACTCACTTGGTTACCTCCCTTTCAAATAACCTACTTTCTTACAAGTCTTTAAAAGCCGTGATCATTGTTTGGAGCTCAAACTAACCCAAAAGAATAGCATCGTCATTATAAAGCAAGCAGTTTACAATAAGAGAGCTCACTCGCATTCCCACATTTATCATTCCTTTGGAGACAACTGTCTAGATACCTAAAGTGGCAAGTTGACAACATCCACCTACCTACAACAACACCTACCTACTAACAACAACCCTATAAAATCCTTCTTAGTACCAATATTGACGTCAAACCAGGGAGATATTTTGCCACCTGCATATAGTAATACATGCTTTGCGATTCCAGTGTATGAATTGCCCTGCACACAGCAGGCCATGTATCCTATTAGGTTTTATTTCCGTATCTCATAATTTTTCTGATAAATGGAAATTTCTTTAAAGAAAAACCTCAAAACATTACCCAGAACTCTAACATAATCGTGCCAACGAGGCACTGCAAAAATATTTTTCATAAAGGAAAGCGGATGCGGGGAAGAAGAGTGCGTCCATTTAGGGGGGGGGGGGGGGGGGGGGCTTACATATTACAGTATAGGATCCCACTATAAGATGACCTTCACCGTGCTGGGTAATGGATAAAAAATATTTTATATCCAATTAAATGTGCTAAAAAAAACAATATTGCAAAAAAAAGTTGACGCGTCAATATAAGTTATATTTTCAATAAAAGTTTTATTGAATAAAGCACTTCTGATTTCTGGTTGACTAAAAAATTTCAGTCCAGAATATGATTATTAGAATATGCAAACGTTATTTTGACTATATTTTTCCCGTGACATCTTTTGGGTAGGCAGTTTACTTGTATCGATTTACATGTTTATACCTGCCTACCCAAGAATTGCGTTGGGTAAAAAGTAGTCAACCTTATGTTTGCATATTCTGTAGGCTTCATACTTACGATTGGTTTTTTTTTGAAGTGAAAACTTCTTTAGGCGCGTTGAGCGTTTTGGTAGAGGGTAAAATCCTCGGTTCGCGTCACCGACATGCTAATGATAATAGTATATCTATAGCTATGTTTTGCATATAGTTTTAATTACTCTCAACTTAATAGTTCCGTTTTCACTTCTATCGGCAGTCCCACGACTGCTACTGTTTTTTTTAATGTCATAAGATAGCAAACAAGCAGATGGGTCTCCTGATAGAAAGAGTCTACCATCGCCTATAGACACCAAAGATGTTAATGGTGCGTTGCTATCTTGTGGCGAGGTATAATGCCACATGCATAAGTTTACCGGCTACCTTACCCTCCAAACCGGAACACGACAGCAACAAGCACTGACGCTATTGCGGCAGGAATAGGTAAGGCGGTGGTACCAGACCCGGGCGAGACAATGCAGAACTCTACCACCTAGTAGCCACGATGGTAGTGACTCGATAGCCAATCGGTCGCCTTTTACGACCTGCCTGGTAGAACGGCAGTTGGCCTATTCTACAAAGGAGGCCGGGACCAACACGGCGAAAGTGTGGATTGGTATGGAATTTGTTTATTAACCAGTGAAATGTTTAAAAAAATATGGATTAAAATTTTTTTAGTCATCCATTTGCAATATATTTATCGACATATTTAATTGCATACAAAATACTTTTTATTTAAGAAAAATTGAAGAATGATTAAGAAAAACCTTCAACGTGCTGGTTTAATGTATATTAACCAGCTCGTTGAAGGTTTTTCTATAGTGGGTTCTTGACTATTAACAAATCTTATTCTTTGCTGTGATGGGAGGAGCTATGAATTAATGGACGCCTTCTTAAGATGATTGTAAGCAAATTGGACTAAGAGTTCAATATAGGTTAATATTTATTCATGTAAGTAATGCTATTTGTAAACATCATACCCGTATATACTCTGTTAAATGGCGGTAAGTTCTAATTTACGTGTTGTACGGTGACCATGATATATTTTACTAATTTTATTCGTTACAATAAAGTTATTAAAATATTTTATGGTCACCGTTTATCACCATTTGTGGGAAACAAACGCTAATATATTAAACTATGATTAATTTGCTACTAGTATTATAATTAATTATTGAATGACTTAATTCGTAATTATTTATAGATAGCATATTTTTCTTTAGCAAATTTTCTTTAGTTTGGTAGGCTATATTACACATTTAGTCCTATATAAAGTGGATTCCGATATGAAGTTTACCGACTAACTTACCCTCAAAACCGGAACATGACAGTGACAAGCGTCGGAGCTATTGTGGCAGGAAAAGGTAAAGCGGTAATGCCAGACCCGGGGAATCAATGCAGAACTCTACCACCTAGTAGCCACGGTGGCAGTGACTCGCATAGCCATTTGGTCGCCTTGCCCCTCGTCCTGTCTGGCAAAACACAGTTGGCCTATTCGTAAAAGGAGCCTGGATCGGACCGGACCGGATTATCTTTTCTGTTATTAAAGTAAAAGCTTCCCCCGTGTTGGTCCAGACCCCTTTGGAAGAACAAATCATTTGCCATACTGTCAGGCATTGCGTGAAAAATGAACGAATAGCGAAACATGTCATAACCATCGTGACTACTAGGTGGTAGAGTTCCTTAACGTTCCTTGGTTTGTTACTACCGCATTACCCATGCCTGCCACAATAGCGTCAATGCTTGTCACTGCCATGTTTCTGTTGGAGGGTAAGGTAGCCAGTAAACTTATGCATGTGGCATTACCATCCCGCCACACGGATAGCAACGCACCGTACCGTTTTAGGTCAAAGTGATTTCTTTCCGCCAATAGAGCCATTTGTTTGTTGACGACGATCCTTTAATATAAAAAAGTTTGTGTGTGCGTGCGTGTTTGCGTGTGTGTGTATATTAGTTAGTGCATATGTGACTGTTTGTGTACTTTATACTTTCGACTAAATTATAGTACATGACTACACAGTAGACTACAGCTCAGACTTTACACACAAAATCCTTATTATCCCATTATTCCCATGGAATTCACTATAAATACATATACGACTAGCAGACGCTGCGGCCCGCTGCGTGATGAACATATATATGTTTGATTTGACATTTGTGTGATCGCCCTGATTGGTTGATCGAGTAGCGCTAGCTCCGCCATCGATGGGACTCGGGTTCGATTTCCAACAGGGAAAGACATTTCTGAGTTTGGATGTTTATTAAATATATTTGAAGCCATACTAATATTATAAATTCGAACGTAACTCTGTTTGTTTACCTCCTTTTCACGACTAAGTTACTAAAATGATTTGGATGAAATTTAGTGGGTACAAAAATAGCTTGAGACCCGAGGAAGGACATAGGATAGCATTTTTCTCGGAAATCCTACGGGAACTGAAACTATCCGGGGAAAATCCGCGACTGTCTATATTTTTAACCACCGTAGTAAGAAGTAACTTAGGCTACTTTTATTTTCAATAAAATACACGTCGACGAAGTCGCGGGCTCAGCTAGTATTAAATATTTCCATCTATAAGTTTAGTTAACTTATACCCATATCACAAGCAAAATTTAACAATAATAAGATAATTGTTAATTCATTAAGTTAATCTGTTTGTTAAAAAATCGACTTTTCTAGCCTCATAAGCGAAGAAAACGCCGGTAAAACCATGAGGCACCCATATCACAAGCAAAATTTAACAATAATAAGATAATTGTCAATTCATTAAGAGACATCTGCTTGTTAAACAAATCGACTTTTCTAGCCTGATAGGCGAAGAAAACGCCGGTAAAACCATGAGAAATAGCTAGTTTTTAGTTTTCTTTTAAATATTAATATTTCGTTATAACGGAGTTTATTCTTGGACGTATGGTTGCCTAATACAGTCCACACTATCGAACGGCCTTGCCCTGTCTGAATAAAATATTTCGTTTATTCTTAGCAGCGTTCTAAACTGTCGGGCAAAAAATTTAGTAATCTATTGAAAATTTTAGATTGTATACTAGCTAGCTACTTCGGCCTTACGTGCTTAGATCGGGGATTATTTTTTTGCACGGATTCCCAAAACTTTTATTAAAATAAAAGTAGGCTGAGTTCCCTATAGACACCAAAGATGTTAATGCTGTGTTGCTTTCTGTTTGGGGTTTCCCATAGACACAAAATTTTCCTTTAAGCGCCAAATATATAATTTTTTTTATAGTATAAGATAGCAAACAAGCAGATAAGTCTCCTGATGGAAAGAGTCAACCATCGCCTATAGACATCAAAGATGTTAATGGTGCTTTGCTATCTTGTGGCGAGGTCTTATACTTAATGCATACCAGCTACTTTACCTTCCAAACCGGAACACGACTGTGACAAACACTGACGCTATTGTGGCAGGAATAGGTAAGGCGGTGGGACCAGACCCGGTCGAGATAATGTGGAACTCTACCACCTAGATGTTAATGCTGTGTTGCTTTCTGTTTGGGGAAGGTAATGAGCATATTATTAAGTTTACCGGCTATCTTATCCCCCCAACCGCAACACGGCAGTGACAAACAGCGACTAGCAGAAATAGAACCGTGCCTACCGAACCTGGGCGAGTTGTTGTGAAACTAACACCTAACAGTCACAATGATTGTAAAATATGTAGCCAGTCTTTTTATTCATATCGTCCATTCTTCAAAATATGCTCAGTAAACACGGGGAATAATCTAATAATCCGTAAATTATAGAAAGCATGGATACTCGAGGCTCGCAACGATATCGATGCATTTCCATGCATCTCCGATCTAAGTCATTATCTAATCTATAATAGAAGTCATGTAGTTATGCGACAGACATCTTATGTTTGTACAGATGTATTACGGACGTCTTTCCCGCATATTTGTTTAAGTATTGCTGCAGTTGTTTTAAATGTTTTGTTGTGATTTAGAAGATACGTTGGCTGAATGTTAGGTATGTATTTAGATTTTTTTATTGAGATTTGTGTAGTGATTTTGATGACTATTTCCTAAGCTTTGGTCTAATCTAACGCAGGCCCGCGACTATTTAGAGCCAACAAGCGATCGTCCTCTAGTCGAAATTCGACCATAGATTAAACAATAAAATCTTTTCTAAGTTTGACAACAGACTTAGACAAAAACATAATAGTATACGTGATGTAGATTATGATGTGTGTTAAATGAATTAGGTTTTTTTATGTTATTGAGATAGGCAAACTGGCAGACGTGCCACCTGACGTAAGTGGTCGACGTCGCCAATGAACAAAAATGGGATACCTGGGCTGGAACTAGCCCAGGTATTCCATTTGTGTGTTGCCTATCCTGAGACATAAGATGTTCAGTCTCGGTGCCAGTAATTACACTGCCTGTCTTGCCCTTCTCTCCGAAACACAGCAAAGCTGTTTCACGGGAGAGATAAGCAAGATGGTGGTACCCATGCAGCCGGGAGCGCGGCACAGCGCATCCCTCCCATCGGTGAATATTTGTTGTGTTTGTGTGTGTATAATAGTGTGTGTTTAATATTTATATTTATTAATTTAATGTATTTCTAATGCATCTATATTAATATTTTAAATTCGAAAGTTTTGATGTTTGTATGGATGGATGTTTGTTACTCAATCACGCAAAAACTACTTTACGCATTTGAATGAAATTTGGCACACAGGTAGTTGATGCAATAGCACATAGAATAGTTTTCATCCCGGAAAAATTAGGTGACACCGCGGGATTTGCCAAAACCTTTTATGATGCAGCGAATGAATGAATTTCATGCTCCTTCGTTCATGTGATTGTCCTGAAATCCCCATTTTTTCCAACAATTCAACTGAGAGTAAATTTTATGGCTCACTAGCTGTTACTTGTTACTTCATTGGCGTGACCAAAAATCATTACTTCCTTTTCTGTGTCGAGTAGAAAAGTAGCTTTGAAGCTTCGGTCCAGAAGTTTTTGAGTTTATTCGTTACGAACATGCAAAAATACAAATGAACCCTGTTGGTCTGGGCTCCTTTGAAGAAAAACCAACTGCCGTTCTGCCAAGCAGGCCGTAAGAGGCGACGGAGGAGAGGGTAGAGTTCCGCAACGTCTCGCCCGGGTAGTTGGTAATTTCGGTACCACCGTCTTACCTATTTCTGCCACAATAGTGTTAATTCTTGTCATTGTCGTGTTCCGGTTTGGAAGGTAAGGGGCTACCTTACCTAGTAGACTTATGGTATGTGGCAGTGCCGTCCCGTCACACGGATAGCAGCCCACCACTAACATTTTTTTATAAGAAGAAAGAAATTGAATGTCGGTGTTAAGTTAGATATCTACCAAAAATTTGAATATTTTGAAATAAATAATTTTTCTATTGAAAGATTAATATTTTAAGCTCGATTTTTATGTTTGGCTCATAGCAAATATCTGTCCAATTAAGTAGGATTTCGGACGAATCGGTATACAATCTATAACTCCTTCTGCTTTTATTGTGTGTATTTTTCGGAAAACGAGACATTTTCACATCCCTAAAATATATTCTTGGGGACAAAGGGACAGAGTACTTGAAAACGGGACAGTCCCGTTCTAAACGGGACGTATGGTCACGTTATATTATACACACATTACACTATTTTCTTTACGTCTAAAGTCTGTTGACATTGAGATTTTATTGTTTAGACTATGTCGAATTTCTACTACAGGGCGATTACTCGTTTTGTATACTTTAACTTTTTTATAAGCATTCTCTCTGTAATTAGTTTACCTTGGTTAACTAATAAAGCAAAATAAATATCTATATTTAGAAAATTTTGTAACGCGTTACATTCTCGGTAATAGCATACAAGCAAGTCCGCCATTAGAAAATTTGCAATGATAATGGACGACAAGTTAGTCATAGAAGCTGTATAAATGTAAACTCACGTAGTTACAATCGATATTACCAGTTTCAAAATGGAGCAAGGTGTTTCATTTGAAATAAATGAATGATAAATATCACACCGGTTTTCTTGCGGGAGGTAGTCAGTGTAACCTTACATCAATAGACAAATTCTATCCTTCATTGATCTATGATTCACTGGTTGGACGGTTAACCAAATGGATGAAGTTTTCAATCTTTTCTACTGATCTGTGATGCTGCCGCCCTCAAACTGAAATGGCGTTATCTAACATCCCACCAATTCAAGTTTTATTTTTTATTTTTTTATATCGTAAGATAGCAAACAAGCGGATGGGTCTCGTGATGGTAAGAGTCAACCATCGCCTATAGACACCAAAAACATTAATGATGCGTTGCTATCTCGTGGCGAGGTCTAATGCCACATGTATAAGTTTACCGGCTATCTTACTCTCCAAACCGGAACACGACAGCGACTAGCACTGACGCTATTGCGGCAGGAATAGGTAAGGCGGTGGTACCAGACCCGGTCGAGCCGATGCAGAACTCTACCACCTAGTAGTCACGATGGTAGTGACGCGCATAGCCACTCGGTCGCCTTTTACGACCTGCCTGGCAGAACGGCAGTTGGCCTATTCTTTAAAGGAGCCTGGAACCAACACGGGGGAAAAGTATTTATTTTAATCTGTGGTCGAATTTCTGCCAAAGGTCGATCGCTAATATTATAGTAATTACATAACTTAATTCTAATTCTAACAACTCGTTTTAAAGTTTGTTTTATCGTAAAACACATTCCAAGTACATGTATACAGGGTTAAACTATACTTAAATGTTTTTTACTATTTATAGTTTAAGTGGTGTTCAAACTATTTCGCCTGGTGTACTCGATAACCCAGTTAGTTTATATCGACCTTAACCCCAGATTTATCTGAGCGCGCCAGTTCTTTAGGATATTACAGTTCTACAATATTGATTGGTGATAGATATATTTATATTGTCAAATTTATTTTATACGTTTAGAAATATGAGAAGACTGCGTGTTTATTTAGTGACAGAGCTCTGCAACATCTCGGTCGGTTATGGTGTCACTGTTGTATTCAGTTTTGAAGGGCAAAGGAATTAGATGGCAGTGAAGCGTGCCAGGGATGTTTTTTTTTATTTTTTTATATATCATAAGATAGCCAACAAGCGGATGGGTCTCGTGATGGAAAGAGTCAACCATCGCCTATCGACACCAAAAATGTAAATGGTGCGTTGCTATCTCGGGGCGAGGTCTAATGCAACATGTATAATTTTACCAGCTACCTTACTAGTATCAAAATAATTTTTTTATCAAATAAATCTTTACATCATGATGCAACATCGCTCATAAAAAACGAACGATACATCGATTTCCATTGTTTTCGATATTTTTTATTACTTTTAGCTTTATTTCTCTTATGTGATCCATGAACGGTAGAAAGTGATTACATCGTTTTGCGTGCATTAGTATTGTCAGAGCGAACGAGTCGCTAAAATTCTACGCTTGTGATTGAGAAATATATCTGTTAATGTGTGTAGCACGTTCATCACAGACGGGGCGGAAGATGGTAATGTGATAAATATCATTCGTCGATGTTTGGGATTTCAATATGCATGTTAAAACATCGATGTTTATGAACGATATATCGATGTTTTAAAAAAATCGTTGTATCGTTTTCATCCCTATTTACAGGGACTTGTGACGAGTCGATATTTAAAATAAAATGACTACCGGATCGGAACGCAGAGTATTATACAAACCGGAGTATACAATAATAACAATCCCTTTTGCTAACGTTGGAGGGAAAAGGTGAGGCGGTTGTACCAACTCGAGCTCTACCTAATTGTTACTGACATTTTCGGTCTTAGCGGCCTTTTACGAATTGCCTGGCTGGAAGGCAGATGATCTATTTTTTAAAAGAGGTGCAGAACAACGCGAACTAAATCTATAATGATATTATTAAAGAGATAAGATTTGAATGTTTGTTTGTTGGTAAAGGTTAAACACAAAAATGTGTACATTATCACTGAGTAACATAAGGTTACTTTTTACCCGACTGAGCTTAATCAAGCAACGTGTTTGGGTAATGCGAATAGTCGCGGGGATCGGCTATTCTCGAATTGGTTCCGGGCTCCTTTGAAAAATAGGCCAACTGCCGTTCTGCCGGTAGGTCGTAAAAGGCGACCGATGGGCTGTACGAGTTACTATCGTCTTGGCTACTAGGTGGTAGAGGTCTGCATTGTCTCGCCCGGGTATGGTACCACCGTCTTACCTACTCATACCGCAATAGCGCCAGTGCTTGTCACTATCGTATTCCGTTGATTTTATGAGTTACGGTATTCCTATAAATATCTGTACTACTAACGTAACTATTTTCGTGATATTAACGGATACTTATATAACTATTATACTATATACTGCTATATACTTATATAACTATTAACGTGAATGATATGAACTATTTTTGTCAGTAAATACTTGAACGAATGAACTGTGTTCGTCCAATTTATAAATGCGTGAACTGACAAAAATAGATAAAAGTTGAAACAAAACACATATCTAATCTCAGATCTGTTAATATTAAAAGAAATTCATAAAACCCTATAATTTGTTAAATTACAAAATAACACATAATTACCCGTTGAAATCATAATGAATCAAAATCTTTTCGAATGATTCAAGTGTGAATTTCGGTCCATACGTGTGTTTATAAATAATAGCTTGCGAGGATCGACTAGGTGAAGATGACGTCAGTTGAGGCCCGATTTAACCAATCGACCCGTAGTTACGAATTTTTATAGGTATTTTAGAATTGGAATTTAGTAAATTAAATTTAACAAAAAAAATCTTCTCTCGATAGAAGAATATTAATTACCTATGTGTTAAGCAAAAAAGAAACACAAAAAGCAATTATTTTTATATTTTTTACAACGCATTAAATATATTTTATATTCTTGTCGCAATAGCGTCAGTCCTTGTTCACTGTCGTGTTCCGGTTTGGAAGGCAAAGTAGCCGGTAAATTTATGCATGTGGCATTACGACCCCGCTACAAGTATAGCAACGCTTTATTAAACTAGTATTTATATATGTATTTCTATGTATTAGTATCGTCGTAGACTGTTGACTAACACCCATAACACAAGCAAATAAACTTGCTTACTTTGGTGTTAAATCAATTCCACCAATTTTAATAATTTTAATTAAATCTTTGGTGTCTTCAGGCGATGGTTTTTTTTGTCAGGAAAGCCATCTGCTTCTTTGCTATTTTCGGATAAAAAAACAACAGTAGTCCTTATGTAACGATAACTATTCCACCTCAGTTTTTTCAAACGTATGTCTTCAAATAGTCCTTCTATTGATATAAATGCATGTTGCGAAGGGGCAGCTCAATGCCATATTGTTTAAACAATTTCAGTTTTCGGTACTCATGCGCCCAATCCCTCTTAGATTAAAATAGAATAACGGTCTCATTTCGACCAGAAGTCGTTCACTGGCTTTAATAATTATACAAAATATATTATGGTAGAGTTTATTTAGTACTAGCTGACCCGGCAAACGTTGTTTTGCCAACTTTATATCTACTTTTTGGTTTTTTTCTACATTTTTCACCTTTTAAACCTAACCTGAACCTCCATGAATATTTTAAAACCAAAATTAGCCAAATCGGTCCTGCCGTTCTCGAGTTTTAGCGAGACTAACGAACAGCAATTGAATTTTATAGATATACTAGCTGACCAACGCGGCTTCGCCCGCGAGTAAATTAACATGTCGTCAAGATAGCTCTTCATACAAATTTCATCCTCTATTTCAACCCTTTAAGGGTTAATTTAAAAAAAAATCAGCCTATGTGTGACCCTGGAAAAAAAAAACAGACAGACTTTCGCGTTTATAATATTAGTATGAATTAGTATGGACTACCTGAGCCGGCACACATTGTTCTGCCTTTTTAACTATTCTTATTTTTTTTTCTATATTTTCTCACCTTTTAAACCTTCCCTGGACTTCAACGATTAATTCAAAACCAAAATTAGCCAAATCGTTTAGCCGTTCTCGAGTGTTAGCGAGCCTACGAACAGCAATTGATTTTTATATATAAGATATATTATTATGTAGACACCAAAAATGTTAATGGTGCGTTTGTTATCCGTGTGACGGGATGGCAATGCCACAGGCATAAGTCTACCGGCTACTTTACTTTCCAAACCGGAACACGGCAATGACAAGCATGAACACTATTGCGGTAGGAATATGTAAGGTGATGGTACCAAATACCCTGGTGAGACGTTGCAAAACTCTACCACCTAGTAATGGTCGTCATTACTAGGTGGTAGAGTAGTGACTCAGATGTAGGGGACAATCTTCGAACCCGATTTAGAAAATTAATAATTCTTCCGTCCGTAAAAAATTAGTTTTCCGAATTCTGGCCTAAACAATCTAAATATTGTGTAATACGAAACTTTTCACTCACAGATTTCGACTCGCACTTATCTTGTTTTATTTATATTATAGGCCACCAAATAAACAAACAGGAATAGACATCAAAGATGTTAATGAAGTGTATATTGCTAGCTGTTCAATTAAATATTGTCTAAACCATGTTCATCCAAATTTCAGAGACTAATCGGTCGAAAAGTTTTTGAGTTAAATCGTGACATACAAGTAAACAAAAATCAAATCTTTCTTCTTTATAATATCAATTTAGATTTACAAAAATTCACACTCTTATTACGCTTTTATAAACAAGGTGTATATCTATAGTCACGTTGTTTGAATGCGTACAGTAAACCTTGACCTTTGGCGTTCGGTTTAACTCCACCCGCTTCCAAGTATCAAGACTATTTCTATACCATGATCCGATGCGATTGGTATGTGTCTTTTGCGTTTTTGTTTTTGTGACGCTTTATCTGTGTTGTAGTCTACTGCTGGCCTTGGACTAGTCTAATCATGTGTGTGGATTTTTTTACATCCCACTGAAAGAAGGTCAAGGTCAATCCTAATTTCAAAAATCAAGTTTTTCCCCGTGTTTGTCGACGGGTTGGGATCCCCTTTGAGGAATGGACCAACTGCCAATCTGCCAAGCAGATCGTAAAAGGAGACCGATTGGCTATACGTGTCACTACCAACCTGACCAATCGGTGGTAGAGTTCCGCAACGTTTCGCTCGGGTATATGGTACCACCGGCTTACGAAGTCAAATCAAAGATAAAGTCGTTTTTTTTTAATTAAAAATATTTTATTTCGTTACAAACCATTTTAACAATAGACGGTTGGTTAGTTCGGTAGTATCGTTAAAGGATTTTTTTTTAAGTTTTTTTTTTTCGACTCCTTTCAAGAATAGATCAATTGCCGTTCTACCAGACAGGTCGTTAAAGGCGACCGATTGTATATACATGTCACTGTCATCTTGACTACAAGGTGGTAGAGTTCTGAAACGTCTCGCCCGGGTATTTGGTACCACCGCCTTACCTGTTCCTTGCGTAATAGCGTCAGTGCTTGTCATTGTCGTGTTCCGGTCCAGTAGACATGCATGTGGCATTGCCGTCCCACCTCACGGATAGCAACGCACCATTAACATCTTTAGTTTTTATAGGCGATGGTTTCTCTTTCCATCAAGTGAGCCATCTGTTTATTTGCTATCTAATCTATACATATAATGAAATCGTAGGAAAGTCAATGTATGTCCGGGTTAAACTCAAAAAGTACTGCATGGATTTACTTCAAATTTTGCACGAATATTACTAACAGGTCGGGTCAACATATAGGCTACATATTATCACGCTATCATCTACGGGGGAGGAGCTGTGCGGAGTAAACAAAGTCTGCGCGAACGAAGTCGCGGGCAACAGCTAGTGATATATATAAAAAAACAACTTCCAAAACGAAATTTTTAGACCCTGCAAAGTTGATTTGAATACCGTTCAATAAGATCAAAATCGGTCTTCGCGTTCAAAAGTAAAATAGTGTATTTTCAACAGGCTTCAGATTATTGAACTTTTCGAGCTCAAAAATGCTTAGGAGTATGACAACTTTGAGCTTAAACTTACAGTTGAGGTAAGTTAGAGGAAATTTTCAGGAATAGCCTGCATAGTCAACCGGTTTAAAAAAGCGTACAAGCAAATCGCTCTCTTGATGCAAATAAGTTTACTGGCTACCTTACCCTCCTAACCGAAACACTTGAGCGATAATATCTATTGCTATTGCAGCAGGAATAGGTAAGGCGGTGGTACCAAAGTCGAGTGAGATTTCATTTGTGATCTTAATTCATTTCATCTATACATATAATAAAATCGTAGGAAAGTCAAAACTGTACATTGAATATTTTTTTTTAAAAATACTTGGGGCGTGATCTATAATCGATATCGAAGCCAAAAATATAGTTTTTAGAATTTTTGTCTGTTTGTCTGTTTGCCTCTTTGTCTGTTTGTCTGTATGTATGTCCAGGGTAAACTCAAAAAGTACTGCATGGATTTACTTTAAATTTTGCATGAATATTACTAAAAGGTCGGGTCAACATATAGGCTACATATTATCACGCTATCTCCTACGGGGGAGGAGTAAATGAAGTCCGCGCGGACGAAGTCGCAGGCAACAGCTAGTAAGCATATAATGTACTCTTATTACTAGATTGTAGAGTTAGTAATGTGTCGTTTGGGCTTGGTGTTACCGCCTTGCATATTCCTATACCGCAATAGCGTCAGTGTTCAGCATTGCAGTCATCCGGTTTGAAGGATCATGTAGCCTTTTTACTATGATATAACACTGTAACCTTGACATATGGATAGTAACGCACCATTAATATATTAAATGTCTATAGGCGAGTATTGTCTAAAAAAGTATGAATAGGGATTACTTGACTCAGTTATTTTTATGTTATGGATAGCAAATAAGCCGACGACTCGTATGGAAAGAGATAACCATTGCCTATAGACACCATAGATTATTATCTTTATATTATAGGATAGCAAATATGCAGAGGACGCTACCGATGGAAAGAGGTAACTACTGCTTGTACACCTAAGAAGTTAAAGATTCAATGCGTGTGTCTAACAACTACAAAGATCGAAGCTTTTGTGGAAGAAATTACAAGCCATTGCATTGGACTAGATGAACTACTGAACTAAAAGAGTGATATACTTCGCAGTGATCAAAATATATGTTCATATCTTTTCAATTCAGTGACACATTCTGCGCACCTCTAGAAGAAATTATGTATCTCATCTTAAGCTACTTTTGGCTTTTCGTCAAAAATTTCAGCTGCTTTTTTTAAATTCATTGATGCATTATTTCACCCAACAAACCAGTGAATTGTGATGAATGATCGTCTACTGCTTTCAGTTCACCCTTTGCTCTACCCTGGAAAGAAACCGGCGTTATGATAATAAATTAGATGACTACGACATTGGACGCGACGTCGAAAAACAAAAAAATCATGCCTGAATAATCAGGTATAAAAAGAAAACCTTTCACGTGAACTCTGAAATTATTATATTAAGTACTTGATTTTCAGCAAGGTTATGGCGACCTATTAAATTAACCTTTTGTTGAAGCTATCTTAAATCTATTTCGATAACACGATATAAATACACCTTTGGATTATTTTTTTTTAATTTAATTAGCTACCTCCCACTCTTTAATATTATATATGCGATGCAATGAGATGTGTGTAGGTATGTGTGTGGCTTGTTACATTTTACGCTTTGATGTCTGGATGGATACATGATGGATGGATGGATTATGATCAAATTTAGAATACATATAATGTATTTGGATTGGGATACCACCACTTTACATATTCCTGCCCCAATAACAACAATGCTGGTTTTTACATGGATTCACGCGTACGAATAAAAACGTTTTACTCGTGTTGATCTGGCCCCCTCTGAAAAATAGACTGCCATTCTGCTAGGCATTTTGTAAAAAGTGAATTAAGGCAAGGCATTTTGTAAAAGGTGAATTAAGGCAATACGTTTCACGTCATACGTCGTAACCACTACGGTGGTGAGTTTGCAACGTCTCCCCGGAGTTTTGG
Organism: Apodemia mormo; assembly: GCA_036924255.1. NCBI lineage: Eukaryota > Metazoa > Arthropoda > Insecta > Lepidoptera > Riodinidae > Apodemia > Apodemia mormo. The sequence goes on from JAUPFN010000026.1 coordinate 11,057,962, forward strand.
TACCGTCTTACCTATTCTTGTCGCAATAACGTTGGTGCTCGTCATTGTCGTGTTTCGGTTCGGAGGGTAACGTAACCGGTGTATTTATGCTTGCGGCAATACCATCTCACCACGCGAGTAGCAACGCACCATTAATATCTCTGATGTCTATAGGCGATAATTACCTCTTGCCATCAGGAGACCCATCTGTTTGTTTGCTATCTTATGATATAAAAAAAGATGATATGATGATGGTTTATGATTTTATGATTTTCTCATATTACTCGAGATTTGGGCGTGAGATTTTCTTTGTACAGTTTAAATATCCTTATTTAAGCTATTAAAGCCAAAGAGATTTTTGTTTGTTTGATGACGGTAATCTATGAATGAACAAGTCGAATATGAAAAATAATTTTTATGTAAGTCCAATTTCGTCGAAAGGCTACTTTTTTCTCTTTTTCTTTCGTCAGAAAGTTACTTTTTCAGGAAGTATTTACATTTTTGAGTCATGCGAATGAAGTCGTTGTTAGGTACTTTAAAAATACATTTATGTATGATGTGAATGTTTTGATTAGGTACGCAAATATTGCGTAAGTGTTCGTGTTACGTGCGTGGAGCTTGGCTTGCTATTGAATATCTCAGGGCCAAGTTAGTTGGAAGACTTACTATAATTTTAAACCTCGTTATACAATTTTTTGCACTGAATTTTATATCTTTACGTTGAATTTTATCTTTAATACAGAATGACCACTATTGAGTAGTGAAAATATAAATCATCATGAAGAGAGAAGAATTGACTTGGAGCTGAATAGGAAAGTTAAAATAAATTAAAATTTTTGATAAACAAATTTCTTGTTTTAAATTTAGTAATTAAGATAATGAAAAGATAACAATAATATTAATAAATAAATCATTAATCCCAGGGGTTTAACATATGGAGTCGAATATTCTCTGATTTTCGACTCTATATTTGAAACTTCTGGGATTTTCAATATATCCAAATATTTTAAAATTTTATTTTACAAATTCATTTTTGATCAAAATCAGGTATATTTCAACTTAGGGAACAGACACAAATTTCATCAAAATCGGTTCCGTATATTTGTATAATTGACAAATATTTGGTGCCGGTTTAATTTTTAAACAAGTATTATTATTATTTATTTATTTATTTATTTATTTATTTATTTAACTCTTCATGTACAAAAAACATATCTATACACAAGTATTATATAAATTAAAGTATGTACAAAGGTGTGCTTATCTCTTTAAGAGATCTCTTCCAGCAAAACCTGTACAAAGACAGGTGTTGGAGAAAGATTATAAAAAGCAGGTAAGCGTACATTAGAGCTTAAAAGCGTAACTCATGCAACATATAAGTTCATGCAATTAAAATTAAACCAATAATTGTATTATTTAAAAAAAAAATAAGAATAATATTGAAAAAAAGAATAGTAAAAAAAAAAAAAACAGGAAAACCAAAAAGAGCTAATTTCCCAAATCGATACATCATAGTTAAATAAGTTAAACCATTACTCTAAAAATAATAATAATAAGACCAGCAAAAAAGAAATTAAACAAAACTTATAATAAACTTAAACTTCTAAAAACTTATAAAAAAATAAAAAAAAATTAACAAAACTTATAATAAAATAGCAAACATAACGAGAAAAAGACCTCCAGGATTACATGTTAGAAAGATAATACTGTTTAAGATTTAAGATTAAGATTTAAGATTAAGAGATTTAAGATTTATTGTTATAGATATAAATAGTCTCTGAAAATTTTAAGTTTCTAGTCTAGTGTCTACATATTACAATTCAATCTACCTAGTGCTAACGTATGTACCTAAGTGCTGTAAAACAAGACATTAACCTTCGAATGCCTTTTGGGAGACAATTCCTTCAAAATGTACGTTATATTTGTATGTAAAACGCATATTTATAAAATTATATTGACATAATCGCACGTGTAACGATTTGTTTTGTGTAACTAATTCAGTATTCTAGATACGACACGGTGCTCTTTGTAAAAGTTTTTTGCATGGAAGCCCACGTGAGAGCGATCCAATGATACGCCGAGCGGGCAGTTGCCGCGCGACCTTACACCGCTTATCACGACAATATACTCAATAATTCAAACAATTTATACTATCCAAAACATAATTACCCAATTTTCATACCAGTGTTAAAAGTGTTCAAATTTCGTACCAATATTCGTACCTGCTAATTCGTACTTGCTAATTTACGCGAATTGAGTGATGTAACTGATTTTGTAAATATCATTGTTCAGTGATACAAGCCTACAAACAGTGCTTTGTAAGAGGATACATGTGGTTTACTGACACGCTAAATAAGGATTGTTCGCATTCGGTATGTTTGTTTTAGTTTTTCCTTCAAACTAGTAGTCATACATATTTTGACTTTAACAAACTTTTCTAAAGGGTTTTCAAATCGGTTGTATTTTTTATGTGTGTTATTTCAGATCTCGGTAATATAATAACAGGACACATTTAGTAACAGAAAGGGTACAACACCCTTTTTGGTACCATTTAAATTTATTATTAATCTTAATTAAAACGCCAGAGCTACAGAAGGTTTAAACTAATATGCCTAATAAAGCCAAAAGAGATTTGAATGAGGTTGTATTTTAAATATTAAGTAATTGTGGAAAAGAACTAACTATATCCTAAATCCCGTTGCATTATAAAAGTTTTTACACACATTTGTCATTTTCCGCCATAAAAATTGTTCTACGTGCTATTCCAAATCACGTAACCCTGTAAAACCTGTACGCCAAATTCCATCCAAATCCGTTTGGTAGTTTTGGTCTGATTGAGTAATAAATATCCATCTTTACATCCAAACATCCAAACTTTCGCATTTATAATATTATAAAATATAGATTACTATCATAATTCACTGAAGCGTAATCCTATATTTTGAACGAGCAATTTTTGTATATATATTTGTGTGTTTGGTTTTTCCGAAACGGCGTTAACGATTTTGATGAAATTTTGTGTTTAGATAGTCTTTTACTTTTAACATTGGTCTAGGTAAGTGTCATCTATTTTTAATATCATAAGATAGCAAACAAGCAGATGGGTCTCCTGATGGAAAGAGAAACCATCGCCTGTAGACACCAGAAATGTTAATGATGTGTTGCTATTAGTTTGGTTGGAAGGCAAAGCGACATGCACAAATCTACCTTACTACCTTACCCTCCAAACCGGAAAAGAACGACATGTATTCACGCTATTTCGCTAGGAATAGCTACGGCGGTAGTACCAGACGAGGCGTTGCGGAACTCTACCATCTTGTAGTCACGATGGTAGTGTCATGTATAATCCTAATATCCTAATATGCTAATCGGTCGCCTTTTACGACCTGCCTGGCAGAACAGCAGTTGATCTATTCTTCAAAGGAGTCCGGCCAACACGGGGTATAGCCGTTTCACGTGAAACCGGTTATAACCCGCTTTCACATGGAAAAAATCATCCGAAGAAGCTCGGTCACCCAGTTAGTTATTGTTTTACATAAATCGCTATATATTTTTAAAGTGGTTAAGGCGAGGTATTTTGACGCGCTTCAATTCTATAGGAAATGGGCGGCGCGGTATGTCTGAAACCACTGGGAAACGTGTTAATTTTCAGATAAATAAATATAGGACTTCAGCTGAAAACCAAAATTTAGTACAATCTATTTTGTATTTAAAACTAAATATCTCCATATAAAAATCATGTGGAAGTTTAGAAATATTATTAATAAATTATTTGTTTTAGAGATTTTTTAGCCTGTTTTTGCAATTTTATATGATCGAGTAAAATACATTGTATATGATCGATGATTCTATCATGTAATAAGTTAGCACATTACTTAGATAATATCTTCAGGTATATCGTGTAATTTTTGTAAAATTTTTATTTAACAATCAATACAAAAACAACGTGATTTAGCAAACCAGTTTTTTTTCCATTTATCCAGATGCCTCGCCTTAATATGTCAACGTCAGACTCTGCTGGTAGAAACACAAATATTTCGCTATCCAAATTCCAAATTTACCATAGTAAATGTTAATTTGTTTGTTACGCTTTGAAGTCTTAATTACTACACCGATTATCATGAAATTTTCAATTTGTTAGGCTTACAGGAAAAGCATTTTTTATCAAAAAATCCCTAGTGATATAAAAGTAATTGTTAAATTAATGACGTTGCGAGTAAAGACGATTGATTAATTATTATTCACATAAATAAAAAAAAACTTTGTGTGTGTGTGCAGGTGTGTGTTTGTTAATTATTTACGTTGAAATGGCTGATAGGATTTCGGTCAAATTTGGTAACCAGGCAGTTTATGTATAGATTAAACATATCGACGACTTTTGTCGCGCAAGATTTGCTCCCATCGTACTCTGAAATAAATACTACGCTGTCGGTTGCGTGGTTGGTCGCTGGTATCATACGAGTATAATAAAACATAAAATAAACGAAGAAAAAAAAACATAAAAATCAAAAATTTTATCATTTCTTAAAACTCAAAAACAAGCCGAGCGATGACTGACTTGGTATGTGTCGTTAACATTGCTATTGATTACGATTTTTTTAGAGTAGTTCCAACGGAGACGGCATTTTCAATTGCCTTTTAACTGAGCAAAGCGTGGCTAGGTTGAGCTAGTATCTAATAAACTGACCGCCCGCGCCCCGTTAGTCGAGTGGTTAGCGACCTTGACTACGCAATCGACGGGGTTCGGGTTCGATTCCCGACGGCGCGGCGACAAGAATTTTTCTGATGAGCATAAATGTTTGTATTTCTGGGTTTGGGTGTTTTTTAAATATATTCTAGTATTTATATATGTATTTCTATGTATTAGTATAATTGACTAACACGCATAACACAAGCAATTAATAATATGGTTACTTTGGGGTTAGATCAGTAAGTGTAATTTGTCCCGTGAATAAAAAAACTAAATGATTTAGTTAAATCTAAAGTAGGCGATTTACCCATTATGACAGCGTTAATGAAATTAATATATAGACGTACATATTATAATAATTAAAAAATGTACTAATCATAAGCAACCGTTGAAGTCCTGTAAAATATGACAGTAGAGATTACCACTAATCTCGCCAGCCGAATAACCGAACCGTTGATCGTGTCGAAACCGAGAAGCCGTGTCTCTACCTACTACACAAGGGAATCGGCGTGATGACTTATTTGTATAAATACTGAAATATATCCAGCTCCAAAAACTTGTTTTAGAGTTCACTCGTTTTTAGGGTTCAGTGATTAGAGTGACTCTTTTTAAGGGTTCAGTACACTAATCCTATTAATATGTCTCCACTGTATGTCTGTTTGTGACAGGGCTCTCCCTCTTAAACGAAAGTAGGTATACACCTAACATTTTTATATAATGTGTGTCACTATGGTCGCTATAACAACAAATAATAAAAGAACAACAATAAAGGTGCCCAATATAAGTAAGATCAGTTACTATTGCTCGATGGAACCCTAAATGTGACAGTCCGACTTGCTCTTGACCGGGTTATTTAATTTAATTAATATTGAACGTATTTGGAAAGCAACGCCAAGATACCACGTCTAAGTTATGCTATCCGAGAGGTGCATTAAAAATCCGAAACTAGCAAGCCTATGCGCGTAGGCAACCAGTTAATGTGGCTTGTTTTGGATAAAACTATTTTTAAAGCAGGTCAAGTAGTTGTACAATCTTATTAATATAAACATTGAATAAAATAAAACTAGTATCAATCCATACTTCCAAACTAATATTTTTCTCGAATCGAAAGTTTGTCTGTCTGTCTGTCTGTTAGGCTTTCACGGCTAAACCGCTGGACTGATTTTCATGCAATGTGATATGGAAATAGTTGAAGATCCGGGGTCAAACATAGGTTATTTTATTTTTCAAAAATCAACCCCTAAGGGGCTCAAAATAGTTTGTATGAAAAACTTGAAAAACTATATCGACGACATGTTTATCTACTCGCGGGCGAAGCTGCGCGAATGCGCGATGTCGAATATAAAAAAAATGCGAGTCGGACTTTCGCACGAAAAGTTCTGTACCATCCATACTAATATTATAAATGCGAAAGTAACTCAGTCTGTCTGTCTCTTCTTCACGCCTAAATCACTGAACCGATTTGGATGAAATTTGGTACAAAGATAGTCTGTAACCCGAGAAGGCCATAGAATAGTTTTTATCCCGGAAACCCAACGAGAACAAGAATTATGCGGGCAAAACCCCGGGTCTTCTATTTTTGAAAATTTTCCACGCGGACAAAGTCGCGGACACAACTAGTCATCTATAAAAAACGGCAAAAGTCACGTTTGTTGTATGGAAGCAGCCCCCTTTAAATATTTATTTTATTTTAATATATATTTCTTAAATATATATTTAAAAAATCCCTGTCCGATCCGAAAGAGGTATTTTCCTTCCAAATGACGGAATTACGGATCGAACCGATAGAAAGGAGGTTATCAGTTTGACTTGTACATATGTGATATTGTTGGAATTGAATAAATATTTGAGTATGATGATTTATGTTAGGCTTTCAAGCACGTGTGTTAAATTTCGTAAGTTTTTGTGTGTTTGTTTGTCCACGATTTGCCCTGACACTAAAATTCATATCGTGATGATCCTTTTTGATTGAAATCAAGCCAATGACGTGCATTGAATCAAGCATATGACCACTTAGGTAATATATTATATTTGAAGTCGTTGAATTGATCAGTAAAAAATATAAAGAAAATCCTTTTCAGTTGACAGATATTTGAAGTCAGTTTAATTTTTTTTAATTACTCGCTCGCTACTTCGCGTGACCCAAAAATCATAACTCCCTTTAGCTAAGTCGGACTAAAAAGAAGCCTATGTCTTTTGGATAGTGCAGATCTCTAATGGTGAAATATTTTTTAAGTCGGGTTTTTTCTTACAAACACAAAAAATACAAAGGTAAACTTTAAACTTACAGACAGTAGTCATTCCAACATCGCCACACGGATAGCAACGCGCCATTAATTTCTGTAGTGTCTGTAGGCGAAGATAATCTCTTTCGATCAGGAGAAGCATTTGCTTGTTTGCTATCTTATAAAAAAAAAGAGAGTTCAAACGCGCGGAATGCTAGTTTCTTATAATTTTTCGATGTTTTATGTGAATTTTGTTACTCGGCGTACCGCCAAATGTATTATTGGAATGTTTTGATCTGTACGCCGTATATTCAAACGCAGATGAGGTTTATTTTCGCAGCCGGTGCCTTTATAGTGAGTCAAATTTTGGTAGTCAATACTCGATAAAATTTTGGAAATACACATTCTTTAGAACATTGGAATCTCCTCATAATCGATTTTTATGTCATTAAATAGCAAACAAGCACATAGCTTTACTGACGGAAAGACAGAAAGAGAAACCATCGCATATAGACACCAAAGATGTAAATGCGTTGCTATCCGTGTGGCGGGATGGTCATGCTGCATACATAAGTCTACCGGCTACCTTACTCTCCAAACCGGAACACGAAAATGAGAAGCAATAACGCAATTGCGGCGTTCTCTATATATTCTATTAATAGATACAATTGATCAGCAGCCTACCAAATGGGTCTCCTGATGGAATGGTATAACCATGGCTTATACGCGCGAATGGTAACAAAAGTTTTAATGTGGTGGTACCAAACCCAAACTCGATTCCCTTGTAGTCACAATGGTGGTGATAGATTTGGCCAACGGATTGTCTTTTACGAATTGTCTGACATGAAGACAGATGGTCTGTATTTTAAGAAGATCCCGGATCGTGACTAATAGTGTACAGTTTTTTAGCCTGTTTTCGGAATTTTAGATGATCGAGTAAAGTACATTCTATCATGTAATGAGTTAGCACATTCTTTAGATAATACATACATACATACATACATATCTTCACGCCAGATCCCTTACGGGGTAGGCAGAGAGAACCGAGTGCCATTCATCACTATCCTTGCAGGCTTGTCTCGCTTCCTCCACTTTCATCGCTCTCTTCATACACACACGCCGGTTGCGAAGACTCTTGACACCACCTTCGGACAGTACTCGATCAATCTGATCGTGGTGTGTCAGTCTTGGTCTTCCCCGGTACCTACATCCTGCGACAATCGCATTCTATATCGTTTTGTTAACCTTTCATCTACCATTCTTTCTACATGTCCGAACCAACGGAGCATGCCCTTTCTCATAATATCTTTACACGTATCTTTAGATAATATCTTCAGGTATATCGTGTAATTTTTGTAAAATTGTTATTTAACAATCAATGCAAAAAACGTGATTAAACAAACCAGTTTTTTCCCGTTTGTCGCGACGCTTCGCCTTAATATACCGTCATACTCAAATATTGTCCAATTCCAACAATATTTACATGCATGTACATTTACAGTTGAAACCTTCGTTTTTCCATTGGTTGAAAAAGGATTACATCCTCTCCAAAATGTATGAATCAAGCTATATACCGATGATTCAATAAAATGAGTGGGCATTAATACACACCATATGTTCTCATATTGAAATTTCCGTAACTGATATTTTAATAACACTCTTATCTATTTAATAATTATTATCTGTCCATATTTTAATAAAATTGCAATAATGGTACACTGTGTGACTGCGTGTAAATGATATATTGTTTTCAATGAGATGATCTTCAAATTTTGCAAGGTTTGGGGGTTTAAATTATTCTCTAGCCTGCTCCCCCCCCCCGCCCATACATTCGCTACTGTCATGTTATTAAGGGCTTCAAGACCCTATATATATTAGGCATGGAAATTATTGTTAAAGTAAATTAACTGTTATGTTGTTAAAGTTAATTAATATTTAACAGTTATTTATTTGTGTTATATTATATCAGTAGCCTATATATAATAAGTATTAGAAGTAGTAAAAACACGAAGTTACCAAAAAAAGGTCCTCTAGAATAGTCCTCTAGAACTTTTAACAGTTATTATTATCACGGTCTCTCGAAATATTTTTAATAACAGTATAATCATATATCAAGTTAGTGAGCAAAGAAAATGCTCTCTCAAATATTTTTAATAACATTATTATCATATATTAAGTTATTGGTAATTTTAGTGATGCATAAAAATTACTTTTAACAGTATTTGCTAATATAAATAACAGTTGTTAAATGTTAAAAAAAATAGTACGAAATTTAATATGTCAACTGTTAAATGATCCATGCCTTATATATATACATATATATACATATATATATGTATATCGCCTCTGTGGTCTAGTGGTCCAGCTTTGGAGTTGACCACATGAGGTCCCGGGTTCGATTCCCGGGTCGGGCACTTTAAAAAAAAAAAGTGTTATTTCAGTTTTCTGAGAAACTCAAAGTTGCCCGGGATTGGAAAGTGCCCGGTTGGCGATAGGCTTGCCACCTATCACATTTATGGGACCAAGTATCTTCGGCTAATCGTGGGTGCACTTGTTGTACCTCTGCCTACCCCTTCGGGGATATGGGCGTGAAGATACTGAATACTGTATATATATATATATATATATATATATATATATATATATATATATATATATATATATATATATATATATATTGTTTACGGTAACTGAAAGTTAGCTGTCTTAACTTAAATCTTAGCCTTATTACCTTAATGTTTTATTGGAAGCAAATACTGATATACCAAGAATTATATTGGTATAAATGCCAACATCAGCAATTTAAGGAGAAAGAAGTTCAAACGAAAACATTGCTTGTTTTCGCTTGATTTCGAAATTACTTTGAAGTATTTAATTTTGAACTTTTTGCTCAACAAAGTTCTCAGCCAGCGTTTAAATTGTTTGGGCTCAGAGCCCGCCTTAAGGGTGTCTCCTGTGAAACTGAACCTTGGCTTAGGGTCTAACTATAACTATAAATGGCAAGGTGCGTTATGATTTCAGCTCATTATTGACATTTGAGTAGGTTCTCGAATGTCTGAAACAAGAGCCTTGCCTCCGGCGGCAACGCTGAACGATGCCTGAGCAAAAAATACACGACTCTTTTAGTGGAAACCCTTTTTTACCCTCTAATGACCGATTTCTATACCCATAAAATGACTTATTTTAGTTTCGAATAAATAATAATTTTTTTTTTTAATATTTTCAATCGTCGGCACTTGGTGAAATTGCATTATTTTTAGTTAAAACTAGTTAACAACACACTTGTACTTTTATTTTCATTACTAGCTGTTGCCACGACTTCGTCCGCGCGGACTTCGTTTACTCCGCACAGCACCTTCCCCGTAAGTGATAGCGTGATAATATGTAGCCTATATGTTGACCCGACCTGTTAGTAATATTCATGCAAAATTTGAAGTAAATACATACATACAAAGACATACATACAGACAAACAGATAAACAGACAAACAGACAAAAATTCTAAAAACTATATTTTTGACTTCGATATCTATTGTAGATCACGTCCCAAGTATTCTTTTAAAAACATATTCAATGTACACTTTTGACTTTCCTACGATTTCATTATATTGTTACGTACTCGGATTCGTAATTGTAAGAAAACACCACTTGTATTAAATCCGTGTATTTAGTATACAAATACACAAGACAACACAATGTAATACTAAAATTCACTTTAGACACTAGTCACTCACTGTACTATCACTGACTACACAATAAAACACTTCTCGCTTCACACGGGTCACTTTAAGCATCGCTCTCGATCGCTTGATAAAAACGGCTCTATATTTGTCAACTCATCTCTATTTATAGCCAGGATAAAGTTCTACCTGGATCCAGAAAAATCTAAATGTATCGGGAAACGATGAATCACTTCGTATTGTAATCAAGTTATGAGTCATAAATCGTAGTACACGCTACTTTCAACCTTATGCCATATATCACAAAGTCCATTATGGCATAGCTTAGGTGAATTATTTGTTTGTCAATAGGAGTAGCTATCTTTTTCTTTTATTTCTAGATCTCTCCAGCGTTCCAATTCTACACGTTTCTAGATTATTCGTAACAATATGTATAGATTATAGATAAATATTTACGGGACAAACTACGTTAACTGATCCAACCCCAAAGTTTCGAAGTAACTATTTAGTAACCTGTGCCCGAAATAAGCAAATTATTTGCTTGTGTTATGGGTGTTAGTTAACGATACTAATACATAAAAATACATATATAAATACTGGAGTAGATTTAATAAACACCCAAACCCGGAAATACAAACATTTATGCTCATCACACAAACGCTTGTCCCCGTCGGGGATCTAACCGGAGCACCGTTAAATCTTTAAAACTACGCAACGGATTTTGATGCGGTTTTTTTAATAGATCGAGTGATTCTTGATGAAGGTTATAGTATATAAATCTTTCCGATATTCCCACGGGAACAAAAGCTACGCGGGTGAAACCGCGGGCAGGTCGCTAGTTATTATTAAATTAGTTACTAATGGTTATTGCTACGAATGACGGATCTTTGATTATTATAGAAACCCGGCTAAAATCATGAGCATGACACATCGGTGACGACATTACGGAGAGAAAAGGCAAGCGATGACGCTATTTCGATGGGAATATTTAGGGTGTGGTACACCAATCCGGGCGAGACGTGAAATACCACCAACCACCAAGCTGGTCTGGATCCCTTTGAAGAATAGACCATCTGCTTTTTTGCCAGGTGGTTTGTAAGAGACGAACGATTGGCTATGCTAATGTCTTCCATCGTTGCTACTAAGTGGTAGAATTCTGCGTTATCTCGCCCGGATCTACTACCACCGCCTTACCTACTTTTGCCGTAATAGCCTCAGTGCTTGTCACTGACATGTTCCGGTTTAGGGAGTAAGGTAGGCGGTAAACTTATGCATGGAGAATTAAGACCCCGGCACAAGGATAACAACGTATCATTCTATGGTGTCTATAGGTGATGATTGTCTCTTTCCATCAGTAGAGCCATCTCCTTGTTTGCTATCTACATACATACATATCTTTACGCCAGATCCCTTATGGGATTGGCAGAGAGAACCAAGTGCCATACATCACAATCCTTGCAGGCTTGGCTGGTTGACCGCCCCGTTGGTCGAGTGGTTAGCAACCCGGACTACGCAATCGGCGGGGCTCGGGTTCAATCCCCGACGGGGACAAGCATTTGTGTGATGAGCATAAATGTTTGTAATTACGGGTTTGGGTGTTTATTAAATATATTTCAGTATATATATATATATATATATATATATATATATATATATATATATATATATATATATATATATATATATATATATATATATATATATATATATATATATATATATATATATATATATATATATATATTAGTATCGTTGACTAACACCCATAACACAAGCAAATAATTTGCTTCCTTGGGGGTTAGATCAGTAAGTTTAATTTGTCCCGTGAATATATTATTATTATATTGTCTCGCTTCCTCCACATTCATCACTCTCTCATACAAACACGCCGGTTGCGAAGGCTCTTGACACCACTTTCGGACAGTACTCGATCAATTTGATCATGGTATGTCAGTTTTGGTCTTCCCCGGTACTTACATCCTTCCACATATGCATTGTATATCTGTTTTGTGAACCTTTCATCTACCATTCTTTCTACATGTTTGCTGTCTTATGATATAAAAAAATTAAGTAACGTCTTTGTCTAAAAGGTATTGAGCCTCACTTAGCATATTCACATTCGTAACAATTCAGGTGTATTAACGTGTCAGCTATTCTGCGTACACATGAATTATTCAATGTTCATACACCTCTGTCCCAAATGCATCCATACACAATTCAATCTTTTGTTCGTGGCCCACCGACCAGTATAGTTTGAACTTTATGTCAGGGTAAACAGCTCCTAACTTGGATTAGGAATAATGTTGTTGGTATTGTTTTGGTTACATCACTCTATATATCTATCGATCTTTACAAATATATGTCTTTTTAATACCATAAATTAACAAAAAAATTGGACGGTAAATGTGTGTAGCATTTTTTTATTATAAGATTGCAAACAAGCAGATTTTTTTTTTATATCATAAGATAGCAAACAAGCAGATGGGTCTCCTATATTTAACCATCCAAGAGTTAACCATCGCCTATAGACACCAAAGGTGTTAATGGTGCGTTGCTATCCTGTGGCGAGATTTTATGCTACATGCATAAGTTTACCGGCTACCTTACCCTCCAAACCGGAACACGAGAGTAACAAGCACTGATGCTATTGCGGCAGGAATAGGTAAGGCGGTGGTACAGACTCGGGCGAGACAATGCCGAGCTCTATCACCTAGTAGCCACGATGTTAGTGACTTATTTAGCCAATCGGTCGCCTGGACTGCCTGGCAGAACGACAGTTGGAGGAGTATTCTTCAAAGGAGCCCGGGACCAACACGGGGGGAGGGGGGGGGGGGGCGGCTCTCCTAATCCAAGAGGAAAAACAACCATTGTCTATATACACCAAATATATTTGGTGCTTTAGTACCGGAATACATCAGCGACAAAAAACGCTATTACGGCAGGAATAGGTAAGGCGGTGGTACCAGACCCGAGCGAAACGTTGCGGAACTTTACCACCTAGTAGTGACACATTGGACTAGTCGTTCGCCTTTTACGAACTGCCCGGGGGAATGTCAAAAGGGCCCCGGACCTACACGGGACAAAATAATAGAGATGTGCCGTTGTGGGTGCTTATCTATATCAATCTATATTAATATTAATTATCTATATTAATATTATAAATGCGAAAGTTTGGATGTTTGGATGGATGTTTGTTACTCAATCACGCAAAAACTACTGAACGGATTTGGAATTGGACATAACCTGGAATAGCACATAGACTACTTTTTATCCCGGAAAAATTAGGTAATCCCGCGGGATTCGCAAAAAACTTTTGTAATGCAGCGGGCTGCTCGCTGCAGCTAGTAATATTATAAATGCGAAAGTTTGGATGTTTGTTACTCGATCACGCAGAAACTACTGAACGGATTTGTATAAAATTTGCTGCACTGGTAGATGATGACCTGGAATAGCAGATAGGCTACTTTTTATCCCGGAAAAATAAGTTGCTCCCACGGGATTCACCAAAATATTTTATAATGCAGCGGGCTGCACGCTGCAGCTGGGATAAAATAAGGCTCAATTACCAGTTCAGAAAGCTTGATGTCGTAAAGTACTGCACATAACATAATGTCGATTGGGTTCGGGTCGAAGCGTTTAGGGGTCTTACGCTCATAAACACGATACAATACAACGAACGTCACGTTGTGCTACGACGTGGCATAATGTGTAAGACAATATGCAAGTGCCCTAAACGCTTCGACTCCATTGACGTTTTGTTACGAGAACCGGACCCCTTTTAGTCAGATCCGAATATAACTTGATCTTCACCCATCTGTTTACCGAATGAAACATATTATTAACAAAATTCATACATAGACAAATACATCTTGCATGTATTGCCTATCAAAATATGTTCATAGCTATCCTTAATCAAAAACTATTCATTATTTTTATTTTAGCAAGTTTCTCCCACTTCTTTACCGATCAAGTGTTATTGACACTAAAAGTTTTAAATAATATGTAGAATTAAGAATAGGTCTGTGAGGTATTGCCTACGTGTTTACGTTATATTTACTTACCTGTTTACACCTGCTTGCTTGGTAGCCATGAACATAAACACGTAGGCAATACTTCACAGACCTATATGTTTAAAATGTTTAGTATTAATATCTTTTGATCGATAAACAAGTGGGAGATAATTGCTGAAAAAAGGTAATTAATATTTTTTAATTAAGGATAGCCATGAACATATTTCGATAGGCGATACATTCAAGACATATCTGTCTATGTATGAAATTTAATAATAAAGTCTATGTATGAAATTTAATAATAAAAATGTTTCATTCGGTAAACAGATGGGTAAAGGTCAAGTTATATTCGGATGCTGTGCTATTTTATCTAAATTTACATCAAGTTCTAGTCACAATTTTAAAGTAAATTACATAGCAACCTTAGTGTCTCTAGAATGAATAATATCTACATATTTTAAATTTATGTATACGTAGAATATGCAGCAAAACTAATTTGTGTTTATAATCGAGTTTCTATTTCTGTTAATTTGGATCTTATCTTTATATTCTGTTAGTTTTGTAGGGCTCAAAGATAGGATGCCAAAGATTTTAGCTTTTTAGGGTTTCGTACCCAAAGAGTAAAATGGGACTAGTAAATGACTATCTAATTCAGTGTTGTTTAGTTATTTTTTAAATTAAACGAGCGTTATGACTTATGAGGCGTGTACTTTTGGATTTTCTGTTTGTAAAATGCATGTTGTACGCAATCAATAACTAGTATTATAAATGCCGAAGTTTGTCTGCCGGTTACGCTTTTGCGGCTAAAACCACTGAATCGATATTAATGAATTTTAGCAAGGAAATTGTTGAAGCCCCGAGGTATTTTTTTTTAACAAAAACCAATCCTTAGGGGCTGATTTAAAGGATGAAACTTTGTAATATATTGTAAACCTGTTACTCTTCTGCGGTCGAAGTTGCGTGGGTGAGCCAATATTGTGTAAAATTTATTTATCTTCATTTATTTATAACAAGTAACGCGTATTTCCATTATCGTTACAGGAAAACCACTGTTTTGCAAGTCTGTCGTGTCATATTACTGTAATGACTTGTAAAATATTATTAAATAAACTTAGCCTGCTGCGCCAATTAGTTTTTCTGTGTATTTCACGGAAATAATGTTTTTTTCTTAATAATGTTTATATTATACTAACTGCAGCGTATAGCCCGCTGCATTATTATAGTTAGTGATCGATGAATCCCGCGGGAACAACTCATTCTTTCGGGATAAAAAGTAGTCTATGTACTATTCCAGGTCATCTTGTTTCAGTGTGCCAAACTTCATACAAATCCTTTCAGTCGTTTTTGCGTGATTGAGTAAGAAACATTCATCCATCCAAACATCCAAACTTTTGCATTTCTAATCTATACATAAGTATATAATAAAGTCGTGAGAAAGTCAAAACTGTACATTGAATATTTTTTGAAAAGAATACTTGGGGCGTGATCTACAATCGATATCAAAGCCAAAAATATAGTTTTTAGAATTTTCGTCTGTTTGTCTGATTGTCTGTATGTCTGTTTGTCTGTATGTATTTCCGGGTTAAACTCAAAAAGTACTGCATGGATTTATTTCAAATTTTGCGTGAATATTACTAATAGGACGGGTCATCATATATATGCTACATATTATCACGCTATCCTCTACGGGGGAGGAGCTGTGTGGAGTAAACGAAGTCCGCGCGGACGAAGTCGTGGGTTGCCCACGACTTCGTTGGCGCCAGTATTAATATATATTATTATTATAAAAACGGATCTTTTGCCATCTGTGATCATCGTGCCTTGAATCTTTTCATCAAGACAGCCATCTGCTTGTTTGGTACCTTATGGGATAAATATTTAGGTTTACTCCACTGTGCATAGAAAATAACTGAAGTAATAAAACAACATCAATTTTGTAGCACCTTTAATCGCAAAGATGGAGTTGATTTTTTATACCTACGGCTCAATACGTAAAACTGACGAAAAAATTATTAATTGTCAAGGACCAAAATGCAACATCTAGTTTTTCATTTTTATTATTCAGTTCATCGTATTAACGAAATGAATAATATATACTAGCTGTATATATTAATAATATATATATATATACTAGCTGACCCGGCAAACGTTGTTCTGCCTTTTTAACTACCATATTTTTTTTCTATATTTTCTTACCTTTTAAACCTTCTCTGGAATTCAACAATTAATTCAAAACCAAAGTTAGCCAAATCGGTTCAGCCGTTCTCGAGTTTTAGCGAGACTACCGAACAGCAATTGATTTTTATATATAAGATATATGTATAGATATAATAGACAGTTGAGCTTTTGGGGCTTTTTCTTGTTAAGGATTAACGGGATGTTACCACGATAAGCCCCCCCTCTCCTCCCGTGATATCAAAAACATAATATCGTCGTCAATAACGATCGTCGATCATGTAATCCAGGTAAGATTCCGTTAATCTGTTCCGCGTCTCTATAAATTATTTCAGAGTTATTGTCATTTCTCAATAAATTGAAAATAAACGAATGGGACATATTAATTCCTGTCAAATTAGTGTGCGCAACATATTTCTGTAACGTTCAGGCTATTTTTGTCTGTACCTCAGAATATCCATGCCAGTTACGAAGTGCTTACCAATTCGACGGCATTATACCTACAGTCTATTTCTTTTTACGTGTCTATTTTAGTAAACAATAATGGCGGACCAGTGACTTAAATTAGTCATAGACAATTAATATGGTTGTGAAAAATCAAAAGATCTATTGAACAAGTATGACGAACTAAATTGAATGAATGATATTTATTGTAACAACTATCCATCCATTTTGTTATATTATTACAAAGTATTATAATTTTTATAATCTTTAATCTACCTATATTAATGTTATCCATATTCCATATTATAATTTATAATATTACACATGCGAAAGTTTGAATGGACGTTTGTTACTCAATCACGCAAAAACTACTGATCGGATTTGAATGAAATTTGGCACACATATAGATGATAACCTGAATTAGCACTTTTTAATCCGGAAAAATGGGTTGCTCTGTGGGATTCACCAAAAACTATTATAATGCAGCAGCTGCACTTTGCAGCTAGTTATAAATACGAAAGTTTGGATGGATGTTTATTACTCAATCACGAAATAATTTCTGATCGGATTTAAATGAAATGCGGCACACAGGTAGATGATGATCTGGAATAGCATTAAGCTTTTTTTTATCCCGGTAAACCGAGTTCCTACGTGATTCATCAAATTTTTTTTAACGCAGAGAGCTGCGGGCTGCAGTTAGTATGTTATGCGAAAGTGTATTTGTTTGTTTGTCTTTCTTTTAGTTAAGTTAAACTTGTTACCATGCTGTAAAAAAACTAAATATTTCTGCTGGTAGATACCACAGAATTTTTCCTTGTCACTAAAGGCATCGAACTTTCTGCGATTTCAAATTTTTGTGCCGACGTCAGTACACTCAAGAGAAATCGAAATCCACTAAACCCAAGCCAAGTAAAACAGTTGAGAATGAGATCGAAATCCTAAAAACAGTCCAAAGTCACGAAAAAACCACGAAAAACAGCCGAAAACACAGAAACCACATTCTCGCAACAAAGAAGGAAACGGAATGAGTAAGTTTTACTATAACTTTTTAGACCTTAATTTAAAGTGTCATCAAAATTTTAAATTATGCTTCTTTCGCAAAAACTTCGTTAATGTTGCGTCATTTTTACTGTTATCGTAAGTGTCATTGTTACTGCTAACAAAATGGTGGATTTTTATATAATTCTAAATAATTAAATTATTTATTTAATATTATAAGACAGATGAATTTAAATAGAAGAATAATTTAATAAAACAATAATCACTTTTTTCTAGAAAATAAAGACACGCAATCAATAATCGGTTTTCATTTATTACTAAAATTGTTTAGAAAAATAAGTATAAAAACTAGGAATCTTCGCAGGATGGGAGGAGTATCATTACATACATACATCCTAAATAATTTAATTAATTTTATAATATTGTGGGACAAGTGAATTTAAATATAACTATTAACAAAAAACAATATTTACGTTTTTTTGCGTTAAAAGATCATCGAATTATTGTAGTATACAATGATTAAATAACCTGCCTTTAATAAAAATAAGATTTTATTTTATTAACAGCAGGTTACTTTACTACTACAAAATTATTTAGATTTAAGAGCAAGGATTTAAAACATTATCAGATAACAGAACTTATTTAACGATACTTAACGTTATTACTATAGCGATACCTCAGTTACAAAATTATTTTTAAACACTATAATATGTATCGCTACTCATATAATAGAACGAAATTGTTAACGCTAAATAATGTTATGATACCGATACTGTTTTGTGATTGGTTCACCGCGTTTCATGCCGTTTCATGATTGGTGCGTCTAGCTCTAGAACTAGAAAGCAACTAACTAGCTCTAGAAGGCAACGTCATAATACTATATAACATAATGTTAATTCGTAGTGTATAAACAGAATGTAATGAATAACGTTATTAAACAGTAACAAATTCTGTATCATTTTTGGTTAATTTTATACTTGAAAATAACGTTTTGTCACGCTACAAGCAATAACGTTACCACAAAATACCTATATTATTAATCTCTTAAACAAGAATTATATATTTAAATCCTTGTTTAAGAGATTGAAAAACTATATTATTACTTTAAAAGTGTTAATCTTTGAAATATAATGATTCTGAAAAGGGGATATTTTAAATTCTACAAGTCAGTATTTAACATTTAGACAGTTTGTATATTTTTCTATATATTATTATAACCTATTTGTCGTAGTTTAGGAATATTTATCTTTGATAAGAATCATTCAATTAGTCATTCAAATTCGTTCATTAATGCACGTGTCTATCAATTTCATAGACAATCGGATATTCGAAATGTCAAGTCATATGGTATTTTTCAACTGTGAAATTATTTTTGTATTCTAATAAGTTTTCGTAAATTAAATATGATAAAATAATATATTAGAAACAGTTTTTAGTGCCAAACAAACCGTTTACAATGAATGAATACGATAATCTAATCATATTTAATTCAATGTATATGATTGATGTGAAACTTTGGTGTTTTTACAACAAGTGGACTTTGTTTACCTAAAAAGACACGGAAAAAGAAATAGACTGTACATCTCCCTGTCTTTATTTTTACTGTGAGCAAGAACATAAAACAATATTACAGAATTGGAAGTCTGAATGGGAGGATTTTACTAGGTGGTAGAGTTCTGCATCGGCTCGACCGGGTCTGGTACCACCGCCTTACCTATTCCTGCCGCAATAGCGTCAGTGCTAGTCACTGTCGTGTTCCGGTTTGAAGGGTAAGGTAGCCGGTAAACTTATGCATGTGGCATTAGATCTCGCCACAAGATAGCAACGCACCATTAACATCTTTGGTGTCTATAGGCGATGGTTGACTCTTTCCATCAGGAGACCCATCTGCTTGTTTTGTCAAAATTGGAAATGGTGAAAGACGGGTGTCACGGAACAGAGTATATAAATAGAAATACAACGTTGCCGTGGCATGTGTATTTTAATTAAGCATCGTTTTGGTTTGTTTTACCCATTCATGTGATATAGTAATACACCGCAAAAATATTTTTTATCAGAAACATAATCGTGTTAGAAAACAAAATAGGTGTATTTCTATTTGTAGGGTAATATATGATAATACTTTGGCGATAGTGACTTCGATACAAAATTTCACGGCACATTATTAAATATTTCCGCAGAACATCCCTCCGTTAAGGATGGAAACGCAACATTAACATTTTTAATGTCTGTAAGTAATGTTATTTAAGCAAAGACGGCGTCTTTTTGTTTACGAACTTTATGTTATAAAAAACATTCATACAAATAAACGATGATTTCAACTTGCATGATGTAAGAGGTCTGACCATGACTTCGAGGTTCGGACTACCATAACAAGCAATTTTAACTCTTTGGTATCTAATTTTACGTGATATAATACCACATTCTGATTGTGAAGATTGTGATCGATACGCCCACTGTACGTGCGTTATCTTAGTCTGAACCTGTTTTGTTAGATGTAGGTTATAAGTTTCCAACAGATACAGCAGAATAGAGTTGAAGTAACGCTATACTTACTTATAAGCTAACGAAACTATAAGATTGTTTTATTATAACCCTGCAACTTTTAATTTCCATATATCCCTATATTGATCTCCATATCGATGCCTTACTTCACAATTGCAGTAACTACAAAATTGGTAATCATGAGGAGAGCGTTTTAAAGTCTTAAAGTTTAGACGTGAATAGTACAAAAACAAAGTAAAATAATAAAAGAATTATGCGTCTATACACAAAACTTATCGATATTTCGATACGCGCAAACGATAAAGTACAACATTTAGTGTACTTATCTAAAAAAGGCACTAAAAAGGTGAAAATTGAAAATTTTGCAGTTAGTACAATTGTGAACTAAGGCATCGATATATATAATTTTCTATGAAGAGGATGTCCATTTTCTTAGGAAGTTCCTACTTATGGCCTTATGGCTACAAACGTTACACGTGGTGCAAACGATCTAACTTTATTGTAGAGGTGAGAAATTACCTTTTTATATTTAACGGTTACAATTTTGCACTCTTTAAGAGAAATCGTGATTTTTATGCCTTTGCTATAAATATCTATTATGTTTAAAAATTTAATGGTGGAAATTTCTTTCACCGCCGGATCAACGTAGTGTGCGACCGCGTTCCGATCCGGTAGTTCGAGTAACTATATAATGCCCCGTAGAAAGTATTTTTACCATGAAAGGATTATTGGAATAAAATATTTGTAATTTTTCATTAATTTCTCGAATAAAGACTGATATATCTAAGTGTAAAACATACCTTTACATTTTAATACGTCTATTGCCTGTTTGCAAGCAAACTCGTGTAGATTAATAAACCTTATTTTTTAAAAAAAACGCTGATTTGCTGTAAGCATATCAGCGTTTTTCATTCACATTCACAGTTTCACAGCGCATTCGAAAGCTTTTGTTTTCTTTAAAAACGCACCAAAGAACACTTCTGACTGAATTGTAAGTTTTACTTTTTTTAACGTTTTTATGTATTAGTATCCATACTAATATTATAAATGCGAAAGTAACTCTGTCTGTCAATCTGTCTCTTCTTCAGGCCTAAAACACTGAACCGATTTGGATGAAATGGGGTGTAAAGATAGTTTGAGACCCGAGAAAGGACATAGGGTAGTTTTTATCCCGGAAATCCCAGGGGAACGGGAACAATTATTTTACTACGGTAAAATAATATTACTTACCACTTACTACGGTATTATTTTAGAAACTTCCACGCGGACGAAGTCGTGGGCACAGCTAGTCATTAATATATTCTTTTTCTTAGGTCAAGAAATATACAACAAAATAGTCAAGGTCTACTCAATTTCTTTTTTATTTTTATCTTAAGTTTGGAAGAAATCTCTTTAAGTAGAGATAAGTTCGCTCATTGCACATGTGACTTTTGTCTCCTATTTGTGTTATTTTACATGTTAAATAAACTATAATATACACAAGTTACACAAATAAAAACGAAAAATACCATCCTCTGACTAACTGATACTTAGTAAGGTTCATTTAATTCCCTATAATGTGTCTGATGCTATTTCTGTTTATTGCTAATTTACTACAAAAAATTGTCTAGCCTGTTCCTATACTATATTCGTTCGAAGTGATACAATCTTTATATAAGGCTTAAGATAACCATCCATCCAGATCATCGTCTGTACACACCAAAATGTTAATGGTGCGTTGCTTTCCTTGTGACGGGGTTCGAATGTTTCATGCATAAGTTTACCAGCCAACTTACCCTTTAATCCGCAACGCGGCAGTAGCGAGTACTGACGCTATTGTGGCAGTAATTGGTAAGGTGGTTGTACCAGACCCTAGAAAGACGTTGTGGAACTCTACTACTTGGTAGTCACGATGTTAGTGACACGTGTGGCCAAAGGTTCCCCTTTTACGAACTGCTTTTCAAAATGACAGATCGACGGGTCCTACGTATACTGATGCAACCCGCAAAACAACGAAAACCATTTTTTTGCATCAAAAGCCTTAAAATTACCTTATATTTGTTCAAATGTAGCAAAGTTGAAAATTTGTACTTTTGTGCAAATTTTCAAATCATGTCAAAATTACAAGCTATAGAACGTTTAGTCCGCTCTCTTGTAAAGTTGTGTCATTGCACTTGCACTAGTATACGCAGGAACCGTCGACTGATGGTCTGTTCTCCAAAGGGTTCTAGAAGTAGGGGATGATCTACTATTCCGTTCTATTACTATTCGTTACTATAAGTAACGATAAAACCTGATGAGAAAATCAGGTTAAAAGTATTTTAACATCAAGTCGGAATGAATGCCAGCGGTGAATGAATTTGTGACACGACGGTCGTATTTCCTTTCACGACCGCAACTTCGCTTTTAAGGTATCACATTCCTTTTTACCACAATTCTTGTTTGGTTGTGCCAGGCAATTTTGCAGTTTAGACCGCATTGCATAGCAAAAATCCACCTTGGCCGATCGCGTTGGTAGAGTAGCTGGTGACACTGATTATGTTTTCAATGGGGCGTGATTCGATTTCTGACAGATAAACGTTTCTGCAAATATGTTTTTTTAGAATTGTGTGTTAAAATATACAGTCCCGCTGCCCGCGTGTGGAGTAAGAGCTACTTCATATTAGGTCGCAAGCAGCGCGAAAATAGTAGCGCTACTGTTGTGCTGTTCAGAAACAAGTAACAAAAACAAAAGCAACCCTGATGTACCTTCGTTGCAAACCATTTTAGAAATAAGTGTGGTATACGAATCTAAGCATGTTCTGCGGCTAACGTTGTAATACGAAAGCATCTGTTGTTGCCGCGCTGCATGCTATCTTATGTGAAGCCGCTCTAATATCTGTAATAAAAAATTATCTTCACACCTGTATCCCTATCCTGAAGAGGTTGGCAGAGGTACAAGAAGTGCACCCATGATTAACCGTAGATATTTAGTCCCACAGTGTGATAGGTGGCAAGCCTATCGCCTATCGGGCAATTTTTCCATCCCCGGGCAACGTTGTTTTTGTCAAAAAACTGAAAAAAAATACATTTTTGAATTGCCTTATCTGGAAATCGAACCCAGGACCTCATTGGTCAATACCGACGTCGGAACATTTGACTACAAACCCGATCTGTACTAAGGGCGGCTTGCACCAAAATGCTTAAATCATTTTAAGTCACTAAATACGTTTAAAGTGACAGCATTTAAGGCGATTTGACATTTGTGAAACATGTTTAAGAAACTAAATGCATCTAAGCATTTTAGTGCAAGCCGCCCTAAATTTAAGAAATTTCATAACATTTTTCCCTTCTATTTCATCTACTTAGATGATTTTTGGAAATAAAGATATTGCATAGACCACGGTTCTCCAACAGGCTCTATGCCTAATAACTAACAATCGGTTGAGCGGATTATCCGTGAAAGCCCAACGGTAAGATAGACAGAAGTACAGACATTCGCTTTTATAATATTCGTATGGATTTCAGTATTTATATATGTATATATTATATTATATATTATAATACTAGCTGTTGCCTGCGACTTCGTCCGCGCGAACTTCGTTTACTCCGCACTGCTCCTCCCCCTTAGGTGATAGCGTGATAATATGTAGCCTATATGTTGACCCGACCTGTTAGTAATATTTATGCAAAATTTGAAATAAATCCATGCAGTACTTTTTGAGTTTACCCCGGACATACATTGACTTTCCTACGATTTTATTATATGTATATCTATATTTCTATATTAATCTATATTCTATATTTTTAATTAATTAATTAATATTAATATTAAATTAAATATTAATATTTAAAAAAATATTAATATTAAATAATTAATCTATATTAATTAATTAATTGTTAATATTATAAATGCGAAAGGTTGGATGTATGGATGGATGTTTGGATGGATGTTTGTTACTCAATCACGCAAAAACTACTGAACGGATTTGAATGAAATTTGGCACACAGGTAGATGGTGACTTGGAATAGCACATAGGCTATTTTTTATCCCTGAAAAATTAGGTGATCCCGCGGGATTCACCAAAAACTTATAATGCAGCGGGCTGCACGCTGCAGCTAGTAGATTATAAATGCGGAAGTTTGGATGTTTGGATGTTTGTTACTCAATCACGCAAAAACTACTGAACGGATTTGAATGAAATTTGGCACACGGGTAGATAATGATTTGGAACAGCACATAGGCTACTTTTTATCCCCGAAAAATTAGGTGACCCCGCGGGATTCACGAAAAACTCAAAATGCACAAATTCACTGCGACATATATAAGATTCTCGTGTCACAATGTTAGTTACCATACTCCTCCAAAACGGCTTGGCCAATTTTTATGAAATTTTATATGCATTAGACACTTTTACTATTCCACTTGTACATAAATTTCACTTTTACGCAATTCTTTAATATATTAGTCGACCGAAGTGAAACCGGTCGAGTAATATATTAAAAATTTGTGTAAAAGTGAAATTTATGTACAAGTGGAATAGTAAAAGTGTCTAATAACAACGGAATTTCACAAAGTGCCGACGATGAAAAGTATAGAATATTTTTTATATGCATATTCAGTAGGTTCGAGAATCGGCTGCTATCTATTTTTCATGCCCCTAAGTAATAAAGGTTATCCACCCCTAATATTATTTTCTTTATTTTTTACACATTTTATTTTTATTTTTTATAATGTTGCATTAAAAATACATTCAACCTTAAATGCTCATACTCTAGCATCAACCTCTATTTTCTAATTCAATAATTTATATGGCAAAACAACGTTTGCTGGGTCAGTTACCATAACCTTCCTTCTAATACCATCGGGTTACAAACTAAAATGCACGAATAATCTACGACATAATCAAATGGTGCTTAGGGGAGCATCTCAAAGTTCATAATTTCAATTTAATTTCAGTCTAGTGAGTAAGTGCTGACCTATAAAGAGTAGACACAAGCTTCGTTAGAAGTGCGCGGCTTGATCATTGTACTATGAAGATAGTTTTCGGATGAATGCCGAAGCGACCCGCCGGTCTTTATTGCCAAAAACCTTTATTAGTAGACCATGGGATAGGACCTTATATAATAAATGATCGATATATACTTGAAACTTCGCGAATGGTTAATTTTTTCGAGTCTACCAAACTTCCTCTATACGACTTTTTTCAAAAGGGTTGCGAAACATAATCTCGTAATATTTAGTAACAAACTAGAGACCTAATACGAGATCTATTTATCTGTCAACAAGTCAGACTACAGACTACAGTCAAATATAGAATTGCCTCCGTTTTTGGAAGAAACCTACGTCCTACAAAAATAGTGGCACAACTTATTTTTGGAACGAGGTTCCATATTTGTCTGTGCGGATGGGAGCAACGCGCGAAAAATATCCGACCAAAAATTGTTATGACGCTTCACAGGTATGCATTAGTGTTATGGTTAGATGTATATGTTCATGGGCGTACCAGGGGGGGTGGGGTAGGGAGGGGCAGCTGCCCCCTCTGGAAATTTTTGACATATCTAACCTATCTACTAACTACGTACTGTTGTAGATAAAAATATAGTTTTAAAATCTTACGGTTGCCAAAATGGCAAAACAAAATATTAAGAAAAGACCTTTTAATGTTAACAGGAAGTTTACGTGCGTAAGCACAAATTAAGCGCATGAGATAAATGTTGGATTTTCAATTACATTTCTAATCGCCATGTTTGCGAACGCCATTGGCCAATAACATAATTAGGTCAAGTACCTCTATGTTGCTGAGAACCATGATAACGTCATTACGTGTTTCGTAATGACCACCTAATAGTTCATTGACCTAATGGAGTGTCTCACCACAGAATATGGAGATGTCTCACTGTGTATATTTTTCTTTATATTAAAGTATTATCAAAACACACTTGACTGCAGCTGCTGCCAGGTTGGCGAAGATCTATTGCCGCTCGTGTGCGTAGCACCTAATACAATTAATTCATGCATTATTTTTTCGGTGGTGTGCATCATACTTTATAATTGTTAGTAGTGGTCGCCCTGTGGTCGAATTTCGACCATAGACTAAACAATAAAATCTTTTAAGTTTGACTCTGTTGCCAAACTTAAAAGTTTAGCCTTAAAAAATAATATCAGTGATACGTAGACCAGTGAACATACTCGTATATCATCATGTCATCATGTAAGTGACGTGAATGTAGTGTGTATAATGTTTATTTTTATTAATTTAATATATTTCTAATGCATTTTATTAAAATACTAGTTGGCCCGGCAAACGTTGTTTTGCTATTCATATTAGGAATGCATAGCGGACAAACAACGTGACACGTAATTTATATAAATCTACGAGATTGTCCTTCCACGCAGCCAAAATGGCATTAAACTTTATATGGTGGTTAAGTATTCTTAAATTTTCTAATTTTCCGCGCAATTTTCTTAATATTTTCTTTTATAAGAACCTTCTCCTTACAATTACAAACACAATAAAAAAAAAATACTGAAATTGGTCCAGCCATTCAGGCGTGATTGTCGTGACCAAGGAAAATAGGGATTGATTTTTATATATTAGATTATACCGATTCCGAGATTCCAATTATATATATACATAAAAGAATTGCTCGTTTAAAGAAATTAGATAGATAGATAGATGATGACTTCCTCTGTGGTCTAGTGGTCCAGCGTTGGCGTTGACTACATGAGGTCTCGGGTTTGATTCCCGGGTCTGGCACTTAACAATGGTATTTTTCAGTTTTCTGAAAAACACAAAAGTTGCCCAGGATTAGAAAGTGCCCGGTTGGCAATAGGCTTGTCACCTATCACAGTTGTGGGACCAAGTATTTTCGGCTAAACGTGGGTGCACTTGCACCTCTGCCTACCCCTTCAGGGATAGGGGCGTGAAGATACTTTTTTATAGATGATGACTTCCGGTTGTGTTCATCACACCAACAAATTAATAATTATGCTATTTTGTTTGTTATTTAATTCTGAAATTCTGAATTCTGAAATATTGTTTTCAGTTATAAGAACTTACCTCTGATACTCGTAAATTTAAGTATTGTTTGTAATGTTGTTGGTAAAATAAGTTTATTTTTTGAGTAATGTAGATACTTAATATGTCTTGAAAATCAATTATTCAGACGTCAGATATCCGTTGCATTGTTACGGACGTCCAACTTCTGAATAATTGAATTTCATCAGGTGCTGATGATAAAAAGTGTAAAATATAAGTATCATGATGTCGTTTCCCAGAGCAGAGTGAACAGAACGACTATAGGTGATGAGCGAGGCATATGGTGAGAGCACAACGGTCTCGTCGCAGTTTACCATCCTGGTAACGATCATCGCCTGTTTCTAGCCAGAAACGGGACCGACAGTTTTACGTACATGCTGATACAAGGCACGAAAGTGGTAACACCATCTATTATACACCGAGCTGCCTCTAAGATTTTGGACTTTTGAGAAAAACCTCAAGAACATTTTTGCGCGCTCCAAAGATTGAACCCGGGACCTCATGATCTCAACTGAATAGGCTAACCCCTAGACCCAGTCCCACCACAGCCTTACACTTCACAATTCACACGCGCACGCCAAAGTCCACGATTCGACACACCAATATTCGAAACGCCGGTAAAGAGCTTGTTATTAACGAGTCGAAATCCTGATTCCACTTACGTTCCCACTTATCGTCAAGATACTGCCCTAAGCCGAGGTTCGGTCTCACAGGAGACACCCTTAGGGCGGGCACTTAGCCCACTTAATTTAAACTCTGGCTGAGCCACACTGCTCTCCTGAACGCCTGGTTTCGCAGCAACGATCATTTGGACGAACTGCTTAAGTTCATTTGAAAAAAACCCTAGACCACAAGGGAGGTAAAACATATTAATTCCTTTTAAAAAAAGCGATACGTTTTTCCCTCAGGCCAGCACCACTACATTTTGCTTTCAATGATAAAAAAACACTTACTCTAAACAAAATAGGTAAATTATGTAGGTACCATAAAACTAAAAGGAAGTTACCCAACATTATATCAAGAACATACATTCAAGGTTGCCATTTGCACAAGGTTATCTAAACATTACTCATGTGGCTCATATTTAAATTACTGGACTGGTTATTAGCAAGCTCAGATTTTGTTAGTACTTACAACAACATACATTCATGAATGTTTTGATAGGTTTTAAACCGATTTCAAAAGAGGAGATTCCTGATTCGTTGGAAGCTTTTCCTCGATTACTCAAATAAGTTTGACATAGATTCCAACGTGGTTGCCTATAAATTTTGTGCAGACTCGACCTAGGTTTTCAGAGATACAGGAGGTTGAAGTCGATAGTTGCTGTTTTACTGGCAACAGGCACGTAATCTTTCCTCCATATTTAAATTTGTAACAGATATCAACGCACTACTTGTTAGTAGTGTTTGATATCTGTCAACTTTGATGTTTATAGACGATGTTTATAAATAAATATTCACGGGACAAATTACACTTACTGATCTAACCCCAAAGTAAGCAAATTATTTGCTTACTTTGGGGTTAGATCATTAAGTGTAATTTGTCCCGTATGTATGTATATATATATATATATATATATATATATATATATATATATATATATATATATATATATATATATATATATATATATATATATATATATATTTCTAAACTGAAAGTACACACAAGAATGATAATTGGCAAACTAACAAATAAAACGAAAAATAAAATACGAGCTTATTTATTTATTTAATTCTTTATTGTACATAGTAAACACTAACATAACAATAATAATAGAAAATAAGTACAATGGGCGAGATTATCTCTAGTAATAGAGATTTCTTCCAGCCAAACAGTAACAAGAAAATATTAAGACGCTGTCAACACCGAAATCGCTCACTCTGTCTATTTCTATCGGAGTAAACGAGACCACACTATCAGTGTAACTGGGCGGCCAGGGTCTTAAAATGAATAAATATTGAAATTTAAAAAAAAGTGTAGATTATTTGTCGAATATGATTCGGTAGCTGTTTGGGTATGAATATGCTGACTTCATGTTTTCAATTGCAGACCCATACGTCAAAGAAATAAAGATATAGACCCGTAGTGATGATTTCAAGACCAATCTTCGCAATTATTTTCTATCAAGCCAATTTTTTTCAATTATGTATCGAGTCCGAGAAATATGATGAATATTAACATATATATTTTTTTGAAGTGCTATAACAAATAATTTTTCTTAAAAAACTGCTTTAAAACATCAATTTCAACTAATTAGGTCTTGTCAGCCCCTTAAAATAGGCATATAAAACTTTTCAAAACAAAATAAGGCCCACTCTGATTTCCACCTTTAAAATGAAAATGCATATTTTTTGTAGTTTTAATGGATAGATATAGTTAGACAGTAAAGTTTTATTAATTATTCCAAAAAAAGTAAATGATTTTATGACGTTATCTTCTAGCGCTAGTTGGGAAATCAATCACGAAACAGCATGAAACACGGCGAGCCATGTTTTATAAATATGTATATATGTAGTATATACGTATATAGTACGGTGAATCCAATTAAAACTATAAGTCTAACATTAACATATATTTTCTAAATAAAAGGGACATTTCCCCAATGTTTGGGGAAATTTATTCGTATGTTAACTTACCACACTGTCACAATGCCGCTTCAAATTTGTGTTCTGAGAAATTATATCAAATATTATTTCAGTTTTGTTAAATTTATGGAAATTTGGATACTTCCTTGTGAAAAGTGATCCCGGAAGACTTTTTTCAAAACATGAATTGTTTTAACAATTGTTTACCACACAGGATGGCATGATTTCAAAATAAATATTGTCACAAAAAGAACGTTTCTCACTCTCTCTAGCTCGCGGCCGACTAGTAAGCCGCCGGCTTCATATTGCTGCATCGTCATCACATTCGTGACTCACGATACGAGCGCTTGGCTACGTCTATATTTTTTTGTAGGTCTTTGTATATATATATATATATATATATATATATATATATATATATATATATATACAAACACCCGAACCCGGAAATACAAACATTTATGCTCATCACACAAATGCTTGTCCCCGTCGGGGATCGAACCCGAGCCCCGTCGATTGCGTAGTCAGGGTCGCTAACCACTCGACTAATGGATCGGTCGAGTGGTTAGCGACCCATTATATTTTTCCATCAGGAGACTCTGTTTATCTGCTATCACACGATATAAATCCTTTTACGACCTGCCTGGCAGAACGGCAGTTGGTCTATTCTTCAAAGGAGCCCGGAACCAACACGTATATTACGCACGGACGCAAAAGGAATGATTCATATTATATTAAAGCAGGCATAATTCTTGTTTTGTTTATGTTTTTTTAATGTTTTCATTAAAAAAGATATTGTTTTTTTCATATTTTCATTGAAAAAGATATTCATTGCAATAGTATATGACTACAGTATTTTTTTTTTTGTTTTCGTATTGTCAGCACTGTCGACAAGGTACCATTTTTTTTAATTGAATTGAAACTGAAACAGAGTGCTAAGTGTGAGTTTTTCTTTTCGCATTCGATCGTGAGCGCGTTTCGAGTTTACTAGGAATTTGTATGTGATTTTTACAGCGCCACCTAGTGGTATACTGGTTTCTCAGGTTTACCACTAGGTGGCGCAGTACAAATCACATACAAATTCCTAGTAAACTCCAAACGCGCTCACGATCGAATGCGAAAAGAAAAACTCACACTTAGCACTCTGAATTGACATGACATCAGTATAATAAATTTCATACAACATTTCACTCTCTATTTTACCATCTTAGATGAATATCAAACAATCCTTTCGTATTCTTCGTCTACATTGTATGTTCTACATCGTAAGAACAACGCCTGTGAAATATTCCAGTCTTCTTCGTCCAAAGTTGTTGGATGAGCGTTGAATATGTCAGCTAGTGGTTAGGACTTTTCTTAATACGTATACAGATTTCGAATTTAATCGTCATATCAACCTATTGTCTACAACAATTATTTATAATTGTCATAATAAACGTATCACAAAACCTATTTGCGAATAAACTTTTATGAAAACAAGTTTAAAATTAATTTGAAATAGATATTACATGAAAAGTATCCAATTTATCCAATTTAAAATTAATTTATTAATCACTTTATCTTAATTAATTAAAACTCATTTGTAATTTCTAAAGGCCATTTAATTCCTATTAATTAATAAATATTGTACCAAATAGTCGTATAAATGTGACATTTTTTTTAAATTACCTAGTAGATAATTTAAAAAGATGCCACATTCGTATTCAGAATCTTAAATTGATTCTTCTTAGATTGCGGAAAAAGAATTATTCTTTCCGAATAAATGCTTGCATAAAAAAATTAACGCAGCTAGATTTGAACTAGCGATTGCGATATCCAGGCGTTTTAAAATAATTTGCGATCTCATTTGAATGTCGTAAAATTGTAGCGCATCTAACTAGTTTTTCGATCGTGTGCCCTTGCCCTTAAAATTACCCAGTACACGTATTATTCAACTACGCCATCTATGATCGTTTTGTGAACTATTAACATACAATGCGTTCCTGCTTATATTACTAGATGGCGTAACAAGTAAGATTCATGTTTAAAATTATCACAAATAGGTATTACTTCTTCTTCTTTTGTTTCATATTTTAGTTACGAGTAATAGGCCAAATCTTGAATTACATAATGCTAGCCGACCCGCGCAGCTTCGCCTGCAAGTAGATTAACATGTAGTCGATATAGTTTTACCTACAAACTTTAATCCCATATTTCACCCTTTAGTTTTTTTAATTGATTTTTTTAATTGTCTATGTTTTACCTCGTATCTTCAACTATTTATAAGCCAAATTTCATCGAATTCGGTTCAGTCACAGGAATAGTTAATTGCTTTTCCTGTGACGGAATAGTATTACTAGATGGCGCTACAAGTATCATATTTAAAATTATCACAAATAAGTGTTCTTTTGTTTCATATTTTAGTTACGAGTAATAAGCTAAAATCTTAAATTGTATAATACTAGCCGATCCGCGCAGCTTCGTCCGCAAGTAGATTAACATGTAGGCGATATAGTTTTTCCTACAAACTTTCATACCATATTTCACCCCTTAGTTTTTGATTTTTTTAAATTGATTTTTTTAATATATTTTTTAATTGTCTATATTTCACCTCATATCTTCAACTATTTATAAGCCAAATTTCATCGAATTTGGTTCCGTCACAGGAATAGCTAATTGCTATTCCTGTGACGGAACAGTATGCCACATACATAAGTTTATCGAACTTATGTATACTATGTCGTCACACGGATAGAGCCGAAACACGACAGTGACAAGCATTTCGGTTATTGCGGCGTCGTGTTGGAACTAAATTGGGCCAGACACAGTCAGCAGCAGTGCAGTTTGCAGCATTATAATTACTAAGCGGTAGATTTACTAAGTTTACCTTCCAAATTGGAACTCGACGGTAACAAGCAATGACGATATTGCGGCAGGAATGGGTAAAGCGGTGGTACCTGGAAGGAGACAATGCAGAATTCTACCACCTAGTAGCCACTATGGTAGTGACTTGCATAGCCAATTGGTCGCCTTTTACGACCTATTTAATAGTATATAGTTTATTAGTAGTGATCGTATTTTTATATCATAAGATGATAGCAGACAAGCGCCTGATGAAAAGAGGGAACGATCATCTCCTATAGACACTAAAGATGTTAATAGTGGCGGTAAGAAGTATTGACACTATGGCGGCAGGAAAAGGTAAGGCGGTGGTACCAAATATCCAGGCGAGTCGTTGCGAAACTCTAACACGGTATCAACCAGTAAACACAGATCTATACATATAATAAAATCGTAGGAAAGTCATAACTGTACATTGAATATTTTTTTTAAAGAATACTTGGGGCGTGATCTACAATCGATATCGAAGCCAAAAATACGGTTTTTAGATTTTTTGTCTGTTTGTCTGTATGTATGTCCGGGGTAAACTCAAAAAGTACTGCATGGATTTACTTCAAATTTTACATGAATATTACTAACAGGTCGGGTCAACATATAGGCTACATCTTATCACGCTATCACCTACGGGGGATGTGCTGTGCGGAGTAAACGAAGTCCACGCAGACGAAGTCGCTGGCAACAGCTAGTACATAATATCGTCGATGAAGTACCTACCTTCTAAGTGTTGAGAATCTAATTTTACACCAGAAGAAAAAACTGTTACAAATAAGGTTTTATTTATTTTGATCAACTATTATATAGTAAAATAGTTTCCAATACATTACTTTTTTATTAGTTACTAAGGGATGTGGTTATATTTTCGTTTTATAGGGATTTAGTCACTTATGAGATATTGATTCTAGAACTTGAAAATCCACTTTAATGTTAGGAGTGTAGTGGTTGTCGCTGCAGTTAGAAGATATTTCCATAAAATACATACGAACGAATGAATTGTCACTTAGTAGATATTTTCATATAGCTCCAGAAGCTTATTGGTAAAGAAATTTTAGATAGGTGTGAATTCAATCTATGCGAATATGAGTTTTATGACTATTGAATAAAAAAGTAATTTTGGATTAAATTGTAAGTTAGAAGATATTCCGTATTGGTACTTCGTAGACGATATATCATAAGATAGCAAACAAGGCAGATCTCTCTCCTAAAAGAGACATCGTCTATAGATTGATGTATTACTATCTTTGCAGCGAGGTGTTAATGGTGCGTTGCTATCTTGTGGCGAGATCTAATGCCAAAGCATAAATTTACCGACTACCTTACCCTCCAAACCGGAACACGACAGTGTCAAACACTGACGCTATGGCTACAAGAATAGGTAAGGCGGCGGTACCAGACCCGGGTGAGACAATGCAGAACTCTACCACTTAGTAGTAACGATGGTAGTGACTCGTATAGTCAATCGTTCGCATCTTAAGAACTGCCTGGCAGAAGCAAATGGTCTATTTTCAAAGGAAGCCCTAACCAACGTCAACTCACCTTTTAAAACTGCCTGGCTGTATACCTGGTCGAATTGATTTTATGTATCATAGAATAGAATAGAATATATTTTATTTGCATGAAAACTGAATGCATTGATCATTCTCGTTACTTCAATCGAATATTAACTTCTCAATTGCGATTCGTTTTATTAGTGACGTGATCCTGACATTGAATACGCACGGAAGCCCAGAGTTAGCGAATAATAGCCGGTTTAATAAAGCGTGTCTTATGAATCAAATAATTCATAGACTAGGTACTTATCGTATTACTTAGGTTGTAGTCACACGGACGCAATTTTGCGCATACCTGCGCGTTCGCATTGTTTTGTTTCCTCTAAAAGACTTTGGAGTTTATAATTTATATTTTTTTTTTATTCATAAAATTGAAGTGTGTGAAATAGAGTTTGTCTAATTTGAAGGTAGCCTTGTCATCCTTAAATAAAAGGTCCTTATAAAGGACTAGCTGTTGCCCACGATTTCGTCCGCGCGGACTTCGTTTACTCCGCACCGTTTCTACCCCGTAGGTGATAGCGTGATAATATGTAGCCTATATGTTGACCTGACCTATTAGTAATATTCATGAAAAATTTGAAGTAAATCCATGCAGTACTTTATGAGTTTACCCTGGACATACATACAGACAAACAGATAAACAGACAAAGAGACAAAAATTCTAAAAACTATATTTGGTATCGATTGTAGATCACGCCCCAAGTATTCGTTTAAAAAAATATTCAATGTACAGTTTTGACGTTCTTACGATTTTATTATATGTATAGATAGATATGAGAAGGATAGGAAAGAAAGGAGAAGGATCCTAATATAAGATAGCAGAAAACAAGCAGAAGGAAGGAGTATCTTCACGCACGTGTCCCCGAAGAGTACCGCGTTGCATCTTCTACCTCTCGTCATTTGGTCTGTAAAATGTCAGACTCAATGAAATCTTCCAATTCATATTCAGGCAGCAGTGGTTATTATTCATACTTCATTTATTAATAGCCTGCGGTCATTTGACGTTCGAGTAATTTTATAAGTGAAAATTATTGCCAGTGAAATTTCACATGTGAAATCATTGTGATTTTTTTGGAAAATTATTTAAAAGTAATTGCTACTATTACTACATTTCCATGCTTAATGCGTTGTGTCTGTTTTAAAATATCAAATACATAAGTTTCTCGTCTACCTTACCCTTCAAACCGAATCACGATCGCAGTTTCAATTATAGACGCTATTGCGGTAGGAATCATCAATAATAAAGTCAGTAATATCAATAATAAATTTGTCACTTCAAGAACCAAGCGGTATCGGTTTTAGAATAGATCATGATATAGACACATTAGGATCTGGGGTCGTATCCTGATGTCGGACAATTCGTTCCAAATTCACATTTCGGTTTTTCTGGAAATTCGTAACTTGCCCTAGCTTGGTTAGGACTATTTTCAACCGACTTCTTTAAAGAAGGAGGATATCAATTCGGACACAGAACCACGGAAGTCTCAGAACTCGGTCATTTACGAAGCCACCATTTTAATTTGGTGAAGATCTGATGCGGGGTTCCAGAGAAATAGGATATGGCAAGTCGATTGCTACAGTTTTACTGCTTTAAAAAATATGTTCAGTTTTTTTCTGGAAAACATGACATGCCCGAGACTGGAAAATAGTAAAGTTTTTCAAAAGAAAACATAACTTTTCGGGATCGGATTGGAATATACTTTATCAATGTTTCTAAATGAATATCTGATCCGCGCAGCTTCGTCCACGATTAGATTAACATGTCTTTGATATAGTTTTTTATACAAACGTTCATCTCCTATTCCAACCCCATTATGAGTTGAACTTAAAAAATGCTCAATAATTGAGGATCTTCAACTATATCTATGCCAAATTTCATCGAAATACATTCAGCGGTTTAGCCGTGAAAGTGTAAGAGATAGATACACATATACAGACAGACGTGTCACGGTGTTTGTCTACAATATACTTCGAAACTACTGAACCGATTTCAGTGAAATTCTCTAGATATCTTCTGTTTGGTCTAACTTAAAAAATAGGATAGTCTTTATCTCAATTAAACCCCCCCCCCCTCCCCCTCCCCACTCCCCCTCCCCACTCCCCCTCCCCACTTCCCCTTAAGTACCCCGTAAACATCTATACATATAATAAAATCGTAGGAAAGTCAAAACTGTACATTGAATATTTTTTTAAAAGAATACTTGGGCCGTGATCTACAATCGATATCGAAGCCAAAAATATAGTTTTTATAATTTTTGTCTGTTTGTCTGTTTGTCTGTATGTATGTCTGGGGTAAACTCAAAACGTACTGCAAGGATTTACTTCAAATTTTGCATGAATATTACTAACAGGTCGGGTCAACATATAGGCTAAATATTATCACGCTATCACCTATGGGGGAGGTGCAGTGTGGAGTAAACGAAGTCCGCGCGGACGAAGTCGCTGGCAACAGCTAGTATTCAATACATGTAATTTGTAAGGCAAAACAACGTTTGCCGGGTCAGCTAGTAGTCATTAAGTCATTAATACAACATTTTTTGATTTGATTAGAGCAAAAGAAGCTTAATAACTACACTAGGAAAGAAAAATAAATTTACTCTTACATAAATATTATTTCCGCTTTCTCCGGATATCGATGAGTTCATCTTAGTACTTAGTATTGACAGATATATTACTGTTAATATCACAGAAAAAAATAATTCCGTGGTTAACATAACAACATTGACGCAGACTAGTTCTGAAATGTAGAGTTATAGATAGAGTTAATTTATTCGCTTGTTTTGACTTTTAGTCTAGTCGAGTAGTTGAGTTCCTGCGAATAATGGTTACAAGTTTCGTAAAAATATGGTTGATGGCTTAAACGATCCGGAATGACATTTGAAAAAAGACATATTTTGAATTATTTTTTTTTTGGATATAATATTGAAATTGTTATTTTTGTGTTATAGCACTCACCCCGTGCTTGGGAAACTGGAAAAACCTTAAAAACAACAAAGAAAAACAATCGACGTAATCGATCATATGGTAAAGAAGAATTTCACCGCCTCGAGCCTGTCGACACTAGGTCGCTCACTAGAGCTAGCTCAGTGGAAGAGCGTCCCGGCTTTAGGGAGATGGTCGCAGGCTCAAATCTGGCGTGTCGATATTTTTCTTTGTTGTTTTTAAGATTGAAATTGTTATTAACAAAAAACTGAAAAAAATAGCCGTCCAATTTTTTGCCAAAATCTCAAAAAGTATAAGTGATAGCTCAAATATTATAAAAGTTTCTGAAAGAGCAGGGAATTTTAGTAAAATATTTCTATATACTTATTGAAATTTTTCTAGATACTTATAAAAAAGTATAATCGTATACGGTTTCCGTTTCGGCGACGGACAGTGATGATTCAAAGGAAGAAATAAAAATTGTGCATTAGCACTCTCCACTGTCAGTAACAGTGCTCTCCTCCGTGTTGGTCCCGGGCTCCTTTGAAGAATAGACCAACTGCCGTTCTGCCAGGCAGATTGTAAGAGACGACCGATTGGATTTATGAGTCACTAACACCGTGGCTACTAAGTGGTAGAGTTCTGCATAATCTCGCCCGGGTCTGGTACCACCGCCTTACCTATTCCTGCCGCAATAGCTTGTCGCTGTCGTGTTCCAGTTTGGAGGGTAAGGTAGCCGGTAAACTTATGCATGTAGCACTAGACCTCGCCACAAGATAGCAACGCACCATTAACTTCTTTGGTATATATAGGCGATGTTTGACTCTTTCCATCAGAAGACCCATCTGCTTGTTTGCTACCTTATGATATAAATAAGTAGATAAAATTACTCATACTAAATTTGGAATAATAATTGATACATACATACATATCTTCAAACCAGATCCCTTACATGGTAGGCAGAAAGAACGGAGTTCCCTGGAGAGAGTCCCGGATATAGGCATGACGGTAATATTTTTATTATTAGTCGCTATAACCACGTTCCAGTTATAAAGATAACATACCAAGCCATAAAGACTGTAGCGATCGCGCGTCACGATTTTCCTTGAGTTTTCTATGGTCGGTCGTCCTAGTTCCAACAATAGGCGATCACCCTTGAGAAGTTCGCTAAGAAACTTGTGATTTAGTCTCGCATAAATCTAAAGACCATGAAAAGGTTGAATACAAAACTATCAAAGTAAAGTAGTTCGAAAAGTAGTTTATTAATATGATTTATTATCAACCGACGAAAAAACGGAGGTTATCAGTTTCACAAATATCTATGTATAATATTTTTGGAATTAGACAATATTTGAGTATAAAGAAGATCTATCATGTGTCTATGTAATATTTTTGAAATTTTATAATATTTGAGTGTGATGATCTATTTAGGTGTCAAAGCGTTTGTACTTTTGGTAAGTGTATGTATATTTTTATATTTATAATATTTGTATGTTGTCCATGAATTTCTCGGAAACTAAAAGATATCCGGAATAATTCTTTTTGATTTTTCAAAAAAAAAATATTTCAATTTCGAAAATTATTTAGATCCAACTGTTCCCTAAGTTAGAATATACCTGATTTAAATCAGGTATATTCCAACTGAGAGGATATTCCAAGTTTCATCAAAATCGGTTTTGTAGTGTTAGAAATATGGGTATAATTGACAGATATTTAAAGTGGGTTTAATTTTTTTAATTACTTTTTTTAAAGACATTTTGTTGTATTAGGTTCGAATTAATGTAGGGCTTTTAAAATAACTGGAGCTATCTATAAATACTTGCTTTTATTATGTATTAGCTGATAACTGTATTTTTTTATATCGTAATGTCATCATAACAGATGGGTCTCCCGATGGAGACAACGATCGCATATAAATACCAAATATGTTTATATTGCAATTCGCGTAGGATGTTAGTGCGTAACGCATAAGTTTTCCGCCTACCTTACCTTCCAAATTGGAAAACGATGATGACAAACATTGACGTTATTGGCCTGCCTGGCAGAACGGCAGTTGGTCTATTCTTCAAAGGAGCCCGGAACCAACACGGGGGGGATTTGAACAATCATGTAGTCAACACCGACACCGGACTACTAGACCACAGAGGCGACAAAAATAACGTTATCCGGGATTGGATAATTGTCCGGTTGGCGACAAGCTTTTCACCTATCACATTGTGGGATTTAGTATCTGCTTGTTTGCTATCTTATAAAAAAAAAACCGGATTAGGCAACTTAAAAAATGTGTGTTCTTTTCGGTTGCAGTTTTACTGCGTCTATAGTAGACCAGTTTCTAGTTGGTGGTAGTAAACAAGATTTCGCGGTTTCGGATGGGATGTTGTTTGTAACCGCTGTCACTTTAGCTAGCTAGTTGCTTGTCACTGTTACAAAAATGTCGCTATTTTTGTCACTTATTTCTTCTTAAGGCGAGGCACGGTGACAAACGGAAAATACTGGTTTGCTAAATCACGTTTTTCTTGTAGTGTATTGTTAAATAAATATTTTACAAAAATTACACGATATATCTAAAGATATTTTCTAAGGAAAAAGGAAAGGAATAATAAGTTATTACATGATAGAATATACTTTACTTGATTATATAAAATTTCGAAAACAGGCTAAAAATCTCTAAAACAAGTAATTTGTTAATAATATTTCTTATCTTCCACATGGATTTTATATGGTGATATTTGGTTTTAAATACAAAAACAAATGTACTAAATTTTGGGTTTCAGCTGAAGTCCTATATTTATTTATCTGAAAATTAACACGTTTCCTAGCGGTTTCAGAACATACCGCGCCGCCTATTTCCTATAGAATTAACGCGCGTTAAAATACCTCGTCTTAACAAAATATCTTGAAAGCGGTACGTCTGGCAACCCTTATCGGAAGCTGCGTAACGTTTATTTAAGTAAGTATATCGAATACATTGTGGGTTGATCGCTAAACTTTTATGTTATATCATTTTATTACTGAAGTTTGAAGTGACTCTATATTGAGAACACGTATCGATTGGTGCGTAAGCTGAATAATAAATACCAAATTAGATATGTGATCTATTTATGGAAATATATCTGCGTTATACCGCCTCTTGATTTTGTACTTTGTCTATTCGGATTAGATCGTCCAGTCCTAGGTTCAATAATAATTGTAATTTTTCTCAGTGTTGGTACCCCTTTTGAAGAATAGACCATTTGCCGTTCTGCCAGGCAGTTCGTAAGAGGCGAAGGATTGGCTATGCCAGTCACTACCACCGTGGTTAGTAGTAGAGTTCTTTGTCTTGCCTGGGTCTGCTACTATCGCCTTACTTATTCTTGCTTCAGTGTCTTATTCTTGCAATAGCGTCAGTGTTTGCTATCGTTGTGTCCCGTTGTGGAGGGTAAGGTAGCTGATAAACTTATGCATTTGGCATTAAAACGCAATTTACAAACGCATTAACATCGTTGGTGTCTATTAGCGTTGGTTGTCTTTTCAAGACCCATCAGCTGGTTTGCTATCTTATGACTTGATAAAGAGGTGGTACCAGACCCGGGTGAAGTAATACAGAACTCTACCACCTAGTAGCTATGATGTTAGTGGCTTGCATAGCCTATCATTCAACTATTCTTCATAGTTCGCACCGACACGTGGTGAGTAATTATTAAAAGTGGTTTCATGTCACATTTAGAACAAAACGCAATAGAATTTATCTGTCCTTGACTTCTGTGGCGTCCATAGGTATGTAAATTGTATGAAAATTGCTTGAATAGTATTTTTTTTTTTGATAAATGAAAAAAACGTTATACAATGGCGTTCAGACTCCAGCAAACTGTGACCGTCTCGGTTCCTTTAAGATGATATGAAAATATCATTTCGAACTCAGAAACTTGGAATTTTTGGTCTGTAACTCTGTAGTAATTAAATTTTCGTGTCAGATTATAAGGATTTTTCCAGTGTTAATCCGGGTCCCTTTAAAGAACAAACCATCTGCCAGGCATTTCGTAAAATACAATCGTTTGACCAAACGTTCCAATACCGTTGTGACTATTAGTTAAATATGGAGGATATCTAACCGTTCGTCTCATTAATTTACGGAAAGTTCATTTCTGCATATTGGTCTAGTTAACCCTTTAAGAAGTAGAATGTCTGGTACTCTGGCAGACAGTTTGACGAAACACTTTATTATACGAGCCACTACCATCGTGACTGTTAAGTGGTAGAGTTCCACAATTTTGCTTTTCCTGTCGCAAAAGCTTCAATGTCTTTTACGGTCGTATTCCGGTTTCGAGGATAAGGTTTCGAGGTTAAAGCGGAGAATTCATTAAACAGACACGCTTCGGGAAAGTCTGCAGACATGCCCGCCGCTCTTTGCTATTATAGGTCTGTACAATGCCTTTCAACTGTAATACCACAGTATAAGGATACACAGTATGGAAACTAAGCCTAGTTTATAAAATAATTACCTACGCTCCGATGAAGCAAAAGGGTTGTCACTTTTAATATTTCGTGGTATTGTTTTTATAATTAAAATATTCTATGTTGTGTAGTAATCAATTAATCGAACTGAAATAGCTAGTTTACACATAAAATTTAAATAGGCGTCTCATAGCGTCGGTTAATCTCGATTTTTAAAAAGATCGTAGAAATAAACTTATACGTGAACACTTGTCTTGAGCGGCACTCACTACTAACAGCACAGCGACAACCGCTTAGGGGTCTCGTCGATACGCATGTTTGTGTGAGTGAGCCGTTTAGAACGTTTATAGGTAGTTTCCATACTGCTTAC
The DNA here is from genome assembly GCA_036924255.1 of Apodemia mormo. Taxonomy (NCBI): domain Eukaryota; kingdom Metazoa; phylum Arthropoda; class Insecta; order Lepidoptera; family Riodinidae; genus Apodemia; species Apodemia mormo. The sequence continues at coordinate 11,100,410 of JAUPFN010000026.1, forward strand.
ATATTTATACCGTGGTAATACCGACGCGGGCTTTACGGCGTATAGTAGCAAAGTCAGTCGGGCATGTCCGTCTAGTGAATTCCCTGCTTAAAGATATGTTTATGTACGAGTATGTGGCATTACCGCCCTACCGCAGGAATAGAAACGCACCATTGACTTCTTTGATACCTTAGAGGAGTTAGTCGTCTCTTTCCATCAGGAGACCCATTGCTTGTTTGCTATCCTTTAATATAAATAAAGCGTTAAGTGTTTTTTTTTGTCTCACAATGGAAAGTATGAACAGTCATTACTTATTAATCTCAACAATCTTAAAACTTTAAAAATTGTTGAATGTGAATATTTAATTTCAGGAATTGACTTTCATTTCAATTCCTGAAATTCATCATTGAATTCAAGATTGAGTTGACACTCAACTCAATTCCTGAAATTCATAGACAAAAACGGTTAAGCCGTTTAAGAGTTCAGTGACATAGCCCTTAACATTTTATACAAGCGACCCGCCCAGGTTTCCCAGTGGTAGCAATAATTATCTATATGACACTAATATTCCCCAAAACTATAAAAACAATTCTGTTGATCGCGTTCCAAACATCACAGGTACACCCGTCCGGCTAATCTGAAGAATTCCTGAAAGTTTTCTTTTTTTATATCATAAGATAGCAAACAAGCAAATAGCTCTCCTGATGGAAAGAGAAACCATCGTCTATAGACACCAAAGATGTTAATGGTGCGTTGCTATCCGGGTTTGGGATGGCAATATCACATGCATAAGTCTACCGGCTACCTTACCCACCAAACTAGAACACGACAATGACAAGCATTAATGCTATTGAGGCAGGAATAGGTAAGGCACTTGTACCAAATAGGCAATACAAATTATTCACGACGGTAGTGACACGTTTAGCCAATCGGTCGCCTTTTACGACCTTTCTGGCAGAACGCAGTTGGCTTATTCTTCAAAGGAGAATAAGCCAAAGAAAAAGATTCATCAAAATTTCTTCTTTGAATTTATTAATTAAGATTTACTAGTGATGTGATTCCGTATTTTAAATAACATAATCATATCAATTAGTCAAATAAGTGCTGTGATTTCTATTTTTAAGTCAACATAATAATGTAATTCAACATTTAAAAATAGTCCACGTTATTATTGTTATAATAACTAGATAATTAAGCGGAAATGTCAAATTTTAGTATAAGAAAATGTTATAATTTGTTTCCTGTTATCTGTTGAAATAAATGTTTCTTAGTTTCAAGGTGGAATATAATTATATAAATAATACAAAGCATAACTATTTGTAATAATAATTAAGTATATTCGTGGTTTTCGATACACTAAGGACCAGTGACACGACGAGCACGCTCTAGACCGGTGTTTCCCAACCTTTTTGGTGCCATGCCCCACAACATTTGTAAAATTTGTATGCTCCATTACATAATTTTTAATATTAAAAAATTTATTTGTTCACTTACGAGACAAAAATTCTCGTGTTGAGTTTATTTTCGAAATTGCCCTCCTTAATTATTAAATTGCCCCCTTGTGGGGCATGGGCCCCACTTGGGAAACGCTGCCTAGACGTTCTATTCACTCTGCTTATCCTACACGGAAACCGGTGTGATGATACTTATATTTTACACTTTCCACCGTCAGCATCTGGTGAAATTCTAATATTCAAGAATTTTTAAGACGAAAGAAAAAAGTATCGTCACGTCGGTATCCCAAAATACGTAGGCAGATATACAAACAGTCCACCCACGATTTTCTAAACGAAATAGATATATAACCCTACAGATTTGTTAAGATTTCATGGTTAAACCACTGTGCCGATTTTAATGAAATTTGGCAAGAAGGTTGTTGAGGATTCGGGGTCAAACATAGGCTATTTAAAAAAAAAAAAAACACTTCACAGAGGCTGAAATAGGGAATGAAATTTTGTACGAAAAATTATATGGATGACATTTTACGCATTAGGTTATAGGATGTCCATATAGCGGGCGCTCTCGCGTGCGAAGCTGCGAGATCAATTTATTATCCTAATAATATGTTTATTATCCTAAAGAAAAATTATCTTAATAATTTTGCACTAATTTTAAACTCCTAAATCTGCTCATTTAGTGACTGTCAGGCGAAACGAAGTTCGCTGGCAGACGTATCACATAAAATTTGCAATCCGCCAGCTAGTATATAATATGTATATGCAGGGGGTTGGGGGGGGGATAAATTCATCTAGCTTGTTTTCATTTTAAGAAAATGTCGTTTTTATTAAAAAAAATCTAGGTGCTCTGTAATTATTCTATATATGTATATAAAAATCAATTGCTGTTCGTTGTCGCGCTAAAACTCGAAAACGACTGAACCGATTTGGCTAACTTTGATTTTGAATTAATTGTTGAAGTCCAGGGAAGGTTTAAAAGGTGAGAAAATATAGAAAAAAAAATAAGAGTAGTTAAAAAAGCAGAACAACGTTTGCCGGGTCAGCTAGTTTACAAATAAATTTGCATTCCAGCTGTGGCCAAATATTTGAGATCGCGAGTTTAAAGTTCAGGACGAACCATTAATATAAGCGACATAATGTTATTTAATGGTGACTATGAATCACCTAATTTTACCTTTATTCTCGTACTGAAATGTACCATAAAGCCTCTCTCTGCGTTAAGCTTGACGCTGACACGTTATTAGTCGGAAAGGAAATGGCGATACAATCACAGCCATTATGAAAAACAGTCGACGCGCAGCGAATTGGTTCGCATGAAAAATGTATAATCAGATATTATTTGAGCAAATTCAATGGCGCTGTTATTTAAAACATAAATATATAAATATTGTGGGACAAATTATACGAATTAATCTAAAAGTATGCAAATTATTAGCTTGGTGTTGGTCGAGTGGTTAGCGAAACTGACTGCGCAATGAACGGGGCTCGGGTTCGATTCCCAACAGGGGCAGGCATTTGTGTGATAGTTTATTTTATTGGTTAATATCTATCTTAGCCTTTCTCAGGACAGCTTCAATCACTACTAATAAAGCGATTTGACTTTTAAAACTAGACTATTATAATGCCTGCACACAAATGCTATCAAACAAATGCCAGCCCCTGTTGGGAATCGAGCCCGAGCCCTGTTCATTGCACCAGACTCCAGGCTGCTGTTGAGAGTTTTGTAGAATGTAAAATCCCAGTAACATTTTTCCCAAACCGGGAATTGAACGAGCCTGCTTATCTGAAGGCTTAATGACTAACATAACAGAAAAAAACTTCATCTCATAATTTAAATATTTGCTAATAGACCGTGGTCCCACGAACAAACTTTTTTTGATTAATAACAAGCTGAATTTTTGTGAACAGCTTTGTTTTGATAAGACAACTAACTTTTCTATCTTCTAAAAATCTCGTATCAGGTAACTAATAAAGTTATGGGGCTTTAAAAATTTTGATTCAATGAAGGAAAATTATTTATTAATAACAATAATTATTTTTCGACTTTAATCGCTTAATTATATTATGAAAAACGCGATGGAACCGTTGCTCTACACATTCAGTGGATTTTCTGACGTGTCCTCCACTCTAAAATTTCGGAATTATGAAAAACAACCTAATTTTCTCACAACAGCTTGTTAATTATTATTGTAATTCAAGGGTAACATTACACGTAAAGTGGGAACTTTTCTTAGTCCGTTACTGTACATTTTTCTTTTTTGTCTACCTTTATTAGTTACCCGATTCGAGATTTTTCGAAGATAGAAAAGGTGGTTGTCTCGTCAAAAGGAAGCTGGAACAAAAATTCAGTTTGTTATTACCCAAATAAAAGTTTGTTTGTGGGATCACGGTCTATAACTAATATCTATTTCCAAATACGTACCTACAGATGTATAATATATTCGTACTTATGTGCGTATATATTATGTTATACGTACATGAAATGCATCCATGTGTTTACGTAGCGTATTTGGTTTTAAATTTCATACACATTGACATAAAAATACCGGAAGTTTAAAAAAACTCCTTTTCTACAACATAAGTGTCAATAGCATCTAGACGCATACATTGGATAACGTGTACTTAAATTATAGTGCTCACTCAGTTTTGAGGGTTTACCAGCTAGCTATCTTACCTTTAAAACGTATATCCACAGGGACAGGGATCCAAATCTTTGGTATCTATTGGCAATGGTTGTCTATTTCTATCCTCCTGCTTTCATAATGATTGCTATCATAATATAATATTATTAAAACCATATCCTTTAAAAGGTAACATCGCGTTTTAGTAAAAGATACAAAATGAAGGCTTATTTACACTCACTACATAATTTTAATGTCATCCCTTGTTGGTCTGTGCGCCTTTTGAATAACAGTCAGTGCGTAAAAATTCGTCTTTTTTGGCCAAATCTATCTCTACCATCGTGACTGCTAGGTGATAGCGTTCTCTCGCCGTTTCGCGCCGGTTTGGTACCATCTCCTTATCTAAACGCATAGCGTCAGTACTTGCTACTGTTGTGTATCAATTTGGTGGGTAGCCAATACGCTTTACATCTTGTCACATAGAGAATGACACTTCTTTAAATTCTTGACGTATGTAGGCAATGCTTATTGCTTTCCATATGCTTGTTTGCTGTCCTACGAAATAAAAAATAATAATAATATTTTTTATATAATCCTAAGCATTAATTCATTCCACCACCACGCTCGTATTATAACTGTTTATAATTTACATTAGGTCACCTCCCCGAAATATTAATTAGATGATTTTACCATTAAGTTAAGGAAGTACCCGCAGACGGAATATAAATCCATTTATTGGCCTTGATTCCCAAACTGGCATCCAGATTTGGCGGAGTGAGCTCACGCGTTTCATAGACCGTGGACGATGGCTGTTTACTGGCTAAACATTGTATTTGTATGACAGTATTTCCTTGCTCGCACGCGTATGCAGTTAGCGTTGCTAGTCCGTCGCTAGTTCCAAACGTACATCTGCGGAGCGCGCCTTTGCCCGCTACAATAAAAAAAAAAAAACGCGCGAATTTTATTTACAAAATGGGTGTTGTGAAAAATCAAAGTAATAAAACAGTGAAAAAGGATTTAAATGGGAAATTGAAAAAAGAAGATGAGAAAGTGAAAAAAAAGAAAAAAGTGTCTTGTTTACAATGTCTTAAGTCGCCTGATGATGGTAGTATTTGTTGTTATTTGTTATTCGTTCGCTAATCACGCGATATTGTAATCGGAAATAGTGGTGGTTAAACACGTAAACGCTAATTGTTTGAAACGATAATTAACTTTTTTTAATTATTTTTTGCGGTCAACTAAACGCTTGGCTCTTTAATTGAATTCCTGAAATAAATGTTTACTGAAGAGTACACAATATAAACTAATTCTAAACTAGAATTATTGTTTGTTCAAGTATATTTCAACTATATAATTACAAGGAAATTAAAATAGACACAATTATTGTAAAATTTTTTTAAATACTTACTTATACTTTTATATATTAATACATGACTTTGTATTGTATTTGTTGATTTATTGAATGCTCTATCTCTGGAGCCCATTTAATTCCGATTTAAATTTTATAAACTTAATTATCGAGATAGGTATATTGTATTATATTTGTTTATTTATTGAAGGCTCTATCTCTGGAGTCCTTTCAGTCCGATTTAAATTTATTAAACTTTATTATTGAGATTTATACTTAAATAATATTTACCGCTTTTTTTTATATACTGTGCAAAATGGAAGTCATATTTTTACAAGCTTTCCCTGCCACTTCACCGCGTTAAAAGTTATTTGAGTTTTTCTCAGAATCCTTTGGTTTTTTTCTGGAAATTTTTTGCAGACATTCTTTGTAGCTCTGATTAAGTAAAGTAAATGTAAAATTTTATGTTGGTCGGTTATGTATTAAGACCTGAAAGCGTAACAAAGAAATTGTTAGAAATAAACACACTTTCGTATTTATATTTTAATTCCTCGTTACAACCTATGATAACTAAATCAAATTATTAAAGTTGCAAATTATAATTAAGTTTAAAGAGAAATTTTGTCCAGATAATATTTATAAAACTCTCTTTTTTCAACAGAAATTTCGCAAAAATTATTCCGATTTTACGATTTGCTACAAGTAACTTCCGTATGAATGAAAGTGTTGTATAAAAATCTATATCTATATCTATACATATAATAAAATCGTAGGTAAGTCAAAACTGTACATTAATAATTTTTTGGGCCGTGATCGATATCGAAGCCAAAAATATAGTTTTTAGAATTTTTGTCTGTTTGTCTGTATGTATGTATCGGAGTAAACGAAGACCGCGCGGACGAAGTCGTGGGCAACATCTAGTATGTATATTAAAAGTTCTGACTCACTGACTGACCTTATAACTGAGCTGAGTTGACAACGCCCAGATTTTAAACCCTTGGACCAAAAAGGCTGACATTTTTCACAGGGATTACTTCTTACATGTAGACGTCCTCGTCTATATACAAGAAAGGATTTTGCGAAATTGGTCTCCTAAATAGTGAATTAGGGTGTGAAATTTCTTTCACTGACATGTTAACTAACTCGCGGGCAAAGGTGCACGGTTGAGCTTATAATATATTTTTAAAATATATTATAAAGTAGTTATAAAACTCCCTTAAACTAAGGTCGTTTGAATTTTTAAATTAATCTTTTAAATCAGACTGATTTATAATAGTCATTTTCAATGAACAAAAAAACGGAGGTTATCAGTTTTACATGTATGGATGTAATTGGAATTGGATAATAATTGAGTATGATGATCTATTTAGGCATTAATGAACGTGTATTCGTAACTGTATGTATTATGTAAGTTTGTTTACCAATTTCTCGGGAACTAAAACTCACATAGAAATACTTCTTTTGTATTTAGTCGGGTATGTTCTAATTTAAGGAACATTTAAAGCTTCATCAAAATAGTTTTAGTACTTTTTGAGATACGGGTTATAGTTTACAGATATTTAAAGTGTGTTCCATTTTTTAAATTACTTTTTTTGTAATACTAATTATAATCATAAAAACGTTAACTATACTTGCACGAATATTTCGAATCGTGAATATCGATGGACAAAATTAATACTTAAAGAAATTTAACAGCTGTTACAATATTTGATATTTGACGTTATAACACTTTGTCGAAATGATATAATGAATATCTTAAATGATACCGCTTCTTGTATATCGTCACAAAAAATCTCTTCACATCGGTATCTTCGCGGGTTAGACGTGTAAATGAAATCTCACTAGATGTTCCAGTTCACTACAATACGAGCCGATACGAGCCATCTTTGAAAAAAAATACCATCTGTCATTCAGCTGAACAGTTCGTAAAAGGGGAAAGTTTGTTCTAACGTGTTACTAACATCGTGACTAGGTGGTAGAGTTCTGCAAGGTCTCGCCCAGGTCTGGTACCATTGCCTTATATATAATCCTATCGAAATAGCGTCAATGATGGTCACTTTCGGGTTCCGGTCTGGATGGTAAAGTAGCCGGTAAATGTATGTATACAGCATTACCATCCCATACACGGATAGTAACGCACCATTAACAACAATGTGTTCCATATGTTCAATATAAGCAATGGTTTCCCTTTCTATCAAGAAAACCATCGGCTAGTTTGCTATCTTATGATATAAAAAATAGCCTTATTTTTATGATAAAATATGTAAAGTACTAAGTAAACATGACGAATTAAAAGAAATATCAGTAAAATTGAAACACTGCGATAAAGCTCATAAAATACAATCGGTGAGTCGAACCGGCGGGGTGATCACGTAACTCGCAATGCGAAATTATCGTGATTGTTACATTAGTGGTAGTCGTTGCCGCTTGATTAGTTTTGATGCTGTGACATTGCAAAAAGTGCATCTAGTGACCAGCAAACAATTGGCGACGTTTTTGATGATTTTTTCATTACGTTTAAGAGTCATCGCTGATCGCTGGCGAATTGCAAACGTTAGATGATACGCCTACGGGTAGGCTTAGTAATTTGTTCACTTCAATTCGCACACTGTTAGCACGACTGCTCTAATTTGAATAGATAGCGCAAAAAAACAAGTATTTGCAATTTAAATTAGGTGAATGAGGCGACAAAGCCATGAAAAATCAGGGCTGTTACTCTTGAAACATAATTTACAATAAATGAAAAATTTTAAAGTAAAAATTTTTTGACTTGACAAATGAAAGTTTTACAAAAACTATCACCAAGATGGTAGTGACTCCCTTGGCTACTCGTTCGCCTCTTATGAACTGCTTGGCGGCTGATGGTCTATAATTCTTCAAAGGGGAACCCAAATCAACATATGGGGTAAGCGGGGTCTTAAGTGTAACCAGCATTTTTATGTAAAGAAAGCTATGAATGTGGACAAAAACAATTGTGCTTGAATCATGGAGCCTCTAGTTCGCTCCGCCTACCTTTAGAAGTTTTTGGTGTAAAGATATATATTTGAGAATAATTTTCAGATAAAAGTGATAAATGACTAATTAGATAAATGTATTAATTATACGGCAGTTGTAATAAAATAAAATTTTTATTCTACTTTTGGATGTGAAAGTTTTGTTTGTACCCAAATTTGTGAAATGGCTGAATTTTATGAAATTGTGTATAGAGTAGTCCACGTGTAGATAGCGCAGATATGCCATATGCCGAAGTTTACCGGTTAGCTGACCCTCCAAACTGATACGAGATAGTGCCGAACATTGACGCTATCGCAGCAGGAAAATAAGGTGTAATAAAATAATAACGCTACCACTTCTTAATAATGTAGTAGGCAATCTAAGTGAACTATGAGAACACACATTTTTTTTAAAGATTTGATTCACAGATTAAATGGATACGCCTTTCAAGACAATTCATAGTTTGTCAGTGTAGATTGCAATTACACACAGAAATACATAATTATGGTACTTAGCGATGAAATAAATCACTTCAAGGGTAATTTTTAAACCTTGTCATTTTATTCGGTACGATAATAACGTACAACATGGTTTATTTCTAATTTTTCACGATAGGTATATCTACAAATGTATGCCAATTTGACAGTGATAGGAGCGTTTGCTCATATGCGCGGCGACGCGTTTCCTTCCCAATGGCATGTCTATTAGTATTCATGTGGTCTGTGGCTTTATCCAAATTAGTTCGGCCATTTCTTCGTAAAAGAGTAACAAACATCCATCCAAACATAGTTTCGCATTTATAATATTAGTAGGATAGGATGTAAGGGATTAAAGAGATCTTGATCGTTTTGATATTGATTTTGAAAAAAATCTCTCCTTCTCTCTCTCTTCTCGCTCCGCTCGCTCCTTTTAAAAAATAAACTACCTGTGTTTCTGCCAGGCAGATCGTAAAATGCGAACGATTGCCTAGACCAGGGGTCGGTAGTCTACGGCTCGCGAGCCACATGAGGCTCTTTGTGTGTGTGAAGCTGCGGCTCTCTAGTTCCATACGCAAATATTATTTATTTAAAAAAAACATTTAAAAATTTCCGTGACTGTTTATTGTTGTTGACAAGATTTATTTTTATTTTCTGTGGCTCTTTTAAAAAATTGAAATTTGTAAATTGTAATTTTTGGCTCTTTCGACTCAAAAGATTGCCGACCTCTGGTCTAAACCTATCAATGTTATCGTGACGTCTAGAGTTCTGCAACATCTTGCCCGGGTTTAGTACCGTCTTATCTATTGCTGCCGCTACAGCGTCAGTACTTGTCACTGTATGTCGTGTTGTAAGTTTGAAGGGTAGGTGATATCCGTCACACGGATAAACCATTATCATCTTTATTGACTACTAGCTGTTGCCCACGACTTCGTCCGCGCGGGCATCGTTTACTCCGCACAGCTCCTCCCCCTTAGGTGATAGCGTGATAATATGTAGCCTATATGTTGACCCGACCTGTTAGGTTAGGTTAGGTTAGCATTTCATAGTTATTCATAGTTATTCATGCAAAATTTGAAGTAAATCCATGCAGTATTTTTTGAGTTTACCCCGGACATACATACAGACAAACAGACAAACAGACGAAAATTCTAAAAACTATATTTTTGGCTTCTATATCGATTGTAGGTCACGCCCCAAGTATTCTTTTAAAAAAATATTCAATGTACAATTTTGACTTTCCTACTATTTTATTATATGTATAGATAGGCGATGATTGTGTTTTTCCATCCATGGATTTTATTGCTTGTTTGATATCGTATGATAAATAAGAATTGAATTATTATTAGAAGCAGCGTAACGTGAAAGTTTTGGAAATGTAGAGTTGCGAAAGCAAAGCAAATTTGCTTAAATCATGATGTATGCCATTCGTTTCTGTAAGGGATTCCTTGCAAAAGATTTATACGCATGTATATTACTTACAACCTCTTATTTTACATAAGCTGAATCGCGCAGCTTCCCCCGCGAATAGTATAGAAAACATGTCAATATATTTTCCCTTAAAAACTCCTATCCCGTATTTTAGTCCTTAAAGGTTGATTTTTGTCCATGTCTTCAACTATCTCCTTGACAAACTTCATTAAAATCTGTTTGGCGAATTGGCCGTGAAAGTGTAAATGATGTATAAACAGACATATACAATACTAGTTGCGCCCTGCAGATTGCGCCATTGTAACAGTTTTTATGAATCTCAAGGGAACAACTTATTTTTACTCTCTAACTCTATGTGCTATTTCAGGTTATTTTTATGTGTGCCAAATTTCATCCAAATCGGTTCGGCCCTTTTTGCGTGAAAAAATAATAAAAATCCATTTAACAATCCAAACGCACTTTCGCATTTATTAATATTAATGGGAGAGGAAGTAGGGTGAGTATGGATTTAGCACTATTCATTAGTATTGTTGACTAACACCGGTACCACAAGTAAATAGTTTACTAAATTTCGGGTTAGATTAATATTGGTATAAGTATTGATAACAGACAGATAGACAGACTTGCATTTGTAATATTAATATACAATCGCTTCTGTGGTGTAGTGGTCCGGTGTCGGAGTTGGCCACATGAGGTCCCTGGTTCGATTCCTGGGTCTGGCATTTTAAAAATTTGTTCTTTCAGTTTTCTGATAAAAACAACATTGCCCGGGATTGGAAAGTGCCGGGTTGGCGATAGGCTTGCCACCTATCACATTGTGGGGCTAAGTATCTTCGGCTAATCGTGGGTGCACTTGTTGTACCTCTGCCTACCCTTTCAGGGATACGGGTGTGAATATACTTTTAATATGGATACAAGTTGTACAAGTAAACATGAGTTTAAAATACAACCCTGACATAACTTACACAAGGACAGACATGATGTTTACACAAACAAAAACATTAATTTACATAAATTGGTGTACGATCAGCAAAACGCCGACGTTACTAACCTATATCCATGTTTATGTCCCGATTAAATCGGATCATGGTTTCGTAATGCGTACCAGGGATTCGGGAGCACGACTCGATATTCGGATTTTTATTACTTGACTATATATCGGGACTACGTTAATAGAATATTTTTTATAGATAACTAACAGACACCCACGGATTTGCTAGGGCTTGAATCAAATTAAAATAAATATGGGCAATAAATGAGGATTTTATACAAAACGATACCTATATACGGATTTTTAATATTTTTTTATATATCATAAGATAGCAAACAAGCAGATAGCTTTTCTGATGGAAAGAGAAACCAACCATCGCCTATAGACACCAAAGATGTTAATGGTATAATTCATTTTCATAGGCATAAAATGAATGCGTAAGTTTACCTGCTACATTATTTATAAATTATTTATTTATTAACAAAATCCACAGCGCTTAAATTACATGGATAGCTATACATGAATATTAATAATTTACAGCCAATTACGGATTTACATTTTATAAACCAAACTGAATGCACGTTAGTGATGATAAAAATAACACTAAATTGTACTTACATTATTAATAGCAAAAAAGAAAAACAGTTACTTTAAGCTATATTAGAGGTAAGTACATATAATTATATTATACCTACTCGTTTTCTTTTCAGGGGACACGTAGTGTATGTTCATATGTGTGTGTGTGTGTGTGTGTGTGCGTGTGTGTGTATGTGCGTGTGTGTATGTCTCTGCGTTTATATTCGTGTTATATGTTGAAAGTTATAAAATATGATAAGTCTAATTTTTTATAAAGTTTGTCATTGATATTTCGAGGCTTTTATGTTTTATGTTGAGTAATAGACTTAGTAGTTTCTAGTATTAAATTACGAAATTTATTTTTAGTAACACAAAAGGGGTCTACACAGGCAAACTTTTTATTGTATGTAGTCTGTAATCTGGCTACTATGGAATTACTTGCATATCGTGTTCGACTATAATGAGTATCAAAAAGTGGAGTGTGCCTGGTGCGTTTGTTAGGTACACATAGTTGAATCAATCTGGATGTTAGAACATCGCTATTGATGGAGCCGCAACACACATCGTACATGAACAACATATCGAGAAGATGTCGCCGCGATTCTAAAGTTAACATATTATATCTTTGGCAGGATTCTAAGTAGTCAACCGGAGAAGCAAAACATTTAAAGTTTAAAAACCTGAGGAATTTTTTCTGCAGTTGTTCGATTCTGTTAATGTACGTCGCATATTGCGGATTCCATACAACGGAACAATATTCTAAAATACTGCGCACGTAACTGTAGTACAGAACGATTATGCAGTTAGCATCAGTGAAATTTTTGCTGGTGCGTATAATAAAGCCTAGGTTTCTATATGTCTTTTCTATGATCGAATCTACGTGATTTGTAAAAGTCAGTTTTGTATCAAGCAGTACGCCTAAATCCTCACATGATTGGTCCTAGATATGACGGAGTTGTTAATGTAATAGGTATAATTGATGGGAGTTCTACGCCTAGTAAAAGTTATACATAAACATTTGTTGACATTAACGCTTATGCGATTTTTAGTGTAGTAATGACTGAGTCTATTAAGGTCTTCTTGCAATCGAGCACAGTCTGATATTTCGTTAACTTTAATATATATTTTTTTATCATCCGCATACAATAGAAACCGCGAATGAGTGAAACACTTGTGTATGTCATATATATATACTAAATAGAGCAGGGGACCAAGTAGTGATCCTTGAGGCACACCAGACGTTACCGTTACGTAGTTGGACCTGAACCCTCCAACAACAACAGCCTGACTACGATTTTTAACATAAGACTCAAACCAACGTAGAAGATCACCACAAATTCCTACTTCTTTAAGCTTCTGGATTAGTATTATATGGTCAACACGATCAAAAGCCTGTCTGTGTATATTACATCAACTTGACCGCCACCATCTATATCACGTAGTACATCACTGGTAAAAACAGCTAAGTTTGTGGCTGTTGATTTGCCCTTCAAAAATCCATACTGCTGTGGAGGAATGCTCTGAGCTATGACATTGAATACATATTTGTAGACTAGTTTCTCCAAGCATTTGCTGAGCACATTTAAGATTGATATAGGTCGGTAATTAGATATATCTGTTTTTAAGCCGCTTTTGTAAATAGGTACTATAAATGCTTTTTTCCATGCTGTTGGAAAAAATCCTTCGTGTAAAGATCTATTAAAGAGTATAGATATTGGTTCTGCGAGAGATTCTGCACATTTTACAAAGAAAATAGGTGGTAATTCGTCACAGCCTGCTCCCTTGTTAGTATCAAGTTTTTGGAGAAGCTGCAGTACGTCTAATTTGGAACAATCTAACTGATTTATATGGTTATTTGAAATGGAATGACTCCGAGGATGAATATAGGAATCCATTGGTTTACTAACTTTTTTAAAAAAGTCACTAAAAGTTTCGACAATTTGATCTGCATCAGTAATAGTGTCGCCTTTGTAATTCATTTGCTTGGGGTAATTTGCAAAACCAGAGCGCTTTGATTTAATGTAGGACCAAAGTAGCTTTGGGTTGCTTTTAATGCTTTGCTGAGTTAGTTGTATGTAGTTGTTAAAGCATAAGCGCTGCATATTTTTCACTCGTGAACGTAAAAGAGAAAACGCAGCATAGTCATTGGGATTCCGGTAGCGTTTCCATGCTTGATGTAATTTACTTTTTTCTTTAATCAGCTTTTTGAGTGACTTTTGGTACCAAATTGGATATTTGCTTAATTTGTTACTTATGAAGCTGGGTACATATTTATCGCGGGTCAGATAGATGATGTTATAAAAAGTATTCGTAGCATCATCAACTGTTCCAGCTTTTAATATTTGTTTCCAATCTTCAGAGGCAAATGAGGCATTGATGATCGTGTAGTCTGCTTTATTATAATAGTATTTTTATGAGGTTGTTCGTGTAATGCAGGTATTGTAAGGTCAGTAGCTATTACTATTAGGGAAGGATGAAAGCTATCTTCTTTTACCAGTGGCTCTTGATCCTATAATCAACGATCCGTCATTCGTAGCAGTAACCATTAGCAACCAATTTAAAAATAACGACGCGTTCCACAAGCTGTTTGGTGGTAATTTGACATTCATGGAAACAGTTTAAGCTTACGCCTCGTAAAAAATGTTATTGCTCGTAACAAAAACAAATCGTTTTACTGATATAGGAGTTGGGCATAAGTCAGAAATACACTATTGTAGGCAGGGTAAAGTAGCTGGTATACAAGTAGCATAGTTAAGCACTGTCTGCGTGTTTGACGTTATAGAAAAAAAGGTAATTTTTCCCCTATAATTATAAACAACTTTCGTTATTTACACATCATTGACTTTCAATCAGAACGGCTTAAGAAAAGTATTTGTCCTACAAAGGCTTGTAAGGCTTCTAAATCTCCATTGAGTCTGGCTTCACAGGATCAAGATGAGATGTGTACTGCTGTATGTTTAATAGGTAGTAGAGTTCCGTAACTTCTCGACTGGGTATGGTGTAACCAACTTACCTATTCTTGACGCAATAGCGTTGGTGTTTGCCCTTGTGTCCGATTTTGGTGGAAGCCGGTAAACTTATGCATACGGAATTCCGACTCTGACCACATGAAGAGCATCATTAACGTAGTTGGTGCCTTTATGGTGTGAGCGGTAAATATTTCTTTCCAACAGGATAATTATCTCCTTGTTGCTATACTATGAAATAAAATATATTAATAGTGTTTAACCGCTAATTAGTCAAGTGCTTAATGTATATTACCAACGATTCTGATGAGGTTACGCTTCGATCCCCAATGGGAAAGGTCAGTTTAGGATAAACAACGTTTGATCTGTTTTGCGCGAAAGAAGAGATATTTGACAAAATAATACTAAAAAGAACTAATATCTTTTTAACACGACAAAACCTTTCTCATAGCATACATATTATAATAGCAAGATATTAGCTCTTCGTCAAAATATCTCTTCTCTTGCACGACAGTATCGCCAGTGTGATGTACGTAGATGTATTTCTTGATCTGAATATTTTTTAAATATGAGTATTTGAGTATGTTATACATACGAAAATCGCCACTGTGGTGTAGTGGTCCGGTGTCGGAGTTGACCACAGAGGTCCCGGGTTCGATTCCTGGGTCGGGCAATTCAGAAATGTGTTTTTTCAGTTTTCTGATATAAAACAACATTGCCCGGGATTGGAAAGTGCCCGGTTGGCGATAGGCTTGCCATCTATCACACAGTGGGACCAAGTATCTTTGACTAATCGTGGGTGCACTTGTACCTCTGCCTACCTTTTCGGGGATACGGGTGTGAAGATACTTTATACATACAATTTCCTGCGTATAATTAACATTTACTTACATGGTACACTCATGTTGTTTTTAAGTTCGACCTATATGTGCCTATATTTTGCCTCATGTCGTCGGCACTTCATGGCTCCATTATAATGATTATTAAAAATGTAAACAACTGCACTGCTTCACAATTCATACTTAGTATTTTTATCTCTAATCAATAACAACTAAGTTCAAAGACGATATTTGACGAATAAGAAAAATTAATATATTGTTTTTATCACGATAAATCGTTTGCTATGGAATGTATCGAATACATATTATAATAAGCAAGACATTCGCTCGTCGTGGGCATCAAATGCCAACCCTTTTTTCACGCGCGACGTATCACTGTTGTGGTGCACATGCAGCACATACATGTTTTTTGCTGTGTAATTACCCTTGACTTAAATGATACACTATATCACAAGCCAATAGTTTGGTTGGTTTTAAGTTAGACCTATATTTTACTACCTGTCATCGGCATTTCATGGCTCCATTATTATTATTATTTTTTTTAAATGTAAACAGCTGCACTGTTTCACACACAATATATTTGTTACTAATTAAATAGCCAACCGGTTTCACATATTCAAATTACTTCGTAAAAGAACGGAGGTGGTTATCAATTCGGTTGTATTTTTTCTATGTTGTTAGCTCAAAACTCGGTCATTTATAGAACAATTTAAAAAATATTTTTTTTTGTTCAGAGGTCATGCTACCCGGTTGATCCTTATTTGATTTGGTGAAGATCTGATGCAGGGTTCCAAAGATACTAGAAATAGGAAGACCTTTTAATTATACACCGTAAAATTGGCAATTGGCTGTAATTTATAGTGTATGAGTTGTGAAATAGTATATCTGTTTAAATTCTATCTGTCTTTACGTATGTCGTGTTATAATTTTAGAGCGGATTAACCGATCTTGATGAAAATTAAGACACAGTGAGAACACGTGTCTTTGCAAATATTAAGCCATATATTTTTTAATTTTATACCCAACAAAGTAGCTTGGTGTAAGTAACCTTTAAATTATTTAAGCGCTGTTTTATCAAATCTAACAATACCTCGATTATTTCACGTAAATTGTTGTTGGAACAGTAATAAACTAACAAAGTATCTACGGCATACAAGTCAAGGCCATTCACATGTTTCGGTGTATATCATCACTACCGCTTTTGGGCACACATGACTGACCGTGGATCTGACCAAATATGTTATATAACTTAATTGCGTGAGTCATGAGTTTAAACTGTATCAAAGAACGTGGTGTATTACTTAACTGATAGTTACGTGCGTTTTATGATTTTCTTGTCGTATTTAAATTCATTATTTATTCCATTTTTTCATTGTGGGAGTTAGGACTAAGTATCTTCGGATAACTGTGGGTGTACTAGTTGTACCTCTGCCTAGCTCTTCGGGGATACGGGCGTGAAGATACCTAAGATTCAATGATGAAAATAGCATATTTCCCCGTGTTGGTCCGGGCCCCCTTTAAAGAATAGGCCATTTGCTATTCTGCCAGGCAGTTCGTAAAAAACAAACAACAAAGCTAAACGTGCCACTACCATCATAGTTACCGACTAGGCGGTAGATTTCTACAACGTCTCAACCTGGTCTGTTACTTGGTAGGTAAGGTAGCCAGTAGAATTATGCATATGCATCGCACCATTAACCTCTTTGGTGTCTATAGGCGGTGGTTTCTCTTTTTTTTATATATCATAAGATAGCAAACAAGCAGGTGGGTCAAGCAGTCAACCATCGCCTATAGACGGCAGTTGGCCCATTCTTCAAAGGAGCCCGGGACTAACACGGGGGAAAGCCATTTGCTTGTTTGTTATCTTATGATATAAAAAAGTCTTTATAAAATTAGCATCCATACTAATATAATAAATGGAAAAGTGTGTGTGTTTGTTGGCAAAACAGAGCGTCGAATTGACGTGATTTTTTAAAGTGGAGATAGTTGAAGGGATGGAGAGTGTCATAGGCTACTTTTTGTCTCTTACTTTACGCGAGCGAAGCCGCGGGCAAAAGCTAGTATTTAATAATGCAAAATAATGTATACTCTTTTTTAGATCTCTAAATAATCCTCTCCCGTAATAACATACTAAGCCTTTGTAATATTTTTTACTCCATTACAAGCTTCACATTACGTTGCAAAGCGAGGATGTGGAGATTTAAGTCAATTTACATACGCATTAACAGATGAGATCATACGCTAGTACTACAGAATGAATTTATTGTATCGGTAATAGTGATGGGTAATTTTCGGAAAAATTTCAAACCTTGGAAATTTTTCCTTTTATTTTTCAGAAAAATAAAAAATTGGAAAAATAATGGAAAAATATTGTTTACTGTAAAATATTTATTACTATAACATTTAAAATATTGCTCTGATATTATTTATCATAAACACGTTTGATTATACGTACACGTTTGATGCGTATGATTCAAAATAACTGCCAAACTTTTTTTTTATAAACTTTTACCATAGATTTACATAACATATACATAATTTTCAACCGGAATGTAGATATGTAATGTAGGAATGTTAGATAATTAATCTGAATCATCACTTTCAAACGGTAGATCATTTTCTGTATTTTGTGCTGCATCTATATATAATATGTCTTCAATTAGTGTGTTTTCATCATATTATCTTGACATTTTTTCGTTTTTCTCATTTTTCTAGTAGGTAAATGATATGATGGTGCCAAAGCAGCAAAAACTTTCTTCCATAATAGACGTTCTACCCAAGAAATGGGGAGTCCGGATACTGCAGTAGTTAAAGCTATTAATTTATTTACGTTTTTTTTTTTCATTTACCATACAAGCTGCTGGAACTGACAGACAGAATGAAGTAGAAGGCAAACTATCCGTAGAATCGGTTTCTTTCGGATCGAACATAGTTTTCACATCTCGTGCCTTTTATCAAAATCTGCAATGTGTGACCGCATACGGGTTACGTTAGCGTATCGAAATATTTTCATACAATACATGCATGATACACTATTCCACACGTTTATATCTTTATTACGACCCATCATAATTATATTCAATCGAAAGTTATACTGTTCTAATAAAATTGATAAGGAAAAAACACAATTTGCATGAAACGCAAGTATTTACTGTAGAGAAGTTACACGCTAACTAAGTAAAAATTACGTAGCTAGTAGTATTCAAAAAGTCTTGCGGGAAATACCCGAGACATTTGTAGTAAACTAGTACAAAATGTTTTAGTGTTGCCAAATAATAGAAGACGTATTGATTTATTATTCTATTGTTCGAATATTTAAATAAAAATCTAAAATTAGCGGTTAAGTATCGTTTTTATTCAGCGTGATAAAATAACGACCTTACCCTTATAGTGGGGACGCAGTGAGGTTATAGAAAATATGTTCAATAATATCTTCACAATTTAGGAATAGATAATTACGGTAATTAATCAATATTTTTAATTATTTAGACATATAATCCACTATTTGGCAACACTAGAATATCTACATTGTACTAAATAATAAACTTTATTTATCATTTTAACATTTATCTTAAATTTAATCACTTATGTATTTGATATTTTTATGTATTAGATCTTCGACCAAAGTAAAACTTTGGTCGAAGTATTAGATTGGTTTAAAGATGTGGATGCGTGTCTGTGTTAAAAACGGAACACGGTTATATATTTAATGTTGCCGATTATCGATACTGCAAAATTAATCTATTCAAGGGGATTCCCCATAGACATAATATAATGTCATAAATTATTTTATAACATGGAAACCCCGTGACCTTGATTCACTTGTTTAATCCTGTTTGTGATACTAAATATAATAGAATATACAATAATATTTGTTCCGTTCGAAATTGAACTCATCAATATGAGTCTATGTAAGTATAATAAGTAAAATGTTATATTTTTTTCTTTCATTATAACTAGCCGTGTTGAAAACTATGAAAATTTGTTTTATATGTGAATATGACTGTTATTTTAGCAAAAAAAGGAAACTTTCACAAGACTGTTTCAAAGCAGAAAATTTGAACTGTCACAGAGCACCTTGTCTTCAGGTGTGGGAGGGAAAATGGAAAAAAGCAGAACTAATGAAGAATGCACAAATATCTTGCCGATCTACGAAATCGAAGAAAAAGATCAACTAAGTCCGGTCAAATCGCAGTCAGCTACAAAAGAGAGCAAAAGTGATTCTGATAAGATTAACACTATGATTGCCTTGATTGTACACAGAAACATGAGAACTCTTTACTATCGGAAGAATTACTTTATGTAGCTCCATGTATGAGAAACTTACTTTATCGCCATATTTTAAAACCTGTAGATGGATTTAAAGGAAAACACATCAGTATAAATGAAGTGACAGTTTTGTGTCCTCCGGTTATTCAGTTCAGTTTGATCAAAATTGAGTGTTTACATAGAGCAAACTGTTATTTTTTTACCATTGTAAAAATAATGCTTTCATATAAGTACTTAAATAAAACAGTACCAATAAATATTCAATGTCGTAATTATTTTATTTACAATTCAAGTTTAGTGGAAAAATATTGGAAAACAAATGGAAAAATATCGGAAAAGTATTTTTTTTCTTTTCTTTTCCATCCGAAATTTTTCCATTACCCATCACTAATCGGTAAACACGGCTATTATCACAGTAAGGCCTTTGGTACTTACAATTCTCTATTCATAATAACTAGTATTTGCTCGCTACATCGTTCGCGTTAGGTCGTAGGTACATCCCGTAAGTCGAGTGGTTAGCGATCCTAAATACTCAATTGATGAGGCTCAGGTTTGATTTCCGACAGAGACAAGCATTTGTGTGTTAAGCATGAATTTTTGTTTTATATATTTCAATATTTATATGTGTATTTCTATGTATTAGTATCGTTTAGTTATATCTCAAGCAAATAATTTGCTTACTCTAGGGTAAGATCAATTCATAATTTGTCCAGCAATATTTATTTGTTATTTATTGTTATCTATTATTATTTTATTTTTTAAGGAATTTTTACAAATTCTATCTTAGTACTCGTCTAACTAAGGGATTTATAAAACTCTGAATGTCAAGTTTTGTTGACCGATTAGTCATTCAGACAGCAGATCTTGTTCTTTTGTATAAAGATATATAAAAAATCATCACCCCATGTTTGTCCGGGCTTTTTTGAATAATAGATCAACTGCCGATCGCCTTTCTCCCTGGCAGAACCAGGCAGTACGAGTAAGGCGATCGATTGGCTATAAGTGTCATTATCATCCAGACTACTAGACGGTAGAGTTCCGTAACGTCTCACCCGGGTATTTGTTACCACCGCATTACCAATTCCTGCCGCAATAGCGTCAACGCTTATCACTGTCGTGTTCCTGTTTGGAGGGTAGAGAGCCGGTGGACATGAATGTGGCATTGCCATCACATCACACTGGATAGCAACGCACCATTAACATTTTTGGTGTCTAAAAGCGATGGTTTCTCTTTCTATTAGGAGATCCATGTGCTTGTTTGCTATCTGATGGTATAAGAAAAAACACCGCAGGTCCCCCGTTTTATTTGCGAAAGTGCAATTCATTCCCATATAAATTTTGTGAAAAATTGAATCAGGATTCCAGAAGAACTGTATGTTGGAGTTTGTTGTTGCCGTATTTACTTCGTTTAATAAATTATTATACCGTCACTTTCAAATCGACATACCTCTCACTTCTCTATTAACTAGGAGTTTAATATAAACAAACTTTATCTAAATGACTCTATTTAAGGTTATACTGAACCTTATTAACTAACTAGTCTTAACAATGAAATATTAGCATTTATTTCTCGATTCTGAGAATAAAGAAATTGTTGAGAAAAATGTTTCCTGATATACAATCAGTACATACCGCTGAATACTTAATGATTTAAAATACACGCGCTTTTGTTTTATTCATTATGAATATAAATGAATATTATGTTCTTGTTATAGTTTGTTTTAATAATAACACGACGAAAGCATATGAAAATCATCGTCATTAGAATAAATTGACATCCATTTTAGTTGTATTAATAAAGTATAAGCAGATAGAATTATACATAATAATATTACACATAAACATACATTTTACTCCGTATTGATCCCGGGCTCCTTTGAAGAATAAGCCAAAGTAAAAGGCGACCCATTGGCTATACGAGTCACTACCATCGTGACTACAAAGTGGTAGAGTTCTGCATTGTCTCGCCTGGGTCACTGTAAATTATCTTGTGGTTAGTATCGGTAACTTTTCCGAGTATATGAGCTATTTTCTTTATAGCTGAAGTTAGTTGTCAACCTTAAGAGATTTTGTTGTTTAGGCTTTAGTCGAATTTCGGCCACATGTTATCGCCAGTACATAGAAATAAATAAAAATATATATATATAAATAAATATAAATAAATAAATAAATAAATACTGTAACATACATAATAAAAGTTCAAATCCAGAAATACAAACATCTATGCTCATCACACAAATTTTCGTCCCTGTCGAGAATCGAACCCGAGCACCATCGATTCGTGATTAGGTTCCTTAGTCACTCGACTGACAGAGCGGTCATGATTCGTTGTGAGTCGAAGAAATTGTATCGTAATGAGAACCATTTTTAATTACATTTTCATACATATCGTATGTACACACGAATGACATAACCCGCTATTTTATAGATTCAGGCGTTACTTTGTGGAAATCCATTGTTCAGCCGAAGAAAACTAGTTATTTTGCAATTTTCCGCGAACTTTTAAGTGTACCTTTGCGATGTTACTGAAAAAGAAAACATATAAAAGCGGTGTAAGAAATGGAACAAACTTACCGTAGGTCTGAAAATAATGAAGACCCCAGCGGCACAGTTATCCACCCTCGTCCACCGCACTTTAAACCACGACAGCACCAAACACAAAAGCACACAATTGACGGACTCAACGCACGTTTCACTTCGCAACCGAAGCATCTTCAGGAGACACGAGCACTACTACACTCAACGAGAGCCGCGGTAGTCTACCGCGGCTCTCGTCTCCTAGTTTTCTTCGTCTGAACATAACTCGCTTTTTAGCTTAATTGGGTAAAAAACAATCGTTTAGTACTCTAAGCTGATTATGTATATCATGAACGCGCCTGCAAGACACATGTTTTACGATGTAAACAAACAGATGACGTAATGTTATAACTATCAATGTGTTTGTGATCGTACTAGGTCGCCTGTTAATTACACTATCACACCTTGATGGGAGAGGTTCCCTAAGTGATGGGTGCGACTAGGAAATGAGGTGCAAGGTTTCGTGAGGTCACGTCCAGTATACCGTAAATTAGCTGTCATTCGCAACTTCGTTTGCGTGATGCACTATCATTACTTAATTTTGCTCTGTCGGGTAAAAATTAGTCTATATCACTCCAGAATCGTGTAGCTTTCTAACGGTAAAGAAAAAATCAAGATTGGATTAGTAGTTTTTGAGTTTATTTGTTGCTAACTGACCATGTCGTCTCAATAGTTTTTCATGCAACTTTTATCCCCTATTTCAGCCTTTTAGGGGTTGATTTTTGAAAAAAATATTTGCCTATGTTGATCCCAGATCTTCAACTATTTCCATGCCAAATTTCATGAAAATCGGTCCAGTGGTTTAGCCGTGAAAGCGTAATAGATAGACAGATAGACAGACTTTCACATTTATAATATTACTTGTACTAGTATAGTATGGATGCTGGAGCCGCCCTTGTGTCTATCGTCACAAAGCTTCGTGCAATGACACGATGTGACCGGCTATATTATCGGCTATTTTCGCATACATTCCGAACTGCGTTTGCATTAGCTCGTATACTAGTTCGGGACGATAGACGCAATTACAATTCTTTTATAATAATAGTATTTTAATTATGTGCGTCTTCTTTATAATTGCAAAGTTTCCGTCGGTGGTTGAATGACCTATTAACATCTTTGATGTTAATAGTGCATTTCAAACTACTCCCGTGTTGGTTCAGGCTCCTTTGAAGAATAGACCAACTGATGTTCTGCCAGGCAGGTCGTAAAAGGCGACTAAATAGCTATACGTGTCACTAATATTATGACTACTAGGTCGGATATTTCGTACCACCACCTTACCTATTCCTACCGCAATAATGTTAAAGCTTGTCATTGTCGTGTTTTTTTGAAGGGTAAAGTAGCCAGTAGACTTACGCATGTGGCATTGCAATCCCGCCACACGGATAGCAACGCACCACTAACATCTTTGGTGTCTATATGTGATGGTTTCTCTTTCTATTAGGAGAGCCATTTGCTTGTTTGCTATCTCTTGATATAATTTTTTTTTCTAATTTGATGGTTATATACTTTCATCATAAAAACCAAAGACCTACAAATAGGTCTTTGATAAAAACTATCTCTTTGCTATTCCATGATAAAATCTAACTCAATTATTTATTAATCCAATATATTCTACCGTCCACGTTGTATTTCAGGCGTATCGTGTATCGTTACGTCAACAATGACAATTTATAGCCAAGGTAATTTAGCGAAACAAAACCAAGGCGAATCGTGTTATACCGCTATTTAGGTTAAAGGATACGTTCGTTTAACAAATGGATGAGGCCAAAATTGTGACTTAATCACTTTGAAATCGCTATTAGAGTTTAAATTTATTAAAAACTAGCCGCGACTTCGTCCGCGTGGGATTTTTTTTAAAAGTAGCCTAAGTTACTCCTTATTAGATCAGCTATCTACCAAAAGTCAAAGTCAAAGTCAAAACATTTTTATTCAAATTATCCTTTACAGGCACTTTTGATCTTTAATAGCATTTGGAAGTTTATTGTAAAAGCGTATAGATTGCCCCATAAAAGAGTTACCAGTGAAAGTCCCGTCCCAGAGAATAGCCGGAACAAACAGACAGACAGACGGACAGACAGACAAACAAAAATCGTAAAAAGTATTATTTTGGTATATGTACCGTGTATACATCTATATCTATGCATTTAGTTAAAACCGGTTATTTTAATATTACAAACAGACACTCCAATTTTATTTATTTGTATAGATGTATAAATTGATTGATTAGATGTTACTTTTCTTTAGAGGATAGCAAACAAGCAGATAGATAGATGGATGGAAAAAGTTACTCCTTGCCCATAAACATCATATATTAATGGTTCGTTGCTATTCGCGTAGAAGCTGGTAAATCCACGTGCATAATTTTACTGGCTACATTATCCTCCAAACCGGACCACGGCAGTGTCAATTATTGAGATAATTGCAGCAAGAATAAGTAAAGCGGTGGTGCAAAATACGGAGATACAAACTCTACTGGGTAATTAATATAGGTATGATAGAAGTGTCAATTGAAAGCAATTTGTTTGCCTTTAAAGATATTTCTGACAGAATGGTAGAGGTCTTGTCTTCAAAGACGACTAGGAACATCACGGAAAACATATTTAGGTAATTTCAATGTCTTAATTAAAAATTAAAAATCATCATGCCAGTTCAGTTGCAAGATGGGCAGAGTGAGTCCAACTTCTATGGACTTTCTGGTTCATTACGATTCACCGGTTTTTCGACTGATGTGATGAGTGGTGATCACCATGGCCGTTTTGCGGACCTGATAACGATTATTGCATATTTTTAGCGATAATCAGGTACAATAAATTTACGTGCTCAGGCTAGGCAGGGGGTGGTAACACTTCACCTTCTAGACTTCGAACTGCTACCAACATTTTGGATTTTCGAGCTTTTTCTCGAAAATCCAACTCAGGGTTCGATCTCAGGACCTAACGCTGGCCGAATAGGCTAATCCTTACAGCACGAGGCAGTCGTCTATGCTAAAAGATTGTAATAATGTCTAGGACGGATACAGTTTGTTGTAGTTTACACACACTATATCTAATACATAATTTTTGTAAACCAGTAAATCTGCAGCAACCGAAATCCTGTATGTCCGGAACCTTACGTCAATCAAACCTTTAATTTTCAAAATCGGTTAATAAATGATCGAGTTCTGTAACAAACATATAAGTAAAAAAACATATTGGCATTCTTTTCCTTTTGTAAAGTTGGTTGAAAATTATTATTGTTTGTTTATGAGTGAGAGTTATAAAGAAAATTATGAATCAAAGAGATTTGGCACGGATCCTATCAGTTTAAGCCAACGAATGTTACAAGTAATTGCGTATTCCTTTTTTCGCCACACAGCTGGTTGTATAAAATGCAATTTGTGATTTATTTACAGCAAGGTCGTCCGAGTAATGTTTATAGTGTCTGTATTAAAGGAAAAGTTGATTGATATATAAATATACAGCATTAGTTTATGCTTGCAGATTCACTCGCGTAAAGTAAGAGACAAAAAGTAGCCTATTTCACTCTCCATCCCTTCAATTATCTCCATTTAAAAATCACGTCAATTCGTCGCTCCGTTTTGTCGTGAAAGACGAACAAACAAACACACACATACACTTTCCTATTTATTAATATGGATGTAAGGGACGTTGTACCGAAAAATTAAGAAAATATGCAATTTGTGCGTTTTAATCATGGTGTCAATTTCTTTTTTGTGAGAAATGCAAAATTTACGATTATATTTATTCTTCACTTCACGCCACGCAATGTAAAGCGTACATTGCTCCGACTGGTCGCACCCGAGGAACTCTCAAACCAGCTGTTTATATTGCACGATATGTGTTTTATAATACATTGCTTATTTTGTACATATCCTTAAAATTATGCTTTTCTTTTAGATTAAGTACTGTATAATAGTAGAATAAATTAAATTACACAAAGTTTAGGTACAAAAATCATCAAAAAATAAAAAGAAATCCCCGTGTTGGTACCGGGCTCCTTTGAAGAACAGGCCATCTGTTATTCTATGGTCGTAATAGGCGATCGATTGCCTATGCGAGTCACTACCATCGTGTATACTAGGTGGTAGAATTTTGCATTGGCTCACCCGGGTGTGTTACCACCGCCTTACCTATTCCAGCCGCAATAGCGTCAGTGCTAGTGCTGTCATGTTCTGGTTTGGAGGGTAAGGTAGCCGGTAAACTTATGCATGTGGCAATTTAGACCTCACCACAAGATAACAACAAACCATTAACATCTTTGTTGTCTATAGGCGATGGTTGACTCTTTCCATCAGGAGGCCCATCTGCTTGTTTGCTATCTCATGATATAAAAAATAATAATAAAAAAGCACAAATTTCCAATAGTTTTTGTCTCAGAGTGGAGATTTTCGGTATACCGTCGCTTACGCGCAGTATAATAAGAAAAACGAAAGTATGGATCATAATAATTATATCAACACCCTCATAAGAATTGGTCTTTCAAAACCACTTTCCAAGCGTAAGCGTACTTTTAGGGAAAGTGTTTTTTCTAAAAAATTGCAATCACTAGAATCATGACCAGAACGTAAAAATGACATGTTTATTTTTAATTTTTCGGTACTCCGCCTCTTAGACATATTCAGTTACGAAATATGTTATTTCTGATTAATTATCACGCATATTTTATAAATGTTTCCTTTTTTTAGATAGCAAACAAGCAGATGGGCCTCCTAGTGGAAAGAGTCAATCGTCGCATATAGACGCCAAAGATGTTAATGGTACGTTGCTATCTTATGGCTAGGTCTTATAGGAATAGATAAGGCGGTGGCAACAGACCCGGACGAGACAATGCAGAACTCTATTACATCGCCTTTTACGATCTGTCTGGCAGAACGGCAGTTGGCCTATTCCTCAAAAGGACCCCGGACCAATACGAGGGTTTCTTTCTTTCATTCTCGGAAAAATTAACGTTTGAATAAGTAACAAGCCTTATGAATAAATAAATAAAAAATGAATAAATATTCACGGGACAGATTACACTTATTGAAAATTATTATTGTTAATATTTACTGGACAAATTAAGCAAATCAAGCAAATAATTTGCTTATGATATGGGTATTAGACAACGACTACATAGAAATACACAACGAATACATAGAATGCTGTTATTATATTGGATAAACATCCATACACAAAAATACGAAACTTTTTGCGTACCACAAAAATATTTGTCCCTATAAGGAATCGAACTCGAGTCCCATCGATTGCGTAGTCAGGGTCATGAACCACTCGACCAACGACGGGGCGAATACTTATCGTAAATTAAAATAAAAGTAATTTCAATCTATATATATATCTGTCAATCAAAATCTGCATGTAGTAAAATTATGTACTTAAATAATGTCTATTAATGTTATTTCTGATTGATTTAACCTATGATTATTAATAAGGTTGTGAATGGCAATATATTCCAAGGATATTTAATTTAGCAAGCAAAATTGTTTCATCTAATCGCTTAAAGTAATTAATACATTGCAATAAAAATGATCGTTGATCAATCTGTAGGTGTCCATTATGAATGCAATGCAGGAATACAAACATCACCGTCAGACCGTTTAGATTCAATGATGATGTCAGCGAAGCCGCTCCTAGCAAATAAGTTACTGCCCACAATACACCTTTTACGGCAGATAACCACTTACCCTTATTAAAGACGTCGGGAACATGTCCATCTTATTTATCTCAACCAATTAGTAGAACTATTATTTAATAATGATTATAAGTTGTTAAGGAATTGACCTATCGGTAATAAAAGTGATTTGTTATTTTTTAATTATCATCATCATCGCCTATAAAAACTTCTCTAAGTACATTTTATAAGTTAGTCGACTATTTAAACCACTTACCCTTATTAAAGACGTCGGGAACATATCCATCTTATTTATCTCAACCAATTAGTAGAACTATTATTTAATAATGATTATAAGTTGTTAAGGAATTGACCTATCGGTAATAAAAGTCATTTGTTATTTTTTAATTATCATCATCATCGCCTATAAAAACTTCTCTAAGTACATTTTATAAGTTAGTCGACTATTTATTACTCAAAAACTTGTAAAGCCTTCTAAGCCGTGGTAGTTTTCCTTTTAACTTCATTATGTTTACTGCTACCGTGAATTTTTTCCACCCCCAAAACCAACCGTTTCGCCTGCAGAGGGGCGGAAACATGTCCGATGTAATGGATCATATCTTATCTCATGTTCATATAAACAAAAAATAAAAATAATGCATTCTGCGGTCGCTTATAAAAATAAACAAACTATGCAATAAACTGACATCATACAAACTATGACGCGATCTATTGAGAGCGACCTTCGATATGTATTTTTTAGCAATTTTATATTTAGTGTCTGATTCATACAGATTACGGTAGCACTTAGCCGTAATTGCGTCGTTAATACGTAGCTAGGAATATTAAAATGGTTTATTGTTCCTGTCAATGATTATTGTTTCTTATGTAACATTATAAAATCTTTGTATGTGATCATACTGGCTGATTAACAATGCATAATATGATAAACGTACTGATGTGAATAGCTGGAGTATCCAGTTGCGGTAAGATAATTTACTTATTAAAAAAATCACGGGAAC
This sequence comes from Apodemia mormo, assembly GCA_036924255.1. NCBI lineage: Eukaryota > Metazoa > Arthropoda > Insecta > Lepidoptera > Riodinidae > Apodemia > Apodemia mormo. The sequence continues at coordinate 11,129,566 of JAUPFN010000026.1, forward strand.
TGCAAGAGTTTGGTAATTTTTTATCTCTTGGGAAACCAAGTTTGACTTAATTTTTTTGTGTAAAACAGAAATGTTTAGGAAGTGCACCTATGCAGATTAGTTTAGAAGCTTAAACCGCCAGTGGTATGTTCCGCTTTTGAACAAAAACTTTTTGCGATTTGCCTTACAGAAAGACAGATAATTTACTCTCTAAACGGTATCAGCCCGCTGTGGATAAACAGCGTGTGATTTTTCGCGCGCGATAAAAGGGAGGTTTGACTTATAAAAACAACTTCTATTTCATTTAATTTTTTCCTCGTCGTTTCCTCGTTGAGTCGCTTAGAATATACGAAATATGAGCTCTTATTGGTCAAACCTCTCTTTAATCGCGCGAATTATATTACACGTTATTTATCGTGAGCGCGCTGGATAAACACGACGTTATCATCACGTTGCATGCACCTTCAAAGCTTTGCTTCCGCCAAATTCATTATTCTTGACTCTACAATGAACTCGAAAAGTAAGCACGTGTTTTAAGTCTTTAAAACAAATGATTTTAATTAACTACATTATTAGTAGGTTACTTATGGCTTATTTATTCAACATAAAATGTACCGTCGTGCGCTGGCTTTAACGTGTATATGAAAGTAAATTTGACGGCATATGAATATATGTAAGGTATTATAATGTTAACATAATATGATAATGAAAAACTGAATAACAATCAGACGGAAAAATTTAATTTTCCAAAATTATACACTTTTTAATGACTCTTAACGAATAGTATCTATATACGGTGTATAATCATAAACCCCAAAAAAATATACCTAGTGGCCAGTTAAATCTACTTTACCTATATATTATTAAGTGAAACGAAAAACTTTTTACTTTACCTCTTTTTACTTAAATTCCGCTAACGACGCATTATAAGATTTAACACAGTTAAAGTTTACGTTACGGAAGACTGCAGAAACCTAATATTTTTAAATAATATGTTTTAGAAATATATTAAGTAAATTAAAAGAAATAAATATAAAACACAAGATCATATACGTACATATTATATACTATTTTCTTTATGGCTAAAGTCTGTTGTCAAACTCAAAATAGATTTTATTGTTTAGTCTATGGTGTAATTTCGACCTTAGGGCGATCGTATTTTTTTTTATATCATACGATAGCAAACAAGCAGATGGGTCTCCTGATGGAAAGAGTCAACCATCGCCTATAGACACCAAAAATGTTAATGGTGCGTTGCTATCTTGTGGCAAGGTCTAATGCAACATGCATAAGTTTACCGGCTACCTTACCCTCCAAACCAGAACAAGACAGTGACTAGCACTGACGCTATTGCGGCAGGAATAGGTGAGGCGGTGGTGGTCAGACCCGGTCGCGCCGATGCAAAACTCTACCACCTAGTAGTCACGATCGTAGTGACGCGCATAGTCACTCGGTCGCCTTTTACGACCTGCCTGGCAGAACGGCAGTTGGCCTATTCCTCAAAGGAGCCCGGGACCAACACGGGGATAAATATGTATGTATCTATGTACCAATATTTATTTTTCATTCTAATTATATTGCAAGTAAGTATATTAGTCATCAATTTGTGAAAGCGTTTGTAATTTGCGATCGCGTATAGAAACGTCGCACGTGCGATAAGGCTCTTATAGTGCGCACGGAACTAGTTGGCCGCGCCTTACGTATTACGTATTACGTATGGCGCGGCCAACTAGTTCCGCGCGCACTATACACAAATATGACAAACTGTCATGTCAATGCTAATGAAAGCAAACTGTGGCCTTGTGAAAGTAGTACTGTGTACTTATGTGCAAGTGGAAATGTAACAAATATCATAGAAACCTTTGATATCAGAACATAGTAACTAATACATCCTTTCATGCGAATTCAGTTACATACTAATGAATTTCACGAAGAATATGGTTTTTTTGTTAGTCCGCATTCTTTTTTGAGAATACACCTACATATATTAACCTATTTCTGCCGTAATAGCATCGGTGATTATCGCTGGGTTTGAATAGTAAGGTAGTCGATAAACTTATGCGTGTAGCATTTTAATCACGCCACACGAATAAGCAACGCACCATTAACATCTTTGGGTGTTGGTTGGTTGTTTCGTTCCTTCAAGAAACCATCTGCGTGTTTGCTAATCTATAAAATAAAGTGAAATAATAAAAAACCCTTCGCCAAGTTCATACAAAAATTAAGAACTACGAGTCTCTTTTTTTGAGTAAAATTATTTACAATAGTTTCGTAAGACTTTTCTTGTGCATTACCCGTTACGACGATATTTTCATTAGTACAAGGTTAACTGCTGTTTAAACGTTAAGTTTGCCTATTGTATATTCTGTGTAATATTCTTTTTTTTATTTTTTTATACATCATTAGCAAACAAGCACATGGCTCTCTGACGGAAAGAGAAACCATCGCCTATTAACACCAAATATATAAATCGAAACACGACGATGACAAGCATTGACGCTGTTGTTGCAGGAACAAGTAAAGCGGTGGTACCAAATACCCAGCCGAGACGTTGCGGAACTCTACCAGGTGTTTTTTTTATATCATAAGATAACAAACAATCAGACGAGTCTCTTGATGGACTCAACCATCGACTATAGACACCAAAGATGTTAATTTTGCTATCTTGTGGCGAGTATAATGACACATTCATAAGTTTACCGGCTACTTTGCCCTCCAAACTAAAACACGACAGTGACAACCACTGACGCTACTGCGGCGGGAATGCGGTGTTAATGCGGTGGTACCAGACCCGGGCGAGACAATGCTAAACTCTGCCACCTAGTAGCCACGATGCTCGATGATGTGATACTAGTAGAGGCTCGCATAGCCAATCGATCGCCTTTACGACCTGTCTGGCAGAACGGCAGTTGGCCTATTCATTAAAAAAGCCCGGCCCAACACGGGGGAAGCGGGAGTAAATGTTTAAATAAAATAAATATAAACTCGGATTTCTTCTAAAAACTAGTATTATATAATAACGAATTAATTTACAAAATGAGTCTTCTCATTTTATGGCTCAATAAAAGCTCTCAGTTTTCAAGAACTTCGTCCAACAAGAGACTGGTTTGTCCAAGTTGCGGGAGTTTTATAAATTGAAAATGATGAAAAATCCATTTGATATGGACAAATACACTACATTGTTCATTTAATTAATTATTAAAAATTACTCAAGCACATTTACATTAGTGTACAATTGATATCGATGTTCGTACCCCGGTGATCCAATATTAACAAAAGATATTTCAACACGCGATAGCAATTGAGATGTCAAAAGTCAGGTGATGGCAATTGATGCTCCCACGCGGTGACCTCACGTTATGCAACATGATATTTGTCTATGGGATTATTGTATAGAAAGTAGTCCATTGAAATGTTACATTTTTTAGACGTAACATGCAAAAATTATAGCACGCAATTTTATTTTCTGGATGTGGGGGTTGGTATGTAAGTTAAATTTATGTTTGTGGGGTTGCTACTGTTGTCCCACGGCAATCACCTTGTAAAAATGGGATCGAATAGGTTTTACGATATATCAGAGAGACTACTCACGAGTAGGGATATGTAGAAACATTTTTAGTTACAAAAATTGCGTACAAAATTCCGGAGTTATTTAGTTTTTACGCGTTTGTTAGTTCGAGTGCCGTCAGTTATTTTTATTGTTTACTAGCTGTTGCCCGCGACTTCGTTCGGGCGGACTTCGTTTACTCCGCGTAGCTCCTCCCCCGTAGGTGATAGCGTGATAATATGTAGCCTATATGTTGACCCGTCCTGTTAGTAATATTCATGCAAAATTTGAAGTAAAGCCATGCAGTACTTTTTGAGTTTATCCCAGATATACATTGACTTTCCTACGATTTTATTATATGTGTAGACTAGCTGTACCCGCGGCTTTGTCCGCATGGAAAAATTTCTAAATTAAAAACCCGCATAGTCCCCGTTCCTGTGGAATTTCCGGGATAAAAACTATCCTATGTCCTTTCTCGGACCTCAAACTGTTTTTGTACCAGATTTCATCCAAATCGGTTCAGTGGTTTAGGCGTGAAGAAGATATAGACAGAGTTACTTTCGCATTTATAATATTAGTATGGTTTCCAGCCAAATATAAATATAAAATATATTATAATATCTTTTGGATAAAATTGAATATTCAGAGCTATGGCAGGATATATCTCATATAGTCTATTCTTTATATACTTTTTAACGTTAATCGTGTATGATTTGTTGTAAATACAAACGTAAGATAATTGCTATGTTAATAACATGAGTTGACGTTGTATTAGTAATTTACTAAATAATAAACAATGTTATAAGCATGAACATCTCTATAATAAGTAAACTAAACCACGTGTAACTTTAGCTTGTAACAACAACGCAATCTCTAAGATTATTAGATTTTACACTTTCAATAGTAAACAGTAAAGAATATTACGCCCTGAAGATGCTTTAAAAACAAAACCGCAGGGTTATCACGTATCTTGCAATCCGTAAATTATCGGAATTGTTTAGTTATTGCAAGACATAATAGCCTTATATATTAATGGTAGTCCTTGTCACTTGATATTTTTGGTGCTATGACATCGCAAAAAGTGCATCAAGTGACCATCTCTTTTAAATTTGAAAACATACTTTAGCCGTTATGAAAAAGTATACATTTGTATTTACTTTTATTTAATATGTATGTCACATATTATATTGTATTTTTTATTTACTGTCTTTCTAATATATATATTACTAGCTGCAGCGTGCAGCCCGCTGCTTATAAGTTTTTGCGAATCCCGCGGGATTACCTAATTTTTCCGGAGTAAAATTTCAGGTCATCATCTACCTGTGCCAAATTTCATTTAAATCTGTTCAGTAGTTTTTGCGCGATTGAGTAACAAACATCCATCCATCCATCCATTTATCCATTCATCCATTCATCCATCTATCCATCCATCCATCCATCCATCCATCCATCCATCCATCCATCCATCCATCCATCCATCCATCCATTCATCCATCCATCCATCCATCCATCCAAAAATCCAAACTTTCACATTTATAATATTAGTATAGATTAAAAATATTAGGTTTCTGCACTCCTTCATCATGTAAACTTTAACTGTATCATTATACTTAACCGTTCGCGTAATTGTCTTTAAACGGTGTAAAATTTGTTTGCTTCACATATTAATATAGATAAAATGTGTTTTTGTAAAAGTTAAAATGCATTTAACACAGTGAAACTTTATCCTCATGAATAAATAAATATTATCTAGTAAAAGAGTTGACCTTACTATCTGTCTCTTTGGTTACTAACACAAATTACGTAATACAATGGCCTTCCGAGTTCACTACATTATGGCCGTCTCGTTTTTAATTTGAAGATAATTTTAAAAATATTTATATTTTTCCAAACTTGTTAATACAACTACCTCGTAAATTGGGTAGTTAGATTATTTGGCTCAGATCATAAGATTCCGGGTTTGATACCCATTGGACATAGTGTTTTTAGCTGTAGGTGTGTGTATATATATGTGTGCTATAACATTGATCCTGTTAGGGAAAGAATAAAAAGATGCCTTATGGAAGATTGTTTCTGTTTACCAACCGAGCTTAGCTGACTGACAGACTAAGCGTCTACTGACTTTCGGTTCACTCTGTCCACTTTTAAAGTCACACGGTAAAAGTCATTAACCGGCCGTTGTCTTTTATCGTCCGTAAAGTCATTGTTGACATCTTTAGTGTCTCTAACCGATGGTTGTTTCTAGTATCACTAAATTTTGCCTGTTTGTTCATTATCCTATACAATAAATAAATCTAAATTAAAAAATAAAAAACCCGCAACACATTTCTTTATCATAAGATCACCTTCCTGCCTAATATTCGACTCCTGCAGTCTATGGTTAAAATTATCATGACCTTGCAATATCATTAATGTAACAGAATACCAAATTTTGTATCGTATAATACACATTTTGTACAAATTCTTCCTTTCGTGAAGTACAAAAGACCTAATCACCTTGAAACGGCTGAACCGATTGAAATCAGTTTTGAAGTTTAAAAAATCGCTTCCAAATCAATACACCCGTTTAAGAGCTACAGTGCCACACAGAAACACACATATAGCGCTGAAAGACCACCATTTTTGCATTGAAGGTTAAAAAAACCTAAGCGAAAAACGTAACGCACATCGCGCATGTAACGTTCAATTAATGTTAATAAACCAAACAGTGCATTGCACTTAACTGTTTCCGTCCAAATGCAAATTAGTTTTTATAAACATAACTAGGTACGAATATATTAGAAGATGACGGCTATATTATTAAAATTACACCGTCTCTGTCACTCAATATTTTGTATCTGTTTTTGTATGCGCAGGAGCATTGTCACCATATCTTAAAGGACTTCCTTAACGTGTCGGTGTTTAAACAGCTCAAAGAACCTTTCTATTTATAACTAACTAACGCCTGCAACTGTGTTTGTATAGAACCCTACAATTAATACTAAGGTATCATAATAAAAAAAGTAACTAAGGTATAATATTTCTCATAAAACCCCTAAAATATTAAGCCTTAGTGATAAAGAAGTACATACCTAATTAAAAACAAAAATGTATGCATGTGGTATTGTTACCATCCCGTCGTACGAATTGCAACGCACCATTAAGTTGTTTAGTGTCTATAGGCGATGATTGTCTCTTTTTAGGGTTCCGTACGTAAAATGTAAAACGGAACCCTATTACTAAGCCTCCGCTGTCTGTCTGTGCGTCGGTCTGTCACCAGGCTATATCTCATAAGCCGTGATAGCTAAAAAGCTGAAAATTTCAAATATTATGTATTTTAGTTACCGCTATAACAAAAAATACTAGAAATAAAAATATTAAGGGGGGTCACCATACAATAAACGTGTTTTTTTTGCTATGATGGTACGGAACAAAGTGCAAAGTGCAAAAAACAAAACAAATGCGAGTCGGCCTCGCGCACGAAGGGCGTGCGCGAGGCCGACTCGCACTTGGCCGGTTTTTTAATTTTTATTTTATGATATAAAAATACTGAATCTCTAATAATCTATAAACAATCCGTTCTCTCGCATCCTCATCACAATCGCTCATTTTTTTTGCGATAACTGGGACCAACAGCTTTACGTGCTTGTCCGATGCACGGTAGTATTAACTGTGTTGACATACCACTAGCTTCGTAGATTGACATATTTCTTTTTGGACCCGACCAACCGAGTGGTAGTCTTAGACCATGTTAGTACGTATTCCTTTCATATCAGTTTTTTTTTTTCACGATTGAGCATTATGATTTATAAGTCGTGCACTGTGCACTTTTGGATTTTCCAAACTATTATTTGCTTTATTGCCATTTGTTCTGGTTCCTATAAACAACGAACCGGCATTCGCAGCAGTAACCAATAGCAACCAATTTAAGAATAACGGGGCGTTCCACCAATTGTTTGGACATTTGGTAATATGATATTTATAGGAACAGTTTTTCCTTACGCCACTTACTGATATCGGAACCGGGCATTAGGAGACAAATCTGTGGCCATTGGTCAGACAATAATAAGTGCACTTTTTGCCAAAATCCATACTAATATTATAAACGCGAAAGTCTGTCTGTCTGTCTGTTACGCTTTTGCGGCTAAGCCGCTGGACCGATTTTCATGCAATTTGGCATGGAAATAGTTGAAGATCCGAGGTCAAACATAGACTAATTTTAAAAAAAAAATCAACTGAAGGGCTGAAATAGAGGATGAAATTTGTATTAAAAGCTATTTTGACGATATATTTATCTACACGAGGCCAAAGCTGCGCGGGTCAGCTAATAATGATAATAATACAAATTAGAATTGCGAAAAACAACTTTATCGTTTGATCAGATAGACATATCTCCATCACCATTGTATACACTCTTAAAGTTAAAAAACAGAATATTACATTTGATTATAATAAATAATAATAAATGTGCTTAATACACGTAAAATTATTTTTTGAAATTTTCACTTTCTGATTTAAAGCCACAGAAATATCAAAGTCGGATCTTCTTCCTTACGCGCTCAAAGTAGCAAGCAACAATTTTTTCAAAATAACAATGTCTGCTTTACCTACCTACACAATCCTCCATAAATGAGCTTACGTAATTTACGAATATGTAAATTACGTCATATGTTTCTTTGTTACAGAATTATTTATAGGTATCTAAAGGTAAACATTCCCAAAATACAACAGACCATTGATTGTAGTTTAATTGTTCTGGATTAGCGTAATTGTTATTGTTATCGTTATACCCAACTATAGGTCACGACACGGATGTCATTAGTTATGATTCGATATTTTAACAATTTTTATATACTAGCTGACCTGCGCAGCTGCGCCCGGTAATAAATTAACATACCTTCAATGTATGGAGTTTCATACAATATTTTACTCTCTCTTTCACCATCTTTTATGAATTTCTAAAAATCATTCTTATCTTAGTCCTCGTTTACATCGTAAGAAAAACCCCTATGAAAAATGACAGCCTTTGTCCGAAGATTTAGGCTTAGCGTTGATATATCAGACGGTGTGGTAGGACTATACTTTTTTAACATACGGGAGCATACGGAATATGCTTTTTGTAAGGCCACAGAAACAGAAGAATAGTAACAAAACACAGACAAAAGTATTCTCCTAAGTTTGCTTAGCTTATCTACACGAAAAGAAGTGAGAACTCCGTCGATATACATCTCGTTCGACTTGAGAAGACTTTACCCGAACGAGCGTTACACAGCCGAGCGCACCTAAAGAAAAGTTCACTTAAAAACTTCAAAATTTGGGGTGAAGTGAAATGTAGAGTCATTAAAACTTTTCCAACTCATTAATGTAATATTTGTGTTGTTACAGGCGGAGTAGAGGGCAAATATCGGGTTGCGGCGCCAGAGCTCATGCAGGATACGTTCATGAGCGACTCGGAAGACGAAGGAGGTAAGACGTTAACTAATATTACGTTGTTATTTAGGGTTATATTGTTACTGAGATGACTCCTATAAAATTAAGTCTGGATAATTGAGGTGTGGAAGTAGAGTGTGACTGTGTTAAACCGGGTACCTTTTTGAAGAAGAGATCAATTACCTTACTGCTAGGCGTCTAGTAAAAGGTAGGAGAATGCTAATAAGTGTAAATAAAATCGTAACTACTAACTGGATGGTAGAATTCTGCAATATCTATTGATTTGGTACCTATGCCTTACCTATTTCTGTCGCAAATATGTCAGTGCTTGTCGGTTTTGAAGTTTGGATGTTAAGGAAGCCGGTAAACTTATGCATGTGGTATTTACACAGATAGCAACGCATCATTTACAAAGTCGGTGTATATAGGCGATGGTTTTCTCTATCAGGAGAATTATCTGCTTGTTTGCTATCCTATGAAGTTAAATAAATGAATATATAGATTTCTTGCTAAAAATAGTTATATCGCCAATAATTATATTATTCTGTTTTCGTAATACTGATGTAACCCAAACCCCCTCTGTTTGGGACTAAAAGTAAGTGTCGGTGTAAAATGATGAGAGTGGTCTGCTAGTTTTACGCAATATGAAAATAATGGCGGATGAAAGAGTAACAAAACGGATGGGATAAATATGAGTTCTGAGGAAGACAAAGGCTGACGAACCATGATCAAATTGGTCGGGTACGGCTGGCGTGTACTTAATATTATGAAGTCAGTAGTAAGTGTTCGAAACCAGTCTGTTTGTGTGTATAAACAAATTTATGAACTTTGGGAAAACAATGCAAAACTGCGTGGAAACTCTGTCTATTTACACGTAGATGCGGAAAGCAGTTTTCGTGTCGTAATACGGTAGTTATTAGTAGAGATGGGCCGAATGTGGTTTCAACCGAATTTAAACTTCGGTCGAAAATTCGGTGAAATAATGAGTTATTGACAAATTTTTTACCCAAAGGTACCTTTGGGTTACATTGCTCCAAGTTATCTTAGGACGTCTGATTTTTTTGAAAATATAATATAGCCTATAGCCCATTTTACTCGAAAATGATTTAATATCTTTCTAATGGTGAAATATTTTTCAAATCGCTCCAGTAGTTTTCCAGTTTATTCGATACTTATAAAAATTCAAATCTTTCCTCTTTATATTATTAGATTTCAGTCAAAATAGTGCAAGTGGGTACTTTTTCTAGTGTCGAATGTTCGGCATTTAAACCATTTCGGCCGAATGTCGAAGTTCGGCTCAAACTGCCGAAATTTGGTTAAACCGAATGCAAAACGAATTTTAGACCATCCCTATTAGGTATTCTGTGGTTGTAATCGCATTATCGTGCTACTAAAGTGTATTTGAACGGCAGGTTGAATCTAATGCAACTATTAAGGCAGGATCAATATTTAAAAACTACTATCAGAAGACAATCTCATGTTACAGTAGATAACATGTGGCACAGATCATTCTGATAAAACACGGTGGCTACAATTTTGAAAATACAAATGAGCATACCCTAGTATTCATATTTATGTATGTATCGTGTAGTATCGTCATAATCATTATCATCACACGGTGACAGTCCAACTGCATTTTCACCGTAATTTTAATCTAAATCACCAGCGATTGCATAGTTCTAAAAGAATTGAGTGATTTTTTTAAAATACTATAAGCTATCTTACAGCTGTCTTTATAAAATAATAATAGGCTACTGCAACAAAAATAATAAATTAATACTTTAATTATCGTAGAACGGCCAAAATTAAGCTTCTATTAATAATAACACTGTGTTCTCAAAAGTTGAATAAAAAAAAATAATAAAGTTATCGTGTTTGCAAGATCCTAAAACTGTGACCTTGAAAATTACCTCGATAGCTGAGCTCTTTAGCGAGTTTTTGAAGTTCATGTTTTCTCCCGGACATCATTTTCATCTCGTACTCAGCTGTCGTATATATGCTCCATAAATGCATTTTAAATCAAAATCTTATTTTTGACAATTTAAATAACACTAATCATAACAATTTTTTTTCAGGAGAAGTAGAGTGTCCAATACAACAGCAACAACAGTATCGCTACATGAACAGCGAAGCGGGCACATTACAACGGGCTAGGCCGCTAGAAGACAGTGTTACAGATGGACATCGCTGGCCTAGCAACAATGACAGCAGAGTCGCCACCATCGAGAGACAACCACTTGACATCGGGTAGGTAGATGCTACAGAATTAACATAATATCTCTCTATGAACAACAAGAGACACATAGTACCTACATACACTACACTTACACCCCAGACTCTATAAAGTGTGAACATGGCTGGTGCTACAATAATGACTCCAGAGTGCGGTGCGGCCGCTGACAGACGACTACTAGATACCCTTAAGATAGTAAAAAAAGACATCGCTCACGAAAGACTACCGAATTAACATATCGCTCAATGAGTAGCAAGAAATACGCTCAAGAGAGTATATGATGGACGGGCATAGCTGGCACTATATAAGTGTCAGCAAGCCGCCACCTTCGAAAGACAACTATTTTACATCGGGCTCAGATTTTTACTATGAATACATCGTTCCATGCATAGACAAATGTATTTTACAGACAGTATAAAGCACGGACGTTGGCCCAGCAACAATGATAGCAAAGTCGCCACCATCGAAACACACGTCATTCACACGGCCTTACATTTCATGCGCTAGAATTTTTTGGAGTTTACTCCTTAAGAATCGGTTTTTTGATATAAGGCGCCCGGTATGAGAAAAATGTGAGGAGTAAAATCTACTGAACGAATGACCTCGTTACGTTTATGGTGCGCAACCTATCGTTCGCAAATTTCTAATTTTGTGTGAGCAGTGCAGATAGATCTTGCGTTAGTTTTGCGTCTGTTTTGACAATCGTACTTAAGGAGTAAACTCCAGTCGTCCGTCGGAGCTGACACACACAATTTTTTTTACTTTTTGGTGCCCTTTAAGACGTGATATTCTTCATTTGCTCTTGAGCTAATCCAGATTCTAATACATAGAAATTCATTTGAGAATATTGAAATATAGGTATACAATAAACACCTTAACCCAGAAATACAAACATCTGTGCTCATCACAGAATTATCTCCATATCAGGAATGAACCTGAACCTATACAGCCAGATTTAGCCTTTAGAGAATACAAAGCAAGGACGTTGGTGGCTCTATTAATAACAGAAAAGCACTGACGCTATTGCAGCAGAAATAGGTAAGGCAGTGGCACCAGACCTGGGCGAGACAATGCAAAATTCTACCACCTAGTAGCCACAATGGTCGCCTCTTACGACCTGCCTGACAGAACGGCAATTGGCGAGTTTTTCACTGGGATCTGGACCAACACGGGGGATGGTAAGATATCTCTGATCAAAAGTAAGTCTGTTTTGATCCTTAGTGAATATATTTTTTCTATTTTACACTTAAGTCATTTAAGTCACTAGAATGTCACTAGAATTTTGACCGCTTTAGTCATTGATATAAAATATCAATGGCTTAGTGCTAATAAACATAATACTAGCTGACCCGGCAAACGTTGTTTTGGCATTCAAATTACTTGTATTGAATATTTTGGGGGGGGGTACTTGAGAGAGACAGATTAATAATAATTAGAGAGAGAGAGAGAGACAGAGAGAGAATATGGGGATATGGGGTGGACCCATCACTCTCTAAATATTGTTATTAATTGTGATAAAAACTATCCGATCTTTTATGTTGGACCAAACAGTAGATATCTACACTTCATTTTTTAGTAGGTAGAGTAGGTTTAGTAGATTTGGAGTCCATCGCGGACGAACAACGTGACTCGTAATTTATATATATTAGTATTAATATCTAAAGTTTTTTTTGTTATAAAACAAGATAATAAAGGACCAGATGGTTGTCCTGTGTGGTGGAGATGAAATGCCGCATACATAGGTTTACTAAACCCATCCTTCAAACTATACCTCCTAGTTGTTGATTTCACCGTGTTCGTCCGGGCCTCCTTTGAATAGGCCATCCGCCATTCTGTCAGGCAATTTGTAAAAGGCAAACGATAGGTTATACGTGTAATTACAATCGTGAATATTATAATGTGGTAGAGTTCTGCAACGCCTTACTTATTCCTGCCGCACTAGCGTCAATGTTTGTCACTGTCGTGTTTCAATTTGGATAATAAGGTAGCCGGTAAACTTATACATGTGGCATTGCCATCCCTCCACATAGATAGCAACGTATCATTAACATCTTTGGTGTTAATAGGCGATGGTCGTCTCTTTCCATTAGGAGAAATAAATAAGAAGAAATTTGCTTGTTTGCGGTCTTGTTATAAAATAATCACGATGGTAGTCATTCGTTCAGCCAATCTAAAAATTCATCTATGAATAGCTTTTAAAGAACTACCTGGCAGAGTGGCGTTCCAATTTGGTGGATGAGGTAGCTGGAAAACTTTATTTTGATGGTATACTATCTATAGTTGAAGCGGGATGGCGTTTCCATCCCGCCTCAGGTATAGCAGCACGCCATTAACATCTTTGGTATAAGCGATGGTTTTCTCCGTTCATCAAGAGCGCTTTTTGTATATTTGCTATTCAATGATATAGGATACTGTATTTTTGCTTACACCTCCTTTTATTGAGCGGATGTTTGTGTTTGTTTGAGGTTATCTTTATATTAATACGTAAAGCGAAAATTTTGCGCTCCTTGTAACGAACATTGTGCTAATAGAGCAACATTAAATTTAATAAAGGTTGAAGAAAGCTGATGTTTTTGTTTAATATGCATTAGAAATAGATTAATAAAAACAAACGTTACGCACATTTGCACTCATTTGACGTACGTCATAATAATATACACCTTTTGTTTATGGTTTTTACAAAGTCTGTTTATGTTTACAAAGTCTGTTTATGTTTACAAAGTCTCTTTATGTTTACAAAGTCTGTTTATGGTTTTTACAGTGTGTTCAAAAAAAAAATTTAGAAGAGGTTTATTATCGAAGTTTTTAGGGTTTTGTACCCAAAGGGTAAAACGAGACCCTATTATTAATGTCCGTCAGTCTGTTTGTCCGTCCGTCACCAGGCTGTAACTCATGAACCGTGATAGACAGTTGATAATTTTACAGATGCTGTGTTTCTGTTGCCACTATAACAACAAAAATTAAAAACGGAATAAAATAAATATTTAAGGGGAGCTCCTATACAACAAACGTGATTTTTTTTCCGTGTTGGTCCCGGGCTTCTTTGAAGAATAGGCTAACTGCCGTTATGTCAGGCAGGTCGTAAAAGGCTGCCGAGTGGCTATGCGCGTTACTATCATCGTGGCTACGAGGTGGTAGAGTTCTGCATCGGCTCGACCGTGTCTGGTAGCAACAGCAATAGTGTCAGTGTTAGCCACTATCGTGTTCCGATTTGGAGGGTAAGGTAGCCGGTAAACTTATGCATGTGGCATTAGATCTCGCCATAAGATAGCAACACACCATTAATATCTTTGGTGTCTATAGGCGAAGGTTGACTCTTCCTATCAGGAGTTCCATCTGCTTGTTTGCTATCTTATGATATAACAAAAAAATATTTTTGCAAATTTTTCTCGGTCTTAATAACGTCCACTGATAGACGCTTGAAATATTCAAAGAATATTTAGTTGTATATTCATTTTAAAAATAAATAATTAAATTGAAATAAAATAAATGTTTAAGCGGCTCCTATTCAACAAATGTGTTTTTTGCCGTTTTTTTATAGATGATGGTACGGAACCCTTGGTGTGCGGGTTCCACTGTCACTTTATAATGTATTATTTTCCAACAGTTTCCTGGTGTCGTTCGTGGTGGACGCGCGCGGCGGCGCCATGCGGGCGAAGCGGCGCGGCGGCGTGCGCATCATCGTGCCGCCCGCCGCCTGCGCCGCGCCCACCCGCGTCACCTGCCGGTAACTACACGCTCACTATTGCTTCATATCATTTCACAAACATTTCAATAAATCTCTTGTATATGTTTATATTTACGACGAATTTAATGCATATTATGAATGCGAAAGTTTGGATGTTTGGGTGGATGTTTATTACACAATCACGCAAAAACAACTGAACGGATTTGAATGAAATTTAGCATACAGGTAGATGATAACCTGGAATGGCACATAGGCTACCTTTTGTCTCAGAAAAATTTGGTGATCCCGCGGGATTAATCAAAACTTTTATAATGCAGCGGGCTGCACGCTGCAACTAGTAAGTATATAAATTAGATTTGTTTATTTGCAAAAGCGGGACATGTTTGCTCTAGCTGGGGCCAGTAGGACAGACAGCTTGAAAGCTGGAACTTCCCGCCCAAAGTGGGACGTATTATCACATTAGTCAAAGACAAACATGGCAGAATTACGTAAAATCCAACAATTTGTTAAAACATACACATATTGTCAAATATTTCAATATATTGTTAAGAATTGTTTAAGCCTTGATTACGACATGAAATTGTTGTTTTTTTTGTTTGAGTTTTTGTGAAAGAGAGAGTTTAAAATTGAGAAACTAATGCAAGACATTGCCCAAATACCAAATTTCTACCATTCCATTTAACAGTTTCCTGCTCTTCTTCTCTACATAGACTTTAAATTTATGTGTTATGTCTACAATCACGTGCTAGATAAATAAGGAAAAATAGTAACAATACTATTCAATACCCTACTCTACATATTTTTATTTATAGTATATTTTGTGTCGTCGACACTTGGTTGAATTTTATTTGTTATGTATTTCACACATTCCATTATTCGCAAATATTATTACACAGGTGCCATATGCATGTAATAAAATTTCAATAGAATCGAAGTGTTTTGGGATTTTACACATTTTCTCACACTAATACATCATCATCGTCATAGCACCACGCGACGTTGTATCGTATTTATGTGTTTAAGAGCCCTAAACGCTTCGATTCTATTGAAATTTTATTACACGAAGAGGGACACATATACATTCACTAAATTTGTTAGAATCAAATGTATGCACAAATTAACCGATTGTTTAAGCTGTAGCTTGCTTACCCTTCAAAGATTCTGTACAATGGAAAGTACTTTGGCTTACAAATAAAGCTTATGCAACAGAAGGTATCACTTAAGAATTTTTTTTACGTTTTTGATCATGTCTGTATTAAAAAAATAAAAATACATTTATTTGAGATGCATAGCACACACAAAACTAGGAAAAGTAAAAAAAACAACATTGAAATAAAATACAATTTAAAAGAAATAAACAGATGAAATAAAATATTACAAAACGAGACCCGAAACGACATACCGCTTAGCATATGCTGGGATTATATCATATCAATTATAACGCCGATTTTCTGTGGTAACCAAAGCTACCCGAAAAAGGCAATTATTCCTTGAGCGTCTGTTTTCATATCGTAGCCTATTCTAATGGCCCTAGCTAATCAAATAGTTACTTTTGTCGGTGATTAACCTAGTCGAGTAGCCAGTAAACTTATATATTAAAATAGCATTATACCGCAGGAACGCAGGCACATAAATACTAACACACTATTAAAATCTCGGGTTACTGTTGATAAAGGCTATCTCTTTTTATCTAGAGAAACATTTGCTTGTTGCTGTCCAATGTTAATGAAAAATATGCACGTATACATTTACACACACATGTAAACACATACACACACGTGTTTGTCCACACATTAAAACGTGAGACGCGTGGGTGCATACTTTCCAACATTGTGGCTTGTATGAATGAGCTAAGTATAGCAGTGACTTAAAATGGCCACGAAGAAAACCTAAATACACCATTTCGCATGACTAAAGGTGCTAATAATGAAGTTATTTACAGCGATAAAACTCCATAATGCAAATTTGATCCACCGCAAACATATAAATTCACGCTGTAAGTGCTATTAACCTAACAATAGTGTAAGGTCGATGCATAATGAGTCATAAACAAAAACGTTCAGTGATTTTTGGGACGTTGCCACGACGCTATTATGTGAGAACTCGATGTTTACAACGAAACAATGAAATCATTACTTGGGATAAACCTAACAAAGAAAACACCCGGTGCATTTAAAGTAATGATTTCATTCTTGTGAAAATTTTATTTTCATCGAAAATTATCAAAAAAAAAGGAATGTTTTTGAGCTAAAGTACACCGAAGTGTTCAGTTTTGTTGTCATTTGAAAGTTAAACTATCCTCCAAAAAGTTCGGTGTGCAGATTTGCAGAAAAATACTTATAAAGATGTTAATTATGCGTTATTATTCATGTAGCGGGATGATAATGTCACATACGTTGCAGAAATGCACACACTCACCGACCACATTACCGTCTAAGTCTAAATCGAAACACATAACAAGTATTGGTGTTATTGCGGCAGGAGTAAGGAAGACAGTGTCACCTAGTAGTGGTAGCCTAGTAGTTTAGCCAATCGTTACCTTGTACGTACTGCCTTGTAGGATAGAATGCGGTCTATCTTTCAACGATCTCCTCAGTGACCGCCGCCAGGTTTCGCCGAAATCCGCCCTCTGGGGATTTTCTAGCGTATGCCACCTAAATCTAGAGCGTGGCCATCGAGAATCATGGTAAAGCATTAGCTGTTTCCCTTGATATTTGACAGGATCTGGCATGATAGTCTTATTGGCACGCTTCCATCGTACGGTCTGCCTACTGGTTTTTGCGCCTGTATCTCAGATTTTATGAGTGGTCGGTCGATTAGAGCTGTAGTCGTCGACGGCTGCTTGTCCGATCAAATTGTTATAAATGCAGGAGTCCCTCAGGGATAAGTTCTCTCCTGAACTCTATTCCTGCTATACATTAACGATCTGCTGATGCCCGGTATCTATGGAAACGCAAAGGGTAGCACTGTTGTGGAGAATAACGCGTCCAGCGCACGGGCCAGTACGGCACAGACCCGGTCTCTCAGAGAGGCGATGGTTGATTGTATGAACCTGTCCTTACAAGCAGTTTCCGATTGTAGCGATGTCAATCTGGTCAAGTTTAATGCACTAACACCCAGGCGTATCTATTCTCCGCTAAACAAAGTCAATTCCACCTGTCTCTCATAAATAATCATTAGAAACTACAATGTATCCGATTCATTCTTAATGGAGAAAAGCCTATTTAGCGGGCTGTTGGGTCGGACCACCTTTTTTTTAAATCGATAGAAAAGCGCTCGACCTAGATCTCACCCGATAGTAAGCTAAGATTTAGCTCCAAAGTTCTTAAAAATTTTTTTGTCACCACTTTCAAAATTTTGCTGGTTCCGGTTGTAGACCACTTTCAAAATTTTGCTGGTTCCGGTAGACCCCCTGAATCTAAATTTCTTCCACCACCACACTTCCTTTTTCATCATTCAAAAAAAAATTAGATCTAACTATGGAAATTTGAGTTGCAGCAGAGTTTTCCAAAAAAGTGAGAATTGAATGGATAATTGATATTTTTACTTCGCTTACGAATTGTGCCCCCATTTTGATCACGCCAACGTAGACTCCCGTCGAGACTCCCATGGACCCCTGGGGGTCCACCTGGACCACTTTGGGAATCAATGATGTAGCCTAAAATGAAACGCGCTTCCCTAGAAGGTAGTCCCTGTTCACTCTTCTCTTGAAGATCCCCATATTGTACTCGTCAAGTAACACAGACTCGGGAAGTATGTTCCAGTCTCTTGCGGTTCGAATAAAGAATGTTGAGTTGAACCGCTTTGTCCGGGTACATGGAACGTCCACCATATGGCGATGCCTAGAGTCTGTGCGCCTCTACGATCGATAGAATACGGGGATGGCGGAATTAAGTCGTACAATTCTGCACTCTCCAAAATGTATCGGATAAAATACCAATAAACTAGCCACTCGGCGGTGATTAGCGAGGCTTTAGAGCTTTTTTCCTACAAGATCATCGTCATTTATGAGCCTCTAGGCACACCTCTCTATCGCCTCAAGCGTCTCCAACTGGTATTTGGCGGATCCAACCCAGAGGTGAGAGCAGAATTCCATGTACGAACGGACTTGTGCTTGATAAAGGTTGAGCAATTGTCCCGGGCTGAAATACGTGTCACCTTTGCCAGAATAACAAGCTTTTTTGAGGCAACTTGGGCTTTTGATTCGATGTACGAACCAAAGTTGAGAGTAGGTGTTATGGTGATACCAATTAGCTCGAAGTGATCAGTTATCGGCACAGACACACCATGGAACGACGGGGACAGGCGGAATGGACTTTATTTAGCGGAGAATAGATACGCCTGGGTGTTAGTCGCATTAAACTTGACCAGATTGACATCGCCACAATCGGAGACTGCTTTTAAGGACAGGTTCAGACAATCAACCATCGCCTCTCTGAGAGACCGGATCTGTGCCGTACTGGCCCGTGCGCTGGACGCGTAATTCTCCACAAGAGTGCTACCCTTTGCGTTCCCATAGATCTCGGGCATCCATATCATGGCCATAACAAAAAATTAAAGTATTTGATAAAAAAGATAAGGACTAATAATATTTTAAGGATATAAGTTCGGCAAAAATAGTTATTAAGTCACGTGACAGTTAACGCAAATCTGGAAGTATTACGTCACACTGCGGTAAAACATAATCTTGAAGTCATTTTCATAGAAACCACAGAGTATGTAATGTAGATATTACCACGGCGTGATGTCATTAGGACGCCATAGACGACAGTCCAGAGCGTTTTTGCGGTAAATTTCAATTTTAATTTTAAAATGCGAAAATAAATGAACGTATTTAATGCTGCAGCAGCACTAACGTCTATTCTCACAAAGCTTCGCACGCCTTGTCGCGCAGTTGACGGTATGTCAAAGAATTTTAGCGTGCTAATATCTTTGGGAAGATACACACAGGTGTGATAGAAGGGTAACAAAAATAAATAGTTCTTTTTGGTTACTATACCTAATAAGGTACATTATCAAACAGTTTTCCAAATGTAGTCAACTAGGCTATGTGTGTTGTCGCAGCGCGGCGACGCGGCGGGCGCCCGCGGGCGCGCCGCCGCCGCTGATGGAGGGCGAGGCGCTCGCTTCAAGGCTTTTAGAGCTGCAACCGCAAGGAGCCAAATTTTTAGCGTAAGTTAACATTTTTATTTTACTTCTTTTCTTTCAGGTCGACTCTCCACCGCGTGCTATCGCATTCCCGCTACTTTTCTCGCTCTAGCTGTGGTAGTTTTGAGCGACTGAAAGGGATAGGGCGATGCCAAATTCCATGCTGAATAGGCACACAGTCAGGATTTGGTTCAGAGGAGTGCAATATTAGCTCATTTCGCCTACTTAATCTACTAGAAAAATGATATAAAAGAATCTCAGATGATTCCAATAATTTAAAGAATTAGACGTTGTTCAGGGTTGCAATTGCATCCATTGCAATTAGATCCGCGTCTGGTGCTAACATATGTAGTCCATATTTTATTCGTCAAATTTTCTTTTTCGCGCCCGATATCGCACTTGCTGTTTATTCTCTAAATTTCGATGGTTTAAAAAAGCTGCAGTGACATTGCTGTAAATTTTGATGATTTAAATAGAATTTCTTTGTTTTAATCATCATGCAACAATTTTCAAAATAATTGGCGAACGTACATAAAGTTTGAACATCAAATTTTATTAATCTTTAATTATAAGGTTTATTCCTAAACAAACTTTAAATAATTAGAAACCCACATACATACATGATCAACGTAGAGGGAATATTTTCTTCGTAGATCGATTGAACACAATATCCACAAACATTGAAGTCGATAAAAATTACGCTGCATGGCCTTGACTTTGCATTTTTTTTAAATAAAAGCCAGGGCAATCAAACAGGACGTGCACTTGATAGCAAGTGAACAACATCATCTATATGGTGGTGATCACGTACCACTTCTCACCACACACCCGTAAGAGACATATTCCAGCTGCGTTAGCATTTTAAGCACCAGTATGATCATTTCTTGAAGGCCCAAAAGTCGTATCCATTCGAAAACTCCCTCATCCAGCTTTAGTTATACAATAGTGTGTTGTAAAGCAAAAATGGCTTAAGAATTGCCCGGATGTTGGTTTTGTGGGTTGTGGTTTTTGTATGTAATATTTTAGTCGCTGGATGTACGTAGTTAGTAACGACATGCGTCAATTTCCAGGCCAGTGATAATCGAAGTGCCAATCTTCACGGCGTCGTGTCCGGAACGAGAGATCGTCATCTTGCGGTCTGACACGGGCGACACGTGGCAGGACCACTATTTACATAACAATGACAACGCCATGATACAGGTAAGCATAAACACTACTTTTATACATACCATCACGCCAATTTGTTTTCGTGGTAGACAGTTATGGGAAGCTATACGTCAAGATCAAGACAGATTTGTCTTGATTTTTCAATTTTTAATTGCATCATTCTTTACACAAACGAGTGGATTTCAGAGTTAGCATATACAAAATCAAAAAAATTTAGGTACCAGGGAAGACTCAGCTTGATATGCTATGATTTGATTGATCGGATACTATCCGAAGGTAGTGTTAAGAGTCTTCACAGTCAATGCGTCTTTATGATTGTGGAGGTAACATGACAAGTCAAGACTCAAGTTGGTAACAATGTGTAATACCAGGCAAGTCGTAAAAGGCGACCGATTGGCTACGCGACTCACTACCATCGTGGCTACTAGGTGGTAGAATTCTGCGTTGTCTCGCCCGGGTCTGGTACCACCGCCTTATCTATTCTTGCCTCACGTCAGCGCTTGTGTGTTTATCTTGTTCCGGTTTGGAGGGTAAGGTAGCCGGTAAACTTATGCTTGTGGCATTAGACCTCGCCACAAGATAGCAACGCACCATTAACATGTTTGATGACTATAGGTGATGGTTGACTCTTTCCATCAGCAGACCCATCTGCTTGTTTGCTATCTTATAATATAAAAAGAAAAAAAAAAGATGTTTATACGTAATATACATATAAACATCTTTTTAATGTAAATCTAATACACATTCTTGTTCTTCTGGATTTTAGCAGTGCCTTTAATTCACTAGACCTTGATGTGTTACTAAGAGTACTTGCTTTCCTTAATATTTCTACATCAGCTCTCGACTGGTTTAGATCTTATCTTCAAGGTCGATCGCAAAGTGTAATATCTGGTGAACTTAAATCTGACTGGATCGATTTATATGCCGGTGTGCCGCAAGGTGGAGTGGTTTCTCCACTTTTATTTTCATCATTTATTAACACTATTACTTCTATAATTAAATCAAATTTTCATCTTTATGCTGACGATCTCCAGCTCTATCGTCACTTTAGTATCGGAAATATAGCGGAAGCTGTCAGGGAAATGAACGAGGATTTGAATGAAATATATAAGTGGGCTAAATCTTTTGGTCTGGTTGTTAACCCAAATAAATCTCAAGCTCTGATTCTTGGAAGCCGACCTATGAAGAAGTTGATTAACTGCAGTGACATACCAACATTAAGTTATAATAATACACATATACCTTTCTCTTCCTCTGCCTCTAATCTGGGAATAATTTTCAATTCCGACTTTTCTTGGAACTCTCATGTAGATAACTTGAGCCGTAAAGTACATCATGCATTTCATTTCCTTAAACCCCTTCAAAATTTTTTACCTGTTAATACAAAAATTTTATTAATGCATACCCTCATTCTCCCTATAATGGACTATGCCGATTCTTGTTACCTTGATGCAACTGAAGACTTGGTAAACAAGCTTGAGAGATTGCAGAACCTCTGTATCCGTTACATTTATGGTATGAAAAAATTTGATCATATTTCCAGTTCTCGGGCTGAACTTGGCTGGCTTCCAAAAAGACAGCGGAGAAAAATGCATATACTTTGTTTACTATATGTGAGTGGTTACGCAAAAAGGGACCTCAAGGGAAAATAATTGATTTCGAGTAAATCACGTTTAAAATGTTAAGTCGAAATGAGTTTCGCCACGAGTGCGGGAGAGAGACGCGGGGTGTTTTATGTTAGTGTCGTTAGTGAGCGACTTCGTCAGTGAGAAATAGCACGTGTTTGCGATAGCTGTATTATTGGTGACTTATTTATTCGTCTTTTACTTGTCTTTATGAGCGCGCTAGAAAAAGAAACTAGTGTGCGCTGTGTGTAAGGTGTAATATTTTCAAAACCGCCTCGGCTTACATAAAAAATCATTTAAAAAAAACTACGGCACCTAAAATTATTTTGATTAGAACAAAACAAAGATGAAGGACCATAGAATCAGAATTTATCAAAAAAAAAAACCCCGTTTCCAATCCCTTCAGGTCCCTTTTTGCGTAACCACTCACATATAAAATTATTTTCAATCCACAATCTCCAAAGTATCTTCGTGATTCCTTTAGTTTCTTGCACTCCCCTGAGTCCCCATGTCGCTCTAATGTTAGAACCTTGTTACGCTTTCCTCCTAGCAACTCTGCTGCTTATTCGCACTCATTCACAGTACTTGCTGTAAAATTATGGAATTCTCTGCCCAGTGGGATTCGCTTTTGCCAGACTTTAGTATCCTTTAAAAAACGAGTTAAGGAACACTTTCTAGCTGAAGTCTAAATTTCTCTTGTATTGTATGTATATTTTTCTACTTTTTTTTAAATCTTAAATATATGTTAGGTTTAGTTTCGTAATTTGTATCTTTTTTTTGTACACTAGGTCTACTCATTTCTTTTCTTTCATTATTTTATTCTCCTTTAACGGGTTGGCTGGAAGAAATCTCTTTAAGTATGGATAAGCTCGCCCATTGTACTATAGTTACGTTTGTATTCTCTTAGTAATGTTATTTTCTGTGTACAATAAAGTGTTAAATAAATAAATAAATAAAAATACATAATGTGTACAAATGAGTAATAATGTTGTAGGAAGTTCTAAGCCGCGAGCGTGCAGAATTCGGCGCGAGCGGCGAAGCGCTCGGCGAGAACGGCGAGCGCGTGACGCGGGTGGTGACGTGCGACTTCCCGCACTACCTCGCCGTCGTGTCGCGCGTGCGCCAGGAGGTGCACGCCATCGGGCCCGACGGCGGCACCATCTCCTCCGCGCACATCCCGCAGGTACGCCCGCGCACTACCACAACCATACATACGTGGTGGACGTTACACGTACCCGGACAAAGCGGTTCTACTCGACATTCATCATTCGAACCGCAAGAGACTGGAACATGCTTCCTGAGTCTGTGTTCCCCGACGAGTGCAATCTGGGGATATTCAAGAGAAGAGTGAATAGGTACCTTCTAGGGAAGCACGTTCCACCTTAGGCCGCATCTTAGATTACCATCAGGCGAGATCGTGTTCAAGCGCTTCCCTATCGATAATAAAAAGTTTTAACCCAAAATTCAACAAATTACCTTTTTTTATTACAAAAATTAGTCGACTCTAGCCGATTTCTTTTTTTTTTCCTTAAATTAAATTACACTTCATGGCACCTGTTTTTATTTAATAGAAGACAAAAAAATTTCGCGGTGAGAACAGAACTCAATTCCGAATAAACCTTTTAAAAAAAGTTTTGATAATTGGATTATTCGTTGGCATAAATTTATCGTTTCTGAAGACTTATACTTTGAAAGCGATAAAATAAATTTGGATTACATTATATTCATAGCAGGGGAGCCCAAGATGCTAAAATATGGGTAGTTACTTGAGCACCGTAGAGATCTATTGGATTTCGTAACTTAAATTATAGGAAAAATAAAAAATAAAATGAAATATAATGTTTTTCATTTTAATGATAGGGAAAAAATCTACAAATAATAAAAATGTTTAAAAAAATTGTGACATGTAAACATTTAATCGCGTCAGATTAAGGTATGGTGAGTCAATTGCCATCTAAAGTTTAGAGAATCTGCCGATTCAAGTATAGCGTAAGAAAGTGGAAAGGTCACAAAAAAACGTTCTTTTAACATTCTCGAGCGTGTCTAAATTTTCTTTTATTATATAAGAAATGATGTAAGAATAACGAAAAAAATATAATCTGACAAATTCCATAAGCAGAAGTTATTGGAATTTTGTTTTTTTTTTTCTGCCCTAATTAGCCGCCTCTATATAAAGGGTTTATATTGGGTGGAGAGCTTCAACAGAATGCGAGGAACGCCTACGTTAATCTGACGTGTTCGAGTAAATACAAAAATTCCCTCTTGCGCTCCCCTACTATTGGTATATTCTCAAGGAACTTATATACTATAACTGGAATTGTTACAAAGAAATATTTGAAAAATAAAAATGTACTTTATTTCGTTACTCATAAAGTTGACATTTGTTTCTTACTTAACAGAGGGGAAAAACGTTCTGAGCAAGACAACGACATGAGTGGATGTTGTCCCTTTCATGCAATTGCCAGTATAAATAAAACTATCTAGGTGGTAGATTTTTACATATTCAGTAATCATTAAATACTTTTTATTCATACACGTTGATAAATAAATTAGCATAAAATGTATTGTAATTAACACAGTGAGTTCTAAAATGTGCTTATTTTAATTATTACGTAATTACTTATGCAATGCAAAAACTGTTTCTCAAATTAGTAGAATTACTTAGTAGTAATTTGCAAACTACGCATGGCCGCACTTATATATGGCGATTGGCGCTTTATTTAGTAGAAAGAGACACACTCCACTCATGTCGTGGTACTCTTCGGAACGATTATGAAGCGCGTGTAAGCATTCCGGGTAGAATATAACTTCCTTGTATATTCTTAATGTGTTCCCCGGTAATTTGTTGACAGAGTAGTATAACGTGTGTGTGTGTGTGTGTGCAGGTTCAGGCGCAGTTCCCGGCGGCGGCGCTGACGAAGCGCATCCGTGTGGGGCTGCAGGCGCACGGCGCGCGCCCCGAGCTCGTGCGCCGCGTGCTGCCGCGCCGCGCCGCCGTGTCGCCCGTGCTCACCGTCGAGCCGCGCCGCCGCAAATTCCACCGCTCCATCACGCTCACCGTGCCGCTGCCGACCCACCCCGACGACAAGGTCACATGCATACACCTCACTCACTCACACTTACACCGCTCCAGCACGCTCACCGTGCCGCTGCCGACCCACCCCGACGACAAGGTCACATGCATACACCTCACTCACTCACACTTACACCGCTGCAGCACGCTCACTGTGCCGCTGCCGACCCACCCCGACGACAAGGTCACATGCATACACCTCACTCACACTTACACCGCTGCAGCACGCTCACTGTGCCGCTGCCGCACCACCCCGACGACAAGGTCGCATGCATACACTTCACTCACTCACACTTACACCGCTCCAGCACGCTCACCGTGCCGCTGCCGACCCACCCCGACGACAAGGTCACATGCATACACCTCACTCACTCACACTTACACCGCTCCAGCACGCTCACCGTGCCGCTACCGCACCACCCCGACGACAAGGTCACATGCATACACCTCACTCACTCACACTTACACCGCTCCATCACGCTCACCGTGCCGCTGCCGACCCACCCCGACGACAAGGTCACATGCATACACCTCACTCACTCACACTTACACCGCTCCAGCACGCTCACCGTGCCGCTGCCGACCCACCCCGACGACAAGGTCACATGCATACACCTCACTCACTCACACTTACACCGCTCCAGCACGCTCACCGTGCCGCTACCGCACCACCCCGACGACAAGGTCACATGCATACACCTCACTCACTCACACTTACACCGCTCCATCACGCTCACCGTGCCGCTGCCGACCCACCCCGACGACAAGGTCACATGCATACACCTCACTCACTCACACTTACACCGCTCCAGCACGCTCACCGTGCCGCTACCGCACCACCCCGACGACAAGGTCACATGCATACACCTCACTCACTCACACTTACACCGCTCCAGCACGCTCACCGTGCCGCTACCGCACCACCCCGACGACAAGGTCACATGCATACACCTCACTCACTCACACTTACACCGCTCCAGCACGCCCACCGTGCCGCTGCCGCACCACACCGACGACAAGGTCACACACATACACCTCACTCACTCACACTTACACCGCTCCAGCACGCTCACCGTGCCGCTGCCGCGCCACACCGACGACAAGGTCACAAACATACACCTCACTCACTCACACTTACAACGAAAAACTTAATAATTAACTCGTTGCTACAAATTTGTTTATTGTAATTCTTATAATACCTTGCCCAATATCATCGACCACACAGCCCATAGACGCCTAATGTTCGATTTTCCTTATCGAATGCATTCTGGCAACTAGCTGAGCTGAGCTGCAACATCGTGATTGGCTTACTCAAGACCACAGTGAAAGATAGTGATGTACAGAGGATCTGATTGGTCGACACTGATTGGGTATTGGTGCATGGACATTTACATCGGAACTATAAGTCAGATGTGTTGACAAAAGCCATTCGCCTGTTATTAGGGGTCTATGGGTTGTGTGGTCGGTGCCCAATACTAAAGGTAAAAAACTGAATTGATCAATTGCTATTCTTATCTTATGAAAATTGTTTCTCTCCAGACGGGCGTGGACAAAGCATCTTCTTCAGGATTACGGCTGTTATGCTCCATAATGGGAGGACAAGCGCGTGCTGTATGGGAAGATGTCACAGGATCAACGCCACTCACACTAACTGAAGATTGCGCTTCTTTCACGACTACTGTATCTGCACGGTAAAATATTTTTCTCCCTTTTTCTCTATCTCTATCTCTCTCTTTTATTTAATAAAACACACAGAGAGAGAGAGAGAGAGAGAGAGAGACCAATCTATGATATTTTTTATAGAAAAGGGGGCAAACGGGCAGGAGGTTCACCTAATGGTAAGTGATCGCCGCCCATAGACGACTACACTACCAGGGGACCTATAATTACCGTTACCGGCGTTTTAAGAATGAGTGGAGTCTTTTCTTGAAGGTTCCCAAGTCGTACCCATTCGGAAAATATCTGCCGATAGCTAGTACCACATAAGAGTAGTACGAGGCAAAAAGTGCCTCGAGAATCACATGGTTGTGGACTTCCAGACATCGAGATGGTGAGGATGAAACTAAATGCTTTCGCCGCTTTCAGCAACGTTTGCGTGATTGAATATCAATTAAAAAATAAAATAAAAATTTAAAATAATAACTCAAATGTCAAAATGTACACATACCTATTAAATGCACTATTTTTTATCTTAAAATAGCAAGCACACAGATGTCTGTCAATAAGCTGCTGAAAACAGTTAAGATTATTCCGTATTGCTTTTTAATAAAAATATAGTAAATGCAAAAAAGTGCAAATATAGGCCTTACTAATTTAAAGTGAAGTCGGTTATCCTTACATAAGTTCTAACTGTTTACCATTTTGTTTTAGATTCTGGCTGATGAATTGTCAAAATGTCAGTGACGCAACCAAATTGGCTACAGAATTATACAGGTATGTAAATATTTGAGGATATTGGAAGAAAAACAGTGGCTTCTTAAAACCGATTCCATTTAAGCCAAAGTTTCTCAATAAGTTTAAAAAAATTAGGCAAAAAAGTAGCGCATTAAATGACTTTAAAAAGGATACCAATAATTTTTTGGTATATTATATTAATTTTATACGCCTCTGTGGTATAGTGGTCCAGTGTCGGAGTTGACCACAGAGGTCCCGGGTTCGATTCCTGGGTCGGGCAATTCAGAAATGTGTTTTTTCAGTTTTCTGATAAAAACAACTTTGCCCGGGATTGGAAAGTGCCCGGTTGGCGATAAGCTTGCCACCTATCACATTTGTGGGACCAAGTATCTTCGGCTAATCGTGGGTGCACTTGTTGTACCTCTGCCTACCCTTTCGGGGATACAGACGTGAAGATACTTTTTTTTTATATTAATTTACTCCTATCCATTGACATTCTACACTAGACTAATTATGTTTGACTTTTTGTATCTAATTAGTTCTGTCAATATATTGAAACGCAGGGAAAAGAAATACGGTGTTCCGATTGGCTAATTCTATCTTGCTATTTTGTCGCGCGTGTTTACAGCTCACTGGATTGGCCAGTACTAATTCTTTCGGATTATTATAAGATCTATTGGTCTGATTAGTTTACAGAACAATTAGCCTGTTATTAGATTTCTAGTCTGTTTACACAATGGTTTTATCTTTACAACAAAATCAGGGACACAATAGTCCTTTAATTTCTAGGCATTCGGTTCGTTCGTTTCATTCGTTACACAGCTTTTTGTTTCAGTGGCATTGCAGCAGTCACATATAAGTTTTCGCGGAAAGTTGCAAATTAATTACAGAATATCTGCAAAGTGACTTTTTTTTATTTCATTATTATTATTATTCAAACAAGCAGATGGGTCTCCTGATGGAAAGAGTCAACCATCGCCTATAGACACCAAACATGTTAATAGTGCGTTACTATCTTGTGGCGAGGGCTAATGCCACATGCATAAGTTTACCGGCTACCTTACCTTCCAAACCGGAACACGACAGCGACAAGCACTAACGCTATTGAGGCAAGAATAGGTAAGGCGGTGGTACCAGACCCGGGCGAGACAATGCAGAACTCTACCACGTAGTAGCCACGATGGTAGTGACTCGATAGCCAATCGGTCGCCTTTTATGACCTGCCTGGCAGAACGGAGGTTGGCCTATTCTTCAAAGGAGGCCAGGACCAACACGGCGAAAAGACATCTGAATTTATAAATTAAAAAAATTCTTTTCTGTCGCTTTCCTCTTTGCGTTGTGAGAAAAAAACATTTAATATGACGCACAACAAAATAAAAGCCAAAGTTGCAAATTAATTACTATATTAATATATTTGAGCTGAAAAAAAGCTTGAGAGAAAATATGTAAAAGAATTATTTTCCGTCTCTTTCTTCTTTTCGTTATGAGAGAGCAACATTAAATATAACGCACAGTAGGTAGAATAGAGGCCAAAGTTGCAAATTATTTACCATAATAATTCACCTTTGAGCTGCAGATTTCCGCGAAGTAACGTTTGAATCTGGAAAATATCCAAAAGAATTATTTTCTCTCTCTTTCTTCTTTTTGTTTTGAGTCACATTACATATGACGCACAGCCGAATAGAGTCCAAAGTTGCAAATTAATTATCATAATTCACCTTTGAGCTGCAGATTTCCGCAAAATAACTTTTGAATCTGAAAAATATCGAAAAGAATTATTTTCTCTCTCTTTCTTCTTTTGTTTTGAGTCACATTAAATATGACGCACATCCGAATAGAGTCCAAAGTTGCAAATTAATTATCATAATTCACCTTTGAGCTGCAGATTTCCGCAAAGTTACGTCTGGAACTAGAAAATATCTAAAAGAATTATTTTCCATCTCTTTCTTCTTTTCATTAAAAGACAGTCACATTAAATATGACGCAAAGCCAAATAGAATCCAAAGTTGTAAATTAATTACCACAATTCATCTTTGAGGTACAGGTTTCTGTAAAGTTACGTTCAAAACTAGAAAATATTTAAAATAATTATTTTCTGTCCCTTACTTCTTTTCGTTATGAGAGTCAAATGACTGACTCACAGTAGAATAAAGGTCAAAGTTACAAATTAATTACCATAATTTACCTTTGATTTATCGATTTCGGCAAAATATTGTCTGAATCTATAAAATATCTTAAATTATTATTTTCCGTATCTTTCTTATTTTCGTTGTTAGAGAGACACATTAAATATAATGCAATGCAGATTAGAGGCCAAACTTACAAATTAATTACCATCATTCATCTTTCAATTATAGATTTCTGCAAAGTATCGTCTGAATCTATAAAATATCTAATAGAATTGTTTTGTCTCTTAATTTTGTTTTAATTTTAAGAGAGAGAGACACTAAATATGACGCACAGCAGATTTGAGCGCATTATCTGCAATTTGTACATTTTATTAATTAACGAAACGTCTAATTTTAAGGCACAAACTAATGTATAGTGGGACGCTAAAAGTAAAACAATACTATCATCATTCAATATAACTATGACAAAATGATCTCATTTCATTACACGGAGGTGTGGTCATTCTACGATGATACAGAAACATTACAATTCTTGCCAGAAACATTACAAGAACTTGCCAAAATTATATTCAATATATTCTTGCACAAATTTCATTGCATTTAGTTGTCAACAAGTCGTCGGAAGTGTTTAGAATGTCGTTAACGTTCAGTAGTTATAAAAGTTCTTTGTACGTTTGCAGGGAAATGCTGTTAGTACCATTCGAAGTCCGTATTGTGGTGTTAGGCAAGAGGTTGGATGCTTTGGAAGGACGACTTCTTGTTTTATATATCACAGACCGATATGCATACGACACTCTACTGAAGCAAGTAAGTTATATTTTTGATATTTTATTTTTGTGGTACTTAATAGCTCAATTTTAAGTCAGGGTGCTCGTCTAGCCCTGCATAATCATGTGCTTATCCCAACGCTATTGTATGGAAGTGAGAGTTGAGTATGTCAGAAAGGGCATGAAAGTAGAATCAACGCGGTTGAGATGAGGTCGCTAAGAAAAATATGTGGTGTGACACTCGCGGACCGGGTTCTTAATGTGGAAGTGAAAGAGAGGTTAGGCTTAAAAGAAAGTATCGGTGTAAAGATGAGAAAGGGCATGCTCCGTTGGTTCGGACATGTAGAAAGAATGGTGGATGAAAGGTTAATAAAAAGATATACAATGCGAATGTGGAAGGATGTAGGTACCGGGGAAGACCAAAACTGACATACCATGTCAGATTGATCGAGTACTGTCCGAAGCTGGTGTCAAGAGTCTTCGCAACCGGCGTGTGTGTATGAAGATAGTGATGAATGTGGAGGAAGCGAGACAAGCCTGCAAGGATCGTGATGTATGGCACTCGGTTCTCTCTGCCTACCCCGTAACGGATCTGGCGTGTAGATATGTATGTATATAATTAGACGACGCAAAATGTTTGTATCCTTTTTACGATGTTTACGTGAACGGAAGTGTAATTAAAGTTTACGCGATGAAGGAGTGCAAAAAACTATTATTTTTCTATAATATGCATTAGAAAGACATTAAAAGAATACTTTGAGCTTGATCTACAATCGATATCGAAACCAAAAATATAGTTTTTAGAATTTTGTCTGTTTATCTGTTTGTCTGTATGTATGTCCGAGGTAAACTCAAAAAGTACTGCATGGATTTACTTCAAATTTTGTATGAATATTACTACCAGGTCGGGTCAACATATAGGCTACATATTATCACGCTATCACCTACGGGGGAGAGGCTGTGCGGAGTAAACGAAGTCCGCGCGGACGAAGTCGCTGGCAACAGCTAGTATATATATAATATAATTTAAAATGAAACTAGCGGCCAGCACTATTTCAATCGTAACACTAAGTAGATGTTACAATATTATCCTGTTGCCTCGTTTTTTGATTTGTTTTTGTGTTGTTTTACAGGAACACTACACAGAAGTGGCACAATCTACGGCGGTACGGTTATTGGACAGTAAGGACGTGTACCTGGAGTTCTCTGGAAACCTCGTGCCTGTCACCAAGTCTGGCAGCCAGCCTACATTTACTTTCGAGGTAAGTTTTTTCGTAAATTTAAACTTTTTACTCACTTGATCACAATCGCCTCTGTGGTCTAGTGGTCCAGCGTTGGAGTTGACCACATGAGGTCCCGGGTTCGATTCCCGGGTCGGGAACTTTAAAAAAAGTGTTATTTCAGTTTTCTGAGAAACACAAAGTTGCCCGGGATTGGAAAGTGCCCGGTTGGCGATAGGCTTGCCACCTATCACATGTGTGGGACAAAGTATCTTCGGCTAATCGTGGGTGCACTTGTTGTACCTCTGCCTACCCCTTCGGGGATATGGGCGTGAAGATACTTTGATTGCCAATAAAATAAATTCCTTATATTTTTCATAACAGTGACATATTATCTAGCCAGTTAGCTTGCTTTAAGTTAAAAAAATGTGGGTGATATATACTTAAGAAGTAATTTTTTTATGACTTACAAATTTTCTGCTATTTACTACTTAACACTTCTGTGGTCTAGTGGTACAACGTTGGCGTTGACCACATGACGTCCCGGGTTCGATTCCCGGGTCGGGCACATAAAAAAAGTGGTGTTTTTTTTCAGTTTTCTGAGAAACACAAAGTTGCCCGGGATTGGAAAGTGCCCGGTTGGCGATAGGCTTGCCACTTATCACATGTGTGGGACAAAGTATCTTCGGCTATTCGTGGGTGCACTTATTGTACCTCTGCCTAGCCCTTCGGGGATAGGCGCGTGAAGATACTTACTACTTAACAATAATTATAGCGCGTGGTTGTCGAGTGTAACATAAAAGTGACTTTATTAACATTTCTATTAAGTTTCTCCCATACGTTGATAAAGACATAACACTTCAAATATAAAATGGAAATTAAAACATACTTTAAAGTTTAAATTCCGAATAAAATAAGAAACTCGATGACCCTCGCAGCTTGGCTTTGTTATGGGCCACCTCTCGTAAGGGTATTTAAAAAAATATTTATTTTACACAGTAAATTTTCAAAATTTGAATATAGTGAAATATGAATTGAATTGGATTTACACTTGATTATACTCTGCACTTGTGACCGAGAGGCAGCCACACTAGAACGGAGTTCAGGCGAGACTGACTGGGTTGTGTACCCGGAGAGAGCAAGCACCAGACTGCTGACGAGGTATGATATTGATGATGGGGCTGGTAGTCACCAATATCCCCTACATTGATAGGGTATACAGCTCTCGTGAACGTCTGCTATGTGGATGACATGCTACATTAACATGTAGCTTTTTGTATAGTAACGGTACGAATAGGTTCGTCAGTTTCCAAATTGATTCATTTAACAAGCTGCGAGCACATATGATCTTTTGAAAATTTGTCACGTAGTAGACTGTTGCATAGAAAATTATGCTTAACTGTTCGATAACATGGTTCAGACTTGCTTGCATCAACACTTTCCGTATTTTATCTTGTGTAAATGATTATTATCTAAAGAGATGCTAATGTTTTATTGATTACCTTTTTATTGATTTGACCTGCCATTAATATTTATGATAAAACTATTGTCATGGTTAATGTCACCGTTGTTATTTCTAGATTTCTAGTGTTATTCAATATTTTATTGCAAAATATATTTGCCATAAATATAATATCCTTTATTTTCGTAATGTCATAATAATGCTGAAATCTTTAAGAATTGAAGAACGAGCTGCAATAATTGATGCAATAATTATTGTTGAGAAAATTTATTTAGCCGGCTGTACACATTGGGCCAAGCATTGGGCCAACTGTTGGGCCAACTGTTGGGCCAACATTAAATGTTTCTGTTTACACATTGGTGTATTGACCATTCTGCATTGGCTCTTTAATAACGATGGACGTAGAATCTCTTATAGCCGTAAGATTTGTCATTAAAGATTCCTATTTCTTTTTTAGTTCAATAACAGGAATACTTATCTTTTTTATATCATAAGATAGCAAACAAGCATATGGGTCTCCTGATGGAAAGAGTCAACTATCGCCAATAGACACCAAAGATGTTAATGGTGCGTTGCTATCTTGTGGCGAGGTTTAATGCCACATGTATAAGTTTACCGGCTACCTTAACCTCCAAACCGGAACACGACAGTGACTAGCACTAACGCTATTTCAGCAGCAATCTGCTATACGTTTCTAAGCATCATTAACCTGAAATAAAAGTATTAAAAAATTGTATTTTTAATAACCTAACCTAATGTCATCTGAAATAGTGCACTGCTCTGAACCTCCTCTCACCAATGAGGCAAAACAATGCGAAATGAGACAAGACGAGAAAAGTTTAAAAAATAACTAGTATTGACTTGAATTCAATACGAACAACACGTATTCGGAATTAGGATAGATTCCATATAATAATTCCGTATAAGATACTGAAAATAATAATTACTTTATACTTTAAAATCAGTCCAAATCTCGTAAATATGTATCGATAAGTAATTATTATTTTCAATATGTTACAGAATTTCTCGATAAAGATGATCATATTTAATAATTTTGGTGTAATAATGAAAAAGTTTCAATTCATAAAGGACATTCATCATCATCAGTCATTCATTGGTTCATTTTGATACATTTCTATGAATTGTAAAACCTCAGTGTTTGTGTACGCCATCGTAACTCGGGAACAACAATTTAACTCAAGGGCAACACAACCGTCTTTACTGACGTATGACAATGAACTGAATAAGAGGCCAACGTGTGAACACCGTTGGCGGAGCGCGCCAAGATCCTTTGATGTGCGCACGAAAAACCGACAACATTCGCTTGGCCGGCCAATGTTGGCGCCAACTACCAACATAGCGCCAAGTAAGCTTCTACACGTTGGGCCAATATGTTGGCCCAATGCTTGGCCCAATGCTTGGCCCAATATGTACAGCCGCTATTTGATAGAAAACGTCACATTTATTTAATGTTAGTAGAACTGTTTTTTTGCACTGGTATATTGGCATGATTGATTCGTACACTAGTGCAAGCGAAACTAGATCTTAAGATCTATTTTTACCGTGACTATACAAACTTACATATTTCAATCTCTTAGGAGTTGAATTTTGAAAAAACTTACCCTTTGTTTGACTTTGGATCTTCAACTATTTTTATGCCTAATTTCATTAAATCGGCTCAGAGGTTTAGCGGTGAAAGCGTCATTTTAAAATTTAATATTTTATTACAGGCGTTCAAAGACAATCGAGTTGAATTCACAGTACGTGTAAAACATCACGAAGAAAGCCCGTCCGGTAGGATCTACTTCATGAACGAGCCCAAGGTATATAAGAAGCATAAAATATTTTCGGTCCTATTTTTAACTTTATTGAACATTCGTTTACATATTGTTAACTTATTTGATCGGCCATTTTATTTCATCTAGAAGACGTGTTAATGAAAGAGATAACATGAGCGCTGCGAGTCAACTGCTTGTGTTCTGTGTATAATATAAAAAAGGAAAATAAAAATAGTTTGGAAAATCTAAAAGTGCACGCCTTAAAAAATAGTTTTCGTAAAGTGTCATCACACCTAGTTCCCTTACAGAGTAGCAGAGTAAACCGAACATCTATCGACTTTTTGATTCACCGCGACTCACCGATTTGTCAGTTGGCGAGATAAGTGGTGATGGCATTCAACGATATATCTGAAGTTAATAAAATAAAAAGAATGAAGCAGGCACGTACACATAGAAATCCATACATATTTTTAATTGGTATTTTTTGATTTGTGTAATTTGTCCAGCGATATTATTATTATATTTATTTACTTCAGAAAGATGCTAGATGTTTGTAAGGCAAGCGTAGCCTGTTTATCATCTTTTAAAATATATGTAGTAAAAAGTAGTGTTAAGTTATAATTAAGAGAATGCTGTTATTGCCTATAACTGAGGCAGCACTTAGACCATAATTATAATTGTCAATTGTCGTTTTACGTGTCTAAATACACGTAAATACACTTGTATGTCTTGTGGTAGTACTCAACAACTAAAAGAGTACAGCAATACCTCACCACAGATACTAGAGACTCACAGAAATCAATGTTACTTACAAGTAATATTCGAGCATAGCACACATAGATACCTCTCGCGGACGCGATATCTCGGACTGGTGCGGAACAAACTGTCCCATGTAGTATGTAACAGGTATCATGTGAGCTCACCCTGTGCGTTACATTAACTAGTAGCCCGTGTGTGTGTGCAGGCGGCGCGTGGCGAGCCGGCGGGCGCGCCGGTGTGTGTGCTGGACGTGCAGCTGCCGCACGCCGTGGCGCCGCGCCCCGCCAAGAGCCACGCCGACTGCCTCAACCTGGACCAGTCCGGTCAGACACCGCCACCGCACACACCCTGCCGCATATTACACCGCCCTACCGCACCTCACTATCGCACCTCAATACTGCACGTCGCACTATACACCGCCCTCCTGTACCGCCCTACCGCACCTCAATACCACACCTCACTATTGCACCGCCCTATCACAACACCTCACTATTGCAACGCCCTACCACATCTCGCTATTGCACCGCCCTACCATACCTCATTATTGCACCACCCTACCACACCTCACTATTGCACCGCCCTACCACACCTCACTATTGCACCGCCCTACCACACCTCACTATTGCACCGCCCTACCACAACTCATTATTGCACCGCCCTACCACACCTTACTATTGCATCGCTATATCACACCTGACTATTGCACCGCCCTGCCACACCTTAATATTGCATCGCTAAATCACACCGCCCTACCGCATTCCATTATCACACTTTACTACTGCACCGCAGTGCCCCACCTCACTACTATCGAAACAAACTCATTACAACAAAAAATACACACATCAATAGTATTACAAACTCGCCTCAGAACATATCAAGTTTACTTTTTTCCAAGTTGTCAATTTTTACAAGATCTGGGCCCTTTTTGAAAATCAATTGCCTTGGACGAGAGAAAATTATTACGTGTTACTGACATTAAGACCACTAGGAGACAGAAAAATTCTGCAATATTTCACCCGGGCAATTATGTATATAATACCATCGTTTTACATTCCTGCTGCAATAGCGTAGCGGTCTGTCACTGTAACCATATTTTAGGAATTTTGAAACGAAGTTCCACTTATGACGCGTTGCGTAAGGGGTCTAGACGGAAAGAATTAAGACAAAAAGTTGTAACGACTTTCATGCTATAATTGTAAGCCGTGCGGCGTGCGCGTGTTTCTCTATCTCTCTATCTCTCTCTCTCTCTCTCTCTCTCTCTCTCTTATAATAACTTAAATAAAATTTTATTACAATTCCTTCGCTAATTAACTGAAAGGAACTTCGTTCCATCCGGGTATCCCTTGACACCTCTCAAGTTTTTTAATATAAAGAAAAACAATTTTCTTTAGGATTTTGTTATGCTTTAGCGTCTTAACTACTTAATCGACGGGGTACACAAAACAAAGGGTCCAGATAACAGTTAAGGGATAGAGAAAATTAACTTTTAACGAGCGAAGCCGCTATAATATGCTATATAATTTCAGGTTTCGATGCCCTTAAGGACGAATTAAGTTTCCATTGGGGTGACCACAACAACAGCCTTGGCCCTGCTTCTTTACCACACAGCAATGGCGGTCTGCAAATCAACGGACATGTTAGTTAAATTTTAATATACAGTGTGTATAAAAACACTCTCCGATCGTTGAAGGCATTATTTTGTTGCTTAATACATACATATCGGTGTAATTATTTTATGGATATTGATACATAAATTTTCAAAATATTTGCTGATTTAAGGGAAAATGTCCAAAATTAGTACTAAAATACTACTTTAAACTACAATATTTTTCTTTTTTTAATAAAAATAATAATTTTTTTTTTTAATGTCATAGACCTGCCTATATACTTTTTTCGGATTGGACAAGAATTTTTTTACACACTGTATATTTAGTGTAATTAATTTTAATTGAATGGGTTAATTTTATTTAATAATGTCTCTTCGTTAAGAGAAAATAATAAGTAGCATCAAAAAACTAAAATTATTACTATTAAGTTTTGATTTCTAAATGATTTTCTGCTTTTTAAATCCTACCTACTGCCCAAATATAATCTCAGTAGATATTAACATAGAATTAGCATATTAAATTTACTTTTTTAAATGGAAAATGTTTTAGTCAACATTAGCAGTATCGTTACTGTTATGAAATATAGAAGACATGACAGTACGTTGCGGTAAAAGCTTAAAACAGTGCTATTCTATTCAGTATTACTCTATTCAGTATTACTCTATTCAGTATTAATCTAGCTTGGAACTTTGTAGAAAATACGACGTTTTTCGTAAAAGCTAACACGTTTTAGGTAAAAAAATAAGTAAACTTAGAAATTTTTTTCTTTAAATATAATAATTTTGGAAACAGTACATGAAGTATTAGTAACAAAAGAAAATATTTTGAAATATAACCTCTTATAGTACGAAATTTGATAATAAATAAAAAGTAATCGTTTTTATGGTAAAAATAAGCATAGTTCCTGACAATATTTGATTTTTCTAAAAAAAACTTGTTTTTTTTTTCAGGATAAGTCTATTGCTAATGGTAACGTGAAATATACGCCAACAGACGAAAACAACGACGACAAACCTCGTGGTAAGAAACATTTTAGTCAAATAGTTGAAGTAGAATCCATCTATAGCTTAGAAGTCATAAATTCAGACATACTCCTGTAACTTTTGTTTCTTATTCATTGTCAAATTTATTTAGCGCTTAAGTTTAGTTACTCCCCTAGTCAAATAAAAAAAAAACAATTTAAAAAATCGTAGTGATTGCAGATAAGCTTTCCAAATATTTTTCTACATTTTAATCATGTTTACCTCGTTACAGTCAATGGTGACAATTTGCACGTAGATTCCAACAAAACCAAGGCTACATTCGACTCTGATGAAGATAAAACTCCTATGAACACATTGGAGAAAGGCAAGAAAAAACCTGAAGGTGGATCGTTCCTAGGTGGACTTGCGGATAAAGTTAAAAATGTATTTAGTCACAGTGAAGATAAAGAAGAAAGCAAAGAATCTTCTCCGAAACCTCAACCTAAACCACGCGAATCGAAAGAGAAATCACCACCTAAACCAAGCGAATCCAAAGATAAATCACCACCTAAACCAGCTCCTAGAGTCATAAATGAGGATTTACTAGAAAAGGTTGAAGATATGTTTAAAGACCTTCACGGTAAACCACATTTAAAAGATGAAGATGATGTCAACAATAAGGTTTATTCCACTAAACTAATAGTTGATGAAGAAGAAACTCCAAAACAGTTGAAACTTAAAACTGAAGAGGTTTACCATCAGTACGAACACATGCAACCTGTTGATACTCCTGCGTGTTGCAAGACTTCTGACCCGTTTGTTTACTATACAGGATGCTGTGAGGGAAGGTATAAGAAAGGGGAAAAACATCGTCATGACGAAACATCAAATTTAGTAGATAGGATTGAACAAGTAGAATTTGCAACTAATGAAAAAATTCAAGAAATCACAGACAGAACTAAAAATGATTTAGATGATAATTTGGATAAATTGAAAAAAGAGAAAGATAATATCCGTGAAAAAGCTGGTGACTTAAAAGATGATTTGATTGACAGAGGAGCAGATGTTAAAACAAAACTTCGTGAAGGCATGAGTGATGCTACAGACGATATCAGTGACAAATTGAAGAATGTATCAACTACAGTGCATGATATAAGCGACGACGTGGATGCCAAAGTTGGAGATATAAAATCAAAAGCATCAACAGAAATAGAAAATATAAGATCTTCTGCTGAAAAAACTATTAAGGGATTGGGCGAAACTATAGATACTACCCAAAATGACCTAAAAGACAAATTTCACGAACTAGACTTTGCAGGAAGAGAACGAGCTGAACAATTAAGATTAGCAGGACATGACACATTACATGGAATGGAAAATTCAGCTATTCAACTCAAAAATAAAGCATCAAATATTGGAGATGATATTGTAAGCAAGACTGAAAGTACTGTAAACGTAATGTCTGATGAAATTCAAAAGGCTCAAAAAGGTTTGTCTCAAAAGAGTCATGATTTGCAGACTGACTTAGAAGAAAATGCAAAAAAATTAACAGATGCTGCTAATGTAAAGATACATAATGTACAAACAGATTTAAGTAATAAAGCAAGTAATATTAAGGCAGAAGTTGAAGAAAATTTTAATGTAGTTCAAGATGCGACAAAACAAAAAGTTACTGAAATGAATGAGTCACTAAATGATGTCAAAGAAAAGGGTCACAAAGCTGCATCTGATGTAAAATCGAAGGCGAAAAAGAAGACAAAAGAAGGTAAAAACTTTTTCACGGGATTAGTTCATAATATATTTGGAGAAAAAGAAAAACTGGAAGAGGACTTAAAAGGCAAGATAGTCGATGGGAAAGAAGTTGTCAACAACATTGCAGACGAAACATCTACACTTAAAGATGACATAAAAGAAAGTATTGCATTTAAAGAGGCAGAATTGAAAGATGAAGCTCACCAATTTGTTAAAGGTGCTAAAGAAACAAAAAACAACTTAGTGGATAATGTACAACAAAAAACTCAGGACATTGAACAACATTTACAAGACAAGAAGAGTAAATTTCCTCAAGCTATTGACGGCCAGAAAAATGAAATCAAAGATTCGGTAGATGAAATAGACGCAAATATTCAGGACAAAACAAGAAAAGCTAAAGAAGCTGTTGATAATACAATCGAAAAAGCTGAGAAAGTTGTACAAAATAAGAAAGTAAAATTAATAGAAACCAAGGATGATTTATTGGATGAAGCTGATGATAGACTAGAAAGGATAAGACAGGAAGCCGAACAAACGACTGACGAAATCAAAAGGGTCGCTGAGCAAACTTTAAACGATGCTATGGATAAAAAAACGAAACTACAGGATAACGTAGGTGACAAACTGGCTGCACTAAAAGAATCCGGGAAAGGTGAATTAGAAAATATACATAAGGGCTTCAGTGATAAAAGTAATGAATTACAACAATCCGCAAAAAATGCATATGATAACGCACACGAAACAGCTTCAAGTACTTTCGAAAAAGTCGAAAGTGTTGCGAAAGATAAAGCGAATGACGCTAAAGATACGTGGGAAGACTTGCAAAGTTCAACGAGAGATACATTTGCAGATATGAAAGATGACATACATGGACTAGAAAGTTCAGCTCAAGATACTTTACACAGTTTTCAAAGTTCTGCCGGCAATACATTTGATAGCTTAGATGATTCAGCAAGGGAATTCATAGGAGGTGTTCAAAATTCTGCATCAAATGCAAAGGAAGAATCGAAAGAATTGTTTACTAATGTTAAAGATTCATTTGAAGGTTTTCAAGTTGCGGCTGGGGATAAGTTAGAAGATGTTAAAGGAAGCACTAAAGATAGGTTAAAGGAGGCTGGCGAAAGGCTTGAACAGGCTGAGGAAAATGCGAAGGAAAGTGTAAGGGAAACAAGTGAGGCTGTGACAGACACGTTATCGAACGAAGCAAACAAATTAACAAGCACATTAAACGACTTCGGCAATTCAGTATTTGGAATTAGCGGGAAAGGTGAGGCTAAGTTTTGAATTTTTCTTTTAAAGCATATATGTAACATCACAATACACAATCACAATATTTTAGTTATTGCACTTTGAAAAATGTCCAAATAGAGTATAGAATAATAAAAAATATTTTTAACTTCAAAGAATCTCGTAAACTATGAACGTAAATGAGAATAGTATTTATAACAACACAA
The DNA here is from genome assembly GCA_036924255.1 of Apodemia mormo. Lineage (NCBI taxonomy): Eukaryota > Metazoa > Arthropoda > Insecta > Lepidoptera > Riodinidae > Apodemia > Apodemia mormo. Next base: position 11,171,719 of record JAUPFN010000026.1, read on the forward strand.
AATTAATATAAAATCGCCAGAGCCTCGCTCATCGCCGCAGTGGCTAATTTATCGGTCTTTATCGGTACATTTTGGAGAGTGCGCTGCGGAATTGCATGACTTAATTCCGCCATCCCCGTTTTTCTATCGATCGTCGAGGCGCACAGATACTAGGCATCGCCATATGGTGGACGTTCCACGTACCCGAACAAAGCGGTTCGACTCGACATTCTAGTTCCGAACCACAAGGGACTGGAATATGCTTCCTGATTCTATGTTCCCCGACGGGTACAACCTGGGGATCTTCAAGAGAAGAGTGAACAGGTATCTTCTAGGGAAGCACGTTCCATCTTAGGCCGCATCTTACCTTACCATCAGGCGAGATCGTGGTCAAGCGCTTACCTATCGATATTAAAAAAAACAAGGTTTATCCATATAAATATTACGTATAAAATTTATTTCTTTCGGTCTGTATATTCTATAATAATTTAATAAATCCTTGTAAATAAATACCGTCATGCCCAAGCAGACATACGTTTTGGTAATTTAAATTAATCTAGAGTAATTACTAGAACATGCTTTGAAATTGGGATACGCTTCGCTGTGGCACAATTGTAAGCATAGATTGCAATAAGTAGTGCAATTTGCCGGGATTGCGTGGTATGATCTTAGTATGAGATAAGATAAACCATAGGAGTCCATATGAGCCCATGCCGATGTCTTATTGTAACTGTAATATATTATTTATAATTATTGTACATATAATATTTAAAAAAAGTATAAACATATTGACTGCCTCGTTGTCTAGGGGTAGCCCATTTAGCTCCGACCATGAGGCCTTGGGTCCAATCCCCGGGTCGGGCAAAAGTATTATTGAGGTTTTTTCGAGGTTTTCTTGAAAATCTAATTCTCAGTAGCAGCTCGGAGTTTTGCGGAGTACTGTAATGCCGCTCACGTGCTTCGGATGAGCACGTTAAACTGTCGGTCCCGGCTATCGCTAGAAATACTCGATAATCGTTAACATGCCGGTAAATGCGGCGACGAGGATCACCACTTATCTCGCCAAGTGACAAACCGGTGAATCGCGGTGAACTGGAAAGTCTATAGACGATTGATTTACTCTGCCTACCCCGCAAGGGAACCGCGCATGATGATGACACTTTATTTATTATTATTATATTTTTAATACCAACTTTAGAGTTAAAATTAGTTTTAGAAAACTTAACTAAAACAAATTTTTTACTCTGCTACTAAGGGTTTACTCTGCCTACTCTGCAAGGGAACCGAGCGTTATGATACTTTTTTTTTAATAATATATTCACAAAAAAGACAAGCCTACTAAGTTTCTTCCGCCGGATTTTCTCAGTCGCGCAGGTCGCGTATCTAATCCGGTAAAAATTAAAAAAATGTTGACTCGTCAAAAGTGTCTGTAAAAGATAATTTAAGTTAAAGTTAATAATAACTATTCTGATTCATGGTTCAAATCACTCGAAATTGTCTTGATATTTCCGTTTCCGTTGGAACTTCGGAATAACAAGCATATAATGCCTTGTCTTATTTAATAGCTATGTTGTGAATAAATGCATTGCTTAGTTTTTGAGTTTCGTAGGCACAAAACAGCTAAATTTCTAAAAGTCTGAGTACAATGGGAAAGGCACAATAAAACCTCGCAAGTACAAATTTGGTTAGGAAATATTGAAACACGCTAAAGCAAATACACTAAATACAAATGCAACCATGCAACTCTTTAAACTTTACTTATTTTACAGGCACACAAGCCCATAAAATTAGTAAATTTTAAACGTTTGCCTTTAAAGGGTACGCAAAAACAGTTATAAAAGATAAAAGTCTGAGAAATCCCACAATATTTTTGTTACATATTTTCTTAAAAATTTATTTCTTTTCTATCAATTGCAAAATTTAAAATTTATTTCAGGTACTTCAAAAGATTCCAGCACAAAATTACTCGAATCGGAAAAATCACAAGCATCACCACACAAAAAGGGCTCGGGGTAAGTTTAAACGAAACACAACGTACATACGATTCAGATATAACTGCAGCTTAGTAGTTGGTACAAATAGCTATGCAGTTATTAAGGTTATAAAAATTGATAAAGATAATAAAAAACTATGATATTGTTGTTTTAAATTTTTTGTAGTTTTGTAGTATATTTAGCCTTGGGGTCTAGGGGTTAGCCTAATCGGCTCAGATTATAAGGTCCTAGATTCGACCCTCGTTGAAAAGTTTTATTCAAGATTCGAGGCTTTTTCAAGGGTTTGTTTTTGTAAATTCAAAATTCTTAGCAGCTCCGAGTCTAGTGATAGTTTTAACGCTATCGTGCCTTATCAATATGTCGGTTCTGGTTATCTCTAGAAATAAGCGATAATCGTAAATAGGTAGATAAAATGCAGCGATATGGATCCGTCTCGCTAGCCAACAAAAGGGCATCCATAAATTACGTCACACGAATTTCATGATTTTTTGACCCCTCCCCGTCTTGTCACAGCTGGTGACATTTTTGAGACCCCCTCTACCTAGTGTGATGTCACATATTTTATAATTGTACATTGGAAAAATGATCTCCGTCGATTATTTTTTACCTAGTGTGATGTCACATATTTTATAATTTTAAATTGGAAAAATTATCTTCGATTATTTTTTATCTATAGAGGTATTATATTTAAAAAAAATGTGATGTCACAAAATCTGGGACTCCTCCCTACCCCTTGTTACACAATGTCACACTTCTTCGACCCCCTCCCTCCCCCTTAACGTGTAACGTAATTTATGGATGACCCCAAACTAGTGAATTATATTTATAGACGTCAAGTGCACGCCTACCCCTCAAGGAAACCGTCTGTTGATACATTTTTCTTCAATGTTTTAAAGGAAGTAAAGGTATTTTTAAGTAGATGTTTCATTCGCCTAGGGATATAACTTATGAATGTGGCACTTTTTCTAATTTTTTTTATATCGTACATTTTCTCTAAAGTTGGAATGTACCCAATTTGTCGATATAACTTATTAGTAAATCAAACATATTATAGGATCTAATACCATTGGCTAATCATTGGTACATTAGATGCACCTCCATCATCTTTAGGGATACGGGCGCGACGGTTTTTTAATTTGGCAGTGACGTGTCCCGGTTTGGCGGGTAAGGTAGCCGGTAAACGCTCATAGAAACGAACCATTTCTGCTGTAATAGCGTCAATGCTTGTCACTGTCGTGTTCCGGTTTGGAGAGAAATGCAACTGGTAAATTTATACACATAGCGTTACCATCCCGTCCCATGGAGACCAACGCAGCATTAACATCTTTGGTGTGTATAGGGATGGCTATTTTTTTCCATTAGGAGAGACATCTGCTTGTCTGCTATCTTTTGATATAAAAAAGTTGCAGTATAGGACTTTATACCGTTGTCTTATTACTGGTGCACTAAATGTGCCTCTACCTTCATGATGATGATATGGGCGTGAGTGTATTTTTTTAGTAAAATATTTTTACGCTATCTTGTATTTTAAACACATCAAATACTGCATCTTGTATAAACCTCCCCGTGCATACTTTTAGGGTTTCTGTTAATTTGTATATCTATGGTATAAAAGTTGCACTTGTATGGAGCAGTGAAAGAACATAATTTAACGAATAGGCTTTTAATTCTCACAGTATATCTGAATCGTATCCTTAACTCGATTATTCAGTTTGTAAAAAATGTAAATAACCTGTCTCACATCATCGAGCACAGACTAATTCACTATGAATGGTCATATCGTGGATATTCACATAAATTTATACACTTTTATTTATACGCCGTGGAACGATCGATGTATTGGGTTTGAGTTTAGTCTATGTTAATGATTTAAATAATGATTTAATCGCTGGTTCGTAGTGTTCCCTAATAAAAATGTTTTGAGGATTATCACTAAACTGTATAGAAATCTCAAAATTTTTAAATTCAAATTTCTTAGTCAAAACAAACAACTACATTGATAGGGTATTATTGATTTAAGGACTTCATCTTGTATCTAACAAAGACCACTAAATAATTAAAGGAACATGAGTTCCAAGGTCTTATTTGTTATAAGACTCAAGTCCACCTACCACACAGCCTATAGACGGCTAATGTTTGATTTTCCGTATTGAATGCATTCTGGCAACTAGCTGAGGTAAGACGAAGTGGGGTTGCAACGCCGTAATTGGCTAACTCAAGGCCACAGTGAAAGATAGTATTGTACATAGCATCTGATTGGTCGACACTGATTACCCAATCACTACTCATTGGCGCGTGGACAATTTACATCGGAACTATAAGTCAGATGTGTTGACACAAGTCGTTCGCCTATTATTAGGTGTCTATGGGCTGTGTGGTCGGTGCTCAAGTCCTAAAAATCCACGTAAGTTTCGAAATTAAGATTATTAGACTGGAGACACAACAATCGGATATAATAAAAAGAATGAGTACATAAGATACATTTCTATTGTTTTATATCTATCTCGATACTAGGCAATCAACCAATTATGTAAAAAATTGTGCAGGAGTCTACCGTAAATGCATACTGAACATAGAAATCTTATTGGAGAGGCCGCTGAAATTGTACAACAATGTTTAGTTCTGTTACAAAGGAAATACTCATTTATAATTTCATTGAGGCAAGGAGTGACATTGTGATTTTGGTGAATTTTATGACAAATGATGTTCTGAATTTTAATTCCAAATTAGAATCGTAATTTATGTAAGTCTGTCTGGAACATGGACCACCTAAGATTATTACAATGAAATTCACTTATATTTAACACAAAAGCGAACTAGTTGATAGTGTTGTATAAATATTATAGCGACACGATTCACTCGAATCAATCACGTTAGACCGATAGCGTACGAAAAGTAGTTACCATTACCATGATCCGTTTTAAAGTCGCCCATCCCAGTCTCAAGGATAGATATTTATAAAAAGAATAAAAAGATTAATAATTTTGCTGATTCTAATAAATTTCTATCCTTTAAAAATAGTTTCGAAAAGAACTAGTTTAGCGAAATTTATTACATGATTTGTTAAAGTGCATGGACTTTATATTTGAAAAGAATGAGTATTAAAATAACTGTTTTTAAACAAATATTCAAATTTATTTGAATACATTATAATATTTGCTTACTTCAAGCGATGAACTAACATTTTATCAGAGATTTATAAAAATACCTTTGATTAAAGAAACTCATGAGCCAATGCTGATATGTCCCGTTCTTTCAAAAATGCTAACAATGAATCATCTTCAATAAAATATCGGTATTTTATAAAGATACACGATCGTTTCACGGTGCCAAACACTATGCCTGCTCTAACTTCACACGCACCCATTACAGAATACCGAAACTAAAGCGGAAGAAATAATCTACGAACGACCGACCACCAGCGAACGATATGGTATATTAGTGATAGTTTAGACGTACTATTTATTGTTGTTACATTGATACTATTGTTTCACGGGTGCTAAGTTGTCGTCTTTATAGAAGCTGTTTAACTATGATGCTTGTGGGTGTAACTGTGTTCAAATCCATAAAATATCCCATCTCAGCATAAATATATGTAGGGTTGCCAATAAAACATGTTGACTTAGTTCTCGGGAAAATAAAAAAGTTTCTTACGTCGAGTAAACTTTATTGTTACATTGTATCAATAATTATTGACATGTGTTTTAATGGTTAACGTATTGGGCTCGGATAAATTCGGTTTAATTTCCAGCTTAAGCATATAAGTATGTAATTAAGGTTTTCTACCCGCATTATATATTTCAAGATAAATTATGTTGGATTTCAAAGTATGGTGAGTTAAATATACTTAACTCTTAATATAATATAATTGTTTGGTTGGTCCAGATTTGACACGTTATTTTAAGTGGCATTTTTACTTGTAACTGTTGAGTACACCCACAAAACGTTAATCGGCTTCTTAAGCAGCAATGCATGATTGATTCTCAAAACGGGTGCTTAGTGAAACAATTGTTTATTTATATAATGTAGTGATTATAAGTGTTTATCAGTGCAAAAGATTAATGTCTATGTAGGTAATGGAAGAGCATTTTATGTCGTTTTTTAAAATATTTTTTATGTAAAAGGATATTGACTGTTTATTTTTTAATGTAATGTTTTAGCGATTCTCAATATTTTTATTTTGTGTGACTATATTTTATTATTAAAGTGCATATACATTACAATTTTTTGTGATTTTGACATATTGACATTTCTTTAATTAAATGTGACAGTATTTTTGTGATAAATATTTATTTAAACATTTTTAAGCCTTTTCTACCTACTTCGACAAGTTAACTTCCATTGCCATATAAAACAAGTATGTACAGTTGTGTACAAATGGTGTTATATTAAAGATACATAATTTCTATTATGTGACGATTTCAGAGAAATCTGTTATTTAAAATCATTTTTATTATTTATTCGATTAATTATTTAAACAAAAATCATGTCTTTAATCTTGCCTGCACGTAAACATGTTATTATTAAGCATATTTCAGTTTTATTGACCAGTCATTTTGTTATTAATATTAATGTTGATCAGATAATTTTGCATTTTATATAATTTCAAATATAAGTAAAAATCTGTGTTTTATGTTGCCTAATTTATTGTATTTAAAATGTGTTTTCTATTTAAAGTTTACACGGCTTTTGTACAGTATTTAGTGCTTTTGATGTAACAATCGCGTTTACAGCATTTGTTTCCTGTGGATTTGCAATCTGTAGATTAATAATAGATCTGCTAGGATTAACAAACATTTTATTTATTATAATGTTATTGTTTATACGATAAAGCGATAGTTTTTTTATCGTGAATTGTACATTTTAATGTCCGTCTTATGTGAACATTTTATGTAAGTAATGCACAATCGAAAGCATACGAAATTAAATGTTTAAGAGATTATTTACGAAAACCACATTTTTCGAGAGTACTGCTTGCTTGGCTCGTGTCTCTCTGTTAGACGTAATTTTTAAGATGATATTATACGAAATTGTTCTCAATTATTATGCTTTTTATTTTCTCTTTAAATAATTTATTTGCATTTTACATTTATTTTAGGAAAATCTCCTGTACTTCTTTTTGTTTAATATGTTTTGTTACAGTAAGTTAAAATAGGAATTTCGATTATTGTAAATAAAGAATAATTGAAGTGGAGGTGATGATTTTATCTTTTATCAGCATACTGTAAGCAGGGTTCGAATCCCGCGCAAGTAAATCAATTAGACTAATATATGGTTGTAGTTTGTCTTGATTTGAAAATAAGCAAGATGGAAAGTAAACATGAAATGATAACAGTATGACTACCGTTTTTTGAAGTCATATTGATGTGGTACACCAAACTTCGAGTATTAATTCGACATGTGAAGGCAAAATGACATTTATACTGTTTGATTGCGACTTTACTAATGTATGTTAAGATAGAAATCTTGAATTTTAACGTGATTATTACATGTTGTGATATCGCGTCGTATATAGAGTCAAAAATGATTTGCCATTCCTTTTGTAAAATTGGCTAATTTCTATTAGATCCGTAGCCACGCTTTGACACCATTAGGCTATATGGCTTGAGAGACACTTTCACAATGACACTCGCATAGCATACGCCATTGCATCTTGATCGTTTTGCTTGGTAAGTCCATTTGTGCCTTTTTCTTTTGTGTTTGTGTAAATAAGCTAAGGTTGTTAGATATACAGACCTTTGGTAAAGTAAAACTAACAGGATCTCCTATTCTCCCAATTCGGTATGTATTCTTTTTTATATTGTTATCTTTAGTTCAGTTCAGAAGCTTAAAATGGTGATAATTATGAGGATTTATGGGAATAGCAGCAGTTTTCATTTGAAGTGAATAATTTTCCAGTTTCGTGTGAAATAAATATGGTTAGACTTTTCAAAAATTACGTAAAAGGTGTTATTAGCATTATCAAGAATTAAAAAAATGTATCTGAAGCAGGAGGAAAAGTATGATTTAAATTTATGAACTAATCAATCAACCTACTCATGACATCACTTCAAAAGTTTAAAAATTCATAAATGTAATAGTGCTGTCACATTTTTCAAAACTATTAAATCTTGTTTAAAAATGCCTAAATATTTAACTTAAAAAAACTACCAAAAAGTATATGTGCCATATTGAATTATTCGTTCAATATTCGCTTTTTACTCTCACAAAAGGTCTTAACATCTATGGTGGCAATGCTACGTAAGACTTTATAAACTTAATTTCACGAGAATCAAGTGTAAGTAAAAATTAAATTTTATTACCTGTACCGACTAAAACCGAATTTAAGTTTTTAGAATTTAAAACAAGCAACATGAGAATATATTATTATTGAAAATTTTCTTATCAAGCGTTGTAAAATAGTTTATTCTTAAAGATTATTTGACTGTTAGCTTATTTATACATGCAACATTCATAAATGTTCATAAATATTACATATAATTACAGCACCTGCAGTCGCAGGAATATAGATTTCATCATTTATTTATTGTATATTGTGCGCCGCCAGAAATAACGCGTTCTTGAAATATGTAATTTCTGCGTTGTACATTTTTGTACAGAAAATTTGAGGTGTCAGGAATGCATTTTCTCTGCGAATGTACAATTTATATAAATAGCAAACTAGGAATAATGGTAAGAGATAAGAGAAAGATTAATGACTGCATTACCCTCGCAAGTAAAAACGATATTGTTGTCACGGAAGGAATTTGTAAGATCATGGTTACCATCCTCGGTAATTAGAATATTTCAAATTTTTATTCGAAAACCCTGATATCTGGAATCCACAACTGTGCGATCCTCTAGGCAATTTTTGCATCCACTACTACTATGCGGAACCAATAATTTAACTATAGGTTTCCAAACTAATAATCTTGTCCAGATGACCTTTACTGCGAAACCGGGCGTTTCGGGCGAGCAGAGTGCTCAGCCAGAGTTTAAATTAAATGAGCTAAGAGCCCACGCTGTCTTCTGTAAGACCGAACCTCGGATTAGGGTAGGTTGACGAAAATGCCGCAAACGCCACTGCAACTCCTCGGGTTGTACAGTAGTTCATGGTTTGTGTTATTTACTTATCAACTGGTGTGCTCATGCCTTTTAGTCGTTTAGTCGTCGTCCCCTTTCCCCCTCTCCGCTTTTAAAAACGAATAGGTAAACCATTCCTGAGCTAGTTAAGAAAGTCAATTTATAAAAATTAATTTTTGAAAGGGCATGCTCCGTTGCGGATTTGTAGAATGAATGACAGACAAACAGTTAACAAAACAGATAGACATAGACATAGTGTGACAATGCGAATGTGAAAGGATGTAGATAAACAAGGAGATGTTGTCAAGTCTTCATAACTGGCGTATATATACGATGAGAATCACATCTCATAAATATTGGGAAAGCAAGACGAATCTGCAGCGATCTTGATGTTTCTCGTCGGCATTCTACCCTCGACGTGAATATATGAAGGGATTGTTCGTGAAGATATATTTTATTTCTGTTAGAGGTTTTACTTGATTGCTCACAATTATTGTGTATTATGGGATCTAAAGATTGTTTTAATATTTTTAAATTATAAACGTTTTGTATAAACTCAATTCATGTATATATAATCAATTTATATTTCCAGGTTCTTCTCTAAATTACGCCGCAGCCCGTGAACCCCTGTCTCCCAGGCTTAGTCCAGTCATCGTTGATATACTAACAATATAAATTATGTAACATTTTTCGTATAAACATTTTCAATTATATTGAATACGTTAGTAACTAAAATTAACAAAGTTAGCGTTAAATTATAAGTCTAAATTATTTATCCCAAGTTAGTTTTTGTAGTGTTTTAGGTCATATCTAAAAAAGTAGTACCTAATCTTCCTTTATGATTAAAGCTGATCTATATGATCTAAAAAAAATTATGTTTTACGCTTATAGCTTTTAAATAAATAAATCAATACCGTAATACCATAATTACATTTTCGAATTTTGTTAGTGACTAACAAAATTTGACAATACAAATTTGAAACTCTGGAGGTATAAATTTAATATTGACATATTTGTATGCACTGAAATAGCTTTTTTTAATCAATTAACTTACATATTACTATTTTTTTATTTAAAGGCTGTCAGCCTAACAAATTATCCAGCCACCGCAACAACCATTTCAAAAATGGATCTGAATAATTTGTACGTAACATTGATTGTATGTAATTAATGTCTGACATAAAAGTTTAAAATTTCTAAAAATGTGTACCTGATTTTACTTACGTTCCAATTTTCAGCAGATATAAAATTATTTTATAAAGTTGATTGCCAATATTAAGTCACTGAGTGGGCATTTTAAACAAAAATATTGATGCTGGCATATAAAAAAGGGCAAGTATGCACCAATAAAATGTAAAAAAAATTCATGTTTTAAATAAAATAAAGTATATATATAAAAATTACTGCATTTTTATATTTAATATAAAAACAGCATGTATAAACATTTCTTACAAAGGAAAAGGACGTGCATTTTGAAGTTCATATTACTTAATTATGACACCAAAAATTATATCTAGTTTATATAATTTATTATGGTGATTTATATAAATATGTAATATAAGAATTTAATGTATTTATTATATAATAACAGTAAACAGAAATAATAACCCATATAAATAACTCGGGATTTAAAAGCTAATAAATTTTATATATACCTAAATATATTGTATCTGTGAGAGTGTGTTATAGAATTGGGTGCTTTAGTGTTATTATGGAGTTGATTTAGTATAGAGTATTAAACTAAAAGACTCTTAGTACCTTAGGTCTGAAACAAAAGTTTTCTTAACATAAAATATTTGCATTAGAGTTTTATCAGTGCTGGAATAGCTGTGTATTTCTAAACCTTTCTGACCAATGCCTGCACAGTGTAATATGATCATAGGGAAATATATCAAACATTGCAATAACTGTGAATTTTAGTATCCAAAACCCTATAACATCTTTACATGCACAGAACTTGTTGAGACACGCTTAACTTTTAGTTTAATACTTAGTATTTGTCCATAAATATTACTTGTATGTGTTATTTATAGTAAAAATATTCGTCCCAAATTTTAATGATATCTATGTTTCTAACCTGTAATGTTGAATATGATATAAAAGTGTCGTTTTCAAAAAACTAAACAAATATTTTGGCACAAAATAAAGGTGCGCTAAAGGTGTGTCACATGGCTAAAATAAATTTGCTCAAGTTTTTAAATTTCCATTTATTGTTGTTTGGAGTAGACTTATACAACGCAAAATACCGAAAACGCAACGCAACGTAGGGCTATTCAGTTGAGTGCGCTGAGGTTTAAACTACCTGCCCATAATTATACAGACTGATATCAAAGGTAAACATAAGGCTGTTCTAACGACTTATTTTTAACTAAATTTGTTATACAAAAGAGTAACTAAGTTTCAACGTCTCCTAAGATCTTAATCTATGTCACTTTAATCATGGGTAGGCACAAAAAGAGCATTCATATATTCAAAAAAAATTCTTTACTATAAATTGTAACTATGTGTATGCACCTTTAGAAATTTGTTCAAATCTTATTAGTTTTTGGATTCGTAACGATTGGTGTTAATATTACGTATAAGGCATTTACAAATGTTTTGTAGTAATCTAAGGTAAGATTTTGTTAATAAAATCGGTTTTATGAATTTTTAAAAATAAAATCTAAAATTTGGGTAGGTACATCTAAACCTTTACACTGTGATGCAGATGAGTAGAAAAATAGTTAACCAAATTGATACAAATACTTTTTATCTTTTATCGGTAAATAAACAAATTTATTTGGGCTAATCTGAAACATTAAACAAAATTAATTTGTATTTACCGGTAAAAGATGTAAACTGTAAAGTATTGATGAATAGTTAACAAAGGCATAAACCTAAATTTTCTCAGTTGTTGATACTAGAAGCAACTATTTAAAGAAATGTAATATGAACTGCCTTTCTACAGTAGGTAATAAAAGCCTATTAATAATCATATAGGTTAGGGGTATTCTAAATAAGAATCTAACCTATATGTAAATTTAGAGATATGGGGCATGTTCTAAAGAAATAAAAGTACCTCGAAAAATTAGATAGATAAATCAGTGACATATTTTAATAAAATCTATTATTGTTATTTATAAAAACTAGACATCTTGGTTACACTTGAACACAATTTTTTCTTCTCATTGTTTTCTAGAAATAGTACTTACTACCTATTCCTCCCGCTATCCCGTTAGTGCTCGTCTCTGTCGTATTCTAGCCGGCAAAATTATGCATGTGGCATTATGATATAAAAAAAAAACACTAGAACGAGGCGGCCACGACCTTGCTAGCGGGAATGAAAATATACAAAAGACCGCGCTAAGCGGTAATGTGAGCAGTTTTTACCAGGCTATTCAATGCAACTGTTTGCTGTGCCAAGGCGCGGTACTTAGAACGTAGCGGCCACATCACTGGCGACCCGCTTGTCGCACCGCACTTAGCTAAACCAAAATCATGAACGGCTCGTACATCTGCTCAGCTGCGTCACATTAAAGGTTACAATTGTGGTCAAAAGTCTAAAAGACTAACAAATATAGAAACCTACTTAAATAAATTAATATTAAATAATTTCTGAATACAATTATTGTACTGTGATGCCAAAATATCGTAATTTGTCCGCTGGAGTCCGCAATTGGACAGCGATTATGATAAATATGTAAAGTTAAACTTTTGTTAATACATTAATAGAGTCTATTGTCACCCTATTTATTGCTTTTAGTAATAAATTTTATTGCGAAATAAGAAATTTGTTTAATTTTGTTTGTCTTATGTGTCTTCTATAGTTACAATAGGTTTATCGAGCAGTCAGGAAATCGACCTGTTAAGATTTGTGCTGGAAATAATTTAAAAATCATCGACAAACTAAGAAGCTTCTAAGTTATAAAAATCAATGATTTAATTTAGAAGGTTACACTAGATCGGTTATCTTAAAAGTATCTATGGGGGGGTCGTGAACAATAATTATAAGTAGAGGTGGCCTTCTTTAAGAAAACGTTGCTGACCAACGAGAGTAGTCTATGGTGGTAGCATCCGATGCCGAAATGTTCAACAACCGATGGGAAATACCCAAAGGCAACGCGATGACTGGGTTTGAATGATGCCGATCGTAACCGACCACAACCGATGTCAATCATAACACGGCAATAATATCCATTGTTAAGTTATTCTCTTGATTTGGCGATTTGGGACACATAATCATTACGTAACGCATAGGCAGGTACCACAATATTCTTTATTGGAATACTGATAAGATGACATTGTTATTATTAGTCAAACACTATCACAAATATACGCGAGGTGGTTTATTGCATTACACGGAAATACATCCGAACGTCGCGTTGCAATGGCACGTGAGGCTCCGCGACCTACTGCTCGGCTAAACGGCGGCTGGCGCTCGCCATAGTAACTATTATGTAATCTTTGCGCTAGCGTAACGTAGTACATTGACCCACAGCTTGTGTATTTTATATGATTTAAGTATTTTACGGGATAATTAGGTCAATAATTAAGGCCATATACTTTATAGATATTTGGGCTCAGAATCGAATAATGAGTACACCCCTTCAATAGGTCCCTGGGCTAAAATAGCAGCCTGTATATATTGACATATTTAATTGGATATAAAATACTTTTCATCCATTTACCAGCTCGGTGAAGGTCGTTCTACAGAGGGATCTCATATTATCCGAATTTAATTGTATTTCTGATTGGTCATTTTAACGCCCTCGTTCTATCCTATAGCCGGCGTTGACAAAATCTGCCTTATTGTTTTCTAACGACCATCTCCATCCTTGATTTCGAAAGTGTATTTTTGTAAATAATTGTAATTTCGTACTAGCAAGCAGCAAAAATTTGCATCAAAACGTATTGGCAACCACAGCTTTACAAATGGTTCGAATTTTCGAATGGTTTCAAGTGGAACTTCTTTTGGGACTGTGTGAATTAGATTTTATGAAACGAAAAATATAATAGATATATCATAAAAACTAATTCAGTGACAATACGAGACGTAACACGTGTTTATAGGGTGAGAGAGAATGAGGTAAAATGTTTCAATGTGGTTTCTCTGCTCTTCGTTAAATAATCAATCAAATTGTCGATCAATCGCTTTCACTCTTTGTCTGTCTCTCTTTATTAACCATTTTTGGATTGTATTCATCTCATTCCCCTAAAAAATAATCAGTATATAAAGTTTCATTTCTGTGACTCAAACTAGATTTTTTTATATTATAGAATACTGGATGGCACACAAGTAGATAGCTTTTATGGAGTTGGTATCCTTACGGCGGAATGATAATGTGACATGACTAGGTTTACGGTTTTTTCCCCGTGTTGGTCCGGGCCTTGTTTAAGAATTGGCCATCTGCCGTTCTGCTAAGCAGTTCGTAAAAGGGTGAAAATTGGCTACAGTCGCTACACTATAGTCGTGATCTACACCTAAGACAACCATCGCCCATGGACACCAAAAATGTTAATGATGCGTTGCTGTCCGTGTGGCAAGGTGTTAATGTCACGTGCATTAACATCTCGCTACACGGCTACCTTTACCATACGTTTATCGACTACCTTACCTTCCAAACCGTAACACATCAACGCTTGCGATAGGAATAGGTAAGGCAGTGGTACCAGACAGAGATGTGATAAACGGCTTTTAATTATTAACACGTTTAAACGTTTTGCTTATACTTTTAAGCGTGCTTAAAAAAGCGCTTTTCGTTTAAACGCTTTTTTAAACAAAAGTTGTTGATCGTTGAGAAGGTCGATTAATAAACGAAGATTTAAGTGTGGCGACCGATAAAACCGAGAGCTGAAAAAAGCGTTTAATGTTTTGTGGTTTTGTTAGTGTTATTACTTATTACTAGCTTATAGAAATAACGTGTTATCAAATACAATACAAATTATTATACAATACTGACCCGACAAACGTTGTTTTGCATATAAATTATTGAATTAAAAAATAGGGGTTGATGATAGAAGGGTGAATATTAGGGTTGTATGTATTTTTAATGCCACATTATAAAAAACTAAAAATAAAAAATTTTGTCCTAAAAATAAAAATAAATGTTAGGGGTGGACAACCCTTATCACTTAGGGGTATAAAAAAATAAACAGTAGCCGATTTTCAGACCTACTGAATATGCATATAAAATTTCATAAAAATCGGTCAAGCCGTTTCGGAGGAGTATGGTAAATAACATTGTAACACGAGAATATCTGAAATGAATAGTAACACAATATACACTTTTTATCCATAACCTAATTTCAATCATTAATATAAACAAAATTACTTTGAAAATTTGTAAAGGGATTCGTGTCATGTTCGTACGCGCGCTAAGTAAAATAAACAATTGATGAACGCGTCGAATTTCTTCAACAACGAAAAACGTACTGGAATTTGAAAAAACGTAAGTTGTTACGTAAGTAAAAGTACTAACCAACCAAAAACGGAGCGTTGTCAGTCCGACACAAATATTGCGTAAACAAGTAGAAAATAATTTAGCCGCTTAATACGATAACCAATCCAAATTGTTATCGTTTCCTAAGGCAATAGTAATAAGGTTGTTAATCCAATAAAATAAAAAAATATATTGAGTCTTAGAGTATAGAAATTAGGTTCTTTAATTTTGATTTTTAACGTTATTGAAATAAGGTTACTTTTCGTCAAACATGATAATATGGTAATTAAATTTTTGTATCTTAAACATCAACGTTTAAACGAAAACAGCTTAACTCCGTAAGCGCGCTTATAGGCTTATTTTGAAAAGCCTAATTTTTTTAGCCTATATCGTTTAAACGCCCACGACTAGTACCAGACCCGGGCGAGACAATGCAGAATTTTACCACCTAGTAGCCATCAGGTGGCCACGATGATAGTGATTCGTATAGTCCATGGTTCGCCTTTTACGAAGTTTCTGGTAGAACGGAAGATGTTCTATTTTTCAAAGGAGCCCAGAACAACCCGGGAAATATTCACTTATATCACATTTTGTAACAAACATCCGTTTAATGACTCGCGAATTTACATCAATTTTACCTTTTTGAAAATTTAAAGTCCCGTTACAATCCTGGAACTGCATGATCGATCTCTTGATGAAAATTAGTAGTAAATTGTACTATGTATTTATTTTTTTATAAATAGGCACAGCGTAACGTACCTACTGAATGCAATGAAAAGTACTCGCAAATTAGGGGGCCAGAAGTGCCACCATTTTACCAAAACCTTTTTGAATTATTTTTTTTTTGCAAAATAAAAAAGTCAAATAGTCTTAAAAGTCGTAAGCGGTGAGTGATATAAAAAAGAATATTTAACAAAAAAGTTAGGAAATTTATGTAACTATCTACTACAAAGGTTATTTTTGGCCTCGAGAGCACGATTGCGGAGATATAAGTCGAAACGGTGGGATTATCACGTAACTTGCAATGCAAAATTATCATAATTGTTAAGTTATTGCAAGACACATAACAGCCTTGTATATTATTGGCAGTTGTTATTGGATGATTATTTTTGGTGCTGTGACATCGCAAAAAGTCCATCAAGCGATCATTGCTTGCTGATAGCAATTGGCTACGTTTCTGATGACTTTTTGTTATGTTTAACAGTTATCGCTGATTGCTGGGGGATTGCAAATTTTAGGTGATACGCCTGCGTTTGTTCACAAAATGGTGACATTTCTGCCCCCCTAATTTCTACGTAATTTAGTGCATTATGGACAAGAGTAAAGGCCTTTCCCTGTATTATACAGTAAACACAAGCAGGCCTAGCGAAACAGGTAGATGCTAGCTATCATAATTTAAATAAGGTTTATTTTGCCACTAACTTTTAAGTAAAACACAATATTTGAATAAAAATTTATTAAACCTTACATGATATAGCACACTTGTAACATATAACAATAAATAACATTCGAAATTCATAAATAAAACCACACAGTTAATTTGTGTTTGTTCAGATTGAAATTAAAGGTATAAAAAGAAATTGCACCAAAATAGAAAGCACTTAAATAATACAATTATAACTAACTGAATTAATCGCTTATAAGATAATAAAATTATATTTTTTTTAAAAATACTGCCTCGATTGCCTCATTATTCAAGTGGTTAGTTTAAATTTAGTTAAATTCACGTGATTTAGTTAAGCAAAATGTTTTCTATCTTAAGAAATCTCAATAGCAGCCTGGTTTTTGCGTGTAGTCAGTGCGTAGTCGTCAAATGTTTGGAAATATGATAAAACTAGTTAAACTGATCATCTATTTATGGACTTTCAATCCCTCTAATTGCGAAATAATACTGATTTAAGAACAATATAATTTAGATTTTACACCTTGAGGTCAGTTCTTAAGTTATTTACCTTGTCGATGGATGAATAAGATTATCCACATAAGATTTATCCCATAGACTTATCCACATGTCACTTTTTGATTTTAGGGTTACTGTCGTCAAAAACAAAGGTTTTACATCATTTACGAGGGATAATTAAAATAAATTATTTGAGAACAAATTTTTCATTATTTGACAGAGGAAATAGCCAAACGTGAATAAACCTTAACGTGGTAATAGAAAATGAACACTGGAAAGAACGAATTCAAAGTCAAGCAGCCACGACGGAATGAAGAGTTTATAAAAATACGAGAGTTTTATTTACCCCGTATTCAATTTTACATTACCTAGCATTTAGAAATCTGTAATTATACGCATTCCTAAATATTTGTAGCGCGAAAAACGGAGTAACCCGTAAAATACGGGGCATTTGGACACCTTAGTAAAAAGTGAGCCACCGGCCTAGTGATGAAAATTGCATAT
The DNA here is from genome assembly GCA_036924255.1 of Apodemia mormo. Lineage (NCBI taxonomy): Eukaryota > Metazoa > Arthropoda > Insecta > Lepidoptera > Riodinidae > Apodemia > Apodemia mormo. The sequence continues at coordinate 11,189,577 of JAUPFN010000026.1, forward strand.
TCTCAAAGTTGTCATTACTGCCACGAATGTTTCTAAACTTGCCGGTAACATAGGCAAGAAACGTGTAAATAGAGAACGATATTTGTCTTATAACACTGTTTATTCTGATACGAAAAACGGCCTGCAGGGGGTAGTTTTAATACTCTTATACAATATCCAAACGAAAAATTACGTTTATAAATTTATTTTGTTACTGATATACTAAAGAAAAGAAATAAACGATCATTACATTTCATCGGTGATGAAGTCATGTCTGTTATAAAAAAAAAATCATCGATTTCTTTTATTAATTTATTGAATCTTTTATTAAGTGAACTTCTGTTATACGTAAGAAAGTTATATACATGTCTATTTATGTATATTTGTATGTATGAAAGAGTCCTTGCAGACAATTTGACGTGCAAGGGTTTTTCATTATATATTTTTTCTTTATGCAATACTACTAGTTGCAGCTTGCAGCCAGCTGCATTATATTTTTTTTGTGAATACCGCGGGAACAACTCATTTTTCCGGGATAAAGAGTATCATCTACCTATGTGCCAAATTTCATCGAAATCCGTTCAGTAGTTTTGGCTACTGATTAAAAATACTAATTAAAAAAATCAAGTAATTTTTATTAACTTCTAAATGGCAATAATACTTGAATAAATGAGTTATATCAATAGACATATCACACGAATCCAACTAACCCTAAACTATGCGATTTATTTGTATTAATAGATTAATAAACATCCAGACCATCTTTTGATCTTTTCCAGTCTTGGAACAGATCAAAAGATCTCATCACGCAAACGTTAGTCCTTGTCAGAAATTAAGTGCGTACCACAATTCTGTAGACAGTGTCGCTAACCACTCAAACAACGAGACGTTCAAATCATATTACTATGAATCAGTTAAAAACAATTAATTACAAATAGACCCACAAAAATTAAATTAATCTAAATTAGTTTAAATAAAATAATATATCCAGAGATATGTGTAAATCATTAAATAATTTCTGGCAATTTCATAAGTTAGTGATATCTCAAAATTCTTACAAAATTGTTAACATAATTTCTTACATAATATTACTTTGAGAACATAATACAGTAATATACTGATATGTTTATAGATTGCCATTAGATGGCGCTAATCAGCTAATTAATAATAATAAAATACACATTATAGTAACGATTATATAATTTCGAGAATGTAACTATTTATTCTAACGTAATATAATACTTTTAAGAACTTGTGCAAAAATGTAATAACTAGGAATCTCAAGAATCCAACAAAAAATAGTAAAATATTTTTATAATACTAATTAATATTTTTTTAATAATTTAAATATATTATAATACTCAAGATACTATTTAATTTTATACACGATTTTCACTAGTCATTAAATAATTTATAATATTAAAATGGTTGCTTTTACTAAAAAAAACTTTTTTATATCATAACATTATGAGATAGCAACCAAGCAGATGGCTATCCTGATGGAAGATCCTAAATTAATGACAATGTATTTCGTTATAACGCAGCGTTTATTATGCAAAATACGTAAACATTTTGAAACCAAAAAATTATCCTATTTAAACTATTTGATTTTTTGGGTTAATTTTTTGATGTAAGATCTAAAAAATATTCCCCAGACGTTGTGTCAATTAGGTGAATACCGTCTCCAGCACTGTGTAACATGATTTTATCATGCTGTTATAATCAACAGGTTTCGATTTTTTCGATCCCCCGGGTCAGGAAGGTCTTTTGGTCTTTTGGTCGGTGAGGATGTCATAAATCCCTCATAACTCAGATGAGAACGATAAAACAAAGCAAAGTTTTGGACCCGGTTATAAAAAAATAGTGAAAGTCGTTATTAAAAGTGAATAAGATCAGCACCAACCACTTCATCCTACTAACCTGTTAATAGTGATGTCACAGAGACGATGTCAACATACAACGTTCATTTCGATGTAGTGGTAGATATGTCGCAGTGAAATTGTCAATACCGTTAGATTATAATCTAACTAAGTGACATTATAATTTAACTGCTAACCTAACCTAACCAAATTATAAACTCCCTCGGTAGATTATAATCTAACGACTATTGACAATTTCACTGCGACAGATATATAAGGGAACGGACGTTATATGTATTTTAGGAATTTGTGAAACAAGTTATGGATTCTTGAGATTTTCTTAACATATTTTTTTTAAATAATTATTATTTATCATAATTGATTTTTTTTTAAATAATAATATCAATTATGATTTTTTTTTCAATTTTTGGGACTTTCTCTATTTTCTATGAACGCGATTGATTAGTTTTTGAAATATTTCTATAATATTTGAATCTGTTAGAAGCGCTCGAAAATAATCATTTTATCAGTTTAACAAATAGACGGAATAAAAAAGTTATTAATTCAAAACAAATATTACCTGTGCTTTATCTATAACACCTATGATATGTATACACTACAGTCGACGGCGCAGGTTTTATGCTCAAATTCAAAGGAATTTAATATGTTTCCACCCTTGTATGCATGCTTTTCGTTTTTATTTCAGGTAAATAAATAAGCTTAAATTATTTATTATTTTTTAAAACAATTTAATATAAATTTCCAGACAATTTCATTTTTATTTATTCTTTTTGATAAATGTCAAATAAATAACATGTAAAACCGTTTTTTAAACAACTATGTTTTTCTTTTATTACCAAGAAAAGTATATTGGACACAATTTCCAAACGAACAAAATGATACGTTATATCGTTAACAAACTTTTATTTATAACAATTAGTTATTCAAAAATTGCATCATTCTTTGGTATATATGGCGTCCTCACGCGTATGTATTTATTGAGAAAATAAACAAAAACGAAAAAAAAAATTAAAAAAAAATTTGCTTCAGCAAAACACATTGTGTAATACAAACAAACAACAAAATAAAATAAAAATTTGCTTCAGCAAAACACATTGTGTAATTTAAACTCCATGTTACTAAGTCTATACATTAACTTTGCAAAATGCTTCTGCAGGGTTACTAGGTCCGGTCAAAATTTCAGAGGCTGTTCAGAATTGATAATACGTTTGACTTTTATTACATAAAATAAATTATTTAAAAATTCAAAATTTCAATTTATCCGACACAGAAAACAACGAATCAATTAAGCAAAATTCAGCTGATTCGGTACTATCGTCCGTCACGAATGTCGAGCGCGACTCGTATAGTGTCCCCTCGTGTAGTGTACACGCCGCCGGCGGCCGATTAATACGACTCGGTGCATTAAATTCATGAATTTAGTGGGACATTTTTAAATGAATATTTTATATTGTCATGCAATAATTTTACAATAAAAATTAAAACGCACTTTCAATTCAATAATTAGTTCTTAATTTTAAAATTGGGCCGGACCCTTAAAATATTGTTATGCTATGTATTGTGTGTTGATGTGTTCAAAAAGCTTAGTTCTGAACCTATTTGTAATTTTATTTTAACATTAACTTTGTATGTACAATGTAAAACTGCCTTTATCTGCGTTTATTCGTACGGATATCCATCCTATCCATCATAATACGATCTTGACAGCTTGGTAAAAAGTAGGTATTACAAATTAGGTTATTAATAATCTAGCTTATATTTTTTTTATTCTCATACAAACTAATTTGTATGAAAATAAGAGATAATTATCTTTTATAAATTAGTTCATAGTAAAAAGTTGTAATTTTAATGTTATGAATCACAGATCAAAGATAATGCATATCCATAAGAACATTGTGTATTTATTTCATTTGAATAGTAATTACATATTTTTTTAATTGACACAGCGATATATCACAACCCCTATAGGGTTAGCACCAAAACTATATAACATTGGGCGTTAAACACTTTGAAACACAAAAAATATCAAAATTCACTATAGTCCACAGCTAAATCATTGGAATATTTTTCCTTACAACTAATATTAATATTATTATAAGGCACACATTTGTACATACATTCCATACCTAGAGACATTTTAAGATAAGTTAAGTAACTCCCCGAATAAGCAATATTAAATAGGCCTTAACTTCGGAGCGCTTAAAGCACGATAAAATTAAGGTTACAGAAGAGAAGTGAAATAAATTCATTAAACAAAATTAACACACAGTAATTAAGAAGGACGGCACGCAACAATTCAAACCAATTCGTCGAGCGAAAGTGGTACGTAATCATTACATAGTATAAAACAAAGTCGCTTTTTCTGTCTGTCCCTATGTCCTTATGTCCCTATGTATGCATAAATCTTTAAAACTACGCAACGGATTTTGATGCGGTTTTTTTAATAGATAGATTGATTCTTGAGGAAGGTTTTAGTGTATAAACCTTTCCGATATTCCCACGGAAACAAAAGCTGCGCGAGTGAAACCGCGGGCAGGTCGCTAGTGTAGTATAAGTAACGAAACAAATGAGACTTAATGTAGAAAAATACTGAAAGTAACATCCTCATTTGGTTTAGGCCAAAACATTAATAAAAACTGTCTAGTCCATAAAAGACTTGGTTAATTACCACTTTTTATTAAAATACAACTTAGCATTATATGTGTTAACGAGAAATAGATAAATTAGAGAATTTTATTTATATTGTCTTTAATTTAAGGAAATGCACAAAATAAGTAATGTACTATGGATTTTTCGGCAGACCGTCCTTTACACACTGTATAATTCAAAATATCCATTATTATCGTTATCGATATGATGCTAGAACCACATCCAACATTCAACAACTTTGTTAGAAGCGAAAATTCCAGAAAAAATTCGATAGACAGATAATTACTGACAGTAAACATACACACGTAAAATGCTTGGACCAGCGCAAGTATTAAACAGTACATGTAGATAGTTTACTAACAATACGACGCCTTCTCTCCCGGTTGAGCTCGGCAATACAAAGGCGCACATATACGTAAACCGCTTAATACACAAGAGTTTATAGTCCGCTGTCGCTGTTACAACCCTACAGACTAGTGATTTCGGAAAACGAGACAAGAGTAGCAAGACTACAAAGCATCGCACAAAGAGGAGACCGATTAATTTGAAACTCTGAATGTAATTTATCTCACTCTCTCACAGCCTAAATCATGTAAGTATATGCGTTTGTCTCTTTTTATTGTCGCTTTTTCATTTCAATTTAGAACGATTCTAAAGAAGGTGTACTACCAAAAGCTTCTTTAAAATTACACGTTTAATGCATTTAAAAATAACATAATCGAAATATAATTGATTAAAAAGCTATATTTGGAATTCAATTTATCACATAGTATTAATAACAACAACTAAAACTCAGTACTAGGTTTAGGAGAAGACGAAGGACAAGGCCTTATTTAGATTAGTATCACAAAATAAGTTACGTGGCTGTTCTTACTCAGACGGGTGCAAACACTCGCCGAATGAACATAACGTAAGCTTTTTATTCGGAATGACTGAATCGTTGCTTGCATTATGAGCTTCACCGGGTGCGTGAGGCGACCGAGATTAGCCAGAGTTTAAAATTGTGCGGCTGTACGCCCTCCGCTCTAAGGGTGTCTCCTGTGAGATTGAACCTCGACTTGGGGTGGGGTCATGATTTGCGATAGAAGGGCTAGTGGCATTGTTTTGTTGGTTCGCTGAAGAGCGAAACAGAGGTTTTCGTCGCCTCAGTGTGGGAGTGTCATTAAAAAATTTTCTTTGTAGCCCTAAATGTAAGGTTGAAAATGTAATGAACAAACAAGTGATGAATCACGCAATTTCGTTCATAAAATTTGTGCCTTGGATAGATAAACTTTGTGCCTTGTGTAGGCGAAAGTCAACCGACAAGAAGCGTTCATTTGCCTATGCTTTGAAGAAACGCCCACCATCGCTAAATATCAAAATATATTTAGCGATGTGGCGCGTTTATTATATTACAGTGTCATATTGCACTATTATGTAGCCTTGTAATGCAGTAAAGAAAGATAGCTATATCGATTTTTAACTAACAAACATTGCACGTACACGTTTAATCAAAGAGCCGTACATATTTAGTCGCTACACCAACTATAAGCAAAAAAAAAAATAATAATATTATTATAACACATTTATTAGCTTAAATTTAGCTTAAATATAATTTATAATTATAATTGGCTAATTAGGATAAAAAAACTGATTTGATTTCATACAATTAATTTTATTTTCGTATGGTAGTTAGTTGCGGAGGCAAAATCTGTATCGCTTATTGGTGGAACTTGTGCATGAATAGTTACTTTTGCGACATCTAACAATTTGAAAAAATTCTGAGCCAACGAAACCAACTGAAAGGTGACGAGATGAGCTGTGTAACCTTTTTTGTGACACCAATATACTATTTTTAATTTTTGCTAAATGCAGACAAGAAAAGCCGCAACATCATACAAAAATTATCAAAAGCCCTAATACTGGCACTGATTAAAATTCAATTCATGACACCAAAGTAAAATGTATAACATAATACTAGCAAGAATATAAAGAATAATAGAAATGCTAATACTTTAAAAAGCATAAAAGTTATATTATGTAACATAATATGTAGCTTATATCGTGTACGTAGCTATATTATAAATAATTAATACGAGTACAATACCATTTAATCTCCGAAATACTTTGTTCTATAAATTTAGATTTGTTCTATAAAAACAGAAAAGTCGAAGAGTTAATTTGTATTTATATTGTATTAAAAGCACTTGTACTGTTTTACTTCACTTTTTATTTATTAAAACCATCCGGTTTCGCGTTTTAACGCATCATCAGGGCAAAAGTTAGTATTGTTTAGTACAATTTGACAATTAACAATATATACTGAAGGTAGTATAAAAATTTTAAATTTAAAAATATGTTTGACAATATCGGTGATACCCACACATCAGAATTACCCTTTTAAACAGGGAGAATTTCGTATAGTTATTAATTAATTCAATAGTATGCCAATGTCAATTGTACAAAGAATTAATGATCATTTTAATAGTCAAATAGAATACACGTACGACTATTACAATCATTATTTTAGTAGAACACTACTAAAATAATTATAATAATAAAAGAATAATAATAATAAGATCGTAATTAAAGTTAAACGTTTTCAAGTCAAACAGTAAATGCATTTTTGAGACGATTAGCATTTTGATTTCAAAAATACAGAAATCAGCCGAACAAATTAACTAATTTCGTTCAATAAATCATAATTAATAGACTGATTGCATTACGTCAGTAAAATTAAAAGATGTAATAGCAAAATGTACATAAAAATAATATAAATTTAAACAACATCGTTAAATTCTGTTGAGGAATGTATAGTAATATTAATAGGTAATTTCAATACTGCTCACTAACTTAGAAAGGTAAAGAAAATTGTTAACACAATAAATTGTAAAAACTGTAAAAAACGTGCTAGCGTAGTCGTGTTATAACAACTATAATTATAAAAAATCAATAAAAAATAGCTGTTATTTATAACAGCTATTTCTAATTTGAAAATAGTTAATTTTCCAACTATGTTAGAGTTGATTCCTAAATAGCAACAATAAAATACGATATAAATAAAATACCAGAAACAGGTTATTTCCTCTTTCCGAGGAGTCTGACATTGTTGCCAAGTATAAGTACCTTACTTTCATCTATGTTCTGAAATATCAGAGTTAACATTTAGTAACGTTAGCACATCTTAATAAAATTAATCATTTATGTGTATAATTCTAATAATATTTAATTATTCTAATCTCATAGTAATATATTTTTTTTATTTTTTGCGGTTATTTTGTTTTTACAAATTCTTTATTTACAAACCAAAAAATCAACGAAAATTACGATAAATAAATAGGAATATCTATCTGTATCTGTTTGCAGGTAAAAATCCTTTTTTAAAGGCAAAAACTGCATAATTATAAATTCATTTGTATACAATGTTTACAAGATTAATCTGTCAAACAGAATTTAAATATAATCCAGTTTCAACTCTCCTGTCCTGAACTTGAATCAAACAAAGAATTTTTAACTTCATTCTCAAATTTAATATCATTATCACAGTCTAAGTAATCCATATCAGTCAATTGACGTTTTATCATCAAATGCGGCGTTTTCAACACTTGTCTCTCTTTAATGCATTTCGGAATCATTCTTTTACCCTCCATCAAATATTCTATCACAAATCTCTCAAAGAACAACGCCGTCACGAAGTTAAAAGACGCAAGAGCTAATACAATGTACGACATTAAGGAATCCTTCGGCATTCGTAATTGTAAGAATTTGGCTAGCCATTCAGCAGGATGGATTGTTATATAAATGCTTATAATCGTCATTACTACTACGCTTACCATAAATCTCCTATTCGTAATGACAGATCTACGATAAGGAGAGCCGTGGCTGAAGGCAATCGCCATTGTTATATATTGAAACATAGAAACCGAAAAAATTGCGTAATTCTCCCAACATTCATTCGCTTCATCACCCTCATAAGTATGTCGTATATACCAAGGGAAATGCGTCAGTGCAAGAAAACTTAAGTATTGTACAACAACAATTAGCACCATTTGACCTATTAGCGATGTTAGAGGAACTATTCCCAATAGAGAAGTCAAAGGAGCGAGTTTGCTTAACTTCCCTGTATGAGCTTCAGTGACACCAAAGAAAAAGGCAAAGTTTACTATTAAAGCTACATCTATGAAAAGGAATTGGAAGTCTGTTAAATTTGAATCGAAGTAGTAAAGGAAGGCAACGGATAGGAATTCTGTAAGGGAATATGCTATCATGAATTTGAAGACTCCGAAGCTAGTGGAGAGGGCGGCTCGTCCTTCTCTGAGGACTCTGGTGACCCCGAGAATGTCTGGAGCTGTGAAGGGCGCGGCCACACTGCTCTCGCGCTCCGACAGGGACACGCCCGCGTGAGCCGCTCTTAGAGCACCGCAATCGTTAGCCCCATCACCGCACATACCTGGAGGCAAATACTTGGACTTAATAAAAAAAACCGTCATATGCGATTGTAAAATTTCTTTGGTACCAGATTAATTTAAAATAAATGAGTCATATGACAGATGAAAAGTATATCTTAATAATATAACTTACTTATAATAATAATAAACTATTTATTTAAAAAATCGTAGAGTTAAAAAGCGGATGTCAAGTATGAGCATGGCGCTCATACCTGGCATCCGCTTTTTTGTTGCCTTTTCGCCTTTTCGTGGCACTCTTAAAGTAAAAGTTTAACCTTCAATAATGAGAATTTAAAAATATATTCGACTACCTTTTTATTTATTTTATTACTAGCTGAGCCCGCGACTTCGTTCGCGTGGAAAAATTAAAAAAACAAATAGCATAAGGTACTCGCTATCAATCTTCCTGTGAAAGTCCCGTCAAAATCGGTCCAGTCGTTCCAGAGATGAGCCGGAACAAACAAACAGACAGACAAAAATTCTAAACAATGTTATTTTGGTATACGTACCGTGTATACATCCATATGCATTTAGTAAAAACGGTTATTTTAATATTACAAACAGACACCCCAATTCTATTTATTTGTATAGATGGCGTCAACGCTTGCATTTCTTGCAGATAAAATTGCCCTTACACACATCAATTGATTTTTTTTTGGTAAATCTATCATATCCGAATTCCGGGTACACTTTAAATATCAAGTCTTTAATGTTGGTTACGATTTCACGAAGGTCTTTATCTATGTAAAATTTTTTTGTAGCCTGATTCAGGAACTTTCCCCTAAGTAACCACTAACCAATCAATACGATCTTGTTTGGAAAATTTGTGCTTCTTCTACCTAAATGATTGCTCATGTTGGTATACCTACAGCTTCAAAAATTAAACAGTTTTCCACAATGGGGAAGATTTAAAGCAAGATTTAATAATATCATAACTACAAATCCTTATTAAGTAGCTATACAAATAAAGTACTTACACCTACTTACTAACGAATTAGACACATATCAGGCCAAAGCGAACGATCATTATCCCTCAACAACACCGTAAAATACACAAAATAAATCGAATATTCAACTACTACAAAGTAAAGTGATTTTTTTCAAAGAAGGAAAATCCAACGTTCCGTATCAAAGAAGTCTATTGCGAAAGGAGCCGGTCACATGTCTACTCCGCGCGGGCCGCAAAGGTTAAAGGTATATGATTCCATTCATGTACCTTAAAAAAACCGGCCAATTGCGAGTCGAACTCGCGCCTCAAGGGTTCCGTACCATAATCTATAAAAAAAAACGGCAAACAATCACGTTTGTTGAATGGGAGCCTTCTTAATATTTATTTTATTTTAATTATTTATTTTTAAAATGATTTTATGCAAATGCAAAAGTGAGTTTATGCAAAAAAACACGTTTGTTGTATGGTGGTCACTCTTAAATATTTATTTTATTCTTTTTTTAGTTTAGTTTAGTTATTATAGTGGCAACATAAATACCTACATCATGTGTGAAAATTTCAACTATCATGGTTCATGGAGATACAGCCTAGTGACGGACAGATAGATAGACATACGAACGCACGGACGGACAGTGGTGTCTTAGTAATGGGGTCCCGTTTTAAACTTTGAGTATGGAACCTTAAAAAGTATAGTAAAGCCAACGCTCTCACAGTTCGGCTCTTCTCGGCAATGTTCGGTTCTCGTTCGGCGGTCAGAGTAGTGCGCCGCATCGTGCACACTGCACACAGCCTTTCGGTTAATACCTAGATAGTACCTAGTTATGTTGAGTTATTTTCGTTTTACTTTTTTTTTAAACTATGCATCTAAATAACGTGTTATAAGAGCCAAAGTTTGTTTTCCTAAGATCTTCGTGTTGATGAAGTACTTTTCGTTAGTAAGGATTAAAATTCACCTATTAATTTTCTATAATTTTTCGACTCAAAATTCCTTATTGTGTTGTTGTTATAAGAGATAGATATATAGTGTCGCGGACTTTTTTGTGCATCTACTAAAAACCAATATATTTGTAGTACATTGACTTACGTGTACTTAAGCATAAGTCGGAAGAAAAAGCGGTATCGAACGGCTGTATCCGCGTGCGCTTACGCGGATACAGCCGTTCGATACCGCTTTTTCTTCCGACTTATTTTACAAATATCGATATTTTAACTACGCTAAGAATAATTGTAACGTAATCCTCATGAATGTAGCTATCATTAATCATACACATAAAATTTTTTTCAATCCGACTTGTAGTTCCAGGAATTAGCATTTAGCGCATTCAATGAACAAACAAACGTTAAATTACACGTATCATATTATATCATATCATAATAAAGATAATTCTAAACTCAACGATTTAATTACATGTATATGTGTTTCAATACGTTAGCGCGATGTATTTTCGTGCAGCGACATCTAGTTAATGTGCTCTACGTTACGCTTTATGCTCCCCATTCTTTCGATTAATTTTATTTCCTGTGGGAACGAAATATTTTCCCGCGGTAAAAAGTAGCCTATGTCCGTTCTCGACGTCTTATCTATGTTTATGCCAAATTTCATCAAAATCGGTCCAGTGGTTTAAGCGTGAAAGCGTAACAGACAGACAGACAGACAGACAGACAGACAGAGTTACTTTCGCATTTATAATATTATAAGTATGGATTTAATACTTTATTTTACACGTAAAAATCAAATTACAAATTACAATTTTAGTGGTAAGTTAATTTTTTTCTGTTCTGCTTCATTTAGTCTGTTCTGGTTAGATCATAAAATTTTCTGCTTAAATCACGAGTCACTGTCATTGTGGCTACTAAGTGGTAGAGTTCTGCATTGTCTCGCCCGGGTCTGGTACCACCGCCTTACCTATTCCTGCCGCAATAGCGTCAGCGTTTGACACTGTCATGTTCCGATTTGAAGGCTAAGGTAGCTTATAAACGTATGCATGTGGCATTAGTCCTCACCACAAGATAGTAACGCACCATTAACATCTTTGGTGTATATAGGCGATGGTTGACTCTTTCCTTAAGGAGACCCATCTACTTATTTACTATCTTATGATATAAAAAAGAAAAAAAACGAATATTTCGGTAACGTTATAAGTTTTAAGCGGCACTAAAATAACTTGTATTCCTAATTAGATCACTGTAAAATACGACAATGAGGATCATCGCCCATCTTGCCAGCCGAGGATCTGGTGGATCGTGGTGAACTTAAAAGTCTGTTGATATCTACTCTGATTTTCGGGACGGACGCCGTAGCTTCGCCCGCAAGGTGACTTACATCTTCAATATAATTTTTCACAAAAACTTTTATCCCCTGCTTCAGCCAATAAGGGGTTGTTTTTTAAACTTAGTCCGTCCAGAACCTTCGATTATCTCGTTGCCAAAATTCTTCAAAATCTGTTTAGCGATTTTGCCGTGAAAGCGTGATACATATAAAAAATACTACCTGAACCCGTTCGCAGCGCCATCTCCCGGAACCAAACATGAATCAAAATCTGTCGAGCTGTGTAGGAGGAATTCAGTCACATATCGAAGTTTTATATATCTATATAAGAAGGTGACAACTTACCAACATAATAACCGAGAGCTTGATACTCAACGATGAGTTGTTGTTTCTGGTCGGGCGACATCCGCGCGAACACCGCACCGCGTTCGATCACGCGACCGATCGCATTCGGATATTGCGAGCGAAGTATCTGTTACATATTAACATAATAAATATGGAAGTTTATGAAAACGTTTGGATTTTTAAGTATAAATTCTTTAGCATCACTGTGAATTCAAACTCTATACAAGGAAAAGGCGACAGTAAAAAGAGACGAAAGTATACATTTAGTCTGTGAGAGAATGAGAGTGTTTCTTATTATTACTCGCTCTTTTCTTTCAGCGATGCTCGGCAGCCTCCCTTCTCCTGTATATTAATTGGTGTGCGCATGTGTGTTAGTGTGCGCTTGTAGTCCGTGCGTTTTGCGTATGTATGTGTATTATCCTACTTCTAGTACTGTGAATTCATCTCATTCTCCCAAAATGTAAAATTCTGGAAATTTCACTTTTACGTGTGTGAACGATAAAATATATATACTTATTTATTTGGGAGTTCAGTTACGTAGTATCCGAGGATGATATCCAAAATTTTCGAAATGCATATTTGTATGAAAACTTTTGAATATTGGGAGTAATTACATCTGGATTGAGATGTATGGCACTCAGTGTTCTCTAGCTACCTCGTACAGGATTGGACGTGAAGATTTGTATTTATTAAGTTATATAAGTGAACACGAAAAAGACGATATAAATACATGTGAATAAATACCTGCAATGGAGGTTATTAAGCTGGTTCATACATGTTTAACTAAAATGTAAAATTGATTGCGTGTAATTAGGGTTGCCACCTGCCACGTCTTGATTTACGGCATACTAATATCATAAATACGGGTTTTTACGGGAGATAATTAAAGCGACTCGATCTTACATTTCTTGTTTAAGGAAACAGCACTTACAATATCTTCGTTTTGTGAAGTAAATGTATAAAAATCTTAACGGCAACATGTGAAATCGAATTTTAATTGAAGCCCCACCTTAATTGTTTAAATATGTGAGTGGTTACGCAAAAAGGGACCTGAAGGGATTGGAAACGGTTTTTTTTTTTTGATAAATTCTGATTCTATGGTCCTTCATCTTTGTTTTGTTCTAATCAAAATAATTTTAGGTGCCGTAGTTTTTTTTAAATGATTTTTTATGTAAGCCGAGGCAGTTTTGAAAATATTACACCTTATACACAGCGCACACTAGTTTCTTTTTCTAGCGCGCACATAAAGACAAGTAAAAGACGAATAAATAAGTCACCAATAATACAGCTATCGCAAACACGTGCTATTTCTCACTGACGAAGTCGCTCACTAACGACACTAACATAAAACACCCCGCGCCTCTCTCCCGCACTCGTGGCGAAACTCATTTCGACTCAACATTTTAAACGTGATTTACTCGAAATCAATTATTTTCCCTTGAGGTCCCTTTTTGCGTAACCACTCACATATTAATTCTTCTTTGCAGAATAGGCTGAACTACCTAAGCTGCCTGACATACAAACAAATTCAAAGACACAGCTTGCTTGACTGATGTTTAACCGCACTCGCCAGATATGACAGTGTAAAAATACGAGAGATTTATTAATCCTGTATTCATTTTTGCTAATTACGGGTTTCTATATTTTTGTAGCGCGAAAAACCCGTAAAATACGGAGCATTTAGCCACCCTAGGTGTGATTCACATTGTGGTTTAATAAGGTTACCACCCAGTGTTCAAATCCAGCCAGTGTCGAATTTTTGTTTTCTTAGCTAATAACAAGTAACACAATGCACATACCTCCCAGGCGTCCCCCGTCATGACGAGCTTGTACCGCGGCGGGGAGCTCCGCCCCTCCAGGTCCCCGCTGTCGCTGCGCCCGGAGCCCGACTCCCGCCAAGAGCCTCGCCCACTGTCAATACTCTTCCATTCGCGCTCGAAACTGACACGATTGCCTAGAGGCACCTGGATGTGAATAAATAATTATTATGACCACGTTGATAATATAAATCACAGAAGAAGAAAATAATGAATTTGTAAACTTTTGCGAATTTTCACGTATGCCCCTGCAATACCAATGAAAGTATCGTGTCGTAGACGTTGCGTGAAATGAAGTAAACTCACCGTAGTTCTGAAAAATGAAGAAGATCTTAGAGCTGCACAATTTCCACCAAGTCAGGAGCAAGAACAAAGGCACACAATATATGCACTCAACGCACGTTTCACTTTACAACCGAAGCATCTTCAGGAGAAACAAACATTTCACTGCTCAAGAGCCGAAGTAATATTGGCGCACATGATTAAGCGCTATATTGTGTAATAAGGGCAACTTTGTCAGGTTTCTTTGTCCGTTCAACAGTACAATTGAATGTTTATTATGTTGCATGATTCAAGTTGTTTTAATATATTTAATCCCTTATCACATGTACAAATTACATTAAAAGAATGAATTTTAAAGTAAGTTAGTTTCTAAAAGGTATTTTGCAAAATAAGACTTATCGGGATTACTTTCTGCTGCTTTTTGTGTTCATGTAATGTTTCAATCGCAATGAGTTTGGAATCCGCGCAAATTTCATGCATAAACTACAATATATGTGTCAATATTATACACAGATACCGTATTTTGAAACTAACAACTGAAGTTGTCCGTCCGTACTATGCAACCCATCCGTAACTACCGTCATATGCAATCTCTAAGACATTTAAAATCAAAATCTTTGAGCTCATATCATGGAAGAAACCCCTTGTTTATCAAGGCTCAGAAATAGATACTGTGTTTTATTATATATTTATCATTTTAAGACTAGTCTACTATTCTGATGTATGAGAGTTTGCCAATGTCTTTACATTATATGTATTAATTAGAGAACATTTTACATAGTCTACTAAAACTTTTTTTAAGTTAGTTGTATAGGCAAACTGGCAGACGTGCCACCTGACGGTAAGTGGCCGACGTCGCCAATGAACATAAACTAGTTTAACTGGAACTAGCCCAGGTATCTCATTCGTGTGTTGCCTATCTTGAGACATAAGATGTTAAGTCTCGGTGCCAGTAATTACACTGCCTGTCTTGCCCTTCTCCCCGAAACACAGCAAAGCTGTTTCACTGTAGAAACAAGCTTAATATAGATAAGCTATATCATAAATGCGAAAGTGAATTCGTTTGTTCGTAACCTTTTTACGCCTTCAATCACCGACCGATCAAAGTGAAATTTTGCATACACTTGCCAGGTGTACAGAAAACATCGATTATGTAACCAGAATAGTGGCTATGTTGTTTTGTTAGAAAACAAATTCCGCCAAAACACTACGCCAGTTGTAATGCTGTGATTGGCCGACTCAAGGTTAATGTGATAATGACGCAGCAATAGTAAACACGTATTGAATAAAATGAGGTAGTTGTATATAGGATTCGACCGCCCCGTTGGTCGAGTGGTTAGCGACCCTGACCACACAATCAATGGGGTCCGGGTTCGATTCCCGGCAGGGACAGGCATTTGTGTGATGAACAGATGTTTGTATTTCTGGGTTTGGGTGTTTATTAAATATATTAGAGTATTTATATATGTATTTCTATGTATTAGTATCATTGACTGACACCCATACTACAAGCATATAATTTGCTTACTTTGGGGTTAGATCAATTTGTGTAATTTGTCCAGTGACATTCATTTATTATTATTTATTTATTATCTAGGCAAGAGCAAGACGCATAAACAAGTGTCCACGTGTTTCATGTTATCTGTCCAGTTTAACTTGAGCCGTATTATATGAAAGTAAATTAAAATAAAATCAATGTTTATTGATGCCAATGAAACGTAATTCCGTCCGTTTTATAATTCGACGTTTTGCTGCTTTTCCCACATCATCTAATAGAACAACACGACATTATGCGGTATAATATACCAAACTTTGAATATTTTCGAGAGTATGGAGGACGTACACACAGGTCACTTGTTGGTGCGGTACTGCTTTAGTGCGAGTGTGAATTGCGATTTATCAGTGGCAAAACACTGATCAGTTGCGGAATTAGATGGCTCATATTGCTGCCCTATTAGGTTACATGCTCGATGACAGAAAAGGTCCACTCAGAAAAAAAACTTTTTACACAAAATAAAAAAATACTTTAAACGCCAGCGAAGCCGCGGCAAAGGCCTTTATGAGTAAATCTTTGAAACCTTACCCCTTGCAAAGAGCTTTCACAATAAAGTCTCCCATCAGTGTCGATAGCCAATCTCACTACACGTTCGCCGGAGACTAGTATGCCGCATTCTTTAGCTACACTCACTGCTGTGTGGATATTGTCACCTGAGAAACAAAAGTTTCGATGGCAACAATAATTAACCTGACCGCCCCGTTGGTCCAGTGGTTAGCGACCCTGACTACGCGATCGACAGGCCTCGGATTTGATCCCGACGGGAACAAGCATTTATGTGATGAGCATAAATGTTTGTATTTCCGGGTTTAGGTGTTTATTAAATATATTCCAGTACTTATATATGTATTTTTATGTACATATTAGTGTCGTTGACTAACACCCATAACACAAGCAAATAATTTGCTTACTTTGGGGTTAGATCAGTAAGTGAAGTTTGTCCCGTGAATATTCATTATTATTATTTATTTATTATAATAATTTAAAATCGTTACGAAAGCTTCAGCAGAAATGTTTACACATATTTTTGAGGTATCATAAATTTTTAGGTTATCAGTTCGTAAACGCAAGATAACTCAACATATAGTTTAACTCTGCCTAGCCTAGAATTGCTTACAAAGCAAGTTTAAAATCAATTCACGCAATTGTCACCAACTTCAAGGTTCATTTCCATGGTGTGCACAGGAAATGTTGGCATATTCTTTTGTGCCTACAACTGACAACATAAATCAAAGGCGCATAATATTACACGGTTAATAGCTGAAGGAATTTAAGCAAAAAATAGGGAAAAAACGACCGGAATTGATCAGCAGACTAGTGAGGTTTTTCATCATAACGCCAGACCACAGCCACCCAGCAAATTCTTGGCTAGGAAGTGCTAATGTATTAACCTGCAGCTCTGATCCTGTGCCCTCAGAATTCCACCTGTCTTGGTTTCTTTAGAATTCATTTAGCAGTATTAAAATCAAAAGAAGACTTGTCAAAACTACTAGTCGCAGTTTTTTTTGTTAATCAGAAATGCTTAAACTGCTACAGCAATAGAATTATGTTACCCCTACAAAATGGCAACAAGTTATTGAATAAAATAACACGTATATATTATAATCAAATTAAAAATAATGTTCACTAAATGCTAAGGGTACAGTAACACCGCCTTACTTATTCCTGCCGAAATAGCGTCAGTGCTTGTCACTGTCGTGTACCGGTTTGAGGATAAGGTAGTCGGTAAACTTATTCACGAGGCATTACTATCCCATTACACGGATAGCAATGCACCATTAACATCTTTGATGTCTATCGGTAAAGGTCGTTTCTTTTCATCAGGAGACCCATCTCCTTGTTCGAGATAACACAAACGCACGGACAAACAAATAAAAAAAAATTGCCCGACTTTTACAATTTGAGTCCCCATGCATCATGGGAATACAACACCAGTCTTAGAAACACTTGCCTGTAATCATTACAACATGGATGTCGGCTTCTTTTAGCTCCCGAATAATACCAGTGGTCGCTGCTTTCAAACGATTCTCCATTATGATTAATCCAAGAAATTCCAAGTCGCATTCCACCTAAAACAATTGAAAGAGATATAATTACTAAATTATTATGTATATGAGAATCGAGCACACTAGGGCGGATTCCAGCAATAAAATATTAATTGTTCTTAATCCATTATTACGTGATTTTATAAATTAACACCCAATACACAGTGGAACACGTGCACGCAATTCCACTCGCCATAGCACGCCACAGCACACTGGCTACGGGGCGTATCGGGTCGGTTGGGCAGTATCGTATTTAGCGAAAACCGGGTGCGCAAAATCCGCTCCGATGCGCTTCACCGCAGTGTGCGATAGTTCATATAAAATGTATAAAAGCGATCTAGACGGATTTTTGCGATGCGGCCCACTGCAGCCATTTGACAGACCCATTGCAGCTCGTCCCAATATGTTTGAATCTATATAATATTACAAACAACCAGGTGGCTTTCCTGACAAAAACAGGTACCTACAGTACCCGGCGATAAATATTGCACATCGACCTTTGGAAAGAGACAATCGGCTAATTTCGGCTTCGTAGAGCGTTATCTCTGTCGCACAAAATACAAACAGTCCGGTACCTATTAGGAGCTGTTAAAACAAGTATGATTTGCTTCTTTTGATATTTTTATTCTTTGTATAAAATACACTAATTTTTCTATAAGTGATGGCTTTAGGTTGGGGTAAAATAAAATAAAAAAACATTTTTACATTATGTTTACGTATTTAATTATTTTGGAACATTACAGCTTTAGTGTACATAATAAACACCATTATACCTATTGCTAAAATGAGACATTGCAATAAAAATAATAATAATTCTAATTCTCAATTACTTCCATTTCACTATCTGTGCTCTCAAAGAGGTCAATATCACTGTCACTATCAGCCGTATTTATTACTAATCTATCAGTGTAATTGTCTAAACTGTGTTGAATGCTTCTATATTCATTCTCACATTTGATTGCATGATCGCAAACCTTATGATTTATACGTTAAAAAAGCACCGGGTACAAAGCCTTTTTCATTTCCCGCATGAACTATTATCAAACGTTGACCTTTTGAAATTGGCTTTTTTACTCCTTTTTTCTTATCGTCACTCCAAGATTTCCCTTTAGTGTGGGATGCATGTATATATGACTCATCCATGTAGACGATATTTTTTCCTGTTTCGCGAAATTTGCGTATTTTATCAAGGTATTCCATTCGTTTGAGACTAACGTCGTGCTTTTCCATTAGAATTTTTCGATTATCTTCCATTTTAGTGAACTGAAATCCCATGTCATGAAGTATTTTTCTCAACGTTTTTTCAGACCCATTGTAATTAATAGCTTCAGATAACTTAGCTTTTAATGATTTTATTGTTGGCAGTTCATTAAATCGTAAGTGAAAATCATACACCATTCTTCGAACAACATCGTAATCAAAATCGTCCATATCCAAACGAAATTGCTTTTTTGGTCTCCCTTTTTTTGGAGTGCTGAACTTAATTTCAATCGAATGTGTTTCAGTACTGACTTCGTTTAATATATTGTTCAAAGTTCTTCTTGAAATTCCAGTGGCATTTGCAACTCGCTCTTGAATCTTCTTAAAATAACAACTTACATTTTCATCTACTTTTTTTTTAAATCTATCAGCTTCGCTTACAAAGTATTTATAAACATTGTAGATAATTTCACGTGACTGACCTCGTAAAGGTTTCCCTCTTTTTCCGAAAGATGCCATATTACAACTTTAAATTATTTAAATTTGTGGGTGTTATCAACTCTAAATATATATTTTTTTTCGGGACGCGACTGCACTCTATCGTACTTGAACAACGACTGACTAAACGTCACATAGGTAGTGTGGGACAGAGATAACGCTTTACGAAGCCGAAATTATCCGATTGTCTGTTTCCAAAGTTCGATGTGCAATATTTATCGCCGGGTACTGTAATAATAATTGTCCATAAACACTAAATATGTGAACAGTGTGTTGCCATTAGTGTATCAGGGATGTATACATAAATACCTCACATGCCCGAAAGATTTTGTGTATTCAAGCGAGTTTGACTCATGATTTAACACAGCAGGTGGCGCTGCGATCGGGTTCGGGTAGTGTATAGGATATAACGCTTTCTCGGCTAAATCGCTAAATCAATTTTGATGAATTTCAGCATGAGGATAGTTTAAGATCCGGGGTCAAACATAAGATTACTTTTTTCGATTCTTAATAAGGTTCGTTAACCAATTGACCAAGCGGCTATACATTACATATTATATAGTTTAAAAAAAAATCTTCATGCATTTCTCTTGCTGGGTAGGCAAAATGAATCCAATGTTAATGGTCGTGCTGGATTGCCAATAGTCGCCTTTACATCGGTTGGCAAGAGTGGCAGTGATACTCATCGCTGCACTTAACGACAATCGTATATTTGTAACGTGTAACGATAACTGTTTTTTGCTATAATCGGGACGGACAGCTTTACATACTCACCCAAAACACGTAAATGTTACACACACACACACGCACGCGCGCACACGCATACGCTCACGCACAAGCGTACGCACACGCACGCGCACGCACGCACGCAAGTACACACGCAAGTACGTACACACATACACACGTTAAACCTATAATACCCTCCTAAAAAATATTAAAATTAATGAAAAAAATAACTTAAAAAATAATTTGTTGACATGTTGCCTCTGAATGTACGAAAAATAAAATCTAAAAATACCTCCTCACGATTCATTTTCTCCAGTTGTTTGAAAGTAGCTTCAATTATGCGTGTAGACATTGCGATCACTCGATATCCTTTCTCCGCATAAGAACTCAAAACCGAGTTCAAGTTTGTTGGCACTAAAAGAAAATAATATTATTAATAGAGCAGAATATTTCAGAATTGTAAATGTAACAAGTAAAAGAAGTAAAAAGTTGATGAGAGGGCATATAACGAATGAAATTTCCTATTCCATGTTAGAAATTCTGCAACACAACGTTTAGTGGGATCATAAAACATGCAACCCGGGCAAACGTTTGGTGGAACCAAATGCTCCTTACCTGTTCTTGCCAGAACAGCATCTGTGTCAGTTACTGTAGTATTTCTTGCTTGTAAATGTCGTGTTTTAGTTAGGAGAATAATGACTAATTGAATAAATCTTAGCTTAGGACAGTTTTTAGTGACATGCTGTCACATTCTTTTCGTTTAAGACAAGAAGTGACAGCATACTTAAGGTTTTCCTAAGCTAAGACAACGTTGGTGCAATTTGCCATAAGGCACCCGGTAAACTTAATGTATTCATGCTTTGCTGTTCTGCCTAAAGGATAGCAGGCATCGTTAATATATACAGTGTGTAAAAACACCCTATCTGATCGTTAAATGCATTATTTGGTAGCTTAATACAATCATAACAGTGTAATTATTTTATGGATATTGATACATAAATTTTCGAAATATTTGCTTGATTTAAGGGGAAGATGCTCAATGTTAGTACTAAAATGGGGCACTTTAAAGTGTGTTTTTATATTTTAACAAAAAGATTTTTTTTGATGTCATCGACCTATCTATATACCTTTTTTAGATTGGACAGTTTTTTACACACACACACACACACACACACACACACACACACACGCACGCACGCACACACACACACACGGATGCAACGAGGCGGCGCTTCATACGCTTTACATTGTGTAGCGTGAAAATAAAGAAATCATAAAACGCAAAAAAGCAATTGGCATCATTACCAGAACGTAAAAATTGTGTTTTCTTAATTTTTCGGTAGACCGCTCCTTACGCGTTATATACATATACATGTATATTGTATACAAGTTGTAGCTAACTTGATGAAAATATACGATAAAACGTCTGCCTGCCACACTGGATCGAGTAGAAAACTACTCGCCACTAAAACGATACTAAAACGGTCTTCAGCCAACAAGAATATCATGCAAATCACCTGATCTGCGCTGTGCTTGCTGCTGCTGATGGTGATTCTAAACTTTTAGACACGGGTCAGCCGGCCTTTTATACCAACACAATAAACTTGAAGCTGCAATTGGACTGAGGGTTTTCTTTATAAGAGTTAATTGTGCGGGAGCAATAATGTCGCGTGCGCCGCGGCTGACCAAGAAAGAGTTCTCATTTTTTCCGTCAATAGCGCTGGCGTCTATGCGGCTCGTACAACGCATGCGCGCCGGAATAGCTGGGCGTTCCCATTGGCTAAAGGTCGATTTAGCATCGTTCTGAATGGCTACATTAGACGCCTTATCGTGTAAGTGAACGAAAGTAATCATTTTGAAATTATTCAAACGATATGAAGTTAAGAACGAAACACAAGTATTTTTTCAGTATAGTATTAAAACTGACAAGCTAAAATCCAATTTAGGTTAATTACTTACTCATGAATCAGTCCGTAAGTTATTACCTGTTTCCGGTTTGCACAGCGTGCGTAACATTTCGGGTGCGCCCTTGCAGTAAACACGCAATACATCTTCGCCCAGTAAGCGAACGACCACTGAAGACCGTTGCAGCGTGGACACGAATTGGTGTTGTTGGACAATACCTACTTCTAACGGCATCTACGTGACAGACAGAAACTTCATATTATTATTTTTGATAGTTCACCTGATGGAAAGAGATATTTCCCCGTGTTGGTCCCGGGCTTCTTTGAAGAATAGCCCAACTGCCGTTCTGCCAGGCAGGTCGTAAAAGGCGACTAATTGGCTATGTACGTCACTACCATCGTGGTGTGGGAGTTCTGCATTGTCTCGCCCGGGTCTGGTACCACCGCCTTACCGATCCCTGCCTCAATAGCGTCTGTGCTTGTCATTGTCGTGTTCCGGTTTCGAGGGTAAGGTAGCCGGTAAATTTATGCATGTGGCATTAGACCTCGCCACCAGATACGCACCATTAACATCTTTGGTGTCTATAGACGATGGTCGACTCTTTCCATCAGGAGACCCATCTGTTTGTTTGCAATCTCACTATATAAACAAAGACAACCATCACCTAAAAAACTAAGGCTTTTAATGGCGCGTTGCTATCTTTGTCCCCATAGACCCCACCGCCTTAATGCCACATGCATACCGGTAACGGCTACCTTACTCTCAAAACCGTGACAGATGACAGGTAAGGCGATGGTACCAGACCAGGGCGAGACATTGCAGAAATCTACCACCTAATAGCCACGATGGAAGCGACTCGCATAGCCAATTACCTATTCTATCATTTATGAACTAATTTTTTTGTTTAGGAGGAGGTATTTCCCGTGTGGTACCATTTTGACTTAGTGAAGATGTGATGCTAAGTTCCAGAGATACATTAAATGTAAAGTCGTTTGCTGAAGTTTTACTGTGTTAAAACATATCTATACAACTTACGTGTAAATCATCAACATTAATGTTAGCCGAGCCCTTCGGTTTGACAATGGTCGGTGTGAGAACATCGTAATTCGTATGTTCGGGCACGTCCGGCTCTTCCAATAACCAGCCCGTCGATTCGAACATCTAAAACAAAATTAAATCTTACAAAACTCACTTCTCTATAATAATAGTACATAAGCAAGGGCGTACCCAGGTTCTGGTCCAGGGGGGGGGGCAACGGTAACATCTTAAGACTATATTTTTATCTTATTATCCACAACAGTATATAGTTAGTAGAGAATTCAACGTACACTTTTAAAACGGTGCACGCTTGGAAAGTCATAAAACAAGTCAAACTTAAACATTTATTCTTATTTCTAAATCAGGATAGATTTTTCTCTTCTGCCATAAAGTTAACACTTTTGTTAATGACCAACCAAAACAAAAAGGTTCTTACCTTCTAATTCGTCATTTTTCTAACTTGACAAGACACAACATGTCACAAACCATGGTATAAAATACAACAAAAAGGAAAGTATTTATTACTATAGTCGAAATTTATAACACAGAAGGCTGTAACAAGATAATCTTAGTATCTTCCTAAAAACGAAAAAAAACAAATGACATCTGTTTAATCTGTAATCGAGCTACAATAAATATTTTTTTTTATTGTAAACAGATTTTTCATCTTTTAACTTTTAAGCTGTTTAAATCTTTTCATGATGAAAGGTACAAAAACGTATTATATATATATATATATATATATATATATATATATATATATATATATATATATATATATATATATATATATATATATATATATATATATATATATATATATATATATATATTAGGCTGTATCAAAAAAATCGACTAATTTTTTTTTGAAAAATATAATGAAAATCTTGATCAGAATACCGAAAAAATACGCCAGTATAACGGACAGCTCTTAATTTTAATATTAAGATGTCCCGCTTCACGATTTTCCATTTCCCGTTTAAATAACATGGGAAAATCTGATTCTTCAAGTTTGGAATTTTGTAGCTCTGCAACGAATTATCAAATTGGTTAAACCATGACATATTCTTATAGGAAATTTAATGCTCTACAAAAAAGGTCTCTTACAAATTTTTGATTAATGTACTCCTTCAAAAGTTATTCAAGGTCAAAGTTAAAACCATTGTAAATTGTAAGAAATTTTCACTTTTTTGGAGCATTTATCATACAATATTTTGTCATAAATAAGCTTTTTTAAAACTTTTTGGAGTTCCACAAATTTTTTTCTGTTTATTGATTTATATTAATTATCCTTGATATTAAAATTATTGAGTATAATAATAAAATAACAAAATAACAAAAAAAATCTTTAGAATCCTGATTTTGATGGCAATTTTGATAATTAATATAAATCAATAATCAGAAAAAAATTGTGGAACTCCAAAAAGTTTTAAAAAAGCTTATTTATGACAAAATATTGTAATAAGTATGATAAATGCTCCAAAAAAGTGAAAATTTCTTACAATTTACAATGGTTTCAACTTTGACCTTGAATAACTTTTGAAGGAGTACATTAATTAAAATTTTGTAAGAGACCTTTTTTGTAGAGCATTAAATTTCCTATAAGAATATGTCATGGTTTAACCAATTTGATAATTCGTTGCAGAGCTACAAAATTCCAAACTTGAAGAATCAGATTTTCCCATGTTATTTAAACGGGAAATGGAAAATCGTGAAGCGGGACATCTTAATATTAAAATTAAGAGCTGTCCGTTATACTGGCGTATTTTTTCGGTATTCTGAACAAGATTTTCGTTATATTTTTCAAAAAAAAAAATAGTCGATTTTTTTGATACAGCCTAATATATATATATATATATATATATATATATATATATGTGTTACTGGTATTTTCCGACGTGAATAGCTTAAAATAATTATTATTAATTAGTATTAATTAAGTAATTATAATTCTTATAGGTTTTAGGAGCATTAATAAATGTCCATGATACAATTATTAATACGATAAGCATCTATCAATATGCGTTCGTTTCAGGGCGAACTTTGTATGGACCCTCAACATTGAATATATGTTTTTTACCTTTAAGTCCAACGGATCGCCAGCCAGTTCCGCATTAAGTAGCGTCAAACTATGGCAAGTGGCCATCCCTATCTTCAGCTCGTGAAGATCATTCATCTGACGAGGGTCTCTGACAGGCCGCCCCAGCAGAGACTCAGAGACAGACTTGTTTACAGCTACCACTCCCCACATGTCCAAACCATCTTCGGTTAACGTCCCAGTCTGAAATTACTCAGCCTAATTAATATTTTTGACATATTATAAAGTATTTTCATTTCAGGTAGGCAGAGGTACAACCAATGCACTCTCGATTAGTCGATGATACGTAGTGTAATAGGACGTAAGACCATCGCCAACCGCGCACTTATCCAAACCCGGGCAAAGCTGTTTTTCAGAAAACTGAAAAAACACTTTTTTTGAATTTTATGACCCGGGAACTCATATCTATAAATATGAATAAATATTCACGGGACAAATAACACTTATTGATCTAACCGCAAAGTAAGCAAATTATTTGCTTGTGTTATGGGTTTTAGTCAACGATACTAATACATAGAAATACATATACAAATACTGTTAGGTACATACATAATAAAAACCCAAACCCAGAAATACAAGCATCTATGCTCATCACACAAATGCTTGTCCTTGGGATCGAACCCGATCCCCGTCGATTGCGTAGTCGGGGTCGCTAACCACTCGACCAACGGGGCGGTCAAATCAATCAAGTCAATCTATCAAAACATTATAATCTTATGTTTATTAAAAAGGCTTCACCAATACGAATTTTACGAGATTCATTAGTTGGAATATTGTTCCAGGCGTGTTTTAAAGACTTTTTGCCAAGAAAGCCATCTGCTTGTTCTTTGACCTATGATATAAAAATGGACTTTAACCTAATATATAAATAAATGATAATATTTTAGTGCAATCACTCGATTTCGCCTCTGTGGTCTAGTGGTCCAGCGTTGGCGTTAACCTCATGAGGTCCCGGGTTCTATTCCCGGGTCGGGCACATTAAAAAAGTGTTTTTTCAGTTTTCTAAGAAACACAAAGTTGCCCGGGATTGGAAAGTGCCCGGTTGGCGATAGGCTGGCCACCTATCACATTGTGGGACTAAGTATCTTCGGCTAATCGTGGGTGCACTTGTTGTACCTCTGCCTACCCTTTCGGGAATATGGGCGTGAAGATACTTTTTACTCGATTTTCACGTAAATTTCTCGTACACACAGTCAATGTATGGAATAAGTTTCTAGTTCGGTTTCCCCAGGGTGCTATGACTTTAAACTGAGACTTCATAAGCCGATATCACTTTCACAACAACGCCTTATGTTCCAAATGTCCATGGGCAGTGGGTTCTACTTAACATCAGTCATAACTTGCTTATATATCAGTTGATTTTATAAAAAAAAAAATAATAATGATTAAAAGTTTAACCGATTCCGTGCGGATTGCACCGCAGAGGCGCCATGGAAATCTTTTGTGTATGGCGTGTGACACCCGAGGGGAGCCAAAATGTATACACTTAAAACTCGGTCAAAATTACATTTTAAGATGTTTTCTGTAAAAATATGTCTTTATTTGTCACGTAGATCATGCCTATAGTGTTGGTTTCAGGATTTTACGCGAATAAGTATATTTCAGGGGTTGCAAACATTTTACGTCGTAATTATGTCGTCGTCACATTGTGTTTCAATTTTTGTCTCAGGACTTTATTTTTCTTTTTCTAGATAATGCTAGAACGAAGTATAATAATGTACATTACTAATATCTACTTTAAATAAGAATTACACTTCGCAGAGACGAGTGTATAATAATGGCGGGGACAACTGTGAGAGCTAAGAGAGGCAATATTTTATTCTTAAATTCTGTCTTAATCAGAATATGTCTCAAACTAAATCTGTCTTAAACAAAATCTTCATAAAACGAACGTTCATAAAGATTCATGGTACCATAGTGAAATCAAATTTTATAAAACATCAGTGAAAACTAGGCCAAGTAGTTACTTACTTGATTTAAAACATTTCATAATCAAGGATGTTTCGATACCTACTATGTACACATGCCTTTTTTATTTATACGAAACGGGCATTTTATTCAAAAGCTTTTATGATTTTAACATAGTTTTATGAAGAAGTTAACATAGTTGTTATGAAACAAATTTACTTTTGATAGAAGCATAAAGTATTAGGTATAGGTAGAGCTAACACTCGTATTAATCACTTGAAACACATATTTACTTTCTATCTCTGTTTATGAGGTCTCTCCGTCTCTTTTTATACAGCTGTGTTAGAAAGAGAGGGTAAGACCTCAGAAGATGACAGCAGTATTTAAAATTGTGTTTCAAGTAGGTATTAGAAGTGCTATCTCCAGATATAATACAGCTTCATGGTTAGAAGTACTGACCTTGTCAAAACAAATACAATCCAAAGAACCACTGACATTTACAGCACGCGTATTCAAACAAGTGACTCTTGCTTTAGCCAACCTTTGGACGGCATACAACTTGCCTACAGTCATGGCGGCGGGTAATGCCGGCGGAACTACTATAGTAATTATATCTAACGCTTTGATCACGATGTCACCAGGCGACAAAGATCTGTAGGCCTGAAACAAAAAATATTTTACTCGGAAAAATTTCAAAATGTTGAACGTTGAAAGCAATAAATACTTAGTATTTTTTCCCGATATAAAACAAACATTATGTGTATAGAAATACTGGAACAAATATTTTGAGCATGCACATTAACTTCGCACTAACCTTAATGTCTAATTTCTGCTGTTGTGTTGCTATGCGTGCGCTTAGAAATTACTTCATGCTAAACATTGACATAAAAACCCAAGATACACAATCAGTGTATCAAAAACGTCCTCCAAAAATAAGTGCACAATTTTAAATTGTGCTAAAAAAAGTTTTTAGTGCAATTGTTTTAATAAATATTTAAAAAAAATAATTGTTTTAAAAAATATTTAAAAAAATAATTGTTTTAAAAAAAGTTTGTAAATAAAAATATTTGAAATTGAATATTTGAATTTGAATTTGTGCGCTCATTTCAAATAGAATCGCATCGGTCGCGACACTGTCAATTTTATTTCTTTTCGTACATTGTTTTGTAAAAACAACTATAAGTCTGGCACTTAAGTTACATTACATTGTTGTCAAATAAAATTCAACTTACCTTGAGAGCTACTGTGTAACCCAATCCCACGAGTGCAATACACGCCAAAATGAATATAAACTTATAGGAGTCTCTGTCAAACTTAAAATCTGCGGGAACTGGATAAAGTATGCTGCGAACGAGTTCGCCCTTACTTGTATTGTAGCCCGTCCTTAGCACAAGCGCTCTGGAACGAAATGTAAATATACATACCACAAAGTATAAGAAGGAATTTGTATTGTATGCACTTTTTATTGAAAATTATCGACTAAACATATTTTTAAACAAAATAAAAGGTAGATGATAGCTGGATTTGAATAAATGTGTTTTTTTTTATATCATAAGATAGCAAACAAGCAGATGGGTCTCCTGATGGAAAGAGTCAACCATCGCCTATGGATACCAAAGATGTTAATGGTGCGTTGCTATCTTGTGGCGAGGTCTAATGCCACATGCATAAGTTTACCGGCTACCTTACCCTCCAAACCGGAACACGACAGAGACAAGCATTGACGCTATTGCGGCAGGAATAGGTAAGGCGGTGGTACCAGACCCGGGCGAGACAACGCAGAACTCTACCACCTAGTAGCCACGATGGTAGTGACTCGATAGCCAATCGGTCGCCTCTTACGACCTGCCTGGCAGAACGGCAGTTGGCCTATTCTACAAAGGAGGCCGGGACCAAAACGGCGAATTATTGAGTTTAGTATCGTCAAACTATATCCAAAATATGTGATTTGTAATAGTAAACGTTAAAGTTCAATTTTCTCTCGTCAGACGAGTAAAGCGGAGCAACAGAAATAAGGATGATTACTAACATATTTTTACGATGTTGCCACATTTTATTGTATTTCTGTATATAACATTCTCAAGATATTTTCCCGCCTTGAGTTAACATATTATGCAATGCTGAATCTTGTTACTTTTGATCGCAGACAATTTAAAAAAAATATTCAACACTCATAAAAATATCAAAAATTTAAATAGGACGAGGAATACATAAAGTCTTCTAAATGTGATAATGGTTATACAACAATAAAAAACTCACTTGACGGGTTCATTGCTAAAGTATCGTGTTTGCAAAACTTCAGTACCGCAGAATAGCACATTATTACTATGCTCCTTTAGGTTGAAACCTTTTTCTATGCGTTGTAAGGCTGTTTTTGTTACTGGAACCGACTCACCTGAAATAACCATCAGACATGTAAAAGCTCACAAGTAGCACATGAAAAATGATACTCCTTTTTGTTCCAGATCTCATTTTCAAGTATAGGTCAAGCTAATAAAAAGCGTTGTACTGTCACTTGATTAGCTAGGATGAGTTGAGCAATATTGGTATACCAACAAAACATTAATGGCCGGTTTCCAAAACGAAATAAATTTTAACAAGCAATTAATCTATGTTTAACAAATCATTTGCTTGAAAAATTATGTTAAAGAGAGATTGCTTGATAAAATTGATTTGCGTTTCAGAAACCGGCCGTTAGAATCGTAAATGATCGCAAAACTAAGGACTATTTACAAATTATGTAACCTAAACAATTCTTTAATAATTCCGTTAACAACGGCTATGTTCTCTAAGGAAATATCAATGAACTAATCACACGAATTGATCTAATAGTTCAGACAATTGAGAAATTTTTCCTGCACTAAAGGACCATGAGAGATTTTGTATGGACTCCGTCCCCACACTCCATAGGATACATTTCGTTCTGTTCATTAGGATAGTTTGTTTGCATAAACAATTAAGTTTTTATAAAAAAAAAATCTTTGTCAAAGACATTGACGCCGCTATTTTTCTTTCCTTTTTTATTTTACACTATGCAATTATGTATAAAAAAATATTAAGAAATAATAAAAAATATATTTCTTAAACCCCACATATTTGAACTATATCGGCATAATAAGAAATTATCAATATTACTAGCAGCGTCAAATGATTACTGTTTCAAATCTGTTGGAAGATGGGGACGTTTCTTTCCATAGCCTTTTGCTGGAGTTATTTTTTATAGGTTAATAAAGGTATATTACCGATTTTTATAAGATTTGCTCAAAGCGGATCTGATGTGAAAGCGATTCACAATACCTTTACATACCGGTTTAATCCAAAACCGTGGAATTGGACATCACCTACTTACCAGTGAGCATGCTCTCGTTTACAATGGCAGATCCAGTGAGCAGTACCGCGTCACACAACATGACGGTAGGTCGTGATGGTAATACCAGTATATCACCGGGACATAGAAGCCGACTGTCTACCCTTTTCCCACCCCATACTTCCACTTCAGCATGGGCTTCTACGGTGGCACGAAGGCTTTCTTGATTCTAAAATAAAATTATAACATCACGCTAGTTCCTTCTCTAGTCTTGTAATCTAAGGTTTGCCTATGCGGCTCAGATTATGAGATCTTGGGTTTGATTCTCGGGATTCATCTCAGCTTGTGACGTATGAAATCTAATCATGACTACAGCAGATAAATAGATAGAGAAAATATCTTCAATGATAAGAAAACGAGTCGACAACATTTTTTCACATTACATACATGTAAATCTTTGTTTATTTGCATGCAAAGTTGACAGCACACTCACGCACACGTCAAACTATTGCAGGTAAACAATACGTCAATTTTAATATATCTTTTATTTTTCTTCCCACATCATTTTGTTTTTTTTTATATATACATTATTATTATCATTTATTATCTTAATTCATTTCGTTTGTGTTTTTATTATGACTTTTTGGTTAGTTATTTTGTTTTCTGTGTTATTTAATTCAATTCTTATTGTAATTTTGGTTAGTTGTTTGTTTTTTTGTGTTATTTTAATTTCAATTATTTTAATTCAATTTTATTTCAACTCTAAACAAGTTTTGTCATTACAAAATAAAAATCTTTTGGAATGACAAACCTGATGATTGAGATGATTTATTTTATTGTGGATTTTTTGTTGATAAATAAATAAATATGTTGAACGGATGTGAATGGAACCCAGATTAGTGCCAATGGTGCTCTTGGTCCCTATTGCAGAAATCTATTCTTATATATCTATACCTGCCTTCCTACCAGGCATACCGTAAATAGTGAACGATTTGTCGAATGTATCATTACCGTTGTGACTTAAGTGGTAAATTACTGCAACATTTCGGCATCGTTTAATATTATCGCCTTTCCCATTCCTATCCCAAAAGCATCAGTGCTCTTAACTGCCGCTTTTTATTTCGAAATGAACTTCAGCAGTTCGTTCAAATGACCGGCACCTCAATGCCGGGCGTTTCGGGCGAGCAGAATGCTTGGCCAGGGTTTAAATTAAGTGGGCTAAGAACCCGCCCTAAAAGTGTCTCCTGTGAGACCGAACCTAGGCTTAGATCAGTAGTATAGTAGTATGTATCTTGACGATGTTCACTGTCGCATTTTTGGTGTGGTGTGCAATCGGGTAAATTAAAGAATGAATATGGTATCACATGCCCGTCAAACGAATTACAACGCAGTATGTTTGGTTTTAGCGATATTTATAAACCGACTAAAAAAGGAGGTTATCAGTTTGACATGTATGTATGTAATATTGTTGGATTTGGATAATATTTGAGAACGATAATCTATTTCGGCGTCCAAGCACGTATACTAAATTTTGTTAGTGTACGTTTGTCGACGAATTTTTAGGAACTTTATTCCAACTTATGGAACAATAAAAATTTCATCGAAATTGACTCAGTAGTTTCTGAGATATTCCTGGGTTTAATTTTTCAAATACAATTATGAGTTTGACAACAAACTTTAGCCGCAAAGTATACATGTGTATACATATTAATGATAATATGTGTATGTCATATGAATAGTGTGTGTAATTTATTTATTTATTTATAAACAAAATCCACAGCGCTTAAATTACATGGATACATGAATATTAGAATTTTACAGCCAATTACGGATTTAAATTATATAAACCAAACTGAATGCACGTTAGTGATAATAAAAATTAATAATAATAAAATTTACTAATTAAATTATTAACAGCAAAAAAGAAAAACAGTCACTTTAAGCTATATTAAAGGTGAGTTCATATAATTATACCTAACTACTCGATTTGTCTTCTCAGGGGGACACATGGTGTATGTTGGCGCGCGCGTGCGTGCGTGCGTCCGTGCGTGCGTGCGTGCGTGTGTGTGTAAGAGTGTGTGTGTGTGTGTGTGTGTGTGTGTGTGTGTGTGTGTGAGTGTGTATGTGTACGTGTGTTTGTCTCTACGTGTATACTCGTGCTATGATTTATGTTGAAAGTTATAAAATAAGAAAAGTCTAATTTTTACGTTTGTCATTTATATTTCGAGGCTTTTATATTTTATGTTGAGTAACAGACTTAGTGGTTTCTAGTATTAAATTACGAAATTTAGTTTTAGTGACACAAACGGGGTCTGCACAGGCGAATTTTTTTATAAATGTTATTCATATTCGAATACAAGCAAATAATTTGCTTACTTTGGGGTTAGATCAGTAAGTGATATTTGTGAATATTTATTTATTTATTTACTTATTTAATACTTTATTGTACACTTAAAAGTCATATTACATTTTAATTTGTAAACATTTACCAAAGGCGAGCTTATCTCTGCAAGAGATTTCTTCCAGCAAACCCAAAAGAATGATAATGCGCAAAAGAAATGTAGAATATACAGTGTACAAATTATTAATGTAGAAACATACAATTTAAAGACAAACGAAAAACTACAAATTCTTATTTTAATTAACTTAATACTATGAATAATTAATAATACGTTACTGTGCCCTTTTATTGAAAAATTATGCAGACAGGTAAAATTCCTTTAATGTTTTTTTAAAACTTACTATTGACTGACTACTCCTGATATGAAAAGGAAGTGAATTCCAAAGTTTCACAGAGTTGCTAGTGAAAGAATTACCATAAAATATGGAAGAATGTGATGGATATTGTAAAATCCCGCGTAAATGTGAACGACAATTTTAGTCGAAATCGTATAGAAAATTAAAGCATTCACGTTAAATAAAATATTATAAAGAAGACAAAGGTGTGAGTATTCCTGCGCTCCCGAATAGGAAGCCACTTGAGTTGCGTTCTAAAACTGGAAATATGGTCAAATTAATTTAATTTATATTATATAATGACGACAGTTTACAATCAGCGTAAGGCATTTTCTAAAATGTATTTATCTCTGCAATCTGACGACTGACATTTGTATAAGGAAGAATTATTATAGAATTTGCCTGCGGTATTTAAACCATAGAGCATACAAAAGGAATACCCAAAACCATACCCTCGAAACCAAATAAAAAAAGAAAAAAAAACAACATTTTTTGTCTATACCTTTTTAGTCTGTATAACAGATGTCACAACACCAAACGTAGACATTAACACCACAGCAATACAATAATAGTAATAGGGCTCTGCCAGCCACACCGCTATGGTGAACAGCTGGAACACGTAGAACGGGTTGAACACTTCCAGGAGTATGAGAGTCATGATTGACTGTACTGGCACTTTTATTTCATTGAGACCGTAGATGTTTAACCTGGAAATATTATGCTTGATTACACACTCACTGTTCCCTGCGTTAAAAATATTGTATCGTTGGAAACAATAGGTTAAATAATATTATTAGGTCAATAAATTATTTACACACACAAGTGCATTATAATCTAGTTTTAACTAATAATAAAGGAATTTCACCAACTGAAAGTGTAAAATCTATTTGACATTTTTTAATCATAATTATGATGACATTTTACAAATGATGGCATTTCGCTAAAATGTATTTATATTAACAATCTGACGACTGATATTTGTATAAGGGAGAATTATAAAATTTGCCTGCAATATTTAGGCTACAGAACATAATAAAGAAATGTCCAATGTTGTCCATACCTATACCCTCGCAACCAAATAAAAAACGAAAAGAAAAAATATTTTGAAATATGACCACCCCGTTGGTCGAGTGGTTAGCGAACCTGACTACGCAATCAACGGGGCTCGGGGTCGATCCCCGACGGTGACAAGCATCTGTGTGATGAGCATAAATGTTTGTATTTCCGGGTTTGGGTGTTTATTAAATATATACCAGTATTTATATATGTATTTCTATGTATTAGTTTCGTTGACTGACACCCATAACGCAAGCAAGTAATTTGCTTATTTTGGGATTAGATCAGTAAGTATAATTTGTCCCGTTAAAAAAAATATATGTAGCATGAGAAATCATTATTCTTACATGCGCATGCGTCGTTCGGCGCAAGGCGCCCGTGCGCCCAGCGCGTGCAGCTGCGCACAACTCGCCCCACTCTCCACCCCCGCCAGCCGCGCCCACTGGCCGCGCGTGCCTTCCCATACTATGTATTGTTTCTTATGGCGAAAATAACGGAAATGCTGCACATCTGCAATTGTAACCAATATAATAGTTATATGATTAATGTTGGGTAAAATATTTACTAGGTGGTAGAGTTCTGCATTGTCTCGCCCGGATTTGATACCACCGCCTTACCTATTCCTGCCGCAATAGCGTCAGTGCTTGGCACTGTTATGTTCCAGTTTGAAGGGTAAGTTAGCCGGTAATTACATTAGACCTCGCCACAAGATAGCAACGCACCATTAACATCTTTGGTGTCTATAGGCGATGGTTGACTCTTCCCATCAGGAGACCCATCTGCATGTTTGCTATCGTATTATTTTAAAAAAATTGACAGCAGTTGTGTCAAAATTATAATTTGTTAAAAAGTGTGAATGAATCTGTGAATAAACCAGTTTTTTTTATATCAGACTAGCTGTTGCCTGCGACTTCGTCCGCGCGGACTTTGTTTACTCCGCACTACTCCTCCCCTATAGGTGATAGCGTGATAATATATAGCCTATATGTTGACCTGACGTGTAGTAATATTCATGCAAAATTTGAAGTAAATCCATGCAGAACTTTTTGAGTTAACCCCGGACATACATATAAACAAACAGATAAACATACAAACAGACAAAAATTCTAAAAACAATATTTTTGGCTCCGGTATCGATTGTAGATCACGCCCCAAGTATTCTTTTAAAAAAATATTCAATGTACAGTTTTGACTTTCCTACGATTTTATTATATGTATAGATAAGGAACAAGCAAACGGCTCTCCTGATGAAAAGAGAAACTATCGCCTATAGAAACAAAGATGTCAATGGTGCGTTGCTATTCGTGTGGTAGGATGGCAGTGCCACAAGCATAAGTCTACCGGCTACCAGTAGCGGCGTTAGGGTAGGGCGCGGTTGGGCGACGGCCCAGGGGCGGAGGATAAAAAAGGGCGCCTCTTTACAATTCTGTATAATTTCCCACGGGCGCCCCTTTATAGGTCGCTCATTGAGCAAGGTCTACTTACTTCTAAGTTTCCCAAAATTTATGCCATTGAATTTTATTAAAGATCGCAATTTGCAAGAACTGTATCCAAATGTTTGGATAACATTGCGAATATCATTGACTATACCTGTAACGGTTGTTAGTGGGGATAGAAGTTTTTCCAAGCTGAAACGAATAAAAACATATCTGCGATCGACAATCTTTCAATCTAGATTAACAAACGTAGCAACTTTGTCAATCGAAAATTAAATTAAAGAAAACATAGACCTAATAAAAGAGTTCGCCGATAGAAAAGATAGAAAAGTGAAATTTTATTAGTTTTTTTAAATAAATGTGTTTTTTTAATGGATAGTTTTTCATTGTACCCCTTGCTTTTTTCATATGTAATTGAATTGCAGTTAGTGGGCGCCAAAGAAATCTCGCCCAGGGCGCTGGTAGTGCTAAAACCGGCACTGCCGGCTACCTTACCCTCAAAACCGAAACACGACAATAACAAGTATTGACGCTATTTCGGCAGGAATAGGTAAGACGAGGGTACCAAATGCCCGGGCGAAACGTTGCGAAATTCTTCTTTGCTTTGTGATTGGTTCCGTTAATTCTACTAATCGCTAGTTATTCTTACTCTGTACATACCTACCAGTTAAATTATAAACCTTACTTCAAAGGAAATTTACACTGAAAATATTAAATAATAAAATTTTGTGTTTTAACGTTTAAACTCTTTAAAATAAAATTAATTAAAAAAAATTAAACGACCTCAAATATCTGTCAACTATACCCATATTTCAAAAACTACATAACCAATTTTGAAAAAACTTGGACTGTTCCCTAAGTCGGAATATATCTGATTTAAATCATAAATAGTATGTTCATGCCTGTATCCTAAAAGAGGTAGGCAGAGATACAATATGTGAATCCACGATTAGCCGAAAACTTAGGTCCCACGACGTCATTAACGTTTATCGGGCACTTATTATCCAATACCGGACAACGTTGTTATTTTCGCAAAACTGAAAAAAAAAACACATTTTTATATTGCCCGACCCGGGAATCGACCCCGGTACCACATGTGGTCAACTGCACCAACACCAGATCACTAGACCACAGAGGCGATTTATCAAATTAAGCATTATTTATAATATAAAGCACAGATAGCAAAATATAGCAGAATTAAACTTGA
Organism: Apodemia mormo; assembly: GCA_036924255.1. Lineage (NCBI taxonomy): Eukaryota > Metazoa > Arthropoda > Insecta > Lepidoptera > Riodinidae > Apodemia > Apodemia mormo. The sequence continues at coordinate 11,226,889 of JAUPFN010000026.1, forward strand.
CGAATGGCAGTTGTTAACGCCCCTGCAAAAAAAAAAATATAGCAGAATAAATTATAACGATTAATACAACAGGATGTATTTAATTACAACAGTAAACATTCACCTTGTTGGTTGGATATAAGCGAATTCTTCGTTGTAAATGTATTCATAACATGAATCATACTAAGAAATACCATGGAACGTATCTATTTTATCATTATTATTATGCTCTGGGTACGTTATCGCGAAATTACGTTGTCGCCATGTGTATGGCCAACCAGAGGCGAATCGTGAATTTGTGAGGATCTGGACTAATTCTACTTAGGACCTACCTAAATTGGTACATTAGGAGCAATTGCTCAAATTACCATTTTGTCAAAACCCCCTGTAGGCTCACCCGCGAGAAAAGTTACCATTTAATAATTTCGAAAGTCCGGACAAAAGATGGATATTTGAAAATAAGTCCGGACATTTGATCTTAAAACCTACCAGGCGTACGTACCGCTAAGATGGCACTAGCTCGAATTTAATTAATTAGTCTAACTACACATTTTTTACTAAGATCAGAAATCTGGACAAATTGAAAAGTCGGAAAGAGTCCGGACGGACAGGCAAATGTCCTGACATATCCGGATAAGTCCAGGCGGACGGTAACCCTACCCACAAAGATTAAAATGTCATCGATACAGTTTTTTATACAAAGATTCATCCTCTATTTCAGCTTCCGAAGGAATGAATTTTGAGAAAAAATAAAACTATTTTGGACCCAGGATTATCAACTATGTTCGTAGCAAATTTCATCAAAATCCGTTCAGCAGTTTAGTCGTGATAGCGTAACAGACTGACATATAGATAATCAGACAGATTTTCGCATTTATAATTTTACTGTAGTGCGTTCACGTTAAGAATGCAGTAAGTCATCGTTATTCGAAGCCCATTAACCAATGAAATCACTTTTGTTTCTTAATGAGCCAATCAAATCACGTAGCACTGATGACTCACTGCATTCTTAACGCGAATACACTATAACATATAACTATAACTATGACATATTATGCCCGAACATACAAAAAAAACATCCGAACCTCTTTTTTTGGAAGTCGATTGAGTTGTTGTACCTCTGCCTACTATTTCGGGGATACGGAAGTGAAGATACTTAAAAAAAACATACAACCGAATTGATTAATTCTTTTCAAAATAGGTAAAAGTTTAAATATACTCACTCAGAATGGTTCCATCGTCCAAATGTAAGGGAGTATAAAGGTCATCTGCACTGTCTACTGCCGCTTTGTTTTTACCAAATTCATCCTCAAATCCCTCATTAAATAAACCACTACAACAAATCGTATTTATTAGAAAACAATAAAAATCCGATGACGTAAAATTATTTAAAAACTAGCAGTCACTCGCCACTTCCTCCGCGTCATCAAAAATATTACTTCCGTTTTCTCAGTCGGATAAAATAGTAGCCTATGTCACTCGGGGATAACATAGCTTTCTTAAAGTGAAAGGACTTTGAAAATCAGTTAAATCGTTACAAACAAACAAACAATCAAATCTGGGAAAGATTTATTAGTGTAATCTATATATATAATAAAATCGTAGGAAAGTCAAAACTGTACATTGAATATTTTTTTAAAAGAATACTTGGGGCGTGATCTACAATCGATATCGAAGCCAAAAATATAGTTTTTAGAATTTTTATCTGTTTGTCTGTATGTATGTCCGGGGTAAACTCAAAAAGTACTGCATGGATTTACTTCAAATTTTGCGTGAATATTACTAACAGGTCGGGTCAACATATAGGCTACATATTATCACGCTATCACCTATGGGGGAGGTGCTGTGCGGAGTAAACTAAGCGCGGGCGGACGAAGTTGCGGGCAACAGCTAGTACGTTTATAAATTAACATGCAGCCCGCTGCATTATAACAGTTTTTGGTGAATCCCGCGGATCCCCTATTTTTTCCGGGATAAAAAGTAGTTTGTGGTTTTCCAGGTTATCATCTACCTGTGTATTCATTCAAACATCCAAACTTACTGATTTATAATATTAATATAGATAATATAGATTCTCTCGCCTTTTACACAATGCCTTGGAGTAAGACAATTGGCCTATTCTTCAAAACACCTGAATCAACAATTAGTTAAAAACAGGATACAAAGCCTTTGGACACTAGTCACTACTAAACTTCGAACGGTAAACTTATTTGAATCTTATTTTAAGTCAGTGTTTCTTAAATTTTTGATAGATGTAGCCCCCTTTCAGAACTTTAAAATTACCACAGACCCCTGTTGAAATAATATTACAGGAAAATGTTTAAAAGTATACATATATTAATATACTTTATGTACATGACAGGAACTATGTAATGTTAACAAATATGAAATTGACAGTAAGTAGCTGTAAACTCCTGGTTACCATATTTTGGACCCCATAGGGGTCCATGTACCCTCCCATTTAAGAAACCCTGATTTATGTGAATAATAAATTTTGAGCCTTGTGTCTGCTATAAATATTATATATACTAGTATACTTTATATAAAAAGTAGTATCTTCACGCCCATATCCCCGAAGGGGGTAGGCAGAGGTACAACAAATTCACCCACGATTAGCCGAAGATACTTGGTCCCACAAATGTAATAAGTGGCAAGCCTATCGCCAACCGGGCACTTTCCAATCCCGGGCAACTTTGTGTTTCTTAGAAAATTGAAAAAACACTTTTTTTATGTTCCCGACCCGGGAATCGAACCCAGGACCTCATGGGTCAACGCCAACGCTGGACCACTAGACCACAGAGGCGATATACTAATTATACTTTATATGTACTAGAAAATAATAATGTAAACAAATATTAAAGTGAACTGAGTATATCTTGGACCCCTTGGTCCATGGGCCGACTTTGAGAAACCTTGCTTTAAGTGAATAATGTGAATAATTAATTCTGAGTCTTACCTTGCGTCTGCTATATTTTTGATAATTATTTTATGTATATAAAAACTTTTACATTTCTTTTGATATGTTTCCTGAAACAGATAATTAGTTTAATTTAATTGAATCAAAAAGTATAATACAAAATAATAATTTCCTGATTAAGCTCGAGGCCTGTAATGAAGAATGGACAATCTACCAGGCAGTTCGGAAAAGGCAGGCAGACACATTTATTCAAACGCTTGTTGAATAAATATGTCACTACCACCGTGATTACTGGGTTGTTCTACTACTTGCGTTTCGTAACGTCTTGGTCGGGATTGGTACCTTTACCTATTACTGCCGCAATAGCATCAATGTTTGTCACAATCATGTTCCTGTTTGGAGGGTAATGTAGCCAGTTAACTCATGCATGTGGCAGGGGCGTGACTATATCATCTGGGGCTCGTGGCAAATTCTTTTGATGGGGCCTTATTAGTAAAAATCGTCACGTTGTACTCAGTTTAATTTTAATAAACTTCGAGATTTTCAGCGTAGTCAATTACACGTACAATGTAAAAATATATTTCTCGTGGTCTCTTGGGCCGGGGCCCTCTTGGGTCGGGGGCCTGTGGCATTTTGCCAGCCCTGCCACCCTATTGTTACGCCACTGGCATGTGGCATTAAGATCTCGTCACATGGGTAGTAACACACTATTAACATATTTGGTGTCTACAGGCGATGGTCGCTTTTTATCAGGAAAACCTGCTATAAAAAATAAAAAAATATGCTAGTTCGCTATCCTTTGATATAAAAAATATATTTTTTTAGACTAGCTTTTGTCATCGACGTCGTCAGCGTGAAATTTGTAATAGGGCGTTTCTTTTGGAAAAAGGGATAAATGGTCAATCCTCAGGAGAACCATCTGCTTGTTTGCTATCCTATAATATATTAAAAATCAGTCCCGAAAAACACGTTAACGTTGATTACATCACTTTATAACGTGTTTACACATACGGGAATTATAATATATAGTTATCATCTTCTTGATTTCACGTAATTATTCTCATCTTACATCGCTTTTTTTGCATTCAACATGCCACTTATTTCAATTATACATAATATATTTACATATTGTGCCTATCTGTAATTAGTCACATAAGTGAATCATGATTTTGCACACGGCACCACTCCCAAATTCAGGTCAAACTTTTCTCTTAATAGCTGTATAGATAAGTGTAGTCATTCGCGCTCCAACCTTTGTAATGGTTATATATTAAATATACTCCTAGTAAGTTGTTGTTCGTTTAATTTACCACCACAAGGAAACAACCACGGACGTCAAAATTGGTGAACCCGACGTGATACCAACAGCATAACGAAATGTACGAGCAACAACAGCAACAATCACCACTCGCACCCTCGTCGGAATTGGCTACCGTCACGGTTTCGTCTCGACTTCCAGACTTCTGGCAAGATACCCCACGCCTGTGGTTCGTGCAGGTCGAAGCCATACTCAAACCGCAAAAACTGAGCGATGAAGCGAAGTTCAACCTGGTCGTCACGAAATTAGGCAAGGATGTGATCAAGCAAGTGAGCGACATCCTCCTGTCTCCGCCAAGCGCTGACAAATTCGGCACGTTGAAAACACGACTATTGACAGTCTACGAGGAATCCGAAAATAGACAACTACAAAAATTATTAAGTGAAATTGAACTAGGAGATCAGAAGCCTTCTCAATTATTACGTTCCATGCGAGACCTCGCACGGGGAAAGATTCCGGACGACACCTTAAACATTATGTGGCAAGGCCATTTGCCGTCGGCAGTACGAGCTGTTCTCGCAGTGACAGACATTAAGGACCTGGAAAACCTGGCAACTATTGCAGATAAGGTATTAGAAAACACAAGACCATTACATATTTCCGAAGTTACATCCGCACCCACCCATTCTATTTCCGAGTTTGCCAAATTACAAGCGCAGATTGCACAACTCAGCATACAGGTCGTCGAACTACAAAGGTCGCATGACAATAATTATCGCAGCAACAATAAATATCGACGTCAACGTTCGTCATCTCGTGGCCGTAACTCTACACCTCACCGTGATTCAACTCTCACAAACGGAACATGCTTTTATCATAACAAATATCGCCATAGAGCTAGGAAATGTACAGAGCCGTGCAATTGGAAAAATAGAAAACCGACTAGCTCTACGTATTCGGAAAACTAAGTTCAGTGCAGCCAGTGGCGGATGTCTGCACTATCACGCCCACTCCCCGCCTATGCGTGACCGACTCACAAAGTGGTCTACGCTTTTTGGTGGACACAGGAGCCAATGTCTCAGTACTGCCTGCAACCAAAAAACCATATTCGACCCGCGAGAGCGACAACGCTTACAAACTATATGCAGCCAACGGCAGCGTGATCAATACCTACGGAACCAAAAGCCTAGTGCTCAATTTAAACCTGCGCAGACCTTATTCATGGACTTTCATTCTGGCTGACGTGCAACAACCAATCCTCGGTGCCGACTTTTTAAGCTATCACAAGCTGTTAGTCGACATTAATGGTAGAAAACTTATTGACTCAGTGACCAGTCTAAACGTTATCGGGTCTATAGTCACAATAAGTCATCCGACAATCAAAACAATAGATGTTAATACGCCGTATTACGACATTTTATCTGCGTATCCAGATAGCACCAAGCCGGTATGCTACAAGGAGATACCAAAACACAACGTTATGCATCATATTGAAACTACTGGCCCACCAGTTTTTGCTCGCGCACGACCTCTACATCCGGACAAGTATGCGAAAGTGAAGAAGGAATTCGACTACATGCAACAAATAGGCATTTGTAGACCATCTAAAAGTTGTTGGGCAAGCCCTTTGCATGTCGTGCCAAAGAAAAACGGGGATATACGACCCTGTGGTGACTATCGCAGTTTGAACGCAATAACAAAGCCAGACAGATATCCAGTACCACACATTCAAAGTTTCACGCATAATTTGGCTGGAAAAAAGATATTTTCACGTATCGACCTTCAAAGAGCATATCATTTTATACCAAATGCCCCTGAGGATATCGAAAAAACCGCAATCATCACACCATTTGGGCTCTACGAATTTCCGCGAATGATGTTCGGTCTTCGGAACGCTGCGCAGACCTTTCAGCGCTTTATGAACAATGTTGTATTTTTAGGGCTGGATTTCATTTTCAACTTCGTTGACGATACTTTGGTGGCTTCAGAAAATGAAGAAATACACAAAAATCACTTAGATATTGTTTTTCAACGCCTCAACAAGTACGGCGTGACCATAAACTTATCCAAGTGCGAATTTGGCAAGCCAGCTCTCGATTTTCTTGGATACCACGTAACCAACGAAGGAATCAGGCCCCTTGAAGAACGTGTCAAAACCATAAACGAATACCCGCAGCCACAAACAATATCGGAACTCCGACGTTTTTTGGGAATGATCAACTTTTATAGAAGTCATCTGCCGCACGCCGCATCATACCAATCGACATTAAACACGTATCTGCACAACACTAAACGCAAGGACAATACCAAAATAATATGGAGTACGGAAGCCATTCAAGCATTCGAAAAGTGCAAATCAAGTTTACGCGATTCTGCAATGTTATTTCACCCCAAGGCCGATGCAACTCTTGCTATAATGACTGACGCATCCAACATGTGCGCAGGCGCAGTTTTACAACAATTTGCAGAAGGAAAATGGCAACCACTTAGTTTCTTCTCATGCAAATTTAGCGAATGTCAGCAACGTTACAGTGCCTTTGATAGAGAACTGTTAGCCATTTACATGGCCGTCAAACATTTTCGGCACATGATCGAAGGACAAAACGTCACTGTATACACAGATCACAAGCCACTCGTGCACGCCTTACACAAAAAAGCTACGAGTAGCAGTGACACGCCACGACGACTTCGACACCTCGACTTCATAAGCCAATTTTGTACCTCAATTCAACACATTCAAGGATCAGAAAATATAGTAGCAGATGCACTATCCCGCATTAACCAAATCGAGATGCCATCGCCCATTGACTACAACCAATTGTCTTCAGCTCAAGAAGACGACCTGGAACTATCATCACTACTACAAAAAGAGAATTTAAAGTTCATTAAACTCCAGTATCCAGGCTGCAAGAAACCTATTTATTGTGAAGTAGCAACAAAATCGGCGCGACCATATTTGCCAGAGCAGTTTCGCCTTACAGTTTTCAACACAATACACGGAATTAGTCATCCCGGCGTACGATCAACGAGAAAGATGATTACTAACCGATTTTTTTGGAGTTCCATGAACAAAGATATCAGCAACTGGACAAAAACATGCATTGGTTGTCAAAAATCGAAAATTCAGCGCCACACGATCTCTCCGCTAAGCGCATTTCCACATAGCGACCGCTTCCACCATCTTCACATTGACATAGTGGGACCTCTTACATACTGTCAAGGTTACAAGTACATACTCACTATGATCGACAGAGCTACAGGATGGCCAGAAGCCGTACCCTTGCAGGACATCACAGCAGAACGCATATCAGAAGCTGTTTATTCTACCTGGATTGTAAGATTCGGCTGCCCACAACGAATAACTACCGATCAAGGCCGGCAGTTCGAGTCTCACTTATTCACAAACTTATCTAAACGCATGGGAATAACGAAATTCATACAACAGCCTATCATCCTCAAGCCAATGGCAAAATCGAACGATGGCACAGAACGCTCAAAACAGCCCTTATGTCGCGAGGCAATACAGAAAAATGGGTATACGAGTTACCGTCCGTACTAATGGGGCTAAGAGCCAGTTTAAGGGATGACACAGGAATATCCGCAGCAGAGCTGGTGTACGGAGCAAATTTAAAATTACCTGGCGATTTTTTCGAAACTTCAAAGCCTATCCTAGATAACGACACATTTTTATATGAATTAAGAGAGTGTATTCGAAATTTATCTGCAGTCCCCCAAAAGCAACTTCGACAAGACAAAACTTTTGTGCATCCAGAGTTAAGAACATGTAAACACGTATTTGTTCGTTGCGACCATGTTACAAAACCTTTAACGCCGCCCTACGAAGGCCCTTTCAAGGTCATAGAGCATGGCGAAAAATATTTTAAAGTAATGATTTACAACGTTATCAAGGTCATCTCAATAGATCGCTTGAAACCAGCATTTATAGTCCAGAGCGACACAGACGAACAAAACACTCATCCAAATAAGGCCCTGGAAAGCAAAACAATACCTACGCCTAGCACCAGCGACCAGAAGGGTAATGTTGCACACAACGAACAAATGAGAACACGATTCGGACGACTCATTAAGCGAACAGTACGATTCTCGCCTCAATAATTATTACATCATTACATTTCGGACCATCACCACCTTAACATCTAATCAGCATCATGGGAAAAACTCAAAGCAAGGAACAAGTGATTATCGCTCAATCTGGAGCTAATAACCAAGCCTCTTCAACAATGCTGCACGATATAACACACAGTAAGCTAGACATGATTACAGTCATAATTGGAGGAACAATAATCGTCATAATTTGTTACATTATGGCAAAGTGCTGTAAAGCAAAATACACCGAGTTCTTCAGACGAGAGCTACGAGGAGCCCGCGCCAGCCGCAGAACGGTCAATCTGACCGCTGCACCAGCATACTCCGTGGCCTGACGTATCAACGATAGTTCTAGTGTAGTGAAGTGCCAGAATATATGTGTACTACGTGAACTATAAAAAGTGTTTACTCAATTAGCAAAAACGCGTATGTTATGCATCTATGTAATCATATTTAATCCATTTTTTTACCTTATTTTTTTTAACCTTTGATTGTATCAGTTTTTTTTTAAAAAAAGGAGGGGAAGTGATGTGCCTATCTGTAATTAGTCACATAAGTGAATCATGATTTTGCACACGGCACCACTCCCAAATTCAGGTCAAACTTTTCTCTTAATAGCTGTATAGATAAGTGTAGTCATTCGCGCTCCAACCTTTGTAATGGTTATATATTAAATATACTCCTAGTAAGTTGTTGTTCGTTTAATTTACCACCACAAGGAAACAACCACGGACGTCAAAATATAAACATCAAACCGCCGCGCCACCAAATGTTTACGCTAAGGTGGTATTCTAATCACGCCACCGACAGCAGCAGATGCATTTGTCTTATTTTACAGCAAGAAAAAATATATACTCACTTCAATCAAGACTTGATCTGCCAATTGAAAATAGCACCTAACTGAGGTAGCGTAAAGCAACAATGTGGGATACCAATGAAAGACTAGGAATGGTATACCCAAAGTCAATGTTGAAAATATGTACACCAGAGTGGTCCGCCACTGGCATTTTCTGTAGCCATAAACTGTCTGTAAAAAAATAATAAAAGAATTAATTACTGTCTATAAGCGGTGAACAATGTCGCTGCTATTGGACATAACAATATGTAAACCGGTTGACCCTAAATGCTAAGTTGAGGTATTTTAAGCTCAAAGCGATCAAAAAATAAGGCACAGCTTTTTGAGTTCAAATAGTTTTTTAAATCTTGCGCTTAAGATTGGATATGCAATAACTTATATTTTTGTCATATCTATAACTACTTGTGTGAAATTAGCGACAGTTTTGAGCGTCAGTTTTGTTCGGGACTGTGCATCTTGGATTTTTTATATCAATGGTCTTAGGTACAAAATCCATTTGTAAAAAAAAATCTAAAATGACGAAAAAACACTTCAACATTTTTCGTCAATGATAACTCCCGAACGAATTAACCTGATTTTGATTAGATTTACGGCATTCACGCTAATTTTTTCAGGAAGAAAATCTGATTAGATTTTGGAATCAATCACTATTCTGAATTATTTTGAAAATCTGTAGCAAGATTGAAGTCTGCAACCTCTGTCTGAAAATGCCTTTTAAACGGCATGTGAAGCAGTTGTTGAGTTTTAAAATATTTTAGGACGTTTTTGAACGTCCTAAAATATTTTAAAACTCAACATCGATTGGTTGAAAAATCTTGGACTCCTGTAGGAACAATAAACACTTTTTCTAAATCATTCGTCAAAGATATTTCCCGCACGCGGCACGACACGAATCTCACGAATCTTAACGACATGTATTATAATTATAGCCTTTTTTCGCTTTTACGAGATGCGTAGCAGTAATTGATCTATTTTTTCAATGCCCGGATCAACATGGACAAAAATATGAATTTGACCTGCGCGGACGAGGGACTATCCACGGAGTACTTATTGTCCACCAATATAGATCCTAATAAACTGTATCGAATTACGCACACGAGTACTAAAAGTACCCTGTACAAAATGTCCCGTGAATAACCGAGGATGCCGAAAGACCGAACTGATCAAAAGTAAGTACAGGGTAGTCCTCGATAAAATAAAACTAACGTGACAAGGTGCAGAACCGCACTGAAGAAGAATATGCCTGAAATAAAATTCCATCAGTCATCAGTGCGCGAAGCACTGTTTTCCTTGGACATCTATAAGTCATCTGGGCCGGATGGCATCTCTCCGATAGTGCTTAAAATATGTGCTCCGGAGTTGACACCGGTATTGACGCGTCTGTTCCAGTTCTCCTACTCACTTGGCGTAGTACCGAAATCGTGGAAGACGGCTTTAGTGCACCCTATACCTAAAAAAGGTGATCGCTCGAATCCGTCAAACTATCGGCCGATAGCCTTTACCTCCTTGTTCTCCAAAATCATGGAAAAGATAATTAACTGCCAGCTTTTGAAGTATTTAGAGGAGCACCAGCTGATTAATGACCGCCAGTACGGTTTCCGTCGTGGTCGATCAGCTGATAATTTCTAGTATACCATAAACATCGCTGGGCGCAGGCAGTTTAGTCCAAGGGGGAGGCATTGGCTGTTAGTTTACACATAGCGAAGGCCTTTGATAGGATTTAGCACAGAGCGCTTCTTTCAAAGCTTCCTTCTTATGGGCTTCCCGGGAAATTATGCAAGTGGATCACCAGTTTTTTGGCTGATCGGAGCATCAAAGTCGTAGTCGACGGTGCGTGCTCCGACCTTAAATTTGTCAATGCTGGTGTTCCGCAAGGCTGCGTGCTATCGCCTACACTGTTTATTCTGCACATCAATGATATGTTGCGAATTAGTAACATTCATTGCTATGCCGATGACAGTACTGGTGATGCTTTGTACTCCGGTCATAGCGGTATTTCTCGGGACCACGTCAATGAGAATCGGGACAAGCTAGTGTCTGAAATCGAGACTCAGCTCGAAAAAATCTCGGAATGGGATCGAATCAACTTAGTCCAATTCAACCCCAGGAAGAGACAGCTGTGTGCGTTCACCGCTAAAAAGTCGTCCTTTGTCGTATCACCTCGCTTTGAGAACACTCTCCTGACAGCCTCAGCCAATATTGGAATTCTTGGCGTTGACATATCGAACAACGTTCAGTTCTGTGATCATTTGGAAGAAAAGGCTAAACTGACCTCAAAAAAGCTCGGTGTGCTCAGTAGAGCGAGACAGTACTTCCTGCCGGCTCATCGCTTGCAACTTTACAAAGCGCAAATTCGCCCTCACATGGAGTACTGTTCTCATCTCTGGGCGGGAGCTCCGCAGTATCAGCTTCTTTCACTTGATCGCATTCAGCGTAGAGCGGTTCGAATCGTTGACGACCAAGGTGTCTCCAATCGGCTTGACTCCTTGGCTTTACGCAGAGATGTAAGTTCGCTTAGCATCTTTTACCGCATCTATCATGGAGAGTGTTCCGACGAACTGTTTAGATTGATCCCTGCTGTTGAATTTCATCATCGGACATCGCGGCAAAACTCAAAGTTCCATCCTCATCACCTCGATGTCTGGAAATCCACAACCGTGCGATTCTCTAGGCACTTCTTACCACGCACTACTCCTCTGTGGAATCAATTACCGGCGGGGGTGTTTCCGGACGGATACGACTTAGGCACCTTCAAGAAAAGAGCATACTCCTTCTTAAAAAGCCGGCAACGCAGCTGCAAGACCTCTGGTGATGCGGCTGTCCATGGGCGGCGGTAATCACTTACCATCAGGTGAGCCTCCTGCTCGTTTGCCCCTTTTTTCTATAAAAAAAGAAGGTGAAGGGGGACGGTCTGCTCCCGGTGGCGGGAAGTTTTATAAATATATAACAAAAAAAGTAGTATCCAGAAAGAAAGATTAAGTGTGCATTCCAAAGCACGGATATCAAGCAAGCCAGCTGTTACTTCAATCAACACATGTGAAAATATAAATTTAGAACCTGCAATATACGCCACTACAAGTAGAGCCCGGGAAAAAGCAATATTATAGGAAGCTGTGACGTTAGATTAAAATGTGTAATACACAGAAACATGCCATTCCTGATAAGAATAAGCATTGTATTAAACGAGATAAAACAAATGTTGGTTTTATTATCACATTGATAGATAACTAGTTGTGAATAAACATTATTTTATATGTATATGTGTGGGAATATATATATATATATATATATATATATATATATATATATATATATATATATATATATATATATATATATATATATATATATATATAATATGAGATTTACACATTCAATAACAACTTATAACTCTTCGTTATAGCTTATCATTTTTTAATCAATGAAAAAACGGAGGTTATATGTTTGGCATGTATGTATATAATAGGGTAAGGGGGCAGACAGACCGACAAGACTGACAAATGATAGTATAGCCTATCATTTTATTTGGTGACAAATTAAAAATACTAGCCATCAGACTCCAAGAGTCTTGAATAAAATTAATATTAGTTGAGTTATAACAGGGCTGTGGTATTTCCTGAGTCTTGTAATTCTGTTTATACATTTGCTGCACCCAGTTCTTATTCTGAGTAAGTAAAACTAAAAAAAAAATTTAGATAATGTACAATGAAAAAAATTGTCATGTGCCAAATTGTATGGATTCCCCTGCATTATCTATCATATGTCCTTGAATCCACCCACTATTACTAACTAGTTATCTTTGTGTTAGTACAGGGATTCCCATTATGAAATATCAGCTCCCTTTAGAAGGTATATTTTTTTAAATATTTATAATGAAGGATGACAAATGATGATTTAAAACCTACCCTACCTACTCCCCCTTTCGCTATCCCTTTTAAAATTCAATAATTATGAGAATGATAAGTGTTTTCTATGCAATTTCTATGTTGTTCAGCTTATAGATAACGTTTCAAAATAAGCTAAGTTTTAAGTTAGACTTCCAGCAACTTAGATCTGTCAAAAGACTCCAATTTTGTGTTGTAATTTTAGCTTTACTTTGTACTACTTAGTAGAGACTAGAGATATATGTCATGTGTCAAACATCATACAGGTTAGTTATACCATTTATAACTCAAACAAAAACTGGTCGAGCCGTGACCTTTTTTGGATTTATGATTGTTAGATTTGCCCCAGCCCAAATAGTAGAAAAACTGTTAAAAGATTTGAAAAATAAAGGAAAAAAATGAAAAATTTAAAGTGATGAATTCGTTACAACATTTAACATCTTTAGTTCGTTTTTATGAAAGTTGTCATTGTATATAACACAGCAGTTATTAGTTCTAAGGCTGTAGAAGGTTCCCTGGACCAGCTAGTATAGAAAATTTTTTGGCTTCTGTTGCTCTATAAGCTGAAACTTCCTATTAAGCTGAGGTATGTTAAGCTAATGCAGTCAAAAATATACCTTTTTAAATTGTTTAACTCCAATAAAAATATATAATTATATACCTAAATATATAAAAATATATAGGAGTTAAAAAATTTAAATATTTTGAAATGGGCATTATGTTAAATTTTGAAAAGCTGTAACTTTTGAACTCTACTGTAGATTTTGATCTTTTGTCAAATGGCATTCAATGCATGTTTCTTAACTTTAATTATATTATCTCCATTACAAATTTAGTTGGTTGAAAAACTTCGAAATTATGTCAAAAAACAACATTTTTTTTCAATATAGGGTCATTGTGTTGGTTGGCGACCACTTAGTGGAATTGCCCACTTTGGACACGTCAAAAGATTTCATATCTATACATAACATGAATGTTTTTTATGTCAATTAGTCGGAAATATAGTCAAGTTATGGAATATGTAATAATGCAATTCACTTCCATCAATAAATTTTGAAATAATATTCAAAATGTTCGAAAATAGCCAAAATGCTAGTTTGCAACCACTTTTGTCAATTTGCGACAACCGCTGAACCAGTTTGCGACCACTATAAAAATAATAATATACAAGTAAAACAACGCTTGTTGGTGTAAATAAAATATTTATTTTCCATTTTTTATACACATACATATCCCTTACGGGGTAGGCAAAGAAAACCGAGTGCCATATACCACGATTCTTGCAGACTTGCCTCACTTTTTCCACATTCATAATTATCTTCATACAAACACGCCGGTTACTAAGACTCTTGACACTACCTCCGGACAGGACCCGATCTATCTGATCATGATCTGTCTGTCCTGACTTTTGATCTTCCCTGGTACGACATGCGAATGTGGAAGGATGTACTTCCACATTCGCCTTTTATATCTGTTTTGTTAACTTTTCATCTACTATTATTTCTACATATCCGAACCACACATTTTACATACACACATTACATTTGCCAATTTAATTTACCATAATTTAACAAAATAATCATCGGCAAAATTAATAGGCATAATATTATATTCCTCCGTGTTGGTCCAGTCCCCTTTCAAGAATAGACCAGCTGCTGTTCTGCCAGGTAAGTCGTAAAAGGCGACCGATTGACTGTAGGTACGTGTCACTACTTGGTGGTAGAGTTCCGCAACGTCTCGCCCGTGTATTTGGTACCATCGCATTAGCTATTCCTGCCGCAATAATGTCAATTTTTTTATATCTTGATAATAAATAACAGATGGGTCTTCTGATGGAAAGAATCAACCGTCACCTATAGACACTAAAGATGTTAATGATGCGTTGCTAACTTGTGACGAGGTCTAAGGCCACATGCATAAGTTTACCGGCTACCTTACCATTCATACTGGAACATGATGGATGATGACAAGCATTGACTCTATTGCGACACAAATAGGTAAGGCGGTGGTACCAAATACCCGTGCGAGACCACGCAGAAATCTACCACCTATTTTTCATTGTCTTGTTCCGGTTTGGAGGGTAAAGTAGCCGGTAGACTTGTGCATGTGGCATTGCAAACCCGCCATACGGATGGCGATGCACCGTTAACATTTTTGATGTCTATAGGCGATGGTTTCTCATTCCATCAGGAGAGCCATCAGCTTGTTTGCTGATGTTTGCATCTTATGATATAAAAAACAAATATTCATTTTAAACACTAATCATCTAGACTAATAACAACTGGTTTTTTCGTTTCACACCTGTAAATTATTATTATATAGAATTTACAGGTGTGAAAATTATACAGAAATTGACTGATAAAAACTATACATTCTAAAATACCCTATTCAGTACTCGATTTTAATACCGAAAATTAGGTACTTAAACGTTGAGCTAATTGTATTGTAGTGTGACATGTTTATACTTATACAGACATCCGCGCATAGATACAAAATATTTTTATTCTAATTATCCTTTATAGGAACCATCGAAGTTCATTATTTACAAACAGTGATTTTCCGAACTCGTGACTAGACTCATATGTCAGTAGTCACCACGCGGATAATAACGGCGCTATCACCCACGCGGTGACCGTATTTTGTGAATATTACTTTACTGATTTGGTTGTTGACAACAACATAAGAGTTAAGCAATATTTTGATAACGTCATTTTCCACTCCATTATACACCCACGTAAATTTTCCTTAAAGTAATCCTAAAAAAACTGGTATTTTTCATTTTGTGTTTTTTTATATCTTGCGGGGCTGCCATCATCTAAAGAAAGCGATATTTCATTAATTTACTTATTTTAGTTTACTTTCTTTCGTACTAAATCAGGGCGGTCGCAAACTAACATCATAATTTTCGACCAGGGTGGGTTTGCGACCACCTATTTTAGTGAGTAAATTAAAAGAAAATCTATCAAGAAAACGTGTGGTCATAAACTGATGGGATGCATCTTTATGCTTCTACAACATCAGATTCTAAATTATACAATCATAAAAGCATAATTGAGATCATAATAAGCAAAATATTATGTAGCTTTTAAGCTACATAATATTTTTGACACATAGAAAAGGGGCAAACGAGCAAGAGGTGCACCTGATGGTAAGTGATCACCGCCGCCCATGGACATCTGCAATACTAGAGGTCTTGCAGTTGCGTTGCCGGCCTTTTAAGAATGAGTAAGCTCTTTTCTTGAAGGTCCCTATGTCGTATCCGTTCGGAAATACCCCTGCCGGTAATTGGTTCCACAACAGAGTAGTGCGAGGTAAAAAGTGTCGGGAGAATCGCACAGTTGTGGATTTCCAGACATCGAGATGGTGAGGATGGAACTTCAAATTTTGACGCGATGTCCGATGGTGGAATTCGGCGGCAGGAATTAATCCAAACAACTCGTCGGAACACTCTCCATGATATATACGATAAAAAACATAGAGAGAACCTACATCTCTGCGCAATGCGAAAGAGTCAAGCTGTTTCGAAATAGCCTGGTCGTCAACGATTCGAACCGCTCTACGCTGAATGCGATCAAGAGGAAGAAGCTGGTACTGGGGAGCTCCGCCCCAGAGATGCGAACAGTACTCTATGTGAGGCCTACCTGTGCCTTATAAAGTTGAAGGCGATGGACCGGCAAAAAGTACTGTTTCGCTCTGCTGAGCACACCGAGCTTTTTGGAGGCTAGTTTAGCCTTGCCTTCCAAGTAACCGCGAAACTGAACGTAATTCGATATGTCAACTCCCAGGATTTCGACACTAGCTGAGGCTGTCAGGAGAGTATCCTCAAATCGAGGTGATACGACAAAGGGCGTCTTTTTTGCGGTGAACACGCAAAGCTGTGTCTTCTTGGGGTTAAAAGTAACCAGGTTTTGGCAACCCCATTCCGAGACATCGGTAAGTCGATTCTCGACTTCAGACATAAGCTTGTTTCGGCACTCTTCGACGTGTTCCCGAGAAATACCGCTTCGGCCGGAGTATGTAGCATCACCAGTACTGGCATCTGCATAGCAATGTATGTTGCGAATTCGCATCATGTCATTGATATGCAGAAGGAACAGTGCCGGTGATAGCACGCAGCCTTGTGGAACACCAGCATTGATAGATTTAAGGTCAGAGCACGCACCGTCAACTGCGACCTTGATGCTCCGATCAGCCAAAAAACTGGTGATCCACTTGCATAATTTCTCGAGAAGCCCATAGGAAGGCAGCTTCGCGAGAAGCGCTTTGTGCCATACCCGATCAAAGGCCTTCGCTATGTCCAAACTAACTGCCAATGGGAGGCATTTGGACTTTGGACTCAACTGCTTCCGCCCATCGATGAGTTAGGTATACTAGAAGGTCACCAGCTGAGCGGCCGCGACGGAAACCGTACTGACGGTCGCTAATCAACTGGTGCTCTTCTAAATACTTGAGGAGCTGAGAGTTGATGATTGTCTCCATAATTTTGGAGAACAAGGAGGTTATGGCTATGGGCCGATAGTTAGACGGGTTAGAGCGATCTCTTTTTTTAGGGATGGGATGCACCAAAGCTGTCTTCCATGTATTCGGTACGACGCCGAGTGAATAGGAGAGCCGGAATAGGCGTGTTAATGCTGGTGCCAATTCTGGAGCACACATTTTTAGCACAATCGGAGGGATGCCGTCCGGTCCACTCGACTTGTGGATGTCCAAGGAAAGTAGTGCTTTACGCATAGATGACTGCCAAAATTGTGGTTCTGGCATAGAACTATCACACTGCGGGATAGTAGGCGGTGCGTTCCCTTGGTCATCCAGAGTCGAGTTGGCCGCAAAGAAGGAGCCCAGGAGATCGGCCTTCTCCTTTGCGGTATGGGCCAAAGAGTCATCGTCTCCGTGCAAGGATGGAAGAGAGGGCTGTGAGAAATTCCCTAAAACAGCCTTGGCGAGAGACCAGAACGCACGAGTCCCTGAAGGGAGGCGAACTAATTTCTCACCAATTCTGCCTATATGTTCAGATTTTGCCTTGGCGATAGCTCTTTTGAAGTACCTCGAGGCGGAATTGTACTCCTTACGTAATGTGCTGGTTTTTTCATCACAAGATACGGACGCTGCAGCCCAAGCCCGGTAGCACTCCTGCTTGCGACGCGAAGCCGTTTCACAGGAGCGACCAAACCAAGGCTGAGACTTACCACCAATTGGTACCGCAGAAAATGGAATGAAAAGTTCCATGCCCTGCAGCACCACATCACGGCAATAGAGTCAGCGACGACATTCGGATCATCCAGCGAGAAGCACAACCGCCCTCATGGGTAGGACGCAAAAATAGACCGCATCCCGACCCAATCTGCTGACCTAAAGTGCCAAACGCGACGACAGCCTGCTAAAGGAGGCCGTGATAGGCGCGAAACCGGCACTTTCCTTGTTTGTCTTGTTTGAGTGTAACTTAAGAATAAGTTATCAAAAGGTAACTTTGTTCGCCACCCCGTGTGGTATTTTTGTTGCACTATGCGACACATAAACACACCATTGAGTCATCACCCGAACTCAGGCATTATTTTTTAGATTTGGGTTAAGCAGATAGGTTTAAATTTATTGTTTTTTTGTTACATAAGTATTCAATGAATATTTAATGCTTACTATTCATTGTTTTCTCCTGAAAAAATGCTATTATCTTTAATTAAACAAACCTAGGCCCTCAAGTGGTCGCATACTAGAGCCGGTCGCCTTATCGACGCAGTGACCCTACACCAGATAACTCCCGAACGAATTTTTGGTACAAATGGTACACACCCGTGTTTTGATTGATCGAGCCATTCAATAGTTATGATACATTGGGATATACACAAACACACACACATACATAGTCATACTGATGTCATTGTGAAAATAGAAAACTACCTAGAACCTAAAAATCTAGAGATCTGATAAAACTTTAATTTTCAAAATTCAGGTTTAAATGAGTAACTTCCTTTAAAACAAATTCAACCAGTCTATAATAATCTATACATATTAGTAGTGGGATTAAATGTTATCTTTTGTTAATGTGTTAAACGTTAATGTTTAAAAAGAATAACATGTTATGTTAAACGATAATTGTTATAACACTTTCAACTAAACACAGGATGGATAAAAACAAGCAAGTATGGCCCGTTAAAATGAATACTAAGTTAATAACTACAGATTTGGTTAGTAATGTTATTTGTGTGTTTTATAAAGTATGCAAGCCTATCACCAAGTATTTCATGTGTAGTTTTTTAAATTGGTTGTAGAGAAGTATAGTGCGACTATATGATTTTTTTTGACAAAACTTGCACATTGCACTTTTGTTACTATTATCACTTTTTTCAATGTAATCTCAAATAGTAACCATACTCCGTCTACGTCCAGTACACCTAGCCATTTTGACTGATGACTCAAGTATTAAACTGTTTAAAGTTTTAAACTGTACTAGCTGTTGCCCGCGACTTCGTACGCACGTTGTAGTGACTTTCGAATTAGGCAGGGGCACCTGCCTCCCTTGGAATTTGTTTACCTCTCTACTAACTATCTACCTACTGTTATAGATAAAAATATAGTCTTACAATTTAGTCTTTACGGTTGCCCCCCTTTACCCCCGACCCAGAACCTGGGTACGCCCACGCAAACATATACAATTGTTTTTCCTATTACCACTGGTTTTACAACTGGAATAAAGAAATCAGTTACCCTTACCACCTACCTACTAACTAAACTCAAAAATAAAATCTCAAAATAAGAAGAAATAAAACAAAACAAGCAAACTCGTGGTAATTATCACATCTCCTATTGCCCAATAAACTATGAACCACTGCTCTAAAAGATTCCTATCCCTCTTTTTCAATGCCCTGTGAAATCGAATCAAATTTTTGGTCCTTAATGTCTCGAATTTGAGGTCCGACGAAAATTCCCTCTTTTATTTTGGCGTCACTTAGATTTGGAAATTTTGTTCGCAAGTATTTGAAGGCTGATCCATCTGTCTCTCTCTACAACAATTCTTCTTGAGTAAATTAGTAGAACAGGTACTGCAACTAAAATGTGGTAGCCAAGATTTATCTTAATTTTTAATTTTAATTCCAAAATAATGAAAGTTAGCAGATTCTAACCGCTGGGTTATTGGGCATCTTTGACTACTTAAAGTCACATTACTACATATGTAGCAAAAATTGTCTGCATTATTTACACAGTTACGTGACATAATTCAAACTTGTAGTTTTTGCACCAGAAATTTACTGAAAATTATAAAAAAACCTATAAAATTTCGGTTTTAACAATCAAATAAAACACAAACACTATAAAACACATTAAATGAAAGCGTTGTAATAAAAATTACATGAATACTCTCACTATATAATTTAAAATGTCGTAGTATAAAGTGACATACTATACCAAGTTACCGAATATTTTCTTATATATGGCATAAATTAATTAATAAGAGCTAACTATTAATTTTTAGTTCTATATCTAGATTAAGGGGGTCAAATACTAAAGACATAACTAGTGCAGTTTCAAGTAAAAGGCAATTTTTATGTTGACCAGTGTTATCATCTATAGACACCAAAAGTGTTAATAGTGCTTTGCATTTCGTGTACAAAGTTGGAATTCAAAATTAGAATTAGAACAAATTTAAAAATAAATATAGGCAATTCTCTAAAAGAGTTATGTAAAAGTATTTAACTCATTTTCTTTACTAAATTTTGTGTAGCAAATGTGTTAAAACATTGAATTTTGAATATTGCTTATTCTTAGACATAGGCTAACTTAGACTAGCAGATTATTTTCTTTTATGGTCACAAGAATATAATAATAACAATGAGTTTATAGATAGAAACATTTTACATTACAATGTACAATATATGAAGTACAATAATTAATAGGTAGATACTTAATTTTTTTCATACTGCTTAATGCTCATTTGTGACAACATCTCATTTCTCAAAAGACATTTTACAGGAGAGCCTTTACGGTCACAAATCATCAAATCAAAAGGTTACAATACCATACAGACATAACTATGAAATTATTTTCTCTCACTTACTACAGCTCCTAAAACTCCTTAAAAAAATCTTTCTAAAGTAAACGGAACACAATTTTTCTATACAAAGATATCATTAACTCAAAAAATGACAATTTTGAGACATGTCAACCTTGTAACAAATGAGCGATATATTTTAGATGTAGTAACGCAACCAAAGTAACTAAAAAAATAACACAGTAACTTGAGAACTATATGGAATGAAAATTCTAGGTCCTACTGACATTTAAACCTGCTTACACTAACCTAATTATTTTTAAATATTTTACACAACACAACAGAGAGAACCGAGTGCCATACATCACAATACTTGGAAACGTGTTTCGCTTCCTCCACATTAATTACTCTCTTCATACAAACACACCAATTGTGAAGATTTTTGACACCACCTTTGGACAGAACTTGATCAATCTGATCAGTCTTTGTCTTCCCTAGTTCCTACATACTTTCACATTCACATTCTGTTTTATTAACCTTTCATCTACCATTCTTTCTACATGTCTGAACCAATAGAGCATGCCCTTGGCTAAATTAATTTTACCATACTTAAAAGTCATTTAAAAAGAATCTAAATAGTTTGGTGCAAGTGGACCTAAATGTGTTTTACAGCCAATAAATGTAGTATAGAAAAAGTATTAAAATATCTATTATAATATAATTAAATTAAATCTCAAGCTGGGACCTTGAGTTATGTTATTATCTAAATAATCTCAATTATTACCTGATCAAAATCTGGATCGATGGCAAGCTCTTGTGTTGTAAGTTCAATCAGATCATCTCTATTTCTTAAGGAGTCATAATCAATAAGTGGGGAAATATCATCTTCGGAATCCATTCTTTAATTTAATACTTTATAAACAGTACCCTCAAATCTTTTCTAAATGTATTATCAGTACATGTAGTTAAATCTCATTATTGTTTTACATTTCATTATTTTTCATAGACAAATTTCAAAGCATTGTGCTTAGTAGATTATTTTAGAACTGGCCTTGAATCTTTTCGCGACTCTTATTATTTCGTGCGCGTTTGCACGATAACCTTTTCTAACTTTATTTTTTATTTTAAAAACAAAACACACCACTTTATATAATTTTTACAATTTATAAATAATTAGGTAATAATGTAACACATAAAAAGGAAACATATTGATTATTACATTCGCTAATATTCTACAAAATTTTATTTCTTTTGTATCAACTCATTCCGTTTATCATAATTTCGATGAAATGATTTACATTATACATTATGTTTTACAAATTTATTTTAAAACTAGTTTTTAAATTATGATGAACAATATGTATGACAGCACTTCGACGTACAGTTCAAAATTTTGTAAACAAAGGATTAGGCATGTCGATCTGAAATCGATTAATCTAAAAATCGATTATTATATAAAATAAAATAATCGATTTTCAGATCGATTTGGAATCGATGCATGAACCCCTCGAATCGGGCCAATTCAATTTAATTCAAGAAATAGCAATCAAATTCCTTAATTCGCTACGATATTTTAGATTTTTACTTAAAATACTGGGAAATGTGATTTCTTGTTGAATTTTTATTTAACTTTGATAATATTTTATAAACTTACAATTTGATTAATTTATTTTTTATGACTGACTTATTTAGGTCAGACTAGAGACAGACTGCCTGATTGGTCTTCTACAATTCCTACATTACTTTTATTAACGGTAAATTATCATCACTAATGCTCTGTGTTTATATAAGCCATGTTTGAAAAATTCGCGATGAATCGAAAATCGATCTTTTAATGCTCGATTTAATCGAGAATCGAAATCAGAGATCGATTTTTTTCAAGTGAATCGACATGCCTACAAAGGATTCGCTTCCGACTTTTAAGAAATAGTAACTGTCAGAAACAGTGTGACCAGATTAAATTTTATGAAAATACCGATATATCCCAAAAAAAACTTAAATATATACCGACCTCCACAGGGCATTTGTACCAAAAATACTGATATTCTTAACGTGTTGTATTTACTACTCATCATCAATCATTACAATACCTATTTAACTTGTATTATAACACTATTTCCGATGGATTAAAATTAACACAACCTCTTTCTTCCTAAACATCTTGCTTTGTTTATTAAAATAGCTCATACTGTTTTGTTTATAAATTTGTTTCATTAATCTTACTAGCTCATATAAAATTTATCTGGAAAAATATGCGCTTGCAAAGATTAAATACCAGTAAACTCACATAACAGTTATTTACTATCATATATAATTATTCATTTTTGTATTTTAACATGCCATCACTTTGACTTTTGACCTTTCTTCCACCCAAAAATGTTTGCAAGAAAGGGGTGAGCTAGTATATGAAGATTTTGTCCAACTACTTACTTCACGACCAAGTTTCGGGGTATATTCTTCGTCATTTAGCTACATTTTTAGGCCCTATACGGTAGTATAAGAAATTTTCTATTAGATATATTAATCTGTGAAATTTATTTCTTTATTTAAATTTTGCACACATACATTTGCACGTTAAGTCTAACGCTCAAAAGCATTCTCTGCCAGACACCCTCAAAAGAAAACAGAAAATTCTACGAAGAAATTCTGAATGCATAACAGTGTGTGAGTCAAGAAATAGCCTCGGCAAACTCTCATACGCCACAATATCTGACCAGCATCTTTAAATGAAAAATATCTAATAAAATACAGCATCTATTTCTGAGCATTAATAAACAAAAGCTTTCTTCCTTGATTCCCAGAAATTTGATTTAAATATCCTAGAGGTTGCCTTGGGTGACGGTAGTAGAAATATGACAATTTAAGTACTTATTTCTAAAACAGGATATCTGTGAATAATATTGACAAAAATGTTGCAGCTTACCAACAAAATCTGCGTGGGTTTTACATTCACTGCAATTGAAATTGTACATAGATACAAAAAGTAGCAGAAATTAAGCAAATTAAAAAATTTTAAACCATGTCTACGTCGTGTGCCCACAAAATACTTTATATTTATACATAAGTAATCTGTGATACTTTATAATATTATTATATATACGAGTGTCTTAACTCTTACCATCATATGATACAGATCAGTGTTGTCAGCATGGATTTTTTAAAATATTAAGTCTAATTTATTTATAGAGAGTCGGTAGAAAATTCAGAAGATGTTAAAAAATATATATCATTTTAGTCTTCTTAACATCACTGTTCATTGAATTTATACAAAAGTAAACACCAGCGGGATACAGTACGAATGTTCTGTACCTAACGCCAATTTTACCCTTTATTATAAAATGATAAAACAGAATATTGTTTGATTGTAGTCAGTTTACTTCCCTATAAAGTTAATATTTTAATCTGGGAAATAAGGCTATAGTTTTTAATTTTAAAATTTGAAACATAAAAAAATAATTGCATAAATATAATTAATATTTGAAGACGATATAGAAAACAAATATACATTTTTGCCAATCTTCTTTAAGTTTCCAATTTAGCCAACTCAATCAAAATCATTGAAACCTTCTGGGAAACCAAGCATTTGTTTTTAATATCTAAGTATTCCCTGTATAATATTTATTCTTGGCCTACTTGGATACCTAAGTACATAATATCTTTCACTAGCAAATAATTTACATTAGAATTAGGGTCTAAATTACTTGAAATAACAAACCCAGGGGCACTCACTTCACCCAGGGGCAAAAAACCTTGATTTTCTTGACTTGGATACTGCAATCTGCAGATTGCAAATTGCATGCCCTAATTATCGAACATTTGCGATAATCGATAAAAATAAATTATCGTTTTTTTTCGATGAAAACCGATAATTATCGGCTTCCTTAAAAACCTGTATTTTACGTATAATGTTGGTTCTCTCAGCATCTTCTAATGTTTTTATCACGGGTAGTGTTCTGAGAAGTTGTCGGGCTTAATTCCACCCACTGAATGAATATAAATTTTTTAATTAAGAAAAAGGTTTGAAGGTAGAAGGGTGAAAATTTAGGTTTGTATGTATTTATCAATGCTAAATCATAAAAAATAAACAAAAAAAATCGAATAAATTAAAAAAAAATGTAAGTTTGAAAACTGAATATCGTCGGCACTTGGTAAAACTCCATGGTGATTTGTGTTAATAGTATGTTACAAACACTTGTACTGTTTTACTTAGATTTTATTAATAAACACCAAACGGTTTCACGTTTTACCGCATCATCAGGGCAATAGGTTGATACTGTTTATCAAAATTGACAATTTAGACAATTTACTAAATATATCTATATAATGAAGGTAGCAAGAAAATTTAATTTTGAGATTACGTTTGACAATATCTGTACTAACAGCTCATCAGAATCACCCTTTTAAATAGAGCAAATTTTTAATTAATAGTAATTTATAAATTCAATGTTATGTCAATAGAAATGTCAATAGTACAAATTAATTAATTAATCGGTAAAAATGTCATATAAATGTGAATTCCAATTGAAATAATTAAATGTCACAATACATTGTTCTTAAAAAAATTACTATAAAATACTAATTCCAAAAATTCTAGTATTACATTGAATGTCAATTACACTAATTAGCTAATTAGAAGTTATATAAAGATTAAAATAATCGTAATAATAATAATAACTGTAAATTATAAATTAATCATTAAAAATATTCAACGATGGAGATGCGTTTAGCTCTGTGCGGTCATTTAATAGTTGCGACTGATGTTTTAGCCTGTTTAGTTCTAATGCCTCCAAAGCGTCAAGTTTTTTCCTTTATCACATATATGTCTTATTCTTATATACCGTGTAATATCAAAGAAATGGCCTTCAGTAATAAGGTGTTGTGCGAATGCAGAATCTCCTTTTTTCAAGCGCTACCCTCTGTCATGTTCTTTTATTCTAGCTGCAAAAGATCTGCCTGTTTGTCCTATGTAGGTGACCTCACAGTCCCTGCATTTCAATTGGTATACTCCACCTTTGGTCATTTGTGCTTTTTGTTTGTTGTTAAATAGTAGTCTACTAAGGGAATTTCGTGTGTAGAACGCTGGCTTGTAGTCCTTAATTAATCTTGCACAGACATGTGAAATTTTGCACAAAAATGGTATTCTCATAAATTTTTGTCTTTTTTGCTTATATTTTTATGTTGATAGTATGTTACAAGTGTAACATAGTATTAACACAAAAAAATGTAAGGGTTTGACAAACTTTATCACTTAAGGGTATGAAAAATAAATGTTGACCGATTCTCAGACCTACCCAATATGCAAATTTTCATAAGAATTGGTCGAGCTGTTTCGAAGGAGTATTTGGTAAGTAACATTGTGACATGAGAATTTTATATATGACGATTAGATTTCTGGCCTCCTCTGCAATGTGAAATTTAATTAGGGCACGCGAACCGATAACCGATTATCGGTTTCTTAATTATTATCGGTCCATTTTTAAGAACGATATTTTAGTATACCTACATTCAAACATGTAAAAAATTAAGCAAAAATATAATTTTGTTTTATAATTTTTATAGAAAATGGGAAAAGGCGACAAGGGTCACCTAATAGTAAGTGATCCCGTCCGCATATGAAGGTCTTTTGAAGAATGAGTAGGTGCTCTTTTTTCAAGTCCCCAAGTCGTATTAGTTCGGAAATACATCCAATTGATTCCAAACAGTAGTCGTTCGAAGCAAAAAAAATGCTTTGAAAATTGCACTGTAGAACTTCCAGATAGCAAGATAGTATGGTTGGAATTTTGAATTTTATGTGATGTCAAAAGATGGATTCAGTGGGAGAAATAAGCCCAACAACTTCTCAAAACACTCCCCATGTTAAAAACATTAGGAGATGCTAAAAGAACCAACATTGTACGTAAAGAACAGTTTTTAACGAAAACCGATAATTATTGCTTTTTATCGAAAAACGATAATTTATTTTTATCGATTATCAGAAATAATCGATAATAGCATGTCCTAGTTCACATCCTTTTGTACCTTTTGTGTAAGTTGTGCAAAAATGAAAATATAAATAAGGAAAACAACTACCACGTTCTTGTCACAAACTATGTAAAAAAAATTGCATACTAAATATATACTGGGGTAATTAAAAATCACACTTTCAAAGTCATGTAATTAAACCTAAATTACAATTTAAAGTTTTCAACTTACCATTTGACTGCCATCTAAAATTAGTTGCTGCTCTACGCCAAGAGTCATTTTTTAAGTCTGTGAAGGAAAAATTATTTTAATATTTCTGTATCCCATCAAATTTAAAATATTGAATTTTTAATATATTCATCTGCTTTTGTTATATCATAAGGTAGCAAACAAGCAGATGGGTCTCCTGATGGTAAGAGTCAACCATCGCCTATAGACACCAAAGATAGTAGTGGTAGTGACTTGCATAGCCAATCGGTCGCCTTTTACGACCTGCCTGTCATAACGGCAGTTGGTCTATTCTTCAAGGATCGGTGCTCCTTGAAGAATAGACCAACTCGGGGAAAACTATTTTGTATTATATTGTACTTTTATTAAGTTATAAACATTAAACCTTTTATCATGTATATATTTTATTGCTTATTTTTAAATAAAATTTACTAATAAGCAGACAAATAAATAAATTATAAAAATATAATAGAATAACGTCATAAGTTAATACATATCTTTTAACACATAATTTCATCAAACTTTTGATTTAAATTATGTATTACAAACAAACTCACTTGTACTTCCAGTTCACGTATATTTAATTAAATATACGTAAACTTAAAGTACAAGTGAGATTATTTGTAAAGACTAAGATTCTTATCTATAGTGATTGTGATTGCTCGAGGCCTCCTATCATGTCAGAATAGAATGAAAATATAAGCACACTAAGTCCTAAAAATAAATATAGTATATATAATAATTGATAAAAATATGTGTGCTTGTAATTTTCACGCACGATTGAAATAAAACCGATGCGGTCGATATCGAATCGATGATAAATTTTTCAGCTTAAAAATTAATTATTAAAAATCCATAAAAATAAAAATATTTCTGTTGTTTTTCACAGAACATATTTTTTTCGTCGTGTACGAGAAAATATTTAAACCTGGCAGCCCTGTGTTCAATGTCAACTTTAGGTTATGTTAATTTACCAATTGCCAATTTGTGAAACTTCCCTTTAAAAGTGGAACAATGTGGAAGGTGTTTGATTTTCTGATAACAGGAATTTTGTGAGGATTATTAGTGTTACTGTTTCGTAAATAAATATAAATAATAAAATTAAAAAAAATTCATTTAAAAAAATATGTTGCAATAGCTGTTATATTAAACATCCAATGTATTAGTATAATTTGATACCTACGTTAAAAATACCTATGTTTTTCATCAAATTTAAATGAAGCAATTTATTTTAAATAACGCAATTATTAAAGTATTTTTATTAAAAATTCTGTTGATATTTGACGGAATCGTCTAAAGTTGCTACTGCCTACTTTTAATTAAAATGCACAACCTCATTTTTCGATGTATTCGATAGTACATTGGAATGTTCTCTCTCTACATAGATTAATTAAAAAAGTTATCATACATTTCAAAATAAACTCATTAGTCATGTCCAGGGAACTACTGCTATTTTATTAAATGGAATGTTGTCTGCTTGACAATCCTTACTCCTCAATTTTAATTGAAAAAGTTCCTCAAACGAAGAATCATTAAAAATACATAAAAAGATCTGAACAATTTCACATAATACATATAAAAAATGTTTATTGGTTTCATAAATAGAGAATGTATGAAATAAATAGTACTTATTTTTTCGGTATAACCAAATATATATCAGAAAAAATGAAAAACTTACGTAGAACGGTTTAACGGGACCAGCGTTTAAACCTAGGAGATTCATACCAAAACTGGTTACTTCAGTACACGAATAATATTTTTCCATGATATGAAGTGCGAATAAACTTTAACACTAAGCTTTTCTCATGAACTTCAATAAAATTGTGCAGTATAATTATCGCGTCAAATACATGAATCGTCACTAGGTTGTTATAATGTGATCAATCTATGCTTCTGGAACTAAGCAGCATATTTATTAATTTAAATTTTGCACCCATACATTTGCACAGGTAGACTTAATGCCCAAGAATATTTTCTGCCAGTCAACCTCAAAAGAATACAGAGAAGACGCAAGGGGTGTACATAGAAAGAGAAAAATTAAATGCAACACACAATTCAAAAAAAATATTTTAAATCTGCACTCCTAACATCGACAGGAAGTGCATTCCAGAGTTTTATAGTCTGGTGGACAAACGAAGTGAGAAAAAATCTGTATGACAAAAGGGAACGTGGAGTGTGAGATCATTGTTAGATCGAAGATTACGATTATGTAAGGTGTGTTGATATTGAATATAGGTACGCTTTAAGATATGGAGGAAGGAACGATTGTATAAAATAGAAAACAGCATACACATATTGTTACTTAGAGTAATCAAACGTGTTGTTAAGTTCTTTCTGACATTTTACCCAATACACGCCAGTTCATTTGTTTTTCGCAAGTGGTAGAATTAGACTTTTCGGACAGTTATCGTATCGTAAAAGGCGACCGATTGGCTATGCGAGTCACTACCATCGTGACTACTAGGTGGTAGAGTTCTGCATTGTCTCGCCCGGGTCTGGTTCCACCGCCTTACCTATTCCTGCCGCAATAGCGTCAGTGTTTGTCGCTGTCGTGTTCCGCT
Organism: Apodemia mormo; assembly: GCA_036924255.1. Taxonomy (NCBI): domain Eukaryota; kingdom Metazoa; phylum Arthropoda; class Insecta; order Lepidoptera; family Riodinidae; genus Apodemia; species Apodemia mormo. The sequence continues at coordinate 11,256,624 of JAUPFN010000026.1, forward strand.
TTGGAGGGTAAGGTAGCCGGGAAACTTATGCATGTGGCATTAGACCTCGCCACAAGATAGAACGCACCGTTAACATCTTTGGTGTCTATAGGCGATGGTTGACTCTCCATCAGGAGACCCATCTGCTTGTTTGCTATGATATAAAAAAAAACGTTACGGAAGTTAGCACTAGCAGCCTTGCTTAGTCGTTATACTGTCAAACATCAATTGTGACATTTGACAAATGACAATTCAATTTGTCATTTGTGATTTTGAATTTTTGATTTTTGTCAGAGGCAGTGATGTCATTTCTACCAACTTTTTGGTAGATCTACCAATTTTCACTTCAGTCTACCTATCTACCACCCTAGACCTAAAAACTACCTATTTTTAATTAATTTGACATATCACCACTTTGGATTGTTTATATCGACGAGCGACATTACAATGTGTTGAGTGAGCCATGCGACGATGCGTCAAACATACATAGTGTCCAGGCAGTAAACTACAAAAAAAAAACATCAGCAACAGTTCGAAGTTCGCGCCATTTCGCGCCAATAGACATTATTATACTGTTCTGTGGCCCATTCCCGGTTGGTTTGTTGCGGAATAAATTGTGAATCTTTGTTCCTGTTTTGTGTTGTTTTGTTGTTAAGGTGCTCCTTCACCGGGAGCATTCGCGTGTAATGTAACGTTACAGATTTGACCATTACATTAGTGAAGGAGGAGAACCGAACATTACAATGCACACCTTGTAATGATACTAAACCGGCTTACATCAGTGAAGGAGGAGAACCGAGCATTACAATGCGCACCTTGTAATGATACAATGTGTAATATCTTGATACAAGTTGTAACATCAATGCGCTCCACTTATCCCCGACCGTTCAGTTTTGAAATAATTCATGACACCAATATCGTTTCTTCTGCGTTTTTTTTAACGTAAATAACAAAGTCGAATTAATATTGCCGCACTCAGCACAGCAACCGCTACTTCTGACATTATGGAATCAACTGATGCATACATTACACGCGAATGATCGTTATTACATTACACGCGAATGCTCGTCAGTCAGGAAGTTATGATTGTAATGTAATGCTCAAAGATGAATCTATAATGTTACAACACACGCGAATACTCCCGGTGAAGGGGAACCTTTAGAACTACATAAATGCTTATTAACGGTGCTGATTGCTGTTTGTTCTATGTTGCGTGCATTTATTTTTATAATGGATTCTAACAGCAGCGAAAGCGATGCACAGAGTTCTAGGTTAGGAACTCCGCCACGAAAAATTAGAAAAAGCCACTATGACCAAAATATTTGAAATTATGGGAGAAAGGCAAGGAATTTGCAGGTTGGCTTCAATAAAGTACCAAGGGGGTTGTTGCGTACTAAGAGATTCATAGCAAACAACGGGACACCTAGCGCAGAACATTTAAAATTTTTCAATGAAAATATGTATAATTTCCAAAAATTAACAGTTTAAGAACAGTTCATGCATTTTTAAACTTAAAAAATCTTCTAAATTGAGGTGGTAGATCTACCAATTTTGCATTTTACATTCTACCAACTTTTACCAACATTTGGCACATAATCTACTAATTTTCTAAAATTCGGGTTGGCAACACTGATCAGAGGTAGAGGCAGAGCAAATAGTCAAAAAACTGTGTCAAAAAATAAAAAGTAAAGTAATAGTGCGTTTATTTGTGTATTTTAATAGTAAAACACACTCAAATAAAAATTAAGTATCGATTTCAGGGTACCATCAAGATTGCTATTATTATAAAAGTAAGTGGCTAAAGAATTGTTTTAAGAAATTTTATAACCTAAAAGTATGTAATCTGAGTTAAATTGCATCGTTATTTACATTACAAATTACAACTACTAATTAAGTTATTGTAAAATAATGCATTATGTATGTATGTCACTGGCTCTTATGTAGAAACTGATCAGTTTTTACGTAAGAGCCTGAACTGAATGTTTTATTTTTTAAGTTGTTTTGCCTCCTTGGTTTGATTTGTTGATTATTTTTAATTTTTGCTACCAATTTAAAAATTGAGTTGTATCTTATATTTTTATATTATAACCTAGTATTTTCGTTAGTAACGATCTTTAGATTGCACATACTTCATGTGTAGATAAGGGTGTGCAGTGACTGTAGAGTTTAACATTTGTATTTTTGTATGATTGTAATGAATAAACTCAAACTACTACGACCTATCTTAAAAAATCTTTTACCATTAGAAAGCTACTCTATCCAGGAAGCTACAGTACCCTCTGTGCCACAGGCTTCTTTTTACCTGACTAATCATCTTGTTTTCTTAGATCTTCCCATCTCAGACTTTTGATTGGATAAGATAACTTCTTAACATATTCATGTTAATCAATTTCCTATAAAAACTGTGAATTGAATATTACAGACCTTTTATAATATTTGATGAATATTTATAAGTCAATATAGATACTAAATATGTATGAGTTTGCATAACAAATAAATTCAACCAATATGCAATTTTTTAATGTTGCAATTTGTTATTTTCAGTAAGTCAAAATGATCATTCCTGTTCGATGTTTCACATGTGGAAAAGTTATTGGTAATAAGTGGGAAGCTTATTTAGGCCTTTTGCAAGCAGAATACACTGAAGGGTAAGCTTTCTAATTATATGGTAAACATTTTTTAATAATAGAGCTAATTTAAACCCAGTTTTAGATAAATACATAAGAGTAAATCCATAATACAGTCCTATCCATTGATATATTAAAAAAGAAGATACGTTACACTCTAACATCGCAATCCCTAAACCTAGGCTCAGTCTGCTGAGCACAGTGATGCGACGAATGTAGCAGACTATGTTTCTCTCACTTATTTTGTGTTATACTATCTCACTCTACTGTCTACTCAATAATAATGCAGATGGTAGAGTATTAAATTTAGTACTGATAATGTTTACATTGCAGAGGACTGAAGAAACCCAATATTTTTAAATAAAATGCACTAGAAATACTTTTAAAATAATGAAAATAAACATTTCACACACTACATTCATGTAATGTACATGATAATGTTGACACTTAAAAGGCAACCCTCAGTAAGGGACATTAAGTAAACTTTACAGGAGAGTGATTTAAAGTTCAAATATAACATAAAACCTCATAAATCACTTAATTTTTGATTAAAATGATGTTAACACATGTTGAAATATTTTATTATAGCTATCCAAATTGTCAAAATAAGATATCTGACACTATTGTAAACACTTTGTGTCGCTTAGACAAAATTTACCTGATTTAATAAACAGATAAAATTATCTAAATCATCACTGTAGTGTGTGTAAATAATGTGTAAAAATAAGTAAACATTCTTAGTTTAGAATTTTCACACAGAAAGATTGATCTTAAGATATCTGTGCCTCAAGCACAAACTCCTTGCGAAAAAGTATTCGTATCGTCATCGAGAAATAAACATATGAAAAATGATCAGCGCCCCTATCGTACGTAAATGGAACTAAATTTCGAAGCACAAGCAAATTATTAAACTTTCGTATTGCAAACGTATCGAGAAATACGTGAAACGTAACAAAATTGCAAGCACGAACGGCGTTTTGAAGTATCGTATCGCAAATTTCGAAGGCTGGGTATCGAGAGGTGACGAATCTTTTTTCACTTACAATTTGCCGGTGAAAAAAGTTTCGAGTTGTTTAAAATTATTTATTATGCTCGTTTTTTAAAAAATTAAGTAGTTTTAGTTACTTCCGGATATTAATACAATCAACGGAAAGCTAAAAAATGCAAAGACCACCTATATTTCAACGTAATTCTCTATTATATTCTCATTGGAAGTTTACTTCAAGATGAAGAAAATAATAGACGAGATTCGATGTAAGCAATTTTTATTCTCACATTTTTATTTGTCGTAATTTTTCACTGTTTACATTTATATTACAACTAGCGACCTGCCCGCGGTTTCACCCGCGTAGCTTTTGTTCCCGTGGGAAAAAATATCGGAATGGTTTATACACTAAAACCTTCCTCAAGAATCAATCTATCTAATAAAAAAAACCCGCATCAAAATCAGTTGCGTAGTTTTAAAGATTTAAGCATACATAGGGACATAGGGACAGACAAAGAAAGCGATTTTGTTTATACTATGTAGTGATACTGGCTGTTGCCAGTGACTTCGTCCGCGCGGACTTCGTATACTCCACACTCCTCCCCCGTAGGTAATAGCGTGATAATATGTAGCCTATATGTTGACCCGACCTGTTAGTAATATTCATGCAAAATTTGAAGTAAATCCATGCAGTACTTTTTGAGTTTACCCCGGACATACATACAGACAAACAGACAAAAATTCTAAAAACTATATTTTTGGCTTCGATATCGATTGTAGATAACGCCCCAAGTATTCTTTAAAAAAATATTCAATGTACAGTTTTGACTTACCTACGATTTTATTATATGTTTAGATTATTTTTCAGAGAAGTTAGACGTAGGACTAAACAGAGAAAAATATTTGATCCTATGGATTTAAATGATTTTTATTTAAAAATAAATATCGCCTCAACAAAGAGGCTCTTACATTTTTCTGTGAGCAACTCCGCCGAAAAACTTCATTAATACTGAGTTCCAGGATAACTCTAGAGCTTATTTCCTTAGAGGGATCTTGTTTCTGGAAGAAAGGATCCAATCTTCACTTCACATCACGAAACAAAAAACTGCACATAATAAATAAGTTACCTAAAATTTCCAGGACGTTCTTTTCTATGAACTTCACCATGGTTATGTACTGCATAAAGCTAGTCTAGTTTTCATTTTATAATATTTTATTTATATTTAATGCGAGGAAACATTTTAAATGTAATGTTTTCGACAGCCCGTGCGATTATAAACAAACTTGACCTTGTCTTTGTTTGGTATCGTATACCTATGTAAAGTGCGAAGCGGTCGTCTCGTTCAAAAACCGTAGAACAACGTAAGATCGTTGTTAGAATGGTTTCGTCAAAATAAATTTGATTTTTCTTAGAGTAGAGAATGCATTTCTTTATTTTTGTGTATTTTATTAATTATGCTTGAGTTAGGTATGATTTTAGTTATCAATAAATATATTTCTATATGGAATATAATGAAATCGATAATATAGGACTAAGTTTTTGAACGAAACTAGTACCTCCCTGCTTACGTTAGGATGACGTCACTAGCGTAATCGTATCGTGGTCTCGAGAGTCGATAGAAGGTGCTTCGTGCTTCCTACTATCGTCATACTCCGTTAACGTATTGAGTCCTCGATGCGTTGACGATACGAAAACGCTTAAATTTCGTGCTTGAGGCTCTGATAGCTTTAAAAAAAGTAAATGTATTCAAGCATAATTTATGATTTTTGTGATTGTGCAGATTGTATCTTAGTTATTAAAAATACGCACTAACCTCTCTTCATAACTAATATTTAATCAAGAACTGTATAGGTAATTATTATCATGCATGAAAATAAACGAAATCAAATATTATACAATTAAAGTCTCATTGAAAATTAAACAAAAATGCTATGTAGTGCCAATAATACAAAATTAATAAGAAAACTATTAACACAAGACGATAGGCTTGCCACCTATCACATTTGTTGGACCAAGTATCTTCAGCTAATCATGTGTGCACTTTTTGTACCTCTGCCTATCCCTTCGGGGATACAGACGTGAAGATACTTAATAACGACAAAATATTCAGTCTGATATCAATATTTGTTTATTTAAACAAATGAAAAAAAAATACAATATCATCTTTGTCTCTCACTTTCTATAAAAATGTAATTATCAACTCTCAATTTTTTTTTATAGTAGAGGGGGCAAACGAGCCGATGGTGCACCTGATGGTAAGTGATCACCCCCGCCCATGGACACCGCAATACCGGGGGTATTGCAGCTGCATTGCTGGCCTTTTTAGAATGAATAAGCTCATTTCTTGGAGGTCCCTAAGTCGTATCCATTCAGAAACACCCCCGAGGGTAATTGATTCCACAAAGGAGTAGTGCAAGGCAAAAAGTGTCGACAAAAGCGGACTGTGAGGATGGAACTTATGTCAATAATTAAATTTTTATCAAACTATTACACATAGTTAACAAACCTAATAACATTCTTACAAAAAAAACAGCAAGATACAATAGGTGAAAAGTATAAAATTTTTTGTACAAAATAATTAATAGCACTATAATTACTATAATAAGAACATAAATATTATTTTCTAATAATGATATTTTTTACCTTCATCTAAGGTTAATTTATACATTTGACACTGTCACAAAATACAAGTTAAAATGCATATTCACATAAAAAACAGTTTTAGGTAAAATCTACTAAGTGGTTTCAAATAAAAATTTCATAACAAGTAAAAATACATAAATAGAAATTAATGAAAAAGTCAATACATGAAAAACCGAATAAATTCATATTCCTAATTGTTAGATTAGCATAACTGCTGGATCTTCTTGAAATCACACTATTTTGTCACTTAGTAACCACGAAATGTAGATTTTGACCGAAATCATGTAATATCTGATTGATAAAAAACTCGTTGTAGAACCATGAAACATAGACCAAATCAAGAATTTGGCAGTGAATGATATATATAACTCATGTCGCTTAGTAAGGATTGCCTTGATTTAGTGTAAAATCTTTTAAGTTTAACAGTTTATTCAGTTGTCAAAATTAAAAAAAAATGTAGTCTATGATCAAATTGTGGCCATAAGGGAGAAATTTATTTACTCTATATCCAGTTACTAATTGCGGTTCCTAAGTTTTTGTAGTGCGAAAAACGAGGTAACCGATAAAATTTTTTTAATAGAATACTTGGGGCATTTGACCACCCTGGTGCCCTATAAACCTATGTATATAACTTCCTAAAGTATATTATCAAAAACGTTCTAGATATGAGTCCCACATTTCCACAATAAAAACTTGTTCTATGACATTGAAATAATTATAACAAGTTACATTAATGATTACATGTTGTTGAATTTTTAGTAACACTGTTAGGTGACATCACTACTGTAGAGGTTGTTGATGTCGCACAAGGACGGAAATATCTTTCCAGCTAGGCAAAGTGTCTGGGGACCTAAAAAGGCTTGACTAAAAAAGGAATTGCAAAATATCTTTGTTCATGTTAAAAGTGTTTCAACGTAGTAAAATGAATTTAGTTGCTTGTATATAAGGCTCAATTTACACCACTGAAATGCAACGCAAGCGACTTTTTGCAATGAAATTGTACATAACATAATGAACTTTATGTCAATTCACAACGGACCCTCTGAGAGCGCTGACAGTAGCTAGGGGAATTCTCGAGAACACGAGAGGATTCCCCGAAAGTCACGCGACCTCTTTTTGGCTCGTATTTATTTCGTATGCTACTTTTTCGTATTATAATTAAAACACAAAAATATATAAGAGTGTTTACAAGACACAATGTGTTGATGATTTTCACACAGCTCCCCAATAACTGTCTGTTTTGTTATACAATTTGTCAATGACAAATTGTGTAACAATTATCTACATAATTGTAGTAAATGTATACATATAATAAAATCGTAGGAAAGTCAAAACTGTACATTGAATATTTTTTTTTAAAAGAATACTTGGGGCGTGATCTACAATCCATATCAAAGCCAAAAATATTATTTTTGTCTGTTTGTCTGTATGTATGTCCAGGGTAAACTCAAAAAGTACTGCACAGATTTACTTCAAGTTTTGCATGAATATTACTAAAAGGTCGGGTCAACATATAGGCTACATATTATCATGCTATCACCTACGGGGGAGGAGCTGTGTGGAGTAAACGAAGTCCGCGTGCACGAAGTCGCTGGCAACAGCTAGTATTGTTATACAATTGACATAAAGTTCATTAGGCTATGTATAATTTCACTGTATAAAATGGCTACCATTCCATTCCGTGTGTAAATTGAGCCTAAGACAATATAATGTAATTACTAGTAGGTACTAAGCCGTTTATTCTGTTACAGTGACGCATTGGACGCTCTTGGCCTTAAAAGATACTGCTGCCGTCGCATGCTTCTAGGACACGTAGATCTAATAGAAAAACTACTTAACTACGCGCCATTAGAGAAATAGAGACATTAAATACTTCATTTTCTTTGTAAATGTCTGTTTTATTATTGAGTGAGAAATAAGTATGTTTTTCTATAAACAAAAGGCTGTCGTGACTCGTGTGTAACGATTTTAATTATAAAATAAAATATTTTACGCATTGAGTAATTTTTTTTAAAAAAGTGATGAAAGACTGTACCCCTTTTTAACCGACTTCAAAATAAAGGAGGAGGTTCTCAATTCGGCCGGTATATTTTTTTTTTGTATGTACACCGATTTCTCCGAGGTTTCTGAACCGATTTACGTGATTCTTTTTTGTTTGATGAGGAATAGCTTCAAATTGGTCCCATAAAAATTTGATTCAGGTAGGCCCAGTAGTTTTTATTTTACGAGCATTTTTTATTTATTTTACCTATGCCGATGTCTGAAATCAAATCTTGCAAGTTTTGATCCACTCCCCGGTTACCGATTGAGCTGAAATTTTGTATACGTATGTAAATTGGATGACAATAAAAACTTATTATAAGATAGACCTGATCTGATAATGGAATCGGAAGGCGACAACAGGAACTCAATAATTAAATGGTTAAAAATCGTTTAATAACAAGACTATCGACTTTGGGCTCGTTTCATTCGTGTTGACGAGCACTTTGGTACTTGGTGGTAACTAGGATCTTCCAGGGTCCGATGATGAAGCCAAAAGGTGGCCATAGGAGCTCAGTAATTAAGGCGATTACAGCCGCGAACGACCTTGAGTTTCTGACAGGAGCAGCGCAAAAATTATATCGCGCGCTAGCTTGCTCCAACGTCAAAGAGTATTTATTTACAGTGAATGCAGATACCTACGTTTTAACATTTTTGTTCACCTATATGAACTTTTATCATCATGAATCGACTGAATGTTGTCAAACTCAAAACCAATAACCAGCAATCGCTTATTTATCGATTACATATACATTCGTTTTAGAAAAACGATAAATATCTAAAGAAAAAAAATGTACCGAAAATCGACAAAAAATCATATAACAATTTACACAATAATAACAGTTTCGTTTCCTATTTCTTTGAAAGTGTTGTAATACAATACAATACAATACATCCCGTGTAGCACTTTATTTTAATACATACAATCAACAATTAATATTTAACAAAACCTTTCAAAATTTGATTTGGTTAAATATAATCTCTTGAATAATATTTTAAAACTAACTAGCTTCTTAGTTTTTGTTTCAAAATCTCGTAATAAAAAAGAAGATATATAATTTGATTTAATGTTTATAGAGGAAACTACTAAATAAGTTGATTTATTTAGACTATTTGTATGTATAATATATTTAATTTATTTATTTTTAGTTGCGAAGTCCTTACTACCTTCAAATAGTACCAGTTTTTTTTCTTTAGAGTTTTGCTTTTTATTCGCTTGCTTGAATTATTTTCGTTGTTTATATGTTTTTTTTTAATTTATTTTTGTACATTTATACAAAATATTGACAAAATACTTATCTTTCTATAGCTAATAAAACATTCAAGCGTAAACGTAGGAAAGCGTAAACATGAATAGTCTCAAAATATTATTCAGCGTCTACTCGCAAACAAAACTATTTATAAAGTACTAGCTTTCAGCCCCTTTAATACCCTCTTTTACCTCTTTAAGAGATAAAACTCACAGCATCCTTACATGCACGTTTATTTAATTGAATTAAAGATCATGACTAATAAATTTGAAGAGATTTTGATTAAACATATTTTATTTTTTCTACAAACTTTACCACTTTTTTCATCCTTTGAAGAGATGACATTTGAAAACCTTAAACTCGTATTCATTTAATTGTATTAAAAATCATAAATACTAAGTTTTAAATAATTTCTACAATATTCTACAATAAACAATCTATTTTTTATACAAACATCAATGCTTTTTTTACCCTTTAAGGAATAAAATTTTAAAAAATCCCCAAATATATTATTCTTAAATTGTGTTGAAGATTATAAGTGCCGAATTTCAAGTTATTTTCACCATAAACCTTTGATTTTTCATATAAATTGTAACACACACTTTTACTCCTTTAATGGATGAAACTTTGAACATTACATGCATGTTTCTTCAATTTCAATTGAAGAGCATAAGTAATAAAAAAATCCAAAAATTCGTACTTCTTAATTGTATTAAAAATCATAAATAATAAATTAAAATAAATGAGATTTTATAGTAATGCAATAAATAAACAATTCATTTATGATACAAACTTTAAAGCCTCTTTTTACCTCTCTATAGGCTAGAATTCCAAAAAATATTAAATTTATATTTAATTTTTTTTTCAGTTAAAGGATAATTTAATTACGGCACATCATTCTATTTGAGTTGTAATAACTCAAAAATGACAGAGTTTCAAACAAACTTTCACCTCCTATTTCACCATCTTAGGGGATGAATTTAAAAAAATCCTTTCTTATTCCTTGTCTATATCATAAGAACAACATCTGTAAAAAAAACAGACTTCTCGGTCCAAGCTCATTATCTACTATAAAAAAACATCCAAGCGTAAACGAAATCTTCAATTTCCAAACGGCACAATCTTACTATTGTGCCAAACGTTCTATCTGTACTATTACTCTTTGACTCGAATATGGAGAGCGGAGCATGCTAACATGCGACACAGCCTCCCCGTATGAACGCTACCGGGAGACTGACTTTCGACGCGAGCGCTGTCCGCGAATTAAATAATAAGGTTTTTATTGATTTAATAGCACACTATAATGATTTTGTAAAATTTTGAACTTAAATTTTATAAAGCAATAAATTGTCTGTAATAAAAAGAAAAAATCATCAAAATCGTTACAGTAGTTTGGAAGTTATAAGCAATTTTTTGTGTAAAAATAAGAAAGATATTCGATTTTTTTCCGTCAAAAATAACAATAAAATTTGAAAAAACGAACTTAAAATTTAAACTTAATTATATTATACGTATAATGCATATTTTTTTTTAATTATTGGACCAATCGGTTAGCAGTAGTAGGCTTTCAAAGAGGTGTCTATTTCGTAGTTTGGCATTACCTATCGCCTTAAATGACAGACCTCTATCGAGTTTGGGCTCGTTTGATCAAAGTCGACGAGCACTTTGGTGCTTGGTGGTAACTAGGATCCTCCAGGGTCTGATGTTGAAGCCAGAAGGTGACCATAGGAGCTCAGTACTTAAATTACACAACTCTATCGAGTTTGGGCTCGTTTGATTCGTGTTGACGAGCAGTACGATGCTTGGTGGTAACTAGGATCCTCCAAGTTTCGATGAAGAAGCCAGAAGGTGGCCATAGGAGCTCAGTACTAAAATGACACAACTCTATCGAGTTTGGGCTCGTTTGATTGGTGTTGACGAGCATTTTGGTGCTCGGTGGTAACTAGTTATAAAAGGAACTACTCTTGACACAAAAGTCTTTGTTCTACGTCTGTCAATTCGGTCAGTTCACGAGATAGACATAACTTCCATGTTGTTCCAGTTCTGAGAAGGAACTTTTCTTTTTTTTATGGTAGTCGAGCAACGGTAGCTCCTCCGGAAGGAAATCAAAATGTGCTGTGGCTAATGACGTGTCTTGTTTTGGATATAATAATTTCTTACAGATTGTGCATGGTACTTTAGCATATTGACGTAAGGTGGTTATAAAATTACGCTCAGTCATTGAACGAAGCCTTTGTGACGTCTGACGCGCTGCCGCTAGCCGGTTCTCGCGTTGCTGTGCAGACTCGGTTGCTGTACGGTGTCGTAGCTCTCTGCTCGGCGGACTCCTTCGCTAAATGCTCCTTAATGAGACCAATTGTATGAGCTTTCGGCTCGGCAGATTCGTTCGCTAGACGCTCATTATTGAGACCAAGCCTATTAGCTCTCCGCTCAAAAGACTCATTCGCTATACGCTCTTGGATCTTACCAAGCTTAGAATTATATCGTACAAAAATTTCTTGACGTTAGCGTAATTTCATGTATGCTTTCATGGTCAACAAACGTTTTTCATGATCTTTAATAGCCTCATAAGAACGTGACATTGTGTTTCGAATAGCATTTTTACGGAGACGACTACTTTTATCCGTTCCGGTTTCTTGAGATCTATATTTTTTAAGGCGCGCAGCATCTGTTGTAGGTCTACCCATAAATAATTGACAATACAACAATACACTAAAAAGTATTAAATAAAAATAACTACGTTAAAAAAAACCGACTTCAAAAACTAAAATGTAAAAAATAATAAAGATTTAATATTAATTAAATACTACCTATTACCTATATGTGCTATTTACTAATAGGTTTGAAGTCGGTGCCAAGCCTTAAACAAATATTAATATTTTAATCACTGAAATGAATACGAGCAAATTAATACAATAAAATGACTACTTTAAAGATTAAAATGCGTAAATATACCTAATAAAGAGCAACTAAATGTTAATATTATAAGCAGCTTCAATCAATACGAAGAATAATAAAAAAATAATTACTAAAATTTATTCAAAAGAATTCCTAAACTGAATGGTCATGTGAATTAATGTAGATTTATCAATTAAGCTAAAACGCATCGAAATTTTTAATTTAGAATTTACACCACATAATAACCAAATAATAAAATAAATAAAAATGTGGTGTAAATTCTAAATTTTTAATTTAGAATTTACACCACATAGTAACACCCATATTCTTGCAAATAATATCGTATATATCATGGAGAGTGTTCCGAAAAATTGTTTGGATTAATTCCTGTCGCCGAATTCCACCATCGGACATCGCGTCAAAACTTGAAGTTCCATCCTCACCATCTCGATGTCTGGAAATCCACAACTGTGCGTTTCTCCCGACACCTTTTACCTCGCACTACTATGTTGTGGAACCAATTACCGGCAGGGGTATTTCCGAACGGATACGACATAGGGACCTTCAAGAAAAGAGCTTACTCATTCTTAAAAGGCCGGCAACGCAACTGCAAGACCTCTGGTATTGCAGATGTCCATGGGCGGCGGTGATCACTTACCATCAGGTGCACCTCTTGCTCGTTTGCCCCCTCTTCTATAAAAAATAAATAAATAAATAAATATTTTCTTTCTTTCTTTCAAAAGTTTATGTATTCAAGACGTCCGCGTCCATCAACGACGTCTGCCCGCGCGTGCGTGCCGAATTGGCTTAGCACCGACTTCAAACCTATTAGTAAATAGCACATATAAATAATAGGTAGTATTTAATTAATATTAAATCTTTATTATTTTTTACATTTTAGTTTTTGAAGTCGGTTTTTTTAACGTAGTTATTTTTTACGGAAAACTTTCCACTTATTTTTCTACGGATTAGTATTAAGAATTTACATTTTCGCCCCTGTGGTCTAGTGGTCCTGTATCGGTGTTGACCAGTGTGAGGTCCTTGATTCGATTCCCGGGTCGGGAAATTCAAAAAATGTTTTTTTTTTAATTTTTTTGATTGAAAGAAACGTTACCCGGGATTGGATTATTGCGCGGTTGGCGATAGGCTTGCCATCTATCACATTGTGGGACATACGGCCAGTTTCTGAAACGCAAATATTAATTTTAACAAGCAGTTAATCCGTGTTTAACATTATTTTTACTAACATATGATCTGTTAAACACAGATTAATTGCTTGTTAAAATTAATTTGCTTTTTAGAAACTGGCCGTTAGTATTTTTGTTTAATCGTGGATGCACTTTTTGTGCCTCGGCCTACCTCTTATGGGATATGGGCGTGAAGATACTTTCATTTGCATTTAACTTATTGCCTCAAACGTCTAGTGGTACTATCTTCGATTCGAGATTCTTGATACGAATCCCAGGTAGGGCAATGAGTTCATATATGGAAAACATAACGTGCCTTGGATATTATGTGTTCGATATCTCTTTAAATTGGCAACTTATCCCAAGGAATTTAATACCTCTGACTATCTCTAAAGATATGAGCTAGGAATATACCATCTGTCATTCTGCCTGGCAGTTAGTTAAAGACGAAGGATTGGCTATATTGTGACACTACTATACTACTACTGGTGGTAGAGTTCTATAACTTCTAACGGTTTTTGTGCTAATAACGTCATTAATTAAACTTAAGCACGTCACATCATCCCTCTACACGGATACCAATACGATATTTACATCTTTGGTGTCTATAGGCGATGGTTTCTCTCACCAGCACGAGAGCCATCTGCTTGCTCAAGTGCGGATCCAGCGTTGTGGGCACATTGGGGGCATGCCCATAACCTTAACTGAAGTTGGCATGGGGAATTATGCTGATGTTATATTATCATGTTTTATACAGATGATATTATCATAAAAGGAAGTAGAGAGTATCTTCACGCCCGTATCCCCGAAGGGGTAGGCGGAGGTATACAACAAGTGCACCCACGATTAGCCGAAGATACTTGGTCCCACAAATGTGATAGGTGGCAAGCCTATCGCCAACCGGGCACGTTCCAATCCCGGGTAACTTTGTTTTTATCAGAAAACAGAAAAACTTTTTTTTAAGTGCCCGACCCGGGAATCGAACCCGGGACCTCATGTGGTCGACGCCAACGCTGGACCACTAGACCACAGAGGTGATAAAAGGAAGTAAATGTGGCTTAATCAACGTTCCAAAGTATCATCACGCCCGGGTCTCTTGCAGGGTAGGCAGGGTAAACCAAACGTCTATAGACTTTCCAGTTTACCATGATTCATCATTTTGTCGGTTGGCAATATGATTGGTGGATCATCACTTATATCGCTAACCGACAGATCTGACACTGTTGCAACAGGTATAGATAAGGCGGTGATACTATCGCCGCATTTTACCCAACTGATAATGATTGTCGAATATTTCTAGCGTTAACCGTGACTGCCGGCTTTATGTGCTCATCCGAAGCACGGGATTGGATACACACCAATTGTTTTTGGAAGGTAAGGCTAAACTAGCCTCCAAAAAGCTCGGTGTGCTGTACTGTTCTCACGTCTGAACCGGAGCTCCGTAGTACCAACTTTTTCCTTTTAATCGCATTCAGTCGTTAACGACCAGACTATTTCGAAACGGCTCAATTCTTTGGCATAGCGCAGTGACGTATGTTTACCTACTCTGCGTCTGCTAACGTATTTATCATGGTGAGTGTTCCGACGAGTTGTTTAGGTTAATTCCTGCTGCCGAATTCCATCATCGGACATCGCGTCAAAACTTGAATTTCCCCTATTCACCATCTCGATGTGTGGGAATCAATAACTGCAATTCTCCCCACACTTTTTGCGTCGCATTACTCTGTTCTGGAATCAATTACCAGCAGGGGTGTTTTCGAACTCATACGACTGAGTAAGCTCTTTTCTTGAAGGTCCCCTACCTTCAAGAAAAGAGCTTACTCATTCTTAAAAGGCCAGAAACGTAACTGCAAGATCTCTGGTATTGCGGATGTCCATGGGCGGCGGTGATCACTTACCATCAAGTGCACCTCCTGCTTGTTTGCCTCCCTACTATAAAAAAAACACCACCGCCGGACATCGATCTGCTACTGAGTTTTTGGATTTTCGAGAAAAACTTCAACAGGACTAGCTCGACCCGGGCATCGAACCCGGGACCTCATCTGGGACCGGAACCGGGATCTGAGCTGAATAGACTATCCCTTAGACCACGTAAAGTCCATTAGTTCCAGTAGTTGCTACATCAAGACATGGTATAATATATTTTGGTTGAAGCCGTCTATATAATGCCACTAGATTGTCATGGGCAGCATCATTCTTGTTGTAAGTTTTCTCAGCGGGATGCATGTCTATCGTAGAGTCCGTCATCGACTCGCATTTGACCGATTTTTGGGTGGTAGTGATCACAGCCATCTTTTAAAGTTGGGTCCACGCTGGTGATTGCTTGCTACCATAAAATATAAAAAAAATGTAATTTTAAGTTTTCAAGAAATATTATTACATTTTCACGATTATGTAAGTGTACCTAACAGATAACTTTTCAAGTGTTTTTAAAATAAAGTACCACTCAAATTAAGCCCACTGCTGATAATAATCTATATCCATATCCATATACATATAATAAAATCGTAGGAAAGTCAATGTATGTCCGGGGTAAACTCAAAAAGTACTGCATGGATTTACCTCAAATTTTGCATGAGTATTACTAACAGGTAGGGTCAACATATAGGCTACATATCGCGCTATCACCTACGGGGGAGGAGCTGTGCGGAGTAAACAAAGTCCGCGCGAACGAAGTCGCGGGCAACAGCTAGTACATATAATAAAATCGTAGGAAAGTCAATGTACGTTCGGGGTAAACTCAAAAAGTACTGCATGGATTTACTTGAAATTTTGCATAAATATTACTAACAGGTCGGGTCAACATATAGGTACATATTACCACGTTATCACATACGGGGGAGGAGCTGTGCGGAGTAAATGAAGTCCGCGCGAACGAAGTCGCGGGTAACAGCTAGTAAAAAAAATAAGTGAATAGAGTTTTCGCTCTTGGAATTTCGCAATCGGATCGAGTTTAAGATGTTTCAACGACACCAAAGTAAATTACAATAAAGATATAACATATCTAATCTTATTCTATTTGTGTTGGGTTTTACGTTATGACGTGAGATTTAACGTAAATTTTAAGCAGGCTTTGTTTATGTAGGTACGTTTTTATTTATGAACGTTTTAGTTAATTGAATTAACTTTTTTATACTTAACGTTAATTAAAAATAAAATTAAAAAACGCGAAATATGTATACCTGCTACCTTGCCTACCGTGCAGCTCATAAGAGTTGAGCAAAGTTTAACTAGGGGCATAGACTAATTGCTAGGGACGTAGCTATAACTTATCTGCCGTATCAATTATACGAGGCATACGGAACACGGGGTCAATCAACCCCCCAACATGCTTAATCAAAAATTAAAAAGATTCCACATGGCAAAAGTCAAAAAGAGCAATTTCTTTTTTGAAGTGAAAACTTCTTTAGGCGCGTTGAGTGTTTTGGTAGAGGGTAAAATCCTCGGTTCGCGTCACCGACATGCTAATGATAATAGTATATGTATAGCTATGGAGAGCCAGACTAGCGCACGCGCAGTAGCCTGTGTACACGTATACACTAATACATCGACTATTTTTGAAGTGAAAACTTCTTTAGGCGCGTTGAGCGTTTTGGTAGAGGGTAAAATCCTCGGTTCGCGTCACCGACATGCTAATGATAATAGTATATCTATAGCTATGTTTTGCATATAGTTTTAATTACTCTCAACTTAATAGTTCCGTTTTCACTTCTATCGGCAGTCCCACGACTGCTACTGTTTTTTATTTTTTCAATAAAAGGCAAGGAGAGTATATATTTAATTTGAATAGTTTGTAAAATTTTTGGAAAAAAGTGACATAAATTATGATGAATACCTATATATTATTTTAATTTTTTTTTCAACAAATTTTTTTCTGTTGTGAGAAATCTCTACCCTTCATAAGGGCCCCCAAACACATTTTCATACGGGGCCCCGCCAAGGCACGCTACGCCACTGAGTTTATTTAACACTAGCTGTTGCCCGCAACTACGTCCGCGCGGACTTCGTTTACTCCGCACGGCCTCTCCCCGTAGGTGATAGCATGATAATATGTAGCCTATATGTTGACCCGACCTTGACCCCGACCGGCAAAATTTGAAGTAAATCCATGCAGTAGTTTTTTAGTTTACCCCGGACATAGATACAGACAAACAGATAAAAATTCTAAAAAATATATTTTTGGCTTCGATATCGATTGTAGATCACGCCCCAAGTATTCTTTTAAAAAATATTCAATGTACAGTTTTGACTTTTCTACGATTTTATTATATATATAGATTTTTTTATATCATATGATAACAAACAAGCAGATGTCTCTCCTGATAGAAAGAGAATTATTTTTCGCCGTGTTGGTCCCGGCCTTCTTTGTAGAATAGGCCAACTGCCGTTCTGCCAGGCAGGTCGTAAAGGGCGACCGATTGCCTATCGAGTCACTACCATCGTAGCTACTAGGTGGTAGATTTCTGCATTGTCTCGCCCGGGTCTGGTACCACCGCCTTACCTATTCCTGCCGCAATAGCGTCAGTGCTTGTCGCTGTCGTGTTCCGGTTTGGAGGGTAAGGTAGCCGGTAAACTTATGCATGTGGCATTAGACCTCGCCACAAGATAGCAACGCACCATTAACATCTTTGGTGTCTATAGGCGATGGTTGACTCTATCCATCAGGAGACCCATCTGCTTGTTTGCTATCTTATGATATAAAAAAAAGAGAGAAACCATCGCCTATACACACCAAAGATCTTAATGATGCCAGTCAGGCGGGATACTACAGAGATTTATAACATCTACGGTTAATTTTCGAAACGCAAATTAATTTTAACAAGCAATTAATCTCTGTTTAACATAATTTTTACAAGTAAATTATCTGTTTGATTATTTATTTATATATTATTATTTGACCGCCCCGTTGGTCGAGGGGTTAGAGACCCTGACTACGCAATCAACGAGGCTCGGGTTCGATCCCCGACGGGGACAAGCATTTGTGTGATGAGCATAAATGTTTGTATTTCCGGGTTTGGGTGTTTATTATATATATTCTAGTATTTATATATGTATTTCTATGTATTAGTATCGTTGACTAACATCCATAACACAAGCAAATAATTTGCTTACTTTGGGGTTAGATCAGTAAGTGTAATTTGTCCCGTGAATTATTATTATTATTATTATTATTGTTAAACACAGATTAATTGCTTATTAAAATTAATTTGCATTTCGGAAACCGGCCGTTAGTCTGGCTTTGGCAATTAATTCTTAAAGCAGAGTTTTTTTAGCTTTCTTTAAAAATTCTCTTTTCGCTATGGTTCGCTTTTTGATTCTCTTTGAAGGACGCTTTATATACCTACACCTATTCTGGATTCGGTCTCCCTTGCTTTTACCCTCCAAAGTTATCTACTTTGTTAACATAGTCCACAAATGACATAAAAAACAATGTTTTTACTTTGCTTAATGATCTATAAACGCGTGTAAGGGTGTAATATATAGCGTAGTTAACACATAACTCTCTTAACTCTTATTGTTAACAGTTTCTGTACTTATACAATGTGTTGCGTGATTCATGCACATCATCAAACACGTCAATTAGTTTTCTTAGTTATAAGCGTACCTAAATTCAGTACTAAATTTACTAATTTTGAACGAAACTCATGGAGTCAATAGGTACACAAGCAGAGAGCGGGTTTGCCTTCTTCTACTTACCTTCAGTAGGTATATTATGATTATAGATACATACAGGTAAATAGTGATAAAATCTTGCATCACATATTTTCACGCTCTCAAGTTTAGTCATTCGAATCAAAAAAGCGAATCTGATCTTCAAAAGATACAGCTTTTCAAATATTAAATTACGTTGTTTTTAGCAAACTTACTTAATGTTTTTGAAATAGGTGCCTAACTTTCAGGCTAATACACCGATTAAGGCGAGGTATTTCGACGCGCGTCAATTCTATAGAAAGTAGATGGCGCGGTATGTTCTGAAATCGCTACGAAACGTGTTAATTTTCGGATAAATAAATATAGGACACCAGCTGAAAACTAAAATTTAGCACATTCTTTTTTGTATTTACAACTAAATATCACTATATAAATATCATGTGGAAGATTAGAAATATTATTAACAAATTATTTGTTTTAGAGATTTTTTTAGCCTGTTTTCGTAAGTTTATATGATCAAGTATAGTACATTCTATCATGTAATGAGTTAGCACATTCTTTAGATAATATCTTCAGGTATATTGTGTAATTTTCGTAAAATTGTTATTTAATAATCAATACAAAAAAAACGTGATTTAACAAACCAGTTTTTTTCCCGTTTGTCGCGATGCCTCGTCTTAACTTAAAAATCTCATTAGCTTTTCTCCTTAAAAAACTGCGTCAAATACCGTTTATTGGATAATTGGATCAAAATCGGACAATTTGGGATTTATCAATGACGAACATTTTTGCAAAAAATATTTTTTAATATTGCTTCGATTTTTTTCAGCCTATCGATTATGTGGCTAAATCAATATTTTAGATCTCAAAAAAAGTCATTTTTAGCTTCCGAAAAAGTACATCTCGTCACTCATCCTGCACATAGCCCCGACTTAGCACCCTGTTTGTATTTTCCTGATTTCTGTATTTTCCCTAAAATCAAAGATTTGATGAGAAATTTACTTTTACCAACTCCGAAGAGGTAGTGACATGCCTTCAGATCAGTGGTCCTCCTGTTTTAAAAAAATGATTCGATCGAAATTATTTTGAAAAGCAATAAACATAAAATTACGCTTTTTTTTTTAAGTTACGCAAAACTTATAGTGTGACCTACGTATTACACATGAATTATTAAGTTGTTATGGTCAACATCACATTATACATATATTACATAAATTTTAATTTTAATTAATTTTTAAATAACTGATTTTTTAATTCTCTTGTAGGTACTTTTAGGAAGAGCATTATAAATTTTTATCGTCATTTTTTTTTTTAATTTTTCAAAATTTCAAAATACATTAAGCATTTTTTTTGGAATTTAATCTTGCTTTGATCTTTAGATATATATTTTTTATACTGTGAAATTCGTCTCTTCAAACTTAAACAGCTTTTTAATGCAGATAGTATCTAATTAACGGAAATATATAAATAATATTAAATAAATAAGTACCTATACTTTAAAACCTTCAAAACACGCAGGAAGGAAAAAACACGGTATGAAATTTATTGAAGATAATAAATCCTGATTTTGATTAAGAAAACATTTCATTTCATTAGCGTCATTGGCTAACATGCTTACCATAAGAATGGAAAGTTAAGTAAGTTTGTTATATCAAAGTATCAAAAAACCTATACCTAATTTACTGACAGATCTTTACAGTAATATTATAATTTTAGATTTCGATTTCAAAATTAATTACACACATTATGTACTTGATTAATTTGATTATGACTGATACTGAAATGAACTAGGTATTTGGAAAACTAGAAGCAAGTTAATTGAATTTTGAAAAAGAGAAAATTATTCCTTTAATTAAGAAAAAAAGCAAAGTAATACTAATTTTTAGAACAACTCTACTAATTTAACAATATCGACATTACATACATCTTCCTGTACTCGATCAGACATTAGCGGTGTACCTTTTATCCCTGCTAAAATCACATCCAAGATATACAAACTCATCCACTTGTTCCAGACTACATCATCGACTACAACTCTTACATCCGTTCTGATTGCTTCTTTTTCAAATACTAGAACTTTAGTTTTCTTCGCATTCATATGTAAGCCCAAACTCTTGCAATCATCGTTCATAACTGTAACCAGTGTTGGCAGCTCAGATGGAGTTGAGCCTAAAAGTGCAGTCATCTGCATAAAGCAAGCAGTCCACCACAAGATCACTCATGCGTATTTCCACATTCATTGATCTTAATTTTTGGAGACACTTAATAGGAAATAAGACACTTAATAGCAGGAATAAAACAGGCGAGCTGAAAACACACAACCCTGCTTGACGCCGACGCCTGGGTAAAATGTCCCAAAGTTTCTTTAGCATAACTCTGTTAAACGCTTTCTCCAAATCCACAAAACCGCAGAAAACCTTCTGGCCGAAAGCCAGATGCTTCTCTACGATGTTGCGGAGTGAAAAAACTTGATCCATACATCTTCTTCCGGAACTAAAACCCCCTTGTGCCTCTTACAACATTCCCTTGGACTTCCCCTGCATTCTTCTTTTAATGATTTTACCACACACCTTCGATACTGTCATTTAACAAATAAACAGTTTTTTGGTTAACACCTAATAAGGTAATCTATACATATTGTTACGTACTCGGGTTCGTAATTGTAAGAAAACACCACTTATATTTAATCTGTGTGTTTAGTATACAAATACACAAGACAACATAATGTAATATTAAAATACACTTTACACACTAGTCACTCACTATACTATCACTGAACTACACAATAAAACACTTCTCGCTTCGCACTGTTCACTTTAAGTATCGCTCTCGATCGCTTGATAAAAACTGCCCTGTATTTGTTAACTCATCTCTATTTATAGCCAGGGTAAAGTTCTACCGGGATCCAGAAAAATCTAAATGTATCGGGAAACGATGAATCACTTCTTATTGTAATCAAGTTATGAGTCATAAATCCTAGTACACGCTACTTTTAATCTTATGCCATATACCACAAAGTCCATTATGGCATAGCTTAGGTCAACTATTAGTTTGTCAATAGGAGTAGCTATCTCTTTCTTTTATTTCTAGATCTCTCCAGCGCTCCAACTCTAAACGTTTAACGTTTAAACATTTAAACGTTTCTAGATTATTCGTAACAATATAATAAAATCGTAGGAAAGTCAAAACTGTACATTGAATATTTTTTAAAAGAATACTTGGGGCGTGATCTGCAATCGATATTGAAGCCAAAAATATAGTTTTTAGAATTTTTGTCTGTTTGTCTGTGTGTATGTCCGGGGTAAACTCAAAAAGTACTCCATGGATTTACTCCAAATTTTCCATGAATATTACTAATAGGTCGGGTCAACATATAGGCTACACATTATCACGTTATCACCTACGGGAGAGGAGCTGTGCGGAGTAAACCAAGTCCGCGCGGACGAAGTCGTGGGCAACAGCTAGTTATATATAAATATACCTAATAAGGTAACTATTAAACAGTTATTTTTTTTTAAATTTAGCCAACTATCAGTTAAAAAGAAATGCCGACTGTAGTATTTGAAGAAACAAATTAAAGTGATGAATTCTTCTAAGACTTAAAAGATAAGGAAGGCATAGTTGTATTTATTTTTATACCACTAAAGTGTTGTAAATAGGGCACACTGCGGTCTAGTAATACTTGGCCAAGGACAAGATTACGCGATCTATCTGACAGACGAATATGACGTGTATTCTATTACTAAAGTTAGGTTAAATATATTTTTGAACTTAATAATCCTTTTGTCGTTTAAGAGAAAATAAATTGGTAAAGTGAGTGTCGGGCCACGCGCAATGTAGGGTTCCGATAATGAGGACTGAGAAGAGAGCTTTTATTATTTCATGCTATGAGCATTTACCTATTTAACGTTAATGACGGATATATCCGCACCACAGGTTCATCGCCTATGAAAACTTCTACAAGTACATTTTTTAAGTTTGCCGACTTTACTTGTTTAACTCTTAAGCCATGATAGTTTTCCTTTTAACTTCATCATATTCAGCATTAAATTAGTCGATAAATCTCCCTTTAATGTGAAGTTTGAAGTATTTCTATACACACATGTTTTTTATATCGGTAAAAATGTACTGTTTGGTAACACGGGATTTTTTGTAGCAAGTAACAGTAAAGAAGCACATGACTTATGCTGGAGCCGCACTTGCGCCTATCGTCATAGAGCTTCGTGCAATGACACGATAAATGCAGATGTGATCGGCTATTATCGGCTATTGTCGCATACATTCCGGACTGCGTGTGCCTAAGCGCGCATATAGCTTCGGGACGATAGACGCAATTGCGGATCCAGCATTACTGGATGACAAATGGTCTCATATCGCTTGGCCACAATTGCGACTATCGTCACAAAGCTTCGTGCAATGACACGATAAATGCAAATGTGACCGGCTACTATCGGATATTTTCGCATACATTCCGGACTGCGTGTGCCTTAGCGCGCATATAATTTCGGGACGAAAGACGCAAGTGTAGCTCCGGCATTACTGCATGACAAATGGTCTCATATGGCTCGGCTGCACTTGCGTCTATCATTACAAAGCTTCGTCCAATGACACGATAAATTCAAATGTGACCGGCTGTTATCGGATATCGTTGCATACATTCCGGACTGCGTGTGCTTTAACGCGCTAGTAACTTCGTGACGATAGACGCAAGTGCGGCCGCAGCATTATAGATAGAATTTACAAAAGATGATGAATTATTCATAATCTTTTATTCAAATGTGATTTTATTCAAGGTAGCATAATTAATGTTATACGGATGGCTTGGCAATATATGACGTTAATATCATTGGTGTCTATGGTCGTATCTTTCCACCAAAAGAACCATCTGGTCTGTTGCCATCTTATGATCTAAAGAGATAAGTATCCTCACGCCCGTATCTCCGAAGAAGTAGGCAGAGAATACAACCAATGCACCCACGATTAGCTTAAGATATTTAATCCTACAATGTGATAGGCGGCAAGCCTATGACCCACCGGGCACTTATCCAATCCCGCGTAATGTAGTTTTTATTAATAAATTATTTATGTTAAAATCACTGAAAAACACATTTATGAATTGCCCAACCTGGGAATCGAACCTGGGACCGAAGAAGCGACTAAAAAGATAACGTTTAACGTTAACGTTAACGGCAACCGTAACATTTTAAGACTATATTTTTTCTACAATAGCAGATAGTAGTAGAAAGTAAGTAGAGGTAAGCAAATTCCAGGGGGGCAGCTGCCCCTCCTGCGTCGTTGTGATTGGTTATGGTATATGATATTATGACGTTGTCTTCTAGCGCCAGTTGGCGAACCAATCCCGAAACAGCATGAAACGCAGCGAACCAATTACGAAACAGCAAAAATATCGAAATTATAACGTTATAAATCCTTGGCAACAGCTAGTATGAAAAAGTAAATGGTTTTATGCCGGAGAGTATATTTTATTTGAAGGTCGAAATTTTTGAAATCAAACATAAAAATATAATGAAGACAACAATTCTCGTTGTACTCGTAGTAGTCACTGACCACTGTACACAAATTACTGTACCGACTGTCATACAATTTGAAATATAATTAAGGTCAGAGATAATTTCCTGTGAGACTCAATTACTTTTAAACTAATAGTTAAACTCGTAGAAAAAATGTCAGGAAAATCCACAATCGTGCGATTCTTGTGGCAGTTTTTGTACTACTTGTAGGTCGTCCAAAATGTTGGTATGTCTATCACCTTGTGACCTTTAGTTACTTACATTGTGGATTACTAAGGAAACTCTAAAAACGTTTTATTGAGTTTTGTTATAAGTGGGCTTATTTTCGCGAACTTATCTTGGGAATCAAGAGTATCATTGACATGAAGGTAGTGAAAAATAAAATCAAACTGATTTCTTGAGATAGCTAAACAAATAAGCTCATTCTTGGTGTCAGGAGAGTTTTCCCAGTACATTCTTCTTCGTGGGAGCCATGCATAGGCAATAACCAATAAAATCTCAATAAAACACTCAATTTCTTCAGCAGTTATATCTCCTGGCTTATTTTATTTTGATAGCACACTTATTACTCTCCGAGACCAATAATGAAATTACATCATAATTGATAAAGTTTTCGAACTATTCAATTGGAAGTTTTTCTTGGAAAGCTCTTTGAAATTCAATCTTCATCATTGAGGCAATATGGATTCAAGGGAGGCGATTGAATATATATAGCAGCAATTGAATATATATAGCAATCACCTCTTTGTTACCACCACCTATATCATCAGAAACGGTTTCTAATGCATCCAAAATCTCGTGCACACAGATTATTAAAAAAAATAAGTAAAATTTACCCTTATTATCCTACTGGCCTAAATGTAGAACACCATCTCAACCCGAATTTACTACTACTCCAAGAAATATTATTGAAGGGTTTGTTTACAAAAAGGCCAAATTATCAAAAACACATGAAATGTGAATTTTGATCGCCAACATTTTTTAGGCTTCCGTATCTAAAAGGCAAGATGGGACCCTATTACTAAGCCTCCGCTGTCTGTCTGTCCGTCTGTCTGTCGGTCACCAGGCTTTATCTCATAAGCCGTGATAGCTAGAAAGCAGAAATTTTCGCAAATTATGTATTTCCCTTGCCGCTATAACAGCAAATACTAAAAATAAAAAATATTAAGGGAACTCCCCATACAATAAACGTGTTTTGTTCGTATTTTTAGAGGATGGTACGGAACACTTCATGCGCGAGTCCGAACTGCTATTGGCAGGTTTCTTACACTTATCTTTTACGCGCCATGTCTGCACTGCACTCTTATCGTTAACTTTCCAGCAAAATATTACTAAAATAACGTAAGTAACACTCGAAATTTAAATTTTATAGCAGCGTTTTACCTACCAAAAAAACGCTTATTCAGCGATTACTTTATTTGAAGCCTAAACATTTGAGGGTAGCGTACTTAATTTCCGGTAGCGAATCGCTTATACTGCAAATACTGCATCCTTTTTTCTCTTTACCGTCTAATGATGTCACTTCCTGTACATCTGGCGCAGGGGTAGTCGAGCTCACCGGAGCTCGACACTTTCCTAGCTCATTGGACCTCAAATGATTTGCACCAGGTAGCAATACAAATAAGGCTTCATAAGGTAATCTATACATATAATAAAATCGTAGGAAAGTTAAAACTGTACATTGAATATTTTTTTAAAAGAATACTTGGAGCGTGATCTAAAATCGATATCGAAGCCAAAAATATAGTTTTTAGAATTTTTGTCTGTTTGTCTGTTTATCTGTTTGTCTGTATGTATGTTCGGGGTAAACTCAAAAAGTACTGCATGGATTTACTTCAAATTTTGCATGAATATTACTAACAGGTCGGGTCAACATATAGGCTACATATTATCACACTATCACCTACGGGGGGGGGGAGCTGTGCGGAGTAAACGAAGTCCGCGCGAACGAAGTCGCGGGCAACAGCTAGTATTAAAATAACTAAAGTAAGAACAATATAAACATGGAAGATAATGCTATAAGTTATAAACCCTCAAAATATATTAATAATTCATACAAATAAATAACTAATTAACATACCTCAATACAAGGGATCTAAACAAACAAATTGTATTGTTACCGGTTTTATGTCCCGGGTACAAAAAGTTTCGAGATTGAATTTGAAACCGATTGAATAGTAGAGTTATCTGCGATCTCACGACAATAAAACTGTAAAAATGTATTTTTAGAACGCCAGTTTCCCCGCGCAAGAATGTCGTCAAAAAGGCTGTTCTCAACCGAACTCTTGGATGCAACTGCCGATCTCCAGCTACCTGAGCTTGCGTTGATGCCGGCTTGTAATAAAACTTTTTTAATCCAACCAGAGATATTTGTACGTGTAACTGATTTAGGGTTACCGCAAGTAGTTAAAAAAAGATTATCTAACCTACAACTTTCTCGCCTAGACTCGGACAAGGTAACTCTTTTAATCCAAAATAAGGCATCTAATGCACAACTGTCTATTTTCATATATTCGCCATCCTAATTGTCGATTAGAAATTGAATTTGATTTCGAGCCATATTTGGGCCAAATTGTTACATAATTATGAGAAAAGGTGTAGTTCTCGTCACCAACGGTCAAAAGTGTAAAACCATGATTTGGACATGTTAGCACTTAGCGAATGAATAAGCACCTCAGTATCCCAAATTGGAATCTTATTGGGCTTCAGGCTTGAATTATTTATGGATTTTAAAACTCGATTGACCAAACTGTAGAGCTTAAGCATTTCTCTAGGCTAACCTAGATCACAAAGAAGATTTGTAAATTAAAATAGTGCTATAAACCAAACCATTATTTATATGTAGATCTATTAAAAATCTGGCAAGATCCGCGCCATTAGGCCGATTAAAAGAAACTGGGCTAGAAGCTGAGCATGATTTTTCTGAGTGAGCTGAGTTAATTGGGCTCCCCAAGCCATTTCTGATGCATCTGTCACCAGGTTGGTGAACTTTTCTTGAGATTGGCACTCCCATCAATCTAATTCCTTTAATGCCAATTTTGGTATGAGATAACGAAAACGTGGATTTTTTGATAAGGGATTTTGACTGAAAAGAGAACTTTGTTTGAGAAGAGCTCGATGATTCAGTCATCCCCTTGCGACTGAAAAATTTGCAAAATTGACCATACCTACTACACTTGCATTTCGTGCAGACTGGCTTTTTCGTTTTGAAAAAGTCTTCTGACCGTTTTCTTGATTGAGCCGGTTTTTTATATCATAAGATAGCAAACAAACAGATGTATCTCTTGATGTAAAAGAGAAACCATCGCCTATAGGCACCTAAGATGTTAATAGTGCGTTGCTATCTGTGTGGCGGAATGGCAATGCCACATGCATAAGTCTACGGGTTAACTTTTTATCCAAACTGGATTATGACAATGAAAAACATTGACGCTATTACGGCAGGAATAGCGTCAATGTTTTTCAGAAAAGAAAGAATCAAAGAAAAGGAATATGGAAGGAACGAAGCAGTTTGGTTTTCCGCTTTAAAACACGATAAAACACAATTATTTTCATCCGACGAAAAAACGGAGGTTATCAGTTTGACATAATATATGTACTTCAAAGACCTACAAAAAATATAGACGTAGCCATTGTAAACAATTAGAAACAAATCGGTGAAGATAACTTTTGTACATGTGTGCGTAAGCCAACGCCAACACTTGCAAGCATCGTAAAACATTACGTACGTGTGGTAGAGAATAGTGTTGCAAGCATTGGCTTTCAATTTTCCATTAACTGGTTTAATATTTTACTACATTTTATAAATTATAATACGTTTTACTTATATTAATAATTATATTTGGTATTTTATTTGTATTACTATTTCCTATTTCAAAAACAAACAAATTTAGAAGGTCTTGAAATTTATTTATTTTATCTACTGTACATATGCTTATATGTAAATGCTTATTTACACATGAAAATATGCACTAATTACAATATGAATAATATTTTTACGAACCTTTTTCAGCATATTTTACATTTTTACTCTAAATAATTACAACTAATAATTCAATAGGTTTTTAATATTTTTTTATACTTGTAATGCTAACTATTTATTATACACTCTTAATACTCATCTTTAATATTAATGTATAACTTCTTTTCGAAACTGAAAGTACACACAAGAATGATAATTGGCAAACTAACAAATAAAATGAAAAATAAAATACGAGCTTATTTATTTATTTGTTTAATTCTTTATTGTACACAGTAAACACTG
Organism: Apodemia mormo; assembly: GCA_036924255.1. NCBI lineage: Eukaryota > Metazoa > Arthropoda > Insecta > Lepidoptera > Riodinidae > Apodemia > Apodemia mormo. The sequence goes on from JAUPFN010000026.1 coordinate 11,285,681, forward strand.
ACATAACAATAATAATAGAAAACAAGTACAATGGGCGAGATTATATCTAGTAATAGAGATTTCTTTCAGCCAACCCGTAACAAGGAAATATTAAGACGCTGTCAACACCAAAATCGCTCACTTTGTCTATTTAATCGGAGTAAACGAGACCACACTATCAGTGTAATATGGCGGCCAGGGTCTTAAAATGAATAAATATTGAAATTAAAAAAAGTGTAGATTATTTGTCAAATATAATTCGGTAGCGGTTTAGGTATGAATATGATGACTTCATGTTTTCAATTGCAGACTCATACGTCAAAGAAATAAAGATATATAACCGTTAATGATGATTTTAAGACCAATCTTCGCAATTATTTTCTATCGAGCCAATTTTTTTCAATTATGTATCGAGTCCGGCCACGGTCTTTGAAATATGATGAATATTAACATACTTTTTTTTTTTGATAAAAATAGTTTTTCCTAAAAAACTGCTTAAAAACATCAATTTCAACTAATTAGATCTTGTCAACCCCTTAATTGCAATAAAATTAAATCTATAACCATTATACCCACTCTGATTTTCACATTTAAAATGAAAATGCATATTTTTTGTAGTTTTAATGGATAGATATAGTTAGACAGTAAAGTTTTATTAATTATTCAAAAAAAGTAAATGATTTAAAAAAAAATACACACAAAAAAATTAAAAAACAAAATTTATCTTTAAAAATTCGAACTTTACAAGTTTCAATTTTTTACAAAAATTAATATTGATGGTTACACAGGGGTGTCTTTAACAAGGATTTATAATGTTATAATATTGATATGTTTGCGTCATCGTGATTGGTTATGGTATATGATTTTATGACGTTATCTTCTAGCGCTAGTTGGAGAATCAATCACGTAACAGCATGAAACACAGCGAGCTATGTTTTATAAATATGTATATATGTAGTATATAAATATATAGTACGGTGAATCCAATTAAAACAATAAGTATTAAAATATATTTTCTAAATAAAAAGAACATTTCCCCAATGTTTGGGGAAATTTATTCGTATGTTAACTTACCACACTATCACAATGCCGCTTCAAATTTGTGTTCTGAGAAATTATATCAAATATTATTTCTGTTTCGTTAAATTTCTGGAAATTTGGATACTTACTTGTGAAAAGTGATCCCGGAAGACTTTTTTCAAAACATGAATTGTTTTAACAATTGTTTATCACACAGGATGGCATGATTTCAAAATAAATATTGTCACAAAAAGAACGTTTCTCACACTCTCTAGCTCGCGGCCGACTAGTAAGCTGCCGGCTTTATATTGCCGCATCGTCATCACATTCGTGACTCACGATACGAGCGCTTGGCTACGTCTATTTTTTTTGTAGGTCTTTGATGTACTTATGTAATTTTTGAGATTGGGTAATATTTGAGTACGTTTTTGAGTGTTGTTTAGGTGTCCAAGCATATGTATTAAATTTCATTAATATATATACATACATGTTTGTATGTTTATAAGTTTGTCCACAAACTTGTCGGGAACTAAAAGTCATATCGGGATAATTCTTTTTGATTTAAATCATTTTTGAGTTCAATCAATATTCCAACTTAGGGAACTATCCAAGTTTTAACAAAATCGGCTTAGTAGTGTTTGATATATGGGGAATCTATAGTTGACAGATATTTGAAGCCGGTTTAATTTTTTAAATTAGTTTTATTCACTATTCGATATTGAGATTCGAGATTAAGAGAGATTCGAGATTTCAAATATAAAACTAAAAAGTTATTAATTTTTCTATTTTTTTTCCTTTTTTTTTTACTTCGTTCGTAAAGTTTGTATTTTGGGTTTTGTATAATTTCTTTTCATCAGCATTGAAATTTTAATATTTAATAATAGGTAAGTGGTAGAAATTATTTAATTCTAAAGATTATTTTTTAACAAACAAATATTCTTCACATTATTTATATTAACTTTATTGTAAGAGTGTAGCTTCGTCGATATTAAGTACTACACTAACTCTCATTACGCGGCAGCTAATCGCCGCGACTGGCATCCGATCATAGACTAATATTATATACTGAGGCATCCGATAGTGTGCCCGGTGTAGCGACCAGTCGCGGCAACTAGCAACTCGATCGCCGCGATCGGCGCTTGCTAGTGTGCCCAGCCCCCCTAGACAAGTGGCAAACGCTCAGTAACTGTTCAAATATTACGCTTTGGCGATATTTAGGCCAAATTGGTAGCTAAGTGGATCATGGCTTGTTCAACGTTTGTTCCATACGAACTTTACGAAGTATATCGAATATTGTCTCTGAATTGACGGTAAACGTCACTTTGAAGTATTATTTTAACCGAGGTTATAAGTTTTATTTATATGAAAAGTGCATTAAAAGCAAAAAAGACTTGCCCCCGAAGATGTGGCATCAACGCTAGTACAATAGAAAGAGAAATTTATGGATTTTTCATAAGCTGTTGACACAAGCGTAAACGAATTTGTAATTGGTAGCCAAGTGTCATTCGTGAAACGAAACGTTATATTGCATCGATCATTTTTGACAATTTTCGTACAAAACCGTAGCCAAGCAAGTGGCACTTTTGACAAGCAAAATAGTAGCGAATTTTCCGATAATCAGCGAACGCTAGAACCCTGTAGATTACGCTTAAAATGGCGGTTGATCACTATTATTCAATCAGCTGTTCTAAAGCGTGGATAACATCTGTGAGAATTTTTGATAATTTTAAATTAAAATTAACGCAAATTAAGGCTTTTGGTGGCACATTTTTAAAATAATGCTTTGATATCCTTGTGGCGCGGGGGGGGGGGTATTAATGTCACATGCATACATTTACCGGCTCCCTTACCCTTCAAACCGGAACACGACAGTAACAAGCACTGTTGCTATTGCTGCAGAAATAGGTGGGCCAGTGGTATTAGACCCGGGCGAGACAATGCAGAACCCTACCACCTAGAATCCACAATACTGTTGAGCGATCGATCGCTGAATCCAGCTTCTAAAAGCGACTGAATCGCCGATCGCCGATGCTAAAAGTAGCATGTGTGCCCTCACTGTAAGTGCTCACCCTTGTGGAAAAATTTCTCGGATAAAAGTAGGTAAATAACTTACAAAGTGAAAGTAACAGTTTATGAATGTTTATTTTTATTTAAAAAGTCTTACAAAGTCGGAAAAACTCTGAATTTTGCAACGTTTATGGGTACTAAAAGAAATATATTAAAAGTTATTAATACTACGAAATTGTAATAAAGGGGAAAAAAATATATCTAATACTTCCCCGGTTTTCCGTTTAAGAATTTGAAACTTTCTTCTTTGTTTAAAAAAAGGTTACCGTTACTGTCGATCAATATTATAAACTTTGTTTCTTCAATTTTTGATAATTATTATTAAAATCTATTATATCACAACGTTATTTGCCAATTTTTATTTTATTGTACTTTTATTACATAAATATATTTATAAATTAAGTAAAAATTAAAACAGCTGATCTAATTAGCTTTTGACAGGTTGAGTCAGTGTTGCCAGAGAAAAAGTCAATCTTTCGTCCTTAAGCCGGCTGTACACATTGGGCCAAGCATTGGGCCAACATTAAATGTTTCTGTTTACACATTGGTGTATTGACCATTCTGCATTGGCTCTTTAATAACGATGGACCTAGAATCTCTTACAGCCGTAAGATTTGTCATTAAAGATTCCTTTTTCTTTTTTAGTTCAATAACAGGAATACTTATCTTTTTTTTCATATCATAAGACATATGGGTCTCCTGATGGAAAGAGTCAACCATCGCCAATAGACACCAAAGATGTTAATGGTGCGTTGCTATCTTGTGGCGAGGTTTAATGCCACATGTATAAGTTTACCGGCTACCTTAACCTCCAAACCGGAACACGACAGTGACTAGCACTAACGCTATTTCAGCAGCAATCTGCTATACGTTTCTGTGGTAAATGGTATTTTTAATAACCTAACCTAATACCTAATGTCATCTGAAACAGTGCACTGCTCTGAACCTCCTCTCACCAATGAGGCAAAACAATGCGAAATGAGACAAGGCGAGAAAAGTTTAAAAAATAACTAGTATTGACTTGAATTCAATACGAACAACACGTATTCGGAATTAGGACAGATTCCATATAATAATTCCGTATAAGATACTAAAAATAATAATTACTTTATACTTTAAAATCAGTCCAAATCTCGTAAATATGTATCGATAAGTAATTATTATTTTCAATATGTTACAGAATTTCTCGATAAAGATGATCATATTTAATAATTTTGGTGTAATAATGAAAAAGTTTCAATTCATAAAGTACATTCATCATCATCAGTCATTCATTGGTTCATTTTGATACATTTCTATGAATTGTAAAACCTCAGTGTTTGTGTACGCCATCGTAACTCGGGAACAACAATTTAACTCAAGCGCAACACAACCGTCTTTACTGACGTATGACAATGAACTGAATAAGAGGCCAACGTGTGAACACCGTTGGCGGAGCGCGCCAAGATCCTTTGATGTGCGCACGAAAAACCGACAACATTCGCTTGGCCGGCCAATGTTGGCGCCAACTACCAACATAGCGCCAAGTAGGCTTCTACACGTTGGGCCAAGCATTGGCCCAATGCTTGGCCCAATGCTTGGCCCAATGTGTACAGCCGCTATTAAGAGCATGTGTCAGAGGCCTAGTAGCATATCAAAGCAGTCAAGAATAACGACGTTAATAAGTCGGCGATTGCTAAACATCTACAGCTGTAGTCGGGCCGTAATCACTGGATGGAATTTCATAGGCCACGCGTATTTTCGACAGAACGCCATATTACATTCCACGGCTAGTGAAAGAAGCCATTGAAATCAAAAAACATCCAAATTTCAACCGGGAAGACGCACGTAGTACGTCCTTGATAAGTTTTCTTGGCACGTATTGATTTTTGAAAAGCTGTATATTTTGGAAACGATGATCGATTTGATCTTTCAAATGGCATTCAACTCAATTTAAATATTGCTTTAGTTAAAAAATCGGTAGGTTCAAAAATTTCGAAGCAATGTCAAAAAAACATTTTCGTCTATGATAGATCCCAAACAAATTTACCGATTTTTATCCAATTAACGGTACTTGGCGCAGTTTTTAAAGGAGAAACGATGATAAGATTTTGAAGTCAATCGGTATATTAGCCTGAAAGTTATTTCCAAAATATTAAGTAACTTTGCTAAAGAAAACGTAATTTTAATATTTGAAAAGTTGTAACCTTTGAAAATAAGGTTCGGTTTTGATTTTTAAAAGGGCATTCGACGTAATTTTTATAGTATTAAAATATCGTAGAATACCAAAAAATAATTGGTTGAAATATTTCGAAGTTATGTCGAAAAAACACTTTTTTCAAAATTTTCGTCAACGATTACTTCCAAACGAATAAACTGATTTTGAGGCAATTTATGCATTAGATGTATTTTTTTGAGGAATAGTTTTTGTACTCAATCGGTACATTAATCTGGAAGTTATTAAAAAAAAAAATTGTTTCGTCACAATTTGTTTAGGGTATTTTCAAAATTTCTCAAAATCTCTTAGGCCCATTTGGTACAAAATTTCAGGAAGTATAAGTTGAGCGGAATCCAATCGAATGCCACCAACCGCGTTTCAATCGGTCCAGGCGTTCAAAACTTATGAGTTGTTGACACACACACACTCACACACACACACTCACACACACACATACATACAGACATACTGACGTCATCGCGAAAATAGTCGAAAATGGTTCCTAAGCCCACAAAACGCGGACATATGGTGAAAACTCCATTTTTGAAAATCGGAGCAAAATCAGTAACCTTCCTATCTACATACGTAGTGGGAAGTTAAAAAGTACAAGTGTTTTAATAGATTAATATTGTATTAAACTGGAGTGAATGAAAATGAATTAAACAAAATAAAACTACCACGCCAAAGCTTAAACCTAAAAGTGCGATATTTTTTTAGTAAAATGTACCACTAAAGGGCACAGATCGTCGCCTAGTGTAGCTTTGTAGCATTTTTACTCGTTATTTGACCCTCCCGTTGGTCGAGTGGTTAGCGACCCTGACTACGCAATCAACGGGGCTCGGGTTCGATCCCCGACGGGGACAGGCATTTGTGTGATGAGCGTAAATGTTTGTATTTCTGGGTTTAGGTGTTTATTATATATATTCTGGTATTTATATATTATGTATTTCTATGTATTAGTATCGTTGACTAACACCCATAACACAAGCAAATATTTGCTTAATTTGGGGTTAGATCAGTAAGTGTAGTTTGTCCCGTGAATATTTATTTATTATTATTATTTATTTATTTTTATAATAGATGGCATTAGCAGTAATAAAATTCTAATACAAAATGTATTTTCTATTTTTTTAATGTTTATGAAATAGCATTTTAATGGTAGATAATATATCTAGACATGAATTTAAACCACCACGTCAAAGCCCAAACCTTAAAGTGGGATACTTTTTCAGGAAAATGTACCACAAAAGTGCATAGAAAGTCGCCTAGTGTAGGGCGACTTCGTCCGCGCGGACTTCGTTTACTCCGCACAGCACCTCCCCCGTAGGTGACAGCTTGATAATATGTAGCCTATATGTTGACCCGACCTGTTAGTAATAGTCATGCAAAATTTGAAATAAATCCATGTAGTACTTTTTGAGTTTACCCCGGACATACATACAGACAAACAGACAGACATAAATTCTAAAAACTATATTTTTGGCTTCGATATCGATTGTAGGTCACCCCCAAGTATTCTTTTAAAAAAAATTCAGTACAGTTTTGACTTTCCTACGATTTTATTGTATGTATAGATAATTTTTCATAGTACGGTCAATTACCTTAGTAAAAGACTATCTAATTACAACATTTCATTAAAACCAATAGAGCTGTTTTGGAGAAACAATTCAATAATACATGAATTACTCGTTTGGATGGAAATGGAGTTTTCACCATATGTCCGCGTTTTGTGGGCTTAGGAACCATTTTCGACTATTTTCGCGATGACGTCAGTATGTCTGTATGTATGTGTGTGTGTGAGTGTGTGTGTGTGAGTGTGTGTGTGTCAACAACTCATAAGTTTTGAACGCCTGGACCGATTGAAACGCGGTTGGTGGCATTCGATTGGATTCCGCTCAACTTATACTTCCTGAAATTTTGTACCAAATGGGCCTAAGAGATTTTGAGAAATTTTGAAAATACCCTAAACAAATTGTGACGAAACAATTTTTTTTTAATAACTTCCAGATTAATGTACCGATTGAGTACAAAAATTATTCCTCAAAAAAATACATCTAATGCATAAATTGCCTCAAAATCAGTTTATTCGTTTGGAAGTAATCGTTGACGAAAATTTTGAAAAAAGTGTTTTTTCGACATAACTTCGAAATATTTCAACCAATTATTTTTTGGTATTCTACGATATTTTAATACTATAAAAATTACGTCGAATGCCCTTTTAAAAATCAAAACCGAACCTTATTTTCAAAGGTTACAACTTTTCAAATATTAAAATTACGTTTTCTTTAGCAAAGTTACTTAATATTTTGGAAATAACTTTCAGGCTAATATACCGATTGACTTCAAAATCTTATCATCGTTTCTCCTTTAAAAACTGCGCCAAGTACCGTTAATTGGATAAAAATCGGTAAATTTGTTTGGGATCTATCATAGACGAAAATGTTTTTTTGACATTGCTTCGAAATTTTTGAACCTACCGATTTTTTAGCTAAAGCAATATTTAAATTGAGTTGAATGCCATTTGAAAGATCAAATCGATCATCGTTTCCAAAATATACAGCTTTTCAAAAATCAATACGTGCCAAGAAAACTTATCAAGGACGTACTACGTGCGTCTTCCCGGTTGAAATTTGGATGTTTTTTGATTTCAATGGCTTCTTTCACTAGCCGTGGAATGTAATATGGCGTTCTGTCGAAAATACGCGTGGCCTATGAAATTCCATCCAGTGATTACGGCCCGACTACAGCTGTAGATGTTTAGCAATCGCCGACTTATTAACGTCGTTATTCTTGACTGCTTTGATATGCTACTAGGCCTCTGACACATGCTCTTAATAGCGGCTGTACACATTGGGCCAAGCATTGGGCCAAGCATTGGGCCAATGCTTGGCCCAACGTGTAGAAGCCTACTTGGCGCTATGTTGGTAGTTGGCGCCAACATTGGCCGGCCAAGCGAATGTTGTCGGTTTTTCGTGCGCACATCAAAGGATCTTGGCGCGCTCCGCCAACGGTGTTCACACGTTGGCCTCTTATTCAGTTCATTGTCATACGTCAGTAAAGACGGTTGTGTTGCGCTTGAGTTAAATTGTTGTTCCCGAGTTACGATGGCGTACACAAACACTGAGGTTTTACAATTCATAGAAATGTATCAAAATGAACCAATGAATGACTGATGATGATGAATGTACTTTATGAATTGAAACTTTTTCATTATTACACCAAAATTATTAAATATGATCATCTTTATCGAGAAATTCTGTAACATATTGAAAATAATAATTACTTATCGATACATATTTACGAGATTTGGACTGATTTTAAAGTATAAAGTAATTATTATTTTTAGTATCTTATACGGAATTATTATATGGAATCTATCCTAATTCCGAATACGTGTTGTTCGTATTGAATTCAAGTCAATACTAGTTATTTTTTAAACTTTTCTCGTCTTGTCTCATTTCGCATTGTTTTGCCTCATTGGTGAGAGGAGGTTCAGAGCAGTGCACTGTTTCAGATGACATTAGGTATTAGGTTAGGTTATTAAAAATACCATTTACCACAGAAAAGTATAGCAGATTGCTGCTGAAATAGCGTTAGTGCTAGTCACTGTCGTGTTCCGGTTTGGAGGTTAAGGTAGCCGGTAAACTTATACATGTGGCATTAAACCTCGCCACAAGATAGCAACGCACCATTAACATCTTTGGTGTCTATTGGCGATGGTTGACTCTTTCCATCAGGAGACCCATATGTCTTATGATATGAAAAAAAAGATAAGTATTCCTGTTATTGAACTAAAAAAGAAAAAGGAATCTTTAATGACAAATCTTACGGCTGTAAGAGATTCTAGGTCCATCGTTATTAAAGAGCCAATGCAGAATGGTCAATACACCAATGTGTAAACAGAAACATTTAATGTTGGCCCAATGCTTGGCCCAATGTGTACAGCCGGCTTAAGGACGAAAGATTGACTTTTTCTCTGGCAACACTGACTCAACCTGTCAAAAGCTAATTAGATCAGCTGTTTTAATTTTTACTTAATTTATAAATATATTTATGTAATAAAAGTACAATAAAATAAAAATTGGCAAATAACGTTGTGATATAATAGATTTTAATAATAATTATCAAAAATTGAAGAAACAAAGTTTATAATATTGATCGACAGTAACGGTAACCTTTTTTTAAACAAAGAAGAAAGTTTCAAATTCTTAAACGGAAAACCGGGGAAGTATTAGTTATATTTTTTTCCCCTTTATTACACTTTCGTAGTATTAATAACTTTTAATATATTTCTTTTAGTACCCATAAACGTTGCAAGATTTATTAACACTGAATAACTCTTCTGGAAGAGTCCGAAATTTTGGAATTACTCCGAATTTTTATATCAAATTCAGAGTTTTTCCGACTTTGTAAGACTTTTTAAATAAAAATAAACATTCATAAACTGTTACTTTCACTTTGTAAGTTATTTACCTACTTTTATCCGAGAAATTTTTCCACAAGGGCAGCCAGAGTTTAAATTAAATTTGGGCAATTAACGTCTGCGCTACGGGCCACTTTTACGGCGTTTAAATTATATTTTCAATTGTGATAGTGTCGTGCCGAAGGAAAGCAGTATAAAAATGGCGCGAGAAAATCTGAAATAGAACGAAGGAAACTAATTAATTTGCAAATTTTAACCAGAACTTTTAACTCGTGTTGGTCCCAGGCTCCTTTAAAAAAAAGGCCAACTGCCGTTCTGCTAGGCAGGTCGTAAACGGCGACCGATTGGCTATACGAGTCACTACCATCGTGGTAACTAGGTGGTAGAGTTTTGCATTGTCTCACCCGGGTCTGGTACCACCGCCTTACCTATTCCTGCCGCAATAGCGTCAGTGCTTGTCACTGTCGTGTTACGGTTCGTGGTCCGTTACCGTAGCCGGTAAACTTATGCATGTGGCATTAGATCTTGTAACGCCTTCTTTGTGTTACAAGTATATATTAGTGCTGGCCACTTGTTCCATTTCAAATTTTTATAAAAACATAGTAGAATGTGTAGACATTTTTTAGATTTCACTAGAATTGTAATTTTGTTTCTTAAGGGGCTCGGACGTAATGCCCAATAAATCGAAGATTTATAGAAATATTTCTTTTTATTGCAAAGTAATTATAAAATTTATCTCAAGTACCTCTCTAAGAGAATTTAACGCTACTAAGGAGTATCTCGCCACAAGATAGCAACAGACCATTAACATCTTTGGTGTCTATAGGCGATGGTTGACTCTTTCCATCAGGAGATCAATCTGCTTGTTTGCTATCTTATGATATATAAAAAATGTATACCGTTGCGATGCCATTGAAAGGGAAAAAATAAACAAGTAGCGTAAGAAATGGAAAAAAATTCACCGTAGGCCTGTAAAATAATGAAGACCCCAGCGGCACAATTATTTACCCTCGTCCACCACACTTTACACCACGACAGTAGCAAGCACGAAATCACACAATATGCGAATATTGCTCAACCCATGTTTCACTTCACAACCGAAGTATCTTCAGGAGACACGAATACTGCTTCACTCAACAAGACTAGAAGTAATATTTATATTTTATACCACTTTTTTATTTTTCCCTTTCAGTGGTGTCGCATGTGTATTGTGTACACGTAAAAGTTCGCGGAAATTTGCAAATTAACTAGTTATTTCGTTGAGTGATGGATTTTTCGCAAAGTAACGCTTAAATCTATAAAATATCTAAGATAGAAAAAAATTGAAGACGAAGGAGAGGCGTGGAGTGGAGAATGCATGCCTTCCTCCAGCTACATGCTCTAATCATAGATGAATTTCTCTACTTCGGCTCGTAGAACTCGGCAATTTTTTTTTTCATTCTTCTTACATAATTTTTCCTTTAAAATAAAAAAATCAATTATGTTTGAGAATGCCGAGACAACATTTTTGCAACTTAGTGAAATTTGTGGACAAACATATAAACATACATACCTCGCCGTGTTGGTCCCGGCCTCCTTTGAAGAATAGGCCAACTGCCGTTCTGCCAGGCAGGTCGTAAAAGGCGACCAATTGGCTATCAAGTCACTACCTGCATTGTCTCGCCCGGGTCTGTTACCACCGCCTTACCTATTCCTGCCGCAATAGCGTCAGTGCTTGTCGCTGTCGTGTTCCGGTTTGGAGGGTAAGGTAGCCGGTAAACTTATGCATGTGACACTAGACCTCGCCACAAGATAGCAACGCATCATTAACATCTTTGGTGTCTATAGGCGATGGTTGACTTTTCATTAGGAGACCCATCTGCTTGTTTGCTATCTTATGATATAAAAAAAACCTACACTTGCGAAAAGTACACGTGCTTGGACGCCTAAATAAATCATCATAGGAAATCAGATATTATCAAATTCCAATAATATTACATACAAGAACAGATAGGGATTTTAACTAGAGATGGGCCGAATATGGTTTGAACCGAATTCGAACTTCAACTGACATTCGGTAAAAACAAAAGATTCGGCCGAACTTCGGTTTAATTTTGGTGCGCTTTCTCGAGAACCACACATCGTGAATTTTTCACGAATTTACCTAAATTATTTTATATATCGTTAATGGTTTTTGCAGCGCACGAGAAATAATGACTTATCTGCAAACTTTTGATACCTTGGGTTACATTGTTCCAATTTAGGTAGGGATCTCTAATTTGATTGAAAATATAATATAGCTTATGTTACTCGGGCATGATTCTAAAGGTGGAAAAATTTTTCAAAACGGTCTAGTAGTTTTTGAGTTTATTCGATACATGTAAAAATACAAAAATACAAATCTTTCCTCTTCGTAATGTAGATTTCAGTCAAAATAGTGCAAAGTAGGTACTTTTTCTGTAACTTACTTCGGTACTTGTTTCTTGAAGTTCGGCTCAAGCTGCCGAAATTCGGTTAAACCGAATGTAAAACGAATTTCGTCCCATCCCTAGTTTTAACATAATTAATTGGTAATTAAACAATTTGTATGTTACTAACCTGTTTGCAAATTGACAGCCGTGACCTTAAGCATTCAATAAAAGAAACCACAAGGTCTTATCAGTAAACTTGACATCAATATTGGAATCCCCTACAGGTCGCATCTAATTTCGCCTGACAGTTTTATCCGGTGTGAATATTTGCTGGGTGTAAGTTAATCGGAGAGATAGCGACGAATTTTTCGGTGGAATATAGATAAGAGTAACAAACACACTGTCCGACCCGGAAAGGCATAAAGGTAGCTTGATTACATTATCAAAAATATAAAAAATATTCTATTAATATCTAATATAGCGGCATTTTAAAATGCTGGTACTTCGATGTCGTTAAAATTTAACAAATATTTTAAACTGCACAACACTACCTCAAGATAGCAGCCGCGGTGTCTTTGATATGATCGTCGCCTCTGTGTCTGTCGGCATTTTGTAGCAGTAATTTTCTACTGCCGTTGTAATATTTTAAATATCGTAAGAATAATAATTTTAATCGGGGAAATTTTATCTAGCTATATCCACAAAACAATAACAAATGTACGCTACCTAATAATGCCTTTAACGATCGCACAGCGTGTTATTCACACAACGTACTTATTACTATACTAATATTTAAAAAAGTGTATTGGAGAAACTTTTTTTATGTCATAAGATAGCAAATAAGCAGATGGGTTTCCTGATGGAAAGATTCAACCATCGCCTATAGACACCAAAGATGTTAATGGTGCGTTGCTATCTTGTAGCGAGGTCTAATGCCACATGCATAAGTTTATCAGCTACCTTCCCCTCTAAATCGGAACACGACAACGACAAGCATTAACGCTATTGCGGCAGGAATAGGTAAGGCGGTGGTACCAGTCCCGGGCGAGACAATGCAGAACTCTACCACCTAGTAGCCACAATGGTAGTGACTCGCGTATCCAATCGGTCGCCTTTTACCTACGACCTGCCTGGCAGAACGGCAGTTGGTCTATTCTTCAAAGGAGCCCGGAACCAACACGGTACAGGAATGGGTAAATGATGGTAAAATATTACTGAAATAACATTATTTCCCCCATATATAGCTACAGCTTATACCATCAAGAAACTTAGCATATTTATTATTATACAAAATGGGATATTCTATACCTCCACAAAACCGCAGGCAATAGCTACTTATTAATTAACAGGAGATAATACCCTTGTAAAGTTAAGAAATGCACGTTCCTTTGATTTTAGTATGTACAAATTATAGATTAAGAAATAATTAAGTAATAAATTCGACTAGGGAAGATCAAAACTTACGTAACACGATCAAAGAGATCAGGTATTTTGAAAAAAATCAATTCATAACTCTAAGTGAGTTATGAATGTGAAGAAAGCTAGATAAGTCTGCCTGGTCGATATTTTGAAATGCTGAGTTTCTTCCGCTGGATCTTCTCAGTGTGTGGTCCCGTTTTCGATCCAATAGTAGCTATAAGACTGTTGACGCGTCAAAATTACTTCTAAAAAGTTTAATTGCATAATTTATTTCTGATAATATGATATAGTGAAATATTTTTCCGATGATTACTCAGGTATAGTCGCTTTGAGTATATAAATCTCAATATAACTAATGGCTGAGAATTGAGAATTGGGGTTGCAAGGCGAAGTTCCTAAAATGTAATGTTAAAACTATGCCATCGCGAGTTCAGTTTGGATCGGATCAATAGTATAAATAAAAGTGTCGATATTCATATTTTTAGCATGAACATTTTTAAGGTATCTACTATCTACTGCCAGAGGTCAAAAGTTATCCTAAAAAACACCGGAAGAACACATAAGTTATTTAAGCTGCTGTAAGACGAGCTATTGATGATTTGAAGATAGATTTTCTGCCTAATAGAGAATCATTTGTTGTATGTAAAACATTTAAACTACCATAGAATAACCCCTAAATTAAAATGAGTATGTGTGGTCCCTTATATCATATTGTGTCGCTAAATTGTCGCAATTAATACTTTTAGAACTCGTCTGACAGAGTGCATCTCACACGCCTATAGTTTCTTATAATTAAAATAATAAAATGTACATAAATACAACGTACAAAAATTTCGCCAAACTGTGTACTATGCGTTCCAAATAAGAATAGGACTGTCAGGATACATATTGCTCCGCATTTTGCAAAAACTTCGTAAGTGATGAGTAAGGTGTGCAAAAAAATTCTAACAAACAAATACTTTAAAAAATTAATTTCATTCTAATTGGTATATTTTTTATTTAGATTCCCATCAGATTATGTAACTATGTATTAAAATAAGGCGTAAAATAACTAACACGACTTTTACATATACGTATATTTAGATGAACGGCTAGACTGATATATTTTACTGTTTTTTATTGATGAATATTATATTTTAATACTTTTTAGCCTATTCTGGACAAATACAACCTAAAATCGCAACAAAATTGGCCCTGTCGTTTTTGACTTGTAAGTGGTGTAAATGACACGACATCTTTATTTAATATATAGATGAACTGCTAGATCGATGCTTTTTACTAATTTTTTATTGATGAAAATAATATTATTAAAACGTTATTTGTTTTTCAATAAATCAGTAATATTTTTCGAACAAATATTTTTATGCTGACATTACTATTTTTACACTTGTGGTATGAAGATGATAACAAGCGCGATCCTATTCTTAGTTAGAACGCATAGTAACAGTTTTAAGCGGCATGCTATAAAAATGCGCTTAAGGTGAGATAAAGAATTTAAAATATCTCAAAGTGTCAAAGAAGGTCGAATAATACAATGTTTAATTACAAGCTATAATCAATTTTCAGTCAGAATCAAGCTGATCATAGTGTTATCTGTTTATTTAAAATTTAATCAATTATAAACAACAACAAAAAATAAAAGCTGAATAATATTTATTACGAACTCTTGGTGTTAGTGTCTATGACGCAGGTGATGAACCGAAATAAATGCAGTGATTTTCGTTGAGTGCAATTTATAATATTTATGTTTTTAGGGTTCCGTTCGTAAAGGTTGCCATCAGATTCTTATTCCTAAGACACTGCGGTCTGTCTGTATCACGTAGCTGTATCCATTAAACTAAACGCCAAGTAAGACACTTTAAACTTACAAATTGTATATTTTTCAATCGTTTAAGTATATAAACACTTGGTCTCTCTCTAGTTATAATTGGTTCTTAACTTGATAAATGGTACTTGAGGCATAATAGAGTTCCCCGTGTTGGTTAAGTATATAAAAACTTGGTCTCTCTCTAGTTATAATTGGTTCTTAACTTGATAAATGGTACTTGAGGTATAATAGAGTTCCCCGTGTTGGTCCCAGCCTCCTTTGAAGAATAGGCCAATTGCAGTTCTGCCAGGCAGGTCGTAAAATGCGACCGATTGGCTATACGAGTCACTACCATCGTGGCTACTAGGTGGTAGAGTTCTGCATTGTCTCGCCCGGGTCTGGTACCACCGCCTTACCTATTCCTGCCGTAATAGCGTCAGTGCTTGTCACTGTCGTGTTCCGGTTTAGAGGGTAAGGTAGCCGGTAAACTTATGTATGTGGCATTAGCAGCGCACCATTAATACCTTTGGTGTCTATAGGCGATGGTAGACTCTTTGCATCAGGAAACCCATCTGCTTATTTGCTATCTTATGACATAAAAAAAGTTTCTCCAATACACTTTTTTAAATATTAGTATAGTAATAAGTACGTTGTGTGAATAACACGCTGTGCGATCGTTAAAGGCATTATTAGGTAGCGTACATTTGTTATTGTTTTGTGGATATAGCTAGATAAAGTTTCCCCGATTAAAATTATTATTCTTACGATATTTAAAATATTACAACGGCAGTAGAAAATTACTGCCACAAAATGCCGACAGACACAGAGGCGACGATCATATCAAAGACACCGCGGCTGCTATCTTGAGGTAGTGTTGTGCAGTTTAAAATATTTGTTAAATTTTAACGACTTCGAAGTACCAGCATTTTAAGAATTTCAAGAAATTGTGATGCAGGTCGCTACAAATAAAATAAAATTTAAGAGACCCACATAGTACAAGAAATGTATTTTTTCAGTGTGATTCTATTGATATCTATACTAATATTATAAAATTGTAGAGTTTGTTTGTTTGTACGCACTAATCTCAAAACTGCTGAAACGATTTGAATTGATTCTTTTTGAGTTAGATGGCCTGTTTATCGAGGAAGGTTATAGGCTATATAACATCATGCTACGACCAGTAGGAGCGGAGTAAACAAAGTCAGCGCAGACGAAGTCGCGGGCAACAGCTAATTAATTATAATGATAATACATACAAATGACACCCCTGCCCTGCGTGTTGCGCCGGTGTGGTATGATTCCTGCCGAAATTTAAGTATTTGTATCCGCACAGAATAGTTTTGTTTTTCAAAACTAATTTCTTAGTCATCTAAGTTAGATTTCTGAGCAGTTGTAGATACTTATTGAGCTTATAACTTAGACACTGTTTTAACGGCGTCATTTTATTATGCCACGGCGCATTGTATAATTCTGATATTTCTTTATTAGGTTATGAAGTTATTATTATGACACTATTGAGTAGCAAAGGATGGGTAGAAAAAGTGTCGTGGCCGTAACCGATTGCGCTCATACGCCTAGACACACTTTATTTCCTCTTTGACTTTGAGTTTTGACTATCGAATTTGAATTACTCCATAGTTCTATCACCGATGTGTTAACTGTGATAGGATCATCAAGATCAGATCTCAGTTTTTTCTTTCGGAATGTCTGAATTACTACTGGCCTTAAGGGCCGTCACAGCTTCACCCGTTGCCGGGGCGAGCAGAGTGATAAGCCAGAATTTAAAGGTGTGGCCTGTGGGGCTATTGCACAAGTAGTTGGCCGCGTCACCGCTAGCAGTGTTTTGGCCCATCAAATACTCGAAAACCTGGTCAAGAGCTAATAATAATACGAAGTCTTGATGCCAATTACTCTGTCAATTATCGTCAAGATACCGTTCTACAGACTTACTATCTAAGTTTATCACGGAAATAAATAGGCAAACTCACCCAAAGTAGGACCTGTATTACTTACAAATGAAGTGAAAATTTTGGATTATTTTTTAAGTAAATTGCTCACACGGGTCTGAGATTCGCCATAGTACTATGCGTTCCAACTGAGAATAGGACTGTCAGGATGACATATTGCTCTGCATTTTGCAAAAACTTCATAACTGATGAGTAAGGTACGCAAAAAAAATCTAACAGAGAAATACTTTAAAAAAATATTTTCATTCTTATTGGTATATTTTTTATTTAAATTCCCATCAGGTCTTGTTACCATGTATTAAAATAAGGTGTAAAATAACTAACGACTTTTATATATACATATATCTAGATGAACGGCTAGACTGATATATTTTACTGCCTTTTTATGAATATTATATTTTAATACTTATTAGCCTAATCTAGACAAAGAGAACTCAAACCTACAAAAATCGCAACAAAATTAGCCCCGTCGTTTTTGACTTATATAATACTTATAATATACTGTTAATAACATAACTATTTAGTATAATACATAGATGAATAGCTAGACTGATGTTTATTACTAATTTTTTATTGATGAAAATAATATTATTAAGACGTTATTTGTTCTTCAATAAATCAGCAATATTTTTTAACAAATATTTTTTTGCTGACATTACTAATTTCACACTTGTGCCTTGTGGCACACTTACCAACTTCATAAGTTGATAATAAGCGCGATCCTATTCTCAGTTGGAACGCATAGTAAACGATTATACGGAAAAGAAGTGTAATAAATAAAATTTATATATGAAAATTATTTATCGCTGAGAAGATTGTAAAATATTTACATAATCGACGGCCCTCAAAGTAGACTAACCTGTATTGTAAGGATACAGCTTCGATTGCATACTAGTAGTGGTATTACCAGTCTTCCCAATCTTCTTAGCTGTACTTAAACATAACTAGGTTTACAAAATTTACCTGTTACGACTACAATATAAAACTTTATAAAAGTTCTATATAAAACTATATAAAGTTTATTCATGTTAACTAGTAAAATATTGTACATAATCTAAGATAAGATGGTTAATGGTCGCATATAATCATTAAACATATAATAAAAAAAATAGGTATTACTTAACTTCATAGTAAACCTCTACAACCTGTAATATTCAAAAAATATTGTCACCGTGCGGTCGATAGGCCCGCGTTTGACTTACATGTGACGTGGTAGCAAATCGCTATTTGTATACAATAAACTTTTATGTTTATGAACGGACTAGCTTTTGCCCGCGGCTTCACTCGCGTTAAATTTATTTTTGGAAAGTGGGGTTAGAAAGAGATAAAAAGTAGCCTATGTCACTCTCCATCCCTTCAACTATTTGCGCTTAAAAATCACGTCAATTCGTCGCTCCGTTTTGCTGTGAAAGAAGGACGAACAAACACACACACTTTCCCATTTATCATATAGTATGGATGGCCGTACTTAATATTTTTATTAGATAAATCGGTCAAAAGTTATGTAAGTTTTTTTACATATTGGTATCGTCCTTCAGTATGTACAATCTTTTGCCAATCAACCTTTATCATTCATTGAGGATAAAGAAATATGGCTCAGCATTTGAGAAATCAAGTGTATACCAGTTTTTGTTAAGATCGGTCACGCTGTTCTTAAATTATAGCGGGCTATATAGATGGACAGACAGACAAAAATCACATGGCCTATCATTTGCCCAATCACGTGTTTCCACTGTATTTTTTTTCCCAATTTTCATTAAATTCGGCTATACTACATATGTGATGAGGTGATAGGCGATGTGGATCACCACTTATCCCGCCAACCGACAATCAGATGGATCTTGGTCTTAGATGAAGGAAACTACTACTAGATATGAAATAACCACAATATGTTTTCTGTGAAAATAACTGGGAAAACCGTGTAATTTCATCCCGAGTAATGGCGGACTTAAGAACAGCTGTTTACTGTCTACATAACAATTGTTAAGTTATATTGCAATTTGGCATGTTACTTTGACAATTAGTTTTTATTTTAGATTTAAGGTACACATTAAAATTATAGAAAAATAGAAATACACACTCATATTTTGTAAACAAAGGGTTATTTGACATTTTACGTACATTGACAGCGTATTTTACTAATGGCGTATTGTCCGCAAGCCGTTTAAGGTGGATGGCGTTATTTTCTTGAATGATTTGAAATTAGAGCACTGACAAAATTTTTGTAGCTTTGTCTATTATGAAACTTCTAACATGTTAGACAGAGATGAAGCCATTTTTACATGTTCCGCGTTGGAATGTATGGAATTTTATAATGTTGATTGTTTATGGAAATTAATGCCATGTCCACGAAATAAAGAAAACAACGGAATAGGCAAGTACAAACATTTGTATCAGGACCGCGATCGCCACACTCACACATAAAATAAGCATTATTGCACATAAACTACTAATGCAAACATTGTTTCATTGGTCGTTTTCATTTTAAACAACAATAATCCGAAACACACAAACAGAACATTTAAAAATATACCAAACTGCGTTACAATAAATTTTATTTTGCTACAAAAAAAAGAGTATTTACGTCCTTTTGTAGTCTATTCAAAATAGACTCATCTATTTGTACAATAGTGAAACTTAAGATCGTAATAGTTTCGCTATTCTACAATAGATGGCAGCATTGATTTTTCCGTAGTTTTCAGTTGATCATATTGAGTAGAGAACTTTCTAGAACGATATACGTAATGACTGTCATTACGTATATCTTTCTAGAAAAATTAGGTCAACCTAAAATGAACTTTATATGTAAGGTGTACGGCTGATTTTAGCTTGAATTTCTATTATATCATTAGAGATTATATTAAATCAGGAATTTAATTAAAATAAAATGAAAATTGTACTTTCGAATGATATGAAATATCTCCATTTTTAATCATCTGTATTCTACTATCATTTCTGCATTCAAGGATGGCACAATACGGCATAATTCAGTGTATAATAGATTTTCGCACGACGGCTATCTCCTAATGATATGGTAAGTATCACTAAGGCAATTTAGAGTAAAAGCGCATAATAGTGACGCACGCGGCACGCCCACTCTTCACTTCCCCTTGTTTTCTTTATTTCGTGGCCAAGTCCTTATCTTTCTCTTGTCAAAGATTTTGGTAAACTGGAAACCGGAACCGGAACTATAGAGGTTAAGTTTACTCTGCCTACTCCGGAACTATATTATACTAGCTGCAGCGTGCAGCCCGCTGTATTATAAAAGTTTTTTGTGAATCCCGTGGGATCACCTAATTTTTCCGTTATAAAAAGCCTGTGTAGCCTGTGTGCTACTCCAGGTCATCATCTACCTGTGTTGTCCACGACTTCGTCCACGCGGACTTCGTTTACTACGCACAGCCCTTCCCAGTAGGTAATAGCGTGATAATATGTAGCCTGTATGTTGATCCTACCTGTTAGTAATATTCATGCAAAATTTGAAGTAAATCCATGCAGTACTTTTTGAGTTTACCCCGGACATACATATACAGACAAACAGACAAAAATTCTAAAAACTATATTTTTGGCTTCGATATCGATTGTAGATCACGCCCCAAGCATTCTTTTAAAAATTTATTCAATGTACAGTTTTGACTCTCCTACGATTTTATTATATGTATAGATGTATATGTATATGTATACGTATAGCTATACGTATATGTATACGAATATGTATATGTATATATGTATATTAAGATGTGTTTCTTTCCTTTGGTCCGGGCGCCTTTAAGGAATAGACCATATGCAATTTTGTCAGGCATTTCGTAAGAAGCGAACAATTGGCTAAACGAGTCACTACCATCGTGCTTTCTAGGTGATAAAATTCTGTATATAATTTCGTTAGCCTTGAAGTATTTGGAAACCATTTTAAAAGGACGACTACGATATCTGTTTGTGAAAGTTGATGTTGAATGTTATACAAATATGGGCGACAGGTTTGTAAATATAATTTATATTTTACTAGCTGACCCGGCAAACTTTGTTCCGCCTTAATGGCAATAAATAAGCAGATTTATTTTTTAATTGGAAAAAATACAAAAAAAAATAAAAAGTATCCTATGTCCTTCTCCTGGCTCTAAACTACCTCCCTGCCAATTTTCAGCTAAATCGGTTCAGCCATTCTTGAGTTATAAGTGGAGTAACTAACACGACTTTCTTTTATATATATATAAAAAAGAATCACTATCTAGGTTTACCTACGTATACTAAAATCGTAGGAAAGTCAAAATATACACTTAATATTTTTTAAAGAACACTTTGGGGCGTGATCTACAATCGATATCGAAGCCAAAAATATAGTTTTTAGAATTTTTGTCTGTTTGTCTGTATGTATGTCCGGAGTAAACTCAAAAAGTGCTGCATAGATTTACTTCAAATTTTCATGATTATTACTAACAGGTCGGGTCAACATAGAGGCTACATATTATGACGCTATCACTTACGGGGGAGGAGCTGTACGGAGTAAAGGAAGTCCACGAGGACGAAGTCGCAGGCAACAGCTAGTTGGTAATATAATCTTGAGTGTTTTACCAATAACCCTGTATATGATATCAGTAAAACCTCATGACTGCTAATACCCATTTAAACCGTTAATCCCGCTTAAACGTTTTGGCTGGGATGAATCACAAAGATGGCCTTTTTTATATCATAAGATAGCAAACAAGCAGATTGCTCTCTTGATGGAAAGAAACAACCATCGCTTATAGACACCAAAGATGTTAATGGTGCGTCGATATCCTTGTGATAGAAGCTTAGTGCCACATGCATAAGTTTACTGTCAGTTCACACATTCTGTAGTGACTTAATATCCCAAAATACTTTTTAGATTGAAATTATTGAAACTCAATAGTTTTAACGATTTTTTCCAAATATCTCTTTCCACTGAAAACGCTCATATAAAAGACATTTAGAAAACTAAAATAATAGGTATCATCACGATGGTTCCCTTCAGGGTACCGACAGGGTACACCGTACAATGAACCGAACTTCTATAGACTTTCTGTTCACCGCTTTATCAACTAGCGAAATAAATGGTGATCCCCAGCGACCCCATCGCCATTTTACAAAAATTAAAATCAATGATATTTAATGATAGATGAATGATTGTCTAGATCCATATCATCCGTCATGACCCTCGTGAACAATTGATGTTCGTTAGTCTCGCTAAAACTCGAGAACGGCTGAACCGATTTGGCTAATTTTGGTTTTGAATTAATTGTTGAAGTCCAGGGAAGGTTTAAAAGGTGAGAAAATATAGAAAAAAAAAAGTAGTTAAAAAGGCAGAGAACAACGTTTGTCGGGTCAGCTAGTAGGTATTATATAAAAATCAATTGCTGTTAGTCTTGCTAAAATTCGAGAACGGTTGGACCGATTTTAATAAAGGAGACAGTGGGAGATCGTCCTTCATCGATCTGATAACCAGATGAGACGTATATTTTATCAAATATTATTTATAAAAAAACATGCATATAATTACTTGCCTATCCAAAAGTGCTCATGGCTATTTTTAATTAAATTAACTTTAATCGTTTTTTTTTTCTCATCACTTTCATACTTTTGATAACCAAATGAAATTTATTTCACTGATAATTTTTAACACACAGAATATGCCTAGGTAGGCTTGCTTACTCATTTCTGTGTATGGATACCTGGCAAGCAGGTGTGAATAGGTAAGTCAATATAGGTGACTCCATCGATCTGCTAACTTATCGAAAGTTATATCAAATTTTGGATTATTTTATTACAAAATCAGTCACATATGCTTGCCTGCAAAAAATCGTACTCAAAGTACTGTTGCCAAGCTAAAAACTTGCCATGAGCACTTTTGGATAGGCAAGTAATTATAGGCATATTTGTTTATAAATAATATTTGATAAAATATACGTCTCATCTGGTTATCAGATCGGTGATGGACGATCTCCTACCGGCTCTTAGACCATTTGGCTAATTTTGGTTTTAAAATATTCATGGGAGTTCAGGTTAGGTTTAAACGGTTAAAAAATGTAAAAGAAAACGGAAAAGTAGACACAAAGCTGGCAGAACAACGTTTGCCGGGTCAGCTAGTCTTAGATAATAGTCTTAAATAAGATAAATGATAGGTCTCGCGGTCAAATGCGTTCGTGAGAAAAAGGCTGAAAAGTGATCCCATAAGAGTTCCGTTTTTTCCTTATAAGGTACGACACCCTGAAAATGTGCTCTATGTGCCACGATAGAGTTGTAACATTATGAATTTTTAGACTCCGAACCGCTAGTATAATTATTTCTAACCAAACCTTTTACTCAACCTGGGAGTTAAATCTGATACTTAACGATAGCCTATTATAGCGATAACGATAGCTGCCGAGACTGCCGAGGCAGTCATAATTACGAAATTGTATTATAAATGGCTAGCCATGACACATTTGAATAATCGTTCGCCTATTACGAACTTTCTGGTGTAATGGCAGATGTCTATTCTTCAAAGGGAGATAAAACCAATAGCTCATGAATCCCACTGGAACACTGCATAATTTTTAGAAAAATAAACATTAATTGGTAAAGTGCGTAAAATGAAATGAAATGAAAAATATTTATTTGCAAGTATATAGATTATAGACCGGGAGGTGATGACAAAAAATACTTTACACCATCGATCGCGGCGGTATGTTGGCCGTTGGGAACCGTCGGAAAAGTATGGCAAGTTAATTTTCGTGAATAGCTATTCAACGATGATTAGCTGTGCAAAAATTAGACTGGTACAAATGGTTAATTTGTTTTTTAAAATTAATGTGTTGGCGTCGGTATGGAGGGCTGTAAGTCACACCGAAAAAAGTATGGCTTTAATTTTATATACAATACATATACAATATATATAATATTAATATAGATAATTAATATAGATATATGTTCCGAAGTGAAGTTAAAGTACAAGTGTATAATAGTGCCTACTCCCTAATAATAAATTTCCCTCGTGTTCTTAAAAGGCGAATGATTGACATGAAACTTTTTGATAGAACAAAAGATGAAAGAACACGGGCGAGACTTCATACATCGTTTTTTTTTTAGTTAAAGTTAAGTATAATATATTCCGTAATATTCTATATCAACTCCTTAACTTATCCCCATTTAATAAATATTTTTTTAAAATTGGGGAATAGTAGTAGCTAAATAATGTTGGAATTTAGGGAAGGTTAACGTAAACATTCAGTTCTCTGCTTAGTAGTCTGTGTTTAGGTGTTTATCTTATCATTGGGTGTCCTTAATACAACAGCTAATCTCAAAATCTAAGTTAGATTGTCAAAATTCTGAGCTAAGATTTTGCCACTAATTTTTAGATACTTAAAATAACAAAAAAGAAATAGGCTTTAAACTATTATTTAGCGTCAGAATCATGGTGAAGCGTTAGCTGTCTCCCTTGACGTCTCTAAGGCCTTTGACAGGGTCTGGCATGATGGTCTTATTAGCAAGCTTCCTTCGTACGGTATACCTACTGGTCTCTGTGCCTGGATCTCAGATTTTCTGAGTGGCAGGTCGATTAGGGTAGTCGTCGACGGCTACTCGTCCGACCAAATGGATATAAATGCCGGAGTCCCTCAGGGATCAGTTCTCTCCGCAACTCTGTTCCTGCTACATATCAACGGTCTGCTAAAGCCCGGTATCTATGGGTACGCAGACTGGAGTGTTGTGGAGAGTTACGTATCCAGCGCGCGAGCCAGTACGGCACAGATCCGGTCTCTCAGAGAGGCGATGGTCGATCGTATTAACCTGTCCTTACAGGCAGTCTCCGACTGGAGCGATGCCAATCTGGTTAAGTTTAATGCGGCTAACTGACCACCTCAAGCTCCTTTGGTGTCACCTTAACGCCTACTCTTAACTTTGGTTCGTACATCGAATCGAAAGCCCAAGTTGCCTCAAAAAAGCTTGGTATTCTGGCCAAGGTGCGACAGTATTTCAGCCCAAGAACAGCTCCGCTAAACTGAGTCCATTTTACCTAACTCCGTCTTTTCAGGATGTGTCTGTGCCGATAACTGACCACCTCGAGCTCCTTGGTATCACCTTAACACCTACTCTCAACTTTGGTTTGTACATCGAATCGAAAGACCAAGTTGCCTCAAAAAGGCATCTGGCCAAGGTGAGATAGTATTTCAGACCGGGACAGTTGCTCAATCTTTATCAAGCACAAGTACGTTCGTGCATGGAATACTGCTTTCACCTCTGGGATGGATCCGCCAAATACCAGCTGGAGACGCTTGAGGCGATAGAAAGGCGTGCCAAGAGGCTCATAAACGACGATGCCAAAAAACTCCAGAGATTCGGTCATCGCCGCAGAGTGGCTAGTTTATCAGTCTTTTATCGAATACATTTTGGAGAGTGCGCAGCGGAATTGCACGACTTAATTCCGCCATACCCGTTTTTCTATCGATCGTCGAGGCGCACAGATACTAGGCATCGCCATATGGTGGACGTTCCACGTACCCGAACAAAGCGGTTCGATTCG
The DNA here is from genome assembly GCA_036924255.1 of Apodemia mormo. Taxonomy (NCBI): domain Eukaryota; kingdom Metazoa; phylum Arthropoda; class Insecta; order Lepidoptera; family Riodinidae; genus Apodemia; species Apodemia mormo. Next base: position 11,311,468 of record JAUPFN010000026.1, read on the forward strand.
ACATTCTTGATCCGAACCGCAAGGGACTGGAAAATTATTCTAGTTTATCTAATATTCGTCACTCAGAAAGACAGACAAGGGATGTACAAAACAGAAACCGCCTGTTTTCTTTGTATATTGTAAAAATAACTTTTGTGATGTGAAATAATTCTTGTAAAAATTATCTATACATATAATAAAATCCTAAGAAAGTCAAAACTGTACATTGAATATTTTTTAAAAGAATACTTGGGGCGTGATCTACAATCGATATCGAAGCTAAAAATATAGTTTTTAGAATTTTTGTCTGTTTGTCTGTTTGTCTGTTTATTTGTTTGTCTGTCTGTATGTATGTCCGGGGTAAACTCAAAAAGTACTGCATGGATTTACTTCAAATTTTGCATGAATATTACTAACAGGTCGGGTCAACATATAGGCTACATAATATCACGCTATCACCTAGCGGCCAGGTGCTACTCCGCGTAAACGAAGTCCACGCGGACGAAGTTGCTGGCAACAGCTAGTAATACATACATAAATACATAAAATAGGAAATAAGACAGGTTTCTTCCACTGGATTTTCTCAGCGTGTGGCCACGTTCCGATCCGGTAGTAATTCTAAAGAATGCGACTCACAAAATGTAAATTTCATAGAATATAACGAAAAAAAAAACTGCACACCATATACCACAGTAGAATATACAAAAACTTTGATTGACTTCTATAAACATGTTTAAGTGTTACCATTGTATAAAACTTTAATTACATTTGCATTAAAACAGCAATAACTTTATATCTATATCATAATTTTCATTATAAGTATCAAATGAAAATTTTCCCTGTTTTATACTTAATAATAGTTTAAAGCCAATTTCTTTTTTGTTATTTTAAGTATCTAAAAATTAGTGGCAAAATCTTAGCTCAGAATTTTGTCAATCTAACTTAGATTTTTGAGATTAGCAGTTGTATTGAGGACACCCAATGATAAGATTAAGACCTAAACACAGACTACTAAGCAGAGAAATGAATGTTTACGTTAACCTTCCCTAAATTCCAACTTTATTTAGCTACTATTCCCCAATTAAAAAAAAATATTTATTAAATGGATAAGTTAAGGAGTTGATATAGAATCTTACGGAATGTATTATACTTGACTTTAACTAAAAAAAAACGACGTATGAAGTCTCGCCCGTGTTCTTTCATCTTTTGTTCAATCAAAAAGTTTCATGTCAATCATTCACCTTTTAAGAACACAAGGGAAATTTATTATTAGGCAGTAGACACAATTATACACTTGTACTTTAACTTCACTTCGGAACATATACATATTTATATTCTATATCTATATTTATATTATAAATGCAAAAATTAGATGTTTGGACGTTTGGATGGATGTTTGTTAGTCAATAACACAAAAACTTCTGGACGGATTTGAACGAAATTTGGCACACAGATAGATGATGACCCGGAATAGCACATAGGCTGCTTTTTATCCCTATAACAACTAGGAGATCCTGCGGGATTTGCCAAAAACTTTTATAATGCAGCGAATTGCACGCTTCAGCTAGTATTTTAATTTATTACTCAACCGGTTTACTCACCAAGTGTCAACGATGGAAAGTGCCTCTCGTATATTCTTCTTTGAAATTATTAACTAATGTAATTAAAATAAACAAGATCCTTAGGTTCTAAAAGGTTCTAAAAGTATATCGGGTATCGGGAAATGTTGTTAAGAAACTGGTTAATTCTAGCGCATAACTTTCTTATTGTAAGATACAAAACACTTATGAATTATGATGAGTATGACATTAACATATTGTGCGGAATACAATGAACCGCCTGACTCTTAAAAATACAGTCGTGAGGCATGTCAAGCACTGCAACTAATTTGTTTTTAGTTCGGGCTACCAGTTATGTTCCAGATTTGACCCGGACTCAAGTGAAGATGGGTCGAATCAGTTGCGCCAATACAATCAGAACGATCTGATACACACTGACATTGATGTATCTGGAGACTAGTCATGGAGGGTAGCGGGATCCGAGGCACGGTGCACCGTTGGCCGACCGCTAATCAGTAGGGGGCCCAAGTAGCGTGGAAGGCTGCCCCGACAACTAGCGAAAAATCCTGAAATGCGCCATAGTGCCGGTCGGCGACCGGATGAGAGGGCCCAGCCCTATGGACATTCTTGGGGGGCTCGGGCGTCCCCGCGGTCTCCAGACTAGTCTCCAACAATGTAACTTCCAAGTGTGCTTGGTCTGGAAGTATAGCGCCTCGATTCACTGCCGTCTTCATACCTACTTCACTCACTCTCAATAGCAAAAAATGAAAAAGACAAGGTACAAGATTAACGTTATACAGTGGCAGCCCTCCCTCTCAATGAAAGTGGACCTCACTAATATCAGAAGTTTACACTCTAATCTCGCTGCAATCCATTTCCACCTGGAGACTTATAAACCTTGTATCTTGTTCCTCACGCAAATAAAATGTCCGTCTGATTTCGGCTCTATCCCGGCTCCACCCTGGAGCATAATTTTAAAACTCGGTCAGGTGTGTGCGTGTACGTCCGTGATGACATCTGCTGTCGACGTCTCCGATATTTATTTATTTATTTAAAATTTATGCACAACATGTACAGAGGTGGACTTAATGCTACATGACATTCTCTACCAGTCAACCTTAAACAAATATAAACAGTGTTTACGATGGGGTGCACAGAGAAACTTAATACAATCGTTTACTACTGACATACCTTCTTGATTATTATTAAGATAAATTAAAATTAAAGAAAACAATAAGATAATACGATATTACAATATACTTAGATACAAGTAATATATTACATATATAATACATTATACATATACCTACATAAATACATATATATATATATATATATATATATATATATATATATATATATACAAGTACATATTTATATATAGTTATATAAATACATATATACATACATATTATACTACCATAGCGCGTAACACCATTATTCTGCCAAATGCTTACAGAGAGAACGTTTAAAAGACAATTTGGAGGGACTATTCCTAATATCAATGGGAAGAGTATTCCAAAGCCTCACAGCTTCAGAAGAAAAAGACTTGGATAAGAAATCGGTACGACAAAAAGGTACTTGAAGAGTCGGGATATTTTCTGAACGAAGTTGGCGTGAATGTGTGGCATGCTGAAATATGAATTTTGACCTAAGATATTGAGGTGCATTAGGATTATAAAGAATTGTGAATAATGTACAAAGCAATCTCAACTGTCTTCGTTGGCGGATCGAAAGCCATTTCAGTTTAGAGCGATATAATTAGACGTGATCAAACTTACGCAGACCAAAGATGAACCGTATACAATTGTTGAGCATGCGTTCTAATCTGTCTAAAATGGCTTGACTTAAATCTACGAAACACACGTCGGCATAATCAAGTATTGGTATAACTAGGGTCTGCACAAGTAGGAGTTTTGATTGGGGTGGCAAAAAGTTTTTGTACCGATAAAGGGATCGTAAAGCCATATTAACCTTACGACAAAGTTCAGTAGTATGTGGTAACCAAGATAGAGTTTGGTCTATTATGAGTCCTAGATCTTTGACGTAAGGGAGAAAGGGGATAGTTATCAAAAACTACCGCTGAAATAGAGCTCCAATCCAAACTTTGAACCCGACGCGAGCTGCCAATAATGATAGCCTGACATTTATTAGGATTGACTGTTATACCAAACTTTTTCGTCCAGTCAAGAACGTTGTGTAAATCCTGATTGATACGACTTACAGCTTCGTTGATGCCTCCTAAGTTTGATTGGGCATAAATTTGCAAATCATCTGCATACAAATGGTGAGAACAGCTTAAACGGTCAGTAATTAGGTTTATGACTACGGAAAAAAGGAGGGGAGATAGGATCCCACCCTGAGGAACGCCTGTCAATACGTCACACCAGTCAGATAAATTATCATTAACACGAACTGCTTGCTCGTCTCGTCTCGTCGTCGTATATCTCGAAGACTCCTAGGACACATGTCTAAAGAAGCTTCTTTATGCCTGTGTCTACCGTGCGCATAGCGGAGACCAGGAGACGATCAGGCTCATAGAGTACCTAAGTGAGGCGGCGAATTCTGCTCAACACAAATACCCTTCCACTCAGCTAGTGCTACTGAGGGCCACCCACCCCAGCCACTACCATGATGCCCACCACCAGGACGATACCCATACCAGTGAACTGACCTCACTGGGAGAGAGATATGTAAACTCGCTATAGCGTTTAACCTGCCTGGTCAAGGAGCGATGCGGGTTCCTGACATTGAGAGCTATACAGCCAATTGCTTGTACCTTCTGCTGACTACGGATCCAGATCGCTACTCGGTGGCGATTTCCTTGCCGCTTGGCAGCTCCAATCACTATCTGGTGAGCCCCAGGGGCTCTCGGCGCGTGTAGCGATACAAGTCAGCAGATTGGGCGAGATGCGTTCTTTCTTTGCGTCTTATCCCTAGCGGCCTGTCTGCTTTTCTTCTGAAGACTCTTCGACCTGCGCGGCTGCTGTAACTGATGTATTGCGACAGGGAATGAAGTGCTTTATCCCTTTTTTCGATGTAGCTATGTCCAGCAAAGCTCAACCCTGGTTCAGAGCCGATTGTAGACGCGCTGAGGCGCAAAAACGTGTGGTAAATCTGGCTTGGGCAGATGCTCAACACCGCAAGGCCAAAGACGTATCGGAGAAGAAAAAGCCTTTAAAGGGGCCGCCAACTCCTGCAAAAAAGCTCTACTGAAAGCTCGATTCGACTATGTTAGCCGTATTGGGAACAAACTGGCTTCTTACCCCTCAGGTAGTAAAGCGTTTTGGTCCCTGGCAAAATAGGTTGACCCTCACTTCCTACACTGCTGAAGCCGGATGGGACTCTGGCTCACACCGCTGTAGAGAAAGCGAACCTATTCGCTACTTTATTTGCGGAAAACTCACGTCTAGATCCCACCAACGCAAAACCTCTCAGTTTACCTGGATGCGAGATGAAAATGCCGGAAATTCGTATCTGTCAGACTGAGGTTCGTAAAACGCTGCGGAATCTGTATGTGAACAAAGCCAGTGGCCTTGATGGGATTCCAGCAATAGTACTTAAAACCTGTGCGCCTGAACTCGCTCCTGTTTTGACACGCCTCTTTCGCCTTTCGATGACGACTGGAAAAGTACCAAAATCATTGAAGCTTGCTAACGTGTAGCCTGTGTCTAAAAAAGGCAATCGTGCCGACCCCTTTAACTATAAGCCAATTTCAGTCACGTTCATACTCTGCAAGACTATGGTGCGTGTACTGAACAGGTTAGGCTATCAGGGGGAATCAGGGGGCTAATAGCACACTTAAAAGCGAACGATTTATTCAGTGACCGCTAATACGGGTTTTGCCAAAATCGGTCCACTAGGGATCTTCTAGCGTATGCCACCTACGTCTTGAGTTCAGCCATCGAGAATCATGGAGAAGCACTAGCTGTCTCCCTTGATATCTCGAAGGCCTTTGACAGATTCTGGCATGATAGTCTTATTGGCAAGCTTCCTTCGTAGGGTATACCTACTGGTCTCTGCGCCTGGATCTCAGATTTTTTGACTGGTCGGTCGATTAGTGCAGTCGTCGACGGCTGCTCGTCCGACCAAATGGCTATAAATGCTGGAGTTCCTCAGGGATAAGTTCTCTCCGCAACTCTATTCCTGCTACTTATTAACGGTCTACTGAAGCCCGGTATCTATGGGTACACAAACGATAGCACTGTTGTGGGGAGTTATGCATCCAGCGCGTGAACCAGTACGGTACAGATCCGGTCTTTCAGAAAGTCGATGGTCGATAGTATGAACCTGTCCTTACAGGCAGTCTCCGATTAGGGCGATGCCAATCTGGTCAAGTGTAATGCGGCTAAGTCCCAGGCGTGTCTATTCCATCCATTCCACCTATCTCCGTCTTTTCAGGGTATGTCCGTGCCGATAACAGACCACCTCGAGCTCCTTGGTATCACCTTAACGCCTACTCTTAACTTTGGTTCGTACATCGAAAGTCCAAGTTGCTTAAAAAAAGCTTGGTATTCTGGCCAAGGTGAGACAGTATTTCAGCCCGAGAACAGCTCCGCTAAACTGAGTCCATTTTACCTATCTCCGTCTTTTCAGAATGTGTCTGTGCCGATAACTGACCACCTCGAGCTCATTGGTACCACCTTAACACCTACTCTCAACTTTGGTTTGTACATCGAATCGAAAGACCAAGTTGCCTCAAAAAGGCATCTGCCCAAGGTGAGATAGTATTTCAGACCGGGACAGTTGCTCAATCTTTATCAAGCACAAGTTCGTTCGTGCATGGAATACTGCTCTCACCTCTAGGATGGATCCGCCAAATACCAGATGGAGATGCTTGAGAGACGTGCCAAGAGGCTCATAAACGACGATGATCTGGTAGGCAAAAAACATCAGAGCCTCGCTCATCGCCGCAAAGTAGCTAGTTTATCGGTCTTTTATCGGATTCACTTTGAAGAGTGCGCTGCGGAATTGCACGATTTAATTTCGCCGTCCCTTTTATATCGATCGTCGGGGCGCACAGATACTAGGCATCGCCATACATGGATGTTCCACGTACCCGGACACAGCGGTTCGACTCAACATTTTTGATCCGAACCGCAAGGGACTCGAATATGCTTCCCGAGTATATGTTCTTCGGCGGGTACAACTTGGGGATCTTCAAGAAAAGAGTAAACAGGTACCTTCTAGGGCAGCGCGTTTCATCTTAGGCCGCATCTTAGCTTACCATCAGGCGAGATCGTGGTCAAGCGCTTCCCTATCTATATATATAAAAATCAATTGCTGTTCGTTAGTCTCGCTAAAACTCGAGAACGGCTGAGCCGATTTGGCTAATTTTGGTTTTCAATTAATTGCTGAAGTCCAGGGAAGGTTTAAAAGGTGAGAAAATATAAAAAAATGAGAGTGGTTAAAAAGGCAGAATAAGGTTTGCCGGGTCATCTAGTCTATAATAAAAAAGGCATTCTGTTCTGATTACTCTAGTGCATATATTTTGTTTTTGTTCAGATCTAAGGTAATAATTTAAAAAAAAACAAAACATCAAATTGACATTACATTACATTACGTAACATCATATTATGCTCGAAACACAATAAAACCACCTGTGACCTGACTCCTAACTGTACAGTCGTGAGGAATGTCAAGCACGACTACTTATTGTTTTTAGTTCTACCTGGTTATGTTCCAGATTTGGCCCGGACTCGAGGTATTCTAAACCGATTACCCTAGTGCATATATCTTAGTTTTGTAAAGAAACAATATACTAATGACATTAACAATAATATGTTGTGTGAGACACTTAATGAAACCGTTTGCGCCCTGAAAGTACACACAGACATAAGGAGCTTCATTCACCACTGCCACATTGTTTTTAGTTCAAGCTGCCAGATTTGTCCCAGATTTGACCCAATTCGACGAACTTTAATCTAATTATTTGATTATTTATGTGCATGCATTTTGTTATTATAACATAGCATTAGTCACACTCACAATAACATATTGTACCAGAAAAATCGCCAGTGCAGACGTGAGGAGCGAGCTCTCCTATGCCCAATGCTGCTAATTTGTTTTTAATTCGAGATACCAAGTTATGTCCCAGATTTGATCCAGACTCAAAACACTCTAATCTGAATAAATTTCTCTTAGTTTATGCTTGAGATCTTTCAATCAAAATTCATTGAGACTACGTAAAACTTAATTTAAGTTTAACTTCTCGTTAATATAGACACAAATAACGTTCTAAATTAAAATCATGACTAAACCGTAGTGATTGTATGCTCTTTGATCATGATTTGCAATTAATATTAAATTAAACAGGAATCTTCTCTTAAAATACGTTTCATAATACATTTACCTACTTTTGACATAAAATTCATTAAAGACAAGGTAGAAGGCGCATGGCCCTCGGTCTTAGTCTGTCTTGAACAAAATTGAATTGAAATAAGTACAAGCTTATTGCTAACTAGCTGTTGCCTGCGACTTCGTCCGCGTGGACTTGGTTTACTTCACACTGCTTCTCCCCTGAAGGTGATAGCGTGATAATATGTAGCCTATATGCTGACCCGATCTGTTAGTAATATTCATGCAAAATTTGAAGTAAATCCATGCAATACTTTTTGAGCTTACCCCGGACATACATACAGACAAACAAACAAACAGACGAAAATTCGAAAAACTATATTTTTGGCTTCGATATCGATTGTAGATCACGCACCAAGTATTCTTTTAAAAAAATATTCAATGTACAGTTTTGACTTTCCTACGATTTTTATTATATGTATAGATAAGCAAATCTAGACGCATGACTCGAATTTCATTTTCGAAGTTGCAAAGAGTAAAGTGGAATTTAAAAAAGTGCAACTTATTCATTGTGTTCCCATTATTAGTCAGTTTTTAGAATACTAACAGTCTTACGTATTATTAATCAACTTACACGAGTTTCGACTTCAAGATATTCTCGATAACAAATGAAACAATCATAATATCAAGCGTCACATAATTTTATCTACTTTTTCACACAAATGTACCATTTATGCATTTATGTTGCAATTTAGGCATTTATGTTGCAATATAATTACAACAACGTGATGTAGTAACTTAGCAGTGACAAACGTGTACGGTCTGACAAACTAATGCACCTATTTTTGTTATATCGAACTTAGACGTGGGATTTTATTTTTTTTATTTTTTTGTATCTTAAGATAGCAAACAAGCAGATGGGTCACTGTATGGAAATAATCAACCATCGCCTACAGACACCAAAGATGTTAATGGTGCGTTAGTCAGTCAGCTTAGATGGTACGGACATCTTGTGCGTATGGATGACTCTAGGTTGCCTAAGGTTGTCTTCTACTCACAGCTGAAGGAGGAAAAGCGCATACTTGGAGGCCAGTACTTACGTTACATGTATGTCTGAAGCGCCATTTCAGTACATGCAACATGCAAAGGATGGGAAGATCTTGCGAAACAGAGACGAGTGGTGGAACTCTGTTAATAAGGCTGTTTAAAAAGTTTTGAAAAAAGCGCTTAGAAGCCTTTGACGCGAAGCGCCTTATTATTAAGACCCGTCCAAAACCAAAAGCATACAACAACAACGGCCAATTACACTGCCTTCCGTGTGATAGGGTTTTTAAAACTAAATTTGGCTTCGTCAGCCACATTCGCGCTCATATGCTCAAATAGAAAAATGATAAAAAAATTACGCCAGGGTTGTTAACAAAGTGATGGTTTCTTAACACACTGTATACACATTTTCATTTTCATTAAAAATGTACAATAACTAAAATATTATGTAAATATTTTTATTGTGGGAAATTGTTGTTTGCTACAGAGGTATTTAGGTTTCATGTTATTTGTTTTCACCCGGGGAAGAAAATTATTTCCATTCCGCAACTAGAGTTTATTGGTCATAAAAAAATAATACACGTCTGGGTTTTATAAATTGTTATAATCGCTACAACATATTTTAAACTTGAATACAAAATATATAACAGGTAAATTAACTATATTCTAAATATATCAATGTCAACAACATGTATACGGTGTGTAAAGAAAAGAAAGCATTACTGAAAAAAGTATTAAAATAACTTTATTTTCTGAAAATAAAAAAGATATAGTTTTTTAATATTCGTATTTTTACGTATATCTCCCTAGAGTTAAGCAAATATTTTAAAAATGACAACATCTTGTCGCTGTTTGTTTCACTGTTTCGCTTTGGCGGCTTTCGCACAAAAGCCGTGTGAAGACACGGTGTTCGTTTTTCGGCTTTTTACAAACGAACTTTAAACGCGCCGCGTTATCTTTCGCTAGCATCCAACTTGCGCGGCATTCTTTAATAATAATAGAATTTACTTATTTGTAGGTGTTGTCATACTTAATGTATGAAAATACCATTTAAGATTAATTTTTTTTATTGGGAAAACTAATCAATTAATATCCATAAAATAATTACACATATGTAACTGTATTACGGTACCAAATAACACCTTTAATTATCCGACAGGGTTTTCTTTACACACTGTATAGCTATTACTATTACGTTTTTTTAAAAACAAGTCTAGTTACTCGTATCTGAAATTAACATATTTTGTATGCGCTCCAAATAAAGCTAAAACTATGAACCAATAAATTTGATACCAATTCTAGCAAAAATACCTACTAAAAAATATATAACATAGCGAACTAGCAGATGAATATCCTAATGGAAATAGACAAACATCGCCAATAGACCAACTGCCGTTCTGCTAGGCAGGTCGTAAAAGGCGGCCGATTGACTATAAATGTCACTACCATCGTGACTACTAGGTGGTAGAGTTACGCAACGTCTCGCCCGGGTATTTGATACCAGCGCCTTACCTATTCCTGTCGCAATAGCGTCAATGCTTGTCATTATCGTGTTCCGGTTTGAAGGGTAAGGTAGCCGGTAGACTTATACATGTGGCATTGCCATCCTTCCATACGGATAGCAACGCACCATTAACATCTTTGATGTCTATATGCGATGGTTTCTCTTTCCATCTGGAGAGCCTTCTACTTATGTATCTTTAAATATAAAAAAATTGTAAAGTGCGTGTTAGACCACGCGCAATGCAATGTTCCGAAGTTGCCCATCACAATAATGCTGACTAAGAAGTGGGCTTTTATTATTTTATACTATGAACATTTAAGCTATTCAACGTCAATGACAAATATATATCCGAACCACAGGTTCAACGCCTCTAAAAACTTCTAAGTACATTTTATAACTTAGTCGACTATTTCTCAAAAACTTATGAAGCCTTCTAAGTCGTGATAGTTTTCTTTTTAACTTTATTATATTTACTTCTACCATGATTTTAGTTCTTCCTGGTAGTTACGATGGTATAGTCAATGTTCCGGTTTACTGGGTAAAATAGTCATGAAACTCATATAAACATATATTTTAATTTAATTATTCAATTTAAATATAATATTTTATAATTTATATAATTTTTTACCCTTTTCAATTGGTATCACGATATAAGGTTGGGATGAAATTTGGAAAACGTTTGTTATATGCTATACATATATTATATATAATACCTACTATCTGCAGCGTTCAGCCCGCTGCATTATAAAAGTTTTCGGCAAATCCCGCGGGATCATTTTTTCCGGGATAAAAAGTAGCCTAGGTGCTATTCCAGGTCTTCATCTACCTGTGTGCCAAATTTTATTTAAATCCGTCCAGTAGTTTTTGTGTGAGTAACAATCATCCATCCATCTATCCAACCATCCATCCATCCAAACATCCAAACTTTCGCATTAATAATATTAATAAGATTATAATATTCATGAAACTAATCTTAAGCATCATCATATTAGAGTTCAATTATCTGGAAATAAATTATTATTATTAGTAATAATAAGCAATTATTGTAACATGAAGATTTAATTCTATTTCGATTTATATAAAACTAGCTGTTGCCAGCGACTTCGTCCACACGGACTTCGTTTACTCCGCTCTGCTCCTCCCCCGTAGGTAATAGTGTGATAATATGTATATCCTATGTATAGTCTATATATTGACCCGACCTGTTAGTAACATTCATGCAAAATTTGAAGTAAATCCAAACAGTACTTTTTGAGTTTACCCCGGACATACATACAGACAAACAGACAAAAATCTAAAAACTATATTTTTGGCTGCGATATCGATTGTAGACAACGTCCCAAGTATTCTTTTAAAAAAATGCTTAATGTACAGTTTTGACCATGAACAAAGAAAACAAATGGAAGTGAAAAGTGGGCGTGCCGCGTGCATCACTATTATGCGCTGTTACTCTAAATTGTCTTAGTGACACTTACCATATCTTTAGAAGATAGTCGTCGTGCGAAAATCTATTATACACTGAATTATGCCGTATTGTGCCATCCTTGAATGCAAATTATAGTAGAATACAGATGATTAAAAATGGAGATATTTCATATCATCCGAAAGTACAATTTTCATTTTATTTTAATAAAATTCCTGATTTAATATAATCTCTAATGATATAAAAGAAAGTCAAGCTAAAATCAGCCGTACATCTTACATATAAAGTTCATTTTAGGTTGACCTAATTTTTCTAGAAAGATATACGTAATGAAAGTCATTACATATATCGTTCTAGAAAGTTCTCTACTCAAATATGACCAACTGAAAACTACGGAAAAATCAATACTGCCATCTATTGTAGAATAGCGAACCTATTAAGATTATAGTTTCACTATTGTACAAATAGATGAGTCTATTTTGAATAGACTACAAAAGGACGTAAATACTCTTTTTTTGTAGCAAAATAAAATTTATTGTAACGCAGTTTGGTATATTTTTAAATGTTCTGTTTGTGTGTTTCGGATTATTGTTGTTTAAAATGAAAACGACCAATGAAACAATGTTTGCATTAGTAGTTTATATGCAATAATGCTTATTTTATGTGTGAATTTGGCGATCGCGGTCCTGATACAAATGTTTGTACTTCCCACTTCCGCTTGTTTTCTGTGTTCCATGTGCATTGACTTTCCTACAATTTTATTACACGTGGTATAGATATTCTTAAAAAAATTTAAAATCTACTTTAGCTGTACATATTATGTACAGCTAGAGTAGATTTAAAAATTTAAAGCATTTGCTTATAATATAGAGCTATATAAGAATCCATTTATAATAAAGAGCTATAAAGGTGATTTAAATTTAGCTAGAAAAAAGGAAAGGAAGGAAGAAGAATACAATTTATACATTATAATGAGTTTAAAACATATTATAATGAGTTTTTTTGGCGAATCTTCTTAGTGTCTTCTTCGTAGATATTGTCATGTCTACGCTCGGCGATCGCGCTACGGCAATAACTTTGGCTTAAGCACATGGACAAACTGGTAGTGTCATCGAATCTAGGTGTTTGATTTATTATTATTCAGAATAAAACAGGAAGAACGGAAATATAAAGTAATAATAACTAAAATATTTTGGGTCATTCTTCGGAGTACAATTTTTGAGCGTAACAGACTTTTATCTCCTATATAAACAAATAATGTTTGAAAAATCATCTATAACATTGTTTATACATTCTATATGCATCGTGTCATATAGATTTTATTATGTAATAACCATTTATATAGGAGTTATTTACACTCAAGACCTCAAATCCGGTTAATTTTACACGTTTTGCACGCGTAACACGTGCACCGTCTTCTGATCAATCGCAGATATTTTTTAATTCACTTACGCTTTTAATCAAATTTATACACAAAATTGAAACATACAAATCATTTTATATTCTGGTTAAATTGGATTTCATTCTATTGGAATGAAAGTTTTTATTTTATAAGTAAATATGTAACACACTTGGCAAAATTTTAGCTTCCCTTTTTGCGATGGGTACTACTACGAACTGGCGAGGTCTAGACGTATCAGGATTGGTTTTTGATTATGTAGTTTGTAGTGTTGTAATGATTCTGTAGGTTTGCTGCTGCTTATGGGTCAAGTAGTCGTGGCCTTATTTCCCTCCATTTTGGTGCAAGAGTGAGTTCTCTATTTTTAGGTTCTATAGTGTTTCAATTTTTGGTTCTCAATTTTTAGGAAATTCCTATTTCCATGTCACATTTTTAGAATGTAATTATACTATTTTTAGGTAAATGGGTATTGAGGTGTTATACATAACTCCCAAATGTAAATAGCTAATAACAAACTAGCAGCTTATATCTTTCCAATGGCAAAAAATTTCAAAATATATACTTTTTGGTGATTTCCATGGTGTAACTTTTGTGTATAAAACACCATAAAAGTTACGTAAAACTCATGGAAATTACTTTATTATATTTTATTTGCAATAAATAAAATGAAATATTCAACGTTTATACTGTAATTCATGCGATTACCAGATTAAGTAATGAATATTGTTTGTCAGTAATTTTTTTTTATTTAAATCTGCTATGCCAAAGCTCATTATCATTTAGGCTGCCTCGAGGCCCATAGTTCGATCCCAAAGGTGATATTAAAGTTTTTTGAGGTTTTCTCGAAAGTCTTAAACTTCAGTAGCAGCTTAGCTCAGATTGGTGTATTACCGATCCCGTGCCTCGGATGAGCATCTAAAGCTTTCGGTTCCGGTTATCGTTAGGTATAGTCGATAATCGTTAACATGTCGGTAAATACGGCGATGAGGATCAATTTTTTTCAACCGAAACGAACCGTTTAGCTGGCAGAGGGGGGGGGATACTTGACTCTAACAAAAATTAGCATTTTAAAGCTTAATATTTTGCAAAGGAGTCCATTAATCGAAAAATTGTTATCACAAACTTACAATATTTTTTAAAATCCTATGATAGGAAAACTTGCATCTTTTAAAAATTTGCATCGCAGCAAGTTTTTACAAGAACAGAGGAAGATCTTTTGAATTGTAGATATACACTGTTATTTTCCAGTAACTTCAACATGCTGAGCGCTAAATTTAGGGCAGAGGAGAAATTGAGAAAAAAGGAGTCGCTGAAAAATTTGGACTAATATAGTTTTAATATAAATTACAGTCGTTCATAGTAGCCCAAATTACTTTTATCTAATCTCATTTTCATATCTGATACAGTATTTAGCAAAATTTTACCTGCTGGTTCATTTCCGTGGTCTATAATGTAATTTCCATGGACCGCAAATATTTGCAAACTTTTGAAATGTTTGTGTAATTTACTTCAATTCAGCGATTTCAAAAGTACCATGGAATTTACACGGACAACACATTTTTGAAGAATCATCCTTTTAATGTTATTGTGATACTAATTACAAAATTTCTGCACAAAAATTTCACTGATGCGTGTCTTAAGCGGGTGGTACACGCGCTCGCACTATTCCCAAGCATTCCGAGATTTCGAGTCCGTGAGAAGTCTATGTTTGCGTTATAGATTGACTTCAGTACCTATTTGTTTTGTGCCTTTGTGGTTTGGTGATCCGTGAACAGTGAGTGAACGATGCAATCTGTTGAAGGTTATCTGTGATTACAGTGTATGCAAAACAGCGCTAGTACTTTCGGTGATTGAATAAGAATGTAGCTACACGGGAAAAGTATCCAAACTTTGTTTTATATCATAGGATAGCAAACACGCAGATGGCTCCCCTGTTGGAGAGAAATAACCATCACCTAATATGTTAATGGTCCGTTGCTTTTTGGACAAATGACACGTATTTATGCGAGCGAGACGTTTCGGAACTCTACCATCTAGTGATGATGATGATAGTGACATGTTTAGCCAATTGTTCGCCTATTACAATCTGCTTTTTTAAGGATCCGTCGCCGCCACTGGAACGAGCCGCAACCGGTGAACGGAAAACCTAACCGCAACGCAATGAAAAGTGCTAGGCGCTAGCTTAACACAATAGGACGGGCCGCAGCGAAGCGGAGCGTGCCGCATCGCGGCGCATTTCTATTATTTCTTTTCAAATTTTATTCTCCATTGTTTATCATAACATTAGGTATTTATTTATCTGAATACAATATAACACATTGGAAATATTAACATTAAAGATACCACATAAACTCTTGCGAGTTTTACCGAGCACCGGAGTCGTCGACACAATAAATTTTGTATTTTTCACTCAATAAATTTTGGTATTTATTATTATTCTCCATATTGATTATCATAATTAATCTTGCTAATCATGTAGCTCTTTGTAGCCTTGAAATAAAATTATTAATCGATCTTCATTCATATTTACACAATTTTATATAAACTTGTGCTCGCCATAGCAATTAGCATACTGACCTAAGACCACCTTATATGACTATAAAAATGTTGGACGGAAAACTTTGGAGGTTATATGCAGGAGGAAAACAAAAAGCACATGCGCAGAAAAAACTTTTCGCACGCTAAGCACACATGGAAAAGTCTACTATTTGAGCTTGTACTAATTTCATTTAAAGTAATTTAATTACAAAATATTTTCAGGGTACCTCTTCTACAAATAAAGTGGATATGTTTATTTTTTCTTGCGTATGGGGAAAAAGTGGTAATGTGGGGTATCGCTGGATATGTTTTTAAAAAACATTGTGTAGTGGGTTAGTGAAAACAGTTTTTTTGATTTAGGAATCCGTTTGTGAAATATTAAAATTTTGCGCAGTCAGGGTCGCTAACCACTCGACCAACGGGGGGGTAAACTATCACGGCTTAGAAAGCTTTACAAGTTTTTAACTAATAATCGATCAACTTATAAAATGCACATGAAGAAGTTTTTATAGGCGGTGAACCTGTAGTGCGATAATATCTGTCATTTGCGTTAAATAGGTTAAATGTATGAAACAATAAAAACCCTCTTCTTAGTCCGCATTATTGGACAACTTCTGAACCCATATACTAGTAAAGAATAATTAGGTTATAGCACGTTTCAAGCTTACAGTTAGCATATGTTTTAGAGAGCGGATAAAGGTCAAATTGGATGATATGATATTTACTGTTTTATAAGCCTTCCCCGTGTCAGTCTGGGCCCCTTTTAAATAAAGGAACAGCTGTTCTCAGCTTGTAATTTGCAACAGGTTAACAACTGGCAAAACGTATCGCCACCACCGTGACTGCTAGGTGGTAGAGCTCGGTAACTTGTCGCCAAGGCCCGTTACCACCAACTTAACTTTTTCTGCCGAAAAACGTCAGTGCTTGCATTGTTGTATTCCGATTTTGAGGGTAAGGAATCCTGTAAACTAACACATGAGGCATTACAAGTACATCCTCCAAACACTTATGGCAACGCCCCGACACCATATTTTATCTTTGGTGTCTATTCCATTGGCGATGGATGTCTCTTTCCACCAAAAGTGCCATTTTCTAATTTGCTATCCTACGATTTAAAAATATATTTTTTTTATACTGTTGATGTTATGTTTTTAGAAATGTATTTGACGTATGTTTACAATTATCATGTCGTTCATTTTGTACGATCCTCTGTTAAAATGTAACGCTTCAACGGACGCCCTTGACGGCTGCATTTAATGTTTTGTAGGTACCGTGTAATACTTCTGCAATAATATGTCAGGGTTTCTCTGAGTGAATATCAAAAACACGACATTCAAGACTTATCATTTCTTCGCATTCTTTTTTAGAGACATCATGCATGTGGGCAGCTGTGACCATATTTATACTCTTTATAAAGGAATCGAAAAAACTGCGACAAAAATATCAGCTACCTGTTATTACCTCTAAAACTAATTATGATATAATTTACGTCTTCGAGCTAGAGTGGCCAAATGCTCCGTTTTTTACGGGACGACGAACACATCGAAACTATAAAGATTCTTAGTTAACTTCACAAAACCCTAAAAAGTCCGACAAAAAGAGACCTACACATCGTAAAACTCAGTCTCCTGCATCGCGACATAAAGGAACTGCTCCGGACTTATCAGCAAATTCACTCAGTTTTGCTTAAGGTTCAGCATATTATGTAGCTTTGAACCGGTTTAGGTGCGGATTATTCTAATAATAACCAGTAGCTTAAACCACTGCGATTTACTTACTAATATTCCCCACGGTACCAACACCTTTAATTACATGACAAGATAGCAAAATGCAAAATCAACGGTATTATAATCCTAATAGCGAAGTAGATATATCATAACTAAAACGTCTTACATAAAAAAAAAACTATAAACCCGACTACGTAAAACCTAATTGAAAAAAATTGAACCAGAAAATACTCGCACCTCTGTGGTCTAGTGGTCCGGTGTCGGAGTTGACCACATGAGATCCCGGTTCGATTCCTGGGTCGGGCAATTCAAAAATGTGTTTTTCAGTTTTCTGATAAAAACAATGTTACCCGGGATTGGGAAGTGCCCGGTTAGCGATAGGCTTGACACCTATCACATTGTGGGACCAAGTATCTTCGGCTAATCGTGGGTGCACGTGTTGTACCTCTGCCCACCTCTTCGGGGATACGGGCGTAAAGATACTTAAAAAATACTAATAATTCAAAATTACTTCACCATTGAAATAGTCTTCATAGATGGCTCTGTACCTTTTTTTTGTTAGTTTTGATGCAGGCGGTTTTTTGTTTTTGAAATAATTATTTTTTGACTGTGGATTCGTTCGTTCGTGTGATCTTATACTAGGCGCTGATGCACATGCGTTGCGTGTTATTATATTATTTGCTTTTAGAAGTTGTTTCCTGTGTAAAATAAATTTAAAAATTAAAGATTTTATTATAAAATATTGCTGTTTTAAGTGTCTCCCGTAAAAAAGTCTTATGCAAGAAGTGGCTGGTGGCAACCCTACTTTGAAATGTAGAATTATTTTGCAAGTTGGCTGGTTATCAGTACAAGGTAGGCTTATAATAATACAACGATTAAATTCATTTTTAATTATGCTTTAAAACATATTTTTATAATAACATTGACATTATGTTAATGTTGTCCTTGAGTAACTTTATAATTGTTATTTTAATTGCTAAAGGTTTAGTTTGACTTTATACTGTTTTAACTAAATATAAAATTATTATTCTTTAAATTCAGTTATTGTTCACTATACTCATAATTACGCTTATTTTAATAAATCTATGCTTGAAAAGATAGTTTCAAGTATTCACTTCTGTTGACAGTTCTGATGACTGTTTCAGACTTTTAAAATGCCTTTTAGCCCAGTCATTTGGTCAATAAAAAGGTAGTTACCTGGAAAGTTTTCCGGAAGTTTTGAAAATAGGTTATTTTATGGATTTCGGTATGCTGTTTTCGAATTTCAACTTTGCCACCTCGTATCTCCGCCGCTCGGATGCACGGATTTGAATGAAATTTGGCACGCAGGTTCTTTTACTAGGCGCTGACGCACACGCGTTGCATGTTTTATATTATTTGCTTTTAGAAGCTGTTTCCTGTGTAAAATAAATTTAAAAATTAAAGATTTTATTATAATATCATGCTGTTTCAAGTGTCTCCCGTAAAAAAGTCTTATTCAAGAAGTGGCTGGTGGCAACCTTACTTTGAAATGTAGAATTATTTTGCAAGTTGGCTGGTTATCAGTATAAGGTAGGTTTATAATAATACAAAGATTAAATTCATTTTTATTATGCTTTAAAACATATTTTTATAATAATATTGACATTAATACATAGACATAGGCTACTTGTTACCCCGGAAAAATCAGGTGATCCTATATATATATATATATATATATATATATATATATATATATATATATATATATATATATATATATATATATATATATATATATATATATATATATATATATATATATATATATATATATATATATATATATATATATATATATATATATATATATATATATATATATATATATATATATATATATATATATATATATATATATATATATACTCTACTGTTTGGTCCAACTTAAAAATTAGGATAGTGTTTATTTCAATTACCCCACCAAAAATAATCAATACAAGTACTTTGTAATTATGGTACGACAAAACAACGTTGGCCATGTCGGCTATTATTTACATAAAAATAGTATTATTAAATGTATAACTAATAATACATTTATATACGCAGTCTCCGTGAATAAAATAGTTTTATACTTCTTACGAAATAACGTTATTAACAAATAAGACTTGTTTTACTTCGATAATTATTCTTACAGATAAATGTCATTATTACAAGTTACAATTCATTGTAAATAGGTTCCGCTTATCTTTAACCGTTTTTGTGAATAAATTTGAATAAATTTGATATTATTTTTATTTTCGACTTTGTTACATACGTAATGTCTTGTCTTCGAATGCTTTAAAGGATGTGTTTTTATACATTCATATTCATCATATAGAACAAAAGAATTTTATACAGAGAAAATGTTTTGATCATAAAGGATAAATTCAACACTAAGCTAGTCCCCATCTCCGTTCGGGCCTCTTCTGCGAAATAAACTATCTGCATTCCTGCTAGGCAGTTCGTAAAAGGCAAATGGTTGGCGAAATTTGTCACTAATGGCTATTACCGCCTAGTTATCACGGTGAAAGTGTTATGCGACGTCTTGGAGTCATGATAGTTCCAACTTACCTTTTCCTGCCGCAATAGTGTCAGTGTTTGCCACTAGTGAGCTTCGAATCGGAAGGTAAACTTAAGCAAGTAGAATTTTAACTCTCTATAATATGACAACGCGCAATTCTGCCAGGGTTCGTTTCGACAGCGCTGCCAGTCCAAGCCCGGATAAAAGAGTAGGGTTCATTGGTGGGCTAATAACCCCAAAAACCCGTCGGTAAAATGATTGAGAAATCCAAAATGAGGAAAACCGGATTGCTTTATTCACGACGACCTCGGCAAGGATTTAAGGACAAACGATTACTAATACGAATGGAACTTGGAATGTGCAGACTATGCTGCAAGTGAGGAAAATATTTCAAATAGCCAACACTCTAAAAACCTATAAATTAGACCTAATAGCACTGCAAGAAATCAGATGGGAGGGTTAAAGGAGCATTAAAAAACCTGAGCTTTCACTTTACTACAGTGTTGCGAAGAAATGCGGAATGCATGGAACACGCTTCTTTGCCAGCAAAAGACTAGATAATTGTATTCTGGGGTTCCGTGAGGTTAACGAGCGTCTTTGTACTTTAAAAGTCAAGGGTCATCTCTACAATACATACGTACGCATATATATCGGTGCGTATTCCCAAACGGAAGACGCCAATGATGAGGTTAAGGAGCAGTTCTTTGACCATCTTCAGAAAACATATGACTCCACGCCTAAACAGAACGAATCGGTTATTATTTTTGTGTTATAGCACTCACCCCGTGCTTGGGAAAATGGAAAAACCTAATCGACATAATCGATCATATAGCAAAGAAGAATTTCGCCGCCTCGAGCCTGTCGACACTAGCTCAGTGGAAGAGCGTCCCGGCTTTAGGGAAATGGTCGCAGGTTCAAATCCCGCGTGTCGATATTTTTCTTTGTTCTTTTTAAGGAATTGATTATTCTTGGGGATTTTAATGCAAAATTGGGTAGAGAGGCTGTGTTTGACGGGGTGATTGGTAAGCAATCAGTCCACGATACCACCAGTGTAAACAACAAATAACTTTGCTACTTCGCGGCTACAAATAACCTTATTATCACTGACACAAAATTTCCCCATAAGAACATTCATAACGTAACTTGGCGCGCTCCCGGCCGTAACATCTGTGCAGAATCGAAACACCTGTGCAAGTAAAATGGCCAAAAACCTGCGAAACAGTACACCAAGTGAAAACATCGAAGCGGAATGGCAGGCAGGCATTCAACAGGGTGTGATTAATGCGGCTAAGAAAGTGTTAGGACAGGGAGAGAAGAATCGAAAGGAAGATTGGTATGACGAATGGAGCTAGATTGCATTGCCTACAAAATGACACAGACACAAATAGGGATCGGGATGATATTGTTATATCAAGCCGATCCAAGCAAAGTATGATCACTCTTGGAAAAATTCTATTTTCAAAATCGAATTGATTTGGGTTGCTGGTAAGTAAGTATATGGCTAGCAGTCGCAGCGTGGCTCCGGTTCAAAATGTGGTTGTAAGAGTTGAATCGATTGAGCGTGTGACATCATTTCGATACCTAGGTTCAATATTAAACTCACCGAACCTGATGGAAGAGGAGATTAAAGCTCGAATATCGGCAGGAAACAGATGTTCCTACGCTTGTAAGAGCATGCTAAACAGCAAGTTGCTAACAAAAAGCTCGAAATTTACAATATATAAGACAATAATTCGACACTTGGTTGAAGCCTTGGTCGAAAAGCAGAATATAGTCAGGTTCTGCACATCATAAAGACTGCGATGGGCGGGACATATAGAGAATGTGTGGCGTTAGAGCAGTCAAAACCATCAATGACTGGACTCAGCAGCAGAAAAGACCTAGAAGAAGACTCAGAAAACGTTGGAAGGATTGTATGAAACAAGATCTCAAGACCATGGGCAGGAAAACATCTTAGAAGAAGGAAGCCATGAATAGAGCAAAATGTAGGGAAGTCGTTGAGGTGGCCAAGACCCACAAAGGGTTGTAGCGCCGGAGAAAGAAGAAGAATGTGGCAAAGCGATATTAGTATCTTTGGAGTTTATTTTGTTGTCGGCACTTGGTGAAACTCCATTTGTAATTATGTACACTTGCATACACTTGTACTGTTTCACAAAACACTTTTTAATATAACTTAAATTGCCAACCGGTTTCGCTTTTTAAGGCATCTTAGGGCTACGAGACTTTTTGTATCGGTAAATATCAGTCTGTAAGTTATTAAAAAAACTTAGTTCAGCAACTTTTTTTTAAATTTCCAAAAGTCCAATCGACGGAATCGGTTATAATTTTCAGGATATTTAAATTTGGTTGAACGCAATCGAATGCCCTGAACCTCTATATAATCCTTCATTCAAACCGTTCAAAATCGGATGTAAGCCACATATACGATATACACATACAGTGTCAGCAGACGTACAATAATTATTGTACATGTACCATAAGCTCATGATTTTTTAATCCTCAATCCTAAGCATACAGTCTTGACTAAAATACAATAATTTTGAATGATAGTAATTTTCTATATAAAATTATTATTTTCTTTACAAAATAATTTTATTGAAATGTTTGAGTCAAACTTCCCGCCTTAATTTAACTAAGTGAGTTATTGGTAAGTTAAGCATATAGATACTTGACAGAAAAATTACATTTAAATATATTTTTTTAATAATAATTGTCGAAATATCATTTAAATAAAATTACTTCAGTGATTATCTTTTAAACTAAAACTTTCAGTCGACAATTAAATCTAATTTTGAAATGTACAATAATTTTATTGAAAATGCAATAATTTTACAGTCCTGATACAATAATAATTTTTCAGGATCTGCCAACACTGCACCCATACCACCTATTACCCATACGTCATAAATACATTCTGACGTCATCGTAAAAATAGAACAGCTTCTAAGTTTTAGATGAAGGAAACTATCTTTCTCTTGTCAAAGTTCTAAGTTCTAACTTCTAATACGTGGAGATTAATAAAAACACGAATGAAAGAAATCGAGAAATCGAGAGAAGTACATAAGTCACCGGCTAACTTATGGCGGCTCCACATTAGTGCCGTAAATACACGCGCGAATTCACGGCATAAGTCGCTCACCAACGGACAAGTTTTTAGTCCTATTAATATAGTCGAATTAATATCATAAATATTGGTGAGTTTCTAGCTTGAAGGGACATGTTTTTTGGATATTTCCTGTCCTTTAAGACTTTTTATTCTTGATATTCGATATAATTGTTTTTGATATATTAGTCATTATTCTTTTTGTTCAATTATTAATAACTTTTGCAATTTTTACGCGGGTCTTCAACTTTCTTAAAAAGCTTTCTAGATCGATCGAATCGAATGCCATGGTCATAATTTCTAAAAGGCGAAGTGAAATTTACTAGTTGACTGGCAAAAGACTGTACATAATATCTAAGGACATGATAATTAATGGCCATATGATCCATCCCAGAGGCGAGGGTAGTATTCCATGCACGAACGGACTTGTGCTTTATAAAGGTTGAACAACTGTCCCGGGCTGAAATACTGTCTCACCTTGTTGTGACCAATTTGTTGCCTTTAATAATATGTATATTCATGCCCAATTACAAGCATTCTAGTACTAAAGAGCCGGTCACATCTGCATTTATCGTGTCACTGCACGGAGCTTTGAGACGATAGTCACAAGTGCGGCTGAGGCATTAAATTACATACATTTATAATAAAACTTTCGCATTTTAAAATATATATATATATATATATATATATATATATATATATATATATATATATATATATATATATATATATATATATATATATACATATATATATATATATATATATATATATATATCTATATATAAAAAGCAAAAGTGACTGACTGAGGTATCAACGCACAGGCCAAACTAGAAACTTGAAATTTCGCACACATATTTCTCTTATGATGTAGGCATCCACTAAGAAAGGATTTTTCAAAATTCAACACAGAAAAGTTTAAATAGGGGATAAAAGTTTGTATGAAACTTTTTATTCCCTGGACATATTTGCATGAAATTTCGTATGAAATAAGTAAAAAAAAAAGAATAACGTATTTAACCGTTTTTCAAAATACGGTTGCTAAAAGGGTAAAATAGGGGACGAAAGTTTTTTATAACCGCACAAACCATTGCCAAACCATAAGTGTTAGACATTTGAAGTTTTGCAATTAAAAATTCAACCCTCAGAGGGGTGAAATAGGGGATAAAAGTTTTCACACAGGATAATTAAAAATTCAACCCTCTAAGGGGTGAAATAGGGGATAAAAGTTTTATCATTTTATTCCTTAGACATATTTGCATGAAATTTCGCATGAATTAAGTATGGCAAAAATAATAAGTTATGTATTTCAGTTTTTTTTTTTCAAAATTCCGCTCCTTAGAGGGTAAAACAGGGCATGAACATTTTATATAAACGTACAGGCCAAACCTTTAGGGCTAGAAACTTGAAAATCACACATGTATCACTGTTATGATGTAAACATCCACTAAAAAATGATTTTTCAAAATTCAACCTCCAAGGGGATGAAATAGAGGAAAAAACTTAGTATGATTTCTTTCTTGGACATATTTGCATGAAATTTTATATTAATTGACTACAGCAAGAATAATGAGTTCCGTATTTCAGCGTTTTTGAAACTTCAACGCTTAAGAGGGTAAAATAGACAATGAAAATTTTAACGCACAGGCCAAATCCTTAGGACTAGATTAGATACTTAAAATTTCGGATAAATATTCCTCTTAAGATGTAAGAATCCACTAAAGAATGCTTTTTTAAAATTCAACCTCCAAGTGGGTGAAATAGAGAAAAAAAAATTTGTTGATTTCTTTAACACATTTGCACGATATTTCATGTGACTTGAGTACAGCAAAAATAATGAGTTATGTATTTCTGCGTTTTCGAAAATTCAACGCCTAAAAGGGTAAAATAGGGAATGAAAATGTTATAAAAACGCACAGGCCAAAACTCTTATGTCAATAAACTTTAAATTTCGCACCACATACTCCTCCATGACGTACGCATCCACTTAGGAAAGACTGTTTTAAAAAATTCCACCCTCAAGGGGGTGTAAAAGAGGATGAAATTTCTTTGAAACTTTATAATCCTTTAATCCTTTAGAATTCATCCTAACCCTTTAATTTAAATTTAGATTACAATGAAACCGCATCATTATTATCTATTGTAAAGTGACATGCCTAACACAACAACAAACGTAAATTTCTATGTAGACCATAACACACACACATACACACACACACGCACATACACTCAAACACACATGTACAAATACACACACAGGCAAACTCAAACAGTCACAAAAACTTACACGCGCACTCACACATACAGAAATGCACAACACACTCTACACCACACACTAAGTTAAAACAGTTTTTACTTTTTGTACCTACATACCTACATGTACAGTGCCGAAGGTGAGAGACCTGGAGTCCTGAAATACAGGTTTTCCCTAGTTTAGGCTCCAATCCACTCTGCACTAATGAAATCAAATCTTAAACCATATTTTGTTAGGTATTGATGTATTCAAATTGTAGTAGTGGAAATAAATATATTTTTCATTTCATTTCAATCCTTGGACATACTTGCATAAAATTTTGTATGAATTGAATATGACAAAAATAATGAGTCACGTATTTCCGCGTTGTCCAAAATTCAACCTCTTAGAAGGTAAAATAGGGAATGAAAGTTTTATATAAATTCACACAAACCCTTAGGGCCAAACACTTGAAATGTCGCAAACGTGTCTTATAACGTAGGCATCGAATAAGGAAGGATTTTTCAAAATTCAATTCCAATGGGGTTGAAATAGGTTATACAATTTTATGATTTTTTTATTCCTTGGACATATTTGCAGGAAATTTCGTATAAATTGAGAATGGTAAATATAATGAGTTATGTATTTCAGCGCTTTTCAGAATTCATCCCCTTAGAGGATAAAATAGGGCATGAAAGTTTTGTATAAACGTACAGGTCAAACCCTTAAGCCTCGAAACTTAAAATTACGCACACGTATTCCTCTTATGACGTAAGTGTCAACTAAGAAATGATTTTTCAAAATTTAACCAAGGGGGGGAAATGGAGGAAAAAAATTGTATGAAAGTTTTTATTTCTTGAACAAATTTGCATGAAATTTACACCGATTTTCGAAAATCGAGTTTTCACCGGATCTCCACGTTTTGAGGTCCTAGGAACCTTTTTCGACTACTCTCACGATGATGTCAGTATGTCTGTACCATAGACTAATATTGTAAGTATGTCTGTATATATGTGTGTGTATGTGTGTGTGTGTGTGAGTATCTATATTACGTATGTATTCTGTGGTTTCTATGAAAATGACAACATTAAGATGACGTTTTACCACGGCGTGACGTAAGGTTTACAGATTTGCGTACAATGTCACGTGACTTAATGTCTATTTTAGCCGAATTTATATCCTTAAAATATTATTAATCCGGTATCTTTTATAACAAATATTTCAGTTTAATGTTCTCGTATATATAATATCATAATTAATCATTAAAAACTATAATACACAAACCTATTGTAAAATTATAACGTCTTATTTTAAAACTAGCTTTGCCCGCAACTTCGTCCGCGTGGGTTTTTTTTAAAAAATAGCCTAAGTTACACCTTATTACATCAGCTATCTACCAGTGAAAGTCCCGTCAAAATCACACCAGCCGGGCCGTTCCAGAGATTAGCCGGAACAAACAGACAGACAGACGGACGGACAGACAGACAGACAAAAATCGTAAAAAGTGTTATTTTTGTATGTGTACCGTGTATACATCCATATGCATTTAGTTAAAACCGGTTATTTTAAGATTCAAATAGACACACACAAAGAAAGACCCGCTAAGTTCCTATGGCCGAATCCTCTCATTCGGTCGCCACGTTGCCAATCTAGTAGTCGATATGTTATTGTTTACAGGTCAAAAATGCCTAACAATTATTATCATTCGAATCTTTTTTTCTTATTCAGAAATATTCAGTAGTTATAAGTATACCAAACCGAATAAGCTAGATAAAACATAAAATAGGTAATCTCGATGTGTTTGAGTTGTAATTTTACTTGGACGCAGATGTTATTATAATTTCGCTTGGCATTCCATCTTACGTAAACTGTTATTGCAGTTGCCGGCAAACACGTAATGAAGTTTTGGTTAGGAGTGTTTGTGAAAGGAATAATATTTATTCGTCGAAAGAACATAAGGCAGCTCGAACTGTAAAAGAGTATTGCCGCAAATTCTCGACAGAATAATTTTAACATTAGATTGTTGGGTATATAACCTCTATATCTTAGCAACCCCTTGACTGATTAGGCTCATATTCGAACATCAAAATTATTTAGTCTCATTAATTTTCCTACCTAATTAAGTACTTACAAAATTCGATCACTGCTCGCTCATTCAATTTTTGCGGAGTCCTCTGGAACCGGCATATCGTTGCCTAAAAGTTGCCAGCCTAATTTTATAATTTATAATTATGATTAATTATGCAAATAAATATTTTTATTTAATTTAATTAAATAATATTTTTATTATTATTATTTATTAGATACATGGACAGAAACATCGCGTCGTAGTGAACCAATGTCTAAATTCGACATCGATGACAAATGACGACTGACAACGTGATTTAACGCGGGTTATGTCAATCCCATACATTATCGTTTCTAGAGTTCCGAAGTAAACTATAAAGGAATCCTTAGGGCCTGCGCAGACGAGGGACTATCGTCGGGTTAATTTTTCGTCCACCAATATAGTTCCCTAATATAAACTGTATCGAATAAGGCACACAAAAGACTGACTGAAGTACCCCGTACAAAAAATCCGCCGAATAACCGAGGACATCGAAAGACTGGACAAAAGAGTCCAAAAAAATAGAACAAACGTGGCTAGGAGCAGCAGCTATGTGCGTTTATACATACCTACATATGGCACAGCGAACTTTTGTCTGCGTTGAGCACTCGAGTTTAATATTCCTCGAGCTAGGATATAAATTTAATTAATCATTTGCTCTTGGAAGATAACTTGTACAATGCTTCAGAGAGTTGTATCATGAAGCTTCGTAAACGTCAGCTACGGCTAGGTGGATGGGTTAAGAAGCAGAAGCCTCCCACAAACGTCGAAAAAAAAATGAATTTTAGTTATTTCCTCCGAATTGAAAGTTTGTCAAATTATATCTTAAAGAAAACAAAAAGTCAGCTAACCATATAAAGTGGTGAATAATACGTCAGCTGGCCACACGAATCTTCACATATCTTCTCGATTGAAAATTAGTCAGATAATAGTTATTATGATATTGTAAATAAATAAATACGTCAGTTGGTTGTATCGCGGTGGAATAATTATTGTCAGTTGATGCCTGAATATTATTAAAGGTGTAGGGCCGGAGCCAGACTGGAGCGTATATCGCGTACTTAAATGAAGATGAAAAGTCGGTTACCGCCATTAGGTTACTGTGTAAAAAAATATTTTTGTGTCTATTTGTTACGATTTAACTCAAAAACTACCTTTTTGACGGATTAAAGAAGTCAATAGAAAATTACATGATTCCAGAGTAATACAGGCTACTTTTTAACCGAATAAGCAAAAGGAAATAATGTTTTTGGGTCACGCGAACAAATACGTAGGTAGGTAGGAACCTACGTGGGTTAATATTTAAATGGTATTATTTTTAAAGGTAATTTAATAAATATTATTTATTTTAAGAAATGCGGTAGGTATAAGAACCTTAAAAAAATTAACGTATAAGTAAAATATAATTTGCTACTTATCACAGTAGGCAATTAAAGAGTTGCTAAATTTTTATTGCCTTTTATTAAGGGAAGCCTATATTTTTTAAATAGAATATGTTTAATACACATATTACTTATACAAATAATATCGTAAATCCAGCATAATTATATAGGTAACTTTAAGGCCTTACTTAGAGATAGCTTACGGATAATGTTAATTTAAAAAGGTGAAAATTTTATTTGATACCAAGTTTAAGAAAATAGGTACCTAGGTAGGTAGGTACCTATTCATTACAGAACATGAAACAAATTCTTTCTTTTTATTAGTCCGGATAGCTAGAAAATAAAATATACTAAATAATATGTAAAAAATAATACATACAATGTTTGTAGCCTTTGTTATTTAAAATATATTTACTATATAAAAAAATTAAACAACTCACCAACTATATTTGGCGGTAAAAACTAAAATACAGCTTATGTAGGTATCCGTATATAGCAACTGAACACAGATTAAAAACTCATTTCACATCACATTAAACAATACGACAGCGAAAGAATACATTCGAAAATTAAACAAATAGAATGACAGCACCGCCAAACGCACTGCAGGTTACTGATTACTGAATCGTATTCGTTTGAGATAAAGGTAAACGTTTACTCTGAATTACAAGTTTGGCTTTCTTTTATTGATTGCATTAACATCACAGAGTACTTTGTAACATACCTATTAACATATTAAGTAAGTATAAGTAAGTATACTTTGCGTGTTTACTGGCCTTGAATTGCTGTAAAACTATACAATGTCAATTCCCTAGTAAAATGCGATAAACACAATTCATTAAATCTTCTTTTCTTTTTTTCTTTGTTTTCACCATTTAATCAGGACTACTGTCGTATCTAGAGTTCCTTTTCAGGGAGCGGGACTGGGTCTAAAATGGTATAATGTGCGAATTGGACTCGCATACCAAAGGTTCCGTATATAATTGTACTTTTATATGACGTAACTAAAAATTTACGCTTTTCGGATGTTTTCCTTTAAATGTCCTGTAAGAAATTGCTTCTTACTAAAATTTCATAATTCTAGGTCAACTGAAAGTACCCTATAGGTTCTGATTCCTTTTGAAATCGCAAAACACGCGACATAAATGATCACTTGATCGCATTGACTTACAAGTTTGATTTTTTTACAGCTGAGAGGGACCGTAGGCCCGTGTATTTGATAGGTATAACTTTCAGCTTGATACCTCTCCTGCATTCTTGAGAAGAAGGGTCTTCACAGTCCCTTCACTTTTAGGGATGGCCTGCATTTTGACATCTTATTTAAATATTTTATAGGTAAATTTTTCCCGTTTTGACACGCAGCTACAACATTTATTGGAAGCAAACGCTATTTCTCCCTGACTAAACGGAATGTATTGTATAATTAGGGGCCATCCATAAATTACGTCACACGAATTTCATGATTTTTTAACCCGACCCCGTCCTTGTTACAGCTAGTCACATTTATGAACATATGTCACATCTGTGTCATACATGATGTCACATTTTTTACAGTTTTACATTGAAATAATGATCTTCTTCGATTATTTTTTTATTTGTACAGGTAGCTTTTTGAATTTTGTGTTGCAATACTTTTTTTTTCTTTTTTTATATCATAAGATAGCAAACAAGCAGATGGGTCTCCTGGTGGAAAGAGTCAACCATTGCCTATATACACCAAAGATGTTAATGGTGCGTCACTATCTTGTGGCGAAGTCTAATGCCACATGCATAAGTTTACCGGCTACCTTACCCTCCAAACCGAAACACGACAGTGACAAGCACTGACGCTATTGCGGCAGGAATAGGTAAGGCGGTGGTACCAGACCCGGACGAGACAATGCAAAACTCTACCACCCAGTAGCCACGATGGTAGAAACTCCATAGCCAATCGGTCGCCTTTTACGACCTGCCTGGCAGAACGGCAGTTGGCCTATTCTTCAAAGAAGGCCAGGACAAACACGAAGTAAAATAATATTATTTGAAAAAATGTGATGTCACAAAATTTGGGACATTTCCCTTGTCCTCGCTACCCCTTGTCACACAATGTCACACCTCGTCGACCCCCTCCCTCCTCCTTAACGTGTGACGTAATTTATGGATGGCCCCTTATAGTATGTAGTATAGGTATGTACATATATATATTTCTCGGTTATACTTAGATAATTATATTTAGGTGTCCAGCTATATTAAAAAATGGTGCGCAATGTACTTATAAAACTAATTGGTATTATTGATGAATCATTTATCAGTGACATAAATTGCAACATTAGCACAGATTACTAAATAGTTTCTTCGTAGTAAATAATATTCTTTCTATTGACAAGATCAATCTTAACCACAGACTACAAAGAAGAGAACTAACCGTTTACGTTAACTTGTTTATCCAAATCCCAACTTTATCTAAATACTAGCTGTTGCACACGACTTCGCCCGCGAGGACATCGTTTACTCCGCACTGCTCCTCACCTGTAGGTGATAGCGTGATAATATGTAGCCTATAATATGTTAACCCGACCTATAAGTAATATTCGAGCAAAATTTGAAGTAAATCTATGCAGTACTTTTTGAGTTTATCCCGGACATACATACAGACAAACAGATAAACAGACAAAAATTCTAAAAACTGTATTTTTGGCTTTGATACTGATTTTAGATCACGCCCCAAGTATTCTTTTAAAAAAATATTCTATGTACAGCTTTGACTTTCCTACGATTTTATTATATGTATAGATTATTGCCCAAACATAAACAATACATATTAAATGCGGATAAGTTGAAGAGTTGATATAGAATCTTAAGAAATATATAAAGCATAAGATAATATCTAAAGAAAATTATGTATGGAATCTCGCCCGTGTTTTTTAAAACCTCAGTCATTGATATAAAAAGTGAAGATACGTTACCTAGTCACAGCGCCTGGTCCTATAAAACTAGGTCCGTGGACACAGTGACAATTGGTGACAAACACGCGCGGGACCTCATATCATACACTTATATTTTCCGACTGTTATTACCATTAAACATGCATCAAAATACCTTCTTGTACATGCAGCCAATGTTATAATCACACAAGGAAAAAAATAAAACACATGGGATTACTTTCCATTCGTAAATACGGCTAAAACAATTTGTTTGAAAATAAGATTAAATTGGTGTTTAATTCGCCATGTTTATGAGAGTGAGATAGTACAATACAAAAGTAAGCGAGAGAAAAGTAGTCTGCTACGTTCGTCGCATTACTTTGCGTTCGACTGACCGAGCTTAGGTTTAGCAATTGCGATGTTAAAACGTAACAAATCTTCCCTTTTTATATCAATGACCTCAGTTAATATTAAATAAGCCCGGCATTTAATATTAACTGAGGTTTGTTAAGAATTTTATCGGTAAAAACATCGCAGTTTTTTGTCACATATACAAAATGATACAAAGTTTGGATTTTTTGAGACACAATTTGGTATAACAAGTGAAATGTTTCAAAAAATTAATCGTTAGTTAATCATATTCTGGACTGAAATTTATTATTAATCAATCCATTTGCAACATATTTTTATTGATATAAAATACTTTCATCCAATAACCAGCTCGGTGAAGGTCGTTCTATAGTATCTTAGACTATATAATCAATTGGTCTTATACGGAGATTATCGATTGCAATTCCTAAAAAATGACAAAAAACTACTTATATGAATATAAATCTAAGGTAATTAAAACAGAACAAGTTATATCTTGACTTGATTAATTCCGTCAACGGGAATCATCACATTAAACCTGTTTAATTATTGTCGTGTACCGTTTCTTGACATGTAATCATTATTATTATTACATAGTATAAAACAAAGTCGCTTTCTCTGTCTGTCCCTATGTCCCTATGTCCCTATGTATGCTTAAATCTTTAAAACGCAACGGATTATGATGCGGTTTTTTTTAATAGATAGAGTGATTAAAGAGGAAGGTTTATATGTATAATAACATTCAATATATTGTAGGGAAATACTGCAATTTTTGAGTTTTCTGATGTCATGTCGTAAACAATTATATTTTTTTCCACTTACATTGCATACGCAGGCTAAACCCTACGAGATTTATCAAAATAATGTACTTAGTATTCGTACACCTTGAAAAGGCTTACAGAAAACTCCGCGATGGTATATTAGACATATACCATCGCGGAGTTTTCTGTAAGCCTTTCTTATGGATAACCCACAATAGCATTTTTTGTCATTTACTTTTTACGAAAAATAATGGCTTTTTTTGGAAGCAATTTTAAGCAATACAGCACTAATCCTTATCCGATTAAATACCTTAAATATATTGTTGATTAAATATAGACCAATACGACCGTTTACAGCATGTAATTTAAATGAATATTTTCGAAGATATTACAGATTTAAAATACAGGGGCATAGCGGTTGCGGGGTTACCGGCTGGTCGGCGCGGCGGCGCGCGCGCGGTATGTTAAACCGCTGGGAAATGTGTTAATTTTCGGATAAATAAATATCAGCTGAAAACCAAAATTTAATACATTCTTTTTTTAAACCAAATATCACCATATAAAAATCAAGTGGATGATTAGAAATAGTATTAACAAATTGTTTTAGAGATTTTTTAGCCTGTTTTCGGAATTTTATATGATCAAGTAAAGTACATTCTATCATGTAATAAGTTAGCACATTCCTTAGACAATATCTTCAGGTATATCGTATAATTTTTGTAAAATTGTTATTTAACAATCAATGTAAAAAAACTTGATTTAGCAAACCAGTTTTTAACTTCCCACTACGTATGTAGATAAGGAAGTTACTGATTTTACCCCGATTTTCGAAAATCGAGTTTTCACCAGATATCCACGTTTTGAGGTCCTAGGAATCTTTTCCGACGATGACGTCAGTATGTCTGTATGTATGTATGTGTGTATGTAAACATCTCATAACTTTTGAACGGCTGGACCGATCGAAACGCGGCATTCGATTGGATTCCGCTCAACTTATATTTTCTGAAAATTTGAACCGATTCGGTTCAAAAAAATGTTGATGAAACAGTATTTATTTAATACTAGCTGTTGCCTGCGACTTCGTCCGCGCGGACTTCGTTTACTCCGCACTGCACCTACCCTGTAGGTGATAGCGTGATAATATATAGCCTATATGTTGACCTATTAGTAATATTCATGCAAAATTTGAAGTAAATCCATGCAGTACTTTTTGAGTTTACCCCGGACATACATACAGACAAACAGATAAACAGACAAACAGACAAAAATTCTAAAAACTATATTTTTGGCTTCGGTATCGATTGTAGATCACGTCCCAAGTATTCTGTTAAAATAATATTCAATGTACAGTTTTGACTTTCCTACGATTTTATTATATGTATAGATAACTTCCCGATTTATGTACCGATTGAGTATAAAAACTAATTAGCTCTATTCCTCAAAAAACTACGTCTAACACATAAATTGCATCAAAACCGAATTATTCGTTTGGGAGTAATCGTTGACGAAAAATTTAAAAAAAAATGTTTTTACGACATAGCTTCGAAAATTTTCAACCAATCATTTTTTGGTGTTCCAGGATATTTTAGTACTAAAAAAACTACGTCAAATGCCGTTTCTAAACTCAAAATCTTACTTAATTTTAATTAAAAATAAAATGTTTTTTGACATAGCATCGAAATTTTTCAACCTGTCGATTATTTAGCTAAAACAATATTTTAGATCTCAAAAATTGAGTTGAATGCCATCATCGTTTTCAAACATACAGCTTTTCATAAATTAATAATACTGCCATTTTAAACAAAATAGATGTTTGAACTGAAAAATCTGTGCTCATTATTTTTACTCTTTTGAGCTTAAAATACCTTAACTTAGTGAGAAGTTTCAGGGATGGCCCGTAGCTAGGGTTGCCACCTTTTAAATGAAAAAATAGAGTACATTTCCTTTTTAAGGTTAAATAATAAAGTACAAGATTGAAAAATAAAGTATTGTTACGAATAATCTAGAAGCGTGTAGAGTTGGAGCGCGCGCGCTAATTATCTAGAAATAAAAGAAAGAGATAGCTACTCCTATTGACAAACAAATAGTTGACCTGGGCTATGCCATAATTGACTTTGTGGGATATGGCATAAGGTTGAAAGTAGCGTGTACTAGGATTTATGACTCATAACATGTTTACGATAAGAAGTGATTCATTGTTTCCCGATACATTTAGATTTTTCTGGATCCAGCTAGGACTTTTCCCTGCCTATAAATAGAGAAGTGTTGACAAACACAAGGCAGTTTTTATCAAGCGATCGAGAGCGATACATCAAGTGATCAGTGCGAAGCGAGAAGTGTTTTATTGTGTAGTGTTCTAAGTTCAGTGATAGTATAGCGAGTGACTAGCGTGTAAAGTGTATTTTAGTATTACGTTATGTTGTGTTGTATAAATACACGGATTTAATATAAGTGGTGTTTTCTTACAATTGTGAACCCGAGTACGTAACAGTATTATTTATTAGCTGTGCTATTCGTTTACCATACATATTTTTGATGCTTCTACCAATATCTAACAATGCTTTTCACCAATTAGTTTCGTCCCGTCACTGGACGCACCTTAAAGAAAAAACTATAAATGAGAGTTTTATATATATTCAATATTTTCATACAACAAAAAATCAAATAAAGTGAAATGATACAAAAAATACGTTTAAGATGATGTTTAAAAGTCAGCATCATTTTTGTTACAAATAAAAATAGATTAAGTCTTAGTTCCTTTAAGTTGACAATTTTAAGTGAAATGATAAAATAACGTATTTTCACGTACTTTATTGCCTTCAAAAAGTATAAAGTACGTTTATTCAAAATAAAGTATAATACTTTATTATAAAGTACAACCCTACCCGTAGGGCCAAAGGGTTAATAAATCGCAGGGTCAAACCTTCAACGTTACAGATTTAGATTTGAGCGTTGATTGTTTTTCACATGGCCAACTATATATCGCTCTTTCAAGAATAACCTCTAAAGAAAACATGTTTGTATTATCTAATGGCAAATAAGCTGTGAACGTTGTATATAAAGACATTCTGTAATATATTAATTGTAAAAATAAAAGAAATAGGTAAAAATGTAAAAACTAAAAATGAATTTAGATATTCCAAAGATAGCAGGAAATCTTCATGGTATAGGGAAAGGGTAATTGTTTTACTCCAAATTTAACGCGTGTGGGCCACGGGCAGTAATGAATAAATCAAAACTACTAGATCGATATATATATATATATATATATATATATATATATATATATATATATATATATCTATATATATATATATATATATATATATATATATATATATATATATATATATATATATATATATATATATATATATATATATATATAAATCAATCCCTATTTTCCTTGGTCACGACATCGCGCCTGAATGGCTGGACCAATTTCGGTAATTTTTTTTTTGTTCTGTTTCTAATTGTAATGAGAAGGTTCTTATAAAAGAAAATATTAAGAAAAATGCGCGGAAAATTAGAAAATTTAAGAATACTTAACCACCATACAAAATTTAATGCCATTTGGGCTGCGTGGAAGGACAATCCCGTAGTCTTATATAAATTACGTGTCACGTTGTTTGTCCGCTATGGAAAATATTCGGTAACCAAAAAAAATAATATGTAAGGCAAAACAACGTTTGCCGGGTCAGCTAGTATATATATATATATATATATATATATATATATATATATATATATATATATATATATATATATATATATATATATATATATATATATATATATATATATATATATATATATATATATATATATATATATATATATATATATATATATCAATTGCTGTTCGTTTGTCTCGCTAAAACTCGAGAACGGCTGAACCGATTCGGCTAACTTTGGTTTTAAATTAATTGTCTGGATAAGCAACACGATAAAATTTTATCGACCTCGTTTTCTCAACTTTTATGTCACTTTCTCGATTCGCTAACGCATTTGACACTTGATTCGACATGATACTTCAAAGGAAGAGAAAATGATCAATTTTACTCGACGGTAGTTATTTTCTCTATCGATCGAAACGTCTTGCTGTCATTTTATCGATTTGTCATTTGACACTTCGTTAAAATTTGGTTAAAATGTTGATAACCTTATCCACTATTTCATATTATTATACTTTAATTATACAATAATTACAAAACTTTTTGATTTCTATTCATTTTATTAAATAAAGATTTCGGTACAGTGTTGGCAGTAGTATGTATGGCAGGCAGGCAGGCAGACAGGCAGTATGGCTAATATGTATTTAATAGTGGTGGCAGTTCCATATTATACCTATTATGTGCTAAATATCTACGGTTAACGGCAAGCCTGCAAAATACAAAGAAGGCACATAGGAAATTTGTCTGATCTTTTTACGCAACGGACGGAGCATTCCAATCACTATAGCGCTTCAATAAACTCAATAACCATGGCTCTCTAAATAATATAGACCCTTGTGAATTTTGAGGTTTAGAGCCACACACCGATCAAGGCATGCCTCTTTAGTTAAAGGTAAGTGAACATAAGAGACTTGTAATTCAGTTTCTAGTAGATATGACAGCCATCCAACTTCATTAACTGTAATAACAGAATATCTTTGTAGTAAATACTAATTTGACTTAGGTGAACTCAATAAAGTTATATTTTTTCAAAAGTTATCTGTAGTTTTTCGAGTTTCTTTTTTAAACAGTTAATATGTTATATATACATGTCAAGTGTATGTTAAATTTCAGCTGGATACAAGTAATAATCCTTTTCTTGGTGGTCAACTTTTCACAATACTTACAGCCACATACCAACAAACAACAACAATGCTTACATCATAGAATAATGATGCAAATGTGTTATTCCTCTAAGGCTTGCATTGATTATGTATTTAAGGAGTTTTTACTACCCATTCAAGTTATATTTAGTCAAAAAAAGTATTTGTTTTAATCAGTTGTTTTCAGACCAAGTTCCATGTATGATTAACATACTACTATGATGAATTATTTTCTGTAATATTCATAACTTAAAATATCCAATATGACACATCGAGGGCTGCGAGGTAAAACCCGTTAAGAAGGCAAAACATGAAACTGAGATATTTGAGGTTAAAGTTTCCGAAAAAGTTAAAGTGTCATAAAATTTTACCGAGACACCCTGTCGTATCAGCAAAGCTGTAAATTGAAGCTAGAATATATTTAAGAATAATATAATATATATTTTTTTGACACTGAGACTTTATAACTACATTTTTTGTCAGAATATAGAAAAATGGAACCCACTTATAGGGTTTTACTCATGATAAAAAACGCAATTTTGATATGTATGGTTTATTAGGAATATAATGAAAATATTATGAAACTTTAGTTGGAATCGTCCGTAGTTTTGGATGAAGTTGATTTAAAGAAATGAACCCAAGGATACAATTCTTCGGGGATTATCCCCTTAATGTACATTGTTATCAAATATTTTTTTTGACTTCGTGTAAGTGCAGCGGTTCATCATATAGTCGTGTAATGTTTTGGGGATATTCACGATCGTTATCACGATCGTTACCATATCAATATTAGAGTATTTTCTGGATCTGGCTTTAGTAGTTTTTACAGTTTCTTGTAAGTGTGACACTTGTAAAAATCTAAAATCGTCGGACCAGCCGTAATAGAAAAAGATTTTCGGTTTCTCCCCTTTCATAAATTTTAGTCTTTTCACTATCCAACTAAATTTTTCATTTAAATTATCGTTCTCTCTATTTTTTATAAGCTGCTGAGCAAGGTTTTTCAAATCAAGCATCTCATCATACTCGAATTCTCCAATTTTGTAACACAGTAGGTACTTTTCACCATTGACAGTCTTAACTCTTTGCTTTCTAGTCATTTTGAAAGTGTTTTT
Organism: Apodemia mormo; assembly: GCA_036924255.1. Classification (NCBI taxonomy): domain Eukaryota; kingdom Metazoa; phylum Arthropoda; class Insecta; order Lepidoptera; family Riodinidae; genus Apodemia; species Apodemia mormo. The sequence goes on from JAUPFN010000026.1 coordinate 11,350,245, forward strand.
CCAATCCGACACACTAATAACTAAAAAGCATTATATATCAAGCTAAGCCATCATTTTGTCGATATTCACGCACTCTTTCTAAAATCTCTGGGATTTCCGGATTCAAAACACGTCCTTGAACATGGTGGCGTTGGCGGCGGAGTAAACTAACCGAACCTTTCGATTCATCTGAGTCTGGTATATAATCAGGATCTTCATCCGAATAGTCCGAACCAAACAAGGTAGGTTATTCATTGTGAACTTTACTTGTAGAGGGTTCAGAAAATTCTATCTGTTCAACATGTAAATTTGAATTTTAAAAAACTTGAAGACTAATGACCGTTTGAGGCGCCGTTGTGGCATTTCTGCTTCGAAACTCTTCAGGATCACTCAGGACAGGCTCTAGTTGTCTTCTGTTACCTATAAAGACTTTGAAACAGTTACAGAATTTGTCATTGTTTGGAGATCTTCAAAAGTGACCACAGCTAATTTTAAGGCTTCAAACTCTTCATGATCGCTGACGTCATTTGCTTGTTTCCTTCAACCGGTAAGAAAAATCAGATGAACATGCAAAATAGCTAGGTGTAGTAGTAGCTAGATGTAGTAAATAGATACTATGGAGATCCTGTCTGACTAGCCCTTTCGCAAACCAGTGAATAATTTGACGACTCTGATGGCTAGGTGGTTAATGCCCCTGACTATGGAGCCAAAGGTATTATTAGGGAATAAGCTATCTGCATTCTAAATTTCATAGAAATCCATCCAGGTGTTTCAGCGCCAAGTAACCCAAGTAACATACAAACTGTTGTGTTGGTATCTACTATCACACGGTTGACTACATCTACACTGTTACTTTTGGAGAGGAGTAAGGGTGTATTTCTACTAAGGCGTTGTTGGGGAAAGCGAAGCTAATCGGCGCCGGCGCATGAACTGACCAATCACAGTGATTGATGCTGACACTTTGAGCTGAGCTCCGTCTCAGTGGAAACGCATCCTTTCTTTTCTCACCAGTGACATTTGTTTTACCTATCTTCCATAAACAGATGCAAATTTGTTGGCAATGCAATGCCTCTGTGAAAATTATTTACTCATTATAGTGGCAACCATATCAGCTGTTACTGCGTTTTACCTCCAAATATATAGGTAAATCTTGAACAAAATTCGTTACAAACTTAAATAGAATGTACTATATATATATATATATATATATATATATATATATATATATATATATATATAACTATATATATATATATATATATATATATATATATATATATATATATATATATATAATAGGTATCTATATTGAAAGTTAAATGGCCTACAAAATAAAATATTTAGTTTATACAAAAACGCTTTGCTTAACTAAATTGTGTTTTTCACCGCGTGCCAACTTCACTAGTTTTCTGGCTCGATCCGTCATCATTGATTTTAAGTTCTAAAACTGAACTTTGTAGGTATGAACAATTTCACCCGTAAACACAAAAACAAAACACCTCGCAACGCAGAAGACGAACAGGCGTCAGGCACTGACGAGTCGTATAATACACGTTATTGGGTTTGCGCTCTAAAATAAAGCGATAAAATATTACTAACTTTTGCGGGCAAAACCATTTAAAACTACATATAATTTTGTTTTCATTAAATTATGTTGTGGTAAAAGCGATTAACAGGCTATAAAGAAATTTACCACCAAATTATATTTACAAATATTCCCTAATTACTTAGTGACAAAATCCGTTAACAATCTCTATATGATATTGGCAGAAGACTTTAAATATAAAACATACAAAACATTATGAACTACGTACCTGCAATTATACTTAAATGAGTACAGTTCGAAACATTTTACACATTTTTGTTTTAACGCCTAACGTAACTTGTAACTTGTAGGATTTTAGTACAACAAATTTTTTTGTTGTTTTAATTTTACTGTATTTTTGAATTATGTAAAATCCGATCCAGGCCAGCTATTAAATAACGGATTTTACCTCTAGAAAGAGCGTGAAGAGTACATGACGACACGTAAGCTAACTTAATTTTGACTATAAGTGGTCTTATAGGGTTTTACCTCGCAGCCCTCGACATGTAGTTCTCAATTACCTAGGTACCATGTGTAAACATTATTATTTTATATGTCTACATTTAAAGATAATTTACCATACAGAAAGGCAGTCAGTTCTTGTTATTATTGTTTATTACAATAATATATGTCAATAAAAAATATAATTATTATTTGCAGATAAGACTTCAACTGCAGAATTTTTAATATTACTGACAAATATCCTAGAAGAACAAATGATGCCCTCATATGGCATAATTGAAATGGATGAAATGCGAAGACTACATAATAGAAGATATTGACGGATCCTATGTATACTGGTGCAACTTGCAAAACAACGGAAACCATTTTCTTGCCTCAAAAGCCTTAAAACTACCATATATTTGTCCTAATGTAATAAAGTATTTGAAAATTTGTACAAATTTTCAAATACTTCTATTGATTTATGTCAAAACTAGCTGTTGCCCGTGACTTTGTTCGCGCAGACTTTGTTTACTCCGCACAGCTCCTCCCCCGTAGGTGATAACGTGGTAATATGTAGCCTATATGTTGACCCGACCTGTTAGTAATATTCATGCAAAATTTGAAGTAAATCCATGCAGTACTTTTTTAGTTAACCCCGGACATACATTGACTTTCCTACGATTTTATTATATGAAGGTATAGATTACAAGCTACAGAACATTTAATCCGGCCTTCAGTAAAGTTGTGTCATTGCACTTGCACAAGTATACGTAGGACCCTTCGATATGATAATTACAAGTATTTTCTTTTAGAAGTGTTAACTTTGTTACTTTTGTTGTTGTTTTTTAATCGAAGTGATTTTGGTAGTAACAATACTTAGTGGATTATTGGTATAATAAAATACTTTAGTGTTGTATAAGATTTATTTAAAAAAATATATACTCTAGGCAAACCTATCTAAGTATTAAATAATTTTATATAATAAAAATGAAACTTATAGTCATCAATGGCTAATTTTAAGTATAAGTTTAATGACACACTATTCATAGTATTTAATGTTTTAATGCCAAACATAGATTTTACTATATGGAAAAGTCTTGAGAAATAATTTTTATTTTCTTTACTAAAGTTACAAAATGAATAAATCACACAAAATACAAAATGAATAATTATAAAAAGTGTGTAATATGAAGCAGTCTTGTAAAGAAAATTAAATTTGAGTTTTAAAAAATATACAAACACATCTACTTTACTAAACTAACAATTATTATTAATGTTTGTACTTCTCAGAATAGATAAATAATTTTCACAATTTATCACCTTATGACTTAAATTTATTAACATGTATCTTTGAATTTTCACTAATGTAACAAACTTATAGAAGATTACACACACTATATTAAAGCTATTATATTTTAAATTTAAATGTTTTCTACAATTTAAATATCTTTTGTTATCTCGCATAATTAATCAGTAATGAAAATTCAATATCAAAAATTAGTTTACTATATAATATGAGTAGTATGGAATTTCACTTGAAAATAAAAAATCAACAAGTAAAATATTTTTTCCTAAGGTAACATTAACTTTCTATTAATTTAAATTTTAAAAATTACACATATTAGGTACATTAAGACTATCATGTTATAAACTTAATTGTTTTCTACAAATTAAAATTTATTTTTCAATCTTGCACAACCATTAAAAACAGCAAGAAAAATATAATATTCAGCATTAACTTATAAATCTTGTTAATCAACAATTTCAAAAAATTTAATAAATAGAAAGGCTTCTTTATTCTATTTCCATTACTCGCTGTTTAGTCAACCTGTAAACAATTATATCTTATCAAAATGTTGTTATATATGTTTACTTAATATATTTTTTGTCAGTTAACTCAGGACTTATGACTCCAGTCTTGCATGTTGCATTTTGTGTAGTGTTATATAGATTTGCATTGTAAATTATATAATGGGGTCAAAAAAACAATTGGTTACATTTATAAAAGGGAGTGAAAGAAGCCTACACTATTCTCCAGAGAAAGCTTCTCATATTATTCAGGATTTTTTTACAAGAATCAAGTTTTTGATATAATCTTGAATTTATGATATTAATTTTGTAAAAAACCACAACTTTTACAATGAAAGAAATATATTAAAATATGTTTAAAATTTGATTCTTTCAGTCTACCTTGTTAGATGATTTGTCATGGAGATATGTATGTAAATAAATACTTACACAGTGTTCCATTGTTTTCCTTTCTTCCTCTAGAAACAATAATGTATGAAGTATTTGTAGAATATATGGTGTTATATTATGCTTTCCCAATATTAAAGACTTTAATCTTTGGTGCTACAAGTTTAGTCCATGAATCCACCATGGCGACAAAGTTAATTTATGCTTATTACTTCTTATCCTAAAAAGAAAATCATAATTATTTTTAATAACCTATATAGGTTTTTAAAAAATATAAGTATAAAGAAGTACACTACTTACGTTTTATTTTGTGTTCCCATTTCACATACCTAACACAATTTAATTTTGTACTAGAATCGGAAGAATGATGATGATTTTAGAGATGTAAGAACCAAACAGTATAAATCAATAATTCCTTGTATGTAATGGTTAAATAATTAATTAATTTACAATTAATTACAAAATACAAATTAGTTAAAGTACAATACTTTTTGACGTAATGTAAATAAACTTTTAATTTTTCGTATAGAGAAAATAATTATACGAATTCTCGTGCTACTCAGCACTCAGTGTTACCAACTCTATTCAAAATTACAACTACTTACAAAGTTTTCTACAAAATTCAGTAGAAAACTAAATGTAAAATAAAAGGTTAATTTAAAGCTGGTGCTTATTTTGTATTATTTAATGTTACTATTAATAACATATACTCAGGAAAAATAATACATAAAAACATATTATAATAATCAAAATATTAATTAATCAATCAAAAATAACAAAAAAATCGAGTGTAGCTCACACTCGTTTTTTCGTTAGAAGTAAATGTAAGAAGACAAAATAAAATAAAATTTATATACTCTTTGAGTAAGTCTATGAATCAAAGAGAGATAAACTGAAAAGTCGAAGAAAAATGTTTTTCGTTCTTGAGATGTAAATCACAGACCGTGGTCCCACAAACTAACTTTTTTTTTATTAACAACGAGCTGAATATTTGTGAAAAGCTTCATTTTGACGAGACAACCGTCTTTTCTATTTTCGAAAAATCTCGAATCGGGTAACTAATAAAGTTAATGCTGCGAAGACATTGGGTTCGGTAAATAATAAATATTTATTAATAACAATAATTATTTTTCGACTTTAATCGCTTGATTATATTATGAAAACTACGATGAAACTTTTGTCCTACATATTTGATGATTTTTCTGACAATCCCACTTATGAGATTTTTAAATTGATATTAATCAATTTAAAAATAACCTAATTTTCTCACAACAGCTTGTTAATTATTATTGTAATTCAACGGTAACTTTGTCATACACGTAAAGTGGAAACTTTTCTTAGTCTGACACTCTAAAGTTTCCTTATTTTATCTATCTTTATTAGTTACCCGATTCGAGATTTTTCAAAGATAGAAAATATAGTTGTCTCGTCAAAACGAAGCTGTTCACAAAAATTCAGTTTGTTCTTGGAGACCACGGTCTAACAGTAAGTCTTAGGTTGGATTGCTTGCATCTGGCTGATTTTTTGAGCTATTAATAGATAACATTATTTGTAACATAAAATACTGCGAATTGTATTCTGTTCTATCTTATTTTCTAGTTGGCATAATACTATACATTTATGTTTGTTTATCATAATGCATTTTCGTGTCATTGTCAAATCACAACAATTCTATGGAAGTTTCTCATCAAAAAAATTAATCAAAAATGTTGATTGATTAGTCTAAAAGAAGATGTTAATTTACTCAATAATGTTAGAATTATAATTGAAAGGAATAATTATAGTGGAAAAAAATAGCTTGTTAATAATAATTGTTACGCACTTTTACGCATAATTAGTTACGCAGTTATACACCAAGAAATAAATACACGCTGGCATCTTAATTGCCCTTTACATTAAAACGTCTTATGAATCATAATTCATTGTTTCAGTTTTATAGAATAAAAAACTAGTTTTGATGGTCAAAACTAAAAAGAGAGAATAATTCAAAAACCTGTAAAATATCTTTAATTACAATTGTAAATAGGTACGGCTACACTAGGCTTTGGTTATATTTCCTTCGACTCTGACAAAGAAGAGAAATGATGACAGGAAGTTATAAATGTAAACAAAAGCTCATAATGATTAACACAAGTTAAATGCACCAAAGGTGTATCTTAAAAATCAGAATTAGTATAATATCTATGTCTTCTAGTGACAACATTTATTTCTCTATTCGAGTAAACTTTTTGTTTAATTTATCTCTGACGTTTTAAATGTTTATCGTGGCATGCTTAATAACGTCCATCGAGATATTAATAAATGTCAAGCAAACGTCACTTTCTCGATCGATATATATCTCGTGGTGCTTATCCTAAGCCTGCAGGGAAGGTTTAAAAGGTGAGAAAATATAGAAAAAAAGAAGAGTACTTAGTTAAAAAGGCAGAACAACGTTTGCCGGGTCGACTAGTATTTTTAGATAATATGCATTAGAAAAACATCAAATTATTATATTTTAAGCACACACATACTACATTAATTTAATACATATCATAATGTATAAATATAATATAAATATTCACGGGACAAATTACACTGACTGATCTAACCCCAAAGTAACCAAATTATTTGCTTGTGTTATGGGTGTTAGTCAACGATACCAATACATAGAAATGCATATATAAATACTTTTACATACATAATAAACACCCAACCCCCGAAAATACAAACATTTATGCTCATCACACAAATGCTTGTCCTCGTCGGGGATCAACCTGAGCCCCGTTGCTTGCGTAGTCAGCAGGGTCATTAACCACTCGACCAACGGGGCGGTAAATATATATAATATATAAAATGTAAATATATAAAATATATCATAGTGTACATACATGTATACATAGATGAAGTCTGTTGTCAAACTAAGAAGAGATTTTATTGTGTAGTCTATGATCGAATTTCAACCAGAAGTCGATCGCTAGTTCACTTAATTTTGTCAACCTCGCGATAACTCGGCGTATATTCGAATTATACACATCATAATTAATAGTATACAAGATATTTTACTATACGTTTCCTTGCTCCGCCTTTGTCGCTTCTGTGGTCTAATGGTCTAGTATCCACCACATAAGATCCCGGGTTTGATTCTCGGATCGGGCAATTCAAAATGTGTTTTTTCAAATTTCTGATAAAAATAACGTTGCCCGGTTGGCGATAGGCTTGCCACCTATCATATTATTCGGGACTAAGTATCTTTCACAAATCAGGGTTCACTGGTTGTATCTCTGCCTACCCCGTCGGGGTTACGAGCGTGAAGACTTTTTTTCTTTTTTTTCCTTGTATAGTATTGGTCCTTCGAGTATTATACTCCAAGTATTGGTCCGATCCCTTTCAAAGATTAGATCACCTACATTCCTGCCAGACAGTTATACAAGTAATACATAAATATTTCTGGAAAAAAAATACGAGTTGATCTAACACCAAAATATGCAAATGATTATTTATATTTGTATAAATAACTCATATTAATTTGGGTGTCAGTCAACAATACTGTTGCGAATATTGAAGAAAACGCGAAGACTAAGAATAATGGAAAAATCTAGAAATAAAAGAAGGCAGCTGCTTTCTTCGGTAAACAATAGCCGTTACACAAATTGCTATACCATAAGGGCAAAAGGCATAAGGTTGAAATTAGCGTATACCATGACTTGTTTAGGTTTACGACTTGTTATCTAGACTGTTGCTGAACTTTCGAAAAAATCGTCGAATTTTATAATTTTGCTTCATAATGAAACCGGTATTTTTGAGGCTAAATAGAGCCAAACCTTAACAAGATGCTCCTTATTACTTACGCTGATTTAGGTTTGAAAACCTTGACTTTAATAACCACCATGTAATTTTATTATCGTTTAAATTAGTTCCTTCTCCTTTTTGCGAATGCTTTTCATTAAATTGTAAATATGAACAAACTGCACATCACATTCTTTGGGAGTGTAATCTTTGGCAAAACAAACGTTGTCAAATGCTTGATAGTATCCAATGTATATCCGGTGTAATTTATTATTCCGACCTTGTGGGAACACGTAGAAACTTCCGTGCCTTCAAGCGATTTTGTCATACTTACTACTGGAAGCAAAATTAAGTAGGCCATTTTGGTAGGTCCCTAATTTCCAAACTTTCGTGGTGCATTAGCAATCAGGCTTAACCTGATTGTAAAAGTCTCAATTCGTAGCATTTTTATGCTTTTAATATTTTGCTGTCTCCTGCTTAAAAGGGAGGGAAACAGGATGTATTTTCCTACTCCTCCTATATACTTCTGATTAATTTCGTTGCGGGTCCCAAGACAGCTAAGCTTTTCCCCAGGGCACCCTGAGCTCGCAACTCAGAGGTTATCAGGTCGGTTGCCGCTGTTGATTCTGATTTACAGAAGTTACAGTGGTGGGAACGAGAGGTGGGCCAATTGCCCTTTAAAAAAAAACCACGGGCATTTGGATAAAATCGAGTTTTCTTTTTTTGATTATTAAAACTTTCGATTTGTTATTCATTTCAATAAATAGATATACAAAGAACGAGGGTGAGTCCCTTGTAGGTATTTAAAGTGATCGTCGTCAGTCAAATCTCCTACTATAAATAACCGGTACTACCTATAAGTAACGTGGGCACAGGTAGTATGAAATAAAGTAAAGATTTTAGTGTAATGTTTTGAATGAGACGTAAATTCTTACTTTGCTTTATTATCGCGTAAAGATAACTGATTATTTCACAAGGAAACAAGTCGTTAAAGTTAATTTATGGTTTCCTGACGCCCTGACATTTTTAGAGACGTTAAACGAGAGAAACAGTGTTATTTTTTCATCGAACATTCATCTTACCCAGCAGTAATTTAAACTTGAATAGATATTTAGCGGACAAGGTTTCTCTTGGAGCGTATCCGAGATGAGAGTGCTTCATAAACCTATATAAACCGGTTTAAGCTAAAACCGTGGAATTATACGTCACACACAGCGCGGATAACAATCAGGAGCGGCAAGGCCGGCAACCATTTAAGAAATATTTTTAATCCTTCATAAACCGGTTTATTAATTCAAAACCCTTATAACTTTGCTCCTTAAGAAAAACTGTGTTTTTGAGGGTAAGGTAGAGCCAAAACTTTACAAAAAGTACATAAGGAACTATGTACTTGCGCTGATTAGGTTTGAATGCTATTCGAAAGATCAAAATAGCTTATAGTTTCCAAAAAACACAACTTTTTAAAAAACAATATATATGTACTGATATTATTTAACAAACTATATGTTTGAACTTAAAAAATCTAGGCTAATAGTTTTTACTCCTTTGAGCTTTAAAATACTTTAGCGGAAACCCAAGATGCACAGTCCCGAACAAAACCGACACACAAAACTGTCGCTAATTTCACATAAGTAGTTAAAGATATGACAAAGACATATGTTTTTGCATAACCAAATTTAAGCCAAGATTTGTTCTTATTAAAAAGCAATGTACAAAAAGTAATAAAAGTGACAGGGACGCAAACGACGCGATTCTATTTGAAATGAGCTCATTCTTAGAGGATTCTCATAACTCATTTTTAGAGGACGGTTTTGAGACACTTTTTGGGTTTTTTATATCAAAGCTGCAAGTTCATTAGATTTTTGTTATTAGAATCATTGCTACCCTTGAAGCCTAGAGAGATTATAGGTACAATGAATAAAATCCCTGGTTGAATAGGCAGAGTGAATCGGTTCACTAAATCAATAGACGATTCGATGCACCGTTTGACGAGGGCGAAATGGGTCGTGATCTACATTATCGCATATTATCGACCTACTAGCGACCTGCCCGCGGTTTCACTCGCGTAGCTTTTGTTCTCGTGGGAATATCGGAAAGATTTATTTACTAAAACCTGCCTCACGACTCAATCTATCTATTAAAAAAACCGCACCAAAATCCGTTATGTAGTTTAAAGATTTAAGCATTCATAGGAACACAGGGACAGTCAGAGAAAGCGACTTCATTTTATACTTTGTAATGATTAACGACTATCGCTTATTTGTTGCAGTAACCAGAAGTAGTTCGAGGTTTGAGAGTGTTAACACACCATCATTAGATTTCGATGACGACCTCGAATAACCTTAATAATACTTTTGCTGAACTCGTTGATCGTAGCACAAAACAAATAGGTCCAGAAGTCGATCTACATACAAATGGCGTTCGAGCAACGTACACATAGACACCTCTCACAGACACGATATTTCCGAATGGTTGGAATTGGTTCCGAATGGTAATGCAAGCGCGAGTGCCACCCGTTTGAGACACGCGTCAGTGAACTTCTTTGTGCAAAAAATTCGTAATAGGTATAACAATAACATAAAAATATTTTATTTACTAGCTGTCGCCCGCGACTTAGTCCGCGCGGACTTCGTTTACTCCGCACAGCTCCTCCCCCGTATGTGCTAGCGTAATAATATGTAGCCTATATGTTAACCCGACCTATAAGTAATATTCATGCAAAATTTGAAGTAAATCCATGCAGTACTTTTTGAGTTTACCCCGGACATACATGACTTTCCTCCTACGATTTTATTTTATGTATAGATTATTGTTTATATTTCCGTTCTTCCTGTTTCACTCTCAACAATAAATCAAACACTTAGATACGAGTGCCACTACCAGCTTTTTGTGCATAAGTCAAAGTTGATACTTTGAGTTCGCTGTTGATAACCCTAGCGCGACTGCCAAGTGTTGGCATGAAAATTGAAGTACATACATGAGTTTGACTTCTGTACCTATTTTTGTGATCGCACTTGGGTTTCATAACTATAATGTTAAAAACAGTATTTATACTGTTTACTGTTGAACAAAAATAAAGTAATCTTAAAAATAATAATAAATTGCTAAGTTAAGTTGCAAAAAGCACAAAAATATGTATTTTAAACAAACTGCCACGGATATCACCTCTCATCTCGCCAACCGACAAACCGGTGAATCGTAGTGAACTAGAAAGTCTATAGACGTTCGGTTTACACTGTCTACCCTGCAAGGGAACCGGGCGTGATGATACTTCCTTTTTAGCTTTTTAAAATAAAATAACAACAACAAAATGCTGTTCCTATTCCTTCTCAGATCTAAATATACTTTATTTCTTTTAAAAAAGTTGGCAATCCAAATCATACCCGGTACCTCACGATCTTAGCCTAATAAGATAACCACTACATTAACTAAGGTTGTGAAAAATTCTACCCTGGAATTGATGCTTAAGTTGAAGGAATCCTACGGCCAAAAGCGTTAATTCATTTCTGTGGCCTCAGATCAGAAAGTGATAATTACAAAAAATAATTTTACATGTATTATGCACAATGCATGTGTTTTATTATGATCAAATGTAATAATCTGTTTTTTAACTTATCTTAAAATGTTCATAGACAGTAGAAGAGTTTCCCCGTGTTGGTCCCGGGGATCCTTTGAAGAATAGACCAACTGCCGTTCTGCCAGGCAGGTCGTAAAAGGCGAACGAGTGGCTATACGCGTCACCTATCATCGTGACTACTAGGTGGTAGAGTTCTGCAACCGCTCGACCGGGTCTGGTACCACCGCCTTACCTACTCCTGCCACAACAGCGTCATTGCTAGTCACTGTCGTGTTCCGGTTTGGAAGGTAAGGTAGCCGGTAAACTTATGCATGTGACACTAGACCTCGCCACAAGATAGCAACGCACCGTTAACATCTTTGGTGTCTATAGGCGATAATTGACTCTTTTCATCAGGAGACCCATTTGCTTGTTTGCTATCTTATGATATAAAAAAAAACAATGTTGATGGAGATATGTCTATCTGATCAAACGATCCGTTTTTCGCAATGCTAATTGTATTATTAACATTGTTTAGCAAAAAGTGTACTTATCATGGTCTGACCAATGGCCACAGATTTGTTTTTAGCTTTTCTGTAGGAGCCCAAACTTGTGAGTACCCAAAGGTCACTGCATTGTTCCGTAAGGGCCCAGTGTTATTTATTTACTTCTGATAAAAAAGTTTTATATTATTCTTGTAAAATATCAAGTGGTTGACCTACCCCGGTTAAAAGACATTTACTATGAAATGACTATTACTATGAAAAGTCGTTTACCCCGAAGCAGTTTTTACCTGTTTCATAGCAGTTGGATTCCTTATGCAAATATGTTAAGGTGACAGATATTTGCATCTGTATTATATGTAATTTGTAAAGCCTTTGAATTAATAGTTTATGAATCAGAATTCAGAAAGTTTATTAGGGTTGTCCATGAATGACAGAAATAAAATGTAATGGAAAGTTAGGTTTAAAATTGTTTTTTAAATAGGTAGTCTATTGACTGATTGATTGATTGAGTAGTTTGCAGATTAGTTTGCAATAATATAATCATACCTCGACCGCTGCCTACGGGGGGGGGGGAGGTCATAAGTAATAACCCCAACAACATCAAGGTGTTACATAATTGTTCATGGGCGGCGGTGACCATTTACCATCAGGTGCCACCTACCCATTGGTCCCCGAGCCAGAGTATAAATTTAGTTGATCATCATTATCGGAATCTTCCGAGAGGAAACGATCAACCAACTCTTAGAACATTGAACAGATTATCTAATTTGTACAATGCTTCTGAGAGTTATATCATGAGGTTTCGTGACGTCAGCTGCGGCTAGGTGTGAAAATTTGTCAAATTTATGCTCGTCCAATATCTTGAAGAAAACAAAAACCTGCACCTCAAAAACTCGTCAGCTTGTGCATTTTAGTACATGATATATGCTCCAGTCTTGCTCTTGCGTTTCACCTTTAAAGGCATCAGGTGACAATTATTCCACCGAGATACAGCCAGCTGACGAATTTTAATTATTTACAATATCATGATAACTGTTATCTGGTAAAATTAGATCATACTTATACCCGTATTTCCTAAGTGATTAAAAAAATTTAAGATTCTTTGTAGGTACTAAAAATACGCGTGATGTGGGGGGGGGTGGGTTAGTCTTAAACATCACCATATAGCACCAAGGGAGAGGGGGGGTTTAAAAATGACAAAAACACATTACGTGATTAGTGAACTGCCCCTTGAAGGGCTACCGCTGCTGAACCCATCCGCCGAGCCGCAGCTGGCGTTCACAGAACTTCACGGTACAACTATGTGAAGCAGTTTAGAAGCAATCGCCCAGGAAGAACTTGGTCATGAAAATCTGTCGCTGGCTCGCGTTCTATATATACGCCGCCGTATGAATATATGTGTTATTATGTATGCACAATCTATATAAAAAAGTATTTACCTATACAGACTGACTGGTACTCGATTCTCGTTAAAATAAAATAATAAAATTAGGGGCTTAATTTTTGACTATGTTTCTCTTAAAATAAGTGAAATGTGGATATTATACTCCCTAAGTACGCCACGCTAGTCGCAACCTCACTACCTGCGCGACGCGTGCGTCCGCGTGGTGTCCAAACATGGCGCAGGTAAATATAGGATTCTCAGTGTACTGTTTACTAAGTACTATTTTAATATTTATTTTTAAAGTTATTTTTTCTCATCATACTCGCGTATGATCGCCAACTATCACGTCCTTAAATATTGAAAGTAACTCACCAGTCAGTCTGTATAGGTAAATACTTTTCATACAGCGTGTAAGGGACAGTCTACCGAAAATCGAAACCATAGATTTGGACCATGATTTTGAGATGAAAACCGTTGGAAATTTGTGTGGGTTTTTTTTGACGAATTTTTTATCTTAACTTTGTATAATTTGATTTATTCTAATATTCTACAGTGTTGTTTAAAAAAATTGCAAAATTAAGGAAATACATAAAACAAGCAATGTAGTGTGCGCCACATGCCGCGCACTGGTACGAGAGTTTCGTGAGCGCGACCAGTCTCAGCAATGTACGATTTACATTGCGTAGTGTGAAAATGAGAAAAAATCATAAAATGCAAATTTTGCATTTCCTACACCCTTTGTGGGTCATTGCCATCGTGACAAGAACACAAAATGGCATGTTTTTTTTTTTAAATTTTCGGCACACGTCCCGTACACGCTGTATTTTTTATTAGTCTGGTCAGTAGTTTTTGTGTTTGTGTACTGTCCCGTAACCGTCCTATTGTTCGGGTGGCTAGAGCTACAAATTGTTGGAGCTCGGGTTCGATTCCCGACAAGGACAAACATTTGTGCGATGAGCACAGACGTTTTGGCGTTTACTAGCTGCAGCGTGTAGCCCGCTGCATTATCAACGTTTTCCCTCCGTAGCTACTGGACAGATTCGCAGCTGGACAGATTCGCAGCTGGACAGATTCTCAGCTGGACAGATTCTCAGCTGGACAGATTCTCAGCTGGACAGATTCGCAGCTGGACAGATTCTCAGCTGGACAGATTCTCAGCTTGACAGATTAGCAACTGGACAGATTAGCAGCTGGACAGAAAGTGTACAGTCCATGACATATTTAATTAATGATTTCTGAATTCTCATAGGAGGACAGTGCGACTACGAGGATTTATGAATTCTCATTGCTCCACTTCTTTTGTATTGCCCATTTACATCTTTATTATAGACATTCTGTAGGAAGGTTCTGTCGTCACCAGCTGGTAGGTACTTGTAAAATTATTATTTTCATGAGTGTAAAAAACATAAATAACTTGGGGATATTCAATGGTAAATTTGCCTTTAGACACCAACGATGTTAATGATGCGTTGCTATCTATGTAGCGGGATGGCAATGCTATATACATAAGTCTACCGCCCAACTTTTACCTCTAAAACGGAACACGATATTGACAAGCATTGGCGCTATTGCGGCAGGAACAGGTAAAGCAGTGGTACCATATACCCGGGTGAGACGATGCGAAACTCGATCACATAGTAGTCATGTTGGTAGTGACATGTATAGCCAATCGGTCGCCTTTTACAACTTGCCTGGCATAACGGCAGTTGGCCTATTCTTCAAAGGAGCCCGGGACCAACACGGGGAAAACCGCTAAAAACGTTAAGCATATTATATCAGTTAACCTGTATAAATTCTTCAAAGAAACTCTGACCAACACGGGAAAAATGAATTTTGTTAATAATTCGTTAATGTTAAAATATAATTTGTTACGCATTTCAAGTTGCAATACTTATAAAAATTTCTTACTTTTCAGAATCTTTCGGTAAAGTAAAAAACGAAAACTTTGAATCTTTCTGTTTATTCGACAGTCATCCACACAGTAATTATTTGTATTACGATTCCAATTTTATAAGAGTACCTTTAGTAATAAACGTTACGTTGCGATGATAATCGAAAGGTCATCATACAGATACGCATGTACTCATAAGCACGGGACGGCCCCGACTGATTTGCAACGCCGCGTTGTCGTGTGCTGTAGGTGCTTATCGCGGTAGGTTTAGGCGAGTGTCAGAGTGACCAACTGACTGTACTCCTGACCTGACTATAGTCTGTCCAGCTGCTAATCTGTCCAGTTGCTAATCTGTCCAGCTGAGAATCTGTCCAGCTGCGAATCTGTCCAATATCTGCGAAGGGAAAGTTTTTGGGGAATCCGCGGGACAAACTCATTTTTCCGTCTACCTGTGTTTACTGTGGCATCCAAACTTTCATTTATAATATTAATAAATAAGTATTTCTATGTATTAGCAGTAATGTTGACTAACTACCATAACATAAGTAAATAATTTGCTTACTTTGGGTTTAGAACCATTCGAACGATTTGTCCAGTGATATTTATTATTATTTTTCAACAACAAAATGTCATTAACAACGTAACAACTAGATAGTAGTCCCACAACGTCTCGACTAATGGTAACACCACGTTACATATTTCTGCCATCTGTGCTTGTCACTATGTTCCAGTTTAAAAGGCTTAAAAGCCAGTAAACTTATGACCGCCACACGATAGCAAAGCATCTTTAACATTTTTGATAGTGACGTCTAAAATATCACGATTATATCTTTCCATACCGGATAACCGCTTGCTTCTCTTTGCTATTTAACACTATTACTAGCTGACCCGGCAAACGGTATTTTGCCATACAAATTACCTGTATTCAATATTTATATGTATAGATCTGCAAAATGTCATTGAAATCGGTTCAGTAGTTTTTTCACATATATTAGAAAGATATTAAGATGAAAAGAAAGATTAATTTTCGCTTTTAATCAGATTCGGATAATCTATGGGATAATAAAATATCAAACCATTTTATATAATTCATTTATTTAAATTGTATAGTATTCACATTCTCGCTACGAGTTTCAAGACGTGAAACACCAGCTTTACATAGAAAATGAGAACGTATCTTCACAAAATAACTACACAAAAATGCAGCGATCGAACCAAAGCTAAAGGTACACTAGCATGCTATACGTAGTGATAGCAAATTATACAATGTACTTGGCAGTTACGTCGAGGGGGCGTTTGCGCCATTGATCTAAATTAAGTTTGACACAATTTTGACAACCGTTCAACCAATCACAGCTCGCTAATTTAATTTGTGATTGGCTGGAAAACTGTCACGTTCACATGTCAGAATCAAAGTAAATTAAAAAAACACAGTGATACGTTGGGTGTGTTACTGTTATTTGTCTGACTTTAATCTGTCTGACTGTCTACCAAACTTACTTAGACCTATCAGAGTAAACAAAATGTATGTAAGTTTAACCGGTTCCTTTCGAACACGCTATCTTAAATGTCAAAACCTAAAGGTTTTTGACAGTTAAAGCGCCTTGACTTACAAAGTAAACTGTCGGCATTGGATTATATCTTACTATTTATGTATCCTGGAAAAATCTAAATTAAGCTGTTAATTTTATTAGAAGTCTGAGTTTAGACATCGTCAGGAACACACCCATTAAATGCGCCCGCTGATATTTTGCACTCTTGACATCAGTCACTTATTATATAAGTTAGTATATGTAACAAATAAATAACAAGTAAGAAACGGCAAAACTAAATCTCTCAGCGGTCACATTGTACCAAAGTAAGTTAACAAGTTATGGCATAGACAACATTTGAACATTGTAATATACAACAGAATACAATGCTTTAAATTGACTTCTCTGCAATTCCTTTATAAACAGTAGATCATATTATATAATATTACATTATTTATTATTTATTTCATTTATAAAATAGAGTAGAGAAAGAAAGAGAATAGATGGGAGATAAAATACATAGTGTCATATCGGAATGAAAGAAAACATATTATTATTTAAAAGATTACAGACATTTGGGAAATCAGAAAAACTATTTTGTTAAAAAGTCTATAATATTATCTTCTTCTCTTACATATAAAAATCAATTGCTGTTCGTTAGTCTCACTAAAACTCGAGAACGGCTGAACCGATTTGGCTAACTTTAGTTTTGAATTAATTGTTAAAGTCTAGGGAAAGTTTAAAAGGTGAGAAAATTTAGAAAAAAATATTAGTAGTTAAAAAGGCAGAACAACGTTTGCCGGGTTACTAATAAAGATTTTAATATGCCTTTTACTCAACTATACAAGAAGAAAGATAATGTTTTCAATAACAAAAACACTGTAAACTGTGCCATAACTTGGAAACATTCAGATATAATTCAAAAATTGGGCCTTACAACCAATGAAATAATTACAAAATGGGACCCTCTTAAACATAAAGCGCAATATACATTATAAATAAAAAAAAAACTTGGACAGATGAACATTTTGTACAGATGTAATCGAGATCCGAGATATTTTTACAAATTTCGATAATATGAACTGAGCTTATTAACGCTATCACATATTAAAATCGACAGCTCACAGCGCACACGTAACAAGAGAAGCTATACAATAATTGACTAAATATCTTAAGACGCTACCGCAAAATAAAACTAAGATCGCTGTCCGTCTGTACTTAATGTAACAGACCGCCGCATACAAAACATTTGAGCATAAACATAAGGCAGTCAGCTTCACACCATTAGCCAAAATAAAATGCTAGATTGAGTATAGTTAGTTACTGTCAAAGAAATAAAACACCAATATCCATACTATTCGAAGTCATACAATAAAATAATACTACAATTATTTATCACTTTAATTCACTGATATTTTAAGCCCATGTACAGACTAAAGCAAATGCTGATACGATGAGTAATTTTGTACTGACACAAGATACAAATTTAATCACTCGACAATAGTGTGTACATGGCCTTACTTATTGTAAATGTACAAAATTCACGAACCAGTGTTATATAACTATCATAAATGGCAAATAAACACACAAACATTAAAAATAAGGGTTTTATATACGCATGTTACTATCATACCACCATACTAAAATAAGTAGTTAAGCGAATTCCATTGAAATGATCTTTTAAAAATTTTATCTCATAACTGCTATTAACATCGATATTAAAACCAAATAACTTTAACCGATATGACTCCGTTATTTAGTTATTATATTGAACCTATTTATAATACTCAAAATACAGAATTTGTTTGTTTAATCTGATCCGGCAATAATTATAAAAATGATATATCGACTCATCAAAAATGCCTGTACAGATTTATTTTTAAAAATATTAGCTTAGACTTCAATCTCTGGCATGTTTGTTACATGACTTGAGGTGAATTATGTTGTTTTATACTTATGTCAAAGCATCTTTCGTAATATTATTAACAATGCATTTAAACAAATTACTAGTAAGGACAAATTGTCTCTTAATATGTCGATATTAATCACTACTATTGACGGTAGTCGATATTCGAGCGTAAGAAGTAAAACTTTAGCTTCTGGAAACTTCACAAAAACAGATTCGAAAGTTTCGTTTCAATAATTAATGTATGTATTTTTTATATTTGTATATTTTTTTAACATTGACAAATAAAATGTAAAATAAAAATTCCACCGAGAAGTTCCAAGTAGGATTACTAAATATCTAAAATTATTACACTATTAAGTAGGTTAGTGTTTATGATAGTTACATTCGCTTTTTAAAAAAATGTTTGTCATATTCATTTGCTCCCATAAGAGGTTATTCATAAAATGGTTTGTATTTCTTAAAACAGAAAATATCATTAAGAATTGTCAATTCATTTTATAATAAAAATGAATATGTATCATATTACTTTAAAACTTGGAGTTGATATTTCTAAACCTTATCAACCTTGACGCTAAAGACAGATTTATTTTTATCAGCTATTCTTTCGTCTATAAGAAAACTCCAAGTCAATTATAATATGAACAGTTATTAAACTATATTCTATTTGAAAAATAAAAATGCAACGATTATTATAATAGGCCCTTGTAAAATATTATAACATATATAGGAAGACAAAAAAATGTTAAAAATTATTAAAATGTCAAACATATTGCACTGTTAAAATTTTCTTTATACACTTTGAATTCATTCCAAATCTATTGAGTAAATGTTAAATACAAAGCACACGCTTACTGGACTTTTATACTTGACTATTATAGTAAATAAAGGAACCATTTGCAGTTAAATAGTAAAATAAAACGCTACACAATAATATGTACTATAACGCTACAGATTGCATCTTTTAATATACATACTTGACTTAGAGCATTAAAAATATCGCTATAAATCAGCCTATATTTAAACAGCATTAGAAAATTTCCTAAAAATGGCATCCAACCCAATATCTCATCGGCTTTACAAATTAAATAACATTTACGTTTATTTCGTTACAAAATTGAACTTTAGTTGTTTTATTATTTTTAATTATTGTTCATTTACACTAAATTAACAAACACTAATTACAATGTCTTTAGTTTTAATGCTCCAAGAAATTTCCAATGCCTGCCATTGATTCAAAAATACTGTCAAAACAATCAATTTAGGATCAGTCATGTTCTAGCCTCATTAACACATAATTTATAAAGAATAAGCGTCATAATGAAGGATTTCCTTAGCTAATATTACTAGAGTTATTTACAAACGGGTGATTTTCAACTCCTAAACCCTGAAACGATGGTCAAATTTATAAAGGTATAGGTAAAAATTGTGAATTATACAACTACAAGAAAGGAGAAAATAAAAATGAATTCCGTCGGTATTCTCTGTTGTTTTAATCTACGGGTTTTTTTTTTTAAATGGATAAAATTAATCAATAGTTAGCTTTTATTTTCTTTGCGTTGGAAGAGTAAAAATATTACATTAAAAATTATCAACTCAAAATATGGCATCAAAAAAAATTAATGAATATTTAATTTTACGAATGAAAGCATAAGTTTAAAAAATCTCACTTGAACGAACGATATTAAAGTTAGTAAAAAAAATTGTTTTCATGTTTCGAATTCTATGAACACAGTTGCGGTGATAAAATTGTCAAATAATACGTATATCATAGATGTAGATCAAATTCAATTCTAAAGTTTAATAAGCAATAGAAAGTATATTAATAAATACACTGGACTAGATTCTGTAACAATACCTTTTTGAACACTATATTTTTTTAACTTCCCGCTACGTATGTAGATAAGGAAGTTACTGATTTTGCCCCGATTTTCGAAAATCGAGTTTTCACCAGATCTTCACGTTTTGAGGTCCTAGAAAACCTTTTCCGACTATTTTCACGATGACGTCAGTATGTATGTATTTATGTATGTGTGTGTGTGTGTGTGTATGTGTGTGTGTGTGTGTGTGTGTGTGTGTGTGGTAGTGTGTGTTTGGTTGTGTATGTGTATGTGTGTATGTAAACATATCATAACTATTGAACAGTTTTTTTTAATATAATGTACCGATTGAGTACAAAAACTAATCAGCTCTATTCCGCAATTAATAACTACGTCTAATGCATAAATTGTGTCAAAATCGGATTATCCGTTTGGGAGTAATCTCTGACGAAAAATTTTGAAAAAAGTGTGTTTTCGATATAACTCCGAAATTTTTAAACCATCTATTTTTTGGTATTCTAGGATATTTTAGTGACAAAAAACTACGTCGAATGCCGTTTCAAGATCAAAAACATATCTAATTTTCGAAAGTTACAGCTTTTCCAATATTAAAATTACGTTGTTTTAGCGAACTTACTTAATATTTTTGAAATAACTTTCAGGCTTATACACCGATTGACTTAAAAATCTATCAACTTTCTCCTTTAAAAACTGCGAGAAATACAATTGTTTCAATTTGTTTGGGATTGGGACCAATTGTTCCATTGGTCAATTTGTTTGGGATTTATCAACGGCGAAAATTTTTGAAAAAAGTGTTTTTTAACACTGATTCGAAATTTTTCAACCTCTCGATTATTTAGCTAAAGCAAAATCGATTAGATTGCCATTCGAAGATCAAAATCGATTATCATTTCCAAAATATACAGCTTTTCAAAAATCAATATACTGCCATTTTTAACAAAATAGATGTTTGAACTGAAAAAATCTATGCTTATAGTTTTACTCTTTTGAGTTTAAAATACTTTAATTTAGCGGGAAGTTTCAGGGATGGCCTGCAGGTTCAACCGCTTATTATGTCATAAGATAGCAAACAAGCAGATGGGTCTCCTGATGGAAAAGGTCAACCATCGCCTATAGACACTAAAAATGTTAATGTTGTGTTGTTATTTGGTGGCGAGGTCTAATGCCACATGCATAAGTTTACCGGCTATCTTACCCTCCAAACCGGAACACGTCAGTGACTAGCACTGACGCTATTGCTACAGTAATAGGTAAAGCGGTGGTACCAGACCCGAGCGAGACAATGCCGAACTCTACCACCTAGTAACCACGATAGCAGTAACTCGCATAGCAAATCGGTCGCCTTTTACGACCTGCCTGGCAGAACGGCCTATTCTTTAAAGGAGCCCGGGACCAACACGGGGAAAAACTCCAATCTAGAAACAATGTTTAGCGGACACTAATTTGTATACTATAAAAACCAGAGACGTTTGTTATATCATAATTAAGCATGTTGATTTTTTTATTAATCTTTTTTATATTTTTATTTAGACATAAAGCTATTATAAACAACCCGTTTAAAATATAGTCTTAGTGTGCGTAGTGTGTTATTAACTGTCGAATATTTAGCAAAATTGTGTAGACAGATATAGTATGTATTTGGTTCCTTTAAATATTATTTTCTCAATCAAATACATACATGACTACCAAATTTTTGGGTGTACATCACTAATTGAATAGAATTTAAAGATAAACCCTCGTTTTATTAATCGTTACAGATTCCAATGTCTGCTACACCATAACGCGTTTACGTAGTGCTAATATAAATTAATCTAATACAGTCAATTTAAAATACATTTTCTGGAATCAAAATTTTACTAACAATTAAAAATCTATCTCTCATTAAAAGCATTATAATTTAGTTGAATTGTACGTATACAATCTAAATTGAATACTTTAAACGACTTTATAAATTAAGAATACTAATGTTTAATTAAAATTATAATAATCGTCAATAAGCCAATTTGTTTTACAGACGTTATCGGCAAACCTAACCTATAATATTTTTGGTACCTTATCAAAAGTAATTTAAGATTTTCACCTAAAATGTTATATCTACCTTCTAATGTACCAGTCTGACTTCGACATTAATAATTCTTTTAAAGATTTTCCTACAAAAAATTGTAATGTCCCATAGAAAAAATTTAGCGCTGATGTTTTACAACAGATACTCGAATTACGATATTGTTGCTTATTGCAGCGATTCCCGAAAGGTGGTCCACGGAATCTCAGGGCTCCGTAGAAGGGTCACAATTCGTTCCTTCTTTTCAAGTCTCACGTGAAAAATATTCAAATTGTAAGGTAATTTCTTCAGTTATCAAAATAGAATTCCGCAAAAAAAAAATATCGTAAATTAGGGTTCCGAGGTAAAAAAAAATTGGTAACCCTGGCTTATTGAATAATTTGGACAGTATTTTTGAATCACCATTATATTCATCTATGTGCGCGAACCATTACTTCGCTGTATAAATCATACTGACCCTCACAACATCCACTACACTATAACCACCAAAAATCGCTTATTTTCTTATCTAAAAAGGCCTTGTAACTAACTACTCTTAAATCCTTAAAGAATTCCGATTATAAGGTCACCGATTCGTTACGAATAGCGTCATTATATCACTTGAGGGAAATTAACTTATTCAATACACAATTATACTTAACAGTAAAATAAAAACTACATTTTGTTTCTGTAAAAATATGAATCGCCACACAATCTTAGTCTATGTGTTCCGAGAGAGAATAAAATGTTATACATATTGGCTCGGTTCTAATTCAGCGGGCGTGAAACGACGCGAAAGAAAAATCGTGTTACATCAAAATTTATAACGTTGCAATCACAAAAAAAATAATGATTATGATTGATTTATCACTGTGATGTCACAAATAATAACTAAATGTCACGACTAGTTTGTCCTTACCCTTTTCGATCAGACCTGTGATTTATTCAACATTTTTTATTGTCTATTAAGAATTCTAGAAAAAGACATTTCAAAATATTACGTTGAATGTACGAAAAACAACAAGTTACCTCTAATCTTTGCGATGCCAAGCCAATATGTATGCCACAACATATTTTAACCAAAGTTAAAAACAACTGAGGAGCGTGTCAAAATAATTCAGTTAAAATCTTGTATAAAAATGTCAAGATTCTACGAATTGGAACACTTGCCATATAAAAATTCAGCTCTCGAAGTATCTCAAGTCGTTTTCGGTAAAATATTCAAAGAGTTCCCTTAAAGTGGTCGAGGTTTCCTAAAACTAAACCAGACTTAACAGGCACTAACATCGACCCTATAACGTCCTTATATTTACGTTATATGTATAATACATAGAAAACAATTAAACACGTTAGCTTAGTCGCACAATTCCACTAGATGTCCGTATTATTACGTCGAATAGTCTATTTTTTTGAGATCAATTCTGCCTCTATGCACTAGATTCTTAGCTCGCCGCCAAGCGAAAATACTCCTCCCGACCCTCAGAATTGTCTTGTTCTCGCAGATAACCACGTTTAGGAACGAATGCCTCAAACACACGTCATTCTGTCCAAAAGACACAAATGTATGTGGTCGGTGTTGTGTCGATTGAAGAGAATTAATTTACATTCATTCGATGTATCTTCAAACTTCGATACTAATATTTTAAATGCATTCTCATTTAAAGCGATTCCTTTGGGAAACAGGCATTAGGCAGTGTTAGGTTTACTCTGCTCGGGAAGCTTCATAAGTCAACTGTGAGGGAATGGACACCGTTGTGATGTCTCCACTGATTATTGCATATCCCCATAATATGTCACGTCATAAATTCTTCTGTATAATTTAAAAAATCATAGAGAATAGGTTTTAGATCTGCTTCGTCGTTTTTTCAATTATTGATATTCATTATTTGATTATATCCAAATTGTTTTTTAAATTCTCTGTTATTCTTTTGGTCTTGGTTATTCCATTAGATTGAATCGCTGAAATATGTATATTTTGAATGATGTATTAGATAATTCAATCTAAACTTAATCAGTAGATATTTAGATACCCAAAATTTTGTTTTTCGGTTCAAATGTTATCATTGTTAAAATTTCACATTTATCATTTTTGTAAAATCAATATACTTCATATTTATTGTATGTTTCTAGCGTCATGCTAACGTCAAATATTGTGTTTTTCAAAAATGAATCCCACAACTTAGATATTACCAATGGTAATCGACGAATCTTTTCGGCAACATAATAAAGTGTAACATATATGCAACAAGGAACAATTGACCGGAGAATGACATTCAGAAGTCTTGAGCGCACGAACAGGGAGAGCGCTGCACAAGGAGTCCAGCGGGCAGCGTCCGCAGTGTGTTGGCGAGAGTGTGCGGTTACCTGGCGCGGCGGCATCAGACGAGGTGGTCGCGGTCGGGCAGCGAGGCGTCGGAGTGCGTGTCGTGGCGCAGCTCGCGCTCCAGGTCCAGGCTGCGGCGCTCCAGCTCCAGGCGCGCGCCGCCCGCGCCGCGCCGCGGCGCCTCCAGCGACGACACCTGCACACACGCCCGACACTACAGCCCCAACCCTCACCACCTCGGACTCTTGGACTACGTCCGCAGACAGCCGGCTTGCTTAGCGCCTAAAGCAAACGTTCTCAAACTTTTTTTCTCATAGATTTTGCTGGTTCCGGTGGACCCCCTGAATCTAAATTTCTACAATACTCCCAAAACTTAAGACCAAAAGTCACGCCAACGGAGACCCCCATCGAGTCTCTCGTGGACCCCTGGGGGCCCACCTGAACCACTTTGGGAATCAGTGGTCTAGAGCTTAGAGAACCACTTAGCGAGTAGCTTAGTAAAACTAATATTCTGGAATGCTCGCGACCGGCCGCACTGCGCGCTTGACGTCTAGCTAATAGACCGTGGTCACAGTAACATTTTTATTTTCGATTAAAAATAAGCTACATTTTTGTGAACAACTTCGTTTTGACGAGACCTTTTCTAACTTCGTTAGAAGGAAGGTAAAAAAGGAAGGTAAAAAGGAAAACTTTAGAGTGTTGGAATAGGAAAAGTTTCCTACTTTATGTATAGGACAAGGTTACCCTTGAATGATAATAATAATTAACAAGCTGTTGTGAAAAAATATAGTTGTTTTTAAATTGATTAATATCAATTTAAAAATCTCATAATTCCGATATATTTAGAGTGGATGATTCGTTAGAAAAACCATCGAACGTATAATACAAAAGTTTTTTCTGTATTTGTCATAAAATAATCAAGCGATTAAAATAAAAAACTAATTATTTTTATTAATCAATGTTTTTCCTTCACCAAATTAACATATTTGAAATCCCGTAACTTTATTAGTAAGATTTTTGGAAGAGAGAAAAAATGAGCCGATTGACAAGATTCAAAACGAAGCCGTTTACAAAAAATCAACTTGTTATCAATCAAAAATAAAAATATTTCTTGGACCACGGCCAATAATTGCCAAAAAAAAATTGCTCGATCTATCGAAGTAAACGAAGGAGTTGGTTTGATTGTCATGAACCGCGAAACGGAAGACGCTAAGCAAGCCGCCAGTCTGTACAGACATAGCCTAACCACATATACATATATGTAGATATTCAAATCTACATGATGTCAATATTGTATAAAATATTAAATATTTGCACACCATAGTATGTTAGAATATGTTTATACAATACATTTATATGCAAACGTTATTTCTATTTCTACAAAATGTTAATACCTAAGATAAAATAAAAAAAACAAGCCTACTGAGTTTCTTCTACCGGATCACCTCAGTGTGAGGCCGCGTTCTGATGCGGTAGCAATTCTTAAGAAATCGACTCCTCTAAAGTCCAGGTAAAGAATAATAATATATTTAAAATACGTTTTAATTTTTGAATGTAAATAAATATAATTTAATAAAATTTCATTTCATATAATAAATGTAAATAATAGGTAGAAATGTGGAATTAAATTGTGTATATATTATTAAACACATAGAATAGAATGTTTATGATATTTTTAAATATAATAATTATTGGCGACGACGATAGGATGGGATGGGTTATTAGATTACATAGGGAATTCCGGGATTTAGGAAGGCCTTTACAAATAAGTAAATTAACTGCGTTTGTGGCTTTAACTCACAAGTATAATTCGCAACTGACTATTGGCGAGCGATAGTGATAATGATCATGCATCAACCTTCTATATACATATCATAGTTGAGTCTTGGCTAACGATATCATTTTCTCTTTGGGTGAGAGCGGGACGCTTACGGAATTTTATATATAAATAATTAGCTTTTAATGGGAAGGACGGAGATATTTTATTAATTATAAAAAAATAATGATTTTATTTACATGTCAACAACAATTAATTATCTATGTCAGTTACAAACTCTCGATAATTCCTGTCTCCATTTTGTTGTCTTTTGTGCGATTTAAATGCAATGAATTTGATGTATCTGCATCAAATTGGTAAATAAGTACATAAATTGTATTTGTTTGCAAAAGCGAGACATTTTTGCTCTCGCTGGAAACAGCGGGACAGACAGCCTGAAAGCGGGACAATCCCGCCCAAAGCGGGACGTATGGTCACCGGTGCTAAGGTCTAGTTTTGTTTTTTGTCTCGATGGCCTCCTAGATGGCTACGCAGGGCGTTCCATATTGGAGGTACCTTGGCGAGGCGACGCGAGGACGGCGGGCGCTAGGAGGGCGCGGGCAGGTGCGGCAGCTTGCCGGCCGCCCAGTACCGCGAGCTCGCGCTCAGCCCGCTGGCGCCGCTCAGCCCGCTGCTGTCTTCTGACAGGGCCGCTTGGAGTTTCGCTTCTGGAATGCAATCACACATGCAAATTATAGTATAATTTGAGTTTTTGCAATCTAATCATGCCTCAATGGCTTGACTCATTTACGTGAAATTTGACAACAGGTGAACATATTTTCTTGAATTAGCATGTAGACTCATTATGAGATTTAAAAAAACACTCATAGAGGGTTCTGATGAGCATATAGATTTGAAATAGTTAGCCATTTTTAGAAGTGACTTTCTGGTCAAACTGATATGTTTATACTTTTGAGCCAAACTCAACTGGACTATGATATCTATCGCCTCTGCGTCTGTGGCCGCCTAGTGGTCCAATGTCGATTTTGACCGGGTTGGATTCTCGGATCAGGCAGTTCAAAAATGTGTTTTTTTTTTCAGGATTCTGATAAAAGAAACGTTGCTCGGGATTGGATAATTGCATGGCTGACGATAGGCTTGCCACTTATCACATTGTGGGAGTAACTGCTTTGCAGAATGGCAGACGGTCTAATCCGTCTTTGAGAATTCTATATTCCAGTTTCCCCGTCTTAAATTTATAGTGCAATTCTCAAGTTATTCATAGAAAATCAGCCTATGTCGTCGTTCGTCATAGGCTGGCAACACAAAACACCTGGTATTTCAGTTGTTCATAGGCAACAATTATCACATACAAGTGATCCTCTTGCCCGTTTGCCCCCTGTTTTGTAAACAATAAAATTTTCCTCACAGAACATCTCTCAGAAATACAAGTAAATATTCTTATTAATGCGAGAAATATTTTACTTATTTCATTTCATATATTGTAGATAGCAATCAAACAGATGGTTCTCCTGAAGGAAAGAGATGACCATAGCCTCTAGACACCAAAGATGTCGATATTGCAATGCTATGCCCGGACTAAAATGCCACATGCATAACTTTATTGGCTACGTATCTCTAAACCGAAATTCGAACAGCGAACAGCAATTGTGACAGGATTAGGTAATAGTGTGATAATGTGGTGCCAAACTCGGTCGAAAGTTTGCAGAAAATATATAATTTACTTTAGAGCCTACAAGAGCTTACTTACTGGCTCCATTTTGTATTTTGTAACAAAATAACCAACGTAAGGTCTGTACTCACTGGCGACTTGCGATGCGTTGAATGTGACAGGCGTGCGCGCGAGCGGCGTGCGCAGCGACCCGCCGCGCCCGCCCGCCGCCGCGCCCACCGACACGCTGCTCGACTGTGCACAGACCACTCACATCACTACTTTACACCAAACCAGATTAGTTTATCGCTACGATACTCAAATGGTCCATCCAGACTCTAGGCGAGAACACCCGAGAAGCGCGAATGTGTAGAGTTTCTCGCCTTCTCGTTCTCGCATTCGCCTGTTCTCAGATCGGTGTCGATAAATTTTTGCCATTTCAAAGGATTTCTCGGACGAGAAGACACAAGACTATCACACTCACGTTTTGTTTCTGAGTCGATCAGTGAGCGGCGGAAGGTAGACGACACCCGTATATGAGAATATGAAATAAACAAACTACTAATCTAGTTCTATTTCGATGAATTTGCGTTACACACCATCGCCTTTTCTATTTTTCTTAACTTTATTTTTAATTACAACTTTCACAAAGTTATAATATGCAATGGCACACAGAACCAAACCGGCTGCAGTTTTTTGTCGTCTGTAACGTCGTCCATACCGGATATGATCCAAAACACGAGTGAGAAAAATGAGAGTGTGGATAAATTGCTTGTTCTTGCGAGAAGTCTCAGCGACAGTTCTCGCTGAAACTTCTCGCTGTGAGTCTGGATGGACCTTAACTACTTTACCTAATTAAGCAAGCGTAACACTAGCTTCTGCGCAGTGATTTCTAGCAACTTAAAGCAGCATACTTATATAAATCTATAATTCAATGTCGCAAATTAATTTTAAAAATAAAACCGCTGATTTAGACAGGTGGAATAGAAATGTAAAACGTGACGTAATAGAAAAATAAAGGGTGGGGTCTAAAAAACTAGAATAAACACAAGAAATATCCTTGTAACTACTTTAAAAAATGTGTCTATTGAAGACTGGCTAGAACGATATTTACCATTGTGGTGACTAATAGGGGAAAAAAAGTACATAGCCCATAGTCATTCACAAACCAACAACTTTTATACATTAAATAATATCTAGAAACCTAAATGAAAACACATAAGGTACTCTGGAATCATTATTACAAGCAATTAATATATAAATAAGATGAAATCAAGGTAATGTATTCTGGTACTATTACGCATATTTAAGTGTCACACGAACCGATTAGCCGCTGAAACATAAAAATACGCAACTAGCTAATGGAAGATCTGGGCGTCAAAGTTGCCACCACACACAGCTCCAGCATGGTGCAACATGATGTTCCCTCATCCTCCACACTTTCTAACTTATCAACAAATTAACACTGTATATACACTATTTACCTTTCACTTCAACACACTTAAAAAGATAACAAAATAACACAACGCACACACACACACACACAATTCACCTTTCACTACAGTACACTTCAAAAGATAGCAATTAACACAACAAACACACTCAATTTACCTTTCACTTCAACACACTTCAAAAAACAACAAAATAAGACAACATACACACTCAATTTACCTTTCACTTCAACACACTTAAAAAAACAACATAATAACACCACATACACGCTAAATTTACCTTTCACTTCAACACATTTCAAATGACAACAAACCCACTCAATTTACCTTTCACTACAACACACTTCAAATTACAATAAAATAACACAACATTCACACTCAATTTACCTTTCACTTCAACACATTCAAGAAACAACAAAATAACACGAAATACACAATTAATTTACCTTTCACTTTAAAAGACAATAAATTACCCCAAGATGAATACTTAATATACCTTTCACGTCAACACTCTTCAACGATCGAATGTGTAAAGAAAAACTCACACTTAGCACTCTGAAGATAGAGAAAAGAAGTTGCGTTGGTTTAAACATTTAAAAATAATGTTAGACACAGATATACAATGTGAATACGAATAGAACGGGAGAGAACAATTCTATATATACAGGTGTCCCAAAAAGTAGCGCCAAGCGGAGTTCCAAAGATAGGGCACCCCTTGAGGTATCCGAATCACCCCTTAATGTATGTTCCGCGATTTTGCACAGTTTTCGAGTTATGAATTTTTTTCGTGTTTTTGAGAATTTTCCACCTGAACAACTTTAAAAATTTCTAAAAAAAAAAGTAGAAACTTTTTACAATTTTTGTTATTGTATTCGAATAGTCATGAGTTGTACCTTTCCGCGTAAAAGATTCAGCTTCTTAACTTTGATGGAAATTATGAAAATCTAAGTGTAAAGTGAAAATTTTACGTTCTGAGCTGGCTTAAAACTTCATTTCTTTCATAATCATAAAAAAATGTATTTAATGGGGCTACTTTTGCTAAAATTCACTTTCAAAGACATCAAGGTGGAATTTTTTTTAAATTACTAATTTGAATAAAAATTTTTTTGTTCAATTTATTATTCCTTTTAGGTTAATTAGTGGCTATAGAAAACCAACCAAAAATGGCTATAGTAAAGCTATGATTTAAATATTGGGAGGTTTAAGTTTATGTTTCATTAATTTTGACATTCGTTCTCGTGAATAATGTTTTGTGCTCTGATAAACCGGTTTATTGCTATCTCTCTCACTTTCGTTCGTTCGAGAGGGGCAGCGCGTGTAGTCGTTGGCAGCACGCAACCGAAGCTTCGTTGTTTGTAAGTATTGATAAACGGAGATCGCACGCACCCTATCCCTTTATGACGGCTTACCATTTACTTATCTTTAGAATTCGGCTTGACACTAATTTTGGGGACACCTGTGTGTGTGAGCATGGAATCAGTTATCTTCGAAAGCAGAGATTTAAGAAAAAGAGATTTATGAATGTGGAAAAAGCAATGTAAGCCTGCCTGGGTATATGTCAATATGTTCTCTTTACCAGCTTTTAAAGGGATTTGGCATGTAGATGTATATGAATAGCCTAGAGAACACTATATAGCACTGATCATAGTCACTGTACCCATCCTATGTTTAAAATTAAATATTTATCTACTCTATAACAATCAGAAATTACAACAATTGGTCAATTACCTGTATCACTGACAGTGTTGTAGACTAAAAAATAGAAACAAATTACATAGGTTACCATTATCAAAAATAAAGTTTTGTGTATATTCTATACTAATTTTATAAACGCAAATATTTCCAAATGGATTTATATTACGTATGAAACCTATGAAAAACTGTGTTATCAGTAAATTGAGTTGCCTTTCGGACTATGTAACATAGTACTGTATAATACAACTTAAAGAAAGATAACATTATGGTACCTACAAAGTATTTTTGCCAAAGAGATCACTTAAACACATTGTAACGTTATTTTTGAGTATTAAAATCATTTAAGTTATATTTGAAACAGATACAAAAACGAAATACAATACACCAATGGCCTGGTACAAATCACGTTATTTCCATATGACTATCAAAACATTTCTTTCTCTTGTCACCAATATAAATAGTCAAATTAACCTTTAATTCCGTTTTATAAAACTTCACTACTTCTTTTAGTAAACTGATATATTTTACGCTGATGCTATGTTTATTTTTTCGAAAAATACTATATGACTAGGCAATACTTTGGTAATTCTTACATAAATAACATTAGCTGTACTTTATTTAAGAATAATAATAAGGATCCTTTTTACACGGACGAAGACGCAATTATCGGTTAGACAATATAGAATCATGCATGTACAAAACTTTAAGTTAATTCAAAAATATTACCTTATCCCGATTGCAACGGAGTACCAATTTAAGTACGTAAAACAAACGATACAAAGTGATTATATTCCTACAATCTAGATAGGATACTGAAATTTTCCAAAGTACTACTAAACACAATATCAAATTCTTTTTTTATATCATAATAATAGCGTCAGTGCTTATGGTTAATATTAATCCGGACCCTTATCAAGGAATAGATCAATTTTCCTTACTGCTAGGCATATCGTAAAATACGAAAAGAGGCTACATGTCACTAACATCTTATGCAACATCTCATTCCGGTTTTACCATCGCTTTACCTATTCCTGTCACTTGGCGCTTGTCACTATCGTATTCTGGTGTGGAGGGTAAGGTAACTGGTATACTTATGCATGTGATATTACAATTCCGCCATATGGAGAGCAACGCACCATTAACGTCTTTAGTGTGTATAGGAGATAGTTGTCTCTTTCTATTAGGACAGCCATCTGCTTGTTTACTGTCCAATTGTGGTCAAATTATATACATAAAAGGCCAAGAAAAGTAGTTCTCTACTTTAATTTTGTTTTTACATATTATATGTCGTAAATAACGCAATATACATAATATATCAATATCGCCAGAGTTTTTATATATATATTATAGGATAGGAAAGAGACAACTATCGCCTATAGACACCAAAGGTGTTAATGGTGCGTTGCTATCTTGTGGCGAGGTCTAGTGACACATGCATAAGTTTACCGACTACCTTACCCTTTAAACCGGAATAAGATAGTGACAAGCACTGACGCTATTGCGACAGGAATAGGTAAGGCGGTGGTACCAGACCCGGGTGAGATAATGCAGAACTCTAGCACCTAGTAGCCACAATGTTAGTGACTCGTATAGCCAATCGGTCGCCTTTTACGAACTGCCTGGCATAACGGCAGTTGGCCTATTCTTCATAGGAGCCCGGGACCAATATGGGGAAACGTTATATTATCTAGCTGTAAAGCAAAACAATAAAAATTGTCGATGATGGAAACTAGATATTTTAAGTTCTAAAAATATGCGAAAATTTTAAATTAAAATAAAAACTCTGTCCGATCGTCAAAGGCACGTTTGGCGGCCTAATACAATATATACGATATAACCTAAACATGTTATTTTTTTAAATTATTTTCTCGTAATTAAAATATGATGTTGACATCGATATAAATAATTAAACTTAAATTATATTTTAAAATTTTACATATTATGGCAACAAAAAATGTCGGCAAACACAGAGTTAGCTATAACATCAAACACCGCTGACTCGACAGGATGTTGGTCAGTTTAAAATATTCGCTATATTTATTTAAGGAATATTGAAGGGTAAATACGAGAATTAAAAAAACTTTATATTTTAAAATAAAAAGAATAATTTCTTTTATGATGTCATTGACCTGCCAGTGTGCCCCTTTCGATGAGACTGAGTTTTTATTACTCACTGTAATTATAAAAATTTAAATATAATTACGACATAATTACACCTATATATAAATAAAATAACAACTTAAAATAATATGCAAATTAATATGAATGTATTTTATACTACTAATGCTTATGGTTTGGTCATAGATTTTTTTAAATATTTAAACTGTAACCTTTCTTTACTTTCGTTTTTATAAATTTAACGTTTTATAAGTTGTTATTCACCATTTTTAGTTCCATCACAAATGTGATAAGCAAAAGTTTATCATAATAGGAAACATTTTATATGACAAGTTTAACATGTGTGTAATACCAGTGTCCGTGTATTATCAGTGTGCGTAATTTCCCAACGAATCAATCGATTCAATTTTTAATTTTATTTGAAATTAAAGTTATTAGTGTTGATCTGACGCTCTGATGTAATCAGTTAGTCTGGTAACATCTGAATTCGTTGGTCACTTATACAAAATGTATTGTGTTTGGGTATTCGACAGATTTTGTTAATCTTTATATATATATATATATATATATATATATATATATATATACATATACATATACATATATATATATATATATATATATGTCGCAGTGAAATTGTCAGTACCGTTAGATTATAATTATTAGATTAGATTATAACCTACCTAAGTGATATTATAATTTAACTGCTAACCTAACCAAATTATAAAATCCCTAGGTAGATTACAATCTAACGGCTATTGCAAATTTCACTGCGACATATATATATATATATATATATATATATATATATATATATATATATATATATATATATATATATATATATATATATATATATATATATATATATATATATATATATATATATATATATATAGAAGAGGGGTCAAACGAGCAAGAGGTGCACCTGATGGTAAGTGATCATGGACATCCGCAATACCAGAGGTCTTGCAGTTGCGTTGTCGGACTTTTAAGAATGAGTAAGCTCTTTTCTTGAAGGTCCCTATGTCGTATCCGTTCGGAAATACCCCTGCCGGTAATTGGTTCCACAACAGAGCAGTGCGAGGTAAAAATTGTCTGTAAAAATGCAAATTATACTCATATTGATATAGCAGAAAGATAAGGAATGCGTCGATTTTTTTTAAATTTAAATTTAAGATTACTATAAACTAATATCGAAGTGTTAAATTTATGTATTAAATATAGTTAACTTTAACATCATTCCAGAGATTAAAAGGGACAATATTTGGGCGTGTATCTTGTAAAGAATTGTAACCAAATCTGATGACATTTGATGACAATAGAAACATTAAAACTGTAAAATTAGTTCCATAATTATAATGTTATGCTTGGAATTTCTTTTTATTCATCCCGGAATCTGTTGTATAGATATGTAATATGTATGAATAGATGTATGTATAACTTGCACATCTAAATAAACTATATTTTAATAACTACAAGCTGTTTAATTTATACCGCCCCGTTGGTCGAGTGGTTAGCGACCCTGACTATGCGGTCAATGGGGTCCGGGTTCGATTCCCGGCAGGGACAGGCATTTGTGTGATGAGCACAGATGTTTGTATTTCTGGGTTTAGGTGTTTATTCAATATATTATTTATATATGTATTTCTATGTATTAGTATCGTTGACTGGCACCCATATTACAAGCATATAATTTGCTTACTTTGGGGTCAGATAAATTAGTGTAATTTGTCCAATGATATTTATTTATTTATTTATTTATAAACTGCAATAATTAAAAATAATTAAAACCGAGACCTTATGTTTTAAATATTGAGTTATTATTTCAGCTATAAAAAATATTTTAAGATTTTTCATTTATCAAAGTGTCCTATATGCTCATCACATACGTACGCAGTTAATTTTCCTAAAAATATGTTCTAATGACCCTGACAATGTTGTATTGTGTCGTAATTACATATAACATAACGTTTAATTTGTAATTAAATAATAATCATGATATTCAAAGATATATGAAATAATTGTAAAAATACAATAGTAATTAATAGTAGCTGTAATTAAATCATTTTTTCATGTAAGTAATTGTATCTTATATGAAATTGGTACCTACATAATTACATTATAATTACACAGTTGTGCGTATTCACTCATCGATTCTAATATTTCCTATATACGCTGATTGTGGTGTGAAATCCGACGTTGTTTTTCAGTTTTCTGCTAAAAACAACGTTGTCGGGGATTGTATAAGTTTCCGGTTGGCGACAGGTTTTGCCACCTATCACATTGTGTGGGATTAAGTATCTTTGGCTAATCGTGGATGCACTCGTTGTACCTCTGTCCACGTCTTCGGGGATACCGGCGTGAAGATACTTACTCTTTTTTCTAGCAAAGAGGCAGACGATCTATTTTTCAATTGAATCCTATACCTAAAAATATTTTTTGACGTATAATAAACCATTTTTTGTGGTTGATTAGAGTGCTGATGTGTTGTTTAAAAATATGAATGTTTGTTTAAAAACCCCATATTTATTTGAACGCAATCTACTCATTTTTTTTAAATAAACGACTTCAACATACAAATTGTTCAAACCTACAAACCATAAGCATCTAGTGATATATGTATATACTTAAAATACAATAAACATCGAACTCGATTCGATTGTGTGATTTCTTGAATTAATCTTCAAACGTTCTTTCTGAACTTTAACCAGTATAAATTTATACACCGGTTAAGAGTAATTCCTCAATTTTTTGTTGTGTATAAAATATTGTATGAATTTTTTAAGCTTTAAAATTAAGGGTGTGTGTTCGATTTACAACGAAAACTTAATGTTATCAAGTTTTTTCCAAAGCAATATCGTAATAATGTGAGCAGATATATGAAGGATATTACAGTTTTTACAGGATTAAAAGTCTTTATTTAGTGCACTACAGAGCAAGAATACAATTGTCGATAACGGTTTTTTAAAACGAAGGGTTTCCCTGAGAGAAATATTCAAGGAATTTAATATCCTAACGGTTATATCCCAATATATATTTGAGAACTGGATGTACGTTCGTAAAAATTTTTATTTGTTTAAAAAAATGGTGACGTACACTCACTAAACACAAGGAACAAAAACAATCTTGTTGTGCATGCATCTCGTCTCCACAGAATAAGTAACTCTTTTATGGGGCAATGTATACGCTTTTACAATAAACTTCCCGAAACTATAAGAGATCTACCAGTCAATAAATTTAAAAAATGTATTAAACAAAACTGTATAAAAAAGGGTATTATAAAATCTCAGATTATTTGGAAGACAAACAAGCATGGGATTAATTGCTCCTCATACCAATCTCATATATATGTCTTATAATTTTATAATATTGTGATATTGTGAAAAAATATATATGAAAAAAAGACAAGCCCGCTGAGTTTCTTCCGCCGGATCTTCTCAGTGTGTGACCGCGTTCCGATCCGGTAGTAGTTTTAAAAAATTTTGACGTGTCAAAATAACTAGTAAAAAGTTTTATTGAATAAAGTTCT
Organism: Apodemia mormo; assembly: GCA_036924255.1. NCBI lineage: Eukaryota > Metazoa > Arthropoda > Insecta > Lepidoptera > Riodinidae > Apodemia > Apodemia mormo. The sequence continues at coordinate 11,387,418 of JAUPFN010000026.1, forward strand.
TCTGATTACTGATTTCTAAAGAAAAACCCTTCATAACGTTTTATGAAAATAGGCGTCAGAGTTATCTTTCAGAGAGACAAAATATTAAATACTTTTAGAGAGACAAAAAATTTTATTTTATGAATTTTTCCAACAGAATATATGCTCCTAAAGTGCAACACAGAGGCAAAACGACAATATTATTGTTAGATATTAAAAAATAATATTAAAAAATTACAAAATCAGTTGACTTTAACTTTTTTTTTCACCAGTAAGTATTTCAATAGAAACTATAAATAAATTTTATAAATACATTACCATAATAAATATTTTTTATTATATATGAATTAATGTAATGCTTAATATACTGATGTTTTTCAGTCCGTTATATGAATTGATTTATTTAAATTATTTTAAAAACACCATCGTTTGCCGATCACATTTTGAACCTACGGTAAATCGAATAATCAAGACTTAATCTTGCAAAACTCTAATATCCTTTGAATAATCTGCTCACATTATTACGATATTACTCTCGAAAACACTTGAAAACATGAAGTTTTGGTTACGAATCGAGTACGCGCTCTTAACGTACGTATATTTATTTATTGATAGTCAAAAACGCTTTTAAAGCAAGAAATCAATTTCTAGTCAGCGTGTTTGAATGATCGCGTGTGGTGTACCTATTTGTAGGTGCGTGTGTGCGTGTGTGCGTATGTGTGTGTGTGTGTGTGTGTGTGTGCGTGGGTGTATGTGTATACACCTGTGTCTTCATTTGTTTATGTGTGTGTGCATGTGTGTGTGTGCATGTGTTTGTGTGTGTGTGAGCTTGTGTGTACTGTGTATCTGTGTGTGCGTGTTTTTGTGTTTGTTTATATGTAGGTATGTGAGTATGTTTGCATATGTGTTTGTGTGTGAGTGCGCGTGTGTGTATAATAAGAAGCGAACCAAAACAAACCTATTTGTCTGTTTGCGTGAGGCGCTTGGCGTGGTGCGGTATACTAACGTGGTTGGCGGGCGGGTCGTCGTCGTGCGGCGGGCGCGGCAGGCGGCGCCGCAGCCACGCGTGCCGCAGCGCCGCCGCCGGCGTCAGCCGCTTCTCCGGCTCCCACTCCAGGCATCTGGAATAACACCGTATCACCATTCTTTATTGCTGAACCCGTGTTCTGGCTCCTTTGAAGAATAGACCAACCGCCGCTCTGCCAGGCAGGTCGTAAAAGCCGACCAGAGTGCTAAGTGTGAGTTTTTCTTTTCGCATTCGATCGTGAGCGCGTTTCGAGTTTACTAGGAATTTGTATGTGATTTGTACAGCGCCACCTAGGGGTAAACTGGTTTCTCACGTTTATTACTAGGTGGCGCTGTACAAATCACATACGAATTCCTAGTAAACTCCAAACGCGCTCACGATCGAATGCGAAAAGAAAAACTCACACTTAGCACTCTGTTCGCTGAACGTGTGAACCATCGTGACTACTAGGTGATAGAGATTCGCAACATCTCGCCCGGCTATTCGATACCACCGCTTTACCTATTCCCGCCGGTATAGCGTCAATGCTTGTCATTTTTGTGTTCCAGTTTGGAGGATAAGGCATGATGCCATCCCACCACAAAGATAGCAACGCACCACTAACATCTTTGGTGTATATAGGCGATGGTTTCTCTTTACATCAGGAGAGCCGTCTGCTTGTTTGCTATTTTATGACATAAAAATATATATGAATAAAACCAAAAAACACTTACCGCCTAATGAAATCAATGAAGTATTTATCTTGACAGCCTTTAAGCGCCGTCACATAACTCTTCGAACCAGGTAACCCTCGAGGCTTACCTCTCCTTGATAGCCCTGAAACACACAAACGTTAAAATTAGATACACAATATAGTAAAGAGTTGGAAATGTAATCCCCCTAAATAAGATTCAACTATCCCACAGGATAAGGCGGCAATTTCAAGTTGTACATAATCAAATATCATATTTTACTGAATCATCAGGGCCAATATTTAAACCCGAAAACTGTAGTACGTAGTTAGTAATAGTTGATAGTCATTATGGGAGGGACACTTAGCTATAATTGTGCCCTTTACCTTGGCGTTGCTAATTGCGTAGGGCGGGGGTCTTGCGCATCATTATTAGCAACCCAGAGAAGTAGGAAGAGTGGACATTGCCTGCATGATTCCATCGAAAAAAGGAACTTGTAAAAGAGACCCCATCCTACTTTTTAGAGAAGAGCTGCGCACTGCAGTAAAGCGCGTGTGGGAGCACTGTGTGAATTGCTCTCTAGAGATCCCGGGGCTTCCTATAAAAAAAGGACACTCAGCTATCAATTACTCTTCTCCCGCCATTTACGAGATGCCCAACAATTGCCTCTGTGGTGTAATGACCCGGTTTTGGTGTTGACCACATTAGGTCCCAGGATCGATTCCCAGGTCACGCAAACCAATTGTGCTTTTTTAGTTTTTTTGAAAAAAACAACGTTGCCCGGGATTGGATATGTGCCCGGTTGGCGATAAACTTGCCACCTATCACATTGTGGTACTATCTTCGGCTAATCGTGAATGCACTGGTTGTACCTCTGTCTACCGCTTCGAGGATACGGGCGTGAAGATACCTCTTTTTCCTAGCAACAAGACCGTCGATCTATTTTTCAAAAGGGTCTTGTCCGTATCAAGTCTTGTTTATTTACCGAGCTTTTCAAATTTCAAGATCACTTCAAATACTAACTACTAGGTAACTTAAAATTGAAGCCTACCCGTTCTCAATTCAATTTAATATGATTTTTTGTATTAAAAACTAAGTCAGACAAAAGGCTAGAATATTTCCACTCAATTACATTGAAGGGGGAAATCGAAACTCAAGTCAAGGGCGAGGGAACACAGGCAAAAGCCTGACGAATTATTATCGAGCTATACAGGAAACCCTCGAAAACGTAAAGCAACCAATGACTTCTATTCCATTAATGTAGACGTAGCTTTACAGTTAAAGAAAAATAAAGTTCGTCAAAGTTGAGTTGTAATCCTTACTACTACGAGTAATTAATTTCCAATATTTTTCTTAGTGTGTTTTCTCAGTTTCCTGATAAGACAATTTTGCCCGGGATCGGAATAGTCCCCGGTTGACGATAGGCTTGCCACGTATCACATTTGTGGGACTAACAGCCGATTTCCGAAACGCAAATTAAATTTAACAAGCAATTAATCTGTGTTTAACAGATCATTTGCTTGTAAAAAATTATGTTAAACAATTGCTTGTTGCATTTCGGAAAATGCGGAATTCGGAAAATTTTCGCCGTGTTGGTCCCGGCCTCCTTTGAAGAATAGGCCAACTGCCGTTCTGCCAGGCAGGTCGTAAAAGGCGACCGATTGGCTATCGAGTCACTACCATCGTGGCTACTAGGTGGTAGAGTTCTGCATTGTCTCGCCCGGATCTGGTACCACCGCCTTACCTTACCTATTCCTGCCGCAATAGCGTCAGTGCTTGTCGCTGTCGTGTTCCGGTTTGGAGGGTAAGGTAGCCGGTAAACTTATGCATGTGGCATTAGACCTCGCCACAAGATAGCAACGCACCATTAACATCTTTGGTGTCTATAGGCGATGGTTGACTCTTTCCATCAGGAGACCCATCTGCTTGTTTGCTATCTTATGACATAAAAAAAAAAAATATTTAGCAAAATTAACTTGCATTTCGGAAACCGGCTTTCGGCTAATCATAGGTGCGCTAGTTATACCTCTGCATATCTCTTCAGGTATACGGGCGTGAAGATATTTTGAAGATACATTTTTCTTGCTAGATGGTAACGTTCTGTAATATCGCACTGCAATATGTCACGGTGTGGTAATACTGTTTTACATTTTCCTGCTGCAATAACATTAATGCTTCTCACTGTCGTGTTTCGATTTGAGGGTAAGGTAGCAGGTAAACTTACGAATGTGGCATTAAGACCGCGCCACCAAGACAGTAATGCATCATTAACAACTTTGGTGTCTATAGGCGATGGTTGCCTCTTTTCATCAAGAGATCCAACTGCTTGTTGTTGTGACATATTGCAGTGACGCTATTACGGAAAGAATAGATATGGCGGTGGTACCAGACGTGGGCGAGACAATACTAACTAGTAGCCACAATGGTAGAGCTTGCATAGCCAATCGTTCGCTTCTTAAGAACTGCCTGACAGAACGACAGAGGGTCTATTCTACAAAGGGAGCTCAGACCTCGAGGGACTATATGTATACCTAGTCAAAAAATCGAATTAGCACTACACTGTTCTGCGTGTTTACCAGGTCTAAAGTCGCAGTCTACGTAGAAGTCTACGGGCCAGTAAACATATACTCCTGCCAAACCGTATGTGATTCACCACCCCAGACACTTCGTTGTAATTTTATCTTGGTGACAATATATTACTAGAATTTTAAATATATTTTATGTACATACAAGAAATTCACTAGAATTTGTGTACGTCAATCGTATAGCAAAATCTATGTATGTATGTAGTGTTAAGTCATAATGCCTCAGAGATAAAAAAACTTGAAAGAATTGTTACATTTTATTGCATTCTATTAAATCAATTCCAAAGTTAATACAAGTTATACGTACAAATATCCTAGATTTCTGGTTTAAGAATTTATTATCTCTCAAAAAAAATTTACATAAATTCACTTACTGAGAAAATCTAGGTATAAACTCATTACTATCAGCGTAGGTACAAATAGGTACAGCGTAGGTGGGTGTATCGGATTAACGTAAGTATGTAGAAACGAGATAAAATTTATACAATTACTATTTTAAATATGAAAAAAAAAGTATCTTCACGCCCATATCCCCGAAGGGGTAGGCAGAGGTACAACAAGTGCACCCACGATTAGCCGAAGATACTTGGTCCCACAAATGTGATAGGTGGCAAGCCTATCGCCAACCGGGCACTTTCCAATCCCGGGCAACTTTATGTTTCTCAGAAAACTGAAAAAACACTTTTTTTTAATGTGCCCGACCCGGGAATCGAACCCGGGACCTCATGTGGTCAACGCCAACGCTGGACCACTAGACCACACATATGAGATGTAGGATATTAATAAAATTGATTGTTGTTTCAAATGAACTGCATACGGATACGGATACGGAGCTATGAAAGCGATTTCATCATTATATATTTATTATTTTATTACAAAGTTCAAAAATTAATAAATTAAAAAAATGTTGCACATTTAGCAAAATCTATTCAAACAGAACATCTCAAACACCTTTGCTTTTACGATAATAATCATAAAAAATGAATAAATACAACCCCAAATCCAGCAAATTATTTTGCTCGATTCAATCAATCAATTGCTCGATCGATTATGAGTGTTAGCCAACGATACTAATACATAGAAATACACATATAAATACTGTAACATAAATAATTAACACCAAAATCCAGAAATACAAGCATCAATGCTCATCACACAAACGTTTTTCCCTGTCGGAAATCGAACTCGAGCCCCATTGATTGCGGAGTACCTAACACACGACTAACGGGGCGGTAAATGCCAAAAAAATTACCAAACAAATATTGTTACACCGCATTTTGTAATGTATGACCAAACAACCAAAACAAACAGATAATTAGTTTACATAACATGTACATATAAACTACATGTCGTCGGCATCGGTGACTCAGATCGTCCACATACACTGTAGATGACAACCCGAAAGGTCGGCGCCACATGCAGTGGCTAGTGACGGTTCAAGTATAAATAAACACGGGTTCATAATGACGTGTTAATTTTCGACTATGACCCACTCGTATATGAATCAGCGTTATTCTGTATGGTTTGACAATAGAAAAAATGTATTGTACATTTCTAATGTACAGGTTAATTGGTAAAAGAATTCACATTCTGACAGAGAGTGTTCAGTACTTGTTTTTTAGCCGAACATGTAAAAAAACGTGTGTGTTCTTTTATACACACGTATAAAGTTATACCTCTTTGGCATAACAAGAAAAAAACTTTCTAAAAATTTTATCCTTCGCATTGTCCTATGTTTGTAAAGAAAACGACACTAATTATAGAAAAAAGGTATTCAATACATTGGAAGAAAGATTTATTGTAACGCATTATCTAGTTAAATAAATTTTATTCGTAAAAATTTACTCTCATCATTTTTCTCCAACGCGCCAAAAGAAGTATAACTTCAAAAATATACACCTAAATTTGGATCTAATTGTCCAATAAAAATGTTAGTAAGTATATAATTTTTGGCCAAGTAATATTCTACTAAAATGCATTTAATTTTATTTTATTTTACACTAGTTGTTGCCAGCGACTTCGTCCGCGCGGACTTCGTTTACTCCGCACAGCACCTCCCCCATAAGAGATAGCGTGATAATATGTAGCCTATATGTTGACCCGACCTGTTGGTAACATTCATGCAAAATTTGAAGTAAATCCATGCAGTACTTTTTGAGTTTACCCCGGACACACATACAACAAACAGATAAACAGATAAACAGACAAACAGACAAAAATTCTAAAAACTATATTTTTGGCTTCGATATCGATTGTAGATCACACCCCAAGTATTCTTTTAAAAAAATATTCAATGTACAGTTTTGACTTTCCTACGATTTTATTATATGTATAGAAGATATTTTTAAGCTTTCTAAAATGCTGTCACACATATATATTTTCTCTTGCTACTTTTTACAGTACTATAAAATAATAAATAGTTTAATAATAAAAAAGAAAGAAACCTGACACCAGAAATGTCAAAGTTGCGAAGCTATCTGCAAGACATAGCTGGAATTACGTCAAATTTCAAAGTTTATTGACTACTTTACTTTCAAAGGCAAAACTGGAAACACAACTGATAAGCATTGGAGTTTTCTCGGAAGCTAGCTGCCAGCTAATAATTCCGGGTCAGAATTCTACCATTTAATAAAAGTTGCCATCGTGGAATTATTCAATAAAACAGCCACAACCGACTTCCAACTTCCCGAAGCTTCATCTTTCTATGGGACCAAATGAGAAGTATAATACCCCTTAGTCACATATCCATTACACGTTTTGATCCATAATGGGTTGCGTTATTAGGTATGTTTTATCACAAATAAAACAATTTCAAATCGGTTAATAAATGAATGAATGAATTAATAAAAGAATATCAGAGGTAACTGTTTAAAAAAATATAGGCGAATTGTAAACCCCTGTCCTTCATCGAAAGTCGGTTTAAAAATATATCTTACCACCACTAAGAACTGTAGTGCCATCAGGAAGTGTAGTGGCCGTACAATACCGAGGTAGACCTTTACTGCTGATGAAGTTCTTGGAGCGCTTGCCCTGCTCGATAAGCCTCTGTGGCGGCATACCCAGCAGCTCTATAATACAGGCCATCTGATCCGCCTCATCCTCACCGGGAAGTAGTGGGAAACCTGGAAATGTATGAGTTTCTTTGAAATAAAAGTTTAATTAGCACACTTGTTTGTAACTGCTGTAAACTCGAATCAACAGCGGCAACCGTCCTGATAACCTCTGAGTTGCGACCTTATGGTGCCCTGAGGAAAAGCTAAACTGTCTTGGAACCCGCAACGAAATTAATCAGAAGTATATAGGAGGAGTAGGAAAATACATCCTGTTTCCCTCCCTTTTTGGCAAGAGACAGCAAAATGTTAAATGCATAAAAATGCTACTAAATGTGACTTTTACAAGCAGGTTAATCCTGATTGCTATTGCACCACGGAAGTTTTGAAATTAGGGACCTACCAGAATGGCCTAATTAATTTTGCTTCCCGTTGTAATATGACAAAATCGCTTGAAGACAAGGAAGTTTCCACGTGTACCCACAAGGTCGAAGTCATAAATTACACCGGATATATATTGGATACTATCAAGCACTTGACGACGTCCGTTTTGCTAAAGATTACACTCCCAAAGAATGTGATGTACAGTTTGTTCATATTTACAATTTATTGTAGAGCACACGCAAAAAGGAGAAGGAACTAATTTAAACGGTAATAATTTAGCTTTAAAGTTACCGCGGCTAGTGAGAAACTGTGCAACACAATAATCTATTTCTATCCACGTTTTACTTAAGCGATCCCAGACGCATGGGAAAAAGTTATATAAATGCCATCCTTTAGTTAAACAACACCAACGGGACTGCTATTCGTCAATTAATTCATTAGTAACGCCGATTACGGGATTAAAAAGGTGACGTATTTTTGTTTGAGCTTGCGAGTTGATAAATTCTGGGTTGGTAAAATTCCTAGAATTTTATTGTACATTGAAGCCCGACGCTGAATTTCTAAATCTAATGGTAAGACGCCTGATAAAACGGGTAAAGCTTCGGAGCTTATGTGCGATATGCTTTGCATAGAAATATTAGTGCTAGACGCTGATTTTGAAATACTTTGCGCCGGATCGCACCACTCGTAACTTTATCAGCCCACGCTGAACAGGCATAACAAATACAACCTAAATACGTTGCGTTATAAATTATCTTTAAAGTGTTAAGCGTTAAACCCCATGTCGAGGTGGATATGCCCGCAAAGGATAAGAAATTCCGTTTAGCCTTTTCACCGATATAGTTAATATGATTTATAAAAGTATAATTTTTTTCCATAACCAAACCTAAATATGTTACCGATTCTTTTCTCTTTATTGTGCTATTATTTATTTTTATACTAGGAGATGATAGGAGCGAACCCAGCACACTTGTTTGTACAAGCCATCGAAAATACTTCCGGACCCTATTATAAATTATAATGCGATGCTAGCATATTTGTACGAACTGTCTAAAATATTTGCGAACCCCGCTGTTTATTTCAAGTTAATCTGCTTCTCGCCCCGTTGTTTGCATGACATCAGTTCAGGTCCACATATGCATATTTCGAATCGACAATTACTACATTCATTGGCACTTGAAATGGATCTTTAGTGGCTCTAAGCTCTAAGCTTAAAGCATGGCCCGTGGAACATTTTGTAATGTTGTATTCTTTAGGATGCAATGATCAAAATGATTAAATCCTTATAATATTTAAATTATAGTGCATGGCGACAGTACTGCTACTAGTATGTCTAATTTAGAGTACAAATAAAAAAAAAGAAAAATTAATCCAAATATAATCGTTCGTCGCTCCTTTTGTAAGTCGTTATTCTTTTCTCAGACAAATACAATGTTGCACTGAGAGTTTGACCATTAATCATATGGAACTTGGAAGTATATATATAAAGTTAAGGGCTGACAGACATGGTTTTTTTTGGAAATTGAAAAACTCTGTGATGAAATTATCTGTTTAGTAAACTCGGGATTACTACGAAAATAGTCCAAATACAATTTATTGATTGTAACTAACTAACCTAACCAATATTAAAATTAATTTATTTAATATTGGTTAGCCGGTGGTTCCCAATCCACGATATGCGCGGACCATAAGTAACTCGTGGAAGCACCCTGGTTCTCTGGTGGTGTTGTATTTTTTTTTATATCATAAGATAGCAAACAAGCAGATAGGTCTGATGATAAAAAATTCAACCATCGCCTATAGACACCAAAGGTGAGTTGTTATCTTGTGGCGAGGTCTAATGCTACATGCATAAGTTTACCGGCTACCTTACCCTCCAAACCGGAAAACGACAGTGACAAGCACTGATGCTATTGCGACAAGGAATAGGCAAGGCAATGGTACCAGACCCTCGACCGGGCCTGGTACCATTATCTGTACGTAAAAAAAAACGTTTTCTTGTATGACTTTATCTACAAATATATTGTGTCATATGGACATTCTTTGCGATTAGTATTAAACATGAATTGTCAAATTTCTTTAGGTATACCTTAAAAAAATTCTTGAGACGTTGAGACATATTCATGTTTAATAAGACGTATGCTATTTGTGTTTAAATATTTTTTCAAAAATAACACGATCTTATAAAAATTGTGCAATAGTACAAAGGTTTAATTATAAGAAAATAATATTAGATTACCTGTTAGCAACTCCGCCAATATGCAACCCAGCGACCACATATCAATGGGCATGCCGTACTTGGCGCCCATCATCACCTCGGGCGCGCGATAGAACCTCGACTGGATATACGTGTACACACGCTGGTGCTCGTAGCAGGAACTCCCGAAGTCTATAACCTGGAAACAGAATTATACGTCATCAAATATTACAAGCTTCATTTTTTTCAGTGGTAAACTGATGCCGTTTGGAAAATTAAACATAATTTTAAATTAACAAAGATTTTTTTGACACGGCTCAGACTGAACTCGCGACCGTCTTTACTTCAGGCAAAACAAGTTGCTCGGATTGAGCTACTTTCAGCTGGAAGAACTGATTCAATTCAAGCCGTTTCAACATTTTTCTTCGTTTAGAAAGGTTTTATTGAAAGTTATTATTAAAACTAGAGATCGCCCTGTGGTCTAATTTGACTAAATAACAAAATTTAACTTTGACGACCAGACTTTAGCCGTAAAGAAAATAGTATACATGTATGTATATTATCATGTATGTCACATGAATATAGTGTGTGAAACGTTTATTTTTATTGATTTAACGTATTTTTATGCATAATATTTAAAAATATTAGGTTTTTATATTCCTCCGCGGTGCACATTAACTGTGTCCATGCTCCACCGTTCGCGTAATTGCCTTGAAAAGTACAAAGTTTTTGATTCACGTATCGTCGTAAATCGCGGCTATGAGGGATAGCTTTTATTGGCAACCATCGAATTAATATAAAAACTATTTCCATCCACAACTTGCACAAACTCAATAAACAACTTAATTGCTTTGCATTTTTTTAATTTTTACATTAATCCATACTATTCATACTTATCCATCCTAATATTATAAATGCGAAAGTAACTAACTCTGTCTGTCTGTCTGTCTGCCTGTCTGTTACGCTTTCACGGCCAAACCACTGAACCGATTTGGATAAAATTTGGTACAAATATAGTTTGAGACCCAAGAAAGGACATAGGATAGTTTTTATCCTGGAAATCCCACGGGAACGGGAACTATGCGGGTTTTTATTTCAGAATTTTTTCCACGCGAACGAAGTCGCGGGCACAGCTAGTTAATTATAAAAATATATATTCACAAGCCCATATACTCGAGTAGGTAGGCCGAGGTACAATCAGTGCACCCACGACCAGCCGAAGATACAGATCCCACAATGTGGCAAGCCTATAAACAACCGGACACTTTTCCATCCCGGGCAAAACACACGGGAATCGAACCTCATATAGTCAACACCGACACCGGACCACTAAAATACAGACGCAATTTTTCAACTATTTTTTTTAAGTCGCAACTGTGAGGGAGAGTTTGTATTCAGCCGTCCGCGTCGTCGTACTAAACATTAAATGAAAACAAGCTTTATCAGTGTAAAATATTTGTACAAACCAAATACACGTTGCATTGAAATATATAAACAAATAAATATTTTTGTACGAACACTTGTACTGTTTCTCAATATAATAAATCCTATCAGTTTCGCTTACATATGTTTTTTTATATCATAAGATAGCAAACAAGCGGATGGATCTCCCGATGGAATGAGTCAACCATCGCCTATAGACACCATAGATGTTAATGGTGCATTGCTATCTTGTGGCGAGGTCTAATGCCACAAAGTTTAGCGGCTACCTTACCCCCCAAACCGAAACGCAACAGTGACTAGGACTGACGCTATTGCGGCAGGAATAGGTAAGGCAGTGGTACCAGACATGGGCGAGACAATACTCTACCACCATCACCAGGGCGTTTACAACTATTGACTAAAAACGAAATCTAAATGATATAATTTAACTTGACTTAATTTTTAGTGACGTGATATAATTTTCTCCCCGTGTTGGTCCGGACTTGTGATGAAAATTGCCGATAATGTTCCTAAAGTTGCCAAAACTGCCACGAATGTTTCTAAGCTCGCCGGTAAAAAAGTTAAACTTCTTTATCAGAATAAACAGTGTTATAAAAAAATCTATATATAATATATATCGTTCTCTATTTACACTTTTCTTGCCAATGTTACCGGTATTTATTTATTTATTTATTTTAAATCAACATAAATCCACAGCTTATTTCACAAAAAACTAACTCAAAGTAGGATATAAACTAAACATTAGTCAATTACGGACTTCACTTTGCTTCCCGACATTATATAGTAGTGTTAGTAGTAGACGGTAAAGAAAATAAGCCTATATTATGTATATAAACACAAAGTCATTAATTAAATTAAAATTATCAATTACAAACTACAAACATAAATGAGAAAAGGACCAAAAAAAGAGGAAAAAAGAAAAAAAATAAACATTTATGATAATAAACATATATGTATGTGTATAGTTGATATTGAACTCGGTTCAATTTTTAAATTCCTATTATTTTAGTCAATAGGTGTAAATGAAAATGCTTTTGTGAGCTTACATTACCGAGCGAAACTACTTTGATATCAATAAGATTTACTTTATTATACAAGTATACTTACTTACAATATTAGTCTGGGGTACGTGTTTTACAAAAATATTTTACTCAAATTAAGTATCACCAGGTGACGACGATGAAAAACATTATAAAAATTATCAAGTATGTATTTATTAAAGCTAATAAAGCCTCTGTGGTCTAGTGGTCCAGCGTTGGCGTTGACCACATGAGGTCCCGGGTTCGATTCCCGGGTCGGGCACTTTAAAAAAAAAGTGTTTTTTCAGTTTTCTGAGAAACACAAAGTTGCCCGGGATTGGAAAGTGCCCGGTTGGCGATAGGCTTGCTACCTATCACATTTGTGGGACCAAGTATCTTCAGCTAATCGTGGGTGCATTTGTTGTACCTCTGCCTACCCCTTCGGGGATATGGGCGTGAAGATACTTAATAAAACTAATTATAAAAAGATTTATTACATCGCGCCTGTCATACCTCTCCGGTTTTATCATCAGCCGTCAAACTAAGTATTAAATGAAAAGAAACTTTGCGAGTGTAAAACATAATCAATATTTGCACAAACTCAATAAGCAACTTTGTTGTTTTGTAATTTGTCGTACAAAATTCAGTTTTGAAGTTTACAATTTCTTTATGAACAAAATTTCGTTACAGTTCTGAAAACAATCGATTATTAATGTTTTCAATTATCTTCTATATTTCCGAGGACGTATTTTATCAATAAGAGGGGACAAATGAGCAGGATGTACCTTCATTGTAAGTGATATTTAAAAAAAAATAACAACCAAACAAACATCTATTTGAAACGCCATGTTCGATAATTTAAAGCAGTTGTAAAAACTAAATCACCACTAATTATTATAAACCGCTTTTATAAAAATTAGATTTAAAAAAAACATTTGTGAAACACACATTTTACGTTGAAAAAACACCTTCTTTCGCTCACGGGTCTCACCTGAGTTCCGAGCTATTTTTTCAAAAGTTACATCTCAGAGATTCAGTTGTAATGGATTAATTGTATTGGTCATTAACTGAGCCTTTAATAAATAAAAATAATATTTGTATTACTATTATAGACTTATATTTATAACCAAGTAGCTATGTCCGTGACCTCATCCGCATGGAAAATAAACTCTAAAAAATCCCGGATTTCACTCGCATAAATCCCGTTCTCGTGTGATTTCCGGGATAAAGACTATCTTTTGTCCTTTCTCGGGTCTCAAACTATCTTTGTACTAAATTTCATCAAAATCGGTTCAGTGGTCTAGGCGTAAAGAAAAAACCGACACACAGACAGAGTTACTTTCGCATTTATAGTATTAAATAGTATGGATTTTAATCCAGTCATCTGATTTAACTTTCCATTGTATCAATTTACAATATATTACATACTCTTGTGCTTATTTATTTCATCGCAATACGTAGAGGGAACACTTAAATTCATACGATACGACAACCCAGTGCTATATATAATTAGATAATTCCCGGCATATTCCCCATGATAGTAGAAATATGTTCATGTCCGAATCCCCGAAGGATTAGGCAGAGGTACAACAAGTGCCCCACGATTAGTCGAAATACTTAGTCCCAAAATGTGATTAATGGCAAGCCTATCGCAAACCAGGCACTTATCAAATCCCGGGAAAAGTTGTTTTTATCAGAAAACTGAAAAAAAAAACACATTTTGAATTGGTCGACCCTGGAATCGAACCCTGGACCCCATGTGGTCACACCGAACAACTAGACCACAGAGGCGATATTCTCCATGATAAATAACAGAAGACGACAGAAGATAAACAGAGAAGCAACACTTCTGCAACGGCCACATTTTAACTCGTAGATTCTTCGGAATACTCTCATATAGTAGGAGAGTCCAAGATGCTAAATTGGTAGTTACTCGAGCTTCGTAGGGACCTGTTGGATTTTGTATATTAAATTATAGGAAAAATAAAAGGTTATATAAATTTTTTCATTTTAATGGTGGGGAAAAAAACTACAGATAAAAAGAATGTTTTAAAAAAATCTGTGCCTTGGTAACACTTTATCGCGTCAGATTAAGGTATGGCGAGTTAATTTCCACCTAAAATTTGGAAAATCTGCCAATTCTAATGTAGCATAAGGGGGTGGGAGGGTCACAAAGTTGCAGAGAAAACTTTGTTTTGACATTCTCGAGCGCGTTTGAATTCTATTTTATTATATAGGAAATGATGTAAGAATAACGAAAAAACATAATCTGACAATTTCCACAAGCAGAAGTTTTTTCTTTATGTTATAAGATAGCAAACAAGCAGATGGGTCTCCTGATGGAAAGTGTCAACCATTGCCTATAGACACCAAAGGTGTTAATGGTGCGTTGCTATCTTGTGGCGAGGTCTAAATCCACACGCATAAGTTAAACGGCTACCTTACCCTCCAAACCGGAACACGACAGCGACAAGCACTGACGCTATTGCGGCAGGAATAGGTGAAGCGGTGGTACCAGATCCGGGCGAGACAATGCAAAACTCTACCACCTAGTAGCCACGATGGTAGTGACTCGCATAGCCAATCGGTCGCCTTTTACGGCCTGCCTGGCAGAACGGCAGTTGGTCTATTCTTCAAAGGAGCCCGGAACCAACACGGGGAAAATCGGGGGGAGTTATCGTAATTTTGTTTTTTTTTTCTGCACTAGTTACCCCCCTCTATAGAAATGGCTTATATTTGGTGGAGAGCCTCAATAGTATGCGAGGTATCTTCCCTATGTTAATCTGACGAGCTGGAGTAAATACCAAAATCCCCTCTTGGGCACCCCTATTACAAAACATGTGTTAAAAAGATATAGAGCAAATTAACGTCTCTATACAATTCGTCAAACCGGATGTCGTTATATCAACTACTAGCTGTTGCCAGCGACATCGTCCGCGCGGACTTCGTTTACTCCGCACAGCACCTCCCCCGTATGTGATAGCGTGATAATATGTAGCCTATATGTTGACCCGATCTGTTAGTAATATTCATGCAAAATTTAAAGTAAATCCATGCAGTACTTTTTGAGTTTACCCCGGACATACATACAGACAAACAGACAAAAATTCTAAAAACTATATTTTTGGCTTCGATATCGATTGTAGATCACGCCTCAAGTATTCTTTTAAAAAAATATTCAATGTACAGTTTTGACTTTCCTACGATTTTATTATATGTATTGATTAAACTTATTAACTTCGCACTTCCCAAAAACGTAATATATTAAGTGACCATTAATACATAAATATTTAAAAGCGTAATGTAAACGTTTTAAATTTTATCGTATCGGATAAGAACCATTAAATTGAAATTAATCGATAAATAGACTTAACGGTTTCAAGAAGATCGCCGAGTGAAAACATCCGCTCTATTAGATATCGAGTTTAATCGTTTTTAGTGTTCCTTATTGCCGAGTTGCAAAACGGAAGCCTTCGTCAAACCTGTCTGTTTGTGCGTATATCAGGACCATTTAACCTAAGAGCATTGACACTAAATAAAGAAAATTCAGATAGTGGCTACTCTCAACTGGATTTCAAATTATCTAGTAAACATTTGGAGTGACAATCCACACTGTGAAAAAAAATTGGCTCGTATAACACATAAACCAATATAAGCGGAAAATAAAAAAAAGGCACCAGATATAACAAAAAATAATTTAAATAGTTGTGTTGTGTTACATTTTCATGTTACAGAATACTAAGTGTGAGTTTTTCTTTTCGCATTCGATCGTGAGCGCGTTTGGAGTTTACTAGGAATTTGTATGTGATTTGTACAGCGCCACCTAGTGGTAAACGTGAGAAACCAGTTTACCACTAGGTGGCGCTGTACAAATCACATACAAATTCCTAGTAAACTCGAAACGCGCTCACGATCGAATGCGAAAAGAAAAACCCACACTTAGCACTCGGGACATAAATAGTTTGTACCAAGAAGTATAAGATAAATGTGGACTTAGCTCTCGTATTAAACAAATAATTATGTTACGGTGGTCGAGTGGTTAGCGACCCTGACTACGCGATCGACGGGGCTAGGGCTCGATTCCCGACGGGGACGAGCATTTGTAATGAACATATGTAAATGTTTGTATTTCTGGGTTTGGGTATTTATTAAATATATTCTTGTATTTATATACCTAATATGTATTTCTATGTATTAGTATCGTTGACTAACACCCAAAACACAAGCAAATAATTTGCTTAATTTTTTTGTTTGATTTATTTATATAAAAAAAGTATCTTCACGCCCATATCCCCGAAGGGGTAGGCAGAGGTACAACAAGTGCACCCACGATTAGCCGAAGATACTTGGTCCCACAAATGTGATAGGTTTGCCACCTATCACATCGCCAACCGGGCACTTTCCAATGCCGGGCAACTTTGTGTTTCTCAGAAAACTGAAAAAACACTTTTTTTTAAAGTGCCCGACCCGGGAATCGAACCCGGGACCTCATGTGGTCAACTCCAACGCTAGACCACTAGACCACAGAGGCGATAATATTTATTACTTATTATATCATTCTATGAGGTCTCACCATCTTTTTTTATACAGCTGTGTTAGAAAGAGAGGATGAGATGACAGCAGTACTTAAAGTTGTGTTTCAAGTAGGTATTAGAAGTATTGCCTCTAGATAAAATACATCTTCATGGTTTGTACAGTGATAACAATACCTAGCCTATAGACAAATTAAATATTAATGATGAATTGACAACTGACAGTTAATTATGAATTGTTACTTTTTTTAGAAGGGATGATGTGCCAAGTGCGTAATACCGGCTACCTTAAATCGGAACGCGACAGCGACAATCACCGGCTAATTACGGTAAGAATAGATAAGACGGTGATACCAAAACGAAGCAAGGTGTGGCATAACCTACCTTGTATAAAATAATCTACTCATGGAATACTTTTTATTCCAGAATTTATAAAAAAAACAACTAGAATTGCTTCAAATTAAGGGTCAAAAATCAAAATACTTACTTTTTTTATTTTTTCTTTTCATAGAATAGCAAACAATGAGATGATTCTCTTTATGGAACGAATTAACCAAAGATGTTATTGGTACTTTGCTATACGACTTTTTTACCGGCTACATTACCTTCCAAAATACACTATTGCGGCAGGCACAAGTCGCAGAACTCTACCACCTAGTTAGCATTCACAATTGAGGGGTATAGAAGCAAAAGCGCTTCAGTCCAAAAATGCATTTTATTACAATGAGCACACCAAATTGTAGCGATAAAAAATTGCAAAAATAGTATTGTATAATCGTCACCATGCAAATCCAAATCAATCCTACATAAAATTCACTTAGAAAGTAATGATTACATCACCTCAATCCAAAATTTGTTAGGAGAAAACCACCTCAATCCAAAATTTGTTAGGAGCAAATCCGCCTCAATCACAATCAACCAATCAGAAGCAGCCATTTCAAAATTTCTAAGATGGCGAATCAATTACTTTTCATAGTAAGTTGACTGCGCATAGCGCGTGTTTAATTTGTGTTTTTTATTAAATTACTTATTGTAATGGAAGAAAAAATTACACCAGCATGTGCAGGACGAACACGAAAACGTCTGGTAAATAAAAATCAGTGGCGACGAGAGAAGGAAAAGGCAGAAAGGTAACAAAGAACTTACTAATATTTTGGCCGTTGTGATAGGGTAAAGTAGGGTTTGCATAGAAAGCTTCTTCTAAATTTTATTTCAATTTTTATTAAATTAATAATTAATTATTGCAAAAAGCTCCTAATATACTAACATTTTATTCACACTACACTGAATTGTTTTTTCTGCTTTTAGTAATGGGTTTTATTTTCCTTTGATTAAGTTACTCTGCAAAAGATCTCCCGATTTAATTCTTTTATTTAATTTTTTTACAATGAGCAAGAATATTATTTTATCTTTACTTTTCATAAATAATTATAATACAATATAATGTACCTTACCTGTAACTAATTTGTTAAGAAAATTTTATTTCAATTTTTTTCTGCGTTTTTTCTGCTTTTAGTAATGGGTTTTATTTTCCTTTGGTTAAGTTACTCTGCAAAAGATCTCCCGATTTAATTATTTTATTTAATTTTTTACAATGAGCAAGAATATTATTTTATCTTTACTTTTCATAAATAATTATAATACAATATAATGTACCTTACCTGTAACTAATTTATTAAGAAAATTAATAAAATTCTATATTCTAAACTTTGTTTTATTTTGCAATCGGTACCTTAAGCTACCGCCATTTATTGACAGTTGACGAATTAAATAGTGACATGCAAATTAGCTTCGATCCAAAGCAATGAAAAGCAAACATGCTTTAGTCCAATGCTTAAATGCAAAAACACCTCAGTCCTACACTATTTCTTAAATAATAAAGAATTTATGTATATTTGATTTGATTTGATTATTGTTATTTGAAAAATATATTCTATTGAATGTACTAACATCCGTTTCTGATAAAAAATACAATTTATTAAGACACAGTGGAAATTTGCGGTTTACTCAGTTTAGGTGTTTTGTGACTGAAGCGCTTTTGCTTTTATACCCCTCAATTATACTATTTTTAATAATATTTTATAGCCTAGTAAACAAGCAGATAATTATCCTGGTGGAAAAAGATTACCATCGCTGACAAACACATGTTAGCCTACTTGGCCTTTTACGAGATACCTTTCAATAGCTATTCTTTAAAAAAGAACCCGGATTAACATGGGATTATTTAAATTTATGTTTATTTAATTTTTCTAGACCAAACAAATACTAATTCGCAATCAAACTGTGAAAATACAGTAGCATTAGCAAACAAGAGGAATTGCCTGACATTGATAAACGGTATGCATTCGCGAAAACTACATACTATTAATTCCGTTTACGATGTTTTGATTATACACAGCTACTGATGAGTAAATATTTGGTCAACACCTTTAAAGAACAGCACTTTGAGCTTGAATTACGACTCGATCAGAACCTAATAACGGTGTTTACCCGAGTATACATTATCGTAGAATATGCGCATTCATCAAATTACAAAAACGGATCGTGAACGTCTGGAAAAGCAAAAATATTTGCGTGTTTCAATAGAGCGACACTATTACTGTTGTCAATTAATTCTCAAAGTATCTTCACGCCTGTGTTCCCGAACAGGTAGGCAGAAGTACAACCAGTGCACCCACGATTATTAGGCGAATATACTTAGTCCCACAATGTGATAGGTGGTAAGCCTATCGCCAACCGGTCACTTTGCCAATCCCGGGCTTAGTTGATTTTATCAGAAAATGAACAAACGCATTTTGGAATTGCCCGACTCAGGAACCGAACCCAGGAACTCATGTGATCAACACTGATACCGGAACACTAGACCATAAATAATTCTTAAATTAATGTAACCATTTTTACAATGCATATTTTTACATTACATGTGCAATGTGCATGATATTATTGTCTTGATAAAGTCGTATATCGTATATCGTTACCAGTAGCGTAGCTACTTAGGTGCTAGGCGGGGCAGTGCCCTCGAACCCTTATAGAAAGTCTCAATCGAACTCAACTTTTGACTCCCATTTTCAAAATAAATATGACAGGTGGCAACACGACTAATCATGGCAACTCAGTTTTCGATAAATTCGAAAGTTATAAAAAGGAAATTTCCCTAAATTATTTCTGAGGGTTGACAGTGTTATCAATTTGACGGATATCAATATGTGCGTTTCATTATTTATCGATGAGCGTTTTTGTGGTTCGCGATTGTGAACTCGAGTCAAGATTTTTTTTCGGGAATGGTTAAAACGTTTAATGTTATATCAGAAGTAAGTTTATGTCAATTTTTTTTGTACTTGTCTAAACAAAGGTTCAATGCCCTGCAATGCATGATAAAGAGCTGATGATAAAGTAGCTTAGCATTTTTAAAGTATTTGTATATTTAATGATTTTACTTTATAAAACCTTACCAGTTTTTATAGCAGTGGGGCCCGATTTTTGATTTGCCCCAGGGCCTTAGGTTTCCTAGCTACGCCACTGATCGTTACAACTCATGTCATATGTTATCTGTATTTAAATTAAAAAAAAATATGTATTACATATACTCAGATTAAAAGTTTGTTTTACGAACCGGAGGACCTGTGTTCACTAAAGATTACTCGAATTCAAATATATACTGCCTATAATTATTTTGTACAACCGCTTGTAAGAAATGAACATATGAAACTATCAAAGATATCTATCTATCTACTTATTCCTTCCTTTTCGAATAATTTGTATCTCATCGAAATTCAATGTTATTAAAAAAAAAAAAACAAAGAATGGTTCTCCTGACAGAAAAAGCCGTCCAGCAAAGATTTTAATTGTGCGTTCTTATTCATGTGGTAAAAGTGGAACTTTACACACAGAAGTTTACTAGTTTACCAAATTTTTACCTCGAAAACAACGATAAAACTAATGCTATTGCCGGCAAAAACAGGTAATCAGCTCGGGCGAGACGTTGCAGAATCTTAAAAGCCATAAAATAAATTAAGATAAGGACTCTCTTTTTTCAACAGCGCACTCTTCAATATCACAAGCTCTAAGGCCATCTAGAGTTCGCCCATCCGAGAACTAATTAAACGATTGTATTTCCCGAACAGTTTGTTGAACAAAATATGCGTGTGCGCAAGTCGCCTGTGACGCACAGTACTTCACATTAAGCACGTATGTATTGTTCATTGTCTCGGCCACGCGCGGAAACTATTGCGTTAGTTAAGGTCATCTAAACTTTTGAAAGATCGGTACTAAATCACTGTGAATTAAGCCCCGTTTTCACTTTGAGTAGTACGACTGTGAGTATTTAATGCCGGTGCTTAGTATTAAACCAAAAATACGTGAAGATAGCCGTTGATCAATGCGAGTGATTCGTAATCAGCGTAGTAAAAGTAAATACATGCTGATTACTTATCACTCGCACTGATCAACGGCTATCTTCACGTATTTTTATCTTAATACTAAGCACCTGCATTAAACACTCACACTCGTACTAATCAAAGTGAAAACGGGGCTTTACTCTGATTTTACATTTTGATTAATTCGAGTACGAGTGTTTAATGCAGGTGCCAAATATTAAGCAAAAAACACGTGCAGACAGCCATTAATTAGCGCGTGATTAGTAACTAAATGCTAAAATTATGTTAATGGAATTACAATTTTAAAGTTATATTATTTGTATGTTTAATTAAAGAAGAGCCTAATGTTTAGAGCTTCTTCCTTATTGCCTGTAACATAAAAAATGCACAATTATTTTTTAAACACTTAAGTTCTTGTATTGGTTCATACTTTTTGGTATTTTATATTTTTATAGTTTTATGAATGTAAGACATAAATATATCTTGTCATGATATTTTTGTATGTTTTGACGAAAAACAAAAACACGGCTGTGTCATTAAATTGACTTAAACCATTGTTTACATTTTTTAATCTCGAACTACATTTCTGATAATAAAGATTCTTAGTCAGTGCTATTCGTGCAGTGTATAAGTTCTTTATATGGAATTAAGATAAATACGAAACAAATCCTAGCCTTCGTTATCGAATGTAAATTGCATGAATTTTACTTCTATTTGAGATGTTAGGTCTATGAAATGTTTAGTCTGACAAGGTTAAGGGACGACCTTAAAACACAAGTAGTTAGACATAAACATTTATATAGTAAAATGATCCAAACGGGTGTCATTTTCAGCCCTTGATTCTTAATTAGAATCCACAATTCTATCTATATTTAACTAATATTTATAAGTTTTTGCCATAGAGATTTATTTAACGTAGACAGGATATTATATCCTACAAATGCGTTTGCAGTTTTAGGAGTAGCTAATGGAAGAGAAAGTGTAAATCAATGCTTTCAATGTTAAATTTGTTTTGCCATTATAAATATGCATTAACAAATTAAGTACTAATAAATTTTTAAACGTTTAAAACAATGTACAAATTAATAACGGCGCTATATTCGCTGTGTATTAAGGAACTTGGTTAACATTTACTCATAACGAGTAATTTGTGAACTTTATTATATCAATTTTGTTCGTTTTACAAGAAATCTACAAATTGCCGTACAGTAATTGCGAGTACTAAAATACTCTAATAACGTAATATTGTATATGATAGTACTACTTACAATATTGTATTGTAAAAATATATAAGGTGATTGCTATTTACCAATTTAGGTAAATAACAATCACCTTATATATTTAAAATCTTTGCGTATTGATCATCCTTTTAGGATTTCAAAACCAACAAAAAATAAGTTTTTTTCTCTGTTTCGGATATTTAAACAGGATCGCGATTTTATAAAATACACAACTTACAAGTGTCATCGCCCAATTTTGAGAAATTATCTATATAACACCAGAGATCTATTTATAAATGTTTACTCATTTATTTACTTAAGTACGACAGCACTAAACAACAATGGCAACTAAGTTTTATTATGTCAAATAAATTTTTACATCGCCTTGCCGCCTTAACTTAAAATTCGTCTTAAAAATGTTACGTTTTACGTCCGACGCGTTTTTTTAAAAATATTTATACAAAATGTTGATACAGTTATTATTTATTTTACACATTTGTACACTTATTAAGGTAAAGCGTGTCGCGCAATTTTTTAGTGTTGAAATAAATCTTAATTCGTACTTGAATTGTAAATGCAAAAAAATTGGTTTTTACGCAGTCACATCTTAACCACTGTAACAATAACGTAAAATTTTGCATACACGCTGTAAGAAATAAGAAAGTATAGAGTTTATCAAGGAATAAAAAAATAAGTTACGATGCGATAATAAGACGTGAGTACAGCCGCTGGCAAATTCTAAGCCCATATTTGATGAACATTAATACCGTAAATTAGGAGTAACTAGATCAATTAATCTAAAACCTTTAAGCCTTCACGCCTAACATTTGGTACGAATGTCTAGTCTATAGTATACAGATGTCTTTGGTTTGTACTTTGTACACAATAACAATGAGATTCTATATCGAACGCAAACCCATTATTCTTCCAAGTCACCTTCCGGGACTGCCAAATATATCGGAGATGCGTGAAGGATGTCCTCGGCATGGCGTGAAGTTAACGTTTAATACTTGTAACCTTTAACTATTTTTTCCCGGTTACGGAAACAGTATTTTAGTGTCGAGTTGCGTTAGGAAATGCGTAATAGTTAGATGATACGAATTATGAAGTACAAGGTTATGGGCAACATTTCAAACACAATAGATATGAAGGGCGAGTATAAACACATTTCAAAAGAAAATTTACATTTTATTTCATATATCTTAATATCATATCCTATGTAACGTAACCCACATGTCTAGTTTTAATATTATATAAAAGTCGATGTGTATATCTATGTTCTTTTTTTTATATCATAATTTGATAGTGAACAAGCAGATGGCTCTCCTGATGGAAAGAGCCAACCATCACATACAGATTCCAAAAATGGTATTGGTATCTATATGGCACGTTAAAAAACGTTTGCCCCGTGTTGGTTCCGGGCTCCTTTAAAAAATAGACCAACTGCCGTTCTGCCAGGCAGATCGTAAAAGGCGACCGATTGGCTATGCAAGTCACTACTATCGTGACTACTAAGTGGTAGAGTTCAGCATTGTCTCGCCCGGGTCTGGTACCACCGCCTTACCTATTCTTGCCGCGATAGCGTCACTGCTTGTCACTGTCGTGTTCCGGTTTCGAGGGTAAGGTAGCCGGTAAACTTATGCATGTGCTATTAGACCTCGCCACAAGATAGCAACGCCCCATTAACATCTCTGGTGTCTATAGGCGATGGTTGAATCTTACCACCAGAAAATTTCAGCTTTCTAGCTATCACGGTTTATGAGATACAGCCTGCTGACAGACGGACAACAGACAACGGAGTCTTAGTAATAGGGTCCCGTTTTTACCTTTTAGGTACGGAACCCTAAAAAAACGGTGGTACCTAATCCGTTACAAACTTCTACTACTTAATTCTTAGTGCCATGTTACGCCAATCTTTCGCATTTTATGATTTGCCTGGCATGATGATACCGGTTGGCAATGCAACCTAACATCTTAGGTGTCCATAAGTGATGGTTGTTTTTTTCATCAAAATAGTCGTCAATTTGATTGCTAATCTATTTTTAACACTAAAAAAATTAAAATGAAAGAGATCCAATCAAGAAACGTATTTTTCTTGTTTTAAACACACATACAAACGTATTAATACACTCATGCACATTTAATTATTTATTTATTTATTTATTTATTTATTTATTTATTTATTTATTTATTTATTTATTTATTTATTTATTTATTACCAATTAATCCACAACATTTTTAATTATAAGATAAAAAACAATTTTTTTACATCAAACATAAGCCAATTACGGATTACTACTTCGTACGTACAACAATTTTGACTTTCGGAGCTTAGTCAGCTTAAATTTAAATAAAAACATTAAATTTAATTGGAAAAATAAAATTCACAATACATACATACACTTGGCCGATATTTTAAATATTACCTCGAATTTTTATTCAATTTGAACCAATTTCCAATATTCGTTTCTTGTGAAGACAGTGACTTGCTCGTATTTCCGCTAACACACTTAATTTTAAAGATGTCCCAAATAACGGCGACATATTGAAAATTGACCGAACAAGCAGTCTTATCAAAATTAAATATTTATTTTGTGTTTGTATGAAAAGAAATTGACAAAAACATTTACATATACATCGTTCTTCATGAGCGATGGTTTATGAATAATGTTTGGTCGTAGTACCATAAGGATTTATAACGTTATAATTTCGATATGTTTGCGTCGTCGTGATTGGTTATGGAATATGATATCATGAAGTTGTCTTCTAGCTCTAGTTAGCGAACCAATCACGATACAGCATGAAACGCGGCGGACCAATCACGAAACAGCAAACATATCGAAATTATAACGTTTTAAATCCTTGGTACCATCTCCCTCACTCTCAAGAACCCCAACAAAATATTCAAAACAAGTAATTTGTATGGCAAAACATCGACCATAATTTGATATCGATGTATCGTTACTAAACTGTAACTTAAACTTACGCATATAAAAAAATATTGAAAATAAAAAACTCGACTGCATTTAATCTTTTAAAAGGGTTCATTGCCTTAACTGAAAACTAAAAGGAAAGAAACAAGCCCAGTAGTTTAGAATCATGTTAAGTAATAATAAACTACAACTACACCATTGAAATAGTACACCGAACAAGCAGTCTGATCAAAATTATAAATAATAATAAATAAATATTCACGGGACAAATTACACTAACTGATCTAACCCCAAAGTATGCAAATTATTTGCTTGTGTTATAGGTGTTAGTCAACGATACTAATACATAGAAATACATATATAAATACAAGAATTAGTTTAGACCAATGCAAGTTAGTAATCCCCACGATATTTACTCTTTGAATGAAATGACAAGGTTGCGTAATTACTAATTATTTTGTCATTTTATTTCTAAAACTAGCTGTTGCCCACGACTTCGTTCGCGCGGACTTCGTTTACTCCGCACAGCACCTCCCCGTAGGTGATAGCGTGATAATACGTAGCCTATATGTTGACCCGACCTATTAGTAATATTCATGCAAAATTTGAAGTAAATCCATGCAGTACTTTTTGAGTTTACCCCGGACATACATACAGACAAATAGACAAACATATAAACAGTCAAACAGACAAAAATTCTAAAAACTATATTTTTGGCTTCGATATCGATTGTAGGTCACGCCCCAAGTATTCTTTTAAAAAAATATTCAATGTACTTTCCTACGATTTTATTATATGTATAGATTAAATCATGCGTTGCTTTGAGTCGGGTTAAGTCTCTAGAGGGGCAAATAAGTAGTTTAGACCACCGCAAGTTAATAATCGCCACGATGTTTACTCTCTGAATGTAATGACAAGATTGCCTCATTTACCATCTTATAATCCTAATATCGAAGTTAATCCTAAAACCTGAATGGGGATGGAAGAGAAAGTGATTTAGTGTTCAGTGTTAAATTTTTTTTGCCATTATAAATATGCATTAACAAATTAAGCACTAATAAATTTTTAAACGTTCAAAACAATGTACAAATTAATAACGGCGCCACATTCGCTATGTATTAAGGAACTTGGTAAACATTTTACTCATAACGAGTATTATGTGAACTTTATTATGTCAATTTTACTCCAGAAAACATCGATGTCCTAATATCGATGTTTTTATGAGCGATGTTGCATCCCTAATGGTTCGTTGCTATCTGCGTGAAGTTTACCGTTTACCTTTCCCTCCAAACCGGAACACGACAGTTTTACTAGGTGGTAGAGTTCTGCATCAGCTCGACCGGGTCTTGTACCACCGCCTTACCTATTCCTGCCGCAATAGCGTCAGTGCTAGTCGCTGTCGTGTTCCGCTTTGGAGGGTAATATAGCCGGTAAACTTATGCATGTGGCAGACCTCGCCACAAGATAGCAACACACCATTAACACCTTTGGTGTCTATAGGCGATGGTTGACTCTTTCCATCAGGAGACCTATCTGCTTGTTTGCTATCTTATATTATAAAAAAAAAAAACAAAAAAAAGACAAGCGCTGAAACTATGGCGTCAGGAGTACATAAGGCGGTGGCACCAGACCCGGACGAGACATTGAACTCTACCTTTTTCTCTATGTAATCTCGGGGCCACATTATCATTTGTAGATTCCTGGGTTTTAGAATAGAATAGAAAATGTTTATTTAAGACATACACCACAAAACTACAGAAAGATATCATAACACATCAAAAACATATTAACATTAAGAAAAGAAAAAAACAAAGCAAAAATAAGGACATAAAGCAAAGCAAAAAAAAAAAAACAATCTACACTAAAGAATTACAAGCCAATATAACTAAAAAAAATATGTACAGATACATAGCAAAACTTAAAATAAAATGTATATATACAGCATGAAAAAAATAATACGTAAAAAAAGCGCCAGTCCTAGTAGCCATTACACTATAGTAATTAGTTAAGCCAAAACAACACTTTATACAAATAATTAATAAATAAGCTTAAATACGATTCAATTAGTCTAACTGTGTAACCTATCGTTTGATGTCCACTGTACTGAGTGGTGTGATGTCTCAAAATGGCCAACACTCAGCTAATGTTGAGAAGTTCTTACCTCAACGCTGGTTTTCGTCGTTATACAAAAATTTCGTGATTGTGCTACAGCGAACTAGATGGCCACATAATATACTCTATCGACAATAGTCTGTCTCACTTTAACTAACGATGCAAAAGTAAGATGAAAAAAGTCTTGGTAGAAAACTGACAGAAAGCAGAAGATGCCTGGTTTTAAGACAAGAGAACACGTCTTAAAGCCTGGCATCTTTGGCTACTGAATCTGTCGTGTCGTGTTAACATTTTTATTGGTTTCAAGTAGTTTTTAAAATATCCTTTAATAATCCGAAGCCATACGTACTGTATAGGTAAGTATGTATACGTAAAACGTATGCATTGATTATGTACGCAGTTCTAAACTAATTCTTAGTAATAAATAACACAATTGTAACAATAAATATATATGGGAAGATAAAAGAGATCCGTGCCAAGAAGTCTGGATTTAATCAACAAATAATCGGAAACCTTTGTGTATCTAAATTCTGATAATATCAATACGCATTGTTTAGATTTCATATTTTTATTAGAGGTTATAGAGCTTTCAACAAAATTATTTTCAGTAAACTGTTTTTTTATATCATTCAATAGCAAACAAGCAGATGGCTCCCTTGATGGAAAGAGAAACCATCGCTTATAAACACCAAAGATGTTAATGGTGAGAGAAGTCTACCGGCCACCTTTCCCTCCAAACCAGTGCACGACAATGACAATCATTGAAACTAGTGCTGCATGAATAAGGCGGTGGTACCAAATACCCGGGCGAAACGTTGCGGAACGCTACCACCTAGTAGTAAAGCAAAATTCAAAGTTCCATCCCCATCACCTCGATGTCTGGAAATTCACAATAGTGGGATTCTCTAAGCACTTTTTACCACGCACTACTCCTCTGTAGAATCAATTACCGGCGGGGGTATTTGCGAACGGATACGACTTAGGGACCTTTAAGAAGAGAGCATACTCCTTCTTAAAAGGCCGGCAACGCAGCTGCAAGACCTAGAGTTCTGTAGCTGTCCATAAGCGGTGGTAATCACTTGCCATCAAATGAGCCTCCTGCTCCTTTGCCCTTTTTTCTCTAAAAAAAGACGATAGTGACACGTATAGCCAATCGGTCGCCTTTTACGACTTGCGTGGCAGAACGGCAGTTGGTATATTCTTCAAAGGAGCCCGGACCAACACAGGGCGGGGGGAACTATTTGGACTAGCCCCGTTAGGCTCTAGCATGGTGGTACCTAACCTGTTAAAAATAATTACCTATGAAGGGTACTGCTTTTACTCCAATTATAAATTAAAATGTTAAAAAAATTACAAAACACGCAGAATATTGAAAAAGTTATTTGAAAAGAATTGCCCTATTCGGCCATCCAACGCCAATCTCGAAGCTGTACTGCTTGACCTTTAAAGGCGAGCTTTATACATTTTATTTTACAGAATTCATATTACATTTCCTTTGACAGAGAGTTTAATATACTGCGTACTAGAGAAGCTATGCTAAGTAGAAGTCGTGTTCCATAACGTTAACACTCTCTGCAGCGCTGAAATAATTATAAATCGTTCAACCAAAGTCAAATTATAAGCAGCGCTGCAGCGTATAATAGAATATAATTTATATTTGCAACCAAAAGTCGTAAACACCGTGACTTTCATGGCGCTTACGCGTTATATTCAAAGAACTCTGACGTAGGTGCAGATTGAACTTTAATGGAACACATGAGTGTGGCGCATGCCTAGTGCATGGCGCATGTCTTGTCTAGTAGTAATTAAGTACATAAGTCTTTGTCCTTTCAGTAAAGGAGTAATTAAATCAAACAGCACATACTCGTAGTATTAACAGGAAGTGTATATATGAGCATCATCGCGAAGTTTAATAGTAAGCCACTTGAGTCGACAACGAAACTTGGGCACATGATCATATGATGGTCTCCGCCTATCAGAGGGAGGCATCTGCTTGTTTGCCATTTTACGATAAAAAAATAATATCACGAAAACACGAAAAATACCGAAACAAATATAACTAAATATTCGCGTAAAATTAATAAAACTACGAGTTTATTCGTATTTCCGGTGATAAACCTAATTACATGGATGTCCCAAATACGTCCCAAATACAGAAAAAAATTAATTAGTCGTTTGAAAAATTAATTACGATTAATATAAATACGAAATAAATTCTAGAAATATATTAAAACGGCAATCAACAGACTTGACAAAATATATAAAAATTGGATAAAAGTGCTGTCTTCAAACATGAAAGTCGAGATAATTAGAAAAAAATTACTTGTAATTTATTATTTCTATTATTTACATAAGATTTTTTATTTTCACCTGTATCTTGGAAGACGCGGTCAATGACCGTGAATGATTAACGTTGAGTTTTAAAAAATATTGGCCTGTGAAATGACACGAAGATATTCGAGTGTCGTAGACGCATCTAGGGCTGTCAGGCATTTTTAAGGTTCCGAAGTAAACTAGGAAATCCCCGGCCACGGCCGGCGAATCGACGGCGGCGGCGGCGGCGTGCCGGGCGAGGCGAAAATTCGTCGGTCACTTCGCCGCGTGGCATGTTAAGTACTTTCCCATATATTTGTTTTTGACGCCAGACGCTTCGCCGTTCGCGCCACACGAATTTCCCGTGGCCAGGCCGTTATACTTTCACT
This sequence comes from Apodemia mormo, assembly GCA_036924255.1. Lineage (NCBI taxonomy): Eukaryota > Metazoa > Arthropoda > Insecta > Lepidoptera > Riodinidae > Apodemia > Apodemia mormo. The sequence continues at coordinate 11,417,648 of JAUPFN010000026.1, forward strand.
ATGTCCATCCGTCCGACCGCAGTCTAGGAGATCTTTAATACCAGAAAGCTGTAATTTGGCTTTAATATACATATAAGTGACAGTAAAAAAGTGGTAACATAAAATGTTAAAAATTATGTTTTTAGGGTAGCACCCCTATATGTAAAATGGGGATGTGCTAATGGGGGCTACATGATTTTTTCTCATGTATCCCATAGAGCGAAGTATCGTGGCAAAGGTTTTTAAAAAATATCGTAGGTTTGTGAAAACAATTTTTCGATTAAGGGACTCGTTTGTGAAATAATAAATTTTAAAGTGCAAATTTTTGTTAGAGAGTTAGAGAGTCGGTTGTTTTATATTCGTTATTGACATTGACAAAAAGATGTCTATCGCCTATAAACTTCATGAATGTTAATGATGCCTTGTTATCCCTGTAGCAAGATGGTAATGCTTGCACAAGTTTACTGGCTACCTCGACTACCTTACCTTCCAAACTGGAAGATACGTGTACCTGTTATACGTGTTACTGTTGAGTAACACGTATTGACGATATTGTGACATGAATTGACAAAGCGTGGGTGCCTAACCTAGCCGAGACGTTATGAAACTTTACCACCTAATAGTCACGACGAGAGTGATGTCGGGATAATTGTTTGCCTTTTTCAAACTTCCTGGTAGAATACAGGTGGTGAGGGGTTAAACCAATACCCTCCCAATTAATCCACCCTAATCGAGTTTTTGAAATTCTATACCCTAGTTCCGAGGGTCTTGTTTTCTGAGAAGATTAGTGACAGAAAATCTTTTGCGAACGAGGTGGTTCATATTCAAATTAAAATTAGAGCAAAGAGTCAACGAAATATATTAATATAATTATTGGAAATCCAATCACGGGGGGTACGTTTCTTCAGAAAATTATTAATCACATTAAAAAAACTCTTTTTAGTTCAAATTCAAATTAGGGTCATACTGTCAATGAACTGCGTCAGTGTGTTATTGGAATGGTATCAATTCCTAGGGGCTTGTGTCTTAAGAAAATTATTAGTGACAGAACTTGTTGAGAAAAAGACACGGCAAATCTAAATCCAAATTAGGACAAACAGTCAACGACACGGTTCTTTTTCTTATAGTATCTTCACGCCCGAATACACGAAGTAGTATGCATAGATACAAACAGTGCACCCACGATTAGCTCAAAGATATTTTTTTTTATATCATAAGATAGTAAACAAGCTGATGGATGGAAAGCTCTTGATGGAAAGGAAAAGCTGTTGATGGAAAGAGTGAATCATGGCCTACAGACACCAAAGATGTTAATGGTGCGTTGCTATCTTGTGGCGAGGTCTAATGCCACATCCATAAGTTTACCGGCTACCTTACCCTCCAAACCGGAACAGGACAGTGACAAGCACTGACGCCATTGCGGCAGAAATATAAGGCGGTGGTGCCAGACCCTTGCGAGAATGCAGAACTTTACCGCCTAGTAGCCACGATGGTAGTGACGCCTTTTACGACCTGCTTGGAACGGAACGACAGTTGCCCTATTCTTCAAAGGAACCCGGGACCAACACGGGGAAAACCAATTCTTAGTCCCACAATGTGATAAGTGGTAAGCCCATCGCCAATGTTGCACTTATTCAAACCTGGGCAACGTTATTTTATTAAAAAACTTAAAAACGATTTTGATTTACCCTAACCCTGTATTCGAACCCAGGACCTTTTTCGCCGTGTTGGTCCCGGCCTCCTTTGTAGAATAGGCCAACTGCCGTTCTGCCAGGCAGGTCGTAAAAGGCGACCGAATGGCTATCGAGTCACTACCATCGTGGCTACTAGGTGGTAGAGTTCTGCATTGTCTCGCCCGGGTCAGTTACCACCGCCTTGCCTATGCCTGCCGCAATAGCGTCAGTGCTTATATATACCTCTTCGGGGACATGGGCGTGAAGATACTTTGGTACATGTTCTGATTTTGTTCGAAACAAGTACTTACTGGCTCTCTTGTGATAAGAAAAGGTGCCGTACATATATATAAAACCCGGAATTGTGGAACTCTTAAATCTCTCAGTAGCATTCTCATTAGTTAGAAAGTTATGAATGAAAGCAATCGAAACCTAAATTAAACGTTTCAAACATAAAACTGCTTCGATTTCTAATTATTAACTTGTTTGACTGTTATCATAAAATCCCGGGTTTGATTTCTTGCGAGCTAGAAGCATTATTAGTGACTAGCTGTGCCCGCGACTTCGTCCGCGTGGAAAAATTGATAAAAGAAGCACCCGTTACTAGTTTTACCCGCATAGTTTCCATCCTCGGGGATTTCCGGGATAAAAACTATCCTATGGCCTTCGTGTCCCAATCTATCCTTGAACCAAATTTCATCTAAATCGGTCCAGTGGTTTAGGCGTGAAGAAGGGACAGACAAACAGACAGACTTTCACATTTAGTTAGTATAATATAAGAAGTTACTTTCACATTTATAATATAAGTATGGGTTTTAATTTACAAAAACCCTAAAAAATTCCGAAATGTTGAACACAAGGGTGTATTAATCTACGTGCTTTAAGAGCGCGTTAAGCGATAGTCGTTATTCGTTAATATTTGGAAATGCAACAATCAGAATCGATGTCTGATTCGCCGGTCGACAAGCGAATTAATCAGTTAGCTGTACCGAAGTTTACTCTCCCTACCCTGCAAGGAAACAGACATGATTATATTTATATCCCAATCTATACCCAAAAGAGGGCGTCCAGTCAATGAACCATGTCAGTGTATTACTGGAACCCTACACCCCAGTACCGAGGGGCTCGTTTCCTAAGAAAATCATTAGTGACAGTAAAAGAAACGCGAAGTACCGCTCTGATTTTTTTTCCGCGAAACGCTTGGCGAAACGCCAACATAATCACCTCGTGTGTGAACAATGCTTAACGCAATACTAAGAATCGGTGATGAACTTCGTTAGACAATTATCAACTTGCGTGTGAAATTTTTCCCCTTACTTATCCGGGTTTTCTTTTTATGCCAGGCAGTTCGTAAGAGGCGAAAATTTGGCTATACGAATCACTACTATCGTCGATACTAAGCGATGGAGTTCTGCATTGTCTCGCTTGAGTATGGTATCACCGCATTACCTATTCCTGCCGCAATAACGTCAGTACTTGTTAGTGTCGTATTCCAATTTGGAAGGTAAGGTAGCCGGTAAACTTATGCATGTGGCATTAAGACCCCGCTACAAGGATAGCAACACACCATTAACAACTTTGGTGTATAGGCGATGGTTGCCTCTTTACATATCATCTCATAAGATAGCGAACAAGCATATAATACATGACCATATTAGATCCCTACCGAAATAGAACTTTTGTTATCCCTTGTGTTTTGTTAGTGTTTTGGCTCTTCTTCCTATTTAACCGATTTTATAAAAGGGAGGTTCTCAATTCGGCTGCATTTTTTTATATTTACAACCGATATGATTTTTTTTTTTGTTTGGGAACGTATAATGTCCATTTGGTCCTCTCTCAATTTGGTAAAGATCTCACCCAGGATTCCAGAGATACATCCCAGAGGTAATAAATTTTCAATCGATTCAAAGCGCTAAGGGCTTTTACGTACAACGTTGCGTTGTGTTAAAAGAAAATGTGTAAGAGCCCTAAACGCTTTGATTCGACTGAAGTTTTGTTAAGTGAATAGGACCCCAGGAAATCAGAAGTCGGTTGCTGCAGTTTAATGCATTTAATTTATTGAAGTATATTATTAAACTACCTTATTTCTAGGCATCTTGTAAAAGACGAGAGAAGGCTAACGTAGTGTTTTATATCTAATGAAGCGCTTGGCCATTAAAAGTTCCCACCTCGAAAAAATATATTCGAATTTTTTTGTTATATTTGCCTTTGTTCAAAATAAAATAAATATATGCGATCGATATCATTACTTATTTGATCACAACGCTGCAACTATAAAATTAGAACTGTCATGTCATCGAGAAAATAAAGAAATGAAAATAGTACAATGCATGTGGCACCCACCACACGCATAGCAACGCACCATTATCATCTTTGTTGCACATAGCCGATGGTTATCTTTTATAGGGTAGGCAGAGAAAGCCGAGTGTATATCATCTCAATACATGGTCATTTAAGTTCCTTTCTCCACATCCATTACTCTTTTCGTACCAAAACGCCGGTTACGGAGTCTTGTCACCTTTGAGCAATACTCGATCAATTTAGACATGACATATCACATGTCTTTGATATCACATTTTATATCATAGCATAGTATACAAGCAGACGACTATCCTGATGAGAAAAGATAACCGATTCCTGTAGACATTAAATATATTAACGGTGCGTTACTGTTCTGTATGGCAGGACAGTAATGCCAGAAGTTTAACAGAGTGCTAAGTGTGAGGTTTTCTTTTCGCATTCGATCGTGAACGCGTTTGGGGTTTACTAGAAATTTGTATGTGATTTGTACAGCGCCACCTAGAGGTAAATTGGTTTCTCACGTTTACTACTAGGTGGCGCTGCACAAATCACATGCAAATTCCTAGTAAACTCCAAACGCGTTCACGATCGAATGCGAAAAGAAAAACTCACACTTAGCACTCAGATACCGGAAAACACGCTACAGCTATATAGCAAAAATTTGAAAAATTGAAAATCTCTTTTTTTAATTTGGTTAAAATCTAAACATAGAAGCTAGCTATAAATAGGTCTATTACACTATAACTCTGAGAGTCGTAAATACATCTTAGAGATCGTAAACGATAATCACTCCATAAAATGTGGTACTCAATGTTGTTCATAAAAAAAGGATTATTTCAATTTTGAATGCCTCGTGGTCTAGTGGTTATCTTAGGTCCAAGAGAGTGCCTGGAGCTCTGTAGTACAGGTCTCGACCTAGTTCAGACTCCAGACGCTCACAAGGAAACTTTTCATTTTTTAAGTGTGTACTAACTACATTTTGAATAATTTGTTATCAAAAACTTTCATACTTCTGATTGTATGTTTTCCACGTGAGCAGTAAATAAAGAATTATCATTATTATTATTTTACCCTCCAAATCGGAACACGACAACGACCAGCGATAGAAACAAGTTAAAGGCGGCGGTACCAAAATATCCGGGCGAAAAGTTGTGGAACTCTACCACCTAGTAGTCACGATGGTAGTGACACGTATAGCCAATTAGTAGCTTTTACGACCTGTCTGGCAGAACGGCAGTTGATATATTCTTCAAAGGAGCGCCCGAACCAACACGAAGGAAAACGTAAGATCGTTAGTCAATCTGAAAAGTTTAAATTACATTGTCACCTCTGTCACAGAATACTGGAGACTAACAGTAGTCAATGTTACATACAAGTAATATTTGAGCATAGCACACATAGACACCTCTCACGGACGCGATATCTCGGACTGGTGCGGAACAAATTGTCCCGAACCATTCCGAGATATTGCGTCCGTGAGAGGTGTCTAATGTCTGTGTGCGTTGCTCGAATATAACTTGTATGTACATTGACTGCTGTTAGTCTTCAGTATGTTGTGCCTCTGTGGTCTAGTGGTCCGGGGTCGGTGTTGACCACATGAGGTCCCGGGTTCGATTCCCAGGTCGGGCAAATAAAAAATGAGATTTTTCAGTTTTCTGTAAAAACACTGTTGCCCGGGATTGAATAAGTGCCCGGTTGGCGATAGGCTTGCCACCTATCACAATGTGGGACTAAGTACCGAATAATCGTAGGCGCACTAATTGCAACTCTGCTAATAGGAGTACGGGATACGGGCGTGAAGATACATTTTTTACATGCGCAAATAATCATTCCTCTAGTTTACCAGCCAAGAATATCGTGTTATTTATTCATAGAATCTGATATCCTGTAGCTGCTTTAAAGAACAAAGAATTTAGCAATCTACAACATTTCGGATGAAACGAATACATATACCGTCATACTAACACATTTGTGGCGGCTTCCAGAGAAACTCCCAATCCGAATAAATTACATTTTCGTGTACACTGAAAATATAGTATCGCTCCACACATATTAAGGTTTGCTATGCTACATTTTTGTATTAATTGTAAAAGTATTCAAAAGTGCACGCCTCATAACGCTCGTTTATCTATATATATATAAAAAACAATTGCTGTTCGTTGGTCTCGCTAAAACTCGAGAACGGCTGAACCGTTTTGGCTAATTTTGGTTTTAAATTCATTATTGAAATCCAGGGAAGGTTTATAGGTGAGAAAATATAGAAAAAATGAGAGTAGTTAAAAAGGCAGAACAACGTTTGCCGGGTCAGCTTGTCTATCTATGTATATATAAAAATCAATTGCTGTTCGTTGGTCTCGCTAAAACTCGAGAACAGTTGAACCGATTTGGCTAATTTTGTTTTTGAATTAATTGTTGAATTCCAAGGAAGGTTTAAAAGGTGAGAAAATATAGAAAAAAATAAGAGTAGTTAAAAAGGCAGAACAACGTTTACCGGGTCAGCTAGTAAGAAATAATTAAACGACACTTAATTAGATGGTTACTTTCAAAAGGAAACAATCGCGTGAAACACTGAAGCTGTTAAAAAAATTGGTAAAGTGCGTGACGGGCCACGCGCAATGCAGGGTTCCGAAGTTACTCATCACAATAATGCGGACCAAGAAGAGGGCGTTTATAGTTTTATACTATGAATATTTAAGGTATTCAACATCAATGACAAATATATATCCGCACCACAGGTCCACCGCCTATAAAAACTTCTCGACTATTTCGACTATTACTCAAAAATTGTAAAGCCTTCTAAGCCGTAATAGTTTTCCTTTTAACTTCATTATATTTTCTACTATCATATTTTTATATTTTATATTTTTTTCCCACCCCCAAAACCAGCCGTTTAGACTGCAGCGGGGGGGGGGGGGGGGGGTAGGAACTTGGAAAAATTAGCAATTAAAAGCTTAATATTTTACAAACGAGACCCTTAATCGAAAACTTCTTTTCACAAACCTATAATATTTTTTAAAAACCTATTCAACGAATCCCCCCACAATACGAGAAAAAATTAACATCCCCACTTTACATTAGGGGAGGTACCCTGAAAAAAAATATTAAAATATTAAAAGGCGACCAAGGTCAGCGTTTCCTTATAGATACTAAAAAAATGCATAAGTCTACCTTACTCTCGAAACTCGAATACAATGGTAACAAGCATAGAAGCGATAGCGGCAGAAATAACTAAGGCACCCCTAATATAAACCCGTGACGAGGCGTTGCAGAACTCTACCATCTAGTAGTCACGATGGTAGTGACACGTAAAGTCAATCGTTTACCTTTTAAAAACACTCTGTGCATGATGGCAAGTATTCTATTCTTCAAGGGAGATCGGAACCACACGGGGGAAAAGGGGGTAAACAACAAACAGCTCTTGAAAACATTAAAAAATATACATAACGTATTTTTATATAACAAAGATGTCTCTCCTGATAAAAAGAGAAACGAATCACTAATATAAAGACAAGCATCTCATCGCAGACACCGATTGACAGTAGGCGGTTATTAGATATACTAACGAAATCATTTATTATAGAGATGTCTCGAGATATGACAGATTAGTTGTTACTAATTTAGTTAGTAATCGTGATTTGTGAATGAGACGACTTAAAGCAAGACAGGCTGTCCAACAGTGTGAGAAGTCATGTTGTAAAGTGCAGAAATTTGTCCTTACTAAATTAACTAGAAACTAAAATATATAGTAAACTTACAGTTAACACAACACCATAACATCGTCACAATTCACTCCGCTGGATCAAAACAAACATCTGTTCTATAAAACAGCTAAAGAGCGACTCTGACCCCCGATTTCCGAATCTCTCGACTTTTTACAAAATTAGTTTTAGTAGCAAACTCAACAATTTTAAAATTTGATTGGTCATTCGAAAATTATTACAGATTGTAAATATCAATATTAGTAACTGATCTCATAATCGATTATGAGTATTTAGTTTTTTATCAGTAATTGGTAAAATAAGTCGATTATACCAAACATTCATTATCTCCCAAAACTGCCAAAGATATTAGTGGTGCGTTGACATCTGTGTTGCTGGAACGTTGCTATTAAGTTTTAAAGATAAAGTAATAATAAAATATTACGCTTAGCTCCTACGAGTATAGCTGGTTAATATTTATGTGACACATTCTTTACATTTTAGTAATAAGCCAACAAAATACGCATACGTAAGTGGAGGAGAGCTTTTAGAAAGCTACATTTTTATTTTGTTAATGTTTTTTCGCAGTTCGGTTTGATATGCGTACTAAAATATTTATTTATTTATTTATTTATTTATCCACATTTACAACTATTATTACAGGTTGCCCTAATGCAATAGTGTAGTCCTTATAGTATTACCGCAAACATATACTTTAAAAATAGAAACAGATATTCTAAAAATCGTCATAGATCATATATATAAAAAAGTCAGATTTTTTTCTAAAAATATCTACTAACAAAAAATAAAAAAATATAATCATTATTATTGAAAAATGTCAAAAAAATAATAATTCAAGAAAAAAATAGTCAAAATAGTAATATATGTTGTACGAGTACGATTATATGTGGAAAATGGTTAAAAAATTTCTTTTATAACCGTTTTTTATAAACAAGCAGATAGCTCTCATAATGGAAAGAGACAACCATCGCATATAGTCACCAAATTTGAGGTGGTCGTTAAATCAAACTGTTTTTATTAACAGTTTTAAGTTCGTCTATGAATTAACTGTTCTTCCACTTAAAAAGCTGTTAACTTCGCAATGCAACAAAGTGATTACGTTGAAAATATTAAAAGCTATAAACATCAACGTTTGCGCAACTCGAAATGAGTTGACATAATATTGAAGCTATTATTAATTATTTAACCGTTTATGAGTTTAGTGCATAATCCGATTATTGAAAACCCGTTGACGATTTAACAGTTGTTTTTAACCTGTTACATGACGAAAAACAGTTACGTTAAATTAATTTGAAATCCGTCAGTGACACCTCTAACCAAAATGTTGATTGGTAATGACTAATGCCATACGCGTAAATTTACCCATCGGCTATCTTACCCTTCATACCAAAACACAAAAACGACAAGCAATGTTGCTATTGCGTAAGGAATAGGTAAAGCAATGGTTCCAAGCCCGGACAAGAGTTTCCGGAACTCTACCATCTACTACAATGGTAGTTTAGTCAATTGTTCATCTTTTACGAAATGCCAGACAAAATTCCTTATACCTTACAAAGTGTCTTGCACATACCACACGCGCACATATTGTGGTGCCCACCAACACACGGCGCGCATTGGCTAGCTTTTGTGTGAGGTCATTCGTTTATTACGTAAGACGATTTAGGAAGGAGGGGGTGGGAGATCTTATTTTTTCTTACAAGGGGTAGGTGACTCTTAATGGTTCTTACGTAAGATCGCAAAAATGCGAAAAATTAAAATTATACTTTGAAAAATCGTAACGAGTGTCGAAGTCCGCTCGGATGACAAAGTTTATTACTATCAAAATATAAAAATTGCTAGTCCCTTTGTAAGTACAAATAAATACTTCTAAAAATTGTTACTTTAAAAAATAAACATTAAAATAAATCAAATGTGTATTACTTTTTTCTTTGGACTCTTAGGTAATAAATATTAAACAGGGGAAGGATGTCGGTCTTTTCTTATTTTTCTTATGTACTATGCGTTCCAACTAAGAATAGGACGCGCTTGTTATCAACTTCATACCACAAGTGTGAAATTAGTAATGTCAGCAAAAAATATTTGTTCAAAAAATATGGCAGATTTATTGAAAAACAAATAACGCCTTCATAATAATATTTTCATCAATAAAAAATTAGTAAAAAGCATCAGTCTAGCTGTTCATCTATAAATTATATAAAAATATTGTGTCACTAGCTGTACCCGCGACTTCGTTCGCGTGGAAAAAAATCTAAAATAAAAACCCGCATAGTTCCCGTTTCCGTGGGATTTCCGGGATAAGAACTATCCTATGTCCTTTCTTGGGTCTCAAACTATATTTGTACCAAATTTTATCCAAATCGGTTCAGTGGTTTGGCCGTGAAAGCGTAACAGACAGACAGACAGACAGACAGACAGACAGACAGACAGACAGACAGACAGACAGAGTTACTTTTGCATTTATAATATTAGTATGGATTTACACCACTTACAAGTCAAAAACGACGGAGACAATTTTGTTGCAATTTTTGTGGGTTTGGGTTTTCTTTGTCCAGAATAGGCTAAAAAGTATTAAAATATAATAATCATCAAAAAAAAAACAGTAAAATATATCAGTCTAGCCGTTCATCTAAATATAGGTATATATAAAAGTCGTGTTAGTTATTTTACACCTTATTTTAATACATGGTTACATAATCTGATGGGAATCTAAATAAAAAATATACCAATTAGGAAGGAATTAAATTTTTTTAAGTATTTCTTTGTTAGAATGTTTTTGCACACCTTACTCATCACTTACGAAGTTTTTGCAAAATGCGGAGCAATATGTCATCCTGACGGCCCTATTTTTATTTGGAACGCATAGTAATGGGACAGGGGGGATCAAAAACGAGCAAAAATAGTCTTACCTAATAAATGAATGGCGTCTGTACAGAAATAAAAAAATTTTGTAACTATTATTTTCTTTTTAGGTGCAATATGAAAATGGGTAAATTTTTTTTCAAATATTATGTAATCTATACATATATTGATACGAGAAGGAAAAACTTTTAGATCCCTTATTAAGACTATTGCGCGAACGGTGGAGCGTGAAATTTGGTACAGTTAAAGTTTACTGTGCGGAGGGAAACCTAATATTTTAAAATAAAATGTATTAGAAGAAATATATTAAATTAATAACAATAAATATTACACATACTACATTCAGGCACAGAATACTTAGAGACCAACAGAAGTCAATGTTACATACAAGTAATATTCGAACATAGCACACATAAACACCTCACGGACGCGATATCTCGGACTGGTGCGGAACAAACTGTCACATGTATGTAGATTGACTACTGTTAGTCTCCAGTATACTGTGATTCAGGTGACATACGTGATAATTGATAATATAAACACATTTACTTTACGGCTAAAGTCAGTTGCCAAACTTAAGAGATTTCATTGTTTAGTTTACGATCGAATTTCGGCCACAGGCGATCGCTAGTGTTATGTAATATATAATAATCTCGTGTCCCATATGTCAGGTTTCTATAATCAACGTCCTGTCATTCGTAGTAACATTTAGCAATCCATACTAATATTATAAATGCGAAAGTAACTCTGTCTGTCTGTCTGTCTGTCTGTTACGCTTTTACGGCCAAAACACTGAACCGATTTGGATAAAATTTGGTACCAATATAGTTTGAGACCCAAGAAAGGACATAGTATAGTTCACATCCCGGAAATCCCACGGGAACGGGAACTATGCGTGTTTTTATTTTAGAATTTTTTCCAAGCGAACGAAGTCGCGGGCACAGCTAGTAATAAATAAATATTCACCTCGTAAAGATGTTACTACTCGTAGCTAAAACGAATCGTTTTACTGACATAGGAACCAGGCATTAAACAGTCATAAATACGCAAAAAATTTCACTATCTTTTTTGCAGACGTTGGCCTTATAAGTATAAAGAAAAATAAAATAAAGACTAGGCAAGAATGTAGAAGAATCACGGACACACACGTAAACATTCAGTTACGCGAAAGAAAATAATCTCTCATTACAACCGAGTATGAAGACATTGCAAATTATATATTATACTATCTTACCCGGCAAACGTTCTGCCTTTTAACTACTCTTTTTTTTCTATATATTCCCACCTTTTAAACCGTCCCTGGACTTTGACAATTAATTCAAAACCAAAATTAGCCAGATCAGTTCAGCCGTTCTCGAGTTGTAGCGAGACTAACGAACAGCAATTGATTTTTATATATATAGATTTTGTTAGTTCTAAATGTTGCATAGTAAATGCAGGCTTACGGCTTGTTAGATCGGAATGTAGAAAAAAATCATTTTGATATTCTTCTAAATGGTGAAAATAAGTAATTTTGGAGAGTTACACAAACACACGTAGTGTTATCTACCTGCTTATATAGATGGCATTACTATCTTTGGAGTCTATAGGTCGCCGTGTTGGTTCCGGGCTCCTATGAAGAATAGATCAACTGCCTTTCTGCCGGGCAGATCGTAAAAGGCGACCGATTGGCTATGCAAGTCACTAACATCGTGGCTACTAGGTGGAAGAGTTCTGCATTGTTTCGCCCGGGTCTGGTACCACCGCCTTACCTATTCCTGCCGCAATAGCGTCAGTGCTTGTCACTGACATGTTCCGGTTTGGAGGGTAAGGTAGCCGGAAAACTTATGCATGTGGCATTAGACCTCGCCACAAGATAGCAACGCACCATTAACATCTTTAGTGTCTACAGGCGATGGTTGACTCTTTCCATCAGGACACCCATCTGCTTGTTTGCTATGTTATGATATAAAAAAAGTTTATAGGTAAAAGTAAGGATTTTTTTTTTTATTTAAATATGTTTTACAGCTTTTCCGAAAAAAAATGTAGGTAGGTTAAAGCAGTACTTGGCAGAGACTGAATAATGTGCCCTAATTATGATATATCGAAAATTTGGCAACCTGTCGTGTCATGGAACCTAATACCGGAAACCAATCGAGAGTACACGTATTTATTTGCACATATACGTGCTTCATTAAGGATGTGGACGTGACTGTAAATATGAATGAATATTATTACTTCCGTATTTATCTACGGGCAATGATTATCCCTTTCCATCAAAAGAGCCATCACCTGATTGTTTCCAGACAAGAAGAATAGAAGGAGAAGAATTACGCCGCAATAGCGTCAGTGCTTGTCGCTGTCGTGTTCCGATTTGGAGGATAAGATAGCCGGTAAACCTATGCATGTGGCATTAGTCCTCGCCACAAGATAGCAACGCACCATTAACATCTTTGATGTCTATAGGCGATGGTTGACTCTTCCCATCAGCTTGTTTGCTATCTTATGATATAAAAAAACGCACACATGTAAATCTGTAGACATACACAATTACGCGAAAGAATATAGTCTCTCATTGCAACCGAGTATGAAGACATTGCAAAGGATATATGTATATTCACTATCCATACTAAAATTATAAATGCGAAAGTAACTCTGTCTGTCTGTTACGCTTTCACGGCCAAACCACTGAACCGATTTGGATAAAATTTGGTACAAATATAGTTTGAGACCCAAGAAAGGACATAGGATAGTCCTTATCGCGGAAATCCCACGGGAACGGGAACTATGCGGGTTTTTATTTTAGAATTTTTTCCACGCGAACGAAGTCACGGGCACAGCTACTTTAGTATAATTGTAGATAATGTATGTGTAAATGTAGGCGTACGGCCTATTACGTCGGATGAAATAAAATCATTTTGATGTTCTTCTTAATGAGCGACGATGAAGACGAATTACATAACATAAAGAAGACATAACAAACGTTTATACGCACCATTATCACTGTAACAAATTCTCGACATTAATTCATCCGTCAATAGAAGTGAAATGGGGTCAAGAAAATGAAAACTCCAGAAAAAATACAAGGCAACCTTCGCGAATCCGCAAAACATAAACAAACAATCGAAAATAGCATTTGTTTGTTTTATATAACATAGACAATAGGGGTTAAAATTGTGTGAGATATATTAGACATTAAAATGTAACGTGTTGCTTGTAATCAACCGACAGATGTGGGTTACGACCCATAACCTACTATATTTACGTAGGTAGACATGTCATATGTCGCAATCGTAAAATGTGGAAAATGAATCTACCAACAATTCACCTACATATACACCCCAAAATCTAAATCCAGTAAATTTCTTGCCGATTTGTGATGTGGTTTTCATCACAAACACCTGTCTCTCAGATATGTACACTTTGCTTGGCTCACCAAACCTCTGCAGAATCACTTACCGGCGAGTTGAATACCACCTAGAACACTTCAGTTAAATATCTTATTCGTTTTTAAATGCAACACAACTGCATGACTTCTGGTATTGCAGATATCCATGGGCGGTGGTAGTCACTTGCGACCAGGTGACTCTCCAAATTGTTTGCCCCCTCTTTTGTAATAGAAAAACGTTACAGTTACACTAAATAGACACATTTTTAATAAAAACATCATTAGCTGTTTATTGGTTTTCACGCACATTTTATTAGGGACTAGCGACCTGCCCGCGGTTTCACCTGCGTAGCTTTTGTTCCCCTGGGAATATCGGAAAGGTTTATATACTAAAACCTTCCTCAAGAATCAATGTATCTATTAAAAAAACCACATCAAATTCTGTTGCGTAGTTTTAAAGATTTAAGCATACATAGGGACAGACAGAGAAAGCGACTTTGTTTTATACTATGTAGTGAAGATCATGCCTATTTAAGTGTATATAAGTTCTTGTTGCGACCCCGTTAGCTTGTAACGATACGCTTCGTAATTAAGACGCTTCCCGGGAGACGAGATTCGTGTCATTAGATTAAAAAAAAAAAACATTTTCGCGAAACGTTACGAGCACAAATATAAATAAATTCACAGCACTCAAGAATGTAACGAAAATGAAATATGAAAATCCTTTTTTCACTATCCGATTTCATCAAAAAACGTTTAAAAACGAGAATAATATATCTAAATCAACATTTAACCTAAAATTAATATTAGTTATTGAGTATAATTCGTTACACGATTTTTTTATAGAAGAGGCTTTTCCCCGTGTTGGTCCGGGATCCTTTGAAGAATAGACCAACAGCCGTTCTGTCAGGCAGTACGTAAGAGGAGACCGATTAGCTATGCGTGTGACTAATACATGAGGTAGAGTTCCGCAACGTCTCGCCCGGGTATTTGGTACCACCGCCTTATAGGTACACCGCCGCATTGACGCTATTGTGGCTGCAATAGGTTGCAGCCATAATAGCGTCAATGCTCGTCATTGCCCTGTTCTGGTTTGGAGGGTAAGGTAACCAGTAGATTTGTGTATGTGGCACTGCCATCTCGAAACACGGATAGCAACGCACCATTAACATCTTTGATGTTTATAGGCGATGGTCTCTCTTTCCATCAGGAGTACCACCCTTATTTGCTGGCTAATGATATAAAAAAAATCTAATATTCACGATAGTAGTGATAATAATCCTACGGGAACGGTGTTATATGCGGGTGAAACCCCGGGTTTGCCTATCCCTTAAACCACAGTAGTTAAGAGTAACTCATGCTACTTTAATTTTAGATTTTTTTCACGCGGACGAAGTCGCGGGCACAGCTTGTTTCTTATATTGATGACATGATATCCTACTAACGGGGAAAGATGCGTGTGCCAGCTAGTATATTATAAAGAGGTAAGATTTGTCTGTTTTTAATGTATCACTACATAGTATAAAACAAAGTCGCTTCCTCTGTCTGTCACTATACCCCTGTGTCCCTATGTATGCTTAAATTTTTAAAACTATGCAACGGATTTTGATGTGGTTTTTTTTTAATAGATAGATTGATTCTTGAGGAAGGTTTTAATGTAAAAACCTTTCCGATATTCCCACGAGAACAAAAGCTACGCGAGTGAAAACGCGGGCAGGTCGCTAGTTCATCAATATAAAATTACATTAGCACTACGTAACATCGTCGAGTAAAATAATCTATGTGTGTCACGCAAAATCACGGGAAACAGCTACCATTTAGTAAAGTAGGTTTCATAAGATTTTAAATTTAATATTTAGTAATCAACTAGCTGCAGCGTGCAGCTCGCTGCATTATAAAAGTTTTTAGTGAATCCCGCGGGATCACATAACTTTTCCGGGATAAAAAATAGCCTATGTGTTATTCTGGGTCTTCAGCTATCTACATACCAAATTTTATCGTAATTGGTTCAGTAGTATTTGCGTGAAAGTTTAAGAAACATCCATACATACATACTCACAAACTTTCGCATTTATAATATTAGTAGGACAATAAACAAGTCTATTACAGCATTCCATCGACATCATATCCCGATGGTATCCCGGGGATATGATGTCGATGCAGCATTCGAAGTACCGTAGAGCACTACAGACATCGACATCTAAGTGATAATACACACAAAGTTGCTTGATGACAAATTCGAATGTCAACACCATACATTATGTAGAACAATGGTAAGTCCACAATATATTTTGTTTATAATAATCGCACAGCAATCAGCACGAGTTGACGGTCACCGATAAGTCGCACGTGCGACTTTACGCAACATGTGTCAGTCACACGTCAACGTTTTATATGCGCCCGCGCAACGATAACATGTGTTTATAATATTACGTTATATGTTATCAACATTGTGTAAGCGTATTTATAAACTGAATGAAACAAAAGCATTTACGGTGACCATAAATCAAACAGATTTATAAAGTATCTTCCGAGTGAAGCCTAACTTTTGGCCGCGTTGATCTCGACCTATTTTTTATATTATAAAATAGCAAACAGAGTGCTAAGTGAGAGTTTTTCTTTTCGCATTCGATCGTGAGCGCGTTTCGAGTTTACTAGGAATTTGTATGTGATTTGTACAGCGCCACCTAGTGGTAAACTGGTTTCTCACGTTTACCACTAGGTGGCGCTGTACAAATCACATGCAAATTCCTAGTAAACTCCAAACGCGCTCACGATCGAATGCGAAAAGAAAAACTCACACTTAGCACTCTGATGACTATCCTTATGGAGTCTACCATCGTCTATAGACACCAAAGATTAATGGTGCGTTACTATTCTTGTGGCGGGGCCTTTATACTACATGCCCGACGTAAGACAAGTTTACCGGCTACCTTACCCTCCAAACCGGAATACAACAGTGACAAGAACTAACGCTATTGCGACAGGAATAGGTTAATCGGTAGACCCGGGAGAGACAATGCAGAACTCTACCACCTAGTAGCGTCTCTTATAAATAATAGAATATCTGCTTTCTTGTATAGCGAGAGGTATAAGGGGCCATCTATAAATTACGTCACACGTCAAGGGGTCGAAGAGTGTGATAGTGTGTGACAAGGGGTATGGAGGGGTCTCAAATTTTGTGACATCACATTTTTTCAAAATAAAATATTTTATATCTAAGTATTACAACACTAAATTTAAAAAGCGACCTGAATAGATAAAAAGTAATCCAATAAGATCATTATTCGAACGTAAAATTGTCAAATGTAACATCACACTAGGTAGGGGATCTTACAAATGCGACCAGGCAGATGTGACAAAGACGGGGGAGGGGTCAAAAAATCATGAAATTCGTATGACGTAATATATGGATGGTCCCTAAGTATCACTAACATCTTGTCGTGTCTACTAGATGGTAGAAAAGGTTAGTTGAATATATTTGAAAAACTACTCGTAATTTACCTCATTAGGTATATTTTTTTATATTATAAGATAGCAAACAAGCAGATGGATCTCCTGATGGAAAGAGTGTGTGGTGCCTCCTATATACACAAAAGATGTTAATGGTGCGTTGCTATCTTGTGGCGAGGTTTAATGCCACATGCATAAGTTTACCGGCTACCTTACCCTCCAAACCGGAACACGACAATGAAAAGCACTGACGCTATTGCGACAGGAATAGGTCAGGCGGTGGTACCAGACCCGGGCGAGACAATGCAGCACTATACCACCTAGTAGTCACGGTAGTAGTGACTCGCATAGACAATCGCTAGCCTTTTACGACTTGCCTGGCAGAACGGCAGATGAGCTATTCTTCAAAGGAACTCGAAACCAACACGGGGAAAACACTTTATAGCAAAACACTATATATTTTTTAAATATGGTACAATTATAATAAAAACTTAATGTTACGGGTTTCACAAAGTAACAGCAATTTCCTTTACTGCGAGGTTATCTTTAGTGAGCGCCGCTTTTTTTTTCCTTTCAAAAACTTTCCTTCTGTCTCTACCTCACACCTCTCTTACTAATATATCTCCAACAATAGTTGGAGATCACAGTCGAAAAACATAAAATGTGCTAAAATATTATTGAGTTACAAACAATCAAAGGAACCCGTGGTATAAGGCATTACTATTCTACGTGAATACCTGATATTATCCAAAACTGTTAAACTGTTTTAGCAGAAGTATTATATACTAGCTGTACCCACGATTTCGTCCGCGCGGACTTCGTTTACTCCGCACAGCACCTCCCCTGTAGGTGATAGCGTGATAATATGTAGCCTATATGTTGACCCGACCTATTAGTAATATTCATGCAAAATCTGAAGTAAATCCATGCAGTACTTTTTGAGTTTATCCCGGACATACATACAGACAAACAGATAAACAGACAAAAATTCTAAAAACTATATTTTTGGCTTCGATATCGATTGTAGATCACGCCCCAAGTATTCTTTTAAAAAAATATTCAATGTACAGTTTTGACTTTCCTACGATTTTATTATATGTATAGATATACACATACACAAAGATCATATGCCGCTCTGGCAGGCAGTTCGTAAAAGGCGAACGATGAGCTATACGAGTCACTACCATCGTGGCTACTTGGTGGTAGATTTCTGCATTGTCTCGCTCGCCCGGTTCTGGAACCACCGCCTTACCTATTCCCGCAATAGCGTCAGTGCTTGTCATTGTCGTGTTCTGGTTTGGAGGGTAAAGTAACCGGGAAACTTATGCATGTGGCACTAAGACCCCGCTACAAAGATAGCAACGCTCCTTTAACACCTTTGGTGTCTGTAGCCGATGATTTTCTTCCCATCAGGAGCCATCTGCTTGTTTGCTATCTTATGATATAAAACCAGCCAAGTGCGAGTCGGACTCGCGCATGAGGGGTTCCGTACCATCATTAACAAAAAACGGCAAAAAAATTCGTTTATTGTATGGAACCCCCTTATATATTTATTTTATTTTAACTTAATTAACACGTTTGTTGTATGGGAGCGCCCTTAAATATTTTATTTTATTTTAATTTAATTATTTATTTTTAAAGTGAATATAAAATTAAATATTCTGTGATTATTTAAAACGTCTAACAGTTGTCACTGTTAAGACCGATAAAAAATACAAAAAAATCACATTTCTTGTATGGGAACCACCCTTAAATACTTATTTTACTCTGTCTCTAGCATTTGTTGTTATAGCTACAACAGAAATATATTTTCATCTGTGAAAATTTCCACTGTCTAACTATCACAATTTATAAGATACAGCTTGGTGACAGACGGACGGAGGTGTCTTAGTAATACGGTTCCGTTTTACCCTTTGGGTATGGAACCCTAAAAACTTGTTAAATATAAGGCTCGTCCTTTTTTACTCCCCGACTAATCAAAATAGCGGTACACTTCAAAGAATTCCAAAGAAGAAGTTATATTTACTCAGAATTTTACTGTTTATTGATATAAATAACACATTAAAGTCATACAAACAAAACTTGTTGGAATTCCACGAAATTTATCTTAATAAAAGTTAAAACATTGCCTTTAGGGGTTTTGTTGTACATGTAGGGTTGCTACCTTTCCAGAACAACCCCATATTCCTTTATTTTGTATAATATGTACTAAAAATATTCAGCCAATGAAATGTCAAAAATATATGATACTTGAAGCACCTACTCGCGATATTGCTGGTTTTTATATATAAAAAAAATAATGGAATGATTTTATCGCCTTAGTTTTCTGGCGGCATCGAACTCAACCGACATATAACGCGCAACAACGCATTTACAGCGCACTTGCTGGAGGGGAAGAGTCTGAAGGGCTCTTTCTAGAATAGTTCATCTGTCTTCCCGCCAAGAAATTTGAAAAAAGAGAACGAAGTTGAGGCGTGTCACTTATCATCACCACCTGTTATTCTTTCGTTACAATAGCGTCAGTGCTAGCCGAGTTTTCGGTTTGGAGAGTAAATAATTTAATAAATTTACCACGTATTTATATACCACGTAGTATTACGAAGACGTACCTACTTACTTGGATAGCATTTACGTCTTTATTGCCTGTAAGAAATTGATGATTGTGAAATATTTTTTCTTAGGCTTAGGTATGTAGCATTACCATTCCGCGAAACGGATAGCGACGCACCATTGAACGTCTTTCGTTAGACACCAATGGCGATAATTTTTCATTCCATCAAAAGAGCCATCTGCTTATTTGCTCACTTGTAAAATAAAAATAAAATACTATCAGAATGCATCTGCTTCTTGTTTGCTATCGTATAATAAAATATATAGTAAATATACTAAATTTAAATACTAATAGATAGTAAATAAGGGGATGGCTTTAAAAATATATAAAAACTAGCTGTGCCCGCGACTTCGTTCGCGTGGAAAAAAATCTAAAATAAAAACCCGCATAGTTCCCGTTCCCGTGGGATTTCCGGGATAAAAACTATCCTATGTCCTTTCTTGGGTCTCAAACTATATTTGTACCAAATTTTATCCAAATCAGTTCAGTGGTTTGGTCGTGAAAGCGTAACAGACAGACAGACAGACAGAGTTACTTTCGCATTTATAATATTAGTATGGAAGTATGGATATGGATGATTTTTAGGTTATATAAACGATTTAAAATTATATAAATTAAAAATATTACCGATTTTAACGGTGCGTTGCCATCACCGTTGCCATTTAGCGGGCTACTTTACCTTCAAAACTGGATTAAGTAAGCGATAAATACAGAAACTAACTACGATAGGAAAAGGTAAATTGGCAATAACAAAACATTACCACAGTACCTCCTTGAAAACAAAGTAATGAATCATACATGTAGATTACGACAAACAACGATATCTATTAATATGAAGACTAGTAATCAAGACGAATTTGTGCATGGATTTTACATAAAAAATTACACAGTAAAATTCTAAAGTGTATTTTATAAAAATTATGCCCCGTTTAGATGTATTTATTTTATACATGTATTTATTCCTAGTGGCGAGGAATAACGTTATTTAGAAAAGCAGCACTACAACACGCAAAATATTAATTTAAAGTTATAACTTATAACCCAGTTTGGCAACCCTAACGAAGTTTGTTTTCTTAATTTCAATAACTCAAATGTAACTCGAGATTTTAAGTGAATAAAATGAGGTGTTTTTTTGTTTGTGTCGGTACTTAATTTTACTTTAAATTATGAAAACATTTTGATAGCACGATTTGCGGACGTTTACCTGCTCTGCTGCTGCTATATATATATATATATATATATATATATATATATATATATATATATATATATATATATATATATATATTTACAAGAAGGGACAAACTATGAACATTTAACCTGTTTTACGCCAATAATGAATAACCCGTGTTGGTCCCGGGCTCCTTTGAAGAATAGGCCAATAGCTGTTCTGCCAGGCAGGTCGTAAAAGGCGACCGATTGGCTATACGAGTCACTACCATCGTGACTACTAGGTGGTAGATATTTATCGATGTGTCCGAAATAGCTTGTATGTAACACTAGCAGTTGCTCGCGACTTAGGTCGCGTAACCATAAATCATTACTTCCATTGCTTAGTCGGATAAACAAGTAGCCTATATCACTCCTGGATAATGTAGCTTTCTAAAGGTGATTATTAAAAAAAACTACAGTAGTTTTTGAGTTTAATCGTAAAACAAAAAAATCAAATTTTTCTTCTTTACAAAATTAGTTTAGCTACATGCCATGGCGTATGTAAACGTTATCATCTCGACATTTGACGCAATAAGTGGAATTACGTGTGGAGTCATATTACCCACTGACCACTGGTAATGTTGTATTCAATGACGAGAAAACAAGTTAACAAAATTTTCTTATCAGCATATCTTCTTAAAAGGACGAAGCAAAACCCCTAAATTATATTTTTTAACCCCATTAACAATGATAATAGCGAGGGTTGGGTGAGGATTAACAAACGATAAGACGTAAAAGCATTAAGTATGCGTTGTTTACAATGGCCGATCATGAAGTATGCAATTTCACACGTTACGTTACTACAAGATAAAAAAAACAGTGGGAAGCACTGACAGCACCTGACAGCTCTTATACATGTCGTTATAATTACTCATCTGATGAAGTGAGACAATTATCTCTTGATCATCTGATAGTACGGTTATTTGGTTCGAAAGTAAGGGATTACCTGGAATTTTTTCCGGGAATTATGAAAATTAGTATTTTTATGATTACGAGTATTATACATTTTTGACGGGTTCTTTCCAAATTCAAAGTTTACCACCTCTCGTGTTTTTGCCGCCCACGCCACGCCGCGATATTGGAAAAATGGCGCCTAATAGCAGTTTTTCTACAATATCTCCATTCCTATTTATTTTACGACAAAAACATTTATAAAGTATTATCATGGCTGGTTCCTTGCGGGGTAGGCAGAGTAAACCAAACGTCTATAGACTTTCCGTTTTACCACCATTCACCGGTTTGTCGGTTGACGAGGTGGTTGGTGATTACCATCGTCACATTTTACCGACGTGATAACGATTATCGACTATTTCTAGCGATAACCGGGACCCACGGCTTTATGTGCTCATCTGAGCCACGGGACTGGTAACGCACCACTCGCCAGACTCCGAGCTGCTTCTAAGATTGTTTGATTTTCGAGAAAAACCTAGTGAGGCTCAACAACTTCACTTCACGGGTACGAATTTAACGAACGAAAAAAAAACCAACTAAGTACGAGTCGGACTCGCGCACGAAGTTCCGTACCATCATAGCAAAAAAAAAAAAACGGGAAAAAAACACGTTTATTGTATGGGAACCCTTAATTTTTTTTTTTTTATTTTTAGTATTTGTTGTTATAGCGGCAACGGAAATACATAATTTGTGAAATTTTCAGCTTTCTAGCTATGACGGTTTATGAGATACAGCCTGGTGACAGACAGGCAGATAGCGGAGGCTTAGTAATAGGGTTCCGTTTTACTTTTTAGGTACGGAACCCCAAAAAATGAGCACGTTTATATAAAATTCTTTTAAAAATTCCAAATATATTATGTTACTTTTTTTCATTACAAAAGCGCCACGTGTTTTAAACACAGAATTGCTTCTGGCATTTAATGCGTAACATAATTTTTTAATACCTTACACGACATTTGCTTTCACGTAATAACATCTCTGACACAGATACATGTTTAATTACTGTACGGTAGATTTTACCAGAACCAATAAACCTGAATATCGATAACACTGATATTGCTCATCACTTGATAGCTGATGTAAATGTTACAAAAAAAAAACTTGTCTTTGCGTCCTAACTCTGCCTGCTTAGGATAAATATCGTGAGATATGTTGCGTGCGACAGAACAGAGATTTCAATCTCGTTTAAATTAAAAAAACGTTTTCTCGTTGTGTAGCGTCAAATAAACGAGATTAGTTCTTCTCATATCTCTCTTCTATCGCGCGCGATACACAAGATGTTTATCCTAAGAGAAGTGGTAAAACAATGAACGTGGATTTTGTTGTAAGTTTCAAAAATTGGTATTGAATGACAAGAGTGAAAAGTAAAATTATTCAAAGTTGTAATTTTATAAAATGAAAAAGACAATGCGGTGGAAGTGGTGTGAAACATTAACTTCTAAATGTGATTAAACTTGAATTAAAAAATAATATTGATGAAAAAATAATTTGTTGACTAGTTATTTACTGGATCTCAAGGGATATCTGCCAGTTATCCCTTCACGCCAGTTATCCCGGATTCATGGATCGTACCCAGTTAATAAGGCGAGGTATTTCGACGCGCGTCAATTCTATAGGAAATGGGTGGCGCGGTATGTTTTGACACCGCTGAGAAACGTGTTAATTTTCGGATAAATAAATATAGGATATCACCTGAAAACCAAAATTTAGCACATTCGTTTTTGCATTTATAACTAAATATCACCATATAAAAATCACGTGGAAGATTATAAATATGATAACAAATTATTTGTTTTATTGATTTTTTAGCCTGTTTTCGGAATTTTATATGATCGAGTAAAGTACATTCTATCATGTAATAAGTTAGCACATTCCTTAGATAATATCTTCAGGTACATCGTGTAATTTTTGTAAAATTGTTATTTAACAATTAATACAAAGAAAACGTGATTAAACAAACAAGTTTTTTCCCGTTTGTCGCGATGCCCCGCCTTAACTGGGTACGATCCGTGAATCCGTCAAAAAAGGTTGTATTGCGGGATTATTGAAAAAATAAATCCAATGGCATCTTAAAATCTTATGATGATATACACCTCCGTCATCCGTGCCTCGGATTCATTAACCGACCGCCCCGTTGGTCGAGTGGTTAGAGACCCTGACTATGCAATCAACTGGGCTCGGGTACATTCCCGATGGGGACAAGCATTTGTATAATGAGCATAAATGTTTGTATTTCTGGGTCTGAGTGTTTATTATGTATGTAAAAGTATTTATACATGTATTTCTGTATTAATATCGTTGACTAACACCCATAACACAAGCAAATAATTTGCTTACTTTGGGGTTAGATCAATAAGTGTGATTTGTACCGTGAATATTTATTATTTATTTATTTATTGTCGGAGAAGATGAAACAGGCGTTTGATTGATTGATTGATCCTTCAAATTAGTAAGTTAAACGTTTGGTCCCGATTGTCGCAAATCGCCGCGGTATACATGTCAAGCTCTCTCATCCCATCCCATCTCCCTAACCGACAAACTGGGTGAATCGTGGTCAACCAATGTCTAGTAACGTTCAGTTTTAAAACTCTCAATTATTCAAATATTAGTTATTTTTTTTAATATACTGATTTATTATGAGATTATGTTTAACTAGCTGTTGCCCGTGACGTCGTCCGCGCGGACTTCGTTTACTCCGCACAGCACCTCCCCCGTAGGTGATAGCGTGATAATATGTAGCCTATATGTTGACACGACCTGTTAGTAATATTCATGCAAAATTTGAAATATATCGATGCAGTACTTTTTTAATTTACCCCGGACATACATTGACTTTCCTACGATTTTATTATATGTATAGATTAATAATGAAATGATGTCAATGAATAAATTCGGCAAGTCTGAACTGAATCGTGTATCTCTAAAGTTTGTTGTTTCAGCATTTGTTGATATTTGTTTCAACAGTGTATTAATAAAATAAATAATGATTGATAAAATTATTGATAAGATGAATTGATGAAATGAATGATAAAATAATGATTTCAAGTAACGTTTAAGTGATGTTTTTTGTCAATATTAAGTAACATTGAAATCATCGATAAGTATTCTAAAATAAATGTTAGTAACCTAATGTTAAAAATAAGAAACGCCGTACACATATTATAACTTGAAATTTCTTCTATTGTCAACTACGTACAAAGGGGAGAGAGGTCAATTAGAAAAGTATTCATAAGCTTTAAGAATCAAATGGACCATAGATTATGGAGTATAACGATAAGCTATCCAGTTATATCATACAGCAATAGCACGCATAAAAAATATTTTTTATATTAATTTAAGGATGTGGCTGTTCTTGGAAGAGATGTTGCCAGCATTAAATTTTATACCACGTATTTAACAATTCATAAATACTGTTTTATGATGACATTAAATTTATTCAGCAATAAAACTTTTATACGAGTATGTTGCTATAAAGTAGCAATATGCTTTGTATTCGGTTTACTTTTCTATATAAAACATACCGTCACGATCATTTATTTGTAGAATAGACGGAAGTGCAACTAATGATCCCTATTATGTACCGATGTAAGTCATGTTCTCGTGTAGCAAGACTTTACCGTCTACATTACCGATTATTATTGGTGTAATCTATCCTAAGTAAATAAATAAATGTCGCTGGACAAATTACACAAAAGTATCCTCCAAAATAAGAAATTTATCAGCTATATTACTAAAAAATATATAGAAATCTATACATATAATAAAATCATAGGAAAGTCAAAACTGTACATTGAATATTTTTTTAAAAGAATACTTGGGGCGTGATCTACAATCGATATTGAAGCTAAAAATATAGTTTTTAGAATTTTTGTCTGTTTGTTTATTTGTTTGTCTGTTTGTATGTATGTCCGGGGTAAACTCAAAAAGTACTGCATGGATTTACTTCAAATTTTGCATGAATATTACTAACAGGTCGGGTCAACATATAGGCTACATATTATCACGCCTACGGGGGAGGGGCTGTGCGGAGTAAACGAAGTCCGCGCGGACGAAGTCGCTGGCAACAAATAGTACATATATAAATACCGTTATACAATGTGTAAAGAAAACCCTGTCGGATAATTAAAGGTGTTATTTGGTACCGTAATATGGTTACATAATATGTGTAATTATTTTATGGATATTAATGAATTAGTTTTCCTAATAAAAAAGTAATCTTAAATGGTATTTTCTTACATTAAGTATGACAACACCTACAAATAAGTAAATTCTATTATCAAAGAATGCCGCGCAAGTCGGATGCTACCGAAGGACACGCGGCACGTTTAAGGCGAGGTATTTCGACGCGTGTCAATTCTATAGAAAACGGGTGGCGCCGTATGTCCTGAAACCGCTGGGAAACGTGTTGTTTTTCGGATAATTAAATATAGGACATCAGCTGAAAACTAAAATTTAGCACATTCTTTTTTGTATTTACAACTAAATATCACCATATAAAAATTATGTGGAAGATTAGAAATATTATTAACATTTTTTTTAAAGATTATTTGAGCCTGTTTTCGGATTTTTATATGATCGAGTAAAGCACATTCTATCATGTAATAAGTTAGTACATTCCATAGATAATATTTTCAGTTATATCGTGTAATTTTGGTAAAATTGTTATTTAACAATCAATACAAAAAAACGTGATTTAGCAAACCAGTTTTTCCCGTTTGTCGCGATGCCGCGCTTTAAAGTTCCTTTTCAAAAGCCAAAACACGAACATCACTCTTTCGCGCGGTGTTTGTGCGAAAGCCGTCAAAGCAAAACAATAAACCAAACAGCGACAAGGTGTTGATATTTTTAAAATATTTGCTTGATTCTAGGGAGATATATGTAAAAATGCGAATATTTAAAAACGATATCTTTTTTATTTTCAGAAATAATTTTAATATTTTTTTCGGTAAGGCCTTTAACCAACCTATATGCCACTTTCGGATCGGACAGGGTTTTCTTTACACACTGTATACATAATAAACAGCCAAACCCAGAAATACAAACATCTATGATCATGACACAAATGTTTGTCTCTGTCGGGAATCGAACCCGAGCCCCGTCAACTCGTAGTTAGGTTCGCTAACCACTAGACCAACGAGGCGGTAAAGATTGCTATCTTAACAAACAATATAGGTCTATGGGGAAAAGAGATTCCTTTCACGTATGTAGACAACAAAAATAATGTAGGGTCGCCATCGGTTTGGCTGGGATGTAATACCAATCTATACATATAATAAAATCGTAGGAAAGTCAAAACTGTACATTGAATATTTTTTTAAAAGAATACTTGGGGGTGATCTACAATCGATATCGAAGCCAAAAATATAGTTTTTAGAATTTTTGTCTGTTTGTCTGTTTGTCTGTATGTATGTCCGGGGTAAAATAAAGTGTTAACTTTATGGCAGAATAGAAAAATCTGCTTGAATTAGAAATAAGAAAAAGCGTCCAAATTTGATTAGTTTCATGACTTTCCGACTAAAATCCTTTTAAAATTAACTTGCTATTAAAAAGTTTCCGTTGAATTCTAATATTGACTTATTGTGATTAAAATTAATTTAATAATTTCGGCTGACGCTACATTCTTGTAGTCCTTTAAGGCCGATCTCATCACTCTCCTTTACCGACATTATTGCAACAGAAAAAGTTGGAGCGGTGTTGACTATAGCCAAATCTACTGAGACAGCTAACTGGTAGTGACACTGCTAGAATTGTGTATTTCAGCCTCAACGTCAAGATACTGCTCTAAACCGAGATTCGGTCTCACAAGAGACATCCTTATGCAGGCAGGCAAATTTTTACTATAATATCCCAGTATATATTCTAAAACTCTGTATCTGTATCTAAGTATATATTCTAAAAATCTGGTATCACCGCCTTACCTATTCCTGCCGCGATAACATCAATACTTATCATTATCGTATTCCGGTTTGGAAGGTAAGGTAGACTGTATATTTATGCATGTGGCATTGCCATCCCGCCACACGGATAGCAGCGCAATATCAACATATTTGGTGTCTGTATAGGCAATGTTTTCTCTTTCTATCAGGAGAGCCATCTGCTTGTTTGCTATCTTATGATATAAAATTTATGGGTTATAACTAATGTATAAAACAAAAAGTCCATTGAGTTTCTTCCGCCGGATCTTCTCAGTATGAGGCCGTGTTTTTGAAAAAATGACTGGAAAGGAGCTTGTCAGTTACGATTTGAATAACATTTTCCTCTCATTTTTTCAAATTAGCTTTATAAAAGTCATTTTAAAGTAAAAAGAACGTCAATTTCAAAGTGACGAAGAGAAGTCTTTCAATAAATAATACCGACATAAATATTAGGAAAAGGACAAAAGATCATGAGAAAACAACTATTTTATAGTTTGTACCTAACAGATTCTAAATTGAGTCGGCATAGTTTTAGTTTTGCAAGCATAACAAAAGATGAAATACGATTTAATGAAGATTTTGTTGTTGTTAACGACGTAACGTGATAGATTGAGGTCGTGGGTCCACTGGACTGGTGACTGTGCCAACAGCGTGATTTGATTGAATTGACATCAACGCGCATCTCGCTTTGTTAACGACAATAATCCTACTTTGTTTCTTTGTCCAGGAAAGGCTCTTTTATGGCCAGTTGGTTAATCTATCGACATAGATCAGGAGATCACCGATTCAATCCTGGTCTGGTAAAAAAATGTTAATGAGGTTTTTTCATGAAAAACTGCAGTTGCCACTTAGTGGTAGTTAAAACTTCTCTCTACCTCGGATCAAGTTATACGCAATGGGCAATGGTTATCGCAAGAAACAAGCGTTAGGGACAACAGAGGTAGAGTTCTGCATTGTTTCGCCCGTGTCCGGTACCACCACCTTACCTATTCCTTCCGCGATAGAGTCAGTGCTAGTTACTTTCTTAATCTTATTGTAAAAAATATTACTTTTCGTATTTAATTACTTTAATGTCCTATTAAGAGCTTTCACAAATTTGGAATTTGAAACAGGGGATATTTTGGACAGATGGCAATGCAAAAATTACATTTGGTGATGGTGGAATTACATCATACCCGAGATAATACGTGTTATTTATTCGTTACTATATACGCGTCGTGACCAATACCTACAATGGTTCTTTCTTCAGAGATATTCCACAAAATGTACTGTTTCGGAGAATTAACATCATAGACGAGATAATACTTATTAGTTTCTATTCGTTACTATAATGTTGTTACGAATAATCTAGAAACGTGTAGAGTTGGAGCGCTGGAGAGATCTAGAAATAAAAGAAAGAAATAGCTACTCCTATTGACAAACAAATAGTACTCCTATTGAAAAACAAAACAAATTCATTGTTTCGCGATACATTTAGATTTTTCTGGATCCAGCTAGGACTTTACCCTGGCTACAAATAGAGAGGTGTTGACAAACACAAGGCAGTTTTTATCAAGCGATCGAGAGCGATACTTAAAGTGAACAGTGCGAAGCGAGAAGTGTTTTATTGTGTAGTTCAGTGATAGTACAGTGAGTGACTAGTGTGTAAAGTGTATTTTAGTATTACATCATGTTGTCTTGTGTATTTGTATACTAAACACACGGATTTAATATAAGTGGTATTTTTCTTACAATTACGAACCCGAGTACGTAACAATATGTACGCGTTGTGACCAAATACAATGGTTCTTTCTACAGAGATATTCCACAAAATGTACTGTTTCTGAGAATTAAAGCAGTTTTATTAAGCCAAAAATATCATCAATATGTAAACATTATAACAATGCCGTCAATTTGACAATGAATGTAACAAAATGTTAACAAAAAAAGAATCTTCACGCTCGTATCCCCGAAAGGATATGCAGAGGTATAACAAGTGCACCCACGATCAGCCAAAGATACTTGGTCCCACAAATGCGATAGGTTGCAAGCCTATTGCTAACCGGGCACTTATCCTTGGGGCTGAATTACCTTCATCCGTAGGAGAACACCCGGAATTCTGTATCCCTATACGTGGCCTCTGGGTGGTGCTAATCAGGTGATATGGTGGGAGACATATGTCGCAGATATAAGGACCACTCATCAGCTAAAGTCGTGTCGCCAAGCGTCCGTTTTTGTTCACGTTAACTCTGATGTAGCTTTAGTGAAGACGGGTCGAATCAATTGCGCCTATACATTCTGGACGATCTGATACACACTGACGTAAATGTATTTGGAGACTAGTCATGGAGGGTAGCGGGATCCGAGATACGGTGCACCGCTGGCCAACCGCTAGTCAGTAGGGGGCCCAAGAAGCGTGACTGGAAAAATACCGAAATCATGGAAGCATACCAACATGCAGCCTGTGCCCAAAAAATGTAGTCGTGCCGACTCCTCCAAATGCGGGCCAATTTCAGTTAAGTCCATACTCTACAAGATTTTGGAGCGTGTACTGAGGAGCAGGCTAATGGCACACCTAGAAGCGAACGATTTACTCAGTGACCACCAATACGGGTTTCGTCGAAATCGGTCCACTGGGAATCTTCTAGCGTATGCCACCTACATCTTAAGCGCGGCCATCGAGAGTCACGGTGAAGCACTAGCTGTCACCCTTGCTATCAGAAGGCATTTGACAGGGTCTGGCATGATAGTCATATCGGCAAGCTTCCATTGTATGGTCTGCCTACTTGTCTTTGCGCCTGGATCTCAGATTTTCTGAGTGGCCGGTCTATTAGGGTAGTCGTTGACGGCTGCTCGTCTGACTAACTGACTATAAATACCGGAGTCCCACAGGGATCATTTCCCTCCGCAACTCTGTTCCTGCTACACATTGACAATCTGTTGAAGTCCGGTATCTACGGGTACTCAGACGATAGCACTGTTATCGAGAGTTACGCATCCAGCGCGCGGACCAGTACGGCATAGATCTGGTCTCACAGAAAAGCGATGGTCGATCGTTTGAACATGTCCTTGCAGGCAGTCTCCGATTGGGGCGATTGGGGCCAATCTGGTCTAGTTTAATGCGACTAAGACCCAGGCGAGTCTATTCTCCGCTAAACGAAGTCCATTCCACCAATCTCCGTCTTTCCAGGGTGTGTTCGTGCCGATAACTGAACACGCCTACTCTCAACTTTGGTTAATACATCGAATCAAAAGCCTAAGTTGCCTCAAAAAAGCTTGGTATTCTGGTGAAGGCGAGACAGTATTACAGCCCGGGACAGTTGCTCAACCTTCATCAAGCACAAGTCCGTGCATGGAATACTACTCTCACCTCTGGGATGGATCCGCCAAATACCAGCTGGAGACACTTGTGGCCTTAAATGTCCCAAAGGGACACTTAAGGCCATAAGTGTCTCCAGCTGTGTCATAAAGAGGCGTGCCAAAATGCTCATTAACGACGATGTCATAAAGAGGTTGCAGCGTCATAAAGAGGCGTGCCAAGAGGCTCATAAATGACGATGATCTGGTAGGCAAAAAACTCCAGAGCCTTGCTCATCGCCGCAGATTGGTTTTTATCAGTTTTTTATCGGATACACTTTGGACAGTGCGCTGCGGAATTACAAGACTTAATTCCGCCATCCCCGTTTTTCTATCAATCGTCGAGGCGCACAGATTCTAGGCATCGCCATATGGTGGACGTTCGACATACCCGGTCAAAGCGGTTTGACTCGACATTCTTCATTCGATCCGCAAGGGATTGGAACATGCATCCTGAGTCTGTGTTCCCCGACGAGTAGAATCTGGGGATCTTCAAGAGAAGAGTGAAAAGGTACCTTCTAGAGGAGCGCGTTTTATTTTAGGCCGCATCTTAGCTTACTACCAGGCGAGATCGTGGTCAAGCGCTTCCGTTTCGATACTACAAAATAAAAAAATCCAATTCCGGGCAACAATCTTTTTATAGGAAAACTGAAACTAATTGCCCGACCCGGGAATCGAAACCAGGACCTCAAGTGGACAACGCCAACGTCCGACCAATGGAACACAGAGTTTATGAGAGAGATCACTTATTGTTAACATAATTATATATTGTTTAACACATAAGAAATGCGGGTCATTTTAGTTATTACCTAGCTTATGCGCAATTTATTGCCAAATACCCAAAATTTTAATGTAAAAAAATATATTGGCAAATTAATTCTCATTTAATTTTCTATAAGATAATCCATGAATCTAAGAATTAATTACTAAGGATGTCCGTTTATCTCCTTAAAGAAGATTTCTAAGACAATCAGATAACTTATAATTGCAGGCCGAGAAGGAAACCGCATTTCGCTATGATTGACACGTAATTATCTCAAATTAACTAGGAACGGCTTATCTACAGCATTACTCTTCTGCGGTAATTAAATTACATTATCCATAGATATAATTCAGTAATGCTTAGTGGTAATTGTACCACTTTACTTTCTTGGACGTACTTCACAACAGTACTTTCTTGAATGTTTTTTAACTAGATGATGTCAATTACATAACGTACAAACAGTCTTCGTTTTTTAGAAATAAAGAAATTATTTATTTGCAAGAATATGGGTGTTACAAATTGTTATAAATTAATTAAGTTACCAACGTATTCTATATATATTATGGTGTGCAAATATTTAAAAATTATTTGTTACTAGCTGACCCGGCAAACGTTGTTCTGCCTTTTTAACTACTCTTTTTTTCTATATTTTCTCACCTGTTAAATCTTCCCTGGACTTCAACAATTAATTCAAAACCAAAATTATCCAAATCGTATAGTCGTTCTCGAGTTTTAGCGAGACTAACGAACAGCAATTGATTTCTACATATATAGATATAATATTACATTGAAAACTCTGTATCGATTTCTTAGAATCGGAACGCGGCCACACACTGAGAAGATCCGGCGGAAGAAACTCAGCAGGCTTGTCTAAACAGAGAGAAGTAGTAACAACAGAACATGACTGAAATGTGTTTAATAATCCACGTGCAGTTAAACAGAAATATCTTATGATCCGGCGTGGTGATTTCTTTGTTCAATGAACATAGCTACACTTAAAAAAGACAAATATCTACGCTTTTGCCTTATTTATTGATATATAATATTACTATTTAAGATGCACCACCTCTTTATTTTCTCTCTGCACAACACGATTACTCGAAATTTTTGCCTCGCCTTACTCTCTTGTGGAATCAATTGCCGGCAGGGATATTTCCAAACGGATACAGAAAAGAGCTTATTTGTGGCGTGTTGATGGCTGTTAGTAGTGAAGATCACGTCGGGATGACGTCATCACTATGCAGGTCGATGACGTCACGGAAGAATGTGCAAGGGAGAAGGATCAAGTCGGGGTCACCACTGTGGCGTGTTGATGGCTGTTAGTGGTGAAGATCACGTCGGGATGACGTCCTCACTATGCAGGTCGATGACGTCACAGAAGAATGTGCAAGAGAGAAGGATCACGTCGGGGTCACCAATATAATAATAATAATCTTTATTGTTCCAACATTTACATATTTTAGGTTGACCGCTGACTTCTAATGACGCTGACCAATATGGGGGCGTTTGATACCCACCATTAAATAAAGTAAAAGAAATATCAATAAAAGTCACTTATACATTAAATTATTGTTTAATACTTGGCTCAATGAGTTCTTTACACAAACACATACACAGAATAGTTATAAACGTTCACGACAGGGCACTACACAGGTATCGAGCGCGCTCGTGTGACGCAGGGCGGCAAGGGTCCGTCCTGCGGTGCGTACTCAAGGGCACTGAGGACTGAGGCTAGCGTTTGCAAAATGTGCGCTGGCGCCGCCCATCACGACAATAGGGCGGAGTTAAATATCTATCAAAAGCCTAACCTATTTACAAAAATGACAAAATGTGCTTAGTGTACACATGTAAAATAATAAATAAATTTTATGATAAATTAATAATAAATAAATCAATTAATAAATTTAAGTTGAAACGCAGCTGTCACACCACATATTCATTCTTAAAAGGCTGGCACCGCAACTGCAAGACCTTTGATATTGCGGGTGTCCATAAGCGGTGGTGATCATCTACCATCAAGTGCACCTCCTGCTCGTTTGCCCATTGTTCTATAAAAAAAAAACACGAGATTGGCTAGGACAGAATGCCCTTAGTTAAGTTTAACTTTAGTACATTTTTTGTGCATAAATTTAAATAAATAAAAAAAATCAAATCAGAAAATAATATTTGAGGTTTTAATTCGACCTATATCTAATACTTGCCAAATTTTCCAATAGGCCTGCTACCTTTACAGGTTAAGACGTATTTTGTATCTCTGACTTAGAATTGTTGCATTTTAATAAATACTCGTACTAGCTGTTGTACTGTACCTACAGGAAATACGAATTTTTACTGAGATAGGATGCCTATGCGTTAAATCTGAATAATAAATATAATTTTTATTAGCTGACCCGGCAACCCTTGTTTTGCTATACAATTTACTTGTATTGAATATTTTGGTGGAGTACTTGAAAGGCGGGAGGGGGAGGGGGGAGGGGGGGGGGGTTAATCAAGATAAAAACTATCCTATCTTTTAAGTTGGGCTATTCGAAGTCCATCGCGGACAAACAAGGTGACACGTAACTTATAGGTATGTATTAAGAAGACAGAAGATTCAGGCGTTACTTTGCGGAATTTCATAATTCAAAGAAGAAATTGAGGTATTTTATTTTGCAAAATTTCCGCAAAACGTTTTATGGAACTGCTGTGACGCAACTGAAACGAAAGGTACTGTAAGGAATAAGGCAAACTTATCCAAGGCCAGAAAATTAGAAAAGACCACAACGGCACATAAGTCCACCCACTTCCGCCACACATTCTTCCACGTCAGTAGCAAAGGCAGTAAAACACAAATTATGTACTCAACGCACGTTTCACTTCGTTACCGAAGTATCTTCAAGAAAGTCGAATAGCACTTCACTCTATGAAAGGTGAAGCATTAATTTTAAATAATATTGTTACGAATAATCTAGAAACGTGAAGAGTTGAAACGTTGGAGAGATCTAGAAATAAAAGAAAGAGATAGCTACTCCTATTGACAAACAAATAGTTGACCGTCGACAGCTAAGCTATAATGGACTTTGTGGTATAGGGCATAAGGATGAAAATAGCGTGTACTAGGAGTTGTTTATCATAAGTTGTTATTGTTTACGCAATAACTTAATAAACTTAGATTTTTCTAGATTCGAGTAGAACTCGGGTAGAACCCTGGGTATTACAGAGATGTGTTGACAAATACAGAGCAGTTTTTATAAAGCGATCGAGAGCGATACTTGAAGCGACCCGTGCGAAGCGAGAAGTGTTTTATTATGTAGTCGGTTAAGTTTAGTGATAGTACAGTGAGTGACTAGTGTTAATCAGAGTATTTGAGTATTACATTGTGTTGTTTTGTTTATTTTTTTGTAAATACACGGATTTAATATAAGTGGCGTTTTCTTACAATTACGAACCCGAAGTACGTAACAATATATAAGTTGGTAAATTTCTGTAGGTATTAAAATTCATGCAAATCTCTCCAGCAGCCGTTAGACGTGAAAGAGTAACAAATATACACACATACAACACGCCCCAATCATTTGCCAAAGCATAGCAGGCTACACGTACTTGGAATGTTAAAAGCACAAATAGGTTTACACTTTTGCAGCAGCTACAAATACGCGATAGTCAGACAATTCTCGAAAATTGTCGCGATCTTCGCCGAGACCTCCCCGAAACATATGCGGTATTTATCTTTTTTACAACATACGATGTAATATAGGATCTCCAGAGAGACGATTGAACGTCGGATTTATAGACAATATTGCTATATCATTTCAGTATTATATTTTACGCTAAAATATGTGAATGGAAAAGAGAATGATGGGTATCCATACAAAGTTTGTCTACAAACCAATGCATTTTTGATTATAATAAATTAGTAATTTCAAAATCCAAATCGCATTACAGCCACTTTTTTAATGCTACATTTCATAAAATCTTTAAGCGATTAAGGTTACTTGAATTAAAAAAAATGATAAGTATTACCAAAGCTTGAGACCGGTTTAAAAAATACCAGTTAATAGAGATATGTTCCGGTTTTGATAAAAGATTGCGCTTGGAGCTATCTGAGATGAGACCGCTACATAAACCTATTTAAACCAAAGCCAAAACCGTTGACTTAGGTGACGTATGCACAGTGCGGACAAAAATTGGGAGCTACAAATATTAAAAAAAATATTTAAAAACCGTTATAAACCGGTTTTCTGATTCAAACCCCTCATAATTTTGCTGCATAAAGAAAATCGGTATTTTTGAGGTTAAGATAGCCAAACCTTTAAAAAATGCTCTTTACGTACTTGCGCTGATTCAAATTTGATAACACAGAATTTTCAAGAATTCGCGCGATGTATATATACTCGCGCGCGATATCGCATCATAAGAATGATCTTATTTTAAGCACTTACAATTATTAAATAAAAAGCAAAATAATTAATATCACTTTTAAGAAAATACTAACGTTATTTGTACTTGTGTAATGGTATTGTAAGTTTGGTAGTTAATAGTATTTCCCTTTTTACACTCTGTCTAATACGCAAGAGAACTAGAATGATGATGTATGAGTATACAATATCCTATATTTTTAAGATGAGTGCGTGATCATGTACATGCACAAGACGCGGACATGATTGTAATTATACCAATAGATTATTAAGACACGAAATTAATTTCACAAGTATAGTTTCCAACTAACTAATAGGTTCTGAATATGTAATTAAAACGTGTCAAATACATAGTTAACAATATTGATGAAATGTAATCAATCAATTGTTTTACGAGGAACGTAAGAATGAACTTAATTATGTCAATCGACGAACTTTATGAACGCCCTATCCTCTGCTTCATTCGAGCATGTAAAGGGTGAAATTGACACGAAATATGATCAGTAAGTTAAATGTTAAGACATTATGTAAATAAAACTATCTGTATACCTTTATTTAATAAATTTTGGTTTGTGTATGTGTGTGCGTGCATGGGCGTGTGCTTGTGAGTACGTTGCCATCTGTGTAGCAAGGATGTGGTGACTGTGCATTACATCCTTGCTACACAGATAGCAACGTACAAGTAATATAATTGGCGATAATAATCTCTTTTTATCAGGAAAGCCATGATTTGTTTGCTTTCTTACGACTATGCTCTTACTACAGACGTTTTGTAAAGGGGTTTGCTGAAATAGCAAAACCGTTGCACCGACTCACTGAAGAAGAGTTTTCGATCGGAATGGCATGTGTCAAAAAGTTTTCAATGAACTTAAAAAGCGGTTGTGTGAGTCACCAATTTTGGGCTATCCTGATCGTAAATGATAATTTATCGTGGACACAGATGTAAGTAACACTGCCATAGGCCCTATCCCAGAAACAAGACAATCAGGAAGTTGTTCTCATGAAATAACATAAATAAAAAATAAACACATTCATCTGCTTCATCTAATAAGCCGATGGCTTTCTTGATGGAAAAGGGTGATCATATTTACTCATAAGACCATCAGATAAGTTGGTAGTGCGTTGCCATCCGTGAGTCGGGTTGAAATCTACATTTGTAATTTCACAGGTTACTCTATAATATAAACCTGATCACAACAGCTATACGCACTGGCGCTATTGTAGCAGCAATAGCTAAGGCAGTGGTACCCATAAGATTGCAAAACTCTACCACCAGGTACAGAAAAGGACAACTCTTTCATTTAGAAAAAACAATATGAAAAATATTTTAACGCCAGCGATATCGCGGACAAACGCTATTAACGCATATCTGAATTTTCGGAAACCACTGAAAATTTTACATATAATGAAGATTTAAAAAAAAAAAACGACAAAACCATTTCTAACAAGACCAAAACACGCAATATTTATAAATCACGCTCTAAGCTTTTTACATTTTATAAAGACAAGTGTATTAGTTAATAAAATTGTTAATAACGTTTATACATTTCGCAAAAGCATACGTCTGACAGAAGTGTGTTTGCACTTTTGCCAAAACTTTTACATTAAAAAAAAACACCTGTGATCTAAAGACATTTGCGGGAAATTCTAAGAAGCCGACACGCCACAGGAGATAAATTAGACACCCAGTTTTCATATATTTGCAAAAAATTCCTCTAAATAAACCATTACATATGTTGGTAACATTATCAATATTCTACTTACGAACTGTGACCGGGTTTTCATCTAATAACTCCAAATTTATTACCTGTGAACAAAAAATTATACATATTAATACATTATTAATACATATCTCGGAAGCATGTAGACATTATTTTTTTATAATATTTAGTCATTTTTATTTCGTCATGGCTGTCTGTCCATGGGTGTCACGGGACGGGACGTAGACGGGAAGTCATGGAAGTATTTACCCTCTTATGTTCAACCCCCCCATTCACGAACAATTCAATCGAGGCAAAATAAATAAATAAATAAATAAATAAATATATATATATATATATATATATATATATATATATATATATATATATATATACAAACAAGCGGATGGTATTCCTGATGGAAAGAGACAACCGTCGCCTATAAGACACGAAAGATGATTTTATTTTATTGATTTGAATTTTATTTTATTTTTTTATTTTAGCATTTATTTCAGGCAACATGGCCCAGATTATTAATACCTTATAGACTAACATACATATTAATATGATATACTTAAAAATACACTTGGTCACGTGTTGACGTCGACGTGACGCGCGCTTCATTCCGGAGTCTCCCCCGGAACCTCCGGCAGACTACACCAGTCGGCCAGAATTCCTCCACTAAAAATGATCGACAGGAGATGCATCGGTACTCTGACCACAAAGGAACTAAAGTGGTCGAGTGGTTAGCGATCCTGACTACGCAATCAACGGGGCTCGGGTTCGATCCCCGACGGGGACAAGCATTTGTGTGATGAGCATAAATGTTTGTATTTCCGGGTTTGGGTGTTTATTAAATATATTCTGGTATTTATATATGTATTTCTATGTATTAGTATCGTTGACTAACACCCATAACACAAGCAAATAATTTGCTTACTTTGGGGTTAGATCAGTAAGTGTAATTTGTCCCCTGAATATTTATTATTTATTTATATTTATTTAATAGTGCGTTGCTATCCTTGTGGCGGGGTCTTAATGCCACGTACCGGAACCGGAACATGACAGCGACCAGCACTGACGTTATTACGACAGGAATAGGTAAGGCGGTGGTACCAGACCCGGGCGAGACAATGCAGAACTCTACCACCTAGTAGCCACGGTATTAGTGACTCGCATAGCCAGTCGTACGCCTCGTACGAACTACTTGGCAGAACGGAATGCATATCTTAACGTCAAATCTCTTACAATTCCAGACAGACCAGAAGAGTTACTTACCATTTAAAAAGATAAATATGAACTAATTAAAGATTTTTTTAATACATCATAAGATAGCAAACAGGTAAGATGGCTCTGCTGATGGAAAGAAAAAATAAGCCTGTTGACACCAAAGATGTTAATTGTGCGTTACTATCCGTGTGGCGTTGTTTGTACAGAAGTTGCTTGTACAGAAGTATACCAATAGGTGATATTAATATTCATCATAGAAAGAATTAGGCTTGGTTTTCTTACTAGATCAATTTATTTAAATCCTTTCACAAAATATGCCTTAACGTTTCTCTAATAAGGTTCTGAATTGTATAACATTAAACTGTTAAAGGCTTTTGAACTTCGTATGCGTATGTTGACGCCACCCCGTCCGGTTTCCGCTGTCACATGATCGTTACCAAGAGCTATGAAAATATAAAGCATGGTTCTCCTAATTTTCTAGGCAAATTACAACTGAAAGTAACTTTTATTACAATAGTAATAAAGTTGAGTTTGGAATAAAATGTGCTCCTTTTGAATAAAATGTGCTCCATGTTACAGCAACTTTGCCATTTTTCCATGGGGAATCCCATGGAAAAATGGCAAAGTTGCTGTAACATGATGTCTCTGCAGATTTCTGACAAAATGTTATAAATACAACCTAATAAAATGCACAGTATTTAAAGCTCGTATTTTATTTATTTTATTCGCGTCATTACATACACAATATTTTCAAGCCAGATCCCTTAGGGCATACGCAGAGAAAATCGAGTGCCATACATCATGATCCTTGCATACTTGTCTCGCTTGCTCTACATTCATTACTCTTTTCATACAAACATGCCGGTTGCAAAGACTCTTGACACCACCTTCGGACAGTAGCAGTCAAATTTATTTATTTATCCACATTTACAACTATTATTACAGGTTGCCCTAGTGCAATACTGTAGTCCTTACAATATTACATACTTTAAAAATATACTAAATATGTATATACTTTAAAAAATAGAAACAGATATTCTAAAAATCGTCATAGAGCATAGATACAAAAAGTCGGATTTTTTTCTAGAAATATCTACTAACAAAAAATAA
Source organism: Apodemia mormo (assembly GCA_036924255.1). NCBI lineage: Eukaryota > Metazoa > Arthropoda > Insecta > Lepidoptera > Riodinidae > Apodemia > Apodemia mormo. Next base: position 11,458,224 of record JAUPFN010000026.1, read on the forward strand.
AAAATTATAATCATTATTAATGAAAAATGTCAAAAGGATAATAATTCAAGAAAAAAAAAACATTAAATTGATACTAATTAATTTAAAAACAATCTAATTTTCTCACAACAGCTTGTTAACTATTATTATAATTTAAGGGTTACTTTGTCCTACACGTAAAGTGGAAACTTTTCCTAGTCCGACACTCTAAAGTTTTCTTTTTTATTTATCTTTATTAGTTATCCAATTTGAGATTTTTTGAAGATAGAAAAGATGGACGTCTCGTCAAAACGAAGCTGTTAACAAAAATTCAACTTGCTATTAATAAAAAAAAGTTTGTTCCTGGGACCACTCTAATAGCATGGATTACAGTTTTTTAACGAAATCACTAAGAACTAACGATGTGCCTAGTTACAAAAACTCCCTAAAAAAATCGTTTGTGAAAACAGAAGTTTCTTTTCGAATATAGATCTGAAAATAAGACGTAATAATAAAGTGTAGTTATCTGCTCGAATGGAGTGTTTTGTTTAGGTCGTACTTTTAATCTGCAGCGGTTTTATTTACTTGGATATTCTAGCATTTTGGTTATCAGCTCATTCACAACCAGATTAGTCACTTACGGACTCCTATTTTTGTAAATTATCAATTTGCAAGGGATTTTTGAAATTCCTGGATGCTTCATAAGCAGAGATTAACGGTCATGTTTACTCAATTTATAGAGCCAAACTGGGAAAATACAAATTGTGCAAAAAGGATTTATAAAATTTGAGAATATTTAGAAATAAAAATGACATCAATTGATTTTTATACCAATGTGCGAACGTCTTTTTATACTTTGTAGAAGGTTCAGATTGAAGAAACATGCGCAGAATATTGGATATAAAATTTCAGAAAACTTACCGGCAATTTAACCTATACGCGTTTGAGAGTTCTTGCGCCACTAATTTCTTTTATTATTTATTCCAGTTTGAATTGAATATTTATTACTAAGACACAAACAAAGTCAAGTCAGTTAAATAACACTTAAATCTCGGTTTAGGTATATATAATTATAGTGGTAGTAGTCGGGCTTATATCGGGTTCCTATAATCAACCCTCTGTCATTCGCAGCAATAACCGTTTTAGCAACCAATTTTAAAATATTCGCTTACAAGGGGTTTGGATATTTAGTAATTTGACATTTATAGTAACTGAAATGTTACTACTCGTAACTAAAACGTGTCGTTTTTCTGATATAAGATCCGGGTATTTATAAAAAATATATAAGCTTGCCGAGTTTCTTCCTATTTTCTGAGTGAGACGAGTTTCTTCCTATTTCTTCGGATGTACTAAGTGTGTTGCCGCTGTTGTTGCACTGTTGGGAAACAGATAGTGATTAAGTTATCGATCCGTCCATCCATTGTCGAATTTATTACTTAAAAGAAAACGACAAATATCTCGACGGGTCCTACGTAAGTTGTCATAACTAAAAAAATGCGATTTTTGTTTTGTTTATGAAAATGACTCCATTTTTATAAATACCTTAGTAACACAAAGAGTAAAAATGAAATTTCTATTAGATTTAATAGAAATTTAATTTTTATTCCTTGTGTTATTAAAATATCTATAAAAATTGAGTCATTTTCATAAACAAGACAAAAATCGAATTATTTAAGTTATGACAATTTACTTAAGACCCGTCGATCTCTTTACTATATCAGAAATCCGCAAAAGCCTTTGGAACATAATTCGGTAGTCAAATCATAATTTCCGTGGGAACGCGACTCGAGTGGAGTGTTTTATTAACGTTATGCTTTTAGTTCGCTGCGATTTCACTTTCTTGGATATTGTAGCTAGCATTTTGTGAAGTGCTCATTCACAGCTGCTGCATTAACCACTTTCGGTCTATTACTTTTATAAACTATTAACTTCCGTCCAAGAATTTATTTGCAAGTAACTTCGGTTTTCAATATAGACCTGGCTTGTTTTTGTGTTAATTTCAATTATGTCGCCTTTTACGAAGGTAAAGTGCGTTTAGTATTGACATATTTTTACATTTTCAATCGTCGGTATTTGGCGAAGTTCCATTATTATTTATTTGAAACTAGTTACTTGTTGGTCCCGGGCTCTTTTGAAGAATAGGCCAATTGCCGTTCTGCCAAGCAAGTCGTAAAAGGCGACGGATTGGCTATGCGAGTCACTACCAACGTAGCTATTAGGTGGTAGAGTTCTGCATTGTCTCGCCCGGGTCTGGTACCACAGCCTTACCTATTCCTGCCGCAATAGCATCTGTGCTTGTCATTGCCGTGTTCCGCTTTGAAAGGTAAGGTAGACCGTAAAGTTATGCATGTGGCATTAGACCTCGTCACAAGATAGCAACGCACCATTAACATCTTTGGTATCCATAGGTGATGGTTGACTCTTTCCATTAGGAGACCCATCTGCTTGTTTGCCATCGTATAATATAAAGTAAACTTAAAGTGAAATAAAAAATACCAGTGCATTACAAACTAGTTTCAACTAATAGTATTGATTCGTATTTGCCAGGGTCCCCTTTGAAGAATTGTCTATCATTCTTCCAAGCAGTGCGTAAAAGGCAAATTATTGGCTATACGTGTCAGTTGTCACTACCAATATGACTACTAGGTAGTAGAGTGCTAAGTTATGGAACGTAACATCTCACCTTGGTTTGTCATCTCCGCTTTCTCTATTCCAGCCGCAATAGCGGCAATGCTTATCACTGTCGTGTATTTAGGATAAGGCAGCGTGCTTATGCATATCGTCGTTGATACTGCAATAGCGCGTAACTAACAGTGGACAATACCGCGAAAGTACAAAAGTATCAAATTTTAGATTTGTATGATGTATTTTTTAACTTAATATTGATTGAATTAAATTAGATATTGTTATATAAGCTCATTCATACATTTTTTTTTTAGCTAAAAGTTAAGACACGTTTTTGATTAGTATTGGAGAAGATTAAGGTACAGTTTTTTCGTTCTCCTGTAAAATTTGCCACATGCACAAATAAAGAGAAACCATCGCCTATAGACAATGTAATAAAGTTGCTGTAATGTACACCACATGTATGTCATTATAATCCCGCCACACAGAAACAAATCTTTGGTTTAGATAGTCGATGGTCGTCTCATTTTCTATCTTGTGATATATAAAAAGGCTAAATTATCCTGGTATAGAGGTCCTCTCCAACCATTCTACTTTTTATTATTTTTAGTAGTAGATACAAACACCCATTTAATAAAAATATATAGTTTCTTAACTTTCAAATATGGTATCCTATTTATTTTGCCTACTTCTGTAAATAATAATTTTAAAAATTCATAAAAACTGCTGCATATGTTTCAAAACGTTTCTAAAAGGTTGTTTAAAATAGATTCATGTTTAAAAAATAGATTACCAAAAATAAAAAAATCTAGATGAAAATTGAAAGATAAACAAAACAGATACACTATGGGACCACATTCGCATAGTGTATCTGTTTTGTTTATCTGGGACGTAGATTGTAGGTACAGAGGAGATCGAGACTGATGTATCATGATCGAATTGGTTGGGTTGAGTGGTGTAAAAATTCTATAAAACCGCCATGCTTGTATCAAAAGAGCAATTAATGTAGTGAAATGAAGACAAGTCAGTCTGGACCATGTTACACTCAGTCTCCTCCGCTTACCCTGTAACGGACTTGGCGTGATAACATGCTTGTATAAAGCACCAAAATAATAACTCACTTATTTTAACCATGAAAAACACCGATAAAAAGCGATGAAATGTTAAATCTCAAACAATAATATTATTATACAAATTGTGTTTAAATATAAACACGCATTGGGTCAAAAATAGCTTTAGTGCAGTTTTACTGGCAATCAAATCAGAGTGTTCAGTGCGAAATTATATAGTTTCTGAAAATAGTCCAAAGGCCGGCCATGCGTATTGCTCAAATTTACATTTATTATGTACTAGTTTAAAAATACATCAATACCATGACCTATAATAATAAGAGAATACTCGTCGCGAATTATGGCCAGTGTGGGTAAATATACGCAGAGGTAAAACGAAACGCTTTTAAATAACTAATCTTGTTATAATATTAGATTATTCAATAATCATTATGATTTAATAGAATATGGAATAAGAGGAAAGGTTTGATTTTGTTTGTTTGTTACGATTTAACTCAAAAACTACTCGACCGGTTTAAAAAAAATCTTCAGCTTTAGAAAGCTAAATTGTCCAGAAGTGACGTAGTACAGTTTTTACCCGACTAAGCAATGAGAAGTAATAACTTTGGTCACGGGAACGAAGTCGCGAGTAACTGCTTTTCTATATCTATTCTAAATCATACTAATGTTATAAATGTAAAAGTAACTCTGGCTGTCTATCTGTTTCTCTACTCTTCACGACTAAACCACTGAACCAATTTGAATGAAATTTGGCACAAACATAGTTTGAGACCCGACTAAGAACATAGGATATTTTATTCCGGAAACCCCACAGAAACGGGAATTATAAGGGTAAAAACCCGAGACTGTCTACCTTTTAAACTACGGTAATAAAGAGTAACTCAGGCTACTGTTATTTTAGATTTTTTCCAGGTGGACAAAGTCGCGGGCACAGCTAGTATTATAAATGTGAAAGTCTGTTTGTTTATCTATTACGCTTTCATGGCGCAAATCGTTAAACTAAATTTGATCAAATTTAGCATGAGTATAGTTAAGCATCCGAGATTAAAGATTCTATTTTTTTTAAATCTACTCCTAAGAGTCATAAATGGGGGTTGAAAGTTTGTACGACGACATGTTATTCTTTTCGTGGGCTGCGTGGGTCAGCTTTTAAAGAGTTATATATAGTTGAACAAATACATGAATTGATCAAACCCCAAAGGAGGCAAATTGTTTGCTTGTGATTTTAGTCAATGATAAAATACGATAACAACTCTGTAATAAAAATACATCTGATATTCCTTTATGCATATACAAATTCCCTGTGTTGGTTCTAGGCTCCGTTGAAGAACAGGGCAACTGCCGTTCTGCCAGGCAGGTCGTAAAATGCGATCGATTGAGAGCCACTGCCATCGTGACTACTAGGTGGTAGATTTCAGCATTGTCTTGCCCGGGTCTGGTACCATCGATTTACCTATTCCTGCCGCAGTAACGTCAGTGCTTGTCACTGTTGTGTTCTGGTTTGGAGTGTAAGGTAGCCGGTAAACTTATGCATGTGGCATTAGACCTCGCCATAAGATAGCAACGCACCATTAACACCTTTGGTGTCTATAGACGATGGTTGACTCTTTCCATCAGGAGACCCATCTGATTGTGTGCTATCTCATAATATATATAAAAAAACAAATCTATAAAAACATAGCATAGTTTCGTTTCAGGATATGTTAATAGCTAAACATTAATATAATTTTGATGATAAAAACTATTTGACTTCTCAATGCTGTCACTTTAAATTTTATTTATTTTCAAACTTTTTTGAGGAACCCAGGAACAAACTTTTTTTTGATTAATAACAAGGTGAATTTTTGTGAGTAGCTTCGTTTTGACGAGACAACCATCTTTTCTATCTTCGAAAAATCTCAAAAACGAAAACAAAAAGTCAAAACGAAGCTGTTGACAAACATTCAGATTGTTAAAAAGTTTGTTCCTGGGATCCCGGTCTAAAAGGGTCAATTAGTCTTTTAATTATAACTAAAAAGATGTAGCTTTTTTAACGTGCATCACGCAAATTCCGCTGAAAATTTTGAAATGAAATCTGTACCGTAGAGGAAGCCCTTAGATTATTAAAAATTCTTTTTCACTTTTCGTCACTGTAACATTGTAAACGAAAGGGAACCAGTTCTCCAGCTCAGACATTACCACTGCCATTGAGCACGGTAATTGGCAAGTGGCAGTGAAGAGAGCGGAACTGCGTCTTGAGTCGTGACGAAAGCCTGCACACAACATTTAGTCTTGTAGTTTTTTTGTTACACAGGTTAAATACTCTTATCAGTTCAATACAGAGTGCTAAGTGTGAGTTTTTCTTTTCGCATTCGATCGTGAGCGCGTTTGGAGTTTACTAGGAATTTGTATGTGATTTGTACAGCGCCACCTAGTGGTAAACGTGAGAAACAGTTTACCACTAGGTGGCGCTGTACAAATCACATACAAATTCCTAGTAAACTCCAAACGCGCTCACGATCGAATGCGAAAAGAAAAACTCACACTTAGCACTCTATTAAGAACTATCAACTTTTTTATCCTATAGTATATTATACTGATTATAAAACGTTTTTTTATATCATTACTTAGCAAACAAGCAGATGAGTCTCCTGATGGAAAGAGTCAACCATCGCCTATAGACACCAAAGATGTAAATGGTGCGTTGCTATCTTGTGGCTAGGTCTAATGCCACATGCATAAGTTTACCGGCTATCTTACCCTAAAAACCGGAACACGACAGCGAAGAGCACTGACACTATTGCGGAAGAAATAGGTAAGGCGGTGGTGCCAGACCCGGGCGAGACAATGCAGAACTCTACAACCTGGTAGAGAAGGAGCCCGCGCCCAACACGGAGAGAAACGTGTTATAATATCGTTTAATCGCAGTAAAACTGCAACGACCAATTTCCAATCTCCCTTATCTAGGAAACTCTGTATCAGCTCTTCGCCAAATTGACATAGGACCGAATGACAAGAGTGTCCTCCCGAAAGATGAGCTTTCCAAATCAGTCCAGACGTCCTTGCGTCATCGGTGACCGTACATAAATAAATAAAGAAATTTAAAAATTAAACTAACAAATATCTCGAAAACTACTATACCGATTTTGATGAAACTGCTCCCTATGTTGAAATATATCTGATTTAATACAAAAGGAATGATCTCGACAGGCCTTTTAGTTTCCGAGAAATTCGTGGACAAACATATAAACATAGAAATATGCAAACATACTTACAACATTTAATATACGTGCTTCGACGTCGAAATAGATCATTATACTCAAATATTATCCAATTATAACAATATTACATACATACTTGTCGAAAAGATAATCTCCTTTTTTCGTCGGTTGAAAGAGGATTTCGAAGAAATTGAGTGCCTCTACTTTTTTGAAGTCGATTAAAAAGGCAAAAGATCTTTAAATGTAACAGAGATATATAGTAGGTGAACACACAAGAACACATTTCGTTTGCCGGCCAACCAATTATGGTGTATAAAGGTGTGTCTTGAAATATTATTGCCAGCTTGCTATTGTATGATATTCAAAAAGAAGAATTTAAGTAAAATGTTTACTACCCCAATTGTCCAATTGAGTAATTGAATAAATACCTGTACGACTCAGATCATAAAGTTCGATTTCCCGGTAGGGTTGTGTTTATCCATACTAATATTATAAATGGGAAAGTGTATGTGTGTGTTTGTTTGTCCGTCTTTCACGGCAAATCGGAGCAACAAATTGACGTGACTTTTTAAGTGGAGATAGTTGAAGGGATGGAGAATACAATTATTCTGTGCAGTGTGTAGTAACTGAACTCCTCCTTAACGGCTGGATTGATCTTAATGAAACTTTTTGTGTGTCTTCAGGTGAATCCGAGAATGATGAAGATTCACAATTGAAACCGGTAGTTGGCACTGCGATCCGGTTCGGATACTATTTTATGCGGGCGAAGCGCCGCGGGTCTAGTTATATTTTTATATATAAATTGACTATAAGTACAAATACTTACAGTCAATTTATACACAGCCAGTAGATTTATTAAGCTAAGGTATTGTTCTACGCATTTTTAGGTACAATACAAAAACTTTTACCTCCTGAACTACTTGTAAACTGTGTTACAACGAAGTAATAATTCTAATTTCCTGGCCCTTGTGTTTGCTGTATATAAAAATCCCGGTACCACCTCTAAAACTGGTCCTACTCTGTTAGCATTTTAGAGCTTCCGAAAAGCAGGTTTTGTTGATCTCGTGACGACAATTAGTGGAGTCAATCTTAAGGAACTAAACAGCTTCTGACATTTGATTCATTCTGCCTGAAACCTGAGTGATAGGTCACTCAGTGATAGATAGGTATCTATACTAATATAATAAAAACATACAGATATTAAGTTTGTAAGTTTGTTTGTAAATAGAAGTCCTTGGAAATATTGAACAATTAAAATTAAGAAAAAAACTTTGGCACCTAAAAAAATAAAGGATGTTTAAAATTCCTGAAGAGACCTACTTACTGTCAATCACAAACAAATATGAGTATTTACAGAATCGTTACATTAGATTTTCGAGTTGAAACAGCATCTGTTTATGTTAAAAGATAAACTGGCAATCCTTTAAGCGTATATATGCAATTTTAAAAGTAATCTCAGGAGTTTGATAAGCGATTACAACTAGATTAATCATCATTACCAAAATCACATTTGACTCAATCAGTCTTATTTAATATATACATATATTAAAAGGAAATTTCGAAAAAGAAATCGCTATTTTCTTCAATTTACGCCGTCAATTCCTGTCACGTTTTCAATTACAATAAGTATATAATTTTATTTACTAGCCATTACCCGCGACTTCGTGACAAAAATTATTACTTCGCTTAGCTCAGTCGGATAAAAAAGTCACTTATGTCGCTCCTGGATAATGTAGGTTTCTTGAGGTGAAAGAATTTTTAAAATCAGTCTGATAACTTTTGAGTTAAATCGTAACAAACAAACAAAATAATCTAATCTTTCTTCTTTATAATATTAGTTTAAATAGATATACCTACTGATGACCGATAAACTTTCGGGTCTAATATTTATATCTATGATGACCGATATTGTTGATCTTATTGGTTCTGCCCGATTAGGATTAATAGCGTGTGATATTATTATGTCGGGCACAATATAAATGAAGTTTGACTAATAAGTACAAATTTTATCTCGTCTATTGTCAGGACAAATATTTCCCGTTGCGTCGCGCCGAATAAACGAGATATAAATTTTTCTTATTGATTAAACCTCTCTTCTATCGCGCGCGACATATCACACGCCGTTTATCCTGAGCGGGCAGAGGTATAACATTTGTTACTCGACTACAATCTGTTCTGTTTGCTCTCTACGTTTCTTATTTCTTAGTTGTGGTCGCTTTTTAAATAAAACCACAGTTTGATAAATTTTATTAACCATAAGCGTGTTGATCAGCATCTTGAAAAAGAAGAGTTTTTTTTAACAGACTACAGTACAACCAAAGATTACATATATTTTTTTAAATAGGAGGAAGGAATAAAATCTATATTTTATCTTTCTTTTTTTTCTTTTATGTCATAAGATAGCAAACAAGCAGATGGGTCTCCTGATGGAAAGAATCAACCATCGCCTATAGACACCAAAGATGTTAATGGTGCGTTGCTATCTTGTGGCGAGGTCTAATGCCACATGCATAAGTTTACCGGCTACCTTACCCTCCAAACCGGAACACGACAGCGACAAGCACTGACGCTATTGCGGCAGGAATAGGTAAGGCGGTAGTACCAGACCCGGATGAGACAATGCAGAACTCTACCACCTAGTAGTCACGATATTAGTGAGTCGCATAGCCAGTTCGGGAGAATGGAGAGAAAAGAAAGAAAGAAGTGTTTTTCTAAACGTTTTCAGGCAGTTTTTCGAACATCTCATGCAACATCTAGTAGTTGAGCTAGATTTATGGGGATTTAAAGAAATGTATGTTGTTTATCAATCTGGTAATCTGTTTAAAATGCTTCTATTTATATCAAATACGTAGTACATATTATAAAAACAAAGCGTGTTTTACATCCAAATAACATTGTCATGCAATCCTACTATACTATAATAGAGCATGCTTGTAATAACACCTCAGGTTTTATTTGAATAAAACCTCCTTTACACAGATGATTACTGTTCTGATGTAAAGTGAGATTAGTGATGTAACAGGAATTAATCTCTAAACCAGAATAATGACACTTTAAAGAACTAACACTTTTACGGACGAAAAAACTTAGAGTGGTACCAAACTTTTGCAAGGCTGCAGAACTCTACCACCAAGTAGTCTTTATGGGATGGAAGACATTTTTGGTATTTATATCATGGTTATCTACATATGGTTATCTCGTTTCGTCAGGAGAACCATCTGCTTGCTTAGCAAGTAGTTAGTTAAAAAAAGTATCATCACACCCGTATCCCCGAAGACGTAGGCGGAGATATAACAAGTTTACCCACGATTAGCCGAAGATACATGGTCCCACAATTGTGATAAGTGGCAAGCCTATCGCCAACTAGGCACTTTGAAATCTCGGGTAACATTGTTTTTATCGGAAAATGGAAAAACATTTTCATCGATCACAATCGAACCCGAGTCCTCGTGTGGTCAACGCCAACGCCGGACCATAGACCACAGAGGCGATAAGTAGTTAGTTACTGTGAAATAATATAAAAATTAAAAAACCTTGCTTCATGTGCACTATTTGCAAAGCAACAAAAGCTCAAACACGACATAGTTACTCTGCAAGGAATCGAAGATTCGGTAGACTGTCTTAGTTGCATCAAGACGGACATAGGATCCTCCCCCTAGAATCATTTTTTAATGTTATTGAGATAGGCAAACTGGCAGACGTGCCACCTGATAGTAAGTGGTCGACGTCGCCAATGAATAAAAATGGGGTACCTGGGCTGAACTAGCCTAGGTATTCCATTCGTGTGTTGCCTATTCTGAGACATAAGATGTTCAGTCTCGGTGCCAGTAATTACACTGCCTTTCTTGCCCTTCTCTCCAAAACACAGCAAAGCTGTTTTACGGGAGAAATAAGCAAGATAGCATGCAGCCAGGAGCGCGGCACAGCGCATCCCTCCTTTAGGTAAAAATCATCATCCTGTTTTAATAACATATCGACTAAAAAAACACAACTCAAATCTGTTCATTGTGCTATAGAGACCTACAAAGATACACAAACGGACACGTCAAACTTATACCACCCGTCTTTTACCCTCAGGTTTTAAATATATTAGGTCTCATCGAGTAAACCAAGAGCACTTCTATATCCTATCCTACTAATATTGTAAATGTGTAAGTTTGTACTCTTTCATGCAAAAACGGCTTTACCGATTTAGATGAGATTTCGAACACATATAGATGATGTCCTGAAATAGACATAGGATACTTTTTATCCCGGAAAAATAAGTTAGTTCCGTGGGATTCACCAAAAAACCTTTACCGCGGCGGTATACACGTCGCAGCTAGTTCCCACATAAACCTTGATTAATTACCATCTAAATGACTAACCCAAACCAAACTAATAGAATTATCGAGATTAAAGATGTCGTAATCCAGTAACGCTTGCTCCAAGTGCTCGTTACGGCTCCTCCGAGTCATAAAACTTAACTGTTTTATTCATGGTCAATGTGAGGAGAGGAACTAATTCGCGTATAACAATAAAATTTACTTTTTAACGAAAGACCTTTGCCGATTTGCGTCATTAAGTCCAGAATTACATGCTCCCACACAGTTTGACCCCTCAACGCTTAATAAATTTCACGTAAATAAATCATTATTAGCATTTGAGGTTTTGCATACCAAGCGTAAGGACAGCAACAATTATTATCGATATTCGCCTTTTCCGAACTGCCAATCTACCAGGCAGCTCATAAACAGCAAAGGTTTTGACTATACGTACCACTTACCATCGTGAGTACTAGGTAGTAGTTTTACATTTCCCGGATTTTGGTACCAACACCTGACTTATTCGTGCCGCAATAACGTCAGTACCATGTCATCACAAAAAGCAGAAAGACAATCGACCTATATACTGTTAAAAAGTGAGGTAATATCTATTAAATCCGTGATAAATTAAGATGCCGCATCAAACCTTTCACGTATCCTTGAGTTAAGCAGTCACAACTTGAAACACCTAACGTTGTAATAGATGCAATCATTCGTAATAAACTGTTTCAGTATGATAAAACTAATGTTTAAGCAATAAACGATAATTATTAGATACAATCGTCTCTGTGGTCGGACCAGATCGGACTGTTAGTCCGGTGTCGTTGTTGACCACATGAGGTTTCGGGTTCGATTCTCGGGTTGAGGAATTCAAAAATGTGTTTTTTTCAGTTTTCTGATAAAAATAACGTTGCCCAGAATTGGAAAATACCCGGTTGGCGATAGGCTTTTCACCTATCGCATTTGTGGGACCCAGTATCTTCGGCTAATCGTGGGTGAATTTGTACCTTTGCCATCCCCTTTGGGAATACGGACGTGAAGATACTTTTTTTGTTAACAATAATTTATTGTCAAAGTAATGGCATTGTTATAATGTTTATTTTGATGTGGTGATGACATTTTTTAGTACCTTCGGGAATACGGCCGTGAAGATATTTTTTTCTATTTTTTATTTATATAGAACGAAAGGATGAGTCTATTTCTAAATATTAGCATTCGCCTTTTAGTAGAAATTCCACGGTAGAGCTTGTTTACTGGGTAAATTTTAAAAATCTAAGTCAGCGCAAATACAAATGGGATTAGGGAGCGTTTTTTAAGGATTTGCCTTTACCTTAACCTCAAATTTACTGGTTTTCCTTATGGAACAAAATTATAGCAGTTTCGAGTGAATAAACCGCTTTACAGAGGTTTTTTAATTTTTTTCTTTGATGTCTGCCCCCAATTTTCGCCTGCTTTATGCGTGATGTACTCTTGACGTGTTTGGCCTAAACCGGTTTATTTAGGTAATCTATAAAACCGGTTTAAGCCAAAAGCGAATCCGAGATAATAGCTCTTTATAAACCTAAATTAGGATTATAAAAAGCTCTGAGATTATTTAGGTAACCTAAATAAACCGGTTTAATCCAAAAGCGTATCTGAGATGAGAGCCCTTTATAAACCTAAATTAGCTTTATAAAAAGTTCTCATCTCAGATACGCTCCGAGCGAAACCTTTTATAAAAACCGCTTAAAACCTATATTAACCGATATTCTTTAAACCGGTTTCAAACCCGGGTCGACCGTCAATATTTGTGCTTTAACAGTAGCACTAATATCTATTACACAAATTATAGGATAAACAAACTGCGACTCAATTTGACCATAGACTAAAGAATAATATCTCTTCTTGATAGACAACATAATCATAAACAAAATAGTATAGTTACACGTGAGTATGGGTCTAACACACCTCGTGTGTAATGTATGTTTTATTATTGTTATGAAATATCGTAAATGTCGTACGTAAAAGTCGACCGATTGACTATGCGAGTCACTTCCATTGTGGCTACTAGGTGGTAGAGTTCTGCATTGTCTCGCCCGGGTCTGGTACCACCGCATTACCTATTCCTGCCGCAATAGCGTCAGAGCTTGTCACTGTCGTGTTCCGGTTTGGAGGGTAAGGTAGCCGGTAAACTTATGCATGTGGCATTTGACCTCGCCACAAGATAGCAACGCACCATTAAGATCTTTGGTGTCTATAGGTGATATTTGACTCTTCCCATCTGCTTGTTTGCTATCTTATAATATTTCATCATATTTATACAAATATTTAAAAATTATCATTATATTATATTACATTTTAAACTTTGTATAGATTTTTTGGAATTACTACTGGGTCGGAACACAGTGAGAAGATCTCAGCGTGATACTCAGCAGGCTTGTCTTGTACACAATTGATAAAACACTTATATTTTAATTTCACTTGACTTTTAGTAAATATATCACTTAACCGGTTTCATTTTAGTTAACCCGGTTACCTTAAAAGTGAAACCGGTTGAGTTATATAGCAAAATATGTTGTGAAATGAAATTAAAGTACAAGTGCTTAATCAGTTAAAAAAGTTATCGCCTCTGTGGTCTAGTGGTCCAGCGTTGGCGTTGACCACATGAGGTCCCGGGTTCGATTCCCGGGTCGGGCACTTTAAAAAAGAGGTGTTTTTTCAGTTTTCTGAGAAACACAAAGTTGCCCGGGATTGGAAAGTGCCCGGTTGGCGATAGGCTTGCCACCTATCATATTTGTGGGACCAAGTATCTTCGGCTAATCGTGGGTGCACTTGTTATACCTCTGCCTACCCCTTCGGAGATATTGGCGTGAAGATACTTAATCAGTTATATAACAATAATGGAATTTCACCAAGTGCCGACGATGAAAAGTATAAAATATATATCTGTTTTATTCATTTAACTTATTTGTAATACAAATTACATAAAAATAATGGATTTCTGCACTTCTTGTCATATAAACTTTAACTGTGCCAAGTTTCGTAGTCCAGTCAGCGCAATTTTCGCAAAAATCGCGTTACATTTAAAAAAGAGTAAAGCCATAGTCATCGACTATTGCTATTCACGTATTTAAATTTAAAATTTTCTACTAGTTATAAAGTCTAAACGTAAACATTAAACAAAAACCAAAAAGATTTACAAAGTACGGCTTTAAAAATTTAGACATGCAATGGCGGAGAACCGGTCGATATTTTTTACGTGTATTACGAGAATAGACTCCACGCCTGACTTACTTTTAGGTCTTTTATAGTAACATATTATTAGGTAACAAAGGGTATACTTATTTATAAAAAAAGTCTTGTGGATTTGACCTTATTACGTTTTTTTTTAAGAAAATGGGTCCACTCACAGATTAAAAAATTAGGGTCCCCTGAATATGTTCCCATTAATAATTGATATTAATGGCAACGTTATTGCCACCAGATGATTCTCCTTATTGAGAAAGATAACCATCACCTATAAACACGAAGGATAGTGCGTTACTCGCTTGTGTGATAGGGATACAAAGCGATAAGATCCATTAGTTTAACGGATACCGTATCTTCTAAGCCGATAGAACACGATAGTGACAGGCACTGACGCTGTTGCGGTAGGAATAGTTAAGAAATAGTATTGACTCCGTGTGCCCGGTGTCGGTGTTCACTTTCCACACGGATTAAATGGATACGCCTTTCAATACAATTTCTTAGTTTGTCAGTGTAGCTTGGAATTGGATACAGAGTATAGACAGAGTTATACTACTTATCGATGAAATAAAATCATTTCAAGGGTAATTTTTAAACCTCGTCATCTCATGCGCTACGGTAAAACAGTAAGTACTACATGGTTTATTTCTGTTTTTTCACAATATAACCTACAAATGTATGAAATTTTTGGCAGTAATAGGAGCGTTTGGTCATATGCACGGCGACACGTTTCTTTCCCAATGGCGTTATATAAGTATTCTTGTTGTCTGTGACTTTCCACTAGGAGAGCTATTTGCTTGCTTGTTGTCGCCTCTGTGGTCTAGTGCTCCAGCGTTGGCGTTGACCACATGAGGCCCCGGGTTCGATTCCCGGGTCGGGCACATAAAAAAAAGTGTTTTTTCAGTTTTCTGAGAAACACAAAGTTGCCCGGGATTGGAAAGTGCCCGGTCGGCGATAGGCTTGCCACCTATCACATTGTGGGCCTAAGTATCTTCGGCTAATCGTGGGTGCACTTGTTGTACCTCTGTCTACCCCTTCGGGGATATGGGCGTGAAAATACTTTTTAAAAGAAAAAGTATTTTCACGCCCGTATCCCCAAAGAGGTTGGCAGAGGGACAAGTGCACTCACAATTAGCCAAAGACATTTATATCCCACAATATGGTAGGTGCCAAGCCAATCGCCAAACGAGCATACAATCCCGGGCAACGTTGCTTCTATCAGAAAACTGAAAAAACACATTTTGAATTGCCCGAGCCGGGAATCGAAATTACGACCTCATGTGGTCATCACCGACACCGAATAAATGTGAATCTCTCTCTCTCGCTCTTTATCTCTCATGTGAAAATGAATCTCCAATTTATTTTTTTATATCATACGAAGATAGCAAACAAGCAGATGGGTCTCCTGATGGAAAGAGTCAACCATCGCCTATAGATACCAAAGATGTTAATGGAGAGTTGCTATCTTGTGGCGACATCTAATGCCACGTGCTTAAAGTTTACCGGCTACCTTATCCTCCAAACCGGAACACGACAGCCACAAGCTCTGACACTATTGTGACAGGAAAAGGTAAGGCGGTCGTACCAGAACCGGACGAGACAATGCAGAACTCTACCACCAATGATCAAAAGAGCCATGCACTTATTTATTTTTCTAGCCCATGATGTAAAAACTAACTGGAAAACCTAGTTTAAAACAAAAGCCCTTTTCTAATACGAAAGACAGTTATTTTCCCTAATTGTCTCCTGTCAAGTTGTCCTAAAACTAACATTCTGCAGTTCGCTCGCTAATATTTGCGTTCGAGTTACATTCGAAATGTTTGTTTTTGCTATTTCCAACTTGTGTCCTAAAGTGGCATCATAATGGCGGCAACCGGTAGATATTGTAAAAAAATAACCAATTTTCAACTTACTTTTCAAATGACCAAGTTATCAATTTGGCTGATTTTTTTAGGGTTCCGTGCCTAAAGGGTGAAAACGGGACCTTATTACTAAGCCTCCGCTGTCTGTCTGTCCGTCTGCCTATCGGTCTGTCTATCCGTCTGTCTGTCTGTCACCACGCTGTATCTTGTAAACCGTGATAGCTAGAAAGCTGAAATTTTCGCAAATTATGTATTTCCGTTACCGCTATAACAACAAATAGGTACTAAAAATAAAAAAAAATAAAAATATTAAAGGGGGTCCCTATACAACAAACGTAATTTTTTGCCGTTTCTTTATAGATGATGGTACGGAACCTTTCGTGGGCGAGTACGACTCGCACTTGCCCGGTTTTTATATATTTTTTTTGTGTTTGTTACTTCAGAACTCGGTCATTTATAGCCCGATTTTGTAAATTCTTGTTTTGTTTAGGAGAGTATACTCGCCGTGTTGTCCCAGTTTAATTTAGTGAAGATCTGAAGCAGGATTCCGGAGAAAGAGCAAATAGAAAGTCGGTTGCTGAAGTTTTACTGAGTTTAAATTGGACGTAGTTACACGAAAAGAATCCAATCCACACAAAATCACTTTAGAAATATTGAAGTTTGAAGATGGATATTTATTTTTTAACGTGCCATACATGGGGACTAGTTCTGACGTTGACTAAAGTAATAGAGAGCTATTTTTGCTTAAATGTTTTTTACTGGCCGATAGTATTGATGTTTAGCATCAGTTTGGTGCGCTTAACTCATTTTTGACCATATTGTGGATTGAATCCTTTTCGTTTAACTACTACGGCCAATTATTATTTAGCCCCGACGAAAAATAGGGGTGTTATGAGTTTCAATATAAATATTCACGGGACATATTACACTTACTGATCTAACTCCAAAGTAAGCAAATTATTTGCTTGTGTTATTGGTGTTAGTCAACGATACTAATACATATAAATACATATATAAATACTGGAATATATTTAATAAACACCCAAACCCGGAAATACAAACATTTATGCTCATCACACAAATGCTGTCCCCGTCGGGGATCGAAGCTGAGCCCCGTCGATTGCGTAGTCAAGGTCGCTAACCACTCGATCAACGGGTGAACTGATTTAGATTCTCTTTTTATGTGACAGCTGATTTTTAGCGGTGGTTCTTAGACATGTTTTATCAGAATCGGTTCAGCCGTTTCAAGGTCAGCTCTTTACTTGATGAAAGGAATAAAGTTGCTGGTACATCCCTGACCGATACGAAACTTAGTATTGTGTAACTTGTGCTTTGCATACCAATTAATGTTTCACCCTTCATAAAGTGAAGTGCTATTAGACTCTCCTGAAGATGCCTCGCTTGCGAAGAGAAACGTACGTTGAGAGCATAATTTGTGTGTTACTGCCTTTGCTACTGACGTAGTAGAAAGTGTGGTGGAAGTGGGTAGACTATTGTGCCACTGTAGTCTTCTCTAATTTTCAGGCCTTGCATAAGTTTGCCCCATTCTTTACACTACCTGTCGTTTCAGTTGCATCACACCAGTTATAAGGTTTCGCGGAAATTTTGTAAATTAAATACCACAATTTCTTCTAAAAAATTATGGATTTCCGCGAAGTAACGCCTGAATTGTGTAACTTCAACGATATTGCAATGACATGGTAACTTTGACCTGCGACTGCAGCATTTCTGTCAGAAAATCTTCAGCTCTATTCGTATTTTGCTCCGCAAATCATGCACATGAAAAAAGGTGGCCGGATGATAAAGGAATGTGTAACTAAGTGTATTTTAAAATTTTTATAGAGTTATTAGTTAGTGAGCTCCTTTAACTCCTTTAACTGCGAAATTTGGCAGATAGATGATGACCTGGATTAACATATAGGCTACTTTAAATCCCGGAGAAATAGGTGCTCCCGCGGGATTTACCAAAAAGCTTTATAATGCATGCGAGCTGCACGCTGCATCCTCGTATATTCTGTCACATGGACAGCAACGCACCATAAGCATATTTAATGGTTAATGCTTATTTTCATACCAAGGTTGTCCCCTACCATCAGCAGAGCATTGTATTATTACCTGTGCTATAAAAAATCTTTATTTTTATTTTTCGAGGATAGTATGTAATATTTATACGGTATCTAGGTCACAGAGCTCATGTATAACCGATGCGACACTGCGATTATGATTTCACAGAAAGGTACTGGGAACGAAATGATACGTTTAACAATTAGAATGGATGCGGTATTTTTTCAATTTTCGAGTATACCTTGTCGTAGAATACACTGACAACCTATGCTAAACCAATGTTTGATTTTTTTTGTAACAAATTAATTCTGTACTTGGCTAATTCAAAATCGCGTATTTTGTCGCGTATGTCAGCTCACTGTATTGGTCACTACTAATTCTTTTTGATTATTATAAGATTTATTGTCTGATATGTTGCCAGAACAATATTAATATTGTACAACCGATGCAACATTGCGATTTTCATTTTACAGAAACGTACAGGAAACAAGGAGGTGCGGCTATAGCCGCAAACATACTAATGGATGCGATTCTTCATTTAAATTTTTTCATGAGCTATGACATTTGACAGAAAGCTATTTTTGTATGAAACACCAAATGATGTTCATTGGATACCTTAGATTTAAGGAATGACTCCGTGTCTATGACATATGTGATATGACAGACGTACAGAGGTTGCGCTTAACAACCTAATCATTACATAGTATAAAACAAAGTCGCTTTCTCTGTCTGTCCCTATGTCCTTATGTCCCTATGTATGCTTAAATCTTTAAAACTACGCAACGGATTTTGATGCGGTTTTTTTTGATAGATAGATTGATTCTTGGGGAAGGTTTTGGTATATAAATCTTTCCGATATTCTCACGGGAACAAAAGATACGCGGGTGAAACCGCGGGCAGGTCGCTAGTTTATAATAATTTTAAACTCTTCGTGCTCATATTTAAGCATCCTTATAAAATTATCGACATGGACCTATCATTTTAGTTGACAGAAATAGAAATTACCTTTACTTGACTCTTGGCAAAAGAGTTATCCAAGTTGTATTATTATATTCGGCATCATTATCTTAGACTAAAGTTGCCATCCGTCCGGGTTTCCCCGGATTTGTCATAGTTTAGGAGGCGTCCGGGGAATGTCCGGGCGGGGTTTTATTTGTAGTCCGGGCTTTATGTCATACTAGCTGCAGCGTGCAGCCCGCTACGTTATAAAAGTTTTTAATGAATCCCGCGGGATCACCTTAATTTTCCGAGATAAAAAATAGCTTATGTGTTATTCTATATTCTATATATATAGAAATAGTAATATTAGTAGTAGTAGGATAACGCGCGCGACTCGTGATAATAATAGTTTTTTAAAAAGATTCTGTTTTGTTTTTGTATTTTAAGACGTAATTTGGTTAAAAAAATTAATGATAATAAATAAGAGTTAATTTAAGAGCAATAAAAATATATTTTATTCTACTAACATAAAAAATAGTCTGTTCTAATGTCCGGGTTATAAGCTCCGAAATCCGGGGATTTCATGTTTCTTGTTCTAGTTGAAAGATTTTTCAGATGGCAACCCTAGCTTATACACGTATAATATGTCTCTAGACACAGACTAACTGGTATCATTAAGAGAACAGTATAACATACTATCCTAATTTTATATTTTTTCAAAGTGTTTCAATTCACTTACTTCTCCGTCGGCAGTACATTACCACCGTTCGTATTTGTTAGCCAACGCATCCAAAAGTAGCGCCACAACAAGTCCACGATTGATCAACCTCATTTTAATAATATAACCCCAAAATGATTGGAAACACTTTATTTATGTAACTCCAATCTATCAACATACAAAAATAATTTGGTTTATATCTGACGGAATCTATTTTTTATCTCGGCAACGATGTACTATGTTATGAATATATGATTATAAAATTTGGATGAGGCAAAAATCTATATTCTATATTAATATTATAAATGCGAAAGTTTATATGTTTGGATGGATAGATGTTTGTTACTCAATCACGCAAAAACTACAAAACGGTTTTGAATGAAATTTAGCAAAGTAGATGATAACCTGGAGTATTACATATAGGCTACTTTTTACCCCGGAAAATTAGGTGATCCCGCGGGATTTGCCAAATCTTTTATAATGTAGCGGGCTGCACGCTGCAGCTAGTGTAGCGTATATATTTTTTTCAAAAGTAAAAGCAATATAAGCAATAGTCGCAAAACGTTAAACCGGTTGGCAACATTTAAACTAAATAAAGTGTCTTGTGAAACAGTACAAATGTAGTTTAACATAAATACTGTATTTACATTATCTTAATTTTTATACGTACTTAAATAAAAAAGTATAACATTCATAATAAATAATGAATTATACGTATATATTATAATTTTTATAATAATTGCTCGTAAATTAGTTCTTTGGTATTTCTTGGGGTTGACTGCCAATGGGCATAAAGTCATCCATTGTATTCTAATTGTGCAAAAATTAAAAAAAATAATATAGTTACGCAATGTTTTATAACATATATATGCAATGCTTTTTAAATTTTTAGTTGCGAAACTAATAATTTGTCTTACATGTGAAAATTGTGAATTTACTTTGTATATTTTAAGCAAAAAAAGGGCTCAACTACAATTTTATTATATGTGGCTATAACTAAATAACACAAGATAATTGAAAAATGGACAAATGTTAACATTAAAACATTTTTAGACGCTTAACTATCTCATTATAAGTTACCTATTACTTAAAATTTCTGAAGCCACCTAAAATACAGTCATTTATCTACCAAAGTTAGGAAAGCGCCATATCTACAACTTTTGTAGCACTAAAAGTAATCTTGTGTCAGCAAGTAGGTCAATACATTATTTATAGGCCCCGCGTCACAAAGTGCAGTTTGGGAGCCGGTGGCCGTTTGAGTAAACAGTATTAAGTAAACACCTGATTTCGTTCGCAGATACATTTACATCACATTTTAAACCCTAGCGTTTTTGCATTTAAAAAGCATGCTAATTACTTTGCGGGGTATACAGAGTATAATTGATGCCTACAGACAGTAAAGTTTATAAAAAATCACTGGTTTACTAGCTGGTGACATAACCGCAACGCTTCACAGGGTTCTGGTACCACCACTTTACCAATCTTACCGTCAATAGCGTCAAAACTTGTCACTGTTGCGTTCCGGTTTGTAGGGTAACTTAGCCGGTAAACTTTTGCATGTAGTGCTACCATCCCGCTACACGTCTAGCAATACATTTGGTGCCTATAGGCGACGGTTTCTCTTTTCACCAAGATAGCCATCTGCTTGTTATTATCCAATGATTAAAAAAAACTTTTTTTCATGCCTATTTTGCTCCCACCTCTCTTCTATAATTATATTGTAGCGGCCAAAATAAATAAGTTTGAGCAAATAGGTCAACATATTATTTGTGGCCCCTGCGTCACAAACTGCAGTTTCGAAGCCGGTGGCCGCATGTGTAAACAATATCAAACACCTGATATCTTTACTAAGTACAAAATGTACTACATATATGATTTTGAATTTATTTTTAAAGCAAATAATTTTGAATTTTAAAAACACGCCCATTCCATTGCCATGAAACCAAGGCCCATCCAGATATTCAGTGGCAGATAAAAACTTATTGATGCCCTAAGGTTTTACACGTATGAGTTTCTGTCCACAAAATAACTAGTATCGGTATTTAAACAAAATTTGTAAAGTGCGTGTTGGACCACGCGCAATGTGGGATCCGAAGTTGCCCATCACAATAATGCGGACTATGAAAAATGTTTTTATTGTTCATTCTATGAACATTTAACCTATTAAACGTCAATGACGGATGTATCCGCACCACAGTTTCGAAGCCTATAAAATCTTTTCTGAGTCGACCAACATATAAAATGTAGGAACATTTTATAAGTTGTAGACTGTTACTTATTATCTTGTAAAGCTTTCATAAACCTATTACAAAAACTATCACCCAACGTTACCCCATACTATGGGGTACACAAGAAAAAAAATTAACATCCTCACTTTACATATAGAGGAGCTACCTCAAAAAAAATACTTTTAAGATTTTATGTTACCACTTTGTTGCCGTAATTAATAATAAATAAATAATAAATAAATATTCACGGGAGAAATTACACATACTGATCTAACCCCAAATTAAGCAAATTATTTGCTTGTGTTATGGGTGTTAGTCAACGATACTAATACATAGAAATACATATATAAATACTGTTACATACATAATAAACACCCAAACCCGGAAATACAAACATTTATGCTCATCACAGAAACGCTTGTCCCCGTCGGGGATCGAACCCGAGCCTCGTTGATTGCGTAGTCAGGGTCGCTAACCACTCGACCAACGGGGCGGTCAAATAATATGTAATAATATGTATATTCATGCCAAAATACAGCTTTCTAGTACTAACTGTCTCTGAGCTAGACTGCGAACGGACGGATGGACGGATGGACGAACGGACAATGGAGATAGCGAAACAATAAGGGTTCCTAGTTTACTTTGAAACCCTAAAAAGTTAAGTTTTTTATTTAAACGAGGTAATGATTTAATCTAGTTTTAATAAATACTTTTATTGTTGCGGTACTATTTCTGGTCCCCTAAGTAGAGATGCCCTAAACAATTGTCTAACTTCCTTATGGACAAATTCGGCACAGCAGATATTAAACCGCCGCGTTTGCCAACCTTGACATCTATCCATCTTTACTTACTTTTGCTTATACACATTTTATACACTTTGAAAAAGTAAACTTTTTTTTTACTTTTATTTTTGCGGTACTATTTCTGGTCTCCTAAGAAGGGATTCCCTAAACAATTGTCTAACTTACTTATGGACAAATTCGGCACTGCAGATATTCAATCGCCGCGTTTGCCAACCTTGACATCTATCCATCTTTACTTATTTTTGTTTATACATATTTTCCACTATATTCGTAGAACCGAAAGAGAAATTTGTTTTAGCAAGTAGGTCAATATATTATTTATAACCCGCGCGTCACAACCGCCAGTTTGGGAGCCGGTGGCCGCCCATGTAAACAATTTAAAGTAAACATCTGATTTCAGATAATAATATTTATATTTATTATCTTTCGCATGCATTTTCTCAATGGTGTTTACAAATCATAATATGATACTACACGTTTATTAGATTTATTTTTTTCTAATATTATATGGTTATTGGTTTTATGTTTCTTACTTTCTGCCGTTCTTGAAAAAAACCGAAATATTATAAACTATGATTTTTAAGATTTTCCTGTAATTTTTTAACAGCTCTTATGGTCCAGTGGTTAGCTACACTAACTACGCAATCGATGGACCTCGGCTTCGTTACCCAATAACCACAAGTATTTGTATGATGAACATTGAACACGGATATTTGTATTTTTGGGTTTAGGTGTTTACTAAATATATTTCAGTTTTATACAGTGTATAAAGAAAACCCTGTCGGATAATTAATGGTGTTATTTGGTACCGTAATACGGTTATATATGTGTAATTATTTTATGGATATTAATTGATTAGTTTTCCCAATAAAAAATAATCTTAAATGGTATTTTCATACATTAAGTATGACAACACCTACTAATACGTAAATTCTATTATCAAAGAATGCCGCGCCAGTCGGATGCTACCAAAGGACATACGGCGCGTTTTAGGCGCGTTTAAAGATTCTTTGTAAAAAGCCAAAAAACAAATAGCGCGCTTTCGCGTGGTGTTTGTGCGAAAGCCGCCAAAGCGAAACAATGAAACAAACAGCGACAAAGTGTTGTCGTTGTATTTACGGTGTATATATATATATATATATATATATATATATATATATATATATATATATATATATATATATATATATATATATATATATATATATATATATATATATAATATAATATTCACGGGACAAATTACACTTACTGATCTAACCCCAAATTAAGCAAATTATTTGCTTGTGTAATGGGTGTTAGTCAACGATACTAATACATAGAAATACATATATAAATACTGGAATATATTTAATAAACACCCAAACCCGGAAACACAAACATTTATGCTCATCACGCAAATGCTTGTCCCCGTCGGGGATCGAACCCGAGCCCCGTCGATTGCGTAGTCAGGGTCGCTAACCACTCGACTAACGGAGCGGTAAATATATATATATATATATATATATATATATATATATATATATAATTCTGTGTATTAGTATCGTTGATTAACACCCACGTCACAAGCAAATAATTCACTTACTTTTAGTTTAGATCAATTCTTTCTTGCAATTCATGTCGTTAAATTGATTATTTATACTCATACAATATATTGCGATCACAAAGACATTTTTTATCTCGTAACAAAAACAAATAAACCTGCTAATTGAAAGGGCAACTAACGCTCATAGATAGCAAAGATGTTAATGGTGCGTTGATAGCCTTGATGCAGGGATGTAAGGTCACGTCTTTAAGTTTATTGTCTAACTTACCCTCTCATCCAATTCCAAACACGATAGCGAAGAGCATCATGCTGTTCCGCCGGGAATGGTTAAGGCGGATGGTGGTACCAAATCAGACGAGACGATACAAAACTTTACCATCTAGCGTAATTTTTTTAAGAGTTACTTTTAAAGGTCCGGCCAAATTTTAAAATTAGGAACTAAATATTGAATTGAAAGTGCGTTTTAATTATTATTATAAAATTATTACAAGATAATAAAAAAATATTCGTTTAAAAATATCTCACTGAATTCATGAACTGGATGCACTGAGTTTATGAATGAATTCTGTAATGCTCGTGTAAATGTGTAATTTTACATTTACTTATATTACGATAGTAACTATTATGTAATCTGTCGTTCTAAGTACAATTTTCCCGATCACTTTTAATTTGGTTTAAAGCACTAAAATATTTTATTTCGAATTTTGCGTAATTAAAATTATATCCACGCGTTTTGTTTTTTGTTTCGGATAAAAAAAAATTTTGAATTTTTTAAATTATTTTTTCTATAACATAAAATAAACATATTATCAAAACAACTGCTAGTTTGCTATCAAATAAAAAATACAACCAAATATAAACCCTCCTGTTCTGAAGTCAATTGAAAAGGAAAAAGAGGTTAATAAACTAGGAGCTTACGTTATATACATCTGTCATTGCGCAACCGCGATTGGCGACACTCCAGAATTTTTTACATTTAAGCGACAAATAATAAAAGTATTAACGAGATTGTAAATCATTTTCCTCGTACATAATAATATAGGCCTTAATTTACAGGGTCATAACAGTAATTTGCAGTGTTACACGCGTCTGCTCCCATTACATACCGTAAAAATTTGATATCAAAACAAAGCGCTCTTTTAGCCTAACTTTGTAAATGATAGTCGTAGATATAAAGTAGAGATAGCCTGTTTTATAAATTTTATTATTATTAATTTATGTTATATATAAATTATATTTATCAACGTATTGTCCCGTTTTAAGATAAAATATGGTCAGTTTAGTTATAACCCATAAATTTTATATCATAAGATAGCAAACAAGCAGATGTCTCTCCTGATGGTAAGAGACACCATCGCTTATAGACACCAAAAATGTTAATATTGCGTTGCTATGGGTGCAGAGGGACGGCAGTGTCACATGCATAACTACTTACCCTACCTTACCCTACTTAAGCTACCTTACCCTCCAAACTGGAACACGGAATTGACAAGGATTGACGCTATTGCGGCAGGAATAGGCAAGGTGGTGATTACAAGTACCCCAGCGAGATGTTGTGAAGTTCTACCGCCTAGTTGCGACACGTATAGTCAATCGATCGCCTTTTACTACCTGACTGGCAGAACGGCAATTGCTCTATTCTTCAAAGGAACCCAGACCAACAACTGGGACATATATCTGCAACACAGATTTAAGCATGAAACTGTATTATACCTGGAGGCAACACTAATACCTACTTGAAACGAAACTTTAAATACTGCTGTAATTTTCTGAGGTCATACCTTCTCTCTCTAACACAGCTCTATAAAAAAGGATGGTGAGACCTCATAGAGTGAGATATAACGTAGGTTTTTTTCAAATGATTAATAATAGTGCTAGCTCCACCTTGACCTAATACTTCATGGATTTAAGACTCCATGTAAACAAAATCAGTTTATTTGTAACTAGCTTTTGCCCACAGCTTCGCTAGCGTTAAATGGGAAGTGGTGGGTTAGAATGAGACAAAAAATAGCCTATGTCACTCTCCATCCCTTCAAAAATCCCCACTTAAAAATCACGTCAATTTGCCGTGAAAGACGGACAATCAAACGCACACATACATTTTCCCGTTTATTAGTATGGATACATTGCAAATTACTACGCTTCTCATGTTGGTCCGAATTGAACTCCCTTTGCAGAATACACCATATGCTGTTCTGCCTATTTCTGCTGGAATAGCGTGAATGCTTATCATTGTCATGTTCCGGTTTGGAGGGTAAGGTAGCCTTATGCATGTGGCATTAAGATGCCGCCACAAGGACGAACGCACCATTAACATATTTGGTGTCAATAAGCGATGGTTGTCTCTTTCCATTAAGAGAGAAAAAATTTGGATTTTATCAAGCAATACAGTACAATATAAATAAAGTACTAACTACTTTATGTAAATACGATAGGAATAGTACAACGTGCATTAATATTTTGAAACTAAAATACCTGCACCACTAATTACATTAGAGTACTTAAGCTTCAATCGTCATAGTACGAGATCCGACCGCGTGATTTATACGTTCACATGTTTGATTAATAAAATATAATTTTTATCGATATTTATAACTAAACCAATGCAGATCCGCAAAGGTGGCCATCCAAATTTGGCCGCAATTAATTTTAATTAAAATGTAATCAATTATTTATTTTTGAACAATTACGTTCACTTGTAATTGTTAAAAAATATATTTCATTAGAAAGAAATATACCTGAGATACCGAGAAAGTTCAAGGTGCCATCCCTCACTTGGCCGCAACCTAATGTCAGCCAGGTGTAAACAGGTATAATTTCGTTAAATATATACGTTCATAATGTATTATCATGTTATACATACCAAATTGAAGATTAATTCTTTCCCTACATGATGAGATATAGGTGCCTATGCAAAAATGCCCGCAAATAGTGACTGCCAACGATTAAAGATAAATAAAAGCGAGAGAAACTTAAGATAAACACCGCATGTCGAATAAAGATAGAGCATGCCAGCTGCTTGTCGTTTTCATGCTACTGCGCATGCGTCCATAGATAAGGTGCTCAACTAGTAGCTCGCGTATTTGCTTGGAGTTTAAAATACTCCAAAAATTGAGCAGTAAAAATAATATGTCATAATAATTAATCTACCAAACTAGTGTTTTCAATATTTTTTTAATTATATTCAACTAAAACAATATTTTTTAACTGTGAAACGTCATTTTAAATATAAAATTTATCTTTTAAATAAATTTTGTTTTATTACAATTTTTAACAATATTAAGTTTCGTTTATTTTTGGTCTTCATAAAAAGTTAAGCACTTCTTGCTTTTCATTACACAACAAAAAACACTTCTTCATTTTATTCTTACGTTTTAATAACGTTAAGAATGAAATATATCAATATTAATATTAACAAAGTTTTATAATTTTGGACTTGAAAAAAAACAACGTGGCGCATAAGACTGTCAAAAACATATGATTGCAATATTCAGTACGGTATTTAGTTGAGCACCTTATCTATGGACGCATGCGCAGTAGCATGAAAACGACAAGCAGCTGGCATGCTCTATCTTTATTCGACATGCGGTGTTTATCTTAAGTTTCTCTCGCTTTTATTTATCTCTAATCGTTGGCAGTCACTATTTGCGGGCATTTTTGCATAGGCACCTATATCTCATCATGTAGGGAAAGAATTAATCTTCAATTTGGTATGTATAACATGATAATACATTATGAACGTATATATTTAACGAAATTATACCTGTTTACACCTGGCTGACATTAGGTTGCGGCCAAGTGAGGGATGGCACCTTGAACTTTCTCGGTATCTCAAGTATATTTCTTTCTAATGAAATATATTTTTTAACAATTACAAGTGAACGTAATTGTTCAAAAATAAATAATTAATTACATTTTAATTAAAATTAATTGCGGCCAAATTTGGATGGCCACCTTTGCGGATCTGCATTGGTTTAGTTATAAATATCGATAAAAATTATATTTTATTAATCAAACATATGAACGTATAAATCACGCGGTCGGATCTTAGACTATCAATGTGCACACGGCTGAGATCACAAAGCAGCAATTCAGCAATCATTCAGAAAGAGTGCACTCATGGCTCCCTTTAACCCTTAGACCGGTGTCGTCTGGTTGAAAAAACTGAAAAGCGTCAAACGAACTCGTACTCGCGGCAATAAACCATTTTTTCTTTTAGTTGCCATGCAAGCGGTGGCTTTAAATTGCACATGTATTACCAAATTTCAGTTTTTTAGTAAAATTACGTGACAAAAATTATATGTTTTTTGACCCCTCCCCCCTCTTGTTACAGGTGATCACACTTGTGAAACCCCTCGCCCTGACGTAACGGCACAAATTTTCCATTTTATATGTAGAAGTAATGAAATTAAACAGTTTTCTAAATTTGCACTTGCCGACAACTTAAACTTACAAAAGTTTTATTAATAAAGATTGAGTTAGTAATATGAATATTTTGGTTTACACACTACGTTTTAAGATCGCATGACGTCACAAAGCTTTTGCCTACTGAAAATTTAACATTTTTAGTCTGAGCGAATATTCGTCAAGTTATATGAGACAGCTGACAAATTAGTATAATAAAATTTGTAGCTTTTCGTGTCATGACTGTTTTTTTTTAAAGGGACATTAGCACGTCCCTGAAAAATACCTGGAAACGCCGGTACAGTGTAGATGAAATCAGGACAGTCCCGTTCAAAAGCAGCAAAGCATATGGCCACGTTAGTTGCAGTTCCTTATCCACAATTACTAGTAGTTATAATCATTCCTGCTTACGTTTACAGCGTGGCGCCAAATCCATAGACAAAATATCCAATTAGCCGTGCGTAATTTTAGATTAGTAAGCGTCCAGCACAATATGTAGAGCACATGCATCTTCGAGTTAACGATTACATAAATTACCGTTATTAAGAAGCAACATACAATGAACTCATCCTTTATGATTAATTACTATTTAAAAAAGTTAAACTGACTTCAAATATCTACTCTATCAAATAGCTACTCGGCCCACTGTTTCTGCCCGCCAACACTCGAGACGCCGGTCAAGAGTTATTAACGAAACAAAATTGTGATGCCACTTACTATCCCATTTATCGTCAACATACTGCCCTAATCCGAGGTTCAGACTCACAGGAGATACCCTATGGGCGGGCTCTTAGCCCACTAAATTTAAACTCTGCCTGAGCATTCTGCTCACTCGCAAAGCCTGGTTTAGCAGTAACGGTCATTTGGACCAACAGCTCAAATTCATTTCGAAAAAAAATTACAAACGCCGTTGTTTCGTCGGCTGAAAAATAATTAAAATACACAATAACATAATTACATTATTTCATACTCAACAAATATTAAATTTTACATCATGTCGAAATTTTCACAGGATGGGCCGAGAGACTCAAATCATGATCTAGGTAGACTTAACTTGCGTTCTCCACTTATCATAAGTACCATACAAAACCAACAATTACAGTGTGACATGCAGCACCCGATCATAGTAAGGACCTTACATACATATAACGTTTTCTGTTCAAATAATAATTCTAAAATATCTGGTTTGCTCGGTTTTTCACATACCCATCTCTTGGGAACCGAGCTTTTCTTGGACCTGGAACCTTGATAAATCGATTCCTTGACCCGAAAAACCCCTAATTTGTGACTGTCATGAAAATCGTTGGAGCCGATTCCGAGATTCCAATTATATATATACAAGAATTGCTCGTTTAAAGGTATTATATATTAATAGATTCAATTTTTATTTTTCTTACTAGCTGAACCGGCGAACTTCGTACCTTAGAACAGATATTTTAAAATCGTTAAATGTTTGACAGCTTGGAACTGTGAGAAAAAAGTGTTGTTTTTATTATTTTTAGTAGTAGTATATTCATGCCTGTATCCCCGTAGGGGTAGGCAGGGGTACAACAAGTGCACCCACGATTAGCCGGAGATACTAGGTCCCACGATGTGATTGGTAGCATGCCTATCGCCAACCGGGCACTTTCCAATCCTGGGCAACGTTGTTTTTATCAGAAAATTGAAAAAACACATTTTTGAATTGCCTGACCCAGGAATCGAACCTGGGACCTTGTGTGGTCAACTCCGACACCGGACCACTAGACCACAAAGGCGGCTTTTTAATATTTTTCTTGCAATTTTTTCATTTTTTTCCCCGCCATAGAAACCTCCCCCAGACTTTAACGAATATTTCAAACAGTCAGATTTTACTAATCAATTTTCGGTATCTCTGGAACCACGAAATAAAGAAAACAACGGAATTGGCAAGTACAAACATTTGTATCAGGACCGCGATCGCCACACTCACACATAAAATAAGCATTATTGCATATAAACTACTAATGCAAACATTGTTTCATTGGTCGTTTTCATTTTAAACAACAATAATCCGAAACACACAAACAGAACATTTAAAAATATACCAAACTGCGTTACAATAAATTTTATTTTGCTACAAAAAAAAAGAGTATTTACGTCCTTTTGTAGTCTATTCAAAATAGACTCATCTATTTGTACAATAGTGAAACTTAAGATCGTAATAGTTTCGCTATTCTACAATAGATGGCAGCATTGATTTTTCCGTAGTTTTCAGTTTATCATATTTGAGTAGAGAACTTTCTAGAACGATATACGTAATGACTGTCATTACGTATATCTTTCTAGAAAAATTAGGTCAACCTAAAATGAACTTTATATGTAAGGTGTACGGCTGATTTTAGCTTGACTTTCTATTATATCATTAGAGATTATATTAAGTCAGGAATTTAATTAAAATAAAATGAAAATTGTACTTTCGAATGATATGAAATATCTCCATTTTTAATCATCTGTATTCTACTATCATTTCTGCATTCAAGGATGGCACAATACGGCATAATTCAGTGTATAATAGATTTTCGCACGACGACTATCTCCTAATGATATGGTAAGTATCACTAAGGCAATTTAGAGTATAAGCGCATAATAGTGACGCACGCGGCACGCCCACTCTTCACTTCCCCTTATTTTCTTTATTTCGTGTCTGGAACCGTAGAAACCAAATCTTCACAAAAAGAATGGAAAATAAACAGGTAACATACACTATCAAACAAAAAAAAAAATCTGTTCATAAGCGATCTGAGGCAACAAAATTAAAAATTTAACCGGATTGAGCACCTCCTCCTTTTCGAGAAGTCAGTTGAAAAGTATACAAATCGATACACAAATCCCGGATATTCGACAATCTTATGGAAGAAGGTTATGCCCTCTTTTATACGATGTCATTGACCAAATCAAAGATGCGAATAGTACTGACGTCAGACGGATAAAGATATAGTGCATTCAGTTCAAGCGGTGCATTCACCACTTAGTGTGCAAGCTGTAAAACTCCTACATTAACAGACAAACGGTGTAATTGGAATGGTACGATAAAGTATTTTTTATATATCATTAGATAGCAAAAAAAGTAGATGGTCCCGGGATTTCCCCGGGTTGGTCCCGGGCTCTTTGAAGAATAAGCCAACTGCCGTTCTGCCAGGCAATCGTAAAAGGCTATAGGAGTCACTACCATCGTGGCTACTAGGTAGTAAAATTCTGCATTGTCTCGCCCGGGTCTGGTACCACCGCCTTACCTATTTCAGCCGCAATAGCTTCAGTGCTTGTCGCTGTCGTGTTCCGGTTCGGAGAATAAGGTACCCCGGTTAACTTATGCATGTAGCATTAGTCCTCGCTACAGGATAGCAACGTACCATTAATATCAATGGTGTCTACAGGCGATGGTTGACTCTGTCCATCAGGAGGCCCATCTGCTTGTTTACTATCTTATGATATAAAAAAAAGATGGCTGTCCTGCTGAAAAGGGAAGCCATCGCCTATAGACAACAAAGATGTTAATGGGGCGTTGCTATTCGTATCGCGGGATTTGCCATATCCACAAGTCTACCGGATACCTTAGCCTCCAAAACGGAACACGATATTGACAAGTATTTACGCTATTGCGACAGGAATCGGTACGGTGATGGTACATAAACTCGGGGGAGACGGAAACACTGAGCATTGAGTATTATTAGATACATATTCCTAATCGTTCGCCTTTTACGAACTAAGTGGCAAAATTGCAGATAATCTATTATTCAAGAATCATTATATGCGTCAAAAAAGAATCATTATATGCGTCAAAAAAGAATCATTATATGCGTCAAAAAAGAATCATTATATGCGTCAAAAAAGAATCATTATATGCGTCAAAATAAATAAACAAGTCAATTAAATATCCTAATCCATTCATCCGTTTTATAAATCATCATCAAGGTAATTAACGTTGCGCCATGAGTGCTAATAAATAAAAATTTATATCGCTCGACAAATTACTCGTTTGTGATATGACTGTTAGTCAACGATACTAATATGTAGAAATACATATATAAATACTGAGTTATAATTAGTAAACATCCAAACTCAGAAATATAATCAATTATGCTCATCACATAAAATGTTTGATCCTGTCGGAAATTGAACCGAAGCCCCGTCTATTGCGTCGTCAGTATCGCTAGCCACACGACCAAGGAACTTTGTAACGGGGCTAACGAGATTCAATTCATCTCCGCTCCGCTGTTTGTCAATAAAAGATAAACCGAATAACATTTTATCAAATGCGCCGCGACATGCATAAAATATACAAAATTTACTAATCTAAATGTTATATTTTAAGTTACCGGAAAGTGATTTCACTGGCCCAATTCCGAGAAATACACTAAGAAGCGATGCTTAGCTTATACTAAGAAGCATGTTTATTCTAAAACATGATTAACGATGAGGATTAGACTTTTGGTTTGTATGCAGGTCGATGATAGTTTGGGATGAGCAGCAGTCTGTCAGAATATTATTAACTAGCTGTTGCCCACGACTTCGTCCGCGCGGACTTCGTTTACTCCGCACAGCCCCTCCCCCTTTAGGTGATAGGGTGATAATATGTAGCCTATATGTTGACCCGGCCTGTTAGTAATATTCATGCAAAATTTTAAGTAAATCCATGCAGTAGTTTTGAGTTTACCCCGGACATACATACATACAGACAAACAGACAAAAATTCCAAAATCTATATTTTTGGCTTCGATATTGATTGTAGATTACGCCCCAAGTACTCTTAAGATTAAAAAAATATTCAATGTACAATTTTGACTTTCCTACGATTTTATAATATGTATATAGATAACGGCTGAACGGATCAAGATGAAAAGCACTGAGAAAGATTATCTGGTAAAAATTCTAGGAAAACATGTTGATCCCGGAGGATTCATCAAAAACATTTATAACAGAGCAGGCTGCGGGGCGTCGCTAGTAATTTTTGTTGTTATACTATTCCGTCTTAAATACTCCATCAATCATCATAAAATTCTGTAGACGCATTGTCAGGGTCCGGGGTATAGAGTATCTTTGCCTTATACTTGACTACTATGTGGTAGAAGTCCGCAACGGCCCAACTAGGTCTAATTGGTACCAGACGGGGTTTTTATCTTACCTATTTCTGCTGCAATAGCGTCAATGCTTGTTATAGTTTCGTTACTCCCTTAAAGGTTGATTTTTAAAAAAAAAATCAGCTTATATTTTACCCCTGAATTTTAACTATCTCCATGCCAAATTTCATCTAAATCGGTTTAACGGTTTAGCCTCGAAAGCGCAACAAACAAACAAACCAATTTAACTATCGCATTTAAGTATTAAAATTAGTTACGATTGTTAATTATTACATTAATATATTATACCTTTTAAAAATGAGTATAAAATGTATTTATATACATGTAATAATTAACAATCGTACACGTGTCCTACATTTACCTTATTATTTCAAAATTTGAAAATGTTTAAGAGAACAATTCCCGAATCGCAGTAATAAAATATTTGTTTGAAACAGTGACTCAATATGACACAGTTCGGTAATGGCGGATGCTCGGAAAATGTTATATCACTTGCATATATACTAAAAGGGATTCTTTGCCTGTTTGTTTTCTTTTTTCTTGTTTGTTGACTTATTTAACAGGGTAGTGAAATTAAACATTCTGACCGATTACTCAGAATTGAAGAATTCTGTACTACACTTTGGTGTCTATAGGCGATTAGTTGTTTTTATCACCAGGAGAACCATTTGCTTGTTTGCTATCTTATAAGAAAAAGATATAGAAATAAGCGATAGTCTTTATGGAAATATGATCAAAATCTGTAGATAAAAAGAAAAGTCTCACTGACTGGCATATCAAGGCCCGCCCTTGGATCAAAAAAGGTGAAATTTTTCACATGGCTTTTTCTTCCGACGTCGACGAGAAACAAAGAAGCCTTTTTTGACATTCGTCCCTAAGATGATGAAATAGGGGGTGATTTTTTTATGGAAAAGGACAAACCGGCAGAAGGTACGCCTGTAAATGATCACCACTGTCCATGGACATCCCGCAATACCAACCAGAGGTCATGCAGTTGCGTTTTTATTCAAGGTCTTATGTTCAAGGTCAAGTCGTATCTATTCGGAAAAATCCCTGCTGGTAATTAATTCTACAAAAGAGTAGTGCGAGATAAAAAGTGCCGGGAGAACCGCACGGGTGTGGATTTCCAGACATGGGGATGGTGAGGGTGGAACTTCAAATTTTGACGCGATGTCCGATACTGAAATTCATCAGCAGGAATTAATCCAAACAAATCGTCGGAACTCTGAACTTTGAACAACTCATAGATGCGATAAAAGATGCAGAGTGGACCTACATCTCTACGTAATGCCAGAGTCAAGTTGTTTCGAAATACTCGCGGGCTGGCGCGGGTTGGCTAGTCTATTTATATACACCAAAGATGTTAATACTGCGTTGTTATTCATGCGACAGGGATGTAAAGCCATATGCATATGGTTACCTTGTCCCAGAATCAAAACAAGCACTGACGCTATTGCGACAGGACAAGATAAGGCTTTGCAACGTAACATGGACGAGATGTCGCAGAACTTGTATAATAAAATAATATACAAGTCAACCGGTTTCGCCTTTTACAGTATCTTCATATTTAAGGGTTATGTCATTTACAACGTAAACCTTAACTTTTTTCTTTCTTATAAATTTGGTTAACAAATAATCAGATGCTCTCCAACGGAAAAAGATAACGCGTATATATCAAAATATCAACGGAGCATTGCTATCCATCAGGCAGGTACATAACTTAAAATATCTTCACACCAATATCCCCGAAGATGTAGGCAGAGTGCACCCACGAGTAGCCGAAGATACTTAGTCCCACAATGTGATAGGTGGCAAACCTATCACGGCACGCATATAAAGCCACATATATAAATTTACCACCTATCTTACCATCTTATCTCTTCATGTCCAAGCTTCTCGGTAGAAATACAAAACTCCTCTTATATAAAACAGCCATTAGACTCATTCTAATGTATGAATGAGAGGCTTGGGCATTGACGCTTGAAAGATGAGGACGAGCTCCTAGTGGCTGAGAGGTAAATCTTACTTAAAATGTTTGACCCACGGGAAACTCACCAGACCCACGGGAGGATATTAAAAAAGACGAAATCGATAAACTGGTGACAGACCTCAAGTAATTTGAGAAACAAAAACTTTCAGACTCTGCTGGTTTGTCACCTAGAGCGAATTGAAGAGGATCGACATGTTAAAAAAGCCTACCAGGGTCAACCATCAGGCAAACGTCCAGTGGGTCACCCCATATATAGATGGCGCGATGCAGTAAATGAAGACCTGAACAAGCTTGGAGTAAACGACTGGAAGCGCACTGCAGAAGACCAGAAACAATGGCGTATTCTCGTTTCGGAGGCCAAGACTCACTTTAAGTCGCTTATCCAACGATGTAAGTAAGCTTTCTTTCCCTCCAAACCAAAACACTAGCAGAAAAGGAACGTATGACAGCCTCATCTATCCAATGGGACCGAAGAAGATACACCTATTCATAGTGTGGGAACTTAATGTTGGTCGATGGTTTGGACATTCAGACAGACATTGCCGAAACGTATTAAGGGTTTGATAGAATCTGCTGGTATACTAGCAAGTGAGCTACCTGATGTAAAATAGGTATCATATAGATAGGTATCACACCCTTAATAAGTTTCAAGATGTGGTGATATTTATATTTAATACTAGCTATTACTCGCGACTTCGTTCGCGTAATCTAAAATCATTACTTCCCTTTGTTCACTCGAGTAAAAAATAGCCCATGTCCTGCCCTATGAACTTCTCTATCTTTCGGTAAAAGTTTAATGAGAATTGGTCCAGCCATTCCTAAGATTATACTCTACATTTTAAAAATTTTACAATTTTAAAAATTGTTGTTTTGGTATTAGTATCGTAAAAATAATACATCGCACTTGAAAGAATCTAGTTATTTTGTGATCACAGACAGACACTTCACTTTTATTTATACGTATGGGCTGGCATAGATTGGTAACGTTTTTTATATTATAAGATAGCAACATACAGACGGATCTCCTGATAGAAAAAGTCAACCATCGCCTATAGACACCAAAGATGTTAATGGCGCGTTGCTATCTTGTGCCGAGTTCTTTTACGAGGCATAAGTTTACCGGCTACCTTACCCTCCAAACCGAAACATGACGGTTACAAGCTCTGACGCTATTGCGGCAGGAATAGGTAAGGCGGTGGTACCAGACTCGGGCGAGACATGCAGAACTCTACCACCTAGTAGCCACGATGGTAGTGACTCGCATCGCCAATCGGTCGCCTTTCACGACCTGCCTCACAGAACGGCAGTTGGCCTATTCTTCAAAGGGCCCGGAACCAACACGGGAAAAATCTACACAAACTTTTCTTTGCATTGTATAAAAATCATCGTTGAAAAGTAGCAGGTTTGCGCTTGGACACATATAGACGGGCTTCCCCGAACTATGTTACTCGCATGTATTACGAAGGCGTGACTACGTGATAAGTGGGATATATACATCTTCCTGAAACCGCCCCCGCCACGGGTTTTCGGACGTCCTATAAATAAAAACGTGAAACTAATTTCAGTTCAGTTGTTCAGGAAAGCGCGAGGTGAATACAGTGCCAAATATTAAGTGACAACGTGACTTCAATTGAGTTTTCGTTATTTTTCACCTTTATCTACACACACGTGATTAAGCTTCTTCTACTTAACTGTGAATCCGTTATTTTTCACTTTTTTAAATATTTTTTTATATTGAACAATTTTCATTTTTGGCAAATTAAAGGACTCCTAAAGTGCCGCAAGATGTTGGAGAAAACTGTAATGGGTGGGAGTTGGGAAAGTGTGGTACGTATTTACAAATACTTGTTAGGAAATGAAAAAATATTGTTACCGTTTTTGACCAAGTTTAAGGTTAAATGACAAAAAAATGTAATGTCAAATTATGCCTTATTTTTACTGATTGTAATATAATATGTATTTATATTTTTATTATTGAAATTTTCACACATTTATACAATGGATGATGACTAAATGCCTATTGACATTCTCAATGTTCTCAACCAATCAATCAATCAACCCCAAGTTAAACCCAAAAAAATTTGGGTGTAAACTGATAATAAAAAAAATAAAATGTATGTTATATATTAAAATAAATATGCATAGAATAATAATGTATACTATACAGAATAATTAGTATCGCTTCTGTGGATTAGTGGTCTGGTGTTGGCGTTGAGGTCCTGGGTTCGATTCCCGGGTAGGGTAATTAAAAAAATGTTTCTTATAAAAACAATGTAGTTCGGGATTGGCAAATGCCCGGTTGGGGCACCTATCACATTTGTGGGACCAAGTATCTTCCGCTAATCGTGGGTAGACTTGTACCTTTGTCTACCCTTTCGGGGTTACGGGCGTAAAGATACTTATAGAAACTTACAATATAAACATAGAAATTAAAATATATTAATATGCATAATTAAAAATTGTTATATATCGTTCGGAACTATTTTCGTAATATTTTGTGTAGTGTATTTGCTTTGTATAGAAAGGAACATTTGAATTAAATAAACTGCGTTATTTATATAGAAATATAGAAAACAATAACTTGAATTAAAAAGACTGCTTACTTTGTGTAGGAAAAAATAACTTGAATAAATAAATTCCGTGTTTTGTGTAGGAAAAAATAACTTTATAAACAGACTGCGTGTTTTGTTTTAAAAAAACTTAAATAAATTGACTGCGTGTTTTATGTAAGTGCCTACTAAATACATTTATTTTAATATACTAGCTGTTGCCAGCGACTTCGTTCGCGCGGACTGTTTACTCCGCACAACACCTCCCCGCTGGGTGATAGCGTGATAATATGTAGCCTATATGTTGACCCGACCGGTTAGTAATATTCATGCAATATTTGAGTTTACCCCGGACTTATATACAGACAAACAGACAAAAATTCTAAAAACTATATTTTTAGTTTCGATATCGATTGTACATCACGCCCCAAGTATTCTTTTAAAAAAATATTCAATGTACAGTTTTGACTTTCTTACGATTTTACTATATGAATAGATTACTTTTATAAAATTAACCAGAAAAAATTTTGTTCAAGTATTTTTACTGAATCAAAACATAAATTAGTATCTGAGTTTTTATGACTATTATGTAAATAAATTGAAATAATATTACATATTTGACTATTTAAATCTGGATTAATGCAAAAATGAAATCAATGTTTAGTAAAAACATGTATGGCACTGTTTTCTTAATTGAATCGTTTATTTGAGAAACCCCATAAGTCCAAAATACTAAATTTTTCAGGAGAAGCAAAAAACATTTTTCCAGGTTAAGTTAGCATTAACATCGTGAACCAATGATAAATAATAATAATGTTAGCATCTCTAAAAAAGATTCCAGCATAAAAAATTTTAATTGTTAATTACTACAATTAACAATAATGATTTAAAGTAGGTGGACTTATGGGGTTTCTCAAACAAACGAAGAAAATAGTTAAAAAATCATTAATTTATCAATTTTTCTTCCTCAATAATTTATTAAATTTATAAAATAAACTACAAAATATGGAGTAGAACTACAATTAACGGAAATTATAACAAATAATCATTTATTTTTAAATTAAAGTCAGTGAAATCACAGTAAAGAATAAAACAATAATTTAATTAAATTTTATCAAACTAATAACAGCAAAAATTATTAAAATTTAATTTTACTTTTTTACTCACAGCCAGTGGTCACGGGTGATTTTTTTTTTTCAAAAAGGCGTCAATTTTAATTTAAAAACATTTTTTTCACTCAGAAGAAGTTTTTTTTGTAAAAAAAAAGAAACTTATTTTTTTAATTTTGGACTTATGGGATATTTGGACTTATTATATACACGTAAACGTGAGAGGATATTCAAAGAACC
Organism: Apodemia mormo; assembly: GCA_036924255.1. Taxonomy (NCBI): domain Eukaryota; kingdom Metazoa; phylum Arthropoda; class Insecta; order Lepidoptera; family Riodinidae; genus Apodemia; species Apodemia mormo. The sequence goes on from JAUPFN010000026.1 coordinate 11,498,157, forward strand.
GAAAAATGCAATAAACCCAATTTCGAAAAAAATGTGACTTATGGGGTTTCTCAAATAAACGATTCAATTATGACACGATATAAAGTCATTACTGTGACATATTATGACATTACAAAAGTTTTTACAGTGACTAAAACATTATAACATCAGTTTTTGTACTTTTTTCTTTATGTTTTTATAATGTATACGTACGTATACATTATAAAACGTATCGATTTTTATAAAGATTTAAACTTTTATACTCACGTTTAACTAATATTCATAACTTTAAACCATCGGCGTTAGCGAAAAGACATCATCTATCCATATATTTGTTTTTTTTTTGTTGAAGTTTCTGATACTCAAAGTGTACAATTTTTACCAAGATCGGAAGTTTTATATTTGAGTTAGATTGTTGCAACTCTACTGCATTTTGAAGTACAACGAAAAATGTAATGAGGCCATCTTTCACTGTGGGAAATGTCTCCACGGCAAACAAGTTTCACGTCGGTTACGGAATAAGGTTCTGTATTATACTAGAATATATTTGGTCAAGAGCGGGATCATAACACTCGATGGTCCCCCCAAAACAAAAAGATTGAAAAGATCTATAGACGTTCATTTACATATTTTTATGTTTCATAATTGATTAAATTAACACACAAAACACAGTAATGTTGAAAACCAATAAATAAATAATAACAAGACCTAGCCTCATGTATTTAAGTACAATAAAAAGATTAAAGAGAGGGGTTCAAAATCGAGTCTCGCTAGGTCATAGAACGGACGACAGAGAAAAAAATATAACTTGAGACATATGAAATTGCTTTTGTTTATTTATATAGCAGTTTATATGTAAATTTCGAATAAATACGATGCTATCCATTTAACACGCTCTACGGTGATAAATTCTTTAAGGTTCTATCGGTCAGCTATTACACAAAGCGCACGGCTTAGATGCGCTTAAAAGGCAACTGACTTATCTATGCTCGCTGTCATTGAACTGCTTGCTTCTCTATGGGATTGTTTTCTTTTTGTGGCAAAGCTCTTGACATTGCACCTGACAGCCAGTTTCACGGTTACCGATTCGATACACGCTATTAATCAATGTAGAAAATCGATTTCTTTTTAGATTATAAGTTACAGCACTATGTTATGTGGATTAGATCGATTAGTATGGAATCGATTCTTATCAAGTTTTTAAAAAACAAGTATTTGAAACCTTAACAATTTTGTTGTATATTGCAGAACATTATGACCCGGTTACATACACAAATGTGAATTTAGTACCGAACCAATTTTACTAGCAGTCGTAATTACTTCGAAGAAAACATGAGAACATAATAATATGTATAATAGAAATTGTTTTATTCTACTTTATTCTGAAAAAATATCATCACGTCGGTTCCTATGCGAAGTAGGCAGAGTGATTGAACGTCATCGACGTTTCAATTCACCACGGTACACCAATGTGTTTTCTTTAATTACCAATCCGTAGCGTCGCGACGCTACGGGTTGGTAATTAAAAAAACAAACCTGAGTTTATTTTTCTTAAAAATAATTAAAAATGTATATATAGGAAATTATGCGTTATTAATCATTTATTAATGCATATCACTTTCACTTTTTATCATACGTATACATTTTATCCTTGTCAAAAAATTCCTAGAATATATTAGACACTTAGAAAGTTCGATTTAAAGGTTCTCGTACATAATACTTTCTTTCTTGTTTTTGTCAACTTTCGTACAAACTTGACATACATGTACAAAGACACGTTCAGTAGTGTTGCAACCACGGCGATAGGGTTGTTAAGCGATAAATTTTCAAGGACGTCACGTAATATTTTATTATTTCAATTATTCCGACATTTGTATATGCTGCCCCATCTTATTTCTACAATCTGTTGTCGGAAATTAATAAGTGTTATTAGAAACCTTCTCTAACTTGAACGTTGAAAGTCTAGTTAAAAGCGAAAAATCATGTTCTAATCGTTACCATTTAAAAAATCCCAGATTTCTGCCATGAAAAGTGATCAATCCATATAAATATAATAAATGTAAAGAGGCTTTTTGTTTAAACTCGTTTATTTCAGGATTTTTGCTTTTTATAGTCTGTTTATTACAGAAGATTATTGGCTAGTACCCTACGAATATTATGAGCATACTAAACTTAAGCCATGTTAGACAGTTATTTTACAATATGAATGTACCCACTATTAATGAACTCTCGTCAACTGGACAAATCTATTTATCTACTTATTGGTAACATACGTATCTCACGCAATTTTCGTAAGTGAATTCTTGAATGAATCGTTTTTAAAGTCATAAAGTGTGCCAACCCTAAGCAACAGCGTCTAATAACAGACATTTTGATTATTCCGGTTCGTAGTTTCGAAAGTGGAGAGCTTACTAGCAGGATCTGGTAATGAGGAGTGACAACAAAAACGCACTGCCAGTTACTTGTTAGTTTTTAGATACAATAAACTATTTTTTTTGTCAGATAGTGCAGCAAAATCTACTTATTGCCAAATAAAAGTGGCACTGAGCGTTTCATGGAAGAACTGCAAAAATCTAAATCTATATTTTTTTAATATTATAAATGCGAAAGTTTGGATGTATGTTTGGATGGATGTTTGTTACTCAATCACGCTAAAACCACAGAACGGATTTAAATGAAATTTGGTACACAGGTAGATGTTGACCTGGAATAGCACTAGAAAAATAGAAAAATTAGCTGATCACACACAATTCACACACTATAATTGCCAACTTTTCTTTATTGGACGGACAAACTGGATAATATTTTGTACGTGACGTTTAAAAAAGGCTACACTCCAGTGGTTTGGATACGTAGATAGAATGGCAGATGGGAGATTTCCAAAATAGAATACATTTAAATCTTGGTCCACCATGATTAAGATTGATCCGATGCTGTGCGAAGGTGATGTGATTGCTTCGTATTTATAAAGTTAAATATGCGGCACCGAGTTTTCTCAACCTACCATCAAATTGTCTTGATAAAGGCATTGTATAAATGATACGTTATTTATTAATTAATATAACATTCTTGTTCATTGCCCTTTCAATCTATCAATTAAGCAGCCTTGGTAAGATTAATCTGTATGGCTACTACTTGACGTTAAAACTAGATAAATCTAAAAGCCACTTTAATTCGCTTGCGATCGAAAATTGTATATTTTTTAAGTATCCATTAATAATAATTAAGCTCATCTATATACATATAATAAAATCGTAGGAAAGTCAATGTATGTCCAGGGTAAACTCAAAAAGTACTGCATGGATTTACTTCAAATTTTGCATGAATATTACTAACAGGTCAGGTCAACGTATGGGCTACATATTATCACGCTATCACATACGGGGGAGGAGCTGTGCGGAGTAAACGAAGTCCGCGCGAACGAAGTCGCGGGCAACAGCTAGTAAATAACATAAAAAAGCAACGTTTTAATGGCTTTAATATAGTAATAATTCATTTTTACAAGATAATATCTTTATTAAAAACCGATGGTGTAATTTATTGGGACATTAAAAAAAATGTTAAATTGCTTTTAGATTCGCTTGTGTGTTCAAAGATTGGAAATCTATAAATTATGTCTTAACTAGCTACACCGCGCCGTGTGACCCGCAGTGCGATGAAATTTTCTTACGAATTCCACGAGAAAAATCAATTTTTCCGGGATAAATGTATACGTTAAAAGGGGACCTGAACTACCTATGTACCGAATTTCATACAAATCCGCCAGCAAGACTTCCATACACATACAAGCACTAACACACATACACATCCATATATTATGTATATCATAATCCGTCTCCAAAACAAACCCATTTTTTCCATACATTTCAGCACATACATACACACACATACATATATATACCTATAATCAATCACCAATATTGCGGAGTTTTTTTGAAAATTTTTTTTGAAAAAAAAGTCCCCTGAATCGAATGAGTATTTAGAAAGCGAATCGAAAACATCTCAGTAGCTTAATCAATATAATGCAAGACTCATTAAAACTATATTTTATTTAAAAAAAATTAGGTATCCCCTTGATACATGTAAAGCCACGGACAGCCGCTTCAAAACTTTAATAAATAGTTAGTCATTCTTACGTTACCGCTTTCCCTAATCTTCAAAATATGCATGATGTCGTGTTGTATTTATATTTATGACGCGCTATGACTAACATCACTCAATAAATTACATAAAAATTACCTGCCAAGTTTTTCATTAGCACACACTGAATCATTGACCAATACACTTCTTACAAAATAATTAACAAAAAATCGCCTCATAGAACTTAGGTAATTGATTAATAAAGCTTTCTAATGAACAAACGACATGAAATAAAAAAATTTAAGCGGTTTACGACATAAAGGAAAATCTGAACTTCATAAATTAATAATAAATACTTCTAGTACTGAATAAATCTGTAGTATTTTACGTTTTTTATCCAAGTTCATGTTAAATATTCGTTTGTAAGTTCAATTTACCACCTTGAATTTTTTGTGTCAGTCCGTTTGTTCCGTTTTAACTCAAAAACGCGATAAAAATTAGTTTACAGTGAGAACTGACGGACAGCAAAGCCAGAACTATTAGCATTCATATCAATAAAATATGATCACGCTGGTTTCCTTGCAGAGTATACAGAGTAAACAGAATATTTAAAGAGGCTAATCTATATTAATTAATTAATAATATAAATGCGAAAGTTTGGATTTTTGGATGGATGGATGTTTGTTACTCAATCGCGCGAAAACTATTGAACGGATTTGGATGAAATTTGGCACACAGGTAGATGACGACTCGGAATAGAACATGCTTTTTAACCCGGAAAAATCAGTTTTTCCCGCAGGATTCACTAAAAACTTTTATAATGCAAAGGGCCGCACGGTGCAGTCAGTAATTAACAAGATTCATATGTTTCTGGCGAAATAGATCGCGATATCACTAGAATCAGAAAAGGGGGCTATTTTGCAATTAAACCTCTAAAGCAAGAAAAGGATACAGAAACATAATTCCTATAGACATTCCTCTAGATAGAAAACAATTTTTTAAAAAAAACATGAATAATGTTGGTAATACATGAAAGAAGCCATTAGTTATAACAGTCGTAATAAAAGTCGCACTGTTATTTATTTTCCGCCGCAACAAGACGAATTGCTTGTTTTATGTTACCAATTCCTGTATTTTCATATAATAAGATGGACATAAGCAGATGACTTGTGATATGTCACAATAATCACCTATACACATCAAAGATGATAATGGTTTGTTGCTAAGTGTGGTGAAATGGTAATGCATAAGCTTATCTAGGTAAGGCGGTGGTACCAGGCCCGTGCGAGATACCAGAACTCTACCACCCAGTAACAACGATGGAAATGACTCGTATAGCCAATCATTTGCCTCTTACTATCTGCCTGGCAGAACGACAGATGGTCTATTCTTCAAAGGGGACCCAGGCCAACACGGAGTAAACCTATCGTTTATGAAAAGTAAATGGATAAAATACGCATATACATCGAACTTGTAAAGCTCGACGTTTCGGTTAATTTATATTGACTGTGTTCTTTTTTTTGTTTCGCTGGTGTAACAATTTCACTGTTTGTGCAAGTCATATAACTAAATATGGATTTCTTCTTAGCGCATTGATACTTAGAAGAGTCCAAATCCTATGGTAAAAATGTTCTTCGTCTGTAAGTTACAGATGTTCGTTAACTCAAGTTTACCTCATATGCGTAAGGTAATCTTATGTAATAAAATAAAAATACTTGACTGTGGTCGCGTGACCACGATCCGCTCGTGACCACGATCAATGTAAATTGGCCGAAACGTCAAACTTTCACAAGTTCATACCTATACGCGCAATCACTTTTTAAAAATGATAGTGGAACGCGTTAGTGCAAGAATAAAAGTTAACCCGACACTTAAATATTTTAATTGAGTAAATTACATTTGATCATTTCTTCGTAATTAAGATTTACATTAAGATATCCGTTCAAAGATTATGCGATAGATAATTGCGCAATATAAAGTAAAATAAAGCTTTTAGTCACAAGAGTAGGCTTGCAAGACGAGGTCAACGTGATTTCGATCAAATGTTAATTCGTCACACGAATTTTATATCGGTTATTAACCTTCGCGATAGTATCGAGTGGTATGATTCTAAAAATAGGGGCCTATGTTTGAACTGATACAAATACTTTCGGATCAATAGTCAGTCGTTTCAGCAGCCTAATAACATGGACTTCAGTATTCGGGCCTGGGTTCTTAACTTCAATGAAAAAAAAAAACGTTTAAATATTTTTTACAGATATTTTGAAAAAACATGCCCGTTATATCTGCTCGATCTGTCACCCAAGTCGGCATTTTCACACTACAAGATTTAATATCGTTGCGTCTCTGCCAACCTCTTCAAAGATGAGCAAAATGTTATTAATTTAATTTATTATGTTCAAAGCTATTTTAAGCTAAAAGCGTTTTAACTAAAAACTCTGATGATACGGAAAACCAGGCAAGTGGTAACAGGATTAAGTTTTATCAAAAAAACGGGAGCACATATAATACAAGAAAAATTTGATAGAATAATACAAAAAATTAAGTACAATATAATAGTTCCAATATAAAACAGTTAACAACATCTATATACATATAATAAATTCGTAGGAAAGTCAAAACTATACATTGAATATTTTTTTAAATGAATATTTGAGGCGTGATTTACAATCGATATCGAAGCCAAAAATATAGTTTTTAGAATTTTTGTCTGTTTGTCTGTTTATCTGTTTGTCTGTTTGTCTATTTGTCTGTATGTATGTCCGGGGTAAACTCAAAAAGTACTGCATGGATTTATTTCAAATTTTGCATGAATATTACTAACAGGTCGGGTCAACATATAGGCTACATATTATCACGCTATCACTTAGCGGTCAGGTGCTGTGCGGAGTAAACGAAGTCCGCGCGGACGAAGTCGCTGACAACAGCTAGTATAAAATAATAAAAGAGAATGACATACTAAATGACACCAATTAAATATAATCATGAAAGGTAATCCATTTCAAAGCTTAACACCAGCTTTCATTCAAAATGACGAACTAAAAATGTTTGGAGAATGAATGAATGAAAGGAAAACACTCCAGATTCGCGGAATATTTTGTCATCAGAACAAAACTTTTAAACTCTGTTATGAGAACCATCTGCTTTTTTGCTATTCTATGATATATAAAAGAGGTTTAACACAACGTTTACTCCCACATATTTTATTTTTTATATATTTATTATCCAGTATGAGTAAGATAAAGCAAAAACATTTAAATCACATTTTGTACCGTTTTGAAGCCGAAATAAGCATAGAGCGTAACATCATACATTTTACGTGGGGTATATTCACACTAACGAGGGCAATATTATTCATAATTTTGCGCCATAACATTTTTATTTCCAGTTCTTCTCAAGCTATCTTATTACCATATCATGGTAATAAGATTTATTAAACAAAGACTAGTTAAGAGATAACGTTAAGAATGATGAGTCGCAAACTTGAGAGCTTCTTTTTAACACACAATTGTTACGAAGAGTAAGTTATATATTTGTTGCCATGAAATTGAGTAATACAAGTTACATATTATCTTGATATTCCATTTGATCAATAAGACTTGGGTATTTAAAAAAAATCACACGCTTAAACCACACTTTCATACTTAATATTATAAATGCGAAAGTAACTCTGTCTGTCTGTCTCTTCTTCATGCCTAAGCCACAGAACCGGTTTGGATGAAATTTGGTAAAAAGATAGTTTGAAACCCAAGAAAGGACATCAAGATAATTTTCATCCCGGAAATCCCACGGGAACTATGCGAGTTTATATTTTAGAAATTTTTTCACGCGGCCGAAGACACGGGCACAGCTAGTATTGTGTACAAACGTTAAGTACTGCAACTTAGGATGCAGGTAGATAAAATTAAACGACTGAAACGATATTGGTTCACTACGATCAACTGATTTTTGGGTTGTCGAGTTATTAACCCTATCGTATCATTGGCCAACTTTCAAACAAGGCAGCACTGTCATCAATAAAACACACAAAAGAGTAAAATAGATAAAGTAAGAACTCCTAAAGATTTCACATACCTATTACTGTTTATATCTGACAAACATATGTTGTCAGTTTGTATAAAATATATTCGTATAATGATAGCCATTAATGGGGGTGGAATCAATTTAGCCCTTATTTAAAAAAGTACTTGTGTGAATATGCCCGTATAGCCCACTCTCAAAAAAACGCGAACCATATATGTACGAGTATGTTTATAGCTGTAAATTAAGTTAAAAAAAAATATGTTTTTTCGCGTACATTCGCTCTCGTCAGGTAACGGTGCCAGTAAGTAGGTTTGCAAGAACCGAAAACGTCATGCACTGCAGGGCTGACACAAGACATCAGTTAATTAATTTATCGTATCTTTTATATACTTATTAATTTATGTTCAAAAAATTCTCTTCTTTCCCATAAAAGAGGAGAGACAATGTGAGTCAGCCGGTAGAAAAGAAGTTGATTCCGCTATATATTACGTAAAATTATAAAACAGGCAAAATTATATGTAATATAATTTAAATCGTATTTTGGTGGCAACCCTGGACCATTAATGTTTTTTGCGCGCCGTCCTTCACGTTTCGTATTGAATTTCAATAACACATGTGTAATCTGACATTATTGGCTTAAAGAGTGCGAATACAGTTACTTTCTACAAAGGGTTTCGAGATGATTGAGGCGTGAGATCGATAAGGTTAGCTGTATCGCAATATAATACTGTTATTAGACAATAGACACTTTTAGGGTTGTGCGTTTGTCGTTATTAATATAGCAGTAGGTTGTAGAGTTCTACATTATCTCATCCAGCTTTGGAATCATTGTCTTAACTTTTAGTGCCGCAATGGCATCGGTACTATATCTTGTTTTTAAAAACTAAAGTTACCGTTAACAAGCATGTGGCATTACAATCCTACCATAAGGATGGCAACGCACCATTAACATCTTAAGCCGATTGTTGATTCTTTCCCTCAGGAAAGTCACTGTTTGTTTGCCATTCTATTTCTATGATATGAAAAAAATCACCTATAAACTCATTAGGAATTGAGAAAACTCAAATATTCATCCCAAATCCCAAAACTCATCAAACGCATAACGAGCTGCGTGACGAATCGCTAGTAACTAAATAATGTGGTAATCATTACAAAGTCACCACATAATAATTGCCACTATAATAATTGCTGTTACAAGGTTACTCATGCCGAAACAATTATTTCGGCGATAAATAAGTCAATTACAATAACATTCAAAATAAACGTGCAAACTAAAATAATTTACATTAAATTTAGTTTATATTATGTTCGTGTAATGGCGGCCAGAAATAATATGCAAGTTGCGACAGTAAAACTAAAATATCTACATACAGTTCAAACGAAATAGGACACTGACACGGCGGCTTAACGTGGATATGCCGCGGCCGGAATATTTCGTATTACCTGAAAACAAAAGAAAAGAATTGTAATTATAAATAAAAAATATTGACACGTCTCTATTCCTGAAATTATGGAGATCTGTGCAACTGTCCTCAATTAATGAAGAGTATTAAGACAAATAATGTAGAAGGCGGGTTAATCTAAAGATAAATTGGATAAATGTCCAATTTCAAGCAACATGTATTTAAAATCAAATTAAAAATCTTCTAGGATTCATACCTACGTCTGTATATGCATATACATCTGATATCGCTAGACTGATGAGGCGACTAAAAACAAAAAACCTTGTTATGTAACGGACACAATAAAAAAAAATGATGTAAAATGTGGCTTAATCTACCCATTTATTGAACTTATGTCCAGTTTCAAGCAAGTTAAATTGAAAAAAAAAAACAGTAGCAGTCATGGGACTGCCGATAGAAGTGAAAACGGAACTATTAAGTTGAGAGAAATTAAAACTATATGCAAAACATAGCTATAGATGTACTATTATCATTAGCATGTCGGTGACGCGAACCGAGGATTTTACCCTCTACCAAAACGCTCAACGCGCCTAAAGAAGTTTTCACTTCAAAAACTAAAGTATTCTGTGACTTAAAACCAAGACCCCACGCATGCTAACCTGATGAGGCGACTACAAAAAAAAACTAATTATATAATGAATACATTTAACAAAATAAACAAGTAACCTAGAAAGCTTAATTCTTAGATTAATTAGACCGTGTTAAATAACGTTAGAATGTCTATTTCTAATGACCTATATTTTTATGCGACCCCATTTCGCGACAGTACACGAATTTTTAAAAGAAACACATTAAAACTATGTAGACGGTGTCAAAATACAGTAGCTGTATTAATCGCGACATTAGCGACATTGAAAAATATTTACACTGTCAAGCATATTCATTACTTTGAAAAAATATTCTCGTAACCAGCATGCTCTAGTAAGTACCGTCTGTCATTTATTTATTTGAAATTTTTAAATAAACTTTACATATTACACTATCAAATGTAGGACATATGTAGGACAAACTAAAATATTAAAAACTCATGGAAAAAATACATGTTAGAACATATGCAAATACGATTACATATACGATCGGTTATACTATTTACTGATGTTCATAATTATGTACACATTTCAAGATTATTTTTACTTTGTTAAGGACCGAAAAATATAATAAAAATAGGATGTCTACTTCTATTTTCTTTGAGTAGGTCCAGACCTCTTTTAAAATAAAAGACTGTCTTCCTACCTTTAGGCAGTATTTAAATGGCAAAAGTTTACGTCATCGCTGTCATCGTAATTGTGAGGTTCTGCAACGTCTCATCCGGGTTCAGTAGTTAGTACCACCACCACCTTACTTTTCCTGGCGCATATCGTATTTTGAAATGTAAGGTAGCCGGCAAAGTTATACATGCGAAATGACATCGGTCGCAAGGATAGCATGCACCACTAATATCTGGCGATGATTAATTATCCCTTTCCATCAAGAGAGCCTTCCATTATCCTATGATATCAATAAAAACTATGAAATCAACTGTAACAAACAGAGCCTTAACCATAGAAAAATTTGATATCTTGATATTAGATAAGCGTTATTATCGACGATGTAGATCCATTTAATTCTTACGTCACACGTTTTCTTTTACACAAGTTAACTGGAGAAATAGTTTCAGGTCAATGTCTAAATCAAATTTATGAAGAGATAAACATTTATATGTGCTAAATAAACAGCATCCGTTACTTTCACTATAAACAAATCTCACTATTGAGTGTGTTTTTCTCAATCACGCTATAACAGCGGTTCGGATTTTAGTGAAATTTGGTATGTAGGTAGTCTATGCTTAGATTCAAGACACATACTGCTTTTGATCCCGTAAAAACTCATTATTCCCATGGGATTTCAAAAGAAAATTTAATGAGACAGCAACATCGAAGTAGACACCTATCGCATTATAAGTAGCAGTATGGTATTATAAATTTGATTTTATTGTTTTGAATGTTTTGTTCGTCTGTAATAAACTCAAACTGTATATAAAGGGAATATATTCTAATCCTTACATGCTATTTAGAGCTCAAGGACTATCAAATGACTAAGAGTAGTCAGGACAGTGAACTGGCCTTTGTTAATAAATGCGTCTGATTTTAAATAATATTAACTCATCTGACTAAAGAAAGATCCAAAAAAAATGATTACTGTCATGTTTTCCAGAGTTTTCTAAATTTTTAGGTGACTGTTTCTATTTATTCTAACAACTCTATTCAGACATAAAAATATGGCACTGTAGTGTTTTAAAACACAATAATATTTTTATTTATACAAAAAAAATGATTTAAAATGTTTAATAATGTCACCAATCCACACAAGGATACTAATAGATACGCCATTGGGAAGGAAACCTGTCACCTCGCATATGAGCAAATGCTCCTTTTACTGTGTCAGTGTCAGTACCTTTTACTGTAAAGTGTCATACATTAGTAGATATAATATATTGTGAAAAAATAAATATAAACCATGTTATACTATTTTATCGTACCGAATAAGCTGAAAAGTTTTAAAAATTACTATTGGAGTGATTTTATTTCATCGTTAAGTACTATAACTTTGTATTTCTATATGTAAATGCAAGCTACGCTGACAACCTAAGAAATTGCCTCGAAAGGCATATCTATTTAATCCGTGAACCAGCCTCTCTCAGAAAAATGTTTTGGGTTGGACTGAGTTTTTGTAACTAATTCTTTACATACAAGTATATAGCAGGCAAAAATATTAAAAACGACTTGTCAGATCCAGAATTCGAACCAAGGACCTATGTATCTACACAAAAGTACAAACCGCTAAAGCAAAGTGACAACACATAAATAAAAGTATATGTAAATAAAAATTTTAATAATGAAGAAATTTAAAATATATTTAAGGGCCTTGATCACAAGAACACGATAACGATCATAAGATAAATGTAAATATCAAATGATTGTTATGAATATAGACTTGCAAGCTGTGCCAACAGTTCCAGAAGTATGACCAGAGCATATGGTAATAAGGCCAGGTGTTATCTAACATGTGAGTAACAGCCGAAGGGCTCGTTTGACGACAACTGAGACAAAGATAGATAAAAAGCAGGAAGCGATAGAGCAAGACAACGATCTGGCCCTATTACTGTAATCACAAGGTTATCATCTACAGTTTAAACGATGTAAACAAATTTTTAATCAAACGTAGTCAAATTTTCCGTCGTCTTTTCTTTTGATTATTTTGAATAAGATGTTTTGAAGTTTAAGATATATGAATAAATATATAACAAAAACTTGAGAGGTGTCAAGGGACGCCCGGATGGAACGAAGTTCCTTTTATTATAATTTACAAAACACCTGTATACTTTTAACAAAAATAATCGTCGCGACCCCACACTGTTCAGTGGGAAATAGAAATTAAATATCTGGCTTGCTTTCTATAAGAGAGAGAGAGACAGACAGACAGAGAAACATGCGCACGCCGCACAGCTTACAATAGCTACTATACTATAGCAAAAAGTATCGTGACAACTTTTCGTAAGATTTTTTTCCGTCTAGCCCCCTTTCACAACGCGCGATAAGGAACTTCGTTCCAATATATCTTTACATTTTTCATATCATAAACAAGTAAATAAATAGATGGTTTCCCTGATGGAAAGTGATAACCATCGACAATCGAAGCCAAAGATTATAATAAGATATACAAAGAGAAAGAAGTTAAAGATGAGTTGCAACCCGTACAATGGGAATGCATATTGTATATGTTCGTCGGCTACCTTACCTTCAGAACCGTAACACGACAAAAGTAAGATATCCTTATAGTGGTAAGGGTAGATAAGGCATTGGAACCAAACCAGGGTGAGTGGTGAAGAACTCTACCACCTAGTACTCTCGATCAGAGAGTACTATTTGTGTTAATAGCATGTTACAAACACTTGTACTGTTTTACATAGATTTTATTAATAAACACCAGCCGGTTTCGCGTTTTACCGCATAATCAGGACAATAGGTCGATACTGTCCTGATGATGCGGTAAAACGCGAAACCGGTTGGTGTTTATTAATAAAATCTAAGTAAAACAGTACAAGTGTTTGTAACATGCTATTAACACAAATTAACATGGAGTTTTACCAAGTGCCGACGATATATTCAGTGTTCAAAGTAGAGTACTATTTGGCCAACCATTCGGCTTTTATGAACTGCCTGGCAAGAGAGCAGATAGTCTTTAAGAGACCTGGACCGATATAGACAGGATACATAATATACACAGACTCTGTAGATTATTTAAAATTTAAACATGGTCATATTATATAACGGTAGAAATTGGTAAATAACATAATGATATACTTTTCTCACGTTAATTTTTCTTTGTTCACAGATCTCCCGCGATGATTACGACATCGACTACAGCACAAGCTCTAGAGGTTCTCCGTTAAAAGACACATCTAATATACAAGATGAAAAACCTTATTTCATCAGCCGGCATAATCCCAACAAGACCTTTCGTCGAGAATCTGTTATTGCCTCCTGGAAGAGCTTAAAGAAAGAAAGGGAACAGGCTTTAGGAAAGAGGGTTATATATGTTGACGCTGCTAACTACGAGGACTTCTATGGAAGGAACAAAGTCAAAAGGTGTAAGAGTGAGCGAACAGCAAATACTCCACGAGTACTGAAGAAAGTTAAACGTACCTACTCAGTTTTGTACAGGTACGATCCACAAGAAGAAAAGGTTGTTAAGGAGTACAAATATCAATTACCAAAGGAACCAGAGATGCCATCGTATGGTTTACAAAAGTCCTACTCAGAACCATTTCTACGCGCGGAGCGAATTCCTAAGAAAAAAGTTAAGCGATCTATCACAACTTTGTTGAACATCAAAACAAAATTTTTGAATATTTTCTCATTGAAAAGTTAAATATTTAATTAAAACTTTAGAAAATTTTAGGAATAGTTGCTCAATCAGGTGCATTTTTAAATCTAGATTAAGGAATTAAAATAAAAAAATGTATATAGCTCATTAATTTTTAAGATTATCTGTGACGGTCAAACTAGTAATGACGGACATACGCCTGTTATAACATATCAAGATACATTTGATGAGATTATTTTTATAGTGATCGTCGTCCAAAAATATCATATGAATGATGATATACTTTATGTTTTTAGAAGATTACTATTAATTAACTATTTTTATATACATAACTATTTTTATAACATTATTAGATTTAAAAAAATAAAATGGATATACGTGTGAAAAATAAAATGGACATTGTGACAAAGAAGATGGTAGAGTTCGTCTTAGTCGGGTATTTGGTAGCAACGCCTTACCTCCTGCCGCAGTAGCGTCAATGATTGTTATTGTCGTATTCCGGTTTGGAGAGTAAGGTAGACGGTAGACTTATGCATGTGTAGCTCGCCACACGGATAGCAACGCACCATTAACACCTTTGGTGTCTATAGACGTTGGTTTCTCTTTCCATCAGGAGAGCCGTCTACTTGTTTGCTATCTAAAGATATAAAAGACACACTTCCATAGTCGCGTAACTGTTTTGTTTTTTGGAAAATCGTCGTCGTTTTCTTTTTGAAAGTCGAAAAAAATTTGAAAGTTTTTTCGAAAGAAAATTTGAAAGTCGTCAATTGGATGTCATTACTAGTTATAACGCCTTATCACTAACAAATACAGATAACTACATGTAAGATAAGAAATAAACGATAAGTAGCGAGACGTAAAAGGAGAGAGCGTAATCATTCAAAAGGTGAATAATCGCCAAAAAGCAGTATTTAAAATGTCGGCGTTTCTATAAAACCTTTATTATTTGTTCGGTTATATGACCTAAATTTAATGATTAAATTGTTGGAATTTCATAATATTCTGTAGTCGTAATAAATTTCAAAATTTTAAGGTTTTTGTAATTTAATGATGTTAAAATTTTTGATTAGTAATCTGACGATTTAAATTTTAAATTGAAAAAATTTTTTGGAATTTCATACAATTTGGTTAAATGTTTACAAATTTTAATATTTCACATCATTTGTAATTTTACGTTTGCATATAAGTAATGTTAATTTATTAATTTTTAAGAATTTCAAATAAAATTTTTGTGATATTTGGTGTGTTGTGATAATCGTAATAATAGAATAATTTGTAGTGTTAGAACCGACTTTTAATATATTTTTACGTGTAAAGCCGTAGCGTACTTATTTATTAGGGACCATGTCAACACATTTTAAAGGCAACAAGTTGTATTTTTTTATAACTTGTATAGTACGTGAAACTATCAAAAATAAAACCTACATATTTTAAGTCGGTTTAATAATGTTTGAGTTTTGAACATAAGTTGTTTAGGTCAATTTTATAATAAACAATTGACCAATAAAATATTTTCATTACATTGAAGTATCCCAAATAAATAATATATTTTATTATTTAAAAAAGAAATATATATCACACAATAAATATTTTTCGAATAACACTGGCTTTCATCATATTAAATGTATTAAAAAACTATAACTATTCATAAATTGTTCGAATACTAAAATAAATTGCAGATTCTTTAATTAAGAGTGTCTAGAAATTACGTGTACATAAATTTTACGGATAATAAAGTACCCCTTTATTTTTCTAACAAAAATTAGAAATTAAGAAAATAAACATCAACTAATATAAACATCTTAATAGCTAAAAGAGTTACCGACGTAACAACCTGTATATTTAATTATCAAATAATAAAATATATACATTTATTATTGTAAATCATAATGGTAATATAGTTCGTTTCCATTTGTAGACAAAGTTTACTCATTTGCGAAGCGAATAACTTGTTATTTTTATTTTCACATTAGAATATCCTCTTAAATACTATTAATATTCAGATAAAAATTATTATAATAAAGTTTGTATTATTTTCAAATAATATTAATTTTTACTACAGATAGTATGAATTATAGTATAAAAGTAATTGTAATCAACAAGATTCAAGGTAGTTCTAAAAGTGTATTTTTATATTTTAAATAATATAAATTAATATACGAAATTGTATAAAGAACACCATTTCATTCCTTTTATTTAATAGAAATTATGTATTTATTTAGTAATTTTAGAATAAGATTTTATAAAAAAATATATATAATTAGAAATTTATCTGTTTCTATAATTTATACTTCCCATCGTCTGCACTTAATAAAATTTCATTGTTTAAAGGTAAATACCAAATATTCAACAAAGTGGAGTATACTACATTCTTAAGATGCTTTTAAAAGCGAAACTTGTTTTACACCATGTTGGTCCAGGCTCCCTTTGAAGATTAGACCATCTGCCATTCTGGCAGGCAGTTCGCAAAAGGTGAACGATTAGAGTCGTGGCACTTCCATTGTGACTACTAAGTGGGGGAGTTCCATAACGTCTCGCCCGGGTATACGATACAACTACCTTAAAATCATTACTTATTTTGTTTAATCAGATAAAAATTAGCCTAGATATCACCTGTGAATAGTGTAGTGTTAGCAACTGCGCTTATCAACAAGCCTAGCCGGCCAGGTTTGGCGCATCTGTGTGATTGATGCACCTGTTATTGTGAGATAATGATGTTGTTAACCACAATGAACAAATATAGATAAGGATAGTATAAATAAGCTGGAATCAGATGTTTTAGATTCATTGTAATTTTATCGCTTGTTGAGCGCGTTACCCTGCCCAAAAATTAAACTGTGCGTGTAAAAGTGATTCAAGTGTTTTATTCGGCCAAACTGCTTCTCGGTTATAGTAGATTTCTAATGAAAAAATAATTTTTAAAATCGGACGGATAGCAAATAAGCATCCGTCCGATCGCCATGTTTTTTATATTATAAAATAGCAAATAAGCAGATGGCGCTCCCGATAGAGATAACCATCGCCTATAGACACCAAATGATAAATGGTGCGTTGCTTATCGTGTGGCAGGTTGTAATGCCACATACTTTACCTTACCTTTACCTTAGTCTCCAAACTAAAATAAGACAGTGACAAGCGTTGAAGTATATGTAAGTAATAAGTATATATTGCGGCAAAAATAAGTATAAGGGTGATATCAGACTCGGGCGAGATATAGCACAACTCTACCACCTAGTAGTCACGATGGTAGTGACAGTTTTAACCAATCTTTCGGCTTTGACGACCTATCTGACAGAATAGCAGATGACCTAGGAAGTTTGGACCAACCAGGCAGTTCGTAATAAGCGAGAGAAGGCTAAATGTGTCACTAGCTAGTTAAATGGTAGTTGTGTAATCTTCCCTATCCCTTTACCAAAGCATTGGCGCATGTCGTTGTCATGTTCCAGTTTGAAGGGCGTGGTAGACAGTAAACTTATGCATTATCTCTGCCAAACGGAAATTCATTATTAACATCTTTGATGCCTATAAGCAATAAATTTTTTTTTTTTTTTTTTTATAGAAGAGGGGGCAAACGAGCAAGAGGTGCACCTGATGGTAAGTGATCACCGCCGCCCATGGACATCTGCAATACCAGAGGTCTTGCAGTTGCGTTGCCGGCCTTTTAAGAATGAGTAAGCTCTTTTCTTGAAGGTCCCTATGTCGTATCCGTTCGGAAATACCCCTGCCGGTAATTGGTTCCATAACAGAGTAGTGCGAGGTAAAAAGTGTCGGGAGAAACGTACAGTTGTGGATTTCCAGACATCGAGATGGTGAGGATGGAACTTCCAGTTTTGACGCGATGTCCGATGGTGGAATTCGGCGGCAGGAATTAATCCAAACAACTCGTCGGAACACTCTCCATGATATATACGATAAAAGACACAGAGAGAACCTACATCTCTGCGCAATGCCAAAGAGTCAAGCTGTTTCGAAATGGCCTGGTCGTCAACGATTCGAACCGCTCTACGCTGAATGCGATCAAGAGGAAGAAGCTGGTACTGAGGAGCTCCGGCCCAGAGATGCGAACAGTACTCTATGTGAGGCCGAACCTGTGCCTTATAAAGTTGAAGGCGATGGACCGGCAAAAAGTACTGTTTCGCTCTGCTGAGCACACCGAGCTTTTTGGAGGCTAGTTTAGCCTTGCCTTCCAAATGACCGCGAAACTGAACGTAATTCGATATGTCAACTCCCAGGATTCCGACACTAGCTGAGGCTGTCAGGAGAGTATCCTCAAATCGAGGTGATACGACAAAGGGTGTCTTTTTTGCGGTGAACACGCAAAGCTGTGTCTTCTTGGGGTTAAAAGTAACCAGGTTTCGGCGACCCCATTCCGAGACATCGGTAAGTCGATTCTCGACTTCAGACACAAGCTTGTTTCGGCACTCTTCGACGTGTTCCCGAGAAATACTGCTACGGCCGGAGTATGTAGCATCACCAGTACTGTCATCCGCATAGCAATGTATGTTGCTAATTCGCATCATATCATTGATATGCAGAAGGAACAGTGTCGGTGATAGCACGCAGCCTTGGGGAACACCAGCATTGACAGATTTAAGGTCGGAGCACGCACCGTCGACAACGACCTTGATGCTCCGGTCAGCCAAAAAACTGGTGATCCACTCGCATAATTTCTCAGGAAGCCCATAGGAAGGCAGCTTCGCGAGAAGCGCTTTGTGCCATACCCGATCAAAGGCCTTCGCTATGTCCAAACTAACTGCCAATGCCTCCCCCTTGGACTCAACTGCTTCCGCCCATCGATGAGTTATGTATACTAGAAGGTCACCAGCTGAGCGGCCGCGACGGAAACCGTACTGACGGTCGCTAATCAGCTGGTGCTCTTCTAAATACTTGAGGAGCTGAGAGTTGATGATTGTCTCCATAATTTTGGAGAACAAGGAGGTTATGGCTATGGGCCGATAGTTAGACGGGTTAGAGCGATCTCCTTTTTTAGGGATGGGATGCACCAAAGCTGTCTTCCACGAATTCGGTACCACGCCGAGTGAATAGGAGAGCCGGAATAGGCGTGTTAATACTGGTGCCAACTCTGGAGCACACATTTTTAGCACAATCGGAGGGATGCCATCTGGCCCACTCGACCTATGGATGTCCAAGGAAAGTAGTGCTTTACGCACAGATGATTGCCGAAATTGTAGTTCTGGCATACAACTATCACACTGCGGGATGGTAGGCGGTGTGTTCCCTTGGTCATCCAGAGTCGAGTTGGCCGCAAAGAAGGAGCCCAGGAGATCGGCCTTCTCCTTTGCGGTATGGGCCAGAGAGTCATCGTCTCCGTGCAAGGATGGAAGAGAGGGCTGTGAGAAATTCCCTAAGACAGCCTTGGCGAGAGACCAGAACGCACGAGTGCCCGAAGGAAGGCGAACTAATTTCTCACCAATTCTGCCAATATGTTCCGATTTTGCCTTGGCGATAGCTCTTTTGAAGTACCTCGAGGCGAAATTGTACTCCTTACGTAATGTGCTGGTTTTTTCATCACAAGATGCGGACGCTGCAGCCCAAGCCCGGTAGCACTCCTGCTTGCGGCGCGAAGCCGTTTTACAGGAGCGACCAAACCAAGGCTGAGACTTACCACCAATTGGTACCGCAGAAAATGGAATGAAAAGTTCCATACCCTGCAGCACCACATCGGCAATAGAGTCAGCGACGACATTCGGATCATCCAGCGAGAAGCACAACCGCCCCCATGGGTAGGACGCAAAAAAAGACCGCATCCCGTCCCAATCTGCTGACCTAAAGTGCCAAACGCGACGACATCCTGCTAAAGGAGGCCGTGATAGGCGCGAAACCGGCACTTTACTCCGGATCAGGCAGTGGTCTGACGAACCAAGTGGGACGTCCACCGATACCTGATAATGGTCCGGATGAGAGGTCAGCAGAAGGTCCAACAGTGAAGGCATATGGTCATCCACATCGGGAACTCGCGTGGGCGAAGTTACCAGTTGTGTAAGACCATACGCCAAGGCAAAATCGTGAACAGACCTCCCCGCATGATCGGTGGTGCGCGAAAAAAGCCATTCGGCGTGGTGGGCATTAAAATCGCCCAAGATCACGATCTCTGTGGAGGGGGTCTGCTCTAACACGGAATCTACAGCCGTTTGTAAATGCTCAATGAGCCGGTCAACTTCAGTATTCCCGCCATGGGACCTGTATAGGCACGCGTAGCTGCGTGGATGGTCGTCGCAAGCTACGCGTAACCAGAGGATGGATAGGTCCTGACCTTCAAGTCTGCCGAGGCGCCGGTAACAGATATCTTCTCTGACGTATGCGCACACCCCAGCCCGCGGTACAAAGGAATGTTCCAGTTTGTACCCCGGGTAGGAGAGGTAAGAAGTATCAGCCGGAGAAGATATCTGCGTCTCGGTCAAAAAGAGCAAAGCTGGCTTCGCCGTCTCGAGATGGTAGTGGACGGCGTTCAAGTTGGAATGAAGCCCCCTGACATTGCAGAAATCCACAGTAAGCGTGGTAGGGGGTGCCATGGCTTTCTTGCCCTGTTTGCCCCGGACAGGATGGTCTATGAGCGCAATTTTGCCCCCCCCAGAATACGCAGGGCAGCCTGAGCATCCATGACCTGGCTGGAATCCAGAGCACGGACGCTCAGGGGGGGATTCTCCACTGCTGGTGCAAGTGGTACCCCCCTGGGGTAGATTCTCTTTTGTTTGCGCATTCATAGTGTGCATAGGGGGGGGGGTTAGGCCTCCGGGACTCTCACAAACCAAACGAAACGCAGCAGCAGGGCTGCTACTTTACGTCGGTGTCAAGTGAGAGAGTGGTATCTCCCCGGGCGTGCCGGCCTATTCAGTTGCAAAAGCAGTATGGCACTACCACTAATTTGGTTGACTGACTGCACCGGTGTTAAATAATTTTTGTCACAAAAATTATTCCACCAGTGGGCGATGGGGTCGTCACATCCCTACGCCGGACGCCGGGAAAATATGTTTTTAATAAAAACATATTTTCTAATTCAAGCGTTTGCTTCTTTGTTATTCTGTGATATCCAAAAAGATAAGCAAATGATACAGATGTATATTTTTACTAATAATCGTCCTATGGTCAAAATTCGACGTTAAAAATAAGCTGTCTAAAGGCGGTGTCAAGAGTCCCCAAAATCGACATGTTTGTATGACGAGTGTTATGACTGTGGGGGAAGACGAATTTTTTTTAATATTATAGGATGATAAAGCAAACAAGCAGATGGCTCTTCTGATAGAAAGAGAAACCATATCCTACAGACACCGAAGATGTAATTGGTGCAAACTCGTGTGGCGGGATGGCAATGCCACATGCATAAGTTTACCACCGGCTACCTTACCCTCCAAATTGACAATAATAAGCATTGAAGATATTACGGTAGGAATAGGAAATGCGATGGTAACAAATACTCAGCCCCTAGCTAACAAATACCCCTAGAAGTCACGATGATAGTGACACGTATAGTCAACGGTCGACTTGTTCGTCGTACAAGTCAACCAGCATCGGCTTTACGTGTCACTGCTGCTGACCAGGTCTGTCAGGTAGGTCGTCAAAGTCGAAAGATTGGTAAAAATGTCACTACCATCGTGACTACTAGGTGGTAGAATTCTGCTACATCTCGCCCGAGTCTGATATCACCCTTATACTTATTTTTGCCGCAATATATACTTATTACTTACATATACTTCAACGCTTGTCACTGTCTTATTTTAGTTTGGAGACTAAGGTAAACTTATGTATGTAGCATTACAACCCGCCACACGATAAGCAATGCACCATTTACCATTTAGTGTCTATAGGCGATGGTTATCTCTATCGGGAGCGCCATCTGCTTATTTGCTATTTTATAATATAAAAAACATGGCGATCGGACGGATGCTTATTTGCTATCCGTCCGATTTTAAAAATTATTTTTTCATTAGAAATCTATAACCGAGAAGCAGTTTGACCGAATAAAACACTTGAATCACTTTTACACGCACAGAATATTTTTGGGCAGGGTAACGCTAATGTCTGATTAGCTGACGTTAACATATTTGACATTACATACATTTTAATTTTATTTATATGTAGGTACAGATAATAATTAATAACAGATTCGTAAGCGCGTTCGCGTACCGGATCGCTAGTTATTTACGGGAATATCCGTGATTTCGTCTGCATGGCGCCGTTTATTGTTTTACGCGGAACATGTGGATTATGTTAACAGTAGGTATTTTTATTTGTGAATGGCTGCGAGGAAAACTATGTACAACTGTTGTGTTATATCTGTTTGTTGAGAGATAAATGGATATTACTGTCATAACTAAGAAGATGAATGTATATAAACAAAAACAAAACAATATATGTAAAAATAGTTAGGGTACCGAACCTGAAAGGGAAAGACGAAACCCTTCGTTGTCCGTCTGTATAGACCCTTTTTCTCAGGAACGCGTAAAAGTGTCAAGTTGAAATTTATATCAAACTAGCTGCAGCGTGCAGCCCGCTGCATTGTAAGTTTTTAGCGAATCCCGCGGGATCAACTAATTTTTCCGGGATAAAAAGTACGTGCTAATCTAGGTCATCTTCTACATGTGTGCAAAATTTCATTCAAATTCGTTTAGTAGTTTTTGCGTGATTGAGTAACGAACATCCATCCAAACATTCATCCAAACATCCATCCAAACATCCAAACTTTCGCATTTATAATACTATACTAGCTGCCGCATGCAGTCCGCTGCATTATAAAAGCTTTTGACGAATCCCGCGGGATCACTTAATTTTTCCGGAATAAAAAGTACCCTATGTGCTATTTCAGGTCATACTACCTATGTACCTATGTACATCTACCTACGTACCAAATTTCATTCAAATCCGTTCAGTAGTTTTTGCATGATTCATACATCCATCCATTCATCCGTCCAGACATCCAAACTTTCACATTTACAATATTAATATAGATTAATATAGAATAAAGATACTCGGATCTACGCCCCCTCTCAGCTGTGTAAAAATCAAACTTGTAATGCTAGACAATCTAAAGATATAACCACCACTGCCAACTGGCCACTGCCAACCAACAAGGCCGCTGGTGGCGACCGGTGATGGGTCATATAGTGAACCAGCGGGCCAGCTGCTTGTCAGGTGATGTCATAACTGCGGAGGTTGATGACGTCACACAAAGACAAGGAAGGATTAAAGGAAGATCTTCTCAGGCAGGCAAGGTGTACTGCCTGGGGACCGAAGTCCATTTGAGAAGCGTTGAAACTTGTATATAGTGTTACAAGATAAATAATTTTGATATCGCGATTCAGGATTTTATTTTGAATTTCATTTTTTCCATTTGTTATTGATTTTTGTCCATTTTTTATTATTTTTTTTCTTGTAGCGTTTGTGATTGTTTCGAGCCGCTACAACCTCAAAACGTGGAAATCTGGTGAAAACTCGATTTTTGAAAATCGGAGCAAAACTTCCTTATCTACATAAGTAGCGGGAAGCTAAAAACGCGATCAAAAGATATGTCATATATATTGCGATTTCACAAGGGAATCAAAACTTTAGGGCACTTTCATGTATAGCTATTACCTACAATTTAGAATGTATTAAAAACTAAGTGATATAAATAATTGGACGTAGTTAAACGAAAAGGATCCAATCCACGATATGGTCAAAAATGAGTTAAACGCACCAAACTGACGCTAAATATTAATACTTTCGGCCAGGAAAAAAAAGCAGAAATAGCTCTCTATTACTTTATTCAGCGTCAGAACTAGTCCCCATGTATGGCACGTTAAAAAATAAAAAAAATTCCAACTTCAAACTTCAATATTTCTAAAGTCATTTTGTGTTGATTGGATCCTTTTTGTGTAACTACGTCCAATTGCAAACCGGAAACAGCTGACGTAAACATCCCGTACCAGGCAGGAACCAACATTTAGCCAAAACAAACAGGGTTGGTGGGAAACTGGGGTAATAATATGCGGAATCACCCCTGCTCCTTCTGAAATTTAAATTGCGTCGTTGAACGCACGAGTTGAGCCGACGGTGGTGGCCCTTAACTATGTTTACATTAGACAAATAATTTTTTTAACGACGTAAAATTGCAGTAACCGACTTCCCATTACCTATATCCGGAACCCTGCATTATATCTTCACCAAATGAAAATTGCACGACTTGATTTCGCCATCCCCGTTTTTCAATCGATTGTCGAGGCGCACACATTCTAGGCTTCGCCATATGGTGGACGTTTCACGTACCCGGACAAAGTGGTTCGACTTCACATTCTTCATTCGACCCGCAAGGGACTGGAACATGCTTCCTGAGTCTGTGTTCCCCGACAAGTACAATCTAGGGATCTTCAAAAGAAGAGTGAACAGGTTGAACAGGTACCTTCTAGGGAAGCGCGTTCCAAAAGTTAACTGTTGCCCTGATGATGTGTTAAAACGCGAAACCGGTTGGTTTTAATAAATAAAAAGTGAAGTAAAACAGTACAAGTGCTTTTTAATACAATATAAATCGAAGACATAGTTACATTCGCATTTATAATATTAGAATGGATAACAAGAGTTCACCGATGGGGATATGATTCATAATATCCCCATATAACATACGTGAAGCAAAAACATATGCAATACAAGCTGACTCGGCAAACGCTGTTTTGTCATATAAATTACTTGTATTGAATATTTTGGGGGTTATTAAGAGGGAGGGAGAGCGTTAATTGGTTAAAATAAAATATTTTATATACACTTATACTGTTTCACAATAAATCACTACATATATTATCCAACCGGTTTCGCTTCTAAATAAGCGTCATTAGGGCAATTACAACAACCAAATGCCGATAACAAAGAGTGTAGAATATAAAAATTACCATATGTTTTAAATTGTACCAAACAGGCGATATCTGTAAAAAAATTTTTGAAATCGGTTCAGTAGTTTCGGAGTCCATCGCTGACAAAGAACGTGACACATAATTTAAATATATTAATATTTTGTTTATAGTTAAAATCTGATTTCAACCATTAAAGAGATTTTATTTAGTTTATGCTCGAATTTCTACAGGGGGGCGATTGTTAGTACACATAAAGCGAAACTTTTCCCCCGCGTTGGTCCGGACTCTTTCGAAGAATAGGCCAACTGCCGTTTTGCCAGGCAGGTCGTAAAAGGCGACAAAATGGCTATGCGAGTCACTACCATAGTGTCTAATAGGTGAAAGAAAGAAAGAAAGAAAGAAAATATTTATTTGCAAGAATATGGGTGTTACAAGTTGTTAAAAATAAATTAAGTTACCGACATATTCGGTGGTAGAGTTATGTATTGTCTCGCCCGGGCTTGGTACCACCTCGCTTTACCTATTCCTGCCGCAATAGCGGCAGTGCTACTCACTGTCGTGTTCCGGTTCGGAGTGTAAGGTAGTCGGTAAACTTATGCATGTGGCATTAGACCTCGCCACAAGATAGCAACGCATCATTAACATCTTTGGTATCTATAGGCGATGGTTGACTCTTTCCATCAGGAGACATATATATATCTGCTTGTTTGCTTATCTTATAATATTAAAAAAGTTTCACATAGGCTGTTACACCACCAAGGAGCTACAACGTGATAATAATTTACCATGTAGCCTCAAATACCACTACGACTTAAATCTTTAGGAAATTCGTAAAGCGAAAAATGTGTACTCGATTTTGATAGACGTTCACGATAGAGTTTCTTTCTACACCATTTATATTTAGTTTGATGAGAAACACACTCCTTCCGTATTATCATGAAATGTTTCTTAACAGCCATAATAAAAGATGCAGCAGCCAGTTAGCATCATCGACGTTCTGGGAGATTATTTTCCTCCTAGTGTTACACGAGGTATTCGTATTTAATTTTTTTTTATTTACGCTATTTAATACACAATATCTGGTTGACCGAGCTTTGCTCGGTTTTTCACACATTTTTGGAACCGATCTTTTTTTGGGCCTTGAACCTTGGATAAATAGATTTCTATAGAATATATATATATATATATATATATATATATAATTATTTTTTTTTCTATACCTGGTTGACCGAGCTTTGGTCGGTCTTTCACATACCCATATCTTGGGAACCGAGCTTTTGTTGTACCTGGGACCTCGGTAAATCGATTCCTTGACCCGAAAAACCCCTAATTTGTGACTTTCATGAAAATCGTTGGAGCCGATTCCGAGATTCCAATTATATATATACAAGAATTGCTTATTTAAAGGTATTAGATATAAAAGGTTTAAAGAAAAAAAAGTATCTTTACGCCAGTATACCCGAAAATGTAAGCAGGTACAACCAGTGCACCCACGATTAGCCGAAGATACTTAAGTCCCACAATGTGATAGGTGGCAAGCCTATCGCCAACTGGGCATGTCATCTCGAGCAAAGTTGTTTGTATCAGAAAACTGAAAAACCAGATTTTGAATCAATTGCCCGACTCGGGAATCGACCCTGGGACCTCACGTGGTCAACACCTAAACTGGACCACTAAGACCACGGTGACGATAGGTTTAAAGAAATAGTATAAAACACTTGAAATACTAGAGATAGAATTTCGAAATGGTAATTGACCCGATTGCTTGACTTTGTGTCTTTTGTGATTATTTACGTCTAAGATTAGTAAATGCAGACGCGACAGCGTCAATTGATGATGCGGTAGCGTTGGCTGTTGGAGGGGAATGGATCTACATTTTTTTTATATATCATACGATAGTAAACAAGCAAATGGATCTCCTAATGGAAAGAGTCAACCATCGTCTATAGACACCAAAGATGTTAATGGTGCGTTGCTATCTTGTAGCGAGTTCTAATGCCACATGCATAACTTTCCCGGCTACCTTATTCTACAAACCGGAACACGACAGCGACAAGCACTTTGCCTCATGATTTAGGTCGAATAGGTTAACACCTTGACCACGACGCACATACATCTGAAAACATTATAAACTTAATGAAAATTACACTATTTTCCCATATATATAATTTCAGGCGGTAGCGCCTATTAAAGCCGCGTCAACGATTAAATTGACGTTCCCGAGAACAAAGGGTTTTGAACTATGGTTAATTTCAAATTGATTATTAATAAACAACGATCATAATTGAGAATTAAGGCAGCAGTGAATAAATACGAGCTCTTGTAATCGAGAACTTAGTTACAAGTTAGCGATTATAACTGCTCGTATTTATCGCTCGTATAGTATTCGTATCCGACCCGCGCTGCCTAACCCGCGTGTAGTGAATAACATATCAATATAAAAAAATTTCATACAAACTTTTATCCCCTATTTTATCTTTTTAATGGTTTTATACTCTATTTCATCTCTATGGTGGTTTGAAATAGGAGATCCCGGTCTTAAACTATTTCCTTCAAAGTCTGGGGCCCGATTCACGTAACAAAACAACAATCTAATCGAAGCATTTAGGGCTTTTACGTATTTTCTTCATATTATGCTGACACGACACGCGTAATATCGTGTTTTTGTGTGTAATAGCCCTAAGCATTTGACTCGATTACGTGAATTGGGGGCTGTTCAGCGGCTTAGCCATGAAAATGTAACAGAGAAGACAGAATCAACGTTGTTTGGCCAACTGCCGTTCTGCCAGGCAGGTTGTAAAAGGCGACCAAAGTGCTATGCGAAGTCACTAACATTGTGGCTAATAGGTGGTAGAGTTCTGCATTGTCTCGCCTGGATCTAGTACTACCGCCTTACCTATTCCTGCCGCAATAGCGTCAGTGAAGGGTAAGCCAGTAAACGTAATAAGCATGTATAATTATATCCACTCCAAGGGGCAGCGCACCACTGACATCTTTGGTGCCTATGGACGATGGTTGTCTTTCCACCAGGAGAATCATCTGCGTGTTTGCTACCTTATCTTATAAAAATATTTACCACACGAATATTTATCCATACCGTAAACCGAACCAGCCTTTAGCCTGCTTAGTCAAGGTATTGAACTATTTCGACGGGTCCCAAGGACAAAATGTTATGGAGAGATCAGACGAAATTGGTTTTATAATAAAATTCGCATTAAACACGCAAAACAATATATTTTTTATATTTATTTGTCTTTTATTTTTGGAAATACTCAAGTGAACATCATCTTATCTACAATGTACTCCCACAAACAAACATATTGTAATTTGGTAATTTTGTAGATACGATTTTGTTCTTGGGACCCGTCGATTTGACCAACGAGACGGACGAAGTCAACGTTATGATTCGTAAAACATCAACAAATATGTCGATTGTATTCGCATCACTAAACTCAACGGTACCATTACATGCAGATAACTGCCGCGTTAAATGAAAAATCTTCATTAACCGTGGGAAGCGCACTGAACGCAGATTCAGTTAACGCTACCGTTAAATTGTGCATGTACACGCAAGATTGCACAATTCAATATTTTTTATGGATGGATGTGATGGAAAGCGATAAACACTGCCTATAGACACCAAAGTGCTAAGTGTGAGTTTTTCTTTTCGCATTCGATCGTGAGCGCGTTTGGAGTTTACTAGGAATTTGTATGAGATTTGTACAGCGCCACCTAGTGGTAAACGTGAGAAACCAGTTTACCACTAGGTGGCGCTGTACAAATCACATACAATTTCCTAGTAAAATCGAAACGCGCTCACGATCGAATGTGAAAAGAAAAACTCACACTTAGCACTCTGATACGTTAATGGTGCGTTTCTATCCGAATGGCGGGATGGTAATGCCACTAGCGCAAGTTTACCGGCAACCTTACCCTCCAAATAAGATAATTTGCAATTTCCACGAAAACATAATTGCAAATTAATTATTTAATTTCTTCTTTGAATTACGAATCTATAAAACATATTTTTTATTTTTGGATAGCAAACAAGCGATCGTTCTCTTGATAGATTAACCATCGCCTATAGGCGCCAAAGATGTCAATAATGCGTTGCTGTCAGTGTGTCGAGGATGTAATGTCTTGCATAAGTTTGCCGGCAACTTTATTCTCGAAAATGCCGGAACACGATAATGACTAGCACTGGTGCTATTGTAGCCGCCAGAAGAAGGTAAGACGCTGGTACCTAACCCAAGCGAGACCTCAAGAGAAACTCTACCACATATTTATTAGTCACGATGTTAGTGTCGGATGTTCCCAAAGATCTTAGACATAGGTATTTTTAAGAGAAGGATTAACAGTTTCTTTAGAGGTCAGTATCGCATTCGCAGCTAACTCCTTTTTAACTTCCCGTTACGTAGTACGTAATGTACGTAGATAGGAAGTTACCGAATTTGCCCCGATTTCCGAAAATCGAGTTTTCACCGGATCTCCACGTTTTGAGGTCCTAGAAATCTTTATCCGACTTTTGCGATGACGTCAGTATGTCAGTATGTATGTATGTATGTGGGTTTGTGTGTGTGTATGTATGTATGTAAACATCTCATAACTTTTGAACAGCTGCCTGGACCGATCGACACGCGATTGATGGCATTCGATTGGATTCTGCTCAACTTAGACTTCCTGAAAATTTGAACCAAGTCGGCCTAGGAGATTTTGAGAAATTTTGAAAAAACCCCAAAAATAATTTTGACGACACAGTATTTTTTTAACATAACTTCCAGATTAATGTACCGATTGAGTACAAAAACTAATCAGCTCTATTTCTCAAAAAATTACATCTAATGTATAAATTGCATCAAAATCGGTTTATCCGTTTGGGAGAATGACGAAAAATTAAAAAAAGTGTTTTTCGACATAACTTCAAAATTTTTCAACCAATTATTTTTTACCATTGTACAATATTTTAGTACTAAAAAAATACGTCAGCTGGCATTTCAAGAACCAAAATCGAATCTAATTTTCAAAAGGTACAGCTTTTCTAATATTAATATTACGTCATTTTTAGCATATTTACTTTATATTTTTAAAATAATTTTCAGGCTAATACACCGATATACTTAAAAATCTTACCAGCTTTTCACCTTTAAAAATTGCGTCAAATACCATTAATTGGATCAAAATCAGTCAATTTGTTTAGGATTTATTAATGATAAAAATATTTGAAAAATGTTGTTTGACATTGCTACGAAATTTGTCAACCTATCAATTATTTAGCTAAAGCAATATTGCAGATCTCAAAAATTGAGTTGAATGTCATTCGAAAGATCAAATTCAATATACTGCCATTTTAACAAAATAGATGTTTGAACTGAAAAAAAATCTATGTTTATAGTTTTTACTCTTTTGAACTTAAAATATCTTAGTCTTAATTTAGCGGGAAGTTTCAGGGATGGCCTGTAGGGGCAACCGCCTACACATTTTTTATTAATGTCCATGGGCAGAGGTGGCTGCTTTCCATCAGGCGGCCAATGCTCGTGGCACAAAATCACCAAGGTAATAAATTCAAGCTCCTAAATTTTGTATTTTTCTTCTGAAAACCAGTTTTTATTATTGACTTACTTAATTTCAATTAATACCGGACAACGCTGAAAATTTACAATTGGACAAAAAAAAATTTAGAAAATAGCTTCCTCGGAACGACGATTATGCATAAGATCTTGAAAATTTCCAAAGTCTATACACAAAACATCCATTACTAGGTGGTAGAGTTCTGCATTGTCTCGCCCGGGTCTGGTACCACCGCCTTACCTATTCCTGCCGCAATAGCGTCAGTGCTTGTCGCTGTCGTGTTCCGGTTTGGAGGGTAAGGTAGCCGGTAGACTTATGCATGTGGCATTAGACCTCGCCACAAGATAGCAACGCACCATTAACATCTTTGGTGTCTATAGGCGATGGTTGACTCTTTCCATCAGGAGACCCATCTGCTTGTTTGCTATCTTATGATATAAAAAAAAAAAAATTAAATATCCGTTAAATGTCGTTTTTGCAACGTTTAATCACACAATTTATACGAATTGGATTATTTAAGAGAGAAATTCATGCCAACATAATATGTAAATCATATTTTTTTTAGTTTAATAAACAAGTTTTGAAGTAATGTAGCATCAATTTTACAACAATTTCATTAAGTATCTAATACATCATAAATTTTTTCCAAATTTATTAACAGAACACGATTTGATTCCTGACGAGAAGCATTTTTGTGATGAGCAAGCATTTATGAAATATATATCATAAGCAAAGTAAGCATTTATGAAATATATTTCATAAACACCTAAATCTAGAAAAACAAACATTGATGCTCACCACAAAAATTCTCGTCCCCGTCAGGAATCGAAACCGAACCCCATTGATTGCGTAGGGATATTCGCTAACCACTAAACCTAGAGGAGAGGGCGGTCAAAAATAACTTTCAGACAAACCCGACTATTTCATCACAATACGCCTTCATCTCCCCTAGTGCTATTCTTTCAATATATCCGAATAAATTAATAACTGTATAAATATAGGTATAATGTAAAAACTATCACACAAGCACAGCTACGGGCACGAGCTAGTTCATGAAAGTAATTGTGCCAACTTTTAAGTAAACAAATGGAAGTTACGAAATTATCTGTCAGAATATGGACAGCAATCAGCTACTTAAAAATCCATTAGCAGTGTCACAGATAAAACAGTAAATCAATTCACAACCTAAATTACACTAAAAATATTGATAGCCCACCTAAAAGATTTATTGGTCGTAGCCAAACTAATCGAACCGTAGCATTTGATAGATTAGTTCCACGCCGACTTAAGTTCAAGGTTTGGTTCTGTGACCTCAAATTGTCTAGAGAGCCATTCAAAATGAAGCTAGCTATTGCGTATATGTTTGATGTATCAAAAAATGTTAGGCCCACTCAATAGATAATTTAGTGGCTATATTTAAACGACTTTCCATGTGCTGGGGTAAGAATGGCACACACATAAGTTTACAGGCTACCTTACACTCCAAACTGGAATACGACAGTGACAAGCAATGACGCTATAGCGACAGGAATAGGTAAGGCGGTGGTTAAAACCACACCCGGGCGAGACGTTAAACCTGGTTATAAGCCACGATGCTGGTGACACGTAGTTACCTTCTCTTTTATTTGACCGTCCCGAATCAATGGGTCTAGGGTTCGATTCCCGATAGGAACAAATATTTGATGAGCAAAATTGTTTGTATTACTGGGTGTGGGTGTTTATTAAATTTATATATACCAAGCAAACAATCAGTTGATCTATTTTTCAAAAAAGGCCCGGTTCAGGAGAAATCCAAATCAAATTAAAAAATGGTATATATAAAAAGAAGCGTCAGAACATAGATTAATCAACTACTTAAAAAAGTCCATTAGTAGTGTCACAGATAAAACAGTAAATCAAGTACGTTTATAATCGAAATTGCACTAGAAATATTTTGCTAGTCCAAGAAGATTACGAGTTACGACTAAGGTCTAATTAATCAATGTATGATTCTTTGACTTCAAATCGTCTAGATATCGAAGCTGAGATAGCTATTGTGGACTTTCGAGTTTTTCTGCTCCCACCTCTGGGATGGATCCGCCAAATACCAGCTGGAGATGCTTGAGGCGATAGAGAGGCGTGCCAATTCGAAATTTGGTATTGATATTTCAATGATACCGCACAGACGTGACATTAACCTGAAGCTGCATAGTGCTGGATTCTCATTCGAAAGTCATCAACTCATGCTTAGCTCTGCAAGTGATGCACATGAAACAGGAAAATGGGCGGATGATAAAGGAATGTGTAAAGAATTTCACATTTTTATTTTGAGTCATTAATTTTTAGTTTATCAAGTAGATCTTTTCATACTTCCCGATAACAGAGTGCTAAGTGTGAGTTTTTCTTTTCGCATTCGATCGTGAGCGCGTTTGGAGTTTACTAGGAATTTGTATGCGATTTGTACAGCGCCACCTAGTGGTAAACGTGAGAAACCAGTTTACCACTAGGTGGCGCTGTACAAATCACATACAAATTCCTAGTAAACTCCAAACGTGCTCACGATCGAATGCGAAAAGAAAAACTCACACTTAGCACTCTGACCTTTCCATCAAGAGGTGAAATGTAAATATTTTTAATTGCAACTTGCGTGTATTCAGATCTGCGTAACTGTCCAATATTAATTTTACTATGTTTCAGACTATTTAGCAGGCCTCTTCCTACTTCCCGGTATCTGACCTTATCAAAAAGAGGTGAAGAGTAAATATTTTTCACTTCTTATTAGCATGTACCCAGAATGTGGAAATGTCCAATAACAATTTTATTTTCAACTAGCTTCGCTCGCGACTTCGTCGAATATTTCTAAAATAAAACAAGCATAAGTTACTCCTTTTTACATCAGCTATTTGCCAGTGAGAGTCTCGTCAAAATACGTATATAGTGTTCTACAAATATTCTAGTCCACCCAGAAGAAGCTTTAGTGGTTTTAGTTTTATCAATTGAACCGTAGCGCTGAACGGATTAGTTCCACGCCATCTTAAGTTCATAGTCTGGTTCTATGACCTTAACTTCACATTTTTATAGCTTTGTCAGATGGAACTCGCCACTTGGAAAGTGTTGATGACACCGAAGATGCTGACTTTTAATGTCTGGTAAAGTATTTCGCATTACGAGACTGGCTGTAAGGAATTTCTTTTTTTAGAGATAAACTCGCCGTTATAACCTTTTTAGTTTCGTTTTACTAATATTATTTTGTGTTTTTCTTATTGCATTTGTTTTTTTTTAATATATCATAGGACAACAGACAAGCAGACAGGTCTCCTGATAGAAAAAAGGTAACAATCGCCTATAGATAGCAAAGGCTCGGGTTCGATCCCCGACGGGGACAAGTATTTGTATGGTGAACATAATTAATGTTTGTATTTTCGGATTTGGGTATTTATTACATATATTCTAGTATTTATATATGTATTTAGTCGCCTCTGTGGTCTAGTGGTCCAGCGTTGGCGTTGACCACATGAGGTCCCGGGTTCGATTCCCAGGTCGGGCACATAAAAAAAAGGGTTTTTCAGTTTTCTGAGAAACACAAAGTTGCCCGGGACTGGAAAGTGCCCGGTTGGCGATAGGCTTGCCACCTATCACATTGTGGGACCAAGTATCTTCGGCTAATCGTGGGTGCACTTGTTGTACCTCTGCCTATCCCTTCGGGGATATGGGCGTGAAGATACTTTATGTATGTACTTATATATGTATTTCCATGGATTAGTATCGTTGACTAACACCCCATAACACAAGCAAATAATTTGCTTACTTTGGGGTTAGATCAGTAAGTGTAATTTGTCCCGTTAATACTATAATTTTAAAAAATCATAAACAATTTGCCTTCAGTAGTTAGGCAGTTGATGTTTCTTTAAAAACGGGGTGTCTATTTCTAAAAAATAAAGAAATATAATTAATAGTTTATTTAATTGATAAGGTTAAAATATGATAGCAAATAAAACAAAATTATGAATATTTCTAAAAAATCATTCAGTCATGTCTTAGGTAAAGAAGCTTTCAAGTTAGAAAGTGTTAAGCTTAAATTGACTTAATTTTAATAAACCATGTGAGCGTTTAAATAAAGAGATACGGATAAACAAACATCCATACAAACACAGGAAATAAGTACAAAAATATAAAATGAAAAGCAGCTGTTTGGCCTTGTGTTCCGGCGCAACTCTAAAAATCAATACATTTCCAGGGAATTCGTGCCACTAGCCAATACAAACTTACATGTGTCGAGTATTATTGCCACTTCATTTGCATTACATTAACGAGCACACGAGCGACTTTTGTCGCATATCATAATATGTGAACGATAATTATTGCGTTATTAATGCGTGATTATATACTGTTGTCTTACAAAGTAATAAATATATAAGTGAGACTGAGTAAAAACTATTTACAATAAATTTAAAATTCGAAATTATGTCAATAAGTTATTATATATAAACGGGTTTTCATCAAGTGCTAAGATAATGTCGAGTAACTTCTTATCAAAAAAGATATTATACTAATTAATAGGTGTGTATTTTCCATAAAACCCAGTATAACACGGGGAAATTCAAATATAATAATCAATAGCACAAGGACTGACCTTGTAAATGAAAAAGCCTTGAAAGCTATGGAAACTATGATGGCGTTACCGCGGCAAGTAATAAATTTTGAAGAAAGCGCTATACAATACTTCCACTTAACCGTCACACTACACACTCTACTAATATAATAGAAGCTATGCTAGGTAGAATTCGTGTTCCATTTCGTTAACACTCGCTACAGTGGTGTAAATCGTCCAACTAAAGTCAAAAGTAAACAACGCTGCAGCATATAATATATATTTGCGTCATGAATTTCATTAAGTTAAATAAGTGCAGTCCATAGACTGCATTTTAGTGGAACACAAGCGGCATGGCGCGCATAGGTACCTTGTGTAATACGTTAGTACATATAAGTCTGCATATTATATAGCATTGTTGTTATTGTTACATTTATATATATGATACCAATATAAAGCGGTTCTCCTAACCCTAAATCTCTTTATATAATTAATTAAGGTTTAAAAATAATGATTGGTTATATTACCTACTATAATTCTTTTTCTAATTCATCTTCTACCTACTATAATCTTGAGTCAAGAGTCTGCAACCGACGCGACGTGTTGAATGAAACTCGCCATACAAACACGTCACGTAGAAAAACAAGACAAATATCATAACATATGGCACTCATTTCTCTCTGCCTACGTTGTAAGGAATTTTACTTACGTAGTGGGTACAATGTATCATGGTTAAAACAAACTCGTCTAGTTTTTATTTGTATTAATTTTTAAGTTAAAGAAACGGAATTTTTAATAAAGAGCAAGTTCGCCGACAGCCTGAGGGCAATTATTATTATCGTTTCGTTCGTCTGCTATATTCCATAGTTTCAATAGGCAATAACGAGAACATTGTATCGGTTCTACCACATACGGGTTGTTAGGGAGCTGACCTTGTTATAAAATATTATGTAATATCTATATCCAGGATAGTTACCCCCGTGGTCTACCGCTTCAAAATAGGTATTACAAATAAACTCACTTGTACTTCCACTCTACTTGTATTTCAAAGTACAATTTTAGGTACCAAGTGCCGGCAATGAAATGTGTCCAGTTATAGCATAAGTCCTAGGATCAAATCCTTGGTAAGGCAATTGTTCAAGTATTATCTTTTCATTGGAAAAACATATCTTACCCCAAACTGGATACGTGCCCGATTTGTCGCTAGATTGCCCCCCTCGTGGGACCTAACACCGTTAAGCTATTCTGGGTGATTCAACTTTTGCCTACCACTTCGATGGGCATAATGGTAATTATTCAGCAAAGATCATACATGATAAAACGACTGTTTTTTCCCTTTCTAAAAAGCAACATGACTACAACAAGCAATATGATAATGGTAGTAAATCCACCCCACCAGTTAGTATTGTTAAGTTTTTTTTTATTTACAGGATAGTAAAAATGGCTCTCCTGATGAAACGAAGCAACATTTGCTTACAGACATGTTAATGGTGTATTACCATGAGCGCCATCAGGATTATTTTCAGGGAGGTGCATTGGCAACACCACATTATACTATTAACTAATACAAAATGTCAAAAAATTTGGACAGCAAGCTAGCACCCTTAAGTTTTTATTCAAATTAATAAGAAAAATACTTTTCTACGTATATTCTTTCTTGACAGGGAATGCAATTTCACTGCTTTACATCCTGCTGCCGGCGCCTATTTGAATTACTATCCGTAGGGCGGGGATAATATGCCACACGCTAAAATTTACCGGCTACTGTACGTATAAGAATATATAAGTAAGTATAATAGCCAGTATAAGAAATTGACATTTTTTTTTGTAGAAGAGGGTGTAAACGGACAGGAGGCTTACCTGATGGTAAGTGATTACCACCGTCTATAGACAACTACACTACCAGGGGTCTTGTAGTTGCGTTGCCGGCCTTTTAAGAATGAGTAACTAAAATTAAATAAGTGTGCAAAACCCGTTGTGTGCTAATCGGACGTGTACTTGGTCGGTTTTTCAAATCCCACGGGAATATTATATTTCTTCGGGATAAAAACTATCTTTTCGCACTTATAATATTAATCGAAGTTTTAATAACTTGAATTTTAAAGTATGTTTCGTAAAGTAATCTTTCAGTTTTATTTCAGTTAATCGCCAATGTGGGCTAGTGTATCGGTGTTGACCACATGAGGTCCCAGGTTCGATTCCCAGGTCGGGCAATTCAAACGTGTTTTTTTCAGTTTCAGGGACTAAAGTCCCACTATGTGATAGATGGCAAGCCTATCGCCAACAGAGCATTTACCCCATCCCAGGCAAATTTGTTTTTATTGGTAACCAAAAAACTAATTTCAATTGCCTAGCCCGGGACCTTATGTGGTCAACACCGACACCGTACCATTACACCACAGAGGCGATTTGAGAGTTTTGAGGTAACAAACAAAAATACAAGTGAATTAAAAACCACCTTCTTTTTGGAAAGTCAGTTGAAAGTAATGATTACCCCAAGCGATTTCATATATTTAAACCAAATCACAGTTCAGCAAATAGTAACGCCATCTAGTAAAGAGACAAGTATACTTTTTATTACAAATTTAACATTTACATATTGCATTTCAATTAAACAAATCCAATTCGTTTTTTTTTCATATCTTTATTACAACTTGAAAACCAATTGATGGATTAACTTGAAATTATAAAACGCTGCATTCATACTCAGAAATTTTTGTTTATGCATTTTATCTAAAGATTCAGGTTTTTATTTCAAAAGTAAAGGAAATATAAATAAATTGTGAGCAAAAATGAAGGTTGCCCGAGATATAGATAAAATTCATTGAATATTTTTTCAATATACCTATTTAAAAATTAAAAATAACAAATCTTAGAATACCGCCACCTAGTGAAGCTAAAAGAAACTCTGTAATGTTGGATCGATGAAAATAGTCCCGATGTTCCCGTCTCTGAAAACACATTCGTCAGAGGCAAGTGGCGCTGTAATAAAATTACTCCGGGGAAAACAGACTGTGAAAATAGAACACTTATCACTTAGGCCCTGTGCAGCGGAACATTTTAAGAAGTTCAAATATAATGTACATTTAATCCGAGATTAAAATTTCAGAGTTGTCATAATGTCAAAAAAAGTTATAGGAACATACAATTTGCTAGATTTTAAAAAATAAATATAGATTCGTCTGATTAATTTTTTTTGAGACATGGCCAATAGTCTGTTCTTTACTATTCAGTAGTAAGATAGCAAACAAGCAGATGGGTCTCCTGATGGAAAGAGTCAACCATCGCCTATAAACAAAAAAGATGTTAATGGTGCGTTGCTATCTTGTGGCGTGGTCTAATGCCACATGCATAAGTTTACCGGCTACCTTACCCTCCAAACCGAAACATGACAGCGACTAGCACTGACGCTATTGCGGCAGGAATAGGTAAGGCGGTGGTACCTGACCCGGTCGAGCCGATGTAGAACTCTACCACCTAGTAGTCACGATGATAGTGACGCACATAGCCACTCGGTCGCCTTTTACGACCTCCCTGGCAGTACGGCAGTTGGTCTATTCTTCAAAGGAGCCTGGGACCAACACGGGGAAATGGTCAATACCGACACTGGATCACTAGACTAGATCATAGAGGCGATTTCTAGGATCTATATCGTTAAAAAGCCTAGAACTGTGTTTGGTTAAAGGTTATTTTTTTAAGGAAAAAGCCTATGGAATTGCAATAGTACCTACACAATT
This sequence comes from Apodemia mormo, assembly GCA_036924255.1. NCBI lineage: Eukaryota > Metazoa > Arthropoda > Insecta > Lepidoptera > Riodinidae > Apodemia > Apodemia mormo. Next base: position 11,537,284 of record JAUPFN010000026.1, read on the forward strand.
ACGTTACAACACTTTTATAAGCCTGAGCTTAAAGAAGGAATAATGGCCGCTTTCCCTATTCCTAGCCCTACCGCAATATCGTCAATGCTTGCCACTGTCGTGTTTCTGTGTGTTTGTCACTACCATCGTGACTATAGGTGGTAGAATTCTGCAACGTCTCGCTCGAGTCCGGTAACACCGCCTCGCCTATTCCTGGCGCAATAGCGTCAGTGCTTGTCACTGTTGTGTTTTAGTCTGGAGGGTAAGGTATGCGGTAAACTTATGCATGTGGCATTACGGATGGCAGTGCATCATTACACGGAGATTATAGACGAAGTATTTCTACCTAATGATAAAAAATGAAATGCATACATCGTCGACACTTAGTGACCGCATTTAGAATATTACAAAATAAAATCACTAGTTCACTTTTCATATTATTTAATACATGCAACCGGTTTCGCTAATTACAGCATCATCAGGGAAGTTTTGCACAGTTATAATGTTTTACACAATTTTTACTGATTACATCATTACACCTTATATTTTAGAGCCTCGCTCATCGTCGCAGAATGGCTAGTCTATCGGTCTTTTATCGGATACACTTTGGAGTGTGCGCTGCGGAATTGCACGACTTAATTCCGCCATCCCCGTTTTTATATCGATCGTCGAGGCGCACAGGTACTAGGCATCACCATATGGTGGACATTCCACGTACCCGTAGAAAGCGTTTCGAGTTGACATTCTTCATTCGAACCGCAAGGGACTGAAATATGCTTCCTGATTCTGTGTTCCCCGATGAGTACAATCTGGGGATCTTCAATAGAAGAGTGAAAGGTACCTACTAAGGAAGCACGTTCCATCTTAGGCCGCTTCTTAGTTTACCATCAGGCGAGATCGTGGTCAAGCGCTTCCCTATCGATAATAAAAAAAACACACACACACACACACGAATCAATAGAGCTAAATAGACACCGAAAAGGAAAAAGTATATTCACGCCGGTATCCCCAGAGGTAGGCAGAGGTATAACAAGTGCACCCACGATTAGCCGAAGATACTTAATCCCACAGTGTGATAGACCGTGGCAATCTTTCACCAACCAGGCACTTTTTTCAATCTCAGGAGTATCTTCACGCCCGTATCCGAAAGAGGTAGGCAGAGGTATAATAATTGCACCCACGATTAGCCGAAGATACTTAGTCCCCCAATGTGATAGGTGGCAAGCCTAACGCCAACCGGGCACTTTTTTCAATCCCAGGCAACGTTGTTTTTATCAGAAAACTGAAAAAACACATTTTTGAACTGCCCGACCCGGGAATTGAACTCGGATCTCATGTGGTCAATTCCGAAACCGGATAACTAGACTACAGGGGCGATACCGAAAAGCAAGGTGGTCAATAATCACTTTTCAGGCATACAACTTGTCATCAAAGCTTCTGTTTCTTTAGTAGCAAACAAATTCATAACAAAAATAAAAGTCGTAGGAAGCCTGCTACATGAAAAGAGCAGATTTTGCTTCACCTTAAAATAAATTTTAATTTTTGTTTTCAAAAGAAAAAAGGTGTGACATTAATTATTTTAATTTCATAGTAACAACATAAAAGTTTATTACATACTTTAAAGCAATCGTGCAAAAACGCAGAAATGCAAAGGTATTAAACATAAATTTAATTAAGATTAACTTTTAACCGTGAGGTCATAGGGCTTTTTTCGAACCACGATAACTGATTTGGGCCGACTTTGTTAGGGAGGCTTGGGCAATAATCATTATCAAATCTGTAAAATACTGTGATGTAGATCACCATGAATCTTATGAAACACAAACTGGTAAATTACGACGGACGGAATTGTCTAGTACCGTTCGGAGCAGACTGTCTAGGAAATCGGCATGATGGTATTATTTTAATTTTTTATTATATTATATGCCATAAGAGCTAAAAGAAGATTACTCAGGTCAATACACACACAACTGACTGATGTCAATAATATAGGATTTATTAGTTATGTACAAGTAGACAAAAAATCTGACGCATACACACAATCTGCTATTTAAAGAAACGGCCGTCACCGCCAGGCCTTATTATTATGTACTCAAGGGGAAAGCATGTAGAATCACAATTATAATATAATAGTGATAACACGAAACTTTATTACGTTATGTTATGTTTAATACGAATTTTTGAAATGCTATTTAATAAAATAAACTTAATATTAAATTTTGAGTCAGAAATATAATTATTTAGATCAATGGGTTTTCTGTCATGGAAACTATTGTAGAATGGCAACACCGATCCCATGGTCCGCTTTTTAGGTACAGCGTGAAACACCATAGAGTTTTGGAAAACCTCGATATGAGGCAGTCCAAAATTAACGTCTAGTAATATCAACTGAGAGAGTACCCACATAAGATTTGTATACTCATAAAAGATACATGTAAAAATGTCAATCTTTCCATATTGCTGATTTAATCTATACTAATATTATAAAATTGTAGAGTTTGTTTGTTTGTTTGGTTGGTTGTACGCGGTAATTTCGAAACCTGCTGAACCGATTTAAATAATTCTTTTTGAGTTGAATAGCCTGTTTATCGAGGAAGGTTAGAGGCTATATAACATCTTGCTACGACCAGTAGGAGCGGAGTAAACAAAGTCCGCGCGGACGAAGTCGCGGGCAACAGCTAGTAAATAATAAAATTTATCATTACGTCGAAACGTTTACGAAGTCTTTTCATAAATTCTAATCATTCGGATGGGGCAAAATTGACAAATACCATTCATTGTATACTATTGTTGCGAATATTCTAAAAAAAGTGGATGGACCAATCACAGGAATTAACTTCAAAGTAAGCAAATTATTTGCTTGTGATCTTCACGCTATCTGATCTAAAAGCGTACCGCCTCGAATATATTTTGTAAGAAAACAACTACACGTTAATGAATAACGGTTCGTATTACGCTTGCCATTGATAAACGGGCGTAAGATTTGCATTCAGATTGACAAATTTACCTAAAACGTATTATATATTATCATGTCCGAATACACCCTCATTTTGCGTTAAGACTCCTTGACGCTGCAACTTAGAACGCTTATTCGTATCTATTATGTTTATCAAACACTGCGCTGTAAAACGCAAGTGTGCCGGAGCCTTTAAAGTTCATTTAAACCGAGACGAATTCGCCGCAAAACGCGTTTGCAAAGCGGACCATGTCACATATTGTACACGGATGTAGGGGGCCTTTCTTCGCTTTCGCCTCACAAGCGCGTGGTTGAACAAGTTTGACTAGGCTTAGGCATCATTCACATCAAAGTGGGCAGTGGCTAGTAGCAAAGCGGCGTGCACATTTAATGCCAAATCTTCACAGAATTTTAATCCCTTTTTGCACTATTATAACGCACTCAATGTCTTGAACGAGTCAATATTGGTGTGGCGCGTCACTGCGTGACGTCTCTAGCAGACGCGCAGCCAGCTCACTCCTTCTCCCGACTCCTACTCCTAAAATATTATATGCAAAACTCTGCAGTTGCCCAGTGACGATGCTGTCTACATGAGGTCCCGGATCAGGAATTTAAAAAATGTTTTTTTTTAGTATTCTGATAAAAACAACGTTGCCCCAAAACGGAAAGTGCCCGGCTGGCGATAGGCTATCCACCTATCACATTGTGGGACCAAGTATCTACGGCTAATTGCGGGTGCACTTGTTGTACATCTGTCTACCAATTCGTGGATACGGGCGTGAAGATATTTCTTTTTTGCAAAACTCGCAGTCACGCAGCCGGGCAGCAGTGTCTGGACGCAAAGCGAATTTCTAAATTATCACAGTATTTTAAACTCAGCATTATTGTAACGCACATGTCTTGAACGGGCCAAACAAGTAGTGCGACTTGGTGCGGCGTGTTCCAGCGTCGCTAGCAGACGAGTAGTCAGATCGCTCCTGCTGCCTCCTAACACTACGCAAACCGGTTCACGGCTAGTCAAATATTAAAGCAAACCTTACGGCCTCGCTGCTATGTGGCTATCGTGACACACGTCGTTGCCTGCCAGACATACCGTTACCACCACTGCCACCCTTAATGTGAACAGAGCTTTATTCTGCGTGTTAACAGATTCGCTCTCGCTCCAAACCTGATTAAATGGCTCACAATAGTCGAATTGTGAAATCACAATCGAAAGTGGTTATTGAAAACTAATCACAGGATTGATTAGAGTAACAATAAAGGTCAGACGGTGACCTCGTAACTGTTTAATTGTCAAGAACGGCGCCATTAGGTGAAAGGTTGAACGAAAAAAATAGTTAAAATTAAAATGCGGTGACTGACTAAGTGTTTATTTATTGTCAAACTTAAATTAAATTAATAAAACATAAGTTGTGCTTTGCGCACAACTTATCACTGAAATATGTGTTACGCTTTACTATCGATTTTTTAATATCTATAGGGAAGTGCTTGACCATGATCTCTCCTGATGGTAAGCTAAGATGCGACCTTAAGATAGAACGCGCTTCCCTAGAAGGTACCTGTTCACTCTTCTCTTGAAGATCCCCAGGTTGTACACGTCGGGGAACACAGACTCAGGAAGTATATTCCTGGCCCTTGCGGTTCGGATCAAGAATGTCGAGTCGAAACGCTTATACAAATTATCTAGGGTTATCAAGGGTCTAGGGTATCCTCTTATCTAGGGTTGCCAACCTTTTGTAAACAAAGTTGACAACTCTAGATGTTCCAGATACTAGATGAATTCAGAGATACGGGAAGTCACATGTCAATTAACACCGTTTTACTGCGTTTAAATTTAATATACTAGCTGACCCGGCAAACGTTGTTCTGCTATACAAATTACTTCTATTGAATATTTTGGCGGAGTACTTGAGATAAAAACTATCCATCTTTTAAGTTGGACCATACAGTAAACATTTGTTTTATGAGACTAAAAAGTTTCATTAAAATCGGTTCAGTAGTGTCGGAGTCCATCGGGGACAAACAACGTGACACGTAATTTATATATATTAAGAAGAAATACATATTATACGGCGTATATATTATTATGTTACACATAATGCGCCGAATCCCTTGTAAAATTCGAAGATATATCTGTAACAGAGTCGATCGTTCGGTTGATTGTAAGGTTGGTGACTCATATTACGCAAATCAATGTGGGTCGAGTTCGATTCCCGAGAGGGAAAAACATTTGTATTTCGACCATAATTTGTATTTATGGGTTTTAGTATTTTATTAAAAACACTTCAGTATTAATATATGTAATTCTATGTATAGATTTCGTTAACAACACCCAGGTCACAAGCAATTAATTTGCTTACTTTGAGGGTTGATTGTGTGTAATTTGTCCAGCGATGTCTACTTATTTATAGTGACAAATGACACAATTTATGTATAGACCATTAAGTCTAGCTATACGGCCTTCAACGAAGATTGATTAGGGTTCTGAATTAGAATCCTAGTTCGGGAAATTCGTCCTTAATGAGTTTTAACGTTCAACCATTCCACCTGATAGAAAGCGATTACCGATGCGCATTAAAATTTGCAACACGAGAAGGGATGCGCTGCCGACTTAAGAAATAATTAACCTGTTCCTGCCGCAATAGCATCAGTGCTATTCACTCCGTGCTGTGCATAGAACACGGACAGTTAACTGAACAAACACATCAGTACTTGTCCGGTTAACTTTCCGTATTCCGGTTAAGGTGGTAACGGAGCTGGTAAATCAATGCATTTGGCATTAATATGTCGTCACACGAATAGCAGTAAGCTATTACCATTTGTGTTTATTGGCGATGGTTGTCTCGTTTCATCCAGAAAGCTTGCTTGCTGTTCTATAATAAATAAAAAAAACAATTAAGTTTCCTTTCTATATATGGATGGAGCGTAAGCTTCTATTTCTTTCTTCGTATGCACTATAAGCTGCCGTCAAACAAACTACCCATCTGACATTTAACTTATGTCCATCGAGCGCGATCAGTAAAACTTTTTCACTTTGTTTCGTAACCTTACAGGCAACATTTATTCGTTTTTTCTTACGGAAATGGACCTCAACATCAGAGGGTACCAGCTTGGCACGATATTATCTGTATATGTATATAAAAAGAAAAGTTTTGATTCACTGCCTAACATATCCATGCCTAGCCTAAGCGTTTAGACCAAGAAGGCTGAAATTTTTCGCAGGCTTTATTCTTACGATATAGACAAAGAATGAGAAAGTATTTTCGAAATTCACCCTTAACGTTCTGCAATAGGTGGTGAAAAATCGTATAAAACTACTTTGACGTTATGTTAATTTACACGCGGACGAAGTTGCGTAGGTCTGATATACAGAATTGAATTAGCAAATTAAGCAATAGCTTAGGGCATCACATCTTGGACTAGAGATAGCTTAAAAAATAATTTGGTAGCACACCGAAAGTAAGGCGTAAGCAACATAACAATAACCATCCCCCGTGTTGGTCCGGGCTCCTATAAAGAATATGCCAAGTGCCGTTCTGCCAGACAGGTCGAAAAAGGCGAACGATTGGCTATGCAAGTTACTACCATCGTGGCTACTAGGTAGTAGAGTTCTGCAATCTGCATTGTCTCGCCGGGTCTGGTACCACCGCCTTGCCTATTACTGCCGCAATAGCGTCGGTGCATGTCGCTGTCGTGTTCTGGTTTGGAGGGTAAAGTAGCCGGTAAACTTATGCATGTGGCATTAGACCTCACCACAAGATAGCAATGCACCATTAACACCTTTGTTGTCTATAGGCGATGGTTGACTCCATCCACCAGGAGACATATCTGGTTGTTTACTATCTCACTATATTTAAAAAAATAATCATTTTTTAAGGACCGATAACTAATTGACTTGAGAATAGAGAGGCGAGACATGCGTGGATTGTTTAGGACATCAAGGTATCCATAATCCAGCACTGCTATTATCAAGTTTAAACTTCAACAAATGCACATCAAAAAAGCTCCATAAAAAAGCGTTCACCAATACCGCAAGATTGCTAAGTGCATTTTGCAATAAACTTATTCTGTCAACGGTGTCTGTGAAGTCCAAAAAGTTTAGCAACAACGTCTGTTGCCAAGACAACGGGCGTACCCTATCGGCTTCGTAAGTTCGGTCATGTAAGCCGATAGGGTATCGGCTTACATGACCGAACTTACGAAAGCTTTCGATTTGCTTACGTAACGTGACACTAATAATGTAAGAAGTATTTTAGGCGTTCACCGGTAGGGGTGCTAATGCGTTTATCATTGTAAGGGCCTTCGCAGACGAGGCCACTATTCACGGGGTAATTTTTTGTCCAACAATATAGGTCCCTAATAAAAAGTGCAACGCATACACAGGTCTAAAAGTACCCCGTACAAAATATCACCCAAATAACGGAGGACGCCGAAAGACGACTGGACAAAAAGGCCTAGAATTCCAAAAAAATAAAACTAACGTGACAAGGAGCACCAACGCACAAAGCGAACGCGATTGAGCGCGATTTACTTTATTGTTACTGACAGTTTTCTTCTGGACCAATGCCATGCGTTTTCTTAAATTTGATAACTTTTACAACACAACTGTCAGATGTCAGAATATTTGCCTCCATAACGTGCGCTTCACTAAATTTCCGGACAATAAATGATCGCACACTGTGTACGTTTAGTTTACGAAGCAGCTATTTAGTAATATGTGGTTTAGTTGCAAGTTCTCGGCGGACATTTTTTCACGATTCAAGGATTTTTGTCCTCTGCGAACAAAAGTCCCTCATCTGCGCAGGCCATAAATTATATTGACATAATAAGCCGATGACATTAACTTCTTAAGAAAGTTAATTCTGGCTTTAATTTAAATATAGTAACACTGTAACAAGCAACTTCCAATTTCTTGTATCTATGGTACCATGAAACAGATCTTTACCAAATTCGTATGGGCCAAATGGGACTGTAGGTCCGGGTATATTGTATACTCCATGTTGGTCCGGGCTCCCTTTGAAGAATAGATCAACTGCAGTTCTCCCAGGCAGGTTGTAAAATGCGACCGATTGCCTGTATTTGCCACTACAATCGTGACTTCTAGGTGGTAGTGTTAATAGTATGTTACAAACACTTGTACTGTTTTACTTAGATTTTATTAATAAACACCAACCGGTTGGGCATTTTACCGCATCATCAGGGCAATAGGTCGATACTGTTTATTAAAATTGATTTATACTGTTTATTAAGATTGATCAATTTTAATAAACAGTATCAACCTATTGCCCAGATGATGCGGTAAAACGCGAAACCGGTTGGTATTTATTAATAAAATCTAAGTAAAACAGTACAAGTATTTGTAACATACTATTAACACAAATTAACATGGAGTTTTACCAAGTGCCGACGATATTCAGCGTTCAAAGTCTAGGTGGTAGAGTTCTTCAACGTCTCGCCCAGGTATATGGTACCATCGCCTTACCTATTCTTGTCACTGTCGAGTTCCGGTTTGGAGGGTAGGGTAGCCAGTAGACTTGTACATGTGGCATTGCCAACCCGCCACACGGATAGAAACGCAACATTGTCATCTTTTGGTAACTAGGCGATAGTTTTTGGCGATGGTTTCTCTTTCCATCGGGAGAGGTATCTGCTTGTTGGCTGTCTAATAAATTAAAAAAAACCTCCAAAACAAAAAAAAAAAACGAAACCGGTTGATAAACGACCGAGTGCTGATATAAAATAAGGGTTGCTTGTTTACTTCGGAACCCTAAAAAAATATTAAGTCCGGCTGCCTTGCGGAGTAGGCAGAGTAAACAGAATGTTTATAGACTTTTCTATTCACCACGGTTCACCGATTTGTGGTTGGCGAAATGTGTGGTAATACCCATCGACATATTTCACCGGCCTAATGATGATTATTGTCTATTTCTAGCGACAACCGGGGCCGAGCGATCCGCAGTACGGTAGGCGTATCATCTAACGTTTGCAATTCGCCAGCGATCAGGAATGACTCTTAAACGTAATGAAAAAATCATCAAAAACGTCGCCAATTGCTTGCTGGTCACTAGATGCACTTTTTGCAATGTCACAGCATCAAAACTAATCAAGCGGCAACGAATACCACTAATGTACAAGGCTGTTATGTGTCTTGCAATAACTAAACAATCACGATAATTTCGCATTGCGAGTTACGTGATCACCCCGCCGTAGTGGTAAGACACCAATCGCCAGACTCCGAGCTGCTACTGAGATTTTAGATTTTCGAGGCAAACCTCGGGAACACCTCAATAATACTTTTGCCCGATCCGGGATCGAACCCGGGATCTCATGATCTGAGCCGAACAGACTAATCCCTAGACCACGAGGCAGTGATTCAGTTCTGATGTAACAAACATTATTAGTAGTATTTATTTAAGTACTGCCCATTCTACACATTTGGTTAAAGCGTCAAAATAACCCGAAAAGTTAAATTGAATAAAAAAAATCTGATCTGACAACACACTTCTTTGTGCTCTGTATATTCTACAAAAAGCGGAAATAGCTGGCTCATGAATAAGTAGTGTGAAAAAGTCTAAGTGCATTTACTTAATTTAATTAACAAAGGCAATTCAAGTGCCGGCAATGTGAAGTGGAGAATGTATTTCGCATACACTTAACATATGTGCAACTGTAATGTGCTTTTGGTAAATTACATACTACATTGAGCTAGTAGGACAGCCCGATACCGACTGTATTACTGGCATTAAATAATCTACATATAATAAAATCGTAGGAAACTCAAAACTGTACATTGAATATTTTTTAAAAGAATACTTGAGGCGTGATCTACAATCGATATCGAAGCTAAAAATATAGTTTTTAGAATTTTTGTATGTTTTTCTGTATGTATGTCCGGGGTAAACTCAAAAAGTGCTGCATGGATTTACTTCAAATTTTGCATGAATATTACTAACAGGTTGGGTCAACATATATGCTACATATTATCACGCTATCACCTAAGGGGGAGGAGCAGTGCGGAATAAACGAACTCCGCGCGGATGAAGTCGCTGGCAACAGCTAGTATATAAAATAAATATCATCGTTTACTTAATCTAATCAAGAAAGGCACTTCAAGTGCAGTGTATCATTTATTTATCTAAAATTATTGAAATATTAAATATTATTATTAAAATTATGACGGCTGATTTTTTAGACAGTGGATCTGAAATTTGAAAAATATTTTTAAGGTGTGCCTAGAGAATTGGACGGTTTTTCCACAACCGTGCGATTCTCTAGGCACTTCTTACCACGCACTACTCTGTGTAACCAATTACCGGCGGGGGTGTTTCCGAACGGATACGACTTAGGCACTTTCAAGAAAAAAGCATAATCCTTAAAAAGCCGGCCACGCAGCTGCAAGACCTTTGGTGATGTGGCTGTCTATGGGCAGTGGTAATCACTTACCATCAGGTGAGCCTCCTGCTCGTTTGTCCCTTTTTTTTACAAAAAAAAAAATAGTGGCTCCTCTACATGTAAAGATGAGATGTATTTTTTTTTCTCGTGTACCCCATAGTGTAGGATATCGTTGGATTGTTTTTTTTTTAATATATTTTATATTTGCGAAAACAATTTTATAATTAAGGGAATATAAAGCTTTAAATTAATATTTGTTAGAGTCAAAGCTAATTTTTGTAAGAATCAAGTTTCCCCCTCTACTAGCTAAAGGATTGGTTCTGTGGTTGTAAAAAATTTACAATAGTAGTAAATGTAATGAAGTTAAAAGAAAAACTATCAAGGCTAAGAAAATGTACTTGGAGAAGTTTTTAAAGACGGTGAAGCTGTGGTGCTGATAATATCTGTCATTAACGTTAAATGTTCATAGCATGGAGGTATAAAAAATGCCATTTTTTATAAGATATTTAATCCGCGGGCGACATCTAAATAAAATTTGGGAAATTCTAGTGCAATATTTAGATAATTAACCAATACCGTTTTGGACTTCAGCAACTTCCTATTTGGGAACTATAATAATAACTCACAACACAACGCCACATATTAATTTAGCGTGCAATTTTATGATGATGGCGTCTTCTGAAAGGAAAATAATTAAACTTTATTGCCGTTATAAATATTCGACGTGTTCGGGTCGTTAACTTCAATTTGAATAGCAATTTTTTGTCTATCTAGACGTGGGACGTAATGGTTATTTAGCTCATTTATTGAAAGAAATACAAATTTATTTTTCTGAATCTTTCAATCTCTTCTTTATTAAGGCGAGGTATTTCGACGCGCGTCAATTCTATAGAAAATGGGTGGCGCGGTATGTTCTGAAACGGCTGGGAAACGTGTTAATTTTCGGATAAATAAATATAGGACATCAGCTGAAAACTAAAATTTAACACATTCTTTTTTGTATTTACAACTAAATATCACCATATAAAAATCACGTAGAAAATTAGAAACATTATTAACAAATTATTTGTTTTAGAGATTTTTTTAGCCTGTTTTCGGAAGTTTATATGATCAAGTAAAGTACATTCTATCATGTAATGAGTTAGCACATTCTTTAGATAATATCTTCAGGTATATCGTGTAATTTTTATAAAACTGTTATTTAACAATCAATACAAAAAAACGTGATTTAACAAACCAGTTTTTCCCATTTATCGCGATGCCTCGCCTTAAATGCTTTGCAAATAAAGAATTGAATGAATATTTTAGTTGCAGTAGTATAAGTATTATACAAGTAGTTTAATTAACTATTTAGTATCCACATATTCTACTATAATATAGTATGCATTCACAGCAGTCATCATATACCTACATCTGCGACGAGGCCTCGAAGTAATGAACGAAACCGAAAACAAAAGTACCTTCAGGCCCGTATTCCCGAAGAGCTAGTCAGAGGTATAACCAGTGCACCCGCGATTAGCCGAAGATACTTAGACCCACAATGTGACTGGTGGCAAGCTTATCGACCACCGGGCACTTATCGAATTCCGGGCAGCCGTGTTTTCAACAGAAAACTAAAAAAAATAACATATTTTTTGAATTGACCAACCCGGTAATTGAACCCGGTACCGCATGCGGTCAACAATGACACCGGACCACTATACCACAGAGGCGACACACCAAACCGAAACCCAAGGAAACCGATTCCCCTTCGAAAAATGGCAGTGTAATTAGAACATCTTTGGTCATTCGATTCACTCTGTTATGACCGCAAAGGAACTGGCATTTATTTGTTTTTATATCTCTATTTCTATGTGTGTATAGTGCTCCAGCAACCATACAACACGCAAAACATCTTGCTTATTTTCAATAAGATGGATTTGTGTAATTTGCCGAGTGTTATTTAATTACAAATTGACTGGTAAAGCTCATTTGTAACCAATAAAATATAATAAAAAGAGAAAATTGCTCAACTCTATTTAGTTGTACAAACCTCAACGAAATTAGTGTAGTAAGACTCAAGCTTAAAAAAGAAATCACGACATATTGTGCTAACGAGTCTAGTCACGAGTTTGGTAAAACCTTATTCTTAAAGAATGTCTTTCTATACGCCGTGTGTGGGTGTCCGTACTAAACATTTTTATTGGATAATCAGGCCAAAATTTAAGAATTTAAAATACCTAATATATAAACCAGAGATAGATATACCCATTTTTTATATATTCGATATCAGAATCGAGTACTAAACATTTTCTTACTCCATAAAATCCAGTTTCACTGGTAAAAGACTTACCAGTGAAACTGGATTTTCTTTAGTAATAAATATAATAAATTTTGTGTTCCGTACACCGCAATACTCGTAGTAAATAGTTCTTGAAATTACCTGTGAACAAAAGAAAAAACACTTATTAGTAATTTATTCAAATTTTATTAGCTTTAATCAATCAACAGGTTCCGCTTGTAAAATTATTTACTAATTTACATTTACCATTATTTATAATATATTTATTAATAATGGAATTTCACCAAGTGCCGACGATATGTATGTAACGATAGAAAGTGTAAAAATATAAAAACTCTCTTTTATATATTACATAAAATTATATACAATAAAATTATAATACAATAAAATTAAACATACACAAAATTTTATGTCCACTTCAAAACTATTTAAACGTTTTTGAAATATAATAGTATCCTAAATAACTAAGTAACCAGAGAAACACGCAATAAAAGAGATAATAAATAATATACTGAAAATTAATGGAGGCTGTCTCAATTTAAACATTTTCACAGATAAGTCAAACAGCTTAATCCTCAGACATCGAGGGAAATAAACTCGTTAAAATAGCACCGATAGTTCAGTTATGAGTTTCCTGTATAAGCTTCGCCTTTTTAAGGTAAATCCACTTAATAATAAATTGCTGCTTACATGTTATTGTCAATTAAGACGTTTTGTATGTGAGTCACTTATATAGAGATATAATTTTACGACAAAATTTATACACTCGTATACTATTTAAATCAAATTTATTCTCAGTTATTAAAAAAGATTTCGTTTCTGTTTATTTCATATAATAAGAAAGTAAACAAGCATTTGGCTCTCATAATAAAACGATACAACCATCACCTATAGATGCTAAAGATGCGTAATGACCTATGTGGCAAGAAGCAATACCACTTACAGATGTTGACCAGCTACCGTACCAAAAGCCTGTTTTACTCCCTTGTTTCGTAGCAAACTGACAAGCAGTTATTATTCCGGCAGGTAATAGGCGGTAGTACCAAGCGGGATGTTGTAGTACTCTACCACCAGTTAGTGACGATGGTAGTGACGCGTTTGACCAATCATATGCCTTTTATGAACTGTCTGGCGGAAATGCAGCAAATGATCTGTCTGTTCTAATGTTTTCCGCATTAGAATAGACATTCTGCCATGTCGCTAGGCCAGGATAGCAATACATCATTAACATCTTTGGTGTCTATAAGCGACAGTTGTTCTTTCCATCAGATGAGCCATTGGCTTGTTTGCTATCTTATAATATAAAAATAAGATGCCTTTGGTTATGGCACCTTTATTTTGTTATAGGACAGGGAAAAATATTTTATCATTTTACTCACTTAAAAGAAGCCTTCTATTAAAGAAGCCTGTTATTTAAAAGGGGTCCATACTAACACGGGGTAAGTTGTTAATACTGTAAATGGACTACGAAAATATATTTTTTTATATCATAACATCTATACATATGTATAATAAAATCGTAGGAAAGTCAAAACTGTACATTGAACATTTTTTTAAAAGAATACTTGGGCCGTGATCTACAATCGACACCGAAGCCAAAAATATAGTTTTTAGAATTTTTGTCTGTTTGTCTGTACGTATGTCCGGGGTAAACTCAAAAAGTACTGCATGGATTTACTTCAAATTTTGCATGAATATTACTAACAGGTCGGGTCAACATATAGGCTACATATTATCACGCTATCAACTACAGGGGAGGAGCAGTGCGGAGTAAACGAAGTCCGCGCGGACGAAGTCGCAGGCAACAGCTAGTAGCAAATAAGCAGATGGGCTCTCCTGATGGAAAGATTCAATCATCGCCTATAGACACCAAATATGTTAATCGTGCTTTGCTATCTTGTGGCGAGGTTTAATGCCACATGCATAATTTTACCGGTTACCATAACGTCTAAACCGGAACACGACAGTGACAAGCACTGACGCTATTGCTACAGGAATACCAGAGCCAGGCGAAACAATGGAGAACTCTATCATCTAGTAAGATATGTATAACAAGCCAAAAATAAACAAAACACTAACCCTACAATACTGATGAGTTCATTAGAGTTTATTATTTTTCTATTTTAGTTTGAAAACATAAATCAGAATCTCAGGTACTAATGGACCACTATTACGTTCAAAATTATTGCCAATCATAAACAAATTTCCTAACATACTTATTTAAAACGTCACGACAAGATAGAGAAAAGCCTTGACCAATGAATAGGCCGCAATACCCGGCGCGTCTATGCTATAGCGTGACACAGACCCTGGCCTTGGCAGACACAATAAAAAAGCCGAATAACTAGCGAACCGCGACCTCAATAACGAATGAAGAAACACTTCTGTAGTGCTATATATGTCGTAGTCACTTTGCATGTTTTGTCTTTATACAAACGGCATTGTCATTTTGTCGTCAACGTTTTAACATAAGTTGTTAAAGACGAGGATTTCAATTGAGTCAATTACAATTAGCTTTTTTCAGGTATGGATCCTAAAGGCAACCTAACTAGTCTACTACATATTAACATTAATAACCTATGTTACATAACAGATTTGATAAGGATCTAGTGCAAAATCACCAACCCATCAAACAGTAACAAGTAATTCCAACAATATGCCGCGCAAAATTGTTAACGCGGCGGTGTATTTATTTTTTAAATGAACTTAGAAGTTCGTTAATGACCGTTCCTAGGAAACCGGGCTTTTTGGGTGCGGAAAATGCTTAACCAGAGTTTAAATTGAATGGCGTTAAGAACTCGTCCAAAGGCTGTGTTTTGTGAGGCCGAACTTCGGCTTAGGGCAGTTTCTTGACGATAAGTGGCATTAGAATTTCGAATCGTTATTACCAGAACCTCGAGTGTTTGCAGGCCGAAACAGTGGACTGAATCGCCGTTTGCGACGCTAGCTGTATGTGCAAATTCTGAAGTAAAATCTGGAAAGCGTGTTTAACGAAGCATAATCTAAACTGACGACATTTTATTTCCGGAGTAAGAAAATTTTTAAAATGTCTTTGTAATCTTTTTTTTCATGGAAGAGGGCAAACGAGCAGGAGGTGCACCTGGTGTTGAGTGATCACCGCCGCCCATGGACATCTGCAATACCAGAGGCCTTGAAGTTGCGTTGCCGCCCTTTTAAAAATGAGTAAGCTCTTTTCTTGAAGGTCCCCATGTCGTATCTGTTCAGAAAAACCCCTGCCGGTAATTGATTCCACAAAAGAGTAGTGCGAGGCAAAAAGTGCCGGGAGAACCGCACGGTTGTGGATTTCCAGACATCAAGATGGTGTGGGTGGAACTTCAAATTTTGACGCGATGTCCGATGATGGAATTTAGCAGCAGAAATTAATTCAAAAAAAAAAGAAGATTATTAGTTTGACATGTATGTATGTAATATTGTTGGAATTGAATAATATCTGATGACTAAGATGATTTATTTCGGCGTCTAATCACGTTTATTAAATTTCGTAAGTGTATGTATGTTCATATGTTTATCCACGAATTCCTCGGGAACTAAGAACTATATCAAGGTCATTCTTTTTGTATTAAATCAGGTATATTCCAACTTAGGGAACATTCCAAGCTTCGTCAAAATTGGTTCAGTAGTTTTTTAAATATTCGGCGTTAACATTTTTTAAATTCAATTAATATGGCATTAGAGTAGACAAATAAATATTTTTTTGTCTATATATATTAATCTGTGAAGCGAAACCTTTGTACCCATTCTTAAGAAAATTGAGAGGACTGAGGAGTATGACATTAGAGTTAGTTTATACGGAGAGGAAGTGCAGTAAAATTAATATGCATTAAGAATAAATTAAATAAACAAAAAAATACGTTATACTAGCATGCTTTTGACTCACATATCGCCAATTAATTTTATGCTATTTTGTTTATAATTAAATTCTATTGTCAATATTCGGCGATAACATTTTTTAAATTCAATTAATATGGCATTAGAGTAGACAAATAAATATTTTTTTGTCTATATATATTAATCTGTGAAGCGAAACCTTTGTACCCATTCTTAAGAAAATTGAGAGGACTGAGGAGTATGACATTAGAGTTAGTTTATACGGAGAGGAAGTGCAGTAAAATTAATATGCATTAAGAATAAATTAAATAAACAAAAAAATACGTTATACTAGCATGCTTTTGACTCACATATCGCCAATTAATTTTATGCTATTTTGTTTATAATTAAATTCTATTGTCAAACTTAACAAAATTTTAATATTATAGTGCGTGATTGAAAGGAGTCAGAGTTCGTTTAAAGGATATAATTTGTCGAATAGATATATTGTGTGCTTTATTGACATAATTAAAAATTGCCGTCGATTTTCGACCAGAGCGTCATGGCTAAGTTCATTGAATTCTTCAAACTCACCAACAGAATAAAATTTAAAAAAAACATAAACCTATTATTTCTCTACCTCCAATAAAGCAAGCACACACAAATCACATTACGTAGTCGTGTTCAAATAGCGAGCTGAGTGAATTAAAATCAATACCGGGGACCGTTTGTTTGCGTTTCGCCATAACTGATATTGGATAATGAAGCTATATTGTATTTGGTCTTGGTCGATCAAATTTTTATTGGAATCACGCCCTGCTACACAGGATTTGATGATTTTAAGAATATAGAATGCAAAGAAGTGTCCGGTTGGCGAAAGGTTTGCCACCTTTTTTATATTATAAGATAGCAAACAAACAGATGGGTCTCCTGATAGAAAGAGTCAACCATCGCCTAAAGACACCAAAGGTGTTAATGGTGCGTTGCTATCTTGTGGTGAGGTCTAATGCCACATGCATAAGTTTACCGGCTACCTTATCCTCCAAACCGGATCACGACAGCGACTAGCATTGACGCTATTGTGGCAGGAATAGGTAAGGCGGTAGACCCGGTCGAGCCGATGCAAAACACTACCACCTAGTAGTCACGATTGTACTGACGCGCATAGCCACACGGTCGCCTTTTACGACCAGCGTGGCAGAACGGCAGTTGGCCTATTCTTCAAAGGAATCCGGGACCAACACGGGGGACAATTAACCTATTACATTATGGGACTAAGTATCTTCAGATAATCGTGGGTGCGATTGTTGTTCCTCTGCCAATCACTTCGGCAATACGGGCGTGCCGCGTGAAGATATTTTTTTACTAGAATGCAAAAAAAAATCTGTAAACGGTTGACCCTGCAGGCCATCATTGGAACTTCCCGCTAAATTAAGGTATTTTGAGCTCAAAGAGTAAAAAATAAAAACTCTAAGCACAGATTTTTTTTAGTTCAAACATATATTTCGTTAAAAATGGCAGTATACTGATTTTTGAAAGCTATACATTTGGAAACGATGATCGATTTTATCTTACAAACTTAATTTTTGAAATCCAAAATATTGCTTTAGCTAAATAATCGATAGGTCAAAAAATTTCGAAGTCATGTTAAAAACATTTTTTTTTTTCAAATATTTTCGTCATTGATAAATCCCAAAAAAATTGACAGATTTTGATTCAAATAACGGTATTTGAAGCAGTATTTACAGAAGAAAAGCTGACAAGATTTATAAGTCAATCGGTGTATAAGTCTGAAAGTTATTTCAAACTTGTTTTTCATTTTCAACTCGTTACCAAAAAAAAATTGGTAACAAGCAAATGTTAAAAAATTATAATTTAAATAATAAAACGTTTGTATTCCCTAAAACGTCATCATATCATTTTACAAACACACCGTTAGAAGCACAGAAAAAGGCATATAGAGCTTACTACAACGAGAAAAAATACTGTTTCTGAAAATAAAAAATAACGTTGAACACGAGCGAAACCGCGTGCAAAAGCCAGCTAGTAATATCAATATTTAAACAATACACGACCTTCAGCACGAAGGTTCCGTCAGTGTTACCTCCAGACATAGTTCCAAGAAGGGCCGACCAAAACTTGCGCATGAGTAAACCTTAATCCCTCGTCTCAATGTTAATAAATCCATATCCATACGAATATTATAAATACGAAAGTAACTCGCTCTGTGTGTCTGTCTATCTATCTCTTCTTGACGTGTAAACCACTGAACCGATTTGGATGAAATTTGGTACACACAGAGTTTAAGACCCGAGAAGACATGAAATAGTTTTTCTCACAGAAATCCCACAGGAATGGGAACTATGCGGATATAATTCTGGAATTTAAACAGTTTTTTCCACGCGGATGAAGTCACGCGTACAACTAGTAATCTAGGTATCTATGGACGTGAAGGAAAAATTTTGAACCCCTTTTTAGGAAAACTGCGCGAACCTTGGAGTATGACATTTGGCACAGTTAAAGTTTACACCCAAACCCAGAAATACAAACATCTGTCCTCATACCACAAATGTTTGTACCTGTCGAGAATCGAACCCGAAACCCGTCGACTCCTAGTCAGGCTCGCTAACCACTCGACCAACGGGGTGGTCAAACAGATGGATGAATCATTGTGAACTGGGATGTATACCACCATGTGGTGTACAACCCTTCCCACCTTGCAATTTTTATCGAGGCTACATAACGACGCAATTGCAATAACACTTCCTGCATATTGTATGCACTTTTGTGAGTCACTTAGCATATATCTTAGAATTAAAAGCACCGTTTATATTGTACTTTATGACATGTGATTGAAACGACGTGATTGGAAAACAAAATGTGTTTATATTTATTTATTTTCTTATATCACAATATAGCAAACAAGCAGATGGGTCTCCTGATGGAAAGAGTCAACCATCGCCTATAGACACCTAAATGGTGCGCTGCTGTGTTGTGGCGAGGCCTAATGCCAAATGAATAAGTTTATCGGCTACTTTAAACACCAAGCCAGAACACGACAGTGGCAAGCACTGACGCTATTGCGACAGGAATAGGTAAGGCGGTGGTAACAGACCCGGGTGAGACAATGCAGAACTCTACCACCTAATTGTCACGATGGTAGTGACTCGCATAGCCAATCGGTCGCTTTTTACGACATGCCTGACAGAACGGCTGTTAGTCTATTCTTCAAAGGAACCCGGCAACAACACTGGGTAAATTATATAGTATCTTCACGCCCATATCCCCGAAGGGGTAGGCAGAGGTACAACAAGTGCACCCACGATTAGCCGAAAATACTTGGTCCCACAATGTGATAGGTGGCAAGCCTATCGCCAACCGGGCACTTTCCAATTCCGGGCAACTTTGTGTTTTTCAGAAAACTGAAAAAACACTTTTTTTATGTGCCCGACCTGGGAATCGAACCCGGAACCTCATGTGGTCAACGCCAACGCTGGACCACTAGACCACAGAGGCGAATGTTTAACATTAAATATCAAGCATACATGCAATGCGTATTTGATAACACGATACAATTGCGACTAAAGCTCTCGACCGGCTAGTTGTTAGAAATTGGTAAATAGTCCTTGCTTTTATTGTGTATTGTATATACCTTTTACGATAAAGATTGAACATTAATATGTATTGTAATGGATACAGCTGAAAATTGCTTCCAGAACAAAAATCCGAATAAAACTTTCATTGGCATTTAGTATAGATATTACCTTTTACCGGAATAATATCGTAATCTTTACAGCCAAATGAATTTGATAATTTTTTTTGGAAAATATTTAAGCCGTATTATTATTGGTTTGCATAGTTATATAATATTTTTCCTCCGTATTGGCGCAGAATACTGGAAACTAACATAAGTCAATGTTACATACAAGTAATATTCGAGCATAGCACACATAGACACCTCTCACGGACGCGATATCTCTGACTGGTGCGGAACAAACTGTCCAACCATTCCGAGATAACGCGTCCATGAGAGGTGTCTATGTGTGCGTTGCTCGAATATTACTTGTATGTATCTACATACTGTTACTGACTGCTGTTAGTGTCCAGTATTCTGTGGTATTGGTCTGGGCTCCTTTGAAGAATTGACCAACAGTCGTTCTACTAGGCAGTTCATAAAATTTGTTTGCTATACGTATTACGTATCACATAACGTCTCACCCGGGTATTTAGTACCACCGTCTTACCTATTAAATACCGCAATAGCGTCAATGCTTTTCATCGTCGTGTTCCGGTGTGGTGGGTAAGGTAGCCGGTAGACTTATGCAAGTGGCATTGCTATTCCACCACACGGGTAGCAAAGCACCATCAATATTTCTGGTTCCATACGCGATGGTTTCCTTTTCCATCGAAGAGCTATCTGCTTGTTTACTTCGTAATGGTATATAAAAAGATGGCATAAACCCGTGGTTTTTCATATCTTTGGGACTATGTGGGAACAAGTATCTTCGGCTAATCGTGGGTGCAATTGTTGTACCTCTGCCTACCCCTTCGGGGATATGGGCGTGAAGATACCAAAAAAAATAAAGTGTCTACATTTAATAAATAATTCTTTTTTAAAGAGCTTCAAATAAAGTTTCAATTGGATCTTCATATTAAATTTTCTAACAAATTACAAAAATGGCAGCGCACGCAAATGACTATTATATTATACAAATTTAAAACACCTTAATTATTGTATTTTTGTAGGCACATGATGTAATTTAAAAATGTATTAGTGTTGGTCCCGGGCTCTTTTGAAGAATAGGCCAACTGCCGTTCTGCTAGGCAGATCGTAAAAAGCGACTGATTGGATATACGAGTCACTAACATCGTGGATACTAGGTGGGAGAGTTCTGCATTGTCTCGCCCGGGTCTAGTACCACCGCCTTACTTATTCCTGCCGCAATAGCGTCAGTGCTTGTCATTGTCGTGTTCCGGTTTGGAGGGTAAGGTAGTCGGTAAACTTATGCATGTGGTATAAGACCTCGCCACAAGATAGCAAGGCATCATTAACACCTTTAGTGTCAATAGGCGATGGTTGACTTTTTCCATCAGGAGACCCATCTGCTTGTTTGCTATCTTATGATATAAAAAAGGAGACCACTTGCCATTCTTCTGGAGGTTACGACAAAGGCATTAATATAAAAAATAAAAAATACAATCTATGTTTTCAACCGACTTCCCAAAAGGAGGTTCTCAATTCGCTGTATGTTTTTTAAAATGTTTATTACCTCAGACCTCGGTAATTTATGAACCGATTTTGAAAATTCTTATTTTGTTTAAATAGGCACACTTTCCAGTTTATCACGTTTTAATTTCATGAAGAACAGATGCAGGTTTCCGGAGATACAGAAAATGAGAAGTCGTTTGCTACAGTCTTACTGCGCTAAAAAATTATTATCTGAATAGCTAACCCGGCAAACGTTGTTCTGCCTTTTTAACGATTCTTATTGTTTTTCTATTTTTTCTCACCTTTTAAAACTTCCCGGAACTTTTAGCGAGACTAACGAACAGCAATTGATTTATATATATATATATATATATATATATATATATATATATATATATATATGCACGTGTGTGTGTATATATTATATGTGATGGGACATTTTTTTTTCTTATATTGATTTTATGAGTTTAGTTGTAAGTAAATTGTAAAGATAAATTATGAACTTAGATTTATAAACTATAATTATTAATTATAATTAATTAGATTGTAATATTATGTATTTGCACACCGGAATTGCCGGTAGATTATGGCGTTCTGAAAAAGCTGTAACACCTATTAACTATAAACCATTTTCATGCAAATAAAATATATCTATCTATCTATCTATATATTTAGTCAGCTTCCACTCCGCCCAACCCTAATTAATAAAGTCTCGTCTTAAAGATGATCTGTTAAAAGTAAGACATTAACAGTTACAACTCAATTATGCATTCAACGTACATTTTGATGACGTGAATGAAATTAGACCATATATGACCATGACCAAGATTCATGTATATTGCATATTTCACATGAAAGTAATAAAAGCGGCGACGCGTGGAGAATTGAGCCAATGCAGTGTCTGCCTGAGTCTGCCGTCTGGTAATGCAATTACAGCCACATTTACTTCACCTAACAAAACAATTTATACTTAGTATAGCAAACAAGCGGATGGCTCTTATCAAGGAAGGGATTTTTAAGGAAGGAAGGGACCTATAGACATTTTTATAACACTTTATTGTACACACATGGGTAATAATTAAACAAATTAAAAATTAATAAAAACAAATAATAATACAAAAGGCGAGCTTATAAACTACCATTTACAATGGAGTCAAGTAGACACAGTACAGTATCATCACGCCCGGTTCCCTGGCGGGGTAGGCTGAGTAAACCTAATACTTATAGACTTTCCGGTTTACCGCGATTCACCGGTTTGCCGGTCGGCGTGATGAGTGGTAATCCTCACTGCCGCATTTACCATTATCAACTATCTCTAGCGATAACTGGGACTGGCAGCTTTACGTACTCATTCGAGGAACGGGAGTAGTAATATACCACTCCGCCACACTCCGAGCTGCTACTGAGATTTTAGATTTTCGAGAAAAACCTCAAAAAAACTTCCATAACACTTTTCTCCGACCCGGGATCGAACCCGGGACTTCATGGTCTGAGCCGAATAGGCTACCTCTCGACCACGAGACAGTTTAGTCAGATAGTGTTTAATTATCCCCGCTGCATTATAAAAGTGTTTGGCGAACCTCGCGGGATCACCTACTTCATTCGGGATAAAAAGCTACGTGCTATTCTACGTCATCATCTATGTGTGTGCCAAATTTCATTCAAATCCGTTCAGTAGTATTTGCGTGATGGAGTAACAGCCCCCACACAATATAGCAACGAACCACTAATAAAGCGACCGATTGGCTATGCAAGTCTACTAGGTACTAGGACTACTAGGTGGTAGATATCTACATTGCCTCGCCCGGGTCTGGTACCAATGCCTTACCTATTTCTGCCGCAATAGCGTCAGTGCTTGTCACTGTCGTGTTCCGGTTTGGAGGGTAAGGTAGCCGGTAAACTTATGCATGTGGCATTAGACCTCGCCACAAGATCTATAAGCCTATAAGTCTATAAGCGATGGTTGACTCTTTACATCAGGAGAGCCATCTGATCATATCAAAAGAGTAATTTTTTATCACTGGCATTGACGCATTTCCCATAAAATAACCATCATATGTACAACACATGCTTCCACGCTATCAAACTTAACGAGACGATAAATTTCAGTGTTTTTGTGCGATCGTGCCGCTACAACCCCTGCTCACCCCGTGGGAATGAACAGTACGCTCTTCATATTCCACATTAATGGGACATTGGTTTCCCTACACCAATTATTTTATAAGGACGCCAGCCTTGTTAGTTACTTAGGACAACATGTTTCGCACGTTACACGGCTACACGAGTAATCTTGTTCGAATTTGTGCTTTAAAGATTTTTTGTCTACTAGCACAAATCTATGGCTCGGCGCAAACGGGCCACCAACCATTGGTGGCCAGCGACAGCGACTTAACATTCTTTTTTTTATTTAGAAGAGGGGACAAACGGACGGCTCACCTGATGGTAAGTAATTACCGCCGCCCATAGACAACTACACTACCAGAATACTTTTTCATATATTTTGTATAGACGCGCCGCAAATGTGTAGTGGCGGCTACTCGATGTTAAGTCGCTTTTGTTGACCACCAGTGGCTGTGGTCGGTCGCCCGTTTGCGCCGAGCCTAATAGGTCTAGCCTAAAAACAGACGTCAACCTACATAATAAGGGTGGTCGAGCAACGCATGTACCTATGTTTGCGTTGCACACCTCTCACTGACGCGATATCTCGGAATGATTAGGAATGGTGCACGCGCGAGTACCACCCGCTTGAGACGCGTCAGTGAATTTTTTTGTGCAGAAAATTTGTAATAGTAGGTATAATAATAACATTACCAGAGGCGCCGCAATACCAGAGGACTTGCAATTATGCTGCCGGCCTTTTTAGTATGAATAAGCTATTTTCTTGAAGGCCCCTGTATTGTGTAAGCTTCTTTATACAATAAATGTGTGCATGTTCCTCTATAATGTAATCATTACATAGTATAAAACAAAGTCGCTTTCTCTGTCTGTCCCATGTCCCTATGTATGCTTAAATCTTTAAAACTACGCAACGGATTTTGATGCGGTTTTTTTTGATAGATAGATTGATTCTTGAGGAAGGTTTTAATATATAAACCTTTCCGATATTCCCACGGGAACGAAAGCTACGCGGGTGAAACCGCGGGCAGGTCGCTAGTATCATATAACTGTTAAATAAGCTAAATTGGCTTTACCTCAAGATTACATTTTACTTGTTGCGCTTTTAAATTAAACTTCAATAAAGAATGGTCACATAAGTGGATTTATAATTTGGTTCTCCTCAATTCAACACGATGCCAACGGGCACACCACGTGACACATCACACCTCTAAGTCGTATCCGATCGGCTTAAAAGTATACAATTATTAAACAATTCAGCAAAAGTGAACTATGTGTGTCCAAACATAAATGCGTAAATGCGGCATTTTCGCGGTGGTAGTCAAGCTCATCGATGTAGACAAAATGTTAATCGCTCGCCTTAATCGTCTCTGTGGTCTAGCGGTCCGGTGTCGGTATTGACCACATGAGGTCACGAGTTCGGTTCTCGGGAAATTCAAAAAATGTATATTATTAATTTTCTGATCAAAACAACGTTGCACGGGATTGGATAAGTGCCCGGTTGGCGATAGGCTTGCCACCTATCCCATTGTACATTGGACTAAGTATCTTGGTCTAATCATAGGTGCACTGGTTGTATGCACTGTACCCTCTGTCCACCTCTTCGGGGATAAGGGCGTGAAGATATTTTTTTACAAAATATATTTCGAATCATTTATTATATCCATATCAGACCATACTAATACTATAAATGCGAAAGTCTGTCTGTCTGTCTGTCTCTCTGTCTGTTACGCTTTCACGGCTAAACCGCTGGACCGATTTTCATGAAATTTGGCATGGATATAGTTGAAGATCCGGGGTCAAACATATGCTAATTTTTTTTTTCAAAAATCAGTCCCTGGAGGGCTGAAATAGGGGATGAAATTTTTATTAAAAACTATTTGGACGACTTATTAATATACTCGCGAGCGAAGCTGCGCGGGTCAGCTAGTTAAATATATTGTAAATTCATTAAAAGTAAGCATGTATCCATCAAGAAAGAATAACTCACAAAAATTGGTAAATATCCATTATGCTCTTTTGAAAAAACGCCGCTGCGTTTTATCTATATATATATATATATATATATATATATATATATATATATATATATATATATATATATATATATATATATATATATATATATATATATATATATATACATATATATATATATATATATATATATATATATATATATATATATATATATATACATATACTAGCTGTGCCCGCGACTGCGTTCGCGTAAAAAAATTGCTAAAATAAAAACCCACATATTTCCCGTTCCCGTAAGAACTATCCTATGTCCTTTCTTGGGTCTCAAACTATATTTGTACCAGACGTAACAAACAGACAGACAGACAGAGTTGTTTTCGCATTTATAACATTAGTATATATATATATATATATATATATATATATATATATATATATATATATATATATATATATATATATATATACACATTTATCGTGTCATTGCACGAAGCTTTGTGACGATAGACGCAAGTGCGGCCCCAGTATAACAAACATTTATTTATCCATCCAAACATACTTTTGTATTGATAATACTAGCTGTGCCTTGCAGCCCGCTGCATTATAACAGTTTTGGTTAATCCCACGGGATTAACTCATTTTTCCGGGGTAATGAGTACCCTACGTGCTATCCCAGATCATAATCTATATGTGTGCAAAAATTGATTAAAATCGGTTCGCCCATTTTTGCGTAAAAGAGTAACAAACATCCATCCATCCATCCAAACATACCTTCGTTCTTACAATATTATTAGGATTAGGACTAGTAGGAAGTAGGATTATATCAGAGAGATTTAAAAATTATTGTGATGCCCCGCGGACTACATCCTATGATATAAAAAAAGAAACATCCATTCTATGACGGACAAAAATCTGAACTGACGGAGGATTGATCGAAGGTCAAGCTTTATGCAAATCCGTCCAGACGCTGCGGCGCGTAAGAGTTACAAAAATAAATAAACATCACCCACATTAATTTCTTCAAGAGTGAACACCGAAGGTCAAATGACGCTTCTGGTTTACCCCAATTCATCGGTTTTCAATTAAAAAACGTATTATTTTGTTAACTTCAACGATTACCGTCCGTTACTTGCAATCTTTACATTCTTACGTGCTTTCCGACGCATAGGGTATTAACACAATACTAGACTGCGGACTTCTATTGCCATTAAGACTTTTCGACCGGCCCCAGTATTAAACCCTTATGGTCCTTATGGTCCGGGACCTTATGGTCCGAACCTTACAGACAAAACCATACACCAGGACGCAAGTGTCTTAGGCATTTTTTGTATTAAACAAGCAGAATGCTCTTTCGACAGAAAGAGTACAACCAGCGGCTACAGAAACTTAAAATGTTAATTGTGCGTTGCTATCTTAATACATATACATATAAGTTAACCGGTTACCTTACCCTGTCCAAACCAAAACACGACAGTGTCAAGCACTGATGCTATTGCGCCAGGTATAAGCAAGTACTAAACACGGGTGTAACGTCGCACCAAATTCTACTATATAGTAGTCAACATGGTGGTGACACATTTAAACAATTCTATGCTTTTGTCGTACCCTCCAAAAGAATGGCAGGTGGTCTTTTTTTATATCATAAGATAGCAAACAAGCAGATGGGTCTCCTGATGGAAAGAGTCACCCATCGCCTATAGACATCAAAGATGTTAATGGTGCGTTGCTATCTTGTGGCGAAGTCTAATGCCACATGCATAAGTTTACCGGCTACCTTACCCTCCAAACCGGAACACGACAGTGACCAGCACGGACGCTATTGCGGCAGAAATAGGTAAGGCGGTGGTACCAGACCCGGTCGAGCCGATGCAGAACTCTACCACCTAGTAGCCACGATGGTAGTGACGCAAATAGCCACTCAGTCGCCTTTAACGACCTGCCTGGCAGAACGGCAGTTGGCCTATTCTTCAAAGGAGCCCGGGACCAACACGGGGATATCTTCTGATGATATTCTTCTATACTGGATTGGACCAAAACGAGCACGATTAGAATTCTACTGCGCAATATCGATATTAGTAATAATATCGATATTGCGTAGTAGAACTCTAAGTATCACATAATATGCATTCGTCTTCATTCAAAGCAGTTTCACAATAAAGGATCACAAAGCCTCCTCAAAAGGAACCAGCGATGATTACTAAGTGCCCGGTTGATGATGTGTTCACGTACAAACGTGTTGGCTTACATCCAAGGGACCGCACACCAGCGCTTTGTCTGTCTGACTCTTTGTCTACCCACCCGTGCTGATATTAGACAATGAGCCGGAGACCATTATCAACTATTACGCAAAACACTTACACTGCTACACTTTATTACGCTTAAATCAGTTATAGCGCTATAAATTATCAGAATATAAATGCTTTCGTTGTTCCACGATTTCATTAACCACATTTTGTGTCATTTTTTCATTCTGAATATAAAATGAATTTAATTTTGTAACATATTTTCTTTTCACTCGCGGACCGGATTCGTTATGTCGAAGTGAGTGAGAGGTTAGGTTTGAAAGAAAGTGTCGGTATAAAGATGAGAAAGGGCATTCTCCGTTGGTTCGGACATGTAGTAAGAATGGTAGATGAAAGGTTAACAAAACAGATATACCATGCGAAAGTGGAAGGATGTAAGTAAAGGGGAAGACCAAGACTGACATTCCACGATCAGATTGATCGAGTACTGGCCGAAGGTGGTGTCAAGAGTCTTCGCAACCGGCGTGTGTGTATGAAGAGAGTGATGAATGTGGAGGAAGCGGGACAAGCCTGCAAGGATCGTGATGTATGGCACTCGGTTCTCTCTGCCTACCCCGTAAGGGATCTGGCGTGAAGATATGTATGTATTTTCTTTTCACATTTAAAATAAATATGTTTCTTAATTGAGTTACGTAGAATTTTTTAAACTTTTACTTTAATATTTCGCTTTAGGTCACACCGCTGGTTCTCTTGCGAATAAGACAGAGTGAGTAAGAGAGTGTCCAAAAACGCTCCTGTTTCACCATGTTTCACTGGCTGTATTATTTTAACTTTAATGCTATTTACGATAACCTGGACCTATGATTACCGTATTTTGATAGAGTTTTAAATTGCAATAACTCTAGTTATACTTAGACTTTTCAGATATTTAACACATCGTTCCTTCTTACTAAGAACTAGCATAGGACAGTAGATATGCAAGATATGTTAATTGTACCTTGCCTTTCGCGTGGCACGGGTAAAAATGTACAAAGGCAAGCTAAACGGCCGTCCCACGGTTTGGAGACCGCACTGCCAGCCGGAACACTGTAGATACAAGAATTGACGTTAATAACTAAAAATAATAAGGCCCTTTTTGGAATCAAGGACTAATAAAATACTTCCATAACTTAAGATTTGTTCTGAAAACCTGTCTTTGTTTTCCGTAATAGTAACACCAATAATATTATTTGCAGTTTAACTTCAATGCTGTCACTGATTTTCCTCATTCGATACGTGGTGACGAACTATTTTTATATCGACCTCTACAAACATTACGATGTTTGCAAGGGTCACGAGCTCTCCGCCTATAACAACAGGCGCTTTGTTTCACAACAGGGCCACTGTGGATTATTTATGACTGTAATTCAAGATCAATGCATCATTTGAGGGTTTTATTGTAACGCCCGTTTTATTGCCGGTTCAAATCCGTTAATTATGTTTAACTGAGGGGGACCTTGTTTTGTTATCATTAAATAAAGTAGCAATGTGAAAGTTTATATGGAAATGGCCACACAACTCGCATGTAAACAAAAAACAGGGGTACAATTGTTTAATAAAAATATTCAGACAGATAAAGGGGTTTATTTACTCCTTGACTATAAAGTCTTAGCTCTTGGACTATAAAATTATCTACAGTCTGCGTAGAAGGACAAAAGTGGTAAGCCGAAGTTTTGATAATAGGAAAATTGTAGTACCTGGCAAAATCATAACACAACATAGCGCTAAAATATATATAGTCTTCGTGACTATGAATAAACGAAATGAATGTTGGTTAAACAGTCTATTCAGGCAAAATTTTTGGAGCACCTTTTTCTTACTACCTTTCTTCCTAATGAGCATCTTTTAAGGACAGGAAGTCCTTCTAAATACGTTTTGCTCAATGTAATAAAAGCCCGGGTCAAGGAAGGAATTTATAGGAGAGCACTGTTCTATATCTTTAGGGAAAATGCAGCTGAGTCTTCTGATGGATAGTGATAATCCTCTTTTCACACCAAAAAGTTGAAGATGTTTTGCTATTGATATCGGAGGAACGTCACATATATGTATATTATCATGTATGTGGCATAAATGTAGTGTTACACACACTACATTCTATACATATAATAAAATCGTAGGAAAGTCAAAACTGTACATTGCATATTTTTTAAAAGAATACTTGGGACGTGATCTCCAATCGACATCAAAGCCAAAAATATAGTTTTTAGAATTTTTGTCTGTTTGTCTGTATGTATATCCAGGGTAAACTCAAAAAGTACTGCATGGATTTACTTCAAATTTTGCATGAATATTACTAACAGGTCGGGTCAACATATAGGCTACATATTATCACGCTATCACCTACGAGGGAGGAGCTGTGCGGAGTAAACGAAGTCCGCGCGGACGAAGTTGCGGCAACAGCTTGTCTTTAAATAATTAAATGTACATTGTTGCCTCTGTGGTCTAATGATCCCGTGTTGGAGTTGACCACATGAGGTCCCGGGTTTGATTTCTGGATCGAGCGAATCAAACATGTGTTTTTTCAGTTTTTTGATAAAAACAACGTTGCCTGAGGTTCTATAAGTGCCCGAATAGCGATAGGCTTGCAACCTATCACATTGTGGAACTAAGTGAACTAAGTATCTTCGACTAATCATGGATGCACTGGGTGTACCTCTGCCTACATCTTCGGGGATACGGGCGTGAAGATACTTTTTTTAATGTACATAATATATCTAATACATAAATTGTTTAAAAATATTAAGTTTTTACAGTCCTCCGCTATGCAAACTTTACTGTCCTAAATTTCATACTCCATCCACCGTTCGCGTAATTGTCTTAAAAAGGGGTGTTTTAACACGTACCTATTAATATATAGATAATCACAATATATACGGACCACAATATATAATGTGAATTATGTGGTTTCCCTGTCTTGACTTCTGCTGCACTATTCACACCGAACTCTCATTGTTATGGGACGTGATCCACATACAGACGATGCCATGCACTAGACGAATGTATAATATAAAAAGTACGGACTTTGGTATTTTTACAGTATATAGTAGTCAACAGTTCTTGGTTCTCCTGATGGCAAAAATAATCGCCATCTGTCTGTATTTTACCAATACTAGCTCTAGCTAGCAGTTTGCTTGCGTTAAATTAGATTTTACCCTTTGGTTGCATGTTTAAAAACTTTTGAAAAATTCCATTCATAAAGGAGATACTACATTAACTGTCAGTGCGTCCACTTGCGTTAAATTCAATTTTACTCCCTTAAAGGTTGTATTTTAAGAAAAGTTATAAAATCATCCCTTAAGGTTCAGTTAAAGAATCTCTCTAGCTATAATTCAAGTCTACATGTCAATCAAACTCCGTGATTAATTTGGCAGTCCCTTTAATCAAGTGACCTGACCCTAGCGACAACGACACTAGCAAACCTGACTACGTAGTCGATGGCGCTCGGGATCAATTCCCGACAGGGACAAACATTTATGTAATTAGAGTAGATGTTACTGATTTAAGGTTTATACATGCTAAAATCATAAATGCGAAAGTAAAGTGGAGAATGTTGATTCTGGTTTATAAAAGTTAAAATGATGGGAACGAGAGGTTGGGAACCATTGCCCTTAAAATGCAAAAGTCTGCCCCTCTGTAACCCTTTCGCGGCTATACCTTGAATCAATTTTGATGAAGTTAAGCAAAGTGATAGTTGAAGATCGCGAGTCTAACACAGGGCACTTTTACAAAAATCAATCCCTAAAGGACTGACAGAAGAAATTAAAGAATGTGTAAATTGCGAATATTATTCGACGTCATATTACTCGACTTGCAGACGAAGCTGCGCGGGTCAACTAGTTGA
Organism: Apodemia mormo; assembly: GCA_036924255.1. Classification (NCBI taxonomy): domain Eukaryota; kingdom Metazoa; phylum Arthropoda; class Insecta; order Lepidoptera; family Riodinidae; genus Apodemia; species Apodemia mormo. Next base: position 11,569,147 of record JAUPFN010000026.1, read on the forward strand.
ATATATTACAAAATAATAATTTGCTTACTTTTGGGGTAATACATGGTAAGTCCAGGCTCCTTTGAAGTAAATAGACCATCTGCCGTTCTATCAGGCAGTTCGTAAGAGGCAAACAATTGGTTAATAAGGTTATGCGAGTCACTACCATCGTGGCTACTAGGTGGTAGAGTTCTGCATTGTCTCGACCTGCAGGCTTAGGATAAGCAACACGATAAAATTTTATCGACCCGTTTTCTCGACATTTATGTAACTGTCTCTATTTGCTAATGCATTTGACACTTGATTCGACATGATACTTCAAAGGAAGAGAAGGTTATCATTATTACTCGACGGTAGTTATTCTCTCGACCGATTGAGCTGTCATTTTATCAAACAAAAAAACAGTCGAGCAAACGTCACTTTCTCGATCGAGACGTATCTCGCGGTGTTTATCCTAAGCCTGCTGGTCTGGTACCCACCGCCTTGTTCTTGTCGCAATAGCGCCAGTGCGTGTCACTGTTGTGTATTAGTTTGGAGGGTAAGGTAGCCGGTAAACTTATGCATGTGGCATTAAGACTCCGCCACAAGGATAGCAACGCAGCATTAATATTTTTGGTGTCTATAGGCGATGGTTGTCTCTTACCACCAGGAGAACCATCTTCTTTGCTATCTTCTGAATTCTGATATAAAAAAAATTGTAATATCTGTGTACAGTTTACAGTGAAAAGTGTACAGTTATAGATCAAAGACCTGTGTTTGTTTGTTTGTACAGTGTACAGTTATAGATCCATCAAACAAAAATAATCATCGTCAATACTTAACTCAGTCGTCTTGCCCATTTTCGGCGCCGGAATAGGCCGACTTCCGCTCTTATACAAAGATCCAACGACAATAACGAATTAATTCAGTGTTAACAGCAAACAGAACAACAATGGCCGCCTAGGTGGCACGATTTAAAAGTATAATGAGGGATATAGGCTGTTCGTCGTTGCTTAATGTGTTGCACTCTCAAATGTAAGAGCGATAAGAACTTTTACCCAACTGCGCTAGAATGAGGGTTAAGTTTTCGAATATAGGTATGTATTTTTCGCCACGTCTTGCAGTTTAAAGGCTTGATAGAACCTAAGGTGAGGTGAGGCCGACACCTCAGAACAGTTGATTCGTCTCCGTTGTGAGATTGGCATTGGGATTGTGAGATCGACTCGCAATCGAGTGTTTCTTTTTTCTAGTATTTTTATATCATAAAACTAACTATCGAGTTACTTACGGTTTCGTTCAAGTGACCCGAAATTATTACTTCCTTTTGCTCAGTCATGTAAAAAGTATTCTATTGTTACAAATATTCTAGAAAAGTGAAGAGTGAGAATACTGGAAAAATCTAGAAATAAAAGAAAGAGATAGCTGCTTCCATCGATAAACAATAGCTGCCATTACCTATACAGCTATGCCACAATGGACCTTCTCACATATAAATAAGGGGGAAATTATCGTGTACCAATACTTATTTACATCCAAGTTGTCTACGAGTCATTTTCTGAACTTTCGAGAACAATTTCGAACTTTACCTTGTGTACAAGTAAGGACGTGTTGGCGAACGGCGAGTCAGTTTTATAAAGCGATTCGGAAGCGATAGCTCAGACGATCAGTGTGAAGTGATATAGTACAGTGAAAAGTGATTCGAAAAGTGTTTTAGTTTAATGATTCAGTTTAGTCGGTCAGTTATAGTGTGAACATAGTGACAGTGCTATTCGTGTTACTCAGTGTATTTACGTATTGTATTGTGGTGTACCATACATTAGTGTTGTAAACACACGGTTTTAATATCAGTGATACTTTGTTGTACAATATGAACTTTAAGCTCGTAATACTTACTCCTGGATTGTGTAGCTTTCAAATAAAAAAAGAATAATTAAGATTGTTCCAGTAGTTTTAGAGTTTATTTGTAATACAAACATACCAAAACAAACGTTTCCTCTTTAAATATTAGTAAAGATATACATAGCCAACAAACAGATGGCTCTCCTTATGGATGGAATAATCATCACCTATAGACGCCAATAATATTAATGGTGCGTTGCGATTACAATACCACTTGTATAAGTTTACCGGCTATCTTACCCTCCAAACCAGAATACAACGCTATTCTATGGAAGTGAGAGTTGGGTGTGTCAGAATGGGCATAAAAGTTGAAAAGTCGATCAACGCGGTCGAGATGAGATCGCTAAGAAAAATATGTGGTGTAACACTCGCGGACCTGGTTCGTAATGTAGAAGTGACATTGAAGAAGTGACAGGTTCGGACATGAAGAAAGAATCTACCAGATGAAAGGTTAACAAAACAGATATACAATGCGAATATGGAAGGATGTATGTACCGGGGAAGAGCATGACAGCTGACACACCATGATCAGATTGATCGAGTATTGTTCGAAGGTGGTGTTAAGAGTCTTCGCAACCGGCGTGTGTGTATAGAGTGGTGAATGCGGAAGAAACGAGACAAGCCTACAAGGATCGTGATATATGGCACTCCGTTCACTGCCTACCCCGTAAGGGATCTGGCATGAAGATCTATATGTATGACATTAACAATTACTGAAACTATTGCGGCAGGAATAAGTAACGCGTTGGTACCAAACCGGGTAATATTTTGCAGAACTTACGACGTTAGTGATAAGTATATTAGACTTATCCCGCATTTTACGAGACGCTCAGCAGAAAGGCAGGTTCTTCAAAATGCCCGGATCAATACGAGGAAAACCTCTCGCCAGTTCTCAACAGCCCAGTAGTTTTCCGTTGTTAATATGCAGGACTATTTCACTTGATTCGTTTAGGCACAATTGTGCTCATTCTGTTTATGACCGTTGAATAGACACAATTGATCGTGATATAGACGATGGTCCCTTTGTGTCGCGATAAACGCTGAAACAACGGTGTTGTGGTTCCTTTGTCATGATAATACGCGGCCGATATTACCGTGTGAACATCTATTCTGTACTGATTGAATAAAGATTTTGTTTGTTTTACGAGAGTCAGTAGTCCACAGTACCGTAGTACACATAAAGGTATCTATATTCACGCCTGTATCCCCGAAGAACTAAGCAGAGGTACAGCAGGATTAGCCGAAGATACTTTTGACTAAAAACTAAGTTTGGTACAACTTGTCTTAGTTTAGAACAGTCTTTATTGACATGTTGTCACATTCTTATTATTTAAGACAAAAAGTGACCTACTTAAGATTTTTCTAAGCTAATACAATGTTGGTGCAATTGGCCAATAGTCCCACAATGTGATAGGTGACAAGCCTATCATCAACCGGGCACTTATTCAATCCCTGGAAACAATGTTTCTGTCTAAAAACTGAAAAAACACATTTTGAATTGCCCGACCTGGGAATCGAACCCGGGATCTCATGTGGTTAAGACCGACATTGGACCACTAGACCAAAGAGGCGACATAAATATAGTACAATGATATCCAGCTCCTGCGGTTTCACATACGTTTTCTCTTCTTTTAGCGTGGTGGAAAATGTGACTATATCTGCTTTTCCCAACCATGGTGATCCCCTGGGAAGGCGTAGAGAACCATCTAAGTAGGCGGGACGCACTTGCATGATCGAGCGATTTGGTACAATTTCGCGTGCGACTGTATAGTTTGATGAAAACTGATAAGACGTTAAAGGTTAAAACAACGTGGATTTCACTTATGCGTGCTGTACTGTAACGAAAAAATAAAGGGAGAGGGGGAGGGGCGTGAAAAAATAATCCAGATGGTTCAATAAAAAAGGTTGGGAAACCCTGACCTTCCTTAATTAATGGTAAAAGGATTTTTAATTTCAATGAAAGACCAATATAACGCGTTTAACCACACAAAAAATAAACCCTTCAATTTTTTATACAACAAACAAAACAAAGGCTCCTTGATCGACGGAGATATTCATCGCTTATAGACACCAAAGATGTCAAAATGCGTTGCAATTCTTGAGGTGGTCAGTGGCCTAACATCATAATATACGCATTTTACCGTCCAACTTATATCCCAAATCGAAAAAAAAAACTATTATGACAACTAATCTTACTATGTCAGTATAAGTAAAATGATGGTTCCGAAGTCAGGAATAAGAATACATATTAATATTTGAAATGCAAAAGTGACTCTGTCTTTCTGTCTGTATGTTGCGATAGTAGATATTTTACCAGTCGTTTCGCCTTTAACGAATTGCCCGGATAAATGGCAGATAGTCTAAATTTTAAAAGGGGCCTAATGAATTTTGATACTAACCCCCTTCGGGCTTCAGCCCGTGATTAAGTACTTCCATATCCAGATTTAGGCAAGTTATTTTTGAGATTTTTTTTGTATATCATAAGATAGCAAACAAGCAGATGGGTCTCCTGATGGAAAGAGTCCACCATCGCCTACATACACCAAAGATGTTAATGATGCATTGCTATCTTGTGGCGAGTTCTAATGCCACATGCATAAGTTTACCGGCTACCTTACCCTCCAAACCTGAACACGACAGTAACAAGCGCTGACGCTAGGAACAGGTAAGGCGGTGGTACCAGACCCGAGACTGACAATGCAGAACTCTACCACCTAGTGCCACGATGGAAGTGACTCGCATAGCCAATCAGTCGCCTTTTACGACCTGCTTGGCAGAACAGCAGTTGGCCTATTCTTCAAAGGAACCCGGAAGTTTTCGCCGGAGTTTTCGCCGTGTTGGTCCCGGCCTCCTTTGAAGAATAGAGCAACTGCCGTTCTGCCAGGCCAATATAAAATCCTGAATCGCGATATCACAATTATTGATCTTGTAACACTATATACAAATTTAACGCTTCTTAAATGGACTTCGGTCCCCAGGCAGTACACCTTGCCTGGCTGGGAAGATCTTCCTTTTCCCCTTGTCCTTGTGTGACGTCATCAACCTCCACAGTAATGACGTCATACTGACAAGAAGCTGGCCCGCTGGTTCCATCACTATGACCCTTCAGCGGTACGGACCAGCGGCGCCACAGTGGTTATCCCGACGTGATCATCACCACTAATAGCTATCAACATGCCACAGTGGTGACCCCGACGTTTGGAGGGTAAGATAGCCGGTAAATTTATGCATGTGGCATTAGACCTCGCCACAAGATAGCAACGCACCATTAACATCTTTGGTGTCTGTAGGCGATGGTTGACTCTTTCCATCAGGAGATCCATCTGCTTGTTGTTGCTTGCTTGCTGCTTGTTGCTGCACGAGTTTGATATCTTATGATATAAAAAAAAGAGAGAGAGAATCGAGTGCGATACATCACAATCCTTGAAGACTTGTCTCGCTTCCTTCACTTTTATATAACTAATTAAAATAAATAGATAAATAATATATTCCTATTGTGCGGCGAGAATATTCCGTAACATACTGAGATATGGCGAGTTTTTTTTTTTTTTTTATAGAAAAAAGAGGCAAACGAGCAGGAGGCTCACCTGATCGTAAGTGATTACCGCCGCCCATGGACAGCCACATCACCAGAGGTCTTGCAGCTGCGTTGCCGGCTTTTTAAGAAGGAGTATGCTCTTTTCTTGAAGGTGCCTAAGTCGTATCCGTTCGGAAACACCCCCGAATATGTGAAAATACGATTGTAACAAGTACAGGAACACGGTGAGTAGTAATATTTTAATACGAATAACGGTACACGTATAGCAAGATATATTATTCGGCTCCAGACTGTCGAGAGCCGGATATATAGGTGCCAGACTCGGAATATTTAGCGGTCTAGACTCGAGACTGCAGACTCTAGACGTCGGTGTAAAGGTACGAAATGAGGAAGACAAACTTTCTCTGACCGTATTTCAAATGGAGATTTAATGCGTCGCAGCGAATCCAAAAGTATTGTTATGTATGCGCTCTTTTGTTAGTTTAACGTAGGGCTATGGTTAAGATGAATATTTTAATGTATTTCTGTTGCAGGAAAATTGGAAAATGGTTATTATTAGATTTAACTAGCAACTTCGTTTGCGTAATCCAAAATCATTAACTTCCTATTGTTCACTCGGGTAAGAAGTAGCCTATGTCCTGCCCTATAAACTCCTCATTCTTTCAATGAGAGTTCCATCAAAATCGGTCTATCCGATACAGAGAATTACAAAAAAGAAAAGTGTATTTACGCCCATATCCCCGGAGAGGTAGGCAGAGGCACAACAAGTGCACCCACGATTAGCCGAAGATAGTTAGTCCCCCAATGTGTCCCCCAATAGGTGGCAATCCTATCGCCAACCAAGCACTTTTCCAATCTGGAGCAACTTTGTTTTTATCAGAAAACTGAAAAAAAAAAACATTTTTGAATTGTCCGACCTGGAAATCGAACCCGGAACCCGGGAACTCATGTGGTCAACACCGACACACATATAGACAACACATAGAGGCGACAACTGCTATTTAATGAAATATAAAAAAAACGATCTCTTTTATCGATCGTGATACAAAAAAAACATGGCTAGCTGTATAGCCCACAGATAGATTTACCTTCCAGTAGTGACGGTAAAAAAATAAAACCTTAATTTATTAAATGTTACCTGAAAACCTTTTTTTTCCTTTATTTTTTGAGAAAAGCCACGGCAAAATGGCCTGTCTCGTATCATTGAAGTCTTCGCTTGCGACTCCGCCTTTAAACTCATAGTACTCGACTTGCAATAGCCTATTTCGCGACCTTTGCAATAATGTACTATTTTAGAGGTCGCGATTAAATGAAGATATGTGTAGGTCAGTGTTTCCGCTGAATGGCAACACTGGCAAATATATAGCGGTAAATTAAACTTAAGCACCCAAATTACATATGACACCCATTATCTTGATAATCAGGATTTCCCGTCCTGAATGAGCGGTTCTAAGCGAAACTGCCTTGAGACTGCTTCGGATTCATTTGTATATGATTCCGTATAAGTTTACCCTTATGAAATACTAGCTGCAGCGTGAAGCCCGCGGCATCATAAAAGTTTTTGGAAAATCCCGCGGGATCATCTAATTTTTCCGGGATAAAAAGTAGCCTATGTGTTATTCTGGGTCTTCAGCTACCTACATACCAAATTTCATCGTAATCGATTGAGTAGTATTTGCGTGAAATAGTAACAAACATCCATACATACATACTCACAAACCAATAACGTAGGAGTCGATAACAAATGTAGGTATGTAAGTTTGATACCAAACGAAAATTCGAGGATTTACAGTTAAAATTTTAATGTATTGAACCCGTGCTGATTCGGACACTTCGAGAATAAACCATTAGCCTAGCTGCCAGGCAATCTGTAAAATTCAAGCTAAGACTAACGGTATTGTTTAAAAACAAGTTTTAATTACCGCCTCTGTGGTCTAGTATTCCGGTGTCGGTGTTAACCACGAGAGGTCCCGAGTTCGATCCCCGGGTCTGGCAAATCAAAAATGTGTTAATTCAGTTGAGAGAACAAATGTCTGGTTGGCGATTGGATAGCCACGTATCACATTGTGGAACTAAGAATCTTCGACTAATAGTGAGGGCACTGGTTGTATGCATGTCCTCTGCATACTTCTTCGAGGATAAGGCCGTGAACATACTTTTTTCTATTTTTTTAAGTTTTAACGTGAGTGAATGAGTGTTGACTCTGGTTCTGCCACTATCATAAAAGAGTATTTCTAAGTCGTATTGGATACGACAAAATACGCGCTAATTTTTGCACATGGTCATATAACTTTATTTATTTACACACATGACCAAACCTGTCGATTAGGCAGTATTAGTTTCGTGTGAGTTCGGATTCCTTTCGAGAATACGCCATCTGTCTTCCCATCAGGTAGCTCGTACAAGGCAAACAAAGACCAAACGTGTCACTACAATCATGATTATTAGGTGGTAGAGTTCTGCAACTCCTCATGCTGAGGGCTGGCCCTCCAGTTTACGTAAAAAAAGCAGAGGGCTCTTACACATATAAACACAATACAAGATCGCATCATGCTACGACGCGGCATAATATGTAAGAAAATGTGTGTAAGAGTCCTAAACGCTTCGACTCGGTTGACATTTTATTACGTGAGCCTTGGGATTCTTGGGATTCTTCTGCCGCGGTATCGTCGATTCCTATTGTTTTTGTGTTTCAGATATGAGTGTCAACAAGGCCACGCGGATAGCTACAACACCACTAACATCTTTGCTCTTTATAGGCGATGGTTATCTCAATCCATAAGGAGAACCACGTGCTTGTTTGCTATCCTATGAACTAAGAAGAAACATTATTTCACCGGCTACTTTCTGTTGTATCTAGGTTAAAAATGCATCTAAGCATGTTTGATGTGGTTTTAGCAATTTGTTAATATGTCCATCAATGAGTCCCACAAGGAAGTATTAGGTAATAAAAGCAAGATGCTAAAAATCGGCATCCGACCACCGTGTCCGTTCTAAATTAGTTCGGCTAAAGGGGATTCATGTCAGGACTAATGATACCGGACGCGCCAACCGGACTCACGTTAATTTCGAACTGAGACAACAAAGGGGCTTTACCATCTATCCCATTTTTCAGAGCTTTTCTCTGATCTGTTTATGCTTTATAGTTTGCAGTATCTATTAGTGATGTGCCGTATATCCGTATTCGTATACATGTGTATACGAGGCAGTAGAAAGATTTGTATCCGTGTCTGTATCAGTCAATTTTTAGGCAGATCTTCAAAGGATCTTTTAAATCATTAGATTTCATTACATGGACAAATTTCTTAACATAGGTAATTATGTAAGAATGAAATACGATTAAATTCCATTTAAAATATTTCTTAATTCTTAATATCACATTTGGCTTGGATTTACAAAAAATAAGTATCTAAACAGTATTTCCTTAAATGGTATGTAGAAACAAGGTACCTACTTGAAGGTCTTTATAATCATATCAATCTCAAATCTATCTATGATGACAGACCAAATATTTGTTATAGTAAGTTACAACGGGTTAATTATATTATCTCTATAATGAGATCAAAACTTTAAATATTTGTAGTATGAAAATACCCGACTGAGTAATAAAATAATTCAGATCTGTATCAGTGTTCGTTTTCGGGGACCTATAATCCTCAATCATATCCGTATCCGCAGATTTTTTTTGATTATTCTGCACATCTCTAGTATCTACACATACATCTTTAAAATATTTTTTTTATTAAAGCAATGGGTCTACCTCCCGTTCCCAACACTTTAACTTCTATAATCCAGAATCAACAGCAGCATTTCACCTCCATCAGGAAGTTACCGCTGAAAGAGGGTGCCCTAGGGAAGAGCTAAGCTACTGTACCAGCAACGAATGAATCTAAACCGAACACCTTACGTTAATAATGCTTTAGAGCAGTGTTTTTCAAAGTGTCGCAAGTGTCAGGAGGTCGCGAGGCCTTTGCAAGGAGGTCGTAGACGGTAGTTTAATGTTACTAAAAAAAACAAAGACAAAATATTTATTTATTTAGACGGCAGTGGCCCGCAATTTTTTGTACCATGCTAAGGGATTGTGTCTTGAAAAAGATCGAAAAATACTGCTTTAGAGGTAAAAATCTAAAATGTTTGCGTATATCGTGAAACTTATTGTTGATAATGAGTTCGTACCAACTGAGACTTTCGAGGCGTCCAGCGTCCTACCTTGCCGTCATACTCATAGTTGTTTATACTAGTAAGGAAGTTACAACTAATATTTTAAATAATTGCTAGCATTAAATATTATAATATTTAGTTATTAGTACTATAATTACATTTAAAACACTTCCTACCTATATAAGTATCTTATTTTCTTAAACGAAGAATTTAATCAGAGGTATATAGCTGGAGTGGGAAATAAAAGAAATAATAATATTGATACATGAATATTCGCTAAATAAATGAAACGAATTGATGTAACCCCAAAAGTGAGCAAACTAACAGATTACCATATTAATTTAATGTGAAAAAATACATGTGAATATATTACATATTTAAAACATTAAGTACTAAGTTTACACATAATTCCACTTACAGGTAGTTACAGCTTGCATGGTTTACTAATATTAGGAAGATAATCGCTAAGTACCTGAAACAAATAAATAGATATATAGGTATATTTTAAATGTCATAAATATATTATGGTGTTGTTCTTGTATTTTAGGTGTGAATTACACTATCCATTACACTAGTTACTTAAGCCTTAGAAAAAAGAGGAAAGTGACACGTAGTAAAAAATAAGATAATTTAAAACGGTTTGACAATTTATTACAAGCTACGTAATCGGCATTTTAAAAAACAAAATAAACGAATTGTTTTTTTTTGTAATGTCGGAAAAAAATATTGGACCTGTGCATCTGGATTTATGATTATCATTCATTTGTATGCACATGGATTTAGCGATTTAGCATAGATTTTCTATAAGTAACTAGGGGCCCGGTACGTGCTTCGCTACGTATAAAGTGAAATATTAAAAAAATTAATTGAATCATCAAATTCACAACAAATGTTATAAATGAAGAACCGCTCTACCGATTTTGTGCAAACTTCACATAGTTTATGTGAAGTTCTACTATCTACTAAATAGTATATATATATATATATATATATATATATATATATATATATATATATATATATATATATATATATAGAAAGAGAAAGAAGAAAGATATGAAAGAGTTACGTCTGAATAAAGTTGACGGTTGTAAAAGTAAACCAAAAAATATTTTCATTAAATATTTGTATATTTTCCTAATATACAATATAGACAGGGTTCTGATCGCTGCAAATAAATGATAATCAAGCGTAAATTTACAGTTTTTTTTTGAGACAATAGATAGTAAACAAGCTGATGGCTCTCCTGATGGAAAGATACAATTATCGCCTATAGACACGACACTAGACAATGTGTTAATATGAGTTGCTATCCATGCGGTGGGACGGTAAGCCATAAGTTTACCGGCTATCTTACCCTCAAAACCGGAAGACAGTTACAAACAGTGAAGCTATTGCGGCAGAATTACGAGACGAGAGCTAGTGAGGTGTTGCAGAACTCTACGCCCTAAGCACATGTAAGTAAAATAGAGTACTTTTTGAGGATCGAATTTAGAGCAGAAGGCGATCATAGCGATCGCCATTCGAATCGAGCGATCGAAATTCGGCCATAACCTTACGACTCCGTTGGACCATAGACTAAACCCGAAAATCTCTTCTAAGATTGACTTAAACCATAAACAAAATACTATATAGGTACCTAATTATAGTTTGTGTAAAATAAATGAATGTGTTTCTAATGCATATTGTATACATAAAAATACTAGCTGCGCCCTGTAGCCAACAACTTATTTTTCCAGGATAAACAGTACTTTATGTGTTCTTGCAGATCATCATCTATATGTGTGTCAAATTTCATCCAAACCAGTTTTTGCGTAAAAGAGTAACAAACATCCATCCATCCATTCAAACATACTTTCGCATTTATAATATTAATAGGAACAGGAAATATGACTAGTAGGATAGGATAGACAGTAGGATTAGTTTACCGCACTCCTCCATCATGTAAACTTTAACTGTACCAATTTTAATATTCCCCGTTCGCGTAAATGTCGTAAAAAGGGTTTCAGTCTTCGCTTCACGTAATAATTTATAGATTAAAGTTTTACCAAGTGCCAACTATAAATAGGTTAAACTAGACAATGTAATAACGCAGTCGGGTCAATGTCCTGCTGGGTAATTGGGCTTTCGCAAGACAATAGATCTAGTCTAGATAGATTACAAGGCTATTCTCAGATCGAGATAAATGGTCACGATTTCGAATTAATCACCGCTACGGGTTTTAAAAACCAGATTTATATTTAATATTGGTTAATTTTAAACCCTGTTTTAAAGTGCAAGATATAGTTCATAATATATACAGTGTGTAAAAGAAACTCTGTGCGATTCAAAAGAGGTATATAGGTAGGTAATGACATTATCAAAAAAATAATAAAATAATTCTTTTTATTAAATTAAAAAAATATCGCATTTTGAAGTGCTTCATTTTAGTACTAAACTTGAAGAGCTACCCCTTAAATCAAGCAAATATTTCGAAAATTTATCTATTAATATCCATAAAATAATGACACATATATGATCGTATTAAGCTACGCCGTGTTGGTCCCGGCCTCCTTTGAAGAATAGGCCAACTGCCGTTCTGCAAGGCAGGTCGTAAAAGGCGACCGATTGGCTATCGAGTCACTACCATCGTGGCTACTAGGTGGTAGAGTTCTGCATTGTCTCGCCCGGGTCTGGTACCACCGCCTTACCTATTCCTGCCGCAATAGCGTCAGTGCTTGTCGCTGTCATGTTTCGGTTTGGAGTGTAAGGTAGCCGGTAAACTTATGCATGTGGCATTAGATACCTCGCCACAAGATAGGAACGCACCATTTACATCTTTGGTGTCTATAGGCGATGGATGACTCTTTCCATCAAGAGACCCATCTGCTTGTTTGCTATCTTATATAAAAAAAGTACACACTGTATGTGTATAGGTTAATTACTTTAGTATCGTAGCAATACTAACTGCTATGAAAAGCACTTATTTTATTTTATTAAGAAAACAGTGCAGTACAGAAAACATTGTTATCTACATATGTAGCGGGAAGTTAAAAAACCATCTGCTTATTTGCTATCCTGCGATATTAAAAAGCGCAATTTAAAAAATCCTGTTAGATTTCGTGTGACGTAAGCCGTTATCGTTTATAGTAATTACGTTTACACTATCTCGATGCACCTCGTCGGAGCCGCTTGTGTACAGCATTAAAAGTTCATTTCCATTAGATAAATAATTCAGTTACCGGGTCATTGGGTGATTAGAGCGGGCTAATGTATTGCGATAATGCGAACATGCAACGTATAATGCTTTAATGTATATACCAATCTGCTCTGTCGCGGGGAATTCATCTCTAACGCATCTAATGCATCTAAATTTAAGAAAACATCATTGGCGTTTATAGGCAATTGTAGTTTTTCCATCGGGAGAGTCATCAGCTTGTTTGTTATCTTATAAAAAGACATTTTACCGTACCGTACCGTATTTTACCGAATTTGAATTTTTACCGTAGCATTGCTTGCAAAAGTTATTTTTCCATTCCACGGGAACAGTTTTTTAATGAAAGGCACGCAATGTCAAATTCAAAAGCCAAAAAAGTATTTATTGCAACATTTATTGCAACTATGATTGTACTAACGTGTTAGAATTATGTGATTTGGTGTCTTCTTCAAGCATAGTTATATACATAAATGAACATTTCGTTCATTTTCTGGGTTAGCTGGATGAAATCTCTGTCGTTAGCGATAAGTTCACCTTTTGTGCATTATTTTAAGTATCGTTTAAATTTTTGTCATTATGTAAGTGTACATTAACATATTAAATAATTAATACAATTCAGTTTACTCTACATTTCACCACGTAAACCTGTGTGTTAATATTGTTTGTAGACCTCTATACGAATAGAAAACAAAGAGCTATTTATAAAAGCGACACATAAAGAATGTGTGAGCGGACGGACGGGCGACTCTATCAATTATTTATCGATACCATTTATCATGTATGAGGTAGTAGGTATTATTCAGAATAAATACATGATTTACTACCCCTCGACGTTTTGTACGCTCTCGGAAAATAGCACGATGTGTTTGTAAGCTTCAGATTCTTTGGAACCCATTTTGGGGTAATACAAAAAAGTAATTGTACCTTTTTAAATTAAATAAGTAGTGGGCTTTTAAGTTTTAATCTAAATATATTTTTCATTTAATAAATAAATAAATAATATTCACGAGACAAATTACACTTATTAGTCTAAAACCAAAAGCAAATTATTTGCTTGTGTTATGGGTGTTAGTCAACGATACTAATACGTAGAAATACATATATAAATATTGGAATACATTTACATAATATGTAATAAACACCCAAATCCGGAAATACAAACATTCATACTCATCACACAAATGTTGCCCCGGCGGGGATCGAACCCGAGCCCCGTCGATTGCATAGTCATGGTCGCTAACCACTCCACCAACGGGGTGGTCAATTGTCAATTACTATTAAATTTTAATGTAAATAACTTTTTATAGTGACTATAATAACTACTTTTTAAACTTTTAATTTTTTTATTGAAAAGAAGGCAAAAGGACAATGGTAAGTAATTACTGTCGCTCAATTACCAATGCCGCTACTACCAGGGGTCTTGCATTGCGTTGACAGCCTTTTAAAAATGAGTATTAGGCATTAGCTCTTTTCTTGAAGGTCCCGACAGCGTATTTGTTTGGAAAAAAAACCTGTCGATAATTGGTTCCACAGAGGAGTAGTACAGGGCAAAAAGGACCTTGACAATCGCATGGTTATGGATTTCCAGACAACGAGATGGTGAAGAGAAACCAACTTTTAAATGACGATAAAAAACAACGTTGCCCGGGATAAAATAAGTGCCCGTTTTGCGATAGGCTTGCCACCTATAACATTGTGGGTCTAACGGCCGGTTTCCGAAACGCAAATTAATTTTAAGAACTATAATAAATTTTAACACATTATTTGTTTGTAAAATATATGTTAAATACAGATTAATTGCTTTTTAAATTAATTTACGTTTCAGAAACCGGCGCGGCGCGGCCGTTAGCGTCTTCGGCGAGTCTTGGGTGCAATGGTTGTACCTCTGCCCGGGGATACGGGCGTTGAGAATCTTTTTATACCTTACATATTTATGATAGTATTTTACGTCTCGTCCGGGTTTGGTACCACAGTCTATCTTTTCCTGCCGTATTAACATCAGTGCTTGTCACTGTCACGTGCCAGTTTGGAGAGTAAGGTAGCCGGTAAACTTAAGAATGTGGCATTAAGATCCTATAGATATGTCACTACACAGACGGAAACGCGCCATTAAAATATTAAATGTCTATAAGCAATGGTTCTTGCTTACCATCACAGGAGCCAGTTTGTTTGTTGTTATCTTATTATATAAAAAATCGCAAAAGGGTCATATATATATATATATATATATATATATATATATATATATATATATATATATATATATATATATATATATATATATATATATATAGTCATGTGTATGGAACCCTATAAAAAGGGTTATTGGACGATTAAAATTAAAGCAAAGCAGTCGTCCGTTTTCCTGTTTACAATTTATTACTGTTGCGGTTAGAAAAACCACACCATAAGTTTCTGCAAACGCGTTAATTACTGCTTTGTTACATACATTTTATATCAATACATGAAGCAAAATATTTGCACCGCTTTTTACAAAAATTACAAAAATTGCGCGGACTGAAGAGTATGCAAATTAGCACATTTAGGCGCAGGCAGACGGTGGGGCGGGCCCGGCTGGTCAATTTCGCCGCGAACGATAGCACAAATACTACCAATAGCACATAGAGGGCAAAAAAATGCGCCGCAATGCCCAGCGGGCACTGGCGGCGCGGCAATCCGTACTGAGGGCAGACGCGGTCTTTATTGCTTCGCGGTCAAAAGCCTGCCCCGCCCCACCGTTTGCAAAGCGCCTTAATGTTTACACGGAGACGAAGTGAAGAAAGCTATGTTTTTACAACATACATCTATACTAATTATAATAAAATCGTAGGTAAGTCAAAACTGTACATTGAATATTTTTTTAATAGAATACTTGGGGCGTGATCTACAATCGACATCGAAGCCAAAAATATAGTTTTTAGAATTTTTGTCTGTTTGTCTGTATGTATGTCCGGGGTAAACTCAAAAAGTACTGCATAGATTTTCTTCAAATTTTGCATGAATATTACTAACAGGTCGGGTCAACATATAGGCTATATATATTCACGCTATCACCTACAGGGGAGGAGCAGTGCGGAGTAAACGAAGTCCGCGCGGACAAAGTCGCAGGCAACAGCTACTTAGAAATAAATTAAATGAATAAAATAACAATACGTACGCTACCAATACTTGTGACACACACACGTATACTTATACTATTTTGAGTCTGTTTCATAAACTTAGGGAGACATTTAATCTTATATATAAAATTCTCGTGTCACAATGTTCGTTCCCGTACTCCTCCGAAACGGCTTGACCGATTCTCATGAAATTTTGTGAGCATATTGAGTAGGTCTTTATTGTGAGTGATTTTTTAGATAAAATTTTTTGTTTTTATTTTTTTATGATACAGCATTAAAAAATATATACAACCCTTAATTTTCAACCCTCTAGGATCAACCCCTATTTTTTAATTCAACATTATTTATATGGCAAAACAACGTTTGCCGGGTCAGCTAGTATATATGTAGTTTTTGATCAAACAAGCCATAGTTAATTTGTGCCAGAATTTGTCTAATATATATTTGTGACACATTATTCACGATTAAGCAGAGAATACAATGTGAAAAAAGGTATATAATTGTTTTTTTCACTTGTAGGTTTAAGTTTATGTAAAAATAGTTATAGAGTAGTGGAATCTCCTGACACAAACTCGTATGTGCTTAAAAGTGTACCTCAACAACACTGTTAAACTTTTAGTGTAATAAAACTAAAAGTTTAACAAACAGTTGAATGCTGTTGAAGTGCTTAAAAGTGGACCTCAACAACATTGAACTGTTTGTTAAACTTTTAGTTTAATAAAACCAAAAGTTTAACAAACAGTTGAATGTTGTTGAAGTCCACTTTTAAGCACATACGGTCTTATGCGATGTTCAGACCAGGTTCGCACCAATCTCAAGTCCAAAAAGTTTTGCGATGCCCTGAACGCTGCTAAAGATAGAATCCAATGGCGAGATATCGTGCCTTCAAGAACGATTTATGAAGAAGGTCACGATCCCTAGCAATAAGGAAGACGAAGCAAGGAGGAGGATACCACCGATATTATTGCGTCGGGAATATGTGACACAGCGGTACTACTATACCTAGGGGAAACGTTACAGAGCTGTATCACCTATTGATCGCGACGATAGTCCCACATTGACACTTGCCTAATCATTCACATCTTACAAAATGCCTAGCCGAGAGGCAGAATATTCTCCAAAAGTGGTGTAAACTAACATGGGGAAAACTTTAAAGAGAAATAAAATCAGAAACATTTTAATTGTCATTGTAAATTCTAACAACTATATCTCATTCCAGTCTAAAGCACATTAAATCGTCTCAATTGAGTGGTATTGACAGGACGACGACCCATCAGCAGACTGATTTATCGCGGCAATAAATAATAATAATGCTTTATTAGGAGACAACGCAGATGTCCTACAGACTGATAATTTAGGATTTGAGTGCGTCTGTTTAAATTTGAGTGACTCACAAAAAATAGTATAAATACAAAAGTTTGGATATTTGGATGGATGGATGGACGTTTGTTACTCGATCACGCAAAAACTATTGAACGGATTTAAATGAAATTTAGCACACAGGTAGATGATGATCTGGAATAGCATGCAGGCCACTTTTTATCCCGGAAAAAATTAGGTGATCCCGCGGGAATCGCAAAAACCTGTTATAATGCAGCGGGCTCCACACCACACTGCAGTTAGTATAAAATATTGCGGGGTACAATATTTTAAAATTTAGAAAAGTATAATCACGCCCGGTCCCCTTGCGCGGTAGGCAGAGTAAACCGTACGGTTCACTACGATTCACCGGTTTGCAGATTGTCGAGATGAGTAGCGATCCCCATCGCCGTATTTTTACCGACGATTATAGACTATTTCTAGTGATAGTCAGGAACGACAACTTAGCGTGCTCAGTCGAGACACAAGAGTGGTAACACAATACCCGCCGGATTCCGAGGTGCTAGTTGCTACTGTGATTTAGGATTTTCTCCGTCGTCTGTAGGCGTCATCTATTAGCTATGCGAGTTACTACCATCGTGGCTACTAAGAGATCGTGGTAGAGTTCTGCACTGTCTACATTCCTGCCGCAATAGGGCCAGTAATCGTCACTTTCGTGTTCTGGTTTAGAGGGTAAGGTAGCCGGTAAACTTATGTGGGGTAAAGACCCCGCCACAAGGATAGTAGCTTACCATAAACATTTTATTTGATGTCTATAGCCCGTGATTGTTTCCATCAGGAGAGCCATCTGTTTACTATTTTATGATATACTAGATGGAAATCCGGCTTCACTCGGAAGTCTCATAATACGCAATCTTATATACTAACTCCAATAGTAGACATGAAAAAGTAGCAACACTGTAGTGACGCCTTCTTTCAACTATTACGTTGGTTTGATAAAGACAACACTGTACTGTATTGTTGCTATTTTTGATTTCTAACTCTTTTATGAACGAAGAGAAAATAAGTTTCACGATAATCTGTGCTTTGTTCTACGATACTTTAATAAATGCACACGCCATCTACACCACATAATTGTAACCTTTAAAAAATAATGACCGATTTGTCTGTCAACACCATTAGAATTTTTAATCACTATTTTAGAATGATCAAAGTAACTTACCTGTAAGTGAACTTCGATCATTATTATACGAAGTTAACGCCTAGTCTGAGCAATTCGCGACAGTTGATGCGTAAAATGCATAAACTACAGTCATATCAGACGAGGCGTTAACGAGTATAATAACAAAATACTCGACAATCCGAATTTTGCGGATATATGTTGTCGACTCAAAATTATTGTTTTTTTACGCTTCATAATTTAGGTAAGGTTTCGATTGAGTCTACCGTAGCCCTTGACGAAATTATTAATATAGATAAAAAACATTCACACGGGCATAGTCACAAGAAACAGCTAGTTTAAAATGTTTATCTTTATAATTACTGTGTTAAGGAGAAACTGAGATCGACTAATCGTGTCTCGTAGCATTATCTCACTTAAACGGAAGCATTAAAGTATAATGTTACGACCGTAGAGCATATTAAACATTGGAGTGTGAGTACGTATCGCATGGCAACATGAATATTCTTAGCAATTTGTTTTGGCGTCCAGGCACATGTGAAATTTAAAATCCTTTAAAAGATACTTAAATCATTTACTATATGCTCTTATACCACGCTCATTTAAATGTCAACTGTCATAAGAGTATTAGAAAATGTGTGTATTAGTTGCAAAATGGTTAAAATCTTTTATTAACAAATATCACCGAAATATAAAATTAGATATGAAGTCTCCGTTGTAAATGATATGTCTTGTTGTAGATCATTAACGAACTTGCCCTTATTCATAGCGATTTGCATTAGGTAGTGAAGGTAAGTGTATATTAGATTATTTTTAAAACAACTGGCATATATAGCAAACAAAAACATTTTGTCTAATGACAATCCATGACAACTAATCTAAACGGCATAAATTGTAATACCTATCTGTCAGATTCTTTGGTCTTATCTCTTATTAAACAAGAATGATAATAGATTATACTTGATCCTAAAAATGACCTTTTGATAACCCTAATAAATCAATTTCCTAAACAAACAGAGAAATCATCAAATAAACAAACGCTGATCGCTGAGCAAGGAGTTTCTAAATACACAGAGTTTTTTATGTCATATACATTATATAAATTTACGCCGTTTCCATAATGATAGTACCTGTCACTATCTTGTTAGAGTATATTACGGTAAAATCAAATACGTAGATTTTCACCTCTAATATTGTAATAAAAAGGCACCATTACTTTCAAGTAAAATATTATTTCTTTGGTTGTGATTGAAAAGTGCAACAATATAGGAATAGAATCATGATTTTATGACCACCTCGTTGGTCGAGTGGTTAGCGACTCTGACTACGCAATCGACGGGGCTCGGGTTCGATCCCCGACGGGGACAAGCATTTTGTGTGATGAGCATAAATGTTTGTATTTCCGAGTTTGGGTGTTTATTAAATATATTCTAGTATTTATATATGTGTTTCTATGTATTAGTATCGTTGACTAACACCCATTACACAAGCAAATAATTTGCTTACTTTGGGGTTAGAATATTAACAGACCCGGCAAACGTTGTTTTGCTAAATATATTTGTAACAGTATTTGTCTACTATATAATGGATGTTTTTATACATATAAACCTCTCTACTCTCTACACTCTACCTATTTAAAAAAATCGCATCAAAATCCGTTGCGTAGTTTTAAAGATCTAAGCGTACATATGGACAGACAGCGGAAAACGACTTTGTTTTATACTATGTAGTGATTTTATGCGCTCTATGTGTAATAAAGCTCTAAAGTCGCCACGAGACGATGCGCATGAGTGCGCAAAGTAAGCATGGTGTTACCATGGGGGAGTACTTCCTGTTTGTAATACCAGTTGACTGACTTAATTACCAAGTCACAAGTAGTGTTGACTAGCTTTCTAAGTACATTTTATTATCCTTGTGATATTGTATATGAGAGACCGAGTAGATAATGCCAATATTTGCACTTCGCGTGTTTGAAATATATGAAAAAGGCCTTCTTTGACTGACATTTTTCGCGCACGGATATCATTGCTATCGGTTGTCAAAAACTGGCACGTATGGTTTCTTAGGAACTGAGTGTTTATTGACATCTGATTCACTCTGCATTCCGCTCAAGGGAACTCAATAATGTGATTATATTTAACTATGCATTTTTCCAAAGAATAGCAAACACGGCTTTTCTAATGTTACGAGGAAACCGTAGTTTTAGACTTAAATAACAATGCATAATGCATTATTATTTGCATTACAGACTTTAAGCGACCGCCTGGCGGCTAGTGTTAGACTGTCCGTCTTTGCCATTGTTTGTCAGTTTGCGTTCGATTTTCGATAAAAATATAGCATTAAGATATAAATGACAGAGAACATAGATAAAAATGCTCTGTTTTGATGTATATGACATAAGGAACTCTGTGTATTTAGAAACTTGCTCAGCGATCAGCGTTTGTTTATTTGATGATTTCTCTGTTTGTTTAGGAAATTGATTAGTAGGTTCTCTCGGTAGCGACTCATCTCGAAGACAAGTGAACATCTTACTCACCCTGAGGAAGGACCTCATATAGGTCCAAAACTAGTCGGAACCTACATAGATTAATCTGAGTTTAGC
Organism: Apodemia mormo; assembly: GCA_036924255.1. Lineage (NCBI taxonomy): Eukaryota > Metazoa > Arthropoda > Insecta > Lepidoptera > Riodinidae > Apodemia > Apodemia mormo. The sequence goes on from JAUPFN010000026.1 coordinate 11,590,120, forward strand.
CGTTTTTAATTAGGTATGTAGACTGTAGAAAGCTGTAAGTTATTTATATATAATAATAACAATTGCTTTATTTCAGACTAGCTGCAGCATGCAGCCCGCTGCATTACAAGAGTTTTTGGCGAATTTCGCGGGATCAGCTAATTTTCCGGGAAAAAGTAGCCTATGTGCTATTCCAGGTCATTGTCTACCTGTGTGTCAAATTTCATTCAAATCTGTTCAGTAGTTTTTGCGTGATTGAGTAACCATCCAAACATCCAAACTTTCGCATTTATAATATTATTAATTAATATAGATGTTCATCCATATAAATTTGTATACAAAATTTTAAAGTAAATAATAGTTAGAATACCTTCTAGAAAAATACATTAACAATAACAATAATAATAACACCGGCACACAAAAGAAAAAGTTGTCTGTGCACCGGGCGCCACCTATCTGCGGGCATGTTTTTCGACCCGCTGAACACGAATTTCAAGTCAGTTTAGGCCGTCCGGGCTTCAATTTCGAGTAAATTGAAAAAAAGCCCAAAAAATAGGAATTTTAGGAAATAATAAAAGTGAAAATTACAGGACTGTAGTCGAAGAATTAGCGACAAATTACAAAAGCTTAGGATGCTTGTTAATAAAAAATACAAGAAATTTATTGAATTGTGTTTAAAAGATTTTTTTCCATTTTTTAAGCAGCAGTTTTCTGCTATTTAATCGATTTCTTGCAATTTTATGAATGTTCGAGGGGACTATGGGCCAAATTTATTGCAGAATCAGATCAAGCAGACTAAATTACATGAAAATCTTCATCAATCCGGGTCCACAAAATTTTTATACCAAGATAATCCCAATTTTCTTCGATTTTTGTAATTTTTGATGATTTTTTACAATTTTTTTAGATTTAAAACGGTTTATGATTAAAGTACCTACGATCGAAATTAGTATTTACCAGATCAAAATACATGAAAATTATGCTTGCATTAGATCTCAAAATTTTTTTTTAGCCAAAACATCGATTTTTCGCTATTTTTTGGGGTTTTTTGCAATTTACTCGAAATTGAAGCCCGGACGGCCTAAACTGACTTGAAATTCGTGTTCAGCGGGTCGAAAAACATGCCCGTAGATAGGTGGCGCCCGGTGCACAGACAACTTTTTTTTTTTGTGTGCCGGTGTAATTAATCTGTAATAATATGCATGCATGCGTAATATACATGCAATATAAGATTTGTTTATATCTTTGCGTCCGTATACTAAATGTAATAAATGCACTACGGGAGAATCGCAGAACTTACCACTTACCATCTATTTTCATATCTTTATACAGGAAACCTTCAGTGAGCAGTAAAAAAACTTTCTTTTACCATAAAGCACAAGTAAAAGCCGCCGCCGACCTATCGAACACTTTCTACGCTCATAACAATTTTATGGCGATTTTATTATAAGTTTATGTTAAATGCGTTTTAAAGAAAACTTTATTATGGTAAGTACCTTTCTTCGCGAAGTGGGACAAAATGTTATAGTAATTTTAGTGTGGAGGTCAGCAACAGCCTTTTTATGATCAGGCCACCTGTCTTCCTGCCAGGCAGTTCGTAAAAGGCGAAAGATTAGAGTTAAGTTTTATTTAATAAAGCAAGATTTTGTCCGAAATTATAATAAATGGGCGAAATGAATGTTTTAAACTGGTATCCCCAAAAGTGGGGATGACAGTAAGAACTTGTTAAAGATATGGGACTTTAACAACGAGGCTCGAAAGAGCAAGTCGTGCCGAACATTTGGCCTCCAGTAAACTATAAAAGAAACAGTATTGAGATCATTCTTGAGCGGGAATTGGAAAGAATAAAATAAGGTTGTTAGTGATAATATCAATGTGAAAAGAAATATAAATGTAATATAATTGATTACGTGGTTTAATTAGTAAAAGTAGTTCCTAACATTTGAAGAAAGGGCCGTTGTCTATATGAAATAGTACATCGTGTTCTCTCATTTGTGGAAGAGCATATTAATCGCCAAATGTAGGGTATTTCTTACATTAGTCAGATAGGTCACTCAAAGGTACACATTAGGTAGATACAGATAGTCACTGTCATCGTGACTTCTAAATGGTAGATTTCTGCAATGTCTTGCTCGGGTTCGGTGCTAACGCTATATCTATCAATCATAAATGCTCAAATAGCATTATTGCTTGTCATTGCCGTGTTCCGATTTGGAGGGTAAAATAACCAATAAACTTATGCAAGTGGTATTTTTACCATTTTCATTGTCTTTTTGAATAGATAACTCAGTTGATAATATTTGCTATCTTATAATATCAACTTATAACGTGAGTGCTTACATCACACTCGTGTTTCGGTTTAAGGGTAAAATATATTTGACAATGTATGTGGCATTACACCCTCCACACAGATGACAACTATATAATTGAAATTCGAGGAATGCAGTTTCAATGAGTTTCAATCTGTATTGATAATATTAATGGAAAAGATTTCTTTTCATACAAACATTTTTTTAAAAGTTTGTATGTAACAATTTTTTTAACAGTAAAATAAAATATTAATAAAGACATATAACATTTTTCTGTCCTACTCTAGCAGCCCTTTAACAGTACTTTATATGGATTAAAGACCAAAGTCTAACAATAAGGCGTATAAAGACTATTCGTTTTACTATCATCGAGGCTACTGCGTAGTAGAATTCTGCATCGATTCGCCATGATTGATTGATATGCCACCGCCTTACCTATGTCTGATGAAATAATGTTGTCTGTTGTGTTTCGAAAGGAAAGAAGGTACTGAAGTCGGAAAATACACTTAAGACATTAAATAATTAATGTCTTACCTACCACAACGGAGCTTTACATCTTGATATATGCGATGGTTATCTTTCCGCCCGGAGAGCCATCTGCTATTCTAATATCTCAATAATAATATCATAAATGCGAAAATTTGTCTTTTAGTGACGCTTTCACGCTTTTATGAAATTCGGCATGGAGATAATTGAAGGTCCGGCATCAAACAAGGGCTACTTTTTTCAAAAACAACCCTTGAACGACCAGCAACAGGGGATAAAACAGTTTGAATGAAAGATGACATATTATACTCTTGGATGAACCTGCTAATGTCAAGTTCTAAATTATATAACAAACTAATACTATACTTGAAATTACTTAACCGAAATATCTTAATACGTGCAGTAAGAGAAAAAGTATCTTCACGTCCGTATTCCGGAAGAGGTAGACAGAGAGACAACAAGAGCACCCATGATTAGTTAAAGATACCAGGTCCCACAATGTGATAGGTGGCAAGTCTATCGCCAGCCGGGCACTATCCAATCCCCGGCAACGTGAGTTTCATCAGAAAACTGAAAAAACATATTTTTGAGTTGCCCGACCCAGGAATCGAAATCAGGACTTCATGTGGTCAACACCGACACACGGGACCACTAGGCCACTAGGCCAGGTGCAGTACTTAACCGAAATGTCTTCATAGTAGCAGTCTTGTCAGCAGATAACCAAATCTTAAGGAAGAGTAATAAATACCTGAAACAAAGAAATGATTTTTTTATTATCTGGTTCAAAAGAAGTATGAGTACTAAGCCGATCTGTAATAATGAAGATCTAATGCGGACTTTTAGAAACGCATGATAATTGAAATTCGAGGAATGCAGTTTTATTGAGTACCAGCGTACTAGCTGTTACCAGCGACTTCGTCCGCGCGGACTTCGTTTACTCCGCACAGCTTCTCCCCCGTATGTTATAGCGTGATAATATATAGCCTATATGTTGACCCAATCTATTAGTCATATTCATGCAAAATTTGAAGTAAATCCATGCAGTACTTTTTGAGTTTACCCCGGACATACATACAGACAAACAGATAACAGACAAACAGACAAAAATTCTAAAAACTATTATTATTTAATTTAAATTTTTAATTAATATTTTTGGCTTCGATATCGATTGTAGATCACGCCCCAAGTATTCTTTTAAAAAAATATTCAATGTACAGTTTTGACTTTCCTACGATTTTATTTTTTGTATATATAGATAAACACAAGTCTCAATTATTCTGTGGTTTAAATCTGTATTGATAATATAATAATAATTATAATAATATCCATGGACAAATTACACAAATTGATCTAACCCCAAGTCAGCAACTTAAATAAACATGAATGGAAAATATTTCTTTTCATACATTTATAAGAACATGAACAGAAGTATGATTGTTTGTATGTAAGGATTGTTTGTATGTAAGAATTGTTGTAACAGTAAAATTCTATATTAATAAAAACATAATAAATATAGTATAGTAATTTTACATTACTGGTGTTTTCCCCTTGTTGGATCCGGGCTCCTTTGAAGAACCAACTACCGTTCTGCCAGGCAGGTCGTAAAAGGCGACCGATTGGCTACGCGAGTCACTACCATCGTGGCCACTAGGTGGTAGAGTTCTGCATTGTCTCGCTCGGGTCGGTACCACCGCCTTACCTATTCCTGCCGCAATAGCGTCAGTGCTTGTCAGTATCGTGCTCCGGTTTTGAGGGTAAGGTAGCCCGTAAACTTATGCATGTGGCATTAGACCTCGCTACAAGATAGCAACGCACACTTAACATCTTTGGTGTCTATAGGCAATGGTTGACTCTTTCCATCAGGAGACCCATCTGCTTGTTTGCTATCTTATGATATAAAAAAAACTTTATTTATTTTTAGTATACTATTTGGGTGTTTTATTCCCAGTCCATTAACAAAATGTTATACTCGTGTTTCGTTGCATACTTTTAAACCGACTTCAAAAAGGTTATCAGTTTGACATGTATGTAGGTATATGATATTGTTGGAATTGGATAATGTTTGGGTATGGTAATCAATTAAGGCTTCCAAGCATGTGTGCTAAATTTGTAAGTGTATATATGTTTGTTTGTATGTTTGTCCACTTTCTCGGGATCTAAAAGCGACATATTCTAACGTAGGGAAAAGTTCAAGTTTTATTAAAATCGGTTCAGTAGTTTTTAAGAAATAAGTATAATAAATACTTGAAGTCGGTTTATATTTTTTAATACCTATTATAATATTAGTGGAATTTAAAAAATATCTTATGACGACTGCAATATGAGTCACAAATACTGTCCACACTGTTTGAACATTGCCATTTGCCACAGTTCCATGACCGCTGCAAGGGAAGCAGTATCTAGATAGTCCTCTGCAGGGACAGGTTGAAAACGAGACAAACATAACGATAGAATCTCTAGAGGAGACGAGACAAATTGACTTTAACAGCTGCAAATCAGTAGAAAGAGATAAAATAATACAGTCATATTTAAGGAAAAGGGACAGACAACATTAGTGTTTAAATGAGGTCGCTGTCGTAGGGATAAAAGAATTGCGAATGCTATATATGAAAAAGAATTTGTGTCATTTTTAAATTAGACTATACAGTGTGTTATGTATTAACACGATTTTATTTTATTTTAAAAGATTTTTGTTTTCAAATATACATAACAATTTTATATGTGTAATATATTTCAATTTAAATTAAGCCCGCCTTTATTTATATCGATTGATATTTAATGTAAATTAAGAAAGATTATGTCGTTTATTAATATTTAATAAACATCATAATGTATCACCTCACAAGACCTATATACAAATTGCTTGCTATATACCCAGTAAACGATTCTGCAGCAACTGCATTTCCAAACGTCAGATATTTTTTAACTCTATAACTTCTGGTAATTTGCTTCGCAACGAGATAAGCCCCGTTATCTTCGGACCAGTCATTAAACTCCCGGCGAGGCAATTAGAGACCAATGGAATGCACTAAACTTCACTGGTTTATGAACGGACATTCTTTGTGGATAAAGTTTTTAATGTTTCGAGTGTAATGTACTTTAATAACTTTCTTCCATTAATCGATGAGTTCCGAGGCTTTCATTAGGAGAAAATATTAGAAAATTAAATGTTCACCTTTATGTGGGTCGAACCTCGCATTATTTAAACATTTTTAAACTAAATATGTTATTTTGCTTTTCAACCGATTTCCCAAAAAGTAGGAGGTTCTCAATTCGAATCGCCTCTGTGGTTTAGTAATCCGATGTCGGTGTTGACCACATGAGGAGCCGCGTTCGATTCCCGGGTCCTCCGAAGTGTCCGGTCCAAAGTATTTTCCGGTTCGGGTATTTCCAAAGTATAAAGGTATCCCCGTATAGGTAGGCAGAGGTGTGCACCCACGATTACCTGAAGATACTTAGTCCCACAATATGATAGGTGGCCTATCGCTAACCAGGCACTTAGCCAATCCCAGGCTGCGTTGTTTTTTATCAGAAAAATGAAAAATCACATATTTGATTTGCCCGACCCGGGAATCGTACCCGGGACCTCATGTGGTCAACAATGACACCGGATCACGAGACCATAGAGGCGACCATAAAGAAATAAACAGAAAATCCTTTTAAATCAGGAATTTCCAAAGTATAAAGTTATCTGGCAGCAATATGGCTGTATAAAAATATATATAGGCAAAAAAATGATACCTCTACCTCCCAGATAAAAAATGCGAGACCTGGTTGCATCGGAGAATTTGTCTAACATTAGACACGTTGAGCTAAAAGAAACTTATTCGCTCTTGCTTTAAAGACGTTCAGATTATAGTTTTCGGTGAATATCATGTTCGAGAATTCCAAACGTTTCCGGCTCGTTAATAATGGAACTGGTGAATCTTTTGGTTCGTCTTTAGAAAATATCCATTAAATATAGGCAAGTGTAAAGAACCGCAAAATGTATGTAAGTTGCTTACAGAAAATGCAAAATTAGTAAGGCCGTTTGGTCGTTGATAGTTTATACTACTGTAAACTAGTATTTGTTAAGTCAGTCATTGCAGTATCACTTATAGTTTTATGTTAGGTTCTAGTCTACGGTGCCTTCCTACGTTGGTTCCTTTTTCTACCTGTGTGGGACCTAAAAGCAGAGTAACAAACCCACTTCATATTCAATTTCGTGGCGTTTCGTGTCAAGATCTTTTCTTCAAAAACTTGTTACAGCCTTATAAACAGAGTTGCGCCTTTCTCGTCTCTATTTCGCGAGCTCTTCCCAGCATTCATATGGTAAGTTAACTGTAAAGGATAGGGTGCCCCTATTGCCACTACATAAATTTCCCTAAATATATCGTATTTTCAACCAGCTTTCCAAAAGGAAGTTTTGAATTTGGTTCCTTTTCAGAACTCGGACATTTACAAACTTTTAATTTTTTTTTTTGGGAGGGCTAATACCCATATTTTAGGAAATACTTAATTGATTCAAGGTTCCATTCATACAGTAGGCTGAAAGTCTCATGTCCAGTAACAGAGTAAGTAGAGGTACAATACACACACGATTAGCCATTGATAGGCACGATAATAGCACGTGACCAACCTATCAACATTTTTTTGAAAGCCATTTCTTTGTTTGCTATCGTTAATCTATATCTATATTAATTAATTTCTATATTATTAATATTATAAATGCGAAAGTTTGAATGTTTGGATGGATGGATGGATGTTTGTTACTCAATCACGCAAAAACTATTGAACGGATTTGAATGAAATTTGGCACACAGGTAATGACCTGGAATAGCACATAGGCTACTTTTTACCCCGGAAAATGATGATCCCGCGGGATTCGCCAAAAACTTTTATGCAGCGGGCTGCACGCGCCAGCTATTGAGTTATAAATATAAAAAATATGTTGCATCTTTTATTCTAATCTACGTTAATTAATAAAATTGACGCAACAGAGCTCTAAATCTATATATATAAATAAAATTGAAGTGTCAGTCTGTGGTTTAAAAATAACTAGATTTTTTCAAGTGCAATGTGATATTTTTATGATAATAATACTTAAACAACTATTTCCTGAAATTTCTGACTGTCTCACACTATTGGAACGGTTGAACCGATTTTAATGTAACTTTAACTGAAAGATAGAGGAGTTTTAAGGGCAGGACAAATGCTATTTTTTACTCGAATGAGCAAATGGAAATAATAACGAAGTCGCGAGTAATAGCCTAAATAATATGGATATCAATCATTTTTTAAAGCAGTAGTTATTTGTATATAACTACTGCTTTAAAAAATTTGTTAGTTGATAAATTTCGTTATATTATATATATTATAATATAACGAAATTTATCAACACTTGTTGCGCTTGCCTATTGTATACACATCATATAGCTATCACTGTTTATGACAATGTTCTGTGAAATTATGCATTCTTAGATCTTTTCTTTCGATCTTTTAGACTTTAACATAAATCACAATTAATTTTAAAACACGCAATTCAAGTCGGCGAGTGTTTCCTGATACTGGAAAATCAATAGCATTGATTCTGACCCTCCATGACTCAGACACTGGACACCCTCAGTTAGGTATAGCACCCTAAGTGGGTTGGCAAATCGAAGATGACAGGGATAGTGGCGAGGGTATGTAAACGTATTGATTTTCCTCGAACCCTATTAAGATCTTAGAGTTAAAGTTAGCTACAGATAATAAATACTGTCTTACGACTTTTTATATCATTAGATGCCTAACAAACAAACGGTTATATCATTACATTGGATATCACACACTGATGATTCTAATGCTAATGGAAAGAGATGATTCTAATGCTAATAATCATCGCCCATAGATACTAATGATGTTATAATGCTGCGTACCTTCCATATAGCGGGATGATAATGCCACATGCTTAAATTTACCGAAACCGATAACTTATCTATATAGCATTCTTTTCAATTGGAACAGGACAGTGACAAGCATGAAAGTAGAAACTAGAATCAAAGCGGTCGAGATGATATCTCTACAGAAAATATGTGGCGTAGCACACGCGGATTGGTTCGTAATGTTGAAGTGTAAGGAAGGTTAAGTCTTTTTTATGACTTATAAGATAACAAACAAGCAGATGGGTCTCCTGATGGAACGAGTCAAACATCACTATAGAAAATGACATGACAAAAGAAGATGTTAATGGTGCGTCTATATCTTGTGGCGAGGTCTAATGCCACATACATAAGTTTACCGGCTTCCTTACCCTCCAAACCGAAACACGATATTGACAAGCACTGACGCTATTGGTAGTGAATGGGCAAGGTGGTGGAGATGGTACCAGACCCGGACGAGACAATGCAGAACTCTACCACCTAGTAACTACGATGATAGTGACTCGTATAGCCAATCGTTCGCCTTTTACGACCTGCCTAGCAGGACCGCAGTTGGCCTATTCTTCAAAGGGGCCCGGGACCAACACGGGGTTGTAGTGTGATAAATGTGTCGGTGTAGAAATGAGAAAGGGCATGCCCTGTTGGTTCGGACATGTAGCAATAATGGTAGATGAAAGGTTAACAAAACAGATATACAATACGAGTATGGATGGATATAGGTACCGGGGACGACCAAGGCTGATATACCATGATCATGGTACAGGTCCGAAGGAGGGATCAAGGGTCTTCGCAACCGGCGTGTTTGTACGAAGAGAGTAATGAATGTGGAGGAAGCAAGACAAATCTGCAAGGATCGTGACGTATGGCATTTGGATCTCTGTCTACCCCGTTAGGGATCTGACGTGAATATATGTATGTATTTATGATGGATAGAACCGGGTGTTGGTAATAAGTGTGATGCATTTACTTCATTGACTGGTTTGTGGATATGTAGGCGGTATGCGGTGCGGTGGGCCCATACAACGGAAACACGTGATTTTTACGCCGTCTATTTCTGTACTGTTACCACGACGCTTTTGATTTGTGAAAAGAAATTTAGTGCTGTGCAATAATATCTGCATCGTATATTGTGTACGAGTACGTATGTCGATTTTTAGTGTTCAAGCCGAAAATCTTTCATTGATCGCCATGATCTATTTGAATATTTTTATAGAACTATATTCCTTATTGCGCATTTGGCTGATGAGAGCTACACGGTAGTCTAAGCGACACTTACTATAGTTTGTTACAGCTACGCATTAGATTAGCGCGATTATAGATTAGAGATAAAGAAACGCAAGAGAGTGGGAGAGGCGGTAAACGATATAATATTTAGCAATAAAATTATCATTCATATTTAGCAATAAAATTATCATTCCTTTATTGTGCTTGTTATTCATTTTTTAGTTTCGTTCCTACCACAAGTCTTACGACTTCTGACGTCTTTTCTTAAATTTTTTTTCTAAATTTTTTTTGGTAAATATAACAAATATAATGAGCATGCCCCTGAAAAATCTATTTCTATTCAAAAGCAAAAATTCTGATAAAACAAAAAACTCGTTTATATCTTGAGTTCAACCTAGTAACCGCTTCGACGTCATTTTAGCCATACCATTCTGTGCGACCATATTATATGTCGAACGTAATATATACAAATATTGCTTGTTTATTAGTATAGGATAACAGATTTACAAGAAGAGGTAACAAAAAGATACACCGTTTTTATTGCAAAGTAGGGAGAGTAGACCTAACATCAGTAAAGGTTCCGGTTCAACAAATCCGATTCGCAAAATAAATGATGAAAGCTATTGCCGCATTTTACCCATCTTAATATATATCGCCAATTTTTCCCACACCGGCACCGAAAATTTTACGTGATCCGCCAAGACCCATATTTATTTCAGACACTTGCGTGGGACTACATATATAGACTAAGGAAGAACTACAACAATCACGATCAGTTTATATGTATTAGGTTCCATGATGTGATCAGGTTAGGAAAATTATTAACTTTAGGAAAATCAGTCACATATCCGGTTTCCACATATCCAGTCGTCCACTAGGAGGCTAAACCACTATAAGCTGCACCCATTTCACCAGCAAAGCAACTGATGAATATGAAATGATAGTGGTTCGAGTGTGTGATGTAATGTGAGAATTTGGATAAAAATTTCAACTCATTAAAATTGCCCACAAAGGTTTAATCGAATAAAACATTTTTTGAATGTGAATTTAAATTTGCCTATCGACATTTTTGTTCAGGTCTGCTAGTTGCTACCCCGCAAAGAATCTGAAGAGATGACACATCTAATTTTGTTTTAATAACGTACAAAATTTTGTTGTTAAACTAATAATGAAAAGAAACCCATGTAATTCAAAGGTTTTATGTTTACCAAAAACTTAAATTATATTTCACGAAAGTAATTGCGTTTGCTGTCTTTATTTTAACATACTTTTGTTTTTATCTACCGTTCCTCGACTTAATGCGGGGTATCACAAATATCACCTCAATATGACATTTTAATCTGACTGACCCTGACCTGTATAAGAGATATGTTTAATCTGTGGTGTGATTGTCCATTTATGAGGAAATATGTGCATCTATTAGCGATTGATGACATATAGTATTTATTCACATATGATTGCATGTTAGTGACACGCAATACAAGTTGTAAAAATATTAAATTCAAACCAATATTATAAATGTCTGTCTGTTCCGCTTTCACGCCTTAATCGCTAAACCGATTTTGATGAAATTTTTCAAAGGAAGTAGCAAAAGATCCCGTGTTAGATATAGTCCACTATTCTTTAAAAATCAACCACTAAAGGGTTGAAATGGGAGATGGAAAACCATACAATGTCTTTGGTGTCTATGGGTGTACCTATAGACACCAAAGACATTGTGTGGTACATAACAAAAGGAAAAAAATATCGACATTTATTAAACACCATTACGTACATCACTAATGTTATATTACATTTTACTTTTCAGTAAGCGTGTATATTTCCACTCGGTCGGACGTGTGCTCAAGCAGCTTGAATTTGTTATATTCCACATTATTGCGCTAAAATCTACGAGCAAGGTTAACGTTACGGGTAATGCGGCCAGTGCACGAATTTATAAGTTATTCATAGACGTTTTAAACATGAGTGCATGGGAACACGGCCAGCTTATTTCTATAATAAAACATGTTCGCGTCGTATTAAAGTGTTATAAATTTTACTATACTAATATTGTCTAGGATATTTTTTAAATCATAGCATAGCAAACAAATAGATGTCTCTCCTGATGTAAGAAAAAAGACTACCGACAATTATAGGCAATACGGATGCTATAAACCTAACCGACTTAATTGCAACACGACAATGACAAGCACAGAGCTATGGTAGCTGAAGTAGTTAAGGTGATGTTACCAACCCGAGCGAATAGATTATTATCGGTCCAATTTAGTAGTAGTATTCAGTAGTACTTAGTAGTCACGATGCCAATCGTGACTACTACTACTGAACTACTGAAATGAATGCTTTTACTCTTTGTAGAATGGTCGATGGTCTATTCTTTAAAAGGGGCCTTCAACTACACATTATGTTTATGATTTTTTCAAGCTGATAGAGACCTACCAATTAACATCCTGCGCGGAATTCAAACCCGAAATCCCAAGCGTCTTCAGCATCACCACCAAACAACTAAACAGTAGAACGGTACCACAAAATTTTCTACACTTATCCTATAATATGCGGGAACACATTTGTCTAGAGCGTTGACAACTATTACGGTATATAATATGCAAGATTTGCTCACAAAACGAGAAAAAAGCAATTGCTTTTTTACAAATTTATTTAAGGTTTGAAACAAAATTGACAAAATAAACTCTTCACTATTGCAAAGTACACGTAGTTACAAGTAGACACGTAGTAATGGGAAGCATTATTGCTTCCCTTCATAGAGCGAAGTGCTATTCGATTCTCCTGAAGATGCTGAAAATGCTTCGATTGCGAAGTGAAACGCGTTGACTACACAATTTGTGTGAATTTGCTACTGACGTAGAAGAGTGTGGTGGAGTGGGTGAACTATTATGCCGCTATGGTCTTCTCTAATTTTCCGGCCTTGGATAAGTTTCCCCCATTCCTCACACTACCTTTCGTTTCAGTTGTATCACAGCAGTTCCATATAAGGTTTCGCGGAAATTTTGCAAATTAAATACCACCATTTCTTCTTTACAGTATGGATTTCCGCAAAATAACGCCTGAATCTATTAAATAAGTTTTTTTTTATCACAAGATAGCAAATGAGCTGATGGCTCTCCTGATAGAAAGACAAACCATCGCCTATAGACACCAAAAATTATAATGGTGCGTTGCCTATCCGTGGTGCGGTACGAAAATGCCACATGCATAAGTCTACTGGCTACCTCACCCTCCAAACCGGAGCACGACCATGACGAGAATAAAGTATAAAGTACCTGGTAAACTTATGCATATGACAATCCAACCCCACCACCCACATATTAACGCACCTTTAGTATCCCTAGGCGATGGTTCTCTATATACCAGAGGAATAATTTCCTAGTTTATTATCATTATCACCATTGAAAAACTTTAAAAACAACAAAGAAAAATATTGACACGCAGGATTTGAACCTGCGACCCTCTCCCTAAAGCCAGGAGTTGTTGTTTTGAAAGTTTTACAAGGTTTCCCAAGCTCGGAGTGAGTGCTGTAACACAAAAACATTATCAGTATGTCCTAAACCTTTTCCCGTTATCTGGGCTCGGCTCTCCTTATCTACTTCGTCCATCCACCTCTGTTCTGAGCAGTAGTGGTTTCGTGGTATCAATTTCGCTTTCTCTTTTTTGGTTTACCTATCTAAACAAATAAATAAAATCGGAGTGTCTGTTTGTAATATTAAAATAACCGCTTTTAACTAAATACATAGAAGTGTGTACACGGTACATATACCTGAATAATATTTTTTACAATTTTTGTCTGTCTGATTGTCGGTCTATCAGTCGGTCTGTTCCGGGTAATCTCTAGAAAGGCTGGACCTATTTTGACGGGACTTTCACTAGCAGATAGCTGATGTAATAAGGAGTAACTTAGGCTACTTTTATTTTAGAACTAGCTGTTGCCAGCGACTTCGTCCGCGCGGACTTCGTTTACTCCGCACTGCTTCTCCCCCGTAGGTGATAGCATGATAATATATAGCCTATATGTTGACCCGACCTGTTAGTAACATCATACAAAATTTTAAGAAAATCCATGCTTGATTTCCACTTCACACTCATTCTTGATGCATGATCCACGCATGCATGTACTTTTTGAGTTTATCCCGGACATACATACAGACAAAAATTCTAAAAAGTATATTTTTGGCTTCTATATCGATTGTAGATCACGCCCCAAGTATTCTTTTAAAAAAATATTCAATGTACAGTTTACAATTCCCATGCGGACGAATTCGCGGGCTAGTCATCTTATAAAATAAAATAAATAATTAGTTGACAGTACATAACCGGTTATGTAAGGAAAGCCGGGCAGGGCGTTGCCACAGATTCGCGTCTATTCTCGACGTGCCCGATACTGGGACACACCGATCGCTATAAATCGCTAAAGTGAGATCTCGACGCAATATCTTAACCTGGCTATTTGTCTTTGCGCAGTTAATTATGCCGGCCTAGAGATTTATTAGCCAGAATAGGCGCGTGGTTAACACAAATTATATTGTCAGTTGGTATCTATATACACAACCGCGAACAGACATTAAACGAATATTTCCTTTATTTATATAGAAATAACACAACTTCATGTAAATATCGAAGTTAGTGACTAAAGCTGTAGTAATTCTGTGTGCGTGTATTTTTTGGAAAAACAATTTATAATTATTAATTAATTATGGATTTTCCAAAAAATACTGATAAAAACTATCTTATCTTTTAAGTTGGACCAAAAGATATCCATAAAATTTCATTGATATCGGTTCAGTAGTGTTGGAGTCCATCGCTGACAAACATTGACAGGAGTATGGTTATTAAAACTGTGTAAAATCGTGTCACAATTTTAGTAACCATACTCCTCCGGAACGGCTTGATCGATTTTGATTAAGTTTTATAGGTATATACAGTAGGTTTGAGAATAGTTTGTTATTTATTTTTTATACTCCTAAAAGATAACGGTGGTCTACCCCAAATGATATATTTTTTTTATTTTTTGATAATGTGGCATTAAAAAATACATACAAACTTAAATTTTTTTCTTCTACCATCAACACCTATTTTTAATAGCGATATTAGTAATGACCTGCCTGGCATAACCGTAGTTCTGGTCATAAAGAGGCGACCGATTTGCTATTTGTCTTGATTGACCGGATACGTGTCACTAAAATCGTGACTTGGTGGTAGAGTTCTGCAACGTCTCACCCGGGTGTTTGGTACCACCGCCTAACCTATTCCTGCCGCAACGGCATCAATGCTTGTCATTGTCGTGTTCCGGTTTGGAGGGTAAGATAGCCAGTAGATTTATTTACGTGATATTGCTATCCAGCCACATGAATTGCAAAGCACCATCAATATCTTTGGTGTCTATAAGCAATGGTTTCTCCATCCATCGGGAAAGCCATCTGCTTGTTTGCTATCTTATGATATAAAAAAAAAACAAACAACTCAACGACCTACGATCTACGTAGTAGTCGCCGTGATTATAATATTGATATAAATGATTGATAAAACCTTCTCCTTTAACGAACTATATAAAATAAGAAAGATTGTATTTTTTTCTTTAAAAAAAGCACGTTACCTTCTCCTACTGCAATAGCTCCTACTGATTATCACTATCATATTTCGGTTTGAGGGTTAGACGATAACTTAATAGTTGTTACTTATTTTTTCCCGCGTTAGTCCGGGCGCTTAGAAGAATAGACCATCTGTTGTTCTGCTAGGCATCTCGTAAAACTGGGCCGAATGGCTATACGTGTCACTACCATCGTGACTGTTAAATGGTACAGTTCTGCAAAGTCTCGTATATGGTACCACCGCCTTACCTATTCCTACCGCAATAGCGTCAATGCTTGTCATAGTTGCGTTCCATTTTGGAGGGTAACGTAAGGTAGACTCATGCGTGCGGCACTACCATCTCGCGACACAGATAGCAACGTACTATTAAGAATTTTACGCCTATAAGATGATTTCCCTTTCCATCAGGAGAGCCATCTGTTGTTTGCTATCTAATGATATAAGAAAAAAACCATTGATGTTTGTAAGCGATGGTTATTTCTTGCCATCAGAAGAGTTATCTGCTTGTTATCTATAGGTGACGATTCTCTCGTCCCATTAGGAGGGTCATCACGTGTTTATTATCTTACGGCATACATTAAATACAAATATTAACAATATTATATTAAAACAACCAATGTACATATTATATAAAATAGCCGGCATGTAGGTCATGGCGAATAATTACAGATTTCGCAGTTACCCCGTAGTGTTCACGTATTCTGTAATGATAATGTTATAACAAGCGATTATCACCACACCATACACTGATTGCCATTATATTGAGCCTTGACGTTTTATTTTATATAAACAAAACGATTTTACAAATTGCGCTAGCGGTTAGTTGGCAGGCGCAAAATTAAGATATCTCGGGGTTCCATCCATATCAAACATTCTATACTAAACCACTTTTAAGATACTTTTTTCGGATCGGATCGTGTCGGAGTTGTTTTTTTTTTCAATATAAATATACTTTGACCTACTGAATAAATTTGACCGCCCCGTCGGTCGAGTGGTTAGCGACCCTGACTACGCAATCGACGGGGCTCGGTTTCGATCCCCGACGGGGATAAGCATTTGTGTGATGAGCATAAATGTTTGTTTTTCCGGGTTTGGGTGTTTATTAAATATATTCTAGTATTCATATATGTACTTCTATGTATTAGTAATGTTGACTAACACCCATAACACAAGCAAATAATTTGCTTACTTTGGGGTTAGATCAGTGTAATATGTCCCGTGAATATTTATTATAATATTTATTATTTGTTATACTTACATAATTTCATTACAAATTTATACATATGGGATGGCACTAGTCTTTGGTGAGCCCCTAGTACAATATTATACGCCACAGCTGATACAGGTGAATGTGTCTACGTCTGTGCGTTAAGTTCCCTCCCAGACATTCCATTATTGTCTGCAATTTTTATTCGACAGCATTCATGAAACTTGGCGATTTATAATTACTAACGATTTCCCTTAAATGAAGGAAACTACTACTAGATATGAAATAACCAAGGAAAAACCGTGTCATTTCATCCGTAACAATGGCGGACTAAAAGAACAGCTGTTTACTACTTACTTACTGTCTACATAACATTTAAGGTACACACTAGAATTACAGAAAAATACAAAGAAACGCTAAAATCAATTTAATATTTTGTAATCAAAGGGTTATTTGACATTAAATTTAACTTACCTACATTGACAGCTTATTTTAGTAATGGCGTTTTGGCCGCAAGCTGTTTAAGGTAACGAAATGATTTGAAATTAGAACATTGAAAAAATCGTTGTAGCTTTGTCTATTATAAAAATTCTAACTTGTTTGACAGAGATAAAGCCATTTTTATTCTTTCAGCGTCAGAATGCATACAATTTTATAATTTTGATTTTTTATAGAAATTAATGCCAAGTCCTTATCTTTCTAATATCAAAGCGATTTCCCCACATCGCCTCTCTTTAAATTTTAATAACTGACTTTAACCGTAAAGAAAATAGTACACATGTGTGTATATTATCATGTATGTCACAGGAACGTAGTGTGTGTATTGTTTATTTTTAATTCAATGTATTTGCAATGCATATCATACTAATATTATAAATTCGAAAGTAACTCTGTCTGTCTGTATCTTCTTCACGACTAAACCACAGAACCAATTTCGATGAAATTGTACAAAGATTTTGAGTTTTGAGTAGAAAAGTTTGAGACCCGAGAAAGGATCGAAGAATAAAAATGAAATTTTTCTAATAGAAATTTCATTTTTATTCTTCGTTTAATTAGAAGATCTATATAAGTGGAGTCATTTTCATAAACAAAACAAATATAGCATTTTTTTAAGTTACGATAACTTGCGTAGGACCCGTCGAAATTAAGTTAGCTCTAAAAAGTTACACGACCTAAATGAAATTAAAAACACATCACAATCAAAACAATTGTATTATAACAGTAGATCCAAATAGAGCATCAGATAAAAGCTCATAAAACTATAGCGAACTATCGATTCTAACGCATTTCTCGTCTCTCGACAGTTGCAGTCGGAATTTTAGCAATCAAAAGTTTCTTCGACGCACATGAAACACTATTTTCAAATAGTATTTTCAGTTAGTTTAAACTAAACATAAAATAATAAAAGTAGGACAATAGAAAGTTTAATAATCCCAGTAATATTATAAAGGCAGAAAACTTGTGTATGTGTGTGTATGAAAGTGTACATGTGGGCACTTTCATACAAACACATACACAAGAGGGCAGTGTGTGAATATCTACACGTGGAAGCGTATTTAAGGATCGAGCACACTAAGACGGGCCGTAAAGGGCCCGGACGGACCACATCGCAACGAAAAATGCAAGCATAACACATTAGGGCAGACCGCAGCGTAGCATAGCAGACCGCAACGTAGCGCAGTTCCGTATTTCTTGCCAAATGTTATTTTCCGATGTTGATCGTCTCGCAAATCATATAGCTCTTTAGTTGTCTTGAACTAAAATTATGTATTGTGTTTCATCCATAATTATGTGATTTTATAACTAATACTCAAAATACAGCGTAACATGTGCGCGAAATCCACTCGTTATAGCACATTGGCGACGCGGCGCAGCGGGCCGGACCAGGCCTCACTGCATTCCCTGAAATTCGTCGCGCAAAAATCCGCCGTAGTGTGTATCGCACCTCATTGTTCATATTATAAAATGTATGAAAGCGATCCAGGCAGATTTTTCCATGAAGTATTAGGTATAGGTGGAGCTAGCACTCGCATTAATCAATTGAAACAAATTTTATGTTATATCTCTGTCTCTGAGGTATCCCCATCTCTTTTTATACAGCTGTGTTAGAAAGAGAGGATAAGACCTCAGAAAATGACGGCAATATTTAAAGTTAATAATTAATAATAATAATTCACGGGACAAATTACACTTACTGATCTAACCCCAAAGTAAGCAAATTATTTGCTTGTGTTTATGGGTGTTAGTCAACGATACTAATACATAGAAATTCATATATAAATACTAGAATATATATAATAAACACCCAAACCCGGAAATACAAACATTTATGCTCATCACACAAATGCTTGTCCCCGTCGGGGATCGAATCCGAGCCTCGTTGATTGCGTAGTCAGGGTCTCTAAGTCTTCTCAAGTAGGTATTAGAAGTGCTGCCTCCAGATATAATACAGCTTCATGGGTTTTTTCAATGCAGCTCGGCCCGTTGCGCCCAGTCCCAGTGTGCTCGATCCTTTAGTGTTTACTTGTGCATGCGCGTGCGTGCGTATGCGCGCACGTGTGTAAGCGTGTGTAAGTGTGCGTATAGGCTTGTGAGAGGGTGTATGCATGTGTGTTTATTCATTTCACCACTACGGTGAGAACAGTCTGGTTATTTTGTTTTTTACACAGCGAGTAAATTTTTATCTTGGAATTAACATGGAAATAATATGAAGCCCATATTTTGGAAGCCGCTTATTGCACCTGCCGATGTCATTAACACGCTGAATCCTTATAACTGTATCTGTGAAACGGTCGGCGCAAATAAAATATTGCTAAGGCTTTTAATATTGTCATATTAATAAACAAATTTGATCTTGTACGTGAGCGCTCATTTTTTCTCATTCAATGTCAAAGTCGTTATATAAATACACGTCGATAAAATTAGCGCTAATCCTATTATTATTATACAGGCTGAAACAGTTCATGCCAAACTTAATTTCCGGTCATCATCTACCTGTGTGCCAAATTTCACCCAAAACTATTCAGTAGTTTTAGCGTGATTGAGTAACAAACATCCATCAATTCATCCCATCCATCTATCCAAACATCCAAACTTTCGCATTTATTATGTTAATATAGATGAAGTTATTTTAACCATTAGTTTTTATTTTAGATTTAAGGTACACTCTAAAATTATAGAAAAATACAAATAAACGCTAAAATCAATTTAATGTTTTGTAATCAAAGGGTTATTTGACATTAAATTTAACTTAGCTACATTGACAGCGTATTTTAGTAATGGCGTTTTGGCCGCAAGCTGTTTAAGGTGACGAAATGATTTGAAATTAGAACACTGACAAAATTGTCTTTGTCTATTATGAAAATTCTAACTTATTAGACAGAGATAAAGCCATTTTTATTTGTTCAGCGTTGAAATGCATGCAATTTTATAATTTTGATTTTTTATGGAAGTTAATGCCAAGTCCTTATCTTTCTCTTATCAAAGCGATTTCCCCACATCGCCTGAAATTTGACCATAGCCTAAACGATGAAATCTCTTTAAATTTTAACAACTGACTTTAACCGTAAAGAGAATAGTTCACATGTGTGTATATTATCATGTATGTCACAGGAACGTAGTGTGTGTATTGTTTATTTTTAATTCAATGTATTTGTAATGCATATCGTACTAATATTATAAATGCGATCTATTCAGACATCCAAAATTTCGCATTTATTATGTTAATATAGATGAACCACCAACAAAATTAAATGTGTTTTATAGTTATTTTATTACATAACTAGCTGACTCGGCAAAGAAAAAAAAAGAAAACTGAAAAAACACTTTTTTTTAAGTGCCCGACCCTGGAATCGAATCCGGGCCCTCGCGTGGTCAACGCCAACGTTGGACCACCAGACCCCAGAGACGATCGATGTAACAAGTCGAATGAGAAATTAACTTGTTATAGGTATTAAGGTTCTATTGATAGCACGTTACTTCGGATACGGGAAAAGCTGTGCGGATCAGCTAGTATTTTATAAACAAATCATTATGCCAGCCGTATAAAGATAATCGCAATAAACTTGGGAGTTTATCTTAACGTTCATTATGACAGGTGGTAAACAGTTAAGAATTCGCCTTTATCGTGACCGTCAGGTGTTAAGTTTATATAATGACTTCTGTTTAAAATCAAGATATCATAAATCTAAAATGCAACAACCGACTTCCTATCTCTTCCATCTCTGCAACCCTGGATCAGATGTTCATCTAATTTATATGGAAACAAATTGGTTTGAATTCTACGCATTGTATGTATTAGATGACGCTGACAAACTGGCCTACTGTTTGGATTACATAAATTATGAGAAACTCTGTATATTATTTTTATAAAATAAGTTAAAAAAACCGGTCAAGTGCGAGTCGACTCGCGCACGAAGGGTTCCGTACCATTCCTATTCAAATTTCTACCTGTTTAAAGATCGAGTTAAAAATTGATCAATAAATCCATACTTAATATTATAAATGCGAAAGTAACTCTGTCTGTCTGTCTGTCTGTTACGCTTTCACGGCCAAACCACAGAACCGATTTAGATAAAATTTGGTACAAATATAGTTTGAGACACAAGAAAGGACATAGGATAGTTCTTATCCCGCAAATCCCACGGAAACGGGAAGTATGCGGATTTTTATTTTAGAATTTTTTCCACGCGAACGAAGTTGCGGGCACAGCTAGTAAATAAATAAATATTCACGGGACAAATTACACTTAGTGATCTAACCCTAAAGTAAGCAAATTATTTGCTTGTGTTATGGGTGTTAGTCAACGAGACTAATATACAGAAATCCATACTAATATTATAAATGCGAAAGTAACTCTGTCTGTCTGTCTGTCTGTCTGTTACGCTTTCACGGCTAAACCACTGAACCGATTTGGATAAAATTTGGTACAAATATAGTTTGAGACCCGAGAAAGGACATAGGATAGTTCTTATCCCGGAAATCCCACGGGAACGGGAACTATGCGGGTTTTTATTTTAGAAATTTTTCCACGCGAACGAAGTCGCGGGCACAGCTAGTACATATATAAATACGAGAATATATTTTATAAACACCCAAACCCGGAAATACAAACATTTATTTTCATCACACAAATGCTTGTCCCCGTTGGGGATCGAACCCGAGCCCCGTCGATCGCGTAGTCAGGGCCGCTAACCACTCGACCAACGGGGCGGTCAATACGTACGTTATTTACGCGGTACGTTTATTGTGTGGGGACCCCCTTAACATTTTCATTGTTTTATTTTTAGTATTTGTTGTTATCGCGGCAACGGAAATACATAATTTGTGAAAATTTCAGCTTTCTAGCTGTCACGGTTTATGAGATACAGCCTGGTGACAGACAGACAGCGAAGGTTTAGTAATAGAGTCCAGATTTTACCTTTTAGGTACGGAACCCTAAAAATGACACTTGTACATCCTCTCAAACCAAAAAAGAGTTTTAAAATCGGTTAATAAATACCCGACTTCTGAGGTAACAAACGTGTCTTTTTTATATCATAAGATAGCAAACAAGCAGATGGGTCTCCTGATGGAAAGAGTCAACCATCGCCTATAGACGCCAAAGGTGTTAATGGTGCGTTGCTATCTTGTGGCGAGGTCTAATGCCACATGCATAAGTTTACCGGCTACCTTACTCTCCAAACCGGAACACGATATCGACAAGCACTGACGCTATTGCGGCAGGAATAGGCAAGGCGGTGGTACCAGACCGGGGCGATACAATGCACAACTCTACCACCTAGTAGCCACGATGGTAGTGACTCGCATAGCCAATCGGTCGCTTTTTACGACCTGCCTGACAGAACAGCAGTTGGTCTATTCTTCAAAGTAGCCCGGAACCACCACGGGGAAAAGTTTCGAGGAAAGGAAAAGAAAAGTCGGACTTGCGCACGAAGGGATCCGTATCATTATCTATAAAAAAATATTTACTGTATGACAGTCCCCATTAAATATATATATTTTATTCAGTTTTTAGTATTTGTTATTATACCGGCAACAGAAATACATTTTAAAAGAAAATTTCAACTGTATTGCTGTCACGGTTCATGAGATACAGCTTGGTGACAGACAGAAGGATATACGGATGAACAGTATGACAAAAGTAAAAAAGGTATACATTTCATCCGATTTACAAAAAGGAGGAATTTCCCATTTGGGGAGCTTCCTCCTTTTTGAAACTCGGTTGAATTTTTATTTTATTTTCATTGAATCAATGGAGATCTTGTATTTGTCAAGTGCGTACAGAGATGATTACAATGAAAAGGGTCTGATGCTTCTTTGATTGCACATATTGTAAGACGTAATAAATTTGTGTCTGACATTCAAAAAATGTATGTTAATACTTACTTTGAATAAAAATATATTCTATTCTATTCTATTCTAAGAATGGTAGATTAAAGAATAACTAAACAGAATGCCGAAGGATGTCAACACTGACGTTCCAAGATCAAATTGATTTTGTGCTGTCCGAGGGTGAAGAGTCAAGTGTCCGTAGCTGGCGAGTTTATCTGAAGAGAGTTATGAATATTGACGAGGCAAGACAATCTTGTATGAATTGTGATATTGGCTACTGTCTGCCTACTCTTTATTTCTGCCTTTGCGCTTTCCATTTGTTATAAAGCTAATACGTATTTATCTATACAAACTACAAACATTTAAAGAAATAATGTGTATGTTTACAACGTCAAAAATCAAAATTACAACTTTTTCCTAAGTGTATAACTGATTGTTTGTTTATACAAAAAAAAAACAATGTTTATTTTTTTATGTCTGTTTACTTCAGCTAAACTCTAAAATGGTTAGATTGATTGTAACTGGATTTTGAGATAGAACTTAGGTTATTTTCGTTTTATAGATTTGGAGTTCCGTGTAAAAATACTGAAACAAAGATCTATGGGATGGTGGAATTAACCATCAACTATGATGGTTAATTCCACCAAGAGAGCTGCTTGTTAGCTATCCAACTATATAAAATCCGGCCAAGTGCGAGTCGGACTCGCGCGCGAAGGGTTACCATCATTTTTAAAAAATGCAAAAAATCACGTTTATTGTATGGGGACCTCCTTAATATTTTTTATTTTTAATATTTGTTGTTATAGCGGTAACGGAAATACATAATTTGTGAAAATTTCAGCTTTCTAGCTATCACGGTTTATCAGATATACCCTGGTGACAGACAGACAGACAGACGGACAAATAGACAGCGGAGGCTTAGTAATATGGTCTCGGTCTTTTAGGTACGGAACCCTAAAAAGCGTTAAAATATACACACTTATATGCTAACAATGTGTTTTAAAAAATCATACTCCCAAATAACTTTTATATAAAATATAATTTCCAGACGTTTCTGGATACACGTTATCTAATATTAGTCACCGTATATAATAAACACGTCTTTCGTAACGGGATATCTACGCAATATCAAATACGGTACGGACGCCCACTCGGTAACTGACAGACATTTATTGACTAGCTTGCTACAACTCAACAAAATTTACAACACAGTCACAATATGTCTGGACTTGACGGGGATGACGTCATATTATTACGGTACGGCAAAACAAGTGAGCGCGGAAAGTGGAAAGCGGGGTGCATTCCATCAATTCAAAATGGAGCTTTTATCGATTAGTCTTTATCTTAATTGTTTTCTGAAAAACACAACTTATCTACTTACATAGATAGACCGGTCACATCCAGAGAGTTAATAGCAGTGGCTTGTATCAGGTGCATTATTTGCAACCCTGCCTATCTCTCCGGGCGATATGGGCGTGTCAGTATTTATTTTAAAATAAACGACTCACCAAAGTGACCTGTTGCATAATTAGTTAATTGCCACGAAACCAATTTATTTTAAATTAACAATGATTTGTAATAAATATTTTGAATGAGTGGAGGATAATCCACCTCCCATTAGCCCAAACACTATCAGAAAGTCGAAATTGTGTATTATAGGTATTTTTTATTGTCAAATAAAAAAAGCGTCAAGAAGTCGTCTTTTTCTGGTTAATGTAATAAAAATAAAAAAAAAACCTCTTTACCTGGCGATATAAAATATACTTTACGAACTATTCTCATACATACCAAATATACAAAAAAATCGAGCGAACAATAAATAATAATAATTTTTTTCGAGATAAGGAGTAGCTTATGTTTTTAAGTACATATTATGTATATGCAAATTTTGTCCTTCCTCATCTATCTGTGGATATCACTGGATAGCGTGAGGAATGATTGAACGTACACATACTTTCTCATTTATCAATCGAGTGAGTCAAGTTCTCCGAGTCTACTGAAACAATCCAGCGTTCGTATGTCTGTTCGACGATAAGTCGAGTATCGTTAATCGGAATTTTGTAAAATTTGGTAGGAGTATTAATAAGGCAAAAAGTAATTTTTAAATTCTAATAAAAGCCAAATCGGTCCAGGGGTTGCCAAGATTTTTTTAAGTTAAGACAGTTTTAAGAAGAGCCCAAAAATCGCATGTTAAAGCTGTGCCATTGCGAGTTTTCAATTCGGGGTGGACTACTAGTAATATTAGTACCAATTCTGCTATTCCACCATCTAGCATCTGCCAGGCAGTTCGTAAAAGGCGAAGGATTGGCTATACATGCCACTATTGTAAGTACTAAGTGGTAGAGTTTCGCAACGTTCCGCCCGGATATCTGTTACCACCGCCAATGCTTTTCCTGCCGCAATAGCCTCGGTGCTTGTCACTGTCGTGTTCCCGTTTGAAGGGTAAGGTAGCCGGTAAACTCATACCTACTTGTGACATTACAATTCGCCACATGGACATTAACGCATAATTATCTTCATCTTTGGTGGTTAAAGGCAATTTTGCCTTTTACATGAAGCTTGTTTGCTATCTTATG
Source organism: Apodemia mormo (assembly GCA_036924255.1). Taxonomy (NCBI): domain Eukaryota; kingdom Metazoa; phylum Arthropoda; class Insecta; order Lepidoptera; family Riodinidae; genus Apodemia; species Apodemia mormo. The sequence continues at coordinate 11,615,735 of JAUPFN010000026.1, forward strand.
ATTTAAAAAATAACACCAAATGACTTTATACTCCACTAACTATCGATTAATCCCTCGTACTACTGTATTTCAATTGCCCTCTTTCCGCCTTTTCATGCACTAAGCCGTCGATTGTGCAGAAGGTCCTCGAGGTTGAGATTAAACCGCTTTAAGCCTAGCTACTCGACTTTAAGTTCAAGTAAGCGGTCGGTAGATCAAGCGTTTCTTTGTACTCCGCTTAACGTTTGAACCTTTTGATTTGCTTGATAATAACTAGCTTCATATATATAAAAAATATCTGGCGACCGAATTTCGTCCGGATTTTTTTTTGTAAAATTGTGTTTCTTTGTGACGCGGCACGTTACACTCTGATCAAGGGTTAATAACGGGCTCAAATCCTGATGACGACAAAGATAGTAAGTACCCTAAGCCGAGGTTCGGTCACACCAAGAGCGGGCTCTTTGTACACCAAACTTGTACTGAGCACTCCGCTCGCCCAGTAAACCCGGTTTCGCAGTAAAATGCATAGAGAACAATTGACTAAGTTCATTTCGAAAAAACCTAAAGCCAAAAATTATTCATACAGAATCACGTATTAAGCCACACTCAGTGTAGCCAATTTCCATCCTTCTTCTAGTTATAAGTGTGTTATTTCTCCAAAATTAGTTTTGGAGTTTTCTACTTGCGATGCTGAGTAATGCGTAAGTTATATTTTTCATATGACATAATGTGTAAGATTTAATCAATATGGCCTATATTGGTGCTGTTGCTGAGCAGAGCCATAAACTCGATTTAATCCGCTCGCATGAAATCTCATCTCTAGCATAAAATGAAAGGTTCCGCAGAGTACTTTACCTGTCTTCCTGCCACGTTGTTTGAAATGCGAGAACATTTGTCACTACCATGAACCATCCTAACTACTAGATGGCAGAGTTCTGTAACCACTAAACACGGGATTTGTACCATTTATCTTACTTTTTCCTGCTTCAATCGAGTGCTTGTCATTATAGTTATCCGGTTTAGAGGTTAACATAAACTTATGCAAGTGGCATTGGCATCTTAGCTTCACGAATGGTAACGCCATTAACATCTTGGGTGTCTATAGACCATGATTTTATCCTTAGGAGAGCCACCTGTATCTGTCTTATCTGGTCATGTAAAATACGAACATCTGAGCGTAAATACTCAACAATACAGACCACACAAATACTGATAGATACGTTGTTTGTTAGGCGGGGAAAGTTTAGCCGATCAAAAAGATGAAATTAATTGAGTGACAAAAAGAGTGAGAAACGAACACTACCTCACTCAACGCGAATGTAAGTACTTACGCGTAGAGTGAGGTAGTGTTCGTTTCTCCTGAAGATGCTTCGGTTTCGCTGTGAAACGTGCGTTGAGCGCGTAAATTGTGTGCTTTTGTGCTTGGTGCCGATGTGCGTGGAAAAGTGTGATGGATGTGGATTGATAATTGTGCCGCTGGAGTCTTGTTTTTTATCAGGACCATGTGATTTTTACCCAGTTATTAAGTCGACATTTTTCTTTTTTGGTGCCATCGCAGAAATCACATAAAACATTTCGCGGATAATAGCAAAAATAGCAATTTTATTTTATTTTATCTTTTTAATAATGAATTTCCGCAAAGTAACGCCTGAATCAAGAAAATTTAGCGGATTTAATAAGCAAATGCTTGCTAGTATCTTGCTAGTGGATATATCTTGAAAAGAGAAGGAAAAAGATGTATATATATACAAGCAAGCATATAATTTGCTTATTAGTTATTTTGGAGTTAGATCCATTCGTGCAAAATTTACTGTAAATGTAAAAATCTGGTATTTCTAGGTGTACATTCAAGACACACTGACAACCTAAGAAATTGCCTTGAAAGGTGTAGCCAGTTCAATTTGTGCTCAACAGCGTTTTAATTATAATTTCCACTGACAATATGTTGCACAAGTATTCTATTTTAAGTGTCATATTAACTTGACCTGTTACGTACAGCAAGTGTTGTCAATTCATACCGTCTTAGACTATAGATCGCCTTTCAAGTTTCAACACGAGATAGAGTTTCAAAATTTTATTAACAGGGTCGTGACTCATTAACATGAATCTATAATATATAAAAGCCGATATGTGTATGTATGTTCCCTAAGGATGCGAAAATGGCTGAAGTGATTAATAGCACAGTGGATGATCCAGTAAAGTTAAGTAACGATTGGATCATCTGCTTATTGTGTTTCATAGGATAGCAAACAAGGAAATGGCTGGTTCTCTTGATGGAAAGTGATAACCGTCGCTTACAGATACAAAGATGGGTGAGTTGTTATTCGTAGCCGGGGTTGGTATACCACGTTCATAAGTTTACCGGTTACCATATTCTCCCAACCGAAACACTGCAACGGGAAGCACCGTCGCTATTGTAGCATACAAGGGTTTTCCGTGGCACCATACTTTGTGTGTGTGTGTGTGTTTGTGTGTGTGTCTTTGTGAGAGAGTTTGTGTACCTGTGTGTGTGTGTGTTTGTGTGTCATATCGCGATTGTTAGTGCTATTATTATAAATTGGCAACCCATCCCAGCTTTGCACAACTACAATGAATCGATTAATAGCATAAGAAGTGCTTATAGTAACTATATTATTTTAATATTAAGGTTTTCAACCGTACCAGAAATTGCTCATCGGAGAACAAAAGCAAAAATACATAAAACTTCAAAATCGGATAACGCCGGAAAAAACGTATTTAAAGTGCAGTATGTACAAGTCGACAACCCTACATAAACTCGATGGATTTGTGATTTCTTCGCAAGTCTTCAATCAAATTCAGAACTGTCAATGTACGGCGCAACAATGGTTAACTTTCACCTCTTACGTAATCCAAAGCACATTTTTCTTACGGAATTGTGGCGTAAAATTGGTTATTTAAGTTGGCTATTGTGTTCACACATCCATAGACACAATGTGTGTATTGTACGGCTTCGTGACGAAGTAAATTCTAGCTAATATTGTAAACGCGCTAGTGAGTTTGTTTTGTTTAGTACGCTTTCACGTCTTAACTAGTTAAGCGATCATCATGAAATTTTACCCACAAGGGTACGGAGAATTACAGGATACCTTCTATCACAACAAAGTACTGTTTAGGGGCCCTTTGAAGAATAGACCATCTGCCAGCCAGTTGGTAAAAGATAAACAATTGGCTATACGCGTCCCTACCATCCTGAGTACTCGATGGTAAAGTTCCGCAACGTCTCGCCCGGGTATTTGGTACCACAGTCTTTTCCTGCCGCAATAGCGTCAATGCTTGTCATTGTCGTGTTCCGGTTTGGAGGGTAAGATAACCGGACCTTTGTGGCGTTGCCATCCTGACACACAGATAGCAATGCACCATTAACATCTTTGATGTCTATAGGCAACGTTTTCCCTTTAATTCTGAGAGCCATTTGCTGGTTTACTACCTAGTGATATAAAAAAACTTTTAATGAGATCGCAATCGCGGCGATAAAAACTACTAATGTATATTTATCGGTTAAGTTTTCACAATAATGTACGTTAAGAGCAGAAGAATGGCTTATGTAGGAATTCGTAGATCCCTTATATTTATGGACAAGATAAAGAAGTCGTCTAAAAGCCAGATGGCGCGAAGAGTACATCAAATGTTTAACACAGATATAGTAGATTATTTCAGTACATGTACTACTAGGCTTGTCTGAAGGAAGTAAATTGGATTTCCTTTGAAACTAGTCAAACAGTTCTCATGGATGTTGAAAACTAGCAGGATAGGTTTCTTATAGAGATTAAGGATACAGACGTCCTCGAACTAGATAATATGCGTTGTGTGATTATTTTACATACCGAAGAAAAATTAAAAAGGTGAATCAAGTATTTATGGTGCTTTTAAAAAATACAGAGTTGATCTTAGCGGTATGTTTTGTCATCAAGATTGAAACGTTAACTCTCGTGAATAGAACTAGCTGGTAGATTTTATTAAGTGTTAAAGTTCTGCAGCTTCATGCCTAAGTTTGGTACAATCGTCATACTTTCTCCTACTGATGAGGCAAAAGGCTCAAGTTCCAAATGCAAAAAGCCATAAGTATATGAATTTTGTAATACATACTGTTACGAATAATCTAGAAACGTGTAGAGTTGGAACACTGGAGAGATCTAGGAATAAAAGAAAGAGATAGCTACTTCTATTGACAAACAAAAAGTTGACCTAAGCTACGCCATAATGGACTTTGTAGTATACGGCATAAGTTTGAAAGTAGCGTGTACTAGGATTTATGAGTCATAACTTGTTTACAATAAGAAGTAATAAGAAGTGACTCATTGTTTCCCGATACATTTAGATTTTTCTGGATCCAGGTAGAACTTTACCCTGGGTATAAATAGAGATGTGTTGACAAATACAGGGCAGTTTTTATAAAGCGATCGAGAGCGATACTTGAAGCGACCCGTGCGAAGCGAGAAGTGTTTTATTGTGTAGTCGGTTAAGTTTGGAGATAGTACAGTGAGTGACTAGTGTTATTCAGAGTATTTAAGTATTACATTGTGTTGTGTTGTGTGTATTTGTATTGTAAATACACGGATTTAATACAAGTGGTGTTTTCTTACAATTACGAACCCGAAGTACGTAACAATACTTTTTATGTATTTTTGCAAACTACTGGTTTTGCAGAGCCAAATTGAAAAGACTTAAACCGACTCCAAAAATAAACTTTTCACCACTCACAACTCTTCTGAAGAATCAATTACCGTCAGAATTTCCGAACGGATACGACTTAGGGACCTTCAAGAAAAGAGCATACACATTCTTAAAAGGCCGGCAACGCAACTGCAACACCTATGGTGCTGTGGCTGTCCATGGGCGGTGGTAATCACTTGCCATCAGGTGAGCTTCCTGCACGTTTGTTTTTTTTCTATAAAAAAAACTATACTCATATCTCAAACACTATTAAACCAATTTTGATAAAACTTGGACTGTTTCCTAAATTGAAATATACCTGATATAAATTAAAAATAATTATCACGATATAGTTTTAAGTTCCCGAGAAATTCGTGGACAAAAACACATACACTTACAAAATTTAGCACACGTGCTTGGATGCCTAAGTAGATCAATATACTTAAATATCATCTGATTCCAACAATACAGATATACATATACGTACAGATCAAACTGATTACCGCCGTCTTTTCGTCAGTTGAAAAGCTATGGGTATTAGAAATTAAAAATCATTAATAAGAAAGCTGCTTAATTAGCAGCTCCCTATCTAACTGCAGTGACACACTCTAATTGCATTTGACATGCGATTGATACTATGTATTGTGTTGCTATACCACATGCAAAGATTTACGGGCTACCACGGGCCACCCTCCAACCTAATTATCTTCCAAATCGACTCTCGACAGCTCTATCACTGTCTCAATGTAGTTCATATTGTAAAAAGGAAAGACATCTTTTTTATTTCTTCGGCTTTATCAGTGCTTTCCAAGAGTAGGTTGCGAACGATCGCGAGCGCAACGTCTCGTCGGGTTTGGCACCATCGCGTTGCTTATTCTTGCCGCAATGGGGTTAATGCTTGTCGTGTTCCCGTTTGAAGGGTAAGGTAGCCTTTAAACCTATGCAAGTGTCAGTCAGCACCATCTTGTCAGACAGATAGCAACGTATCATTAACACATTTTTGTCTATAAACGATGGTTATCTCTCCATCAGAAGCTCTATCCTATGTTATAAAAAAACAAAGATTTTATGATCCCATATTTTGCGACTTTAGCTCAGAACAATAAAAATCTTTTATAAGTTATTTGTAAATTACAATGTTAACAGAATGTTGAGAGTTCGTGACAAAACAAGAAAGTTTTATTAGTATTTATTCTTTCTAAGGACTAGCGAATACAATAAACTTAACAAGTGTTTTTTAGGTAATAACCTCTAATGATAAATTCAGTAAGTATATGAATTCATATATACAATATATAAAAAATAATTAAAAATTATGGTTGTAGGTTGACTAGAGTAGCCCATTCAACTCAGATCATGAGAGCCAGAGTTCGGCAGTCGCGTCGAGTTAAATATTTTTTTAGTTATGATTTTTATTATATCATAAGATAGCAAACATGCGGATGGGTCTCCTGATGGAAAGAGTCAACCATCGCCTATAGACACCAAAGGTGTTAATGGTGCGTTGCTATCTTGTGGCGAGGTCTAAAGTCACATGCCTAAGTTTACCGGGTACCTTACCTCCAACCCGGAACACGACAGTGACAAGCACTGACACTATTACAGCAGGAATAGATAAGGCGTTGGTACCAGACCCGGGCGAGACAATGCAGAACTCTATCACCTAGTAGCCACGATGGTAGTGACTCGTATAGCCAATCGGTCGCCTTTTACAATCTGCCTGGCAGAACGGCAGCTGACCAATTTCTCAAAGAAGCGTGGGATGAACACGGGGAAGCTCGGGACCAACACGGAGAAAATTTTTATTGTTTTTCGATGAAAAACTTCAGCACAATGTCGGAGTGTGCGAGTTAATATAGTGCCTCGGGTGAACATGTTAAACTGTCGGTCCTGTTTATCACAGGAAAGAAGGGATGCAATTCAGGGATGGAGATCACCATCCATTCCACCAACAAAGAAGCCGGTGAGCCGTTATGAGCCGAAACGTTTATTAACGTTCGTGTTATTGAACGCCACAAAATGATATATTTAATTTAGGTGTGGTTACTAGTCTAGTAATTTCCCTAGCAGGAACATAGATCAAGCTAAGTTCGAAAAAATTAAATCATTCCATTTATAAAAATATTATGGTATTTTAAAATGTTCGTATTTATCCTTCAACTTCCTTAAAAATAAGCAAATATTTTAAAATGGATGGCCACGTGCCATCAGCGACGATGGCGTCTTTGCGATCAGCGACATGCTATTTTAAATATTAAAGCCACGATCTTAAATCATAATTTCAATTTTTCAATTTATAATAATTTTGAATAGTTCAATTTCAAAAATCATAAAAGTAAATTTTTCTAAAGATCTAATAAAATATTACGAGCTCTTGTCCGTGAAGTGAAGCAATAGTGGAAACTTAACTATAAACTATAAAAATAAGGTTAATGATTATTAATGTTTTAATGATATTGCGATATTTTATGTGATCTATATATACCACTACATATTTTTCTCGAGCCATTTTCTTGTGCTGAATTTTTAGGCAACGCTGAATCTATCTATTTTTTATCAAAGGGTAGGTCGCTAATACCATAGCTGAGTGAATCACTGCTGAACTCTCCCCCTACCCCCAATTAACTTCTAAATATCAACAATAACCCCGTGTGTAAACTTGCATGTAACCTCTAGCAATGCACATTACTCTATTGATTCGAATGCAATGCTTCTATTACATGCAACGCGGCCGCTCTTGACCGACTTCTTTTGTTATATTTTCATATACAGATTTGATCTTCTACACAACAATGATGTATTTCATTATCTCAAGCCTGTCGTGAAACAAACTGCGTAATTGATCGAGAACAATTAATAAGATTTCTTAACAGCAACATAACTCAGGAGTTCCACCTCCATGTTAGTCCGTGCCTCTTTTGAAGAAAAAACGTAATGAAACGATGTTAACATTAGCGTAGGCTAACGATTAGACAAATGTGTCATTAATAAATTATTATCGGACAGCTAAGCAATAGAGTTTCTGTCATCTTATGGATGTGGCATTACATTCCATGCAGATAGGAACTTATAATTAATATCCATCTTGCTTCACCTTGCGATGTGCAACAATGCACAAGTGAGAATAAGGTACGATTCAAACTGATCGGCTCTCATTGGCTCGCGTCGCAACGGATGTATACGCATACTGTGGAAGCCGTACGCGTGCCGCAACAGCTACGTAGCTAGTACGTTTCTTGAATTGCTCGACTCGCTACATTACTGGTCTCTATTCACATTTCGCGACGGCCGCACGGCTCCGAACGGATCACGACACATGCCAACAGAGCCGGCTATTTGTTGCGGAGTCCGTACGGAACAGTTCGGAGCTGTTCAGCCACCACGGAACGTGCTACTGGCGGAAATAACTGTAATTTCTGTTTTCACGTTTCAATCTCCTTTACCGTATTGTAAAATGCCGTCCGGGTCCGATGCGAGCCGGTCAGTCTGAATCGTACTACCTTAAAATTTGTAGCTGTAGCAATAAACCCTTTAATGTGCGGTAGAAAGCCGAGACAAGAGTTTCGTGTTCGGTAGAATGATTGGCGCATTGATTGGCCACACACATCGTAACAACGCGAACAACACATATACATAGACAAATACGTAGTTACGCTTAAACATAAAACAGCGTTAATTTAATAAGAAAATGATACTTTATTTGCAAGCGAAAATTCGTGAATTAATAAGTATTTCGACCAGAGGGCGATTGCTAGGATCGCCCTCTGGTCGAAATTCGACGATAACTCTAAGAGTCTTCTAAGTTTGAATACAGATTTTAAAAATAACAGTACATGTTTGTCAATTAAATGGTAGTGTGCATAATGTTTATTTTTGTGTGATTCTAAAAGGCATATTATATAAAAATATTAGCGTTCTAAATTCTAAACTTTAACCAAACCTACCAAAGCCAATACTCCTTCGATCGCGTAATTGTCGTAAAAATGGCTATAAAGTTTTCACTTCACTTATTGATGTAAATTATCTTTAGATACATATAATAAATTCGTTAAGTTAAACTACACTACAAATTATTAAAACTCTTTTTGTAATTATCTAAAACCGCTTTCTTATAATTAGCAATAACCTTTAACGGTTACCCTACCGTTCTTGAGTAAATCCTGGTAAAGCCCGTTATACGTCCACCGCGCCACGTCTCAACTAAGAGCCACTTAATACATCACAAATAGATAAAGGCCACCTGGGGATATACTGCATTTATGGAACCGCTCATGACGAGACAACATCGTTACGGGGAGTTTTTAGTTTATGGCAACGTAAACAAACTAATATTTTGTTCACGTTTATTAATTTAACTTAATCGAGAGAGTTATATACAAACTATTTGTTAGCCGCGACTTCTTGCGTGTGACCCAAAACCATTTAACCTTTCGTTGAGTCTTGAATTAATTGTCGAAGTCCGGGGAAGGTTTAAAAGGTGAGAAAATACAGAAAAAAATACCTAAAAGTAATTAAAAAGGCAGAACAACAATAAATCTATATATATGTAAAAATCAATTGCTGTTCGTTAGTCTCGCTAAAACTCGAGAACGCATGAACCTATTTGGCTAATTTTGGTTTTGAATTAATTGTTGAAGTCCAGAGAAGGTTTAAAAGGTGAGAAAGTATAGAAAAAAATAAGAGTAGTTAAAAAGGCAGATCAACGTTTGCCGGGTCAGCTAGTATAAAATAAAATTTAGCCAAGCGTTTTAGCTTGACAATCCTAACTCACAAAATAGGAAAATTCGTAAGCGAATCTGCGAAACTACTATCGCTAATTGAATGCTGGGATTGCAATTCACTACATATAACTAATTAATTTTTGTCCAACATACATCAAACTAATTTGAATATTAACTTGCAATTATTCGCCAGAGATTTTGTCGCCGCTGTAGCTCATGGGGCAGTCGAGTGGAAAAGTCTCTAATTGGTTTTAAATTCCGAAATTCCGTTACTACGAATATATAACTACGCTCTGTTTACCCTTGTGAGGGTGAGTATATAAGAGGGTAATACTTCTCATTTGTTTCCATATATATTTTAATACTAACTGTTGCCTGCGACTTCGTCCGCGCGGACATCGTTTACTCCGCACTGCTCCTCCCCTGTAGGTGATAGCGTGATAATATGTAGCCTATATGTTGACCCGACCTGTTAGTAATATTCATGCAACATTTGAAGTAAATCCATGCAGTACTTTTTGAGTTTACCCCGGACATGCATACAGACAAACAGACAAAAATTCTAAAAACTATATTTTTGGCTTCGATATCGATTATAGATCACGCCCCAAGCATTCTTTTAAAAATATATTCAATGTACAGTTTTGACTTTCCTACGATTTTATTATATATATAGATATAGATTAATATATTAATACGTGAAGGATAAACTTTGTGCCATTTTACAATTACGAGAACGGTGAAGTATGAAATTTGGCACACTTTAAGTTTACATTGCGGAGAACTACAGAAACATAATATTTTTAAAAATTATGCACTAGAAATACATTAAATCAATAAAAATAAACATTACGCACATTACATTCATTTCTATGACATACCTACATGACAAATAATATACACACATGTAATCTATGTAGGTATTTATTATCTTTATGGCAATTTATTCATTTCAAACTTTAAAGAGATTTTATTATTTAGGCTACAGTCAAATTTCCACCACACGGCGACCCCTAGCACGCACTAATTTAAAGTTCCACAGATACAGGAGGGTATAAGTCAGTTGTTGCAATTTCCCTGTCTTTAAATTATATAAATATCAGCGTTATTTTCTTACGAACATCACTTATCACTGACTGCACGCTGAGGAATTGCTAACTTGTAAAACTATTAACATTTTATTCTTAATACGCTCAGCTTTTTTGCTTACTAAATATAAGTTCTGGCTACTCCAACGTTCCATGCCAGCAAAGGTCAATTACCTGTAACAAAAAATGGAATATGGTCAAAAAACTAACATGCGATGACTGATAAACATTAAAACGTAACGTGAAAATTAGACATAGTATTTTGATATCTATGTGCTTTGAAATAGTTGTTCGCTGTAAATCAAGGAAAATAAGATAATGAAACAGGCGATCTAATATCAATTTCGCGTACCAAGGTTACCTAAATCTGATTAAGGTTTACAAGATATCAAAATGGCCGTTCATACGCGTCAGTATATTGCATCACGTCTGGCAGAAATACATCTTAAGCACGTTACGTTTGGCATGTGTACGCTAACTAGTTTTAGTCTGGGGATAGTCTCAGTCCTTATTTTTCGTCCCGGACTGGCCGAAGATCATCCAAGGATACCGATACAGTGTCGACTTGAGGGTAGATAAAAATGCAAAAATATTTTAAAATAAAAGATTTTCACTTTTAACAATATCAGTCATATTTTTATCAGTATTTTTTTTAATTAGTCACATTGTTATATTAACAATATAAGTCGTATTATTATAATAGTCTCATCTCTCAATCGATCAGGCTCATTTCTTCCACTAACATTTTCCATATTTTGATTAGGCTATTGCTAATCGTACGAATTGAAATAACAAAAAATGACCATTTTTTTAATATATTATTAAACAGCAAACAAGCAGATGATGGCTCTGCTGATGGAAAGATATCAATGGTGCGTTACTACCCGTATGGCGCGGCAGGGTCTTTAACTATCTCCTTGGTAAATTTCGTTATAACTGTTTCAGTGGTTTCAGTAGCAGTGAAATCAAAACAAACAGACTTTTGCATTTGAAATACATATTAGTATAGATTCCTACGATTATTGTGAGTAGTCGTGCTTACTTTCGCCGAATTTTAAAAAGTTTTAAATTACAAAGTATTATTGTTAAATGAAGATTCCATACTTCCATACTAATCCATACTTTAATTATAAATGGGAAAGTGTATGTGTGTGTTTGTTTGTCCGTCTTTTACGGCAAAACGGAGCGACAAAATGAAGTGATTTTTTAAGTGGACATAGTTGAAGGGGTGGAGAGTGTCATAGGCTACTTTTTGTCTCATTCTAACTTCCCACTTCCCTAAAATGAATTTAACACGAGCGAAACCGCGGGCAAAAGCTAGTAAGAATAATAACGCGCCTTAAAATCTATAAGTACATATAATAAAATCGTAGGAAAGTTAAAACTGTACATTGAATCTTTTTTTAAAAGAATACTTGGGGCGTGATCTACAATCGATATCGAAGCCAAAAATATAGTTTTTAGAATTTTTGTCTGTTTGTCTGCATGTATGTCCGGGGTAAACTCAAATTTTGCTTGAATATTACTAACAGGTCGGATCAACATATAGGCTACATATTATCACACTATCGCCTACGGGAGAGGAGCTGTGCGGTGTAAACGAAGTTCACGCGGACGAAGTCGCGGGCAACAGCTAGTATGTAATAATAAAGAAATAAATAACGCACCTAAAAAATAACGAAGGAGTTTTTTTAATAGTTAATGCATACAAACATTTTCCGATCCCGAAAATCTAGAGTATGTTGAATTATATGTATACCCTAATCGTGCCTCATAACTTGCTGCATCATTAATACCCGAAACCGGCGTGGAGATATGCAGCGATATGCGTTACGGAAAATTTTGTTAAAAGGTATTTTGATATTGATGAGAAAGATATTTTGTTTGTATGTATATTCACTGAAATTTTGCAAACATGCATACTTGGTAGAGTTAAGCAGAGCTGTCTGTATGGGCTTCGTTTAGCGGAATCTATAAGAGTCTTTTGAAATGAAAATTTCAGGCAAACCTGCCCCCCAAGACAAGTGGCATCAACGCTAGGAGAATAGAAAACAAAATGTATGGATTTGACATAAGCTGTTGATACGAGCGTAAACGAATTTGTAATTGGTAGCCAAGTGTCATTCGTGAAACGAAACGTTATATTGTATCGATCATTTTTGATCAATTTCATACAAAACCTTAGCCAAGTGGCACTTTTGACAAGCAAAATTGGTGATCCAATGATTAGCGAACGCTAGAACCCTGTAAATTACGCTAAAAATGGCGGATAATCACTATTATTTAATCAGCTGTTCTAAATCGTGGATAATATCTGTTAGAATTTTTGATAATTTTAAAGTAAAATGAACGCAAATTGCCATAATTTAAGAGTCCTAACCTAACTAGGGGGTTTTCAATACATTTTATTTTTTTAAGTCGCAGACGCCTTTGTAATGAATTTCGGTTTTCATCCCCTAACTCCACGGGGAATTAACTCAGAGCAAAGTGACCTTGACAAAAGTTGGTGTCCCTTACCCCCTCCATGTAATGGTGCAACAAAAAAGAGGTGTTATATAGGGTTGAAATTTTCCATCAAAATTTTTCTAAGTCCTGCGCACGCTCTGACCGCCAACCGAGCTCTCTGTTCATTCTAATATAACGCATTGGCGTCATTTCGACCAAATTGGTAGCCAAGTGGATTATGGCTTGTTTAACGTTCGTTCCATACGAACTTTACGAATTATATCGAATATTGTCTCTGAATTGAATATAATAAAAATAAGAACAGAGTCGCTATATCTGATTCAATTTTGATTGTATGTACCGCGTGAGTGCGAATAAGATAAAATATACTATCTTTTCTTCTTAATTACTGTCATGCCGTAAGTTTCTATATAGCTAACATGTTAATTGAACTCTGTCAGTACTACGGACTAACAATTTAAAGAGTTATAAAATTAAATACTGTCACCAAGATTTATGTATTTATCTTCATTGCTATCAAATTTGATTGTTTTAACATATTTTAAGTAAATCCTCTTTACCTACCTTACAAGTGAACGTAGAATTGTGCAATATGTTATCGATAGTCACATTTTAAAACTTATGTTTCAGATTTATGAAAGCTGATGATAAATTTATTATTAAAAATGAACAAAAATATGCAAAACTGAACATATAAAACTTCTTTTTTACGTATTTTTTGGCATACATATTTACAGAAATGTAAAATTGATCGAAATCTATTGCTACACTGAAAAATAAACTATCTTTCTTTGTTTCATTAAATTTACAAAATACAAGGGTTGTAACAAGAATATAGTGTTTATAACTTGAACTTATAGTGTCTGTAAAATATTTAAAGACGAAATATTATATTTATCATCATTAAGACATTGTCAGCATTTTGCAAACCTATCACTACTTACAATGTGTCTAGGCAGTTCGTTAGAAGCGAACAATTGGGTAAACGAGTCACTAGTATTGTGGCTTCTAAGTGGTAGGGTTCTGCATTGTCTCGCCCGGGTCTAATACCACTGACCCACCTATTTCTGCAGCAATAGCAACAGTGCTTGTTACTGTCGTGTTCCGGTTTGGAGGGTAAGGTAGCCGGTAAATGTATGCATGTGACATTAATACCCCCCCCCCCCCCCCCCCCCCCGCCACAAGGATATCAAAGCACCATTAATAATGTGCCACCAAAAGCCTTCTTAATTTGCGTTAATTTTACTTTAAAATTATCAAAAATTCTCACAGATGTTATCCACGCTTTAGAACAGCTGATTGAATAATAGTGATCAACCGCCATTTTAAGCGTAATCTGCAGGGTTCTAGCGTTCGCTGATTATCGAATAATTCGCTACTATTTTGCTTGTCAAAAGTGCCACTTGGCTACGGTCTTGTACGAAAATTGACAAAAATGATCGATGCAATATAACGTTTCGTTTCACGAATGACACTTGGCTACCAATTACAAATTCGTTTATGCTCGTGTCAACAGCTTATGACAAATCCATAAATTTCTCTTTCTATTGTACTAACGTTGATGCCACATCTTGGGGGGCAAGTCTTTTTTGATTTTAATGCACTTTTCATATAAATAAAACTTATAACCTCGGTGAAAATAATACTTCAAAGTGACGTTTACCGTCAATTCAGAGACAATATTCGATATAATTCGTAAAGTTCGTATGGAACGAACGTTGAACAAGCCATGATCCACTTGGCTACCAATTTGGCCTAAATATCGCCAAAGCGTAATATTTGAATAGTTACTGAGCGTTTGCCACTTGTCTAGGGGGGCTGTTCTATCGTAGAAACGTGACAGAATTCCAAACTACAAAATGTCTTCACAATCTATAAATTCACAATATCAACGGAAGATTAGGTCACACAAATATTGACAAATACGTGACAGAATTCTGAGTTATTTTGGAAGATCTGGGAATTGAATCGGGACATCATGACTGAGCCGAATAAGCTAACCATTAGACAAGCCAATTATTATTATTGTTATATAATATTGTTGCTTATATTATTTAGTAAAACTTTTTACTAAATAATATTATTTAGTAAAAGCAAAGACCTACAAAAAAATATAGACGTAGCCAAGCGCTCGTATCGTGAGTCACGAATGTGATGACGATGCGGCAATATGAAGACGGCGACTTACTAGTCGGCCGCGAGCTATAGAGAGTGAAAAACGTTCTTTTTGTGACAATATTTATTTTGAAATCATGCAATCCTGTGTGATAAACAATTGTTAAAACAATTCATGTTTTGAAAAAAGTCTTCCGGAATCACTTTTCACAAGTAAGCATCCAAGTTTCCATAAATTTAACAAAACTGAAATAATATTTGATATAATTTCTCAGAACAAAAATTTGAAGCGGCATTGTGACAGTGTGGTAAGTTAACATCGAATAAATTTCCCCAAACATTGGGGAAATGTCCCTTTTAATTAGAATATATATGTTAATGTTAGACTTTTTGTTTTAATTAGATTCACTGTACTATATATGTATATACTACATATAAACATATTTATAAAATATGGCTCACCGTGTTTCATTCATTCTGTTTCGTGAATGCTTCGCCAACTAGCGCTAGAAGATAACGTCATAAAATCATATACCATAACCAACCACGATGACGCAAACATATCAATATTATAACATTATAAATCCTTGTTAAAGTCACCCCTGTGTAACCATCAATATTAATTTTTGTAAAAAATCAAAACTTGTAAAGTTCGAATTTTTAAAGGTAAATTTTATATTTTCATTTTTTTGTGTATAGTTTTTTTAAATCATTTACTTTTTTTGAATAATTAATAAAACTTTACTGGCGAACTATATCTATTCATATAAAAAATTGTTTATAGTAGTATTTTGTTTTCTTATAGATTTAATTTTATTGCAATTAATTCATTGTATGCCAAGTCGAAAATTATCTTTGTTTTTAAGGGGCTGACAAGACCTAATTAATTGAAATTGATGTTTTAAGCAGTTTTTTAGAAAAACTATTTGTTATAGCACATCACAAAAAATATATGCTAATATTCATCATATTTCAAAGACCGTGGCCGAACTCGATACATAATTGAAAAAAATTGCCTCGATAGAAAATATTTGCGAAGATTGGTCTTAAAATCATCATTAACGGTTCTATATCTTTATTCTTTGACGTATGGGTCTGCAATTGAAAACATGAAGTCATCATATTCATACCTAAACCGCTACCGAATCATATTTGACAAATAATCTACACTTTTTTTAAATCTCAATATTTATTCATTTTAAGATCCCGGCCGCCCAGATACACTGATAGTGTGGTCTCGTTTACTCCGGTAGAAATAGACAGAGTGAGCGATTTTGGTGTTGACAGCGTCTTAATATTTCCTTGTTATAGGTTGGCTGGAAGAAATCTCTATTGCCTGTTTTCCCATTGTACTTGTTTTCTATTATTATTGTTATGTTAGTGTTTACTGTGTACAATAAAGAATTAAATAAATAAATAAGCTCGTATTTTATTTTTCATTTTATTTGTTAGTTTGCCAATTATCATTCTTGTGTGCACTTTCAGATTAGAAAAGAAGTTATATATTACTATTAAAGATGAGTATTAAGAATGTATAATAAATAGTTAGCATTATAATTAAAAAAAATATTAAAAACCTATTGAATTATTAGTTGTAATTATTTAGAGTAAAAATGTAAAATATGCTGGAAAAGGTACGTAAAAATATTATTCATATTGTAGTTAGTGTATATTTACATGTGTTAATATGCATTAACATAATGGCATATGTACAGTAGATAAAATAAATAAATTTCAAGACCTATATTTGTTTGCTTTAGACCTTCTGTTTGTTTTTGACGTAGGAAATAGTAATACAAATAAAATACCAAATATAATTAATATAAGTAAAACGCATTATAATTTATAAAATGTAGTAAAATATTAAAACAGTAAATGGAAATTTGAAAGCCAATGCTTGCAACACTATTCTCTAGCACACGTACGTAATGTTTTACGATGCTTGCAAGTGTTGGCGTTGGCTTACGCACACATGTACAAAAGTTATCTTCAGCGATTTGTTTCTAATTGTTTACAATGGCTACGTCTATATTTTTGTAGGTCTTTGAGTAAAAGCAAGTACTTATGATTTAAATTCAGTAAATATGCAACAACCGATTGCCCGTATCCCCGAAGAGGGAGTCAGAGGTACAAGTGTACCCACGATTAGCCGAAGATACTCAATATGATAGGTGGCAAGCCTTTCGCCAACAGGCGGGGTTATCACGTAACTCGCAATGCGAAATAATCGTAATTGTATAGTTATTGCAAGGCACATAATAGCCTTGTATATTAGTGGCAGTCGTTGCCACTTGATTATTCTTTGTGGTGTGACATCGCAAAAAATGCATCCAGTGACCAGCAAGCAATTGGCGACGTTTTTGATGATTTTTTCGTTACGTTTAAGAGTCATCGCCGGTCGCTGGTGGATTGCAAACGTTAGGTGATACGCCCCCGGGCACTTAACCAATACCGGGGCAACTTTGTTTTTATCAGAAAATTGAAAAAACACATTTTTAGATTTGCCCGACCCGGGAAACGAATCCGGGACCTGATGCGGTCAACACTGACACCGGACCACTACAATACAGAGGCGACAAATTGAGGACCTCCTTTGGTCGGTCGGTTAATAGCCCAAGACTTAGGCATTTGATAAACTTATAACTCCTCGCTCGTCATCAAAATATCTATTACGTTCGTAGCCAAGATATCTAAGCTCCAGGAGTGCTATCTATCTTATCGCCGTGCTATCCTGCGTGTGGCATAAAAACATCATTTTTTATATTATAAAATATCACACAAAGAATCGAACCTGAATACAAGCCCCGGGATTAAATTCTTTAAAGTTGTTTTATTATATAAAAGTTGCTTTATTCGCGTGATTAATGACATTTCTTCTATTTGTTCCGTCGGATAAAAAGTAGCCTACATCAGGATAATGTGGCTTTCTAAAGGTCAAAGAATGTTTAAAATCTGACAAGTAGCTTTTGAGTTAAATCGTAACGAACGAACCAAAAATTAAATTTTCCTCTTTATTTAGTTTAGATAACTTCCCCGTGTTAGTCCGGGCTCTTTTAAAGGACAGACAAACTGCCGTTCTGCCAGGCAGGACGTAAAAGGCGACAAATTGACTATACGTCACTAACCTCATGACTACTAGATTGTAGAGTTCTGCAACGTACCGCCCGGGAATTTGTTACCACCATCTTACTTATTACTGCTGCAATAGCGTCATTACTCGTCATTGTCGTGTTCCGGTTTGGAGGGTAAGGTAGCCGGTAGATTTAGGGGGATAATAGGGCCAATACGCCGTGTTGGTCCCGGCCTCCTTTAAAGAATAGGCCAACTGCCGTTCTGCCACGCAGGTCGTAAAAGGCGACCGATTGGCTATCGAGTCACTACCATTGTGGCCACTAGGTGGTAGAGTTCTGCATCGTCTCGCCCGGGTCTGGTACTGTAACGGCGCCCGACGACTATTCAGCCGGACGTGTTACTTAGGGGACGATATCCCTTTTTTATTCAGGGAATCCTTCTTTACACTCGCTTGGCAGCTTGAGGTACTAATGAGAAGCAGGATTTCCCAGGATTCTCTAATAAATAGACTTTCGTAATGTATCTTCTTTTATTTTCGTGGGACGTCTCTCCCTTGTCACATTACAAACTAGACTTACATTCTATTGTATAACTTTTTCTAAACAATTCCATTCTACTTTCGAAAACAGACAAAGCTGCCAGTACGTAACACCATAAAGGTGTTACATCAGCTACCCCCCAAGGTGGGAGCAGCTGAAACTGGTGGGGCATTTGTCTCCCTTCATATGGCCTACCTATCCCTAACCTGATTGCCCTACCTACGAGGGGAAGGTACATTTTGGTGGGACTGTCTTTTCCTAAAAGATAGTTTGCCCCATGTGTGGTTCTGTTCATCATCACCACACCATGGCACAAACTTTGGTCTCCCAAAACCCCTGTAAAAGACAGACCACAGTCCCCTCACCTAACCTATCCTACCGCAAACATTTTTTATTTTATTACATTTTAGCCTGAAGGGCTCTATCTGTATAAGAGATAATAAGAGATGGAAAGGCATAACAATTCAAACTTCTTTTCTTTGGTGGACCAAAAGAAAAAAGATTGAAGTATTACTTCCTCTCAACATCGAGCTCGCCCCAATATATAGACCACGATCATAAATATTCCTTACTCTGAACCATATTAATACCATCATTATATTGTCTCCCATGACTATCTGAGTTCATGTATATCCTATACAGATATCCTTTGTGTCGACTATGTCGTACTACAAAGTTGAACTCCCCTTCAAAAGACTTCCAACTCCTTAACCTATACTGACTCTTTCGACCTCATACTAAGGCGGCTCAGTCCCTAATATACATTATACCCCATAAGACTTTATTATTGAACGGAAGAACTTGAGAGGAATACATTGCTATTGGAAATATGACATTTCTTCATTTAATATTCTTTTGGTCATCTTTTTTCTTTTTGGCTTCGGTCCATCATCACAGCATTGGTTGAGCCCCATCATATTACATGAAACAAATACAAGTATTAGTATTCTCATATATAAGCCCAAACAAAAGTAATGGTCTAACATGTAACAATTATTTATTACAATGAATGACTATAAGTACACTATATATTTTTTTACATACGTACATGAAATGCTTTCAACCTATTTATATGTACAATATCTCTATATCTCCTATTGCTTAACTTCGTAATTACATAATTTACATTAGATATTCTTTCCACTATTCTGAACGGCCCTTTATATAACCTACATAATTTCAAACTCCTATTGTCCACCCGTCTTGGTGTATAAACTAATACTAATTGTCCCGGTGAAAAGTCCTTTACTTTAGCCCTTTTGTCAAAATATCTCTTTTGCCTAACCTGTGCCCTTCTAATATTTTGTATTGCCTTCCGGACTAACGTACTTTGTAAATTATGTCTCTCGGCAAAATTTACTTCTCGGTTTTGACTATCCCTATTTACCCCCATGTCGCTTTGGAATATCGGTTCCCTAGCGTACATCATCATATATGGTGAAACTTTAGTGGTTGATTGTTTGCTAGTGTTATATGCATGACATACTAGTGGCACAAATCTACACCCTTCATCACATTTTACAACAACATTTTCACTCTTTCGCGTGTCCGCGCACCCCTTTTTCATATCATTTTTACCTCTATATAATTCGTATGAATTATTGCGATCACTCTTATTTTCTCTGAAATTAAACATATTAGTCTTTATATTTTCCTTCGTACTCATTTTTGACGTCGCAGTCAATGAATACGAAGACTTTATGTCAGCTCGTTTTATAATATTACATATATTGCGCATGTCGTTATGGCAACTATCTCTATTATTTGCAAACTGTCTAAAGCTATTTAAATTAAAATTTATAAAAAACCTTTTATCTATACACAAATAACCCTTTTTACAGTAAATAACTACATCATATTTATTAAGGAAATCCTGCCCCAGGATCATTTCGTACCCAATATTATTTACAATCACCATGTCGTTGGGGAAGACCCTTGCATTAATGAGGAGATTTACTCTCGCCTCACCAACGACTTTTAGTGTAGACCCTGTAACAGATTGAATTTTATCTCTGCTATATGGAACACTGGCTCCATACAGCAGATTTAATTTTTTCGCCAAATT
Organism: Apodemia mormo; assembly: GCA_036924255.1. Taxonomy (NCBI): domain Eukaryota; kingdom Metazoa; phylum Arthropoda; class Insecta; order Lepidoptera; family Riodinidae; genus Apodemia; species Apodemia mormo. The sequence goes on from JAUPFN010000026.1 coordinate 11,636,454, forward strand.
CGCGGACATACATGAGACATTTGCCCCTGTGTCTATTAAAGCGAGACATTCCCGTCCCCTAACACATAAACGAATACATGGATTTTTTACACCTGATATTTTATCCTCTTGTTTGGCTTGAAGTGGTGCGGGCGTGACTGCTTCGCACATATTGACGCGATGACCCACGCCATCCGTGTGTTGTCGTGACTTCGGACTGCTTCTGAAAGAACTTTGTGTACATAAGGCTGTCTTTTTATATTGAGGCGTACGAAAAACTTCCGTCGGTTTTTGATGTTCTTGTTGTGAACACACAGGCGCACCAGGGAAAACGTTTGTTTCCTTTCCATACAAATATTTCTGTGGCAACCCAAGTGGTGGCCGCAATGGAAGGTCAACCGTGGAATGCGGTTTTCCTCCAAATAATTCGTTATACCGCCTTATCGTGTCACGCAGCTCCTCTCGTGACTTATATAATTTCAATCCAAATTTTTCCTTGAACGAGGGCAATATCGTTTTAAGGAATTGTTTTAAGAAAATTACTTCTGAAATTTCAGCTTTGGTTGCGGTGTCGCTGAGCCTGTAAAAATAGGTTAATAGTTCCTCATCACGGCCTTGCTTAGATACATAAAATCGTTCCACATGATTTATTGAAACGGGGAATTCGTTTTCAATTTTACTACATAATTCATCGAAATTGGCCGTGTCGGTATATATCATTTTATAAAATGCTAATGCCGGACCGTCGAGATATAGTCCCAGCAGTAACGGTAGGCTCTCCATATCCCATTTGTTTATCGCCGCGACCGTTCTGAAATCTTTAATAAACTCAGCGAACGCCAAGTTTTGCGTTCCGTTGAAGCGCTTGATGGCCTCCATCACAACTCTTACCCTCTGACACCAATACTTAGCCCTCCTGGTTTTTCTAGCGTGGTGATTGCGCGTAGCGCCTGAACGTGGTGACTTCCGTAGCCACTTCACACAGCGACTTGCCGCAGCGACTTCCCGCAGCGACTTCACACAGCAACTGCACACAGCAACTGCACACCGCGACTGCACGGCGCCTCCGCCAACTTGTAACGGCGCCCGACGACTATTCAGCCGGACGTGTTACTTAGGGGACGATATCCCTTTTTTATTCAGGGAATCCTTCTTTACACTCGCTTGGCAGCTTGAGGTACTAATGAGAAGCAGGATTTCCCAGGATTCTCTAATAAATAGACTTTCGTAATGTATCTTCTTTTATTTTCGTGGGACGTCTCTCCCTTGTCACATTACAAACTAGACTTACATTCTATTGTATAACTTTTTCTAAACAATTCCATTCTACTTTCGAAAACAGACAAAGCTGCCAGTACGTAACACCATAAAGGTGTTACAGTACCACCGCCTTACCTATTCCTGCCGCAATAGCGTCAGTGCTTGTCGCTGTCGTGTTCCGGTTTGGAGGGTAAGGTAGCCGGTAAACTTATACATGTGGCATTAGACCTCGCCATAAGATAGCAACGCACCATTAACATCTTTGGTGTCTATAGGCGACGGGTGACTCTTTCCATCAGGAGACCCACTGCTTGTTTGTAAAAAAAAAAAAAAAAAAGATTTATGCATATGACTATACATTAGGGATACGACATAGAGACCTTCAAGAAAAGAGCTTACTCATTCTTAAAAGGTCGGCAACGCAACTGCAAGACCTCTGGTATTGCCGATGTCCATGGGCGGCGGTGATCACTTACCATTAGGTGCACCTCTTGCTCGTTTGCCCCCTCTTCTATAAAAAAAAATCATCTCGTCACATGGATAGCAACGCATCATTAACATCTGTGGTCTTTATTGGCAATAGTTTCTCTTTCCATCAGAAAAGCCATCTGCTAGATTGCTGTCTGAAAGGTAGTCATAAATAGAAATAAGAGATAGGCAAAAAGGGTTTACGAAACGTGGACAAGACGTTACAGAAATCTACCCTCTATGAGTCATGGCGCCGTATCATCGTTTGCCCAATCGTTTGCATTTTACAAACTGCCCGGAAATAAGGCAGATGATCTTTTATTCTACGGTAGAGGTCCGGACTTCGGACCAACACAGAGTAAAATCAGTTCTATTACTTTGCCATAATAAATACCTAAATTAAATACAGGAAACTGTTTTTACTGAACAATAAAAAGCACGCAAACAAGTCCAAACACAACAAGCCTTGAGATCAGTCTTCAAAGCTTCCTCATTTGCTTCTACGAATCATTCAGATAGGTTTGGCTTAGTAATGTTTCTTATTAACATTAATTGCAAATCATTCGCAATTTATATACGTACATAATATCCAACTAATACTCGTATTGTAAATGAATTTGCGACCGATTAGTTCATACGTGTCACTACCATCATGACTAATAGGCAGCACAGTTCCGCAAAGTCTCGCCCGGGTATTCGGTACCACCGCCTTACCTATTTCTGCAGCAACAACGTCAATGCTTGTCACTGCCGTGTTCCAGTTTGAAGGGTAAGGTAGCTGGTAACTTATATTTATAATGTAATTGTACTAAACAATAATAACTTTTGCCCTAGTGATGCGTTAAAACGCGAAACCGGTTGGTTTTAATAAATAATAAGTCAAGTAAAACAGTACAAGTGCTTTAATACGATATAAATATAAGATAGCATGGAGTTTTACCAAGTGCCGACGATATTCAGTGTTCAAAGTAGCTGGTAAACTTATGCATGTGGCTTTGCCATCCCGCCACATGGATAGCAACACACCAATAACAGCTTTGATATATATGTAATGATTTCTCTTTCCATAGTACCATCGATACTAATAACTAGATCCAAGCAAGACAATGCAGAACTCTACCACCTAGTAGTCACGATGGTAGTGACTCGCATAGCCAATCATTCGCCTCACTAATCTGGAATAGGACAACATAATTTTTATCGCAGAAATATATTGTTTTCGTAGGATAAATCGGTCCACCCCGTTGGTCGAGTGGTTACCGACCCTGATAACGCAACCGACGGGGCTCGTGCTCGATCCCCGACGGGGATAGCATTTGTGTGATGAGCATAAATGTTTGTATTTCCGGGTTTGGGTTTATATATGTATTACTATGTATCAGTATCGTTGACTAACACCCATAACACAAGCAAATAATTTGCTCACTTTGGGGTTAGATCAGAAAGTGTAATTTGTCCCGTGAATATATTTATATATTTATAATATCTATAATAATATATTAATACGTGAAGGGAAAACATTGTACCCTTTTTTAAGACAACTGCGCGAACGGTGGAGTATGAAATTGGGCACAGTTAAAATTTACATTGCAGAGAATTGCAGAAACTTAATATTTTTAAATAAAATGCATTAGAAATACATTAAATTAATAAAAATAAACATTACACACACGACATTCGCGTGACATACATGTCAATATACAAACATGTATACTATTTTGTTTACGAATAAAGTCAGTTGTCAGACTTATAAAAGAGCCTTCATCGTTTAACCTGTGGTCGAATTTCGGTCACAGGCGATCGCTAGTTAATATTGATGCGTCTAACACGAAAAACAAAAATTACTAAAGCGTATTTAACGGTCTTATCCAAAGGGTTTAATACTACACAATTTATTTTGTTTATTCGCCCGTAACATAAATATAGAAATTGGCAATTGCCAACTTCGGAAACAAGTTCCCACCAGACTTACACTCCATATTATCCTCATCCCAGCAGAGTTCATCGACCATGGAATGATCAAGAATGTCTAGACCGGGCGATGTCCTTTCATTGTGAAAATTGTTATGATACGGCTGATTGATACAGCACCGCTTAATATGTCTTTCCCTTTGTTGAAAGTTGCGTTGGTGGCACCCGATTAGACTTTATGTGACGTTAAAGTGTTGAGATCGGCATTACTGATAGCCTTGGATGCTCATTCGTTGAACTGTTGTTGCAAAAACAAAAGCTCTGAAAGGATACTATCACTTATACACTGTGATAATCCGTAATATGTAGACACATGACGTCTAAGAATGTGTATTAGTATAGTAGCTAAAAAAATATCTTTATTTTAATATATCGCTTCTTTGCTTCAATAACGTGACAAGTTTGAAAACTCAGTTTTGTATTAAATTTAATGTATTATCATTACTTTCTTATGATTTGAGACAGATAAGGTGTTAAAGTTTATACGTAATTTACAATAAAGGTAAAAAAATTACACAATTAAGTAAAATATTTTTTTGTATTTTAAAAAATGCTCTACTGTAAAATTGTGTTTTTAAGATAACACGTTATTGAAACAAAGAAGCGATATTATAGTAACTATATTAATAAATACGATCAAAGCGGTTCCCTAGCTTGGTAGACAAAGTAATGCTAACGTCAATACATATTCAAATTTTCAAAGATGTTAATTTAAAAAAAAAAAAACAATTTTAAGTTCCCGCCTCAGTGGGGAATTTTCAATTTTCTTAAGAATTGAAAATTTTCAAAAACCAAGAAGTTTTAATTTTTCAAAAATCGTCTTTTATTAGATCCCGAATTTATAAGATCCTAGGAAGTAGTAGTTTTTTCGATGACGTCAAAAATTATGAGAGGTTTAAATAACACGAGGTACCACCGCCTTGCCTATTTTTACAACAGCGGTGTCGGCACGGTAATGTTATCTACCAGTATTTTGACTCGGCCCTGTCCTTAAAATAAATACCTACAGCCGGCCGCGCCGTGCTGTACGAAAAATGCGATAGGGCTGCCCGCCTTCCACATTTTAACTACATTTGCCTGTGCTGTCACATCTATATCCGCCGTTCGTCACTGCTGCACAACCCTCAGTCTGTTGTGTATCGAGTGCATGCCGAGCTCCGAGCGCGTAGGCATAACTCGCGTTCCACCCGTTTGTATGTTGAAATACAGTATACAGTAGTGTCGGTGCTAGTCGCGCGCGCGCTGACATGTTACGGTTTGGACGGTAACTGCCTGGCCACGGGAAATTCGCGCCCTCGATTTTTCACGCCCGCGATTTTTTGCGCCCGCGATTTTTCGCGCGTCGTAAACGGAGAAGCATCAAGCGTCTGAAACAAATGTATGGGAAAATACTAAACATGCAACGCGGTGTGGCGACCGGCGGCTGGGTGATCGATGAATTTTCGCCGCCGCCGCCGCCAGTTCGCGAGGCCGGGTACCGCCCGGCTAGTAGACGTGACTTTCTATCCCTTGTCACTCGTATAGATAGCAACGCGCCATAAATATCATTACTGTTGTATATTTAATAACATCCTATGATATAAAAAAAAAACGATGATTCAATCGAACCCAAGACCTTTTTCACACCATTTCTTATCTATACTACAAATAAATAAAATTGGTGTGTCCGTTTGTAATATTAAAATAGCCGCTTTTTACTCAATGCATATGGATATATACACGGTACATATACCAAAATAACGTTTTTTTTTTTAGAATTTTTGTCTATCTGTCTGTTTATTCTGGCTCATCTCTGAAACGGCTGGACTAATTTTGACGGGACTTTCACTGGAAGATAGCTTATGTAATAAGTAGTAAATTAGGCTACTTTTATTTTAGAAATTTTTCTACGCGGAAGATCATCAATACAAGTTTGTTGCTAGGTGAAAATTGGTTCGCGATCGTATAATCACACGGTTCGATTAATAGTGATGTTTTTCGCTATTCGCGTGACGTATCCGCGTAGGCGACAGAAGGTCAGTGATGTTGGTACAATAAACTACGTCAGGACGATGACCGAAAGTGCGACCTGTCAACTGTTGACGAGGTCACCGTGTACTGTTAGTCTGTTACTCATTGCGATGAGTACTCGTCAAGTAACTGTTTAATGGCTGGGATTGATTTGTGGTGAAATAGAGGATGTAGTGCATTAGTCGCGCCTTTGCTGATGCTTGTAACCAAACATTTTTTAAATATTTATTTAATAATTATAATATAGCATACTAACAAATGGCTCCCCTGATGGAAAAGACAACCATTGTCTATAGACACCAAAGTTATTTATGGTGCGTTGCTATCCGTGTGGCGAGGTATTGATGTTACTTGCAAAAGTTTACCGGCTACCTTACCCTCTAAACCGGAATAAGACAGTGGACACGCACTAACGCAATTGTGGTAAGAATATGTAAGGCGGTGGTACCAGACCCGGGTGAGACTATGCAGAACTCACACTCACAAGTCACAATGGTAGTGACTCGCATAGTCATTCATTCGCCTCTTACGAACTGCCTGGCAGAACGGCAAATGGTCGAAGAAGCCCGGTTCAACAAGAGGTAAACGGGGTAAAATTCAAGATAGATGCCAATCACAGAATGGTCAGTGACGTCAATATGTGCACCTCACGTGTGAAAGTGAATAGGACTTTCGTTAAAAAAAAGAAAGAAAGTTGAAAACTGGCAAGCTTGGTTTTTAAGACTGACAAGTAGTGATCAAGCAACTAGGTTGTAGAAATCCACAACGTCTCAGCCGGGTATTTGGTATTTACCTATTCTTGCCGCAATAACGTCAGTGCTTGTTACTGTCGTCACAAATTACTAAATAGTTACTTCCTGTCGTGTTTCAGTTTGGAGGATTAAGTAGACGGTTAACTTATGCATGTGGAATTTGGACCTCGCCACAAGATAGCAACTAACCCAACCATTAACCTTTTTTATTTAATTTTGTTTAATATTTTATTGTAAACAACTTATAAGATTTTACAGATAAAAAAATATAACTAAAAACGTACAAAAGGTAGACTTATCTCTAAGGTAAAAAAACATCTTTGGTTGGTTTGCGATGGTTGATTCTTTGTATCAGGAGACCCATTTGCTTGTTTGCTATCTTATAATATAAAAAAGCTAGCTATTTGATCAAAAGATTTTATAATTAAAATGCTTCGCCTTAGCGTGACAAATTTTACGATTATTTTTCATCATTTTTTTTTTCTATCATACACAAAACTAATACATAGAACTGTTTCAACTTCCGCACTAATATTGATTATAAATGCGAAAGTATGTCTGTCTGTCTGTTATGATTTCACGGTAAAACCGCTGAACCGATTTTTAGCAAGGAAATAGTTGAAAACTCAAGTCACCTCTGTGGTGTAGTAGTCCGGTGTCGGAGTTGACCACATGAGTGTTCGATTCCCGGGTCGGGGAATTCAAAAAATGTGTTTTTTCAGTTTTTTGACAAAAACGACGTTGCCCGGGATTGGACAAAAGTGCCCGATTGGCGTTAGGCTGGCTACCGATCACACTGTGGAACTAAGTATTTTCGGCTAAAAACTTTCGGATGGATGCACTTGTACATCTACCTACCTCTTCGGAGATACGGGCATGAAGATACGTAGTTGAAAACTCGGGGTCAAATAGACAACGTCAACGTTTTTACAAAAAACAACACTTAGGGGTTAAAACCGGGTATGAAAATTTGTATGAAAACTTATATTAATGGCAGGTACTCACGGTTTAAGCGGCGCGGGTCATTTAGTCTAAACTAATATTACAAAGAAGAAATATTTTATTTTTTGTTTGTTTGTTGTAACGATATAACTTAAAAATTACTCAACCGATTTTAAAAATTCTTTCATCTTTAGAAAGCTACATTGTCCAGGAGTGACATAGGCTACTTTTTTACCCGACTGAGCAAAGGGAATTAATTATTTATTTTTGGTCACGCGAACGAAGTCGCGAGCAACTGCTAGTATATAATAAACCCGATTCTCACGCGACCGTCGCGTCGGGCAGACAACAGCTATAAAACAAAATAAATGACTCACATTGTTTATTACCAATCGCATTATTTATGTACATATCTGTTTAAAGAATGTTACTTAACCTCATACATATTTATCCGGTATCACTTCAAACTTGTGACCAATGACTTCTAATAATACGGAGTAGACGTGATGTACCCAGGAAATATAAAACACTAGCTGATACCGCGACTTCGTTCCCGTGCCCCGAAAATAATCTTATTTTTATTCAATCGTGTAAAGGTTACTACGTGTTACATATTAGCCTTACTAATGAATATGACTATCAAACACAAAGAGAAAGAAGGTAAAACATAATTTAAAATGTAAAACACTATTTAAACAAATACTAATAATTTCTTTGCAAGAATTTAGACTTCCAGGTTCCAACAAAGTTTTTAGTACGATAACAAAATTTTTAATATGAAAAAAATAATGCGCAATTAAAACTAATACCCGAGTACTCCGCAATGTTATAATTCGGTTTAACAACACCGCATTGTGAAATTTCATTTAAGATAGGATAAGTACTTAAAGAACACTTTATTCTGCTTAGTTGTCACATTGATGAAATTATTCAGTACATTGTTGTAATTCCATCACATAAATATGTATATTTTAGGTCTTTGAATTACTTTTTAATACATCTACTTAACTTATTCATATCTTCTGAAGAATCGATATTTCAGCTCTTATTCTTTTTAAAAAACACGTGGTACCGGTTTTGATTTAGTCATAAAAGTCTTTGCTTACATCGCGATAGATAAAATAATGTTAGCATCGATCAAGTGTATCAGGTGAATAAATATGACCGCAATCTAAGTTTTCTAGATAAACCGCTGCCTACAGAATTGCGGTTGCAGCGCGACTTCTTGAGAAATCGAGATGAATTTCCTAAGTGATTTTATATCTACGATCTACATTAACTATTGATAAATAGATATATTAGTTACTAGCCTCTGCGGTCTAGTGGTCCAGCGTTGGCGTTGACCACATGAGGTCCCGGGTTCGATTCCCGGGTCGGGCACATAAAAAAAAAGTGTTTTTTCAGTTTTCTGAGAAACACAAAGTTGCCCGGGATTGGAAAGTGCCCGGTTAGCGATAGGCTTGCCACCTATCACAATTGTGGGACCAAGTATCTTCGGCTAATCGTGAGTGCACATGTTGTACTTCTGCCTACTTCTTCGGGGATATGGGAGTGAAGATACTTTACTTTACTCTTAGTTACTAGCGACCTGTCCGCGGTTTCACCAGCGTAGATTTTGTTCCCGTCGGATTATCGGAAAGATTTGTATACTAAAACCTTCCTCAAGAATCAATCCTTCTATTAAAAAAACCGCATTAAAATCCGTTGCGTAGTTTTAAATATTTAAGCATACATAGAGACAGACAGAGAAAGCGACTTTGTTTTATACTATGTGTAGTGATTATTATAAGTAACTGTAATGGACGAGCACATATATCTTCCGTGTAGGTACGGGCTCCTTTGAAGAATAGCTGCCGTTCTGCCAGACAGGTCGTAAGAGGCGACTGATTGGCTATACCATTAAGACTACTAATGTTTCGCCCGGGTATTTGGTTCCACCGCCCTATCTATTCCCGCCGCAATATCGTCGATGCTTGTCATTGTCTGGTTCCGGTTTGGAAAGTAAGGTAACTGGTAGACTTATAACGTGGCATTGCCATCCCGCAACACGGATAGCAACGGACCATTAACATCTTTGGTGTCTATAGGCCATGATTTCTCTTTTCATCAGAAGAGTAATCTGATTGTTTGCTATTTTATATCGTAAAAAATCTCTAGTTCTAACGTAATATACCACCAAAGAGAAAATTATCTCAGAAGTTGTCATCGTTTTAAGAACTAAGGTTCGCTTGCATCAAACAATTGAAATACTTCTTAAATAAATTCCACTATGGATATATTTACTTAAAAAGTATTGAAATAGTTTGGTGCAAGCAAACTTTACTCAATGAACTACAATTTCATGAGCAGCGAAGACTTTTTAATGAGAAATAATATTTTTTTTCTAATTGAAAAGCAATTTAAGTAATAAATAAATCTTATACCATTTTTTGTCCTGGGTTAGATTCACAGGTAACCAAAGTATTATTGAGTTATTTTTTCAATTGACTTCACTAAAAGAAGGAGGTTAACAATTCGTTGGAATCTTTCTGTATGTACGTTCATCGATAACTCGAAGACGCCTGTTCCGATTTGGAAAGTTCTTTTTTTTTTGTTTCAAAGGGTTTTTTTTATTATCGATAGGGAAGCGCTTGACCACGATCTCGCCTTATGGTAAGCTAAAATGCGGCCTAAGATGGAACGCGCTTCCCTAGAAGGTGGTACCTGTTCACTCTTCGCTTGAATATCCCTAGATTGTACTCGTCGGGGAACGCGGGGGACTCAGGAAACATGTTCCAGTCCTTTGCGGTTCGAATGAAGAATGTTGAGTCGAACCGCTTTGTCCGGGTACATGGAACGTCCACCATACGAGTATATATCATTGACCATAGGTTGTCAATGGTTTTATACTATATACTTCCTAGGTAATCCCATTTTAATTTGGTGAAGATCTGATGAAGTATCCGGAGATACATGACATGCGAAGTCGGTTGTGAAAAAAATATTATTTCCAACAACAGCCCGGAGTTTGGTACTCCCCCCCCCCCCTCCTTCCAGTCTCGTAAATATTTAAGACCGTCGCTATCCGTAAGTATAAAAACTGAGAATAGTAAAAATCAGAAGTAGTAAAACGTTAGTAAATGTAAGCGAGTCGTCTCGTCAGTATTTTATATAAATCTGTAATCTATTTTGGCGCGCACATACACAAACTTTAATACCCAGCTAAAATACTTCATTGATATCACCCTATCCATTTCATGATTTATTAACATATGAGTTTGTTTTACTTTTGTCATATGGCATTATTACTCCTAATTGTCGGAGCAGACCGTCCGACGCGGACTATGAACCGAGGACCGGGGCGTCGACCGGCTATGTAGGTCATGACGTCAAATCTACATTACGCATATTATACACCCATTGTAGGCGCATTGATTTTTAATTACATCGCCTATACTATATTACAGTCGAATTAGAACTAGCAGTATCACCCGGCTTTGTCCGGTAAACCATGAATTTTCAAATGTTAGGTATGATCATTGCGAAACTCATTGCAGGGTGTCACTCCGCAGCTTAGGTGTATTCGACAGCGCGCGCCTTACGAGCGGTGTATGACATGGGGCTGTCTCTCGGCTCCCACGACAGTCGCGGTCATGTCGCGCTCGCACATACTACACAACTAGGTACAAAAACTTCTCAAGTTACAACCCCGTGCCGACGTTCGCAGATCGGTCATAAAGTGGAGCGCGCAACGAAACTTCACAGTTCGCGCACGGTTATAAGTTTCAATGTTGCTTGTAAGCGGAGCTCTGGCAAGTCTAGGTGTATTTTTTATGCCTAAACTTGACTTTTGTTAAAGGGAGTGAATATTCTGTACGGTAGTACTTACTATTAGGTATTCTGTGCTCATGGTTAGTCAAACTTGCGAAAAAATAAAAGATCTTATATTTACTAACAGGCGCGTACTTATCTCGTTAGACCAGTGATTAGTAGGCATGGATCATTTAACAATTAACATATTATATATCGCACTAATTTTTTTTAACAATTAACAACTGTTATTTATATTATCAAGTACTGTTAAAAGTTATTTTTATGTATCACTAAAACTACTAATTAAAAATATCATTAACAGTGCGAGAGAACAATTTTTTGTGGTCCGCGATTTTACTGCTTGTAATATATAGGCTACTGATATAATATAACGTAAATAAATAACTGTTAAATATTAATCAGAGTTAACAAAGTAACAGTTAATCTAATTTAACAATAATTTCCATGGTACTACTACTACACATTCCACTAGTGGTTAGTAACACAGACCACGCAATTAAAGGTGCTCGGGTTCGATTAGCTGCATAAATTACACGAATTAATCTAATAATAAAATATTTATTTATTCATGCATGTTTTCGGTGGCATTATGATGTATGTTGGACTTCGTTTTTAAATATTTCTTGATAAAAGTTTTTGGGATAAATTTAATAATATTTAACCCTGTTAATCCTGAATTCAACTTTAACGACAGTTTCCTAGTAAAAACCTTAAAAGCAACAAAGAAAAATATCGACACGCGGGTTTTGAACCTGCGACCATCTTCCTAAAGCCGGGACGCTCTTCCACTGAGCTAGTGTCGATAGGCTCGAGGTGGCGAAATTCTTCTTTGCTATATGATCGATTACGTCGTTTTTCCATTCATTCAAATCCCGCGTGTCGATATTTTTCTTTATTGTTTTTAAGGTTTTTCCAGTTTCCCAAGCACGGGGTGAGTGCTATAACACAAAAATAGTTTCCTAGTACTTCGTATATATAAATTTTATCCGTCGTTTAGCCCGAATGTATTATCCTCTGTCAAGAACAGGCCATTAGCCTTCCAACCAACAGCTCGTAAGAGACGAGAGTGTGCTAAATGAGTTAGGTTAGTGACTACAAGGTGGTAAATTTTTGCGAAGTCTTACCCGATTGTGGCTTTGTTTAAACCTGGCTTTCACTATAATATTCCATACTGGCTGTGTCCGCGACATGATACGTATAGAAAAATTTCTAAAATAAAAGTAGCTTAAGTTATTCCTTATTATCGTAGTTTAAAGGATAGACAGTCGCGCGATTTTACAGTTCCCATTCCCGTGGGATTTCGGTAAAAAAAACTATCCGGTTTCCTTTCTCGAATCTCAAACTATCGCTGTACCAAATTTCATTCAAATTGATTTCGTGATTGAGGCGTGAAGAGACAGAAATTATAGTATGGATTAGAGGGAGGAAAAAAATTGAGCTTTAACATCCCTATTAAATAGACGTCTCTTATCATCAGGTAGCTACTTGCTTACCACGTTTGTTATAAAAATATGTTTACAATAAAAAACCTTTTTTATTGTACATTCTATTCTACAAAGTGGCTGAGCCGTGGCCACAATGAATATGGTAATTGCATTGTGTGCTTTTTCAGCCACTCTGTAACGGTAGTCGATTGACACAGTGAGAGCGCGTATGTGATATAATGGTACGGATACAGCGACTAGAGATGCGGAATCCTTCCTTTATAACCTCCTTTAAAAAAGTGCTTGGAACCGGTTTAAACATACCGGTTAATAGAGGTTAGCGGTTTTTATGAAAGATTTCGTCCGGAGTGTATTTGAGATGGGAGCGCTTCATAAACCTATATATAGGCTACTAGCTGTTGCCAGCGACTTCGTCCGCGCGGACTTCGTTTACTCCCCACAGCTCCTCTCCCTTAGGTGCCTATATGTTGACCGGACCTGTTAGTAATATTCATGCAAAATTTGAAGTAAATCATGCAGTACTTTTTGAGTTTACCCCGGACATACATACAGACAAACAGACAAAAATTCTAAAAACTATAGTTTTGGCTTCTATATCGATTGTAGATCACGCCCAAAGTATTCTTTAAAAAAATATTCAATGTACAGTTTTGACTTTCCTACGATTTTATTATATGTATAGATAATGTATAAACCGGTTAACGCCAAAAATGTGGAATTGAATGTCACGCATATAGCAGACCAAATAGTGAGCGGCGAACATTAAAAAAGCAATCTTTTCAAAAAACCACCATATACCGGTTTATTTATTCCAAGCCCTTATAATTTTGCTCTATAAGAAACCGGTATTTTTGAGGTCAAAGTAGACCCAAACTTTACAAAACGCTTCTTATGCACTAGCGCTAATTTAGGTTTAAAAATTAACCAGTTAACAAGCCTTATAATATATAAACTGCTTTTTCATGTTTCGTCAACCAGCGCGTTAGGGTCATGCAAAAAACTTAATATGCTACCTGCTACTACAGATGTTAGAGGTCTATGGTGACTGTCTCGGTTATATTACCACAACCATACATATTGTTAATGCCAGATCGTTAGTTCATGTCAATGTTGTATAGTCCACTTATAGGAAGATGGGATAAGATAAGAGCTCACAAGGTAAAATGTAGTCGGGGCAAATTGCTATTACATTATAAATTATAACAAACTAGCTAACCCGGCAAACGTTATTTTGCCTTACATATTAGGAATCCCTAGCGGACAAACAACGTGACACGTAATTTATATAAGTCTACGGGATTGTCCTTCCACGCAGCCAAAATGGCATTTAACTTTATATGGTGGTTAAGTATTCTTAAATTTTCCGCGCAATTTTCTTAATATTTTCTTTTATAAAAACCTTCTCCTTACAATTACAAACACAACAAAAAAAATTTACCGAAATTGGTCCAGCCATTCAGGCGTGATGTCGTGACCAAGGAAAATAGGGATTGGTTTTTATATATATATAGATATAAGAACCTTCTCCTTACAATTACAAACACAACAAAAAAAATACCGAAATTGGTTCAGCCATTCAGACGTGACGTCGTGACAAGGAAAATAGGGATTGGTTTTTATATATATAGATATAAGAACCTTCTCCTTACAATTACAAATACAACAAAAAAAATTTACCGAAATTGGTCCAGCCATTCAGGCGTGATGTCGTGACCAAGGAAAATAGGGATTGGTTTTTATATATATAGATAATTCGGCATATGTGATTTGAAAATTATTTTCCTTATGATTAGGTATCCCTTTGCCACGGTTTCATGGGAAAACCAAATGTTATTTTAATATTAGTCGTTATTACCGCAATGGGTAGAACGGGTATCCACATATCCTCATTATAAAGTTATTGTGTGTTTTTTATAATATATTTATTTGCCGACATCCAAAAAGCAAGATTATGTGTTTATTTACCCAACTGCACATGAGCAAATAAAATATTAACTACTTAACTGTTGATATTAAGGTCACATTGTATTGAAAGTGCTGCTTTCTTCATTGGTTTTATTTCATAAATTTGTTATAAAAAATCTGTAAACCTTCAGTACATCTGTGAAACTTCCCTGAGGCATCATAAGCTCGAAGCTAAATTAGAATTACTCGAATAGAAGAGAAGCTCGAAGAGTTCGAAAATCTAAAGTTCGTTGAAAACGGCTGTATTTATTTTTTAAAAGCTGTAACTCACGCCATCGTTTGCGTTATGTTGATGTCGTGATATTTAAGTTCAATTCACTTTTTAAAATTTAAAAGTATTGTTGTCATAATTAAAAAATCGGTCAGATGAGCAACTTCGAATTTATGTCAAAGAAATAACACTTTATACAATAGTTGTCTTTTTCTATCAGGAGTGTCATGCTTGTTTACTATCCTATAATAAAACGAAAAACATTTGCTACTATTACAACTTAAGCAACAAACGTCAATATGCCAAATCTGTGATTGAATCTATCCGCTCTCCGCCATTTCTAAAGTCGAGGACTTAAATCTGTGTGAAAACCTGCCCTCGTTACATATAAAACCGAGTATTGTACAAATATCATTCATCGTATAACGGTTATGTTGGTTTTTGTTCGCTTCACGTATACTGCTAGCAAATGTTAGGATTATGTTTCGCACACGTAATTAATGTTTTAAGTGCAAATGGTAGCACGATAATTAACTAGAATAAAAAGCGAATTATGTGGGATCAGCATATTATAGAGTTTTTCATACCAACACAAAATAATTTTTTTTTACTATCTTAGAATAGATTTATTACTCGCGACTTCGTTCGCGTGGCTTTCAATCATTACTTCCTTTTGCTTAATCGGATAAAAAAGTAGTCTGTCACTTCTGGATAGTGTACCTTCCTAATGTTTAGAGAATTTGTAAGATCGATCCAGTAGTTCTTAAGTTTATTCATTACAAACATGCAAAAGTTTCCCTTTTTATTATTTACTAGCTGACCCGGCAACGTTGTTTTGCCATACAAATTACTTATATTTAAGTGGGGTGCTTGAGAGGGGGAGGGGGGGGGGGGGTTATTGAGATAAAACTATCCTATCTTTAAAGTTGGACCAAACAGCAGATATCCAGAAAATTTCATTGAAATCGCTTCAGTAGTTTAGGGATCCATAGTGGACAGGCAACGTGGCAGGTAATTTTTATATATTACTAGCTGCTGCGTCCAGCCCGCTGCATTACAAAAGTTTTTAGTGAATCCCGCGGGATCATCTAATTTTTCCGGGATAAAAAGTAGCCTATGTGCTATTCCCGGTCATCGTCTATCCGTTCAGTAGTTTTTGCGTGATTGATTAACAAACATCCATCCAAACATCCAAACTTTCGCGTTTATAATATTAATATAGATGATAGTATACATAGATATCTATAAAAATATAGTTTTGTTCTGTACGCGAATCGCGCAAAAATCGATAAAAAAATTATTATGAAATTTGTACCATTACATTGAATGTGTTTTAGAAGAGGTTTTTAGCTAAATATCATCATTTTGATGATAAAACTATTTTATTCCTCAATTCTGTCATTAAAAATAAATTTTATTGATTTTCAAACGTTAATTTTTTTCCAAATAAAACAAAATCATGCGGGCGAAGTTATGCGGGCCAGCTAGTTATTGGTATAATAATGTGTAGTGTCCTTAATGGACTAGTGGTATCGTCTTCTGCATAACCACGCAAGGTCCTGGGTTTATGTTTTCTGGGCTCTGAAAGTCTTGTTAAAAGCGAAGCCGATCTTTTTTATGAATCATTTTTTGTGCATTTGAACAAAATAAATAACATGATAATTTTTATTAACGCCAAAGCGGTCAAAATTCTAGTCACATGTCATTCAAATGTATAATAAAAATGGCATATTCTCTTAGGGTCAAGACGGTTTTGTCTTTAGATCTAAGATCTATATCTTATCATCCATACTTGAACACTAGATGTATAGAACACTTGGATGTAAGACTCTGTCCGAGTATAAAATTAGCAGTTTCAACCTTAATGTGTATTTTGGTCTCTCTTTCTTAGGCGTTAATAAAAATAATATAATATTAATTACGGTCTTTAAAAATAATAACTAAAATAACTCTTGTTTACATACGAGTATGAGTCAGGACTCCCACAAAGCTCCCATAAATATCTAATTGTCACCGGACACATGACATGACAAACATCGAGACAGTGTTTATTCCATTACATGTGTTATAAATACATTTGTTACAACATAATTAATAGGTTGTTATTAGCAGGGTCAACATACATAAAGAAATAATATCATCAACCCCTTTTGTTTGTTTGCTACTACTAAAACAAACGGGGTTAATATTCTTAATTCACACAAACGAAATCGTAGGCAACAGCTAGCCGGAAATGAAAAGTGATAATCATTATTATTGACGACTAGGGATAGTCAACCACACATCACAGACCATGGCAATATAAGAATCTGGTTAGCAAATGGAGTTACGGTCAATGGCCAATGTATATTCATTTTCCTGAATAAAATGTTTCCGTTGAGGTACTTACATAGCGTGTCGCGGGATCGCGTGATAAACTTTCAGAAAGCAATAAGAACAACTCAGTACTCAGACGAGTAACACAAAATAAACGGAAACTTATCCACCGTCTTTCTTTTTGTATTTGATCTTTTTTTTCATTGACGTAAATAAACAAGTACTTAAGTAAAAATCTTTTGGTACTATAAATAAACCTATTTGAACACATATGTAGATGAGTACTAATTTATTTTATATAAGATAGGAAATAAGTAGATGGCTCTCCTAATGGAAAAAGAAAACCATAGCCTGTAGAAACCAAAGATGTTAATGGTGCGTTGCTCTGCGTAAGGCGGGATGGCAATGCCACATGCATAAGTCTACCGGCTACCCTACCCTCAAACCCAGAAAACGATAATGGCAAGCATTGACGCCATAGTGGCAGGAACAGGTTAGGCGGTGGTATCAAATACACGGGCGAGACGTTTTGGAATTCTACCGCCTAGTAGTCACGATGGTAGTGACAAGTATAGCCTCTTTTTACGACCTTTCTGACAGAACGGCAGTTGGTCTATTCTTTAAAGCAGCTCGGACTCCAGTATAAATATGGAAGGGGGGGTTCGGCCTATTGAATAACCCGTTATATCAATATTTAGCGGAGCGACATACTATTGCTTTTTTGTATTTTAATATAATAACCTAGAAGATTTCTGATGTAATATCACATGTTTCGTGAATAAAATATAATACAAGCTGGATATTTCTTTAATGTACTTCTTGCAGACTATTTTAACATTACAAGTATAGACTTGGGTGTTCACAAGTTGTCGAGCTCATGGCTCAAACCGTCTGTCACTGAAAATGAGGTCTCTCATATCGTAAGCCCCACTACGCGCCATCTTGCCGCGTTCTGTCCCGCCGTTTAGCTTTTACAACTTTAACGAATAGGAAGATGACGCCTAGTGTTGCCATATTTTGTCACTTATTCTATATAACACAATTGAGACATATTCTTTTGATGAACAAAATCATTACAAACAAGTTAAATCATTGCACATGCATAAGTTTAACACTCCTATGCATTGTTTGAGCACTTAAAGCGGTCAACCCGATTATCGAAGGAAACAAAAGATAGTCGGGATAAGTCTGTCGATAGCAGCGGTAAGGATCACCACTCATCTCGCCAACCGACAAAGCGTTGAACCGTACAAAACCGCTACGTTTATTGTCATTCGTTTTACTTGGCGTTTGAAAATCATAATTAAAAAAGTTTTATTCAAATAAAAAACAAATCTTGCCGAGACGAGATTTTTAAAATCACTACCGGATCGGAGCGCAACAACACGCTGAGAAAATCCAGCGGAAGAAACTTTTTCTCTTAAATATTATATTCCTTAATATTTTAGGGAACAAATTTTATTGATTCTTAGACGAATCAAGAAAATTTATTAATTCGAGTAAGATACGTGTGTTTTGATTCACCTGGCTTTATAAATATAAAAATAGCATAATAAAGTAATTTGTAAGCATTAGTATAATCATAACCATATTTTCGTGTCGAAGCGGGAACGCAGCCAAAACACACAAAATAAAAAGCTAATCGCATCGAACCGGCACTTTAATCGGCCCGTGCGTTGACCTGTGCGGATATTCACATTGTTGCGCAACACAAGCGCGTGGTCCTGTTATGAGGATATTTTACCTGCAATTGTATAGAACTTGTTGATAGCCGTGTCTACGCCCACGTACAAGGGCATATTTTTATGAAAAACGTAACCTAAATTATTATGTACTATAGTACAAATTAGCAACTATCTAATGCAATTAATTATTGCGCAGTTAAAGCGCATGTCCTGTTATGAGAATATGTTTTACTAACTAATTAATAAAATTTGTTCATAACCCTCTGTGGTATCGCCTAGCCTCTGTGATATAGTGGTGCGGCTTTGGCGTTGACCACACGAGGTCCTGGTTTCGATTCCTGGGTTGGGCGAATAAAAAAAATGGGTTTTTTCAGTTTTCTGATAAAAACAATGTTGTCCGGGATTGGAAAGTGCCTAACTGGCGATAGCTTGCCACCTATCTCATTTGTGGGACCAAATATCTTCGGCTAATCGTGAGTCCACTTGTGGTACCTCTGCCTACCCTTTCGGGAATACGGACGTGAAGATATTTTTTTGTTCATAACCGTGTCGACGCCCGTGTACAAGAGTGTAATTTTACCAAAACGCAGCCTATGTAACTAGGTACTATTGTATCATGTAACATCCAGTATAAATCAGCAACTGCTATGGGGATATGCTTTACCGGCAATGATATAGAAATGATCGATAGCCGTATCTACGTCCGCGTAAAAGGGTATATTTATATTAAAACTAGCTGACCCGGCAAACGTTGTTTTTCCTTACATATTAGGAATCCATAGCGGACAAACCACGTGACACGCAATTTATGTAAGTATACGGGATTGTCCTTTCAGGCAGCCGAAAGGGGATTCAACTTTATATGGTGATTAAGTATTCTTAAATTTTCTAATTTTTCGCGCAATTTTCTTAATATTTTCTTTTATAGGAACCTTCTCCTTACAATTACAAACACAACACAAAAAAAAATACCGAAATTGGTCCAGCCATTCAGGCGTGATGTCGTGACCAAGGAAAATAGGGATCGATTTTTATATATATAGACGTAGCCTATGTTACTATCATTTAGTATCCTAATAATTCCTTTAACTCAGCTTTTATTGGGCAAATTTAGCGCCTCTCTTGTTAAGATTATATGCCTTACTTGCAACTGCATAGAAGTTGTTGATAGCCGTGTCTACGCTAGCATACAATGGTTTATTTTAATTAAAATTTAGCCAATGTAACTATAATGTAGCATCCTACATAAATTAAACATTGTTGCACCACTTAAGCGCGCGTCCTGTTATGGGGACATGTTTAACCTGCAAGTGTATAGAACCTGTTATTGGTCACGTCAATGCTCGCGTACAAATATTTTTATTAAAATGTAGCCTATGTTACTAGTGATCACCTCTGCCTATTAATAGCTGTAATACCAGTAGCAGGTGCATTACCGAGCTTTGAAGAATGTCGAAAACGGAAGATCTTCTAAGTTCTTAAGATTCGGAGTCTATTTGAGCAATGTTAAAAATTGTTTGTAATGTACAATCGAAATAATTACGATAGCGTGTAATGTATGTGTGTAAAATAGATCACAGAACAGACAGATCTGTTGTAACTAGGACTACTTCACTTTATCAGTCTAATAAGATATTGAGCCAAATAATCAATTAGAAGAATTAGATTTAAATAAAGCGTGTTTTTAGACGAGACGTTATAACAATCTCAAGTAATTTGTAACAAAAACAAAACCCTGGTAAACACTCGAGACGTTTTACTAATAACCGTTATACGTCGGAGTAAATCGAGAAAATTAATATATCAATTCCGTCTCAACATAATGTTACGGCTATATTATAGCGATGCGGCAAGGTTCGCGTTGTCGTTATGTGCGTGGCGAACCAATTCATTATATTTCGAATCATTCGTTCTAAGATGACGGGCTTCGAGCTTCTGTCGGTTTTCTACAGTGCACGGGTGCACGTCGTGAGTTAAAACGAGATAGACTATTGTCGACCGAATATATGTGGCTCACGTAGTTCGCCGTATCACAAACACAAAGTTTTATCCCAACAACGCTAGACAAATTTCTGCGCGATGATGTGGCCCCCGATTAACAATATAAATACAGTTCAAATTTCAGTGAAGTGAAAATCGTAAATCAGGAGATAGTTAATTTTAAACTTACACGATAAATGGTTATTATCGGATTTATGTTAAGACATGTTTCCATTGGACTACATTTACACGATCCGGCTTTGTTCAGAACCGGATAAATTAAATAGGAAATACAATAAGCTTAAACACTTTGTGTACAAGTAAGCAGTATTTGATTTTAATGTTTTTGTTAGGTTGAAATGCGTTTGTACGGTTTATAAAAGTTCTGCAACTTCTCGGGCCGTTGTCACAGTATTATTTGTTTCGTAATTTATTAAAATACGAATTGTTCATTATTTTTCAATACATTATTGTTGTACAAAATTCAGTTCTAAAGATAAAATTCTGATAATAAAAAATAACCGTCAAAATACAAAAAAATATCCATTGAAAACATGCTCGGATCTTTGTAGAGTTCGGTATCCGCTATATTGCTTGGCGACGGCTCCCGACGAGACTGTGAACTTGCTTGACGTAATCTTCGCATTTGAAATCCTATCCTACTAATATTATAAATGCGAAAGTATGTGAGTAAGTATGTATGGATGTTTGTTACTTTTTCACGCAAATACTACTGAACCGATTACGATCAAATTTGGTATGTAGATAGCCGAAGAAGAATAACACATAGGCTACTTTTTATCCCGGAAAAGTTAGGTGATCCCGCGGGATTCACTAAAAACTTCTTTTATAATGCAGCAGGCTGCACGCTGCAGCTAGTCAAATATATAACACGAATTGATCTGATCCCAAAAAGAGCAAATAATTTGCTAGCAGTGCCGATACACCAAGTACCTAAATAATTTGCTTTTTGGGTTTGTAATAATCTGTCTAGTTAACGATATTAATACATAAAAATATATATACGAGATAATTAATATACGTATTTATAAATCTTTCTAAAGATTATTTTGGAATACAGAAAGTAAGTCTAATCTTTGTGGACTTTATATAATGTATATGGCACGCAGTACTCTTTGCCTATAGTGTAAGAAATTTGGCATTATATACATAGATTAATCTAGATTATTATTTTTATTTTATTAATATTATTATTATTTAATTAATACAGAATTAATATAAAATAGATAATAAAAAAATATATAATCTATAAAAAATAATTGATTTTGGTTTTTAATTATTTGTTGAACCTTCTCACTTTTTAAACCTTTTAAACCTTCCCTGGACGGAAGGTTTAAAAGGTGAGAAAATATAGACAAAAAAATAAGAGTAGTTATAAAGGTAGAACAACGTTTGCCGGGTCAGCTAGTATATGCATATAATTATCTGGAATCTAGATAAATACTTGGTAGGTAAGGTAGATAGATGTACTGACAATATAAACTGATTTTTTCGCACAACAAGAAGTCGTTGGTTGGAAAAGTTTGTGATATTGCGATCACGTTTACGTTATATGGGACGACGCGACGTGTCGCGCAACGTTGGCCGACCTCCTACAATCAAAAAGACCGACTATTCATCAATTTCATTTATTAAAAAAAGCACCAAGGAATACCTAGCTTCGAAAAAAAACGCTTTTTTAAGTCAAAAACGATTTTTTTAAAAGTCTACTTTTCTCTTTAATATCTTTTTTAATAAAACGCATTTCGTATAACTGTCAACAACCCAACATTAATTACATTAAGAAAAACTTTTATAATCGTACAATTTGCAAGTTTTATCTGACTAAGATAAGTAGCATCTTATGGTCAATTGCACTAACATTGCCTTAGCTTAGGGAAATCTTAAGTAATATGCTGTCACTTTTTGTCTTAAATGAAAATAATATGACAGCATGTTACTAAAGACTGTCCTGAGCTTAGATAAGGTTGGCGAAATCAGCCATTAGTTACTAGAATAGCGCCGCATCGGCATTACAAAAAGGTGAAGACCGTTCGTAAAAAAGGCAAGCGTATTCCAGACGTGTAACTGTCTTCTCATATTCAAACATATTATATGCAGCTGTACCCGATGATGCTACATCTAGGCTTTACTTTACATTATTATTTATTTTATTATAATCTAGGCATTACATCTACATCTACACAGATTCTAGGCATTGTTATATGGTGGACGTTCCACGTACCCGGACAAAGCGGTTCGACGCAACGTTCTTCATTCGAACCGCAAAGGACTGAAACATGCTTCCTGAGTCTGTGTTCCCGGACGAGTACAATCTGGGGATCTTCAAGAGAAAAGTGAACAGGTACCTTCTAGGGAAGCACGTTCCATCTTAGGCCTCATCTTAGCTTACCATCAGGCGAGATCGAGGTCAAGCGCTTACTTATCGATAAAAAAATATCCCTACGACACAGAAAGGAATTATTGATATCTTTAGGTTCTAAAACGGAAGGCAGTTTCTTTGCATTGGGGGCCATCAGCTACTCCACAATAAAAAATCTATGAACGGTAAAAACATCCTAACATCAGGAGAGAATCGTCCGCTTGTTTCCTATCCTATTTTCAACTGATTCCAAGAAAGGAGGAGGTACTAAATTCATCCAATTTTTAAGCATGTTCCCCGATTACTCAAACACGTCTATACAGATTTCTAAAAAAACTGTTTGGGAACATTTAGTTGCACATAAACTTAATGAAGACATGATACAAGATTCCAGAGATAGAGGAAAGGATATCGCTAGACGTTAAATTAAATTATTTCTGTAAAATATTCACGAAATTACTAAATTTTTAGTTCTCAAAATAACAATTTCAATTTACAGCTGTTTTAAACAAAAAACCCAAAGTACAATACTTTTTTAAACAAAGAAAGAAAAGAAATATTTCCTTTGTTTAAAATATGAAAGTTTCTAAATAAAGGTCTGTATACAACGTCAATTTTATCGCAGCAAAACCACACTCAAATCTAGTAATTTAGCATTCGCATGATGCGGCAGTTTGGAAATGTACCGTTACCGGTGCACTCTTCTCAGAAATTCTGTACAACCGCATAACGGCTCTTTCGAATCACTTTTTTACGCACTATTACAATTTAAGGACATCCAAAGTCATGCAGTTGACTGACTCACTGTTGGCACTCGCTTAGAAGTAACTGCCAAATTTACCAATTAGCAATCACAACATTCGCAACATAGAACTGTTTAAATTCGTCAAACACAAAAGTATGAGAATTTTAATTGTTTTACAACATTTAATTGTAGGAAATACAAGTGTTTTTGGGCAATTAAAAAGTTGTAAGACTTTCATCTGCTTTGTCGTTTAAATCAACGGTGCATGAGATATTTAGAACCATGTGTTTTATGTAATAACAAAAAAATAACTTTCAAATACGTTTATCTAAGCAGTTATTCGCGTAACCAAAAAATCATTACTTCCTCATTTCTCAGCCATGTAAAAAGTAGCCAATGCCACTCCTGGATAATGCAGCTTTCTAATGGTGAAAGAATTTATAAAATCAGTCTAGTAGTTTTTTAAATTAAATCGAAACAAACAAACAAACGAAAAATCAAATATTTTTCCCTTTATAATGTAGGTTTAAATTAACTGCTACCAACGACTTCGTTCAATTGATCGTTAATTCAAACGTAGTAAAACTGTAACATTCGACTTCCAACCTCCCCTATGTCTTAGAACCATGAATCAGATCATCACCAAATTTAAATGGGACCAAGTCGGTTGGAGGGTAAGGTAGCCGGTAAACTTATGCATGTGGCATTAGACCTCTCCACAAGATAGCAACGCACCATTAACATCTTTGGTGCCTATAGGCGATGGTTAACTCTTTCCATCAGGAGACCCATCTGCTTGTTTGCTATCTTATGGTATAAAAAAAGTCGGAAATATACTCTCTTCAACAAAAAAAATATTTTGCATATCCGCCTATACATGAAGGAGTTATAACCGAACATACATAAGAAATAATATATAAACATCCGAATTGGGAACCACCTCTTTTTTGAGAAGTCGGTTGAAAAATGTTACTTCGCTGTGATCAGTCGAGCCATTGTAACATTATAACACCGTCTCGCAGATGGTCCAAATCAAATCTACAAAACAATTGAGCACAATTGGATTCAATACGTCTGAGCAATACACGTAAATCTGTTGTTTAAATGTGTTACACTAACATATATTAATAAAGAGAAGTGTTATCACGCCCGGTTCTCTTGTGGGGTAGGCAGGGTAAAGCGAACGTTTATAGACTTTTCGGTTCATTACGATTCATCGGTTTGTGGGTTGGCGAGATGCGTAGCCGCTGCATTTCACCGACCTGCAGGCCTACTCTTGAAAACAATATAAATCTTTAACCAATATTGATAACAACAATAAGTTTCGAATATCGTCAAAAACGGTACTCTTGAAACCAATATTGCTCACATTGATACAGTATAGTAACGACCTAATTATTGGAAATAAATGTCATCGTTACACGTCAAGCTGGAATTTGAGGTATAAGTGGAGTGGAGTTTGAGGTATAAGCTATAAGTGGAAATTTTAAGTGTGTTTATCTATAAAACAAACCCAAGTTGTGAAGGTTCAAAAAGAAACAAAGCGCTTCGAGAAAAGGTAGGTAGTGCCCTTGTGCGTCACTTAGATTGCCTGGCAGGGGCAGTAACTGTGCCCTAGACTAAGTAGTTTTCTTCGTTGAGTTAAGATTTCCCCAAAATACTGCCTGAATCTATTTTGTTACATAGTGTGAAATTCCAACATAGATAATTAAACATAACTTTAAATCTTGATAAACATTTCGCTATGTATGCGGCCATTATTGTTAGAAATAAGGGCAGGTCGTATTCACAACACCTACATTGTTTCAGTAATGCACTGCCCTACTTATTACCGTGACAATGCGAGCTGTATAGTAAAGGTAGCTACGACTTCGTCATATCTATGTCAAAGTTGCGACCTTATATCAAAATATCGATTTAACACAATTTTATCTGAATTCTCGACTTGCGAAGACATGCGAAATTTTCTTGTCAAACGCATTCGCAAAAAGGAATGATTCTCAATTTAGTAGCATTTTTATATTGCCTCAAAACTTTTTTTTTAAATATTATTAGATAGCAAACATTCGGATGGCTCTCCTAATGGGAAAAGAAACTCTTATGGACATCAAAGATGGTAATGGTGCGTAACTACGCGTATGGCGAGATGGCAATGCCACATGCATTGGTCTACCGGCTACCTTACCCTCCAAAGAGGACCTACAGCAGCTATTGCGACAGGAATAGGTAAGGCGATGGTACTAAATAGTCTAGCGAGACGTTGCGGAACTCTACCACCTAGTAGTCAAGGCGGTAGTGACACGCATAGCCATCACATCTTTCTGGCATAACGGCAATTGGTCTATTCTTCAAAGGAGCCCGAAAACTTGGTCATTTATAAATCGATTTGAAAATTTCTATCTCAACGACGAAATTAAAGTATTTTATTTTGCAGATTTCCGCGAAATCTTATGTTGCGAAATATTATGCGTCTGAAACAAAAGGTATTATAACTAATGGAATGAACCTTAGACCGCACAAATACTTATATACACGGTGTTGGGTGCAAAATGCGTAGCCGCTCATAAGAGCAAATGTATGTAAATTTCAAAAGCTTGCAGATATATCGTAAAAAAAACAGAAATATGTAATAATACTGTGCTATTTTATTGTGTCGAATAACAAGCTAAGGCTTAAAGAATAACCTCTGGATTGATTTTATTTCATGGGAAAGTATTATAACTGTATTTCTTTGTGTAAATGCAAGCGACATTAAGGACCTAAAAAATTGCCTTGAAAGGCGTATCCAGTTTCATCCGTGGAATGAACCTACCTAAGGTCTGAAAATTAAAGGAGACCCCAGCGGCACAATA
This sequence comes from Apodemia mormo, assembly GCA_036924255.1. Lineage (NCBI taxonomy): Eukaryota > Metazoa > Arthropoda > Insecta > Lepidoptera > Riodinidae > Apodemia > Apodemia mormo. The sequence continues at coordinate 11,663,231 of JAUPFN010000026.1, forward strand.
GTCCTCTCACGTCCACTTCAATAGCGTTTCAGCCACTTCAATAGCAAAGGCAGTAATACACAAATTATGTACTCAACGCACGTTTCACGTCGTAGCCCGAGCATCTTCAGGAGATTCGAACAGCACTTCACTCTATAAAGGGTGAAGCATTTATAGAGTCAAATTCTAGTGAAGTAAACGTGCGATTACTATTGTATCGCTGGGGGTCTTCTTTAATTTTCAAATTTTAGGTAAGTTCACCCTTTTACTTATACTTATCTACTATCTTTTGTTTCAATTGTATAATAGCAGTTACATATAAGATTTACAAAATAAAGTACCTTTATTGACCGTCTCGTGGTCCCGGGTTCGATCCCCGGGTTTTGCAAAAGTGTTATTGAGTTAGTAGGCTAGTACTAGTAAGGTTTTTCTCAAAAATCCAAAATCTTCGTAGCAGTCGGAGTCTGGCCGGTGGTGTGTTACCACTCCCGGGGTTCGGATGAGCACGTAAAGCTTTCGGTCCCGGTTATAGATCGATTAGTCGATACGATTATCAGATCGCAAAAATGCGGCGACGGGGATCACCACTCATCTCCCCAACAAACGGACTAGTGAAACATGGTGAACTAGAAATTCTATAAACGTTCGGTTTACTCGTCCTAACCCGCAAGGGAACCGGGCGTGATGATACTTTTTGAAATTTCGTCTTTGAATTATGGATTTCAACAAAGCAACGCCTGAATCTATAAAATTTCTATCTCATTTCAGACATTAGGAGGGTATTACGTTTTAATTATTGACAGTCGGGTTTCGAGCGCTTTTTTCAATGGACCTAAAATATTGAGAGTCGTCCCAACTCGCAACACGAAGACAGTTATTTTTTAAGAAAAGGTCAGCTTTCGTATGTTTCTTCAACCAACTTAAAAAAAGGAGGTTCTCGGTTCATCAAAATCACGGCATCTTTACTTTCACCTAAGTGTACAAAAAGGTTATACTTACAAGCGTATACATGTATGTGTTACAGACTTTGTTTATTTTAATTATTTATATATATTTAAGCTATAGTCTTGACAGGTGTCATTAGATTAGTGTTAATTTTGAAAGTGATGAAGGCTTACATATTTTTTATCCAACACTGGTAGAAAGAGAGTTATGTTTTCTTCGGATCTCATCACAGACGGATTATTTGTTTTTTATTATCATTATTTTATGTATGTTGCGTATAAAGGACAAAATCCCGAAAAAATAACAAAATATTTGATTTCTATTACATTTTAGTCACAGTTGCAATTCCTTTTTTTGTGGAAAATGCCAAATTTGCGTTTCATGATATTTTCTTAATTTCACGCCATGCATCATTCATTGCTCGGACTAATCGTTTACTTTGCGCAGTATGTGGCTTATTTTGATTATTTCCTTAAATTTTTCTATTTAAAAAAACTGTAGAGTATTAAAATAAATCAAATTATACAAAGTTAAAATAAAAATTCTTAAAAAAGCAACATAAATTTCCCACACAAATTTCCAACGGTTTTCATCTCAAAATCCGTTCGTCCATACCTTACAAGCTGAATGTTAGCAAGTGTGTATACTTCCTAGGTAGTCCCATTATCATTGAGTTAGAGTGTGATGATGTCCTGGAAAAATCAGGACCGAAGTCAATTTTGTTGTCAAAATGTACTATAGGCTGTAATCAAAATGCGATTGAACATTTACTTTACACCTATCAAATCAATGTTCAGTGAATCATAACTATGATGGGCGTCATGTAATTGGGATGGTCCGCGGTATCCGTGTCTCTAAAATTGTTTTTTTTTTATATATATAGTACAGCAAATAATTAAGAATCTGTTTATCTGAACATTGACAAATCAATTCAATGTTCAGTGAATCATAACTAGGATGGGCGTCCGGTAATTGGGATGGTCCCGGTATCCGTGTCTCTAAAATTGTTTCTTTTTATAGTACAGCAAATAAACAATCTGTTTATCTGATCATTGACTTGACACTTATCAAGTCAATGTTCACTGAAACATAACTAGGATGGGCGTCCAGTAAATGAGATGGTACCCGGTATCCGTGTCTCTAAAACTGTTTTTTTTTATAATACAGCAAATAATCTGAACATTGACTTGATACTTGTCAAGTCGGATGGGCGTCCGTAATTGAGATGGTCCCCGGTATCCGTATCGCTAAAACTGTTTTTTTTATAGTACAACAAAAAAATAGATTCCTCTAATAAACCAAACAAAACGTGACAAACACTGACGCTTTACCACTAAAATAGGTGAGGGTAAGCGGTAGTACCACGGAAAAAATGGTTATGCCTTTCAAGACAATCTCCTAGTTTGTCAGGTTAGCTTGTATTCACACACACTAATACAGAGTTATACTACTTACCGATGAAATAAATTCACTTAAAGGGTATTTTTTAAACCTTAACATGCAGGCGAGACGTTGCAAAACTCATTCACCTTGTAGTTAGTGTATTAGTGACACTTCGCATTCTCTCGTTTTTGACGAGATGACTGGCATTAAAGCAATTGACATGTGGAATTTTAATCTTCAAAACTATGTTATATTAATGACGATAGCGCCAAGCGCCAGTAAAATACTTCTTATAATAAGATTAATCATTGTCGATTAAGCGCAAGCGCAAATTAATAACCATAGAACAGTTTGTCACGCGCGATCTAGGCCAAAACAACGGCCTTTATTTGACGTCCCCAGAATCATTAACCCGTGCATTAGGGTTGCCAACCACTAATTAACCAACTTTCGAAAAGGAATATACTACACGAATATTTTTAATTATTCAGATTACATTTTTTATGGTTGCCCGGGACGGAACGCCCCCTACTCCCCCCTCCACTAGCTACGTCACTGATGCGAATGTGCAGATAGCTGTCGAGATTGTAGTCGTTACGATTTTTTAAATGTTCCAATTTTTGCGTAATTTTCCTATAACTACAACTTTCGATTAAATATTAGAAAACTTAAAATATACAAGTGAAATCGGTAAAGTCGTTTGTACCTCTGTCTAACTCTTTGGGGATACGAGTGTGAATAAATAATAAATTAACGATTAGTTTGTTTTTTATTTTGGATTTTTGTTTCGTTTGTTAAAATCAATGTAGCTCAAAAATGTTGACAATCCCTAAATTTTTCTATATCATAGAATATTCAGAAATAAAGCCTGCAGGCTTGATTTACGGGGAAAATTCTAGAGGCATTGTTCGGGGTAGAACCTTCTAAAATACAATTTTAGGGAGATAATATAATCGATTTAAAAATGACGCGACTTTCGTGTCATGCGTCATACGTTAAAAACAATCATGACACGGCTGCCATGTCATCCGCAACGAATCGGTTACTATAACATTACTACAGTAGATTATAATCTAACGGTATTTAGAATTGTACGGTGACATATACATAGATATTAAATACTACGGTTGTCAACCCTAACGTGTACACCCACTTCTAAACTGTCCCCATTATACAAATGTTGGGCCAATCAATTCGTCATTAAAATCTGCGAAAAAAAATTACTCCTACACGCTACGATGTCGCCAAAACCGATGCGAAAAAAAACATAAAACAAAGGCAGGTCATAACGGCTCGGCTGTTTTCGATTGGACCGGAAAGAGATGAGTTCTTTTATTCTATCGTGTACAGTTAAATGCTAGCATATTGTATAGTTTACGTTCGTTAACGTAGAACTCTTTTTATCTATATACCATTGATATAAAAAACCCAAGATACACAATCAGTGTGTCAAAAACGTCCTCCAAAAATGAGTGCACAATTTTAAATTGTGCACTCATTTCAAATAGAATCGCGTCGGCCGCGTCACTGTCAATTTTATTTATTTTCGTACATTGCTTTGTAAGAATAACTATAAGTCTTGCACTTAAGGTTGGATATGCAAAGACATATGTTTTTGCCATATCTATAACTACTTAAAAGAAATTAGGGACACTTTTGAGTATCAGTTTTGTTCGGGACTGTGCATCTAGGGTTTTTTATATCAATGTTATAGACTCATTAGAAGATATTATAATTTATCATCGTCGGCATTTGGGAAAAGCTGCTTTATATTCATTTTGTTCGAGAAAACTCTTGTTCTCTTCATAACTACAATATATTTGTTTTTAAGTCAACGGGTTTCACTTATTAGAACATCAAAGCTTCTACTTCTAGTTTATAGACTAAAATCTTGTCCGACCCGAAGGGGCAGACAGGCTGGTCGATAACTTCCATTTAAAAAAAATACTATGGAATTTTAAAATATTCGTGTCTATCTACCTTCCAATTTCCTTAGGTTTTTATTTTAATTGGAATAGGCGTTTATCTTCCATCTCACCTGATGGAAAGTGTCGATGAAGGGGAAGGCGGTACCCGCCCATCTAAAAGAACTCTTCTCTTAAAGATTCCAGGACTTTATTTGTTAGGAAAAAGTCTTGTCGTCGCCAAGGTCGTCAGTCGCCAAGTCTTGGAACGAACTGCTTCGTTGGAACGATCTACCAAGCAGTTCGTTCCAAGCCTTGGCAACTCGAACCAAAAAAGAGTCCGTAATTTTTGGTATATCCACAACGCACGGATGGAACTTTTAAACACAGAACACTTCGAGCCAACGGCCACGCGTAGACATCGGGTGGCTACGACATCAGTGGGACTGATCGCTCTTTGATATAGCCGCCCGTCGCCTTCCAACATTGTGTGATACTATAGTAATATTTGAAATATCGTTGAAGATTTCCTATTTTAATCAAAGGAAAAATTGATTGTCTATCTATATTCACAAAGCAATAACACAACAAGCAACACCTTTGTCAATCGGGTAGGGTTTTTTACACATAGTATACATATATATATATATATATATATATATATATATATATATATATATATATATATATATATTAACATAACTGTACACATATAAAGGCCACGTAAAACAAAAATACCCGATAGACTTAGTACCTTGATGATGGTTGTGAAACACTACAAGGGCTTACATTTTAACTAAACGTACGTACGTTTTATCAATCAATTATCAATAGACTGTTGAAGAGATGAAGTTGCGGACCAACTTCATTCGCAAAAAAGAACAAAAATAAATGAATACCGTCACGCTCATATCTCCGAAAATCTAGGAGAAGTGCAATTAGTTCACCCGCGATTATCCAAAGGTTTTTTTGCACCTCAATGTAACAGAATGCTAAGTGTGAGTTTTTCTTTTCGCATTCGATCGTGAGCGCGTTTGGAGTTTACTAGGAATTTGTATGTGATTTGTACAGCGCCACCTAGTGGTAAACGTGAGAAACCAATTTATATATATATATATATATATATATATATATATATATATATATATATATATATATATATATATATATATATATGTATGTACATATATATTATACCACGTTAAAGGGTAAAAACTAGGTCGCAAAATTTATGACAACAACAACACGTGAGAAATAGCAGATTAAAGTCGCAGGATGCGAACGAAAATTTATCGATAGTCGACGATACCAAGAAACCGTGTCACGTCATGTTATCGATACTATTTATCTATAATCTAGATACGATGTAAACACTTAAAAACTAGTGTATTTACTCCAACATTTGCATATAATTTACAACATAACACACAAATTTAGTACGATTTGATTGAGCGACGATGCAATGGAAGTAATGGAACAGAAAGATTTATTTTTTATGAAAACAGACAACCATTGCCTATAAACACCGACGATGTTAATGGTGCGTTGCTATTCGTGTGGCAGCATAGGCAGTAATACCACAAGTATAAATTTATCGGCTACCTTACCCTCCAAATCGGACACAAAAGTAACAAGCACTAACGCAATTACAGTCGGAATAATTAAAGAGGTGTTACTAAACCCAGTTTCTTTTTTTTTACCAGTCCCAAAGACGTTGTGGAATTATACTACATAATAGTCACGTTTGTGCGATTTTTCGTCCTTTTGGTCGAGTGGTTAGTGAATCTAACTACGAATCGGATTCGATTCTCTAGGGAAGGATCTAACCTCTATAACAAGGGTTATCCTAGTATAGAGGTTAGAGCTCCACAATGATTTTTTCATGTACTGTGTAATAAATAAATAAATAAAATAAATAAATAAAAAATGGGGACATTTGTGTGATGAACATAGATGTTCGTATTTCTGGATTTGGGTGTTTATTATGTATTTAACAGTGTTTATATATGTATTTCTATCTATTAGCATCGTTGACTTACAGCCATAAGACAAGCAAATAATTTGCTTATTATGGAGTTACATTAATTTGTGTCATTTGCCCAGCGTTATTATTATTATTTTACCAATAGCCTAACAAGAGAGAAGATGGTATTTTCTTTCCAGAATAACACCAAGAATATAAGAACTGCTGGGTATTACTTCAGTATCACATAAGAAACATTTATGGCCGTTAATTAGTTTTGAAATGCAAAGTGCATGTCATGTATTGTTAATAACAATTTGTAGTGCATTTTATGTGTAATTCCATTGGCAGGCGACCAGTGAGTCACACAGGACAGGTAATTCAAAACAAATCAGATCCGTATTACTATTACACAGGCTATTATCATCTAAATGATTGATCTTTGAGTATATTACTTATCGAACACCTAACCGAAACAATAATAAACAACAGGTAACCTCGCCACCACTCATCTCGCCAACCGACAAACCGGTGAATCGTGGTAAGCCAGAAATTCCATAGATGTTCGGTTTACTCTGCCTACCCCTCCAGGGAACCGGGCGTGATGATCCTTTGTTGGAAAACCCGTAATTTATATAATCTAACCCCAAATTAAGTAAATTATTTGTTTGTGGCATGAGTGTTAGTCAACGATTTTCAACGCCCATAACCCTGAAGATGTAGGGCAGAGGTTATAGTGTACCCACGATTAGCCGATGATACGCAGTCCCACAATGTGATGGGTGGCAAGCCTATCGCCATTTATCTAATCCTGGGCAACATGGTTATTTTTATCAGAAAACTGAAAAAAGGCACATTTGGAATTGCCCGACCCGGGAATCGAACTCGGGACCTCATGTGGTCAACATTGACATCGGAACACTAGACCACAGAAGTGAAATCAACGATTATACAATGATATCAACGATAATACATAGAAATAAATACATAAATACTGAAATATATTTAATACATACCTAAACCTAAAAATAAAAAAAAACACTTTCCTATTGGGAATCGAACCCGAGCCTCATCGGTAGCGTAGTAATCGTCGCTAAATACAAGAACAACGCGGGGACGGTCAAAATATGATAACAAGGTGCTTTTAATTTAATATTGGGTTTTGTGATTGTTGTTGGTAAGCCGATTCAAAACTCTAGTTTTCTCGAAAAAAAAAATCCAAAATTAAGGTTGTTATTAATCGAAAAACTGTAGCCGAGAAAATTACACTTTCTACAGGAGAAAAATGCAATTACAGTGTAGGACTAAGAAAATTTTTCATTTTAAATGTAGGACACAGGTACTATGACAATAATTAGGACAAAGTTGTTATTATAATAATTACTAAGCTAAAAATTAGGTTAATTTTAAAATCTTATTATTTTAACATGTTAAGAGTCTGTCTGGGGTCTGTTTATAAAAACTATCGGAGCTGTATGTAGGACATTTCAAGTGTTTTTATATTTTTATAAAATAATCATGCCAATAAAACAAAAAAATACTTGTTAGTAATAAATATTTTTCCTTCAACAAATTGGCTTCAATTTCTTTCAACAATTATTCTCAGACTAAAAATTTGTAGGTCTTTGTATTATTAGTTACCCGATTTGAGAGTTTTTGTATAGAGAAATATGGGCGTCTTGTCAAAACGAAGCTGTTTACAGAGATTCTACTTGTAATTAATCAAATATAAAACAGGGCTTGGGCAGTCCATAAATTATAGTCTAGAAAAGCAAGCTGGCTAAATTTTTATCTCGGAAAATGCATTATTCCCGTGGGATTCATCAGAAACTTTTATAATGCAGTGGGCTATGGAACGCAGCTACTATAGTTGTATAACAATGTTTTAAAAGGTTTTTTACTTAAGCGAAGAGCAAACATCCATTATTCGCTTTAAGTATTAAAAGCCGTTTCTGAAAATGCTAAGCATGAGCTCAACAGTTGCACAATATGAAAAAAATCTTTAATATCGATTGCTCTGTGGATACTTCCGTACAAACTGGCCTTCTCTCACCTCTTACGAGATGCCTAGCAGTAAGGTCGTCGGTTCTATTCTTCAAAAGTATCCCGGATCAACAATAAAATGCAGTATTACGAAATGTCGATCTTTGAGGATCTTTTTTAATATTAAACTTTATCATTATATGTATTATGTTTTAAGTGTTCGTAGTAGTAGTTCAAATTAAAGTTTTTAATATACCATTTATATATTTTGATCACATCACTCAATGAATAAATGAATGAATATAGCTATTTACTGCGCACAAACTTACAGTAATCATAATTTAGTAAGTTAAAAGGTACAACTTATTAATTCCTACAATAAGATTTAAGAAATAATAAAATACTTCAACATTATTTATTAGAGAAATCTATGATGTGTTTATTTACTTTTTGTAGAATGATGAGTCAAACCCCAAACCTTTTAATTTTCCAATTTGCAAAATTAATGGAATTAAATTAATACTACCAACGTCAGACAATAAAAATATAGTTTTGGAACTTCAAAAACTCATGTTTAAATTAAAATTAAGTAAGGAGCGTTTTAATATTGGTAGACGAAATAATAAGACAAAATAATAGTATTTTAAGTTCTAATAATAAGCCAATTCGGTCAAGGATTTGTCTAGATACAGGTGGTGTAAGAGTTGATCCAAAAAACTAATGTTAAAAGGTATATCGTCGCGAGTTTACAGGTAACCGACCTGTAAACTAAAGCTGAACAGCTTCGTTACTACTTCGTAAGTTAAATGATTAGAGTTTAATGTACTACGTTAGTACATAAGTCTGATGAATATAGATTAAAAATAAGAAGCTGAATTCTTACTTCCTTTAAAAATTGCAGTACCGATATAGGTGTATGCACTAAGTGCTATTTATACTCACTTAATCCGGAAGCAGGACATTCAAAAATATATACCTGAAACAAGACAAATATGTCAGATATTACTATATAGGAAAAAATAAACGAATCTATCTAACCCTAAAGTAAGCAAATCTTAAATAATCCTTATGTTTGGTTAGGTTAGCTTTTTAGCTTTTGTGAACAAGCGAGCGAGTCTCAATTTCTTTGAGTCAACTGGTACAATACGGCGTTTTTATGTATGTATTGATGTTTAATCAATAATATGAGTATCGTTAATCGAAGACGACGTAAAATTTAATAGGCATATTAATAAGGCAAAACAATTTTTTAAGTTCGCACGTTAGCTTAATCGATTAAGGAATTGCAGATAATTAGGTAAGGTTTGTAAAATGCAATCAAAAAATGTAATGCATTACCAATGTTCGGTTCAGAACTCTCGAGTTTACAGTTCCAGACTAGACAAGAGTTTCTCTCGGAACTGTAAACTCCATACTGTGAACTGTAAAAATAAATGGCTATCGATCAATGTCATAAAAGTATACTATATTTTTTTTGTGTATTTTAGCTAATTCGATTCCTGGTTGCAGCAAACATATTTTTAAAAATATACAAATACAGTTTCTTTACATATTTTAATACCAAAATCCCTGACGTAGATACCCCTTCTTCCACATTCATTACTCCTTAAAACACGCCGATTGCGAAGACTCTTGACATCACCTACAGACATCATCCAGTCGTTCTAATCATGGTATGTCAGTTTGGTCTTTTTGGTCTTCTCCGGTATCTACATCCTTCAAAATTCGCATAGTATATCTGTATTATTTTTAAAAATAAAAGAATATTTCTTTAGAATACATTTTTCTAACTTCAGTATTTTTAATACATACTTTCCCTGCAACTAGCGTTACGAATTCCCCCGTATATAATCAATTGAGACAAAAATTACTCATATTTGTGACTAACTCTCCTGTGACTTTTATTTATGACTATCTCTCGCAAAGTGCATATCACCTACCCCGGATATTTTACTCTCATTATCGCAATTCCTAATAAGTCCGTGTGATTCACGTTTCAAATCTATAAACACATTACCATCGCCGCCTGCATGTCGGATTATGTGCAAACGTGATTTATCTACAAAACACGAGCGTAATCAACGATATGACTTGCTTATCGAATCGAAAAACGTGGTACAGCTGACTGAAGATAAAATAATTGGCCAGCGACTATTTTGTATTCTGGTCAGGTAGATATAGTTCGTCGAGTGCCTTTGACAAAACTATGCTAATTTTGTGGAAGCTATCGAAGAGGTTTTCTGAGGCAGCTATTGAATTTTCATTTTGCTGATAGAGTATTGACTGAATTCGAATCATTACTAAAACTACCTGGGCGAACGAGTTTCACGCAGACGATATTTTCAAAAACGGATTATCATGGATCTGACACTTACCTAGATCAATTCAAATAGTAAAATACTATCAAAATGCAAAACTTTGTCAAAATCGTTAGCGCCTTTTCCAGTCCTACATTGCAATACCCTTATAGGGTGTATGTGTTCACCACATTTAATATAATAACACCAAATGTAATAATTGTAACATATTAAGCAATAAATTATTGAGTATTGAGTATTGAAACCAACTACACACAAATATTCAAGATTTGCTCATTTTAGTTATAAGATATAGAATAATACCAGCTGTTTCCCACGTTACAAGATTTGTTGATCCCGCCGGGACAAGTGGGATCATCTGTAGCATCTGACTCAAGATCAGTATAGCTTTCTACTGGAAAAGATTTTCAACATCTGTTCCCTACTTCGAGAGATTTTTTATAAGCTTTACCACTTGCAGTCGTTTTCCGCAGTATACCGCAGTATATATATAAGAATACGCTAGAGGTGACAAAATTACGCCGAACCATTATTCGCACGGGGAAGGATAAGGCAGCTTCATCCTAACCTAACACTGGCCACTACCATGTCGAAACGGCTATGCAAGTCTTGGTTTTTGTGATCAAGACTCAGATATCTTTTCCGGCTGATACTTTCTACCTTTCCTAACCGAGGTAGAAGTTGGAACATTCATTTGCACCACGGGCTGGTGTATGTGCATACGCTAGAGATAATATCTTCTACCGACGCCTGGGTAGTCTTGGTTGTAAGGTCTATCTATCCTTTGACTACTCGTAGACTGCGACGACCATTCCTGCATATACAAATCATGTAGCGCGAATACCGAGATCGACCAACTCATTCAGCACATGTTAAGATCTGATTTTTTTTATATCATAAAATAGCAAACAAGCAGATGGGTCTCCTGATGGAAAGAGTCAACCATCGCCTCTAGACAACAAAGATGTTAATGGTGCGTTGCTATCTCATGCCGAGGTCTAATGCCACATGCATAAGTTTACCGGCTACCTTACCCTCCAAACCGGAACACGACAGCGACAAGCACTGACGCTATTGCGGCAGGAATAGGTAAGGCGGTGGTACCAGACCCTGGCGAGACAATGCAGGACTCTACCACCTTTCTAGGTGGTAGAGTTCTGCATTGATCTGATTCAGGATTCCAGACACAATTGAGCCTTTGTGGAATTGTTGAATACATCATAATATTATGTCAATGTAGAATACATCATATAAGTCAGTGTTATTCTCAAAAATACTTACTTTTAAGTAAATAATTATTATTTTATACATTGTTGTGTATTGAGAAGTATCATTGACTAAAAAAACTAATCGCAATCAAACCATTTACATAAACCATTTACATATCTTTTAGTAAAAACAATTCGCGTAATGTGTCTAGTGATATGCAATTATTCATAAATTCAAATGCCTTTCTATGACGGCATCACTTTCTTGTTTCGTAATAACTTGAAATCATAGCTTGAAATGTTATCTCAAACTGCTATGATTATATTTACGTATGGACGACGCTTTTCTTTGCGACTCCGATGTACCACTAATTACATTCTAAACTTACCGTCTATATACGATATTTTATTTCCATAAAATGTGTTAGGTTTACATTAAAACGAAGTAAAATAATATCCGCTTACGAGCAGTAGGTACCTACTATCAAGTCGCTAATCCGAGTTTTACAACGTCTCACCCAGGTTTATTATCAACGCCTTCCCTATTCCTGCCGGATTAACGTCAGTGCTTATCACTGTCTGCTTTAGAGGCTAAGGTTGGTTGGTCAGGTCTCATTTGAAGAATAGACCATCTGTCGTTCTGACAGGCAGTTCGTAAAAGGCAAAGGACTGGCTATATAATTTATTACCATTGTGACAACTACATGGTAGAGTTCCGCAACTTCTCATCCGTGTATTTGGTATCACCGCCATGCTTATACCTATCGCAATAGCAATGCTTGTCAATGTCGTGTTCCGGTTTGGAAGGTAAAGTACACACACGGATAGTAACGAATCATTATTTAATGTCTATAGACAAGGGTTGTCTCTTTCCATTCCAGACCCATCTGCTTGTTTGCTATATATTTAAGTAATCTGAAGTCTGAGTAAGAAATAAAAAATCAATTAGGCACTATTAGTAAAATAACCATTTAAACAGGATGTGTGCAGCGGAGACAACTAACACCAGGTCATACCACAAAGCAGGGTACGGCGATGCATGTCCCACGCTGATGCATACGAGGAGGGAGTTCAGAACAGATAGGAAATCACTACAACGTCACTAGCGTATCGTACAGTCCCTAGAAATAATAATAGGCCTTGCGGTACACAAAGTAGGGCGTCATCACAATCACACAGACCTCTGGTACAATTTAAACCGTACTCTTCACTAACACAATTATACAATCAAGAAACATCCGAATACGCTTGGTACAGTTTGTGTGCAAAACTTTATACTTATATTCTTGATAGTTCACTTCAGACAGAACACTTCCCATACAACAAACGTGATTTTTTGTCGTTTTTTATAGATGACTAGCTGTACCCGCGACATCGTCCCCATAGAACGACCAAACCATAGACTCGAATTGAATGAAATTTGGCACAAACATAGTTTGAGGCCCGAGAAAGGACATAGGATACTTTTTATCCCAGAAATCTCACGGGAACGGGAACCAAACGGGAAGAAACAAGGGACTTTTATATTAGAAATTTTTCCATCAAGACGAAGTCGCGGGCACAGCTACTATTTGGGAATAAAAGCCCAAAACTCAGCAAACATAAACAGAGACATAAAAACATGTTTTAATGTCACAAAAAAAACAATTTTTATACAGCCTCTAAGTGAAAGTAAGCGTGGGACTTCGAAGTTGGTAAAAAAAAACGTAAAAAAAATGAGTAAACGTTTATATAATTTAAGATTTTCTAGTTTCAGCGTAGTTTTTGTACGTAAAACATCTCGAAAAAGCAATTTTAACGCCAACTGGCGTCACCGATCGGTAATCGCAGTCTTTTGGTCGGACATTTACTTTTTCACTCAGTTCAACGAACAATTAATTATCTCGTAAAATATCACTCGTAGTTATAATAATTTTTGAAGTGAAAATATATTAGGGTTCGCGCAACCTCCAGCTTCGTGGCGTATGTCAAATTCGTACGGTCGCGAGGGTGTTTCGGCCCTAATGCCTCACGACAGTATGAATTTGGATGTAAATTATATTCCATTAGTTTACTTGTTGTGAAGTTTTAGAGAGCGTCGGATAGCGTAGTTGCAAGATTAAAAAAAAGTATCTTCACGCCCGTGTCCTCGAAAGGGTAGGCAGAGGTACAACAAGTGCACCCACGATCAGCTGAAGATACTTGGTCCCACAATGTGATAGGTGGCCAGCCTATCGCCAACCGGGCACTTTCCAATCCCGGGCAACGTTGTTTTTTATTAGAAAACTGAAAAAACACATTTTTGAATTGCCCGACCCAGGAATCGAACCCGGGACCTCATGTGGTCAACTCCGACACCGGACCACTAGACCACAGAGGCGAGGTAGTTGCAAGATATCGTTAAAATTAAAGATACATAGATCCCCGTGTTGGTCCGGGCTCCTTCAAAGATTAGACCATCTGCCGTCCTGCCAGACATTTAGTAAGAGGCGAACTATTGACTTTGCAAGTGATTAACATCGTGGCTACTTAGTGGTAGAGTTTTGCCACAGTATATATAAAGACTAACAGTAGTCAATCTACATACATGTGATATTCGAGCAACGTACACATAGACATCTCTCACGGACGCGATATCTCGGAATGGTTCGGTACAGTTTGTACCGCACCAGTCGGAGATATCGCGTCCGTGAGAGGTGTCTATGTGTGCTATGCTCGAATAATACTTGTATTTGTGCTATGCTCGAATAATACATTGACTTCTGGTTGTCTCTAAGTATTCTGTGGTTCTGCATTGTCTCGCCCTGATCTGGTACCTTACCTATTCCTGCCGCAATTACGTTACTGCGTATCACTATCGTGTTCCAGTTTTCAGGGTAAGGTAGCCGTAAACTTATGCTTGTGGCGTTAAGACTCCGCTACAAGGATGGCAACGCACCATCAAGTCTTTGGTATCTATAGGCGATGGTTGCCTCTTTCCGTCAGAAGAGCCAACTGCTTGTTTGCTATTTTACGACATAAAAATAAATTTAAAGCTTTAAATAGGCGTCACAATTTAAAAATTAACATCCATTCTAGTCTTAAATTTTCACTCCAATCCAAACTCCACTGTAACGGCCTATTTTATTAATACACTACCATAAATAAATTATTTTCCCCAGTGTTAGTCCTGGCTCCTTTGAACTGTCTTTTGAACTTTGTGTTGACTTTGAACGCAGTTACAGTGAACTGCGTTTTTTATTAATACACTACTATAAACAAATTATTCTATCAATAACATCATACAATGATTCTAAAGTAAACTAGCTCTTTTTTTACAGGACAATTGGCCCACCTCTCGTTCCCACCACTGTCACCACTGTCACTACTGTAAACCAGAATCAACAGCGGCTACCGTCCTGTAAACCTCTGAGTTGCGAGCTCAGGGTGCCCTGGGGAAAAGCAAAGCTGTCTTGGAACCCGCGTCGAAATTAATCAGAAGTGTATAGGAGGAATAGGAAAACACATCCAGTTTAAACAAAGTAAAATAGTTTATTAGAATCAGACAAACGTACAGTGTACATTTTATAATGTGAATTGTTCCTACTGCACAATTTTAACACGTTTCCACTTACCCCGTCACATAATCAACGGTATTCAAGGACGAGTAATGGAACAAGTTCAGAGTGCTAAGTTTGAGTTTTTCTTTTCGCATTCGATAGTGAGCGCGTTTGGAGTTTACTAGGAATTTGTATGTGATTTGTACAGCGCCACTTAGTGGTAAACGTGAGAAACCAGTTTACCACTAGGTGGCGCTGTACAAATCACATACAAATTCCCAGTAAACTTGAAACGCGCTCACGATCGAATGCGAAAAGAAAAACTCACACTTAGCACTCTGTTCGCATTTAAAGAACTCCTAAGGCTTCACTGCAAAACTGTAGGGTAACTGGTATACTTATACAAGTAATATTATTTTGCCGCCACACGAATGGTGAAACTCATTTAGTGTCTACTGTCTATAGTCGATTGTCATCTCCATTAGGGAAAGCCATCTATTTATTTCCTATCCTATAGTATAAAAACCACCTAATTATTAGTGCTGTAATATTATATATTTTTTATATCATAAGATAGTAAATAAGCAGATGGATCTCCCGATGGAAAGAGTCAACCATCGCCTTTAGTCACCAAAGATGTTAATGTGTTGCTATTTTGTGGCGAGATCTAATGTCACATGCATAAATTTACCAGCACCCTTACACGTCAGTGTTCCGGTTAGGAGGGTAATGTAGCTGATGAGAAGGGTAAGGTAGCTAAAGTAGCACTGACGCTATTGGGGCAGGAATAAGTAAGACCCGGTGGAGTAACTACGATGGTAGTGACTCGCTAGAGTGGTCGCCTTTTACGACCTGTCTGGCAGAACGGCGTTTGGAACATTCTTCAGAGGAGCCCGGGAACAGCGCGGGCAACCCAGTATTTATAGGCTACTAGCTTTTACCCGCGGCTTCGCTCGCGTTTAAGCCATAATTAAGTTTTTTTTAATAGAGTATCCTATGTACTTCTAATACCTCCAAGAATATGTGTACAAAATTTCATGGTAATCGGTTAAGTAGTTTTTGCGTGAAAGCGTAACAAATAAACTTACATTCACGTTTATAATATTGAATATAAGTAGGGGTTTTTCAACCGTCTTCCCGAAAAGAAGGGTTTCTCGATTGAGCTGTACGTTTTTTTAATGTGTGTTACCTCATAACTGGATCATTTATGAACCGATGTTGGAAATTCTTTTTTGTTTAACAGGGTCATACTCCCTGTGTGGTTACATTTTAATTTATGATGCAATGTTCCGGAAACATAGGAAATAGGAAGACGGTTACTGCAGTTTCATTGCGTTTAAAAATATATGTTTAACCTATAAGAGCAAATGAGGTTTTCGTATTTTAAAAATGATGAGACGTTTTTAAATGGCAGGCGAGCAAAAGGGCCACCTACTGGGAAGCAGGCACCAATCCCCGAGGATATCTGCAACATGAGAAGTAATGTAACGTCTCGTGGGCGCATCATAGGGAACCCACTGAAAATCAGTGTTATAGCAAATATTGCTATATAGCATCCTTTTGGTATCACATCACTTATAAAAAAAGTAAAGATTTTTGTTAATTTTTGTGACGCGCTAGACCGTAGACATACAAATAGCAACAATTCTGCTCATTCAACGTAAATACAAAAGAAAATAAATTTCTACTATATTTACATGTAAGCTTAGTACACACCGAAACGTATTTCCCACCAGCAAACTTATAGTGGTTACGTTATTAATGCACAACTTATTTTGTTAGGTGTACATAAAGTAAGAAGGATGTTGAATACAAGCTTAATACCAGACTACGTATATAAGCCGCTATACAAGCAAGATTTATACGGATAAAATAACTAGGAGGCGTGCAACGGAACGTCAGCTCGACTTTTTAATCGGTTAATACACCAATTTAAGCCTTATATCGAGGTGAAAGTGATGTTTATTGAATGACACGTTTAACGTATTATATGGTTTCATCTGGGGAAAGCGATTGGTTGTGTAGTGCTGAGATGTGACCTGGATATCTTATGTTTTTCCCAGAGTGCGGGGTAATTTTCCTTAAGGATTCCAATTGAATTCTGTAGTGGTTTTGCTCGTACGTGTTAATTAATTAGTTATGGAACTAAATGAATTGTCAGTAAATCTATTTTTACTTTGTCAAATTTTCGATATTTTCAAAAATATTTCAGTTGTATATTTTTCCTAATTTGAGCCAAAACTGGTAGGTATAGCCTAGACGATCGCCCTGTTCTCGCTTGAGGTTGAGAAAATTAACATATAACAAGCATGTATATTCGCATTTCACATACATACCAAAATAACTATTACAGGGCTGTTATATCTATTCATAGATTACCACGGTTATCTATATATCTATTATATTTATTCATGTTATGCCGCTATTTATTAATTAGTTCGATATTTTGCTATAATAAATAACATTCATTCTCAATTACAGTTGAAGTATTTAATTTTACTGAGTTGGCTGGAAAAAATCTAAGATATAATACTGTACTGCTTTTCAATTAAGACTTATATTTTTAAGTAATGCTAATATGTTTAATTTAAAATTACTTAAATAAATACAATGCAGTATAAATAAAATACCAAGTTAAAAAACAGCATAAATTACATACATATCGAATTAATAATGCACATAAAGGAATCACCAAATAAAAAAAAACTGCATTCTTGCAGTACCTCATTAAATAATAGCGCAAAGCTATGTAAGTACCGGTATAATTAAACTTAAGTATGTAACACTTAAGTATGTAACAACTTAAATGAATTATCAAATAAAATAACGTCATAAATATTAAATAACAACCTGAATAAAGTACTACATTTTTAGTAACAAACGCGTCGGATCGCTATAATTTCGAACACCAGCAATTTCGTTCGCCATTTCGCATTAAAAATTTAGTTGCTACGGAGCTTTTACCCGTGCTACAGTAATCGATTTAAAATGCATTCGATAAGAGCATTTACGATCCGTACATTCCTTAATTGACTTTCTTTTTAAGTCAATAAAATTTTGCCATTAAGAAATGTATAAGTCACTGCACAAATATCGTAAAAGTTTGTTACGGGTGATGACGCTCAAAATACAAAGTGTAATGCATAAAAAATCGACTAAGCGCGAGTCAGACTCGCGCACGATGGGTTTCGTACCATAATCTATAAAAAAAGTATTTTACGCCCGTCTCCCCGAAGGGGTAGGTAGAGGCGTCAGTGCTAGTCACGGTCGTGTTCTGGTTTGGAGGGTAAGGTAGCCGGTAAACTTATGCATGTGGCATTAGACCTCGCCACAAGATAGCAACGCACCATTAACATCTTTGGTATCTATAGGCGATGGTTGACTCTTTCCATCAGGAGAGCCATCTGCTTGTTTGCTTCTCTATTTTATGATATAAAAAAGAGATACAATAAGTGCAGCCACGATTAGCCGAAGGTACTTAGTCCCACAATGTGATAGCAATCCTATCGCCAATCATGCACTTTTCCAGTGTCGTGAAAAATTATTTTTATCAGAAACCTGGAAAAATGTATTTTTGAATTGACCGAGCCGGGGATCGAACCCGAGACCTCATGTGGTCAACACCGAGGTGATCACCACTAAACCACAGAGGCGATCAATCTATAAAAAATAAAAAAAAACACGATTGTTGGATGGGAGCCTCTCTTAAATATTCATTTTAATTATTTATTTTTAAAGCGAATATATAACTAAATATTCAATATTTCGAAAAAAAATTGCAAAGAAGATCACGTTTGTTGTATGGAAATCCTCTTAAATATTTATTTTATTCAGTTTTAAGTATTTATTGTTATAGCGACAACAGAAATACATCATTTGTGAAAATATTAAAAGTCAAGGTTCATGAGACACACGCCTAGTGACACGGACAGACAGACGGGGACACAGACAGAAAAACAGATGGACGGATGGATAAAGAAGTCTTTGTAATAGGGTTCCGTTTTACCCTTTGGGTATGGAACGAATGAGATGACAAGGTTTAAAAATTACCCTTGGAGTGATTTTATTTTATCGGTAAGTAATATAACTCTATTTGAAAAACAGAGTTAAACTACTTAGTGTAAATACAAGCTACAATGACAAATTAAAAACTGTCTAGTAAGAAAGGCGTATCAATTTAATCCATGGTAAGCATATCTGAATGAGCATTTTTACGGCAGCAACGCATCGGACACCAGCAATTGTAAATATATTCACAAAAATCTTCACTTATCATCTCAATTTAACACCTCGTGTGGATACTTTCAACTGGATCCGGTTTGCGCAAACGCAACGAGATGATCCGCGCATTGTGCGATAGAAAGTGGGCGTATACTTTATGACTTTCATTTTTATATCACGACTAATGATATATTGATACACGACAATAATATAGCTCCAAGCTGGATGTTTTTTATGTAATAATAAAATAGCAAATAAGCAGATGGCCTGGTGGAAAATATTTAAGAGGACTCCTTCTTTTTTTTTGAAAGTGTAAAATCTAAGAGCACTCCCATGCAACAAACGTGATCTTTATGCAAATTTTTTTTCGAAATATCCACTGAATGTTAAGTTACATATTCGCTTTAAAAATAAATAATTAAAATAAAATAAATATTTAAGAGAGGTTCCCATTCAACAATCGTGTTTTTTTTTGTAGATTGATCGCCTCTGTGGTTTAGTAGTGATCGCCTCTGTGGCCTAGTGGTCCGGTGTCGGTGTTGACCACATGAGGAACGGGGTTCGATTCCCGAGTCGGGCAATTCAAAATGTGTTTTAGTTCTCCAATAAAAACAACGTTGCCCGGGATTGGATAAGTGTCCGGTTGGCGATAGGCGTGCCACTTATCAAATTGTCATACTAACTATACAGCTAATCGTGAATGCACTGTCTGTTTTACGCCTCTGCTTGTCTCTTTGGGGGTTACGGGCGTGAAGATACTTTTATAAATAGAATGTTGACATAAATATACAAGTCGGTTGATCAAATGGTCGAATAACAATTTAGTTATAAAGTAAAAACACAAAGTTGTATTTGGAAGCGTTTAATTAATTAACACGTTGTATATGTAAAAAGGGTTGTTTCACATTCATTTTTAGGTAACGGTCTGAATATTTTTAATTAAAAAAGGTTTAAAGCTCGTAAATTAACAACAAAAACAGTCGTTATAATATTTTATACGATCGATTTTTATACTCTTCTAATTTATTTGGAGTCACTTTATAATTTAGAATTAATGTATAAGTAATTTTATAACCTGTACAATCTATAGCGCCTTGTTGGCAGAGCGGTTACTGATCTTGACTACGAATCCGACGGTGCCCGGTTCGCTTCCTGATCGGATTAACCATTTTGTAATTAGCATAAATGGTTTGTTTAGGGGTTTGGATGGCTATAGTATTGTTACGAATAATCTAGAAACGTGTAGAGTTGGAACGCTGGAGAGATCTAGAAATAAAAGAAAGAGATAACTACTCCTATTGACAAACAAATAGTTGATCTAAGCTATACCATAATTAACTTTGTGGTATAGAGCATAAGGTTGAAAGTAGCGTGTACTAGGATTGGTGAGTCACTTGTTTATCATAAGTTGATTACAATAAGAAGTGATTCATCGTTTCCCGATACATTTAGATTTTTCTGGATCCAGATAGAACTTTACCCTGACTATAAATAGAGAGGTGTTGACAAATACAGGGCAGTTTTTATCAAGCGATCGAGAGCGAAACTTGAAGCGACCCGTGCGAAGTGAGAAGTGATATTGTGTAGTGTTCTAAGTCTGTTAGTACAGTGAGTGACTAGTGTTAATCAGAGTGTTTAGTCTTACATTGTGTTGTCTTGTGTGTATTTGTTTTGTAAATACAGGAATTTAATATAAGTGGCGTTTTCTTACAATTACGAACCCGAAGTACGTAACAGTATATTTATATGTATTTGGAGCTAGATTAATTCACGTAAATAGTCTAACTGCATTTATGTATCTATACTAATGCTAGGCAGACGTTTTCTTGCAAAAACCCAATTATAACGGCGCGCACCTAATTCAAAGGTCGATCGATGTACGGGCCTGTACCGCGATTTTTAAAAACGGCGGTTTTATTCGATCCTCTTTGGTGCTGATCTACTAGCGAGTAAAATTGGGGTATCTGAAAAAACATGGAAAAAATGTAGTTAACATACCGAGCCGCGAGTCAGGCTCGTCGGGATTTGTATAAAACACTGGTATAGCAATGATACATGCGCGAGTTATAACTGACGAGCCATCAACCGCGGTTTTACTCTTCCGTCGATAGGGCCTTTACGCACATAAAAAGCGTCAAAATATAAGAAAAGTATTAATGGTAACTTCTAAATTAGTATCTTCACACCAACATCCCCGGAGGGGTAGCCAGAGGTACAACAAGTGCACCCACGATTAGCCGAAGATACTTGGTCACACAAATGTGATAGTAGCAAGCCTATCGTCAACAGGGCACTTTCCAATCCCGAGCAACTTTGTGTTTCTCAGAAAACTGAAAAAACACTTTTTTTATGTGCCAGACTCGGGAATCGAATCCGGGACCTCATGTGGTCAACGCCAACGTTAGACCACTAGACCACAGAGGCGACAATACTCTTTAAAGATCGAATTAAAAATTACTCTTTAAAGATCGAATAATGAAGTTACAATCGGTTACGAAGGTTGGTTCAATGTGAAAGATATGCAAGAAACCTCGAACTTATCCTTTTAATACTTACACATACATATATAAATACACAAACGCGCGCGTACACACACAAACACGCACGCACTCACTTATGCACGCGCGCACGAACGCACGCACAAACACACACACACACACATACACAAATTAATTATACACACGCAATTAAATAAATAATACACATATTTTAGTATAAGAAATAAGAATACATAGATTTATAAAAGATTTACCTTTTTTAATTTGTAATGGATGCACTAGGAATACAATAAATTAGAGGTCCATTTCAAGCTAGCGAAGCCACAGGCATCAAAACTCATTAAAAATTCCAGTAAAACTTGTTTTAAATGGTGACAATAATTAAGACTTCCTGAGAAGAGAACGCCCACGTTAAACTGGTCCAGTGGACACAGCAACGAATACACGCGATCTTATAATGCAACAAAGTTGAGAGAAATAATCTCGATAATGGAAAATTAAGGAAAACCCCAAAGTGCTTCAGATAACACACATAAACAAGTAAAAATCAAAGATATTGTTACGAATAATCTAGAAGCGTGTAGAGTTGGAGCGCGCGCGCGCTAACTATCTAGAAATAAAAGAAAAAGATAGCTACTCCTATTGACAAACAAATAATTGACCTGGGCTATGCAATAATGGACTTTGTGGGATATAGCATAAGGTTGAAAGTAGCGTGTACTAGGATTTATGACTCATAACATGTTTACGATAAGAAGTGATTCATTGTTTCCCGATACATTTAGATTTTTCTGGATCCAGCTAGGACTTTACCCGTTTCCGCCGTGTTGGTCCCAGCCTCCTTTGTAGAATAGGCCACCTG
The DNA here is from genome assembly GCA_036924255.1 of Apodemia mormo. Classification (NCBI taxonomy): domain Eukaryota; kingdom Metazoa; phylum Arthropoda; class Insecta; order Lepidoptera; family Riodinidae; genus Apodemia; species Apodemia mormo. Next base: position 11,686,013 of record JAUPFN010000026.1, read on the forward strand.
CTGTTCTGCCAGGCAGGTCGTAAAAGGCGACCGATTGGCTATCGAGTCACTACCATCAAGGCTACTAGGTGGTAGAGTTCTGCATTGTCTCGCCCGGGTCTGGTACCACCGCCTTACCTATTCCTGCCGCAATAGCGTCAGTGCTTGTCGCTGTCGTGTTCCGGTTTGGAGGGTAAGGTAGCCGGTAAACTTATGTATGTGGCATTAGATCTCGCCACAAGATAGCAACGCACCATTAACATCTTTGGTGTCTATAGGCGATGGTTGACTCTTTCCATCAGGAGACCCATCTGCTTGTTTGCTATCTTATGATATAAAAAAAAAAATGCCTATAAATAGAGAGGGGTTGACAAACACAAGGCAGTTTTTTTATCCTATCAAGTGACCAGTGCAAAGCGAGAAGTGTTTTATTGTGTAGTGTTCAGTGATAGTACAGCGAGGGATTAGGGTGTAAAGTTTATTTTTGTATTACGTTGTGTTGTGTTGTGCAAATACACGGATTTAATATAAATTAATATGCTTTATTCGCCGTGTTGGTCCCGGCCTCCTTTGTAGAATAGGCCAACTGCTGTTCTGCCAGGCAGGTCGTAAAAGGCGACCGAATGGCTATACGAGTCACTAACAGGTGGTAGAGTTCTGCATTGTCTGTCCCGGGTCTGGTATCACTGCCTTACTTATTCCTGCCGCAATAGCGTCAATGCTTGTCACTGTCGTGTTTCGGTTTAGAGGGTAAGGTAGCCGGTAAACTTATGCATGTGATGTTAAGATAGCAACGTACCATTTACATCTTTGGTGTCTATAGGCGATGGTTGACTCTTTCCATCAGGAGACCCATCTGCTTGTTTGCTATCTTGTACTATAAAAAAAACATCCATTTGATATTACCAACCCGCCAGACGAATGGCAACGAAACATTAACATCTGTGGTGCCTATAGGTGATGGTTTTCGTTCCCATCAGAAGAGCCATCTGCTTGTTTGAGAACAACGTTTGCCGGGTCAGCTAGTAGGCAAAAAAAATCGTTCACCTTTTGCGCTAACAGATACATGTCAACAAACGTTATCTAACGAGGAACACGTATAAAGCAAAAAATTGCGATGTTTATAATTAGGTACGTTACAAAAGTGTAAACTGTGTTATCTATCCCGGTTGTCACAGAAACCTTGAACGTTATGTGTTACAAATTACAATTAAAATCCAACCAAAAATCTGACTATTAATGCGGGCATCCCGCACTAAGACACACTACGGGCTATTGTGCGTAGGGTTACCATTCACCCGGATTTGTCCGGATATATGGCTGTCCGTCTAGAATTTGTCCGGCTTTTCAATTTGTCCCGATTTCTAACCTTAGTAAAAATATGTAGTCAGTCAATTTTTTTTATGTCATAAGACAGCAAACAAGCAGATGGGTCTCCTGATGGAAAGAGTCAATCATCGCCTACTGACATCAAAGATGTTAATAGTACGGTTGCTATTTTGCGGCGAGGTCTAATGCTACATGCATAAGTTTACCGGCTACCATACTCTACATACTCTTAATACGACAGCGATAAGTACTGACGCTATTGCGTCAGGAAGAGGTAAGGCAGAACTTTACAACCCAGTAGCCACGATCGTAGTAATTCGCATAGCCAATCGGTCGCCTTTTACGACATGCCTGGCAGAACGGCATTTGATTTATTCTTTAAAGGAGCCCGGACCGACACGAGAGAACAAATTAATTAAATTCAAGTTGATGGTATCTGAGACTGAAATCATGAAACTGTAAAACGGTTTTAACCCGTACTTGATATCTCTGTAAAATAAACTCTGTGTAAGAAATATAGTAATTCGTTTTAAGATAAAAATGTCCGAACTTTTCTTTGTATATCTTTGTATATCTTCTTGTCCGAACTTCCGAAATCTTTAAATGGTAACCCTAATTGATCATACTGATGATCGTACAACACTGCAACCACACCAGAAGACTTAAGAGACTTTTAGGCCTCTCGATGATCTCTTTTTTAAATTATTAGATAGCAAACAAGCAGACGGCTCTCCCGTCCGTGTGGGAATGCCATATACATAGATAAGTCTACCGGCTACCTTATCATCCAGACCGGAACACGATAATGACAAGCATTGACGCTATTACAGGCACAGGCAGGAATATGTAAGGCGGTGGTACTACATACCCTAGCGACATGTTGCAGAACACTACCACCTAGTAATTGGAAGGTAGCCTTTTACGACCAGCCTGGCAGAATCGCAGATTTTCTATACTTCAAAAGAGCACCCAGAAAAACCAACATCAATTTCCCCTAGTCTCCGACCTAGTCCTTGTCTCCGACAAACTGAGCCCTTATATTAATTAGTTCTCCGCGCTCGGCAAGTAGTCAAGTACGTGGAGTGTAGTATCTTCATGGGATAGGAATGCTATAAATAGGCTTAATTCATAACGAAGTTGGCAGAAGGCGATCACGTGATGATCACTTTTAGCGCCAAACTTGTATAACAAACTTTTCTTCACTTCTTTTTCGAAGTAACGCAAACGCGTGACACCGAAGGATTTTGTAATCATTTTTTATTGTCTTGTTAAAAAGAAAACAAAATTGCACACACAGGAAAAAAGCGAATAATCTGAAATACCAATAGGTATTCATAGTTAAATTACGAGCATTTATAAATAAATATAAATATTAGCTGGACAAATTACACAAATTGATTTAACCCAAGGTAAGCAAATTATTTGCTTGTGATATGGTTGATATTCAACGATACCAATAGGTAGAAATATAATCTACCAATCTATATTAATCCATACTTCCATACTAATATTATAAATGGGAAAGTGTGTGTGTTTGTTTGTCCGTCTTTCACGGCAAAACGAAGCGACGTATTTGACGTGATTTTTTAAGTGGAGATAGTTAAAGGGATGGAGAAAGACATAGGCTACTTTTGTCTCTTAATTTACGCGAGCGAAGCCGCGGGCAAAAGCTATAAAAATGCGGATGTTTAAATGTTTGGATGGATGTTTGTTACTCAATTACGAAAAACTACAGAATGGATTTAAATGAAATTTGGAACACAGGTAGATGATGATGAGCTGGAACATCACACAGGCTACTTTTTATCTCGGAGCAATTAGGATTAGATGATCCCGCGGGATCCGCTAAAACCTTTTATAATGCGACGGGCTGCACGCTGCAGTTAGTTTTGAAAAATATTTAAGAAACACTAAAACCCTAAAATAAAAACTTTTATTCTCATCACTCAATGTTTGTCCCTTTTGGGAATCGAACCTGAGTCCCATCAATTGGGGTCACTGACTACTCAACCAATGGCTGATCCATTGGTCGAGGGGTAAGTTTTTTTTTATAGTAGAGGGGGCAAACGAGCAGATGGTGCACCTGATGGTAAGTGATCACCGCCGCCCATGGACATCCGCAATACCGGGGGTATTGCAGCTGCGTTGCCGGCCTTTTGAGAATGAATACGCTCGTTTCTTGAAGGTCCCTAAGTCGTATCCATTCGGAAACACTCCCGAGGGTAATAGATTCCACAAAGGAGTAATGCGAGGCAAAAAGTGTCGACAAAAGCGCACGGTTGTGGATTTCCAGACATCGAGGTGGTGAAGAAAAAAAAAAAGGTTATAAGCATAGTACAATTAACTTACGATAGGTGGCCGGCGTATCTTACCAGTAATGTATTTAAAAGAACGGCTTTTTTGCAGCAGCAACAACGCGCCGGATGACAAATAGTCCTACTAATATTGTAAATGCGAAACTATGTTTGGATGGATGGATTAATAATATTAGTTACCTACTCTTTTAGGCAAAAGGCAAAATAATTTGTTCCCGTGGGATTCACAAAACTGTTAAAATGCAGTGGGCTGAGGGTGCAGCTATAAAAGTTTGTACGGGCTCTCAATCTGCGCGTCTGACTCGCAATTTTCCAGTTTTTTTTAATACTTTGTTAGGGCTTTGTGCCGTAAGTTCCTTTCACATTTAGACTTTAGTTAATAAAGGTGTTTGACCTTCATGATTTTATAATAGCTATATAATACTTTTATTGTAGTCTAATTAATGGCTTTATAAAAAGCTTGCAGCTGCTCGCTAAAGTTGCAGTACTTTTGTTATTGTTATTTAATTGCTTACGGAAATCAAAGTTAAAACGTTTATTTACTGACAAATATGGCATTTTACACTTAACAATGAATATCATTGAGTAACAAATCGAGTTTCGAAAAATCATTACAGATTTATTCTATAATTAAGTAGAGATAGACTCATATCTCGTTGGGGAACAGGTTAGCCTTTTACGCTTAGATCAAATGTTTCCACACTTTTTTTTCTCATAGACCACTTTCAAAATTTTCTGGTTCCGGTGGACCACCGTGAAGCTACATTTCTACCATACTCCCAAAACTTTAGAAAAAATATTAAGCTAACGTAGACCCTCATCGAGTCTCTCGCGGACCCCTGGGGGTCCACCTGGACCACTTTGGGAATCAGTGGCTTAGATCATTAAGCCCGGAGTTCGTTTTCTGGACTAGACAAAATACCTATTATTGTTTTTCTCTACAAAGAAAAATCACATTATACCTTTGATACCAACTATCGCAAATATTATAATACTAGCTGCAGCGTTCAGCCCGGTTCATTATAAAATATTTTGTCTAATCCCGCGGGATCACCAATTTTTTCCGGGATAAAAAGTAACCTATGGGCTATTCCAGGTCATTTTATCTATTTTTTATACCCTAAAGTGATAAGGGTTGTTCACCCCTAAAAATATTTTTTTTATTTTATGGACAAATATTTTTATTTTTTTATGATTCAGCATTGAAAAATACATACAACTCTAAATTTTTACCCTTCTAATCACCAACCCTTATTAAATAATTTATATGACAAAACAACGTTTGCCGGGTCAGCTGGTATTAATATAGATATAATCGTGATAGTAGAGTGACATGTTTCGCTAATCCTTTTCCTTATACGAACTGAATGGCAGGAAGACAGATAGTCTACACTTCAAAGAAGGCCTGGACAGGGTTAGATACAATTTGGGTCGTAATAGCTGTAAGCTCTAAAGCTTGACTCTGTCGTGTTCCTGTTTGGAGGATAAGAATCCTGTAAACTTTCGCATGTGGCATTACATCGCCGCAACGCATCATTGACAACTTCAATTTTTACTTGTTTATGAGTGGCACTTTGGGTTTTGCATTAATTTGCCACTATCGAAATTATTTCTCTCAATTCCCAGTTGTAAGATCGCGTGTATTCGCTGTAGCGTCCTAAAGACCAATTTGACGTGGTTGTCCTTTTTTCTCGGTCTCTCGGTTTATTCTTCAAAAGTGGCCCGGGTGCAGTATTAATTTTTTCAAATTATAATATAAATAGGATTTTGCATATACCGAAAGCAGTGCATTCGTTTAGGTTGCAGGAACATGGAAAATACCAAGGAATTGTTACAATATAAACGCCTATTATTACATGCACTACCAATATCCATATTATTGTATAGTTATTTATCTAAGTGGCAGTAATATGCAAATTATATCTGGGTGTTATTATTATAATAAAACATTTGTATTCGTTACCTTGTTACTAAAGATTTTTATAACACTGGATAGAAACAAGGAAATTGTTAGCTTGGTACCACCGCCATACCTTTTAAGATAAACGTGTCACTGCCATCGTGACTGCTAGATGGTTGAATTCTGCAATGTCTCGCTTAAATTTGGTCCCACCGATTTCCCTTTTCCTGTTTCAATAGCGTCAGTGCTTGTCACAGTCGTGTTCCGGTTAAGAGTGTATTATAGCCGATAAACTTAGCCACACGGATGCTCTGCACCATTAACAGCTTTGGTATATACCATCAGGAGACTCATCTGCTTACTTGTCATGTTATAAGCCAAAAAATATTTTAGAATTGGATACTAAATTATTAAAATTATGTTACAAAGAAGTATCATCAAACAACGTCCATTGATTTTCCGATTCACCGATTAGTCGGTCGACGAGATGAGTGATGATTCTCATCACCGCATTCTACGACCGCTTTTTTTTAGCGATAACCCAGACAGATTCACATGCTTATTTGAGACAAGGGAGTGTAAACACAGCACCACCAAACGCCGAACTGCTACTTAGATTTGGATTATTAAAAAAACACGAATAAAAATAACACTTTACTCCGACCCGGGACCTCATGATCGGAACCGAATAGGCTAACCCATAGACCACGAGGTTCTATGTAGTCAAATATCGAAATAAACAAGCAAATTTTACGATCGTATGCCGTATTAACGTCAGGTGTTTAACGCCTAGCTTAAATCGTTAATATAATTAACGCGAACGCAAGTAAAAACGATTATATCGAAAGTTCATGTTGCAAAACAGTGACTATGTAATGTTTAATCGGCCGACTTGTTTCTTGCGCATACAATAAGTAAACAATGTTGTGTAACTAATGACTAGATAAGATAATAGTTTCATTAATTACACAAAAACACACATCTAAATAATAAACATTTATATATCTTTATATAATATGTAACCTAACCTAACGTCAAATCCCTTACGGAGTAGGCAGAGAGAATTGAATGCCATATATTACGGTCCAGACAGACTTTTTTTCCTCAAGGGAAAAAAGTCTGTCTAGACTGTGCTAGATCCGCCCTCGGAGAGATTTTATTGTAAATTAAATTTTGATTGCTGATAAATAAATAAATAATAAATAAATATTTACGGGAGAAACTACACTTACTGATCTAACCCCAAAGTAAGCAAATTATTCGCTTGTGTTATGGGTCAACGATACTAATACATAGAAATACATATATAAATACTAAAATATATTGAATAAACACCCAAACCGGGAAATACAAACATTTATGCTCATCACACGTTTGTCCCTGTCGGGGATCGAACCCGAGCCCCGTCGATTGCATAGGCAGGGTCGCTAACCATTCGACCAACAGGGCAGATGCTTTGCTATTTGATAGAAAGCTTTTTTTGTTTTGTTAAAGTGTTTACATTAATTGCGTTTCATATATTTTTCTTAAGCATTAGGTACATATATTTCCCTTGTTTCTAATTTACAATTATTATCATTTGTTAGTTAAATGCAACATTTTCTTAAATATAAAAATAGAATCTTTACTTACACATATAAGAATAGAATATTCTCTTAAATATAAGAAAAAAAGCAAGAGGTCCAGATCATAGTACGTCACTCTCGGTCTGTCCCGGTTAGGTACCATTCCATTCGCATTATATATATATATATATATATATATATATATATATATATATATATTACAAAAATTGTTGAACGAATTTTAATGTGGACTTTTCAAATTTTTAATTCTTCTGTTTGTATTCGCATACTTATCTAAAATTACTGAATAGATTCAAATGCAGATTTCGTGGACACACAGAGTTTAGCTTAAAGCAAATTACAGACTAAATGCATTTAAATAGTATGTCTAGAAAAAAAAGTTTATTTAAAGCAGTGTTTTTCATTTCTAAGACGCGACCCCCTTAGAAAAATACAAAAAATCACGATCCCTTGCCCACTGCCGCCTAACTTGCATTAAAAAAAAAACAAATCCTTTTAACATTTTTCTTTATTATAAGGTAACTAATTTGTTTTGATTTTTTAAATAGCCCCTAGGGGGCCGCGACCCACACTTTGAAAAACACCGATTTAAAAGAAAGCAAAATTTCATTTGGACAAAGACGTAAGCAAATACATTAATATAATACATACAAAACACGTAATAATATTATCTATATATAAATATGTGAAATTAAAACTTTGTACCAATTTTCACGAAAAATAGATGAACTGAGTAGTATGAAATTCAACTCATTTTATAAGTTTAGTAGAAAAAGAGATACTGTCGAAAAACTGCTACGGCTGCAACAATGATATGAGGTGGAAAAATTGCAATTCAGAAAGAGCACATCAAAATGTATAAAAATAACAACGCTCCCGAAAAACTTTTCAGGTAACCCCTTTTTTCGAACCAATTGACCGTCTTAATAGCCGTAGGACACCAAGAAATAAAATCTATATTAATATTATAAATGCAAAAGTTTGGATGGACGGATGTTAATTTGCTTTCACGCAAAAACTGCGGAACGGATTTCAATGAAATTTGGCACACAAGTAAATGATTACGTGGACTAGCACACATGCTATGTTTTATCCTGAAAAAATTAATTAATCCCGCGGGATTCGTCAAAAATTTTTATAATGCAGCGGGCTGCACGCTAGTAAAAAGTATTTGTATCCCAATGCTCAAAAACTCAACAGGCCGAGATAAATAGAAAATTGCCTGAAAATTTCATCAATATTGTTTAGGGGTACAGAAAACAAAATACATATATATTATAAATATTTTTTATATACATAACAGTTTTGATATACAGACAAAATTACACTAATTCCTAATTTCCTAATGGAAAATAGCAATGATATGCTATGTCAAATTAGAAGACTTTATTTTATAAAAAATACTAAAACTAGAACCGGCAGCTGTATCACCTAACGTTTGCAATCCGCCACCGATCAGCGATGACATTTAAACGTAACGAAAAACTCATTAAAAACGTCGCCAATTGCTTGCTGATCACTGGATGCACTTTTTGCGATGTCACAGCACCAAAACTAATCAAGCGACAACGACTGCCACTAACATACAAGGCTGCTATGTGTTTTGCGATAATTAAGCAATTACGATAATTTTGCATTGCGAGTTACGTGATAACGCCACGGTCTTGTTTTCATAAATACAATTATATTATTAATTAAAATATTCTGAATTTTAGAGTTCCGTGTCTAAAAGGTAAAAATGGGACCCTATTACTAAACCTTCGCTGGTTGTCTGTCACCGGGCTGTATCTGCGATAGCTAGGAAGCTGAAGTTTTTACAAATTATGTATTTCCGTTGCCGCTATAACAACAAATATTAAAAATATAAAAATGAAAATATTAAGGGGGACTCCATACAATAAACTTGTTTTTTCGTATTTTTTTTTTGCTCAATATTAAAAACAGTAACATGTAGACGCTTAAAATTTTCACAAAATATTAATTTATATATTACCTTTAAAAATAAATAATTAAATAAAAATAAAGTAAATATTAAAGGGGGGCTCCCATGCAGCAAACGTAATTTTTAAGCAATTTTTTACTCGATCTTAATAAACAGGTAGAAACTTCAATAGGGATAGTACGGAACCTTTAGTGCGCGAGTTCGACTCGCACTTGGCCGTTTTTTTATCACAGACATAAGATAGCAAACAAGCAGATGAATCTCTTGGTGAAAAGAGGAAAAAAGACACCATAAATGGTAACGACACGTTGCTATCCTTGTGTTGAGGTCTTAATGCCACATGCGTAAGTTAACCGGCTACCTTACTCTCCAAAACCAAACACTACAATGACAAGAACCGGTTAGTACAAGATACTTAGCGGTTTTTATAAAACGTTTCGCTTGGAGCGTATCTAAAATGAGAACGCTTCAACCTAAATAAATCAGTGTAAGCCATAACCGTGGAATTGAACCGAAAAATAAATATTATAAAAGACCTTTTTAATCCGGTTTATTGATTTGAAACCCTAATAATTTTTCTCCAAAAGAAAACCGGTATTTTTCAGGTTAACGTAGAGTCAAATATTTACAAAACGCTCCTTACGTACTTGCCTAGATTTAGGTATGAAAATTAACCGGATAACAAGCCCTGACAAGCACTGACGTTATTGCGGTAGGAAAAGGCAAGTCGGTGGTACCAAACCCGGGCGAGACGATGTAGAAGCAGAAATCTAACCACATACTAGCCACGATTGTAGCGACTGGCATAACAAACCGTTCGCCTGAATCATCCTTTTGCCATATAAGTCGAATAATAAACGTAGCAAATAAAAAAACGGCCATGTGCGAGTCGGACTAGCGCACGACGGGTTCGGTACCATCATCTTTAAAAAACACGAAAAAAACACGTTTGTTGTTTACCCTTAATATTTTTATTTTTTTATTTTTAGTATTTGTTGTTATAGCAGCAACGGAAATACATAATTTTTGAAAATTTCAGCTTTTTAGCTACCACGGTTTATAGGATACAGCGTGGTGACAGACGGACAGTGGAGACTTAGTAACAAGGTCCTTTTACCTTTTAAATACGGAACCCTAAAAAGGCAGCGGCAGAATGACAACGATACGTAGACATAATATAGATGTAAGATGATCTTTACAAGAGTTCATTTCCATATTACGCTCTAAAGGCACAAAATGAGAATCAGGTAAAAAACATTTCCAATTTCGAAAGAAACTCGATCGCCGATAAGTTGTATATTAAAATAAGTCATTTAATACCACTTACAGGTTATTCACATTACGAGTCAAGGACCTCTGATAATTCGTAAAATACGATGTCAGATAATTTCTTTATATATACTACTAACTATTAATCGCGACTTCGCTCGCGTCTCTCAAAATCCTCACCTACATTTTGATTTTTCTGAGTCGGGTAACAAATTAATACAGGTCACTCCTGAATAGTGTAGCTTTCTAACGGTAAAATATTTTTAAAATCGGTCCAGTAGTTTTTGAGTTTATTCATTACAAACATACAAAAATACAAAAACAATGTTTTCTCCTTATAATATCAGTAAAAGCAAGTTGATTAATGTATTTAGTTATTGTGTGTAATTGAATAAGGAGGTTTGGTCTCGTAAATGCCGACTTTGCAAAAACTGGGCTGATATTATTCGGGTTCTGAAATCAGAAATTACACAATATAACTTTTTACAAGTTATCTTTTTATTATTAGTGTATTTCTGACACTCTACCTATAGTGGTTTTTAATTAAAAGAGTATCATGCCTGATTTCCTTTCAGGGTTGGCAAAGAAAACCGAACATCTATATACTTTCTAGTTTGCCACGATTCACCGATTTGTCGGTTGGTGAGGTGAGTGATAACTCCTATCGCCGTATTTTACCGTCCTGAAATGTTGCTTTTTTCTCCGCAGCCCAGAATACTATGTCTAATAAAAATCGTGTGGTACGTATTTGTAAGACAAGCATCAGTCGACCACAGATTTCCGAGACACGCGTTGCATTATTTTAGAAACTTGTGGTCGTCTGCGGTCACGACTCGCGGGAAAGTCTACTGGAAACTCAAGTGGCAGCCGCAAGATCATTTCTATTGTCGCCTTACTATTATTACAAACTAATATGTTATTTCTTAGCAAGTAACATTTACGCTCATATCCCCGAAGTGCTAGGCAGGGGTGATATACACCCACGATTTAGTCAACGGGAGGGGCGAACGGGATTAAGCCGCCTGATGTAACAAGTGTCCAGTGTTTATCGACAAATCGAACATATGACTAGTTAAAGAAGAGTTCTGTTTTATCAAACAAGAATTTGAATCTAATCTTCAAGAGCCAGTACCGGTAAAATAACTAAAAGTGAAAAACTTAGTATTTTTCACTTTTAGTTATTTTTTTATATCATAGAATAGCAAGAAAGCTTCCTCCTGATGGAAAGATATAACCATCGCCTAAAGACACCAAAGATGTTAACGAGGTGTTGCTATCGGTATATTCATAACTAGCGACCTGCCCGCGGTTTCACCCGCGTAGCTTCTGTTCCCGTAGGAATATCGAAAAGGTTTATATACTAAAACCTTCGTCAAGAATTAATCTATCTTTTAAAAAATACTGCATTAAAATGCGTTGCGTAGTTTTAAAGATTTAAGCATACATAGGGACATAGGGACATAAGGACAGACACAGAAAGCGACTTTCTTTTATACTATGTAGTGATAAAACATAAGGTTTTTTTTACATCATCAGTTAGCAAACAAAAAAAATGCCTCACCAGATGGGAAGAGAAACCAAAGATGTTAATAGTGCGCTGCTATCAGAGTAGCAGGATAGCAATGCCAAATGCATAAGTCTACCGGCTATCTTACCCTCCAAACCGGAACACGAAAATTACAAGCACAAACGCTATTGCGGCAGGAATAGGTAAGGCGGTGATACCAGACCCGGGCGAGACAATGCAGAACTCCACCACCTAGTAGCCACGATGGTAGTAACTCGCATAGCCAATCGGTCGCCTTTTACGTCCTGCCTGGCAAAACGGCAGTTGGTCTATTCTATAAAAGAGCCCGGAACCAACACGGGGGGCTTCCCCACTATTCTTTTTAAGCAAAAAATATATAATCAACAATTTCAGATTAATGTTACACGACAGTGTCTCACAAAATTACCTCAACTTTCGATATCCATGACCATGACCTTTGTCTACCACATCGAGGTCACGTTGAAAAGTATCCCAACTTTTGCAGACCTTGAACAATTGCAAAGTTTATGACTAATCACGTGACCTTTAACAGGGCTATTCATGTAGGCCGTAGTAGTCGCGACGTAAGATTAATTATATTGAAAAATCAGTCAAGTGTGAGTTGGACTCGTACACGTACGGTTCGGTACCATCGAGTACCTGAAGACTGAGGTAAATTGTATGGGGATCTTTTGGGATATAACTTTTATAGATTTTTATTATTTGTCATGATAGCGGCCATCACAGAGCACGCAAATACTAATAGACACGCTGCTAGGCGGAAATGTGTATTTTTTTATATCATAAGATTGCAAACAAGCAGATGAATCAACCATGTCAATGGAAAGTCAACAATCACCTATAGACACCAAAGATGTTAATGGTGCGTTGCTATCTTGTGACGAGGTCTTATGCCACATGCATAAATTTACCGGCTACATTACTCTCCAAAACGGAACACGACAGTGACAAGAACTGACACTATTGCGGCAGGAATAGGTAAGGCGTTGGTACCAGACCGGGCGAGACAATGCAGAACTCTACCACCAAGTAGCCACAAAGGTAGTGACTCACATAGATAATTAATTGTTCGCTTTTTACGACCTACATAGCAGAACGGCAGTTGGTCTATTCCTCAACGGAGCTCGGACCAACACGGGGTAAAATTAAATAATAAGCCGCTCATATGAACAAGTACATAAAATTGTAAATGTCAAACTTAAGGCATTGTAGGAACACCTCCACACTGCCATTTGTTCATATAATAAAAACGATAAACTAAGAATTGAGAGGATTAATACGATATTGAATATTTTACAGTATCTTGGGAACACATTTCAAAACAGTTATCAATTTGTTAAGATAATCAATATAAAAACGGACATCAATTTGTCAAGAAAAAAAAATGATAAATCGATACTGGAAAACAATAAAATGTATCGAATATTAATGATACGCACGAGACATTTTTGAATTTTTTATCAATTTAGTACGAAAATAAAATCGATAAACTAAAAATCGAGAGAACCAATACGGAATCTGCAGAAAACTAAAAAGCCCGCACCTAAACAAATCTTTTGATGTTTTTTTAATGAAACCAAAGTACTAAAAGATATATTTCTTAATTTAAGTGTTGAGCACATATTTGGCGTTGTAAGATTACAAGTATAATATATGATCGCGATTAATAAATCCCACATACTATTGTCATGGCTTTATTGACTTTCAAATAAATGTCAAGACGGGTTTAATATAAATAATCCTATAGATAAGCTTCGTCAGACGCGAGCGGCGAGATGAAAGCGCCAGCGAATCCACAACTATAACTTCTATAGAAATCATGTCAACTCTTAGGGTCAGCAACTTTTTCTCTTGAATGGTGGGTGTTAAGTAGGATGTGACTTTTATGGTGTTTATATTAATAGGAATTTTTACCCGAGCACACTTGAGAAAAGGTTATGTTTTTAGCGTATGTATATTTTTTTGGTAAGCTCTGTAGCCCTTGGGCATATTCGAAGTGAATTTTCTTTAGGAATAGTTGTGGTTTGAAACTCGATAAATGGAAACGCGTAACGATAGAGAACAAACATAAATGTGTAAGATTAAGTCAGCGGCAAAATGAGATAGAACTAAGAACATTATAGTTTTTTTATATTCAAAATATCATCTATTTAATGGGCCCAAAACCAGTCAGATACAAACATTACAACTAATGAGATTTTATTGCAAATTTTATATTTTCGATTTTTTTATGTAATAAAGCAAAAAAGCATAATAGAGTAGCAGCTGTAATGCGCGTGAGTGCACATTGGGCGGGTGCGAACCGCAAGGTTGTAGATATGGATGCGTGCGTGCGTGCGTGCGTGCGTGTGTGTATGTGTGTGTATTTGAGTGTGTATTTGTGTGTGTGTGTGTGTTCGGGTGCGTACGCGTGTGCATATACATATATCGGCACTGTCAGTGTTACGGAGAAAAGCGGGATTTTTTAACATATTAAGTAAAAAAATCATTCGCCAAAAGCGGGACAGTAAAAAAAATTAAGTACACGTAATTTTTATTACTTTACATTTATTTGAGTGTTAAATTAAGTTTCAATGGTGATAGATAGCAATATAAAATGTTTTTAATAGACAATGTTACTCCGTGCGCCGAATAATCCCTGAAAAGCGGGACTAAGCCTGCATAGCGCGGGACATTTAATTGTGGTATAAAAATCGGGACGCCTAGCAACGATGATGTATATATATAATATGTGCGCTCGTGTACGTATACAACACACACATATATCCAATCATAAACTTCTCCAATAAGTAGAAAATCAAGTCAATTAGAAAACATTTTATCAAATGGACGAGAAAAATCTATCACTTCCCAAACGCTAAAGAATATATTATGTATATAACATCTCAATTCACTGTGTATCCATTCTGGTATAGCATGACGATAATATCAAATGACTAACAACAATTATGTCAAAGCAATCTGAGTGGCGTGTAATGTATCTGCAAATTACCGAGCACATTCAAGAAGCGTAGAAATGGGTCGTTAGGGCACTATTTCTGTCCGTCAAAATGTCACGCAACGATTGCGCAAGCGCAAAGGCGGTTACGGCCTTACAATTATAAACTATTAATATTTCTAAGGTTAAGAGAAATTTTCTACACTTTCTGCCGTGGCTACTTCTGTATAATTTTGTAGTTGATTGATAAAACGCAATTTACATTACATTAGTTAACTGATTGTTTACGGTTCCACCGGTGGAATGATAACCGTAGCCTATAAATACCAAAAACGTTATTGGTGCTTCGACTTCCGTTTGGCGGATGAACACTAAACATGCAAAATATTACCTTACTATCCATTGATATAAAAAACCCAAGATGCACAGTTCCAAATAAAACTGACACTAAAATCTGTCGCTAATTTCCTTCGATCAGAAAGAAGCTAATTTCACAAAAGTAGTTATAGATATGACAAAAATATATATATTAGCATATCCAACCTTAAGCCTTAAGATTTATAGTTGTTTTTACAAAGCAATGACAAAAAATAATAAAATTGACAGTGTCGCGACCGACGCGATTCTATTTGAAATGAGCGCACAATTTGAAATTTCGCGATCATTTTTAGAGGACGTTTTTGAGACACTGATTGTGTATCTTGGGTTTTTTTATATCAATGTTACTATCCAAACTGGAATAGTTTGCCTATCAAACGGCAGGAAAAAGTATAGTGGTAAAGCTAAACTCGAACGAGATACTGTGAAACTCTACTACCAAGTATTCAAGGTGGTAGAGACAGGTTTGGCTAATCGATTGCCCTATGTCTTTCACCTTTTTTCCTGCTTGGCAGGAAGGGAGTTGGTCTTAAAAGGACCCGGTGATGAAGAATATATGAAATAACAAGAATTTTTCATTTTAAACTCAAGGATTGCAACTTAATAGCAATAACAACATCTTTGATGTCTATAGATCAAAAAGTTCCCAAACTTTTTTTCTCATAGACCACTTTCAAAATTTTGCTGGTTCCGGTGGACCCCCTAAATCTAAATTTCTACCATACTCCCAAAACATAAGAAAAATGTAGTCGCGTCGAGTCTCCTGTAGACCCCTGGGGGTCCACCTGGACCACTTTGGGAATCTATAGCAATGATGATGGTTTTCTTTTTTTAAGTGAGCCGTCTGCTAGTTTGCTATCTTATATAACAAATATAATAAAATCATAGGAAAGTCAAAACTGTACATTGAATATTTTTTTAAAAGAATACTCGGGGCGTGATCTACAATCGATTTCGAAGCCAAAAATATAGTTTTTAGATATTTTGTCTGTTTGTCTGTATGTATGTCCGGGGTAAACTCAAAAAGTACTGCATGGATTTACTTCAAATTTTGCATGAATATTACTAACAGGTCGGATCAACATATAGGCTACATATTATCACGCTATCACCTACAGGGGAGGAGCAGTGCGGAGTAAACGAAGTCCGTGCGGACGAAGTCGTTGGCAACAGCTAGTTATTAACATAATTATTATTACATACATACATAAAAGTAATTTGAAAAATTAAACTAACTTCGAATTCCTAGGTACCTATATTATGCATGTCCTACCTACAATATATAGTCCGCGCGGACGAAGACGCGGGCAACAGCTAGTATATATATATATATATATATATATATATATATATATATATATATATATATATATATATATATAGTACAATAAAGTTTGAATCCAGCCGTTGAATGTTAATATCAGACCTCTCTCAATCTCACGTTTGATACGAGTAACTCATCGCCATCGCACTAACCTTTAATAATAATTCTTCGATTGCTATATAAACTAATTCTTACTTACAATTTATAAGCCAATCGCAAGAGATAACGAAGCAAATTACCTGAAAAAAAAAGATTTTTTATTATTTTATCACTTCGCTATCACATAATATCGTACATAATATCATATATCTATATTATAATATTATAAATACGAAAGTTTGGATGTTTGTTACTCAATCACGCAAAAATTACTGAACGGATTTGAATGAAATTCGGCATATAGGTAGCTGATGACCTGGAATAGCACATAGGCTACTTTTTATCCCGGAAAAATTAGGTGATCCCGCGGGATTCACCAAAAACTTTTGTAATGCAGCGGGCTGCACGCTGCAGCTAGTTATGTATATTTGCACACTATCGTTGTTCCCAGCG
The DNA here is from genome assembly GCA_036924255.1 of Apodemia mormo. Taxonomy (NCBI): domain Eukaryota; kingdom Metazoa; phylum Arthropoda; class Insecta; order Lepidoptera; family Riodinidae; genus Apodemia; species Apodemia mormo. The sequence goes on from JAUPFN010000026.1 coordinate 11,703,074, forward strand.
ATTTCGCTCTCGTAACCCACACTCATTACTTACTCTTACTCAATCGGGTTAAAAAGTAGCCTATTTGAAAAAAAACTGCTTATTTTACTTTTTGATAATGTAGCTTTATCTTCTTAAAAAAATGTTAAAATTGGTCCTGTTTTTGAGTTTATACAAATAAACAAATCTTACCTCTTTATAATAATTAAATACATAGAAGTTAAAGTCTATTTTTTGGTTTAATAATAATATAATATGTTTAGGAAAAATCACGGGCATTTTTCAAATTTAGATTTTATTGCATTTTACATGTCGTGTTCCGAAATACAAAGTAACGTTGCCGGTAAACTTATGCAGTTTGGTGTCATACGGATGTTAACGCATCATTATTACCTTTCGTATTGACAGGTGATTCTTGTCTCCTTCGACTAGGAGATCCTATGTCCTATCCTATGATCCTAAAACAACTGGCCGTTAGGATCAAATTTTAATCATAGCACTTTTATGAGTTTGTTTTGTATTCGTACTATTTTTGTTATTCTATGTAAACGCACGTGTTACATGAGATGAACTCTAATGTAGTATGTAAGCTTACTTGCTGTGTTAACGATCTTTCTGCAACATGAACTTTTCCCTGTACAGGTTCTGCTAAAAGAGATCTCTTAAAAAGTTAAACACACCTAAACAATATCGCTTATGTATCGTTTGATAATCCGCAAAAAGTAAAAATGAATACTTACCATCACGCACGTTCTCTTTAGATGTAAGCAGAGTAAACTGAATTGTTGGCCTAGTTTATGACGATTTACCGATTTATCTTTAGAGAAATGGGTGGTGGGTGATCTAGATCGCCGCATTTTTCCAACCTCATCACGTCTTATGCCTGTTTTCTCCGATGATCATTACAGGCACTTTTATGAGCTCATTGGAGACACGAACACATTTAACACGCCATCACCAATGTCTATAGCAGCACTAGACGTCGATTTTTAAAAATGCCATAGAACCATTTTCAATAACATCTGCTTGGGGATCTTACTTGCCCGGGGATCTTACCTGAGCCCCATGATCCAAGCCGATTAGGTATAACCACGGGCATAGCTACATCTTTGTTAAGGGTTTGACGGTTCCAAAATCTACAAACATTAACTCGGTCTCTCTGCCCACCCCGTAAGGGAGCTGGCGTGAAGATATGTATGTAGGTAACAAGTTTTATCTGAACTTATTACTGTCGTAATAAATCCCGTGTCGTTTACAAATTGTAGATATGTATGTACCTATTCCACGATTACTTGTTTTAGAAATTACGTTTAATCTTCTCTGTGGTACAGCGTCAGCGTTGATTGTATGAGGTCCTGGGTTCGATTCCCGGGTCGGGTAAATAAAAAAATGTATTTTTTCAGTACCCTGATAAAAACAATGTTACCCGGAATTGGAAAGTGTCCGAGGCGATAAGTTTGACGATTATAACATTTGTGGCACCGAGTATCTTTGGCTAATCGTAGATGCACTTGTTGTACCTCTGACGACGAGCTTGAAGATACTTTTTGTTAATGGAAAGGGCGGTCTGGACTCCCTAATATAATATTCTCCTTAAATACACCCACGGTTATCACAATACCACGACAGGCATTATTACTTTTTGTACATTAAGAAGTAATTATACACAGACACAACTATAAAAATTAGAAAAAGACGGTTAAGTATATATCTATCTTTCAAATAATTATACAGTCTGTAATCTACTCATAATCAAGTTCGTGGATCTCCTGGCAGTTAGTAAAAATAACGTAGTTTCTAAACTGGTTATAATCATAGTGCATGCCAACTCTTACGTATTAGCCTGGTTGGGACGCGGAGCGGAACGGAGCGGACCCAGCCATGGATGATCTTCGAGTTTTCTTTACGGTTTTCACAACATCCATTGCTTGGAATTGGTAACAAAAAAATGAGTTACGTAACTTATATGCAGTAATCTATATATATAAGAATCAATTGGTGTTCATTAGTTTCGCTAAAACTAGAGAACGACTGAACTAGAGAAAAGCTGCATGTGTCAGCTAGTGTTTTTTTATTCATTAGATAGAATTAAGAGAATTCACTCATTGTGTTTTCGGCTTATCCTTGTTAATAAAAACCTAGGTTTCCTCAAGCCCTACCTTCCGGATAACAGCTGACAAAACAAAAGCGATGGTAATCGATTTAGTACGCGATTCCGGTGATTGTCTTGACAGCCATCTCCGGACGCTATTATATCCGGGAAACGCATTCAAATAACTTATATTCAACTACTTATACTTTACAATTCATATAATTAAATTTTGATTTGCTTGTGAGCGTTAAATAATACCTTTTATTGTTTTTATATTACCAGTTAAAAAAAAGAAGAATAAAATTTAAATGATTAGGATTTAACTGATTAGGTTTAGCTCCGCATTAATTGTTGTTTTTAATTAGGAGTGTATAAATTTATTTTTTACTAGCTGTTGCCAGCGACTTCGTCCGCGCGGACTTCGTTTACTCCGCACTGCCCCTCCCCCGTAAGTGATAGCGTGATAATATGTAGCCTATATGTTGACACGACCTGTTAGTAATATTCATGCAACATTTGAAGTAAATCCATGCAGCAGTTTTTGAGTTTACCCCGGACATACATACAGACAAACAGACAAAAATTATATTTTTGGCTTCGATATCGATTGTAGATCACGCCCCAAGTATTCTTTTAAAAAAATATTCAATGTACAGTTTTGACTTTCCTACGATTTTATTATATGTATAGATATATAAATATTTGACAGTCAATTGTTACTTTTAAAAAGGCATGTGGTGTTTATCTACAATTGTTTTTTATAATAAGTAAGATGTTTTTTGGTAGGTTATCTATAATTAAATTAAACATTTTATACAAATGTTGGTAAGCCTTAATAATAAATAAATAAATAAAATATTCTTCATCGTAATACGCACTTTTGGCGGTTAACGATTTTAAAGATTTAGTAGGATCAGACTGTTATCAGGAGCAATTAATTTCAAGTTTCTTGGTCTTAAAAGTAATCTTGAGTTAGTATTTAGTGTACTGCCATACCGTTCATCCGATTAGAATTAAACTATGAGAACTTGTTGCTTGCACTTGCGGGAAGGGTACAGGCGAAGTACAATTAACTTACGGTAGGTGGCGAATGTGTCGTACCGGTAAAGTATGCTCGCGCCCGTATCCCCGAAGAGGTAGGCAGGTGTATAACCAGTGCACCCACGATTTGCCGAAGATACTCAATCCCACAATGTGATAGGTGGCAAGTCTGTCGCCAACCGAGCACTTTTCTAATTCCGGACAACGTTGTTTTTATCAAAAAAGTGAAAAACTTTAAAACGATTTTGAATCCCCGACCCGGGAATCGAACCCGGGACCTCATGAGTCAATACCGACATCGGACCACTAGACAACAAAGGCGATAAGTTCCGCTAAATGTATTTGAATGAGCAGCAACGCACCTGGTGACTGTTAGTTTAATATTAACTTTAGTTAGTTCTGTTGTATTCAGTTTTACATTAGATCTGTTGCAGTTTTGTTTTAAATATCAATCTGTTAGATGCGAGTCAATCACGGATCCATTTGGGGTTTAGTATTATAAATTAGTTTAACAACGCTTATTTACGACAAGCTCGTATGTGTGCGTAATTTGTATACGTACAGAGTGCGCAAAAAACATACCTAAATTACGAAAATTTAGTAATTTAATTTAATTTGTTAATGAGGAGAGAGTTCTTTATTATCAACAATACCCTATAATATATAACTCCTATAATAAGTTAGGAGAAGGATAAGGACATAATAAGGATAACATATACATCCTAATATCTCTAGTTCTTGGCCTTGACTACATATTTCAAGATATTTTACTTTACTAAGAGGCAGAGTTCTGCATTGTCTCGCCCGGGTCTGGTACCGTCAAACGGTAGTGGTAAAATAATACCTTCAAGAAACGAGCTTATTCATTCTTAAAAGGCCGGCAACGCAGCTGCAATACCCCCGGTATTGCGGATGTCCATGGGCGGCGGTGATCACTTACCATCAGGTGCACCATCTGCTCGTTTGCCCCCTCTACTATAAAAAAAAACGGGGTGAATAGGAATGCAGGGGTGTAAAGGGACGAAGCATATTTCGTAGATATGAAACTAATTCTGTAGAGTTTTAGGTTTCGTCCCTTTTCACCCCTGCACTCCGATAATATAAGCATACAAGATAAGATAGCAAACAAGTAGATGGGTCTCCTGATGGAAAGAGTCAACCATTGCCTATAGACACCAAAGATGTTAATGGTGCGTTGCTATCTTGTGACGAATTCTGATGCCACATGCATAAGTTTACCGGCTACCTTACCTTCCAAACTGGAACACGACAGCGACAAGCACTTACGCTATTGCGAAAGGAATAGGTAAGGCGGTGGTACCAGACCCGGGCGAGACAATGCAGAACTCTACCACCTAGTAGCCACGATGTTAGGTGACTCGCATAGCCAATCAGTCGCCTTTTACGACCTGCCGTGCAGAACAGCAGTTGTTCTATTCTTCAAAGGAGCCCGGAACCAACACACACCTATAATAGTCACTTAATCTTTGGACCTCATTGGATTGTTATGTCCCTTCATTTTCATTTTCAACTCCCTGCGCTTGCGTCCTAAGCATTGGTGTGCCGTCAGGTCTAAAAACAATAAAACCGTGTTGTGCTTCTTATAATGTGCTTTTAACATTATGAATATTAAACATAAGAAACGGAAATGTAAAAAATAGTTACCAGTGGTAAAATAAGGAAGTTATATACGCAGAGGTCAAATAATGAAGTTTAAAAACATTACCAACATTCAATTAACACTCGAGGTCAAAGGCGTTCGAGTTGTAGAAAAAAGTTAAATTTAAGATCAAAGCAAGTCCTTAAATTGAGGGCTTTATGCGAATTATTGCTTGTATATTTGAATGTTAGTCCTTTTTGCGGCTTCTATAGCATCTATCATAAGGAGTTTTCCGATAAATAGTTCCGTTTGATTCCTGCTGAATTTCAACATTGCACATGAAATTCCACCCTCATCTTTACGCTTTAGGCTTTATCAATGAAGGTTACTATGTGACGTTAAAATCGTAACTACTTACTACTTACTAGGTGGTAGGGTTCTGCAACGTCTCGACCGGGTCCTGGTATCACTGCTTTACCTTTTCCTGCCGCAATAGCGTCGATACTTGTCATGTTCCGGTTCAGAGGGTAAAGTAGCCGAAAAACTTATGGATGTTTTATTCCAACTCCGCCACACAGCTACGCACCATTGGTATCTTTGTTGTCTAAAGGCGATGATTTAGATTGATGGAAGAGTTCCATCAGGATAGCCATCTGATTGTTTACTATCTAAATAAAACTTACCATGGACATGACATTAGGATCCGCCATTGCGGGAAAAATAGCTGTATAATTGTATATCCGGTTAACTATTTACTAAAACGAGATTTGTAAGTTTGCGTCCTCAAAAAAAAATAGTATTTTTTTTATCGACGTAAAACTAAAAATTACCTTTGACGATAAAATTAGAAGTAAAAATGACTGTGTAATTGTATATCTGGTTACCTATTTCGTCAGGGCCTTGAATCGTGGCTGGAGTCGTGACTGAATGGTTGAAACTTGAAATAACCGTCATGAGCATTAAAACAGAGGATAGTGTAGCGCGAATTCGGCTATGTAAAAAAGAGAATCTTTCAACTCCAAATATCCTATGAATATAAGAGTTTTAGTAGATACTAGCCGTTATTCACGGCTTCACCCGCGCTTATATCATGCCCCGTGACCCGTAATTGAGAAGCGTTTTATACGAATATAAGAATGAAATGATAAGAATATAAAAATATCTATTTTTTGAGGAGTCGACCTTTGAAAGGATGTAGAGGTACCGGCTTTAGAATAAATGTATAAAGTACTACTGGGTTCGAATCCTGGATCAGAAATTCGTTCTGAAGAAGTTTTGCTGGAAAACAAATTACTCAATACAGGATATGTGCTTTATATATTTTTATAATATGAGTTATACGCAGCAATCGCATACGCAATAAACGCAGCAACGTTATGATAATTCTATAAAGTAAACAAACACCAAGAAGCAACTTGGCTCAAAACAGGATGAATTGTAATATACTTTTGAATTTCGAAACGTGCGACAATACCGTCTGTCCTTGCATGTTTACTCTTATTATATTTCGGTGGCCATTCCAGATAGTCACATCTTAATATTATGTGCTACCTCTCGCACTCTGTTGTCTCTCGACGCACTTTGTTTTCTATGTTTATTACAAAAAAAAAATGGCAAAAGGAAAATATACAAATAAATCAATATGTGATATAAGATATTATACTTAAAACCCTAATGAACGTTGCTGAAAATATTTGTTCATTAAAAAAATTGAAAATGGAGGTGTTTACTCACTAATTACAAGAAACAAAAAAAATCTTACTGTATTTTTCTCGTATACTTGGAATACGAAATTCTTTACGAGGCCAAGTATAAGGTTTAATTACAATCATCCTGCAGTTATAAAAGATGTAACAGAAAAAAATTACGTTGAAACATAACTGTTTGAAATGTTAAAAATAATCCTCATACATAATGGATACTCTTCATAATCGGAACTTAGCGAAACTCCTTCCTAATGACTATTTCACGACGGTTTCACATTTGAATGCATCATCAGGGCTAAATAATAAATTACTTCTATGTTCGTAATTACTTGAGCGTTACGTTCCCTAAGTACAGCAAGCTTAGAGTTAGCAATACAAAAACTAATATGTATGTTATATTACATTATAAAAACGCCTTCGCTGGACTATCATCTTAAAATTGTGGTTTTAATTTATTAAGCTTAGATCTTGGCACACAATGAATACTAGGCGGTGACCTTTCATCCTTCTATATATTTGAATTGGATTGTCTTAACAATTTAGTTAAGACTATCGTACAAGGCTATTGCGGTAGTCTAAAGCAAGGTTGAATATTTAGTATTATCAGGATATATGTACGAGATAATGTATGAAAATTTGAAAACTATATAAAAATCTATTTTTAACTTTATTTTTCTGTAATGCCTAAAGCCGCGTTTTCACAGGGTCAGTAACTGACTTCGATTTCGAGACAAGTCAGCGCTGACCCGAAAAATACCCAATGTAAACTGAAGTCAGTACAGCGGCGGAAAGTCAGCGCTGACTTCAATATTCACAGACGAATATTTTGAGGTCAGTTGGCGCAGTCATTGATGGCGGCAGTGTCGGCGCCGATACTGACTTGTGCACTGACCCTGTGAAAACGCGGCTTAAGTCTAGGCCTTACAATAATCGAGATTTTACGGATTTTTTAAAATAAGAAATTGTGCGGTCGACAATTTTTACTTGAGTACAAACTAATCAGAAATGCGGCAATATAAAAGTTAAAGGATTCGGATTTCGGTTCATTTATGTCGTAACCATTCATTTAACAGCACGTTCTAATTTTAAGACGCTCATATGTAAAACATCTCGCTCGTAAACCGAATAATCGATTGATATGTCAATCGTTACAATTCGATTCGAATATCGAGTGCCGTTGGCTTTCGAAAGAAAGAGATTAGGTCAATTAACGGGTTTTTTGATATATCATTGTTTAATTGCGATACGGAGTAAATTCTCAATACATTAAACAGCGCCCACATGATATTTGCAAATGAGGACTGGGCCGTAATACAACAATATTAATAATACGTTTCTCAAAAAGGCTAATGACATTTTATAAATAAAATACTCATAAAAGTTACACCAGTACTCATTTCATTATTTTTGATAAATTAGAGTTTTTTTATCTTAATTACTCATTGTGTACAATTATTCTAACGTACTTTAAGTCCAACTTTTTTTAATAGAATTCCCAAAAAGTAGGTGGTTCACGACCGAGTTTGGTACCAACGTCTTCTGTATTGCTGCCCCTATAGCGTCAGTGCGTGACTGTTGTTTTCCGGTTTGAAGGGTAAGGTAAACTTACGGATATGGCATTCCAACTCCACACAGTAAAAGCACCATCAACATCTTTGGTGTCTATAAGCGATGGTTATTAATTTCCATCGAGAGAGCCATGTGCTTGTTACCTATCCTAAGTATTAAAGTTTTTTACTTTATGATGAGAATGGCTGGCAACGTATCTATGAATCAGGTACGCGCTCAGTAATGAGCTAGACATCCAGAAAAACTAAAAATTTTGTGAACGAAGATTCGAAACCTTCTCGTGCGTCTATAGCAGTGTTTCCCAACACACACACACACACACACACACACACACACACACACACACACACACACACACGGCGGCACACTCCGCGGTGAATCCCCGACGAAGTTTAATTGACGAATGTAATCACCCAGTTGATATATTGGTATTGGTAACTACTAACAAAATTATATCTAATTATTATTTACAGCATTTTTTTAATATGTTTTCTTTTTGTTAAATTTGGCAACGATCTACCAATGCATTTGAATGGCCAGGAGCGAAAGGGTTAGTCATGTCTAATCAATTTTTGAAATTGCCCTCTTAATTTTCAAATTACCCGCTTGTGGGGCGTAGGGCCCACGTTGGGAAACACTGGTCTATAGCGAATCCATTACCGCTTGAACATAAAATGATATCATATTTCAAATTATATGCTTGTAAGTTAATCACAACACTTTGTATTCGTCATAACGACCTTATTGGCACGGTTTCTATACGATATTACGACCTAAAAAGGAATCGAACCGAAACGTATCAAATTTAAAGTATCGCAATAACGTAGAAGGTTAAGGTTTGTTTTACAAATCCTATATTTATGAAATGTAGGTCTTGTTTAAATTACATTGAAAAATCGCTGTAGAATTACCGGTAATCGTTATCTTAATATTAAACTAGCAATACACGTGCAAATAATTCGCACTAATTGCAAAATTAAAACCGTCAATTGTCAGCATTGCTGTATTGCGTCTTAAAGTAAACTTGTATAAATCAAAAACCAAAGCACTGAAAATTTTTTAAGTTGTTGATGCCGGTAGAGCAAGTATTTATCTATAAAATGATATAGAATTTATTTGGAGTAATTGTGAGATTTTCTCTAAAAAGGGAGGCAATATCTATGTAACTACTTATGTATGGTAAAACAACGGTTGCCGGGTCAACTAGTATCTATATCTACACATATAATAAAATCGTAGGAAAGTCAAAACTGTACATTAAATATTTTTTTAAAAAGAATACTTGGAGCTTGATCTACAATCGATATCGAAGCCAAAAATATAGTTTTTAGAATTTTTGTCTGTCTGTATGTCTTTTGTCTGTATGTATGTCCGGATAAACTCAAAAAGTACTGCATGGATTAACTTCAAATTTTGCATGAATGTTATTGTTGGATGCGGTCAGGATTTAGCCAATTTAAAAGAATACTACATTTTATTATTCTCAATAATTACTGTATTTCCTTGATATTTTACATCACTTCATAATTTCCACTTATTTTTCCCTTTTTACAAATATTATTGGTGTCGCATGCGTCTCTCTCGAAATACTGCGATAGAATGCCGCGCTACCCCGGCCGGCTCGCCAAGCCAATCTTGACATACGAAACAAACACAGAAAAGAAACGATCGAAGCGCCAACAAAACAACCAATCAGACGGTACCGGAAATAATATTAGAGAATTTTAAATACAGTGATGTTTCGCTTTACACTAGTGAATTATTCTAACATTATTAACAGGTCGGCTCAACATATAGGCTACATATTATCACGCTATTACCTACGGGGGAGGAGCAGTGCGGAGTAAACGAAGTCCGTGCGGACGAAGTCGTTGGCAACAGCTAGTTATTAACATAATTATTATTACATACATACATAAAAGTAATTTGAAAAATTAAACTAACTTCGAATTCCTAGGTACCTATATTATGCATGTCCTACCTACAATATATATCTCAAAAACAGTTGAACCGATTTTGAGGAAACTCGACTGTTTCTTAAGTTGTAATATACCTAGCTGATTTAATAAAGTATTATCACACAGGTTTATCATAAGATAGCAAACGAGCAGATGGGTCTCCTGATGGAAAGAATCAACCATCGCCTTTAGGCACCAAAGTTGTGTGTTAATGGTGCGTTGCTATATAAGTTTAGCGGCTACCTTACCCTCCAAACAGGAACACAACAGTGACAAGCACTGACGCTATTGCGGCAGGAATAGGTAAGGCGATGGTACCAGACCCGGGCGAGACAATGCAGAACACTACCACCTAGTAGCCACGATGGTAGTGACTCGTATAGCTAATCGGTCGCCTTTTACGACCTGCCTTGCAAAACGGCAGTTGGCCTATTCTTCAAAGGAGACCGGGACCAACACGGGGGGAAAAAGGGTTAAACTGTGAACGTCCTTTTTTGAAGTCGGTTAAAAAATCTGGAAACCCGTTGACCCTCCAGCCCATACCTGAAACTTCCCGCTGAGTCGAGGTATTTTATATTCAGAGCAGTTAAAAATATATTTAGGTATGGACTTTTGAGCTCGAAGAGTTCAAGAAGCTTTGTTAGTTGAAAACGGCACTAATTAAATTTTTGAAAAGCTTTTGAACACGATCATTCGATCGGCATTCAACGTATTAAAGTTTTTGAGCTTTACTTATGTTGTAGTCGATTCTGTGGTCTAGTAATCCGGTGCCGGAGTTGACCACATGAGGTCCCGGTTTCGATTCCCGGGTCGGGCAATTCAAAAAATATATTTTTTCAGTTGTCTGACAAAAACGACGTTGCCCGGGATTGAAAAGTGCCCGGTTGGCGATAGGCTGGCTACCTATCACATTGTGGGACTAAGTATCTTCGGCTAATCGTGGGTGCACTTGTTGTACCTCTGCCTCCCTATTCGGGGGTACGGGCGTGAAGATACAAAATCGATTGGTTGCAAAATTTCGAAGTAATTTCGAAAAAATACATATGAAAAATTTTCGTTATCGATGATTCCCGAACGAATCTACTTTCTTATATGTCGTAAGATAGCAAACAAGCAGATGGCTCTACTGAAGGGAAGAAACAATCCTCACCTAAAGATACCAAAGGTGTTACTGGAGCCTTGCTATCCGCGTAGCGAAATGGCAATGGCACATTCATGCGTCTTCAACTACTTTATCCTCCAAACCGGAACACGACAATGGCAAACATTGACGCTATTGTGGCGGGATTAGGTAAGGCGGTTTGTATCATATACCCGGGCGAGACGTTGCGGAACTCTACAACCTAGTAATCACGGTGGTGGTGACTCGTATAGCCACTCGTTCGGTTTATAAGAACCGCCTGGCAGAATGTCTGATGGTATATTTATCAAAGCGGGCCCGGACCAACACGTCACTTATTTGTCACAAACCATGCTAGATCTATTATTTTAATTAAAAAAATACGGTTGTTTTTTTTTTGGTCCTTATATTCGTGTAACTGGACTATTTAATTCCGCCAGCCCCGTTTTTCTATGGATCGTCGAGGCGCAAGGATTCTAGGCATCGCCGTATGATGGACGTTCCACGTACCCGGACAAAGTGGTTCATCAATTCGAACCGCATGGGACTGGAACATGCTTCCTGAGTCTGTGTTCCCCGACGAGTACAATCTGGGGACCTTCAAGAGAAGAGTAAACGGGTACCTTCTAGGGAAGCGCTTTTAGGCCGCATCTTAGCTTACCACCAGGCGAGATCGTGGTCAAGAGCTTCCCTATCGATAATATAAAAAAGAAACTATTGGTATGAATGTGTGTTACGATTTTAGATCTTGTACTGTGCCCTAGGTCACAAGTGACATCATGGTCACGCCACAAACAAACAGAACACAGCCCCTCATTAACCTCAGCTGTAACATGAAAATCAGCGCGGGCGAGAACATGACAATAGTTAGTACAAGACACATGTCAATCACCCGACGAGCAAAGGTGTGGGCTCGGCATTAACACACTTTTCGAACGCCCGCGGGTGGTAGGGTTGCGCACTTTCTAGATTCTACATTATTATACCTTTGTATCGAGAAAAAAATGTTTACATCCAATAGGACAAACACAACACAATAAAGGAGGATTCAAATTAAAAGCTAAATTATTCTCTTGCCTTTTGTGAAAATAAGAGTGTTTATAAAAAGGTGGGCAACCTTGTCTTTTTAGCTTCTGTTGTAGTTTCAAACAATGGTGACACATATATTGGTTAACCTTAAACTTTTTAATTTTAATTAAACCATATTAAATTGCCAAACCACAAGAATGATATAAATGAAATCCTGGGTCTTGTAGTTTGGGAGTACTTGTAATCCACACTAATATTATAAATGGGAATGTAACTCTGTCTGCCTGTCTATCTCTTCTTCACGACTAAACCACTGAAGCGATTTGAAAGATTGCGATTGAAGGTGCAAAGATAGTTTAAGACCCCATAAAGGACATAGGATAGTTTTTATCTCGGAAATCATACGACAACGGTAACTATGCGGGTAAAACCCCGGGATTGGCTATATTTTAAATCAAATTAATAAGGAGTAACTAGGCTACATTTATTTTAGAAATTTTTCCACGCGGACGAAGTCGCGGGGGCACAGCTAGTTTGAAATAAGTTACCTATTTGATTATTTGGTATTTTTATAAATACAGTTTAAGCTCTATGTAGCGATACTTAACGGACTGAAAATTTTATGGCGTTATGGAGATTTGTTAAACAGAGAAAACAAAAGATTTGGAAAGATCTTTAATTGCGTTTTTTTTTCAATACAAGATTTTTGCTTACTCGTCATATTCACGTTTGTAAATTTTGTGAACACTTAGCATTATGTCGTATAGACAATGCATAACAGCCTAACAACAGTGTAGCGGTCAAGCTAAACACGTGCAAGTTAATCAAAACATAACAAAAGAATTTATTCCTTTAGTAGGTACAATAGAATAAGAAAAAATGCTCAAGCAAAAAAACATTTTTTGTGACTGGCAACCCTAGCAAAGGTCGTACCACATTTACCGAAAGAAAAAGTCCACCCACGCGATGTTTAAAGAGTACGCAATCACAGTTGCTACAACAATTTAAGAATAAACTCCAGTGCGACATTGAACGATTAGATTAACCAGATTAGTCGACATCATAGTGCTTATAAACAATAAGACAAACTTTTCGTGGGTTTCAAGATAATGTTCTTTATTATTCATCAAATGATTATGTATAAAAGATGCATACGCCAAACCTCTTATGTATTTTAGTAAAGGGAGAACCAATTGCCACGCATTATATGCCTTGGCATGACGGCTTGCCTTTTTACATTTATAACCGTTGTTACACAAATAAGTTTAGAAGACTTGATGTCTTATATCATAGAACAGCAAATAACCAGATAATTCTCGTGGTGGAAAGAGATTAATTACCCCACGCCTATGTACACCAAAGATGTTAAAGGTGCGGTTTTATTCTTATAGTGGGTTGTAAAGCCACATGCGTAAGTTTACCGGCTACCATACCCTCCAAACCGGAACACGACTGTTACAAGCCCTGACAATATTGCGGCAGGTTAGGTAAAGCAGTGGTACCAAATACGGGATAAAAATTGCAGATTTATTTACAGTTACAATGTTAGTGTAATGTTTGGCCAATTGTTTGCCTTTTACTAGATGGCTGACAGGAAAGCAAATGTTCTATTCTTCAAAAGGGGACTAGACCAATACGTTGAAATCTACTCAGTAAACATTTATTAATTTCCTCAAATATTGTAACAAAGGTGTTCGTATTTTTTATAAGTTGTGTCAAATATTTGGCCTTAGTTGGCATGCAATATTTACATAATGTCGTTGTAATGGCCATACAAAATCTATATATAAAAAAATCAATTGCTGTTCGTTAGTCTCGCTAAACCTCGAGAACGGCTGAACCGATTTGGCTAATTTTGGTTTTGAATTAATTGTTGAAGTCCAGGGAAGGTTTAAAATGTGAGAAAATATCAGAGTTAAAAAGGCAGAACAACGTTTTCCGGGTCAGCTAGTATTATATAAAAATTAATTGCTGTTCGTTTGTTCGTTAGTCTCGCTAAAACTCGAGAACGGCTGAACCGATTTGGCTAATTTTGGTTTTGAATTAATTGTTGAAGTCCAGGGAAGGTTTAAAAGGTGAAAAAGTATAGAAAAAAAAATAAGAGTAGTTAAAAGTATAACAACGTTTGTCGGATCAGCTAGTTCTTAAATATAATTTTTTGTATTAATTGTTGAAGTCCAGGGAAGGTTTAAAAGGTGAAAAAATATAGAAAAAAAAACAAGAGTAGTTAAAAGGTACAACAACGTTTGTCGGGTCAGCTAGTTCTTAAATATAATTATAAACAGCTTTATATTTAATTTTATTATTAATTATTTTAATCGTGCACATAAACTGAAAGACATTGCAATTAATTAAATTTTAATATCTGATATAGGGTGAACTGAAAAAGCGGTAAAACTTCTGCATGTATATGGGCGATGGTTATCTCGTCTCGTCGGGAGAGACTTGTGCTTGCTTTACTATGATATAAAAAATATACAGCTAGGAATTGCGATCTAATTCTATTATCTGTGCCCATTAGAAACAGAAAAGATTTGTTTGTTTGTAATGGATAACCTTCATCACTAATCCGATTTTAAAACTTCTCTCACCTATAAAAAGCTAACACTGTCAGTGAGTAATCGTAAATATGAGCCGACACCGTTTTAGTTCAAAAATTAGGGATCCATTTCAAAGCCCACTTGAGAACGTTTTGTCGACTGGTTTTCTCGACATGCTCATATATTATAGTAATACTTAATAAAGCGAAGGCTTTTTACCCCAGTCCCCAATAGTTTCAAGAAAACTGCGCAGACTAAGGAGAATAAAATTTAACACAGTTAAATTTTAAATGAATAAGTCCAGAAAGCTAATATTGTTAGGTATTCAATATGCAATTGACAAATCTATATTATCTATATAATAATCTATACATATAATAAAATCGTAGGAAATTCATGTATGTCCGGGGTAAACTCAAAAAGTACTGCATGGATTTACTTCAAATTTTGCTTGAATATTATAACGCTAGCACCTACGGGGGAGGAGCTGTGCGGAGTAAACGAAGTCCGCGCGAACGAAGTCGCGGGCAACAGCTAGTAAATTTTCTTTTCGTTCGTTAGTCTCGTCGAGTTCGTTAGTCTCGCTAAAACTCGAGATAAGCTGAACCGATTTGGTTAATTTTGGTTTTGAATTATTGTTGAAGTCCAGGGAAGGTTTAAAAGAAGACAAAATATAGAAAAAAAAAGAGTAGTTAAAAAGGCAAAACAACGTTTGCCGAGTCAGCGAGTCTATATATATATATATATATATATATATATATATATATGTATGTATGTATGTATATATATATATATATATATATATATATATATATATATATATATATATATAAATCAATTGGTGTTCGTTAGTCTCGCTAAAACTCGAGAGCGGCTGAAAAGATTTGGCTAACTTTGGTTTAGAATTAATTGTTGAAGTCCAGGGAAGGTTAAAAAGGGAAGGTGAGAAAATATAGAAAAATAATAGAGTTATAAGATATAATAAGAATAAAATAATATAGAAAAATAAGAGTAGTTAAAAAGGCAGAACGACGTTTGCTGGGTCAGCTAGTTATAAATGCGAAAGTTTGGATGTTTGGATGGATGGTTGAATGGATGGATGTTTGTTACTCAATCACGCAAAAACTAACGAAGGGATTTAAATGAAATTTGGCACACAGGTAGATGATGACCTGGAATAGCACAACGACTACTTTTTATCCCGGAAAAATTATATAATCCCGCGGGATTCACCAAAACCTTTTATAATGCAGCGGGCTATACGCAGCAGCTAGTTTAATCTATATATTGATACGTGAAGGGAAAACTTTGTACCCCCATTTAAGAGAAATGCGCGAACGGTGGAATATGAATATTGGCACGATTACAGTTCACATTGTGAAGGAGTGCAGAAACGATATGCATTAGTAGTAACACATTAAATTAATAAAAATACACACATGTACACTAAACTATTTTCTTTACGGCTAAAGTCAGTTGTCAAACTTAAGAGATTTTATTGTTTAGTCTTTGGTCGAATTTCAGCCACAGGCGATCGCTAACTAGCGACAAGATATAGATAAGAAATGTTTTTCTTATCTATAAGAAAAACATGACACACACTACAATGCGTTTGACACACACATGTATATATATATATATATATATATATATATATATATATATATATATATATATATATATATATATATATATATATATATATATATATATATATATATATATATATATATATATATATATACACTATTTTGTTTATATTTAAAATCTCTTGTTCAACTCAGAAATTTATTTCAGATTTTGTTTCATTCAAATAAACCTTTACCGACAATTTTGACGAGTCGACATTTTTAAAATTATTACCGGATCGGAACGCGGCCACACATCTGAAAGAAACACAGCGAGCTCGTCTTTTTATATACATTTTATTTATAAATTTATAAAAAATGTAAAAATGATTTTTTTTTCATAACATAAAGCAATTATTATTTTCATAAAATACCTTTAAATTTTGTTTTATATTACAATATAGCAAACAAGCAGATGGGTTTCCTGATGTAAAGAGTCAACCATCGCCTGTAGACACCAAACATGTTAATGGTGCGTTGCTATCTTGTGGCAAGGTCTAATGCCACATGCATAAGTTTACCGGCTGCCTTACACTCCAAACTGGAACTTGTCAGTGACTACATTGATGCTATTGCGGCAGGAATAGGTAAAACGGTAGTACCAGACCCGGACGAGCCAATGCAGAACTCTACCACCTAGTGGCCACGATGGTAGTTACTCGCATAGTCAATCGGTCGCCTTTTACCTGCCTGGAAGAACGGCAGTTGGCCTACTACACTTTAGAAATAAATACATGATTGGTATGACAAGCAATTATTTCCAGGCTTTTTGTATAGTCAAATAACCTTGATTTAATACCATTTTATGCACAGCTTTAACACATAATTTAAATATGATTAAATCGCTAATAGATCCGGAAAGTTCATCATGACTATATTCCCATAAAGGAATTACTTATTCTGTGGAGACGAGATGCAGACAAGGTCGTAGGTATGAACCAAAATTTTAATCGACTCACCAAGAGATGGCGAACTAAATAACAACACACGGAATGCGTGACAAGAAAGTGAAACAGTGATAAATCGATTCCCCGACCCGAAATTGCAGTTTTAAAGAAGGTTAAAGCTATCGAGAAACTGATTCCAATTACCTTTATTAATCACGTAATCTTTATTAATAAAAAGAAATGGACGTGACAAAAATAAGAAATACTTACAAAATTAAGAATATTTTGTCTTAAAACGTGATCTTTAATGAAAACATTTAATTTAATAAAAAAAATATTCATTTCACACAAATAAAACAATAATCGTGTGTTATCTAATACCTTTAAACGAGCAATTCTTGTGTATGTACATATATAATTTAAATCTCGGAATCGGCTCCAACGATTTTCATGAAAGTCACAAGGAATCGATTTATCAAGTTTCCAGGTCCAAGAAAAGCTCGGTTCCCAAGATATGGGTATGTGAAAAACCGAGCAAAGCTCGGTCAACTAGATATTTATGTTAAAACAAACTCGAGTTAAACTTATGGGGTTATACAAAAACAAAAGTTATATAAAAAAACTAAAATTTAAGTCATTACGGGCTGAATTATTAATGAACTAGAAAACCTCATTTAAAAATCTAGTAAACAGCATCTTACAAATCGCCGGACTAGACTGCAGATACCTACTCTTTCCTTCAAAAGGAGTTGAGTCTTGACCAAACGGCGTAACATTTAGTTCGTAGCTTATGCGGTACGTGTTATCGAATTAGTTCTACCGGTGGGAGGAATGCGCTGTGCCGCGCACCCGACTGTATGGGTACCATCATCTTGCCTATTTCTCCCGTGAAACAGTTTGCTGGGTTTCGACGAGAAGGGCAAGTTAGACTGTAATTATAGGCATCGAGACTTAACATCTTATGTCTCAGGATAGGCAACATATAAGCGAGTTACCTGGCTTCGCGCAATGACACGATACATGCAGATGTGACCGGCTATTATCGGCTATCGTCGCAAACATTCCGACTGCGTGTGCCTTATCGCGCGGTTGGCGGTACGTCAAAGGATTTTAGCGCGCTAATATATTCGGTTACATGTTTGTGGGATCCGAGATTTAAGTTTCTAGAATCGTGCATCGCAAAACGCTTGGCGACGAATAATGGAAATATTGCTTGAAATTTAAGAAACATTAACAACAATGGGCATTGACGTTGACCGTTCAAATGTGGCCACTCTATATAAGACATTAGCAATTAACGCTATATTTGTCGGGAAGATAGACAGACGTTTTTCATTAGTGTTTTTTTTTAATTATCGATAGGTAAGATGAGGCCTAAGATGGATAGTCGTTGGCGTTTAAACGTTATAGGCTTAAAAAATTAGGCTTTTGAAAAATAAGCCTATAAGCGCGCTTACGGATTTAAGCTGTTTTCGTTTAAACGTTGATGATTAAGATGCAAAAATTTAAATACCATATTAGCATGATTGACGAAAAGTAACCTTATTTCAATAATGTTAAAAATCAAAATAAAATAGAATAAAGAACCTCATTTCTATACTCTAAGACTCAATATAATTTTTCATTTTATTGGATTAACAACCTTATTACTATTCCTGTAAGAAACGATACCAATTTGGATTGGTTATCGTATTAAGTGGCTAAATTATTTTCTACTTGTTTACGCAATATTTGTGTCGGACTGACAACCCTCCGTTTTTGGTTGGTTAGTACTTTTTACAACGAATTGTTAACTTACATTTTTTCAAGTTCCAGAATCCAGTACGATTTTCGTTGTTGAAGAAATTCGACGCGCTCATCAATTGTTTATTTTACTTAGCGCGCGTACGGACATGACACGAATCCCTTTACAAATTTTCAAAGTAATTTTTGTTTATATTAATTATTTAAATTAGGTTATGGATAAAAAAGTGTATATTGTGTTACTATTCATTTCAGATAGTCCTAAGCCTGAAAAGTACGAAAGAAAGTTGATTGATTTATAGAGTATCTTATATATAAAATTCTCGTGTTACAATATTATTTACCATACTCCTCCGAAACGGCTTGACCGATTTTTATGAAATTTTATATGCATATTCAGTAGGTCTGAAAATCGGCTACTGTTTATTTTTTTAAGCCCCTAGGTGATAAGGGTTGTCCACCCTTAACATTGCTTTTTATTTTTAGGACAAATTTTTTTATTTTTATTTTTTTATAATGTGGCATTAAAAATACATACAACCCTAATATTCACCCTTCTATCATCAACCCCTATTTTTTAATTCAATAATTTATATGGCAAAACAACGTTTGTCGGGTCAGCTAGTATTGTATAATAATTTGTATTGTATTTGATAACACGTTATTTCTATAAGCTAGTAATAAGTAATAACACTAACAAAACCACAAAACATTGAACGCTTTTTTCAGCTCTCGGCTTTATAGGTCGCCACTAATTCATTTAAATCTTCGTTTTATAATCAACCTTTTCAACGATCAACAACTTTTGTTTAAAAAAGCGTTTAAACGAAAAGCGCTTTTTTAAGCACGCTTAAAAGTATAAGCAAAAACGTTTAAACGTGTTAATAATTAAAAGCCGTTTATCACATCTCTAAAGATGGAACGCGCTTCCCTAGAAGGTACCTGTTCACTCTTCTCTTGAAGATACCCAGATTGTACTCGTCGGGGTACACAGACTCAGGAAGCATGTTCCAGTACTTTGCGGTTCGAATGAAGAATGTTGTGTCGAACCGCTTTGCCCGGGTACGTGGAACGTCCACCATATGGCGATGCCTAGAATCTGTGCGCCTCGACGATCGATAGAAAAACGGGGATGGCGGAATTAAGTCGTGCAATTAAGCAGCGCACTCACTTATTATATAATAAGATAGCAAACAAGCATATACTCTCCTAATGGAAAAAGATAAATAACCATCGCCTTTATACACCAAAGATGTTAATGGTGCGTTTCTATCCTTGTGGCGAGATGTTAATGCCTTTATACACCAAAGATGTTAATGGTGCGTTTCTATCCTTGTAGCGAGATGTTAATGCCACACGCATACGTTTACCAGATACCTTACCCTCCTACTCGGAACACGACAGCGACAAGCACAAACGATATTGCGGCAGGAATAAGGCGGTGCCAGAACGCTACCAGTAGTTACGATGGTAGTCCCTCGCATAGTTAATCGGTTGCCTCTTATGAACTGCCTAACAAAACGGCATATGGTCTATTCTTCAAAGGGAGCCCGGACCAACACGGGATAAAACGGAAGATGTGGCCCCAAAATTATTGACCAAACCTCTCTCGTCTCTCCTATCGCGCTCTACGTATCTATCAAACACTGTTTATTCTGAGAGATTAGTTCAAGCGGGCTGCGCGTTGGCTATCCCATAAAATAAGTCTGATAGTTTTCACTTTTCCGTCCAACAATGTAGACCTAGTATTAACCCGTTTACCTAGATTCTTAGAACATATTGATGGCGTATCATTTAACAATTCAGCATATTCTCACTTAGCAGCATGAAAGTCAAACGCTATAACCCTGTAGAGGGTTTTCAGCTTTAAATCTGGAGTATAAAGTTGTTATTCCAATGACGTATTTAATCGCGTGATACATATTACCTAGTGTAGCACGTGTGCTCGAACTGACTGCCCAGATTTGTGTCAAGCTAGCATGACTAAAGAAAGACGCATATATAATTTAAATTGAGATATTCCACTTAAAAATAAGACATTCGCTGAAATAACATGCTATTTTTTATATTATAAGATGGCAAACGATAAGAAAGTCGCCTCTGTGATGTAGTGGTCCAATATCGGTATTGACCACACGAGGTCCCGGATTCATTTCACCTGTCAGGCCAGTCAAAACGTGTTTTTTCAGTTTTCTGATAAAAACAACTTTGCCGGGAATTGGATAAGTGCCCGGTTGGCGAAAGACTTTTTACCTTTTTCATTGTGGGACTAATGGCCAATTGCACTAACATTCTCTTAGCTTAGAACAATCCTAAATAATATGCTATCACTTCTTGTTTTAAATGAAAAGAATGAGACAACATGTCATTAAAGAATGACCTAAATTAAGACAAGATTAGTGCAATTAGCCATAAGTATCTTCGGCTATTCGTGGGTGCACTGGTTGTACCTCTACGGGCGTGGTAATACCTTCTTCTTTTTTATAAGATATCAAACAAGCAGAATGGCTCTTTTGATTAAAAGAGAAACCAGATGCTCCGTAAAGCGGGGTTCGCCCGCGCATAGAGTAACATGTCGATATAATTTTTCATACAAATTTTCATGTACTATTTCAGCCCTTAGGGGTTGATTTTTCAAATAAAGTTATATTATATTTAACCTCAGATCTTCAATTATCTCCATGCCAAATTTCATCAAAATCAGTTCGGCGGTTTAGGCGTGAAAGCGTGACAGACGGATCGACTTTCGCTTTTATAACATAAGCATAGACGTGTAACTTTATTATTACTCAAAAGTCGATACACAGACGCAGCTCGGTTATCAATAACACTATCTATAACGTATATTTGATAACCCATTTTCCTAATGCGAATTTCGAGATTGTGGTTCTGTTCAAATATTTGAATTGTTGACTTCGCCCTAATATTGGTGAGTGTTGGTGATAAATTGGAGACAATGTTGAGAGCCGACGGTAAATGGATTTGTTAATACAAGTATCTAGTACAATCATTGATATAATGATACAATGGCTTTTGAACTAAATACTGTTTGTATTGGCGAGTGCTTTAATATGAGTGAAATTAAACTGTGTTTCTTGAGATTTTTTACCGACTTTCCGTAAAGGAGGTTTTAAATTTGGTTGTATATTTTTGGTTTGTATCTTCAGTACTTGGTCATTTATCTCCCATTTTGTTTTGAGCCCTCCTTTGAAGAGTAGATCATTTGCTCTTCTGTCAGTCAGTTCGTAAAGGACGAACGATTGAGTATACGTGTCACTTACCATCGTGTCTAGTAGGTGGTAGACTTCTGCATCGTCTCGCGCGGCTATATGGTACCACTGCATTACTTATTTCGGCTGCAATAGTCGTTGTCATGTTCTGCTTAGAACGGTAATTGCGCGGCTGCATATATCGGCCTAAGGCGAAGGTTCGCGTTATCGTGAAATGCAAATTATGTCGCATCGCGACATCTGCTTGCGTCACAATATTAGTGGTTATCAAACTGCTGCCTGCAGGTGATATTTGTGCGATGCAGGACAAAAAAACAATAATACATATAATTATAATAAACGATAATAACAAATTTCGAAACAGTAAGGCTACTCTTGAAAACCGATTTCAATTTTAAATGAATATTAAATGAATTTTGGAGTATTTCGTACTCTGGACAACTATATTCAATATTGGATTCGGCGACAGCGCCACACGGATTTTGAATTTTTTTGGAACTCCTCATTATGGCTTTTATTTGTTATTTTGTTTAAAACGGTACTTAAAATTTCCGCTTGTAACACTAGCTTGACGTGTAACGATTACATCTATTTTGAATAATTAGGTCGTTACTATACTGAATCAATGTGGGCAATATTGGTTTCAAGAGTACCGTTTTTTAACGATATTCGAAACTTATTGTTTTTATCAATATTGGTTTAAGATTTATATTGTTTTCAAGAGTAGGCCTGCAGGTTTAATAAAATTAAATGAAAGAATCCAAACGGTTGATATTAAAGGGGAAAAATGGATCTGCTATTGCTGCTGTAACCATGGACGCCCTGCAGGCCTCTTGTTCTTGGTCCGTTCGTGACCGTGTAATGTAAATTTCTATCCAGATATACCAGTGTATATCTGGATAGAAACAAACTGGATTTAGTGGATTCCACTGTGTTTTAGGTATTTGTCCGGGATAGCCCGAACACATCGCTACAACGCATGTGTCATTGTCATCCCGCCACACGTATTCGTCGCAACGCACCATTAACACCTATCGTGTTGATTCTGTATTACAAAAGTAACAGGAACGAGAGGTGGGCCCACTAACATCTACGGATAAAAGAAAATTATTTGACACTAAGGTATTTTTAAGTTTAATATTTTTTTTTGTTTTTCAACTTAAGTTTGTAATATATTTTACGTTTTTTTTTTATTTTCCTCTCTCGCCTAAGGTCAAATTTTATATCTATATATATATAAAAATCAATCCCTATTTTCCTTGGTCACGACATCGCACCTGAATGGCTGGACCAGTTTCGGTAAATTTTTTTTATTGTGTTTGTAATTGTAAGCAGAAGGTTCTTATAAAAGAAAATATTAAGAAAATTGCGCGGAAAAATAGAAAATTTAAGAATACTTAACCACCATATAAAGTATAATGCCATTTTGGCTGCGTGGAAGGACAATCCCGTAGACTTATATAAATTACGTGTCACGTTGTTTGTCAGCTATGGATTCCTAATATGATTGCAAAACAACGTTTGCCGGGTCAGCTAGTTTTGTATATAAAATATTTTGCTTATGTTGTTTACAATTTTCTATGTTTGTTTATGTTTTTTCTATGTTTGTTTCTCCATGCGGGTTAGGTGGAAGAAATCTCACTATAAGAAAAGCTCGCCTTTTACCATACCATGTTTAATAACTTTCCTTAACTGTATTTGTGTACAATCTATATTAATATTATTAATGCGAATGTTTGGATGTTAGGGTGGATGGATGTTTGTTATTCAATCGCGCAAAAACCAGTGAACGGATTTGTATGATATTTGGCACACAGATAGACGATGATCTGGAACAGCACATATACTACTTTTTATTCTGGAAAAGTAAATTGTTTCCGTGTAATTTACTAAAGTTTTGATAATGCAGCGGGCCGCACGCTGCAGCTAGTATTATAAATGCGAATGTTTGGAAGGATGGATGTTTGTTACTCAATCGAGCAAAAACTACAGAACGGATTCGAATGAAATTTGGCACACAGGTAGATGATAACCTGGAATATCTCATAGGTTTTTATCCGGGAAAAATGAGTTGTACCCGGGGGATTCACCAAACACGCAGAAAAATTTTATAATGCAGCGGGCCGCACGGTCCAGTTAGTTAAGGATAAATGGACGTAGTTAAACGAAAACGATCCAATCCACAATATGGTCCAAAATGAATTAAGCACAGCAAACTAATGCTAAACACGAATACTATCGGAGAGTAAAAGACATTTAAGCAAAAATAGCTCTCTATTACTTTATTTAACGTCAGAACTAGTCCCCATGTATTGCACGTTAAAAAATAAATATCCAACTTCAAACTTCAATATTTCTGAAGTGATTTTGTGTGGATTGGATCCTTTTCGTGTAACTACGTCCAAATAAATAAACATTATTGAGAACGTATTCCTATTTGGGAAGTCGGACGCTTCTAATATCGCTTATTTCTAGCCGCGTATTATTTTTATACTAAGCACATTGTTGCTATCCGATCGTCTCGATATGCGCGTGTAAATTTAAAAAACAAACAGGGCGGTGCAATAACCTCATGATATCTTATTACGTGCCATCGATCCCGTGTCCCCATAGAGCCGTGACCCACTTTACGTAGAACGCACTTGTGTCTATAAATTTTTATATTCCTATACCCATTTGAGGATATCTTTTCAATTTTGTTTTATATTACAATATAGCAAACAAGCAGATGGGTCTCCTGATGGAAAGAGTCGACCATCGCCAGATATCTTAGTTAACGATGCGTTGCTATCTTGTGGCGAGGTTTTATGCTACATGCATAAGGTTACCGGCTACCTTACCCTCCAAACCGGAACACGACAGTGACAAGCACTGACGCTATTGCGGCTGGAATAGGTAAGGCGGTGGTACCAGACCCGGTCGAGATAATGCAGAACTCTACCATCTAGTGGCCACGATTTTAGTGCGCATTTACGACCTGCCTGGCAAAACGGCAGTTGGCCTTTTCTTCAAAGGAGCCCGGGACCAACACGGGGAAATTGAGATCTCAAAAGAAATCTCAATTTGGAAAAAAGGGTTTTCCTAATGCAATCCTAATATCACTAATATTAAATTACAAAATCTTAACTATAATAACCGAGTTTTTTTATAATTTTCACCGAAAGCTTCTTTTTACAGAAATCAAGTCTTATTACTTGCAGACTGCTTTTCGGTTTTAATCCCTGGTAACCTTATCCCCATTTCAATCGCATTTATCGTTTATTATAATAATTGAATTTTTATATTGTGGAGAGATATGTGTGATGACTGATCAACAATGAGCATGTTTGTATTTCTGGGTTTGGGTGTTTTTTAGTTTTTATATAACATATTTTCAGTTTTTATATATGTATTTTTATGTATTAGTAACTTTGATTAACCCCATTGACCACTAACATTAATATTTTAGACGTCACTGACTAACCCCCATATCACAAGCAAGTAATTATTGGGGTGCGAACGATTCAGCGTTATTATATTTACTATTTATATTATTGAATATATTCTAGTATTTATGTACGTATTTCTATGTATTAGTATCGTTGACTAACACCCATAACACAAGCAAATAATTTGCTTACTTTGGGGTTAGATCAGTAAGTGTAATTTGTCCCGTGAATATTTATATTATTTACTATATATTATAATTCTAAAGAAACTATACTTACAATTCACAATCCAATCAGAAGAATGAGTGTAACAAATTACCTGGAAAAAATAATATTTACGATTTTAATACTGAATATTAAGCGAACGATCTATCATTATAGAATGCAAACCGTCTATATCGAAGTACAATGCGAAGGTATGTACATACCTATTACTCAAAAAATAAACATATTTAACCAACACAGATTATAATTCTCAAAATTTATCAGACAGTTTTTTTTTATAAGAGAAAACATTTTTTTCGGCATTTCTTGATACAGATTTATCCTTTAGACAATCAAATAGATTTGTTAGGAATACCACGGAATACAGACTAATCAAATACTAATAGACACATGTTTTTGAGTGGAGAACGTGTAGCCACTCATATGAGCAAATGCTTATATGCCAAAAGCTGGTTGATTATGCAGTGTGTAAAGAAAACCTTGTCGGATAATTCAAGGTGTAATTTGGTACAGTAATACGGTTACATATGTGTAATTATTTTATGGATATTAATTAATTAGTTTTCCCAATAAAAAAAGTAATCTTGAATGGTATTTTCACACATTAAGGTGTTGTCATACTTCAACACCTACAAATAAGTAAATTCTATTATTAAAAAATGCCGCGTGTGAGGCACGTTTAAAGTTTTTATGTAAAAGGCCAAAAAACAAATAGCGCGCTTTCGCAAGGTGTTTGTGCGAAAGTCGCCAAAGCGAAACAATGAAACAAATAGCGACAAGGTGTTGTCATTTTTAAAATATTTGCTTAACTTTGGTTCAAAAAATACCCATAGAGTGGTTTTATTTCATTGGTACGTAATCGGGTGTAAATGCACGCTACACGTGCAACCTAAGAAATTGCCTTGAAAGGCATATCTAGTTTAAATGTATGGAGTTACATTGTAACTGTATGTATAAAGTGATTAGCATCGGCCTACCCTCACGTGTTGGTGGGTCTATGGTGACTTTACAAAACCAGCACTTCGGCTTCGGCCAAGGTTCTGGCCGGATATTCGTCACTCGGCAAAATTACTATTTGTGACATCTTTAGCTTATAGGCAATGGTTGTACAATGTACCGAATTCCATCAAGAGTCATCTGCTTGCTTGCTATCCAATCCATACTACCCATAGGAATATTACAAATGCGGTAGTAACTCTGCCTGTATTTAATTCACGCCTGGTTTAGGACCGATTCACTTCACACACAGAAACCGATTTTTTGAACCGATTTAGATGAAAATTTGTACAAAGATAGTTTGAAACCCGAGAAAGGACATAGGATAGATTTTATCTCGAATATTCGACGAAAACTATGCGGGTAAAATCCTGGGATTTTTATTTAAGAAATTTTTCAACGCGGACGAAGTCGCGGACATAGCTAGTGATTGATATAAATAAACATTCGCATCAGCAGGTGATGACTATCTCTTTACTAATCAGAGGAATTAGGAAACTCATCACAACTTGCATGCTATGCAATGATAAAAATAATAGACATGATAATGTATACTTCAATGATTTCTAATCAAATCAGTGTTAACATTTGAAACGACTTTTACAAATTATATATGAACTTTATATTTAAATTAGCATTAATAAATATGTAATATCTTAATAAAAAACCTGTAAAAAGTATACTTGGTATATAGATCTTGTTTAACAGGAAACAGAGTGGCAATGCACTAAATAGTCGTTCTGAACTTGAACAGCATACTCCAAATGTCAAGAACACGATCTTGGCAAAATACACGTATCGCCTTGTGACGAACAGACCAAAATTATTAAAAGGTGGATGACCGGCAGTTGAAATATAAATATTGTACTATGTTTATTGTTTTGCCGTCTGTGGTCTAGTGGTACTGGCATCAGTATAAATATAATACGTGAAGTTAAAACTTTGTACCCTTTTTGCGATAATTGCGCGTAAGAAACGGACTCTTTTGCAATGTAAAGTTTTAATGTGCCATTCATAGCATAGTAAAAGTTTACATGTGTGTGAAATACATTAAATTATTAAAAATAAACATTACACACTACATAAATTTAAAAAACATGATAATATACCTACACACCTGTATAGAGAAAGCGGGACAAGTCTGCAAGGATTGTGATGTATGGTACTCGGTTCTCTCAAATCTAAACATATCTTCAAAGAGGTAGTCTTTGAAGATATGTTTGTATGTATAATATGACGTTTATGGCTAAAGTTATCTATCTGTTCTTTAACTTAGAAGATATTTTATTGTTAAGTCTATGGTACAATTTCGTTTACAGGAAGATCGCTCGTCAGTAAAAACGCATGAAATCTTGCTTGCTTAAAATATGTAACGTGAGATAATATTATGATATCGTGCACTACAGAAGAGGCATTCAACGTAGGCTAATATCTCATCTTTCATAACTCTGGCTAGTATTTGCCTGCTTCGCTGGACGTGAATTAATAACGATAAAATAATTAATACAGACAGACAACAATTGCATGGTCTTTATTTTCGCAGTTACGTGTTGAGAACACGTAACTGCGAAAATACTGCGTGCCCAATTTTCACCCAGATCTTCCAGACCCAGTTATTCTTAAACATAAAGACAGACAAAAATTCTAAATGGCAAGATAGACGTAAGTTGTAACAAACGTCTATTACGAAATTCGGAAAATAAATTTATTTACAAATAGACGCCACAAATTTATAATGTAGGCATCTATATGTATGTATGTATGTATATATATAAATTAGACACTACCATCGTGGCTACTAGGTGGTAGAGTTCTGCATTGTTTCGCCCGGGTCTGGTACCACCGCCTTACCTATTCCTGCCGCAATAGCGTCAGTGCTTGTCATTGTCGTGTTCCGGTTTGAAGGGTGAGGTAGCCGGTAAACTTATGCATGTGGCATTAGATCTCACTACAAAATAGCAACGCACCATTAACATCTTTGGTGTCTAAAGGCGATGGTTGACTCTTTCCATCAGGAGACCCATCTGCTTGTTTACTATCTTATGATACAAAAAGAAAATACACATAGAGAACAAGAGGTTAACGGTGTGATGCTATCCTTATGGCACAATGGCGACGCCAGATGCAATAGTCTACCGGCTACGTTACCCTCCAAACCAAAACACGACGGTGACAAGCACTGACGCTATTGCGGTGTAGGTTAGGCGATGGTTACTATATACCCAGGCGAAACGTTGCGGAACTATACTACTTATTAAGTTACTAGCTGCAGCGTGCAGCCCGCTGCATTATAAGTTTTTGGCGAATCCCGCGGGACCACCAGTTTTCCGGGATAAAAAGCCTATGTGCTATTCCAGGTCATCATCTACCTGTGTGCCAAATTTCATTCAAATCCGTTCAGTAGTTTTTGCGTGATTGAGTAACAAACATCCATCCAAACATCCAAACTTTCGCATTTATAATATTATATAAATTATAAATAAATATAAATTATAATTATAATATTATAATTATAAATATAAATATTATAAATTTAAATTATAAATATAGAAAGATACATTCTTAAAAGGCTAAAAATTCAACTGCAAAAAAGTGTAGTAGATGTTATTAAGCGGTGGTGTTCCCATATTATCATTTGAGCTTCGTGCTTGTATCATTGATCTTATAACAAAAATCTTTTTCCATCCTTTCAAGAAAAAACTTTCTTTTTACGAACAAGTACATATGTTACACTTTTACACAACTGTGGTTTTTCTTTCATATGCAAACCACAAATGAAGCCATTGAAATTAACATGCAATTTTAATCGGGGACACGGGTTTAAATTGTCTGGTCCGTGGCGCTCAGTAAGTAATTTGTGCTATGAAAAAAAAGACAATCGATATAACCCTATAATTTATAAATATACAAACATACTGCTTTAAGATCGAACTTTTAGGAGAATTTTTCATAAATATTTAGGAAGCGGCACTTTATCCCTATCAACTAAAATGGCATATAAATTGTGTCATATTAGTATACCAATCGAAATAGCTAAATGTTAACCTCTACCGGACATCCATACTAATATTATAGATGTGAAAGTCTGTCTGTTACGCTTTCACGGCTAAACCGCTAGACCGATTGGAAATAGTTGAAGATCTGAGGCTAATTTTTTTTTCAAAAATCTATCCCTAAAAGGCTGAAATAGGGATTAACAGTTGTATGAAAATCTATTTAGACATGTTAATCTACTCGCGGGCAAAGCTGCGCGGGTCATCAGCTAGTATTACATAAATGTGAAGCAGATTTTTTAAGTTGCTTTTAGGTTCCACACCTAGAAAAACCTTAGCTAAAATTGGCAATATCTTTTCTGAGACTCTCGTTTTTATTTTACAAAACAATTTTATACAGAGGTGGATGACCTATCATACTGTAAATACTGGACAATAATAGTCCATCCATTATTATGTATGTTGTCTTACGCCCGCAGACGATTGTATTTAAATTTAAAGGATTTATTTATCAAAAGGCAATGATCTCGACGTGAGAGATGAATCGGACAATGTGTGAAGAAATAAAAGCAGCCTGCCGCAATTAGCTGTTAGATATTATTAATCATCACAAATAGAAACACCATATACACGTTAGTTTTTCCGAGATTATGGACTCGATGGTCTTGACCTGGAAATATCGAAAAAAATATGACCTAAACTTAATAGTATGTTTATGTAACCCGAACTTACCCTTTTTGTCTGGGCCTTTTTCAAAGAATAGACCATGGGCCATCCTGTCCGCCAGTTCCTAAAGGGTGAACGGTTTGTTTTACGTTTCACAACCATCTCTACTACGAGGCGTAGGTTTCCGCAACGTTTCGCCCGAGTATTTGGTACCAACACCTTATATAATCCTGGTGCAATAGCGTCAATGCTCATCACCGTCGTTTTCTGGTTTGAAGAGTAAGGTGACCGGTATACTTATTCAAGTGGCATTAACACCTCGCCATAAGGATATCAGCACACCATTAACATATTCGGTGTCTACAGGAGATGGTTGCCTTTTTTTATAGAAGAGGGGGCAAACGAGCAGGAGGTGCACCTGATGGTAAGTGATCACCGCCGCCCATGGACATCCACAATACCAGAGGTTTTACAGTTGCGTTGCCGGCCTTTTAAGAATGAGTAAGCTCTTTTCTTGAAGGCCCCCAAGTCGTATCCGTTTGGAAACACCCCTGCCGGTAATTACCTCATTCCATTACGAATGCCATCTGCTTGTTTGCTATCTTATAATAATAATAACACCCAGAGACGAGGTGAAGTGGCAAGCTGGTCATAAAGATAGTGATACATTTAGGTTATCGCCACCTTAATCGAAATCCCTGGTACGGCTGGGGGTGGGGCTTTCAACGGTCTATTCCTTTCTAATACCAAAAATTAATACCAACGGTATTTGTTTATTGTCACAATACATTTTCTAATCCTAACGAATACCAAAACATAACTTTTAGTACAGTCACAGAAACAATTTATATGCATTCTATTAACTTAATTTTATGATCTTAATACAATCCTAAACCTTCAGTTCATTTCAGCATTTTTATTTAAAAGTTACTTAAGTTAACTTGAGCTAAAGTTAGTTAATAAAAAATAATTTTCGAATTTTTTTAATGTAAACGGGACCCTATTACTAAGCCTAAATGATTGAAATACATTTCGTAAAAACACATTTAAAAGCATTTTTATTACTGACTGTATCTCATACTATTTGATTTGGTTTGGGATTCGTTTATGAGTGGTATTCATTCAGAACAAAAAAAAATTACCATATTAAACCATTGAAATTAGTTTTGGGTATTAGAAAGGAATACATCCTTTCAACGATACACAAAACTCTTTCAAACGTAAATTATTATTATACGATATAAAATAATTTTTACAATTAGGATACAGTTTGCACTTTGCACCCTTTTTAATTTATAATATCTGGTTGACCGAGCTTTGCTCGGTTTTTCATATACCCATATATATATATATATATATATATATATATATATATATATATATATATATATATATATCGTATCGGCATCGTACATGCATATGCATTTAGTAAAAGTGATTATTTTAATAAGTACTACAAACAGATACTCCAATTCTATTTATTTAAATAGATGTATAGATGAGCCTTCTGCACCCCTTCTACAATTTAACTGGATTGTGCCTAATTTAACTTCTCAGTTCGCGCAATTTTCTTTAAAAACGGATAACTTCGGACTAAATAAGCTTCACGTGTTAAATGAATAAATATATTTCTCACTCAAATTCAAATGTTACATCCACGTTACATCCAACTAGGAGGTTACGCCACACTTAACTCCCATCTATTTTTAATATCCACCTATCTAAAAATAAACAAACCAGTTATAAAGTAGCAGAGACTACAAAAGACAGTTTAAGTTGAAGAATGCAAGTCGCCGCTTGTTACGGATAGTTCGGAGACTTTCAAGTGGACTTGACTGACTGAAAGCCAGAACTATAAAGTTGCCTCAGGCTCGTGAGGCTTAGTTTGCTTGAAAGCGGGGCATGCGCTAAAGGGAAGTTCTGTATATGAGTTATGAAAGTTGGATAGTTGCGCGGGAATGCGTTTAATAAGTTGGAAAATAGTCTACACACTACGTCTTCTATAAATTACACCGACTTATAATTTAAACGCAGTAAAACTACAATAACCGACTTGTTCTGTTTTAAATTTAAATTGGAACAGGCGTTTGTCTTCTATAACACCTGATGGAAAGTTTCGATGGAGACAAAAGTAGTACACGCCCACCCAAAAGAAACTTTACACTTTAATCTTAAAAGATCGCCTCTATGGTCTTGTGATCTGATAACAAAATTGACGACATGAGGTCCCAGGTTCGATTCCGGGTAGAAATCTTTTTTTTATATCATAAGATAGCAAACAAGTGGATGGGTCTCCTGATGGAAAGAGTGAACCATCGCCTATAGATACCCCTTTGGGTCTATAGGCGATGGTTATTATAAATTTTGGTGCAAGCCGCCTTTAATATTTATTTTTAATAATTTATTTTATTTTTAACTAGCGACCTGCCCGCGGTTTCACCCGCGTAGCTTTTGTTCCCATTGGAATATCGGAAAGCTTTATATACTAAAACCTTCCTCAAGAATCAATCTATCTATTAAAAAAACCGTATCAAAATCCGTTGCGTAGTTTTAAAGATTTAAGCATACATAGGGACATAAGGACATAGGGACAGACAGAGAAAGCGACTTCGTTTCTATACTATGTAGTGATGCATATTATTTAAAAATATTATTTCCACAGCCCTCCGCAATGTAAACTTTAACTGAGCCAAATTCCATACGTTTTCGTAATTGGCTTAAAAGGTGTTCAAAGTTTTTACTTCACATATCCTTAATATATATAAACTAGCGACCTGCC
Organism: Apodemia mormo; assembly: GCA_036924255.1. NCBI lineage: Eukaryota > Metazoa > Arthropoda > Insecta > Lepidoptera > Riodinidae > Apodemia > Apodemia mormo. The sequence continues at coordinate 11,736,283 of JAUPFN010000026.1, forward strand.
CGCGGTTTCACCCGCGCAGCTTTTGTTCCCGTGGGAATATCAGAAAGGTTTATACACTTAAACCTTCCTCAAGAATCAATCTATCTATTAAAAAAACCGTATCAAAATCCGTTGCGTAGTTTTAAAGATATAAGCATACATAGGGACATAAGGACATAGGGACAGACAGAGAAAGCAACTTTGTTTTATACTATGTAATGATTACGTCACGTTGTTTATCCGCTATGGATTCCTAAACTACTGTATTGACTTAGGAGTCCATAGCGGATAAACACCGAAGTTTTGTAGAGTTCCCCGTGTTGGTTCCGCGCTCCTCTGGAGAATAGGCCAACTGCCGTTCTGGCAGACAGGTCGTAAAAGGCGACCGATTGGCTATGCGAGTCACTACCATCGTGGCTACTAAGTGGTAGAGTTCTACATTGTCTCGCCCAGGTCTGGTCCCACCGCCTTACCTATTCCTGCCGCAATAGCGTCAGTGCTTGTCACTGTCGTGTTCCGGTTGGGAGGGTGAGGTAGCCGGTAAACTTATGCATGTTTCATTAAACCTCGCCACAAGATAGCAACGCACCATTAACTGGTAAACGGGTAAAAATCTTTTTTTTTATATCATAAGATAGCAGACGTATTTTTTATATATCATAAGATAGCAAACAAGCAGATGCGTTTCCCGATAGAAAGTGTCAACCATCGCCTATAAACACCAAAGATGTTAATGGTGCGTTGCTATCTTGTGGCGAGGTCTAATGCCTCATGCATAAGTTTACCGGCTACCTTAATCCTCCAAACCGGAACACGACAGTGACAAGCACTGACTATATTGCGGCAGGAATAGGTAAGGCGGTGGTACCAAACCCGGACGAGCCGATGCAGAACTAACCACTAGAACCCAAGGCAGCCAAGTCACCAATATGTTAAAAATATATTATACTAGCTGCAGCGTGCAACCCGCTGCATCATAAAAGTTTTTTACGAATCCCGTGGGATCACCCAATCTTCCGTGATAAAAAGTAGCCTATGTGTTATTCCAGGTCATTATCTACATGTGTGCCATATTTCATTCAAATCCGTTTAGTAGTTTTTGCGTGATTGAGTAACAAACATCCATTCATCCAAATATCCGAACTTTCGCATTTATAATGTTAATAATAACATAGATGAATGCTTAAGGGCATTTAAACATAAAATATAAATATAGTTGATGGACGGGCGAATATTTTTTTTTTATAAACATTTATTATATAAATATAATAATATAAAAACGATTATATTTTAAAAGATAACATCCAGTTTACTTGTAAGCTTCGAGCTACTAATTATAATTTCCGCGATTCGTCATAATTTTGATTGTGATTGATTGACTGATTTTAATGCCAACGACTTTTTTCACACTCTGTCTTATCGTTTAAATCAATTTATGTGTGTTGTATCACTATAAAGCATTATTCGCATAAACTAGGCTGTCATGACTCGTAAGAACGTGAATACATCTCTTTAATATACGTTATTTAAATGTCCAATACACATTGTGTATATGATTGCTCGCGACCTTGGTACCAGGCTGCTCGTATAACGATATCTTCCCTTCTCCGGTAGCCTTGCTAGACCGTATGACTGTCAATATCTTATAACTCATCGGTTTTATGCAAACCTAGTAAACATTCTTCAAGGTTTTGACTTTTGATATTTTTGTAGCACATGCACAGAAAAAGCCAGACTGTTTTCATGATGAAAAGAGATACATTGCTTATAGACACCAAAGATGTCAATTGTTCGCTTCTTTCCATTTGGCAAGGATAAAAAGGCATAGGTATATATGGCATGGGCATATATTATACATAAGTTCCGGCTTCTTTACCTGCTTGCGATAGAAACCAATATAGCAGAGGTATCATACCTGGACGAGACGTTGCAGAACTCTGCCATTTAGTTAATCATAATATTACTAACAGGTAGTTAATACAGTTTTAATAATTTACAAAAGTCTGGGTACAAGAAAAACCTAATGCAACGTGTTTCCGTTTGCGATTCTTTGTTAAAACGCAACAATTCCGAACCATTTTTTAAACAGTTGATTACGGGTGATGAAAAATGGGTGACTTGCGATAAGAATGTGCGAAATAGATCATTGTCGAAGCACCCACAGACCGTGGCAAAGCCCGGCCTGACTCGGAACAAAGTGATGCTATGTCCATTATGAACTTTTGCCACAGGTCGGGTCAACATATAGGCTACATATTATCACGCTATCACCTACGGGGGAGGAGCTGTGCGGAGTAAACGAAGTCCGCGCGAACGAAGTTGCGGGCAACAGCTAGTATATAATATACCAAAAAATATATATTACTAGCTGTTTCCAGCGACTTCGTCCGCGCGGACTTCGTTTACTCCGCACTGCTCCTCCCCCGTAGGTGATAGCGTAATAATATGTAGCCTACATGTTAGTAATATTCATGCAAAATTTGAAGTAAATCCATGCAGTACTTTTTGAGTTTACCCCGGACATACATACAGACAAACAGACAAAAATTCTAAAAACTATATTTTTGGCTTCGATATCGATTGTAGATCACGCCCCAAGTATTCTTTTAAAAAAATATCCAATGTACAGTTTTGACTTTCCTACGATTTTATTTTATGTATGTTAACACAAATAAAATATTGCTCAAACATACTGTTGATTAGGTTCACACTACCTACATGGGGAGTCTCTGTGTATAGAAATTATACGTACGGCGTATAGTTTCTTTTGATAATAAAACTTGATATTCTTTGTAAAAATCCTATATGGTCAAATTAATTACCCAATTTAATATCTAAGTTAAGTTTCTATTTAGAAAGTACAAGAATAATAAGATGCGTCATTAATATTAATTCTATTTTAATTATACGTAGAATTGAACATAAATTAACAAAATTACCTCTTTCCCACAAAATAATGTTTAATGCTTCGGAAGTGTTTGATTTTTGTGATAACGAACTAACACTAGCTGGTGATTATTATTAGAACTTTGTTTAATCAAAAAACTAAAAAAAAAATGGGGTTAGCAGAGTGAAAACATTGATAAACACTAAATCACTACAATTCACATACAATTCTACAGGTTTGTCGGCCGGCGAGATGGACATATTCCAACCTAGATAAATGTCGCTTTTTTTCAAGGCCAATAAGCCTACATCTCATTCCCACAACTTTAACTACTGTTAATCAGAATCAATTGTGGCAACCACCTGATTATCACTGAGTTGCGAGCTCAGAGTGCCCTGGGGAAAAGCTGTTTTTGAACCCTCAGCAAAATTAATCAAAGGAGTAGGAAAAAACCAACCAGTTTCTACATACTTTTCCTATTTACCTAATATTTAAATATCCCTTATAATTTACGTATTGTAAGTCACTGGAGAACATTTCATCAGAAGATTGTAGGTTGCTACTTATATCTAATACCTTTAAACGAGCAATTCTTGTATATATATATAATTCGAATCTCGGAATCGGCTCCAACGATTTTCATGAAAGTCACAAATAAGGAGTTTTTCGGGTCAAGGAATCGAATTTATCAAGGTTCCAAGGTTCCAAAGGTCCAAGAAAAGCTCGGTTCCCAAGATATGGGTATGTGAAAAATCGAGCAAAGCTCGGTCAACCAGGTACAGAAAAATATATAAAATGTATATATATATATATATATATATATATATATATATATATATATATATATATATATATATATATATATATCAGCGGCGTGCACAGGATTATGATACTGAGTATGCGGCGGAGTACTCGGCCACAAAAACTTTTTCTTTTATAGATTTCAGCGGCGTGCACATGATTATGACACATTTTATTCATTTACTTATTATTAATTAAAATCATCTAAAACGTACGAACGTTTTATTAAAATATCTGTGAATGGCTAGTAAAGCACTGCTTTTCTGCCTATAAGGAGCGCATGCGCCTGATATATATATATATATATATATATATATATATATATATATATATATATATATATATATATATATATATATATATATATATATATATATATATATTTTAAAGGTCAAATTATAGTAGTCTTCAATGTGACCTTAATCAAACTAGCGATCACCTGTGTATATATATTCTATAGGAATCGATTTATCAAGGTTCAAGGTCCAAGAGAAGATCGGATCCAAAAATATATGAAAAACCGAGCAAAGCTCGGTCAACCATATATTTTACATATTTATATAAAAATCATTTAAGGATATTTCGCGTAATCCGAGCCCTAGAGTTATTTAAATATGATACCTATTAATACAACCATCGCCTGTAGGCGCCATAGATGTTAACATTGCCTTGCCATCCATGCGGCGGATCGAATTACAACGTACTTTATCTTACCCTTCAAACCAGAACACCACAGTAACAAGCACTGACGTATTACGACAAGAATTTATGACAGTAGTACTAAACCTGGACGAATTTGTAGAACTCTTATCAAATGCAATATTAAAAGAAATCATACAAGGGTTTTAGCACTAATCCCTCGATAAAAAAAACCTTAAAAAATTTAACAAAAAAATATTGACATGAAAGGAACGTAGCGACATTCTTATTTAAATCAATCAGGAAAGAAGAATTTGGTCACGTTGAATCAACGGTACGTAAGCTCAGCGGTCAGAGCGTTGCGTAATGTGGCTTGTTGTTGTGGCTGGCTTTAAAGCAAGGTCGCTGGTTCAAATCCAGTCATAATAATAATATTCACGGGACAAATTACACTTACTGATCTAACCCCAAAGTAAGCAAATTATTTGCTTGTGTAATGGGTGTTAGTCAACGATACTAATACATAGAAATACATATATAAATACTGGAATATATTTAATAAACACCCAAACCCGGAAATACAAACATTTATGCTCATCACGCAAATACTTGTCCCCGTCGGGGATCGAACCCGAGTCCCGTCGATTGCGTAGTCAGGGCCGCTAACCACTCGACCACTCATGTCAACATTTTTTTCATATGATCTTATTAGCAATTAAATTTTTGAAAACTTTCTTTTAGATGGAATTACCCTAACTGTTGTATAAAAATTATAAAATTTAAAATGTCCCAAGTCTGTTGCAAGCATGTTAAAGTAACATGTGAAACTAAACTGACTGCGGGAGAGAGAATTAAGTGCCCTGTTAAAAATTGTCGCGTTCCTCTAACTACATCGTACAGACTGAGAACTTTGACCCAATTACTGCAAATTCCCCGGGCTACGTACGCCGTTCCGCGTTCAGAATAGACCAGCCGTGAATACGACCCCCGATAATTAAGAAGCTATTATGTGGAGTCGATGGAACGCGGTGGTTTAATGGTTAGGAGAAAATAAACCTATAAAACTACTGTTTTACGGAGGATTACCATTGATCATATAAGTAACAATTAAGATAAAAATAAAACAGTACAATAATTGAATTGAATTTATTTAAATTTGCACGCCAGTTCTCTAATCTCTTGGCCTAAATAGGATATACGTGCTTTGTAATTTATACATATAATAAAATCGTAGGAAAGTCAAATCTGTACATTGAATATTTTTTTAAAAGGATACTTGGGGCGTGATCTACAATCATATATACTACAATCATAATCAATACAAAAAAATATAGTTTTTAGAATTTTTGTCTGTTTGTCTGTATGTATGTCCGGGGTAAACTCAAAAAGTACTGCATGAATTTACTTCAAATTTTGCATGAATATTACTAACAGATCGGGTCAACATATAGGCTATATATTATCGCGCTATCACGAGGGAGGAGCTGTGCGGAGTAAACGAAGTGCGCGCGGACGAAGTCGTATATCAATAACTAACTGACCCGCGCAGCTTCATTCGCGAAATGTTCAACATGTCATCAAGTGCTATAATATAAATTATATATCTCATATTGTAAAGCAGCCTTACTCGCTATATAAATTATTTTATATTTTACTTTGGGTCTTTAACTATCTCCATACGAAATTTTACTCAAATCGGTTCGGAGATTTAATAGATATACAATCCCGGCGTTTTACCTGCACAGCTCCCGTTCCCGAGGGATTTTAAGGGTAAGAACTATATTATATCCTACGTTAGGTTTTAAAGTATCTTCGTACCAAATTTCACCCTAATCTGTTCCGTGGTTTAAAAGATAGACAGTGCCGCGGTTTTACCCGAATAGTTCCTGTTCCCGTGGGATTTTCGGGTTTTAAGAGTAATTGATTTTACACGATATATCGATTTTTTCAAACATCGCAGTTAAAAACATCGATGTTTGAAAAAACGATGTTTCGTTTGCATCCCTAGCTACAGCCTGACTTAAATTTTAAATGAGGTATTTATTCTCACCTACTGTATTGTATAGTGTATTTTGTAACAAAACTTAATACAATACTTATTTAGGAAATTCATCAAAAATCTAGAGACATTGGTATTATATGTTAATACAATATGCTGAACTTAACAGATGTATTACAACATCGAATTCGCAATCTGAACATTTGTAAAACTGGTTTTAGTAAGAAAATCGGCATTTCGCTCCATTGTCACGTCAAAAGACCACGTGCACGTGTCCCAAGTCATGCTTCTCGAACACAAAGCTGTAACAGCACTGTTTTGTAATTACAAGTTATGTGAGGTAGCGGGGTTTGAACTACAATAAAAGCGGTTATGCTCATTCTGTGGCTACATCATCGCTTTACGGCAAAGATTCAAGTGGTCGCGATTTGTGCCAACCACTTTCTTTAGTTTTCTACCACGAATAAGTTCATCTCGTTTTTGCATCACTGTGCATCGCAAATTGAAGCGAGACAGACTGTTGCCGACGGAGTATAAGGCCATCTAGTTCGTCAAAGCCAAATCCCTGAGTTTTATCGTGAAAACACACCACGAATCATCAGACGATAATGTGGCCCCGGCACTATAGAAGAAAAACATTTAGCTCTCCTATCACATCAATTGCCAAAAACACCACGAGCGCATAAGATCTCAAGTGCTGATTCTCAAACAGAACACAAAGCTGTATGAACAATAGATCACAAACTTCCTCACTCACACAAGTCAAGTATGAAGTACTTGGGGGTTATTCCTCAATTGAAGCAATTATAAAAAAATACATTTGGCTCTATTAAGTCAATAAGACTACGAGCACGTGTTCTAAGTCCTATTTTTCAAACAGCACACAATCCTATCATAAGTACCTAATAACACTTAACATTATTACTGGTCAAATTGAGGTATTTTAAGCACAAAACCAGGAAAATATAGTTATACTAGCTGACTATTATACTAGTTATACTAGTTGTTTTGCCATTTGTCAGGGTATTTGAGAGGGGGGAGGGATAAAAACTAACCTATCTTTTATGTTGGACCAATCAGTAGATATCTACAAAATGTTATTGAAATCGGTTCAGTACTTTCGCAGTCCATCGCAGACAAACAACGTGACACATAATTTATAATAATAATAATAATAAATATAAAAGACAAAAGTGACTGACTGAGGTATCAACGCACAGGCCAAACCCTTAAGGCTAGAAACTTGAAATTTCAAACACGTATTTCTCTTACGATGAAGGCATCCACTAAGGAAGGATTTTTCAAAATTCAACCCCGAAGGGGGTGAAATAGGGGATAAAGGTTTATATGAAACTTTTTATTCCTTAGACATACTTGCATGAAATTTCGTATGAATTGAGTACAAAAAATAATGATTTACGTGTTTAAGCGTTTTTTAATATTCGATCCCTAAGGGGGTAAAATAAGGGAAGTAGCTTATAAAGGTTAAATAAGTTCTAAAGTAAATATGCGGGAGCGAAGTCACGGGTAACATCTAGTATAATATATTAAGATAAGATGTATTATGTACTAACGTGACTACTAGGTGGTAGAGTTCCACAACGTCTCGTCAACGTACCACCGCCTTACTGATTAGGTACTGCTGCAATAGCTTCAATGTTTGTCATTGTCTTATTCCGATTTGGATGGAAAGGAAGCCGGTAGACATGCATATGGCATTGCCATCGCGCCACGCAATGAAAACGTCCCATTACATCTGTGCTGTTTATAGGCGGTTGTTCCTCTTTTCATCAGGAGAACCATCTGTATGTTTGCTATCTAGTGATATAAAAAATCTAATCGAATTTGATCAGCGTTTCGTAACAGTCAAGCCCTTCGAAAGTTAATAAAGGTTTACATACATACATATACCACCGTCATCGTAAAAATAGAAAAGCTTCCTAGGACTTCAAACATAGATATCTGATAAATCGATTACCGAAAATCGGAGAGAAAGCAGTAACTTCCTTAACGGAAAGTTAAAAACATTATATACATTTAGATCTGTTGAGCCAGCAGACATTCTTCTATTCATTGCAATGATTTATTTTTTAATAGCTGACCTGGCAAACGTTATTTTGCCATATAAATTACTAGCTGATGTCAGCGACTTCGTCCACGCGGACTTCGTTTACTCCGCACAGCTCCTCCCTCGTAGGTGATAGCGCGATAATATGTAGCCTATATGTTGACCCGACCTGTTAATAATATTCGTGCAAAATTTGAAGTAAATCCATACAGTACTTTTTGAATTTACCCCGGACATACATACAGACAAACAGACAAAAATTCTAAAATCTATATTTTTGGCTTCGATATCGATTGTAGATCACGCCCCAAGTATTCTTTAAAAAAATATTCAATATACAGTTTTGACTTTCCTACGATTTTATTATATGTAATAATATAGATTATACATATAAACCTTCCTCTTGAATCACTCTATCTAATTAAAAAAAGCGCATTAAAATCCGTCGAGTACTTTTAAAGATCTAAGCATACATATGGACAGACAGCGGAAAGAAACTTTGTTTTATACTATGTAGTCATATAAAAGACAAATATATTAAAAGAACACAGTAAAATATAATAATCGCATCTGTGGTTGAATAGTCCAGTATCGGTGTTGACCACATGACCCGGGTTCGATTAACGAGTCGAGCAATTCAAAATGTGTTTTTTCAGTTTTCTGATAAAAACAACGTTGCCCGGGATTGGATAAGAGCCTGGTTGGCGATAATAGACTTGTCACTTTCACGTTGTGGGACTAAGTATCTTCGGCTACTCGTGGGTGCACTTGTTGTACCTCTGTTTACCTCTTCGGTGATAAGGGCGTAAAGATACTTTTTTTTTCAAATATAAACCTTCTTAATTATAAAATATATTACCGCTAAAAGCTTATGTATCATACTAGAATCACCATGATTTGCGTAAGATGCTAAAATCGATAAAAGCCGTCGCGACCGTTTGACCCAATTTATCTCGGAACTGAATGTCAACTGTATCAGAGAGGCGGATTTTGGCAAGAGGTCATTATTATATCTTTATGTGCTTTGTCTACAAATAGTACTACTTTATGACTTTTTTTAAAGCATGGGGATTCATATAAACGTCCCTCCTTACATTACGATGGCACGATACATATAATATCCCATAATATTATAAGGGCTTAGTTTATGTATGTGTGGGAGAGTGTGTATGTTGTGTGCGTGTGTAAATGGGTGTGTGGATATGGTGTTCAATATTTAAGTATAAAACGACAGGATTAGATGTGACTGTATCTTAAATTGTATATGTTTTAATAATGGAGAAAATTATATTATTTATTCGCTGTATACATACATCGCATCAAAATCAGGTACAATATATGGTACAGTACCCGGCGATAAATATTGCACATCGACCTTTGGAAAGAGACAATCGGCTAATTTCGGCTTCGTAGAGCGTTATCTCTGTCCGGTACCTATTAGGAGCTGTAAAACAAGTGATTTGCTTCTATACAAACAGTCCGGTACCTATTAGGAGCTGTAAAACAAGTGATTTGCTTCTTTTGATATTTTTATTCTTTGTATAAAATACACTAATTTTTCTATAAGTGATGGCTTTAGGTTGGGGTAAAATAAAATAAAAAAACATTTTTACATTATGTTTACGTATTTAATTATTTTGGAACATTACAGCTTTAGTGTACATAATAAACACCATTATACCTATTGCTAAAATGAGACATTGCAATAAAAATAATAATAATTCTAATTCTCAATTACTTCCATTTCACTATCTGTGCTCTCAAAGAGGTCAATATCACTGTCACTATCAGCCGTATTTATTACTAATCTATCAGTGTAATTGTCTAAACTGTGTTGAATGCTTCTATATTCATTCTCACATTTGATTGCATGATCGCAAACCTTTTTCCACTCTTCAGCGCCGATCATGTTTACTTTTTCAGTCAATAATGTTTTTACTGTAGTTAAGTTCATACCCACATTTCTAGAGGCTACATAGCCTTTCAGTTGAGACCATATATTTTCAATTGGATTAAAATCCGGATGATATGGTGGCAATCGCAACACAGTGTGCCCATGTTCGGCAAGTATTTTGTCCACAGAAAACTCTGTATACCTCTCCTTGTGCTGACATATAATAGCGTAAATCTGGGTTTTTGTTAATTTTGGATCAACTGGAATTTCATGTCTGTTTAACCAGTTGATCATTTCCCGTTTAATGGTGTTTGAGTTGGGGGGTCTCTCAACATACTTGTTGTGATAGGGTGCGTTGTCGATAACTAGAACAGAATCACTGGGTATATTTGGGATTAATTGGTTAACCAGCCATTTCTCATAGTTATCGTTATTCATTTCATTGTGATAGTCACCTGTAGTGTCCGTGGATTTATACGTTAAAAAAGCACCGAGTACAAAGCCTTTTTCATTTCTAATGGAAAAGCACGACGTTAGTCTCAAACGAATGGAATACCTTGATAAAATACGCAAATTTCGCGAAACAGGAAAAAATATCGTCTACATGGATGAGTCATATATACATGCATCCCACACTAAAGGGAAATCTTGGAGTGACGATAAGAAAAAAGGAGTAAAAAAGCCAATTTCAAAAGGTCAACGTTTGATATAGTTCATGCGGGAAATGAAAAAGGCTTTGTACCCGGTGCTTTTTAACGTATAAATCCACGGACACTACAGGTGACTATCACAATGAAATGAATAACGATAACTATGAGAAATGGCTGGTTAACCAATTAATCCCAAATATACCCAGTGATTCTGTTCTAGTTATCGACAACGCACCCTATCACAACAAGTATGTTGAGAGACCCCCCAACTCAAACACCATTAAACGGGAAATGATAAACTGGTTAAACAGACATGAAATTCCAGTTGATCCAAAATTAACAAAAACCCAGATTTACGCTATTATATGTCAGCACAAGGAGAGGTATACAGAGTTTTCTGTGGACAAAATACTTGCCGAACATGGGCACACTGTGTTGCGATTGCCACCATATCATCCGGATTTTAATCCAATTGAAAATATATGGTCTCAACTGAAAGGCTATGTAGCCTCTAGAAATGTGGGTATGAACTTAACTACAGTAAAAACATTATTGACTGAAAAAGTAAACATGATCGGCGCTGAAGAGTGGAAAAAGGTTTGCGATCATGCAATCAAATGTGAGAATGAATATAGAAGCATTCAACACAGTTTAGACAATTACACTGATAGATTAGTAATAAATACGGCTGATAGTGACAGTGATATTGACCTCTTTGAGAGCACAGATAGTGAAATGGAAGTAATTGAGAATTAGAATTATTATTATTTTTATTGCAATGTCTCATTTTAGCAATAGGTATAATGGTGTTTATTATGTACACTAAAGCTGTAATGTTCCAAAATAATTAAATACGTAAACATAATGTAAAAATGTTTTTTTATTTTATTTTACCCCAACCTAAAGCCATCACTTATAGAAAAATTAGTGTATTTTATACAAAGAATAAAAATATCAAAAGAAGCAAATCATACTTGTTTTAACAGCTCCTAATAGGTACCGGACTGTTTGTATTTTGTGCGACAGAGATAACGCTCTACTAAGCCGAAATTAGCCGATTGTCTCTTTCCAAAGGTCGATGTGCAATATTTATCGCCGGGTACTGTAACTGATTTTAATCTAAATTACAGCCATTGACTTTTAATCTATTACTCAATGTTTGCGTCATTTCACGCAGTTTTTCAAGAGCTGATTACATATTGAAATTAATTAGTATATTCGTCTAAAGACTATGTTAAACATGTGAAGTTAATTTGTCGCAAGTAACATAATTTTAATATTTAAAAGCTGTTATTTTGATTCGATTTTGATTTTTAAACGACATTCGATGCAGTTTTTTAAGTACGAAATATTGTATAAGAGCAAAAATCGATCGTATGAAAAATCTCGAAGTTATGTCGAATAGACAGTTTTTCAAAATTTTTCATCAACGATAGTTATCGAACGGGTAAAATGCTTTTACGCAATTTACAGGTGAACTTAATTTTTAAAGGAAAAGGCTGTTTAAAGTTTAAAATAAATTAAAAGAAAACATTGTCTTGCCGACTTTTTGAGATATTTTTACGAAATAAAAATTCTCCTGGATCAAAGCGGTTTAGATTTTCAGAAAGTTTAAGTTTGGTAAAACTACGATTCGGTCGGTCAAGTCGTTCAAAAGTTTTATAGGGTTTACATACACACATACATACAGACAACCATACTGAAATCATAGCAAAAATGTCGGAAAAAATTCCTCAGATCTCAAAACGCAGAAATCTGATAAAAATTCAATTTTCGAAAATCGAGCCGACATCAGTTACTTATTAAGCAGGAAGTTGAAAATGTTCAATTGAGCACTTGTATTTAATAAATAATTATAAGAACTTGTTGAAAGCTTACAATAATGTGAATTTTTTATCATCACTCTATTCACATTATCATCTTTCTAATAAATTCTATTCACATTATGTAATATTTTTATACATTGCAGGCAACTGGAATTAAGATCATATCTATAACCGTCATTATATTAAGAAATTTAATTATAAACGTCAAGTGTACATTTTAAAACGTTTTAACGCTACATTACGTAATATTTTATTAGCCTACGTCGACCGTCACGGCTAGGGTTACCATTAATGAGGATCATATATCCTGGATAGTAAAAAATGAAAGTCCACTAAAACGACCAAATGTTTTCTAACTTTCACCAGACAGGATACTGTTACGTACTCGGGTTCATAATTGTAAGAAAACACCACTTATATTAAATCCGTGTATTTACACAACACAACGTAATACTAAAATACACTTTACACCCTAGTCACTCGCTGTACTATCACTGAACTTAGAACACTACACAATAAAACACTTCTCGCTACGCACTGGTCACTTGATGTATCGCTCTCGATCGCTTGATGAAAAATTGCCTTGTGTTTGTTAACACCTCTCTATTTATAGGCAAGGTAAAGTCCTAGCTGGATCCAGAAAAATCTAAATGTATCGGGAAACAATGAATCACTTCTTATCGTAAACATGCTGTGAGTCACAAATCCACAAAGTCCATTATGGCATAGCCCAGGTCAACTATTTGTTTGTCAGTAGGAGTAGCTAGTTATCTCTTTCTTTTATTTCTAGATAGTTAGCGCGCGCGCGCTCCAACTCTACACGCTTCTAGATTATTCGTAACAATATTAAGAACATTTAAAATTTAAAGCCACCAAAATTTACGTTATTTAATATATAATTATACGAATATCTCAGTCTTACAGCTCCCATTCAGCAAAACACTTTAATGTTAAGAGTGCCACAATAAAAAAATAGCGTCCCACCCGGTTCCTTCGCGGAGTATACCAAACTTCTATAGACTTTCCAATTCACCATAATTAACCGGTTTATAGATAGGTAAAATGAGGTGAGATCCCCAACGCCGCATTTTACCGACCAGATAACGATTATTGACTATTTATAGCGATAGCCGGGACCAACTGCTTTATGTGCCCATCCGAGGCACGAGAGTGCGAACACACCACCCGCCAGATTCCGAGCTGATACCGAGGTTATTGGATTTTTGAGAAATATCTCGAAAAAACTTCAGTAACTCTTTTGCCCGTCCCGGAGATCGAACCCAAGACCTAATAGTCCGGGGTCTTACACCTGCATACACATACTCATATAATTTGTTACATACATTTACGCCAGAACCCATATGAGGGATCACGATCTGTGTAAATTTGCACTGCTTCCTGCACTTTCATGACTTTCTTCATACAATGATATATCAGTCAGTATTAAACACGCTTCTGAATTTGTATTGCATATTCTTTTTCTTAACCTTTTATGTCATTTCTGCATATCCGTACTAACGAATTCTTCATTTTTACACTCGCCTATGACGAATCTATCAATTGCAAATCTTTATCTTTTTCATTGAGCAAGGTAAGTTTTTTAATCAAGGGTTATTAAGTCTTTTAATTAATAACAAAGTCATTTGTTAATATAAAAATCTGTGATTCTCAGGTTTTGATTAATAAACCCTTTGATTACTCCTTGTCTTGTGTCGATATCACCTATACGATCCCGGGTCATTAGGTCATTAGATCATTAAATCAAAGCCGAATAGGCTATGCCCTAGACCACGAAGCCACTATATTCCCTTTTTAACGCGCATATTCACTGAAAACCACATTTGATCATAGTTATTAAGTATATGATTAGTACTAGGGACTCATTTGAATCGTTATCTATTTAATAATTCGTTTTTTTTTCTAAGAAGTTACATATCTTATGTCAAATTTCATAAGTTATCGATATTCATTTTTTTATTAATTAGTATAATGGAGAAGCGTTCAGCTTTTGTATTTATGGGTTTGGTGTCACCGCCTAATCTATTACTGCCGCAATAGGACCTCCTAAAATTTCCGGTTTAGAACGTACCAAGGTGCGATATCTTATACAAGTGGCATTACCATCCCGCCACACGAGCAGCAACGCACCATTAACATCTTGGATGTCTATATACATATATATATATATATATATATATATATATATATATATATATATATATATATATATATATATATATATATATATATATTAGGCGATGGTTATCTCTTTTTATAGGGAGAGTCATCTATCTGCTTAAAATACGTCTTAATCCGAGATTTTCAAAATAATTGGTTACTCTAGCCATGGTACAAGTGCGTTTTACCAGTCTATTAAATTACAAGTACGCGAAATGTAAATTTATGTTTAACAAATACACGTGTTGAAACAATTTTATTAAATTTCACAGTTATGTAAAAAGTGAGGGTAGGTTACATGTTACATGAAATATTAGGCATGTATATTTTTAACATTTCCGGAAGCTTCGCTCACGAGAAGACTATTTGAGCAGTACCAGCATTACAAATTGCTGCCCTGACTTGCTTTATAGTAGTATTGTTTAGTATATTTAGTTCTGATCAAGAGGTCAGTATTTGATTTCTGGCTCGAGATAGAATTCGAGGTTATTCAAAGGAATACTCGAAAATCGAAATCTCTGTAACTTTTTGGAGATTAGATAGTAATAGTGTGTTATCACCCTTAATGCTTCGGAAGAACACGATAAACTATCGGTTATTGCAAGAAACAAGCGACAGTCTTTATCAGATTGGTAAAAAGCCTATCGCCAGATGTGCATAGCCACCCTTTTCGCCACCAAACAAAGTAATGGCTCATTGTGGTGACGTTCGAATTATTCTTCCTACACCTGCAAGGGAACTGGCGTGGTCATATTTACTTTTATGTTAAATAGTATTCTTCGAAATTGCTAAAGAAAGTTCGAATTGTCATATCTGTATCTCAATCGGTAGATTAATCTGAAAGTTATATTAAAAAAATACTGTTTCGCCAATTATTTTTAGAGGATTTTTCGAATTTCCTCACAATCTCCGGGACTGAATTGGTTCAAATTTTCTAAGTTAAGTGGTATCCAATCGAATGATATATCGATCGCGTTTATATCGGTTAAGCCGTTCAAGTTATGATATATTTACATATACTCATACACACATACATACATAGATACAGACCTACTGAGCTCATCGTGAATATAGTCGGACACGGTGCTTAGGACCTCAAAACATGGAGATCTGGTAAAACTCGATTACAGAAAATCGAGGCAAAATTAGTAACTTCCTCATCTACATACGTAGCGGGATTACGTAAGTGATTTTACTCGGCATTCGAACTCGGCCTGAGTTCACATACATCCCAGACAAACAAGTCGACAACATCAAATCGAATTAAAATACTTGATACTAAACTGATACACGATTTCTTCATACAAAACAGTCCAATAAAGAGAAACCAAATCGCAATATATTTCGCGTCTCTGTACATTCACAATTAAATTTAAATTTTATGGTATTCATAATAAGTATTAATATTAAAAATGGATAATAAAATCGTAGTACTGGATAAAACATAATATTTACCGGTATCAACGTGAAAACAACATATTTACATTTAAAGTAACATCATTATCATAACTGTTGTGTAATATCCAGTATCGACTGTCGATAAAAACAATACTCATAAAATCGAGTATATCGTCACGCGCAAAGTGAAGATCCCCATCATGAACCATCTAGAGAACCATCTCCAAACATGGAGATGGTTCTCTAGATGGAGAGAGGTAACCATCGCCTAAACACATCAAAGATGTTAATGGTGCGTTGCTAAACGTGGGGCGAGATGATAATATAATATAAATAAGTATACTGTATACTTTTCCTTTTAACCGCAACAGTGACAAGTATTGAAGCTATATCGGCGTGAATACTTTTTTTGGACAAATTACACTTACTGGTCTAGCCCCAAACTTTATGCTCATAAATGATTTGCTTTATACTTTATGCTCAACACACAAATGTTCCAACACACAAATGGATCGAACCCGAGCCCCGTCAATTGCGTAGTCAGGGTCGCTAATCACTCGACCAACGAGGCGGTAAAATATCAGTAAAACACAATTAAATAAAATACCGAGTGAGGCTCAGTCACCTAGTACATGATTATAAGTAATAATACAATTACTCATTAATTTCATATCATTACATAGTATAAAACAAAGTCGCTTTCTCTGTCTGTCCCTATGTCCCTATGTATGCTTAAATCTTTAAAACTACGCAACGGATTTTGATGCGATAAATTTTAAATAGATAGATTGATTCTTGAGGAAGGTTTTAGTATATAAACCTTTCCGATATTCCCACGGGAATAAAAGCTACGCGGGTGAAACCGCGGGCAGTTTGCTAGTATGATTTAAAGTTCAATTTAAAGAGTGCTAATTTATCCATACATATAATAATCTATACATATAATAAAATCGTAGGAAAGTCAAAACTGAACATTAAATATTTTTTTAAAGAATACTTGGGGTGTGATATACAATCGATATCAAAGCCAAAAATATAGTTTTAAGAATTTTTGTCTGTATGTCTGTATGTACGTCCGGGGTAAACTCAAAAAGTACTGCATGGATTTACTTCAAATTTTGCATGAATATTACTAATAGGTCGGGTCAATATATAGGCTACATATTATCACGCTATCACCTACGGGGGAGGAGCTGTGCGGAGTAAACAAATTCCGCGCAGACGAAGTCGTGGGCAACAGCTAGTAAATAATAAAATCATGTCAATAAAATAGATAATACGAGCTTGATACCACATTATAACGTAGCAGTATCACGATAATGTTATCTACCAGTATTCTATCTTCATAGAAATGGGTGGAACGCGAGTTATACCTACGCGCTCGGAGTTCGGCACGCACGCGGTACAGACAACAGACTGAGGATTGCACCGCAGTAACGAACGGTCGATTTGATAGCAGAAAATATTGAAGGCGGGTAGGCCCTATGTCATTTTACTTACGGCACGGCGCGGCCGGCTGTAGGTATTAATTTCAATGTCAGGGCAGAGTCACAATACTGGTAGATAACATTACCGAGGCAGTTATAGTATGTGATTTATCGGTCACTACGTTTAACATGTGTCAATTGTCCAAAATTTTTTATTGTATTGAAATTAATTTATTTGCAAAACATTTTGATAATATTTATATTGGATTATCGATTAAGACTTAGGCCTCAAACTGGATGTCAGCAATCTGCGGCGCGGCGATGACAGCAGCGCAATTTTGCACTGTCTGACACATAAGAATTCACGTGTTAGATCGCGCCACTCTCGTCGCCGCGCCGTAGATCGCCGACATCCAGTTTCAGACCTAATTCAAACACTATATTGACTCGGTACAAACCAAAGAATCTCGATGAGGATGTAACTTTACAGGGAAAAATTAATGAATTTTATTTTATTGTTTATTTTTATAATTTAAGTATACCTGAATATTTATATATTATATTGTTTATTTTATGTTGTGTATAGGTTGTATGTATTATATTGTTTTAAGTATGCACTATAATTATAAGATTCAAAACTCCTTCAATACCTACTAGTTGTTACTGTTATTTCAAAACATTTGTCACAGGTATGAGTTATCAGACAGAAATTCACAAACCGGTGTTCTTCAAAACAGGTCCCCGGAGCAGGTGTTTTGTACAAGTCCCACTGAACAAAGGTTTTTGTTGAGTCGGGTGAGTTTGTTTAGCCCGAAACGTGGACAGGTATTTTTTCAACGTCCTTACTCTTTATTACCCTTCATTTGGGATCCGCAGATAACTGCGCGGGTTATTATATGACAGACTAAAAAGTGTTATTTTTTATACAACAGAATAGCAAAAAGATTGATAGATTTACATGTAAATATATTATGATACAGTCCAACAGACAATATAAATATTAATAGCCGGGGAACGTATGCGCCTAATATTATATAAGTCCAAGTCATTACCTATACCTATTATAATAAGTCCAAGTTAAGAAAATTGGTCGAAATTTAGGTCAAAATTAGAGGCCAATTTTAGGTGCGCAAATTCAAAATTAGGTGCACTAAACATTTAGGGAATATTGACAAAAACATTTAAAAAAACTGGGATTTTATTATCATCACATTAAATGCTTAATGAGTGCTTTCGGAAACCGAAAAGATTGGATTTAAGAATTAATAAATAAACGTATAAAAATTGAATATGTAAATCGAGCACTTCCAAAAGTCACAGTGCCTCTTGCAGTTCCAACTGTAAATGTCATCTGCAGTTACTAACCACTTTCAAAACTTTAAAAATCCCTCTATATCCCATTTCTCAAATAAACTATTCTTTCGGTCGAGATCATTTTTTATTCATATTGGGCCCGCTCATTTGATACGTATAACCGGTCACTTCCAGAAATAATGATATTATGAAATGATTTACGTAAGAGATTTAAGTGATTTAAGAATCAGCACTATAAGAAATTGCCTTGAAAAGCGTATCCAGTTTTATCTGTATTGGGACTACATTGGGTGAGATGTTGTGAGATCCAACTCGGTAATGTCTACATTTATGATTTATTGTCGTTAGTCGCTAAACCAGTGTTTTTCAACCTTTTACAAGAGATGACATCCTTAGCTTACGAAAAATTGCGACCCGCTACCGCCTAAAACTTACATTTAAAAAACAAATCCATTTAACATTTTTCTTTATTATCAAGTAAATATTTTGACTTTGTTTTTTTTAGTAACACTAAACTACCGTCTACGACCCCGTTGCAAAGGCCTCACGACCCCCCAGGGGGCCGCGATCGACACTTTTAAAAACACTGCGCTAAACCATAACTTTTTAGCTTACAGGAAACTCTCTCAGCAACGTTTCCTATCCCTATATCTATACCAATATTTTGACCGCCTTGTTGGTCGAGTGGTTAGCAACCCTGGCTACGAAATCGACGGGGCTGGGGTTCGATCCCCGACGGGGAAAGCATTTATGTGATGAGCATAAATGTTTGTATTTCCGGATTTGGGTGTTTCTTAAATATATTCCAGTATTTATATATGTATTTCTATGTATTAGTATTGTTGACAAACACCCATTACACAAGCAAATAATTTGCATACTTTAGGGTTAGATCAGTAAGTGTAATTAATTGCCCCGTGAATATTTATTTATATCACCTGTAGCTCTCAATGAGGTATTCCGTTTAGGAACATTTACGGGTGTACGTCAATGAACTTTGTGTCAGCAACTTGTGAGTCGGTGTACCGTGTATCGGTGATCTATGCTTAACCGTGTCTTCGACAAATCGGTCATTAGAAATAGGAAATAGATACAATCATTTTCTTTGAATTGGCATCATATAACAAATAACCGGCCAAGTGCGAGTCGGGCACGCGCATGAAGGATTCATTTTTACTTTACGGAACCTTAAAAAGTAGAGTACTGGAGATACCTTGAAACTCGTTTCAATTAATTTCATTAAATTGCCATCCTTTTCTATAAAAAATCGTTGTAAAGGTTTTTAACTAAACAGTATGCAATTTTATTCGCAAAGTATAAAAATTACAAACAAAGTCTGACGTAAAAGTAGTGAATCATAACCTTTAGAAATTTCTCTCTACGGTAATGAGAAACTAAATTGTTATAATTAACGTGCACAATTAAAAACGTTAATTAAGAGAAAAGCTCAAAGAGATAAATACATACAATTATATTCTTATTAAATTAGTCTTTAACGACGCGATTAAAGTCTTGGAGAAATGCCGTAGTCTGATAGAAAATAGCAGGTTTTCTACCACCATAAAACTGATATTACCAGAATTTTTTTTTAAATTATTTTTGCAGATAATATATTTGTACTCAAGCTGGTATAATATTACTTCGCGGTTGTGCAAGAAATAAAGATAGAAAATACCAGGTTTTTTATCACCATAAAATTGATATTACCAGACAGATTTTCTTATTTTTTTTGCAGATAATATATTTGTACTCAAGCTGGAATAATATTACTCCGCAGTTGTGCAAAAAATAAAGAAGCCACGAGCTGCGTTTTCACGAGGCGTTCTCAATGCGCTTACGACACCATCGCTTGTTTTACGCCAAAAACGCAGTCCTGCGCATCGTTGCGTGGCATGTGATAACCACCTTAGAGTAATAATTCCTTTTTCTTTTTTATATCACAATATAACAAAATAGCAAAACAATTTTGTAGATAGAGACAACATCGCCTATTGAGGTTAAGCCAGTTACTTGGATGGCAAAATTTGGTGTCTATAGGCGATGATTTCAAAACATTTTCTTCAAATGGCCAAATGAAAAACATTATTATTCTCGTCGAAATATGTGATTTATCAATGAGTAGTTTAAGAGATGTATTAAAGATAAAGTATTGGTTCTAAATACATAGATAGCCCAGTATTTTGTGGTGCGATGTATACATATAACTAGCTCCGACGTGCAACCCGCTGCATTCTAAAAGTTTTTGGCAAATCCCGCGGGATCACCAAATTTTTCTGAGATTTCTAGCCTATGTGCTATTCCAGGTCATCGTCTACCTGCGTACTAAATTTCATTCAAATCCGCTCAGTAGTTTTTTCGTAATTGAGAAACAAACACTCGTCCATCCAAACATTCAAACTTTCGCATTTTTATTATTAATATAGATGTACCGTGCTTCGTTCAGATTTCCTAAGTGGTAGAGTTCTACACTGTCTCGCCCGGGTCTGGTACCACCGCCTTACCTATTTCTGCCGCAATAGTGTCAGTGCTTGTCGCTGTCATGTACCGGTTTGGAGGATAAGGCAGCCGGTAAACTTATGCATGTGGCATTAGTTTTCCCGTGAAAACTGTTTATCACAGAGATGACACTTATCTAGATCAATTTTAATAGTAAAAAAATATGTAAATACAACATTTCGGCAATTATTGGAGCCGTTTCGTAGTAGTCATTTACATACAAATATACAAGAATTGTCCGACGAAGACGAGTCCGACTCGCACTTGACCGGCTTTTATACAGGATGGGCAAAATATTGTGGATCAAACGAAACAGGGTGATAGTTGCGATTATTTGCAATAAAAATACCTCTACAGCAGAGCTCAGTCTTGATCTTCTTAGAAGTTACGACTATTTTAGTGTTTTTGACGACGGCAATAAGTTTAGTTGCTTCTATGGAATGTATCAACACTACCAAAGTACTTTTATGATAGTGGGTACCATGGTTTATGAGTATTGGCACCTTTTTCAATTACTTTTAAGTCTCATTAAAAATTATTTAACTTTAGAACCTTACTGTAAAAAAAATGTACTAGCAAAAAGTGAACTTGTATTAAAAAAACTTGTCTATAATAATCCCAACTATCATCCTGTTTCGTTTGATCCACGATTTTTTGCCCACCCTGTATATAAGATTACATCTACTTTGATAAAAGTAATACCACAAAATATTACCTAGAACGCATAAATCACGTAAGAGTTACATATATAAAAAGTGAAATTGCATACGTTTCTTACCATTTTATACTTTCTCCGAGAGAAATACGACTCAGCCGTGTTAAAATAATTTGCATTAATAAAACGAATATATTAATATCATTTTAACATCCGCGAGGACAGTTTTAGTAGAAATTATAACCTAGAGAATTGATGTCAGCGATATGATTCGATACACCTAATTGACGTATGCACATAAACAATATTAATACAAGATTAAACACTAGCGTTTTAAATCTATATATCTTTATTTATAAAAATCAATTCCTATTTTCCGTGGTCACATCACGCGTGAATGGCGGGACCGATTTCGCTAATTCTTTTTTTGTTTTGTTTGTAATTGTCAGAAGAAGGTTTTTACAAAAGAAAATATTAAGATTTTATAATTAGAAAATTTAAGAATATTACCATCATATAAACTTCAATGCCATTTCGACTGCCTTGAAGGACAATCCCGTATACTTATATAATTGCGTGTCAAGTTGTTTGTCCGCTGTGGATTCCTAATATGTATGGCAAATCAACGTTTGCCGGTCATAACAATTTTTAACGCAGTAAAACTCCAGCAAACGACTTCCCATTTGCTATAACTACGGAACCCTGCATCACAGATCTTCAGCAGATTAAAATGGGACCACACAGAGTAAACAAAACAAGAATCATCAAAATCGTCCGGGCTCCTCTAAAGAATCAACCAACTGCCATTCTGCCAGGTAGATCGCAAAAAGCGACCGATCGGCTATACGTATCACAACCACCGTGACTGCTAGGTGATAAAATTCCGCAACGTCTCGCCCAGGGTATTTAGTACCACCGCCTTAACAATTCCTGCCGCAATAGCGTACTTAGTGCTTTTCATTGTGATGTTTCGGTTTGGAGGGTCAGGTAGCCGGTATACTTATGCATGTGGCATTAGACCTCGTCACAACATAGCAACGCACCATTAACATCTTTTATGTCTATAGGCGATGTTTGACTCTTTCCATTAGGAAACCCATCTGCTTGTTTGCTATTTTATGATATAAAAAACACACATAAAAAAGGCATTCATATCTTCACGCCAGATCCCTTACGGGGTAGGCAGAGATAACCGAGTGCCATACATCACGATCCTTGCAGGCTTGTCTCGCTTCCTCCACATTCATCACTCTCTTCATACACACACGCCGGTTGCGAAGACTCTTGACACCACTACTCCGGTAGTAATTTTAAAAAATGTTGACGTGTCAAAATAACTTGTAAATTTTTTATTGAATAAAGTTCTTCTGATTTCTGGTGAATCGCGGTGAATCGGAAAGTCTATAGACGTTCGGTTTACTCTGCCTACGCCACAAGGAAACCAGGCGTGATGTAACTTCCTTTTCATATAAATATGTGCAGCAGTCGTGTTTATGTGTGAAAGAGCGCGTGCCTAAGCGCTTCGCCTCGGTTGACATTTTGTTACGTGAATTTGGGGGCTGACGATATTGACTCAGCAAAAGGCAGGGGATTAGTTTCTGGACGAGACACTGCAGAACTCTGCGTCTGGTATTCGTAGTCACGATAGTGACACATTGTTTATTTTGCCTTTATTTATCCAGCTGAGTTCTAAATAGTTTGTAGAACAGATATGAATCGATAAGAGCCCAATTAACACTCAAATATTGCGCACGTGAATCGGAATTGGACCATACACAATTGGGTAATCAAACTTAAACGTTGCAGACCATGGTGAAGCGCTTTGTTCGGATCGATAATATATACAAACTAGCGATCGCCTGTGGCCGAAATTCGACCATAGACTAAACAATACAATCCCTTTTAAGTTAGACAATTGACTTTAGCCATAAAGAAAATAGTATACATATGTGTGTGTATATTATCGTGTATGGCAAATGAATGCAGTGTGAGTAATGTTTAATTTTATTAATGTAATGTTTTATATATATATATATATATATATATATATATATATATATATATATATATATATATATATATATATATATATATATATATATATATATCATAAGATAGCAAACAAGCAGATGGGTCTCCTGATGGAAAGAGTCAATCATCGCCTATTGACACCAAAGATGTTAATGGTGCGTTGCTATCTTGTGGCGAGGTCTAATGCCACATGCATAAGTTTACCGGCTACCTAACCCTCCAAACCGGAATACGACAGCGACAAACATTGACGCTATTGCGGCAGGGATAGGTAAGGCGGTGGTACCAGATCCAGGCGAGACAATGCATACCTTTACCACCTAGTAGCCACGATGGTAGTGACTCGATAGCCAATTAAACCTCTTTTTAAACCTGCCTGGCAAAACGGCAAATGGCCTATTCTTCAAAGGAGGCCGGGACTAACAGGGCGAGAATTGTTTGCGTATTTCTAAAACATATTATTAGGAGCTTAGAGTTCGTATTGTGTAATAGAAATACCACTAATATTAAAACCGCGTATTTACTACACAAATATACAATACACCACAATACAACATGTATATATATATACGCACTGATTAACAAAAGTAGCACCGTCACTATATTCACACTAGAACTAACCGGCTAATCCAAATCACTAAATCAAAACACTTTTTGTATGCAGACTAAATCGGTCTATCACTTTTCACTGTATCGTCTTTATCCGTTCGCTTTCGATCGCTTTATAAAACTTACTTCTCGCCGACACGTCCTTATTTATACACAATGTAAGGTTCGACAATATACTCGAAAGTTCTAAAAATGACTCGTAAACAACTTCGATGTAAACAAGCCATAGTACACGCTAATTTCACCCTTATGGTTTTAGCGAGAAGGTTGTGGCATAGCTATTTTGGTAACGGCATATATTGTTTATCGATAGCAGCTGTCTCTTTTTTTTATTTCTAGATTTATACAGTATTCTAACTTAACGTTCCTAGAATATTAGCAACAATTATTTTTTTATTGATATCATTAGGTTTCTGCAGTTTTCGGCAATGTAAACTTTAAATGTGCCAAATTTCATACATCACCTCGCCAGGCAGGTCGTAAAAGGCGACCGATTGGCTATACGTTTCACTACAAAGGTGGTAAATTTATATATTAAATTTATTTATAATTGGAGGTGGTAAATTTCCGCAACGTCTCGCCCGGGTATTTGGTACCACCGCTTTTCCCATTCCTACCGCAATAGCGTCATTGCTTGTCATTTCGTTTTCCGGTTTGGAGGGTAAGGTAGCCTTTGTCATTTCGGCACGTACAGCAACGCACTTAACATCTTTAGTATCTATAGGCGATTGTTTCACTTTACATCAGGAGAACCATCTGGTTGTTTTGCTATCTAACGGTATAAAAAAATCCGCAATTAAGAAGATCCAAATATATAATAGAATATACATCACACAAATTACTTATGATGACATCCGAGTCCATATGTATATAAACGAGTTATTGCATAACAATATTTATTATCTTTTTGTACCAACAACTGTCAGTTCAGATCCAGTGAGTCTCGGAAGTCGCTTGGGTATCAACTTTCTAATCTACCGTCCTGTCGCATTGACTGCTTGAATAACAAATGTCATTAGCCACAGCGACAGACATTTCTAGATCACACGATAACAATACAGAGACGTAATATTTGTTAAGATTAAGTTTCTTACGTTTGATATCTCAGTAAACTAGTATTAATTTAATAATTAGCGATTCATACCGTATCCCGCTGCTTGATTAAAGAATCTCACGAGAATAATGCATTCTCTGGGACAAAATTTAAGCTATAGGATCGAGCGAACTGGTTTGGGGCGTCCTCTTTGGACGACGCGCCATAT
This sequence comes from Apodemia mormo, assembly GCA_036924255.1. Lineage (NCBI taxonomy): Eukaryota > Metazoa > Arthropoda > Insecta > Lepidoptera > Riodinidae > Apodemia > Apodemia mormo. The sequence goes on from JAUPFN010000026.1 coordinate 11,762,396, forward strand.
AGCGAAAATCCGTTTAGATCGCTTTCATACATTTTATATGAACTTATCGTACACTGCGTACGGCCGAGCGTATTGGGGATAATGTTCGGCGGCGGATTTCGATGAATGCGATGCGGCCCGCCCCGGCTCAATACGTCGCGTCGCCAGTGTGCCATGTCGAACAGAATTGTTGACCGTACACTGTTCATCTATATTTTGAGTATCAATTTCTAAAATCCGATAAAAAAAACGAATAAACGATCAATAAAATTTAGTTCAAGGCTACAAAGAGCTATATAATTTGCATAATCCACGTTATGATGACCAGAAAGATTTTCATTAGGAAACAAATACGGAAACATTCTCTAGTTTGTTTGTGGAAGTTACTGATTTTACCCTGATTTACGAAAATCGAGTGTTCACCAGATCTCACGTCCTTCACGTTTTGAGGTCCTAGGAACCGCCATACCCCGCTGCGACCCGTTCTAATGTGCTATGCTAGCATTTTTCGTTGCGATGCGGCCAGCCCCCGAGCCGTACCGTGTGCTCGATCCTTTACAATGCTCATTGAAATCCGTGTAGCCATTTCAACGTGAAGGAAATAACAAACACACATTCTCGAACTTTCACTTTTATCTTTTTTAGCTCGTCTGCTATCTCATGATGATTGATAAAACTAGCTGAGCCGGGAAACGTTGTTTGTTAAATATTTCGGTGGGATGCTTGCGTGGTGAGGGGAGGGGCGGGAGGGGGAGGGGGGGGGGGGGTAATTGAGATAAAAACTATCCTATCTAGTTGAACCAAACAGTAGATACTCAAATAAATTTACTGAAATTGGTTCAGTAGTTTAGGAATCCATAGCGTGACACGTGACATGTAAAAACAAACAACGTGACACGTGACATGTAAAAACAAACAACGTGACACGTAATTTATATATTTTACTAGCTGACCCGGCAATCGTTGTTCTGCCTTTTTAACTACTCTTTTTTTTCTATATTTTTTTAAACCTTCCCTAGACTGCAACAATTAATTCAAAACCCAAATTAGCCAATTCGGTACAGCCGTTCTCGAGTTTTAGCGAGACTAACGAACAGCAATTGATTTTTATATATATAGATAAGATAAGATAGCATCTACTTTTCAAATAATATATCTAACTGTTGCAATCTACAGTAATATTATAAAGAGGAAAAATTCATTTGTAAGTTTATAATGGATAAACTCAAAAATTACCTACTAATTCAACTTTAAAAAATCTTTCACCTATATAAAGCTACATTACTACAGAATAACAAAGGCTACATGATTACCAGAATTAGCAAAAATATATATTAATTAAATTTGTTACTAACATAGATATTTAAGATCATACTAACACATTATGGACATTGTCTGATTCAAATAAATAAAAATAAAAAAAAAAAAGTTTAATTTTGGATCATGAGAACAAAGTCGCGGGTAACAGCTGGCCAGAGTGGTTAGTAAGTACAACTAGAATAATTTTCTACGATTTTTAAATTAATTAAATAAAATATATCGCTAGGAACAATCATTTAAAAATAATTGAGACTATAATTTGATTGAATTCTATCATCATATTTAAGTCTTACCATTTTATAAAACTTTAATTACATTTTCATTAAAACAGTAATAAGTTTATACATCATAATTTTCATTATAAGTTCGTATGATTACAAAGGCTATGTACATAGCCTTTGTAATCATACGAACTTCATTAAACCTATCGCAGGTTCATTTTTTTTGTAATAACATCTGACTACACGGATGTCTTCCAACAGTCAACACGCATGCCACATATACCGTATGTTTTTCGCAAACGAAAGAAAAATCAATAGTAGATCCGAAAGATGTATATAGGTAGGTCAATGACCATCAAAAAAATAATAATAAAATAATTATTTTTACTAAAATAAGAAAAATATGTAGTTTAAAGTGCCTCATTTTAGTATTAAAATTTAGCAACTTCCCCTGAAATCAAGCAAATATGCTAAAAATGTATGTATCAATATCCATAAAATAATGACACAAATATCTTTGTATTAAGCTACCAAAATCGGACAGGGTTTTCTTTACACACTGTATATACTAGCTGACCCGTCAAACGTTGTTCTGCCAACTTTGTGTCTATTTTCCGGTTTTTTTTCTACATTTTTCACCTTTTAAACCTAACCTGAACCTCTGTGAATATTTTAAAACCAAAATTAGCCAAATTGGTCCAGCCATTCTCGAGTTTTAGCGAGACTAACGAACAGGAATTGATTGTTATAAATATACTAGCTGACCCGGCAAACGTTGTTCTGCCTTCTTAACTACTCTTATTTTTTCTATATTTTCTCAACTTTTAAACCTTCCCTGTTCTTCAAGAATTAATTCAAAACCAAAATTTGCCAAACCGGTTCAGCCGTTCTCGAGTTGTAGCGACTACGAACTAACGAACAGCAATTGATTTTTATATATAAGAAGAAGAAGATATGTTGATGGATAGCAAACAAACAGGCGGTTCTCCTGATTAAAAGCGATAACCATCACTTATAGACAGATTAGACACACGTTATATATAACACGTTGCTATATTTGTAACGGGGATGGTACACCCCATGCATAAGTTTATTACTAGCTTTAACCCTCCAAATGGAATTCAACAGCGACGCTATTGGGGCAGGAATAGGCTAAGCAGTAAATGCAAAATCGGATGAGATGTTGCAGAACTGTACCACTGTAATCACAACGGTAGTGTAATTTTTGGCGAATCGTTAACCTGTAACTGCTTACCTCCGCGTTGGTCCGGGCTCACTTAAAAAACAGACATCATTTTCCATGCTTATTTGCTGCTATTTTGCTTATATTATTCCAGTTTGGAAAGTTTTTATATGATATAAGAAAAATCAAACTGGAATACGATAATGTCCAGCACCGGCGCTATTGCGATAGGAAAAGGTAATGGTGCCAAACTTGGGTGAAACATTATAACGGTAAAAGTTTAATATTATAATTACAGATGTATGTGAATATACTTATTGTATGTAATACATAAGTACGGAAATATTCAAAGTAATATTAACTCGAGATAGGTTTAAGTGGATTGATTAACTCTGCTTGTGGTTATTTTAATGGCCTTTCTTGTAGTATAGAAAAAGGCCATCATAGACAACAAATTTTATTTCCTGATTGCGCAGAGAGTAAATTTTTTGAGTTTTTCATAATATTATATTTTATAGAATTATCTCGTCGCCTCAGACGTCTTCAATTAAATACTGGTTTAGATAATTTTTACCATTTAACCGGTACCACGTGGTAGGTTTTGTTCTCAACTCTGCTCAAGTTTAACTGTACCGATAAATAAATCTGTTTATCCTAGTGTGTATTTTTTATGGAATAGGGGGCAAACGGACAAGAGGCTCACCTAATGGTAAGTGATCACCGCTGCCCATAAACAGCAGTAACACCGAAATTACTGCAGGTGCGTTGCCGTCTTTTAAGGAATGAATACGATCTTTTCTTGAAGGCCCCTAAGTCGTATCGGTTTGGAAACACATTCGCTGGTAACTGATACCACAGAGCAGTCGTGCGAGGCAAAAAATGCCTTGAAAATTGCAGTGTAAAGGATTTGCAGACATCCAAATGGTGAGAGTGGTATTTAGAATTTTGGCGTGATGTTCGATGGTGGAAATCAGCGGGTGGTATTAAGTCGAACTCCTCGGAACACTCCCCGTGGTAAAAGCGATAAAAGATGCAGAGAGAACCAATATCTCTTCGCAACGCCAAGAGATCAAGCCGATCGGAAACAGGCCGGTCATCGACGATACGAGCTCTACGCTCTACTCTACTACTATGCTCTACGCTGTATGCGGTCAAGAGAAAGGAGCTGGTACTGCGGAGCCCTTACCCAAAGATGGCATGGCCTGCTTTAAAAGTACGTGCAAATCAAACTGTGGTTTGCTGTCTTATGATATTTAAAATATCTAGATTATGTATTACAAATAAACTCACTTGTACTTCCAGTTCACGTATATTTTTAATTTTTTACTGTTCACATCCAACCGGTTTCGCTTATTAAAGAATCATCAGTGATGTTTTACACATATTTTATAATATATTTAACATATTTTTTATAATAATTCAAGTAATATTATTAGCTACTCTTTATAGGTGGGTATTAGACAAATATTTCAATTGGACCCAAACGTCTGGCTGTCTGGGTTACCAACATGATATTTTTTCCCCTAAAAAACCGACCACCAAGTGCCGACGATGGAAACCAATTTAAAATATCTAGCGCAGTGATCCAAAGTTACCATCAGAAAGTTGTCTGTTTAAAAAGCTAATTTCTCTAAAACAAGTGTAATCCCACGGAGTCTCCCTCGCTATCCTGAGTTCTGTGGTTTCATTTAGAATTTATATATTGACGTGACGTAAATAGTCTGGTTACACGAGAACGGCGAGTAACTATCGGGAAGCACTAAAATAGAACTCAACGCGTGGACGGCGCGCTCGAAAGACTCCAATAACACGGTTAGATAACTTATCATTGTATCTTATCAATTTATCCTTGGTATATTAGAAGCGGACTATCGTTTTTTGAATGCATTATTGGCCATAATTTGTACGCTTATAATGTCATATTGCGTATTTAAAGCGCATTTTAATTATTTTTTACTACTATTCTGGCTATAGGTGGTCGAGATCAAACATTGTCTCGCCCGGATATGATACCACCGCCTTACCTATTCCTGCCGCAATAGCGTCAGTGCTTGTCACTATCGTGTTCTGGTTTGGAGGGTAAGGTAGCCGGTAAACCTATGCATGTGGCGTTAGACCTCGCCACAAGTTAGCAACGCACCATTAACACTTTTGGTGTCTATAGGCGATGGTTGACTCTTTCCATCAGGAGACCCATCTGCTTATTTGTTACCTTATAATATATATATATATATATATATATATATATATATATATATATATATATATATATATATATATATATATATATATATATATATATATATATATATAAATATAATTTGATAAATATTAAATATAGTTATATATTTAATATTTGTAAAATTTCAATGAACTAGGAATATTAACATTTATATACTGATGATGATATTTATGTAAATTAAATCGTTACTTATTAAATAGTCACACGATGACTGGACGGCATGTCAGTTACAGTAATTAATTCTATATACAAGTATACAATGTTGGAATTCTAGTCTAACTGGGTTATTTTTGTAGGTATGATTAAGACTACACGCTAAACAAATCTCGATATATACCACTACCAAAAAAACTTGGCAAATATTCTACAAACTGCAGCTTGTGGCTTTTTTAAGTATTACTAGTAATCGCCTGGTGGTCAAGATTCAACCATATACCCTTTAGCTTTCAGTCCGCTTAGGATAACCAGCGTGTGATAAGTCGCGCCCTAAAGAAGAGATTTGAAGAATAACAAAAAATAATATCGCGCTTATTCCAATATGTATGCTATGAAAAACGTTTTTTCGTCATTGAAATATATAAATAGAAATATATAATTATAATGTATATTATACTTCTTCTCATGCGTCAAATCTCCCTTCTTTCGCGCGCGGTATTTACAGAACCTACTTATCTGCGGTCTGTCTTATTCACACAACCGGTATGTCAAACTTCAGTGAATGTTATTTTATTAAAAAGATACCTGTCTAACATTTTCGGTTCACGTAATACGTATTAATATAATAGATTGTATGGGAATAACATGTTTCTTTTGCAGTGAAAATTAACTTTTTACTGAGTGATAAATAATCACTAACCTAAAATTCATACAAAACTAATTTTCATGCAACAATACCGGTGGGAGGGATGCGCTGTCGCTCCCGGCTGCATGGGTACCACCATCTTGCTTATTTCTCCCGTGAAACCGCTTTGCTGTGTTTTGGAGAGAAGGGCAAGACAGACAGTGTAATTACTGGCACCGGGACTGAACATCTTATGTCTCAGGATAGGCAACACACGAATGAGATACCTGGGGTAGTTCCAGCCCATTTATGATTATTGGCGATGTCGACCACTTACCATCAGAGTGCTAAGTGTGAGTTTTTCTTTTCGCATTCGATCGTGAGCGCGTTTCGAGTTTACTAGGAATTTGTATGTGATTTGTGCTGTACAAATTACTACTGTGCTGTTAAACTGGTTTCTCACGTTTACCACTAGGTGGCGCTGTACAAATCACATACAAATTCCTTGTAAACTCCAAACGCGCTCACGATCGAATGCGAAAATAAAAACTCACACTTAGCACTCAGGTGGCATGTCTGCCAGTTTGCTTATCCAAGTAACATAAAAAAACAATCTTAAGATCGAATAAGAGAATCGATTGACACTAAAATGATGCTGATTTCTACAATTACGTAAATAAAGTAATTAGGAAAATTTGTTAAAATTATTTTGCTAAATAAGTATGAAAAGTCAAATGTGGAGTATGGACACACAAAAACAATTCCGGATGCTAGGTAACAAATACGTCTAGTAAAAGTATTTTATTTTTTAAATCTGTACATATATGTAGTACACATAATATGTTCACATGCACACCAAATTCAGGTTGGTAGGCAGGACATTAAATGATTTATTAATCTGGAAAAACTTTAGAAACAACAAAGAAAAAAATATCGACACGCAGGGATTGAACCTGCGACCGTCTCTCTAAAGGCGGGACGCTCTTCCACTGAGCTAGTGTCGACAGGCTTGACGTGGTGAAATTCTTCTTTGCTATATGATCGATTACGTCGATTGTACTGATCGCTACGTATACATACCTAGAACTAGTTAAATGAGTTCATCGTTACAGATGACATTCACATTTATAATTTTGATCAGTAACTACTTTCGTATTTCTAATTATTTTTGTGATTTTGTTGTTTTGAAGTTTTCCCAGATTTCCCAAGCACGGGGTGAGTGCTATAACACAAAAATAATTAGTTTTATTAATTAATTTATAACCCGTGCACAGATCTTGATTGAAGATGAGACGTATACTCGTAAAACATACCTGTATGTCTGTTATTTCAAAATAATTAGGTTATTTTCAAGTACATTGTTTTCACGATAATAAACACCTAAACAACAATTTTTATAACTTCTGTCTGTCTGTCATTCTGTTTTTTATCGGGGAATCTCTGTAATGGCTGGACCGATATTGATAGAGGAGTTTATAGGACAGGGCTTTTTTACCTAGACTTTTTTACCCGAGTGAGCGAAAGGAAGTAATATTTTGTATGACGCGGAGCAAGTCACGAGAATTAGCTAGTTATCAATAAAATCCTTATTTTTTAATAGATTGGTGTGCCTACATTTCGAGTTTATTCATTTTATAAAAGATAACTAGGTGCAATATCAATATTTATTATACAGCGAAATTAGATTCAGATTTCGCATAGATTAAAAACCGAAATATATTAACATTGAACCGAAAAAATATTTCAGTTTCAGACAAGAATCGTATTATCTGTATTAATACATATTTATCGAAATTTTGTCATCGATTTGTTATACATGAACCAGTCCGTTTTAACCGACGGCTCAAATTTCGAGAATCGAGACCCATACGACCAGACGGGTGTGGCCAGCTGATCATTTCTCTACGCACTGAGGCAGCTGTTTATAAATGACGCATATTGATTTTATACTACTGTTACAACACTACAATCAGATGTAAAAATCTGCAAATCCACAAAAACCTGACATAACATACTACAGCTAGTGTTGTGAAGTGATTGTATTTTTATGTTTACAAATCATTTTTACTAACCTTAATACCAGAGCGTCCCTGTTGCTTCAGCAAGACGTTTTCAGGCTTCATATCACAATGGATAATTCGATTCTTGTTCAATGCGTGTAAACACTGGAGCAAACTATGCGAGAACTTTCGTACAAGCTGCAGAGAGAAACCTTGGAACTTGTTCTTTCGTATTAACTCGTAAAGGTTTATGGAGAGTAGCTCGAATGTGATACATGTGTGATTTCTGAATGTAAACGAGTCAAACATGTGGATAACATTCATAGTGTTGTCCTTATCTTGCTCGCGTAAGTGTTCCAGGATACGGATTTCCTCCTGGGCCTGCCTGTGGAAACGTTTCTCGTTCCTTACCATCTTCAACGCGACATTTTCTCGTTTTTTATGGTCGAACGCTTTCACAACCTGACCGAAACTACCCTTTCCGATAACCTTTAACACTTCGTACCGATATGCTATATGATCGTGCAAGATGTGGATGTAGGATCCTTGTTCATTGTCGTACTCGCAATTGTTCGGATAGCCGACGAGACCTGGACGTTTCTTAGCGTTCGCGCCTATGAAATACACTTGAGGATAGTCAAAGATCTCTCTGTGCTCGTACGGGGTCAGTTTGTTCATGTAGAGCTTCATAACCTGCTCGGGGCTAGCGGCAGCAGCCGGCGGTGGGCGCTTGTCGGGCGGCTGCGCGTTGGCCGCGGTTGGCGCTGGCGGGCCTGGCTCCAGCGGAGGCAGCGCCCCGTCCCGCAACAGAGCCCGTCCGAACGGGTGCGCGCCCCCTATAGGCATGTCGCCGGTCATGGCCGAGCGGCCGCCGCCACCTCCGCGTACTTCGCTCGCCGTGGCCGAGCCGACCCACGCTCGCTCGTACACACCACTGCACCTCACTGCACTTGCACTGTTAGAAGGCGCCACGCGGGGGCACTGCACGACATTTCACATATACCGACGAGTGCGAAAATCAAGCTTCCACTTATGCGAGCTCATTCCGTCTAAAACGCGACACGTTAAACCCGTCACAGATGATACCGCGCGACGCGAACGTGAAACGCAAACAAAGACCCCCTTCCTGCGGGTCGACCCGACGACAGAACCAGAGAGAAAATAGAAACTGGTCGCACCGCTACTATCCCTATTTAGCAGTAAAGCGCTGTACAAGAAGCGCTCGTCGTGCATTTTCAGCGAAAATCATATTAATTTTTTCATATTTTACATACATTTTTTTAATACATACTTCTCTATTTCATTGCCTTAATATTCATGTTAAACACACACTTATTAAAACTCACTAGAGGACAAAGTATATTTTAAAAACGTTGTATATTTAAAAAAGCGATGTCAAGTAACTATCATTTTTCTTCGCTATATCAAGCGCTTTATACGCTAGGTGAGCTGTAGCGACTGGTTTCTAGAGTCATTGAACCATTCGAATACGAATAGCACACGAGTGTAAAAGAGAAGGAAATACACATTTAATTTCCAAACGTGCCCATAGAGGTCGCGAAACTATAAACGCATTATGAATCACCCAAAATTAAACGTGCTTTTAAAAATAATTAGGTATTATTATTTTATTTTCGTTTCAAATGTTTATGGATTCTAAAATTGATTAATTAACTTATTAAGCTGTGTATTTGAAAGGTATTAAAACACTTATAAAAATGTTTCATACTGTCTTTCATTCAAAAGACTTTTTATTTAATAATTTTAGGATTAGTTTTAAATTTCTTTTTTGAAGTTTTGAAGAAGACGAGAAAGTCAAATTTCCTACAGAAATATATATTCAAATACCTACCTACAAAATAATATTAAAAAGGTTTAAAATATTTATCTTATTAAAACAATTTATCCATTTATCACTAGACACCGGATTATATGCATTTGCGTGTTTGCATATGCAATTGCATAAAACATTTTTTTTATAGCGTATGTTTTTTACATTTTCATTGATAATGCTCATTTAAGTAGGTAGCTAGTTAAAGGGATAAGGCGTGTTGTATTACTCCATAAATGATGGCGGATCACAGTCAGCGAAATGATGCGTAGGTGTCTTACACGCCTTTACGAAAACATTGTTTTTAGAAGAAGCTAGTAAAGGAGAGTGATGAGATCGACCTAATTGGACTACAAGAATATAGCGTCAGCTGAAATTATTTAATTAATTCAATTCACAGTCAATATTAGAATTCAACGGGCACTTCTTGATAGTGAATTAATTTTTAAAGAATTTAAGTCGGAAAGTCGTGAAACTAATCAAACTTTACGCTTTTTCTTATTTCTAATTTAAGCAAAGATTTTTCTATTCTGTCATAAAGTTAACACTTTCTTTTATTTCTGACCAACCAAACAAATTATAAAAATGTAGGATATATAAGACGTAAACTTTTAAACAAGCTATTGTATAAAATGCAACAAAAATGAAAATATTTATTATTATAATCGAAATCTACAACATACAAGGCCGTATAAATAAATACTCTTGTATCATCCGAAAGAAACAAAAAAAAACAAGTGTCATCTATTTACGCTGTGAGCGAGTAATAAACATTTTATGTAAACAAAAGTTTTATCGTTTTTTAACATTTAAGTGGTTAAAATCAAATAATCTTCATGAAAGGTAATACAAAAATGAATTATATTTGTGGTGACGATATATTGCGACGTGAGTGGCTTAAAATGGAATGTAACAATTGTAAAATCAAGTAATATTAATCTTTGAAGGAGTTTCGTAAATTTTAGTATTATAAAAAGTGTCCGTGATACAATTTACATTGCAGAAGAAAGTATTAATGTATTACAATACAGTAAACAACCATTATCATGTGTTGCGTTTTAGGCCAAATTTGTATGGGGCCTCATTTATCTCCTTTGCGATTTCCTTATCATGGCACTAGCTTCAGCATCAATGTTAATGCGGTAGGGAACTTGGTTGAAAGCAATAGTTTTATGTTGAAAATTTTGAGGCCATAAAATAAGTAGGCAATTTTTTTATTAAGGCGAGAATTCACTAGCCATTGTAATTAATTAAACTTAAGTAAAATTAAAAAATTATTCAATCGAACAAAATATTTCTCTTATAACGTAATACTCATTTAGGGTATCTTGACTCTAAAAACCTGTTTTTTGAAATATTGTAGAAATATTGAAAATAATATGGAGCAGGATAACACCGTAGTCAACTCATGTTTACCTTAGAAAATCTCGAAAAAACCTTCAGTTGTATATTATTCTAACAAATACAATTGATTATTAATAAATATTAATAATCAATTGTAATTGAAAAAATAAACGTAAATTTAAATAACATCAATAAAAAGTATTTTGATTGTGCATGAGTGTGGTATAGTAGTCCGGTATGCACTATAAAAAGGTTAAAAATTTTATAGTGCATACCGAACTACTATACCATAGTCGCCTCTGTGGTCTAGTGGTCCGGTTTCAGTGTTGATCACACGGGGTTCCGGATTATTTCCCGGGTCGAGTAAAAAAAGTATTTGTTCAGTTCTCTGATAAAAACAACCTTGCCAGGGATTAATTAAATGTGCGGTTGATGATAGGCTTGCCACCTATTGTGGGACTAAGTATCATCGGCGAATCATGGGTGCACTGGTTGTACCTCTGCCTACGTCTTCGGGAATACGGGCGTGAAGATACTTTTTTATGGTGCATATTGCATGCATATTTTGGCATTTTAATATTTCCATAATCCGATGTCTATTCATCACATTTCTTTACATTTATTTACTTACCACTGTAATTCTAAAATGCTGTAAACATTCAAAAACGAAGCATGAAAATCCTTGTTAAACGTAAAATACCGTTTACGTACATACATATTTTCACCTTAGACCATGTACGAAATATACACAAAGATGAGAGAACTGAATGCTATGATCTAGGACGACTTATTTAAATTCCTTTTCCTCTTCTTCACTTCACTTCAGTTTTTGAGATTTTTGACATCATCTTTAAAAGCAGTAATACAAATGTTATAGTACGCCAGTATAAGTCTTTCCTGGCACCTCTATTAATCCAAATTTGTATTGTAAATCTGTTTTATCATATCATCTGCCACTAATTTTATCTATTCGAACTAGCTCTGTCAAAAGCACTGAAAAAGGTCACCTTTTTCTTTTTTACAACGATGTCTTTTTCTTATTTTGGTATTGTAAATGCTAGGGAACAGGTCTTGTTTCAACACAATAGCATTAAAAACGAAGCGTTTAACAGATAGTCACTCTGACCTAAATGTTTCTTAACGTTACCTACACTCTGTTTCTTTTAAATACAGAAACAATACGAAAGAAACAAAGTATTTTTTCTTACCCTTAATAGAAAATAATACAAAAAAAAATAAAGTCCACGTGTTTCAAAAGGTGTCAATGTTTGTTGGACGCTTTTAAACAACGTTTAAGGCCAAAGAGAAATAAATTCTGACATTTCATTTTATTACTAAACATACATTACAAAAAAATGAGGTGTTATTTTTAATTTCGGAATGTTTGTAATACACCTACCTATTGAATTTTATCTGTTACATATTGGGTCTTTCATCATGAAAAATTGTCTATGGTATACGTTTAGTGTCGCCATCTGTTGAAAATAAATTAACTATTGAACAGTGCATCGTCCATCCAATTCAGACGTCTTTTTTCACTCCGTTGTTTTCTGACACATTTTATACAATCGTAACTATGTGCTAATTTTATTTTTGTTTTCTCGAAAAATATTAACAGTGACTTGTGTAACACTTGAAGTTAAAACACAACTAGAAAACTAAATTACAGCGGTATTTAAATGTAAGTAAAATCTTCTTATGACCCTATATCGTGTTCATTGATTCTTTTTTCACTTATGTTGCCCACCACTTTATTGTATGTTCGATTGCTAAATATAATCAAGATATTTCCGGCTTCTGCTACAGCGATTGTTTGGTTGTTATTTATAGGGTTTCATTTTGCTTTATAGTAAGATCAAAACCGATAATACAATATGCAATTGTTTCGATTAAAGCGGAAATAGTATTGATTACTAGAAAGATTAATCAGCTCACCGATTATATTCCGACTTTCATGTAACTATCGTAATCGAATAAGAATGTTTTTCATTACTGTTTCTAATACTAACTAGTATATATGTAATTTACGTAAACGATTTAAATGTTTGGACAGTAGCCAGTATCTTTACTAAAACATACCATCACTTACGCTAAACTTATAGATAAAGAACTTTTTCCTTTGTTTATTATGTTAAGCGCTGCTGATTCATTCAATACTCCTGGAGTATAAACATGTACCGTGATATTAGTCATCATAAGACTAACCTTAGGTTATATAAGCAAACAAATTGTTTTAAGAGTGTGTTTAAAATATTGTTGAGTGATTATAAACATCCTTACTCTATTTATAATATGTGTAGTAGTGATAAAGAGTTACCAAATATTAAATAATACACAGCTGCATAAACTACACTAACTGCACATAATATCCCAGTAAGCAATTGATCATTTTTGGCTATGTTGATAGCGCATTATTATTATGCCGACTGGATTATTGAATATAAAGTACTATTTTTGAAATTCTTAACCCATATGCTTTTCTATGAATGTAGCTTAAAAAATCTGGAAAATCTATACAAATAAATAAAATTTAAGTGTCTGTTTGTAATATTAAAATAACTAGTTTTAACTAAATGCATATGGATGTGTACACTGTACGCATACCAAAATAACACTTTTTACGATTTTTGTCTGTCTCTCTGTCCGCCTGTCTGTTTGTTCCGGCTAATCTCTGGATTGGCTGGACCGATTTCGACGGGACTTTCACTAGTAGATAGCTGATGTAATAAGGTGTAACTTAGGCTACTTTAAAAAAACACGTGGACGAAGTCGCGGGCACAGCTAGTATTAAATCAAATTTTGCCATAATTGAAGAAACACAGATAAAACCCTTTTAAAGTTATACATTTTCACAATAACTTTGTTATTGTTAAAGAATATTTGTCATCAGTAGATGATCATGGAATATGTCTGTCTAGGTTTCCTCCGGTACCTGTGTTTTTCTGCATAAAATAACATAAAGTAATACAATTACTTTGTATTATTCGTGTGAAGTAATTTATGGCCCCTAAATAATGATTAACCTATTTTTTATTTTTGTTTACTTACACTCTTAAAATAAAAAAATCTAAATGTCATATATATAATATGTTCTTAAACTAAATAGGTCCAATTAGATACTATGTGAAATTGATTTAAAAAGATTCCACAAATTTATTATCACGCTTACAATGTCTCAATCAAATCTTGAATTATATCAGCAATATAAGTCTATACTTGCAAGGTTTATTTTCTATACACATAATAAAATCATAGGAAAGTCAAAATGTACATTGAATATTTTTTTAAAAGAATACCTGGGACGTGATCTACAATCAATATCAAAGCCAAAAATATGGTTTTTAGAATTTTTGTTTGTTTGTACAGATAAAATGTATGTCCGGGTAAACTCAAAAAGTACTGCATGGATTTACTTCAAATTTAGCATTAATATTAACATCAAGGTCAACATATAGGCTACATATTATCACGCTATCACCTATGGGGGAAGAGCTGTGCGGATTAAACGAACGAACACAATCTAAGTTAATTTTTGGGTAATCAACTTTTTGGGGAATTTTTCAGGAAAAATATAATTTTATTCGAAATATAAAAAGTTATAGAACACAAATCAATAAAAATAACAATATTTGATCAAAATAACAACCAAAAATCCAAATTGAAAAGTTTTCCCCGTTGATTTAGGTCTATTGATGGGTCGAAAATTTAAGCTATTTTAAAAATTTTATTTCTATATGAAAGTGATGACTAATTCTTTCAAATTTTTTTTACATTTATTCTATTATTTATCAACTACATTAAAATGAAAACTAAGACAAAAATATATTTTTTTTAAATTAGAAAAATGGCGCTGAATTTCCCCTGGACCTGACTGGCGGGGGTCGATTGATTTTTCCCTCTGATCTGAAATTAAAAAAAATGACGGATTTTAAATTAGTGCAAGTATAGTTATCGCCAGAACTAAAATGAAAAAAAAAATATTTGAAAAAATGGCACTTAGTTAAAAGTACAAATCTGAAACTCGTTTTCAGAAAATACTATAATATAATATATAATGTTAATGTTATAAATGCGAAAGTTTGGATGTTTGGCTGGATGTTTGTTACTCAATCACGCAATAACTACTGAATGGATTTAAATAAAATTTGGCACACAGGTAGATAATGACCTGGAATAGCACATAGGCTACCTTTTATCCAGGAAAAATTAGGTGATCCCGCGGGATTCGCCGAAAAATCTTTTAATGCAGCGGGCTGCACGCTGCAGCTAGTATGTTATAAATACGAAAGTTTGAATGTTAGTTAATCACGCAAAAACACTGAACGGATTAGAATGAAATTTGGCACGCAGATAGGTAATAATGACCTGGAATAGCACATAGGCTACTTTTTGTCCCGGAAAAAAATGTTGACCCCGTGGGATTCACAAAAAACTGTTACAATGCAGTGGGCTGCACGCTGCAGCTAGTATTATATAAATATTCTTTTTCACGTAAAAATCTGTATTTTAAAATCAAATTTTTATTAGTATCTAAATGTTATTACTTATTGTATCTAAGCCAAACAATTTCATAGTTAAAAAAATAAAGTGTCTTGAATTGATAATAGCTACCCGTACAACTAGTTATTGGTAATTATTATAAGATATTAAAGTAACGAACAGTTGAAATATTTGATGATAGAATGTTTTATAAGTTTAAAAGATTTATCTGGGTCGCCTCACTAGTCTAGCAATACGGACCTTGTTAATAATTCGTATTTCTACCCACGATACGATGATATGAGATTAGCTGACGAGATATGATACTATAGATAGTAAACAATCAGATGGCTCTCCTGATGAAAAGAGGCGACATTTACCTATAAGCACTAAAGATATTTCCACCGAGCTGGTCTGGTTTTCTTTGAAGAACAGAACACTGCCAGGTAGGTCGTAAAAGGCAACTGATTGGCTATACGTGCCACTATTGTCGTGACTACTAGGTGGTAGAGTTCCGCAACGTCTCACCCGGGTGTTTAGTACCACCGCCTTACCTATTCCTGCCCCAATAGCTTATCATTGTCGTGTTCCGGTTTGGAGGGTAAAATAGCTGGTAGACTGTATAAATATAAATTACGAAAAGCGAATCCTTGTAATACAAATATAAAAAAATAATAGTTGTGTTATTATGCCTGGACGAGGTGTCAATGTATAATGTCAATAAGGAAGGTAATAATGGTCTGTGTAATGGGTACAATGGTTTGGCACCTGGTGGATTGTAAGTGTTATTTATGTGTAACGAGCGCCACACCCAGATGCGTCACACAGACTCCCTCCACATAGCCAGATGGCAAAGGGAGGTTGGATGGAACCTTTAATCTCGAGGCGGGCTGATTGAGTAATCACTTATTAAAAAAAAAATAAGTTCAGGATCTGAAAAGCAAAATCAGGAAAAAGGCAGGAGATGAAATGAGAAAGGCTTGGATGGATGGTATATAATGGTCTCTAAGTTAGATTTACCTGATACAATCGGTTACGAACTAGAATTATGGTAAGAGAGTTTAAAGTTCATAGTCATAAACTGGTTCACAAAATTGTCACATAAAAAAAACAAGGTTCATACCGCAAACCTTTACTGCGTGGCAGAAAGATCCTAAGCCTTCAGAAAATTGAACATGTGTCAGATGGTGTCTGTGAATATCTCTCCGATCGTGCTCGGTATAATTGGGGGTTCCCATTCTAGGCAATCTTTAACGTCCCCTTTTTCCTTTCCCTAGTATATTTTCAGATAAGTGTTGAATTTACCGGCACATGTTGGTCATACGGTGATATTCGGCATCCACACATAAATCGTCGTCAACACTTCGGATCCTCATGCAGCGCATTTGTTATGAATTTAGGCAACTATGTCCAAGATGCAATTTCGCAATGTTAATTCGTGTTGAACACGTGTATGAAGAAATATCACATTTTTGATAAAATAGTAAACTCTTGCAATTATTTAAAATTTATATGGCACGCATCTTGCAGTGCCATCTTACGAGTTTTCAGACTAAATTTAGACGAAACTATGCCCATTATCTATTTTTAAAAGATTTAAATATTTTAGACAAAACTTAGCTGAATTTCATTTTGACAGGCAAAAGGCAGGAGAAAAAATTTGACGCTATGACATCGACAAAGGGATGCCATACGTAAATTGTATCTATGCTATTTAAGGATGTGTTCAGGACAACTCAAAATTTTAACAGTCTCAATTGACTATACTAAATGCAAAGGTTATTTTGTCCGAACATTATAACGAATTATTAGGTAACGGGATTCACACGTTACAAGACTTATGCATGTGGCATTGCATTGCCATCTTACGGATAGCCACGTATCATTAACATCTTTGGTGTTTAAAGGCAACGGTTTCTCTTTCCATCTCTTTGCCCGTGTCGCGGCGAGTTGAAATGCTTCATGCATAAACTGACCATATTGTTGTTATCTCAAAACGGGACATTTAGTTTATTTGAACCAAAGAGTACTATAAGAGACCAATCTTCAATACAAGGTCGCGAATTGATTGCACTACTACAAGCACGCGGGACATGTGTGTGTGACCACTGACCGCTAGTCGCGTACGCGGCGAGACTGGAAAAAACCGGTTTACGCTTTCGCAGCCAGTTGACAATCTCAGCGTTAGTGCGACGCAATTTTTTGTGTTTTGTTAGTTGTAAGTTTGAATATTTTAATGTAAACGGTGAACGAAAATCTACAGAATAGTAACTGTATTTTTTAATTCTTGTCTGTATGTCTGTCAGTCTACATAAAATATTTAGTTATAAAATTTTATTTTTTTATGTTTGTGTTCTCATTACTTTCGAGTGGATTAACCAATTTTGATAATAATTTTTTTAATCGATGCAATACACTTGTCGTTTGGTCCCGTAACAAATCATTCAGTTTGTCTCAGTTATAGAATATAGTCATAGAATATTCAGTTATATAATTACTTTAAAGATAGATAATTAAAATAAAATAAATAGTTAAGAGGGGCTCCCATACAACAATCGTGATTCTTTTGCCGTTTTTTATAGATGATAGCTTCGACCAAAGTAAAATAAATACTTTGGTCGAAGGATGATGGTACCAAAACCTTCGTTCGCGAGTCTGGCCCGCACTTGGTCGGGTTTTTACCAAGATTTCGAAAAAATATGCGTCTAATCGACAATAAATATAATAATAAAAAAAATCTTTATAAAATTTTACGCAGAGTTCGGCTATTGCGGAAATTCACAATTTTACTTTTGTATTGAAAAAATTTGCATTTAATTTAAAAAAGGGCAAAAATTTTAAAATTAGTTAAATCAACCAGATTTATTTGATAATGAATGACAGTCCTGCAAAGTGTAGATGTTGGAGTACCTAAAATAATTAGTTTACCTATTTACTAAAGTCGTACTTAAAAAAACAATATGGTAACCTTTTGAAAAATGTTGGTATGAAATAATGATTCGAATAACTTCAGTCCAGGATAAGATCAACATCTTACAGAAGAATATTAGAAAAAAGAATATTTGTTAGAATCAATTTTTTTTAAAATTAACTTTGTAGTTTGTAGTAATAGTAGACTGTAATTATTAATAAAAAAAAACAAGAAGCCCTCGATTCCTTATCTTGCTTATTGAAAATGATACAGATTTACTATTATTTTTAATCTCTACAACCATCTTTAACCATCTTTAAAGAGATTAAAAATAATAATATATTTTAAGAAAATGCAACAGGATATTTTTTTATTGCAAATCTTTTTCAATCAACAAGACAAGCTTTTTAGTCAATGGCTATTTTTTTATCATAAATAACAAACTACAAAGCCGTGGGTTTTTTATTTTTACAAAATAAAAAAGGTATTATTATTACCTTTTGATAATTTTTCTCCCATGTCGATACGTGATGAGAAAATTAGATAATTTGAAGATTTATATAATTTTGATAAGTTTACCTTTTTACGTTGAACGTTGTACGCTAATTTTGCGACAAAAAAAAGGTAGTTAAAAAGGCAGAACAACGTTGAGTATATAATGGCAGACAAAAAAAAACTGTAAGCTTGACTGTAAAAATAATAAGGCGTTACGACAGGCCCATGTTAGGCATTAAATGTTGTTTTGTGTTGACTTCAATACTGCCTGAGCCCCACAAGGCACAAGGATAAATGGTAAAGTCAAAGTGCATTAAAAACCAAAAAAAAACGTTCTTTCTTAATAAAAGTGCTTCATCTTTCAATGTATTGCTGAATATGAGAAATACTGTGGTCAAATACAAATAATTACTCTGAAGGTATGACAATTGCGTACAAAGTCGCGGGTACAGCTAGTTGAACAGTAAAACTATTCAACAAATGTTTTGTTTAATTTGTATTAACCTATTGTGACAACCGTACCAAAATGAGTAACAATTATGAACGTTCTTAAGATGATTTGCCTCTGTTCCCCTTATCTACTCATGTGTCTGAACTACACAAAATTCATTTCATTTCGTCATTTTCATAAGGTGGATCGAATTTGTACATTAATTTTAAGTAAGAGATACCATGTTTTCCTTTACACTGGACAGTCCCGTTCAAAACGGGACGTATGATCACGTTATTCCTGCATAAGTTTATCGGCTATCTCAACCTTGAAACCGGAACTCGCCAGTGATTCTATGCAACGACTAATGTTTTCTAGTAATTTAAACGAGATATCAGTTCTTATTCGTCAAATTTTTCTTCTTTCGCGGGACATATCATACGCTGTTTATCTTAAGCGTGCTGGTCGATGTCGTGTTTTTACCATATACTTTAGTAATATAATATGAAGCTGATACTGATATGTCTTCTAATAATTGAATAAATATATCTATACATATAACAAAATCGTAGGAAAGTCAAAACTGTACATTGAATATATTTTGAAAAGAATACTTGGGGCGTGATGTACAATCGATATCGAAGCCAAAAATATAGTTTTTAGAATTTTTGTCTGTTTGTCTGTTTATCTGTTTATACTGTACTGTATGGATTTACTTCAAATTTTGCATGAATATTACTAACAGGTCGAGTCAACATATAGGCTATCACCTAGCGGCCAGGTGCTGTGCGGAGTAAACGAAGTCCGCGCGGACGAAGTCGCTGGCAACAGCTAGTATATCATAAATGTATTATGATAGAGTCTGCGAGTAAAATCTATTTTGTAATAACTTTTTGTACATAAATTATCCGTCTATCACATCCATTTCTGGCATTAATACAATTGAACGTCGAACAAACGTAATTTATACCGATATTATCATTCGCAGTGATTTTGCTTTGTATTTCAGCGAGCAAAAGTTCTACATAACACAAACAGACACAAGTCATGGCCTGTCATTATACTACAAAATATCAATGTATGAACTATTATTCTATAAGCGGTTACGGTAATGATAGGTTGATGTTGCAACAATTTAAAACTAGAATTAATCATCGCGTTTGTTAAACAGTAAGCAAATATGCAAAAGGTTCGCATCACAGATAGAATCTAAAACACTCTGTGTGTTGTTCTCCTGATAGATGTTAATAGCGCGTTCCTGTCCTGGAAAATGAATGAATGCCACATGCGTAAGTCTACCGACTACATTACCCTTTCAAACTGGAACACGACACTTACAAGCATTGACATTACTGCGGCAGGGATAGGTAAGGCGGTGGTACCATATATGTATACCGGCGAGATATTGCAGAACTCTTTCCACCTACTAGTAACGATGGTAGTGACGCGTATTGCCAATCTTTCGCCAAACTGCATGGCAAAATGGCAGATGATATATTCTTCAAATGTGGCCTGGTCTAAATATATTTGATTCTACGAATAAAAATTGCTAAACCAAAAATGTAAAGAATTTGTTTTGCAAGAAAAATGTTCTACTAAGTTTTCTGTGCGACGCTAACAAATCAATATTCAGTATCGATGTTCATTCTGAAATACTTTTAAAGAATCAATCAACATCAGTTATAAGTCCCTCGAGTTATTACAATGATCCCCAATGTTTATAAATTGGCTCTAAAAACGTTGCGTGTGCTCAATGTTTATATATAAGAGTACCTACGTTAATTTTAAATAGCGTTTAAGAACTCGACAGAGCCTAATCTCTTATGCTCTCTAAATTTTATGCCTAAGTACGATAGCACCAGTTTCTTAGTATTTCGTTTCGTTTGTAGTTAATCTTCCCCTAAATTTCTAACTAAATATGCTATTTAAGACTTAATCCTCAGATTGTAGTTAGGTCAGATGATAGTAGTCAATCTCGGTCTTCCGTGATACCTGCCCCATTCATATCCATCTGCTATTCTTTTTACATATTCAAAACGATAAAACAAAGCATGCTTCCCAAATATTTTTTCAAGTAATCTTTGTCGCGTTATAGCTACTAAATTTTTCTGGCGTATCCAACTCTTGCTTCCACTTATAACAATAATTGTTAGTTTTGATATTGATATAGAGAAAATTATGCCACTAATAACAAATAATAATTTGTTTTAAGTGGTAGTAGTACTAGTATTACTACGAAGGTTTCTTTTGCAAGGTAGATAGAACCGGGCGACTAAAGAATTTCGGATTCACCGAATCACCGGTCCGTCGGGTAACGTGGTCATCGCCGCAATTTATACACCAGAGTGCTAAGTGTGAGTTTTTCTTTTCGCATTCGATTGTGAGCGCGTTCCGAGTTTACTAGGAATTTGTATGTGATTTGTACAGCGCCACCTAGTGTTAAACTGGTTTCTCACGTGTACCACGTGTACAAATCACATACAAATTCCTAGTAAACTCCAAACGCGCTCACGATCGAATGCGAAAAGAAAAACTCACACTTAGCACTCAGTTTACGCTTGAAACTGTTTTCTAGCGATAGCCGAGACTGACAGCTTTTTATGCTCGACAAAGGTACGGGCGGTGTTAATACACCACCTGCAGATTTCAAGCTGCTATTTAAATTTTGATTGTCGAGAAAAAATCGAAAAAACTTCTAAAATTTCTGAGGTTGACATGAAGATCGATACCGAAACCTCATGTTCTAAACCGAATATGCTAAGCCCTAGACCACGAGGCAATCAATAAAATAATATGTTCTTTCTTATGCTAGACGTCTATGGTGACTGACCTAAAATCCTAGCCAGGAGACGTTGGGCAATAACTGTAAAACCCCTATATGGTTTTATGTGGGTAGTTGAATTAATTGTCCAGAACAGTAATTATTTTTATAGAACGCTTAAATAAGAGTCTTTGTCGTGATAGGTAATCGAGCTACAGTTCGTCGTTTCTTTGAAACTAGATCCATCTAATAATCCAATACTGAAGAAATAGCCCAATTTCTTCTGCACCAAAACTGGAATTGCACGACTTGATTCCGCCATCCCCGTTTTTCTATCGATCGTCGAGGCGCACAGGTTCTAGGCATCGCCATATGGTGGACGTTTCACGTACCCGGACAAAGAGGTTCGACTCCACATTCTTCATTCGAAACGCAAGGGACTGTTACATGCTTCCTGAGTCTGTGTTCCCCGATGAGTACAATCTAGGGATCTTCATAAGAAAAGAGTAAACAGGTACCTTCTAGGGAAGCGCGTTCCATCTTAGGCCGCATCTTAGCTTACCATCAGGCGAGATCATGGTCAAGCGCTTCCCTATCGATAGTAAAAAAAATGATATAACACTAAATAAAAAAAATAAGAACTCCTTTATAATTAATTAGACCACTTCATGTGCATCATTTCCAAAGCAAGACATGAAAAGACGAATTGATGAAAATCCTGCGGAATCAGGTCAAGGTTACCATATCATTGCAATATCATTAATGTAACAGAATACCAGATTTCGCATCGATCCGGCTGGTACAAGTTGCTTTATTCCATTCATCAAGTATAAAACGCTAATAATCTTAGAATGGCTGACAGAGTTAACTTTTCAGAAAAAAAACTGCATGCAAAACAGTTCACCCGTTTGGGAGCTATGATGTTATGACATACATAGAAATAAATACACTTTAAGTTATAACACCAATCATTTTTGTGTCGGGGTTTAGAATTATTTCCAAATCCATTCATTAAAAAGAGCAACCGAACTTTTCTATATTTTTGAAGTCTGATAAAATAAGAGACTCTTCAAAATAGATCTATCAGCTTTCTTTTTATTCAAATTGCCTTGGTTATCAAATGTCGTATTCTTCAAATATTCATATTGTCAGTAGATCCTTAAAAATATTGTTGGAACCTTATTAACAAGTGATCCTCTCGAGTTGCCGGCAAATCTGATCCTAAGCTATTAATTTGTATGACTATGCAAGATTCATTGGGCGGGCATATTACATTGGGCCTTGAATCGTAGTTACATGATAACTACAAGTTGCCGTCAAAGTGACAGGGCTAACGCCTAGTGATATCGTTATTGTAAAGGTTCATTCACACTAGGAAGACAAATTTATAGTTTACGAAACTTGGTGATTCAAATGTCATTTAATAAGCTGGTCCGTTTTTATAAGTATATAGCAAACTAGCAGATGGTACTTCTGATGAAAATCGACAACGATCGAATGTAGACATCAAAGATGTTAATAGTGTGTTGGCAGCCCTTTTGGCGGCAATTTTACATGTAGATTAATTACCGTTCTTTATAACGATAATGCCCCTGAATATTTAAGTCGAAATTTCAATATCAGCTTGCTATGCAATATTTTCGCCAACTTCGTTCTAAAAATATCTCCACTCTTCAAGTATCTTTTTATTGTAACGATTTTTTGTCTAAACCTGTCGCTTCTGACGCTGTGTGGCTTTGCAATACTCTTCCCACTGATTTGTTTATTTATTACCAATTAATTCACAGTATGATATTACAAATAACCCCTCTGAATTTTATTTTTTACCTTCTTTTTAAACTATTGTCAAATTAACTGTTCCACGCGCTATTGTTAGCAATATATGTAGGTATATGAATATAAATATTACGCATGTAGACCGTGGTCCCACAAACATTTTTTTAATTAATAACAAGCTGAAATTTCTGTTGCTGGAGCTGTTCACCTCCGTTTTGACGAGACGCCCATCTTTTCTATCTTCGAAAAATCTCGAATCGGGTAACTAATAAAGTTAGCGGGCTTTGAAAATTTTTATTTGGTGTAGAAAATTATTGATTAACAACAATACTTATTTTTTTACTTTAATCGCTTGATTATTTTTTAAAAACACGTAAAATCTTTTGTCCTACACATTCGATGATTTTTCGGATGAGTCCACAGTCCTCCACTCCAAGATTCGGAATTATGAGATTTTTTAAATTGATGTTAATCAATTTAAAAACAACTT
The DNA here is from genome assembly GCA_036924255.1 of Apodemia mormo. Lineage (NCBI taxonomy): Eukaryota > Metazoa > Arthropoda > Insecta > Lepidoptera > Riodinidae > Apodemia > Apodemia mormo. Next base: position 11,786,639 of record JAUPFN010000026.1, read on the forward strand.
AATTTTCTCACAACATTAGTTATTATTATAATTTAAGAGTTACTTTGTCCTACACGTAAAGTGGAAACTTTTTCCAGTCCGACACTCTTTTTTTTGTCTATCTTTATTAGTTACCCAATTCAAGGTTTTTCGAAGTTAAAAAAGATAGATGTCTCATCAAAACGGAGCTGTTACAAAAATTCATTTTGTTATTAATCAAAAAGAATTTGTTTGTCGGACCACGGTCTAATATGAATTTTTGTATATAACAATGTCACTAATATGTCTGTGCATAGAATAAATATGTTAAAAAACTATTTTCAGGAGTCTTTGTCAACTGATCCAAAATTAGATGCCAAAGACTACTTAAAAGTTTTTAGTCATTTCTACCTTTTGCTCATATGACTTTCACATCTGCATAATATTATATTAATATACAAAACCTAAAGACGTTTTTGTTTGAACCTGGTCTGAGGTTCAAACAAAAACGTCTTTTGTGCGTGTGAGGTTTGAACGTACTAATTAATCTCTGAATCTATCAAGTTGATTTCAACATTCTTTCTTCCTTTTGTTATTCTATTTATCAAAAAAAGTTTTAAGATACTAGCTGTAGTTACAACTTCGTTCGCGTGTCAAAAAATTATTACTTCTTTTTGTACAGTCAGGTAAAAACGTAACCTATGTACAGTGTGCACTTCTGGACAGCGTAGCTTTCTTATGATAAAACTATTTTTAAGATCGGTCCAGTGGTTTTTAGTTTATTCTTTACAAACATAAAAAATACAAATGTAATATATCTTTATAATATTGGCATAGATAATATGTCATATATATACATTACACTACAGCCCTTAAGGGTCAGCAAACATGGATGAAATCGCGGGAGACAACTATTTAATACTAGCTGTGCACGCGACTTCGTCCGCGTGTAAAAATTTAAACATCAGATATCTGGAAGTGAAAGTCCCGTCTAAGTCGGCCGCTGTTTCAGAGATTGGCTGGAACAAACAGACAGACAGACAAAAAATATAAAAAAAAATGTTATTTTGTTATATGTGCTATGTAGTATGTATATGCATCTCTATCCATAGTCATTTAGTAAAAAACGTTTATTTTAATATTACAAACAGACATTCCAATTTTATTTATTTGTATATAGATGTGAAACAAAAACTTTGTACCTCTTAATAAGACAATTCCGCGAACAGAGGAGTTTGAAATGTTATACATTTAAAGTTTACATTGCAATGGACTGCAGAAATTTAATATTTTTAAATAATTTGCATTTAAAATACATTAAGTTAATAAAATAAGTTTTACACATTTTCTATTGATTTAATTTAATAAATATGAATTATTCTTAGATTACATAATAAAAAAAAACTATTCGTCCGAGAAACACACGTGTAGACTATTTTGTTCGTGGTCTATATTTATAGTCAGAAAATTCGTTTGTTTTAACATATTAAAATAACATATTTAAATTAAAATTTACTGCGAAAACGTTCTTGACTGTCATTGCGCGGAAATGACATCACGCCGTGGTCATTCCATACTCTGTGTTTTCTATGAAAAACAATATGACGTTTTACCATCCTTATTTTTTAAAATAAATATTTTTGATGTCATTTTCATATTACAATTAATCGTTAGAAACTGAAATATATCTGATACATTCTTAGTGAAAACAAGCCAATTATTGTTATTGTTTACTGATTGTAACCTAAAAACAGTGATGTAGCTTCTCACAGAGGAAAATGTACCCAGCCAAAGACTATAAAAATAATAGAAATCTTTATAAAAAATGCATATTGTACGGCAATGAATATATAAAATAATATTTCTGATAGTCTAAAATCATTACCTATAAATAAATTTCGCCAATATTTGTTCGATTTACTATTAATTAAAACATACTATGGATATTAGACAATTTTTAAGTCGATAAGATTAAATGTTAATAAATAAAAACATAAGTTTGTATAATTCATCTTAAAATTTATAAATGTAATATAATTGAATAGTAAATTTTTGTAAATTGTAAATTCGATTGAAAAAAAGATAAAATTTTATATCCTACCCTATTTAAAATCACCTACTATGCGTTCCAACTAAAAATAGGATCGCGCTTGTTATTAACTTCATACCACAACTGTGAAATTAGTAATGTCAGCAAAAAAATATTTGTTCAAAAAATATTGCTGATTTATTGAAGAACAAATAACGTTTTAATAATATTATTTTCATCAATAAAAAAATATTAAAAACATCAGTCTAGCTGTCTATATGTCTATCTATATAAATGTAAGAAAGTTGTGTTAGTTACACCACTTCTAAGTCAAAAACGACGGGCCAATTTTGTTGCGATTTTTGTGGGTTTGGGTTGTATTTGTCCAGAATAGGCTAAAAAGTATTAAAATATAACATTCATCAATAAAAAAACAGTAAAATATGTCAGTCTAGCCGGCCAGATTATATATAAAAGTCGTGTTAGTTATTTTGCACCTTATTTTAATACTTAGTAAAATTTTTTGATAGGAATCTAAATAAAAATATAACAATTAGAATGAAAATATTTTTTTTAAGTAATTCTTTGTTAGAATTTTTTTTGCACACCTTACTCATCACTTATGAAGTTTTGTAAAATGCGGAGCAATATGTCATCCTGACAGTCCTATACTCAGTTGGAACGCATAATAGTACTTTAATATGTGATAGCAAATATAAATTGCCCTTTTTAACGATATGCGACGTTAAGACTGGAAATAGCCGAGACATTTTTCATTTAAATATATGTAGTTTAAAACGTTCGCCTATTAACGTGGCCAAAGGGCAGCTTTTTATGATGTTATTTTAGTGTGAGGCCTTAGTGAACTTTTGAATATTATGAAGAGTTTCATATTTACATGAAATGTTGAAAGTAATTAAGAGGCTTTAAATCTAAACTATGTTTAACCAGCTGCATTTTTTTTTTCACACATGCGTATCTTCACGACTAACGAGGTAAGTGAAGAGAATTAAGTACATACATCACAATCCAGATAAACATGCCTTGTTTTCTCTACATTCATAAAGTTATTAATACAAAGTATAAATACGCCAGTTTTGGAGACTCTTGTCACCACCCTCGGATAGCATCCGACTAATATGATCATGGTACGTCAGTCTTGGTCTCCTCCGGTACCAGTACGTCTAACCACATACCTACACCTTCGCAAGATTTTTTTAGCCTACGGAAATTATTTTTTTTAGTTGAATTACTATTTATTTTTTTAGTTTTTTTATTAGTTATATTCCTAATTTATTTTTAAATAACTATAACAATTTATTTATTTAAAACTAGCTGTTGCCTGCGATTTCGTCCGCGCGGGCTTCGTTTACTCCGCACAGCTTCTCCCCCGTAGGTGATAGCGTGATAATATGTAGCCTATATGTTGACCCGATCTGTTAGTAATATTCATGCAAAATTTGAAGTAAATCCATGCAGTACTTTTTAGAGTTTACCCCGGACATACATACAGACAAACAGACAAAAATTCTAAAAACTATATTTTTGACTTCGATATCGATTGTAGACCAAGCCCCAAGTATTCTTTTAAAAAAATATTCACTGTACAGTTTTGACTTTTCTACGATTTTATTATATGTATAGATTTATGCAAAAACATGTACAGAATCATCTCACAAATAAAATAAAATGTCCCTGTCGGAATCGAACCCGATCCTCATTGATTTGTAGTTTGTTACACAATTGACTGAGCAATTGTACTTTAATTTTACTTCACAACATAGTTTTTATATAACTGGAATATGCTACTTGAGTCTGTGTTCCCCGACGGGTACAACCTGGGCATCTTCAAGAGTGAACAGGTACCTTTTAGGGAAGCGCGTTCCATCTTAGGCCGCACCTTAGCTTACCATCAGGCGAGATCGTGATCAAGCGCTTCCCTATCTACAGTAAAAAAAAAATTGTGTGTCTCAGCTCCGACGCACGACTGGAGTTTACTCCTTAAGTACGATTGTCAAAACAGACGCAAAAAAAAACGCACGATCTAGCTGCACTGCTTACACCAAATTAGAAAGTTGCGCACCAAAAACGTAACGAGGTCATTCGTTCGGTAGATTTTACTCCTCACATTTGTCTCATACCGGGCGTCTTATATCAAAAAACCGATTCTTAAGGAGTAAACTCCAAAAAAATAATAATTTAAGTATATCATACAACCGGTTTCACTATTTAAGCATCTTCAGGATATAAACCAACAACCAACATTTGTTTGTTGTTGGTTTTACTTTAGAAAAGATCGATGCCTTAATATCGATGTTTGGATGTTACGAGCGATGTTGCATCCCAGCTGATATCTAATAACAATGATTTTGTTAGTGTACTACATGTGTAGATATAAAGTAATGTTTTTGACGTCGATAATAAATGCTATTTGAATTTGGTATTTCACCAAGTGCCGACGATGAAAAGTGTAGAATATAACTTATCTGTAAACAAACATTGCGCGACGGTAATTCAAGATGAGCATTAACCAAAAATCGATGTCGTGACTCCTTTTCAAATAATAACAATCATTGTACTTCGACACGCAAACATCATTGTTAGCACAAAACTTTTTGTATCGTAAAAATGTATTATATTATTTTAAAAGGTAATAAATAAACTGGGTCAATTGATGCTTGATGATTTTTAAAATGTTTGCTATACAAGGGCGGATCCAGCCTTTGGGTCAGGTCACATTTTTAAGATTCAATCCAGATAAGGTCTAATTCTTATTTGTTTGCAATAATTAATCCATACCTAGAATCCTGCCCTTTTTTACCTAGTATTGAAGTATAGACAGTTCTGCAAGGCAGTTAGTAAATGGCGAACGATTATACCTATATTTACCAGTAAGCATCATAACTACTAGGTGGTAGAGTTCCGCAACGTCACGCCCGGGTAAATGATTACTACGCCTTACTGATTCCTGCCGCAATAGCGTCGTTTATCATTGTCGTGTTCCGGTTTGGAGGCCAGGTTAGTCGGTAGACTTATTCATGTAGCATTGCTATCCCGCCACACGGATAGCAAGGCACCTTTAATAACTTTGGTATTTATAGGCAATGGTTTCTATTTCCGTCAGAAGAGCCATCTGCTTGTTTCCTATTTTTTGATATGAAAAAATGGCGAATGTAGGGCCGAATGGCTTATGACTACTACAATCTATATTGAACCCTGTATTAATCCGGGCTCCTTTTTGAAGAATAGGTCAATTTACTGCTAGGCATCTCGTAAAAGGAGAGAGAGGGTTAATACTTGTTGCTGACATCGTAACTCCTATCTAGTCTCACCTGGATGTGGTCCACCACCACACCACCACCACCACACCACGTCCTTACGTATTCCTGCAGCAATAGTGACGGGGTTTGACGTTGTCATATTCCGGTTTAAGGATTAAAGCAGCCGTCAAATTGAGGCATGTTAGTAGTCCCGATGTTAGGAGCACACATTAGCCTTTACTTGCCTTTAACGACATGTCTAACAATAAGGCAGTTGTGTTAGTGGTTCGGATAAACATGGAGAAACCCTGATCACATATTTTACTGACCCGAAAACTAGCCTAGCGATGAGTAATGTGACCATACGTCCTGTTTTGATCGGACCGTACCTTTTCTGGTCCCCGTTCCGATGTTCCCTAAAAAGGCTCAAAATGTCCCGTTTTCCCAAACCACGCTTATATTGGTTGATTGGCTGGTTGGATGATCATCAATCGACGGCACATGAAGTCATCAATAACTGTTTTAAAAGATATTTGTTTCTCTGACAAATATAAAAATACTGAAAATGTATGTTTCATAACTTTTTTAAATATTTCTTTGATATTGAATACCTACACGGCTAATAATATAGGAAACAATTTTTCTTTTTTTATTTTAATCGGCCCCACTAATCGAAGTTTATTAATCGATTCCCGTTTTGGGTAGAAAAATCTATGGTCAGTTAAAGCATTTTTTTTTCGAAATGAACTTAAGCAGTTAGTCCAAATGACCGCTACTGCGAAACCGAGCTTTTGGGGTGAGCAAAGTGCTCAGCCAGAATTTTAACGCATTTATTGCCAGCAACGCATATACGCGTTTCCGTTACTTTCATCCAGTGTCTTGGACGCGTCTGTGAGTTCATTTATTTAGCGAGCTTTGCCCAGAGCCTTTAACGCACGTACAAGTTCTATTAATTTTGAAATATTCTATTTATCTCTAATATATTACTCCCTGGATCACTCGCATTTGGTCATTTTTAACCGACTTAAAAAGAAGAGGTTTTCAATTCGAAGGTAAGGAATGGTAATGATTTTTATAATAATACATTACCATTTATCGAACAAGTAAGTGGATTACGTTACTTTTGAGAAGCTTCTTAGCAAATTAGTTCTCCTGGTAGGTTTTTTTTTAAAGTTCTGAGGAACATAAATGCAGACATTAGAATTACAAACGAATAAATGAAACAAAGGTTAAAGGACATGTTAATATTTATTAATATTAAAGAATAATGATTAAAAAATGAAATTGGTATACTTATAGTTTTTGTTGTTTTTAAGGTTGAAAATATGAGTTATACACTGTGTTGCTTGCGACTCCCACGTACAATATTTACCGATATGTTCTTTGAAAAAATACCAAACTGTACGATATCGCTCAAAGATGAGGGAATGATAGCAACTGGTTTTTGTAAAGACTGTCGTCGTCTATACTGTAATCCTAAAGGTGTTGATGAAATTGATGCAGTAGCGTTATATTGTAGGATATGTACCAATGAATTATTTTGTAGAAATGAAAATATTTAAGTTTATTCATTAAGAAATTTTTTATTTTAATGGTGTTTTGTTGTTCCCACTTTTCAGTTTCGACAGTTTGTCAATTTGTGCATTTATTTTTACTTAATTAATTTCTTTAAATTGTTAATTATAAACTAAAATAGTTAATATATGATTATAAAAACATTAATTATAAACATTAAATAATTACATGTTTAATTTAAAACAAGTTTGTCGTTTCTCTTGATAGAGTCATTACTTGGTTCCAATGGGAACAAATTATCGTTGAATTAGTATGAACTCATATGTGCGTTTGAAGCACTGGGTGTAGTTAGTTAAACGCCCATGTGCGTTTGAGGCATATAGAAAAGTGCGGCATGTGGCGAAAGTCCAGAAAAAGTAGTGGCAGTGAATACGTTAAACTATGAGGTAATATTTTTATGAATAAAATCATTTATTCTATTTTCCTCTGAAAATGTTTAACAAAACCGAAAACAGTTCATTAAAATTGTATATAGAACACTATTATGTGAACAGTACCTACAATATATTATTTACTAAAACATCAAACAGCCCTTTGTGAGAAGACCCTCGGGTCGAAGCAATATTACGTACTACTGTAGATCAAAGCTTTAGATATTGTATTCATCATTTTCTGCCTTTACTGAAATTTTACTAAGAAAATGTCGAAATTTTGGTTGCTGTGAACTTCTTTGTGTTGTCAATTAACGAAGCAAGAAATTGGTGTAATCTAAAAAACCCGAAAGGGACTTTGGATTATCAAGAATTTATGCAGAGACGTTATGCCAAGTCTACAGCGGGCGAAGCTGAATAGTAATTAGGGGTACATCTATGTGAAAAATGTGTTTTCTTTAGTGAAACGTCGATGTTTTCATAAGTGGAATATCGATGCGGAAAACATCGATGTTTTCATAAGTGAAACATCGATAATGAAACCACAGTTGTTTATTAATTACAACATCGACATTTGTTCTGTGGTTTTTTAAATAAAATTTGGGTGACCGAGCGTTGCGAAGCGAAGGTTTGCGATCGAGTGTGACACAAAGCGTTTCTCTTGAAGCTTCCTTCTTATGGCCTTCCCGAGAAATTATGCAACTGGATTACCTGAACATCAAGGTTGACGGTGCGTGCTTAAATTTGTCAATGCTGATGTTCCCCAAGGCTTGAGTGCTACTTATTCTTCATATAAATGACATGTTTTTTTATGTTAGTTGGATAGGCAAACTGGCAGATGTGCCACCTGATGGTAAGTGGTCGACGTCGCCAATAAACATAAACTAGTTTACTTGGAACTAGCCTAGGTAACTCATTTATGTGTTGCCTCTCCTGAGACATACGATGTTAAGTCTTGGTGCCAGTAATTACACTGCCTGTCTTGCCCTCTCCTCCTCCTTCTCTCCAAAACACAGCAAAGCTGTTTCACGGGAGAAATAAGGAAGATGGTAGTACCCATGCAGCCGGGAGCGTGGCACAGCGCATCCCTCCCACCGGTCAAAAATGTTGTGAATTATTACCATTCATTGCTATGCAGATGACAGTACTGGTGATGCTTTCTACTCCGGTCATAGCGGTATTTCTCGGGAACACGTCAACTCGTCAAAATCTCGGAATAAACTCCAATAAACTTAGGCCAATTCAGCCCTAAGAAGACACATCTGTGTGCGTTTACCGGTAAGGCCTCAAACTGGATGCCGGCGATCTGCGGCGCGACCGCGTAAGCGGCGCGATTTAGCGCTCTGACACAGCTGCCCGCGCCGTCGCGCCGCTTTCATCCAGTTCGCTTCAATAAGATTCTATGTGTTAGATTGCGCCGCTCTCGCCACCGTGCTGCAGATCACTGACATCCAGTTTGAGCCCTAAAAAGTCGCCCTTTGTCGTATCACCTCGTTTTAAGAATACTCCCCTGACAGACTTAGCCAGTATTAGAATTCTTGACGTTGATATATCGAACAGTGTTTAGTTCTATAATCATTTGGAAGTAAAGAATAAACTGTCCTCTAAAAAACTCGGTGTGCTCAGTAGAGCGAGATAGGTACTTCTTGCCGGCCCAAAGCGCAAATTCCACCTCACATTGAGTACTGTTCTCATCTCTGGGAGGGGGCTTCGCAGTATCAGCTTCTTCCTCTTGATCGCATCCAGCGTAGAGCGGTTCAAATCTTTGACGACCAGGCTATTGCAATCGGCTTGAGTCCTTGGCATTACGCAGAGATTTTAGTTCGCTCTGCATCTTTTACTGCATCTATCATGGAGAGTGTTCCGATACACTGTTCGGATTTGTTCTTGCCGGTAAAATTTCATCATCGGACATCGCGACGAAATTCAAAGTGCCGGCAACGTAACTGAAAGACCAATAGTGCTGCGGCTGTCCACGGGCAGTGGTGGTCTATCACTTACCATCAAGTGAGCCTCCTGCTCGTTTGCCCCTGTTTTTTTTTAAATAAAAACCTTAAATCGTCAATGTTTATGTACGATATATTGATAACTTAAAACATCGATATATCGTATATATTCCTACTAGTAATAAGTGCCTTATAAATTTGGTAAATATTAACAAGTCAGAGAAATGCATAGTGCTTGGCTTTGAATACCCGGTGCCAAATTTTTATTGCCTCTTTTATATTTAAGTTGAAAATGGTCTCTACTTCCCTGTACTTGTTAACTTGATATACATTAAAGCTTATGCCGAATACCGCCTGTTTTTATGATAAATCGATTACTTTAAAGTTGTGATCCTAAGCAAAATCAAATTAAAGTTAGCATAGATTTTTTAAACGCTAGGTTAGCTTGTCCGTTAATTAAAAATGTGTTTGTATTATTATTTCTTATTTCGTAGGATAGCAAACGTGATGATGATTCCCCTGATGACCGTCTAATCTAATTGAAAGAGATAACCGTCTCCTATAAACACCCTTCCATCACGACAACCGTCTGGTTGTTTGATATCAAAAAAATTACAACTTTGTGTGAACTTTATTTTGGATCCGTGTGGCGGGGCGGCATTGTCACATGCATAAATCTACCGGCTGCCTTACCCTCCAAAACGAAACATGACGAGCATTGAGGCTGTTGCGGTAAAATTAAGTAAGGCAGTGTGACCAAATACCCGGGCTAAACTCTGCCACCTAGTAGTCACGAAGGTAGTGACACATATATATAATCAGTTGTATTTTACGACCTATCTGGCAGAACGGCAGTTGGGCTATTCTTCAAAGGAGCCCGGACCAACAGCATGGGAAATAATGTAGAAAAAGCCAAAGAAGAATAGAATAACAAAACGTGTTTTCCATGTTTGCTTTGAGCCTCTTATAGACAACGTGCATACGTTTCGTAAAAGGCGAACAAAAGCTAAGTACCTACGTCACTGGCATTGTGACTACTGGGTGACAGAATTTGGCGATATCTCGCCCTGGTACGGTGCTTGCCTTACGTATTGCTGCCATAATGTAGATGTTTGTCACAGTCGTTTTCCGGTTTGGAAGATGGGTTAGAAGTAATTATCCCATTGATATGATAAATATGAAGGGTTTCATGTTTATTTAATTATAACCGACGAAAAAACTAACCTTATCAGTTTGTCATGTATGTGTGTAATATTGTTGGATAATATTTAACTGTGATGATCTATTTGGGCATCCAAGTACGTTACTAGTTACCACTTTGTTGCCGTGACTAGAGTTGCCACTTGCCATCCGTCCGCGTTTCGCCGGATTTGTCCTAGTTTAGGGGGCGTCCGGGGAGCGTCCGGGTCGGGTTTTAATTGTAGTCCGGGTTTTAATTGTAATCACGCGCGCGACCCGTGATAGTAATAGCAAAGAAAAAAGAGACAACAGAAATCTTGTGTATGTACTTCACTTTTTATACCTAAACTCGGCGGTCGCGCTAGGGTTGTCACTTTGGCTTATGCACAAAAAACTGACACTAGTATCTTACTCCAGTAAAATAAAATTTTAAATCAAAATATGTCACTCTTCTTTACATTTTGCATATAATGTAGTCTTAATGATATGAAAACGATGTGTAAACCTTTACAATTAAAATTTGGTCGACAACCATCGGCAAGTGTTGAAAAAAAATTAGCGTTTTTTTGCTTTTCTGAAAAAGTTCTGAATAAAATGCGTAGAAATTTTACATCAAAAAGGTTATATGACTTTTCCTCCTCTGGTCAAAATTAACTGAGTTAGAGAGGTTTTTGAGTTTAAGGTTAATGATTTTATAAATGACTAGCTGAGCCCGCGACTTCATCCGCGTGTAAAAATTTTTAAAAATTAAAGTACCCTAAATTACTACTTATTACATCAGCTATCTGCCAGTGAAAGTCCTGTCATAATCGGTCCAGCTGTTCCAGAGATTAGCCGGAACAAACAGACAGACAGACAAAAATTGTAGAAAATATTATTTTGGTATATGGTACCGTGTATACATCCATATGCGTTTAGTATAAAGCGATTATTTTAATATTACAAACAGACACTCCAATTTTATTTATTTGTATAGATGACTTAAATTTTAAATGTGACTATTAATATTTTTAAAGCTTTTTTTAAATATGTATAATGACATTAAATAATCAAATGTGAAATAATAATACGATATGAAGTTGACGTTCTTTTTATTTTAAACTAGGTGTGCCCGCGACTTTGTTAGCGTGGAAAAAGTTCTAAAATAAAAGTAGTCTAAGTTACTCCTTATTACATCAGCTATCTGCCAGTAAAAGTCCCGTCAAAATTGGTCCAGCCGTTTCAGAGATTAGCCGGAACAAACAGCAGACAGACAAAAATTGTGAACGATGGTATTTTATTTGTTGTTGAGTTGATGACATAAATGGCGTTCTAAATAAGCATATCTATATACATATAATGAAATCGTAGGAAAGTCGAAACTGTACATTGAATATTTTTTTAAAAGAATACTTGGGGCGTGATCTACAATCAATATCGAAGCCAAAAATATAGTTTTTAGAATTTTTGTCTGTTTGTCTGTATGTATGTCCGGGGTAAACTCAAAAAGTACTGCATGGATTTACTTCAAATTTTGCATGAATATTACTAATAGGCCGGGTCAACACATAGGCTACATATCACGCTATCACCTAGCGGGGAGGTGCTGTGCGGAGTGAACGAAGTACGTGCGGACGAAGTCGCTGGCAACAGCTAGTAATAATAATAAAATCTAAGTTCAAAATAAATAACCCACTTACAAACAAACTGCCGCGGCATATTGTTTAAATTATTTTTGATAATTTAAACAATATGCAGTTTGTTAACGGCGGCGGAGAATATCATGCACATTACAAACTAGCTGTGCCTGCGACTTCGTTCGCGTGCAAAAATTTCTATAATAAAAGTCCAGGGGTTTTACCTACATAGTTACCGTTCCCGTAGAATTTCTGGGACAAAAACTATCCTGTGTCCGTTCTCGGGTCTTAATCTATCTTTGTACGAAATTTCATCCAAATCCATTCAGCGGTTTAAACGTGAACAAGAGACAAACAGAGTTACTTTCGCATTTATAATATTAGAATGGATTAACGAGATTTTATCATCGGCGTAAGGCATTTTCTAAAACGAAAAAACTTTATCTTATTTGTATACGTGCAAATTATACAATTTGCCTGCGACATCTACAGTCAGACATAACATTCACGTAAATACTTACCTCCATGAAACAACTGGTAGCTTAAAAAACGATAATTCACTGTTTAATGACGAGTTTAAACAGCCGTCCACTGCACAATTCCTGTACTGATTACTAATCACTCGCACTAATCAACGCTGTCTACGCGTGTTTTTCCTGCATTGAACACTCGCACACGCGCACGCACTAATCAAAGTGTAAGAGCCATACGTATTCAACGCACCTTTAACATCTGTGCTGCTTATAGGTGATGGTAATCGCGCCATATGACATCTTTGGCATAATATCCGGCTTTGATTTTTATTGTTAATCTCACAATGCAGGAAATAATGTGTTAACAACAATTATCATCAATGTCATTGACTCAGACGTCTGTGCGATAGCACTTAAGGGTCGAAGCTCAATCGATTCATCAATAATGAAAATTATCGCATCGAAATGTTTTAGTAGTGTTGTACTTACGTTTTTATAGGTCATGTAACAGATATGTAATCGTTGTTTAATAATATTTACGAGAGTTCCACTCTACTTCCTCCTATTTGTAATTTAGACCAGTGCTAATGTCACTGCGGGCAATCAAATTACCTACTGTCCTCAAACTTGATGATTATTTACTTACAATCTATATTAATATTATAAATGCGAAAGTTTGGGTGTTTGGATGGATGTATGTTTGTTACTCAATCATGCAAAAACTACTGAACGAATTTAGATGAAATTTGGCACACAGGTAGACGATAACCTGGAATAGCACAGAGGTTACTTTTTATTCCATATTTTATACTATCGACCCGACCCGGCTTCGCACGGGTATAAAATAGATATATACTACACTCGGTGAAAAAAATGATTAAAATCGATCGAGTAGTTTTGATTTTATCATTACTGCCCGTGGCCCGCACGCGTTAAGGCGAGGCATCGGGACAAACGGGAAAAAACTGGTTCGCTAAATCACGTTTTTTGTATTGATTGTTAAATAAAAATTTTACAAAAATTACACGATATACCTGAAGATATTATCTAAGGAATGTGCTAACTTATTACATGATAGAATGTACTTTACTCGATTATATAAATTTCCGAAAACAGTCTAAAAAAATCTGTAAAACAAATAATTTGTTAATAATATTTCTAATCTTCCACATGATTTTTATATTGTGATATTTAGTCTTAAATACAAAAAAGAATGTACTAAATTTTGGTTTTCAGCTGAAGTTCTATATTTATTTATCCGAATATTAACACGTTTCCCAGCGGTTTCAGAACATACCGCGCCGTCCATTTTATATAGAACTGACGCGCGTCAAAAGACCTCGTCTTAAATTTGGAGTAAAACAATTCCCCCTTTCCCTATAACATGAAGAATACCTGCTATATTTCGAATATTTAAATTCATATAGGTACTATATTTTTACTTATTTAATTTTTACATTTTTACCTATTTCTTTTATTTTTACAATTAATATATAACAGAATGTCTTTATATACAAAGTTCACAGCTTTCTTGTCATTAGACAATACAAACATGTATTCTTTAGAGGTTACTTTTGAAAGAGCGACATAATATATTTGACCATGTGAAAAACAGTCAACGCTCAAATCTAAGCCTGTAACGTTGAAGGCTTGACCCTGCGGTTTACCGAAAAATCAGTGCGCCGCCGCGCCGCGCCGTGGCCGCGCCGACCGGCCGGTTATCCCGCAACCGCTATACCCTGCATTTTAAATCTGTAATATCTTCGAAAATATTAATTTAAATTACATGCTGTAAACGGCCATATTAGTATTTAAGGCACTTAATTAGATAAGGATTAATGATGTATTGCTTAAAATTGCTTCGAAAATAAGACTATTTCTCGTAAAAAGTAAATAACAAAAAATGCTATTGTGGGTAATCCATAAAAGATAAACATATACCATCGCGGAGTTTTCTGTAGACCTTTTTAAGGTGTACTTAGTAAATTATTTTGATAAATCTCGTAGGTTTCAGCCTGCGTTTGCAATGTAATCGGAAAAAAATATAATTATTTACGACATCACATTAGAAACCTCAAAAATTACAGCATTTCTCTACCCTATATTGAATGTTGTTATACATATAAACCCTCTTCAATCACTCTATCTAATAAAAAAACCGTATCATAATCCGTTGCGTAGTTTTAAAGATTTAAGCATACATATGGACATAGGGATATAGGGATAGACAGAGAAAGCGACTTTGTTGTATACTATGTAGTGATAAGGCACTGGGCTGCGTGCTGCAGCTAGTTAAATGTGTCCTAGTAATCTAATATATGAAAATCTTGTATCTAGGTGTTTTTGATCGTACTTCCCCGAAACGGCTATACAGATTTTTATGATTGTTTTTGTATATTTGGTAGATATGAGAAATGGTCTTAAAGAATAGAAACTGGGCATACCTACCATGTCACATAAAGTATTAAAATCTATGTTACACCTTATCGTCTAGAGCAGCTTAACCTGGGGTCCTGGGGGACCCCTGGCGGTCCGCAAGTATGTTGTCGGAGGTCCGCCGTCTTATCTATCTATATATCATTTGAATTAATAAATAAATGCCAATATTTTTTATTCAGGGGGTCCTTGATTTGCTCGATGTTTTAGGGGTCCACGGACTGAATAAGGTTAAGCAACGCTGGTCTAGAGACATCGGCAAACTATGCAGTATACGAGTTTTGAAGGATAGTATAAACTGAAAATTGATTTCAGAGATGTTTAGATATATAAATATTTTCCATTTTTTCTCTCCAATCGCCCTTATGTGTCTGAGCTCCCATTGAAGAATATACCATCTGGTCTTATGCCAGGCTATTATTAAAAGGCAAACGAGGAGCTAAACTTATCATTATTATCATGAGTACTAGGTAGAAGAGTTCTGTAACGTTTTGCCCGGGTTTGGTATATAGTAAACTTATGCATATAAAATTACTGTCCCGTCACATGGACATGGACACATGAACGATTGGCTATGCGAGTCACTACTATCGTGGCTATTAGGTGGAAGAGTTCTGCGTTGTCTCGCTCGGGTATTAGTAACACCGCCTTACCTATTCCTGCTGCAATATCGTCAGTGCTTGCCATTGTCATGTTCCGGTTTGGAGGGTAAGGTGGCCGTTAGACTTATGAATATGGTAATAAGATCCCGTCACAACGATAGCAACGCACTATCAACATTTTGATGTCTTTTTTCATCAATAGAGCCGTCTGTTTGCTTACTATACTATGACATAAAAAAACATTGTGTAGTACCAGTAGTAAACAATTCGTCTGTGGTTGTCCAGATAGAAATATTAAACTATCCGTGTTTTTATCTTCGATTTTTTTACATCGCGACAAAATTCAAAACTTCATCCTCTCCATCTCGATGTCTGGAAATCCACAACTGTGCGATTCTCGAGGCACTTTATTCCCCGCACTATTCCTCTGAGTAACCAAATACCGGCAGGGGTCTTTCCAGGCGGACACGACTTAGGGTCCTTCAAGAAAAGAGCTTCTTTCTTAAAAGGCCGGCAACGCAACGTTGTCTATGGGCATTGATCACTTACCATCAGGTGAGCCTCCTGTCCGTTTTCCCCCCTTTTCTATATAAAAAAAATCTTGGATAAAATGCTATTACGACATAATATCTAAAGAGAAAACTCCTCACGTTTCACGTGTACTGAAATAAACTGAAAAGGCAAAACTGAATAACCGCAACATTGTTTATAACACACTAATTACGGATGCAAGTGTACTTTGCTGCAAACGAGCCACTGTTTAAGAATGACTACGGCTTTATGTCGTTGCTCTTTGTTGTCATGAATATTTTCGTCGCATTTTTCTGGAGTTTTCTATCTAATATAGCAGATAGTTCTCCTGGTGGAAAGAGGCAACCATTGCCTATAAACAACTAAGATGTTACTGGTGCATAGCTATGCGTGTGGCGAGATGGTAATGCCTTATAAGTTTACCGGCTTTCTTCCTTGCAAACTGGTACACGACGATGAAAAACTTATATTTATATCGTATTAAAAGCACTTGTACTGTTTTACTTGACTTTTTATTTATTAAAACCAACCGGTTTCGCGTTTTAACGCATCATCAGGGCAAAAGTTATTATTGTTTAGTACAATTGACAATTTTGTTAATTGTCAATTTCGTTAATTGTCAAATTTGTCAATTGTACTAAACAATAATAACTTTTGCCCTGATGATGCGTTAAAACGCGAAACCGGTTGGTTTTAATAAATAAAAAGTCAAGTAAAACAGTACAAATGCTTTTAATGCGATATAAATATAAGTTAACATGGAGTTTTACCAAGTGCCGACGATATTCAGTGTTCAAAAGACGATGAAAAACATTGATGCTATTGCGTTAAAAATAGATAAGGCGATGGTACTAAGTCCGGACCACCGAGTAGTCATTATAGTAGTGACATGTATAGCCAATCCTTGTCCTCTTACGAGCTGCCTGGCAGAATGGCAAATAATCTAATCTTTGAAGGTCAGGAGCATGATTTACGTAACAAAATGTCAATCGTGTGGAAGCATTTAGGACTCTTTCTCATTTTCTTACATTTACCGCGTTTTTGCCCGAAGCGATGTTTTATCATATTTATGTGTGTAAGAACCCTAAGCGCATCGACTTATGACGTTTTGCTACGTGAATTGCGAGCCTGGACTCCGGACCAACACGAGTTTATTTATTTACGAGTGACCTATTCTGGCTTTATATCATACAAAATTATAGACAAGCCAAAAAGTTATTTCTATTAAACCGATCCATCTAAATTGTTTCAGCCATTTTACAATCCACTGAGTATATGCAGTGGAGCTTTAAGACATATGTACAATTACTAATTGTTATGATACCAATACTGACATACCATGATCAGATTGATCGAGTACTGTTCGAAGGTGGTGTCAAGAGTCTTCGCAACCGACGTGACATCACTCTCTTCATACACACACGTCAACTTTGTGTCTATTTTGTCCGTATTTTTCTACATTTTTCACCTTTTAAAAATAACCTGAACCTCCATGAATATTTTAAAACCAAAATTAGCCAAAGTGGTCCAGCCGTTCTCGAGTTTTAGCGAAACATATATATATATATATATATATATATATATATATATATATATATATATATATATATATATATATATATATGTTTGGTGGCGGATTTCAATGAATGCGATGTGACCTGCCCCGGCTCAATGTGATATGTGGAGGAAGCGAGACAAGCCTGCAAGGATCGTGATGTATGGCACTCGGTTCTCTCTGCCTACCCCGTAAGGGATCTGTCGTGAAGATACGTGTGTATGTATGGGTAATTTTGTTTATTTATATTAACCTTAAACTAAATTATTAACCTTTAACCGTGTCCAATTTCATGCTCTTGCGTTCGTGTAATCGTCGATATGTGAGATGGTGCAAAGT
Source organism: Apodemia mormo (assembly GCA_036924255.1). Classification (NCBI taxonomy): domain Eukaryota; kingdom Metazoa; phylum Arthropoda; class Insecta; order Lepidoptera; family Riodinidae; genus Apodemia; species Apodemia mormo. Next base: position 11,804,509 of record JAUPFN010000026.1, read on the forward strand.
TTTTGTTTCGGTATTGATATAAAGTGTGTAAAGAAAACCCTGTCCGAACCGAAAGAGGCATATAGGTTGGTTAAACGCATTACTGAAAAAAAATATTAAAATGACTTTATTTCTGAAAATAAAAAAGATATAATTTTATTAATATTTGTATTTTTACTTATATTTTCCTAGAAATTTAAACGCGCCGCGTGTCATTCGGTAGCATCTGACTTGCGCGGCATTCTTTTATAATAGAATTTACTTATTTGTAGGTGTTGATGACAATATTTAAATATGAATTTAACGTTAAATATGAATTTAACGTGGAAAATACCATTTAAGATTACTTCTTTTATTGGGAAAACTAATTAATTATTGTCCATAAAATAATTACACATATGTAACCGTATTACGGTACCAATTAACACCTTTAATTATCCGACAGGGTTTTCTTTACACACCGTATAGAAGATATGCACATAGGTACACATTATGCTAATAGTAGGTGTAAGAAATTCATTTCGAAGACGCTGCAAGAAGCTTTTCAATTCGCATGTCATAACAACTTCTATATTTAATAAAATATGGAATCAAAATATATTATGTACTAAATAAACCTTGGGACAGTTATAATCAACGAGTCTGCAGAAAAATTGTGTCAATATTTTTAAAGCTAGCGTCATACAGCTGCTCGTCTAGTTTCGTGTCGACGAATTGGCTTATATATATATATATATATATATATATATATATATATATATATATATATATATATATATATATATATATATATATATATATATATATATATATATATATATATATATTACTATCTTATCTGTACTTATCTATTATTATTTTGTGGGGTAGGTAGGGTGTCCAGAAGATGCTCTATCGGTGTGACCACCGAGCACACAAATACTAATAGATACGCCATTTAGAAGGAAACGTATCGCCGCGCCTACGAGCAAACGCTCCTATCACTGTAAAGTGTCGTACATTTGTAGATATATTAAATCGCGAAATAATAGCAATAAGCTATGTTATACATACTGTTTTATCGTAACGAATGAGATACCAAGTTTTAAAAATTACCCTTCGAAGTGATTTTATTTCGGTAGTATATTATAAATTTAAAAAAAATAATAATAAATTATTCGGTTATCGGTATGTAGTTTAAAGTCTGTAGTTCTGTGTAATTGTAAGCTACACTGACAAACTAAGAAATTGTTTTGAAAGGTGTAGCTATTTAATCCGTGGGTGTATCGATTTGCGAAAGGAGTCCCAATTGTCGCATTTGGCAACTTTGATAATAATTGCTTCAATTAAGATTGTTTCTTTTACCTGCCTTTCGGAATACAGGAATGATAACTCTACCGAAGCCACGTTTCCGATACGGTATTAAGATAAAAAAAATTACGTGTAGGTAAAACTTGATTGAGTAAAGAATATTTGATTTGATTTGAGGTTCCTGGCTGCTGCTGAGATTTTCTCCTTTACAAATCCGAGAATCGAATCCAGAGCCTTCTGGTATGAGCCAGTGGGTGAAATCTATACATATAATAAAATTGTAGGAAAGTTAAAACTGTACATTGAATATTTTTTTAAAAGAATACTTGGGGCGTGATCTACAATCGATATCAAAGCCAAAAATATAGTTTTTAGAATTTTTGTCAGTTTGTCTGTATGTATGTCCGGGGTAAACTCAAAAAGTACTGCATGGATTTACTTCAAATTTTGCATGAATATTACTAACAGGTCGGGTCAACATATAGGCTACATATTATCACGCTATCACCTACGGGGGAGGTGCTGTGCGGAGTAAACGAAGTCCGCGCGGACGAAGTCGCTGGCAACAGCTAGTAAAAGAATAAGCTTATTAGTTATAATATTTAATTTTTAATTTAATGGATAAAAATTTAAATTTCTCTCTTTTTAGTATTACTCCCCGAAGGGTAGAGGTCAATATTTTCGCTGGGATTAGTACTTACATTTGATTATTAATCACGTCGATTTGGTCATTATCATTGTTTTCATATTAATGATTGTAAATGGAAACGTTTTAGTTATTTCATTAATTAAATTACGGAATATTTCCGTCTCGTTATCGCAAACTTCAGTTAATTTTTAACGTATTTACCTCGTAACTGTTAACAGCATATGTATGGTTTAATTTTAAAGCTATAATTGTATTAAACTCATTAATTTTTGTAATGTTTTTGGCCGGATTCCTTTTGAAGAATAGACCGTCTGCCATTCTGCCGGGCAGTTAGTAAAAGGCGAACGATTGGCTATACGTGTCACTTTCTTCGTGGTGGTGTTTTCTAGGTGGTAGAGTTCCGCAATATCTCGCCCGAGTATATAACGCCTTACATATTCCTGCCGCAATAGCCTCGTCTTTGTAAGCGCACAAAAAGTTGTATAATAATTAATAAGGGATACGCTCGTGAAGATATTTTTTTTTCCTAGAGCATACTGTGACGATTTGAAAATAAAGGATAGAATAACCCCATCTTGTGTTATTATGTAACCTATTTGTAATGTTTCTGAGGGCTTGCACATTTTTTTTTTATGTCATAAGATAGCAAACAAGCAGATGGGGTCTCTTGATGGTAAGAGTCAACCATCGCCTATAGACACCAAAGGTGTTAATGGTGCATTGCTATCTCGTGGCAGTAAAGAATATTACGTCCTGAAGATGCTATAAAAAGCGAAACCGGTCGATAAAATTATATAATTTAGTATATAATAATATTTGCACACCATATAATGATAGAATATCTTGGTAACTTAATTAATTTTTAACAACTTGTAACACCCATATTCTTGCAAAAAATATTTTCTTTCTTTCTTTCTACCTAAACAGAACATGACAGCGACTCAAGCTTTGACGCTATTGCGAAATCCTAAGTCCTGTTAATGCTGGGTGAATTTACGCTCAGCGAAGCAGACGGGTGTTATATAGTAATAATGTACATATAAATCCTTACATCTTACAATCCTTTCATCCATTCCAAGCATTGGTTATAATATGGAAGTATTTTTACGATCCATATAAAAAGTTTACCATTATGTCTTGTTCCTTTGTTGCTCGAAATAAAAAAAAATATTTATGTTACTTAAACCGTGGGTTTTTGTAAATGCCAATGCCATCCGTGTGGTGAGGACATAATGCTAGATACATTATATAACATAATATATGTTATTACATTATATCATTAAACAAAATAATAAATATATAATAAATTACATATAAGTTTACAGACACAATAGTGGAATAATGACGCTCGCTATAGGGCGGTAATACCAATCCCAAACGACACGTTTGACGTTCTGTACTAGTAAAAAGTTTCAGGATTAGGTACTAGTTATTAAAGATCTTAAAACAGAATATACGATAAATTGCCTACAAATTAAGAAAACAACAAGGATCACACAAATTGGGCATGTTAGATGTTATGAATGTATTTCGAATATGCATCGTATTCGCCGTTTGCTTGACCTTCCTAAATGATTTTATGGGTTGAGGGCCACTTTATGTAGCCACCCATAAAGTTATTGCTTGCCTTGAACGAGGTCATCCGTTTTTAACATAATTATAGCCCAATTTACAATACATGAATCGTTAATTAATATAACAGCGTTTTTTGTAGTCAAATGGGAATTGAAATAGCACAATAACAATGTTATCAGTACGAAGTCGGCCTTCTGTCTGTCATGTGTAAAGTTTTTATTTATATCATATGATAGCAAACAAACAGAGGCTTGGATGGAAAGGGAAATCATCGTCTATAGACACCAAAGATGTTAATGGTGCGTTGCTGTCACATGCCACATGCATAAGTCTAACAGCTACCTTACCCTCAAAACCGGAACACTTTGTTTGTCTTTTTCAAGCACTTGTCATTGTCAAGCATGGACTGCTATTGCTGCAGGAATAGGTAAGGCAGTGGTACCAAATACCCAAGCGAGACGCCGCAGAACTCTACCACCTAGTAGTCACGATGGTAGTGATACGTATAGCCAATCGGTCGCCTCTTACGGCCTGCCTGGTATAACGGCAGTTGGTCAATTCTTCCAAGGAGCCCAGACCATTAATTAATGCTCACAACGTTTGAATAAGCAAAAAAGAATTTAAAAAGTTTCATAGTAAATCGTAACCTAATTACTCGTAGTGCAAAGTCGGCCAAACCTATTGTATTAATGAACTTTACACGCCAGAACATCAACAAATTTGGTTTATATTACAAACTTTTGTTAGCAAAGTTTGAACAGTCAGAACGTAATTTAAATAGTAATTTGAATAATAGAATATAATGACTGTCTCGTGGTTTAGGGTTTAGCCTATTCGGCTCAAATCATGTGGCGGGAACTCATTCTCAACCTCAAAATCGAAAACTCCCTTGGCTCGGATGAGCACGTAAAGATGTCAGTCCCGATTAACGCTAGAATCAAACAATAATATAATTGTTATAAGGTCGGTAAAATGCGACGATGGGAATCACAATTCATCTCGGCAACCAACAAACCGATGAGTCGTGGTGAATCGGAATGTATATAGACTAGACATGCGCAAAACGGTACTTTGAAGTGTAATGCAACATCACACATCACCTTTGAAAAGGTAATATCACCCGCAAACATCACTCATCACTCATTACTCATCATATCACCTTAAGGAAATATCATCTCGAGCAGCGTTTAATGTCTTGAGTTGCATGTGATGTTGCATCGCTTTTTTGTGCGAACTACGAGTTACATTACGCTGAGTATATATTTCTTTCCAAACCAGAGTTCCATAATAATTGATAATTAAACTGACTAATAATTTTAGTCTGATTGAAAGTTTTGTTATAACATTACGATTATATTAATCTTAATTACATTTTCAATTCGTCATGTAGGTACCTGATTTAAAAGTATCATCACGCCGGTACCTATGTGGGGTAAGCAAAATAAACCAAACGTCTTATAGACTTTCAGTTCTCCACGATTCTCCAGTTTCTTGGTTGGCACACCTTTCCGCCAGATTCCGAGCTGCTACTAAGATTTTAGATTTTCGAGTAAAGTATCTTCACGCCCGTATCCCCGAAGGGGTAGGCAGAGGTACAACAAGTGCATCCACGATTAACCGAAGATACTTGGTTCCACAGATGTGATAGGTGGCAAGCCTATAGCCAACCGGGCACTTTCCAATTCCCGGCAACTTTGTGTATCAGAAAACTGAAAACAACACTTTTATGTGCCCGACCCGGGAATCGAACCCGGGACCTCATATAGTCAACGCCAACGCTGGACCACTAGATTTACTCGAAAATCGCCTCTGTGAGGCGATTTTCGAGTAAATCCTCAATAATACTTTTGCCCGATCGAGACTTCATGGTCGAAGTCTGGCCGAGTAGTCTAACCCCTAGACCACGATGCATAAAACAAACGACGCGACGTGCGACACACAGAACAATTAAAATGTCTTAACTCAAACAGTTATTGCATAATACCTAAGGGTACTCGTTTTTATTATTAGTGATTGTACATCTTACTAATAACAAATATGAACCGAATTGTTATCACCAAACGTTTCTAATTCAAATCATTCTAACATACTTAACGTACTCGTATACCCGTTCTCCCAGCTCGAACCAACGATCTCGGTATTATTCGATAAATTTAGTTATACTGCCAGTTGCATATCTCCCGCACGTTGAGCACCACACTCTTCTCTTGGTAGTATAATATGTGATACGGCCAGAAACGATACTAACCGAACTGTACCGAGTGATGAATGAAGTAATGTGTGATGGTTGAAACGCTAGTGTGATGTGTGATGTTGTATCACCTTTCCGAGTGATATTACTTTTGTGATATTACACGCATCACCTACCCATGTCTAATATAGACGCTCGATGGAATCGATCATATAGCAAAGAAAAATTTCGCCACGTCGAGCCCGTCGACACTAGCTCAGTGGCAGAGCACCCCAGCTTTAGGGGAAGTCGCAGGTTCAAATGGCTACGCGAGACACTACCATCGTGGCTACTAAGTGGTAGAGTTCTGCGTTGTCTCTCCCGGGTCTGGTACCACCGCCTTATATATTCCTGCCGCAATAGCGTCAGTGCTTATCACTGTCGTGTTCCGGTTTACAGGGTAAGGTAGCCGGTTAACTTATGCATGTGGCTGGTAGTTACGCTGAAGAATATTTTTTTCAAAGATAAGACACCTGGATCGATTTCAATAAAAGATTATCTAAATTTATACAAAATTTCGTCAAAATAGAACTTTTTCGGAGAATCCAATTACTATATACAAGAATTGCTCGTTTATAATATAGGATGTTAATTTAGATCTACCAAACGTTTTGAACATTTATTATAGTTTTTGTTTTCGCTCAGACATATGTTTAACATTTATGTCTGAGCGAATGTTCATCAAGTTGTTCAAGTTGTTAAGATAGATAGATAGATAGATAGATATTATTTATTTGCAAGAAGAAGGTACAGATATACAAGTTGTTGTTAAATGATATTGCCGACAAATTGGTGTAAAATTTATAATTTTCTATGCTGTGTCTATGATATTTATCGAAAAAACGGGACATTTTCACGTCCTGAAATATACTTGGGGTGACCGGGACAAAGTAGTTAGAACCAGGACAGTTCCGTTCAAAACGAAACGGTCACGTTACGCATGAGTGTCGCAATTCGTTTAAATTCAGAGTTTCGTTTTCTGAAAAATATCGCTTGCCCAAAACTAAATATGTGCTCAAATTTGTAAAAAGCTGGCCACCTTCCTCATCAGGTGAGTCTCCTGCTCAATTTTATCTTCTATAAAAAAACTTAATATCAGCTGTTCTGTATTATCGTTAAGGGATAACACTACCGATAAATTCAAAGAACACTGATGACTTGTGACTAAGAAATGAACAATGCGATTAGATTGCAATACGTGCTTGATTTAGAAAAACATTTAACGTTTAAAATAGAATAAATAAAAAAATGATGATAAAGTGAAATATTTTACATAGGCAAGACTTATTTGTTAATTAAACTAGCGAACTGCCCGCGGTTTCACCCGCGTAGCTTATGTGCCGGTGGGAATATCGGAAAGGTTTATATACTAAAACCTTCCTCAAGAATCAGTCTATTTAAAAAAACCGCATCAAAATCCGTTGCGTAGTTTTTAAGGTTTAAGCAAACATAGGGACAGACAGAGAAAGCTTTGTTTTATACTATGTAGTGATGTACTTAAATGTGAATAAAATAATTTATTATATTTAAAATTTTTAGAATATTGACAATTTTTGTCGATAGGGTCAAATTTTAAAACTTTCCTATTTAAATCCGTTAATTTTATATTTGGACTCGCACTTGACCGGTTTTTTAACTCCTTGAGTTAAAAAATTCATGCTTAGGTTATAGTTTTTGCGTTTCGTTGAGCTTAAAATACCTCAATTTAGCGGGAAGTTTCAGGGATGGGTTGCAGGGTCTCAACCGTATAGATTTTTTTGTATCATAGTTAATTTCGTTTGATTTGTCCGATTTAATATATGTATGCTTTTACATACTGCGCAGATATTGCTATAGGTCGACATTCAAAAATAAAATTTCAAAAATGTGAGTGGTGGAATGATAGTTTAGTCAAAAAACGACGAGACTTCAGGAAAGCTAGGCGCCATCTTAATAAAATTAAGCGCGGTCGTTCAGAAGGCGACGAATACGTTAAAGCTCTTGCTGATTTAAGAAGGATCCGGTCACACTATCGAGCCGCTACTACGTTAGCAAAGAGAAAATTTCTGCAAAAAATAACGGATAGATTAGAGAAAGAAGGCCCTTGGTCTTCTCTGTATCACGAAATTAAAAATCGTACGAGAAATAACTTTTCTTTTTATAATAACATAAAACTTAACGATACGTATACGCTTAGTTTAGAAGAAACAACAAACGCTCTTTTGGAGACGCTAATTCCAGACGATAATCTAGAGCGGGATGACGAATATCATCGTGAAATTAGATCACAAGTTGACGTGACACCTGTGTCCCCCATATCGAGTCTGGTATCCTTAGATGAATTGTTAAATACCGTTAACAATTTACCATTGAAAAAAGCGCCCGGAGAGGATAAAATCTCAAACTATATGATAAAACAAGCGTGTATAGCAGCCCCAGACTCTATTCTAAAAGTAATAAATCGTTGCATTGCGGAAGGTGTTTTCCCTAAAATATGGCGCCAAGGATATCTCAAAATTATTCCAAAATCTGGTGACAAGCCTCCGGATGACCCTAAATCATATCGCCCAATTACACTTCTACCTTCTCTTGGTAAACTGCTAGAAAGATTAGTAGTTCCTCGACTCTTACCGCAAGGGCCCACATTCAATAAACAACAATTTGGATTTACCGCCGGAAAATCCACTGTAGATGCAGTGCTAACCATGAGAAAAACGGTAGAACTATCACGAAATAATTATGTTGTGGGTATCTTTTTGGATATTTCAGGTGCTTTTGATAACGCGTGGTGGCCGATGTTATTATTAAAACTAAAAATAAGGGGATGCTATTCTAATATATATCAACTAATTAAATCGTATTTAGAAAACGGTCACTTGAAATTACAGCTAGGGCATTACGCTGCATCTAAACGCCTTACTCTGGGCTGCCCACAGGGTTCAGTACTTTCGCCATATCTATGGAACTTAGGATTTGATGATTTATTTTCACTAGCCTTGCCTGAAGGATGCTCACTTATAGGTTATGCGGACGACGTTGCTTTAATAATACAAGCAAACACACGAGCACAGATAGAGTCACTGGCTTATACTAGTCTTAATTTAATATCCAACTGGGGATTCAGAAATCATTTAAAATTTGCGCCTCATAAAACGTTCTACTTAATACTAAAAGGTTCGCTTCTATCATCTCCTAGTATAAAATTAAATAATAGCACAGTAAAGAGAAAGGAGTCCGTAACATATTTAGGTTTAGTTTTAGAGAAAAATTATACTTTTATAAATCATATTAACTATATCAGTGAAAAAGCTAAACGGAATTACTTGTCCTTTGCCGGCATATCTACCTCAACGTGGGGTTTAACCTTTAACACTTTAAAGATAATTTATAACGCAACTTATTTAGGTTGTATTACTTATGCATGTCCAGCATGGGCTGATAAAGTTACAAGCGGCGCGACCCGGCGTAAATTACTTCAAAATCAGCGTTTGGCTTTAATATTTCTGTGTAAAGCATATCGCACTGTAAGCTCTGAAGCTTTACCCGTTTTATCAGGTGTATTTCCATTAGATTTAGAAATTCAGCGTCGGTCCTCAATGTACTATAATTCTAAAAACTTTACTAGCCCAGAATTTATTAATCCGCAAGCTCAAACAAAAATACGTCGCCTCTTTAATCCCGTGATGGATGTTACTAATGAATTAATAAATGAATGGCAGTCGCGTTGGTGCTGCTCACCTAAAGGACGGCATTTATATAACTTTTTCCCCTGCGTCCGGGAACGATTAAGTAAAACGTGGATAGAAATAGATCATTGTGTTGCACAGTTCCTTACTAGTCATGGTAATTTTAAAGCTAAATTATTCTCGTTCAAATTAGTTCCTTCTCCATTTTGCGAATGTTCCACCATAAACTGTAAATATGAACAAACTGCACATCATATTCTTTGGGAGTGTAATCTCTGGCAAAATGAACGTAGCCAAATGCTTGATAGTATACGATGTATATCCGGGGTAATCTACTATTCCGACCTTGTAGCAACACGTGGGAATTTCCGTGCCTTCAAGCGATTTTGTCATACATACTACTGGAAGCAGAATTAAGTAGGCCATTTTCGTAGGTCCTCAAATACCTAAACTACCGTGGTGCAATAGCAATCAGGCTTAACCTGATTGTAAACGTCTCATTTCTTAGCAGTTTTTGCTTTATCTTACGCTGTCTCCTGCTGTAAAGGGAGGGAAACTGGATGTATTTTCCTACTCCTCCTATACTCTTCTGATTAAATTCGATGCGGGTTCCAAGACAGCTAAGCTTTTCCCCCAGGGCACCCTGAGCTCGCAACTCAGAGGTTATCAGGAAGGTTGCCGCTGTTGATTCTGGTTTACAGAAGTTACAGTGGTGGGAACGAGAGGTGGGCCCATATGTATGCTTGTTTATATTATACCTATGTGAAAACACTCAAAAAATATGTAGTGGACTTTAGAGCGGAATCTGAGGCGTGCTGTTAAATACTAAAGTGAAGGTGAAATAATATTTTGAGATGAAAGTAATTTGGCCGTTTGTAATCGTCAGTAGACACATAATAAGTAAGAACCATTAAGCATGTCTCGTATTAAATAACAAAGTCTTGGTCATTAGCCAAGATGCGGAACGACACTTACGCAAGTATCGCGTATCTGTATTGTTTCGCGAGAGAGATACCATGGTGACTGTGTTTAATGTGCAAAATAGGACAATTTATTGTTGAATATTCAAATTAGCAAAAAATTTGTTTATGTCCGAGTTTTATGTACTACGTACTACTACAAGCGTACTAGAGAAGCTATGCAAGGTAGAAGACGTTCCATTTCGTTAACACTAGCTGTAGCGCTGAAAAAATAAATCGTCCAATTAAAGTCAAAACTAAACAGCGCTGTAGCGTTTAATAGGGTAAAATACATATTCGTGACCAAAATGTCGTAACTGTCGTGAATTTTATGAGGCTTACGCATTTCATTCAACGTGCTATGTAGTAGGTGCAGTCCGTGGACTAATTTTATCCCGGAAAAGAGTTATTCCGGTGGGATTTACCAAAAACTTTAATAATGCAGTAGGCCGCAGGATGCAGCTTGTAAAATATAATTTAACAAAGTATACCTTTGCTGTTCGTACTTCGTAGTTCATACTTCATACCACCTAGAACGATTTCAGATAAAAATATCCAATCTACCAAATTGTTGCGACTTGTGCACTTAGACGGTTTTAATTCGTTAACCTTTAACATTAATATTGATTGAAAAATAATTGAATGGTTAAATATAATAAGAGATTAAAAAAACCAAGCTTTAACAAATGCTGAATGTTAGTTGTTATTAAAAATATGACCCTCAAATTGGAATCGAATGTATATAAATGTGCTCTATTAAAACGTTTTCTATTTTTAGATATTAAATGTTTGAACGATTTCTTTTTGAAAACAAACATCCCTTTATCATTACTCTAGTTGCTACATGATGCCATTGATATAAAAATCCTAAGATACACAATCAGTGTCTTAAAAACGTCTTCCAAAAATGAAGCCACAATTTAAATTTGTGCGCTCATTTCAAATAGAATCGCGTCGGTCGCGACACTAAATATTTTTTTTTGTACAGTGCTTTGTAAAAACAACAAAATCTTGCATTTAAGGTTGGATATGCAAAGACATGTATATATGTTTCTGCCACTTCTATAGTAAGAAAGAAAGAAGAAAGAAAGAAAATGTTTATTTGCAAGAATATGGGTGTTACAAGTTGTTAAAAATAAATTAAGTTACCAACATATTCTACCATTATATGGTGTGCAAATATTTAAAAAAAATATCATTATAAAATATTACATTTAAAAGATTCTATCGAATATTTAGAATTACTACCGGATCGGAACGCGGCCACACACTGAGAAGATCCGGCGGAAGAAACTCAGCGGGCTGGTCTTTTTTCTCTATTTTAAGTACTTGTTATAAATGTACAATTTCATATTACAAAAGAATTTTTTATAATTACAAGTTTCATATTTTGTGCAATTAAATTTTTTATAATTTACAAAATGTTCACTATTTACAAAATTTTACTAGGTACATTGAAATTTTTTAAGGACAATTCAACAAACTTATATTTCTATCCATTAATATTTAATTTTATCGGCTAAAAATTCTTTAATATCATAATAAGTTTTATCTAACAGCAAATCAAACAACTTTTTGCGAAATTTATTTATAGGTAATGATTTAAGACTATCAGGAATATGATTGTATATAATAATAGACATACAATACACATTTTTTGTAAAAATATTTAATTTTTGATTAGGCACATATAATTTTTTACTATTCCTAAAATATGAGTTACCAGTGACTTCAGCATTTGTTTTAAATAACTTTTGGTGCTTTTTTACAAATACGCATACCTCTAAAATATACAAACATGGTAAGGGAAGTACCTTAAGAGACTTGAAAAGTGGTTTGCAGGAATGTAACTGATTAACATCACATATTGCTCGAATACATTTCTTTTGGACTCTAAAAATTCGTATCAATTCAACAGAATTTCCCCAAATAGGAATTCCATGTTGTAAATTAGAAGATACATATCCATGATATGCTAATAGGGAGGCTTTTACGTTTCCCACTTCTCTTAGTCTTCTTAAGACATAGACAAATCTATCAATCTTATTACATAGATATTCAATGTGTGCTTTCCAATTACAATATTTGTCAATAATTATTCCTAAAAAGTTTGTATAATCTACATCGTCTATATTTACTTTATTTAAAAATACATTTGTGTTTTTAGTAATATTACTGTGGTAGTTCTGAAATTCAACTAATTTTGTTTTAGTTACATTAACTTTTAAATTATTATTAATTAACCAGTCTGAAACTTGAAGTAAGGTTTCAGTTGTTTCGTTTACCAAGTCTTTTTTATTTTTACATTTAATAAGTAGGGTAGTGTCATCAGCAAATAAAAAGCAATCATGTTGTAAACTATCAGGAAGATCATTGATATAAATTAAAAATAGCAAGGGTCCTAAAACACTGCCCTGTGGTACACCACAGTTGTTAACACGGTAGTTTGAAGTAAATATTTTTTTACGGTTTCCGTATATTTTAGATATTTCGACGCATTGTTTCCTATTTTCTAAGTAACTCTTTATCCAATCTAAAGCCTTCCCTCTAATACCATATTTTTCAAGTTTTGATAGTAAAATATCGTGTGAAACAAAATCAAATGCCTTACTCATATCCAAAAAATACACAAAGTGGATACATTTTCTTATTCAGACATTCAGTTATGCTCTTCACTAAATCAAAACATGCTAATGTAGTAGACCTACCTTTCCTAAATCCATATTGATTATTTTTTAGTAGGCCAAAATCAAGTAAATAATTATAGAGCTTTTCATACATAATTTTTTCAAAGATTTTTGAAATAACTGGAATTAAAGTAATAGGTCTATAATTGTTCATATCGCACATATCTCCTTTTTTAAATAATGGTTTGACAATACACTTTTTTAATCGTTCTGGAAATTTACCTTCCAAAAATGACAAATTAATTATATGGCTAAGAGGTCTTGATATTACACTAGCAACATTTTTCAATAATTCTGTGCTAATATTATCATAGCCAGTAGCATAAGTATTTTTCAATGAATGTATAACTTTTTTCACATCATGCTCTGGTGTCAAATACATGGTTTTACTACAATTTGGTAAAAAATATGATTTTGAAGTATTTGTAGATTTGACTTTTACACAACTTGATTTTGTTTGGTTTATAAAGAAATTATTAAATAGATTACAGATTGTTTGAGTATTTGTGTACTTTAAATTATTTATTTTGATTTTTTCTATTTCTCTACTATTTATTTAGTTCTGAAATGTACTTTTAATCAGATTCCATGAAGCTTTACATTTATTAGAGAAATTTTCAATGTATTTCAAAGAAGACTGTTTTTGTGATTCTAATATACATTTAGACAAAATTTTCCTATAATATAGATATTTACATTTATTTTCTTTCCTATTAGATTGAGCATGACGATAATTAAGGTACAACTGGCGTTTTACTTTGCAACATTTTAGAAGACCTTTAGTTAACCATTTATTTTTTATAGGTTTATTTAAAACTTTTACACGGACCTTTGGAAAACATAACTCAAAAAATAACAGTAAAATATCATGAAATTCATTAAATGCTTCTTCACAATTTGACTTTGTAAAAACTTCATTAAAACTTAAACTTGATAAACATTCATGAAACTTTTTAATATTGTCCTGCCCATATATCCGCTTTGTTTCAAACCAAAAAGCTCTTTTTTGTTTAAATTCTAAGACTGACTCTATATTGGCTTGTATACTCTGAGCAGTTTCATGGTCAGACAAAGCAAGTGTATGAATGTTAGACTGAACATTATTTAAATTACTTGCTATTAGATCCAGACATGCATGCTTCCTAGTAGGTTTTATAATATGTTGATTTATGTTGTTATTTGAAAGAATGCTTGTTAAATTTTTATGTTTACAAGTGTCCTGCATCAGGTCTATATTCCAATCTCCACATAAAATAATTTTCTTTTTTGAATTTATCATAATATTTTCTAATAATAATTCTAATTTATTTAAGAATATATCAACATTTGAGCTGGGAGTACGATAAATACAAATTACTATTAGTTTATAATTAACAATTTCAACAGCGCAACATTCAAAGGAAAATGGTAAGCGTATTTGTAAGTCCAGGATTTTAAAATCAAGTTCATTTCTAACTAAAATACATGTTCCACCCCTACGTTGATTATCACGAGAAAAATGAGATGCCATAGTGTAACCGTCAAGTTTAAAATTTGTTTCAGAACCTTGCTTAAGAAAAGTTTCAGAAAGACATATAACATCAATTATACCTAGTGTGTCGCGAAGCTCACTAATAGCTACTTGCAAATAATCACGTTTTTTTAATGCACCTGCTATGTTTTGGTGAAGTAGCTTAAATTGGTTATTATTGACGAAAAAGCTGGTGTTTGTTACTTTCTAGACTTTTGGTTTTCAAAGTAAAATAGTATGGTATTGTACCCTTCCTGTTGCTGTTTTATTATACAAAAGATTATTTGAATTGTTTTCCGGTTTAATTCTTGGTTTAATACTAAAAAAATATGGTATAGTACCTTTTTTTGGATTTTGTATAGATTTGTCACAATTTTTTATATTAATCCTATTAGACACCAACTTTTCCAAATTTTCTTTATATTCACTATATGTCATATTTTTAGTGCTCAATAATTTATTCTCAGTCTCATTGTTATTTAGTTGATTAACTTTTGATTTTGAAAATGACAAAAATTTATTTTTATATTCCTGATAATCTATCTCAATTTTTAACTTTGTATACAAACAGTTAATATAATTTTTGTGTGTATAACGATTATATCTACAGTGTATTTATTTTTACGTGTCTTTTTTGGTAAACAAACTCCACTTGTTGTAAAAACACCAAAGTTTCACATCAATCATATACATTGAATTAAATATTATTAGATTATGGTATTCATTCATTGTAAACGGTTTGTTTGGCACTAAAAACTGCTTCTAATATATTATTTTATCATATTTAATTTACGAAAACTTATTAGAATACAAAATTTATTTCCACAGTTGAAAAATACCATGTGAACTTGACATGTCGAATATCCGATTGTCTATGGAATTGATAGACACGTGCATTAATGAACGAATTTGAATGACTAATTGAATGATTCCTTATTAAAGATAAATATTCCTAAACTACGACAAATAGGTTATAATAATATATAGAAAAATATACAAACTGTCTAAATGTTAAATACTGATTTGTATAATTTAAAATATCCCCTTTATTGAATCATTATTTTTCAAAGATTAACATTTTTAAAGTAACAATATAGTTTTTCAATCTCTCAAACAAGGATTTAAATATATAATCCTTGTTTAAGAGATTATTAATATAGGTATTTTGTGGTAACGTTATTGCTTGTAGCATGACAAAACGTTATTTTCAAGTTAAAATTAACCAAAAATGATACAAAATTTGTTACTGTTTAATAACGTTATTCATTACAATCTATTAAACACTACGAATTAACATTATGTTATATGGTATTATGACGTTGCCTTCTAGAGCTAGTTGACGCACCAATCACGAAACAGCATGAAACGCGGTGAACCAATCACAAAACAGTATCGGTATCATAACATTATTTAGCGTTAACAATTTCGTTCTATGATCATATCATAGAACGAAATTAGTAGCGATACATATTATAGTGTTTAAAAATAATTTTGTAACTGAGGTATCGCTATAATAATAACGTTAAGTATCGTTAAATAAGTTCTGTTATCTGATAATGTTTTAAATCCTTGCTCTTAAATCTAAATAATTTTGTAATAGTAAAGTAACCTGCTGTTAATAAAATAAAATCTTATTTTTAATAAAGGCAGGTTATTTAATCATTGTATACTACAATAATTCGATGACCTTGTAACGCAAAAAAAACGTAAGTATTGTTTTTTGTTAATAGTTATATTTAAATTCACCTGTCCCATAATATTATAAAATTAATTTAATTATTTAGGATGTATGTATTTAATGATACTCCTCCCATGCGAAGATTTCTAGTTTTTTATACTTATTTTTCTAAACTACTTTAGTAATAAATGAAAAACGATTATTGATTACGTGTCTTTATTTTCTAGAAAAAAGTGATTATTGTGTTTTTTAAATTGTTCTTCTATTTCGTCTTTCTTTTCTTCGTCTGTCTTATAATATTAAAAAAATAATTAAATTATTTAGAATTATATACAAATCCACCATTACTAGTAGTAACAATGACACTTAAAAATGACGCAACATTAACGAAGATTGCACAATTTAAAATTTTTATGATACTTTAAATTAAGGTCTAAAAAGTGAAAGTAAAATTTACTCATTCCGTTTACTTCTTTGTTGCGAGAATGTGGTTTCTGTGTTTTCGGCTGTTTTGGTGGTTTTTTGGTGACTTTGGACTGTTTTTAGTATTTCGATCTCATTCTCAACTGTTTTACTTGGCTTGGGTTTAGTGGATTTCAATTTCTCTTGAGTGTACTGACGTTGTGACACTGACGTGACACCAAAATTTTAAATCTCAGAAAGTTGGATGCCTTTAATGGCAAGGAAAAATTCTGTGGTATCTATCAACAGAAGTATTTTAGTTTTTTTACAGCATAGTAACAAGTTTAACTTAACTAAAAGAAAGACAAACAAACAAACACACTTTCGCGTAACATACTAATTGCAGCCCGCAGCTCTCTGCGTTATAAAAAAAATTGATGAATCACGTAGGAATTCCGGGATAAAAAAAAGCTTAATGCTATTCCAGATCATCGTCTACCTGTGTGCCGAATTTCATTTAAATCCGATCAGAAATTATTTCGTGATTGAGTAATAAACATCCATCCAAACTTTCGTATTTATTATAATATGACTAGCTGCAAAGTGCAGCTGCTGCATTATTATATATTTGGTGAATCCCGCAGAGCAACCAATTTTTCCGGATTAAAAAGTGGTAATTCAGGTTATCATCTATATGTGTGTCAAATTTCATTCAAATCCGTTCAGTAGTTTTTGCGTGATTGAGTAACAAACATCCATTCAAACTTTTGCATGTGTAATATTATAAATTATAATATGGAATATGGATAACATTAATATAGATAGATTAATAAAGATTATAAAAATTATAATACTTTGTAATAATATAACAAAATGGATAGATAGTTGTTACAATAAATATCATTCATTCAATTTAGTTTGTCATACTTGTTCAATAGATCTTTTGATTTTTCACAACCATATTAATTGTCTATGACTAATTTAAGTCACTGGTCGGCCATTATTGTTTACCAAAAAAGACACGTAAAAAGAAATACACTGTAGTTAAATAGGTATCCAAGTCAATAAGAGTACAATTATTATACTGATTTATAATTAAGTTCATTTTATAATTAAGAAGTCCTATATTTAAATACCTGTTTGACTGGATTTTTAATAAGAACACTCTTTTACACTTCCTAAGTTTGTCTAAGGTATTGCTCAAATTGGTAAAAACAGAATAAGGATCGCGATCATGAGTACCAATTCCAAGAATAACATAGTCTTTGTTACCTAAACTAGAAAAGTCACTATAACTATGTAATATTTCCATTGAAGTCGCATTAGGCTTGATTGTAGACACAACTGTGTATTTATTTGATCCAAATTCCAATAATTTGGTAGATAGGCCACGTAGTTTTTGGTCTCCTAATACTATGATTTTATTTTTCTGGTTAAATATGGGATCTATATTACAATTTATTGAAGAATGTTTTGTAGTCGTACATATATTTTCTAGATTTTGAGACAGTCCAATATCAATCTTTGATTTATTCTTAGTTTAAGTTTTGTATTCTAATCTCACTGACACTATCTTTGTTGTTAATTAATTTTGTATTTTTTGGCGTAGAACACTTGTAGTTTTTATTTTTAGTAGAACTCTTACACGGTGTGGTTTTAGCTACTTGTTTCAATATTACAATATTTTTGGATTGTTCTTCGTTTATTTTACGTAAAGAATTATTTTCTAATATTAAGTTCTGGATTTCGTTGTGCGCACTTTCTAATTGACACCTAAGAGAATTTATTTCTTCCTGCAATTCCTTATTGAGACTGTCGCTAACAGCTGATAAATCCGGCAAACTTCTAGCCAAGTAGTCCGAGGTGGTTGTTTCAAAAGATTCGATTGACGCGTTCGACATCGATACATTTTTCTTTCTCAAAGTGACATTTTCAAAAGAAAAATCCATTGCAACTTTTATGGGTACTAAAAGAAATATATTAAAAGTTATTAATACTACGAAAGTGTAATAAAGAGAAAAAAATATATAACTAATACTTCCCCGGTTTTCCGTTCAAGAATTTGAAACTTTCTTCTTTGTTTAAAAAGAGGTTACCGTTACTGTCGATCAATATTACAAACTTTGTTTCTTCAATTTTTGATAAGTATTATTAAAATCTATTATATCACAACGTTATTTGCCAATTTTTATTTATTTTATTGTACTTTTATTACTTAAATACGCTTTAAATTTATAAATTAAGTAAAAATTAAAACAGCTGATCTAATTCGCTTTTGACAGGTTGAGTGTTGCCAGTGAGTAGTACTGAAATGAAATTAGCGACAATTTTGAGTGCCTGTTTTGTTCGGGACTGTGTATCTTTTTTTTTATATCAATGCATGATGCACATTAATTTCCTAAAGATTATGTAAATAAGCCTTGTTGGTATAATCATTGACAAAACTTATAATAATAGCTTTCAACCTAAGCTTCTGCTTAAGCAACACGTTTTCATTTTTTCCACTAACCAGATGAATTTGTTATCACGATAATTTTCCATTTTTACCATTACTAAACAATCATCACGTCACTCATGTAGTAGTTGGGTACCTTATTACTGAAGGCCATAACTTTGATGTTACAAGGGACATAAAAACTATACACATATGTGATAAAGGGAAGAAACTAGATGCTTTAGAGGCATTGGAAATAAATAGACTTAAACATCAGACCCAACTACTAAATGACCGCAGAGAACTAAACGTATCTCCTTTACTGAATATTTTTAATGATTAATGTATAAGTTACTGCTTTTATTTTTATTTTTTTTATTATTATGTTTTTTGTTTTTATTATTGTTATTACTTTATTCTTTATATAATTTGAATTAATAATTACGTATAATTGACATTCAATAATGATAATTTAATACTAGAATTCGAATAATTATCTTATATGGGAAATGTATCACGACATTTAATTATTTTAATTTGACATTAGAATCTATATGACATTTTTACATATTAATCAATCCAATTATACTATTACTTTGCACTATTGACATCGACATACTATTGAATTAATAAATTACTATACACAATTCTCCCTGTTTAAAAGGGTAATTATGATGTGTGGGTAATACCGATATTGTGAAATATAATTTTAAATTTAAAATGTTCATACTACCTTCAGTATATATTGTTAATTGTCAAATTGTCAATTGTACTAAACAATAATAACTTTTGTCCTGATGATGCGTTAAAACGCGAACCCGGTTGGTTTTAAAAAATAAAAAGTCAAGTAAAACAGTACAAGTGCTTTTAATACGATATAGATATAAAAACTTAAAAATAAATATTAAACTTAAAAATAAATATTGTATTATATCATGTACCTTGCTGTACGAATAAAGAAATATGCATAAGTTTACTGGCTACTTTATTCTCCAAATCGGAACACAAAATGACAAGCAGGCGGGCCCTATTGCGACAGGAATAAGAAAGCGGTGGTATCAACTACTTGGGCGAAATGTCGTGGAAGCACCTGTTAATTACTATGTTAGTGACATGTACAGAGTTACTTTTAATGGTCCGGGCAAATTTTCAGGGGTTCTTAAGTATCAATAATTATATGTTCGATTTATGTAATTAAAAAATAGTTTAAAAAGTAAAAAAAAAAATATTTTTTATTCAAAACAGAAAATACAACGCATGGATATAATTTCAATTACGCAAAAATGTCGAGCGCGGTTCGTGTAGTGTCTCCCGCACCCTGCGCGCACACCGCCCGGCGGCCGATTCACACGACACGGTGTATTCAATTCATGAATTTAATGGGATATTTTTAAACGAATATTTTTATATTATCTTGCATTAATTTAAAAATAATAATGAAAACGCATTTTTAATTCAATATTTAATTCTTAATTTTAAAATTTGCCCGGTCCTTCTAAAGTAACCCTGTATAACCAATCATTCGCCCTTTACGAACTGCCTAGCAAAGTGGCAGATGGTCTTTTCTTTAAAGATGCCCGGACCAACACGAGGTTTATAAAGGTTTGCAGTCATGCATGTATTACGCAAAAACTACTGAACAAATTCGATATTTTTTAATTTGACTTATTAGATACAAAAAAATAGTATTTTTTTATTTAATATAAAGTTATTAAAATTTTAATAAACTAGGACTTTTATAAAGTGTTAAGATAATGAAATAACGCACACAAAGTAATCTAGTTTTGTGATGACACATTCCTGTGAAAAAAGTGGAAGCAGTTTGTAACATTGTAATTATGGAAATAATTGATATAAAAAACTAAAGATGCACAATCCCGAACAAAACTGACACTCAGAAGTCAAAAGTGTCGCTTATTTCATTTAAGTACTTATAGATATGGCAAAAACATAATATGTCTGCATATCCAACCTTAAGCGCAAGATTTGTAGTTGCTTTTACAAAGCAATGTACAAAAAGAAATAATATTGACAGTGTCGCGACCGACGCGATTCTATTTGAAATGAGCGCACAATTTGTAATTGTGCGCTCATTTTTAGAGGTCGTTTTTGAGACACTGATTGTGTATCTTGGGTTTTTTATCTATATTATAGAAAACTATCGATTTTTTATTTTCCTGATTTGATTGAATTTCCATTTAGAGAGAAATAAACACCGAAATAATTTATTGAGCTGCCTTCCCGCTGCCTTGATAAATATTGAGCTGCCTTCCCGCTTGAGCGGCACGCTCTGAATAATTTCGTCGTAGGTCCGCTTCCACCAATTTAAATACTTTTAAATGAATTTATGGCAGTAAAACGGATCTTAGAATAGTCTAACGTAACACTCCAGAAATGATAAATATAAAAAAATATCCTTAAAAGTTACAAATTCCATTAGCTCAATTTTTTTGTCCTGTGCGGTCCATATAAACATGTGAACCCTACCCACAATGTATACAAACACTACGTTATAAATTGATCACTATATAAAATGTCTTTGTATTGTTACGCGTGTAACAGTTCATTTCAAATAACAATATGTATACGGAAACGTGCTTTTCATTGTTATTACGTTTTTCTAATAGTCTCACGAAAGTTCCCGATTAATACACATCTTTATCTCATAATAAAGGTATGTTTTTTGATACCGTGGTGGTATCGACCCCGTTCAAGACGTTGCAGAACTTCACCACGTAGTGTCTCGGCGTAATGCTTTTAATATATTTTAAAGTAATTACTACTTATAATTACGAACCTACAAGCGAAGTTCATCGAGAATAATCTACTTTACTAAAGCAATTCGCCGTTTGTTCGTATGTGTATATACATTTGTACTCTGTTCCTTATCGTATATTGTTATTTTCTTTTGTCAATTGGACAATAGTTACACGAAAAGGATCCAATCCACACAAAATCAGTTTAGAAATATTAAAGTTTGAAGTTGAATATTTTTTAATTTTTTTTAACGTGTCATTGGGACTAGATCTGACATTGAATAAAGTACCTAATAGACAGCTATTTTTGCTTAGATGTTTTTTACTGGCCAATTGTATTGATGTTTAGCATCAGTTTGGTGCACTTAACTCATTTTTGACCATATTGTGGATTGGATCCTTTTCGTTTAACTACGTCCAATTTTGTGTGTTGTGTGCAATAAAGTTATTACACACAACTAATATTATTATTATTATAAATGATTGTTTACGAGTGTCGTTGGTTTTTGTTCGGCAAATTAATGGAGACAAAAGTTTGTAAATTCGATCAGGAGCCAAATCTGTCAAGAGATTACCGTGGTTGTAAGAGGGGGGTCCAAATATCTAATGTTAAAGCAATGCCATCGCGAGTATACTATAGTTTCCAACACAGCCAATGTAAAATGTGTGTAAAAAAGAACCTGTCCGATCCGTAACGGTATTGTCCGCTAGCGTTACACAATCATATACACTAGAGGTCGCCTGTGGCCGAAATTCGACCATAGACTAAACAGCAAAAAGTTTAAGAACTGACTTTAGCCGTAAAAAAAAATAGCTTTGTATTCATGTGTGTTAAGTGTTAAATATCATGTATGTCACATGAATCTAGTGGGTGTAATATTTATTTATTTATTTATTTCTAATGCATATTATTTAAAAATATTAGGTTTCTGCAGTCCTCCGTAATGTAAACTATAACTGTGGTATATTTCATACTCAACCGTTGCCGCAATTGTCTTAAAAAGGGGTCCAAAGTTTTTCCTTCACGTATAAATATATAGATAACATGTACTATTTTGCAGATAAAAAATAAATTTTCGCCGAACAAAATAATTAATCTTAAATGTAAGTAATTTTGAATATTACTATGGCCACACAAAAAAATCGACAGACACAAACGCGACTACGACACCAAAGCGGCCACTCCTTCTCAGTTGACGGAGTGTTGTCTGGTTAAAAACATTCGTTACATTTTAGCGAAATTAAAATTTTAAAATACCAGAATATTTTTATTATTGTAAATACATTTATTATTTCTTTTGACAATGACATCAATCTACCTATACATGCATACACTATCCACTTCGCATGTCTGAAAGAAGTAAAAAGAAATTCCTTTAAAACTGACGTTGTCAAATACTTTACGGAAGTTGAAAACTAGTACGCTTGTTATATAAGTGAAGGATACAAAGTGTATTATTACAGACGACGTCCTTTAATTAGATGTTTACTCTGTGGTTTCCAAACAAGTACTTACATACAAAACAAATCCATATCAGAACTTCGTATATCTGACATCATTATAAGTTACAACATGTCAGCCAAGTTACTCCACATAGGGATGTGTTGCGTATTTTTTAAAAATTAAAATGCAAACTGCGTTCTTATAATATTCAAACCGTATTTACAAGCGATGTTATTTAAAATCAGCTTTCCCAATGTCAAATGGCTGAATTGTTTTGTTACCGAGAGCTCTAATTAAACATTGTTCTGGGGCAAAAAGTGTGACATTTGAAAGCGGATGAACTGTCTTTTAACGGCACGAGTTTAAATGCATATTGGAAATTGGCAGAAATTATATCCATTTAACATGTAACCTACTCGTATATATCTATATCTTATATATTTAAGATCTTATATATCTTAGAGATGTGCCGAATCGTTAAAAAGCCAGATCCGCGGATACGGATATGGATCTTAATTTTCATACAATTATTTTAATAATCTATCAGGCATTTAAATACTACGGATATTAAAGGATAATATAATTAATATGTTATAAGTTTCTATTATGTTATGTTTATGGACTTATAATAATATAATATAAGGGTCTTGATGCCTGCTGCCTGATGAACTGCCGTTCTTCCAGGCAGGTCGTAAAAGGCAATCGATTAGTTATACGTATCACTACCATCGTGACTACTACGTGGTAGAGTTCCGCAACGTCTCGCCCGGGTATTTGGTACCACCGCCTTACCTATTGCTTCCGCAACAGCGACAATGCTTATCATTGTCGTGTTCCGGTTCGGAACGTAAGGTAGCCGGTAGACTTGCACATATGGCATTGCCATCCTGCTACATAGAGAGCAACACACCATTACCATTTGGTGTCTGCAAGAGATGGTTTCTTTTACTATCAGGAGAACCATCTGCTTGTTTGTTATCTAATGATATAAAAAAAAACAAATCAAATAGATTTGTGATTGATATAATTTTTAAGACCTTAAAGTATCTTTCTTATATCATAAGATAGCGACCAAGCAGATTGGTCTCCTGATGGAAAGAGTCAACCACCGCCTATAGACACCAAAGATGTTAATAACCCGTTGCTATCTTGTGGCGAGGTCTAACGCCACATGCAACAGTATACTAGCTACCTTACCCTCTAAACCGGAACTCGTCAGTGCCAAGCACTGACGCTATTGTTGTAAGAATTCTAACCTATTCTAAGCAGAACTCTAACCTAGACAACCTTGTTTCTACATAAAATTTAAGGTAGAGTTAGTTACTCAGTTCAAATAATGTTCAGATATTTGATTTTTACAAATCCAAGTCAAATGTAATCTTAAGAAATAAAAAATATTTTATTTTTTATTTCTTAAGTTTTTATTATTTTTTTAGTTTATTTATAAGTTTTTATTATTATATATATTATTTTTTATTACATTTGGTTTGGATTTATATAAATGGATTGGCTTTATATAGATGGAATTTAATAGAATTTCATTCTTTGTTTTAAATTTTGCACATATAATGAAACCTAATAGATCCGCCTAAAGAGTAACGGATAGGTACGGATTTTTCTTCTGCCTCGGATATCAGCGGATGCGGATACGGATATCACACTATACGGATATACATCACTAATCTTAATATATATCTACTGTTTGGTCCAACTTAAAATATATAATAATAATAATAAATATTCACGGGACAATTTACACTTACTGATCTAACCCCAAAGTAAGCAAATATTTGCTTGTGTTATGGGTGTTAGTCAACGATACTAATACATAGAAATACATATATAAGTACCAGAATATATATAATAAACACCCAAACCCGGAAATACAAACACATTTATGCTCATCACAAAAATGCGTGTCCCCGTCGGGGATCGAACCCGAGCCCTGTTGATTGTGTAGTCAGGGTCGCTAACCACTCGACCAACGGGGCGGTCATGAGATATGGTAGTTTAATCTTAATTAACATCCCCTCCCCTCCCCCCTGGTCCCCTCGTCCCCCGCCTCCCTCTCTCGCAAGTATCTCACCAAAATATTTAATACAAGTTATTTGTATGGCAAAACAGCGTTTTTCGGGTCACCTAGTAAATAAATTAAAGCCGACCAAGTGCGAGTCGGACTCGCGTACGACGGGTTCTGTACCATCCTACCAAAAAATATGAAAAAAAAAACATGATTATTGTAAGGGTTACTTTATACTTATTGTAAGGGGTAATTGTATTATATCGTAAAATATGTTATCTGATAACGTTTAAAATCCTTGATGGATTCTCTTTCCATCTGCTTGTTTGCTAATGATATTAAAAAATCGGACATTAGATTTCCTGTACCTCTGGAACCCTACATCAGATCTTTGCTTTTAAATGGTGCCAAATAGAAAATATAAAAACACAAACAAAAAAAAATTAAATTTGGTACATAAATGACCGAATTCTGAGGTAACAAACATTAAAGAACAATCGAATAAAAAACCTTCTCCGTTTTGGGAAGCCAGACAGACAAAACACTCTTCAGGTTTATTATATTATCTCGTATAAATTTCTTACTTATGTTAACTTAGACAAAACCTCGGACGACGTGACATTGACCGCGCTAATAATCTCTTTAATCTCAAACGAATTTTAGTCCCGAAGGTCGAGTTCGATAAAATAGTCTTAACCGAGGGAACATAATTTCTAGTCCATATTTATTTAGTCAGTTTACATTGTCTAGGGTACTCGTAGATATTAATTACAATCGTGAATGGATCATCTGATTAGATGAATAGAGATTGAAGAAGAGTCATTGAAAATAATTGTAGGTAATTGTTAATATTTATTGTAATGGAGTTTCACCAAATCGCCGACGATATTCCAAGACAAGATTCATTGTTACATCTGTAAAATAAAAATATGACATTACGTCCTCGCCACACGGTTTGAAACGTATCATACTTTTTTCGGGAGTTGAACCCGATCGCCATCAATTGCATAGTCAGGGGTCTGTAACCACTCCAACAACAAAGTGGTTTGTGATAGCAAAAAGTCCAACCAAATAGTTTATTCTTCAAAAGAGCCGCGGATGAAAGAATATATTTTTTCGTAATTAATCTTTGTAGGTAATTTACTGACGCGGCGCCTCCTTACCGCTGTGCGATTTTTAATAAAGTTCTTTGATATTTTTGGTTTGTGATAGCAAAAAGGGCCGCGGATGAAAGAATATATTTTTTCTTAATTAATCTTCGTAGATAGGATATTTATAAGGACATAAAACCTTGTAAGCATTTTTTAAATTAACGTATAAACGCTAAAAATACGCATTTTGAACAATCTCACGTGAGGTTAGAAGAGTGGAAAAAAAATCTCACGATATCTCACCAAGGGGCCGTGGGGGTAAAAAGAAGCACCCAAAGCGTTACGTAATTTACTGATGCCCCCCTACCGTTGTGCGATTTTTAATAAAGTTCTTTGATATTTTATAATTACTTGTATTTTATAAATGTTTTTCTCTCTTTACAGATAAATGTAGAATAATGGCGCAACGACAAACATTCGCTGTATATTTGTCAAGCTTATTATGAAATGAAAAACAAAGCAGTAAGAGACAAGTCAGTTCCTTGTGTAGTCTGTGATCGTTCAGTTGTGATAAACGCATTGTGATAAGTCCATGTAAGGTTAACATCAGCAAAACGAGATATTAGTAAGGGTGTTTACGGCAATGGATACGTTGCACGTCGGCCACGGCCACAGCAAGGGTTCGAGTCGCAGTCAGTCGCCGTCTGCCGCGGACTTGGTAGCAGCGGTGGTTACTGATGACGTCATTAGGTCGAGAGTGCAATCCCCTTCTACAGTTCACCATGTCAGCGTGAGTACGCCTTTTTATTTGTAAGGATCTTACATTGTTCTTTGCAGAGTATCTAATTTCCATTGTTTGATTATAATGGGCAAGATAAAAACACAAGGCTTTTGAAACGGAACTAAAATTTCAATGTAATTGAACTGAATATTCGTTAGCACTGCGATTTACTTTTTGTGCTTCGGGTATTTTCGTATTTTCCAGTAAAGTAAGAGAAAAGTAATGTGTATAGAAAAAAGTAAAAGTTTCTCTGTACTTCCTTATTTATTTATTTTATTTAAATTCTATTGCACAAAATATAAAAAGGTGAACTTAACGTCTAAAAACATTTTCTACCGGTTGACCTTGTTTTTGTAGAAACATTGTCGTAACGGGCAGTGCACAAGAAAGGTTTTATGGAACACTTGTGAATAATTTTGCATGAAGCAAAGAGGCTTTTCCTAATGGGTTCGATCTTGAAATGATAATTTACCCACAATTTAATAAAATGTATCTTATTAATCTAAGATAATATAAAATCTCGCGCCACGGTGTTTGTGGTCTGACGTCTCCGAAACGTTTTAACCGATTTTTATGGTTTGTTCGTTCATATGGTAGATATTAGATCGTAAAGTATTTCGCATCGCTAGATAAGGGAGTCCCTATCTAGAAAAAAAATCCAGTTTTTGACAATTTTTTTTGTTTTTTTTTTGTCTTGTCATAAAAAATACCTATGACTTCAAACTTTATCGCCTCTGTGATCTAGTGATCTAGTGTCAGTATTGACCTCATGAGGTCCCGGGTTCGATTCCCGGGTTGGGCAATTCAGAAAATGTATTTTTTCAGTTTTATGATATTTTCGCCTAATCGTAGATGAACTAGTTGTATCTTCTCTGCCTACCTTTTCGGGGATACGGGCCTGAAGATACTTTTTATGACCCCAAATTTTCACCTACCCCCATAAAAATGTTCACTACAAATAATTTATAAGGCAAAACGACGTTAGTTGGGTCAGCTAGTAGGTATATAGAAAACGTACACTATATTGAAAGACATGATTTGATGTTAGTTAATCCTAAAAATAGCAGAATCAAGGTTTACAATTTAGCTTGGACCTAATGCAATAGCTTGAGTGTTTGTCACTGTCCTGTCTCGGTGTTCGGTTTGGAGGATAAGGTATATTTTAGTCGCAATAGCATCGATGCTTGTTGTTTTCGTGTTCCGGTTTGGTGCGTAAGGTAGCCGGTAGAATTATACATGTAGCGTTGCCATCCCGCCACACGAATAGCAACTATAGTCTATAGGCGATGGTTGTCCCTTTCCATCAGAAGAGCTTTCTAGTTTCTGCTTGTTTGATATCTTATGATATAATAATAATTGATATCATCGTCCAACCTATTCTTTTTTCAATAGGTAGTGTCTTCATCAGACTTTTATGTACTAACGTAGACAAGGCATGCGCCACACCACTTGTGTTCCACTAAAGTACATTCCATAGACTGCACTTAGTAACACTGAATAAACGCGTAAGCGCAATTAAATTCATGTCAGTTACGACTTTTGGTCGCGAATATAATATACAGTGCAATGGTGCTTAGGGAGCGTCCATAAATTACGTGAGGTGTTTTTTTTAATTTTCTGTCCCTCCCTCACCCTTGGTGAGATGTCGTGAGATTTTATTCAACCCCCTTACCCATCCCCCAATCTCACGTGAGATTTTTCAAAATTTGGGTTTCTTAAATATGTAAACGCGTTTTATTTTTATTATATAAAGTAAAAAAAATTTGCTTCGTGATTTTATTTACGACTAGTTAAGACTAGTAATCAATATTGCTGAGTTATGTCATAACAATTTAACAATAAAATACTTAAATCGTAATTACGGCGATTAAAAAAAGAATGTGTACTCCTCTGATAGTGGCGCGAAATCAAAGGACGGGCTACACTGTACTGTAAATTCAGATTAAATTGAACTATTTGGTATAAAACAAATATGATGGTTTGGCAGCCAGTAGTAATGTATAGCGTCGAAGTATGAATGACATTATTTTCTTTCGAACGAATTAGTGAATAATCTTAATCGTATTACGATTAAGCTTAAGATTAAATCTTAAGCATGTACAATCTGAATAATGGACCAAAATAGTATATTTTTTTTTGTTTCAAAAATTGCGTGATATTTGCCGAGATCCTCTCTCCAACGTAAGATTAGATGAGATTTGACTCGACCCCCTCTCCCCCTTAAACATCTAACGTAATTTGTGGACGCCCCCTTTGGTTGGACGATTTATTATTACCAGTGATCGCTTGTGGCCATAAGTCGACCATAGATACTAAAATCTCTTAAGTTTCTCAACTGTCTTTAGCAGTAGAAATTTTAGGCAGTTATGTGTAATGTTAATATGATACATGAATTTAGTGTGTGTAATTTTTATTTAATGTAATGTATTTCTAGTGCATATTATTTAGAAATATAAGATTTCTGCACCGAAGGGTGCAGAAATCTTATATAAATATACTAAATAATATGTAAACTTTCACTGTGCCAAATATCATGCTCCGCCGATCACATAGTTGTCTTAAAAAGGGAACCAAAGTTTTTCCAAACCAAAACCAAAGTTGTTTCAAAAAGGGAACCAAAATACGTGAAGTATTAATAAATAGATTTTAGCGCTGCAACGAGTGTTAACGAAATGAAACACGACTACTTAGCGTAGCTTCTCTAGTCTACATTAATCTCTCGGGTCGCCATTCAATAGCACGTCACTGTCGTGTTCCGATTCGGATGGTAAGGTAGCTGATAAACTATATATAATACATATGGCATTGCCATCCACACGGGTATCCATTAAAGGTTATCTCTTCCTACCAGGAGAATCATTTGCTTGTTACCGATTCTATTATATTATAACAAACATGATGCACAAGTAGGTACTTACTGCATGGAAAAATTTTAATCGAACTATTTGCATTGAAATTTGGCAGTGGGGCAACTATTGACGTCATTAGTTAAAGATAATAAATAAAGCTACATTTAAAATAGATCTTGATCAGATATAACTAAATATAGACTGGCGTCTAAATTTGTTGATACATTGTGATCGCAACGTAATTGGCATTTGATTAAAAATAAAATAAAAAGTTTGATTAAAAAAAAGAGGGTGCAGAAAAGTTTTTTTTTATATTATAAGACAGCAAACAAGCAGATGGCTCTCTCAATGGAAAGGGACAATCCATCGCACATGGATACCAATGTAAATTAAGTTTAGTAAGTTACTATGCGTGTGGCGGGATGGTAATGCCACATGCTTAAGTCTATCGGCTACGTCACCCTCCTAATTTAAACACGACAGTGACAAGCATTGACAATACCTATTTCGGCAGGAATAGGTTTGACGGTGATACCAAGACCCGGACGAAACGTTGCAGAACTCTACCACATAGTAGTCACGGTGTTAGCGACACGTATAGCCAATCACTCGTATTGTTACGAGCTTAGACTTCGTATTGTGTAATAAAATACTACATACATTAAAATCGTGTATTTACCACACAAATATACGATAAATCACAATACAACAAGTATTGAACTGACTAACACTAATAGCACCGTCACTATATTCACACTAGAACTAACCGACTAATCCAAATCACTAGACCAAACACTTTCCGTATGCAGACTAAATATGTGTACTATGTCGCTCAAGTTATCACTTTTGTCCCACTTACTATATCGTTTCACACTGATCGTCCCAACTACCGCTTCCGAATCGCTTTCCGAAATTAACTCACTTCTCGCCTGCACGTCCTTATTTATACACAAGGTAAGGTTCGATAATATTCTAGAAAGTTCTGCAAATTACTCGTAAACAATTTATACGTAAACAAGTATAGTTTCAAACTTATGCCTTATACGAGAAGACACATTATGACAGCTTTTGTTTATCGATAGAAGCAGCTGTCTCTTTCTTTTATTTCTAGGTTTTTCCAGTGTTTTCACTCTTCTACAAATTTTTACGAACTGCTTGGCAAAATCACAGGTAATCACAAATATTCTGAGGGGGGGGGGGGGGGGGGGGGCTATGAAAAAGACAACTGGCTTACTGCTATGAATCTCGTAAAAGACAGAAGTCTAATACGTATCACTCTTGACTACTAACTACGAGAAAGAGTGCTGCAAAGTCTTAATCGGGATTTGGTTCCACCACCTTACCTATTCCTGCGCGTTATAGCGTCGGTGCTTGTCGCTATCGTAAGTTAACCAATAGCATGTTCCATTCCAACCCCGCCACGATATCAATACACCATTAACATCTTTGTTATCTATAGGCGATGGCTATCTCCTTCCAACACAAAACATTCTGTTTGTTAGCTGTCCTATGGTATAAAAAGGTCGGACCCTAGATACGTTTCTAAACATAATGACACAGTCCTACAAACTAACGATAATCTAGATAAGACAATTCCCAATTTGCGCAATTTGTGCGAATTGCGAAATATTCCTATATTCATTAGACTTTTAATGAAATAAACCTTGAGATTAAAACCTTGGTAATCTTAACATCTAGCATTTCTGTTGTCTATTGAAGTTTGACCGGCTATTAAAAATAATTATTACAAGTACATTCGTTATACCAGTTTGGGAATGGTATGACAAGACATTGGCTTACAGGCCGTAGACTTGGCATTCGTCAAATTGCTAAATCTCTGCTGAATCAATTGTTTAATTTGTGTATTTAGATTTTAGAATTCTAAGTACCTACGTGATAACCTAGAGAGAAGATATATATTTTTTTCTAAATTAGCTGATCTCATAGTATGTGCTCTGCTTATTGCTTAAACAAAACTGATGCTATCCTTGAATCTAGAGTAAACTTATTCATACTAATAAATGCGAAAGTCTGTCTGTCTGTTATAACTTTTATGATTAAACCGATTGTGCATTCGGCCGTCGCCGATCAATACCACTGAAGAGCTTAACGGTAGAACCAGCGCGTCAACTGCTTTCAGGGTGACGTCATAACCGTGGAGGTTGATGATGTCACAAAAGAATATGGACAAGGAAGATCTACCTAGCCAGGCAAGGTATACTGCCTGGGGACCGAAGTCTGTCTGAGAAGCGTTGAAACTGTATACAACTGTGTATAATTAATAATGTTTACAAAATAAATAATTGTAATATCGCGATAAATTTAATATTTTTCTTTATTGAGACTCATATTATTATTACACCATTCGACTTATCGACTAAAGCCCTACCATGTAAAATATTGTTATGCAGTTGTCCAGATGTGTAAATCAGCCTGGTTTTCAAATATATATAAAACAAATAGCTGACCCAACAAACGTTGTTTTGCCATACTACTTGTATTGAATATTTTGGTGGGGGTACATGAGAGAGGGAGGGGGGTTTATTGAGATAAAACTCTTCTATCGTTAAAAGTTGGACCAAACAGTAGATATCTAAAAAAATCATTGAAATCTGTTCAGTAATTTCGGAGTCCATCGCGCTCAAACAACGGGATACGTGATTTACTTACACATATAAAGATATTCTGTATTGCTCTTAAAATCATTTCTACTGAACACATTCCAGAAAAAATAATCTATACGGATTGGATTTGAACCTTCATTCTTAATATGGACAATGTCATGCTATTACACGTTGATTTAGCCTAGCGTTTTTTTTTCATCGATTCTATCGATTACTTTTTGTTTAAATATATAAGGTTATCTCTTGCACAGTAATAGTGTTTTATATGGAATATTATACTTTAATATCTCATAAAAACACTATTACTGAATAACATTGAAATCCAGCACTATATATATCCGAGTATTTATTTCATATCACGACCTCATGTTTTATCCAAAGAATATGTGTCGTTTAATATGTGTTAAATTTATCAGCCATAATAGCTTACCGTTGTAATTCATAAGAATTAAATAAGTTGTTACATAATAATATATAGTGCTATTCAACATAAAAATTAACGAGCGGCTGGCTACACGCGACATTTTTCCATGTCTGAATTTGTAGACGTTACGATTTAATGTTTAGTCTATTGTGTATAAATAAATGTCTTGAATACACAATAATTTCTGAGATATGATAATTTTGACGGAAAAAATGACATGTAACGTTCTTATTGAGTCACCTGAATGCTTCTTATCTGTATTTGACTTTGTAAGCTGTACTGTTGTCACCAGAAACAGACAGACATGATAGCATTTCTCTGCTGAACTCTGCCCAACCTGATAGTTGTTTGTAAATAAGCATGCGATTGAAAAGTATGCTATCGCATACTACCTGTTGGGCTGTAAAGAAATTCCCTCAGAATATAAATATAACCAAGCTGGATCCCTACCTGTTAAACAGAGTGAAAAAAACGCTAAGCCTCTAAAATTGTTAAGTTATCTTTTACATATTAGTATCCCGAAGAGGTAGGTAGAGGTACAAGTACACACACGATTAGCCGAAGATAGTCTCACAATCTGATGGGTGGCAAGCTTATCGCCAATCGGACTTTTATCCAATCCCGGGCGATATGTATTTTTTCAGAAACCTGAAAATCATATATGTGATCCCGGGTCCGAATCCCGGGTCGGGACCCGGAAATCGAACCCGGGATCCATTGTAGTCAAAACCGGAGCACTAAAACACAGAGGCGATTAACATATTGTAATAAATAAAAATCACTTGACTAAAAGAAATTGCCCTAACCCCAAAAGTAGCTAATTATTTGCTTGTGATACGGATGTTAGTTATAGGTAGAAATATAAATATTGAAAAACATTGACACCCAAACTCAGAAATGAAAACATCTATGCTCACCACATAAATGTTTGTTCCTGTCGGGAATTGAACAGGTGTGAAATGCAACAGTGTTGGTCCAGCCCCCCTTTGATGATAAGACCATCAGCCATTTTGCCAGGTAGTTCGTAAATGGCGAACAATTAGACAAACTTGTCACTATCATCGTGTCTAAGATGGTAAAGTTCTGCAACGGATCACCCCGGGTCTGGTACCATCGTTTTACTTATTCCTGGCGCAACAGCGTCAGTGCTTGTCACAGTCAGTAATCAGAAATCAGAAGTACTTTATTCAATAAATCTTTTTACAAGTTATTTTGACGCGTCAACATTTTTTTTAAACTACTACCGGATCGGAAACGCGGTCACACACTAAGGAAGATGCGGCAGAAGAAACACAGCGGCCTTGTCTTTTATTTCGTATCATATTTTAAATCGTGTTCCGGTTTCGAGGACAAGATAGGCGGTGTCATTATAAACCCGCCCCCGCCGCCGCCGCCGCCCGATGGTTTATCTATCTATCTAAAAAATCTATCTATATAATCATCATCATCTATCTATATAAAAAAAAAACACCAGGATAGCCAATTTGCTTGTTTGTTATACTATGATATAAAAAATGAAAAACCCGAGACCCACTGATTGCGTAGTCAGTTTCGCTAACTACTCGACGAACGGGCCGATACATAAAGGTATATGAAGTACGCCTTGCCTTATGTGGTTATCTCTTTTCACTTAAACCTTATATTTGTCTTGCTAACCTTACTATAAAACTATGGATTTTGTCCCTTTCTACATGCTTATCATTGAATTTCGTCTAGACCAAGGTTCGGCAACCTTTGAATCGGAAGAGTGAAAATTACAATTTACAATATTTCAAAGTTTTTTAAGAACTACAATTTTTTATTGCAAACAAATTTAGTAGGAGCCAATCGCTTTGCATTGTTTTGAAGCGGAAAATTTTGAAATGTTGTTTTTTTTTATAAAATAAATAATATTTGCGTATGAAACTAAAGAGCCGCAGCTTCACACCCAAAGAGTCGCATGTGGTTCTCGAGCCGCAGGTGGTTCGCGAGCCGCAGGTTGTCGGCCCCTAGTCTAGACTCTAGACGATATTGTGTATATTTAAAAAAAATAAGGAATTTACATTTTACGTACTTGTTGATATGGAGTGACGTCACAACTTGCAATATTTTAAATAACTTCTCAAAAGGGAGAAGGTTCTCAATTCGGTTTATATTTTTTCGGATATAACTCCGTCATATATAGACGGGCAAACGAGCAGGAAGTTCACCTGACGGTAAGTGATCACCACCGCCCATTGACAATCGTAACACCAGAGGTTTTGCAGTTGCGTTCCCCTCCTCTTTAATTTTCCCAAGGCGTATCCGTTCGGAAACCCCCTGCCGGTAATTGATTCCACAAAGGAGTGCGAGGCAAAAGTGCCGAGAGAAACCCACCATTGTAGGTTTTTAGACATCGAGATGGTAATGATGAGGTAGGAATCTAAACAATTCGTCGAAATACTCTCCATGAGAGATGCGATAAAAGATACAGAGCGGTGTTCGGAAGAGTTCTAAAGAATACTTTTCCTTTAGTCCTATGTAAGTTTGATGAAGATCTGATTCAGGGTTTCAGAGATACACAGGAGATGGAAAGTCAGTTGTTGCAGTTTTGCTGCGCTTAAATTTTTTTTTATGTTATAAGATAGCAAACAAGCAGATGGGTCTCCTGATGGAAAGAGTCAACCATCGCCTATAGACACCAAAGGTGTTAATGGTGCGTTGCTATCTTGTGGCGAAATCTAATGCCACTTGCATAATTTAACCGGCTACCTTACCCTCCAAACCGGAACACGAGAGCGACAAGCACTGGCACTGGCGACGTTATTGCGGCAGGAATAGGTAAGATGGTGGTACCAGACCCGGGCGAGACAATGCAGAACTCTACCACCTAGTAGCCACGATGGTGGTGACTCGCACAGCCTATTGGTCGCCTTTTACGACCTGCCTGGCAGAACGGCAGTTGGTCTATTCTTCAAAGGAGCCCGGAAACAACACGGGGAAAAATTATTATTCTGACATTCGTATGAGTTTTTAAAATGTTTGGTAGAAGTACTTATCGATCATTGCTATATCAATTTTAGGAGCCGTCCCGTCACGCCGAGCCTCGAGCGCATCATGTCAAATCCCACTCGAGAGACCTCGGAAACAGCCCATTGTCGGTTAATACTACGGCCAATAGTTCCAGGGAGTAAGTGACAAATTTCATTAAAAAATAACCTACTATGTAGTACTATGTAGTATTATTTAGTCTGCCGCGTGATCTAAAATATAGAATATTCGTCTCAGATTATGAAGTCACGGGTTCAATCTTCGGATCGGGAAAAAATGTTATTGAGGTTTTTTCGAGGTTTTTCTCGAAAATACAATACAAAATCTCATTAGCAGCTGGAGTCTGGCGGGTGGTGTGTTACCACCACTCACGTGCTTCGGATGAGCACGTTAAGCCGTCAATTACTAGAAATAGTCAATAATCGTTATCAAGCCAGTAAAATGCGGCGTTGGGATCACCACCCATCTCGCCAACCCGACTAATCGAATCGGGATGAAGTGGAAAGTCTGTATGAACATTCAATTTACTATGCCTTCCCCGCAAGGGAAACGTGATGATACTTTATGTAGTAGATACTAGCTGTGCCCGCGATTTCGTCCGCGTGGAATAATTTTTAAAATGAAAACCCGCATAGTTTCCGTTCCCATAAGATTTCCGGGATAAAAACTATCCTATATCCTTTCTCGGGTCGCAAACTATATTTTTACTAATTTTCATCCAAATCGGTTTAGTGGTTAAGGCGTGAAAAAGAGACAGACAGACAGAGTTACTTTCGCATTTATAATGCACTAGCTGACCCGCGCAGTTTCGCCAGCGAATAGATTAACATGTCGTCTAAATAGTTTTTCATACAAATTTTATCCCCAATTTCAGCCTTTTAGGGGTTGATTTTTGAAATTTTTAGCCTATGTTTGATCCCAGATCTTCAACTATTTCCATGCCAAATTTCATGAAAATCGGTCCAGCGGTTTAACCGTGAAAGCGTAACAGACAAACAGACAGACTTTCATATTTATAATATTAGTATGGATTAGAGTCTAGATTA
The DNA here is from genome assembly GCA_036924255.1 of Apodemia mormo. Classification (NCBI taxonomy): domain Eukaryota; kingdom Metazoa; phylum Arthropoda; class Insecta; order Lepidoptera; family Riodinidae; genus Apodemia; species Apodemia mormo. The sequence continues at coordinate 11,841,611 of JAUPFN010000026.1, forward strand.
AAAAACTTAAAATACAACACTCGAGGTACTTCCGAATAGTTCCAGGAATAAATATCCTATATACTTATTGAAAAGCCTGCCGGTATATAGATTTATAAGTTTTTTTCACGAAGAGTTTCGGAAACTATTTGTCTTCAGGGATAACCACAATAGTTTCAATGTGAGGGAGTGTTTTGGGCTTTTTCGATGATAGCGTGATATTTGTTAACACACACAACACAATTCTTCACGCATTTTATCACCGTGTCGGTCCGGCCTCCTTTGAAGAATATACCAACTGCCTCTCTGCCAGACAGGTCTTAAGAGGCAATTAAGAGCAAAGTTATAAGGGTTTAGATCCGCCTCAGGGTGTTCGATTCCTTCACGAGATGCCTGGCAGTAAGGCACATAATCTATTAATCCAACAAAGTCTGGGACGATAATAGTTTCTCGTTAAAATATGTATCAATCGTCGAATCATATTGGAATTACTAGTATTATTATTGATGCGCTATCACCCATTTCACATGAGATATGGATGTTAAAATACATGACTTCAACCAATAGATCTAAACATACTACATTATTCAAGTCTTGGTGTACACACGCCAGATAATGCCGAGCACAAATATATCGAACGTTATGTTCCGAAATACCGATTCGTGATCCCGAAAGCATAAATGTATCAAATCCCTTCTAGCTTTCAATCAAGGATTTATAACGTTATAATTTCGATATGTTTGCGTCGTCGTGATTGGTTATGGTATATGATATTATGACGTTGTCTTCTAACGCTAGCTGGCGAACCAATCATAAAATAGCCCGAAACGCGGCGGACCAATCACGAAACAGCAAACATATCGAAATTATAACGTTTTAAATCCTTGCTTTCAATCTAGCTTGTGTCCACAATAGACGTTGTAAGGCAAATATAATTTTAAATTAGGATTTGCACAGTGGTCTTAATTCGATAATAGACGATCTTGATATTTAATTAACTAGCGATCGCCCTGTGGTAGAAATTCTATCATAGACTAATAAATGAAATTTCTTTTAAATGTAACAACAGACATTAGCCGTAACGAAAATACTATCCATGTGTGTATATTATCATGTGTCACATGAGTGTAGCTGTGTGTGTAATGTTTTTTTATTAATTATATAATTTGTGCAAGGATATCTCAAGGCTATCCTAGAGAAGAGTCAGGCTGAATTTCAAAGAATTCCGATCACCCTGGTGGATGTAATTCGAAAAATCGTGACGGAGAAATTCGCACCTGACGATCTTAAAATAGCTGCTACTTTTAGCTGTTAATTTCAGGTACTTTTTAACTAGCTGACCCGGCAAATGTAGTTTTGCCATACAAATTACTTGTATTAAATATAATGGTGTTTTACTTCAGAGGAAAGAGGGTGGGGGGTTGATTGAGATAAAACTATCTTTTAAATTGAACCAAACATTAGATATCTACAAAATTTCATTATCGGTTCAGTAGTTTCGGAGTTCATTACAGACAAACAACGTGACACGTAATTTATATATATTAAGATGTAATTCTAATGCATATAACTTTTTTAAACAATAGATATTAGGTTACTGCAATGCTCCGCAATGTAAACTTTAACTGTGCCCAATTTCATACACCACCGTTTGCGTAATTAATTTTTCTTAAAAAGGGGTAAAGATTTTTCTTCACGTGCTAATTAATGTCGCAGACAAATTTTATAATTCGTCCACATACAAATGGCGTCGTTCAGATTGTAAAGATAAATAAGTTTTAGAAAATTTCTTACACTGATTGTAAAATGACGTCATAATAATAATATGCACGACATTTACCGCCGCCATAAACAAATTGCCGCGGCATATAGTTTAAATTACTTGTTATGTAAATGGGTTGTATATTTAGAACTAGAACCCTATCCGGCATCTTACACATAAAGTCGGTTTGTTGGGTTAAAGGCGTTGAAAAAGGCGAAAAAATCACGAAATTCGACAAATAAATTGAATAGACAGAAAGACACTACTTTATAGATTATATAATAACGAAACTATGTACTTTAAATGGTTTCTTTTTATAAATAACCACTCCACGGATTTTCACAGATAATTATGATATGAAAGTCATTAATATTTAATAAGTATGGCGGTGGGCGAAACTAATTTGCTGACCCTTACGTTTCTATGAAATATAGCACTCTGGAATAATGAAAAATTGCGACTTGAATATAATGTAATAAATGGGATGAAATAAAAAGCATTTATTAAATAAAGAAAAGATGTTAATCAATGTCCAAGTTCTGAGATGACAAATAATAATAATACCATCGAAATTCGATCCTCCTCCTTTTTGGGAAGTTGGTATTTTTGTTAATAAAAGAGGGGGCAAATAGACATCGTCCCTATTGAGATTGACGTTACTCATCTTCATTTGAATGGACGTGTTTACGCCTCTCACACACGTAAAAGCAATACAACGCGCGTCGTGCTACAGCGCGGCATACTATGCGTTCCAAATAAGAATAGGACTGTCAGGATGACATTGCTCCGCATTTTGCAAAAACTTCGTAAGTGATGGGTAAGGTGTGCAAAAAATTCTAATAAATACTTAAAAAAATTAATTTCATTTTCCTTTCAGATTATGTAACCATGTATTAAAATAAGGTGTAAAATAACTAACACGAATTTTATATACACGTATATTTAGATTAACGGCTAGACTGATATATTTTACTATTTTTTATTGATGAATCTTATATTTTAATACTTTTTAGCCTATTCTGGACAAAGACAGCCCAAACTCACAAAAATCGCAACAAAATTGGCCCCGTCGTTTTTGACTTGTAAGTGGTGTAAATGACACGACATCTTTATATAATACTAGCTGACCCGCGTAGCTTCGCCCGCGAGTATATTAATAAGTCGTCCAAATAGCTTTTAATAAAAATTTCATCCCCTATTTCAGCTCTCCAGGGACTGATTTTTGAAAAAAAAAATATTTATATTAGTTTATGTTTGACCCCGGATCTTCAAATATATCCATGCCAAATTTCATAAAAATCGGTCCAGCGGTTTAGCCGTGAAAGCGTAACAGACAGACAGACTTTCGCATTTATAATATTAGTATGAATATAGATGAACAGCTAGACTGATGCTTTTTACTATTTTTTTATTAATGAAAATAATAATATTAAAACGTTATTTGTTTTTCAATAAATCAGCAATATTTTTGGACAAATATTTTTTTGTTGATATTACTAATTCACACTTGTGGTATGAAGTTGATAACAAGCGCGATCCTATTCTTAGTTGGAACGCATAGTAATTTGTAAGACCCCTAAACGCTTTGATTCGATTGAAATTTTGTTACGTGAATGTAGGCTCACCTGATGTGATTACCTCCGCCAATGGGCAAGTAACTACACAACCAGAGGACTTGTAGTTGCGCGAGATAAATACTTATTTATTTATTTAATACTTTATTGTACAAATAAAATGACACAAACAGGAGAAAGTAAACGGAACTACTATCAGCAATTATTTCGACTTAATTTTTTGGACATAGTATGCAAATAATATTTATTTTCCTTATTCCATGCCTATGTGCTGACTAACGAGATATAATTAGCTGATCCATCGACCATCGGCCGGTTTCTGAAACGCAAATTAATTTTAACAAGCAATTAATCTATGTTTAACATAATTTTTACAAATAAATGATGTGTTAGACACAGATTAATCGCTTGTTAAAATTAATTTGCATTTCGGAAACCAACCGCATATCTTATATATAAAACTCAATGTCTGTTGTTCGTATTTAATGAAGTGCCATGCCGCTTATTGGATCGGATCAAACTGTCAACGTTATTTTGCCGAATTTTCGAAGTTATATTTCTTTTGGCGGATGATGAGAGTAAATTGTGAAAATTGAAAAAAATGTGCGCGCTTGCCACCACGTAAAATCGGCAGCATGAAATAAGAACATTTTAATTTTTTTTTTAATTTGTCCATTTTCTAATTATATACAAACTAGATGTGCCCGCGACTTCATTCGCATAGAAAATTTTCTAAAATAAAAACCCGCATAGTTCCCGTTCCCGTGGGATTTCCGGGATAAGAATCTATCCTATGTCCTTTCTTGGGTCTCAAACTATATTTGTACCAAATTTTATCCAAATCGGTTCAGTGGTTTGGCCGTGAAAGCGTAACAGAGAGACAGACAGAGTTACTTTCGCATTTATAATATTAGTATGGAAGTATGGATAGTATGGATAATTATTTCATGATATTTAAATAAAATTTATTTAACTAGATAATGCGCTATAATAAAACTTTCTTGTAAGGTATTTAATACCTTTTTTCTATTATTAGTGTCGTTTTCTCTACAAACATAGGATAACGCGAAGGATAAAATTTTTAGAAAGATTTTGCTCTCATTACACCAAAGAAGTATAACTTCTTACATACATACATAAGTATACACACACGTTTGTTTTGTATTTTTTGTTTGACATTAAAAATACCCACAATCCCAAGTTTTTATTCTTCTCTTACCCAAACCCTAGCAAAATATTCGCTACAAGTAATTTATATGACAGAACAACATTTGCCGGGTCAGCTAGTAATTAATAAATATCAATATTTGTCGTTTCATGCAGTCCAATGCTGTTCATCCGATATGTTTTTCCTGTGTTGGTCCGGGCTTCTTTGAAGAATATACTATCGGCCATTCTGCCAGGCACTTCGTAAGAAGCGAACGATTGGCTATGCGTTATGTCTTGCTCGGGTCTGGTAGCATCGCCTAATCTATTCCTACCGCAATAGCGTCAATTCTTGTCACTATTTTGGAGGTTTGGAGGGCAAGTTAGCCGGTTAGCAAGTGGCATTAACACCTCGCAACACGGATAGCAACGTACTTTGGTGGCTATAATAGGCAATGATTATCTTTTTATCAGGAAAGCCATCTGCTTTTTTGCTATCTTATGACATAAAAATGTTACGTGGTCGCGGGTCGCATTTTTGCGGCAGCACACGGCGAATAGCCAGCCACTTATTTTGAATGTAGTAAACCTCAAATCTAAATTAAATCAAAAAATTACCGCGCGGTATAAACGAATTTGTCAAGGGCTAGTTAAATTTTTATTTGGACTCGCCCGCTATGTGTACAATATCATTAATTCATTCAAGCCAGTCTGATTGATAATCAATTGAAGTTTAAAGATCATTTATTATCTGGTTTTATATCCTTTTTTTATTTCCGTCTCATTTGCAAGGATTTCTAGTCACGGATTTTGTAAAAAAAGATGAATATTCATATTGTACGTCTTATGTTGCATCTTAAAGATGAATATTTAATAATATTTTAAAATATATTAATGTTTCCTGATATTTAATTAATGTTTATGCCCATTGTCCATATATAATGAATGTTATTAGAAACATTTCTTTGTGGAATATACCACCCAGTATTCTTTCACACAGTTCGTAAAAGGCGAAAAATTGTCAGAACGTGCGTAGTAACCTACAATCGTACCTATTAGGTGATAAAATTCCGTAACATCTCGCCCGGAATTTTGGTACAACCACCTTAACCTATTCCTGTTGCAATAACGTCAATGCTTAGCACAGTCGTGTTCCAGTTTAAGGGGTAACGTAGCGGGTAAATTTAAGCATGTTGCCATACCATACCGCATCACGGGTACTAACGCACCATTAAAATCTTTGATGTCTATTCGCGTCTGTTTTGACTGTAAGATAACACGAGCTGTGTCATGTTATACTGAAATGTTTTTTATGTATATCATAAGATAGCAAACAACTAGATGGCATCGTCAAGATACTGCCCTAAGCCGAGGTTCGGTCTCACAGAAGACACCCTTAGAGCGGGCTCTTAGCCCACTTAATATAAACTCTGGTTGAGCACTCTGCTCGCGGTTTCGCAATAGTGGCAATTTGAACGAACTGCTTAAGTTCATTTCGAAAAAAAAAGCTCTCCTGATGAAAAGAGAAACTATCGCCTATGGACACCAAACATGGTAATGTGCGTTTCTATCTGTGCCAGCTACCTTACCCTCCAAAGGGGAACACGAAAATGACGTGTCCCGTTTTGGAGGGTAAGGCCGTATGACCTGCCTGGCAAAACGGCAATTGGTCTATTGCACAAAGGTCGCCGGGACCAACACGGGGAATTTATTTAATATTAATCAGTGCTAATAAAGTGATATTTTTTACAATTATTTGTAGAATATTTTAAAAACTGCTAAAGTGTAGATCGCTTATTGAAACTTTCGAAAATAATTATAATTTTTTTCAAATTAAAAAAATATTATGTAAAAAATGTAAATGTTATAAATATTTTATTTTTTATAAAACGATAAAAAATCCTGCAATTTGTGAAATGTCTTATAATTTAAATTCTAAAAAACGTTAATGTGCAGAAATAAAACATTTTTACACCTTTTATTATAACATATTTTTTTAGAAAACATTGAAAAATTTGCGGTCGTGGTTTTGAGGAATTCTGACAAAAGTGAAAACTTAAAACTTTCTAATTAATGTTTTTTTAAATTAATTATAGTCTGACTAATTTGTAACCTTCTAAAATTACGCTGCCTAAAACTGCACAACAAGTAAATTAATGAAATATAGTCAAATTCATACGGTCATGAAACATTTGTGAAGTAACACGTCTCGACACAGTATAAATTTGACGTACGTCACTACTGAGAATGACGCGAGAACCTCTTAAGTTTTGTCTGTAGCTAAAATCCCTCAACGAACAAGACATTTTCATTTCAGTAGACTTTACGGATTTTTTTATGCATAGTTTAATACTGTGTCATTGTTTCACTTTTCAGTTTGGAAGACTCGCCGCAAAAGAAAAGCATGTCAAACATCCTGGGCCCCGCCGATTATGCGTGTGGTGTCTACAGCCCTAATGTGTCATACGCGCTGTCATCTGCCGACGAATACGGGTCACCGGCGTACAGAGGTACTCACGTTCTTATACAAGTTGGTGATGTTCTGGGCTTCCTTTGTAGAAGATAGCATCTGCCTTTCTGTCCGCAGGTCGTAAATGGTGACCGGTTGTCTTTGCCTTTCACTACCATTGTGTAGAGCCTATGCGGTAGAGTTTCGCAACGTTTCGTCCGGGTATGTATTACAGGTAGCAGTAACGCTTGTCATTGTTCCAGTTTGGAGGGTAAGGTAGCCCGTAGATTTATGTACGTGGTATTTGCATTCTGCTTAACTGATAGCAAGGTACCACTGACGCCTTTGGTGTCTGTAGGAAATAGCTTCTCTTTCCATTCATCTGCTTGTTTGCTATTTATTAATATAAAAAAGTAGATAGATGTCTCTAACGTCTGCGGTATAAATATAAGAATGTGGAACCGAACCATTGGGATTATACCAAAAAAGGGAGATGTGGCTGACTTTTTATCACCTACTCGTCAAGATACTAGTAGTACATGTATGTATCATTGAGATTAGAGTATAGGCAAGTCAACAGCTACAACATCTCACCAAGCCGGGAGTGGGTGTCGAAAACATGCCAAAATTCGCTTCACGTAATTTTTGGCTGATCGTTTAAGTATTTTAGGTGTGAAAGTGTAACATACAAACAAACTCGCTTTCGCATTTATATTTATGTGAATTAATTAAGCATATCCTGATAAAATCTAAGTTAATACTCTTAGAATTTTACTTAGACAGCTAAGTTTATCTGTCGTTAAAAACACACCCAATATTACACAAACTATTACAAGAAAAAAGAATGTAAGAAGTTTTTGGAATAATAATAATTAATAAAATAATAAATCAATGCAATTTTTGGGATAAAAACCTTCCGTCTGAGTTTTAAGGTTTGAGGTAGTGTATGTGTATATGTATATATACATGAATTTCTGATCCCAAAAATCCTAATATTTTTGGAATCGGGGATTCGTGTATCATTATAGCAAATAATCAAAGATTCATTTTGTTGTGTTTCAGGACAAGATGGAGATTACTTAACTCAAGGTAATTTAAAAGGCAAAATTCTTCCAAATAAGAGATTACTATTGGATTTTTAGTTTTTTATATATGCCTTACGATTTAATTATATGGCACCTGTAGATGCGTTGCCATTCCACATGATAATTGCTTTTTATCTATACAGTTTAAAAAATTAAAATCGAACCAAGTTTCCATAAGTATTTTTTACAGCTTTTCATATATTGACATTTTGTTTTTACAGCAAATTTACTTAATATTTTTAAAATAACTTTTAGGCTTATATACCGATGGACTTAAAAATGTAATAAGCTTTTCTCTCTAAAACTGCGTCAAATACCGTAAATTGTATTAAAATCGGTTGCTTTCTTTTGGATTTACTAATGACAAAATTTTCGAAAAATTATGTTTTTTTTATATTATTTCGACATCTTTCAACTTATAAATTATGTAACTAAGAAAATATTTTTGAGTGAAAAATTGCGTTGAACGCCATTCGAAAAATCGAAATTGATTATCGTTCTTGGAAACGATATACAGCTTTTCAAAAACCAAATTACTGTAATTTTTAACAAATTTTTTATTTTTGAAATCTGAAATATCTTCTTAGGCATAATTTTTGCTTTTTTAATTTCAAAATACATCATTTTATCGGGAAATTTTAGGAATATCCTATAGGGCCAACCAGTTTACAGTTTTTTTTGTTACGTTTTGGGTTCAAAGATTGGTACACTTTAAGTCATTTTGAATGCAGGATTGCAACGCATCAGTTTTGGTTCCGCAAATGTCAAAAGTTTGTGGATATCTCGTATTGTCATGAGATCTATTTGTTTATTTGAAATCATACGCTTACTATATTATACTAATTCAAATGCGTCCAATCGATTTAGCGAGAAGAAGTTACTAACACACAAACTTTTGCATAACAATAGTTGAATTGGTGGCAATCTATACAAATATATTCTATATGTACTTTCCATCGTCGGCATATGGTGAAATTCCATTATTATTACACGATTAAATTATCGCTTGTACATTAATTTCACTTTATAATTTTATTTTCAGCATATCACTCAACCGGTTTCACTTTTTTAAGCATCTTCAGGATGTTAATATATTTAATATTAACATCCTGAAGATACTTATGATCTCCATACAAATTTTTTTTCTTCAAAAAAACACGGGAAAATTTACATTTTTGCGAAATCAATAGGCTGTAAATTGCGTAGTCTATGGATATACGACTACATATATGTAGATATATCCAAAGTTTTCTAGCTTAAACGTGTCAGCGTGAAGAACATATTGTTACGTACTTTGGGTTCGTAATTGTAAGAAAACCCCACTTATATTAAATCCGTGTATTTACAATACAAATACACACACCACATCACAACACAATGTAATACTTAAATACTCTTAAAATCACTAGTCAACCATTATACTTTGACTGAACTTAACCGACTATACAATAAAACACTTCTCGTTTCGCACGGGTTGCTTCAAGTATCGCTCTCGATCGCTTTATGAAAACTGCCCTGTATTTGACAATACATCTCTATTTATACCCGAGGTAAAGTTAGACAACAATAGCGAATGTTCGTCAATCATTGCGTACACAATAACAATTATTGTAAACAACTTATGATAAACAAGTTATGACTCATAAATCCTAGTACACGCTATTTTCAACCTTATGGCCAATACCACAAATTCCATTATGGCATAGCTTAAGTCAACTATTTGTTTGTCAATAGGAGTAGCTATCTCTTTCTTTTATTTCTAGATCTCTACAGCGTTCCAACTCTACACGTTTCTAGATTATTCGTAACAATATTATAAACTTTCGCATTGTGATAATGTAAGTGATCCTCTATGAAGCCTGGCGGTGATAAAAGTTTTATGTGAATTCCGTGAGAAAAATATATTTTTCCGCAATAAATTTTATCCTAATGTCAAGTCTAGGACCATAGAAGTACAACAATGCCGTCATTATTACATTTTTATGCTTTGTTTTATCCCAGTGATGTTATGCATGAGAAGGAATGAAAATCAGATTCGATAATAATGCCACATATCAATCTTATGTGGAACAAAGTTACATTAAAAATTGCGTCACTCAAAATTATTCAAAGTATCTTCACGCCTATATCCCCGAAGAGGTAGGCAGAGGTACAACAAGTGCACCCACGATTAGCCGAAGATACTTGGTCCCACAATGTGATAGGTGGCAAGCCTATCGCCCACCGGGCACTTTCCAATCCCGGGCAACTTTGTGTTTCTCAGAAAACTGAAAAAACACTTTTTTTATGTGACCGACCTGGGAATCGAACCCGGGACCTCGTGTAGTCAACGCCAACGCTGGACCACTAGACCACAGAGGCGACCAAAATTATTCTATTTTAATTTTTAGACAATCCTAACATTATAAATGCGCGAGTTTGTTAATTACACTTTCACATCTTTACTATTTGACTTATAATTAAAATTTACATATTATATGCTTAGAAACAAAAAGGACAGACTTTTTTGTTTTAATATGTTAAAAAAAGTATGTCCTTTTTTTGGTTACAAACAAACAGGTAGCTCTCCTGACAGAGACAATCATCACCTGTAGACACAAAATATGTTAATATTGAGTTGCTATCCGTGTAGCAAGATGAAATTGCCAATTGCATAAGCTTACTGGCTACCTTACCCTCTAAACCGGAACATGCAGTGACAAGCATTAGATGCTTTCGTAGCAGAATTATGTAAGGTGGTACCAAAACCAGATGAGACGTCACGAAACTCTACCACCTAGTTATCACGATGGTAGTGGTAGGAATAATCAATCGTTAACCTTTTACAAAATGCCGAGCTGAATGGCAGATGGTGTATTCTTCAAAGGGTGTCCGGACCAACAAGGTACCTTTAATAGAGAAAAAATTACAGTTCCTAAGGAATAGAACAATAAGTTTCAAGAGAAGACGTTAATATAAACAACGAGAAAAGATGTTAACAAAAATACATATAAAAAGATAAGCCCACTGAGTTTCTTCCGCTTTAAGGTCACATTCCTATTAACTATAAAATTGCCAACCCGTTAAAAGTGCTTGTAATTTGAATAAGATGTTTTTTGGAGTTTACTCCTTAAGAATCGGTTTTTGATATTGCCCGGGCGCCTTGCCCGGTATGAGAAAAATCTACCGAACGAATGACCTCGTTACGTTTTTGGTACGCAACCTATCGTGCGCAACTTTCTAATTTGGTGTGAAGAGTGCAGCTAGATCGTGCGTTAGTTTTGGGTCTGTTTTGACAAACGTACTTAAGGAGTAAACTCCAGTCGTGCGTCGGAGCACACACAATTTTTTAAAATTTTGTATTAAAGTATATAAATTTATATGTATGACTTAGGTAATTAAGACTAATTTCCTGTTAAATAAATAATACAGATAAAAAATGAAGATACATGTGAATTTTTTATATATGTGCGTGTGGAAAACAGTGGTCCCAATTAAAACTTGTTTTCTGTATTCTGTGGTATATCCTGTCATTAAAATTTCAGATGAAAGCGATAGTGGCTCTAACGTGACGTCAGCAAAGGCGGTCGCTGCGATCTCACATTTGAACACCAAGATAGAACGCACTAAGGACCTAATTAGACTGGAACAGACTATACGCGATGGTAATTATTATTTATTTTAATTTATACACAGCAAAGGTGGACTTAATGCGAAGTGGCATTCTGTACCACCAACCTTACTTATACAGCAATTACAATACGAGTTAAAATAAAATTATTGGATTAACCACAGACCTCATGAATACTAATAGACACGCCATTGGGAAGGAAACGTGTCGCCGCGCATATGAGCAAACGCTCCTAGCACTGTCAAAAAATCATACATTTGTAGATGTATTGTGAAAAAATAGAAATAAACCATGTTGTACTGTTTTATCGTACTGAATGAGATGGCAAGGTTTAAAAACTACCCTTGGAGTGATTTTATGTCCTGGTAAGTAGTATAACTGTATTTCTATGTGTAATTGCAAGCTACACTGACAAACTGAGAAATTGTATTGTATACAATTGTAAATTGTATTGTATTGTATCCATTTAATCCGTGGGATTAACATTTACATTAAATCAAGCTAAGATTAAATTGTTGGCCAAGGTAAAAAAGGTTTTATTTTTATATATCATTAGATAGCAAACGAGCAGATGAGCCCCCTGATTGAAAGATAATCTATCCCCTACAGACACAAAGATTTTGATGGTATGTTGCTATCCATGTGGCAGGGTGGCAATGCCACATGCATAAATCTACCTTACCCTTCAAATTGGAACACATTAATGACAAGTACTGATGCTATTGCGGCATATGTTGGTACCAAACACCGAGTAATACTGATTACCATGGTAGTGTAACACAGTCGGTCGCCTCTTACGACCTGCCTGGCGGAACTGCAGTTGGTCTATTCTTCTAAGGAGCCCAAACCAACACGAATTGAGCTAAGATTAAATAGGTCGAAAAATGCTCATTAATCATCGAATCATTGGTATACCGGTACCGATATCGGAAGAACGGTGAGAACCTATCTGGATAAATTCCTTTCAATCTACTCAATGTAGACATACTAGCAACACTGATCTAGTGAGCGAGTTTCAGTGCAGGCTGTCATTTGCTTGGCCTGTTACCCAAACCCAGAAATATAACATCTGTGCTTATCACACAAATGCTTGTCCGAGTCGGGAATATAACCCGCATTCCGTTACGTAGCCCATGTCGCTAACCAGTCGATGAATGGAGCGATAAATTTGTTATAGCTAATCGCTGGTGCACCAAGTACACCTTTGTGGATATCTGATTGACTATGAAGTAAAGTATATTAATTGTTTTTCACCCAAAATCTTTAGGATATGTTTTCAGCAAAACAGGAATATATTTTTAGACCTGCTAAAGACTTACCTAGACCTGTCTGTACAACACGCGGGAATATTTGTATTGTTAACCTTTACTGTTGTTGCGTTGATGCTATTCGGATAAGTCAGGCGGTGGTACTAATCCCGGCCAATACGTAGCAGAAATTTATCACTTCTTAGTCACAATGTTAGTGAGATTTTAAACCGTCTGACAGGATTATTATTTAACAGACAAAACACACATATATTACTTTTAACTTCGGCGATCAGCAATTTGGCGACCGCTCAGTGGTAGTATCTAATTTCCGAGTAACGACTCAATCGCGTTTGGTGTTTTCAAGTGAGCTGTGTGGATAGGGATTGGATTTATTGTTTTTTTATATTGATTACTATTAAATAATTGATTAAGAAAACGGCTAAACTCACGTATAAATCGGTATAGGTTTAGCCGTTTTCTTAATCAATTATTTAGTAAATAATGTCTCACGAAAGTTTAAATAATTTTATTGATTACTATTATTATTATTTAATTATTAACTTCATGCAAAATAATTAACAAGAGTTTGTACTGATATTTTAAGTGAATTATTTTGATCTCAGATATTAAAGAATTAAGAAACCAAACCAAAATTGATATGGTTACCACCAAATAATTATTTTATTATTTTGTAGTAATAAGTTTAAATAATAAATAAGCAAATATAAATATAAAAATCATGTATTTATTTTGATTCCATATTTTGCTGGATCCGCGCTGGATCCAGCTGGATTCAGACTAATCTTGCAAAAATCCAGGTGGATTGAAAATGCTGCTGGATTGCAATCCCTATGTGTGGAGAGTTCGGCCGCTACATTTAGCTTTCTTAAACGACTAAATTGTTAATACTAAATCGCTGATGCTAAAAGTAGCATATGTGCTATTTCAACTATATTAAAAAAGGAACCAAATACATTTTTGTGTTTTTTTTAATAGAAAAAAGAGGCAAACGAGCAGGAGGCTCACCTGATGGTATGGATGGTAAGTCACCACATCACCAGAGGTCTTGCAGCTGCGTTGCCGGCTTTTTAAGGAGTATGCTCTTTTCTTAAAGGTGCCTAAGTCGTATCCTTCGGAAATACCCGGAAAAAAATAAATTTGTGTCAGAAGACATTGTCGTGTAGTAGTTATTAAATTTTAAACCGATTTGTTTACATACTTTTCTAAATGCCTTGAAATTGTTTTTAGATAATGTAAACGAGTATCTGAAGCTAGCAGCAAACGCGGATAAGCAGCAACTACAACGCATCAAAGCAGTGTTCGAGAAGAAAAATCAGAAAAGCGCGCTTTGTATATCACAGCTACAAAAGAAATTGGAGGGCTACAACAAACGGATCAAGAATTGGGAGGTAGATTGAATTATAATATTTATTTATTTCCCCCGTGTTGGTCCCGGGCTCCTTTGAAGAATAGGCCAACTGCCGTTCTGCCAAGCAGGTCGTAAAAAGCCACCGATTTGTTATATGAGTCACTACCATCATGGCTACTAGGTGGTAGAGTTCTGCATTGTCTCGCCCGGGTCTGGTACCACCGCCTTACCTATTCCTGCCGCAATAGCGTTAGAGCTAGTCACTGTCGTGTTCCAGCTTGTAGAGTTAGGTAGCCGGTAAACTTATGCATGTGGTATTAGACCTCGCCACATGATAGCCGCGCACTATTAACACCTTTGGTGTCTATAGGCGATGGTTGAATCTTTCCATCAGGAGGCCCATCTGCTTGTTTTCTATCTTATGATATAAAACATACTATAAATGGAAAACCAAAGCACGTGTAGTTAATTTAACGGACGGCCGGACCGAGCCCCATCGCAAAAATCCGGCTAGATCGCTTTCATACATTTTATATGCCATGCCCGCGAAAGAGTACTGTTATGAGCTTATAGTGCGTTATTGTGTAATAAAATACCACTTATATTTAAACCGTGTTTATTTACCACACAAATGTACAATACACCACAATGCAACACTTATATACGCACTGACTAACATCAGTAACACAAACCGTTCCTATATTCATACTAGAACCAACCAACTAAACCAAAACACTATCCATATTCAGACTAAATCGCTGTGTAACTTTATCGCACTATATCGTCCAAATTATCTCGTCGATCGCTTTGCCACAATTAACTTGCTTTTCGTTGATATGTCCTTATATATACACTAGGTAAGATTCGAAAATGTTCTCGATAGTTCTACAAATAAGTCGTTAACAACATACACGTAAACAAGTAATGGTATACGTTAATTTCAACCTTATGCCTTAATGCGAGAAGGTCCATTAAGGCATCGCTCGATCGGATTTTGTACCACTGCCTTACCTTATCCTGCCGAAATAGCGTCGTCATTTGTCGCTTTTGTATTCCGATTTGGAGGGTAAGGTAGCCGGTAAACTTGTACATGTGGCATTCCCACTCCGGCACAGGGATAGCAAAGTAGTGGTAGCATTTTTCACTTCTACAGGCGATGGTTTTATCTCTTTCTATTAGGAGAAGTATCTGCTTGTTTGCTATCTTATAAAATAAATACTTTCTGAATATTTTTTATTATTTTACAGCAACATGGCACAAGTGGACAGACGCACAGACAGCCGCGTGAAGTTTTACGTGATATGTCACAAGGTTTAAAGTAAGTAAAGTTTTTGATTTAATTGTTTGACCGTTGTAAATCATCTGGTCCCGGGTTCGATTTTCAGGTCAAATAAAAATATCATTACCGATTTTTCTATGTAATAATCTCATTACTAGCCCAGGTTGGGAAAATGATAGTATATAGGATCGAGCACACGTGGGTGGGCAGCAACGAACGGCGGAACTGCACCGCAAAAATCTGCCTAGATCACTCTTTTACACTTTATATGAGCTATCGTACATTATGCCGGGGCACATCGGGTTGGATTTTTGCTTGGCGGATTTCGGTGTATGCTATATGTCGCGCTGAGATCCGTCGCCAGTGTGCCATGACGAGCGGAATTGCTCACGAGTTTCTCCATATTTTGAGTATTACTTTATAAAATTACCTAATTATGGACAACAGACGATTAATAATTTTAATTCAGAGCTACAATGTGCGATATGCTTTGCAAGATCAACGTGTGATGATCAACAAAGGAGAATAACATTTTGAAAGAAATACTGCGTTGCTATGCGGCACGTTTCGCCCCAGTGCGGCCCTTCTTAATGCTATGCTATGCTAGCATTTACCACAGTGCTCGAGTCTTAGTAACACCCTCGTGCTTCGGATAGTATTTGGTGTCTGTTCTTCGCTACACTATTTATTATAACAATACAGGATAGTTATGGAAGGTAACAATTGGCGAGTAGTGATATACAGCGTGTAGTTGAAAACACAGATTTGGACCATGATTTCGAGATGGAAACCGTTTATGCCGACTTTTTTTATTATATATTTACCTTAACTTTGTTTTATTTGATTTAACCTAATACTTCATAGTGTTTATTTTAAAAAATGGTAAAATTTAAGGAAATAGTCTTAAAATAATATATTATTAATATAACCAAGTTTATATTGATGCAGTCATATTTTATTATGTGTCATATACTGAACAAAATAAAGGGCAGGTTTGATGGAGTACAGCGGACGCGATGAGTCCATGCAATATATGCTTTACATTGCGTGCAGTGAAAATAAGGAAAAATTCTAAATTACAAATTTATATTTCCCATAAAAAATCATTTTTTGTGGGAAATATGAAATTTGCAATTTAATTTTAATTTAAATTACAAAACTTTCCATCATGAACAAAACGTCAAAATGGCACATTTTGTTATTTTTTCAGTATTTTACATTCTGCACTTATCAAATACCCAGGTGAGACGTTGTAGAACCCTGCTATCTAGGGGTAGTAGGGGTCACGATGGTAGGGACATGTATATTGTATAGCTAAACGGTCGCCTCTTACGACGTGCCTGGTAGAACGTCAGTTGGTCTATTCTGCAGAGGAGCCAGAACTAACACGGGAAAGTAAAAAGTCCTTTGCAATGACGAATACATTTAACATGTATAGACGTGTAAAACTAACGATCAATATGACATATCAATACAAAGGAAATTTCCACCGTATTGAACTTGCGACACGAAGTTCAGTTTGATTATAGCGTTATCTCCACTAGTGACGAGGTAGGTTGCTGGCCGAAATATTATTTTTGTTTAATAAAATTTTAGAACTCAATATGTTAATTACAGTAAATTTTAGGCTAATGTATCTATCAACGTCTATAAATAAAATGAAATTTAAAAATTTAATTTTTACCGAATATATAAAAATCTACCATCCGATAGTTTTATTTACATTGGTAATTACAAGAAAGGCACAACGTCCATTTTTCCCTTTGTTAAGTAAGAAACAAATGTCAACTTTATTGGTAACGAAATAAAGTAAATTTTTATTTTTTAAATATTGTAATAATTCCAGTTGTCATATCTATAAGTTCCGTGGGTATGGTTATCCCGTCAGGCACGTGGGCGGCAACATCCGCGACGGCATCACGGGGCTGGGCGGCAGCGTGATGGCGGCGCCGCGCGAGTTCGCGCACCTCTTCTCGCGCTCCAACCGCTTCGGCTCCGCGGACAACATCGCGCAGCTCGCCGGTCTGTACCACCACCATACTATTGCTGTATTGTTGTGCACGGAATTTGTTTATACAATAAGTAAAAAAAACCTGTCCGACCCAAAAAGGGCATACGGGTAGGTCAATGACATTATAAAAAAAACTGGGCAAGTGCGAGTCGGACTCGCGAATGAAGGGTTCCGTACCATCATAGCAAAAAAATACGGAAAAAAAACACGTTTATTGTATGGGGACTCCCTTAATATATTTTTTAATATTTAGTATTTATTGTTATATCGGTAACGGAAATACATAATTTCTGAAAATTTCAGCTTTCTAGCTAACATGGTTTATAAGATACAGCCTTGTGACAGACAGACAGCGGAGGCTTAGTAATAGGGTTCCGTTTTATCTTTTAAGTACGGAACTTTAAAAAGATATAACTTTATTCATAAAAATAAAAATATTGTGGTATTTTGAAATGTGTCCGAACATTTCAAAAGAAAAAATTGAAGATAACACCAATTGCAGTTCTGCCAGGCATTCGTAAAAGGTGACCGATTGGCTATATGTGTCATGACACAGTAGGCACGGTGGTATGACACATGTAGCCAAAAATATGGTGGTAGAGTTACGCAACGTCTCGGCCGGATATTTGATATCACCGCCTTACATATTCCTATCACAATAAATAAATAAATAAATATTCAAGGGACAAATTACACTAACTAATCTAACTCCAAAGTAAGCAAATTATTTGCTTGTGTTATGGGTGTTAGTCAACGATACTAATACATATAAATACAAGAATATGTTATATATACTTGTCATTGTAGTGTTCAGACTTGGAGGGTAAGGCAGCCGGTAGTCTTATGCATGTGGCATTGCTATCCCGCCACATTCTCTTTCCATCAGGAGAGCCATCCGCTTGTTTTCTACCTAATGAAATAAAAATATAAATTTAAAAAAAAATGTTCGTATTTACCCTGCAATTTCGCTAAATTCAGCGAATATTTTAAACTAGACAACACTCCGTCGTTTCAGCGTGCGTGTCCTCCCTGATGTTTTCTGTGTTTGTCGACGTTTTTTGTGTGGCTATTGTAATATTTGAAATACTTTTACTTTGATCGCCGAATTTTTTTAATGTATATTCGCAAAATAATAGCAAACCTTTGATTGTGTAAGACTAACGAACAATGATTTTGCAGATCGGACAGGTTTTTTTGTTCACACTATATGAAAGATTATTAAGCGATCGGCCGCAATTTCATTTATGTGCATCCGCAGACCTCAATCAAATAATTTGTCGTGCTAGAATTATTTTGGTACAATTCATTCATATCCAGTAACTAGCTGTGCCCGCGACCTCGTCCGCGTGGGAAAAAAATCTAAAATAAAATTTGCCTAAGTTACTCCTTATTACATCAGCTATCTGCCAGTGAAAGTCCCGTCAGAATCGGTCCAGCCGTTCCAGAGATTAGTTGAAAGAAACAGGCGGATAGATAGTCAAATGTTGTAAAAAAAATTTGTTTTGGTATATTGTGTACCGTATATACATCCATATGTATTTAGTTGAAAGCGAATATTTTAATTTTACAAAGAGACAGTCCAATTTTATTTATTTGAATAGATTTGTTTGCCCATATTCTTGCAAATAAAGATTCTTTCTTTCTTCTCCTGTTAATAAAAGCTTTTTTAAATTAGTGTTATTGTTTTTTAATGTGTCCGGTCCTTTCGTAGTCGGAGAACGTTTATTGTCGTTTTAGGTTAGTGTGTGATTAAATACTTACATAAAATTAATATAAAATTATAATGAAATTGTGTCGACGTCTAATGGTCGTTCATGTGTGTAATATTTCTGGAAACAGCTATCGTACTGTTACTATTTAATATTCTTTTTTTAATAACTGCTATGTTTTATAATGTTCCACGCAATATAAAACAATTGTGTCCGCTTTCGTGTTTTTTTTATTTTATTTTAAACAATAATATACAGAGTTTCTTATAATTTGTATGTGCCAAACTGTAGGCCAGTTTATCGGCATCATTTAAATAAAGATCTGCCAAGAAATTAATGTTTAGATTAGTACTTAACTGTATTTATAATTTTTGCGTTGATTTGGCCGGCTACTAAAGAATAAACATTACTCCTTGTAATTTCTGAATGTCGCTAGTAATCACACTATTTTCATCTCTATGTACTAAATGTTTGTGTATATTTTGTCTCGCAGAGAACACTGGTCCTTGTAAGTATATCGCGTAGGTCCATCTGTCTCTAACATCGCCTTCATTCTTCTCATCATAATAGTAGACTAATCATCATTTTAATATTATCATTGATTTTATATCCATTAATACCATACTAAAATACAACTATATATTTCAGACGAAGAAAACTAGTTATTTTGCAATTTCCCGCGAACTTTAAGTGTACCTTTGCGATGTTACTGAAAGGGAAAATATATAAAAGCGGTGTAAGAAATGGAACAAACTTACCGTAGGTCTGAAAATAATGAGTGTAGTCGTGCTCGTGTCTCCTGAAGATGCTTCGGTTGCGAAGTGAAACGTGCGTTGAGTGCATCAACTGTGTGCTTTTGTGTTTGGTGCTGTCGTCGTATAAAGTGTGGTGTAAAGTGTTTGGACGAGGGTGGATAACTGTGCCGCTGGGGTCTTCATTATTTTCAGACCTACGGTAAGTATGTTCCATTTCTTACACCGCTTTTATGTATTTTCCCTTTCAGTAACATCGCAAAGGTACACTTAAAGTTCGCGGAAAATTGCAAAATAACTAGTTTT